>JARACZ010000005.1:12845000-15345000 GCA_029255805.1 Keiferia lycopersicella | reverse complement strand
CATACCTAACTACGATATTTAAGATGTCATCTTTATTCGTTGCTTCACTAATGTCTCTGTAAGTGATTGGTAACTGATCAAGTTGCAGATAACTTATTGTTTTTAACTGACATTGATCCGTACGCTCCATGATACGGTGATTCATCTTTAACGGCGAGCGAGAAAAATAATCAGCTACTTGATTATCTTTACCTTTAGTGTATTGAATCATATAGTTATAGGCCGATAAAAATATCGAATATCTTACTAACCGTGAAGCAGTCATCATAGATATTCCGTTTTTGCTACCAAAAATAGCTAATAGTGGTCTGTGGTCTGTTTTTAATATAAACGGTTGCTGGCGGCCGTATAGGTACTGGTGGAACCGTTTCACACCGAAGATAATCGCCGCCGCCTCCTTATGTAACTGACTGTAGTTACGCTCGCTGCTCGTGAGCGACCTGGAACCAAAAGCGAGTGGTCTCTCTATGCCGTCCGCGCCCACCTGAGACAGCACACAACCGAGGCCATCCGGGCCGGCGTCCACCGCCAGCACCGCCTGCGCCTGCGGCTCGAAGTGCGCCAGCACCCGCTCTGAAGCCAGCTCATCCTTCATACGCTGAAATGCTACTTCCTGCCGTTCCGCCCACTCCCACCGTGCGTCCGCGCATAATAAGTCGTGAAGTGGCTTAAGAATGGAAGAAGCATTTGGTACAAAATTTCGATAGTAATTTGCCATTCCTAAAAAACGCTTAAGTTCTGTTATATTATTTGGTCGTGGGGCCTTAGTGATGGCTTCAACTTTTTTTGCACATTTGTGTAACCCATTTTTATCTATAATATGACCTAAATAGGTTACACTGTCTTGAAAGAAGGCACATTTGCTTTTTTCCAGTCGTAACCCGACGCTTTGTAACCGCTGGAAAACTTTTTCTAACCTTTCTAAATGAACCCTTTTATTAGGACCGGTAACACATATGTCGTCTAAAAATACAGACACCCCGTCTAAACCTGTCATTAAGTTTTCAATAGTTCTTTGAAAAATTGCTGGTGCGCTAGCCAACCCGAAAACAAGGCGCGTGTACATAAACAGTCCTTTCGGTGTGTTAATCGTTGTAAGTTTTTGTGAATCTTCCGATAATAAAAGCTGATTATAAGCCTGACTACAATCTAACTTCGAGAATTGCTCCCCACCACTCAACTTCGCAAAAACTTCTTCAACCCGCGGCAAGGGATATTTATCCACATGTATGTCAGTATTTAAAGTACGTGAATAGTCTGCACATACCCTTATTTTACCGTTAGCCTTCTGGACTGGAACGATCGGCGTTGCGTAATCGGAGTGATTAACTGGTTTTAATATACCTAGTTTTACTAATCTCTCTAATTCCGATTCTACTTGTTCTCTTATCGCAAAAGGAATAGGTCTAGCCTTGCAAAACTTTGGAATAGCACCCGGTTTTAATTGAATGTTTACTTCCAACCCCTTATAGCAACCTAGTTCATTCGTAAATAAATCACTATACTTATTTATTACGTCATTGACGTAAGAATATGGAGCCAACTCTAATTTATTATTAGGCACTAAACCTAAACCAAAGGTGGCCATAAAATCGCGTCCAAGCAACGGTGCACCCCCGTTTTTAATAACGTAGAAGGTTAAAATTTTTTGTTTATTGTTGTAAGTTACTAATGCTTTAAAATAACCTATGGGCGCAATTTTATGGCCAGTATAATAACACATCATGACATCACATTTTTCTAAGGAAAAGTTTTTGAAAAATTGCCTATATAACTGCTCTGACATCACGCTGGCACCGGATCCCGAGTCGAGTTCCATGCTATAATCTTTACTATCTATTGTGACTGTGACTAAAATAGGATCACTATTAACACACCTCATATTGAAAAGTTGACATTCCTCACATTCATGTTCGGTGTCCGTCGGTATCTGCTCTAACACTTCAATGTTGTTCAGTTTCGCATGACAGGCCTTTTTCAGGTGCCCAATAGATTTACACCTGTTACAGCGGTAATTTTTGAAGCGGCAGTCCTCAGCTGTATGGGAAGCCAAGTTGCAACGGCTGCAGCGGCCACTGCCGGTAGGTATACCGCGCTCGCGTTCGTGGCGCGGCGCTCCCGAGCCACGGGAGTACTCACGTTCGTGGCGCGGCACACCCGAGCCACGGAGGCGCTCGCGGTCACGTGGACTCCCCATCTTGTATAACGGCTCCTCCTTGATAGTTACAGCTGCACTTGTACCTGGATCCCTGCTGTCGCGTGCCTCCCTAGCACACGTAACTTGCTGTGCAGTTTCCAACGCTTTTGCGAGCGTCAACGTTGACAAGTCCTTTTCGCACAAACTATCTCGCACCGGGCCTGCCTTGAACCCCAACACGAAGCGGTCACGAAGTAACACATCCAGCTCGCTTCCAAAACCGCAATGAACCGCTAAACCCCGTAATCTGGCTGCCCATTGTTCTGCACTCTCCCCGTCGATCTTTACCGCGTCATAGAATTTACATCTATCTGCAAAGGTCGACCTTTTCGGAGTGAAATGATCATTGAGTACCTTCACTAGCTCCGTAAATGTTGCTACTTCAATTTTCTTCGGATGTAACAAGTTACATACCAATTTGTATGATTCATCCGCAAGACTCGTTAGCAACAACGCACTTTGTTTTTCTGCCTCGATATCATTCAACGTAATGAACATCGAAAGCCTGCCGTAGAACACATTCCATTCTTGCACATTGTGGTCGAAAAGTCCCAGATTCCCGAGAACACTGCTCATATTGCCGAGTTTCACTTTTATCCTCGTCGTCAAATAAGGTGTTTGTAGAGGGTAGGTATCGATAGCTATCAATAAGAACAACGTGCGTCCGGTGTCGTAGCTAGTTTATTACTAAACACAAAGGCGCTCACGCAATCCATACAGTACAGTATGACTGTCTGATATTTTCGTATATTATCTTGTTGTTACGACCGTCAGTATTGGAAATAGACGCACGAAAACGCTTTCCCCAGTATTGTAATTTAGGCGGATCGCACACTTGACGTACGACTGTGCCCAAAAACATCGTAGCCATCTGTCAGATCCATACTAGAAACATCACTCCCCATACTAAAACCGCTTAACCGCTGTTGACGCAGCACTATCGCAGTGTCATCTGTCCAGTGCGGTTTAGTATGGGGAGTGACGATTCTAGTATGGATCTGACAAATCGCTGCGATATTTTTGCGCTATGTCGTGCGTCAAGTGTACGTTCCGCCAATAGACTAGATGTACTAATTCCTCTTCTTTCCTAACTTTACGCAGTACAAAGTGGTCCAAGGTTTCTGCAAGGCCACCCAAGACTACTGCCCACCCGGTGTTCAAGGGCCGAAAGGACCTATTGGACAGCCAGGACCGAAGGGCGAGAGAGGGGACCCTGGCTCGCCAGGGAAATCTGGACAAGCTGGTGCAAGAGGACCTCAGGGACCGCCGGGACCAAAAGGTAATATGAATTTAGTATTATTTTTGAACTGGCATTTTTGTCTTTTGAACCAGAATTGGCTTTGGGGAAAAATCAGTGCTGGTGGATGCAAAGTGCTATATCTATACAAATTTGCTTTTTATTCAGGGGAAAGAGGTTTTCCTGGAAATCCTGGACTAGATGGACGCGATGGTGTTCCCGGAGAACCAGGTCTAGATGGTCTGCCTGGCAGGAATGGTGCTGACGGTGCTCCAGGCAAGGATGGTCGCGATGGCATTCCTGGTAAAGACGGGAGTCCAGGGAAAAACGGCAAGGATGGGAAAGATGGTACAGTATAACCTACTTTTCGCTTAAATTGATAGATTGAGTTATCTCTGTCTGTTAAGAAATATTGCCAACGCCATCATCACTTAAAAACTCCCTTAATAACCCTTCTACATCTTCTGCAGGTAGAGTCGGGGCTCAAGGTCCTCCTGGCCTTAGAGGTATGAAGGGTGATAGAGGCCCAATAGGCCCCAAGGGCCAGAGAGGCAACGACGGACGTGATGGCGCCCCTGGACGTCCAGGACTATCCATCTATAACTATACTAAAGAAAAAGAGTTGCTGGTACCTCCAACTTTCGCCCGTGAGTAGCACTTATAATTAAAGAGGATGGGTAGGTCGAATAGTGTATGGTATGTTTGCCCAACCACTACCCACCCGACATCCACATAGAGGCCGACCATATCCAGCAGTAAACGGTTGTGGCTTTTGATGATGAAGCTTATGTATATTTTTTTAGAGGATCATCACAAAATGTTAGTCCGGGAAGGAGAGCCCCTTCGAATTCAATGCAATCCTTCTGGCCGTCCTGAACCGACAGTGGAGTGGAGACGAGTGGATGGCACGCCCATAATACAGGTGATTAATATAACTAACCCATTTACCAACTATATTGAATGCGATAAGATTCTCCAACCGATCTCTTCGTACTTCAGACACTCGTTGGCTGCAGTCACTCACTTGGCATTCACCGCTTGTTGCCGACTTGCGTCAAACTAATATTACTTCCACACAGCATGCAACTCAGAGACACATGACAGAATCGGTCTGATGAGGAGGCAGCTACACTTAGAAATGAATATTTTACTTTATAATCATCAATGAATCCCAAGTTACCCAACTATGACAATGCATATGGTAGATAATCTTCACATTTTTCAGGGTTCATGGCGGGACGCGAATGTGAACGGGCATTTCCTGAACATCCCTAATGTGTCGAGATGGCACGGCGGGAAGTACGTCTGCTTGGCCAACAACGGCATGCTGCCCTCCGCCAACCAGACTACTGACGTCGAGATACATTGTAAGCCAATTTTACGACCATTTCTACCCATAGGTTTCTTAAAAGGCTACTAAGAGGTTCACCTGATGAACATGGATGGATTCATCCAAGGATTAAGAGCAGCGTTCCTTGTGTCTATAACAACCCGCCTGCTATGAGTGGTGAGTATGGCTTCTACTTTTACAGCCTCAACAGTCTACTGCTGGACATAGGCCTCCCTTAAATTGCGAGGTATTGCCATACTCACCACGCTTGGCAGGCAGATTAGCGAGCGCAGTGCAAGATATTGTAGATATTCACAGGGAACGCTGCTACCCGTTCCATGAGTTCATCAACCCTAGTCGCCTATTACGACACCCACAGGTAGAAATGGGGTGATGCTATTCAAAGCCGGCACCACACGGCAGTGACAACTGGGGAACGCCCATATCCAGCCGTGGACTACTGGAGTAGCAGTAGTACTACAAAGGACTATTTGCCTCCCTTATTTTTTTTATAGTCACTGTTTTTTGGCCCTGGGGCCATCAAAACTACGCCAGAGGGTTGGGTGTAGACCAAGGGCTCAACCGCAAATATTTATATGATTGTCCAAACAATCAGTGCAATCACGCTCTTGGTGCCTTAGGGCGAGACTGGGCTTAGAAGTTGTTCTGGGAAGAACGGATCGAACTGAGTTGCCTCCCTTAAGCGTGACAATGTATGAAAGTCTATTTTTAATTTGCAGTCAGCCCATACATAAGGGTCCCAAACAACGTTGCTTACGTAGATCCAGTGAAGAAACACGCAAAGCTGGAGTGTGAAGTAAGTACTTACCGCATTTCATCATCAGTTCATTACTCTATATCTTCACCTTCAGCTCATCCTTGATATGATATTCTTTCCTTGAGATCTCAATAGATCCTGCTACGATCTTTCTAGAAATATTTACCTCATCGTCGGACACCAACTTTTTGTGTGTTTTGTTTAATATACTTTTGCTGATCTAGGTCCAAGGCTGGCCGGAACCAGTCCTCGCGTGGGAAGTAGACGGTGTCACGATCGAAAGCCCTCGGTACAAGATGGAGGTGACCCCGACGAAGGTTCGCTGGGCTTGGGTCATGAGGCTTGAGATACCAAACGTCCGGGATCACGACTTTCATAGGAAGTACAGCTGTGTTGCCAAAAATGAGCTAAACAATCAAACGATCAAAGGAGACATTAGGCTGACAAGTAAGTGGTAACGAAGGAAGAGATATATAAATTATTTGACGAAAATGGTATAGGACTATGCTCTGTGACAAAAGGTATAAGTAGGTAACTATACTTGTAGAGAGGGGCCTATGCCATTTCAGCTTAGTTAGCGAAGGCTAGACTCAGGTGATGGTCGTAAACCATTTGAAACACCTAAATTAATTTGTCTGAAATATATTGTAAACTATCAGATGACACCACATGAATTAATGTTCTGTAAATCCTTTTAGAATAGATTCTTGTGTAAAATTTCCTCTCTTTAACTTTCCAGACGATAGTTCCGCGCAGAACGAGAATGTTTACGTAGAGTTTGGTTCCATACCTCCAGCCCCCACCTCATATGAGGAGTTGTGCCAGGTGCAGAAGTGCCCATCTTGTCCTCGTTGCGACAGGGAGCGACTGTACATCACCTCCATGAATGCCACTACTGGCTACAAACTTAGGAGGAACACCAGTAAGGAATAACACGCATTATGCTGGCGATGATCGCAAATAGAGAAAAATAGAAGCTTTCACGCCAATTCTTTTTGGACAGGTTTTAATGATACAATTTTTTGCAGACTGTCAGCTATATGCCATTGGAAAACCTGTTTATCATCGATCTAAGGACGAACTCTTCGGTTCTTGGCTTAGAGACGCAAACGGTTCAGATTTTCAGGTAATGTTCAGTTAAAGACATTCATCATACCTGCTACGTTTGTTATAATTCGCATCAGCCAGACCTTGGGTGGAGGGAGACGGTTAAATGTAAAGTTTTATGTTACGACATCAAATATACTTTGCACAAGTTGTCCAACCTGAAATCACTCAGGCGCATTTTGACCGCTGTGTCTTTTGGCACATAATTCTATGCCCCCGGCACTACTTATATCGAAATAAAGAAGACGTACAATTGTTTTAATGTTTCAGAAAGAAAAGCTGTGGACGACGCAGGAGAATGATGTTGAAAGATTAAGAGAGTACAGAAGTAAAATGGCATTCAAAAATGATAAAGTTGACGAATTTCATAAACTGCAGAAGCCTTTCTTTGTAAGTATATATATCGCAAAAAGACCAAAGTAACAGACATTGTACACATAAGTGTCCAAAAAAGGTCGGTGTAGTAAGCGGGTTCTCGAGTGGAGACCACGCCACGCCTCGGCAAGCGTACCGTTGGATGCCCTTCGGCCAGATAGACCGATGACTTGGAGAGCTGATAGCGACTGGATGGCGAAAGCGGGAGATCGTTCATTATAGCGCATAGCGTACCGAAGCCTATGTACAGCGCTATAGGCTGATGTGATGATGATGATATATTTATAATCCGTTAAAAAATCAACTAAGGTACAAAGAGAAGGAACGTAACCAACCTCTACTTAAAATTACAGGGAAATGGCCACATCGTGTACAGTGGATCTTTCTTCTACCAAGCCAACGAATCTGGCCATCCTGGTGACATCATACGCTACGATCTGGCCAGGAGTAGACTTAAGTCAGTCAAGCTTCCTTACGCGGGCGGAAGGCTTTACAGTACTCAGCATAATCAGGTAAGAAAGTACTATGAGTAGTATGGTTTTACATACAGTTATTGAGAGAAACCACTTTACATACATCGTGTACTGAAAAGCTAATATTATGTAAAGTGATTATCTTGTGTTACATTAGTTAGTAGTAGTAAATGGATGGATTATGTTTCGTATTTTCTTTTTACTTGATATTTTAAATAATAGAAGCTATATAGCCCCGTATTGCAAGATTGCAACCCACCAACCTATCTTTATTTTTTCAAAGAGACTCTACCTACGTAGATGACATCACATATACTCAAATGCTTACCAAATACTTTCTTTCGTGTGGTACCTACAATGAGTGGTCTGACGACCCGATGATGGTGCCAGAGTTCTTCACACTTATAATTTATTACTAGAGGGCGCCCGCGGCTCCGCCTGCGTGGAAGTCGGTTTTAATAACGTAGCATCCCACAGGAACATTTTTCGGGATCACAACTATAGGACAGTATTAATCCCGGTTACCCTCCTATCTGTATACCAACTTTCATGAAAATCGGTTCAGTAGTTTTAGCGTGAAGGAGTAACTAACAAACTTACAAACTTTAGCATTTATAATATTAGTAGGACTTTACTTCTATTATAATATTTCACAGGTGGATTTTAGTGCTGATGACAACGGACTCTGGGCGATATACTCTCTGGAAGATTCCAACAACACAGCAGTGGCGAAACTCAGCTTCGATCCCAACAAGGACGATCTGAACATTGACTATTTGTGGAACATCTCTCTTAATCACAAACAAGTAAGAACGTAATGTTTTTTTTAATGGTTTCACATCTCTTTGTTTGAGACGTATTTTGCCAATGACCGTACCTTGATTTAAACACGCTCTAAACACGAGAGAAGATTGTTCGGTAGATTAGGGGTCATTTGAAACGTTTGTCGCGGGACTTCTTTCGCGGCGCGAACTCTATCTATCATTTTGAATGTTCTGTCAACGTTCATGTTATGAAAGTGCTACATTTTTTATTATTCACACACCACATTGTAAATCTTTCATTAATACAAATCGGCTCATCTAACTGTTCTCCAGAATCCAGGGTAGTTTGGTACCTGAATACTGATGATGATATTGTGTCTGCTTCCCACTGCTTCCCAAATTTGGTCTTATTCCAAATCTTAACCCGGGAGTTCTAAAGTATTTCTCTTTCCCATACCTACATGTTTTGTTTTTTATTTCTTTCACTCTTTCAATAAAATTGTTCACGTAACACAATAGCAGGGTTGCTTTTTGAGGATTAAAAAAGAACTAGTATTACAAGAACTCGATAGATGGCGCTGAAATGCACTGACTCTTTCGTTCCAAATGAGTCCGAGTCCAAGTTTCAAAAACAAACAAAAACTATCTAAATATTACGTTCCATTCTTTGCGATAACACACCAAGCACGGCGCCATCTATCCAGCGACTAGAATAATAATAAAATAAAAATAAAAGAAAATTCCCTATTTCCAAACAGACCTGAGTAAGGCCTTTGACACCATACACGTCACTGTTTGCAGGTCGGGGAGATGTTCATAGTCTGCGGGGTGCTGTACGTTCTGGACTCAGCAACTGAGAGGGACAGCAAAGTGAGCATCGCAGTGGATCTATACTTGAAGAAGCCTGTGGAGATCTCTCTGCCCTTCACGAATGCCTTCAGGAAGACCACGCAACTAGGCTACGATCATAATCATAAGGTAAACTGTTTGAAACGATTTGACGACCGATGTGGCAGTGGTAGTGCGACTGCCTCTGACGCAGAAGGCTCCGGGTTCGATTCTTGGTGGGTCACTTACAAAGTTGATATTATCACTTTGTGAATTTGTTCCCAGTCTGGTTAGGACATTGCGGGCTGAACCACCCGATTGTCCGTAAGTAAGGTGTTTCGGATGGCACGTTAATCCGTAGGTCCCGGTTGCTAACCAAAGGTAGTCGCACTACCATCGCGCCACATCGGTCGTCGTAAAACAGTTAGTTACTTACATAAGTTTATCTATTTTATATTTAGGAGTGGTTTGAGCTTGCAATTTTTGTTTCAGGAACTCTACTCATGGGACCGAGGGAACCAATTGACATATCCTGTACGATACAACGAATTACCATAGAAATTAATTGAATTGCATTCGGCCTAGTGCCTACCTACTATATTCTGCAAATTAAATATTATTTTTGATACCTACAGAATTTATTATAATTAATATCTGAATAAAGGTTGTGTTTAATTAACCTCTTTGAGGAGTATTAAGACCACAGAATATAATAATAGTTGGTCAGACCTATTATCAAGCGATCGAGCGCCATCTATAAGTTTAAGCTGAAACTTTTTGTAGATGGCGTACCTGCCTGTAGATGGCTGTTCAACCAGTTTAGCAAAGAGGTCCACTCTGAGTTTATAGTCAAGTCAAAGCGATGGCGCTACTATCCCGTATTAATAAAATTAAAAAGAAAAAAGTTTGATGATATGGGCTGGTCTAGTGATTTATGTGTCTAGATTACCCAGAGCCTGAGCTGAGACTCGTTTCATGCACGAATGTTGAATAAAATAAAAATCAATACAAAGTTGCTAAACGATGTAAGTTTACCCGAATTATTCTGTATTTACTATAGGTAAGTAAGTAGGTAGGTATCAAATATATTGTAGCTTTTATGGATATTTTTTAACACCGTGTATTTAGGTACTTTTCGGAATTAATCTACCAGACTGTTCGGTTCGAATAAATTCAAATAATGGATTTTGATGCAACTCTACATTTTTCTGTATAAGAAGAATCTTCTAAAAATATTGCTCAGTATTATTTTAATCACAATGGAAAATTATTTAGAGGCTGTTGGTATATATTTGGCCCTAACTTGACTATAATATAATTCCAAACGAAGCATTTTATAATTAAAACCTACCTACATTTATCAAAGCTGGCATTTCATAAAGCGTAAATCTACACGAGCACGCATTATAAAGGAACAAGAAACTACACCATTACAAAATGGGAACATAAAGCGCAATAACATTATGAGCATCAATCAAAGTCAACGCTCTCATAATTTGAAAAAAGAACAGCATCCGAGGCAAAGGAACTCTAGAGTACGGCCGCGCTGTGAAAGGAATGAAATTGGAGCGGCTCGTTGAGCTAGGACCGCGGGCGGGCGTTCAGAATCCCATCTCGACCCCCCATTTTTCGCCACAATAGCTAGCAATACATTCCGTGACTTGGCAGAAGTTGATGTGCAGAACTTGGCCCCCTAGCCGCGATCAATACGTGCGCACAGCGCCATCTACCCGCCATCGCGCAGCCAAATTACAGTTTAATAGTTCATTAGATCCGGCAAAAATGGCGGGGACACAGTTTAAATTCGGAACACTATTGATTCGCATTCGGGAGTTTAGGTTTAGGATTTAGCAAACAAATGATAGCAGATAGTACTTACATATAGAAGATAATACATGAGCGCACGAGATTATCAGGTTTATTTATTTATACAGCTTTTACGCTAGTAACTATTCTTAATTCTGTGCTGTTTCTTCAAAAGGCAGTAGGTAGTATAAAATTAAGTCGCTCTTTCCGTTTCATTTTCTGTTAAGGATACCACTAACTCCTCCCATACTTTATAATTATTTGCAAATGTATTTTATTTAAAAAAGTGATTCAAGAGATCAAATACTATGTTTTACAATAGATTTATAGATAAATATCGATAAAACGTCTATTCCTGCGGGAAAATGAGATGCATCGATGAAACTAGGGCCCGTATTTATAAACCGCACTAAAGTCTGAGATCGATCTTGAGTGCGACTTTGAGATGCTGTTAGGTTAAGTAAGGTTTTTTACAGACTATAAGCTTCTTTATGTACCTACCTAATCTAGAGTTCGCGCCGCAAAAGAAGCCTTTCGCGGCGCGGTCCACATTTATAAATCGAACTCAACTCTGAGATCGATCTCAAGAGCGATTTTGACAAATATCAGTCAATACTAACAAACAACATCTCAAAGTCGCTCTCAAGATCGATCTCAGAGTTGAGAGCGGTTTATTAATATAGGCCTAATAAAATGGTTCCCTGTTACAAGCCCTACTTCTGTCCTCGATTACTATTTAGGCAATTCAGTTTCAGGAATGAACAGGATTGGGAGGAGGCGATGATTCATTCATTTGTCGGGGGGTTGGGGGGGGTCTACCCACTGGTCTTTTTATGCAAATTGTAGGAACAGGATGTGGATAAGGCGGAGCTGTATCGACAGAATATTTTATGCCAGTATTTTCCTACTTTTAGAAAAGAAGAAGAATGTAATAGGTGTCTGAAGGATTTTTCAATGTTAGTTATAGAATAAATATTTAGCATATTTTTAAACTTGGAATACTGATTCTGCGTAAATTTATTATTAAAGAGTCGTAGAGAGGATTAGTGTTCCATATTTAGAATAAAAAAAATAATGTCGCGATATTTTTGAGCCTGCTGCGTTGTTCAGCAGTAATATTACTTTTCTAAGTGCATTACTGAACGTGCATCATTATTTTTATCCGGCTTGTTGTTGAAAATCAGCTTTCGCCTAGGAACATGTCGAAAGTAGATATGATAAATAATTTGGACCATATTTGGACCTTCCATACAAAATTTAGGTACCTACCAGCCGACAGTCAATTTGTATTTGTGGAGTTCTGTTCTATTCTAAGCCAAGTATACCTACTTACTGCAGAGAGGTAAATAATATAATCGAGTTGAACGGAATTTCTAAGAATAAATAAACATGTCCTTGAACCCGTTTCACTTTCTCTAAGATCCACCTCCGCAGAGAGCTAAGAAGGCACATTGTAGGTATATCTACGAAGTGAACATTGTGAACTTATGAAACTATTTACTCAGGACAATTTAGGTAGTTTTTGCCGCCGTTTCGTCTCTAAAAGTTTGAGAGTTTAGCCGCTAAAAGTTTGAGACAAAATGGCCACAAAATTACTGTTGATGCCGCTAGCAAGGAAATGGCCAAAAAACAAGAGAATCGGGATATTTGATTCGGCTTATTTTAGTACCAGCACTTTTCTAAAGAGGTCACTTTTCTAGGTCTTCTGTGTGAGAAGATAGTGACGGGACTACTGTCCATAAAAAACGTCAAAATGGCGGCAAGTAAATGTCAAAAAAAAAATGAAAAATCGATAGCGATCAGCTGTTGTTGGTACACGTAATTTGCTATTATATCACGATATAAACAGTAGGTATATACATAGCTGCCGGGATTTCCTCGCCGTCCGTCCGAGACACAGATTTGTTTACAACTAAGCGCTTGAAGCGCTGGACGGATGAGGATGTTGCTTTCCGAGCTGAATTCACTTTTTATGAAGCGGGATTTGTTGAAGACGCTTGTTTGGCTTTTAAGCAGAAGGAGGTAGTAGTCTATATTTATCGAGGTATGTAAGTAGGTACGTACATTTTTTGTTATAATATGTGTACGTAAGTAGGTACTTGTTTGTGAGATGGTTAGAGTCAAAGTAGAGAAAAAGAAAGAGAGAAAGATGCATAATTTTTTTACATTCCTACATATCTACTTGTACTTTACCTAGGCACCTATCTAGTATTTTACCTAAAAGGTAATAAATTATTATTTTACCTAAAAGGTAATAATACTAATTAATAAAAATATTATGGAGGCACGGCGCGGCTGTGCAACCGCCAAGTCAAGCGCACAATTATCAAATCAACGCTAAGTACAAACTTATAATAACAATGTCATATTCTTTTTCAAAATCTGCAACTGCATAAGAATCAGATTAGTATCTAATATGTATTACTTAGTCTGTAGGTTTGATTTGTGTAGAATACAAAAGAACACCAACATTTTCAACCTAAACATCACGACATACTCGTAAATACTGACACACCGTAGGTATGTATGACGACATAAAAATAATGCGTCACAAAAAAATTATAAACAAAATAAAGGTCAATGTTCTACATTGGCAACTCAGCGGCTGAAGCGCTTTCGGCGACGCTCAGCTGAGTGGCAGCAGGTCGGACACCTGACGTCTGCCCCCCCTCGAATCCCCCCCCCCCTCAAGCCATCAGCTGTTAATGTCCTTCCCCCGCACGCCGCGCCCTTTCCCCTTCGTTTGTGTAATGCGGGGAGAGCGGGCCTGAATGGATTACTCTGTACATTTAGTTTGAGGCGTCTGATTCTGCTTTTGCTGTAGGTTTTTGATTGTGATTAATTGTATTAATTCCTTAAATGCTAGTAGGATAACAGCCGAAAAGTATACTTTGTTTGACCCAATTTTCAACACAAAATCATAATATAAATAATTTTCTGCAAATTGCCTTCGACTAGTGATTTAAACTGCAGGCGATAAAATAATACTGAGCTAGAAATTACCGTCAATGTCAATGCCGGTGCTATCAGGTGAATAAATGATCATCGCTGCCTGCATAGGTATCGATTTTATTCGAAGCCTCCAGAGAACAACACAAAAATGCCAACTTTTAATAATATATCGCACATTATGCCTGCCAAATGAATAATTTATCGCAGTGTGTCGATTCGGGCCGCATCCCCGAGCGGGGGGCGCGGAGTGGGGAGGGGGCGCGGCCGAGCGGGGCGCGCGGCGCGGCAGTCCGCCGCGAGCGGCCGAGCGAGCGCCATGTCTGCGTGCGCGCCGCGCGCCTGTTGCCGGCCGCGCGCCCCACCGACCCTCCTCGATATCACCGCGAAGATAGTGGCCGCTACGATCCCCTTCCAGCGCATTGAGGAGCGCTACGAACGCATCCCGGAACCCGTGCAGCGGCGCGTGGTATACTGGTCGTTCCCACGGGATGAACGCGACATCTGCATGTACTCGTCGCTGGCGCGGGCGCCGCCCGACGACCACCGCAACATCGCCTTCTGCCGCGGCCTCAAGCTGCTCGAGGCCGGCTGCGTGGAGAGCGTGCTACAAGTCGGTGAGTGTCCGCCTCCGCGCCTGCGCCTGTTTACTAATATGCGCCTCGCCCACCCGCGCCGTATAAATAAAAACCTCGACGTGTGCGATCGATAGCTGCTCCTCTCGGGAATTATTCATGCGTTGGCTCGTAAAAGTTTCAGGAGATTAGGGCTCCGGGCGGGAGCTGGAGCACCCTCGCTAGAGCCAGCCTGCGGGGACGGGCGCCTCGAGCTCGACTCGCTGCGACGCCACTGCTGCGATTATCTGCTCCGATACCGATAGCCTGGCCTGGCGTGACATGAATCGATTGCAGATACACATTAATCATGATATTCAACCGGAAAACGAAGGAGCAATAATAGTGGACCGATAGTTATACCCTGTCTCACACCTAATGTGGACGCTGTTTAGCATTTATGTACCAACCCACACCCGGAACAAATTAAGCTACGAGCCTTCGAAGTTTTTCAAAGACATTTAGTTTTCCTGCGGTCTCCCTGAACGTAAGCTCATATTATTTAGTATCACCAGGTGCGTCTAAATGTCCTTATTTAAGTCATGTATGTAATTGATGTTTTGAATAAATATTTATTGAAATAAAGACGAAAAACTGTTCTTGCGAAATACCAACATCCTACTTTGTAAAAAGCAATTAAGTACTATGTGGCTTACAACATTATTGCTAAATAATTTATAGGGATTTTGAGATGAGAAAAATTTACCATAAATCTTTGAATATCAGCTTTATTATAGTTATGAGATCACCTACTTACCTTAAATTAACTGTTACATCTTAAAGAATAATACACACATCAAAAAAAGTTTGTGATCACTTGGAAAAGTGGTAAGTAATATTTTTTTATTGTGAAAGAATAAAACTCAATCACTTTTTATTTTTTGATTCCTTATTTAAAAATATGAAATTTAAATATAAACAATTTCGTAATTCAAATGTTTTTTTCATATAAAAAGACTATCAACCCTTGCTTGCTACCATTCAGAAATCTGACTTAGTCGCAAATTACGATGTTTTCAATTTATTCACAACAAGTTTAGTTGGTAACGATGCCCAGAGGATTAACAGAAGTTTTACGAGCCAGAATCCTAACTTTAAGTGGAGAAGGCTATTCCACGAGGGAAATATCACGCAGAGTTAATGTATCCCAAGCCTGCGTGGTGACCACGTTGCAGAGGTATCGGGGCATGGAAGATTTAGCTGACCGACCTCGCAGTGGTCGCCCAACTGTGCTTACAGCAATTCAGAAGCGCTATATCAGATTACTGGCTGCCCGTGACCCAACAATGAACGCTACTAAAATAAAAGCAGAACTGCGAGCTGCCACCGGTCGTGAAGTTAGCACCCAAACAATTAGAAATTGCTTACACCAAGCTGGATTACGAGCAAGGAGATCCTGGCGAGCACCTTTGAACTCACAGCAACGGAAACGGCGCAGATTGCGATGGGCTAGGCTCCGTCAAAATGAAGAAATTGAGGACGAAAGCATTTGGCAGAACTGCCTCTTTGTTGACGAAACGCGGATTAGTACGCATCCAGATAACCGACGTGTCCGTGTCTGGAGAAGACCAGGCGACTCTGAAAGGCAGAGAACTGCCACTGGAACCGTTCAGCAGGGCGGGAAATCGGTGTCCTTTTGGGCCGGTATAATGATTGGGGCTAGGACGCCCTTAATTCCGTATCAAGGCACCATGACTGAAGCTATGTATAAAATGATTGCAATCGATGGATACGTCAGACCATTCCGCATCAACCACGGGCGCCAATTCATAATGGTAGATGATAATGCGCCCGCACATCGAAACGGACGTGTTGATGCTGCTCTCCAGCAATACGACATCACCCGGTTAGACTGGCCTGCCGGCTCACCTGACTTAAACCCGATCGAGCATGCGTGGGACGCTCATAAGCGATCTGTTTGGAATCGTCAGCCACCTCCTCAAACAGTGGCAGAAATCAGGGCAGCTGCTATTGAAAAGTGGGACAGGTTACCACAAGAAATGCTGGATAACTTAATTCTTAGCATGCCCAGAAAGGTTTCCGCATGTGTGCGAGCCAGAGGAGGAGTCATTTTATACTAACTATTAATCTTTTCGTAATAAATTTTGTTAATTTTTTCCTTAATTCAATTTTTTCATTACATCAAATTTCAGCTAAAATTGCATTTCTTAACTTTTGTTTTAAAAATAATGAATACTGTTTTTTTTATTTACTTAGTGCATTTTCGTTATAAAAACATAAAATATAAACACTTTCTATAAATAATTTATATTTCATAAAATACACCTGCTTTTGCTACTGATCACAAACTTTTTTTGATATGTGTACATTATTGCTTTTTTGAAATTCCCAGATAGTAATTTGCAATAAGAGTGTATGTGTATAGGACATTATTGCAAAATTAAATAACGGTGACGTGAATTACGCATTAACCATTTTAGAGGATTATCTAATTAATAAAATATATTTTTTTAACATGAGTTATAGATTCTGAAAGCTTATTTTAAGACGCATAGAACTGCATTCATAGTCCAAAATCTCAATTTGTGTGGGTTAGTACACAAATGCTAAACAGCGTCCATGTATAATATCATATAGCAGCGCTAATTCAATTGGAATTCATTAGCATGCAACGAGACCGATCAGGATCTATAATCCATAAAGCACAAATCCATAAACATAACTTATAGGAGCGATTTCCATTTGGAATTGCATGGTCAGGTTCATCGCAGGCCTAAGCGAGATCCACTTTCGAAACTTTAGATGTCTCGTGAAATTCGGCTGTGATTATCATAACTTGATGTCCCGTTACATAGGAATTACACAACCGGATTCTTTCGTCCGCGCTGTGGTCTGGTCTGCACGGGCACGAGGCGCGTCGCGAGCCTCGCATTAATCCATGCAGACGTCGTTTATTACTGTCGCTGCTCTCTGTAACGGACGCGAATAAACAATATTAATTGCTCATTTTTATTTTTATAGGGTCAAACTCGTTTTATTGTGCGCGATCGTGGGAGGACGGCCACTACATATTCATTTGCTCTTATCTTGCATCGGGACGGTGATTACTGGTCATTTTGGGCCGTTTCGGTTCGAGTTGAGCCGCATAAGCCACATTTGGAGCGCCGTATCGTTCATAACGCAGTCACGTCTCTCGACAACTGAGCTCGGCAATGTAATAAAAGATATGGAGTATAAACACAACTTCATAGTTGAATCATGTCCGTGGACGGTTTAGGCACTGGCTTTCGTCCAACTTGAGGGCTCGGGAGGAGCCCCGTCGAATCTAGATAACGTTCCCGATATGAATCATACACTTAAGTCGGAGATAAACGTGTTACCGGCCTCTATATTTCACGTGTCTAGAGTAATTCAAGTTCCCACACCCATATCATCTGACTCACACAATCTACGATCTGACGCCGCCCACTTGAGTAAAAACAGGCTGAAATATGTTCCGAGAATTCAGGTCGTAGGCAACGAAGGTTTTCCTTCACAGGGAAATTGTGATACATCGTTGAACGAGGTCAGGAAAATGCTTATGCGAAATTGAGACTGATTTCTAGGAAAATCAACGTGAATGATTGAGTAAGGCGATAATAGAAACTTGCTTATAGGTGAAGCATTCAAATCGAGGTTAACATAAAATGCTGAGTTGAAAATCAACTCAACACAACTACCATATCGACACAAAGTAAATGTCAAGAGAAGGTAAAAAATTCTGGTTGGCACCATTAGAGCAACAACGGGTTCCCAAACGAGAAATGCCAGATTCAAGAATAGGTATGAATAAAAGAACAGAATGCCCTGAAGGTTCATGCAAATGATCGAAAATGAACCCCACGTTTTACATGTATCAGAGTCGAATACATATTTAATTGTCATGCAAAAATAAACGAATGCAGCCGGCAGAGCTCTGTAAATATTGAATTCAATGTTAATAACTTTATACCGTGGACGAATCCGGTCGAATCTCGAAATGGGACCGGTTCCCGCACCAGATCCGCTGATAGGACGCCAACGATTAAATTATCGATACGGAACTTTGTCATTCAGATTTTAATTTTCGATTAAATTAGAAGGTCGATGGGCTGGAATGGGCCTATTGTAATGACGGGTAAAAAAACAGGGGTCTAACAAAATTAGTCATAATATATTTATTCGACCGTTACCTGCAGTGTAATGATGGGGCAGACAAGATCGTGGATTATTTAATGAAATCGATTTCTAGAAGCAGCCATTACGCTTGCATTAAAATTTTAAAATCCTCCACGGCCCGGCTTTCAAATATGGCGGTGTCTGTTAATCATTCAGTGTCTTAGTTAAGCCCCCGGCTTTCGGAGTCTCCAGTGAGGGCAGGGCTTCATCAGAAATATAAAGTAGTTTGGTATTGTCGGTCAGGTCACGTGTGGTTCCCAGAAGGTTGTTAGCCGAAGTTTTTGTGGTCGCCGACATGATTCACCGAGATCGTCGCTGATATTTCCCCGTGCTGCAACTTAGTTGATGATGTTCACGAGTTTTGTTGGTTTTATTGTATGAAACACGACACTGGAATGCCTCCGAAAGTTAAACAAATGTACAATGGAGCACTATTACCTACTTGTCTACCTTTAGTACAATAAAATTCAAATCACCTAGCTTGTCCTCTCTTAAAGCACATGAATCATCATCAGATTTTTGACAGATCTAAATTGTAACATCAATTCTAATGTATTCGACACTCATTGATTGTGTGTCACTCACAATTTAAAGGTCAAACCAGTTCTAATGGAAGAGTTGATGTATGGTCAAATAACACGAGATAGATTGATTCATATTGACTATTTGTTAGAATGACAAGATTAATAATAAATTGGAAGGCAATGCACAGTAAAATAAACGCAACTTACATTACAACTTTAAAACCTGACAATGCACAGAATTTTCATGACAA
The DNA here is from genome assembly GCA_029255805.1 of Keiferia lycopersicella. Taxonomy (NCBI): domain Eukaryota; kingdom Metazoa; phylum Arthropoda; class Insecta; order Lepidoptera; family Gelechiidae; genus Keiferia; species Keiferia lycopersicella. The sequence continues at coordinate 15,325,609 of JARACZ010000005.1, read as the reverse complement.
CAATGAACGTAAATCATTATACAAAACTCTGTGATACGCATTAATAGCACCTGCAAACGAACAGGTAGATCCCTAAACTACACTATTATGTGGACTAGCGGTCGTGATCTGTAATAGCTAAAACGACCTCTTATCATGTGGACAATTACAAAGCAATTACTGAACAGTAGAGCCCATTACAGCGGCTAATCTTTGCGTGACGTAACAGCGCATGGACAGGAAGCCTGAATTGAGATATTAGCAGCAACGGGTAATTATTTAATCTGTTGTTGATGAGTCCGTGCGTGTTGGAACTTTTTTGTCATGCGTTGAGTCAGTTGGCAAATGAATAATGGCATTTCCAAAGGAGAGTATCCAGTATTTTACAATTCAAGGGATAAAGTTATTCACAATGAAACGAGATTGCCGTCAAAAGGGTAGAATGCAAAGTGATACTACAAGTTGGAACAGACACTAATTTTACACTGGTCGGTATGATAATTCAATCATTCTTCTCCGAAACAAGATTAACAAGGCAACCCTTTAAGTTGATGCAGTATGTAAAAACAGACTTCAATCTCCATACCCTCCAATTTGTATGAATCTATTAATCTACCTTTCAGAGGCGTTTGACTCTTTGAAAACTTGAATCACGAGTAGGTAGGTACGACAAAATATGAAGTGTCTACTTAATTAAATAATCGAAGAGCAAACGTTGATAACATATATCATAAAAACGCCGATGTTCTGATGAAAGTATCACGTCTGGATATACTGTGATACAAAGTACAGGCAAACGACACGAACGCCCCGACCACATCCGCGTCAAAAAACCACCATCTGCGAACACAATCGCAATTCATAGCAACAAAGAAAATACTGAACAAACTGACAAACGTGAATGCTTCTCTGTCCAATAACAGAGTTTCATAGTGTCGACACAAGAACAGTTCTGTCGCGTGACCTCGCGATGGAAACCACCATAACACGGACCCCTTATTCCCATAAAGACTCCACTGCACAATCCTCCGAATTCACACGATGCAGGAGCCAAGGCGGCTCTATCCAAACTGGTTACATTTACAAAGACTCGCTTGTAAGTACCGAAAGCACCTCCGCATTTTAGGACTTTGCAAACTTACGTGTGCAATTCGTTTGGACTTTACGACGTCGTAATAAAGAATATATCTGTACGTTTCGCTGAGTATGCTAGTGAGCGAGTACAGAGAGTCGTTGAAGGCAAGCAGGATTGAGGAGTCCATAAACGTGAATGCTCGATTTGATGGCGGATAGGCAGCCGATTGTTGCGCATAAAAAGGGCTTGTTTCAATCTGTTTACAAGAGGTGTTAGTAGCTCGCTTGTAATTGAAACTAATATACCTGCTTACTTTTAATCAGAATGGTTGTGGTTGTTCCAAAACAAACTGCTGTTAAAATAAACAGAACTCTTGTAAATGAGTTCAAAGATATCCGAAAGCCCTTATGAAAGTGAATAGAGTTTAACTTGTGAAACCATAGAATAGGAAAATTCCCTATAGTATTTGAGTTTCAAGGCATCATACATTTGAGAGGCTTGGAAGCCATTTCTTGACGTATTTAATGGAATTTGTTCTATTATGCTGTGGCCTCCTTTTATTTGTGAGAAAGATACACAAAACCACTGTAATCAATTCGATCAAAAATAGCGATGTGGTGACAATTTTGTCGACCTGCTTACGAGTGGACAGTCATCATTTAGTTTGTATGTTGAAAGTATTCAAAGATATGCTGATACAGTTAAGATATTGAAGCAAGCTGTCCGATAAATGTAGTTACATTCGTATGAATAAGCAAACGTAAATATTATGTTTTATCGAACATAGGTTACTTTATCGTAAAAATTACCGACGTATATCTAGCAAGCAATTGAAAAACAGTTTTACTCACGTATTTCCATCTATACAAAGTATGTAGTAGTAATAATAAATAATGTATTTAATACCTCAGCAAAAAACGAAACCTTTGTTGGTAATATCTGCATAGTGAGAGAATTGCACAACGTCCCTGAAGGCTTGACTATTATAACATTATAAGATACAATGTTTTGCGGTCTAGTTGCCATGCGTCCTACTGTCCAACTTTGAGCTAAACTTTAGTTCAAGGTATTTTTAAATACTACGTTTTTTTGTTCAATGAACTTCACCGAGACACTGAAGGTCATAACTGAGAATAATATACCTGTTGCTTACATTATTGCAGGTAGAATGTACATGGCTCTACCTTGAACTTAGCGCCACGTCAGTTGCAGGATGTATGGCATCAGAAAAGATTTTGCAAGAAGTACAAAACGATGCAAATAGAAAAGGAAAGAAATAAAGAGAGGAAATAGACTCTGCCTACCCCAGTGGGAAGGAGGCCTGATTTATGTATGTACAAACTAAGTAATATAAGCGTAAGAAGCGGTTTCGTTACTACTTACAACAATGTAAACGTGCGATATGATTTTTCTGGTGTTGCCCAAAATGATAACTGCCTGTTATACAAAATTCACGAACTTGATAGAATTCCAAATGATAATTTTGTATTACATAGTTTCGAACTATTATCAGATCTGAGACAAAGACTTGAAACTCATCTAAGAACACATCAGGCAAAAATTATTTGTACCACATCTGCACTTTAGTACCTAAACTATCTAAGAAAGATTATATAGGCAAATTCATGTTATCTTTTCTCGTCACGTCATCTCACTCCCACATCACAAGTTGCAACATTAATTTTCTGAGAAAGCTACATATTAAACAAAATGCTCCATAAACCGTACGACAGACAATAAGCATATTATTTTGTAAATAGCCCTGACTCCGCTGTGAGGCTTACTCAGAACCTGTACCAAATGTTTGATCAGCCTGGTCAACTGTGTGCCTCTTAGAATCTTAAATACAACAAACAATTCTTCGTTTACTGTTGATCATTCTTGTCTACACTATCATTTATTCTTTAGTGTTTTATAGTTTTCCTACTGTTCTTTGCCACATGCTTTTATGTGCGAAGTATATTGGTAGGTGTCTGTATATTATTTTGTCTCTGGTGTTTCATAGTTTTCTTACTATTGTTTAGCATATCCTTTGTTAGCCACTTATGTTTGTAAGTACACTCATTCTTGCCATAAAAATCTTACCAGCACCACCATCTTGTATAATCTTATCCGTTTCTATTTAAGAATTTATCCAGGCATTTGCACACCAAAAATTGAAATAACCTAATCGAAGGACGCTCCAGACGGTAGCAAATTTTAATACTATCAACCTGGGGGTCAAATGATGGGCTCATTCAATTACTGTACAAAAGGAGGGGGGGTCAATTAGTAGCAATCAGGCGCAGGAAGAGCGAATTAAGTTATTACTAGCATTGACTGTTCAAGAAGGCGCATTTGTACTTAGGTGATGTCACAAGGATAATACTAATTACGTATAACTGGATCAGATAACGAAATGATTCCTTTAAGGCAACATTTTTGTGCATCCCGCACATATATTTTGATTGAGACAAACAATAGAGTTGCCACTTCGGGGTCCTTTCTTTTCTTTATTTGACCGAGTCGGGAATTTTCGTTTATTTGTTTTTTCCTAGTCGCTGGATAGGCACTATGCTTGAAACGAAGAACGGAACGTAACATATATTTCTTTTTCTGCAACTTTGACTCATTTGAAACGAAAGTGTCAGTGCGTGCCAGACTGTCAGTCAGTGTCGCAATGTTTTTTTCGTCAGTCTTTTGGCTGTGGAATCAACATCCTCTGTTTTAACACAGGTTTTTAAGAATATATGGAGAAAAAGTTGAACTCTCGTATGAAAGTTAAACAAGCCAGGTGGAAACCTCCTTGCGATGATGTTTTGAGCTAAATATTTGTACATTGTTCTACACACACACATATATATTTTTGTAATGTGGCATTTCCCATAATAATCATTAATTCATTACTTTCTTCTCATATACTCAATCATCTGTGTTTGTTCCCTTTTCTACCTGCACATAATTAATACCTTCAACATTAAAAATCATCCCGGATTCTTCTATTATTTCTCCCGGTTCAGAATCAATCTTAAATTCAGAATAGGCCATTAAGATATAAAATATAAACACGAATTGAAGACACAATGGGACCAATATCCATCAAAATATAGATGGCTTTGTAACATCATCTGTACCATTAGTTATTGTCAATTATAATGATCGGTACAGTTTGAGTGACATGTTTTTGACCATTGTAAAGGCGTTTTGAAAACCTATTTAAGTTTGATAAGAAGAATATATTGTAGCTACGATCGGTTATACATCCTCGCAAAAAACCTACAATTGGTATATGTATATGTCGCAGTACGATAAATAAAGCCGTGATATAGTTATATCCCTAGGGATATAATTATATATCGTAACATAGTTATACGAAAGCGATACATTACTATCTCACTAGGAATATATGTAGTTACAAAACGGTCTAAGTTTAAAGAACAATTCTTCAAAATTTAACACTTATCCCGGAATAACATTGAAATATCTGAAATTTTTTTTGGACCTCCCATACAAATTGATTTGGTCGATTGGTAATTTTGTATGGAAGGTCCAATTATGTTTTCATATTTCGACCTAGTTCCTGGGGTAAGTTGTATGGTTTCATGGCCTGGTTCACCCCTTAAAAGATTTGCAGCATATTTTTTTACAACCTGTGTTCCATTTACCCCGAGTATTCCCTTTCAAGAACGGAAAGTCAAGTGGAGTAAAAGATACATACATACATATATCACGCCTTTATCCCTTGCGGGGTAGGCAGAGCGTTACCGGCCGTAAGAAAACCGTCACTATCGCCACGTTTGACATTTTTGAGGATTGTTTTCCAAGGTAGTTTCAGTAAACATGTGTATCACTATAGTGACAGATTGTCAGCCTGTCGCCTAAAAATTGTAATACTCCAATACTCTCGAGTCCCTTAGTAAAAGATTTGACACATATAAACTTAACCTAACCCTATCGCGCAGAACTAGGCTATCTAAACATCTAAACCCTCTTGTTTATTAAGGCCACGTAACCTATCGATATTTTCAACAACTGATTCTATTCTATCGGATTTCGTAAAGCCTCCTTATCGATAAACTAGTGGCCCGCCCAGCGGCTGCGCCCGCTGCAACTCATTTTCCCGTGGCAATAAGATGTTTTCCCGGCAAGTATTATACATAAAAACCACCATATCTATTTAAAAAATCTTCATCAAAATCCGTTGCGTAGTTTTAAAGATTAAAGCAAACATACATACAGACAGACGCGAAAAGCGACTTTGCTTTATACTATGTAGTGATATATATCGATAGAGTCAGATAAAGGGGATAGCCCAGTTCAAAATGATTGACCCAAAAAGTTTTAATCAGTGGCGAGGCGATACGCGTGAGTAAATATACAGGGTGTAAAGGACAGGTTAACGAAATCTTTGTTTAGACCATGAAACTGAACAACTTTTTATTTACGCCCTTCTATACAAAGTTCCCGATCCGCTGAGTGACTTTGTATGGGATCTCAAAAAGTTTTTTTTTCGTTTTTTCGAAAAAATTGTTCAGTTTCATGGTCTGAGCACGCCTGCAAAGTTTTCGTTACACCGTCTCTTACACCCTGTATATCTTTGTGGGTACTTTGTTGATTAATTTATATTAAAGATATCCTAAATTTCTCCAAGGGGCACCCTGAATGCAGTTACAATATGGCGATTCATTGTGTTGCCCTCAAACCTTGCGTATAAAGTACTAGCGGCCTGCCCCAGCGGCTGCAACCGCTGCAACTCATTTTCCCATGGGAATAAGGATTTTTTCCCGGCAAGTATTATACATAAAAACCTTCCTCTTGAATCTCTCTATCTATTTAAAAAACCTGCATCAAAATCCGTTGTGTAGTTTTGACGATTTAAGCAAACATACATACAGACAGACTCGAAAAGCGACTTAGCTTTTTACTATGTAGTGAATTAGTGATATCCTAAATTTCTCCAAGAGGCACCCTGAATGCAGTTACAATATGGCGATTCATTGTGTTGCCCTCAAACCTTGCGTATAAAGTATTATTCTTGCTATCCATCCGCTCACACACTATCGGAAGATCTCAATTATCATCTTTTGTTTGAACGGATCCTTGAATTCGTTTCTTTTGTAAAAGAATAATGGGTTGATGTGAAAAAAGCGTTAATAAATCATCACAAAATTTAAAAAAAACCGGTTGCGGTAATTTTAAAGTTATCTTTTTCGTCAAAAATTTCACGCGCCTATTTTTGAGTTGCGGAAAATAGCCCGTTTTACACACACACACACACGAATCACGCCTATATCCCTGGCGGGGTAGGCAGAGCGTCAACGGCCGTAAAAATATGGGTGATGCTATTCTAAGCCGACATATTCTAAATTTTTTGCCACAAAAAAAACTGATCAAAGTCCAAATGAAGATAAGTACGTACATAGGTATATCTGAAATTTGGCACTTAACCTATGGTAAAAGGATGTCTGAAGACTTCAGAAGAAAGCTTTTCTAAAGAACTGATTTTCCGAACATTGCACAAAATTGTAGTTTTGAGGAAATTGTGTGTATAATATAATATAATATTTCTAGGACCATTAAAAAAACTGTGGTCCGAAAGCACTGCTTTGTCAGTCAAATGAGACTTGGGCTGAAATTGGGCCTTGACGTGTGGAACAATGGCGCGGTTGGGGTCACTGGTATCATTATGGAGGGACGCAGGTTCGACGCCGGCGGAAACCACTAGTAACACCATTCGGCGGAGTTTCGTGCCTAGTTAATTTTTATGCTGTGTGATGCCAGCTTTGTATAGCTTCACCCTGTTTCTTACCCGTGGTCGTAAGAGGCGACTGAAGACTTGAGGATTTCAGGCGTGTTAGAACTTTTAGGCGACAGGCTGACAACCTCATAATATCTCAAACGGCCCTCAATATTTGTCAGTAGACATGGCGATAGCGACCGTTAACGCTCTGCCTACCCTGCAGGGGATAGGGGCGTGACATGTGTATGTATGAACCTATGTATTAATTTGTATGCACCATGGCGGGATTGCTCGCTAAGGTACGTCTTTATGGTCACTATTTTGAAAAGGCGACCTGTTTTATATCTAGCTATGTGTATAGGCAGGTATATGTAGGGTGCGTGCTCGCCAATATGCCTGCCAACATACACATACGTACATATATCACGCCTTTACCCCTTGCGGGGTAGGCAGAGCGTTAACGGCCGTAAGAATACGGCCACTATCGCCACGTCTGACATTTTTGAGGATTGTTTTCTAAGGTTGTTTCAGATAACATGTGTATCACTATAGTGTTAGGTTGTCAGCCTGTCGCCTAAAAATTGTAATACACCAACACTCTCGAGTCCCTTAGTTGCCTCTTACGACACCCGCGGGAAGGATGTGGGGTGATGCTATTCTAAGCCGGCATCGGCACCTGCCTGCCAAGCGTGGTAAATATGGCAATACCCCATACATACATACAGACAGACGCGAAAATCGACTTTATACTATATAGTGATATGTACCTAGTGATTGTGCATAGGTACACAATAGGTAGGTAACTTATAAAGAAAGTAAAATCATAGTTAAAAAGTTTTACCTACTTTTCCCTATAGCACTCAAAAAAATCACCGAATCCCCAAGCTTAAGGCGAAGTAATCAAAACTATAAATAACAAACGGGCCCCGGCACAATCATCTGTAATTTTGGGCAATAACTTTTGTATCAATAATAAAACAAATTGCCTCAGCCCTTGGCGGCCATCTTGGATTTCGTTAATAACATTTTGATAGCACACTGCACACGAAGGTTCGAGTGGTTAGGTGAAGAAAAGTGTTGTCAATAGCCGCGATTCGGGAAAACTATTCTCTTAACCTAAGGGGTACCCATTACATTAGCATACGTAAATATATCTCAGATCTATGAGTCAATCAATGTTATATGATAATGTAATAAAGCCATGTAATGATTCATTTTCTATGACCATGTAGTTATATCAGTACCTACCTTATTGACCGAGCCTTGCTCGGATTTATCGCCTCCAAAACGTATTTTTTTTCTAACGTGAAGGTAACGTATCCCAATAAAGCCATAATTGTGTATTGCGCCATCTGTCAGTAAGAGCGAAAACACTATGAACGAACCGCGTTTATTTGGATATTTTTGCTGTTTAAAACTATTTTTGGGAAATGAGAACGAGATCCCGATAATTTAAAGTTCTTGCTCGTTTAAAGGTATCTATCACTACATACATAGTAAAAAGCAAATTCGCTTTTCGCGTCTATATGTATGTATTATGTATGCTTAAATCTTTAAACTACGCAACGGATTTTGTTTGCAGTTTTTTATGGATAGAATGGTTCAAGAAGAAGATGTATATGTTCTATATATAATACTTGCAGGGAAACATCTTATTCCCATGGGAAAATGAGTTACAGCGGGCGCAGCGCGCTTGCGGGCGCTTTGATATATTTAATGGACAGTGGCCGCGCTATTTTAAGTTAAGAAAACTGTTTTCCCGAATCGCCGCCAATGTTTGTCACATTATTATTGCCATTGAAAGTTTAATAAGGTACCTACCTACATTGGTATGGTACGGTCGTTTTGTCAATCAATGTGGTTGAGGTTAAGTGAAATGAAATGATTTTTTTATTTGCTTGCAAATATGTTAAAACAAATAACGCTGGCAATGGGAAATTTTAATCTATTCGTTTAGTTCGTAGTAGGTGGCGCTCGATGCGAATAAAAGCTGTTTTTTCTCAGCCTCAATGGAAATGAAATGTGCAAAATTACAACAGCGTGTACAATGATCAGTGTTGCTCATCTATCAGCCCAAAAAATCCAAATTTCCGATAAATAGTTGTTTAGAAAAGGACTCTTAGACCAACATGTTATTTTAGGTCTCTATTTTTATTCCCCCGCCTTCTTTTACTTTGTAAGTACTTCAACTCTACTACAGGTATTAAAATTTCACGGTTCACTTTTACATGAAACACATTTCGAGTTGATGTCTGTTCTTTCACATTTTTATACTTTTACCATTTTATATTTCCCCGCGAACGGCGACCGCGATTGGACAGCGAATCCAAGATGGCGGGACAGTAAAACATCCACAGAGTAATAAACAACAAAGTACGCGGGTATTAATTTGACAATAACCCCATAACTCTGGCAGTTCGTGTCTTCGTGTAAGGAGTTGGCGTTTTACTATAAAAAGAATAACCGTATTCTAACAAAAGAGTTTTGAGTCGTTTGACAACGTGGTTGCAATCTGTCGAAATTTTAAGAGATGTAGAACTTACAAATTCTACAAACGCTTCTTTTTAAGTTTGAGAAAAAACATGGCAGCACGGGGCGAATGGGATACCACCGACCAATCAGAACGCGAGGTGATGATTTTACGGTTTTAATTCGTAATATCTGAATATTAAATTACCTTTACACGTTTGACAGTATTTCGATGGATTGATATTTACCGAGATATATTGTAATCTAGCGTTGACTGTAACTTTACGGTGACATCGTTTTCGAGTAGGGTATTCATTCCGCTTGGCGATTGCCGACTTTATAGAGGTAATAATACGGCACATATCAAATTTAAGGCCCTGGTATAAAACCGGGCATCTTGACCGCGACTCCGCCATTTACAGGTCTTAAAAACTTTTATGCCTTGTCTGATGTTGGTCGTGCCGGTGCGGGAACCACGGAGCTACTTTATGACATTGTCTGTCCTGTCTTTCAGACAGTTAACACCCTCGTTGCTACACTCTGAAGCACGTAAAAACCGCTAATTTTACTTGAGTAAGAAAGAACACATATACGTACATATACATGTCACGCCTTTATCCCTTGCGGGGTAGGCAGAGCGTTAACGGCCGTAAGAATACGGTCGCTATCGCCACGTCTGACATTTTTGAGGATTGCTTTCCAAGGTTGTTCCAGAAAACATGTGTATCACTATAGTGACAGGTTGTCAGCCTGTCGCCTAAAAAAGAACACGCGGTAGGTTAATTCAATTAATTTATTTCTCTTCCATGTACAAAAATATTGCCAGGTGATATTAACATTTGGCTAGTATGGTACATGAGCCCCGTCAGGGCACTGCAATTAGACTGCCGTTTTTATAAATCTCTGATCTATAATGAAAGGATTCCGAAATGGCAACATTATTATTGTCTCTATTGAAATAGAGAATATTCTTTTTTTATTATTATTATTCTAGTCGCTGGATAGATGGCGCTGTGCTCTTGGTATGTTACCGCAAAAAACGGAACGTAATAAGTATTTCTTGTTTTTTTTTAACTTGGACTCGGACTCATTTGGAGCGAAAGTGTCAGTGCATGCCAGACTGTCAATCGGTGTTACAATGTCTTTTTTTTTTAATCTTTTCTCTTTGGAATCTACACTGGAATCTAGTAAGGTAGTCAGCTCAACGCCATCTATCGAGTTCTTGGAATACTAGTTTTTTTTAATTCTCAAAAAGAAAACCTATACATGACGTAACATAATTATGAGAGGAACATCAACAATAATGTTGCCGTTTCGGAATCCTTTCTTTATCAAGATCTAAATATTATAAACTCTCTGGCACTTCTTTTAAAAATTTAGACCGAAAGTTCCAATTTGGAGTCCGGCACTCTGTTGGGACTTGGCACCCACCTGGCTTATCTTGGCACCAGCGAGCTGGCAGGCAGCGGAGCCAGGCGCGGACTTCACATTTGGCACCAAAACCACCCAAGCCGGTCTTGTAAGGACCGATTTATTAGTATACAGAGTTATTAGGCTGATATTGGCCTCAATTCAGCAATTTATCATAACTTCCATACTTAGAGCATTAAACCACTTCCATATTGTTTCTACTAGTATGTAGTATTATAATATCTGTGCTCTTACATTATATCCTCCAGGGCCCTTTTTTGTCAAACTGCTGTAATACTTTATAATAAACTCTGGTATATTAAAATTAAATTAGTAGAAATACCACAAAAAGCCAGAAGACAACAGAAAAAACCTCCATTTCGGCTGATTATCTATATGAAAAAACATTCGTGCAGTCAACGACGCAAGTTTGTATGACGATAGTAAACAATTATATTAAAAGCACTGTTTATACTGCGTGGACATGTGTACAGGCTCTCGCGTGTCATTAGACCCCTGCGTTGCCATCCCAACTTCAAATTACAAAGTTATCTATACAGCTCTGAGACGGACTTTTCTAAGAATATCACATGGAACACAGCGTTTCAAGCCGCAAACCGTAAGTTTGTTTTCACCCCCTTGTAGAGAAAGCTTTTTTCGTTTTTTTTTTGGTGGCTGCGAGTTCCCTACCTGCGGCCACCACAAAAACTGGCTGATGCACAGATGTGAGCACTTGTGTTCACGTGTTTACATTCTGGGAACAGATTTGTATTGTGCAAGTTTCTTGTATTGGGTGCCGTTCTAGATACGAGACGCATGTAGAGTACAAATTATACTAGAACATCAACGAACGGCTTAAGAGTAGGTAAATTAAAACCAACTTGTAGGCCTAGGCTCGCTCAAATTTATTTTTCTTACGCCTCAATATTCAAGTCTTATGCAAGCACGATATTGTAATCTCGAATTATCGTTAACTATCTCGAAAAGTATACTCCGACATCAGGCACTCGTTACATGATTTCCAACACGGTTTTCTTCCAGGGCGTTCAACTGTAACTAATCTTCTTCTATTTAATGACTATCTTACAGATCTCATGGACAAAGGCTATCAGGTTGACACCATATACACAGACTACAGTAAGGCATTCGACAGAATTAATCATAATCGCCTGTTAGTTAAATTAGAGCTTGTTGGCATAAGCGGAGATCTGCTTAGGTGGTTTGCCTCGTATATAGAAAATTGCACGCAGGCTGTGGTAATCAATAATTACATCTCTAGTTGGGTTCGGGTACCAAGCGGCGTTCCGCAAGGATCCTTGCTGGGGCCCCTGCTTTTTGTCATTTTTGTCAATGATATCAATCACTGCTTACATAACTCTAAAGTATTATGTTTTGCTGACGACATGAAGATATTTACAGCTGTATCGACACTTACTGATGCATACTGTCTACAAGAAGATATCACTAGGCTAGCAGACTATTGCGCTGATAATCATCTAGATCTTAATCCATTAAAATGCTCAGTAGTGACATACAGTCGCAAACGTAATGTTATTTATTATAATTATCAAATCAACGGGCATACCCTACCTAGAGAAAATTTGGTTCGTGATTTAGGTGTTATTCACGACTCTAAACTACTATTTGATAAACATATTGAAAATATAATAGCTAGATCGCATAGGGCTTTGGGTTTTGTGATGCGTACTGCTAGGGACTTCAAGCAGCTTAAAACATTAAAAGTGTTATATTGTTCCTATGTAAGGAGCTCCTTGGAGTACGCTTCCCAGGTTTGGAACCCTAGGTATGACATTTACATCACACGTATAGAACGGATCCAAAGAAAATTTGTTAAACATATGTGTTTTCGCATAAAATTTCAATACCATACCAATGAGTATCACAACCTGTGTAGGAAATTCCATCTGTTACCTCTGGAGACGCGTCGTAATGTTGCTGATACAGTTTTTCTCCTAAAAATAACTAACAATTCAGTTGATTGTCCAGATCTTTTGAGTAAGTTGAACATTAAAGTGCCTCGGTCATATCGTCATAAAATACCATTGGCCTTATCATCCGCGTCTACTAATTATAGGCAAAATAGTTTCTTGTACCGAGCGAGCAGCAAATTTAATGAACTTTTTTCTAAACTAGATCTAGATCTATTTTTTATTATGAGTAGGTAAGCAATATTTTAATAGTGTTTTGGTTGAAATGTTGTTTGTTTTTTAAATTAATTGTCAATCAGTTTCTGTTAACTGCCGATATGTTATAATTTATAACTTGTTTCTATTAGTGAGAAACCATAAATGGCTTTCTGTGTTTATTATAAGATCTATTTAAGATATTGTAAGCTGAGGTTTTTCCTAAAATACATAAATAAATAAATAAATAAAAGTTGCTCGAGATCTCGCGAGATCGAGACTGCATTCCCTCGTGGCATTACACATTAAAGTGCGTGTGTTCGTCCCCTATTTATATCAACGTTTAAAAAGTTTGTCAGGTTGAATTTTTCCTCCGAAATATTCTCCGTTCTATTTTCAATATTCAATCGGCCAAATCGATACAAAATTAAGAAAAACTTCAAACGTGCAAACAAAATAAGCACTGCAACCGAAGTTTCTTAGACGCTGTATTTTTCTTCTCAGACGGCCCAAAGAAAAGACTGCCAACAACAAGTTTACACAAATTTAATCGATCGATTATCGCATTTCTCCCGTAGTGATAGAGTCCAACATGATTGCAAACCTCTATGTTGTTGTTTGTAACAGGCAAGACGAGTTCGGACTATTGTTCCGTCGCCATTTTTTATTTTTCCCGCGCTTTGTTTCAAGCCCACCCGGATGCGGATAGATTTGTTATCGTTTTTATTTTTAATCCGTGTTGCCAGACGAGAAATTAATTTGTGTCCTGAAGAACCTGTTCAGTGAACACGGATCTAAAAAATAATTTCATGAGTAAAGATTTCTGATTAAATATACAAAATAGTCAAGTCCCCCAGAGCTTATAGTAATGTAAGAGTGATATTATTTCGATATTATACTAATGGCGCTGCAAAATTTTATACACGAAGCTGCAAGCGTACCGCGCGTTATTTTTGACGTTGTTTGTATGGAAATGTAAAGAGGGTACTCGAATCCAATAGCCTCTTTTAGATAACACACGTTTTAAACACGTTTTCGTACATTTTCAACAAACTTTATTTGCGGATTTTTATTTTTAGGATACCATGTTTATTTGTCAAAAGAAAAGGACGTTGGACGACTCGGAGTCCCATACGAAAAGAAGAAAGAAGAAAAGAAAAGGATATTTCATTGATGAACTTTTGTTCAGAAAAGAAATAGAAAACAAGAGTTTAGGTGTTTTGTGTTTAGGAAACTATTCAATCATTTGGTCGGCTAAAAATAAAAAAAATAGGATTTTCCTGTACAAATTGAGGACAAAGTTCAATCAGTACCAATATTTAATTGCTACACTCTTAACCCAACATATATATAGGTACAATACAGACAAAACACGGCAACCACAACAAGCGAAACTCATTGCGCCGAGAACCGGGGCGTTTTAGGTTTAGCATTTGAAAAGCTTCGACGTGCCACCCCTCGTACTGACTCTACGTGTTTGTGACGGGTGACAGCCCTGGATTAGGAATTGGCATGGCATTTTGGCTTCTGGATTTTCTTCTTTTCATGTGGGATACTGAGTCGTCCAACGACCTGATGGAGTTTCAGATTGTTACGTACAAATTAGAAAACTTGAGAAAATCACTTGCAAAGGCATACCTAAGCGAGTTCCGTTTTTTGTGTCATAAATATGCCAATAAGATTCAACTACCTACATTAAGGTTTAACCAAAGTGAAGTCCCGCCTCTTGTGATTTCCCCCCCCCCCCCCTCCCCCGGCCCTAAAATCTTCAGTCCTTCATCTAGGCCCACATCAACCCGAACTAATCTCTTTAATCTTGTCTGAACTTAGTTTCTATATCCAAAACGGCTCTCGTTAAGGTATTGCTGTCAGAGAAATGAAGGAAACTGACTGGATAGGTACAATACATTATGTTCATTTAAACTTAAACTTAATTAAATAGGTAAAATATATTTTTACATAGCAAATTAAGGGATCGCTCTCTTTATAAGTACCCGAAAATTTTATTAAAATCGCTTTGCGCTATCACTACATAGTGTAAAGCCAAGTCGCTTTTCGCGTCTGTATGTATGTATGTCTGCTACAACGGCTTTTGATGCACGTTTTTTAAAGAAGGAGTAATTCAAGAGGAAGGTTTCTATGTATAATACTTGCCGGGAAAACATCTTATTCCTACGGGAAAATGAGTTGCAGCGAGCGCAGCTGCTGGGCGAGCCGCTAGGAGTGTAATAAAAGGTTACAAAATATAAACTTAGTAGAGTTAGTAGGTATCTAAACTTCAGTCGTCATCATCACAGCACAGCACAAACATTTCATTATTCCACTGGCAACATTCTCACGAGCGCCTAAACCCTCAAACAAGTCAAAAGAAATTTTAATCAAGCACTGTGGCTCTACCTTTCAATATCCCGGAGATAGGGGGCGTGTACAAACGAGGTTAATTCCACCCCGTGTGTACGAGGCATTAGCCACGTTTGCTCTTCGGGTGGAGATTAGAAACAGGATGCGAGATGGCACACTCTGGTATACTACAACCCAGGAAATAAGGTCTTATTACGATGTGGCATCGCAAAGAGGTTGAAATCACCGTTGCCTTGTTGTTTCAGATACCTTTGCCTCTTCCTAAAGAAAACTATTGAACTAAAAAGTAAAATGAAAGACACTGGCTGATTTCGCTGACTCAAATAATTTCGGATGCAGTTGTAGATGCAGTTTGATAAATTAAAAAGTGAATACTTTATATTTTTCCAAATGTATGCAAGACGGCCAGTGTTTTGTAAAACGCAATACACTCTCTAAAATTCTCAAGACTCTACTGGCTCATAACACGGATGGAGGTGGGTCGTATACAGTAGCATGAGATTTAGTCGAATCCTCTTGGAAGCTCGAATAGGGCTCCCGGTTCTTAAGTGGGCTACTTCCTTCAGAAGCCCTTCTTATTGAGAGGTTCCATGTATACTGGTAGCTCGACAAGGAAAGGAAATATTAGCCAGATGGTGCTGACGGCAAAAAACTTGATCAACTTACGCGTAATTTCTTGATTTGGAGCCCGATGTGGCTTAGTAAGATGTATATTTATTTACTTACGCAAAAAAAGTATGCGAAATCGGCGATCTTTTGAAATGTAATAGACGCTATATTAACGGTACCTATTTTTATTCTTATCCGCACTTTATCGCTCATCTAAAACACAATATTCGTTATATTCACATCGCGTTTAAAAACTTTCAAACTTCGAACACCGTTCCATTTTGAAAAGTTGATATCATTATGCAGCAGAACAGATGCGTCACGATCCCTGAGTTATAAAGGAACGCACCCTGCTTCCATCCAGGGTAACTTGACCTCTCTCTCCGCCCCCCTACTTTTATAGCACTACGTCACAGGGGATTTAGTGTGTAATTTGAGGGGCCTAGTTTTACTGGTGGGTGGTAAGGGGAGCACACACTGGCATTAGCTCCTGATATCGATCTTTGAACTCCCTTGTGCTTTAAGTCCTTTGCCCTGAATTTGGGCTAGCTGGGCTTAGAGCCAAGGGATTTGAGCACAGATTAGTTTGACGGTGGGTAGTAATTCTAAAGAGTAGATAGTAGATTTAGGAGCTTTGATTGATAAAATTTGGATTAAATTGTTCTTGCTTGTTTAGGTATATCATATCATAATGTTCTTTTTTTTTTTATATCACTGTACACATTTTATGTCAATTGATAAATCAAGCAAAACAAGAAAACACTCTACATTCCTGTTCCCTTCAAAAGCATTTTGATCTAAACGTTTACGCCACACATCAAACAGCATTCCACAGCCAACAATTTTTAAAACAAACTCCGATCCCCCGCAGACAATACTAAGTTATCGGGCCGTCTAAACAAATTCTCGAGTGGGGATGCCCTTATCTGTTCGGCACATGGGCCCGTGCCTTGGGGCCTTTACACTAGCCCCAACGTAACTTGACACCCCAGCCATTCCAATGCGTTTCAATGTTAGACCGTGAAAGAGATTCTGTATGTGAATGCGGGGCTCAAGTTCGGCTGGGCGAGGTTTGAAAGCTTTTGCCCGATTACTCGCTCGCCTGCTTCGCGTGCGCTACGTTCTATTTTTGAAAAGTGATAATGATAACCGGGTAGTGGGGAGCGTCGTTCGATGGCGGTTGGAACTTGTAAGGTCTTATTCCATTTTATGCTGGAGTGCCGCGCTATTCACAGATAAAAAGAGAAAAAAAACCCATTCACTCCTAAATAGTTATTTAACGCCCATGTAGTTCTTGGTAACGACTGACGTCTTTCTCAAATATTTCTATACTTTTTTTTGACTCGGTGTCTCACACGAAAAAAAAAGCAAATTATCATAGACTAGTAACCCGCCCAGCAGCTGCGCCCACTGTAACGCATTTTCTCATAGGAATAAGATGATTTCCCGGCAAGTATTACGCATAAAAACCTTCCTCTTTTATCATTCTATCTATTAAAAAAAACTACATCAAAATCCGTTGTGTTCATCGGGTCGTTGGACGACTCGGTGTCCCACACAAAAAGAAGAAGTAGTTTTAAAGATTTAAGCAAACATACAGACGTGAAAATATATCCGCTCTACATTCTCAAAGCAAAGTTGCCATAGACGTCTTTCTCAAAGATTTCATTATTCTCCGAACAAATCCTTGCTAAAGCGTAGCGCAAAAAGCGTGTACAAAACCGATGTTTCCAGCCAGTCCCGCTGTGGCCGATGTTGGCCGGCGGATCCCTTGTTTGAGGACAGATTACGCGGCTCTGCATAATGCCGCGGCTGCTCTGCGGTGTACATCCATACAAATGCGATCAGTAAAACCGAGTTGGGCGCCAAAATTGCATTCTTCTTGGAAGATATTTTCATAAAGAGGTCCCTGGTCCCTCTTTTTTTTCAACTCCTTTATTGTTTGAATATCACGTAGCTACACAAGTAGGGATCGAGTTTGTAAATGTCCTGAAAACCCTGGTTAAAATTCAGAAAAACCTAGAACTAAATCCAACACAAAAATTGTGAGTAAATAGATACGAACACAAAATTGGAGCGCGAAAACTCCGCCGTGTTTTACACGCGGAAACGAAATCAGAGTGGCTGGTCAACTAACCAAAAACAAAAGACAGCTCCAGCCTCCCCTCGCGGCTGTGGAGAGTTGGAGACCATAAGTCCTGATTAAGTTTCTAATGGGGCGGGGGCGGGGGCGGTACCCCCCGCGGGCCAGCCAGGTCGCCATTAGATGGTCACTCGGTAGCGGCAGGTAAATCTGGAGCTACTAATGATTCTCACGTTTATCTCACGCGATACTCACAAAACTTAAAAAAAAAATGGTGACGATACCTACCTAAATCTCCGATAGGTGATAAAGAACAACTTTCCTCGGTAAAACAGACTGCAAATTCAAAATATGAAAAATGAAAAAGGAATCAGTCGGCCAAGTCAATAGGAGGTTTGCTTTTGAATGGGATGGGATGTCCAAAGAAAATTCAAGAATTCTTTGGTTTTCTGTTGAATAGCCATTTGAATGGGGTGTCCTAACTTTTATTCATATTTGACCTTTTTTATCTGGGAAAGATGTTAAATTTCATAGACTGATTTATCCCTAGAAACATTTTGCTAGTTGATTCTTTTACACCACGGATGACTACACGGTTCTAAAGTTTCGCAATCTGACTGAGTTGTTGTAAGTAGTACTCAGAGTTTTTTAACAACATAATAACTTTTTAGTGCCAGTTAAACATATAAACGAGGAGAAACCTATCAAAATTCGCCAATACCATACCTGCCTACTACACAAATTGTAATTGTGCGAGAAACTCCGCCATTTGTGTAAAATAGTTTGAGTTTGACCTCATGAAAGTTTTCCTTTAGTACCAAAAGGTTGAATTCCTAAAATGAGTTTGAAAAATGTTGACTTCTGTTGAAGTTGCACCAATCAACATATTACAAGTATTTAAATCTGTGTTAAGTATGCAGGAAAGAAAAAATATTCAGGGTGTAAAAAAATTAGCTGCAAATATTCTAAGGGGTGAACCAGCAGCCCATTTCCCCAAGAAACATAAAGTATGAAAAAAAATTTTGGACCTCCCATTCAAAACTAAAACCTTGGAAAACAATCCTCAAAAATGTCAGACGTGGCGATAGCGACCATATTCTTACGGCCGTTAGCACTCTGCCTACCACGCAAGGGATAAAGGCGTGATATATGTATGTATACAAAACTACTGACCGACCAAGTCAATATGTATGTGAGGTCCAAAAATTTTTCTCGTATTGCGACCTATATTTCACTCCTATCCATTTCCTATGGGGAAAGTTGTTCACTTTCATGGGCTGATTAATCCCTTAAAATAATTTGCAGCCAATATTTTTACACCTATCGTGACATGACATGATTGTGAGTTGCAAAAATGCAAAAATCGAGAATTCGCGGTATGTACCACCGGCCATAGATAGAGTTCTATGGCACAGTAAGGCTAAACAATTTTTTTATGTGTACATCTTGAAAGCTCTTTACAAATTCTTGGTATACGACTGTAATACACAGATGTATGCCTTCGCCAACAAAATGATCTTATTTATTGGACCGTTCGATTTTTATAGAAACATTTTTCACGATTTATTTTGTTTGAACATCGAGCTTGTATTTGCCAAGTCGCATTGCCTTGCTCTATTGAACTGAACAGTGAAGACTTTTAAATTTTTAATACAGGGAACAATTTATACTGGTTGCTCTTAATACAATTATGTGTAACCACTATACATTGATACCTTCATAACCATATGGATTTCATTGTGTAAGTACCTACTATAGGTATCTGTACTGCACTCGCAATAAGCTACAAGTAGCGTGCAGGCAAAAGCGTTCTCAGGTTTAGCAACCGATACCCTCCAGTCTACCTTGAGCCGTGTCTAGTGCCTCGGTTGAGCCCTGAGCCAGGTCGTGACAGCGCATAATAGGTGACCAGCCAGACGTGACCCGGCATACCACTAATCCCCCGGACGCACTCGATTCTCCAACCGATTGAACCGAGCACGTACACAAGATGAAACTGGCACGTTCCGCTGTTTGCATACCTTTTTCTTTTTTGCACTCCTTATTCCAAATTCAAATTTCCCTCTATTTGTCTTGAGTCATCTGGCGCGCACAGATTAAAAACCACCCTCCGCATGCGACGGTTATAATTCAGAATTAACTGCGCGAATCGAATCGGCCAACTAAACTCGATACCCCTTCCGAATAGCAGTTGCGTACGAAACGCAGATTTTACTGTTTTACAAAATCACCAGTGTATTGTGAACTGCCTCGTTTCTTTCATTGCTCGTGGGATTGGAGTCAGGGTGGTGTCAGTTTGAAATGTGGGGGTCTGAGTGTAATGGACATGTTTTATAACACAACCCCCCACATTAAGGCGCGCCCCGCGTATAAAACGCGTAATAGAATTTCAGCGATGACGACTCCCCCCTGCTTCCTTTACTGCCCATCTAACGATGTTACTGGCGCGCATGCGTGGTGCCATCACCGGTTATGCTCTTTGCCAAATCCCTTTAGCGCTGGACGTGCCAATGACAAGCTTACAAAGTATCCTGGAAGTTCGAATAGAAACCGACCGCGCCTTAATGGTCACGTCGCCGCCGCATTATAACCTCTGCTTTACGAGCAGAGACTCATTAGGGGCAGTTGTCTTCTGGTGCCGTAAAAGAAAATAATAGTCTCTTATCGCTTCAATCTAAAACACTTATCCCCTGATTTTTCTCATTCAGTGTGTTTTTAAAAGTATTTGTGAACTAAAGGAGTTTTTTAACAAGGCGCTATGGTATAGGGGTGGCGCCGGCGCCCTCATTGTTATCCAATTACGAACTCCCGCGCGATAATACGCCGCGAATTCAAATTAGGAACGGGGAGAGCGGTCGCTGACCCCGCGCTGATCAATCGCTGGACCGCGCCCGAACACGCATCGATACTTGGCGTTCGCACGACTCTGCTCCTCACGCGAGCCGAGAATTACCACCCCGGGAACTATTTCAAAATAAGAACACTAACTTTTTTTATCATGGTACTATTATTGGTCTTTGTGGGCATCTTTCTAATTTTGGAACTGTTTTTTGGCATTCAAGCCAGTGTCAAGCTTAAGGTATAATAACATTTTCTTTTGATATCTCTGAAACGTTTCTGAATAAATTAAATTGCAGTCAATGCACAGAAAAAATATTCTGTTTTTGATTACAATACAGACTTTGTCCAAAATTACACAAAATAACAGTTGAATTTTGAATTTTAATTTATTTTATATGGTGGGGTACAGCAACCGACGCGGAAAGATGTATCCATACAATAACCTTAGCTGCTAGTACGTACGAGTAGTAGGTAGCTGTTATTTATGTGCGGCCATAAATCGTTTTACTTCAAAACACTTTAATTGAAAACGGGTCTGTGTGCGTATACGTAGAATTTACTTACGAGAAGGTATGTAATAGAGCAATGAAAATATGGTGGCGATTACATTATAATAAGAAAGCAGGCAATTTCATCATCAGTCTTTTTCATCCTACTTCCGTGTTTTCATCTTACAAATTTCCATAGTCCCGTCCCTACCAAAGTATTGCATTCTCAAATGTGATACTTTCGATCAGTGCCTTGTTTTTCGAAACTACAGGCTACAATTCTACAAGCGAAATTCGATGTACCTACATTGCGTAGCGGGTCAAAAATCCTGGTTTTATAATGTACATTGAATTCCACCTGTAGAATTGTAGCTTGTAGTTTCGTTGTATAGACCACAAGTCTCTACCAATATACAAAAGTGTATTCAAACGATGTTTAAGCAATCATATCAGAATAAGAAACCGTGAAAAAATACTGTTAAAACAAGAATATAAAGGCAGTAAACATGCAACGCCCGGAACGGGTTTGCCTTCGAAATCGGACAAGCAAACGTTAAACGTGATATTCAACTCGAAGGTATTGCGTTTCCGAACGAATTTTCCCAAAATTTGGTTTAGTGCTGTGCGCACACGCAACGGAAGTGACTTCTTTTATTTAATTGGTAGCTTTATTACCTATACTTATCGTATCTTATCTTATTAAGCCATCATCAGGACCCCACTACCTACACTAGGATACCTGAATTTACGAAAATAACCTCAGTAATAAAACTACTTATTACTGAGGTAATAAGAATTATTAATTCGTATTTTTAACTGTTTGACGCCCTCGGGCTAGATGGACCGATGACTTAAAGAGAGCGGCTCGTAGCGACTGGATGGCTCTACTAAAAAAAATATATACCTACCAAAAACAATACCATACCACAGGTACAAAGTAATATGCATTATTGCACAAAAACAACATGTTACAAAAAAAAGTTATAAAAGTAGAAAATTTTACAATTGTCGGTTTTATTGCCTCTAAATAAAACCAAAATTCAAAACCCATATTTTATGGGAATCCTTTTCAACCAAAGTGATTGCTATTTTAGTACGTAAAAAGTACGGAATTATTCGAGCGGACAGGTTCGAATATTACTTGGGCGACTTTTTTTTAAATCCAGTTTCTTTAGGCAAACGGTTTGTGTGCCCAGGGCATACAGCCTCCGCTGTGATTGCGATGTCCCGTTACGTCCCGGGGACGGATAAACTCCCCCGACCAGTCCTAAGATGGCCAGTCTAGACCAGTCTGGGAACTGGGCTGGGCCGGTCGGGACCTTGGTATGACGACATCCCACCACAAACAGGATGTTTAGACCAGTTTAGACAAGTAAAGCTGGTTGTTCGGTTTGACAAAAATGGAAGTTTGTTGGGATTTACCGCATTCACAGTGCTATATTATTCTCATAAATGAAAATAAGAGATCAAAAATTCGACTTATTCGACGCTTGTAAATTTTTCGTTTCTTATTTTCATTAATGGAAAATTTTTCTGAGGATATAATATTAAAGCTCGTATGATTGCAGACTAAATGTTGTGTTTTCAACTACCTTCATTATGTAGCTATCTTGCTGTGATGATTGTGGACTGATTTGTAGCTTTTATACGTAAAATATGCACTTTTCCTTTACATAGTATGTTATCGATAAAATGCGTGTATAATGTTTTTGTTACTTAATTTCTTGTCTCAATTTGTCTTATTTTTGTTCCAGGTATGTATGCAGTTCCAGTTTTAAAGCTCTCTCTCGATTCTACTTAACTGGTAAAAAAGCCTCCCTTTCCACACCTACGCAATTTGCGTATTCTATTTAACCAAAACAAAACAGAACACAAATGACATATCACATAACATTGAGAACAATACACAACAGGTCAGCTTACTCTAAAAAGAAATCTCTTCCAGTAGATTTCCTCAAGCGTTTTCAAGTTCGATCCCGCGCTAATCCCAGGGAAGGCCGCGAAGAACCTACCTACCCAGTAATGATGCGCAACCGCGACTTCGATTTCTTCTACACTTGTAGACAAAATTATTCACTTGTTTGATATTGATAAAATACATACGACTTGACACCATCGAGGTAATATGTACTAGCGTACACATATTACCTCGATGCTTGACACTTGAGATGTCTTCCTGCCCACGAGATAAGTCTCTATACTGTGCGCATCATAAAGGGACTGGACCAAATCGGGGACGTTTTAAACAAAGGTCAGTTTTGTAGCACCCTAAACCGACGAGCGTGCATGAAAACACTGATGAATGTAGAAGAAGCGAATTTGTTTTGTGTTTCACGTTGCATACGTACCTACTAATCGCAACAAATATTACACTTTCTCGCACGCACCGCGTGGTGGCTATCTGGAAGAGACCTCTTTTTAGAGATAACCTCGCCTTTGTTTATGAAAGACACGAACATACTCGTTTCATTATTATTTTTTGTATGTTCCTGTAAATAACGTGGAGTTATCTATACCTACACTACACGTAGGCACTCAAATAAATAATTATAGTTTGACCATAAAGAGTAGATAAAAAATGAGGGCGCGACCGTCTTTGCGATCTGTCAAATCTGACAGATAACGCTTAACTACGGTAACAATTTTTTATACAAAGTTTTAGTTCTATTTTATTTAATTTCTACTCTTTCTGGCCAAGCTATAAACTAAATTAAAAATTGCAAATTAATTTATGACGCCGCATTTTCATACTTAGTGCATCCCATCCAGTGTGCCCACCTCTTAGGTTACGATTTAGAGTTCCAAAAACTCAGGCTATGGAGTAGACCGGATTGTTTTTTTTTTAATACCAGGATCCCGGTATTCCAGTATTGGCCTTGCACTCTTATTTTGCGAAAATCACACTATAACATTAAAAGATTATTTAAAGCAAAGTATATTAATTTAACTTCTAAATTACTAAAAATCAAATAGCGACAGCGTAGCGACTGAAGGACGAAAGAGTAACGAAATAAGAGCGTTTAACTGCATATTTTACTTGAATCATATAGAAATCATCAATACCGTAATCCCGTGGCTAAAAATCTCCGGGATCCCGGTAGTAGCCAATACCGGGATACCGATATGTGGAATTAGAAACTGGAACATGCATGTTTATATGTCGTTTCTGGTTTTTATTGGCGTGATCGAAAATCCAGGCTTTATCTCTCTTTCAAACCAATAATCATAATAATAAATCTTTATACCTACTGCGTATATGTTAGTGTTTACGTAGATTCATTTCATCATTCACCACCAACAGACTAAACAGCTGTTGCACCAATTAGGCAATTACTTGACTGACTAATTACCACATTACTTTGTATCCTCCTCGTCAGTTCACTGTTGCATGAAAACATTTTTATTTATCGCCATTTTCTTCAGCGACCCCTTCGCTACTAGTGTGAAGTGCGTTTTACATGTCTTTCAAAATTGCAATCGGGCAGTATAAGGGGTGTAACAGACAGCCCTCCGAATACGGATAGCGTTGCAGACCATAAAACTGAAAAACATTCCTCTAGGGATGTATGGCAGGAAACGAAGAAAATATTTCGCGCTCTTTCTTCTCCCATACTAATGATCAGCCTTTCGAACAGCTGACAGACTTTAGATAGATAGATAAACACTTTATTGCTTACAATAAACACATTAAAGCATAAGCAAATTAAAGCATAAAACAGTAAAAAAACTATAACTGAAATGAACCAAAGGCGGCCTTATCGCTTGTAGCGATCTTTTCCAGGCAACCTCTACCTTTACAGAGAGAACCATTTTTGTAAGTAGCTGCAGAAGCAAAAGAAAGCAATTTACTATGAGAAATTAATCACATTATTATTTTGACGTTCCCTGTTTTTTTTGGTTGATGTAGGAAATGTTTCATTTTCATGGCCTGCCTGCATGCACTTTATCTGTATTCGGTGGTTTGTCCTACACGTATTTGCAATGTGTTTATTTTTATTTTTTGCTACTTACGTTTTGTGTAATTCAATAATCGCGAGCAAGATTGCCGTGTGATGCCGGCGCAGAATAGCATCACCCCACATCCTTCCCGCGGGTGTCGTAAGAGGCGACTAAGAGGCTCGAGAGTATCGGTGTATATCAATTTTTAGGCGAAAGAAAATACACATGATATCTGAAACTTCATTGGAAAAAAATCCTCAAAAATGTCAGACGTGGCGATAGCATCCGTATTCATGCGGCCGTTAACGCACTACTTACCCGCAAGAGATAAAGGCGTGATATATGTATGTAAGATGCAAGTTGCAAGCGCACGAGTGTTGATACGCCTATAACCAACCAATTTTCACGTCAATGCTACAACTCAATCACAATCAATCATTGTCTAGCGAATAAATTTGAAAAACGACAATCTCATAAAAAAACGTGCGTTTTATTGGACGTGTGAAACTGCGGTCACAATCATAGCTGTCGACGACAATAAGTGCGATAAAAACTTTGTCGCTGAAACGATGCAATTCTACAACCGCCAAAATTAAAAAAAAGTGACTACAAGTCCCAACTCCTATTCTCGATGAGACTAAATTCATCATCATTTTCCTTGCCTTACCCCGTTCTCTGTCGGGGTCAGCTACCTAACCTAAGGGGTTTGACGTGGAACAAGTTTTTACACAGAGCAACTGTCATCTGACCTGTGCAACCCGAAGACTAACCTGGTCCGAATCCTAGATTAACTCACATTCAAATATCATCTGAATTCGATTTTTTATTTGAATTTGGGTTACATCACTATGTTTTTCTTCATTAAAAATAATATTATTTTTTTAAATCAAATTAATATCTACTGGGTTTCTGGATCATTACCTACTTAAAAAAAAAGCATCATAACGCAAACTTTTCAAAACGTTTCGCTCAAAGTATTGTTTTAGCCAGCTAACCACAGAGTAATTACAATTACCATATACTTAAGGCACTTCATACAAAAAGGCCATTAGTCTTTGTTTTGTCATAACAATGACAGCACGTGTCGTTTGTTGACCGCAAGTTCGTTGTCACTGCGCGAATAGAACACGCGTGTTTGCCGTGTGATGCCAGCTTAGCTCACAACGGCATCACCCCAATCCTACACGTGGGTGTACGTTAAAAACACCTAAGGTATCCAGGAAATGGGTAGCAGCGTTCTTCAACTTCTTTTTCTACAGCCACTGTGAAGTAAACAGCTTGCACTGCGCTCGCCAATCCGCCTGCCAAGCTTAGTGTATATGGCATTATCCCCCAATGGTGGGAGGCCAATGACTCTTGTGGCTGTAGCAGTAAATAACCTTTCATGTAGCCCTTAGTAAACAAACAAAACAGGAAGCAATCTAAAAAGGAACATGTCATCCACGTATACAGATCTAGATAATCAGTTAACGGACACCCATGCTCGACTGCCTCGACTACCTGTACCTACATACAGTGGACATCTGGCCCGCATGAGGACCTACACGTGAATCCACTTTGTGTTTTGCAACAGTAGAAAAAACAGCGAAGTGTAAGGTGGTTTTGTCGAAAAAAGATAATGTAGGCATCAACGAACAAGACGACTAGATAGATGGTTAAAAAAACTGTAAATTTAAAAAATAACTCTGTTGTAACGTTTTAACAAAAGTTTATGACACCATGTTCTTTTCGTCAGTCAACAGATGGCGCTACAAGATGATTTCTGAAACGCGCTATCGGAATGCTAACAGCGGCCTGGCCTCTGGAATAGATACCTGGCACTTCTAATAAGATTACTCTACACCCGTAGACTGTTTTTAGGACTACGCTTGTATTGTAGCTCTTATGGAAATTGGCTGAATGAATAGCGTCCGTAGCAACCATTTTACTATTACAATGCTATTTTAGCAGATGGCGTCAAATTCGCAAGGAAAGACTCTAACTAGGGACACGTCAAAAGGGGCATAAGAAACTTAAAACGGAACCCTAAAAGCACTTACGGACAATATATTCGTTTGTCCACATACTTAGCATATGGCTAATGTGGTCGTTTGCATTTTGTCCACTTTTTCCGTCAACTGTTCCCGAACCACCTTTCCGTACGATAAAATGGACATTGGACATCTGCTATGCGGGCGCGATTGTGCCTTTTTATGACTACAACCATTACGGCTAAACCGACTTTCTGACAGCATTGTACTATACAAGTACCTGTGTACACATGTACCTAATATGTACTTGTCCGGTATCGATTTCTAAAATTGTATCACCGTCAAAAAACAATAACATCTTTGAGGTACCTAACAAACGCAACTTTTTTCTTCGGGAAAATATGTCGCATGTAGCTACTTTTACCGAAGGTAGATCATGATGAACATAGACGAAGACAAAGAAAAAAGCAAACTAAGTTAGGTAAACAAGTACACTTACGGGATTTGTAACTTGGTAAGGTATAATTGCCGTGGGATGCCGGCTTAGAAAAGCATCACCCCATTTCCTACCCGTGGGTGTCGTAAGAGGCGACTGAGGGACTCGAGGGTTTCAGGTGTATTACGACTTTTAGGCGACAGGCTGACAACCTGTCACTACAGTGATACACAAATTATCTCAACCGGCCCTCTATATTTGTCAGACGTGGCGACAGCGACCGTATTATTACGGCCGTTAACGCTCTGCCTACCGCGTAAGTGATAAAGGCGTGATATATGTATGTATGTATGTATGTATGTAAGGTATAAAACTATTAGCTGCAAATATTGTAAGGAGTGAATCGGAACATGAAACTTTCAACTTTCTCCAAGAAACATCGGTCGAATTATAAGAAAAATTTTTGGACCACCCATACAAATTGACTTGGTCGGACGGTAATTTTAATTTTGTATGGAAGGTTCAAATATTCTTTCATATTTCGACCTATGTCCCTTGGAGAAAGTTGTTCAGTTTCATGGGCTGATTCATCCCTTAAAATATTTGCAGCAATTTTTTTTACATCCTGTATACGTAGTAACTGTCGCGTTGATTAAGGAACTTGCTTATCATTCCCATTCTTTCCCAGAATGCCTATCCGCTTTAGCGCCACTTCGCTCACGAAGAAAGCTATACTTGCCGAGAACATTAACGGCTCGATTAGTTTAAATTTAGAACAAACCTCGCGCCCGTACGTTTCCGGGGCACCTGTGTGTGCGCAGGCGCAGGTGCGATGCATATATCTGCGCAGATGCAACAGGCATAATATAAATGCCTTGTCCATTGATGTATCAATTAATATCGTCCCGGGATATCGGGCCCGAATTCTCTTTTCTAGTCATTTTAATGCCAGCAATGATTCTACTGCCACTGTGATATTTTATAAATACAAGTTAGCAAAATATGAAACTACCAAAACCATCCAACTGACAAGCTATCGACACTTAACTGAAACATCTCTATGTTAACTTAGCCTTTGATGTCATTTACCTCAAATCACTGTACCTACTCCAATCACTGTTTCTTAATGACCCAGTCCACAACCGAATTTCAGCGGGCATTGTATGTTAGTTGAAAATTGTATTCCTGTTTGTAATCTAACCGTCTTTGACATGTTTATGCTCTTGCGCACCTGCGTAGAAGGAGGGGCGATGGTGATTGGCGGATTTACACAGATAGGAAGTAAAGGCAGATGCGCCTACGCCATTTCCTACTTTGTAGATCTGATTACCTACGCGGTTAAAACGTCATTATTTACAATTACAGCGATTAAACAATCACAATCAGGTATTTGAAATGATAACTTCTGGATTATCTTTTAAATTAGACCTTTTTTACTTTTTTGCATCGGTAATATTATTAGTTATCGTCACTCACAAACGTATTCACGTCACGATCTCACGTTTACGTTACGTCGCGATTACGTTAATTGAAGTAGGTACCTAGGGAATGTAACAGTGACAATGGAATCCAAAAAATATGAGAATCGGGACACTTTTAGTCAGACGGAACACATTGATAATGAGTAGGCACCGGGGCCCTAAGTCTGCTAAATGAAAATCGTTTCAGTTCGATGTCGATTGGATCTCATTTTGATGATTTCGGTCATTTCGTAGTCTGCTAACAGTTTAAAGTATAGAAAACCGCAATGGCAATAGAATGACAGTTGAGTTTCGATGGCGTTTCAATGACAAAAAACATACTTACCTAATTGTTAACTCTCGCAAAAATTGTAAGCAATTAATTATTGTGGTACATATTATAAGTAAATATAAATACATGAATATAAAATCATGATAATATAAATGGAAGTAGAAAATAAACATTGATTCCTGTAATAACAGATTTTGATTGTGCATATTCGCATATTTTGCCGCTTTTTTAGTGCGTATTTTCATGCGTATTTCGGCTTCTGTACATTATTATGCGACGTCTAATAATGACAGTTGATGTCGTAACCGCACAGACAGCTGTTCTTGGTTGCTATCTGCTTCCATCTGATCGTGGGCCGGTACTGAAGGCATTATGACGTCCTCATTAGGTCCTCATTTACTTGTTTTAGTAGTACCTTTCTAAAAAATAATAATATAATAACTAAAAAAGGTTTTTTTTTGTTGACATCAAAGATGAGACTTCTTCTTGCATTTGACATAGGTATTCAATCAAAAAAGGCTTTTATCTTTTATAAGTGGCCAAAAATTAGTTTTGTAGATCATTCGTGGTAAACAGTCAATTACCGAATATATTTTTTTAATGACACCTTTTCTTGTACCATGCATTTGACATATTCAAATCAAAAAGCGGCTTTTACAAGTGGCCAAACTTTTGTTTTGTTTGAATGAGTGTCACTTGAGTGTTACAAAATGCGACGAGTTTTTTTGCGGCTTCATTGTACATTCGTTTGCTCTGAGGATTGCTGCGGGGGGGCGGTAGAGGTCGAAGCCCCACGGTGGCGCCCCCTAGGAGCGGTTCCGATTGGCGACAGTCACAGATGGTCCACAAACACTTGTCACTTAGCCCCCCTGTCACCCCAAGCGGCGTCCTAAAATAACAGCCAGTGTGTTTTTGGATACGTAGCTCTAGATAGTGGTTCTCTGACAATCTAATGTACTTATAGGTACTTCTTTACTCTATACAGGGTGTTGGGAAAGGAACTAGCTTCCTTTGAAGAGGTGAACCAGCGCATGAAACTGAATAACTTACCCCAAAGAGCATAGGCCAAAATATGACAAAATAATCAGACCTCTTAGTCAAGTAGCGGATTTTGACATTTGTGACTGTGTTTAGCTTAGGCTCTGTGGCAAAACTGCTTAACTACAATTTTGGTAAAACAGGACTCGTGTAAAAGAAAAAACAGAGATTAGTTTATTCATAAAACATTTATGTACATAATTACGAAAAAGCAGCACAGTAGCTGTTTAATTTACACTTAGCCTGCAATTTAGCCACGAAATTGGCTTAACGATCATTTAAATATGAGCCCACACGAGTACGTGCGGTAATGACAAGAATACTCTGTAATTTTTAATATTTCCTCTTTTTAATTCGAATATAATGTAAAGTAGGCATATCTCATTATTTCATCTCAACATCTGTTGCGTCGAAAACAAAAGTTACTTATTAGTAAAGTAGGTAGGTTATTAAGTAAACATGATTACCTAGCTCCCCACCAAGCCGGTCGGCACATCGAGGTTATATGTAATGTACGCTAGTACACATATGTACTAGCGTACATATTACCTCGATGGGTCGGCATAGTTTTGTTGGCCCCGGGGCTGTAAACGAATTCCCATCACTAAAAAGAGTCACTGGAAACGCATAAAAACTGCACATTCTCTGCGTTCACGAGCATATCTAAAATGAGTCAGTTTTACTATATCACAGTTTCATGGCTACAATTCTATAGTGATAGCACAGGTTTATACCAAGTAGGTATAGGTACCTACAAATTTGACTGACACAAGAAGAAAGGGAGAGTTAAGCTCAATGTGTGAGTTACCAACTACTGACACACGATTGCGACGAAATGGCTCTACAAGATCGGAACTGCATGTAACCGCTTGATTCACTAGACCTCCTTAAGTCCGTTTTGGATTAAAATGAGTTGTGCATTTCCTAAACCTTATACATTTGACACATCTGACATTATAAGAAGAATATCTCAACAGAGGAAATCCTGCTCTACAACTAAGTGGTTATATAGTCTAAAAATAACTAGATAGGTATGTAACAAATTATGTAAAGGACATTGTTGCGAGAGAGCGGTTAAGGTCACAAAAATGTAACATTGACTTGACACGCCCGCGGCTGCACGCACACACACGTAGCGCGGTGTAAAGACGCTGTAGCGCTACGCACACAGGCACAAACATGACGTAGCGCTGTCCCGGTTGAATTGAATTGCGCTGCAGCGCTTTATTGTATTGTACGAGACGAGTTGTATATTATCATTAACAGAAATGAAAATTAGTATACACATGTAATATGTTTGTAACGTTTTATTGCAGTTATTAATATAACAAAGTAAACATTTGTGTAATTGTCGAATTTTGTCTGGAGGAAATCGCGTAGTACTTCCTAAACAAGACGGCCATTTTAAGTTAAAAATCAGTTATTCTTCATAGCAGCAACATTATTTAGCATACAAGCTCCATTTCTTAAATGAAAATTTACTCATAAAAGTTGCTATGTTTCACCTTAAGTTAAGAACTGTAAACTTTACACACAATCACAAAATACGTATTTTATATTGCACAATACCAAAACTTAAGCGCTAGAAGCGCTACCGGTTACACGGACGCAAGACTGTGACGAAACGCGGTGACGTCACGCGGCACGCGAGCGCGCACCAACATGGCGGGCCCACGTGACGACACGGCGCGGCGTGGTGTGAACGCTGCTGGCCCAGTGGTAAAACGGTTTAAGTTCAATTTATTCGTGTTTGAGAAACGTCTGATATTGAATGAAAAAATATTTGGAAATGTTTATTATAAGTATATAATCTGTAACATATGATAAATTAAAAATAATGTTTTATTTAATAACATTAATAATAAATATCTGGACATTTTTGACAAATTATTGGACTGGCTGGCTAGAAAAGTTATCTCTATTGCGTAGGCATTAAAATTTGAGAAAGTTTTTGGGAAACGTCGGAAACATAGTGTATTTACTTATTTAGTAATGAATGTAAAATGAAAGGTTTAAATAATATCATTAACAAATATACATAGTCATTTTATTACATTAAAAACAAGCTACAAAACGAATCTCTTGTTGCGTAATAAGAGGGAAATAAAAAGACAGCAATAAATAATTTCTTACTCTACCACACGAAGGAGGCATTAAAAATATATATATTATAAATTAATGACGTACGGAAAGGAAATGCCATATGCCTGGCAAAAAGCTACGAACCCTGAAATTTATATTCTAAGATATGTCTAACTGTCGCGCCACCTCTTTAAAATACAAACGCACACTTCAGCAAAGATGTAAACAAAAGTGACGTTAAGACGTGACTCACACAACTGCGGCCGTCTCTTTCGCACACCAACGCGTTATTCAATGATTAATGTAAACAAACCGGCTCCGCGCGCACACACGCGTGCTGGCGCCGTGTATACAAAACTGGGGCATCTTAATTGATGGAAATAGCTAAGCAAATAATATTATTTTTGGGGTTATCTCTATTTTGGACTCGTTTTGTTTATCAGATCGATACCGGTGCGGATTGTCAACGAATGATGATGACGAGAACTATTTCAAGAATTATTTTACATCATCAAATTTGATTAAATTTCTTGATGAAATGACTTGATGAATATTCAACATTATAAACATGGATTGCATACTAACTTGAACAATGGATTAGAATTAAAAGCATAATTGAATGCGAAAGGCCTCGTAGTACCCTCCCTAAAAGAATTATTTTTTCAGTTTTTATTGCCTTATCGCGTATCCTCATAATATTACCTAAGAAATAAAAGAAGCATAAAATTGTCTAATAAATACAATTTATTTCATTAAGCTATCGTTCTCAGTTTCCAAGATATTTACTATTTTTCACGTGACCCTGATTCATTCCTCTCCAGTGTATTAACACACACCGAAAATGTATGCACTGAAATGACTTTATATAAAAATAGGTACCGAACCTGTTAACTATAAGAAAGCAGGTGCATACTTGGAAGAATTTAAGGATATTTGAGAAAGTTGCCATGCGAATCACAATTTGCAAATAGAACCTGCTTTCTCTACATACAACGTTTTAAATATAAAAGCTAACATAACACAAAAATCTGGTCAAAGATGTGGCCTCCTCGGCGACGTATATCAAAATGAGGAAAAATCTCTTATTAGGATGACCGGTGACAGAAGTTATTTTATGAAACTTCTAACCAAAAGCGTGATTATGGAGGGCGTGGAATGCGATATAGGGATATCAAATCTTATATATTATACATACATACAAATTATCTACGCAAAGATAACTTTCGCCTTTTCAAATTGTTCAAACAATTTTATCTATTTTACTAAAACTCATCGGACTTTCGGATTACAAAATGCTATAAATAAATACTTTATTGTAGGGCGTAGGACAGCTTCAAAATTTAAAAAACAAACTTTATTTTAAAAAGTGCTTCCGTTCTCGTCATAAAACTGCTATAACCGGTAATTTTTGGGTAAACTCCATAAATTTGAGAGCAATAACAGCCGCGCGCTATTCTCTTTTATTTACGACTGTACTCGTTTCACATTCAGCCCGGTTATAACTTTTGTGCGCGACTGTATTGTGATTTTATTTTAATTTTTTATTTTGCGGTACCTATCTGTGCTTGATTTTTATTGGTCTTTGTTGTGGAAATTTTGCTCGCCCCCATATTTTTGAGTTATACTATACTCATCTTTTTGTTGGTTCAGGACCTATTGGCATATTTTAATTTACAATATTTTCTTTTTATCCTTTTATGTATCTTTTACTTGGTATCACTACATAGATAAAGCAAAGTCGCTTTTCGCGTCTGTCTGTATGTTTGCTTAAATCTTTTAAACTACACAAAGGATTTCGATGTAGTTTATTTTTCTATAGATAGAATGATTCAAGAGGAAGGTTTTTATGTATAATACTTGCCGGGGAAAATCCTTATGCCCACGGGAAAATGAGTTGCAGTGGGGGCAGGCGGCTAGTTCAGAATATAACGCGTTATCATTTTCTTGCCAAACTTGCCAATGAAGTCGTGTCTGGTTGGCCTCTTACTCCAAGTCTCGAGGAAACCAGATAGACTGGCCTGATCACGGCCTGCCACAACTTTTACTTCCCAAAGGTCCTGCACTTTGATTTTAGTCGTATACGTCTACAACCTCCTTTGTCATTAATTTACTTAAAATATTAACGAGGTGTTATGCTTTTTTGTTTGTTTTAAAATGTTAAACACTATTAAATTAAATTGGACACGTAGTGAACCAAAGGCACCGTATAAGGCACCATATTGAAAACTTTCACTATGGGACCAATCCAGAAAATGGGCAAAAAAAAAACAACCTCCCTTACAAAGTCGGTCAGCTGATCCCGAAGTTTGTGCAGGACTCCATTTTGTTTTCGTTCCTCACCTCATCACTGGCCATAGCTCTCAGTGAAAATTGTTCACCACGATACCTCAAATAGGTATTTACCTTATATGCACTTTCTTCCAAACACGGTGTAGGTTATTACTATGTTCCTTGGAGAAAGTTGTTCAGTTT
Organism: Keiferia lycopersicella; assembly: GCA_029255805.1. NCBI lineage: Eukaryota > Metazoa > Arthropoda > Insecta > Lepidoptera > Gelechiidae > Keiferia > Keiferia lycopersicella. The sequence goes on along the minus strand of JARACZ010000005.1, from coordinate 15,290,742 downwards.
CATGGACTGGTTCACCCCTTGAAAGGAATTCAGTACTTTTCCGAACATCCTGTATGGATAGGTATAGGTAGGTAGGCGAATACATACATGGGAAAATAAAAGAAAACCGTTGCAATGTTCATAATATAATACAATCGTGCGTAGAATATGAATGTGCTGTAGGTAGTAGTTACCTACTTACAATACAAGCCAATTAAATCGGTGCCGAATGAAAACGTGATTCAATACGCTGCTTTGCTGTCGATAACGATATCGAATCGCTGCCACAAAAACATCAGCTGTACAAACACCGCCATCTTGGATTATTTACTTCCTTTAAAAACCTTTTTTGAGCGCCAGTTTTCAGTTCCGTGGTCAGACTCAAAAGAGACTTTAGCGCGGCAAATTATTGCCAGCCAGTTGACCAGCGCTTTAATTTTGAACTATAAATCAAGGTAGAAAGTTGAAAAATCAAAAATCAGGTCACGTCATTATTGCATCAAAGGTACCTTTACAAATCGGTTCTTTTTATGCGCGGCAAAAAACTGCAGGTCACATTTCTCGCTGCTAATCGATTTTGGTTTATTTCAAGAAATTAGTAGAATCTACTTTGATGGTACAAACCGCGCACTACCGACCTACTGATGGTAAAAACGACTAACACTAGATGCAATAATAAATAATTTTACCAATAGACAATGAGAAACGTGGGGCTACCATGACACGACTCACCCACGGGATAAGGATATAGCTAAGTAGAGAAACCATGTCAAAATAACAACGAAATGCTATACTCGCAGTCTTTCTAACTATATAGTTACCTGTATCAAATAATCAAAAAGGATGTGTTTATTACACCGTTGGAGTTTGCAGGTTGTCGCCAAGCCAGACATTCGATAGCGACCTAGCTCTACTGCAATAATAGGGCTGTAGACTGGCAGGTCATATGAGCTACTTTTTAAAGCAGTATTTTGTTTGAAAAGAAAAAATTTGGATGGCATCAGAACACTTACTTTTATGCTATTTTTCTGTTTATTAATTCAAACTTTTCATATTTGGAAATATTATGAATCCGCAGTATTTTTTGGACAATAGTTTTGAGCGTAAAACTTTTATATTTTCGTAATTACCCGGTCCACAAACGAATTGGGTTCTATTCTGATTCTGGCATGCTTTATTTCACAAAATGCCGTTGAAAAAAGAAAACAAAACTTGCGTCACCGTGCGGGCCGTTCGAATTTCAAAGCTTGACGAATCGCAATCGATTGCTTGGTACTTTTGACTCGATGGTGCTTCCGCTCCCGCCGAGAACGATACGAATTGTACATAATATCAGCCAGCCTAGATCATAAAACAAGCATAAACCCAGATAGATTCGTATTATTTCGTCTAGATTTATTGGTTTCGCACACAGACCGTAACACATCTAAGTCCTTAAGAAATTCGAGTAGTAGAAAGTGAGATATAAGTGGTTAGACCAGGGACAAACGTTTTAGAAACTGAGCTCGTGGGCTCGCTGAAGCTATTCAAGAAATTCGAAATTGGAATCGACAACCGTTAAAAAGTTGGGGTGCAGCTGATGTGCGTAATTGTGTTTTCGAACGCACTCGAGAGGCATGCAATTATTTTCTTAAAAAATCGTGGGAATCTTTAGCAATACAATCTATACAGAACTTACTTTTGTCGGACTCTGCCTACTCCGCAATTCGTTGCGGCGCGATATTTGTATGTAGGTTTGTATTTTAGCAGTTAATAGGAAAAAAAACACTGCAATATGTTAAAAGCTAAAATACTGCTAAAATTGCATACCTACATACAAATATGGTGACGCAAGGCATTGCGATGAACCCTGGTCAAAGTATTTCAACCGCCCTCTAACTACTAGTAGCAGGCCTCTGACATGGTTGTGTAACTACAGCCTTCTATCATGGACTTCATGCGGGACCGACTGCTTAACGTGCCTTCCGAAGTACTTATCTTTGACTTGCATAGATAGAGTTTATGAAAAGGTGCTTTAAAGTTTACATTGTTGCATTGTTGGTATTTGCGCATTCGCCCTTTGACTTGAGGTTTGATTCTTGCCTTGACCTTTAAGAACCTTTATTTACTTGTTTCCCTTTCACCTTTTTTTCTTGCTTTATTTAGGTGCCTACGTAACCCTGATTTAAATCAGAACAAGACCTTACCGTAGCTACTATTACGTTTAACTTTAATTTCAATAATTATCAGCAGGGCTAAAGTACCCAAAGGTATTCAGGGTTTAGTAGGCGACCTCTGTACTTAATTCGCTAGATGACTGGGTCATAAATAAAATACAAAAGTAGTACGCTTAAAACTATTGTCCAAAAAATACTACATACTCCATTTATAAGTTATTTTATTACTAGTGCAGCGGGTATAGTGACATATCTCACTGGCCTGTTAACAATTTTTCTAACCTGGAAACTGTCTCATAAGTGTTGTTAAAAAACTTACATAAAGCTTTCAAATAATTTCAATATTTGTAATAGGCTTATATTTAAAGCAATAAATATTTTTATTATTACTATTATTTATTATAATTTCTCGAAGTATTCAAAGTTTGAATTAATAAACAGAAAAATAATATAAAAGTAAGTGTTTTGACGCCAGCGAAACTAGAGGGACATGACGTCATCTCTTCGTATTTTCATAAAAAAAATCGTTTTAAAAAGTAGTTGCCAGTCATCACATCATGGCCATTGCTTAACATTGCAATACTTACATACCCCTTTTTTTTAGTTCACTTAACACTTTACTTTAGATTCCCTTATGTTCTTAGGAAAATTACAAAAACGAATAAAACTCGGTAACTAACTAAAACAAAAATGAGAATCTAAGAAAACAAATACTATTTCCATTTTAATTGCGCCGAAATTGTAGATTATTTTGTAAATACGCTCCCCATAGCAATTAAGTTTACAAAATAAATGGCGGCATTTTATTAGGTTTATTTTGGTTTTACGACTTAGCAAACTTGATTTTGTTTTGCATCCAGCGCAGGAAGCTATTTCCACTTACTTGCATAATCATATTTTAGAAATGTAACCTTCGTATTTTTGTCATATCAAATATACTTACGATTACGATATCTACCATATAAAGTCTCATTTAATTATGCCAGAAACAGTAGAAATTGACCTTACAAAAATTAAATTAAATCTCATACTTGCACTCAAGATCGATCTCAGAGTTGAGTGCGGTTTATAAATAATGGACCCTAGTTCGGAATGGTATTGCGAAAAGCCAAATCAAATCGTGGGCGAATTGTCTAGTAGGCAATTTCCCTTTGCGTGCGTGCATATTATTGATTTATATGGAAAATCCAGTCGATCTGTTGTGCAACATTGTTTGAAATCAATATTTCATGTACTCACCCACTTTAAAGGGCCAATAGAATAGACAAGGTGTATAATAACATTAGATGCAAATATTTTAAGGAGTGAATCAGCCCATGAAACTAAACAACTTTCCTCAAGGAACATAGGCCGAAATATGACAAAAAATTTTGGATCTCCCGTACAAAACTACCGAGCGAGGAGCGACTAAGTCAATTTGTATGGGAGGTCTAAAAAATATTTTCATATTTCGACCTATGTTCCTTTGGAAAGTTGTTCAGTTTCATGGGCTATTCACCCCTTAAAATATTTGCAGCTAATATTTTTACACATTATATGTATATCAATTTTTAAAGTTAAGTCAGTTTTTTGTCTATAAGGTGTAAAAAAAAATGCTTCAAATACCTTAAAGAGTGAATCAGCCCATGAAACTGAACAACTTTCCCCAAGGAACATAGCTCGGAATATAAAAAAATTTTGACCTCCCTACATAATACAATACAGGTTGACTCGCTCGGCTGCTACATTTTTATGGGAGGTCCAAAAATTTCTAGGTAGTTTCCCAAAGCTTACCAGATCTTCCCTTGTTCCAGGGTTCCACCTCAGCGGAGTCGTGAGAGCACCGGCGGCTGTTCCACCGTGCTCGGAGCCAGAGAGGTTATACAGGGTCACAGTGTCTTTTGACAGGTGAGTAGCCTGAATTTGTTCCCAGTCTGGTTAGGACATTGCGAGCATTTACTTCGAGCATCATCATTTTCCTTGCCTTATCACGTTCTCTGTCGGGGTCGGCTACCTAACCTAGGGGATTTGACGTGGAATCAAGGTGACTGCGACAGAGTGACTGCAATCTGACCCCTGCAACCCGAACGCTAACCTGACCCGAATCCTATGTTAATGTTAAGTGTGTCATTAGTATAATTTATATTAGTCTAGGTGATTTGATTATCCTTCGAGCATATGATCTTCATTATGACATTGACACCTTTTGTACTTAGCCGGTTTATGGACCTATGGCATGTTTTAACATGGTTTATTTCCTTTGTTTACTAGGAAAATGGACCTTATGCATTTCCGTCAAGGTCACAAACATCACAGGGATCATCCTATATTTTACATACTATACGTCCTTATTCTATGGTCTAAGTAATGGCAACTATCTCTTCTATTAATTTGTCGAAGAAGTTTTGTTCAAAGACGACTTTTCAAAATGAGGGCACAATTTAGAGGAAAAAAAACAAAGAACAAACAATAAAGGGTCGCAAACAAGCGGCCATTGTCACTGGTCCGAAAAAACGGCCTTTATTGCAAAGGGCAAAGTACCGGGACTACCGGAGAATGCTTGTGTTGGGTAGTTGTCACCTAAAATAATAGGCTGAGGTTTTCATAGGTAATGGGTTTATGGATAAAATATACTAGGTTAATAAGAATTTTATTTATTGAGGTCAATCCATACTTCTATACTTATTATGGCCGCCAAGGGTATAAGAAAAAACCTAAGTAACATACAAACATACGCTCACCGACATAATAGAAACACACGGGCCCGTCTCCAGCTGTACGTACCTCCTAAAAGATTTGCTAAATCTCGAAAGTCTGTCGATATATTAGGTATCAAAATATATAATGCGTTACCCTATAAACTAAAAAATGTGGACAGTGATAAGGTATTCATTTCGCAACTCAAAAGAAAACTTCAAAATATGGCGTGTTACAATCTCCAGGAATTCTTTGATGAGATTGGGTCATCAACTTAACCCTAGGTATAACTTTAAATATGTAATGAAATAATAATACTTACTTATAATTATTAATATTAATACTCCTAATTTTATTTATAAGAACATTTGACTTGTAAAATTATTTTTACCAATAAAGGGTTGAATCTTGAATCTTGAATCTTAGTTATATTAGGTAGGTACTTATATATAACTAACGGCCTGCCCCAGCGGGTGCGCCCGCTGCAACTCATTTTCCCGTAGGAATAAGGATATTCCCGGCAAGCATTATACATGAAAACCTTCCTCTTGAATCATTCTATCTATTAAACGAACTTGCATCAAAATCCGTTGTGTAGTTTTAAAGATTTAAGCAAACATACACACAGACAGACGCGGAAAGCGACTTTGCTTTATACTATGTATGTAGTAGAGATAAAATTAAAAACGCGAAAGTAACTCTGTCTGTCTCTTACGCTTTCACGGCAAAACGACTGAACCGATCTTCATGAAATTTGGTACAGAGATCAGTAAGATACCGAGAACGGATACAGCACTGTTCGATGCAAAATAGGTAATAAACTAAGTACTTTTGATTCCAGATGTAAAATAACTGGGGTCACGTGCAGCTGTGAGGCGCGGGACATCTTCTGGTGCCAGCATGTGGTGGCGCTGGCGCTCTACCGCATCAGGAACGCAGACTCCGTCAGACTCAGGGTGCCCATATCAGGTCAGCTTTAAGATCACGTGAACAACAGTGACAGCGTTTCTCCACTTATCCAGTCTAGCTGCCGGTTGTCGGAAGTAGCCTTCTGACGATAATCCGGTAAAAGGCGCACAGTAGAATGACGTCATGGTAGAGTTCAAAGAGTACCTTTTATATGCATTTACTTTTTGTACGTCTGTCACTTCGGATTGTCAGAATCCCGATTTGGAAAATTCCTGGATCGATAAATGCCTGATGCCGGAGGAGTGGAAAAGCATGTAGGTATAGTAGTGTAATAGATTTTTAAATCGGATCGGAAATTGACGGACTGGCAAATGACGGATGCCGGATAAGTGGAGAAAGGCCCTGAAGCGTCCAATATCGGATGCCAAGTGGTCCTTCTTCTTCTTCCTCCAAGTTACTGGCGAAACCTTCACAAAGTCACTAATAGTTTCAGACGTTACTTTTTGGAAGTCTATGGGTGTAACGAATATTTGTAGGCGTAATCAGACCATGAAACTGAACAACTTTTTCTATGGGGGCTATGTTGCGAAACGTGAAAATGTATTAGCGTGTTGAATGGGGTCTACAGGAAATAGATTGACGATAGTCCAAGCATTTGCTTTCACAGGCAGTAATATCCAACTTTTCTTTCTTCCAGAAACGCTTCTGCAGATGGACAGACAGCAGCTCCAGAAGTTCGTCCAGTACCTGATCGCTGAGCACCACACGGAGGTGCTGCCGACGGCGCAGCGGCTGGCTGACGAGGTCTTGCAGGCCAGGTCGGCGATCAACAGGATATGTGGCGCGCCAGACCCGACTGCTGGGCCGCCGCCTGACGCGCACCATGCTTGGCACTTGGATGAGCAGCAGGTAGTAATAAACAATCACAATTCCTGGGATAACAATCTTGGGATGGCAATCAATGGTATAGAGCGTGGTGTAGTGGTTAACACACTTCCGGGTGAGTCCTCGCTCCCCACCAAGCCTTCCGGCGTAGTTTTGATGGCCCCGGGGCCGAAAACGTAGAGACCAACCAACACTTTAAAAAAAGTGGTTAACACGTCTGACCCGGCTAGTCAGAAGACCTGGGTTCGAATCCCATCGGTGGCGTGAATTTTTTCCGCTTGTTTCGATTGTATTAACTTTCTAACAAAAAGTTTAATAGTAATAAAAAAGTTTTAGTCTTATTATCTCGCCCTTGGTCGGAGTTTCCAACAAACTCTACAGTGTATGTACGTAAGAGTTATGTGTATCAAACGTTAACTTCAAACAAAATCCACTGGAAAATTCAGATGACCCACAACTCTTGCAATAGGGTTTTTTTATTATTATTATTATTCTAGTCGCTGGATAGATGGCGCTGTGCTTGGTATGTAACTGCAAAGAACGGAACGTAATACTTAGTTTTTTTTTTAACTCGGACGCATTTGGAACGAAATTGTCAGTGTATGCAATGTTTTCATTAGTCTTTTGGCTTTAGAATCTACACAAAAATCTAGTAACATAGGCCGTTCAACGCCATCTACCGAGTTCTTGGAATACTAGAATTCTGAAAAAGAAAACCTCCGGTTGTATCTGCTATTAGCTGCTCGTTTGCAACTAATGTTCAGCGACTAGTTCATTATTTACAGATTGAACGTAGCCTAAGCTAAACCTAAACCTGCAATAAAAATATTTGTCTATAGCTTGTAAAATTTAGCTTGATCCCTGTGACGTTTGTGACCTTGGAACAAATGCTATGACATAAGGGCCATTTTCCTAGCAAACAAAGGAACACAAACGAAGGTTCCAAGGTCACAAACGTCACAGGTATCAAGCTAAATTCAAAAAACACATCACATCTACACTTTATTAATAATGTGTTTGTTTTCTACTACTTATATTTCAATAGTGTTGCCTTGTCTCGATCAGTGCAAAAGCACGCTTGGGTACCACAGAATACCAGCGCTGTAATACCTGCATCGTATTATAGCATACTGAGTGGGATACCTTTTTCAATGTACAACCTGTACTTAAGTTACCTATGTTGTATTGCTTCATGTACTGTGAAATAAAGATTTCTATTCTATTCTATTCTACTTTCCAAAGACTGATTGTGTGGTTTTATTACTTTCAGGTCTGCGAACAAGTGCGGGCGTATCTACTACAGGGGACCTATTATAATGCAAATAAACAACTAAACTCATTATTTTCTAAGGTCAGTATTGTCATAAATAATCATTGCTTCATTAAACTAATAAAATAGATAATCAATTAATTTATCGAGTAGGTAATTGTTTCATTAGATCCAATCAAACAACTAAAATTGTTGCACGATCATGATTATTATTTATAACAAGTGGTAGTTTATACATACATACATATATATATCACGCCTGTATCCCTCGTGGGGTAGGCAGAGCAATAACGGCCGTTAAAATACGGTCGCTTTTGCCACTTCTGTCATTTTTGAGGATTGTTTTCCAAGGTTGTTTTAGAAAACATGTGTATTACTATAGTGACAGGTTGTCAGCCTGCCGCCTAAAAATTATAATACATCAATACTCTCGAGTCCCTTAGTCGCCTCTTACGACACCCGCGGGAAGGATGTGGGGTGATGCTATTCTAAGCCGGCATCACACGGCATTTAAAAGATTTCGTAAAATCAAATAGGCATGATGACTGGCAGGTCAAATGAGCTACTTTTTAAAACGATATTTTGTATGAAAATACGAAGAGATGACGTCATGTTCTTACAGTTTCGATGGTGTCAAAACACTTACTTTCATATTATTTTTCTGTTTAATAATTCAAACTTTGAATATTTTGAAAAACTATAAATGGAGTATGTAGTATTTTTGGACAATAGTTTAAAGCTTACTACTTTTGTATTTTATTATTGACCCAGTCATCTAGCGAATTTTAAATCATTTTAATTTCCATTATACGCTCATATTTCCAGGTTAGAGAGATGCTCAGGGCACAAGACTCGAATGGGCCGAGGATGCTGATGCTGATGACTGAACAATTCCTGTCAGACCCTCGTCTGCTGCTGTGGAGGAACCAGAACACGCCCATGACGGAGAAATGCAGGTCAGTGTATGTACATCGCTGTGTTTTATCGTATTATTATTAGTTAATATACCTTCATACCTGCATAGCTTGACGTTAGACAGATCCATACTAAAAGAGAAGTAAACAAAGGAAAATGAAACGCGCGTGATCGTCCAACTACTCTGTCACTTGCTAGATCATCGCTTAGACGAGATTGAAATATTGCAAGTGTCATTCGGGTGCGTCGGTAGTTCAGTGGAATGGTATGTCATGGTACCCCACCCAGGCGTGACGCGTCCCGGGTTCGATCTCAGCACTACATTTTTAATTTTTTTTGAGAAATATGTCACTGTGAGTGCATTAAAATCCCAATCTCTCTTTTCGTGTGGGACACGAAGTCCTCGAACGTCCCGATGAACTCTAGTGTCAGAATATTTCGACCGGCTTCTACAAGAAGCAGCCTTCTGACATGGTTGTGTCGCTACACACTGCCGTCTAAGTAATAATGGACAGCAACCGGGACCTACGGCTTAACGTGCCATCCGAAACACGGAACCATCTTATCTTACTTACGGGTGGTTTAGCCCGCAATGTCCTAACCAGACAAAATTTCAATAAATTAATATTGTGTTTTATCCCCAGACAACTATGGGAGCAGCTAGGAGCTTTGTGGGTCAGCATAGTGTTAGACCCTGGCAGCAATAAGCACCACCGGATACAGTGGCGCCACCTGCTCGAGAAATGGTCTGCGGTGGAGGTCTGCCCCACTGAGGACCCGGACTACAGGTCCTTCCCATTGGTAAGGATAAAAAGATAAACAAACAAGTAAATATCCTGGACTATTCATGCAGTGCCATCTAGCCCCAAACTAAGCAAAGCTTGTACTATGGGAACTAGATAGCTGATACTAATACCATATACTTTTTGCTTGTAAATAAATACAAATATACATAGAGAACGACAGACACGACACAAATATTTGAAAATTGACTTACCAAATTTATTGTGTCCAGTGGGGATGGAACCCACCCTCCGGTCTCATGGCTCCACCGGCAATCTCCACGACGCTCGGCATAGAAAGCATCTGCTCCCATACAAATTGCATTGGTCGGTCGGTAATTTTGTATGGGAGGTCCAAATTTTATTTCATATTTCGACCTATGTTCCTTGGGAAAAGTAGTTTCATGGGCTGGTTACCCACTTAAAATATTTACAGCTAATTTTATTACACCCTGTATGCGCGTGTAACCTTTCTTGTGTACAGTGAATGGCTAATTAAAGAATAGGTAAAGTGCTCAGAGCAAAAATATCATTTGCGTCGCTGACATCTCTTGTCTGTGGTAAAGTATTTATTTGAACCTACATTTTTAGGCTCCATCTACCGGGATAGTAATGCAACTAATTCTAAGTGATTAGAATTTGGTACCTATTCAATATGGCACACTTTTTATTTATGGTTTTATTCATTCCAGTACGCGAGAGAGCGGGAGAGAAACGAGAGGGATCGAGACAGAGATCACAGGGACAGGGACAGAGATCGTCACAGGGACAGGGAAGACAGGGACAGGGAGAGACTGAGGGAACGAGAGGAGAGAGATAGGTAAGAAACCTCAACAACGACCTAGGCAATTTGTATGGGATTTTTATTTCATATTTCGACCGTTCCTTAAAAGTTGTTGCATCATGGACTGGTTCACCTCTTTGGACCAAATCAGCTCAGCAAGTCTCGAAAACAAAAAAGTTCATACCTACAAATTTTACACCTTTTATTATAGGTAGGTACATAGTTATTTGTATTCTAAATTTATTATTTCTATTTCAGAGAAAGACATAGAGAAAGACAGAGACGAGAGTTGCATTCCCACTCGGAAAGCTCCGACGAAGAATCTAGACCTAATAAGTAAGTTCACAACATTTTTTGTCTTTTTTACATCACCATTCTCCTTGCCTTATCCCGTTTCTCTGTCGGGGTCGGCTACCTAACCTAGGGGATTTCACGTGGAACAAAGTTTTACACAGAATGACTGCCATCTGACCTCTGCAACCCGAAGGCTCACCTGGCCCGAATCCTAGGTTAAGCCACATTTAAATACCATCTGAATTGTTTTTGTCAATTTGTAAAATTTTGGTGTACGGACACACTGCTCTACCACTGCACTATCGACGCACAGGTTGGCCTTCGTCAATTCAAGACTAGCATCAAGAGATCGAGAAATTGACGAGGCCAACCGTCGATAGCTCGGTGGTAGAGCAGTGGGCCGGTACCCCACGAGACCCGGGTTCGAATCCCGGTTGACGCTTGTAAATTTTTAGATTTTTATTTTGATTTCATTTTTTTTTCAGTTACGAACGCGAATACAGGAGAGCTAGTAAACGATTAAGACTGCACAACCAAAGGCCTGCGCCGCAACTGACGCCAAGGACTGTTTTTCATAAGTAAGTTAATTCATAGTTATTTTTCTATCCATACTAAGTAGATGTCACTAAAAATTATAATCGTCGCTTCAAGACAAACATCAAGAGTTTATAAACTTTTTGTTAGAAAGAAAAAATTTACACCCCCGATGGGATTTGAACTCACGTCTTCTGACTTGCCTGACCCGGCAACACTGACATGTTACCCACTACACCACGGTCGGCGCTATCTTTCGTTCATATATTTTTTGTTACTTGACTACTTACGAGTAGCTTGTAGCGCCACCTATGACTTTGCAGAAGAACTACATAGTCACTCAACTGACAACATTACGTATGTATAAGTTGGCGAGGAGTTTGGCAAGGGTCAGTCAAGGTGTCGGTAGTTCAATGGCAGAGGAGTGGAGCGGTAACTCTTGTGTCCCGGGTTCGCATTTTAAATCTTTGGATCTGTAAAATACAGTCTTCATCGTAGTCTCCTTCATCGAATCGATGATGGTACAGTCCAGCAAAAAAGAGTAGACAAAAAATGAGGGTGCCACATTTTTAGTTCCATTTTATTTAATTTCTACTCTTTTTTACTGCACTGTAATCTGGTTTATAAAACCTTTGACCAATGTTTGGCCACGGCTGTTGGATTCGCCTCTTAGGTCTTAATAAGCGCAATTTATGTACCTACCTTATAAATTGATGCTCATTTTTCCACATTTTTCTTCTCTTGACTTTTTCATGTCTAAAGTACCTAAACCTTTTCATCCACAGAGCGTTAGACGCGGTAGACATATCCTGGGAGAACGAGCACCTGAAGAACATCCTCAGCAGCGATGAGTTCTGCGACCCTGACAAGCCTGAGAAACCCTCGGGCTCCTGCAACACCACCCCACTGCCTTACCCCAAGTTCAACGACCTGGGGCAGCCCTTGTGGCATGGTGAGTTATCCTTATTTATTTATTTATTTAACTTTATGCACTAAATGTGTATATGGGCGGACTTAATGCCAATGGCATTATCTGCCAGTCTACCTTAGGGCATGTGGAAATGTGCGGCAGGTGCAAAAAACAAAAACACTTACTTAAATACTAATATTCATGAAAGAATATATATAAATCCTATACATACACTTAAATAATACATAAATATTACTTATACTGAATATAATATATCCTTGTCATCATCCTCCTCGCCTTATCCCGTTCTCTGTCGGGATCGGCTATCTAATCTAAAATTTTCTCATATTTCGATGTATGTTTCTTGGGCGACCGACAGGCTGACAATCTGTCACTATAGTGACACACGACTTATCTGCAACGACCCCCAAATATTGTCAGACGTGACAATAACGACCATAATTTTGCGATCGTTACCGCTCTGCCTACCCCGCGAGGGATAAAGGCGTGATTTATGCATGTATGTATGTTTCTTGGGGAAAGTTGTTCAGTATCGTGGGCTGAATCACCCCTTAAAATATTTGCAGCTATTTGTTTCATCTTATAGTTGGATCTCATATACAAAATTTACCTACCAACTATCATTCTCCTTGCCTTATCCTGTTCTCTGCCGAGAGTGGCTACCTAACCTAGGCGATTTGACGTGGAACCTAGTTTTCACACAGAGCAACTGCCATCTGACCTCTGCAACCCGAAGGCTAACCTGGCCCGAATCCTGTTGTTATCGAATGTGTTGATATTTTAATGTCACTTAACCTATTAAGTGACAAAATATCAACACAATTAAATTTTTTTTTGAAGGAATCTTAGAAATTCTGTGGTCTTGATTATTTTATTTGTTTCTTGCAGAACATTTACCAGTAGTAGGAGCGCGGATAGAGGCGCTGCGAGCGCACGGGCGCGCGCCGGCGGCCTTACGGCTAGCTGTCAGTGCGGCCAGGGCCATGCGACATCGGCAGGTAATACAATCTTTTTTGGAAACGAGATACGGACCTTTAGTTCCAGAATGGCCCTTTCTCAAAATGTCTTCTTCATCAAAGAATCTTCATTGAATCGAAGAATAAGATCAATTCTCCGAATACTGATGGGTCCAGACCATGAAACTAAACAACAGACCATGAAACTAAACAACGTTTTCCTAGGAGCAATTGCCAGGAAACACTCTTAAGTAACTTTGAGCTCCCATACAAAATGACGATCAGCTGACTGCTTTTACTTTAAATTATTAAATCCGTAGTATAAATTTTGATAATGACCCGCGAATTTACTTATCAAGTACGAGTACTGAATTAACGCGATTTTGTCCTTCGGCAGGAAGTAGCCCGCCACCGGTGGCAAGAAGTGGGCGCGGGCGAGGCGTCCTCTAGCGGCCACACGACGACACCTTGCTCCGGCGCGGACAGCTGCGCCGGCGCGTGCGGGGAGCGCGTCAAACTGTCGCTGGTCTGCGCGCATATGGACGCCGGGAGCTGCCTGTCTGGCAGTGCGACGTGTGCGCTGTCGCACACGCACCGGTGCATCGGCAAGGGTGAGTGACAGGGACGGAAGTAGCCCGCCCTCGGTGGCAAGAAGTGGTGTCCTCTAGCAGCCACACGACGACACCTTGCTCCGGCGCTGACAGCTGCGCGGGCGCGTGCGGGGAGCGCGTCAAGCTGTCACTGGTCTGCGCGCATATGGACGCCGGGAGCTGCCTGTCTGGCAGTGCGACGTGTGCGCTGTCGCACACGCACCGGTGCATCGGCAAGGGTGAGTGACAGGGACGGAAGTAGCCCGCCCTCGGTGGCAAGAAGTGGTGTCCTCTAGCAGCCACACGACGACACCTTGCTCCGGCGCTGACAGCTGCGCGGGCGCGTGCGGGGAGCGCGTCAAGCTGTCACTGGTCTGCGCGCATATGGACGCCGGGAGCTGCCTGTCTGGCAGTGCGACGTGTGCGCTGTCGCACACGCACCGGTGCATCGGCAAGGGTGAGTGACAGGGACGGAAGTAGCCCGCCCTCGGTGGCAAGAAGTGGTGTCCTCTAGCAGCCACACGACGACACCTTGCTCCGGCGCTGACAGCTGCGCGGGCGCGTGCGGGGAGCGCGTCAAGCTGTCACTGGTCTGCGCGCATATGGACGCCGGGAGCTGCCTGTCTGGCAGTGCGACGTGTGCGCTGTCTCACACGCACCGGTGCATCGGCAAGGGTGAGTGAAAGAGACGGCTCGCTTTGCTCCAGACCTGCTTGTCTCTTAAGAGTCAGAATCTTGACGGTGGAATAATTTTCATTCGTTCCTCAAGTCCGCTAGTTATTTATCCAGAGTGACTATAAACCCACACGACTCTGAGATCCTACTTATATTATAAATGCTAAAATTTGTATGTATGTTTGTTTGTTAATCCTTGAACTAACCGATTTTCATGAAATTTGGCACTTAGATATAGGGTAACCTGGGTTAACACATAGAACAGTTATTATCCCGAAAAAATTGGGATTACAACTGACTTCCACTAGTGTATCATAGACTAAACAAATTTTTATATTCCCGTCCACAGACAGCAGATGTTGGACGGGCTGGACGTTGGAAGCGATCTGGTGCGTGTACGAGTGCCTCGCGGACGCATGCCTCGCGCCCGACGACCAGCGCGCCTCGCCTCGGCTGCATACCTATCTGGACGAAGAGCCCAACACTGGCCTGCCTCCTAGGTAAGCCATTTCAAGTTACAACGCAAATTGACTACTTTGTCATTGGAAAAATACTTTTCGACACATGAAGAATGTAAAAAAATTACTGCATATTTTAAGAGTTCGCAAAAAAATTTGCTGCAAATATTTATGGGACGAATCAGACCAGGAAACTGAACAACTTTCCTAAAGGAACATAGGACGACATATAAAAAAAAAATTTTGGTCCTCCCCTTCAAAATTACCGACCGACCAAATCAATTTGTATGGGAGGTCAAAAAGAAATTCTCATATTTCGACCTACGTTCCTTGGGGAAAGTTGTTCTGTTTCCTGGTTGGGCTGGGCTGATTCACCCCTTGAAATATTTGCACCCAATTTTTCACCTTATATAAATTCCTGTTCTCTCCATAGATTTATATCACTACTTAGTTTATAAGTTCCTGGGTACTGCTGAAATCAGCGTTGCAGTCTTGGACTGCGACAGATGCTGAGCAAGTTACCCTTTTCAGTAGGTACCGAAAGTGATCCTATATTATTTGTATTTTCTTTTTTTATTAAGTACTTACTACCTACTGAATAAATTATTTTTCTCTCTTTCTTCTTTCTTTCTAGATATCAGCACGTCCCAGTGGCGGGCAGTAAGAACCCTGAAGAGACTTACCTGGCGCTGGCGCTGGAAGCAGCTCTTCTCGGCCTGGGCGTTCAGAGAATGCTGCCCAGCGGACTCTACGCGCAGGAGCGGTATTGTAAACAGGTCGGCAGATTACAAATTCCATAGACAAAAAAAGTGCTTTTGCACTATTTAGCATGTATCTATTTGTATACTAACTGTATAAGGTATAAAAATATTAGTCTAGAGAACAAATCAATCAAAAATTTAATGATTTATTCATATTTATATACTTTAAACCTAGCAGATTTTCTACAACTTCTCACTACGTCCGTATTCGTTCTTCTTCTTCTGACTACTCCTTTTTTAGATTTTCAAATCAATTACCTAATATACAGGGCTATTTTTGAACCATGTAATATGGCGGCTTAGAATAGCATCACCCTATTTCTTCCCGCAGGTGTTATAAAACGCAACTAAGGTACTTGAGGGTTTCATGTGTATTACAATTTAGGCGACAGGTTGACAACCTGTCACTACAGTGATACACCATCTGAAAGTGCCCTCAATACTTGTCAAATGTGGCGATAACGACCGTAACTTTACGATCGTCAACGCTGTCTACCCCGCAAGGGATAAAGGCGTGATTTGTGTACATACACATACATACACATGTATGTATGTAGTATGTAATATACCAATTCTGCAATCCACAGGAAGAACGTCTGATAGCGCAGCTACAGCGCGTGGAAGGCGAGGCGGCGTCGAGCGTAAGCGCGCGCGTGGCGCTGGCCCTACTCGAGGGGGGGCCCTCGTCGTGCCTCGGGGCCCGCGTGCACCCTAGGTCCGCCCCTGCACACACCTTCGCCAGGTTCCTGTTCCTCACGCTGCTGCCGACGGACCCGGAGCTGGCTTACCGGGTCGGACTAAGGGCTATGAGGTAAGTTAATAAACTGGATTCATTCTCCTTGCCTTCACTGGATTCATTTTCCTTGCCTTCCCTGGATTCATTCTCCTTGCCTTCACTGTATTCATTTTCCTTGCCTTCACTGGATTCATTCTCCTTGCCTTATCCCGTTCTCTGTCGGGGTCGGCTACCTAACCTAGGGGAGTTGACATGGAACCAAGTTTTTACAGAGAGCGACTGCCATCTGACCTCTGCAACCCGAAAGCTAACCTAGCAGGTAAGTTCATAAGTTCTCATCAGAAAAATCGAGACTCTTTCATTTTTATGATTTGATAAAACGTCGTGTTTCAGTTTCATGGGCTGGTTCATCCCTTGAAAGGAAGTTAGTACTTTTCCCAACACCCTGTAGAAGGTGTTAAAATATTAGCTGCAAATATTTTTTGAGGTGATATAAGGGATAAATCAGCCCATACAACTGAAAAACTTTTTATAAGAAACATAGATCGAAATATGAAAAACAAGTTTTGACATCCCTTACAAATTATTAACAGACCAATTTTGTACGGGAGGTCCGATTTCGACCTATGTTTCTTGGGGAAAGTTGTTCAGTTTTATGAGCTGAATCACCCCTAATAATATTTGCAGCTAATATTTTTACATCAAGCCACAAAGAACTCATGAGCTAATTTGTTGTTTGCAGACTGCCAATGGTAGAGGAGGCGTACTCGCTGGACGGCGCGGGCGCGGGCGCGGCGGGCGGCGGCGCGGGCGCGTGGCACACGCTGCAGCACGCCGAGCAGCAGCAAGCAGCGCTAGCTTCTGCGTTACTAGGTATGCATCATCATATTTAAAAAAAAATATAGTGTAAACAACATGCTTCATTAAAAGACCTTTCTAACAAGTCCAAACACGGCTATGATACGATCATCCATCGTGAAGTTAAGTTTTTTTATGGTTGTTACCCCTCTCAATTATTGCAATGCCCTATTTAAAAAAAGGGTTTTATGTGCTGTACTTTATGTACCTATTTTAAGACCTAATGTGCCATATGAATGCAATAAAGATATATGAATATGAGTTCCATCAGATTAGCTCGACAGTACCATATTATTGTATTGTCATCAAAATCGCATACAACTGCCAATTTTCATGACGGTACGGTCTTTAGAAGATGGTTAAATTAGTTTTCTTACATAGTTACATACATACAGGTCAAACTAATAAACGCTGTAACTCCCATACAAAATTTATCTAGTTACCAACTATCATTCTCGCTGCATTATCCCGTTTTCTGTCGGGGTCGGCTACCTAACCTAGGGAATTTGTCGTGGAACCAAGTTTGTACACAGAGCGACTTCCTTTACTACTTGCCGTTTTTACGGTTATTTATGCTCTGCCCACATCGCGAGGGATAAATGCATGATATGTATTTATATGTAAATGATAAATGTGAATGTCCAGGCGCGGCGCGAGGTAACCCGGGGCGCCTGCGGGCTGCGCTGGGCGCCGCGCAGCGCCACGTGCGCAGCGCCGCGCAGCTGTTCCGGCTGGCCCAGGATGCGCTGCGCCACGCCGCGCCGCCCGACGCGCCGCACCACCACCGGGACTTGCTGGCGGCCGCCTTCGAGCTGGGCCTGCAGGTTAGTCAATTGGCCGATGACATGAGGTATCCAGGTGGTGTCAGGAAAAGGGTAGTTACCCGCCTGGCCGGGGGACCGATGGACCCACCTGGATAGGCTTGAAAGTTGTACCTATATATAAGGTGTAAAAATATTAGCTACAAATATTCTAAGGGGTGAATCAGCTCTTGAAACTGAACAACATTCCCCAAGAAGCATAGGTCGAAATATGAGAAAAAATTTTGACCTCCCATACAAAATTACCGACCGACCACGTATATTTGGATGGGAGGTCCAAAAAATTTTCTCATATTTCGCCCTATGTTTTTTGGGGAAAGTTGTTCAGTTGCACGGGCTGACCCTTAACATATTTGCAGCTAATATTTTTACACCTTATATATGCGTTGCGCTGTGAACACTTCGATACCGCGTTTCAGGCCCATTGTTCTGTCACGTGGCGCCATTTTGCGGATATGTTAAATTTGATCTGAATGGTGGCTGACCCGAGGCCTTATCAGCCAGTTTACGAAAAGTTTCTGACCATGGCGGTCGACACATGCGTCGATCGCCACAGTACACAGCCGGACTATGCCTAATAGGGAATGAACTTTTATTTTTTTAATTATTATTCTAGTCGCTGGATAGTTGTATGTTACCGCAAAGAACAGAACGTAATATTTAGTTATTGTTTTTTTTAAACTTGGACACGGACTCGTTTGGAAATAAAGTCTCAGTGCATGCCAGACTGTCAGTCAGTGCCGCGATGTTTCTTTTAGTCTTTTGGCTTTGTATTCCACACTAAAATCTAGTTACATCATAGACATAATATTCTAGGAACAAAGTCTGTTTAACGCCATCTTTCGAGTTCTTGGAATAATCGTTTTTTTTTTTAATTCTTAAAAAAGAAAACCTCCTATTAGTTTTATCTTTTAGCCGACAATCTCGTGCCGGGCCTCATCCATTTTCTATCTGTGCTTCCAGGTGCTTCGAATGACGTTGTCATCAGTGAACTGGCGGCGGCGGGAGATGGTCCGGTGGCTGGTCACCTGCGCCACGGAACTCGGTCTGGATGCCCTGCTCTCTATCATGCAGAACTGGTAAGTCTCCCTCTACATATTGAATACTAGAAAAAAACATGCATACATACACACATACACAAATCCGGGCTTTATCCCTTGCGGAGAAAAAGAACAAAAAAACTTGAGCATATAAGGTGTAAAAATATTAGCTGCAAATTTTTGAAGGGGTTCATCAGCCAATGAAACTGAACAACTTTCCCTAAAAAACACGTCGATATATGAAAAAAATTAGACGTCCATACAAATTGACTTGGTCAGCTGGTACCTTTTTTATCTCATTTCGATTAATGAATGATCCTTGGGGAAAGTTGTTTCATGGATTGTTTCACCCCTTAAAATTTGATTTTTTTACATCCTGTATAATCGTTTCATCGGTTCTTATTATCGAAATTTTACTTTAAAGTTACGTTACGTTACCGGTTTTCAGCACAAAAGTACATTTTAAGGCTGTATGTTTCTAAAGCACAACTTTATAGAACTGGATTTGAATCTATAATACGAACAATAAGGAACGAGTGTAGATAAACTATAGCACAGATAATATAATACTACTAGAGTAGTACAGATACGTAACGTCAAACGAGGGATCGATTCTCCTAAGATGGCTATTGGGGCTGGCTATTTGAGTCGACTCAGCGCGTGCGTTGCTAGCGACATCAAGGTTATTTATTGGATACTTGGTATTGACGTCATTGGTATTAAAAAATATTGCAAAAATGTGAATAATTTCGCGTGTTTTCCGTCTCAAAACATCTTAAATAATGTATTTTGAATTTTCTAATATATTGTTTTTGTAAGTTTGCCTTTATTTCACATTCGCTACCCGTATCGCCATCTATTTTCTTTTTGGACTAATTTCCTTTAGTAAGGAATGAGAGCCCATGACTATACAGTGCAGCAAAAAAGAGTAGAAATTAAATAAAATTGAACTAAAATGGTATGAAAAATTGTTTGACAAATTGTGTAGAAAGTGGCGCCCTCATTTTTTGCCTACTCTTTTTTGCTGGACTGTAGATACATTTTTGTCCCCAGGTACGAGCTGTTCACCCCGACGGAGGCGACGGGCCCGGTGGCGGCGGCTGCGATGTCGCACGCGACTGCGCTGCGGCTGGGGCTCACCTTCGACCAGCAGGAGAAACTTAGCGCATGCGCCAGGACGCTGGCGCTGCAGTGCGCCGCCAAGGTAATCATCGTTTATTGGGATTTCGACACTAGGGTTCATCGGATCATTGTTGGACACTCAGCCCGACATGAAAAGAAGGAGATTTGGCCGAATATTCGGTTCGGAAAACTTTTTACCGAATATTCGGTTTCGGTGACACTTTTGTTCGGCCCATCACTAGCTACTCTTTTTGCCCACTTGGTGAAAATACATATATACATATATCACGCCTTTATCCCTTGCGGGGTAGGCAGAGCGTTAACAGCCGTAAGATGTGGATATTATTACTCGTTAATTCATACTAACTATAACTTAACTTTCCCAGGACCCGCCCGGGTGCGCCCTAAGCGCCCTGTCCGTGTGCGAGGGGTCGGCGGGGGCGTTCGAGGCGGCGTGCGCGGCGGTGGGGGGGGCGGCGGCGCGGGGGGCGCTCGCCAGCAGTCAGCTGTTCGCCGTCGCCCGCTACATGGAGCAGCGCGGGCAGCCCGCACGGGCGATGCGCCTCGCCACGCTGGCTATGAGGAATCTGCACTTGCATTATAACCAGGTTAGTCTAGTCACCCATAACGACCGATGCGGCGCAGTGGTAGGGCGACTGCCTTTGACGCAGATAATTCCGGGTTCGATTCTCGGTGGGTCACTCACAAAGTTGATATTAATTTATCACTGTGTGAATTTGTTCTTAGTTTAATTAGAACATTGCGGGCTGAACCACCCGATTGTCCGTAAGTAAGATGGTACCGTGTTTTGGATGGCATGTTAAGCCGTTGGTCCCGGTTGCTGTCTATGATCACTTAGACAGCGGTCGTTACACAACCATGTCAGAAGCCTGCTACTTGTAGAAGGCGGCTGAAAAAATTTTGACACTAGGGTTCATCGGGTCGTTGGACGACTCGGTGTCCCAGACGAAAAGAGAGAGAGAGAGAAAGAGACCCAAAACAACATTTTTTAATTGGTAACAAAACAAATAAAATAAAAACAGTATGACAGTACCCTTCAATTGGGGGAGGCCCATGTCCAGCAGTGGACTGTGGCTGTAGAAGAAGAAGAACATTATTGGACCTGTAAAATTTATATCTGGGCTAACTGGAGTGTAACACTTTGAAGCATGGAGTGTCAATCCTTTTTTTCTGTTTGATTTAGCAATTGATAGCAACACTGTTGCCTAGGTGGCGCTGTCAGCGCTTTTTCAGACTGGTTGGGTGCAGGCATTACGCGTCAAAAAAAATTCAACAGAAAAAATGCAGCAAATGATTGTGCTTGACAATATATCTGTCCTTGTCACACTTAGGAGAATTTCATATTTACATCCCGCTCTCTGATGACGACAGAGCTCTACACGTCAATTGACGTCAAATATTTGCTACATTTTTCCTGTTGAACTTTTTCGGTTGAATTTTTTTTGACGCGTAATGCCTGCACCCGTCAAGTTCTGTGCACAAAAAATAAACTTTTAGGCTACTATCTATGGAAAATCACTGCTTAGCTTTAACATCATTCGCTCGAGCGCCACCTACTAAGCAGGCACTCAACGAACAGATTAAAAACTCAATCTTAAAAGTTTTTATTTGTATTTGCAGGACAGCCACCCAGCGATAGCAGACATCCACTGGGCGGTCGCACTGGCGCACTCTTTAGGCCGCGCTGAGTTGCAGGCCATGCTGCCGCTTTTGGTGAAGAACGTGCAATGCGCGCCCGTCCTGGTAAGAACATTTTGTTATTCTAACCATTATGACAAATAAAGATTTCGTGTCCATAAGTCACTTCTTACGATAACCAAATGACGACCGATGTGGCGTAGTGGTAATGCGACTGCTTTTGACGCAGAAGGTTCCTGGTTCAATTCTCGTTGGGTCACTCACAAAGTTGATATTTATCACTTTGTGAATTTGTTCCCAGTCTGGTTAGGACATTGCAGACTGAACCACCCGATTGACCGTAAGTAAGATGGTTCCGTGTTTCGGATGGCACGTTAAGCCGTAGCTCCCGGTAGCTATCTATAATTAATTAGACAGCAGTTGTTAAATAATCATCAGAAGCCTGCAACTTGTCGAAGGCGGTTAGTAAATTCTGACTCTAGCGTTCATTTATGGACAAACCAGTTAATATGTGATGTATTTTCATCCATCCAAGTTTTATGTCTTTATTTATTTCAAACCAATCCCAAATCCCAGATCGTTGGGCAAAGATCGTCACCCAACAACGGGTACCTCAAAACGGGTCTAGGCGTAGAGGTAGACGCCGAAAAGGTTGGCGTGATGATCTCGACGCCTTCTTGCAGGAGTGGATGACGGTGGCATTAGACCGCAAAGAATGGAATAATGCGAGAGAGGCATTTGCCCAGCAGTGGAATCTCGCAGACTGATTATAATTAAATTTGGGGGTCCGGCTAACCATACGCATGTAACACAACATTTTTTTTCTCTTGGCATGAACTCGATGTTATTTTATTTACCACCTAACGTTACATGCTGTTTGGTTAGCTTGGCCAGCCCCGAGGCAATGCTTTAGGGGCTAGTTTTAAGTTTTTAGTCCACCTGAGCCGCGTTTACACTAGGTTCATAAAATTGTTATTGTTAAAATTGTTAATTTTTGACCATCAAAAAGCTGAATGTAAAATTTACTGCTTTGAATAAATAATTTGAATTTTGATTTTTTTTTCATTTTAAGTCGGACGTGCTGCGGCGGTGCTGCGTGGCGGCGGCGGGGTGCTCGCGGTCGAGGCCGCCGCCCCCGCGCCCGCCGACCCCGCTGCGCCCGCTGCTGGAGGCGGCCCTGCGCGCGTACGCGTCCACCACGCACGCGCGCCTGGCGCACATCTCGCCGAGACACTACGCCGACTTCGTCGATTTTCTAGGTGATTATTTTTTTATTAAAGAGAAGTGAGTAAGGAAATTACCTTTCAGCTTACCAAAGAAAAACTTAAGTCTGTTCATTAAAAAATATTCAAGGAAACTCAAGTTCAGTTTCATGAGCTGATTCTTTGGGGTCTTAAAATATTTGCAGCTCTTTTTTTACACCCTGTATTTCGATCTATTTTCTTTCGGTCATTATAGACCGTGAAACTAAACAACTTTCCTCGAGCCACATGTCAGAAACCGAAAAAAAAAAGTACGTTCTGCATCAAAGGCAGTCGCATTACATTGCGCTACATCGGTCGTGAACAGGACGGGCTGATGTTGAGGGACAACTTTCCCCAAAGAAAATAGATCGAAATATATATTTTTTTTATGACCAAGTTTATCAACATGACGTTTATGTGTTATCCAGGTAAAGCACGCGACACGTTTGCGCTGGCGCACGACGGGCCGCACCAGTTCGCGGCGCTGCTGCAGGAGATCAAACTCAAGTATAAGGGCAAGAAGAAGCTCATGTTCCTCGTTAAAGAACGCTTCGGGTGAACCCGCCGCCGCGTCAACCACAGGCACAGGCCACTGCTGGACATGAGCCTAACACTATTGGGCTTGCCAGGCGAATTGGGAAGAGAATGTTGTAAGATACACTCATCAGAGAAATCGAGACACCTTCGTTTTTATGATTTGATAAAACACAAAAACTATAAAAAGCTATTTCGTATTTGGGACATTTTCATTAAGATTTGAACCTCATTTTACTCACACGATAACATACATTTATTCCAAAAGAAGCACATTTTTTAAATAATTGATTTTTACGAAACATAAACTTGCAAATTGTATCGGATTTTTTGATTAGAAGTATATTTACAGAGATCGCTGCTGCCCATTCCCTGGATTCCCTTAGTCGCGTTTTACTACCGTCACGGGTAGCAGTAGGGTGGTTAGCGCTCTGGCTACTCCGCAAAGGATGAAGGCGTGATATATGTATGTGTCTCCCATTTTGGGGGCTTTCTGCCAATGTAACCACTTAGAAAATGGATTCATCTTTTTTTCGTCGCGGTGCGGAAGGTCCATTTCCCAGAAAGTCCAATTCTTTGAAAGTCATTTATTTCAAAGTCCAGTCTCCATACATACATGTCTTGATAATATAGTGTGTCAATCTGTGTTGCGAAAAAAGACTATACCAGTGTTGCCAGGACATTTCACATACTTGAAATACTTTGTAGCTTAATAAATGTAATGTGTAATTTTTCAACTTTATGTAGGTATAACAATTTCCATGAAGTCGTGCGAATGCTAGTCGCTTGTTAATTTTACAAAATCCCTCTCTCTGATTCGAGAATGAGTTCATAAACTAGCACGAAATCATTTTTGACCCTAGACTTAGCGCACCCACTGGACTTTTCAGGAACTGGATCTTCCACACCGCGAAGTTTTTTTCCAACACACTGTATTTTAAAAAAAACTTTCAATTTTAGACAAGTGCAATCCTTTGTTTTGTCACATTGCGGCTTTGTTAGTTTTTTTGTTACGTCAATGTGACATTCAAAGTAAAATTTTTTGTTATTATTTTAGGCAGTAGGGTGACCAAGCCCGTATCGATTCGGGACTCGTTTCCAACCGTAAAAAATACTTTATGGTAAATAGTATCATTATTACCTCATGTTTGGATACAATAATGTGTAGCCATCGTGTACCAAACCAGTCCACATACATGATAGTATTATTTCATTATTATTAGCCCGTAATTCACCTCATAAACGTCATTCTACATTGTAAGCGAATAATGTAATGATCTCAATGATTCCATTCGTGTAAATAATAGGTTATGTAAATATAGTAGAAGTAAGATATAGAAAAATAATGGTTTAAGTCCCTCTGCTGGCTGTGCGTAAATCATTGATAAAAAGTAAAATCCAATACTAATATACCTGAGCATTTAGTGCGCTTTGAAATAAATAAGTAGCTCTTATGAAGCCTAGTTCTGATACACGCGCAGTCGGCGGAGTTACTCAGTAGACGAAAGAACGCCATTTATAGCGTCCAATAGAAGGTAAAATCATTATTATGACACAACACCAAAGAAATTGTACTACATAGTTGAATAAGTCCAGAAATGTAAGAGAAGCAATGCCATCTTTCCTTCAGTATTCTTTTAGTATTCATTATCTTTAAGTACTTTCGTATCACATATTGTAACAGTAATTCTGTAATCAATCGTATCGACCCAAATAACGGCTCTTAAATCAAAACATCCTGTATTGCAAATTAAAATATGGTTACCTTTTCAGTACTTTTGTTTGGCATCTTTTTCTAAATATTTTTTCTTCCCTATCGTTTTAACAAGTAGATGTAAATAAAAATCAAAAAGTGCATTTATAAAGATAGAATATGTTAATAATTAGAGACGAAGTATGGGTAGTACGCAGAAAATAGATGAATTATGAATATGAATAGTTAGTAAGAGTGGACTTTTGTACTTTTGTGGTGTGCAAGAGGGTTGTGCATACGATAAATTATTTTGGTATCAATAAAAATATCTTGCCGAATTACCACAGGACTATAACTGAGTAAAATTTACTTAAGTCTATGTACGTTCTCACCGCCAACCCAAAAATGTGTCAAATCATTGATATTTAAAAGAATGCAAATATAAAAAGAATGCAAAATTGAAAACAATTATTTCAATATTATGTTTTATGTGTAAATATACCTAACGAAAAGTTTTTTTTAGGTCGAGGCTATTGATGGGCGGTTCCCGGGAATATTCCCCAAGTGGGAATATTTCCAAAGGAAACTTTCCGGTGCCCGGGAACATTCCCAATCGCTGGGAACGTGTCGGCGAAACAGCATAAAATAAAAATTATTATTAAACAATTAATTTAATTAATAAGAGTTCAATGTATAATAAAGAAAATAATTTATTTCATATAAAAACCATGTCAAAATACAATTTAGTCAAAATAAATAAACAAGATGGCTAAAGGGCTATGAGTAAAATTGGTGCCTTGCATTTGGAACAATTTTTTTCATTGTCAACGAACGCCGTCTTGATAAATGTGTAGAGGTACTTCCATACAAACAATATTTTGTGTGACAGCTCAGCTGTCAAGTGTAATCATTACGAGATATACGCTTCAAAATACTACGACAGTTTTATATGAAAAGCTTCTTTTTTTAAATTGTCAACGAACACCACCCCAATAGCTGTGTAGAGTACTTCCATACAAACAATATTTTGTATGACAGCTCAACTGTCAAGTGTAACCATTACGAGATATACGCTTTAAAATATAATTCACATAAAACCGTCGTAACGTTTTGAAGCGTATATCTCGCAATGGTTACATTTGACAATTGAGCTGTCATAAAAAATATTGTTTGTATGGAAGTACTTTACACAACTAATAGGGTGTTGTTCGTTGACAGTTCAAAAAAATAAATTTTTCATATAAAACGGTTGTAATGTTTTGAAGCGTATATCTCGTACTGGTTACACGTGACAGCTGAGCAGTCATACAAAATATTGTTTGTAAGGAAGTACGCTACACGTTTAATGGGTTGGCTTTTGTTGACAGTCATAAGCAAAGAAGTTTTCCATATAAAAGTTGTAACGTTTTGAAGCTTATATCTCGAAATGGTTACACTTGACAGCCAGCTGTCATACGAATTATTGTTTGTTTGGAAGTACTTCACACATGTAACAGGCTGGCGTTCGATGACCGTCAATAATTGGTATGAAAAAAAGGCACCAATGCAACATACATTTCCCGCAAAGCCCTTTCAGTTGTTAACTGGACGAGGGTTGCAACGAAACTGACACAGTTTTAAATGACCGCCAGGCAGGCTAGATATTACAATGATAAAAAAAAAATACAATTCTGGAGTTACCCATTGTTTTGTTTTTTCGTCACGCCGACCAAGATAAGCTCCAGGCTAAACAATATAGCAGAGTTGTCTTCTCAGACTAAACTGCCGAATATATTACGGATAGGTATAAAAGATATTTCATTTACCTAATTATTTTAGGCAGTAAGTAATAATTTAAAGTTTTATAGGTTGTTTTATTTTATAGGATTCACTTGATGTTCTAAATCAATTTACTTTCAATTGACATGGACTTCAAAATAATTAAATTTTAAAGATTTATTTGTTTGTTATATATAATCATATAAAAGGTACATAAATAAGGTTACTTTATGATAAAGAAACCTAAAATATGCCTTAAATTTCAAGAAAACTAAACTTATATCAAAATGTTAATGTTCCCAGTAACTGGGAACGTTCCCGGGCACGCGGGAATATTGCCGGGAACATTTCCATTGGGAAGTTTCCGGGAACGGGAATGTTCCCGCGGCCCATCACTAGTCGAGGCACAGGAATCTTTGAAATTTCAGCATGTAAAATAATGTTAACCATTTAATTACCAAATAAGACAGGTAACAAACAACCGAATATTATTGTCTTAAAATCGTGCCTAGTCTGGGCGTTTTCATACCCTTTGTGGGAACAAATGGGAATTTGTCCCCACACAATCTGTCACTAGTGACAAATGGGAACAATTTCTTCCCACTCGCATTTTAATGTAGGTACATAGGTAAGTTCAATGAAATAATTTACATTCAAATTACCACTATAAAATAAATTGCTTAAAAAATGTACTTACTTACTTTTGAAAGTTTAATGAATAGAAATACCGAGGACAAGTTATTATTCAAAATAAAAATATGTATTGAATTATTTTTTGCATTATTAATACTACTTAAAGACTTTTACAAACCATAAATTTATACGCCCATCTATTCATTCATCCATATATTAAATTATAGCGATACAGTGAAAATTATTTCATTGAAGTTATGGCGCGCGCCGACGATGGCGCGAACAATGTACATCAAATGCGAGTGGGGATAAATCCCAAATGTCATCAAAAACAAATAGGATTTTTTATTCCCAGAATTATTATCCCATTTGTCACTAGTGACAGATTTTGTGGGGACAAACGGAAACAAAGGTTACATACATACCGACTAATGGTTTTAGGAGTAATTACTTAATTATTTTTTATTCAATGAAGGCCTACTGAGGGCATGTCCTTTTTTCATAGAAAAAATATTTTTTTGTTTAGAAACTATTCTTGGTAAAAATAAAATAGGGACATGCCTGTAGTAGACTTTACTTGAGTAAAAAAAAAAGAACAGCTCCAGAAGAGATATAACATTAGGTACCCACTCTGGAAGTAAACAGGGGAGTACGTATGTATGAAAACGCTGAGACCGAAAAATTAAGCAATAAAAGAATTAGATATCTATCTGTATTTTTATAAGTAGGTAACCACCTATTGCGAACTAACCTAAGAGCAAACAAAATTGTGCCTTTCGGCAAATCTATTATTCTTATTCGATTATGAATATACACTAAATTGTAATTTCACTCGTCTGGGAAATTGTAAATTTAATTTTTTAGAAGAATATCATGTACCTATGTATGAACCAAAAGTATTTAAATGCGAACAACGTTCCATGCTGGAATTAAGAAGGTCAGGTAGTCTCAATAAAAATCATTGACAACTGAAATTTTGTGACTTTTTTATTTAAGTATATTAAAATTTTCAGCTTGAACATGAATTGAAAAACTAAGACCCCTCCGCTGCATGCCTATATCTAGCTATATCTTCTTCATCAGATAAAGAAACGATCTTGAAATTGGCATTGGCAACGCAACATTACGTAGACCGAGCGAATCTCACTACATGTGCACCGCAGAACCCGCATGCGGACCATCATCCGCGCGATGCAGCGCACGCCCTATGAGAAAATAGAGAAGCGCAAAAAAAAATGTCGGAAAGAAAGAAGCCAAAAGAAAATCCAGCGTTGCCAGCGCGGATCTTTCACTCCAATTTCATATCTTTTTGGCTGGTTTCAGAGCGGCGCGTCTCAGCAGCGCTGGGCTGCCCAGGCGCGCGCGGCTCGGGCGCGCGCCTGGGCAGCGCGTTCGCTGTGAAACGACATTCAGACGCGCGCGCTTCGTTGTGGTGTACGGTCGAGTGCAGAGAATCATTATGCCAGCAAACGTAATCACTATATTAGCTATATACGTTATATGGAAAAGAGTGCAACAACGACGTCTTAAAAGATTGCAAGTTGACGCTACTGGCAATCGAAGGAGATCCGACCGCGGCGCGGCCGAGACGCGGCCCAAGACGCGTCACTATGAAACGCTGCATACAATCTAGTGTAATGCGAGGCGCGCGCGGCTGGGCAGCGCTGCCGAGACGCGTCGCTCTGAAACCAGCCTTTGGGTCTGAGCGGATCCTAATATCCAGCGGATAATTCGATAACCATCACGACACCACGATTTGTCAAAAGTTAAAGAGAACATGGTATCAAAGAGAACAAACGACGCACGTCTCACAAACACAAGAACCAATCCAACCAAAGAAATAATCTATCAAGAATGTAATACTTGATTTTTTAAAGAATCGATCCATAAAAGGCAACATTATTTTTGACATCCCGCTCAAATGTCTGATAGAAAGACAAACAATAATGTTGCCAATTCGGGAATTATATGCGCCGTCTCCCATACAATCCTATACATTACAACCGGTACGCGCGTGTACACGTGCTGCATAAGCAGGCCGGTGTATTCTGCGCTTTAAAGCACGGTTTGGTTGCATTGTGTGGCGTGCATGTACGAACATTGCATGCTACCGATGCGACGCACACATGCTCGCGCGCATAATTAATCCAATCTGATAAACGCTTACGCAGGTTCATTGTGTTGCGTTGCGGGGCGTGGCGTGCTGTGCAAGCATGCACGCAATGTTTGTGAAGTACCTATGAAAGGAAATGTATGAAATTTAACAGACTAGATGGGAAGTGTGT
This sequence comes from Keiferia lycopersicella, assembly GCA_029255805.1. Lineage (NCBI taxonomy): Eukaryota > Metazoa > Arthropoda > Insecta > Lepidoptera > Gelechiidae > Keiferia > Keiferia lycopersicella. Next base: position 15,260,804 of record JARACZ010000005.1, on the reverse strand, counting down.
GCAAAACGCCTACACATAATCTGATATATCTCATACGCTTGCACGCGTGCACACGCGCACGCTACAATGCGCCACCGGATGGGTCCGTGTTTGCCAAGGAAAATGGTAAATATATATTATATCATATTGGCAATATGTAAAATATAGTAATTATTAAGAAATTGGTTCACTAAATACGGATCCAAAATTGAAAAATATAACCAACCCTTTTCAGTAAAATCGGATCCTGTCAGACCTAATTTCGGATCGGTTTCGTGGTCGAATGCCGGCAACACTGAAATGTCATCGTAGATCTATCTCTATTTCTGTATTTATTTTTCTATCTCATCTCATCTCTCTCTTCTCGCTAATAGTTTGTGCCGTAGGTAATGCGTAGATATTTACAAGAGTTTGTTTTTATCTGCAAATTACAGTAATTAGTAAAGTGTATGGTTTTGTGAGCAATTAATCTGTGAATTAAAGGCTAATTTGCAATATAAATTGAAGCTTAAATAACGGCCGCAGCTTGTCAACTTCGAGTAGCAAGTAAGAGCTTTTGAATAAATAGCAAACAGAAACAAAATGTTTTCTGTCGGTAACAAGTAGACTGTACTATTTATTCATCCTTCCAAAAATGTAATAATAAGTATTTGATTCAGCATTATGTTGTAGGTAGTTACTTTATTATTGGGTACCTATTCTATTTAGTATTTTTATGATCAAATATTTATCGACATACCTACATACAATGAACAAATGGACAGACCTACATAAATTTTAATAATAGTTAAAAAAGTACATAAATTGATTGGTAATGTCAAGTAGCTTTTTGAAATGTGAATTTATTTCTTTCAGAATGCAAGTTTGTGAGCTGGTACAAAATGGGAACATGTTGCATGCAACATTCGGAACACCAGCACTCTTGGGAGTATACACCAGCCAAGATTATGTGATCTGTGGCCTGGTGGTGTTTCAGGCCAAAATTACCATATACCAGATCAACATACAGTTTTTCTTCGTATTCTCAGTAAAACTGTTCAGAGTATTTGATTCTGATAATTTAACATATGCGGTAAAATTCTCAAGTGATACACTGGGAGTAAAAGACAGAGTGCTCTTGACAGACGACACAGAATGGCGACAGATGTATGAAGGTGATAACATTGGGAGAAATGTGGACGTCACCATGACTCTTGATGTATTTCACACAAACACTGGAATGTTTGCATCATTGTTCGATGACACAGAATCAACAGATTTTGAGTTACGAGGTGAAAATGGCTCAGTTCGTGTCCATAAAGCTGTATTAGCTAACTTCAGCCCAGTTATTAAGACCATGCTCAGTGGCCAATGGAAAGAAGTTGACTCCGGCGCTGTAGAAGTGTCACATACTACTAAGGAAACGTTGATCGATTTGAAAAATTACATGTACTTACAAAAGTTGCCAGACACAGGAGTAGAAAAGCTTGCCATGCTTGCTGCTTACTACATGATGGCCGATTTGAAACAACTATGTGCTGTCAAGTTGTTAAGTAAATTATCTGCTGAAAATGCTACTGAGCTTCTCGACTTTGCAATGAAATATAAAATTGATAAGTTAATGCTGGCAATACTGGAAAGTGTCCACAAAGAAAGTATATTAGTTAAAGATATAGAGAAGAAATGCCATGTGAATCCTGGTTCTTATGAGTATTATTGAATTATTTTAAAATCATTTCTAACTCTGATCAAGATATTGTTCGATTCATATTGATTAATCATGTATCATTATTATCTGATTGACAGTTGAAACTTTTAAGTTTTAGAAACATTTAAGATTAGTGGCCTATTATAAGGGGAATGTATGGTTTGATTTCATTTGTGTCTGATCTAGTACCTACATATGTACCTCTATACCTTATTTTTTAATCTCCATGCCTACTTTGCAAGGGATAAAGGTGTGATTTTTATGTTGTTGCATTAATAATAATAAGCATAATAAACAACTTAATAGCAATCTCTGTAAATAGATTATAGCAATCAATGTTAGGTAATTAATTATTATTATTACATTAGTCAAGTTCATTTCATATACGTATTTAACTATTATAGAAGAAAAGTAGATAAAAAGTAGTATGTAAAAAGGCTTATACTTAGGAAATGTTAATCAAATCAATAAAAACTTGTTAATAAATGTACTTATTTAATTAGATTTTGTTTTATTTTGGTTAATTTTCATTCATCACTAAGATCTTCTAATTAAATTGGTATTTATAAATAGTAACATCAGTAAACAGATGTAAACAACATCATCATCAGTAAACAGATGTAAACAACATCATCATCAGTAAACAGATGTAAACTAACATAACTAATGAATAAATAAACTGTTTACAAATTATGTCAATTATGGCACACAATACTTACTACTAAATTTTACTTTGGTAGATTAGGAATGTAATTAACTAACAATATATCTTAATAACTAATAGAGTACATGAGTAGTTAATTAAAATAAAGTAAAAAGTTTTAGCTGTACACATTCTGAGGTTTTAGTCTGTGAGACAGTAACATTACTTATCAGATCATTGATATGCAGATTTCTATTAATTATTAATGTTACTTGTAGTACTGTTTATCACAATAATAAATCCAAGAAACTAAACTCAACTATATAAAATTTTGCATAATACCTGTGACATCTGTCAGTTTTGAGCAAATGCAACGACAAAGTACACTTTCCCTTACTTCTCTTTTAGTATGGATCTGTCAAACATCAGGTATCCAGCTTTATTTTTAAACTATTGTATTAGTAAAGAAATAAGCATATACCTCTCAACTCATTTAACTAATCATAATGCACACAATTTGCTAACCATCATATCAGGGACAGGGATTAGCATAGAACCTTGATTACCTATACATGAGATAAATTATTTCTTCTCAATGTACAATAGTCCATCGGGACATATTTTCACACTTGCCTTTGTCTGGACACAATCTGTTATAGGTAGTATCAGGATCATATCCCAATATTTCTCTCTCCTCTTGAATTCGAAAAGTAAAAGTACTTTCATGAGTTCCAAGAAAATAGGCTCCGTGTGAACATATTATTTGCTCTATTATTGCTATACCTCCATCCATAAACTCCTCTATAACTGATTTAGGTGGCATGTAGAAAAAGACATGATACCCCAATTTCATCAAATCTTTTTCTAATTGATTTATTTCTTTAGATGAGGCATCAGTAGCAATAAAAATTTTGGTAATTTCTGGACAGTTCCTCTTCATGAATTTAGTGATTTGTCTGACAGTACCAGTTAGGGTTGGCACATCATTCTTGCGACTGTGGGCAAAATCTTTCCGTCTCCAGTGAACACTTACATAAGAATCACACTTTTCTGCTTTGCAACCAAGATGATTTTGCATAAACTTGCGAGCAATATCAACAAGTTTCTTATTAAACTGCATGCTTTTTCTACAGTCCCAATAGGATTTAGTTCCATATGAGTCGTGCAATGGAATTTCACCATGAGAAAACATAATATTTTTCTTTGAAGCATGTAGAGCTATCAATTCCCATAACTTTGTTATTTTCCCTTGAAATCTTACGCAAAGAGTTTCTTGCACTGTTATATTGTTGTAACCCCAATAATTGCCAACATAATCACATTCATCTTCTAATATTTCCCATTTTTCCTTAAATGTTCCGCCTTCAAATGCATCAGGGAAGTTTTGCAGAATTATGTGTAAATCAATAAAAAGTTTTTTCTTTTTATTTGGATATTTAGTAAACACCTCATGCAGCTCAACAACAGGAGCGTAAGACTTGAGTAAATTTATGTCGAAAAATCTGCTCCAAGGGATAGGTTTTGATTTTGAACTTTGAGACCTCCAATGGTACAGTTTGTGCCAGGGCGGCAAAACCAGCCGCCAATTTTGTTTCTTCCCTTGTTTGTTAAATTCTGCTAACATTATAGCAAATCTCATGTACACATCTCGTCGCAAATTGAAGCCTTCAGGAGGATTTACATCATAAAACAGGTATTTTTCATTGTCCAAACTTTCTTGCGCATTGCAGGACTTTGCTGTATTATCATCATTTTTACAATATTCTGTGTTGCTTGTCTGTTGAGAAGCCGTTAAAAATAAACGAAGGAATAGCATAAAAAGTAAAAATCTCATTATATCCACAAAATAAAGAAGTTAAACATTCACAAAAGCCAATTTTTAATGATTTGTGGTTTTGTTTTGATTATCAATAATGACATAACAGTCGCTTTTACAAAGACAGTTAGGTATGATAACCGACGGACTTCTAAACAGAACACTTTTGTACTTTTATATGCTTTTATCTTTGTGTACGGGTGGTTCTATAGTTTTGCTATTTTTTTTTCTACGCGCCAATAATCTTAAATACGAGGGCGTTTGGACAACTCCATGACTTTCAGGCTAAATAGAAACTATTTTATTTTTAATGATATTTTCTTAAAAGTAATATTTTTACAAACCTAAAATGATTCTATTTTCAAATATGGCGCGAAAACAATATTTAATAACAAAAGAAGTTAGGCGGCTGTGAAGGTGTTTTTCGAAAATAGAGAAATCCGAGTTTCGAGTCTTGATTAAACATTATTTTTTACGCGGGGAAACCATTAAGCAGACCGAAGACAAGTTGAAAAAATATTACGGGGGTTCAGTGCCGTCTCATGGAATGGTACATAAATGGTTTACTTTTTGGGAAATAAATAAATATTATTATTATTATTATAAACTGACTTTCGTTGAGGACGTATTACAACCAATGATGCAGAGCGCCCAGGATGGCGATTGCGGACATTGTTAACAAAATCCACGATATTGTTTTGGCTGACCGTCGAGTAAAAGATACGCGAGTTAGCTGAGGCTGTGCACATCTCAACTGAACGAGTTTTTCATATTTTACACGATATTTCGGGAATGAAAAAACATGCTGCATTTATCTTTTCTTTTTTTCATTTATCATTTATTTATTTCAAAACTTACATTTACAGTCAAGCCACACATGTAAGCCTTAACCTAGTTAGTAAAATCTATATCTATTAAGCTACTTTTTGTGAAAGTAATGTCTAGGTAATGTCCTGCTGATGCTAGGAATCTGTTTTCTGTACAAGCAAAGATGTCCACATTAGTGTTAATCAACCATAGGTGTGGTAGAAAGCGACTTTGTGCGCCCGTACGTGACGTGGAATGTCACCATTTGACGGGGACGCAGGTCGTGTGGGTGATGGGGAGGAACATGAAATGGGATCTTCGCTAAAAGAGATGGGTTTAAGAGGTCTCCGCGGATTAACCTATAAAAGTATTTAAGCAGCGAGTGGAGACGAGTGCCTCGTTTTTCGAAACTACAGACTACAATTCTACAGGTGTTCGATGTACATTGCGTAGCGGGTCAAAAATCCTGGTTTTATAATGTCCCACCGGCTACGCAATGTAAATCGAATTTTACCTGTAGAATTGTAGCCTGTAGTTTCGTTGCATAGGTCACAGACAATTGAGTTTGTTTCGCGAATGCTACGTGCATATGCGTTGTAAATTATGCTAATAGCATCTCCGCATGTGAAGTATTTAGACTGTCGCATGATGAACCCAAGAATTTTTCTGGCCCTAGCACAAGATGGGTGCCGCGCTTACTGACAGTCAACCAAAAGCGAAAACGCGTGACTAATTCTGAGGCATGTGTGGCTATGTATAATCACAATCCATGTGAACTTTTGCGTCTGTACGTAACCGTGGATGAAACGTGTGTCCACCATTATACGCCAGAGACTAAACAACAGTCAAAGCAGTGGACTTCTACCAGCGAACGTGCACCAAAGAAGGCAAAAACGGTCTATTCGGCTGGTAAAGTGATGGCAACAGTATTTTGGGACAGTCAAGGGGTTATTTTCATCGACTTCTTGGAGAAAGGCAAGACAATAACCGGTGCTTACTATGCTGCATTGCTGAAAAGATTTAATGAAGAGTTGATGAAGAAACGACCGCATCTAGCAAAGAAAAAAGTTCTATTTCGTCAGGATAATGCTCCGGCCCACTCGTCTGCAGTCGCGACTTCAAAAATTGTCGAATTAGGATACAAGTTATTGCCGCACCCTCCATATTCACCAGATTTAGCCCCCTGTGACTTCTTTCTCTTCCCAAACATGAAGAAATGGCTTGCTGGGCAAAGATTTTCGTCTAATGAAGAGGTGATAGCTGCAACCGAGGCCTATTTTGCAGGCTTTGACAAAAAGTATTTTTTGGATGGGTTGAAGAGATTGGAGCATCGCTGGAAAAAGAGTGTAGAGTTGAAAGGAGAGTATGTAGAAAAATAAAATGTTTTTGTATACATACGTAGTCGGTCCCAAAGTTCTGTCACTGGCATATTATTTTTGAATTTAGAACACGGATTTGGAAAAGTTTTATTGCATTCCGTTTTTGAATGTTTAACAATTATTTTAAAACAATAAATAATCATTTGGCGCGATTTTTCACGATGGAGTGGACTTTGAAAGAAAACCGAATAGCAGTTTTGGCGTTGCATCGCTGTGGGCACTCGCCGAGTACCATTTTCAAGTTGCTCAAAAAATTGAAAATAACGCTTAGGTTTGGGTATCGTACTATAACTAGGTACACTGAAGTCTCTAGTGTTGAGGACAAGAAAAGAACTGGCCGGCCTCGCTCCGCCAGAACACCAGCAGTGATCAAAGCGATCAAGGAGCGCATACGAAGAAATCCTGTCCGAAAACAGAAACTTATGGCTTTGCAGATGAAGGTTAGTAGAAAAACAGTCAAAAAGGTTTTAAACGAAGACCTTAAGCTGCGAGCATACAAAAAAAAGAGTGGGCACTTACTTAATGCCCGTTTAAAAGAAATTAGACTCAAAAGATCTCGGGTGTTGTTAAAACGGTACGCGAAAAACCGGCACCGCGATATACTTTTTACAGACGAAAAAATTTTTGATATAGAAGAAAAGTATAATAAACAAAACGATAGAGTGTACGCTACCAGCTCTGAAGAAGCAGGAAACAAAGTTCCGCGGGTGCAACATGGGCATCATCCCTCTTCAGTCATGGTCTGGTTAGGAGTCTCCTACTATGGGCCAACTGAGGTTCATTTTTGCGAAAAGGGGGTCAAAACCAGCGCAAAAGTGTACCAAGAGACGGTTTTGGATCGGTACGTCAAAGACCTGCCCAACACACTATTTTCAGGACATCACTTTGTATTCCAGCAGGATTCTGCGCCCGCTCACAAAGCCAGGACCACTCAAGCCTGGTTTGAACGTCAAAACATTGAGTTTATAAGACACGAAGATTGGCCTTCCTCCAGTCCGGACCTTAATCCTCTGGACTATAAAATTTGGCAGGTCTTAGAGAGCAAGGTCTGTGCTAAGCCCCATAAAAATTTGGAGAGTCTGAAGTCAGCCATAGTTAAAGCAGTCGCTGAAATCGACATGGATATGGTGCGTGCTGCGATAGACGACTGGCCGCCGCGGTTGAAGGCCGTTGTTAAAAGCAAGGGAGGTCATTTCGAATAGTTTTATGTTATTTTGATTCTTCGATGATTGTATTTTTAATTGATATATAAATTTTTAAAAACGGATTGGTACTTTTTATTTTATCAGTATTTTCATATATGACAGAACTTTGGGACCGACTACGTATATGTTTTTCTTTTCAAAGTCATGGACTTATCAAACCGCCCTCGTAGATGGCTCTTTTCGTAGCACTGCACTGTGATTGCACTGAACGCGCTGACAAGGTTTCAAGACTTGAAGACTTCCGATACGGTCGCGCTATAAAAGGGCGGGTAGTCCGTTATCTGCATGCACGCACATGGATCGTCCCCGCGACGTCACCCTAAAAGCCGCGTGCGCGCGGGAGGTCTCCAGTTCTTTTTTTTTGTTAGCCCATTGGACAGGTAAAGGTTTTAAACCATACAGCCTAGTCGCTAGTAAATGTCTTTTAAGTATTTTTTTATTTGTACGTCTTCCTTCAGTCAGTAATGTCAGTATCGTATTGTATTTTTGTTGTCCATTCCACAGTTAATTCTAATTCCTTGCTCGCTCGCTCAAGCCAGCTTGTTTATATAAATATATATTAATTTGTGATTGTGGCTCAAACTTCTGCTTTGCTTGGGAAAGTGGAAAGGAAATTAAATAAAAAACTGAAATGTAAGTTTCCTCATGGCCATGGTTATTACATTCACCCATCGAGGTAATATGTACTAGCGTCATTCACCCAATATTATAACTTTCTTGTTTTACTCTTTCCCCTAAATTCGACTCTCCGACCTAACGCGTAATTTCAATGATTTCAGGGGTTTAAATGTGAACATTGTGTCCAAAACAAATAATAAAGTCAAGGCAAAAGTTGAAATAGAGGATGAAACAGTTTTCCAGAGAGAAGAAATAATTATTGGTAATGTTCGACTGTATTTGAAGGTGGAGGTGCTTGACAACTTGATTAACGATGATGATGAAGTACATCATCTGTTTGTCCTATTAGAAAACTTATCGAAGAAGAAAAATGACCAAATAATTTACTCATGTAATCTATCAAGTATGAAATTAAGGATGAGGAAACGACGTTTCATCTGTGATGACACTGAATGGAGGCTGCTATTGAAAGATATGCCCGGCATTTCTGATAGAATAGAATTTGATTTGACTGTAGAATTAGTCAGAATTAATATAAGAAATCCTTTAGCTGCGATGTATAGTGATACTGAATTGACAGACTTCGAGCTGTGTGCTGCGAATGGTTCTGTAGCGTTCCACAGTGCAGCATTAGCAGGAGCTAGCCCAGTTTTAAAACAGATGTTGACAGGGCAATGGAAAGAAACCAAAAGTCGTAAGGTTGAGCTGCAAGATACTACACTACCAACTTTAAGGCATTTGAAGGAGTACTTGTACTTGAACTGTATGCCAAGAAAGAAGAGTGATATTGAAAATTTACTGACGCTGGCATCATACTATTTGATGGATGATTTACAGAATTTGTGTGAAGAGATGCTTGAAGGGTTAAGCGTCTCATCAAGTTAACTGGAGTTCAAACAACATTATATTATGTAATGGGCCATTATTTATGTAATGCAATTTAGAGGGTATCTAGTGCCCAAGAGCTCAATCTCTGAAAAATTTGTTTTCGTTTCATACGAAAATCTGCTACTTATTAATTCCGGCAAACGTTTTCATGCTTATATTTTGACTATAACAACACCAAGGAAAATAAATTTAATAGGTAAAGCGTGGTTGTTTTCAGTTGACTCAAAAACGAACATTTCAGAAATTGAGCTCCAGTACCTTAAAAAAAAGGCATAAAATGTGACAGAAGTACAAAAAAATGCATTTACATAATTTATAGACAACCCCCAATTACCTTTGTATTGTAGGTATTGAATTTTTCCAGAAAATATTTTTTTAATTTGTTTATAGGGAACTTAGTGTGTAAAATAAAAAGATTTTTCATCTTAACAGGTATATTTTTTATTGTATAGCGATACACCTCATTTTTCGTTATAATATCAATAGAATACTTGAAATATCTATCTACACATGATAAAGAAATTCATAAAACAATAAAATTTTGGAATTTAATTTCCTATTTAAAAGGTTTTAAGATTCAACTGAAGCGGAGTGTAACCATAATTGCAGTTTATTAGAATTATGCAAATTTTAACCGAAATTACCCAAATCTGATGCATACAAAACTGATAAGGTCTATTCTGCTATCTGATAAAGCTGCAAAATAGAGGGTGTAAAAAAAATTGCTGCAAATATTTTAAGGGGTTAATCAGCCCATCATGAAGCTAAACAACTTTCTCCAAAGAACTTAGGTCGAAATATGAAAATATATATCGAGTTGATATCTTCCAATAGAGTTGACTCGCTCGGCTGCTACATTTTGTATGGGAGGTCTAAAAATTTCTTTCATATTTGGACCTATGTTTCTTGTTCAGTTTCATGGGCTGATTCACCCCTTAAAATATTTGCAGCTAATATTTTTGCACCTTATATGGGCACTCGTCTGCAGTTGCCGCGTTGTTGCTCTGCTGGCCAGTCGGCCATTGCAAGGCAATCATAGTGCGGTTTCACCAACTTATCCGCATCGAACGAACCGAATTTTAGAATTCTTTATATGAAATCCTATGAAACGTCGCACATTTGTCCGAACCGAATCGGTCGATTCCGGTAAATGTGCGAGCATTCATAGGATTTCATATAAAGAATTAAGAAAAAATCGGTTCGTTCGGTGCGGATAAGTTTGCGTTCACATTTAGGAATGTTCCGAATGCATTTTAGCTCTTAAAGTTGTGGCAGCTGATGTGTTTGTTCTTGCTAGAAGGATTGTGCTAATAGGGCTATGGACTGACAGTTCAAATGAGCTACTTTTTAAAACGATCTAAAACGGTATTTCGCCATAAAATAGGAATTTATGACGTCATAACATTAAGCATATTTATAAAATAATTATTATATTCTATTATTATTCTGATTTGGAAAATGGACAATAGTTTTAAGCTATTGTACTGTTGAAGGCGTGAAATTAAATGCTGTGTTGTAATGGTTAGCCTGGCCAGCCCTGACATGCCTCTACTTTTATTTTTTTCATCCCGCTCTGCACCCCCGAGAAAGATCGCGCCCGAAGTTGCCGGCAGTATGTGGTGTTACAGCGTGGCGGTGGCGCGCAAATGGAGCGCGGGCGCGCGGTCGTGCAGTGGCGCGCGGAACAGCTGCGCGTGCTGCCACGCGAGCTGCCCGCGCTGGTGCTACAGCGTGGCGGTGGCGCGCAGGTGGAGCGCGGGCGCGCGGTCGTGCAGTGGCGCGCGGAACAGCTGCGCGTGCTGCCACGCGAGCTGCCCGCGCTGGTGCTACAGCGTGGCGGTGGCGCGCAGGTGGAGCGCGGGCGCGCGGTCGTGCAGTGGCGCGCGGAACAGCTGCGCGTGCTGCCACGCGAGCTGGCCGCGCTGGTGCTACAGCGTGGCGGTGGCGCGCAGGTGGAGCGCGGGCGCGCGGTCGTGCAGTGGCGCGCGGAACAGCTGCGCGTGCTGCCACGCGAGCTGGCCGCGCTGGTGCTACAGCGTGGCGGTGGCGCGCAGGTGGAGCGCGGGCGCGCGGTCGTGCAGTGGCGCGCGGAACAGCTGCGCGTGCTGCCACGCGAGCTGGCCGCGCTGGTGCTACAGCGTGGCGGTGGCGCGCAGGTGGAGCGCGGGCGCGCGGTCGTGCAGTGGCGCGCGGAACAGCTGCGCGTGCTGCCACGCGAGCTGGCCGCGCTGGTGCTACAGCGTGGCGGTGGCGCGCAGGTGGAGCGCGGGCGCGCGGTCGTGCAGTGGCGCGCGGAACAGCTGCGCGTGCTGCCACGCGAGCTGGCCGCGCCCGCCCGACAGCCGCGCCGTCACCTCCGCCGTCGTGAACGCGCCCGCGAACTCTACTCCGCTCCCTAGACAAATACAATGGAATACCTTTCAAACAGTGTCGTATGGGGTGCAATTTTATTAGTGGCGGATCCGTTAAGGGGTGAATCAGACGATGAAACTGAACAACTTTCCCTAAGAAACATAGGTCGAAATATGAGAAATTTTTTTGGACCTCCCATACAAATTGACTTGTTCGGTCGGTAGATTTGAATGGGAGATCCAAAAATAATTTTCATATTTCAACCTATGTTCATTAGGGAAGTTGTTCAGTTTCATGGGTTGATACCGCGTGGTGCCGGCTTACTATCACCCCATTTCCGCTCGTGGGTGTAGTAAAAGGCGACTAAGGGATGAATCCAGGCGATGGGCAGCAGCGTCCCCTGTGAATATGTAAAAAATCTTGAACTACGCTCGCCAATCCACCTGCCAAGCGTGGTGAGTATGGCAATACCCCCCAATTGGTATTGGCATACACCAGCAGTGGACTATTGTGGCTGAACAAAAAGTAGTAGAAGAATATTTTTGAACCTGTATGTAATTCGTGCCGCGTTTCTACTAGGAACATAAAATTGTTATAAAAAAGAGAAAATTGTGTCTGACAATTTTCTCTTTTTTACAATGACTAATTTATTTTTAGCGACAGTATTGTATTGTAAATTTTTGACTTTCTGAAAGCGTTCGTTGTGAATCTACTTGGAAAATAAACGATTGAAATTTGAAATTTGTTCACTTTGGAAATCTTTGGAGGCCTATGTTTAGCAGTGGACGTCTTCCGGCTGAAATGATGATGATGATGATGAGATGTTGTATGTGTCTCACCGGTGGGGTCGCAGCGCGCGGGCGGGTGCTGGTCGAGCTGCACGGTCCAGTGCACGCGCGCGTCCTCGTACGTGGCGTGCTGCGCGCGCACGTGCAACGCGCGCAGCCGGCACGCGCCGCCCGCAGACACGCGCCACGATATGCACCCCGTGCTAGCGCCCTCTGTACAACACGGAGGTTTTCTTTTTGAGAATTAAAAATAAACTAGTATTCAAAAAACTCGATAGATGGCGTTGAACTGACTATGTTACTAGATTCCAGTGTAGATTCCAAAGCTAAAAGATTTAAAAACAACATTGCAACACTGACTGACAGTCTGGCATACACTGACACTTTTGTTCCAAATGAGTCCGAGTCCAAGTTTCAAAAAACAAAAAATAAATATGACGTTCCGTCTTTTGCGGTAACACACCAAGCTCAGCGCCATCTATCCAGCGACTAGAATAATATTTTTTATAAATAATAATAGAAAATTTTCTATTAGAAAGAAAGAAAATGAAAATGTTTATTAGTTACCATTACAATAGGTAGGTACACAATCTTATGCAACAAAACATTCGGTAACAAAAAGGCTCTCGCTCAGCATAATGTTTTCGAAGTGCCTACATAATGCTTTTCTTTCATTTGCGAGGAAATATCATAAACCCAGATTTTAATTTTAGAAATACACAAGCAACACACATGGGATTTACTTACGTTAAATTGAAAAAAAAAAAGAATGAAAATTGTGTACCATAAAACATCTATTTCTTCACGAAGTGTGAAGTTAAGGAACCTTTTTTTGTGGCCTACTAGTACGAGTAGGTCTGAAATGTATAAAATCCTACAAAATCATTATACCTACAAAATCTCATAGCTGACCTGAGTGCTTCTGCCAAATATTTTGAAATAATGCCGCCATTTACGAGCAAATGGAAGAAAATAATTCTATTATGTTTACCTTCCCTGGCCAGGTAGACCATTTTCCAGTCAGTCTCTTCTTTTCTGAACATGTGTTGCACGCTGTACGCGCCCGCCGCCCACGACGATATCTCGCTCTGAGCACCATTCTTTATCTCGTACCTGCACATTAAAACCAGGGCTCACATCGATATTACAGATAATAACCCAAAATAAGAGGATCGTCTAGCTGGAAATTTTCATACAAAAAGCGTTAACGTTTTTATCATACTGACCGGTAACCAATTGTTTTGATTTTTAGGTATTTTATTTAAATTCACAAAAACTAGGTTTATTTGTTTTAATTTTTTTCATATATATTATAGTTTCAGAAATAATGAGGCACAAAAGTACACTTTTTTGATACTGAAAAATCTTTATGTTTGAGTGAGGTTACTTACAAATCTGTACAATATATTTTGGTCGAAAACGAAACGTATAAACCTAGTTCTGTTTATACCTAAGCGATCAAGACCAAAATTGTAGAATTTGGTTGAAATTTAGGGGTAGGGAAACGTTAACGCCCGTACCCCGATTTTACTCTGTTTTCGAGGCGATATCTCAGGAGGCCTGCTACCTGTCTCTATCGCACATTACGCCGCGCGGGAGTCGAGACAGCACATAAAATTTAAAAAACGCATTTCGCACGCGCCATGTCTGTGAACCATAGTCTTAAGAAAAGAAACTAATGCTAAGAAGGGAGTATTGCGCTTCGAGCCTCAATACACACGAGTTTACAATCGGATTTTCTTCCGAGTGATACATAGAGCTTTATACTACACCTGCAGGAATAAAAAAAAAATACTAATAGAAGAACAGCTCAATAAAACTAAAAATTACGTGAAAAATCGTAAACAAATTCGCGCGGTATTGTTTTTTTTAAATAATATCGTACAAAGCAAAAGCAAGAAGTTCATCCCAAGTCTTCTTGATTGCAAATAGTAGATTACGTACTGAGTTAATGGTAATGGTAATGGTAATACGGGCTGTTTTCCGCAACTCGACGTCTGCATGCGCCTATTTTGCGTAACGTACTGAGGTATGTAAGCTATCAATAACAACCGAGGTTTTTTAACGCCCGAGCGGAGCGAGGGCGGTACCTTTCCGAGGTTGTTATTGATGTTACATCCGTGGTACGTATACTGCTTTACATATCGAATGAAAAAAGAGTAAAATAAAGCGATAAATACAAGAAAACGATCCATAAATGATGATTGTATCGTCTGCTATTCAAATTGCACCACTAAACTTTTTTTCTATGATTGAAAAATACTGAATCAATAATGAAAGAAAACTATCCTAACATAAAGTAGACATTTTTCTGATCTTAGGGATATTAGTAATTTTTACTTTTGTCATTGTAATATTGAGTAATAATTCGACAAACTCATTTATTGAGGTTATAAATATACAGATTAAAAATATAATTCCTGCGTTCAAGCAACACAATTCGTAGCGGCCAGTTCGAAATTTAAAATCGTATACAACTAATTGGATGCAACTCCTATTAAAAATAAGAAGAAATTGATTTTAACTTTTTAATTGCCGCGATTCTATTGGTTCTTTTTCTCGTTCTATATTTGAAATTACTTACAGGCTTAGTTTCAAAACCTCGCCTGTAATTTGAACTTACAGGTCTCTTACAGGTCGTGTTTTTTGTCAGTAATGACCTACTTTCAGAGCATGAGATATGTAAAATATATTTACATATGCTCTGAAAGTAGGTCATTACTGACAAAAAACACGACCTGTAAGTTCAACTTACAGGCGAGGTTTTGAAACTAAGCCTGTAAGTAATTTTAAATATGGAACTAGAAAAAGAACCAATAGAATCGCGGCAATTAAAAAGTTAAAATCAATTTCTTCTTCTTTTTAATAGGAGTTGCATCAATTAGTTGTATACAATTTTAAATTTCGAACTGGCCGCTACGAATTGTGTAGCTTGAACGCAGGAATTATGTTTTTAATCTGTATTTTTATAACCTCAATAAATGACTTTGTCGAATTATTACTCAATATTACAATAACAAAAGTAAAAATTACTAAAATCCCTGCAATCAGAAAAATGACTACTTTATGTTAGGATACTTTTCTTTCATATTAATTCAATATTTTTCAATCATAGAAAAAAAAGTTTCGTGGTGCAATTTGAATACCAGACGATACAATCATCATTTATGGATCGTATTTATCGCTTTATTTTACTCACTTTTCATTCGATATGTAAAGCAGTATACGTACCACGGATGTAACATCAATAACAACCTCGGAAAGGTACCGCCCTCGCTCCGCTCGGGCGTTAAAAAACCTCGGTTGTTATTGATAGCTTACATACCTCAGTACGTAATCTACTAAAGATTTACGTTCCGTTTTAAGTTACTTTGACAATTGCATCTTTTCTCTCCTAGGGAGGAAAGTGATTTATATGGATTTTTCCTTCTCGCTTATTTGAAGCGTGAACAATGCCTCACGTTCTTCTCTACGGTCCGTATTTATAAATCGCACTCAACTCTGAGATCGATCTCAAGAGCGATTTTGACAAATGTCAGGCAATATTAACAGCATCTCAAAGTCGCACTAAAGATCGATCTCAGAGTTGAGTGCGGTTTATTAATACGAGCCTTAGTTTCATTAAGCAATAGGGCATTTTCTATGTAGGTAGGTGTAGTATAAAAATAATGAATATTTCGTGAGAATGTAGGCTCTGTGACTTTAGGCAGTATACTAACTTGTCAGTAACGGCGGTCGTCGGTGGCCTAAATCCCCTAGGTTAGGTAGCCGCCCCCGACAGAGAACGGGATAAGGCAAGGAGAATGATGACTAACTTGTCAGTAACGGCGGAGTATGTGACGACGCAGTCCCCGGGCTTGTCAAAGCGGAACACGTGGCTGGTGGCGCGCAGCTCGCCGCGCTGCGCTCGCCACGCCGCCTCGCCCGACACGCGCCCGTGCTTCTCAGACTCGCCAGGCTTCCTGGGGAGCACGTAATAACAAACATGATTGTAAGGCGTCTCCATTGAAGCGGGGCTGCGCTAAGCTAAGCGCGGCTTGAATTGATCAATCATGAGCCTCTAAATACCCGCCCCGCTTCAGTGGAGACGCACCTTTCAGCCAGAGAAAAGCTTAGGATTCTGTCTAAAGTAATATTAATGTTTATATAGTGTGTAAAATATAGGATGATCCATGTGACATAATGTTATGACATAAGGTCCATTTTCCTTTATTTACTAGGAAAACGGACCTTATCTCATAGCATTTGGTCCAAGGTCACAAACGTGAAGGGATCTTCCTATACAGGCTGTTAGGGACAGCGTCCCGAATACTAATAGGGTTCAAGCAGCCCATGAAACTGAACAACTTTCCCCTAGGAACATATGTTAGGAAACGACAAAAAAAAATTAAAACTCCCATACAGAACCGCGATCAGCTAAACGACAAAAAAAATTCGAACTCCCATAAAAAACCGCTAACTGCATTTACTATGGGAAGCCAAACATTTTTGACGTTGCCTGACATATGTTCCTAAGGGAAAATTGTTCAGTTTCATGGTCTGCTTGCACCCTATCACTATTTGGGACGCTGTTTCTTACACCCCGAATTTTTATAGTGTGTAAAATTTAGGATGATCCCTGTGACGTTTGTGACCTTGGAGCAAATGCTATGACATAAGGTTCATTTTCCTAGTAAACAAAGTAAGATGGACCTTAGTCACAGCATTTGTTCCAAGGTCACAAATGTCACAGGGATCATCCTATATTTTACAGACTATAATGTAATTCTGTAAAATAATGTTGCCACATTTAAAGTCATAGTGATGCGTTCAGTTTTTGTTCAACCAGATGAATGAACAAACTGTCAGCAGCTTCATCTAATTAAAAATATTACTTTAGTTTCTAAATTTAGCTCTTAGTCGCCATGCAGCATCCATCTTTTGGTAACAGTGAGGTGATGCTGTACCATCTTTTGGTAGAAGTGAGATGATGCTGTACCATCTTTTGGTAGCAGTGAGGTGATGCTGTACCATCTTTTGGTAGAAGTGAGATGATGCTGTACCATCTTTTGGTAGCAGTGAGGTGATGCTGTATCATCTTTTGGTAGCAGTGAGGTGATGCTGTACCATCTTTTGGTAGCAGTGAGGTGATGCTGTACCATCTTTTGATAGAAGTGAGGTGATGCTGTACCATCTTTTGGTAGAGCAGTGAGGTGATGCTGTACCATCTTTTGGTAGCAGTGAGGTGATGCTGTACCATCTTTTGGTAGAAGTGAGGTGATGCTGTACCATCTTTTGATAGAAGTGAGGTGATGCTGTACCATCTTTTGGTAACAGTGAGGTGATGCTGTACCATCTTTTGGTAGCAGTGAGGTGATGCTGTACCATCTTTTGATAGAAGTGAGGTGATGCTGTACCATCTTTTGATAGAAGTGAGGTGATGCTGTACCATCTTTTGGTAGCAGTGAGGTGATGCTGTACCATCTTTTGGTAACAGTGAGGTGATGCTGTACCATCTTTTGGTAGAAGTGAGGTGATGCTGTACCATCTTTTGATAGAAGTGAGGTGATGCTGTACCATCTTTTGGTAGCAGTGAGGTGATGCTGTACCATCTTTTGATAGAAGTGAGGTGATGCTGTACCATCTTTTGGTAGAAGTGAGGTGATGCTGTACCATCTTTTGATAGAAGTGAGGTGATGCTGTACCATCTTTTGGTAGCAGTGAGGTGATGCTGTACCATCTTTTGGTAGAAGTGAGGTGATGCTGTACCATCTTTTGATAGAAGTGAGGTGATGCTGTACCATCTTTTGATAGAAGTGAGGTGATGCTGTACCATCTTTTGGTAGCAGTGAGGTGATGCTGTACCATCTTTTGGTAACAGTGAGGTGATGCTGTACCATCTTTTGGTAGCAGTGAGGTGATGCTGTACCATCTTTTGGTAGAAGTGAGGTGATGCTGTACCATCTTTTGATAGAAGTGAGGTGATGCTGTACCATCTTTTGGTAACAGTGAGGTGATGCTGTACCATCTTTTGGTAGCAGTGAGGTGATGCTGTACCATCTTTTGATAGAAGTGAGGTGATGCTGTACCATCTTTTGATAGAAGTGAGGTGATGCTGTACCATCTTTTGGTAACAGTGAGGTGATGCTGTACCATCTTTTGATAGAAGTGAGGTGATGCTGTACCATCTTTTGGTAACAGTGAGATGATGCTGTACCATCTTTTGATAGAAGTGAGGTGATGCTGTACCATCTTTTGGTAGAAGTGAGGTGATGCTGTACCATCTTTTGGTAACAGTGAGATGATGCTGTACCATCTTTTGATAGAAGTGAGGTGATGCTGTACCATCTTTTGATAGAAGTGAGGTGATGCTGTACCATCTTTTGGTAGAAGTGAGGTGATGCTGTACCATCTTTTGGTAGCAGTGAGGTGATGCTGTACCATCTTTTGGTAGAAGTGAGGTGATGCTGTACCATCTTTTGATAGAAGTGAGATGATGCTGTACCATCTTTTGATAGAAGTGAGGTGATGCTGTACCATCTTTTGGTAACAGTGAGGTGATGCTGTACCATCTTTTGGTAGCAGTGAGGTGATGCTGTACCATCTTTTGGTAACAGTGAGGTGATGCTGTACCATCTTTTGGTAGCAGTGAGGTGATGCTGTACCATCTTTTGGTAGCAGTGAGGTGATGCTGTACCATCTTTTGATAGAAGTGAGGTGATGCTGTACCATCTTTTGGTAACAGTGAGATGATGCTGTACCATCTTTTGATAGAAGTGAGGTGATGCTGTACCATCTTTTGGTAACAGTGAGGTGATGCTGTACCATCTTTTGGTAACAGTGAGATGATGCTGTACCATCTTTTGATAGAAGTGAGGTGATGCTGTACCATCTTTTGATAGAAGTGAGGTGATGCTGTACCATCTTTTGGTAACAGTGAGGTGATGCTGTACCATCTTTTGATAGAAGTGAGGTGATGCTGTACCATCTTTTGATAGAAGTGAGGTGATGCTGTACCATCTTTTGGTAACAGTGAGATGATGCTGTACCATCTTTTGATAGAAGTGAGGTGATGCTGTACCATCTTTTGGTAACAGTGAGGTGATGCTGTACCATCTTTTGGTAACAGTGAGATGATGCTGTACCATCTTTTGATAGAAGTGAGGTGATGCTGTACCATCTTTTGATAGAAGTGAGGTGATGCTGTACCATCTTTTGGTAACAGTGAGGTGATGCTGTACCATCTTTTGATAGAAGTGAGGTGATGCTGTACCATCTTTTTGTAGAAGTGAGGTGATGCTGTACCATCTTTTGGTAACAGTGAGATGATGCTGTACCATCTTTTGATAGAAGTGAGGTGATGCTGTACCATCTTTTGATAGAAGTGAGGTGATGCTGTACCATCTTTTGGTAGAAGTGAGGTGATGCTGTACCATCTTTTGGTAGCAGTGAGGTGATGCTGTACCATCTTTTGGTAGAAGTGAGATGATGCTGTACCATCTTTTGATAGAAGTGAGGTGATGCTGTACCATCTTTTGATAGAAGTGAGGTGATGCTGTACCATCTTTTGATAGAAGTGAGGTGATGCTGTACCATCTTTTGGTAACAGTGAGGTGATGCTGTATCATCTTTTGGTAGCAGTGAGGTGATGCTGTACCATCTTTTGATAGAAGTGAGGTGATGCTGTACCATCTTTTGGTAACAGTGAGATGATGCTGTACCATCTTTTGATAGAAGTGAGGTGATGCTGTACCATCTTTTGGTAGCAGTGAGGTGATGCTGTACCATCTTTTGGTAGCAGTGAGGTGATGCTGTACCATCTTTTGATAGAAGTGAGGTGATGCTGTACCATCTTTTGGTAACAGTGAGATGATGCTGTACCATCTTTTGGTAACAGTGAGATGATGCTGTACCATCTTTTGATAGAAGTGAGGTGATGCTGTACCATCTTTTGATAGAAGTGAGGTGATGCTGTACCATCTTTTGGTAACAGTGAGGTGATGCTGTACCATCTTTTGGTAACAGTGAGATGATGCTGTACCATCTTTTGATAGAAGTGAGGTGATGCTGTACCATCTTTTGATAGAAGTGAGGTGATGCTGTACCATCTTTTGGTAGCAGTGAGGTGATGCTGTACCATCTTTTGGTAGAAGTGAGATGATGCTGTACCATCTTTTGATAGAAGTGAGGTGATGCTGTACCATCTTTTGATAGAAGTGAGGTGATGCTGTACCATCTTTTGGTAACAGTGAGGTGATGCTGTACCATCTTTTGGTAGCAGTGAGGTGATGCTGTACCATCTTTTGGTAACAGTGAGGTGATGCTGTACCATCTTTTGGTAGCAGTGAGGTGATGCTGTACCATCTTTTGATAGCAGTGAGGTGATGCTGTACCATCTTTTGATAGCAGTGAGGTGATGCTGTACCATCTTTTGGTAGCAGTGAGGTGATGCTGTACCATCTTTTGGTAGCAGTGAGGTGATGCTGTACCATCTTTTGATAGAAGTGAGGTGATGCTGTACCATCTTTTGGTAGCAGTGAGGTGATGCTGTACCATCTTTTGGTAGAAGTGAGGTGATGCTGTACCATCTTTTGGTAGCAGTGAGGTGATGCTGTACCATCTTTTGGTAGCAGTGAGGTGATGCTGTACCATCTTTTGGTAGAAGTGAGGTGATGCTGTACCATCTTTTGGTAGCAGTGAGGTGATGCTGTACCATCTTTTGGTAGCAGTGAGGTGATGCTGTACCATCTTTTGATAGAAGTGAGGTGATGCTGTACCATCTTTTGGTAACAGTGAGGTGATGCTGTATCATCTTTTGGTAGCAGTGAGGTGATGCTGTACCATCTTTTGATAGAAGTGAGGTGATGCTGTACCATCTTTTGGTAGCAGTGAGGTGATGCTGTACCATCTTTTGGTAACAGTGAGGTGATGCTGTACCATCTTTTGGTAGAAGTGAGGTGATGCTGTACCATCTTTTGATAGAAGTGAGGTGATGCTGTACCATCTTTTGGTAGAAGTGAGGTGATGCTGTACCATCTTTTGATAGAAGTGAGGTGATGCTGTACATCTTTTGGTAGCAGTGAGGTGATGCTGTACCTCTCTTGCAGCATGGAGACCAGCTCCAGCAGGCTCCTCCTGGCGAGGTACCGGCGGCGATGCTCGCTCACGCCCTGCTGCCGCTGCAGGAGATGCTGTACCTCTCTTGCAGCATGGAGACCAGCTCCAGCAGGCTCCTCCTGGCGAGGTACCGGCGGCGATGCTCGCTCACGCCCTGCTGCCGCTGCAGGAGATGCTGTACCTCTCTTGCAGCATGGAGACCAGCTCCAGCAGGCTCCTCCTGGCGAGGTACCGGCGGCGATGCTCGCTCACGCCCTGCTGCCGCTGCAGGAGATGCTGTACCTCTCTTGCAGCATGGAGACCAGCTCCAGCAGGCTCCTCCTGGCGAGGTACCGGCGGCGATGCTCGCTCACGCCCTGCTGCCGCTGCAGGAGATGCTGTACCTCTCTTGCAGCATGGAGACCAGCTCCAGCAGGCTCCTCCTGGCGAGGTACCGGCGGCGATGCTCGCTCACGCCCTGCTGCCGCTGCAGGAGATGCTGTACCTCTCTTGCAGCATGGAGACCAGCTCCAGCAGGCTCCTCCTGGCGAGGTACCGGCGGCGATGCTCGCTCACGCCCTGCTGCCGCTGCAGGAGATGCTGTACCTCTCTTGCAGCATGGAGACCAGCTCCAGCAGGCTCCTCCTGGCGAGGTACCGGCGGCGATGCTCGCTCACGCCCTGCTGCCGCTGCAGGAGATGCTGTACCTCTCTTGCAGCATGGAGACCAGCTCCAGCAGGCTCCTCCTGGCGAGGTACCGGCGGCGATGCTCGCTCACGCCCTGCTGCCGCTGCAGGAGATGCTGTACCTCTCTTGCAGCATGGAGACCAGCTCCAGCAGGCTCCTCCTGGCGAGGTACCGGCGGCGATGCTCGCTCACGCCCTGCTGCCGCTGCAGGAGATGCTGTACCTCTCTTGCAGCATGGAGACCAGCTCCAGCAGGCTCCTCCTGGCGAGGTACCGGCGGCGATGCTCGCTCACGCCCTGCTGCCGCTGCAGGAGATGCTGTACCTCTCTTGCAGCATGGAGACCAGCTCCAGCAGGCTCCTCCTGGCGAGGTACCGGCGGCGATGCTCGCTCACGCCCTGCTGCCGCTGCAGGAGATGCTGTACCTCTCTTGCAGCATGGAGACCAGCTCCAGCAGGCTCCTCCTGGCGAGGTACCGGCGGCGATGCTCGCTCACGCCCTGCTGCCGCTGCAGGAGATGCTGTACCTCTCTTGCAGCATGGAGACCAGCTCCAGCAGGCTCCTCCTGGCGAGGTACCGGCGGCGATGCTCGCTCACGCCCTGCTGCCGCTGCAGGAGATGCTGTACCTCTCTTGCAGCATGGAGACCAGCTCCAGCAGGCTCCTCCTGGCGAGGTACCGGCGGCGATGCTCGCTCACGCCCTGCTGCCGCTGCAGGAGATGCTGTACCTCTCTTGCAGCATGGAGACCAGCTCCAGCAGGCTCCTCCTGGCGAGGTACCGGCGGCGATGCTCGCTCACGCCCTGCTGCCGCTGCAGGAGATGCTGTACCTCTCTTGCAGCATGGAGACCAGCTCCAGCAGGCTCCTCCTGGCGAGGTACCGGCGGCGATGCTCGCTCACGCCCTGCTGCCGCTGCGCGCGCATCGACATGATGCCCTCTATGAGTTCGGCTTCCGGACATAGCGACCGACGTTTTACTACCTGCAATAGAAAATATTTTCTTAGGTCCGTATTTATAAATGCTGGCATAGAATAGCATCACCCCACATCCTTCCCGCGGGTGTCGTAAGAGGCGACTAAGGGACTCGAGGGTATTTGGTGTATTATAATTTTTAGGGGACAGGCTGACAACCTGTGACTATAGTGATACACATGTTTTCTGAAACAATCTTGGAAAATAATCCTCAAAAACGTGTTCGACCTTATTCGAGGCTACCGTATTCTTATGGCCGTTAGCACTCTTAACCCGCAAGGGATAAAGGCCTGATATATGTATGTATATATTTATAAATCGCACTCAACTCTGAGATCGACCTCAAGAGCGGTTTTGACAAATGTCAGTCAATACTAACATAGCGTTGCCGCTCGATAGTGGACTATCGATAGACAATCGATAGTCTATCGATAGTTTTTCGATAGTAAGAACTATCGATTTTTAATCGATAGTATCGATACTATCGATACTATCGATTGTTCAGAATGAGGCAATACTATCGGTCAGCTTCGATAGTATCGATACTATCGATAGTATCGAAGCTGACAATCGATAGTATCGATAGTATCGATAGTATCGAAGCTGAAAATCGAAAAAACAATCGATAGTATCGATAGTATCGATAGTATCGATAGTTTTGGTCTATCGATAGTCGGCCGATGAGCGATAGTATCGTTCAGTCAGGTATGGATTATTTTACATACATATAATTATCATGACTTTACCTCTTGTGGGGTAGACAGAGCGTTCACGGTCGTAAAATTACTCAGTAAAGCGACAGTAATCATTACTGTCGCTTGCTATCGCCACGTCTGAGGGCCGTTTCAGTATATATTATAAATATTCTAAATATATATTCTAAATACAATTGCTCATGCCCTAAGCTACCCTAGCTAAGTTAAAAAAATAATAATAAAAAATTAATAGCCGAAAATGGCTATGCTGAAATAAACATAAAATACAATATAATATGTATACAGTAGATAATTCTACCTGTTTCGTCATTTAAAGTCAACTTTATACATTTAAAACTACTCCCATGGAGATTTATCCTGCATATAATCAGATATTTCATAATAGCCTTTCTTGTACAATTTTTGTTTTATTACTTTATGGCGGGTGACAGGATGAATCCAGGTGGTGTCGGGAAAAGGGTAGCTACCCGCCTGGCCGGGTGTTGTGGCCAGGGGACCGACGGGTCCACCTGGATTGGATTAGAAGTTGTATATATGCGTTGCGCGGTGAACACTTCGATATCGCGTTTCAGGCCCATTGTTCTGTCACGTGGCGCCATCTCTCCGATATGTTGAGAACTCCTGTTGCGTCTTGTATGCATGTGAACTACTTGAGTGAGCTTCATGTTGTAGCCACCAGAGGTCGACACCACAACTTGACATGACAGGTGATGCGTAGGTATCTATTGTGATACATCACGTGATGCGTCGATTTCATTCTCCTGTCATATCCATACTATTTTTTCCCGCACGCACGCAGACGCAGGCGCACGCATCTAGTGTGCAAATGCCTTTAAAACTATAGGTGTAATTTTATGTATCTAATTGTATAACTAATTCATTCATTGCTAAATACTATGGCTAAATGAATTTACTTTAATTATTAAAATTTTAAAAATCTTTTAAAATAATCCATATACAATAATTAACCCATTAGGCGTGGGATGCCGGCTAAGAATAGCATCATCCTATTTCTTTCCCATGGGTTTCATGTGTATTGCAATTTTAGGCGACAGGCTGACAACCTGTCACTTTAGTGATACGCGAATTACTGAAACGGCCCTCAGACGCGGCGATAGCAAGCGACAGCAATGATTACTGTCGCTTTACTGAGTAATTTTACGACCGTGAACGCTCTGTCTACCCCACAAGAGATAAAGTCATGATAATTATATGTATGTAAAATAAAATATCCATACCTGCCTGAACGATACTATCGCTCATCGGCCGACTATCGATAGACCAAAACTATCGATACTATCGATACTATCGATACTATCGATTGTTTTTTCGATTGTCAGCTTCGATACTATCGATACTATCGATACTATCGATTGTTTTTTCGATTGTCAGCTTCGATACTATCGATACTATCGATACTATCGATACTATCGATACTATCGAAGCTGACCGATAGTATTGCCTCATTCTGAACAATCGATAGTATCGATAGTATCGATAGTATCGATACTATCGATTGGCCTATCGATTGTATAGGGGTTTCGATAGGAAAACTATCGATTGTTTTACTATCGATAGTTCGGCAACGCTATACTAACAGCATCTCAAAATCGCACCCAAGATCGATCTCAGAGTTGAGAGCGGTTTATAAATACGGGCCTTAGCACTTGCACAGCTGGTACTGCAATTTTAACGATTTAAGTTTTATTTATTAGTGTTGTAATCTGTGATCACGAGCTCTATACAAAAAAATGTATATCTAACAAATGAGTTTTATCTATATATCTATAAAGTGTTCGAAAAGGAGGAGTTGTAATAAATTTACTGTGAATTAATGTTTGTTTTTGTTATGCGATCCGTTTCAATTATAACACGAATAGAGGGTCTTTACAAAAACTAGAACTTTTATACTACTTTAACTTATACTAGTATTCCCAAAAACTTTTTCTGCCATTTTCTATGTTCCCGGACAATGGGAATTTCTTATTATTTTTAAGGAAATTTTTAATTGCACCTCTAATTATAATTTATGCAAAAGGAACTTATTTACTAATAAACCTTCTGCATACCAAATTATTAACTGCAATACAAATTAACTACTTAATTACCTAAACACGTCCTTCAATAAAAATTATTAACTAAATCTAAACCCGATAGCCTTTTCTACTTTATTCACTACAAAAATCTGGCTTAAATCCCAGATAATTAGATTTTAAAACAAAAAATCACACCGTACATCAAAAATACTGATTTGCACACTAAATTATCTAATCGTATAACGCAATTTTAATAAGTGATATCTAAACCTGCACAACAATAATGCATGCTTAAATTGTCAAATTACATAAAAAGAATAAAAGTTAGGTGATAGGAGATTTAGTTACCCGAGTAGTAAATAAGTGATTTACTACTCGGGTAACTAAATCTCGGGTAATCTTATAGGAGATTTAGTTACCCGAGTAGTAAATAAGTGATTTACTACTCGGGTAACTAAATCTCCTATCACCTAACTTTTATTCTTTTTATGCATCTGTTTTATTGAAAAAATATTTTGGACGCAAATTATACAAAGGAGACCTACTTGATTGCAAGTTCTAGGGCATCTACAATTCAGTTTGGGCAAGACTGGAATTGTTTTGACGAATATAAATAGATTGCTTTCGCATATTGGACAGTTGTATTGCCCACACACAAAGACCAATGGAAAAATGGTGAATGTAACTGTCCGCATTTTTTCAGAAACTACAGTTGTAAACATGTCATTGGACTGGCGATCAGGTTGACATATGTAGAAGCGAAAAACTTACCTATCGGCATCAAGCGCAAACGTGGACGTCCAACGAAAGCCAGACCTGCCCTTATCATTCAATAGAATCCTATTTTTATAATGTTATTATTACAAAACAAATTAATTTTTTAAGTACTGACTACTCAGTACTGCTTATATCTTTGTTTCGCGTTGGTTATTGCGTGATAAAAGTACATTTTGTTGATTTTTTGTTTACTTAATTAGACAAATATGACTGTATAATGGTGTTTCATTTGGAATAACTCATGCTATCAAAAGTATAAATGGTGATAGTTTCTAATAAAATAGAGTTAAATATTTTGTTGCTCTCAAAGAGTTAATAGATTTGCTCTCAGTTATTAGGAAATCATTCAGTAAAACAGTTTGCTGAAAATATCAAACAGTTAAGCACTTTCAATTAAATTAGTGTGCAAATGTAGTGTGCAGTTCAGTATTTTCGATAGAAAAAAAAGGGATTTAAAGTTATATGATTAAATACTACCCTTATTTTTATTCATATTGTGATAAGAGCACACGCCATGTGGTAAAAGGGGACGTTTTGAAAAACAACGCTTTTTCAGGACATCACGTTTTGAAACTGAATTTAGCTGAAAATTACCCTTATACCTCATACACACTCAATTTCAAATTTTGGTATAAAAGGTTAATGTGAGGTTTGCCGTGTGATGCCAGCTTACAATATCATCGTCCCATTTCTTTCCCGTGGGTGTCGTAGAAGCCGGTTAAGAGATTTGAGGGGTTCATATGTATTGCAATTTTAAGCAACAGGCTGACAACCAGTCACTATAGTGATACAAGACTTATCTGAAACGACCCTCAAAGATTTGACCGTTATTTTACTGTCGTTAAAGCTCTGCCTACCTCGCCAGGGATATAGGCGTGATTTGTGGATGTGTATGTCTTATTTCGGGCGGCGTCACATCTGTCTTTGAGACTGTTTTGATTTTGATTATAGTGTGTGTTATAGGGTGATGTGATCAGTACTGACCTCTCTATGTTGCGTCAAATCTGTCTTTGGGACTGTTTTAACTATAGTGTGCCTTATAGACTAATGTGATATGTGCTGACCTCTCTGTGCTGCGTGGTGTACCGCCAGGTGACGTCCTGGAGGTCGTCCCTCGAGCAGGCGAGCACGTAGTCGATGCGCCGGCCCCACCCGTGCGAGTACATCAGCGGGGTGTCGAGCGCGCATTCGCACGGGTCGCAGTGGACCCACGCGCCAGTGCTGTAGTCCCACACCTGGGCGGAAAATACTTATTGCGTATGGGTTAGAAATAAATTGAGAGCATTTTAAGTGATGTGCGTGTGGCTGTGAGCTCTCTCTCTCTGTGTGTATGCGTGTGTCTCTCTCTCTTTAAGTATGCGTGTCTCTATGTACGTGTCTGTATATATCTCTCTCTCTGTGTAAGGCTACCCCCATATTGGGCGTTGGCCGAGCGTACGCGTTTCCTGAGCGTACTGCCGGCGTCGGCGCGGCGCGGACGTCGCGTCAGCGCACCGTCTGCGGGGCGCGGGCTTCGCGTTGTCCAGCGCCGCGCGGGCGCTGCGTGAACGCCGCGCAGACGCTGCGCTTACGTCGCGTTCCACGGGCGTTCAGCGCGCGGCACAGCAGCGTGAAGCAGTTGTATCGTGTGTGTGTGTGTGTGTGTGTGTGTGTGTGTGTGTGTGTGTGCACCTCGCACCACACGTGGTCGCTGGTGGAGTAGGCGAGCCGCGCGTCGTATCGCAGCGCGCGGCACAGCAGCGTGAAGCAGTTGTATCGTGTGTGTTCGGTGTGTGTGTGTGTGTGTGTGTGTGTGTGTGTGTGTGTGTGTGTGCACCTCGCACCACACGTGGTCGCTGGTGGAGTAGGCGAGCCGCGCGTCGTATCGCAGCGCGCGGCACAGCAGCGTGAAGCAGTTGTATCATGTGTGTGTGTGTGTGTGGGTGTGTGTGTGTGTGTGTGTGTGTGCACCTCGCACCACACGTGGTCGCTGGTGGAGTAGGCGAGCCGCGCGTCGTATCGCAGCGCGCGGCACAGCAGCGTGAAGCAGTTGGCGAACTCGCCGCAGCGGCCGCGACGCGACGCAAGAAGCGACCGCGCCGCGTTGTAACGCGGGAACTCGACTGACGCGCCGCATTCGAGACACTCGAATATCTGGGTTGGGAAGATGAAGAAAAATTACAGCAGATACGAAATACAGAGTTAAAAAAAATACTGCAAATATTTTAAAGGGTGAATCGATTCATGAAACTGAGTTTACCCAAAGAATAGAGGTCGAAATATAGAAAAAGAATCAAATTGGCCACCGTGGGGGAGGATACGTAGACGAAAAGAAAAGGATTACTGCCATCGCATCGCCTTCATTTATCTTTGAGATTTTTTAGTCATAGGCTCTTTAGGACTAAATGGACCTAAAAGCGACTTTCAATAGGGATTCAATAGGGAAACCTGCCCAAAAAAACAAGCGCCTTACAATACTCTATACTGTATTGACTATTGTTTTCGATTTTCAATTAGGTAACTTATTTCTGGCCAAGTTATAGTCTGACCATCAAGAATTCGAGAAAATCATCGAATCTACTAGATTCCGTCCTATTCGCACGCGTGATATTGGAAAGGCCAGGCGCTAATTGTTTCCGCCATGTGTTTACCTCGAGTTGGCAAGTCTCGTAGATGGTGGTCATCTGCGTGTTGCGGTAATGCTTGGTGCGCCCGCCGCAGTAATCGCACGGCGGTGCGTCCACCCAAGTGAAGAACTGGTGCTTGAACCACGACAGCAGCACCTTCAGCAGCGCTATATCGAAAGGCATGTCTTGCCCTTCGATCTCGCCTGTAGGTAAAAAAATACTCATTCATACATACACAAGTCACGCCTTTATCCCTTTGCGTGGTAGGCAGAGCGCTAATGACCGTGAAAATAGTGAACCTACCTGGAAAAAGCCGGGGAAGTTTTGAAAAAAGGACAGGTCAGAAGTGCCCTAAACCAATGAGCATGCATAAAAAGACTGATTAATGTAGAAAAAGCGAAAGAAGTACGCCAGGATCATAGCAAGTGGAAGGAAATAGTCTCTGCCTACCCCAACGAGAAATAGGCATGATTTATGTATGTATGCACAATGACAAAAAATTGCAGGCTTGGGGCCCCGCTCCATTACCAATTCAAAGTAAGGCGACCCGTGTTCAGTATAATACAACTGATTTGTTAACGAAATTACCTGTTTTGATTTTCCTCTGGTGTTCCCGCATATCGTCCAATGCCATGAGCTGCAATGTGACCAGCGGGATATGATCACGTGCCAACGCTAGCAACTCCTCGTTTTCATACTGCAGCACACTGTTGAACATGCTTTCTAACTTTTTGAGCAATGGGTTGCGGGTCGGCTACAAAATAATAATCAACATAAATAACCGTTCTCCTTGACTTATCACGTTCTCTGTCGGGGTCGGCTACCTAACCTAGGAGATTTGACACAGAACGCCCTCAGCTCTGCCCGGGTGGAAGTCGGTTTTAAACCCACTGCATCCTACAGGATTATTTTTTTTCGGATATAAACTGTCCTATGTGTTAATTCAATTTAGCCTCTGTCTGTGTTCCAAATTTCATGAAAATCGATTCAGCAGTTTTTGCGTAAAGGGGTAACAGACAAACAGACAAATAGGTAAACAAACATACAAATTTCCGTTTTTGTATAATTTTAGTAGGATTGAAAATTCATAACTTACATAGCTCACTGGCATTAAATTCTCCTTTACTTTTGGCATTTTGTGTATAGGTTTGTTTGTTTCTTCAAATTTCTTCACGGAGCCACAGCAGAAGGTGATTTTCCGTTCTATCGCAGCTTGGGCCAGTCGCAAGTTATTCAAATCTAGCTCTTTAGGATAGGTATACTCATCTTTTATCTGGAAGTCAAGGAACATAAATTTTAATAAATACATATAATGGAAAAATAGCAAAAATTTCCATTGCACTCTGGATTTGAATCAGTGACTTTGGCCATTTTCAATGAATACATAACATAATATAAATACAGGGTGAAAAAAATTGCTTTAAATATTTTAAGGTGTGAACCAACCCATGAAACTCACATGAACAACCTTTCCCAAGAAACATAGGTCGAAATATGAAAAAAATATTTAGGACCTCACATACAAAATTACCAACCGACCAAATCAATTTGTATAGGAGGTTCAGAAAATTTGTGTGACTAACACTTTGCTTTTGAATCGCGTCGGGGAAAACGAAACGGGGCCCAGGTTTCTTTTTGCCCCAGAGTCTTTGGTCACCTAGTTACGCCACTGCTGCCTTCAAATTTCACTCACCTCCTGAAACCCAATGGATTTCAAATAGTCAACAAGCGCGTCATACTGGAAAAACTTCATAACACCGTCGCTTTTTATAGTCCTGACGTTGGTGTCTTGAGGATTTTCCAGGATGTTGCTGATAAGCCGCAAAAGTTCGTAAAGAATTTTGCTGAAGGTGTCTGCGTCTCGAACATTTTGTTCAACTAGAGCCAATCGCGCCATATCCTCCATGTTTGCTGATCACGAATTAAAATATAGGTAAGTAACTGTATTGTAAGCAAAAAGCTATATTTTTATTTACGGAGTGATAAAATAATCATTGATAACACTTGTCAATTTTGATTTGTCATTCTCTACCTTCTCTACGTTTCGTTCAAAAATTGTCCCCGTGATGGCGAGTTTTTGAACGAAGCCCTCCAGATTTTTTGAGTTGCCATATAATTTTATGATCTCCTTATATCCGCTTTTCAACTTCCGCTACAGTAGGTATATTCGGTTTCCATGGCGCTAATTTTTACAACAAAGGGGAAACTTTGATTCAGGAAGAGTTTTGTAAATGAGTATATAATAGAAGTTTTTTCGTACATATTAGTATGCGTAAACATACATATACAACCGAGAAAAGAACGGATAAAGGTAAGTCTTAAATTATTTACAGAATGCGAAGACATCCAACGAAAGTTTCAATGAAAATAATGGAAGATTATAACTGTATTATTCATTCCTAGAAAAATTATTTCTTTTTGTTTCTTTATTTAGAGTTTAGTCATAACAGTCGCAACTGGCTGCTCCATGCCCGTTACGTGCGCGGAGAACATTCTTCATGTCTCGAACTCGCTGATGAACTTCAAAAACAAACAGACAACACACATAGATATGCGCATTTTATCAAGGTAGGTAACTTTATTTTGATATCCATGCTGCGTGATGCCTGCTAAGGAACTCGAGGGTTTCATGTGTAGTTACCTATTGCAATTTTGGGCAGCAGGCATAGTGGCATAGTGTCACTATAGTGATGTTAACTTACTTTTAATGATCCTTAATCTACTCGGTACGATAATTCATTGTTGGTAGGTAATTAATAATGGCAATAACGACTGCCTACCTGATAAGAAATAAATAAAATAATAATTTTAGTTTACATATTATACATTATATTATCACGCCTTTATCCCTGGCGGGGTAGGCAGAGCGCTAACAAATTGAGAGCTGTTTCAGACGAGTCATGTATTTCTATAGTGACAGGTTGTCAGGTTGTATTATTGTTTGATATAAGTAATTGAATTTATATTTCAGGGTTCTGTTCTAGCGGATGCCGGTCGTTATCAAGAGGCTCTAGAGAGGTTCCACAGTTGCATCAGACTACAGCCGCAGGACCCGGAATCACTGAAACAAGTTGCGAAATGTCTGTGAGTCACAATGAATTTCCACATCATATTTCTTATGATATGAACGTATACGTCGTCATCATCCATCAGTAGGTAGGTACACTGTAGCTAGTATCAATTAATACAAAGTGTTACAGGCGCAAGGAGAGACTGATTCAAGATATAAAAAATGCCGAAAAAACGTCTTATTCTAAGCGGAAAACGATAGAGGGGCGGGCGTAAGTTCTAATCAAAATGTAAACGTTCTATTTTTATTCCAGATTTAAACAAGGTCGCTTTCAGTTAAGTCTAGAAGCGTACCTTGAAGCTGACAAACTTACGAAATATCCAGATGCGGATATTTACTGTGCGTTGGGTAAGTGAGATAGTTACGATGAATAATATATTTGATAAATATGTGCGAAATTAATAGAACCTGCTTATATTTTTAATAGCGGAATGCGCATCTAACCTAGGAGACATTCAACGTGGAGTGGAGTGGGCACGCTCTGCCACGCAAGCGGGAGGCGGCGAGCGTGCTGGGGCACTGTTAGCAAAACTACTGCTAGCTTGTGGAGAAAGTCGTGGCGCTGTTCTAGCATACGAACAGATATTGAAGTAAGCAATAAATCGATATAACAATCTAAGAGTGAGTATCACATCACATCAGCAAACAGCTAATTTGTTCCCAGTCTGGTTAGGATATTGCAGGCTGAACCACCCGATTGTCCGTAAGTAAGATGGTTCCGTGTTTCGGATGGCACGTTAAGCCGTAGGGCCCGGTTGCTGTCTATGATCACTTAGTCGGCGGTCGTCACACAACCATGTCAGAAGCCTGCTACTTGTAGAAGAGCCGGTTGAAAAATTCTGACACTAGGGTCCATCGGGTCGTTGGACGAGTTGGAGTCCCACACGAAAAGAGAGAGAGAGAGAGAGCAAACAGCTTTCCACTGCTGGACGTTGCCAGCCTCAGTATAAGTAAATTTATAAAAAATAATTTAACCCACAGCTCTCAAGCATGTGGAGCTGAAACTCTTGCAGCAGCAGGAGCCTTGCAACTACGAGCTGGGGACCCTAGACGCGCATTCCAGTTACTGGGCGCTGCTCTGGCCCAACAGCCAACTCAACATGCAGCAGCCTTGGCACTAGCAGCTATGATGCTGCAACACAAAGATATTGACGCAGGTTTAGCGAGACTTAAAGCAGCACTGATAGTACATCCTACCTGTGTTGCAGCACATTCTAATCTGGGATTAGCATTGTTGGCAAAGAAGAAGTATGTAGCTGTAAGTAATCTCTTGTGATAAGCAATCAATTACTCCTACTACAGCAACATAATAAATAATATAGTTACAGCCTATAATTAGGACCCTCAGTACTTGTCAGACGTGGCGATAAAGACCATAATCTTACGATCGTTAACGCTCTGCCTACCCCGCAAGGGACAAAGGCGTGATTTATGTATGTGTTTGTATGTATGTATGTAGTTACAGCTTGTCAGTAAAATGAAATTATGTTCTGTAGGCTATAACCTGCCTTCAACGCGCGGTCTGGGCTGCCCCTCTCAGTGCACATGCATCGCATAATCTAGGTCTGGCTTTGTTAATGTGCAAGCGACCAGCATCAGCCTTCTGCAGACTTGCAACAGCTGCAGCATTAAATCCTTCACAACCATATACGGTAAGTAACCTATGATAAACTTATTAATTGCATTTTTTTTCCAATCAAGTACCTACACTTACCTACCTAAATCTTTCATTCAAGGTGCTGCTCATAGCCGTAGCGTTAGAACGGTTAGGTGATAGTCGAGCTGATGCAGCATACGAGAGAGCTGTAGAACTATCACCAGACGACACACTTATTCGCATAAACCAAGCTGGTAGATACGCGCGAGCAGGCCGACTTTATGAAGCTGCAGCGGAGACCCGTGTTGTTTTTGAACAAATCGCCGCCAACGGATCAGATTTATCGGAGGTAAGCCAGGTAAGTTCTGAAACTTTGTCTTTTCTGGTTAAGATTTTATCAAAATCGGTTCTATCGTTTCCGCGTGATTCCTCATATTATAAACAGACAAGCAGTCAAAAATTACAGAAAAGTGTATTGTTATCAATTTTAAGTATACGTACGTAATTCCTTTTTGAATATTTTCTGTCCACAGACTTTCGATCCTATTTAGCTTAGACAGATTACATTTCGCAAAAGGTTCAACACAACATCCCATAAATCAAGGACATTTTTACTTAATGGCAACACTGAAAAGAGCGGCAAAAATAAATTAAAAAAAAAACTTTACAGTTTTAAATAAACCTTTACAATCACCTATTTTTGTTTCCACAGTTATCAAGTTCGATTGCGACTCTAGCTAGTCTCTTGCAAGAAGGGGTGGAGTTACCGCAGACCTCCAAAAGCGAAGACATCACGGAGGAGATGGCTGCTGACGAAGTTTGATAAGGAATTGGTAAAATTATCACTAATAAATAAATAAATTATAAATATTGTCTTTTAAACTTATACTAAGTACCTATACATATTTTCTATATAAATTTCATTCAAAAACAGACTGGACAATTACCAAAAAAACAGTGTCGTGGCAAATAAATAACATTTCAATAGACTGGACTTATACAAGTGTTGTAGTGATGAACTTTAAAAAGATATCGGGATACAGGCATCTATCAGTTGTTTCAACTGCCTGCCTGTTACAAATAATAATAAATAATAATAAACTTATATAAAAGACAAAAGGAAATGGCTCAGCTTGTGCTGACTATTGTCTCCTCAGCGCTGGTTTTCGGCCAATCCCTCCTCCCCAAGCTCCTCCCTGAGATCGAGTCCATTGCGACTCTATGTGGGACATCTTGTAGAAGCTGTCTAGCTTAATAGGTACCTTTAAAAATTACAATTCGTATTTTTATTTTCTATTATTTATTTTGTTTTACGACATAGTGCAATTTACGGTTTAGTACCTACTCAATAAAATAAGTTGCGTTATGCTTGGTCATGAAAAGTATATTTTATTTATAAAACAGTGTGATTTGATAGACAATATTTATATTTCATAACGTTCGGAGAAGGGACACTAAGCATGATTTATTTGTCACTTAACGCATTCGTATTCTGTTTGTTATCGGCAAGTACCTATTCAATCCATACTAATATTATAAATTCGAAAGTAACTCTGTCTGTCTGCTACGCTTTCACGGCCAAACCACTGAACCGATCATCATGAAATTTCACACAGAGATTAGTAAGATACCGAGAACAGACATAGGCTACTTTTTTCACCACTCGAGGGTCTGAAGTACCTTCAGTAGACCACCAGGTACACCACCAGGAGCCCGCCTAAACTATAGGAGATACAGACATGGCACCAAGCAAAAAATGTTCAACTTGATGGGTAGCTTCTGGTGGCATATAGACTTTGAAGGTTTGGAGTACCTGATGTAGACCACCAGGTGCACAACCAGGAGCCCACCTAAACTATACGAGATAAAGATATGGCACGAAAGCAAAAGTTGTTCTGCTTGATGGGTAGTTTCTGCTGGCATATAGACTTATAAGGTTTGGTGTTCCTGACGTAGTCCACAAGGAGCACTAATAGGAGCCCAGATTAGCATGTATAATTTAGGACGTTAGTGAAGGAAACAAGGTTATTTTATCATCTAAAATACTAAGTCAGCGAAACGAAGTCGCGGGTACCAGCTAGTTTACTATAATAGTGTATTTTGTAATGGTTGAACACCACACAACACGTTAAGGTGTTATAATAAAAAGTCAAAGGAAAGAACAATTTATTTCATAAGAAATATCACCACGAAAATATCAGAATATCAGAAAAATGCAAATATTTTTAGGGGTGAATCAGCCCATGAAACTATGTATATATTTCTTAGGGAAAGTTGTTCTTTCCCTAAGAAACATAGGCCGACATATGAATAAATTTTTTGGACCTCCCATACAAATTGATTTAGTCAGTCAGGTAGTTTTTTGTGGGAGTTCCAAATTCTTTTATCCATGAAACTGAACAACTTTCCACAAGAAACATAGGTCGAAACATGAAAAAAAATTTGACCTCCCATAGAAAATTACCGACCGACCAAGTCAATTTGTATGGGAGGTCCAAAATTTCTTTTTCATATTTCGACCTATGTTTCTTGGGAAAAGTTGATCAGTTTCATGGGCTCGTTCACCCGTTAAAATATTTGCAGCTAATATTTTTACACCGTATATGTAGGTGTGTATTATGTACATAAAATGATTATAATTTTCAGGTGGTATGGACGGAAAATAACATTACTTTGGACAGCAGTGAACGTGAACGTGAACGCATCGCCAGCATGATCGTTTTACCTCCTATAATCCTTGGGTACGATGAAATATACGACGAGCCCAAAAAACCAACAGAACTAAGATCCGATATCAAAGCAGATAAATTAGTACAACCCGATACACAGCTAGAAAAAACGCAACGAAGAAATAAACCAGAAAAAGAAGATGAAGAAGAACCTTCTCAACTAAAGTCTGAGGTCAAATCAAAAATAAAACATATCTCGATATCTAATGGCGAACCACAAACAATAAGACGCAACAATATGCAGAGACCTCCGATAAGAAAATTGATCCTACCGTGGAAACAGCTTATAGCTTACGAAGACCCCAGGGAAGCAGATTCTATCATCATACCACAACAACGGCTTACACTTCAACGCAGAGCCAATAATAATAGTAATGTACAAAATTACAAAATTGATACTTCCAAACATATTAAAAGAAATACTAATCAGCTCTTAGATGGGATAAAACATAAATTTTTGACAGAACACGAACGAACACGTAATACAGATGATGAATCTTATTCAGAAAACGAATATCCTATAGAAAATGATGATCCCACAGAAACTAAACATAACGATGATCCTCCGAATGAAAAACATTCTTCAGAAAATAAAATTCTTCCAAATGAAACAGATCCGACAGAAAATAAAGACACAACAGAAAATAAAGACACAACAGAAAATAAAGACACAACAGAAAATAAAGACACAACAGAAAATAAAGATTCTAAAACTACACTTCCTACTACAATAGATAATTCAAATACTCGCAAAGAAGAAGGCGCGATAGCTCTCCCGTCACAAGGTCAAGTTTCAAACCCTAGAACAGGCGAAGTTTTAAATTTCCACGGAAAGTTCTTGTTGCCAAATAAGATTTTCGAATTTTGATGTGCGGATTACCTATGTTGAATGCAATCATTTCTATAAAAATTAATTATGGCGATAATTATCACGCTCATTACTACTTAAGGAGAAAACTCCTTGTTTTTTGTGTTTTCCTGTCCAATAATAGCAATAACATATAGATTTTTGTAAAATAATAGACTTTCGTCGAAAGTGTAGTTCTTAAAAATTTTTAATTATTACCAACCTTTTATTAAATATACGCATTACATTACTTTCTTAGCTGTCTTTACTGTTCAATTAAACGCACTATTTATATAGAAATAAATTGTGAAAATTGTCTTCATGTTTTACCTTTCAAAAATCTTTTAGCAAAACTTGTCCGACCTAGAAGTAGCCCTCTTTCAGATTGAGGGATTCTGGGATTATTTGTAAGTTCAGTGAATAAAAAACTGCTACCCCCATTTATTGTGATTCTAATGCGCTCAGTAGGTACTTGATTCATACATGAATGATTCTCGCATTTGGTCCGGATTTGGCCATTTTACGAAAAAAAAATTTTTTCGCTATTAGGTCTACAATTTTTATAAATGTGATACGTATTTGCCTTTTTAATAATATTTTTCGAAAGGCACTCATGTGGGATAATTTTCAATAAAGTTATGTAAAGGATGGTAATGAAGCCAAGGATGGAAATGAAAAGTACACGGATAATAATGAAATATGACCCCACCTCTACCTCACTGACTCCACTACAGAGGAGATGTCCGTTCCTACGGTCAGGCTAATGCTTCCTACCATGTCTTACGCCTCCACTGCAGCCCCTGGACATCATCCCTGCGCCTCGGGACTATGTCTGCTTGGTTATTCATAACAATGTCTGCTTGGTTATTCATAACAATTCTAGGTATAAAAGTTGAAACTAAATAATTTTTCGTAAGAAATATGGGTAGAAATATGAAAATGATACTTAAAAAAGCATTTTTCTTCATATTTGTTCATTACCATCCGTCCAAATTGGGCCAAAATGGACGGAAATGAGTAGGATGGAAATGAGGTTTCGACAGTTTTTTTTTTAAATTCTCACGATACCTAGATGTCTCAAAGTTATGACACGAAATGGATAAAAGTATAACGAAATGCTATTGTTATATATAGAAAGTAAACATGAAAAGAGAACAGTTAATATAATAATCACTGGATGGTAATGACCTCTCACCTGTTACAAAACCAAAATTTAAGTGCGAGAATCAAAATTTAACTTTCTACGAACGTTTTCACGGAGCCACCTCCAGTCAGATGGTTTGGCTGACTTGCAAGGAAGGGGCTTGTGGAGAAATCAACGACTTTAGCAGGCTTATTTAAGGATAAAACTTGATGTCAATTCTCGCGGACGGGAATGAAGGATTTCGTGTGACAAAAATTGTTGATTCTCTCTAGGTTTCATTCAGTATTATTGCTTGAACTATTTATTGTGCATAAGCTATCTTCATTGATGATCGGAAAACAGGAAAACATTGTGAAGTTTATCGTATAAATGACTTGTATGATTATTTTAGTGTATGATGAATTGAAAATCACACGGATGGAAATGAGATTTTACCTATCTAAAGTTCGATAACTAATTTTTGAGAAGACTTGTACCAAATATCGATCCTGCCACATTTTTTTATTTTTATTAGTGACCTTTTCGGATATAAATAACTTTCGATTTATTTGTTTTCATACCAAATTGATGCCTGCACACGAAATCCGGACCAAATGCGAGAATCACTCACATACACAAATCACGCCCTTATCCCTTCCGGGGTAGGCGGAGCGTCAACAATCGTAAATATATCAACAATAGTATGAATATGAATATACTGTAGTGACAGGTTGTCAGCCTGTCGCCTAAAATTGTAATACACATTAAACCCTCGAGTCCCTTAGTTGCCTTTTACAACAACCACGGGAAGAAATGGGGTGAAGCTATTCTAAGCCGGCATCATACGGCAACTTGATTATTCTGATAAATAAAAAAATGTTTTTTTTTCAATTCTTTTATACTATCGGACGCGTCCGGCAGCCGCGGCTGAGGATTACTAGTTATTATTCTGTGGCTGAGGGAGGGAGGGCAGTGTGCACGGAGCATCCGCGGACAGAGTTTTGTCAACATCCGGCTGGCTTGATCCTTCTCGGAAATCCGAAGGTTCAAGGTCGTGTCGATAGATAGTGTGCCCACCTTCATGTAAATATACTACCTATTCAAAAAGGCCGATAATATGTTTCCAGCTTTACCTATATCTACGGGGGAACACCATATAATTCGCTCTGAGTGCCATCTACTAGGAAAGGAACTATACGAACAAAAAAGTTTCCCATTATAGCTAAGGCAGTATATAATAAACACAGACTTTAGGCTAACCACTCCATAAAATTTTTTAAAACAGCTATATATATCCCTTTAAAGTTCTTACGGCGTCATATTGGCAGTACTGCAAACAAGTGTTGCCGTATTCTCTTAAACTCGAAACTCGAAAAACGCAAAGAGGCTCCAGTAATCTCGTTAAGGTGTGTTGAAGTTCGAGTTGCCGCCGTACAGGCTGTGGCTAATGCAACGAAACCACAGGCTACAATTCTACAGGTGGACTTCGATGTACATTCCGTAGCCGGTGGGACAATATAAAACCAGGATTTTTGACCCGCTACCCAATGTACATCGAATTTCATCTGTAGAATTGTAGCCTGTAGTTTTAAAAAACGAGGAACTGGTCAAATAAGGTTGCCAGCTTAGGCCGGATTATTCAAACAAATAAAGTATTCTATTGATGAGGGAGTAATATTATAATATAATTAAATTACAATATGTATTTATAAATGTTAAAGTATATTAATTTATTTGTCCATCTTTCACAACAGCGCCATGCCATGATACAGATATATATATGGGTGTATATTTTTTCTATGTAGTTAGATAAGAAGCTGGAGATTGACATAATACTACTTTTTACCGCGGGAAACATAAAAACAGCCGCGTAAGAAACAAACAAACATGAACATTCATTATTATAAATATAAACGTTAAGAGAATAAGGCAACTCTCATTTCCAATACTACCAACATGGCGCCATAGGAACCGTTGAAAGGATCTCTGTCTATACATAGACATATAATATGGGAGGTCCGTCCGTCCACCCACTGATAAGGTTGTTTTTTTTTCCTCACTGGACGTTGGCAGAAACGTCCCCTGAAACTAGGGTTGACTGACTATTGCCATACACAAAAAAAAAGTTTGTTTTTCTGATAACGATAACACGGTCGGTGAGTTATGGTGAGTTAGGTGGCTAAATCTCAATAAGTTCTTTCTAAATTTCATTATTATCAATGAAAAGAATGTCCTCAATGAGAAAATACATCGGTAAGTGAGATTTTCACTAAGTAAGTAAGTTTGAAGTCGATATTACCCACATTTTGAGGTTATTTGCATTTGCAGATAAATAGTGATGATCTGGAGCTCAATTAATGAAATGTTCGTCTTCGGTTCCGTGCACAAAAGTCCAAAACGACTGGTCTAATCACACGTTTTTAAATTTCTTTTACTTGATATTTAATTTTCTGTTGTCAAAAATATGTGTGAATTTTTGAGGCTATTATGTGGGAAAGTATACTCTGAACACCGCACCGAATAATATAAAAATACCGAAAAATAGTGATGATGTGGAGCTCAATTAATGAAATGTTCGTCTTCGGTTCCGTGCACAAAAGTCCAAAACGACTGGTCTAATCACACGGTTTTAAATTTCTTTTACTTGATATTTAATTTTCTATTGTCAAAAATATGTGTGAATTTTTGAGGCTATTATGTGGGAAAGTATACTCTGAACACCGCACCGAAAAGTATACTCTGACCAGAATTTGAGCTCCTGTATGCAATTGGTAGGTAATTGTTTGTAAAAGTTTTCTCCCCATTCAGATATTGGAGCAAACCTCACAGATGAGATGTACCAGGGTGTCTACCATGGGTCCAAGAAGCATGAGCCTGATATTGACAAGGTACTGGAGCGCGCTTGGTGCAACGGCATGGATAAAATGATTTTAACTGGAGGGAGTTTGGTGGACAGTAAAAAAGCCTTGGACTTAGCTCGGACTGACTGTAAGTTGCCATAGCTATAAAACAAAGTGATAGAAAAGAAAGAAGAAGACAAGAGACTAAGTTGCTACAAAACAAAGTGATAGAAATTATAGCAAAGTGAGCAAGAGACAGGATATGCAGTGGTGTAACTAAGTGACTAAGGGTAAAAAAGCAGAATGTTAAATTGACTAGTTTGAATAATTTAGACCTGGCGCAAAAAAAACCTGAACTCCTGTTTTGTGTTA
This sequence comes from Keiferia lycopersicella, assembly GCA_029255805.1. Taxonomy (NCBI): domain Eukaryota; kingdom Metazoa; phylum Arthropoda; class Insecta; order Lepidoptera; family Gelechiidae; genus Keiferia; species Keiferia lycopersicella. The sequence continues at coordinate 15,219,195 of JARACZ010000005.1, read as the reverse complement.
CAAAATCAAAGTGTTAGGCAAGCCATCACTTCACTTCCCCGAAAAGTATACTCTGATCCTTTTCAGAGTAATTCTGTTACGAGGGTATGATGTTTAAAGGGCTCCTTACAAAAGTAGGTACTATGCGAGAGTAGTTTTTGTCTATCTCTTCTATGTAGAATCCCATGGATTCGTAGACAGTTTTTATAATGATTAATCAATTTCTGTATATTGAGTATCAATAAGTGGTACATTTCTAATTTATACATTGTTAGTTTTGGCGGAGGACTTTGGGGCATTGCCCCGCCTTGCCCCACTGAGGATATGCCAGATAACCTTCTCAAACCACTCTTGTTTTAGCTATAAAAGGTTATTCAAACTGAGCAGTCTGCTGCTGGACACGGGTCTCCTCTTAATGGGGTGTCTGCCTTACCATGCTTTGCAGGCGAATTGGTGAGCGCAGTGCAAGGCGCTACACGGATTGCTGCTGCCCATCCTACTCCCTTTGTCACCTTTTTCTTACACAGTACAAGCTTTGCTTAGTGTGAATTCTATGCCGTGGGTTTGATCCCCACCGGACACAAATATTTTTTAAGTCAATTTTCAAATATTTGTGTCGAGTCTGGGTGTTTTCTATGTATACATACATACATGCATACATATATCACGCCTTTATCCCTTGCGGGGCAGGCAGAGCGTCAACGGCCGCAAGAAAACGGCCGCTTTCGCCACGTCTGACATTTTAGAGGATTGTTTTTCAAGGTTGTTCCAGAAAACATGTGTATCACTATAGTGACAGGTTGTCGGCCTGTCGCCTAAAATCGTAATACACCAATACCCTCGAGTCCCTTAGTCGCCTCTTACGACACCCACGGGAAGGGGTGATGCTATTCTAAGCCGGCATCACACGGCCAATGTATATATCTATCTATGTATATATTAATATAATATGTCTATTTATAAAAAAAGTATGTAACTTAAGTATTAGTATCATATCAGCTATCTAGTTCCCATAGTACAAGCTTTGCTTAGTTTGGGGCTAGATGGCGCTGTGTGAATTATCCAGGATATTTATATATTATTAGGTCCAGAAGCGGTTTAAACTAAAAAAAAACAATCGAACTTAACCTAAAAAGTTTTAATTTACAAATTAAATATTTCACAAATTTATTGATCACAAAATCAGAACAACAGCCGCTTAACCAATAAAAAGAAACAATGAAAAACCTCAAAGGATAGCTCACGTAATCCAGACACGTATTGACCGATATTCCCTCAGGCATAGCCTCCTCTGCGACCGGCGTCTCGAGCGAAAGTGAGTCGTGCGGCGCGTGGTCGCGCTTATATATGCTCAGCAGGGTGCGAGGGGGATAGCCAAAGGATTATCAGCTCATACGGCCTCTCCTGACGGTAGGTCGTCCTCGACCTGATCAACTTCTATCTAGCTAGCTCCTAATCGTCATCCAGAAGGGGCATAGAAAGACCAGCTTCTGCAGCGTGTCCTATTTGATCAGGCGTGGTGCTGGTACCAGGCAGCGGTTCCTCTTCCTGATGCGGGTCCAGGGTCGGTACCACTAGTTCAGGGGCTTGTCCGGGATGATCGCTCTCCGTGCTGTCATTATCATCACCTGAAACCAGCTATATGTTAAAACTGCTAAAGGGTCATACAGCGTTTCACACACACAGCATTCCGTTTCATATTTCTCTTACAGGAAGCGTTCATTTAATTCATTCGTCTTCTATCATCTCAGACAAAGTCCTTATAATCGACCTTACAAAACTCCTCTTATATCAAATAAACCAGATCGATCATGTTCCTGATATCTGTCCATGTATCTGCTAGTTTGGCTGATCTGCTGTAGCGACAGGCTCCCAGGCTCCGCAGACTCCACAGGCTCCCAGGCTCCAGCTGCAGTCATCCATCACCCTCATCAGACCTGCAACACCAGGCGACCAGGCGCAAGTGCACCAACGCCTGAGCGAGCATCGCAATGCTGCTACTGACGACTAGACGACTAAGCGCCTACGTCACTGCCGACTAGGAACAGAGCCTACGGCAACGCTGACTCTACAGCAAACATGACGACTAGACGAATCAACGTCTACGTCAAAGCCGACTAGGAACACAGCCTACAGCGAGCTGACTAGGACCTTGTCCTACAGCAAAACCAACCTCCTCGAGTTATATCCATACACGATGCAATCTTTGTCAGGTTTTATGCGTATTTTTGTGTAGATGTGGTGTGTAAGCTCTATTCTATCTAAATCTGTGATGCATATTTAAGGTGTAAGCAAGCGTGAAGAAAATAAGTTACCAAAGATTGCTACGTATAAGTTTATACCGGTTTGGTTAAAAGCGAAGCGATGCTTACTCGCAAAGAAAGCAGCACACGCCTCCGGACACCATTCCCCGCGCCACAGCACCATGTGTTGCGCAGCCGCCTGAGTGGTCTTGCCATAGCTTCCAGCCAACAGCTTGAGGGCGTAACGACCACTGGGCAGGATGTCCACCACCTTGTACGGGCCGCGCATGCCTGGGTCCAGCTTTCCAGTGGCCTGTGAAAACTTAATCACAAAAACAAGGTCGTTAAGGTTAAATTCGCGTGGAGGCCTGCGCGACCGATTGACACGTTCGTCTTGCTTGGCTTGGTTGTCACGAAGCATCTCACGAACTCTCCCGCGAGACATTTCACGTAACGCCTCTCGATTAGGCGTCGACGTTTCAAGAGCCACATCACGGACCAAAGCACGGATGACAGGAGTTGTCGCTTCTGTCCCGATCAGCACGTGTAGAGGTGAGGCTTGAATGGTTTTCTGCTTGGTAATGTTCAGCACTAGCTGAAGCTTCCATAGGGTTTCTGACCATGCCGCATTCTTGTGGTTTACCTCGATGCGTAGCATGTTGAGGACCGTGCGCACGTATCTTTCCACTTGGCCGTTTGCATGATGCATCTCCGGCGTTATATAATGCAACTCGCAGCCAAGGTCGTTGATCCACGTCTTGAACTCGTTGGATTCGAACATCCGTCCCTTATCAGTGACCATCAACTTAGGGACCCCGAATAAAGAAACGGCCTGAGTGACAACTCGTCTTAGCTCACCCACATCTTGTCGCTCGATTGGGTAAAGCAGCGTATACTTCGAGAAGGCGTCAACTATAAGTAGCACGAACTTGAAGTTCTCGGACTGCGGCAGTGGTCCCAAGGCATCAACGTGCACCGTGTGGAAGGGCACGTCAGGTTTCTCCCATGAAGTGATGTTTTGTAATGGAGCTCGAGGAACACGCTTCTTTGAAATACATACCAAGCAGTGAGCGATGTATTTCTTAACAAACTGGTTAAGATTCGGAAACCAGAAATGGCGAAGAATGAGGTCGGTCGTCTTCTCTGGACCGATGTGCTCGTGCTCATCATGAAACACACGTAGCAGGCTAAGTCGATGTCCCTTAGGTATGAAGCACAGTAGTCGGGGTTCTTCTCCTACTGGAGTGTACTTGTAGTAGAGGAGATCGTTTCGTGCGACATATCGGTTGGCGTCCAGACTTCCCTCTTGCAACTTCTGAAGAAGTTCCTGGGTCTCACCGTCAGCTGCCTGAGCTATTTGAGCCCAGTTGCGAGGTCTTAATATTTGGCTTACTTTCTTGACTGGGTTCCGGCTCAGATAGTCGGCGTGCGGTATCATCACTCCTTTGCGGTACTCGATGGTGAAGTGGAAATCCTGTAGGTAGATCCACCAGCGTGCAACGCGAGGTAAGAGGTCCTTTTTCTTTTCAGTTGACTTCAGCGCATTGCAATCAGTGACCACGGTGAAGGTAAGTCCTACGAGATAGTGCCGAAAGTGTTGAAGAGCTTTGACCACGGCAAGCGTCTCCAACTCGTAGGAGTGGTATTTGCTTTCGGCTCCTTGGGTGACCTTGCTGTAATATGCCACAACGTGTTTCTTACCATCAGCATGGGTTTGTAGCAAGACAGCACCATAACCTCCGCTGCTGGCATCTGTATGAACCTCGGTGGAGAGTTTAGGATCAAAGATAGCGAGTACTGGTTCGCTGGTCAGATGCTTAATTAGTTCTTGCCGAACTGTTTCGCACTCAGGGCTCCAGTTAAACACAACCCCTTTTCTGGTAAGACGCGCGATAGGTGCGGTTTTAAGCGCATAGTCTTTAATGTAACGGCGGAAATAACCCGCAAGGCCAAGAAATTGTCGGACCTGTTTGACATTCTCAGGAGCTGAGGTGTTGACAAGAGCCTCCACCTTTCGCGGACTCGGCCTAACCTGACCCTGACTAATGACTCTTCCAAGATATTCTATTTCGGTAACAAGAAATGAGCATTTTTTGAGGTTAACCGAAAAACCTGCGTCTGTCAGTGTCTTGAGCACCCTACGTAATAGAGTAATACCCTCTTCTACCGTATTGCTCAAGAGAAGTACGTCATCTACGTATACCAGAACCTTCCCTTCATCGATCAGATCCCGCAATGTATCGTTAATGATCCGCTGATAAACGATTGGCGAGTTAGCGAGGCCAAATGGCATTTTAACGTACTCGAAATGATCTTCGGGTGTAACGAATCCGGTTAAATGAATGCACTCCTCTTTGATAGGGATCTGGTGAAAACCCGTCGCCATGTCGAGGCTTGAAAAGTACTTGTGGCTACCTAACCTATCGATGTGATCATCGATCAGCGGCATTGGGTATCGATTTTTAACAGTTATGCGGTTCAGTGCGCGGAAGTCTACACATAACCTATCTGATCCGTCGCGCTTCTTAACTAGAATAATTGGACTCGCGTATTCTGATTTAGAACGCCTAATAATGCCTTTTTCGAGAAGGTCCTTAGTAATTTCGCGTACTTTTATCTTTTCCTGGTAGGAAAGCTTGTATGGCCGGTAGACAACTGGCGTAGTGCTAGTAAGCTTAATATCCATCTCGCCCGTCTTAACTGTTGTAGTTGCTGTACCAGTTATCAAAAACTCCGAAAATTCGTTAATTACCGATTGCAAATCTTCGCGCTCTTTCCCCTGGAGTTGGGTATTTATCTCGCTGCTGTCAACCAGGGTCGCGTCGGACAAGCGAACCGAGTCAACGGAATGCATCAGCGTAACAATTTGTGTATCTTTCGTCCTGATAAACACCACCCCATCGCGATTAAGAATGTCAGTACCAATAATGACTGGAGCATTCATGCATTCAGCTGGTACAACAACCAAATCAGCCTCAACGGACAGATCGCTAAACTCTATAGTTGCCGTAATGTAGGTAGTTGCGATTACCTCCTTCTCACTCAAACCTTTTAAGATGCAAACCCGATGTTTTGGTTGGCACGATAGATGTTTAAGAACGTCTGACGAAACTAGAGACACGCCAATAGCACCGTTATCAATCAGAGCATCGACCGGTACGCCATTTATCACCGCGGTTGTAATATCCTCGTTAGCCGTAAACTTGTCTGAGCAAAAATTAACTTTTCGTTGATTGGAATTACTTTGTGCTTCGGAACGCGCTTTAGCGAAACACTCATTCTCTCCGTGCCCCGGTTTCTTACAAAAGGCACACGTGTTACTTTTCGGCGCGGTGGTGCTTGCTTGAGCAGTAGGTGGCGGTCGCGACGGAACGCTCTGCTTCTGAGCTTTTGGACAGTTACGACGCGTATGTCCACGTTGGTCACAAGCATAACATTTCATTTCCAAAAGCGCATTTCTTTTTCGGAAATGTGGTCGCTTATTTGGTACAGGAGGACGGTTATCCTGCTTCGGGCGACTCGGCTTTACGTATATCGATAAAAACGATATGAGATTTTCTACCGACAAATTTGCATTAGTAGCTGCCGCGCGCACTTGCGGGCTCTCAATACCTCGAATTACGATAAGCGTCCTCAGTTCATCACTAAGTCCCGGAATCATTTTTAGACGTAAAAGGGTACGACGTGCATACTCGGCAAAGGTCGCGAACTTGTCCGAAGTATTGTTCATTGCGTCAAAGAGAATATTAGCATAGTCTAGCTTAGTCGGACAAAGCGATTTAAATTCGCGTTTGAAGTTGCTCCAAGTGCGATCGTTCGTGACCCATTCGTTCAGCCACACCTTAGCGTCCCCTTTCAAACATGACCCGACACGTGATAAGCACTCCTGATCACCCCAACCATTAGCGTCCCTGGCGCGGTCCACTTCAGCACACCATACTTCGATATTGTGTATGGCAGGATCGAAATTCGAAATGAAGTAATTGTGCGATTTCATCGGTTGTGATGATTTAATCGCCTCCATCAAAGCGTGTGCAAGAGTGGACGCCTCAGAGCATTGTCCCGTTGAACGGACGGATAGATCAGGCTTTAGCGTGTCTGCTTGTTCACTGATTCGACTTGGTTCACGAACGCTCTGCGGATTGTCGTTAGGTTCTGTCGTATTTACGTTATTCGGACGAAGACTAGAAGCTTTAGGCGTGACTGACCTTCTATTACATACACGGTCCTTTGAACGACAACACATGATACTACGGGAACGACGCAAGGTAGGCTTTCCCTTATCTATCTTCTCCGCAATATCGTGAAAATTTCGTGACTGTCGGTGCGACGGTGAGCGCGAACGTGTTCTACGCATTCGTGATATCGAACGCGATCTATAATTAGACCTGCCGCGGGAACGTACCAAAGAACGCTCGCGATCAGACTTGCTGCGCCGACGTGCGCGACCGGATGAGCCGCGATGACTCACACGAGAACGCTCACGACTAGACCTGCCGCGATGTTTAGGACTAGACTTGTCACACTGACACGACCTGTTACTACCGCGTTTTGAACGTAACCTTTCGCGAGATTTGGTACGAGAACGCTCACGATTTTTCTTATCACGCACATCGCTACGCGAACGAGAACACCGAGAACCGGTACGGCGCCGGGAACGGGTGCGCGAACGACGCGGGCGCTTCCGCGCAGATTCGTCACGCGCCACGCTACGCAAACGTGACCGCGTTCGTGTACGCGAACGCGGATTGCCTCGCCGATCACGCGAGCCATCCAATGAGGGGGTTCGCGTTTTATTACGCTCTTTACTACGTGTCATTGTGATAACAATGAAAGTGGAACGGTTCGGAACACTTGTAAACAAAGAAATTTCAAAGTACCGACTAAACAAAAATCACACAAATAGGTACACAGGTGCTGTTCTGCTTATCAGTAATCGTAGGCGTTTTGGATAAGGATCCCACTTCTGATATTAGGTCCAGAAGCGGTTTAAACTAAAAAAAAACAATCGAACTTAACCTAAAAAGTTTTAATTTACAAATTAAATATTTCACAAATTTATTGATCACAAAATCAGAACAACAGCCGCTTAACCAATAAAAAGAAACAATGAAAAACCTCAAAGGATAGCTCACGTAATCCAGACACGTATTGACCGATATTCCCTCAGGCATAGCCTCCTCTGCGACCGGCGTCTCGAGCGAAAGTGAGTCGTGCGGCGCGTGGTCGCGCTTATATATGCTCAGCAGGGTGCGAGGGGGATAGCCAAAGGATTATCAGCTCATAATATTATTATTTATTTATTCTAAGCAGTGTGTTGCATAGAGAATAACACAGCAGAAGCAGATTTTTAGTAGAGATTCATCATGTAATGAATATTTAAATTTCGCTCTATAATTTTTTTTTTCAGCAAGACTGTTCGCAACAGTTGGTTGTCATCCGACAAGGTGTACAGAATTTGTATCGGACCCTGAGAGTTACCTGCAGGGTTTGAAGGAGGTCATATCTCAGAATAAGGACAAAGTTGTGGCCATCGGGGAGTGTGGCTTGGATTATGAAAGACTTCACTTCTGCGAAAAAGATATTCAGCTAAAGTATGATTCTGAAGTTTCTCACATGGTCCAGGTCCCTAAGTCTGCTAAATAAAACGTGTTTCACTTGGATGACGATTGGATCTTAGTTCGATAATTTTCATAGTTTCGAAGTCTACCAACAACAGTTTGAAGTATAGAAAATCACAATGGCAATGGAATGACAGTTGAGTTTCCATGGCATTAGAATGACAAAAAAATTGCAGAATTGGGGTCCAGATTTATTATTTCATTGGTTTCGAGTTTAAAACAAGTAATTTTTTTGCCGTGTGATGCCGGCTTAGAATAGCATCACCCCATTTCTTCCCGCGGGTGTTGTAAAAGGTTAGTAAGGGAGTCAAGGATTTCATGTGTATTACAGTATTAGGCGACAGGCTGACAACGTGACAGTGATAGGTAGGTACACAAATCATTTGAAAGGGCCCTCAATACTTGTCAAGACGTGGCGACGACGACCGTGATTTACTATCGTTGTCGCTCTGCCTACCCCGCAAGGTATAAAGGCGTGATATATGTATGTTTTGTCAACCAGCCATCATGTCATGCTTATTAATCCCAGATGTGTCAGGATAGTTGCCTAAGTCGGACAAGGTAACAAATCTATTTTTCACTAATTTCAGATACTTCGAATATCAGCTACAACTGAGCAAGCAGTTCAACCTGCCGTTGTTCCTGCACTGCCGGGCCGCTGCAGATGACCTCGTGGACATTCTTGCGAGGAACCAGGGCGATGTCGTGGGGGGAGTCGTACATTCCTTCGACGGCAGTCAGGACGCGCTAGACAAGATCTTGGACCTAGGGATGTATATTGGTATCAATGGATGGTAAGTCTGTTTCAAACTTTTGCGGTCACACATACTGACTCACAATAATTTACGTAGAGTCCAACACAAAAAAATATAAAATATAGTTCGGCGATTGACACGAAGAAGTCTTAAAGAAAAAATGGATTGAAGCCTACTTTAAACCTCTTACCATCCTGACTCACAATAATTTAAGACGGGATTCTTACCGTGATACAATTTTGATGAATTGTCCGATATTTCAACTTAGTTACATAGACCATGATCACCGAACAACTCATGTTTTTCGGGTGGGTTCATTTTTTAGGCACGCATTTCTGCATACCCTCACTCTACGATTCTGTCGATCACTACCGGAACTTACTTGAAAAACATAAGTTGTTCCGTGATCATGGCCTATGTAACTAGGTTGAAATATCGGACAATTCATCAAAATTGTATCGCGGTAAGAATCCCGTTTTTAATTATTGTGAGTCAGGATGGTAAGATGTTTTAAGTCCGCTTCAATCAATTTTTCTTTAAGTCTTCTTCTTCGTGTCAATCGCCGAACTACCTATATCTTTTTTTCCTGCCAACACTTAGCGTAGGCAATGGCATTATCAGTCGCCAAGTTCAGTTCTACCATACTACACGCGACCGCTAACAGGGGGTAAACCATTAAAGGAGCCATTGTTTGTGATGCGGCTCCTCAGTAGCAGTGCGTCTGCGTCGTTTAAGACTAATATGGGGATCTTACTGCGATACGCATCAAACAATTCGTAAGAGTCCCGCAGTATAATACTTCACTTTCGTAAAAATAAAATAAACGTAATGCGCCATAGATAGCGCTACTAGGATGTTCACTATCTTGGAAGCTACAGTGAAAGTAAAAAAGAAGGGGTGTGTCCATAAAACTTAAAAAGTTTCCCCATGGAACAACAAAGTCTGAAATACCGCAATTTCGCCGCCAGGGATAGAGCCGACCGTAGTTTAGTGGTTAACACGTCTGACCCGGCTAGGCAGAATACGTGGGTTCAAATCCCATCGAAGGCGTGAATTTTTCCCACTTCTTTCGTTTGTATCAACTTTCTTACAAACTTAATAAGTATGATACACGAAAAAAAAATGTATTGCCTGGCCGACCGTTATGTTCCGTATCGCGAAATTGACATTACATTGACATTGTTCATCTCTTTCACATTGGCAGCAGGTAATTAATTATATCCTTGACATTTCCAGCTCACTAAGGACGAAAGAGAACTTGGAGGTGGCATCTAAAATCCCCCGAGACCGGCTCATGATAGAAACCGACTGCCCCTGGTGTGAAGTGAAGCCGACCCACCCCGGGTACACCCATGTAGTCACCAAGTACCCCACGGTGAAGAAAGAAAAGTACACAGTGGGTACCGACAGCCAAGTCAAAGGACGGAATGAACCTGTTAATATTGTGTAAGTTTAAAAACAACATAGCAAGAAGTGCGGCCAACTCGACTCAGCGTATTCGAAAGCGCGGCGACCGCGGCGTGGACGCATAAGCACGCACGAATCTCCGCCCGACGAAGAACCCCCAATTGGTTCGAAACGTCGCGGAAACACACAAACATGACAAGTGAGTGGTCCGGAACATTAGTTATTTACATAGCAAGAAGAAAGTCATTATCATAGCAAGAAGAAAGGAGTTCCGCATTTTTTTTACGTGATTGAGAAGATAATTCACCAAGCACCAGCTGAAGGGTAAATTCATTGCATGACTATACGCATTCAATTATTCGTTACAATCTCTAATCATTATTTTCGTTTGAGACGAAAAAAGAACTAAGAAGACTGACAAAATAAGTGCCTATAAAGCCTTACAATAAATTTATTACTGAACTAATCCAAACGTGATTGGTAAAGATTAGGTGAAGTTTAGTAGTTCCACCTAAAAGTGAACGCACTCTTATCCACATCGAACGAACCGAATTTGCGAATTTTTTATATGAAATCCTATGAAACCTCGCACATATTTTGTCCATAACGAATCGGTTATTTTTTGTGTTGGCCCCGCGGCCGTCAAAACTAAGCTAGACGGCTTGGTGGTTCCGGCAAATATGCGTAGTTTCATAGGATTTCATATAAAGAATCCTAAGGCTGGTTTCAGAGCGGCGCGTCTCAGCAGCGCTGCTCGGGCGCGCGTCTGGGCAGCGAGCGCGTTCGCTGTGAAACGACATTCAGACGCGCGCGCTTCGTTGTGGTGTATGGTCGAGTCCAGAGAATCATTATGCCAGCAAACGTAATCACTATATTAGCTATATACGTTACATGGAAAAGAGTGCAACAACGACGTCTTAAAAGATTGCAAGTCGACGCTACTGGCAATCGAAGGAGATCCGACCGCGGCGCGGCCGAGACGCGGCCCAAGACGCGTCACTATGAAACGCTACATACAATCTAGTGTAATGCGAGGCGCGCGCGGCTGGGCAGCGCTGCCGAGACGCGTCGCTCTGAAACCAGCCTAAATAATTGGTTCGTTTGGTGGGGATAAGTTTGCGTTGACCATAACAAAGATATTTATTATTTTGCAGGCATGTGTTGGAGATCTTAGCAGCAATAAGACAAGATAATATTGATGAATTAGCAGAAGCAATATACAATAATACAAATAAATTATTCTTTAGTTAATTAGGCCATTTTATAAACAATTTATTTATAAAATAAAACAAATATTTAAATCACTAACAATATTTTATTTCATTGTGACTCCTTACAATAAGTTCGTACAACATTAAATCCATCTTTCATACTAAGGAATGTGAATAAAGAAAAATACAATAATATAAGGTGCAAAAATATTACCAGCAGATATACTAAGGGGTGAATCAGCCCATGAAACTAAATCATTTTTTTTGGATCTCCAATACGAATTGATTTGCTTGGTTGGTGATTTTTTATAGTGGGTCCAAAAATTTTTTCATATTTCGACCTCAATATGTTCCTTGACGAAAGTTTTTCAGTTCCATGGGCTGGTTCACTCCTTAAAATATTTGCAGCAAATTTTACACCCTGTATTTAAATATATACAAACATACCAGGCATCAATTCAATCTTAGGGCCTGAATATAGGAACCACATAAAAGGAGTTCCATAATTTCATAATAACAATTTAAAATTAAAGTACATAATTTCCATCATAAACTAATTTAGAAGACACGTCTTATCAGTACAAATAATAGGTATACATATCTTTAGAAACATGATCTGAATAAGGTATAGAAAATAATTTCATTAAGCTGGACATGAATGCCAAATAAATGCACTACAGGAATGTAAAATAAACTGATAATACTTGTCATGGAAGTTGTTAAAAATCACTAACTTAGATATGGCGTAAAATTATTTCGAATAAAGTAGATGAGTAAAAATATTTACAACAATTGTAGATTACATAATTGGACTCGATTATAAGAATTTAATAAAATTAAATGAAAATAAGTTACACAAAATGAGAATTAGTGTTTTGTGTTTAACTATTTTGTGCTTTTGATGTTAAAACAAAAATAATCAGATCTAAGTATGCCATGTTAAGTGGAAATAGCCTTAAAATACTATATTGACTTTATATTAAAGTGATATATATTTTAAGGGTACTTTCTGGTTATTATTGGGGAACACTGAGTACGATAATGAATAAATGACCATTTCTATGTCCCTACTTCTATATTTTGTATTGTATGGAAAACATACTACTTAATTCTGTAATCGAGTACCCATGGGGTTATTTGTCGATTAAATCTGACTGGCAACACGGAAATACAGCTAGTTTCACTTGTCAATTTCTCAAGGCAAAGCTAGCAACACTAAATTCTTATGCTCCAATCACACCACTCAATTTCTACCAGTGTTGCCAATTTCGAATGCAAAATTCAAATTAGTAATGAAGTTAATAGGTAAAAAAATCGTAAGTTTTTAAAATATTGAAAGGAATAAATAATTATTTGCAGTTTACAATGAGTTATAATTTACAGGTATTTCCATATCCATGGACAAAATATTGTGAAGAACACAAAGAACAATAATGTTGTAAAAATAAACCATTCACACATAGATATTGCTTATTTCAACTAGGTCTAATTATGATTAACATTTTCCTAAAATGCCACCACAATGGACTTAGCAGAAATAGTTTAAAATACTTGGAAATTCATAAAGGATAAAACTATACACAAAAATGTGTAACTTCTAATTATATGAACCGTTCCTGCCGATTCCTTTTTATTATGAATTCCTAAAATCTCATTACATATCTATCAATGCGTAATAACTTAATTTTGTGACAAATGAAAATGATCCCATAGAAAATAATTCAAAAAATATCTATCCTGTTTGAAATTCCAAGTAATGAATACTGTGATTTAAAGTGTACACGTAATATTCAAATTCAAGCTAGTCGTTTGGCAAAGAAAGAAAAAAAAAACATTTTTTAGAACCTGCCTTTACACAAAGGTCCGTATTTATAAATCGAACTCAACTCTGAGATCGATCTCAAGAGCGGTTTTGACAAATGTCAGTCAATACTAATAGCATCTCAAAGTCGCACCCAAGACCGATTTCAGAGTTGAGTATGGTTTATAAATGGGTCTTAAAGTGCATTTAGTGAGAGTATGTATTTATTCAACAACGAGCTTAAATGAAAATACTTGAAACATGAACACACTTACGTCACAAAGCTGATTTACGCTTCGTAATAAATACTGTAGCAAAATAAATTGTCTTTTAGATCACAAAGCAAAGAGATGGTAGTATAACTAGCCACAGTACTAGAGTCTGACCGACGAAAGCTGCCCGCAACCAAATAGTTACGGTTTAAAACTCTGGTTGTAACAAGTGCAGATTTACTTAATAAATGTCAACTGTATTTATATAGGTAATAATTTTTAGACACAAGTATCTCCAAGAATACGTGTATATTCTGTGTTAGCTGTCACTACTGTGATACATCATCAGAAAGGGCCCTCGATATTTGTCAGTCGTGGTGATAGCGGCCGTATTTTTATGAACGTTAACGCTTTGCCTACCTCGAAAGGAATAAAGGCGTGGTATATGTGTGTAGTTTTAAATTTTAATCTTAATTCTTTTGACAGCTTTCGTTTTCAGACTAGTCGATGCGTAAATCAGCGTAAAATAGCATAGTTAGAATGTAGATGCTCACACACACGCCGCTCAGGGTATCTCGGAGTAGAGTTGCACGTGTTTCCGCAGCCACGCGTAGTACGTGTGCACGTGCGCGCGCGTCGCGTTCAGCGCGCTCGCGGTCTTATTGCACAACACGTCTGGAGCCCATTCGCCGCTGGAAACAAACAGAATAACAGTTGAATAAAAAAACAACTATGAAAAGGTATCAATGTCAAAGGCATTTTTAGCTAGGTATTTAGGACCAAAAGCTATCGGGACTAATAAGGGTAATTTATAACTTATTGACAAAACACTATCAATAAAATTTATGGTAATTATAAATTAAACTTTTTGTAGATATTTATATTAAGGAGAATCTGGAGTGATTAACAGCATAATCTCACCATAAAAAATATTATTCTAGTTTAAGATAACTGCAATAAAGATAATTATTTTAATGTAGGTACTTAGCTTGTACCACAAACAATATATTTTTTTTATATAGTTAGTTATAGTTCAGTGCGAGCGTAACTTTTTTGTTGTAAAACTCATAGTAGTCCAAATATACTTACACAAACACTTTAGTGGTGAAGTAGTCGGACATCATCACATAATACTCCTTAGAATATTTCCTAACAAACTCATATCCAGCTGACGTATACCCCGTCACCTTATCCACCAGCCCGGGGGCATACTCCTCGATAGTTGAAGCCACTACCGGAGTTTTGGCCACTATGTAATCTCTCATGTTCTCATAAAGCACTCGAGTCTTCTTTGCAGCTATGTAGAAGATATCTTTGGTTAGCTCTCCGTAAGGCTTGGCTACTTCAATGGTTTGTGTGTAGTAGACGGGGGCATTGGTTTCCAACCATAGATAGCCTCGGGCTGATGTGGAAAGCGTCTTCTGCCAGGCTTTTTGACTGTGCTCGAGAATGCCCAGGTCTTTGAACAGTTTGCCGGTTGAGCTTTCTGTAAAAAACAAGAAATTATTAAAAAAAAAAACATTAAGCACAACTTACAGTTAACCCTCTTTCAGTAATTGGTTTGTACAGAAGATAAGGAAAAAATTATGTCACTTGTGAGAAGTTTTTTAATTTTATAAAAACTCTTGGTGACGTTGTGAATAAATATTTCCTATCTTACTATATACGTAGTCGGTCCCAAAGTTCTGTCACTGGCATATTATTTTTGAATTTAGAACACGGATTTGGAAAAGTTTTATTGCATTCCGTTTTTGAATGTTTAACAATTATTTTAAAACAATAAATAATCATTTGGGTCGATTTTTCACGATGGAGTGGACTTTGAAAGAAAACCGAATAGCAGTTTTGGCGTTGCATCGCTGTGGGCACTCGCCGAGTACCATTCTCAAGTTGCTCAAAAAATTGAAAATAACGCTTAGGTTTGGGTATCGTACTATAACTAGGTACACTGAAGTCTCTAGTGTTGAGGACAAGAAAAGAACTGGCCGGCCTCGCTCCGCCAGAACACCAGCAGTGATCAAAGCGATCAAGGAGCGCATACGAAGAAATCCTGTCCGAAAACAGAAACTTATGGCTTTGCAGATGAAGGTTAGTAGAAAAACAGTCAAAAAGGTTTTAAACGAAGACCTTAAGCTGCGAGCATACAAAAAAAAGAGTGGGCACTTACTTAATGCCCGTTTAAAAGAAATTAGACTCAAAAGATCTCGGGTGTTGTTAAAACGGTACGCGAAAAACCGGCACCGCGATATACTTTTTACAGACGAAAAAATTTTTGATATAGAAGAAAAGTATAATAAACAAAACGATAGAGTGTACGCTACCAGCTCTGAAGAAGCAGGAAACAAAGTTCCGCGGGTGCAACATGGGCATCATCCCTCTTCAGTCATGGTCTGGTTAGGAGTCTCCTACTATGGGCCAACTGAGGTTCATTTTTGCGAAAAGGGGGTCAAAAGTGCAAAAGTGTACCAAGAGACGGTTTTGGATCGGTCCGTCAAAGACCTGCCCAACACACTATTTTCAGGACATCACTTTGTATTCCAGCAGGATTCTGCGCCCGCTCACAAAGCCAGGACCACTCAAGCCTGGTTTGAACGTCAAAACATTGAGTTTATAAGACACGAAGATTGGCCTTCCTCCAGTCCGGACCTTAATCCTCTGGACTATAAAATTTGGCAGGTCTTAGAGAGCAAGGTCTGTGCTAAGCCCCATAAAAATTTGGAGAGTCTGAAGTCAGCCATAGTTAAAGCAGTCGCTGAAATCGACATGGATATGGTGCGTGCTGCGATAGACGACTGGCCGCCGCGGTTGAAGGCCGTTGTTAAAAGCAAGGGTGGTCCTTTCGAATAGTTTTATGTTATTTTGATTCTTCGATGATTGTATTTTTAATTGATATATAAATTTTTAAAAACGGATTGGTACTTTTTATTTTATCAGTATTTTCATATATGACAGAACTTTGGGACCGACTACGTATTCTCTATTCTCCTTGCCTTATCCCGTTCTGTCCGGGTTGGCTACCTAGCCTAAGGGATTTCACATGGAACACTGCCATCTGACTTCTAACCTCTGCAACAAGGCAAAACTGGCCCAAATCCTATGTAAAGTCATCTAAATTCAAATTTTAATTGAATGTGGGTTTCATTACAATGTTTCTCCTTCGCCATTAGAGCAGTCGGTAAATGTATGTGCGTAAAACACATTGGTACATGGCGGGGACTGAACTCAGGTCTCATGATTGTAAGACTCGTGTCCGAACCACTTGGCCACCGACACTTTGTATGTACATTTATCTTACATGTGTATTAAATTCTGAATATGTTTACAAAACAGAGTTCAGCTACATTTTTGCAGCTCTAGTTTGTAGTCATCAGAGCAGCGCTTTGCAATCACAGACCAAGTTAAAGGTCAACTGAGATACCAAATAGTGGAATATTACTTTATTATACTTTCATTCTCAATAGTAGTTTCATTTTAAGTTTGTATTAGGGTATAGTAAAAAGCTAATTTACTTTTATTATACATGTTGTAGTTAAACAAAATAAAAAATTCTTTTTAGGACTGACAATGTTGGTATAAACATGGCAAGTAAACATTTTAAAATTATGATATTGTTTTAGTTGAGTCTTCTTCTGAGTAACTATCTATTAAAAGTTCTTATTATTTAAAAATATATGAGCTTATAACTGAAAATATAAATCCCATTCCACTAGTAAAATTAACACAATCAACATAATTATTATAATCTGTATTCATAAATAAAACGTTGGCAGTTTATTTATGATAATGAACTTAATAGCCAGAAGATAAAGACTAAAACTTACTGGGGAAATCTCCGTTGACACGAGACACATCGTAAGCCACAAGTCCAGCGATGGCCAACAGCACGAAAAAGCTGGCCCAGAACCATGGGAATCTTCTAGAGCTTGTCATCCTGTCTAGAATATTCTGGAAGGAGAAAATGAACAACACTTAGTTTTAGGAATTTTATGATCATCTTTTCTTTATGTGGGACACTTGGAGTGCTTTTGTTTTTTCTTTCATAGCGCTTTTATACAATGACAGTCCCTAAAACATCCATTTGAGAATGACAAGTAGAAAATTTGAATGCGCTGAAATGCAGCTTTAAGAACTACCATCAGAGATAATCTCTACTAAGAGGATCATCATGAACACACCACACCCAGTCTTCCAACATTCTGATGACACAGTCCACAATAATGTAATGTTTTAAATTGGACTGTCAAGATCTGATCCAAGCAGGGATTTCCATACACTATGATGAATAAGTTAAGAAACATATTTGTATACTATGGCACACTTTATCCTCTCATATCATATTACTATATGATAGCAAGTCAAAGGTACTCCTTTGACTTGCTAGCTAGTATGTAATTGGTCTTTTTTTAAAAAAAATAGTATTATTTACTAGTTTCTTGCATAATTTTAAGTGTAAGTATGTACTTATAAACTGAGCAGTAAATACTTCTTTAGGACACTATACAAATGAAATTATTAATGGAGCTGATAATACATGCAGCGTGGAAAAGAAATCTATGAAGGGCCTATTAGCATGTTTTCCGTGAAGGTTAAATATAAACGAATATACAGGAAAAGGCAATTTTGTGGTAATTCTATAAGAGTAACTGATTTTTGTACAAGTTATGCTTAGTTTAGTTTTTAACCAGAGCCCTTACAGCCAAGAGCCAAGTGACCTGGCTGTGCACACAGACACTTTCACTAAATAATAAAAAAATACGTGTGAACGCGTCAGCCAGCATCGACCTCCTGCAGAGTAACGGATATAACACATCACCGTTTACTGTTACTCCGGATGGGTGCTTTCTACATAACACGCACTGTAAAGTCGTTTTTCCACTTCCATTCATCAGCAAATACAAGATTCCTTCAACTACGCCTTGTGACGCCCATGGAAAAACACTATTTCTAAATTCAAATTTTCATCAAGCTACTCGCCCTAAATCTAACATGGATGTCATTAAAATAATTCCAACACAATATTCACCTATAACAAGTAATATTCTCGTTGAGAAACTTGAAAAATCGGAAAATAATTGAGATAAATTCAACAAAAATGTCGACCACTTCCAATTTTTCTTTTTTTCAACTGTCATGTCAGTCAATTTAATTTCGTGTCAGCGGTGTGACCAATAACCCCCTTTCAAGAACAACCAGTGTCACCTTTTCCACCATGTTGGGAGGCCAAAGTTCATGAAATTGATAAAAATATTCAAATATTCTAGCTAATACAATACGTAATCTTATCAAAATGAATTATTATGGTCTAAATGACTGATGAAATCGATAAATAATAATTCATCTCACAAAATAAAAAATCTTGTCAATATTTCAAAACTATTTCAAATGGTAACACCGGAAGCGTCATTTGACGTTTCTAGTGAAGGGACTGATTAGGATATTTTACGGTTTTTCGATTTGCAAATATCCGTTTTTTTACTACGGTTAGAAAAAATCAAGAGGAAATAAATTTATCATCGCAGAATCCAAAATTACCGAGAATGGTCAACTCGGGGAGCTGGGAACCTAACCCAGACTGCAAGAAGTACATACATACATACATATATCACGCCCTTAACCCTTACGCGGTTGGCAGAGCGTTAAGGGCCATAAAAAATACGGTTGCTATCGCCGCGTCTGACAAATTAAAGGGCCGTTTGAGATAATTTGTGTATCACTATAGTGACAGGTTGTCAGCTTGTCGCCTCAAAGTTTTAATACACCTGAAACCCTCAAGCCCCTCAGTCGCTTCTTACGACACCCACGGGTAGGAAATGGGGTGATGCTATTCTAAGCCGACATCACACGGCAACAAGGAATACATACACATACACATATCACGCCTTTATCCCTTACGGGGTAGGCAGAGCGATAACGATCGCAAAATTACTGTCGTTATCGCCACATCTGACAATAATTGAGGGTCGTTGCAGATAATTCGTGTATCACTATAGTGACAGGTTGTCAGCCTGTCGCCTAAAATTGCAATACACTTAAAACCCTTGAGTCCCTCAGTCGCCTCTTACAACACCCGCGGGAAAGAAATGGGGTGATGCTATTCTAAGCCGGCATCACACGGCAACAAGGAATACATACGTATATAATATTTTATATTGAACTTACCTGGCAAATCTTGTTAGCTTTAACTACGGTCTCGTCTTTTTTCTTTCCTTTGAGCGCGTCGACGCCGATTTCCTTGTACTGCGTCACTGTTGCTTTCAGGGACTTCAATTTAATGCGTTGGCTGACTTTTTCCCAGTGAGAATCTACAATACAATATTTTTTATCATTCTGGATCTACAGACAGTAAATATAGACGAAGTATAAATATTTTTTTAATAAAGAAAACTACATTGCAAAACATGGTTGCAAAATTAAAAAAAGGATAAGTACCTAGGAGATATTTGATTATCTTTTGACCTTTTTTTATATAATAGCTCTATTTCATTGTACCCAAAACTTGTTTATGTTTCAAAACTTACCAATATAATCGAGCATAGTAGCAGACTGTTTAGAGCACTTGTGGAAAAGCTGTCGCCAGGTGGCGTTGCAGGAGTCGTCTTTGGCCAGGCAGTCCAGGAGGATTTCCACCAACACCTGGTTGTAAGGGTCCAGTGTGTTTCCGCTCAAGTATTGATTGGGTAGCTTCTTCATTATTTGGTTGAACAACACTTGGAGTTTGTTGCCCGATTTAATAAAATATATATCCTGGAAAAAAATTAGTTAATTAATATCATTTTTTTTCATTCTCCTTGCCTTATCCCGTTCTCTGTCGGGGTCGGGTAAATCGGATTTGACGTGGAACCAAGTTTTTACACAGAGCGACTGCCATCTGACCTCTGTACTACTCTGTACTACTGCCGACTGCAACCCGAAGGCTAACCTGGCCCGAATCCTAGGTTAGGTCACATTCAAATATCATCTGAATTCAAATTTTATTTGAATGTGGGTTTCATCACGATGTTTTCCTTCACCGTAAGAGCAGCAGGTAAGTGTACGTGAGTAAAAACACATTGGTACATGGCGGGGATCGAACTCGGGTCTCCCGATTGTAAGACCGGAGTCCTAACCACTTGGCCACCGACGCCCATATAAATCCAATAAATCCTAAAAAAAAAATCCAATAAAAAAATTAAGTTAGTTATTAATTTGTTTGTGTAGGCTCAAAAAATATTTTCATTCATTTTGGTCACAGAGGCTATGTTAGAAGCGGGCTTTTTAGTATCAAGATATTCTTTGAACACATGTTAAATTCGCGTCTACTCTCATTTTTTTGCGTCCATGACTTTTGTTTCACTAAATATTTTGTTATACTTTTTCATAACTAGTATCTTAAACAGATTGTATAAAAATTTGCTGCAAATATTTTAAGGCGTGAACCAGCCCATGAAACTTAACAAGTTCCCCTTTCTTCTTCTTCATCAAGTCGATGATAACAACTTAAATAATCTTTTTATAAGTTTATTTATATAATATTTTCCCCTGGGAACATAGGTAGAAATATGAAAAAAAAATTTGGACCTCCTATAGAAAATTACCAACCAACCAATTTACTTTCTTGAAATTTAATTTTGTTATACTAGTGAATTATTTTATATAGTATATTTTGTTAATTGTGTGACCTCGCGGTACCTATACATACCGATTTTCTTTATTTAATAATTTTTTTTGTTTGTTTGTTATTAGATTTATTTTTGTTTCATATTATAAACGGCTGTCTAACTATGACGACCCCCGAGCGTATCCCATGTCCTTATTGCCCAGCATTAGCAGTCGCAAAATTATTTTCGGTGCATGGGCTACGGGTGCATATTGGCCGTATGCATAAGGATGTTATTCATCCTGTAGCTAACCCGACTTATTCTAGCCAGAACTCGCAGTCGCCTTCCCGGGCCGCAGGTGTACTCAGCCTGGATGACTTACCTGCTTTGAAGTCAACGATTCGGGTCCTGAAACATGTACCGAAGGGTGCTAGGTGTCTCGCTGCAGGTGCGCTCGTTTCAGCTATTGACCGATGTCTGGGGAGCAATGAGCCGGAGGACTGGTGCTCATTATTAACTTTCTCTTTCACGGCTTTAAGAGTACCTGAGCCAGGCGGCAAGTCTTTGACCACAAAGGTAAAAGAAAATATCCTAGGCTCGGAGTCGGTGGATTTTTTGATAGGAAATCCTACAAGCCGCAAACCACCTTCAATCTATAGGGCCGTGGAAGCGAAGGTTTACGAAGGGGATCTCAGAGGAGCTGCTCGCCTCCTGACTTCGGATTGCTCGTTTGCACCGGCTAATGCGGACACCCTGGCGGCTTTAAAGGGAAAACACCCTGCTCCTTCCCGACCAATTTCCACTCAGCTGGATTCTAGTCCCCCGATTTCTTGCCTCACAGTGAGGGTAGAGGACGTCACTGCTGCCTTAAGCACGTTTCATGCTGGTTCGGCAGCGGGGTTGGACGGTTTGCGCCCCGAACACCTAAAAGAACTTGTCTCCCCTTCTGCAGGCGACAACGGCCCCCGTCTGCTAGAATCTCTTACACGCTTGTGTAACTTTCTTTTAAAAGGTCGGCTTAATCCGGTGGTGTGCCCATATCTTTACGGTGGTTCATTGTGTGCCCTAACAAAAAAAGACGGTGGCGTGAGACCTATTGCTGTTGGCAACACTTTGCGTCGCTTGGTAGCTAAGTTGTGCTGTCGGGCAGTTAGAGACGAAATGTCATCATACCTTCAACCTCATCAAGTAGGTTTTGGTACGCCTCTCGGATGTGAAGCTGCTATTCACGCCACTAGAATGTTTGCATTGCCAGAAAGTAACAACGTTGTTATTAAACTTGACGTCCGCAACGCTTTTAATAGTGTCGAGCGAGACAGCATCCTGGCTGAGGTTAGGGAGCTCACGCCTTCCATTTTCCCGTTCCTGAGCCAGTGTTACTCTACACCCAGCAATTTGTTATACAACGGGTCAAGTATAACATCTCAAACAGGTGCCCAACAAGGAGACCCACTGGGACCTTTAATATTTAGTATGGCCATACAAAAGGCAATCACCACACTTAAAGCGCCCCTCAATGTCTGGTACTTAGACGATGGCACCATCGGAGGCAGTCCAGACGTGGTTGAGGGTGATATTAATTCGCTTTTTCCTGCCTTGAGGGCTCTGGGTTTAGAGATCAATACCGGGAAGTGCGAATTTTTTGCATGTTCCCCAGCGGCGGCAGCCTCCGAAGAAAGATTCAGGTCGTTGATTCCGGGTCTGAGGGTCTTGAACAGGGCTTCGTTTAGTTTACTCGGTGCGCCTATATTTACGGAGGGCGTTCAGGATTGTTTGCAGATCAAGAGGCAGGCCATGTCGTCTCTGTCTGCCCACTTGAAACACCTCCCAGCTCACGTTTCCTTGACACTTATTAAAAATTGCTTCGCCATGCCTAAGCTGACTTACGTGGTCAGAACGGCTCCAACCTGGAGGCACCCAGAGGAAGTTTTGTCTTTTGACAACTCCCTAAAAGCAATCGTCGAGGAAACGCTTAACGTCTGCCTGAGTGAGAGACAGTGGTGTCAGGCTTGCCTTCCGATCCGACATGGTGGTCTGGGCGTGCGGCGTCTGCAGGAAACTGGTCCTATTGCCTTCTTGGCCTCCTCTCATGGGGTTCTGGATCTCGTTACTCGCATCTTACCCAATAATGGTGGCGATATCCAGATTCCCTTTGCAGGGGAGGCTTTTGAGGCGTGGGCTGTCTGCCCTGGCGTCTCACTACCGGATAAACCGGAGAAACAGCGTAGTTGGGACGAGGTAACTTCTCCTCGCCTGTTTTCTGACCTTTTAGTGGAGTCTTCGAGTCGGGAATCAGCACGCCTTCATGCCGCCGCTAAACCTGAGTCAGGTGCCTGGTTGCACGCCTTACCCTCACCACATATGGGCACACTGCTGGACAACGACTCTTTGAGAGTGGCTGCTGCTCTAAGGCTGGGGTGCCCAATTTGTGAGCCACACACGTGTGTCTGTGGTGCCACAGTTGAGGCAGATGGGCACCATGGCCTGAGCTGTACGCGATGCGCCGGTCGTCGCCCTCGTCACCATGCCTTAAATGAGATTATAAGGCGTGCCTTGATGTCGGCAGAGGTGCCTTGTGTGCTCGAGCCCCCAGGTTTGTCCAGGATAGACGGGAAGAGGCCGGATGGTCTTACACTGATTCCTTGGCAGAAAGGACGTTGCCTCATTTGGGACGCTACTTGCGTTTGCACATTTGCAGCATGCCATCTTGCCGGTACCCAGAAGTGTGCTGGTGCAGCAGCTGAGGCGGCGGCCCGAAGCAAGCATGCCAAATATTCTGCCTTGGAGTCGGTGTATGATTTTGTGCCTTTTGCTGTGGAAACCTTTGGTCCGTGGGGCTCAGAAGCCAAAAAACTGATCGCCGACATCGGACAGCGATTGAGAGATAGGGGTGGTGACCCACGATCGTGTTATTTCTTGGCTCAGCGAATTTCCCTGGCAATCCAAAGGGGCAACGCGGCTAGTGTTATGGGCACGTTTGGTCAGGGGACACTGTGCGGGGGTTTATTTGACTAGGCTACCTTTCGTAGCTTCTATTTGTATTTTTATTTTATTTTATTTTAGTTTTAAGTTGACATTATGATAATTTATTGTACTTGACATTTATAAATAAATTAGACCAACCAAGTAAGTGAATTTGTATGAAAGGTCCAAAAAAAATTCTCATATTTCGACCTATATTTCTTGGGGAAACTTATTCAATTTCATGGGCTGATTCACCCCTTCAAATATTTGCAGCAAATATTTTTACACCTTCTTCTTCATCAAATCGATGAATTTTACACCTTATATACTTTCACAACTATGTTACCTACCTTATATTTAGATAATTGTTTGATAAGGTCACTTGACAGTTCTTTCGATAGGCCATTTCTCTTGTTGTTAACTAAATCGATCATGGCCAGCAGCTGGTCCTGGGACACCTTCGCGTTGTCCAGGTTTTCGTGGCGGTCCAGCATATTCGACAGGTACCCGATCACGTATTTTGTGTAGTTCTTCAGTTCTAATACGGGTAAGAACAGCTCTTGCCACGCTGTAATAAAATGATAAGTGATAAATAACGCACTAGTGGCTGCTGCCTAAAATATCTAAAATCCAGATTACTGAATATCGCCATCTATCATGTATAAGTAGGTACGTAAATTGTAGTACATCTGCACGGAAATTCCTAAAATAATTGGGGAAGTCGTAACGTAGGTATTGATTATGTTATGATAAGCGAAAATGAAATAATAATCAATCATATTTTCCCGTAATATTACACCGTACTGCATAGTAATAGATGGTAATAGTACCCACTAGTTTTTCTGGGTTCATCACTAATGATCGCAAAACTGGCGATATACTATAAAGTTACAATTAAATATTTGATTCAGAGCATTTTCTTTTTACCAAAATTCGTAAGTGTCAAATGAATGTAAAGCGCAGAAAAGATTATTGTTGAAACATATTGAAGAATCTCATAATATAATACCTATAAATAATTATAAAATTAATATAAATTAAATGTTCTTTTCAGTCGTTTGCACACACTATTTTCAGTTAACTCTTTCTTACACTCTTCACAGTAGGTACCCCAATGGGAGATTTTTTTTATCTCATGTTATCAATCAAGGGCATACCTGAGAGCACACCGAAACTTGATAACGATTTATCTCGCTTTTAACCTAAAAACAAATCGTTGCAAGGATCGATGTGTTTCTGCCTATGAAAATAAATTCACATTTATCAGTTATCACACCTTTCTATCCTTATTATATTTGTATATACAATACAATACAAATAAGTTTATTAAAAAGAAAATTCTTAACTTATAGACAGTTACTAGCGGACCCCGCACTAGGTTAAACCTGTATCGCGGGCGTCCAAGTCGAGCGTTACAAAATAAATCTTTATTAGGTACCGTACCAAGTGCAGATACATGCAAATAAATTAGGAACTAATAGAACATAATAATAAAACTACAAATTTTGAAAAATAAGGGTGTATGTGTGTGTGAGTGTTTGTATAAATGTGTGTTAGTATGTGTTTGTAAATAGAAAAATAATAGTTAGACAGACCAGTGAGGATTGTAGACCAGATCTTCGGTTTGTGTGTAGTTTAAAGCGAGAAGCTTTTTGCGCATTAATGTCTTCGCTTCCTTAGTTTTTAATGTTTTTATGTTATACGCTTTAGCGATCCGATTGTATATAGTGGGGTAGATAAATTTTGGGAACCGGCGTGCAAAAGTCGTCTGAACCCGAGGTCGTGGAACCTTAAAAACTCTTTTCCTTAGCAGTGAAGAATAATCCTCCGAGGTTATGGTTTTGCGATGCACTGCTAATGAAGCTTTAAGAAGAAACAGTTGCCGAACATTAAGAACTGCTGTCTCCTCGTAAAGTGAGTCAGTAGGGTACAGATATGGTTTTTTGTACGTAATCTTTAACACAGCTCTTTGTGCTCGCTCCAGACAGATCATAGTTGACTTGGCTGTGCCGCCCCAGACTGCTATACAATATTGCAAAAGTGATTCACACAATGCGGTGAATACTAATTTGAGAATCCCGACGCTCGCCGAATTCTATTATATATTATTATCATATATCCTAGTTGCTAGAAAGGACGCGCATAAAACCAGGGTATATTATGAGAATATACCCTGAGATGGTTCCGTGTTTCGGATGGCACGTTAAGCCGTAGGTCCCGGTTGCTGTCTATGATCACTTAGACGGCGGTCGTTACACAACCATGTCAGAAGCCTGCTACTTGTAGAAGGCGGTTGAAAAATTCTGACACTAGGTTTCATCGGGTCGTTGGACGATTCGGTGTCCCACACGAAAAGAAGAAGAAGAAGAAGATGAGAATATGACTGTATTACACTACAATAAAAGTGAAATATTTAAGGAATAACTCAACAAACCATAAGCTGAGGGTGAAACACTAATACGTTTATATGTACTTTTTTTACCTCGATTATGATAGAGTACAGTGAGTGAATACTGGATCATGTCACGATAATTGTTCTCATAGTTTTTAGTGCCTACCTTTTTGTAACAACACTTAATTACGTGTGTATGACTGTAGAACCAAATAAACATTTATCCTATTCTATTCTATAAGAACCTTGAACATAGATTTAACAAAAGTGAACTTACCCTTCATCCCAACAGAGAAGTCGCTCAGTCCTCCCTGGCCCAAAGCCCACAGCAACGACAGACCGATAGGCGGCCTATTTTGATAAGAGTTCCGCAAACTAGCACTCTTCTGCACAGAAGTAATGCAGAACTCCGGGTGATCCTGAGCCAGCATTTGGAGAAGCAGACGGTGACCATTCACATTTTGACCTACGAAGAAGTTGATGGATCAAAACATGAAAGTTTATACACGGTTTCATATATAGTCCATTTTCACCAGGATTAGATGCTAACTTAAAACGAGTCATTTTGTTTAACGATAGATTTACAACTGTGCATTCAGAACTGTACTGCATTCGCAGTCATGCTGCGACTAAGCTCAGTCATGCGTAAAGTTACGTCACGTAGTTTCTTCGGTGGTATACTTTCAAATTATAAAGTGAATGCTTGTATTTTACTTTATATTTTTTAATTGAAACAAAGTAATGGGTGAATGCCTGAAGTATCAGGAGCACTGTTACGAAAGATAATAGTATTGTACACACACAAATCACGCCTATATTCCTGGCGGAGTAGGTAGAGCGTAAAAGACCGTAAAATTACAGTCTTTATCGCCATGTCTGACAATATTTGAGGGTCGTTTCAGATGTCATGTATCACTATAGTGACGAGTTGTTAGCCTGTCGCCTAAAACTGCAATACAAATGAAACCCTCGAGTCCGTTAGTCGGCTTCTACGACACCCAAGGGAAAGAAATGGGATGATGCTATTCTAAGCTGAGATCTCTCTGCACCACGCACAACATATTAAAATAATACATGTCTGTGTATATTTATTAGTTCTACTATTATTGACAGTCTGGCGTAGTGGATAGTACCCCTGCCTTCCTTCTACGCCGAGGGTCGTGGATTCGATCCCCACTGGACACAAATATTTGTTAAGTCAATTTTCAAATAATTGTATTTATAAGTGTTTTCTATGTATTTATTTACAAATAAAAAGTATGTAAGTATTAATATCAGCTATCTAGTTCTCATAGTTACAAGCTTAATTTGAGGCTAGATGGCATTGTCTGAATTGTTCAGGATATTTATATATGTAAGGAACATTTTTTATAAACTCACCTCTGCTCATATCATTAGCCAGAGCCGTCAGTGTGACATCAAAGAACAGCTGAGCATTGGCTTTGCCGGCGTCGTGCAAAACATTCTCCAACGCTTCTTTGACATCACTCGGTGCTACCGAGACAGGGTAACTAGATGGGTACACCATGAACGTGGGATCTTCTATGTCAATCTGGGTCTTAGAGTTCAGGAAATTAGCGACTTCTTTCAGCCAAACCAGTGGCGCATTGGAGAATCTGACTTTATTCGTCGTTATTACTGTTGCTAGTTCGGCTACATCAATCTGTAAGGAAATTATATAAAATGTGAATCTTTTAGATAATGTGTTTTTAACAACATTCATTCTAAGATTTACTATGTTACCTATGTTATACTTGTAACAAGTGTAGGTACAATACAGTAATGTCTTGAAAAACTTGGAGAGTGTTCGTGACTTTTCTCAATTTAGGAAATCTTTTCAATTGACAGTTCTTAAAACCCCATCGAGAGTGACAATGACAAGTAATTCCAAAATTTTTCACAATCTCAAACCGGGGTTTAAAAACTGTCAATTGAGAAGGTTTCCCAAATTGAGAACATTCACGAATGCACTCTTGAGCGCCCAATCTAAACCCACTAATATTTAATGATCATTAGTCATTACTAATATCTGACGCTACATAATTACGATATAAGTAAATAATATATTTATTCCCTGACAATGGTTAAACTGTTTTATATTCCTACAATAGCTGAGCATCAGTTCTAAGTTAACTACACTTAGAACTGATACTCAGCTATTGTAAACAATAGAACGGGTACATTAATTATGATTTTACAAATCAGAAACAGATATATTACGTTTCAAATGTGTGGGAATTGAGTACAAGGCTTATAAGGTTGTTTAAATAAGCGGGCGAAGTAGTTAAAAATACATACAGCTTCCAAAGCTGCCTCTAGCGTCTTTGGTGGTTTAGGTTTCGCCGCTTCCTTTTTTTCCTGCTTTTTCTTCTTTTCTGCTTCTTTCTTTTTATTTACCGGCTTACGGTCGTCGTCAATCTCCATTCCAGAATAGAAGGACTTGGCTTGGGTGTGAGACGCTGGAAAAGAGATCAGTAAAATTGATCTTCTCTCTAACACTGAATAATTAATGCTAAACAAGATAGTATAAGTTTAAAAGACAATAAATAATATTTTTTTATTATTGTTGTTTTTTATTATCCTTATTTTACGATTACAGTAGTTCCTTCGACACATGCCTATCTATACTACGTTATTATGAATATAACCTGCTGCTTCATGTTAGCGCTACAGAAAACTATAAAGTTTCTTAACATGTTGGCTGCCACTATGAGTATGCTCATAGTTGGCAGTGAATGTGTTAAACTCAGTCAGGG
The DNA here is from genome assembly GCA_029255805.1 of Keiferia lycopersicella. Taxonomy (NCBI): domain Eukaryota; kingdom Metazoa; phylum Arthropoda; class Insecta; order Lepidoptera; family Gelechiidae; genus Keiferia; species Keiferia lycopersicella. Next base: position 15,190,277 of record JARACZ010000005.1, on the reverse strand, counting down.
AAAAATTCCACTGTATATTAATAAAAGCCCATATGGTGCCAGCGTAGGAGAACATCTCATCAAATTATACTGGTGGATGTTGTAAAAAGCAACCAGGCTATAATGACCCAGGTAATAATGGATAGCAGCGTTCAATATTAATGTAAAATTTTGAGTTTTGCCTATCAGTATGTGAGGAATATGGCAGAGCTCCCAACAAGGGGAGGCCTAGGTAAGTCTTTAGTAATGTGCATTGGTGGACTGTTATGACTGTACCTAATATAAATAATGCAAAAATACGTGTGAACGAGTTATCAAAGTCATTCAGAGCAAGGCTGGTTTGATTGTAGAGCCATAGTGTTAATATTTTTAATAACTTACCGAAGTCTTCATTCCTAGGCCCATTCTTAATCTTCTTCTCTTCAGGCCCATTGGCATTTTTCACCTTCCCATTCTGAGATTTCTTGTTCTTTCCAACAACTTCCCATTTTTCGCTAGACATGATGATGAATTCAAGAGATTTTAGGCAGATTTTATCTCAATATTTACTGTAAATAACACAAAATCTGACGACAGATAGGTTACACGTCAAAATTTGTCAGCAATAAAAAAAAAGCCGGGGAAGTGAAGGGACGCTTCTTATTGGACGATAAACTCCACCTCGGACAAAACGTGGCACTGATATGCAACTTAAATGCATCCAGTCAATTTTCTGGCTTCAGTATATGAATTCAAAATACAAATTATCAAAATATTTGAAAAATTATGTGAGATAACCGAATCCTAATTCTAGTTAGACAAAAATATATAAAAAATAAAATATGAAAGTATAATTCTGGTTTCGTATATTACCGGAAAGTTACGGTTTTCCTCTCAACACTACTTATGATCTACTAGGGACGTAGCACTGTTGATAACTTTTTTTTATCGACAATTTGTATAGCTTTATATTTTCTTTCTTTATTTTTATATGTTCAATTTTTTGTATAATTTTCAAGTAAACAGATAGAATTACTGTTAAATAGATAAACTTATAGAATATTCAAAAAGTTATTTTGTAACTTATTGGAGGCCCGCCCAGCGGCTGCGCTCCCTTGAAACTAATTTTCCCGTAGGAATAAGATATTTTCCTGGGAAGTATTATGCATATAAATAAACCTTCCTTTTGAATTACTTTATCTTTAAAAAAGCCCCATCAAGATCCAGCGGGTAGTTTTAAAGATCTAGGCGTACACACAGACGCGGGAAGCGACTTTGCTAATGGTTATGATCTGTCGATTACGATATAATAATCGACTGCACGCACTGCACTATGTGTGTGGATTTTCATGTCATACCACTTCTATTTTTTTGTGTTTTCCTCGCGAAATGGGAAGTGAACTGACACTGTGACATGCACGAAAATTATATCGTGATTTTGTGTGAGAAATTGTTCAATTTGCACATATTTATGTGAAGCCCGTGTAGTTTTTAATCAAAGAATTTACGTGAAAAGTTTTTAAAGATAGACAGACAAGAAGAATGGAGGAGAAGTTATTACTATTGTGCGATGTGTCCACAAGTTTGCGTGAAAGGGTGTTTTTCGCAGCCCGAGATGGAATGTCCCTCACCCTTTACGCTTTGCTGTATGAAAAGAGTACAGACGAAATTGACGAAGTCCTCAACAGCGTAAGTATTGTGCGAATTTACTACAATAGTATAAACTTGTCAGTTCTTTGCATGCAATAGTCACGGTGTATTTTCTATTTTTATCGTTGCGTATCGAAGTTACCTTTTGGCTAATGCGCGTCAGATGTGATCGTGCGCGTAATTAATTGTTTTTTTGGTGCGAGCGGTGAGATTTGCGTAGTTATCTCTCTCTTAGCACTTGGCCTTGGTAGGTACTTATCAGGAAAGGGGCTGGATAGCTATAGTTACCGTTGATAGGTTACGCATACATACATACATACATACACATACTCAAATCACGCCCTTATCTCTTGCGGGGTAATTAGTAATTTACTCATATCTACTCAAATTGTTAGGTTTTAATTCCTTGTCACAATAACTAACTCAGTCATAGAATTGCGGGGCTTTGTCTACTTTGACCATTTATAATAAAATACTGCCTAACTTGCCCAGGAACAACAAAGGCATGATTAGTTTATTCAGTAATAAATCTACCATAATTTCATTCACTTTACATTATTCTTTATGGTATCAAAATGTGAAAAAGATTTCTGTAAATTTTTTTGCAGTGTCAAGTCTGTGTAGAATAGTTTTTGAAATTCAATAATTAAGTTGTACTGTTAGGCTGAAGTTTTTGCCTTCTTAGATGATGCCTGGTGTTTAGGGACAGCCCTCCAAATACTGATAGGGTGCATGCAGACCATGAAACTGAAGAACTTTCCCCTAGGAACTTATGTTAAGAAATGACAAAAAAATTTCAACATCCCATACATAATCTTGATCAGCTGACTGCATTCACTATGGGAAACCAAATTTTTTTGGACATTTCCTGACATATGTTCCTAGCGGAACTTACATATCTTAAGCAAAGTATAGCTTCTGAATCTACATGCCTAACTACACTGACTCCCTAAATCTCACAAACAATGTAGCACTCCCTGGGAATATTTTAATTTAATTTAATTTAATTTTATTTACCTACAACATCTTGCACTACGCTCACCAATTTCGCCTCCCAAGCATGGTGAGTATCGCAAAACCCCTCTCCTGGGGAGGCCTTTGTCTAGCAGTAGACTGTTGTTGTGACTGTAGTAGTAATAACTGCTTTTTTACTAGTAGGGCATGGCATAAATTAAAATTTATCAATTGTAGTTTAAAAAGTATCACATATTGCATCCTATCTAAGGGGCTAAATAGACCTAAAAGAGACTTTTATAAGGGATTTCTACCCTAGATAGAATGCAGAAACCCTGCCTAAAAATAGGTATTAAATCTTCAGGATATTTACTATGATGTTATTGTTTCCAAAACATGATATTAATAATCGAAAAACATTCAAGTTACCACTCTAAAAAACCCATTTTATTGCATACTGCAATAATTAAGTGATTAATATCAGAATGAGCACCTAACAATCATCATATAACCATAATATTGTTTTTAATTTTCAAATAACTTATTTTTGACCAAGTCATCATCAGAATACAAAAAATAATCAAATCAGCAAGATTCTGTTCAGTTCGTATTCTGACATTTGTCAGAAAGGGACCGGTTTATGTCCTAATAAGACTGGGAACAAATTCGCAAAGCAATAAATATCAACTTATGTGAGTGACCCACCAGAATCGAACCCAGAACCTTCTGCGTCAAAGGTAGTCGCACTGCCACTGCGCCACATTGGTTGCACTAAGGTAAATGACATGCTATTGAACCCTGGGATATTTATACCAATGAACATCTGTAAACATGCCATTCGGTACAGTTATCTTGTTTTTATTTTGAGTGTTTGGCTTGGTGATCTTCCTGAGGTTATTTCTGATCTGTTCAGGGTCAACGGTGTGAGAAGGTCATGTTTATGTTTGGTTTGGAACATTCATATCACTACTACTGGCCCGCCCAGCGGCAGCGCCCGCTGTAACGCATTTTCCCGTGGGAATTAGATGATTTCCCGGCAAGTAATATGCATACCTTCCTCTTGAATTATTCTATCTAATAAAAAAAACTGCATCAAAATCCATTGTGTATTTTTAAAGATTTAAGCAAACGTACATACAGACGCGAAAAGCGACTTGCTTTATTTATACTTTGTAGTGATTTGTAACTGCAATTTAATTTAATTAATAGACATTTAGCTCCATAGCTTGATACCTAAAGGAGAAGTAAACTAAGGAAAATGGACCTTATGTCATAGCATTTGCCCGAAACTGACAGACGTCACCGTATCAAGCTATATTTTAAGCACCATAGGTGTCGGTGTTAAAGGGCAGAGCACACCGCGTGCGCGTATGCCGATCGTATGCGTTTATGCAGTGCAAACAGTGTGCTATCTCTTATACAGTCCCACCCCCACCCATACATTGCAACCGGCACGCACGTAAATACGTGCACGCATATTGGTTGCGTACGCGGGCGGTGTGCTCTGCCCTTAAGTATAAGAAAACTTCTTGTTAACTACAAATAAAACAATGATATTTACTATTTCTCGATGTTAGTAGAAAATAAGATTTACCCACTTTATTTTCATTTGTAATTAATTGTAATATGTATATTTTTTTATAAGTTTATTGTTGTTGTAATAAAATAACATAAGGATTTATAAATAAAACAATTGTCATGTGCAGAAAGAATAATAATATACTTCATAATAATGACCCAGTCATCTAGCGAATTAGAGTATCTGCTGGTGGCTGTTAGGGGCAAACATAATATCTATCTATGCTCAATTTACTTCGTTTTTGTGGAATATAATCGTCACAACTGGAACTCATTCGAACACGCACTCACTACATTACATCATTTTGACGATAGTTTATTTCCTGTAAGTAAATATATATGAACGAAACAAGTGGATCACAATTCCGCCGCCTGGGATAGAGCCGACCGTGGTGTAATGGTTAACACGTCTGACCCGGCTAGTCAGAAGACGTGGGTTCGAATCCCATCGGTGGCGAGGATTTATTCCGCTTGTTTAGTTTGTATTAACTTTCTAACAAAAAGTTAATAGTTTGTTTCATTCATCATCATCCGCATCAGACCAGTCATATGGCGAACATCTCGATTCCAGGATGTATGCTGTGAAGGAGTGAAATGCACGCCGCTGACGGCGGCAGCGCGGCACGGCCGCGAGGGTGCCGTCAGGATCCTACTAGAGAAATTCAGACCTCCAGTCCGGCTCGAGACAGAAGGCACAGTCAAGTTCGACGAATACGTTATTGAAGGTAAATGATTCTTAATTATTGTTGTCTATAATTGGTCCGATACCGTGTGAATGATGTAAGAATCCGTAAGAATGATGATTCCGTGTTTTGGATGGCCGTAGGTCTCGGTTGCTGTCTATGCTCATTTAGACGGCGGCCGTTACACAACCTTGGCAGAAACCTACTACTTATAGTAGGCGGTAGAAAAATTCTGACACTAGGATACATTGGGTCATTGGACGACTTGTACTACACGAAAAAACATGTTGATGTGTTGATGTTGTTTACCCTGTAAAAAACGAAAACATCAATTTTAGAAAGACTTGGAAAGGCACACTTCGAGACCTATATTACCTAAATCCTAAAAAAGTTATGAGTTTGTTTTTTGTTGGACTTACGGCCCCGTGGCCATCAAAACTACGCCTGTCGGCTTGGTAGGGAGCACGAGCTCACCCGGAAATAATTGATTGGTTGATCAAACAACAAGCCCAATCACGCCCTTGGGGCGAGACTGGGCTTAGTAGTTGTTCTGGGAAGAACGGATCGGACTGATTGTGAGTTTGTTTACCTTCCAAATATTTCTTGGAAAGCTCGTTTTGTCTTAATTAGTTCAATGCCAGAAAAACTAAACAAAGGAAACCAAATAATTCCTTCATTTGTCACAAAAACAATAGTAATAAGTATGTACTTCCCGAGACTTTGTGTGTTTTGAGAACGTTGACTCGTATTTTTTTGTGACGTCGTCTGAAAGCGTGGCGCTATTTTTAAACTCGGGAGAAAAACTAAAAGCGATGTTGCTTTTAAATGTGCTATTATTCGGGAACAAAGCATTGTTGAAGTGTCTCGATTGTGTCTTGATTTGACAGATTGTCTGATAAATACGTTTCTTATTTTGCTAAAAGTCCGAGACAAAGTGGCAATCCGTACCGATAAAGAAACAATCTGCAAATGGCGGCTAATTGTCGTCTTTGTGTGATTTCTCTCTCCCACTGAGGCTCTTACATGTACCAGGCATTCATGCTTTCTCCTTCCCATAGTAAATGCAGTCAGCTGATCGCAATTTTGTATGGGAGGTCAATTTTTTTTTATCGTTTCCTGACATAATGTGTCCTAGAGGAAAGTTGATCAGTTTCATGGTCTGCTTGCACCCTATCAGTATTCGGGACGCTGTCCCTAACATCGTTTATCTGATGATGTTATAGTTTTGTGTTGAAAAAACTTGGGAATCGGGCACAAAGGCACAAAGAAAACCTAAGATTCACCTCTTGGCTTTCATCCAAACCCTTTGTTCGTTATGAATTAGGTATATTTTGTTAATCCGGGCGTGTGAGTGTTGGCAATGCATCCGAAGCTGAGTCGCAGTTAGGGTTAGGCAGGCATGCGTCGGTCGTGTGCCGTAGCGTCATTGTTTACGAAAAAAAAATCGCCATGAAGAAAATATAACCATATTGCACTTTTTATAACTCGAAACTTTGTTATCATTGTTCTTAAAAAGTATCTTTAAAGTAAAGAATTAGTACATTCTACTTTTATCTAAACGCATACCTACTGATTGCATTTATAAACGGAAATAATATTCAAATTATAGTCTTAGTTTCAACATGTTCAACAGATTTAGAGCACGAGGTAGATATTGCGCAATGATTACACCTACTAGTGTTTTGAAAAACATCGCACACTATATAAAAAATAGTCCAAAAACGGAACAGGGATGTGCCATCATCGAGAATAATCCCTAAGTGGGAATGCTCCATATGGAAATTCCTCGGGGCGGGAACATTCCAAATAGCTGGGATCTTGTCGGCAAAACCACGTAATAATACTAAGTAAAAATTATAACTTACTAGACTTACATAATCCATAAATTTGTTATTATTAGGTATTATTGTGAGCCTGAAGTGTCCCACTACTTCCCTTCTTCCATTAATCCCTCTGCTGTCCATTCATACGTCATTATAATAAATCAGTAGCGAATTGTTGTCTGTTTATGTAAATATTATAATTGGAAAATAATTTCGTATCTCTTATAGTTTATCTGGGCTGTTGGTTTTCCAGATATTCTAGACTCTCAAGTGCGGACAAAAAGTTTCTTTTAGGAACATTCCCACTTGAGCATTATTCCCTTGTATTCCCGACGTCGGCCCATCCCTGATCTGTCTTGAAACCGTATTGTCAGTGTATGGTGTATCCAAGTAATACATACATAAATCACGCCTTCATTCCTCGCGGGGTCGGCAGAGCGATAATGATAGCAAAATTACGGTCGTTATCGCCACGTCTGGCAATAATTGAGGGTCGTTGCAGATAAGTCGTGTATCACTATAGTAAAATTGCATACACTTAAAACCCTCGAGTCTCTCAGTAACCTCTTAAGACACGGGAAAGAAATGGGGTGATGCTATTCTAAGCCGCCATCACCCGGATCCAAGTCACATTTTTTATAAGCCAATTCTATATGTGCAACCGATTTATTTAAGAATCTGATTCACGCGTCAATTCACACCGGCTAAGCAGCGCTGATTCGATCCGGAGTTAGTCATTCTTCGAATATAATCGTAGTATTTTTCAGTTGTGCTCTGATCTGAATGACTAGATGGATTGAAATTAATATGTATTTATTAATATGTTATTTCATACGTATACTTGAATCGATTATTTTGTCCTTAATGTAATTTACAGAGTGTGGCCCACAACAGGGGCACATTTGTATGGGAGGTCCAAAATATGTATTTCTCATATTTTAAGGGGTGAATTAGACTATAAAACTGAACAACTTTCTCCAATAAACATAGGTCGAAACAAGAAATTTTTTTGGACCTCCCATACAAATTGACTTTGTCGGTCGGTAGTTTTGTATGGGAGGTACAATTTTTTTCATATATTGATCTATGTTCCTTGGGGAAGTTATTCAGTTTCATAGGCTGGTTCACCCCTTACAATAATAATAATAAATAAATGCTTTATTTTCCTCTCTCTCTCTCTTTTCGTGTGGGAAACCAAGTCGTTCAACGACGGCCGACGACAAACGACAATTTTCCTTCAAAAGTTTACAAAAACTTATTTCAAGGTTTAGAATCGCCTTTTGAGCAGATAAAAACGTGATGCCGCTCTTCCATAACATTATATATACAAAATATTTGCAGCAAATATTTTTACACCTATGTATAACGAACTATCTCCTTCCAGGCGCCACAGCGCTATGGTGCGCCGCCGGGGCCGGCCACCTTGGCATTGTAAAGCGCCTGGTCCGCGCCGGCGCCAACGTGAACCATTCCACTAAGACCCTCAGCACGCCACTGCGCGCGGCCTGCTTCGACGGCAGGCTGGACATCGTCAAGTACCTGGTCAGGCACGGAGCCGACATACACAAGGCCAACAAGTACAACAACACGTGTCTCATGATCGCCGCGTATAAAGGACATTTGGACGTGGTGAGTCTACTTCCCCCATAGAGTACGCCACTGCGCGCGGCTTGCTTCGACGGCAGGCTGGACATCGTCAAGTACCTGGTCAGGCACGGAGCCGACATACACAAGGCCAACAAGTACAACAACACGTGTCTCATGATCGCCGCGTATAAAGGACATTTGGACGTGGTGAGTCTACTTCCCCCATAGAGTACGCCACTGCGCGCGGCTTGCTTCGACGGCAGGCTGGACATCGTCAAGTACCTGGTCAGGCACGGAGCCGACATATACAAGGCCAACAAGTACAACAACACGTGTCTTATGATCGCCGCGTATAAAGGACATTTGGACGTGGTGAGTCTACTTCCGCTCATAGAGCATAAGTATTTTATCTTCTTCTTAGCGTGTCGATAAGAAGAAGATAAAATACTTATGCTCTATGAGCGGAAGTATTTTATGGTATACGCGTATAAAGGTTTGACCGAAATATTGCAAGAAAACGGTAATTTTTAGAGGTGTAGATATCCTCATAATGTTGCTTATCTGTCTTTTCGTGTGGCTGTACTTAATCATAGACAGCAACCGGGACCTACTGTCTAACGTGTCATCCAAAACACGAAACCGTGTTTCTTTTCTTACGGACAATCGGGTGGTTCATCCCGCAATGTCCTAACCAGACTGGGAACAAATTCACATAGTGATAAATATCAACTTTGTAAGTGACCCACCGAGAATCAAACCCGGAACCTTCTGCGTCAAAGGCAGTCGCACTACCACTGCGCCACATCGGTCGTCTTGCGTATTATCTGGTTATTATTCTCTTTTGGTTTTTGTTGCATTTATCCATCGCGCTGCTGAGTTGACATAAGAATTTTATAAGATTATACATTAATTGATATTTACGCTACTCTAAGTTTAATATCGGGTATTATTAATAGTAGATTACGTACTGAGGTATGTAACCTATCAATAACAACCGAGGTTTTTTAACGCCCGAGCAGAGCGAGGGCGGTACCTTTCCGAGGTTGTTATTGATGTTACATCCGTGGTACGTATACTGCTTTACATATCGAATGAAAAGTGAGTAAAATAAAGTGATAAATACAAAAAAACGACCCATAAATGATGACTGTATCGTCTGGTATTCAAATTGCACCACGAAACTTTTTTTTCTATGATTGAAAAATATTGAATTAATATGAAAGAAAAGTATCCTAACATAAAGTAGACATTTTTTTGATCGTAGGGATATTAGTCATTTTTGCTTTTGTTATTGTGATATTGAGTAATAATTCGACAAACTCATTTATTGAGGTTATAAAAATACAGATTAAAAATATAATTCCTGCGTTCAAGCAAGACAATTCGTAGTGGCCAGTTCGAAATTTAAAATCGTATAAGAAATTGATTTCAACTTTTTAATTGCCGCGATTCTATTGGTTCTTTTTCTAGTTCCATATTTAAAATTACTTACAGGCTTAGTTTTAAAACCTCGCCTGTAAGTTGAACTTACAGGTCGTGTTTTTTGTCAGTAATGACCCACTTTCAGAGCATGAGATATGTAAAGTATTTTTCATATAAGTACAGTTAAAGATTACTTAGAAAATTTCCCATTGTTGTTACAGGTACAATTTCTACTAGACAGCGGCGCGCGGGTGGACGAGAGAGCGTTGTGCGGGGCGACGGCGCTACACTTCGCAGCGGAGTGCGGCCACGCGGCCATCGTGTGTGCGCTCATCGACCACAACGCGAAGATACTTAGCAATGAAAATGGTAAGAAGTACCTTCTTCTTCTATCGTGTGGGAAATGGAGACAAATAATATTATTCCAAATTATGGAACAAATCTTTTCATTCTCTTTGCCTTTTCCCGTTTTCTGTCGGGGTCGGCTACCTAACCTAGGGGATTTGACGTGGAACCTTTGCAACCTGAAGGCTAACCTGGCTCGAATCCTAGGTTAAGTAACAATCAAATATCAGTTGAGTTCAAATTTTATTTGAATGTGGGTTTCATCACGATGTTTCTCCTTCACCGTAAAAGCTGTCGGTAAATGTGCGTGAGTAAAAACATATTGGTACATGGCAGGGATGGAACTCGGGTTTCACGATTGTGAGACCGGTGTCCTAACACCTTGGCCACCGACGCAGGGTTCGAATCCCGGTCGACGCTTGTAAATTTTTCAATTTCTTATATGAAATATATATTAAATAAAAAAATAAACGTAACTTGACAGGTATGACACCACTGCAGTGCGCAGCGGAACGCGCCCGAGCGTCCGTCGTAGAGATACTAGCGGCGCGGCCCGAAGTGACGCGCGCGCAGGCCATCGAGGCGTACGAGCTGCTTGGAGCCTCATTCGCCAACGACAAGGAGTACTACTGTCTCAGGGTAAGCATACACACACACACACACACACACTCATATATACTAGCGGCGCGGCCCGAAGTGACGCGCGCGCAGGCCATCGAGGCGTACGAGCTGCTTGGAGCCTCATTCGCCAACGACAAGGAGTACTACTGTCTCAGGGTAAGCATACACACACACACACACACATATATACTAGCGGCGCGGCCCGAAGTGACGCGCGCGCAGGCCATCGAGGCGTACGAGCTGCTTGGAGCCTCATTCGCCAACGACAAGGAGTACTACTGTCTCAGGGTAAGCATACACACACACACACACACATATATACTAGCGGCGCGGCCCGAAGTGACGCGCGCGCAGGCCATCGAGGCGTACGAGCTGCTTGGAGCCTCATTCGCCAACGACAAGGAGTACTACTGTCTCAGGGTAAGCATACACACACACACACACACATATATACTAGCGGCGCGGCCCGAAGTGACGCGCGCGCAGGCCATCGAGGCGTACGAGCTGCTTGGAGCCTCATTCGCCAACGACAAGGAGTACTACTGTCTGAGGGTAAGCATACACACACATACACACACACACACACACACACACACACACACACACACACACACGCACATATCACGCCTGTATCTCTAGGCTCTGTAGAAACATAGGTTGATAAATGAAAAAAATATAATATCCACTACATAAAATATGTGTTGACTGATCGGGTCAAGTAGTAGTTAGTACGGGAGGATTTTCTTTTTTCATATTTCGACAAAGTTGTTCAGTTTCATGGGCTAATTAAACCCTTAAAATGTTCCCTGTGTTTCTAATATGACTATCTATTTCCCAGATGGCGTACCAATACCTTCACCGGGCGATGGCGATGCGATACGACACACGATACGGCCTACTTCTGAAGAAACCTGCCGACCCGATACCAGCTTACGACAATTGGAGAGAAAGCACTACTCTAGAGGTATATATATGTATGACTGTCCCGAGGGCATAGCGGATAGTACTCCTGTGTGAATTGTCCAGGGTATTTATTTATTTATTATTTTGTTCTTGCTTGCTCTGATGCCTAATGCTTTAACCCTGTTGTACATAGGAATGTTTTACATAGTTTATTTAGTGTTTGTATAGTATTATTGAATGTTTTATTTTATATTTATTATAGTTTGGCGGTTATCTATTTACCTAAGATACAGGAATATCTATCTATTCTTTGTTTAGAGAATAGTTTGCCGTCATAACTAGTTTCGTTTAACTTTATCTTTTATAATCTGTAAAATATAGTATGATCTCCGTGACGTTTGTGACTTTGGAGCAAATGCTATGACATAACTTCCATTTTCCTAGTAAGCAAATTAAAATAAGCCTTATGTCATAGCATTTACTCCAAGGTCACAAACGTCACATCCTATATTTTACAGACTTTAAGAAAACAGGTTCGCACTTTTTACGTCCGTTGAAGTCGGTGCCGTGTGTTGCCGGCTTAGAATAGCATAACCCCATTTCTTTCCCTTGGGTGTCGTAGGAGCCGACTACGGGACTCAAGGGTTTCATGTGTATTGTAGTTTTAGGCGACAGGCTGACAACCTGTCACCATGGTGAAACAACTATCTAAAACAACCCTCAAACATTTGTCAGACGTGGCGATAACCACCGTCATTCTACGGTCGTTAACGCTCTGCCTACCCCGCCAGGGATACAGGCATGATTTGTGTATGTATGTATGTATGTTGAAGTTGGTTCTCTTGCTTTTTCATTTTGTTCTTACCTGATGGCTAATGCTTAACCCTGTCTTATCGCAGGACGTGGAGCGCATCCACAACCGCGCGCACAGCCTGCACATGGAGGGCCTGGCGGTCCGGGAGCGCATCCTGGGCCGCGCCTGCCCCGACCTGCCGCACCCGGTGGTGTTCAGAGGCGCGGTGTTCGCCGACGAGGCCAGGTTCGACCGGTGCCTCGCGCTGTGGAGGCACGCGCTGCAGCTCAGGCTCCACAACCAGGTGATGCTCGCGCCAGTGCACCAGTGCACCAGTACACGCGCCAGTGCACCAGTGCACGCGCCAGTGCACCAGTACACGCGCCAGTGCACCAGTACACGCGCCAGTGCATCAATACACGCGCCAATACACGTGCCAGTGCACCAGTACACGCGCCAGTACACCAGTACACGCGCCAGTGCACCAATACACGCTAGTGCACCAATACACGCGCCAGTGCACGCGCCAGGAAAAGAGTCAGTGCACGCGCCAGTGCACGCGCCAGGAAAAGAGTCAGTGCACGCGCCAGTGCACCATTATTTGCACCAATATACACATCAATACATGCACCAATATACACACCAATACTCGCACCAATATACACACCAATACACGCACCAATATACACACCAATACACGCACCAATATACACACCAATACTCGCACCAATATACACACCAATACACGCACCAATATACACACCAATACTCGCACCAATATACACACCAATACACGCACCAATATACACACCAATACACGCACCAATATACACACCAATACACGCACCAATATACACACCAATACACGCACCAATATACACACCAATACTCGCACCAATATACACACCAATACACGCACCAATATACACACCAATACACGCACCAATATACACACCAATACTCGCACCAATATACACACCAATACTCGCACCAATATACACACCAATACACGCACCAATATACACACCAATACATGCACCAATATACACACCAATACACGCACCAATATACACACCAATACACGCACCAATACCACACAGTCTCCACATGGAGGGTTCGACTACATAGCGCTGCGTTTTCCATAATTGCGTCCCAGGCAGCGCAGTGTCTGTGGTCTTGCCTCAGACACTGATTAAATCGCCAGGCACAGACACACCAATACACGCACCAATATACACACCAATACACGCACCAATATACACACTAATACACGCACCAATATACACACCAATACACGCACCAATATACATACCAATACTCGCACCAATATACACACCAATACACGCACCAATATACACACCAATACTCGCACCAATATACACACCAATACTCGCACCAATATACACACCAATACACGCACCAATATACACACCAATACACGCACCAATATACACACCAATACACGCACCAATACCACACAGTCTCCACATGGAGGGTTCGACTACATAGCGCTGCGTTTTCCATAATTGCGTCTCAGGCAGCGCAGTGTCTGTGGTCTTGCCTCAGACACTGATTAAATCGCCAGGCACAGACGTACAAGGCCAATGATGATGGTGATGATATTATTGCATTTACTTGTACACACACACACACACAAACACATTTTAATTCTGTCCTCACTCACACATTGCATAACTTTATTCTGTATTATTGACAGGTGTCAGTCGTGAAGGACCTGCTCAGATTTGCTCAAGTATTCTCACAGATGATCCATATCGGAATAGAACTGCCATTACAACAGGTTAGTACCATTCATATCACAGGTAGAACACGTACAGATAAAGAAACGATCTGTATATGCCGTGTGATGTCTGCTTGGAATAGCATCACCCCATTTCTTCCCGCAGGTGTTGTAAAATGCAACTAAGTGACCCGAGGTTTCATGTGTATTACAATTTAGGCGACAGGCTGACAAGCTGTAACTACAGTGATAGACGATACATCTGAAAGGGCCCTCAATACTGGTCAGACGTGGCGATCACGACCGTAATTTTACGATCGTTAACGCTTTGCTTACCCCGCAAGGGATAAAGGCGTGATATATGTATGTGTATGTATGTAGTATCATTAATTTCACAGGTAGAACCGGTACAGATAAAGAAACGATCTGTAAGGCGGTTACTTAAGTGTGAGGGAGAAAGCATGAACGCCTGGTATATGCAAGAGCCTCAGTGGAAAAGAGAAAGCACGACAAACGGCCGCCATTTACAGATCGTTTTTTTTATCTGTACGGGTTTTACTATTATTATGTGTAAGATTGTCCGCGATTATCTCGCGTTTGGATGAACCGATTTTGATGCGGTTTCCAGAAAAGTATTTTGTCAGACTGAGAAGAAGGTTTTAGGCATGTCAACTGACAAAAAAATGGAGGTTTGCACTTTTTAGGTCCGTTGAAGTCCGTTCTCTTTAGTTATTAAAACAAAGTTATTATGCTATTTCAACAATAAGTTATTATGCCGTGTGATGCCGGCTTAGAATAGCATCACCCCATTTCTTTCGGTTAAAAAGTAGCTCACTTGACCGGCCAGTCCACAAATCTATTGTTGTTTGTTGACCTTTCCCTAAACGAATGCTGTTTTACTTATATATCCTAAAACTGATAGCTGATAGGATGGTTGCAGTAGTGTTCCGTCGATTTGCTCTTATACATATAGCTTAGATATGTATTATTTTATATTAATGTATTTATTAGTATATTATATTTTGTATACAGAATTATTTGTGTATTGATATGTAAAATTGTATATGTATTTTATTATTATTTATTTATGTAGTAGATAATATTTGCACTATCCCGCTTCCATAGTCGCACTCTCTCTTTCACCCTAAGGTTGCCTGGTAGAGAATGCTACCTAGCATTAAGGCCGCCTGTTGTACTGTTTCCTTTGTTTGTGTTTTCTTCATGTTGTTAAATTTTGTGCAATAAAGAATTTTGTTATGTTATGTTATGTTACATGCACATTTTGATTAATGCTTGTGATCATTACATTACATTATATACTAACATAGTTGTATAAGTCATAATTTTCCTCTGCTTTGTGTTGGTAGGTACTAATAACTATGGACTGTGGTTGTCTGATAATGAACAATTTTTATTTTATTATTCTCAGGTATGCTACGTACTAGAAGCGTGTGCCCAAGAGCTGAAGAGATTGGAAAAGCCACAACCGAGCCACGACCCGGACTCCATAATGGTGAGCGTTTGTACTTGCTACCGTGTCGTACTACTCACTAGCCATTGTTCAAAGTATTGCCAATTTTATATTAACTTAATAAAGAATATGGATGTAGCTATAGAAACTATGGTGATCCTTTTATTATTTGACAAAACAGTAGATTGAGGAGATTAACGAAAGAGATATACAGGGTGTTAGGGACAGCGTCCCGAATACTGATAGGGTGCAAGCAGACCATGAAACTGAATAACTTTCCCCTAGGAACATTATGTCAGGAAACGACAAAAAAAATCGACCTACCATACCAAATCGCGATCAGCTGTCTGCATTTACTATGGGTGACCAAAAATTTTTTGACGTTTTGTATAAGGCGAGTGTTAGTGGAAACGTTGGAAAGGGAAGGCCGCCTACCTGGACTAAATCGGGGACGTTTTGAAGAAAGGTCAGGTCCGCAGTACCCCTAAACAGACGAGCGTGCATGAAAAGACTGATAAATGTTGAAGTAGCGAAAAAAGTATGCCAGGATCGTAGCTAGTGAAAGAAAAAAGGCTGCCTACCCTAACGGGAAAGAGGCGTGATTTGTGTATGTCTTTTTCTCAATTTAACACGTTCAGAGTCATGACTACTTCTGTAGCTAATAGCTGTGTTTTTATTCTGTGAAATTTGTTTTACCTACTATTTACATGAAGTTGTCAAAAGCATAAAATATTGCTAAATAAAATAATTTGACTCAGATACCTGACTCACATTCACAGTATTGAGCCCTTTTCTACACTTATATCACTCATGAATATGAGCATAGACTGTTTATCAATAAAGGACTGTGTATAGGGATAAAATGGCAGCAGGTACTAAAATTACGAGCACATGCAAGAGTTAACTACTAAGGGTGTTACAAACTGCATCGGTGGGTTCCCATACATTCGAAAAAGAAGATTCAAAACTATGCCAATATCGTGGCACTTTAGTGTGGTTATGGCGGGTGACAGGAAGAATCCAGGTGGTGTCGGGTAAAGGGTAGCTACTCGCCTGGCCGGGTGTTGTGGCCAGGGGACCGACGGGTCCACCTGGATTGGTTTAGAAGTTGTATACATGCGTTGCGCGGTGAACACTTCGATACCGCGTTTCAGGCCCATTGCTCTGTCATGTGGTGCCATCTATCCGATATGTTGAGAACTCCTGTTGCGTCTTGTATGCTTGTGAACCACTTGAGTGAGCTTCATGTTGTAGCCACCAGAGGTCGCTACATGGTTTATCAGAACGCTGCTGCCCAACACCAAGAAAATCTTGCCATTTTAGTTTGTAGGTAACTTGAAATTATCAATTGCACAATCCATACTGCCTTATTCTGCCTCCGTTTAGAGGCAGACGCAAGGCAGCTATTTGTAACTTAGTCGCTTTGCCGCGCGCTAATCTTGCAGGAGGAGTACGAGAGCAACGTGCGGACGGCGCTGTACCTGGTCGCGGTCGCCGGGAGGCTGCTGGAAGACCCGGACAATAGTGAGGTGGGTAGCGCGGTCTTGTGGTTTTGGGGTCTGTGGATTTGTTTAGCTTTGTTAGGGTGATAAGAAAATTATTCGTTTAAAATGTTATATTATTTAAAAGTATACTTTTTCGATACGGAATGGAACGTATGTATATATGTATGTTTGTCCGCGATTATCTCGCGTTTGGATGAACCGATTTTGATGCAGCTTTCAGAAAAGTATTTGTCAGACTTAGGACAACTTTCCCCTTTCTCTTATGTTTCTTGAAACATAAGACTTGCTGTTAAAAAAAATTTGGACCTCCCATAAAAACTTACCATTCGACACCGACCAAGTCAATTTGTATGAGAGGTCAAAATTTATTTTTCATATTTCGATCTATGTTTCTTGGGGAAAGTTGTCCAATCTCATGAGCTGATTCACTCCTTAAAATATTTTTACACATTGAAATAATAACTTTTTTTAAAACAAAACCGACTTCAACAGTCGTATAAAGTGCAAACCTTCATTGTTTTGTCGGCTAATATGCCTTAAACCTTCTCCTAAGTCTGATAAATACTTTTCTAAAAACTGCATCAAAATCGGTTCATCCAAAGCGAGATAATCGCGAACACAGTTCAATAGGCTGATTCACTCCTTAAAATACTTGCAGCTATTATTTTTACACCCTGTATTATTTACGCTTAAACAGGAGACGATAAGAGCAGTGCGCACAGCAATATTCAAACTACGCGGCGCGCGGCTGCGGGCGGGGCAGACGCTGCTGCACCTCGCGTGCGACCGCCGGACGCCTGTCGACGACTTCCACACGAGCGACGTGTGCCAGTGAGTGTCTGTTCCCTGCCTACCCCGCTAGGGATGAGCATGTAGCGGCTGCGGGCGGGGCAGACGCTGCTGCACCTCGCGTGCGACCGCCGGACGCCTGTCGACGACTTCCACACGAGCGACGTGTGCCAGTGAGTCCCTGCTCCCTGCCTACCCCGCTAGGGATGAGCATGTAGCGGCTGCGGGCGGGGCAGACGCTGCTGCACCTCGCGTGCGACCGCCGGACGCCTGTCGACGACTTCCACACGAGCGACGTGTGCCAGTGAGTGTCTGTTCCCTGCCTACCCCGCTAGGGATGAGCATGTAGCGGCTGCGGGCGGGGCAGACGCTGCTGCACCTCGCGTGCGACCGCCGGACGCCTGTCGACGACTTCCACACGAGCGACGTGTGCCAGTGAGTGTCTGTTCCCTGCCTACCCCGCTAGGGATGAGCATGTAGCGGCTGCGGGTGGGGCAGACGCTGCTGCACCTCGCGTGCGACCGCCGGACGCCTGTCGACGACTTCCACACGAGCGATGTGTGCCAGTGAGTCCCTGCTCCCTGCCTACCCCGCTAGGGATGAGCATGTAGGTGCTGAGGGACCGCCGGACGCCTGTCGACGACTTCCACACGAGCGATGTGTCCCAGTGAGTCCCTGCTCCCTGCCTACCCCGCTAGGGATGAGCATGTAGGTGCTGAGGGACCGCCGGACGCCTGTCGACGACTTCCACACGAGCGACGTGTGCCAGTGAGTCCCTGCTCCCTGCCTACCCCGCTAGGGATGAGCATGTAGCGGCTGCGGGCGGGGCAGACGCTGCTGCACCTCGCGTGCGACCGCCGGACGCCTGTCGACGACTTCCACACGAGCGACGTGTGCCAGTGAGTCCCTGCTCCCTGCCTACCCCGCTAGGGATGAGCATGTAGCGGCTGCGGGCGGGGCAGACGCTGCTGCACCTCGCGTGCGACCGCCGGACGCCTGTCGACGACTTCCACACGAGCGACGTGTGCCAGTGAGTGTCTGTTCCCTGCCTACCCCGCTAGGGATGAGCATGTAGCGGCTGCGGGCGGGGCAGACGCTGCTGCACCTCGCGTGCGACCGCCGGACGCCTGTCGACGACTTCCACACGAGCGACGTGTGCCAGTGAGTCCCTGCTCCCTGCCTACCCCGCTAGGGATGAGCATGTAGCGGCTGCGGGCGGGGCAGACGCTGCTGCACCTCGCGTGCGACCGCCGGACGCCTGTCGACGACTTCCACACGAGCGACGTGTGCCAGTGAGTGTCTGTTCCCTGCCTACCCCGCTAGGGATGAGCATGTAGCGGCTGCGGGCGGGGCAGACGCTGCTGCACCTCGCGTGCGACCGCCGGACGCCTGTCGACGACTTCCACACGAGCGACGTGTGCCAGTGAGTCCCTGCTCCCTGCCTACCCCGCTAGGGATGAGCATGTAGCGGCTGCGGGCGGGGCAGACGCTGCTGCACCTCGCGTGCGACCGCCGGACGCCTGTCGACGACTTCCACACGAGCGACGTGTGCCAGTGAGTCCCTGTCCCCTGCCTACCCCGCTAGGGATGACAGCAGTGCGCACTGCAACATTCAAGCTGCGTGGCGCGCGGCGTGCCGCATACGAGCATCAAACTACACCCTAGTTATACAATCGGTTCTTTTCTTACCGCGTGTCCAATGTACTATTTTCCAAAACTAAATAAAAAATAAATAAAAAAAAATAGTTAGGTTAGGTTATTACGCTAGTTATCCTTGTTAGACGCCTGGTTTACTTCCAGGTTTCCGTGTCACCGGACGACCAAATTGCTATTGGAGTGTGGCGCAGACGTCGACGCGACAGACGACGCCAGGCGGACGCCGCTACACGTCGTGCTCATCTCATATCAGTTATTACAAGGTAGTAGTGCCGGCTTAGAATACCATGCCGTGTGATGCCAGCTTAGAACAGCATCACCCCATTTATTTCCCGTGGGTGTCGTAGAAGACGACTAAGGGACTCGAGGGCTTCATGTGTATTGCAATTTTAGGTGACAGGCTGACAAGCTGTTACTATAGTGATACACGACTTATCTGAAACGACCGTCAAACATTTGTCAGACGTGGCGATAACGTCTGTAATTTTACGGTCGTTAATACCCGCCAGGGATATACGCGTGATTTGTGTGTGTGTGTGTGTCTAAAGTCTCTTTTTTACATTACTGGGTTGTAAATTTACATTATTGGGTTGTTTCCAAATCTTATACAGGGTGTTAGAGTACTAGTCCTTTTAAGGGATGAACTAACCCATGAAACTGAACAACTTTTCCAATAGAACACGGGACGAAATAAGAAAAAAAGATTATACCTCACATACAACCTGATTCAGTCGGCTGTACATTATGCTTTGCTCAGCTGCGCTTCGATCTTCAAACCACACCCTCGTTAGCAATCGGTTCCTTTCTCACCACGTGATCCATGTACTATTATTTGGTTCCAGATAGGGAAATATGGAGCGAATCTGTGTGCAATGTGGTGTGCGAGTTAGTACTACGCGGCGCGCACACTGATGCCATGGACGTAAACGGCATCACCCCACTCGTGGCCGCAATGGGCAGTGAGTATTATATAAATAAAATATCTTCTTCAATTTGCTCGTAAATGGCGTCGTTATTTGATGACCGATGTGGCGCAGTGGTAATGCGACTGCCTTTGACGCAGAAGGTTCCGGGTTCGATTCTTGGTGGGTCAGTCATAAAGTTGATATTTATCACTTTGTGAATTTGTTCCCAGTCTGGTTAAGACATTGCGGTCTGAACCACCCGATTGTCCGCAAGAAAGATGGTTCCGTGTTTCGGATGACACGTTAAGCCGTAGGCCGCGGTTGCTGTCTATGATCACTTAGAAGGCGGTCGTTACACAACCATGTCAGAAGCCTGTATATAGCGGTTGAAAAATTCTGACACTACGGTTCATCGGATCGTTGGACGACTTGGTGTCCCACACGGAAAGAAAGAAGAAGATTAAGTTAATTAAATAACCAACTAGCTGTTGCCAACTTCACAATGTAGAAGCCGGCCTGTAGCATTTTAGTTAACCTTACCTACCTAACAAATGTAGATAACTAACTATATACTATGTTGTGTACTAAGATTATACAGAATGTTTGAAGATTGATGCTTTCCTTAAAAAAAAAAATTTTGGTCCTCCCATACAAATTGACTGTCAGTCGGTAATTTTGTATGAGTGGGCCAATTTTTTTCATTTTTCGACCCATGTTCCTTGGGGAAAGTTGCACAGTTTCATGAGCTGGTTCATCCCTTGAAACGAAAACATCAATCTTACAAACATTCTGTAGATATATTATCTATCTTATCCCCAGGCCCGGCGGAGATAATAATACGAGCAGCGCTATCGCCCCGTCTCACGTGTCTAGCGGCAAGTGCGTTGGCGCGAGCGAGACGCACATACTCCCCTCAGCAAGTACCACGCGACCTACACGCCTTCCTCGCCATGCACGGGGTTCTACCTACTGGTTCATATCAATAGTACATTCACCTTGCCTTATCTCGTTCTCTGTCGGGGTCGGCTACCTAAGCATGGGCTCTCATTCTTTACTAAAGGAAATAAGTAAAAAAAAACAATAGATGGCGACACGGGTAGCGAATGTAACTTAAGAGTCCGAAATAACAGCAAATTTACAAAAACATAGTGTTGGAAAATTATAAATACATTATTTAAGATGTTTTGAGACGGAAAACACGCGAATTTATTCACATGTTTGCAATATTTATCAATACAAATGACGTTAATACGAAGTAAACAATAAATAACGCTATAGATGTCGCTATAGTCTGTAAGTTTAGGTACTTATCTTTTTGTAAACAAACTTTGTATTAAACTGACAGTTCTGAAGTGTCACTTTCATAGAAAGTGTGTTTTCAAAAACATAAGTACCTAAACTTACAGACTATAGCAACGCACGCGCTGAGTCGACATCTCAAATAGCCCGCCAATAGCCATCTTAGGGGATTCGATACCTCGTATGACGTTACGTATCTGTACTACTCTAGTAGTATTACTATATTTATCTGAGAATTAAAAAAGAGCGATACGACTGTACTATACCAGAACACACGTAAAGTTAAAAATTACATGAAAGGTCCATAGCAAATTAGCACTAGATTTCAGATATATACAGAGTGTAAGGGAGACGGTGTAACGAAAACCTTGTAGGCGTGCTCAGACCATGAAACTGAATAACTTTTTATATATACATAGCCCATGTTGGGAAACGAAAAATTATGAGTGACTTTATTTGGGAATTCGAAAAAATTTTTTCGTTCACAACATAGCCCCCATATAAAAAAGTTGTTCAGTTTTGTGGTCTGAGCACGCCTGCAAAGTTTTCGTTAACCGTCCCTTACACCCTGTATATCATTCCCAGAAATTTAGTTCTTAGTTATTGCTTAGTGTGTTATTGCACAGTGCTTAGTCCGTCGGATCGGCACGCAGAAACTCTTTGGTCCGAAACTCGTGCGTATGAATTTTTATTCTATACTTATCAAGCAATCAACGTGCAACGCCAAATTACAGGATATTATTATTATAATGGATGTTAGAGAGAAATAGAAATTAAGATAAGCTAATATAAGTCTTTCTGACTTGGTGTTTTAGTTCGAAAATACCTGTTATCAACTAAAAGCCATCCTGAACTGTAATTTTTTATGTTTTGAACAGACTTTTGTATTGTTTGTGATTATTTTGACCTTGTCATTTGTATTATATGTCCTTTATTCACCCATAAACAATATGTTGACAACATTATATACACAGCCATCATTCTCCTTGCCTTATCCCGTTCTCTGTCGGGGTTGGCTACCTAACCTAGGGGATTTGACGTGGAACCAAGTGTTTACACAGAGCGACACTGCCATTTGACCTCTGCAACCCGAAGGTAACCTGCACCGAATCCTAGATTAAGTCACATTCAACATCTGATTTCAATTTTTATTTCATCACGATGTTTTTTCGTCACCGTAAGAGCAGTCTGTAAATGTACGTGAGTAAAAACATATTGATACATGGCGAGGATCAAACTCTGGTCTCACGATTGTAAGACCGGTGTCGTAACCACTTGACTACCGACGAAGATCATAAACACAGTATCCGATTTTTATTTCCTACATGACAAAATTCGTCTTTCGTGTCGTCCATTTTGTGTTCAACATAACCTAGTTAATTCTATGTACATATCTAGATTTGGTCTAGACAAATTGTTATTTGAACGCAGGGTTCAATGTGTTCAGATCCAAAGCTATATTTTGTAAACGATGGCTCAAATTATTATTATTGTTAGTATAGTAAACGAGCCCGATATGTTTGGAGAATACGATCGAGTATAGAACGTGCTATATTTACTTTCCTAGAACGTCCACGATGTATGAGAAGACATACAATCTGTTTCTTGTATTGTGTTTAGCCTACAAAGGTATACTAAACTTTGGCTTATGTGCATTTGATATATAAGGTGTAAAAATATTAGCTGCAAATGTTTTAAGGGATGAATCATCCCATGAAACTGATCAATTTTCCCTGATAAACATAGTTTGAATAATGAGAATTTTTTTGCATCTCCCCTTAAAATTGACTTGGTCGATTTTAATTAAATATATACAGGAAATTTTGTATGGGCGGTCCAAATATTTTTTTATATGTCGACCTACGTTCCTTGGGGAAAGTTGTTCAGTTTCATGGGCTGATTCGGTCCTTAAAATATTTGCAGCTAATATTTTTACACCTTATATGGGAAGAAAGTATGGTTCACATTTCATTCTTTACGTGCAATGTTTCTAAAACTGTAAAATGCAAAGACTTGAAGTAGGTATTTTAGTTTATTATTTTACAAAAGGCTCCTATTTTAAGTGTAGATACGGAGTATAAAATGTCAGCCATTTTTAAGAACGAGCAATAATTGATTTGTTACATATATTTATTTATAATAGGGATCTCGGAAACGGATCTAATAATTTTTACGAAAAATTGATGATGTACATTTTCGAGGGCGATAAATCCACATAAATAGGTTTAGTTTCTCAAAAGGCGTTCTTTCACCCGTTTTATGTGAGTTGTTTTTAACTAACAAACAAAAACCGAGCGAGCTCGATCCACCAGCTCGTTGGCTATTATAATAGCATATACGTATACATTGGGATTTACCGCACTCACAGTGCTATATTATTCTCATATAAATGAAAATAAGAAATCGAAAAATTGACAAGCGTAGACCGGGAATCGAATCCGAGCCGTGCGGGGTACTGGCCTACTGATCTACCACTGAGCTATCGACGCACCGGTTGGCCTTCGTCAATTTTTATTTATTAAAATAGCATAGTATATTATTTTTGTACAGGGCTGACATTTTTTATACTCTATGTAAAATATTGATTATTAATTAAAAGGAAACGAGACGAAGTGAATGTGATATGTAGAATTACTGCTAGGGTAAGGTGAGAGGTTTTGCAGAGGCGAAAATTATATTTGTCAAATTATAAATAAAATTATAAAAGATAAAAAGCCGTGCGATTAAAGAAACGACCATTTATGGCGGCGGCTACCTAAGTGTGAGGGAGATAGCATGAACGCCTGGTATATGTAAGAGCCTCAGTGGAAGAGAGAAAGCATGACAATCGGCCGCTATTTACAGAACTCTTCTTTATCGAACGGATTAGAAGGCGTAGAATATTTTTGAAATACTTTAGACTATAAACCCCCTAGTACCTTACAACTTAATGAAAAATATAACATAAAAAAACTTAGATGATAAATACAATCCACGGAGGACAGTAACCAGTAACTGGTTACTGTCCTCCGTGATACAATCATACGCACACGTTAGTTTAGAATAGACTTTCTAATAGTTACTTTTAATTCAATACCTTACCCTCTTTCTGAGCTTTAGTAAAATTTGGTTTTTAATTTTACATAATTTCTGGCCGTAAAGTTTAGCGACCTTGCGGTACGAAAAGTCCGTTTCCCAGAATGTCCACTGTGTCCATTAAATCTATTACCCTTAACGTCAGATGATAATTTCGTATAAAGTAGTTAGAAAAAAGCCTCACCTCCGCAAATGCGATTTTCAAAAGTAAATGCAAAAGTTGCGAATATTTGAAGCCATTTCCGCAACATCATTGATAAATATTGGGTTAACCAAAACGCATGACATTGAATTCTTGTTTTGGCAGACTCTTTTAATACGATGCACATATTTCTAGTCAAAAATTAAGCATAGTTTGGGTCTACTAACATCCTCTTTTAATGTATTTTCTTCAATTTGGTCGTAAATGCCGTTATTATTTAAAAAAAAAAGTAAGCAGACTTATTCGAGGCATCACGTTGGCAAGAGCACGCAGACACGACAAAAATAAAATTCCATACATATATTTCGGTCCTTGCCAAGAAAAAAGTTCTTAAACATCACATTTCGTAGGTGTCTTATGGTACACAATTTTATTTAAGTTTAAAGGCTGGATGTGATTTTTTAAATTAATGGAACGTAAACAAATCAACGCATGTTGCTTGCGTATTTCAAAATTTATCACGATTAAAATGTGGATTTATGATGTTTCATCGCAAATGGAAGAAAAGCACTATACTATCCTCAGCCAAAATGCCAATTTCTGGTCTCGTTCACTTTGGAAGGCCCGTACTAGATCTCGTGCTTCCAATATTTCTCGACAGGAATGGGTTAATTTTTGGCTTCTGCCATAATATACTATTATTTATTTACTTCAGAACCGAATGCACCAATTTTTTATGTTATTATCGACTGATATTAAAAGAAATTTGCAGATTAGGTTTGCTTAATAGGTGTATTTCTCAAATGTTCTATTTTTCTATCAATAAAACTATTTCAGTGAATTCATAATAAATTTCTATTTTACTAGATATTTTGTAACTAAACTAAAGGTTGGTAAGTACAATCTTATCTAATTTAGTACCTGTTATTAATTAAAATAATGTTAATACGTGTTTTAAACTTTAGTTGGCCTAAAATTATTTTTTCTTTCATGTGCTCGTAAATAGCGCCATTATTTAAAAAAAAACAACAAAATCGGCTCTTTTAAGTCCTCATATTGGCAACTTAATAATAATATGTGAATATAAATAATATGTGAAATAACATGTGAATGTTCTTTGTGCCAATATATTATTTACGACTACCACTTACTGCTAACATTTTCCAAAAGTACACTTTTTAATTTCACCAAAAATGCAAAATTGTTGTCATCTGAGCACTAACTTGACAATGACAGCTAAGCCAAAACTATGTTCCTTTTATATTGGTGTTCTCCTATTTAGGTATTTACTAATTGAATATGATAGATTTACTTGGTTTATAAAGCTCATGTTTATTTAATTCAAAAAGAAACATTATATAATATTTTTAAGAGGAAAATGTACCTTTTTACTACCGGCAGTACCTCGAGAGCACAACCTATTATTTGAATTTGAATGACCATAATGACTGGAAGGGCATTTGAGCTACTTTTTTGTATGAAAATACGAAGAGATGACGTCATGTCTCTCTAGTTTGTTTGGCTGGCGACAGAATTATATTATTTTTCTGTTTATATATTTTAACTTTGGATTTTTCGTAAAACTATAAATGGAGTTTCGGACAATATTTTTAAGCGCACTACTTTTGTATTTTAATAATGACCCAGTCATCTAGCGAATTAAATTATAAAAACATTTTAAAAAATCTACCTTCTTGACTTTTTATGGAACTCGAAAAAAAAATTTCGTTTCCCTACAAAGCCCCAATAGAAAAAGTTGTTCAGTGTCATGATCTGAACACGCCTGCAAAGTTTTCGTTACACCGTCTCTTACACCCTGTATACTGGTTATTATGTTGATCTCGAGGTGCTGAAAATTTACTGTAATGGTTAAAAAGTAGTTTAAAATTGTAAAAATGTAGAATTACATCCTGATAATAAAATAATAGTAAGTGATAGTAACAATAAATTAACGAAATCTCTAGAAGAGATGTGATTTATGGTTTAGGAAGGCTCGAATTATATTCGTCCGCCGGACGCCGTCATAAGTCCATAATATATGACGTAAAAAAATTGCTGCAAATATTTTAAGGAACATGAAACAAGGAATATTGAAAAAAAATTGGATCTTCCATTCAAAATGTAGCAGCCGGGCGAGTAAACTGTATGGGAGGTCCAAATATTTTTTTCGTATTTCGACCTATGTTCCTTGGGGAAAACTGTTCAGTTTCGCGGGCTGATTCACCCCTTAAAATATTTGCAGCTAATACGTATTTTTTGACCCTGTATAGTAGCGCGCAGCTAGCGTACAGAAGTTATTCGGACTAGTAGTGGGGCCGTGCCGACGGTTGGAGGGGTTATGCAGACAAATATAATTCGAGCCTAAATGGATTATATTCAATTGTAAATAAGATTATTTATCGATGGATTTATTTTTGTCTGGAGTTAGACAAATAAATGTTTAATTTCGATATAATGGTTTCATTCTTTCAGTACAGCCAAGCCTGCTACTTGTAGATGCAGTTCAAAAATTCTGACACTATGGTTCATTGGGTCGTTGGACGACTCAATGTCCCACATGGGGAGAGAGAGAGTACACCCATGCTCTTTTTACCTACGAAACTAACTATCATGGTTGCGATTATTTTCTACGCATTTCTTAGTTCATCTTACGTCATCTTCAGATAGGCCTGCGTAGGGCTTAAGAGGATGACAAAGAAGAGGATGGTAAATAAAGAGAAAAAAAAAACACTTTAAGTAAGACTACAATATTAAAATACGGGGTCATTTTTAGTCAATACACACTCTTTGTAGGGAGTTTCTACTCATACTCATGATTCTGAACAACTTTTATTATGGAGCCACTTCCTAGGTAGTTGTTTAAAATCATGAGAAAAGTAGGTAGAATCGTTAAGTCATTACCGCATACAGCGTTGGTACGTCAAATACCATCCTATGATCCTACAAACTTAGGTTTTAAAGCTGCCCGATCTCTGTTCTGTTTCTTACATTATCAAATGAAAATACGAAGAATACCTTGATGAATCATTTCATTATCATGATTCTGACAGCCGTTAAATTGAACTTTTTAGGTTGTCACATCTGAGGGTAGTTAACACCGATTGCTTTTAATTTCTCAGCAGGTTAAATAAAGAGTTTGCATATTGAAATGATAATCTGCGCTTCATCTTTCCTCTCTACTTCTTGATTAAAAAGGCCTGTGCTTGCTATTTACTCTAGTGTCATTATCATTAACATTGACGACCGATGTGGCGCAGCGGTAGTGCGACTGCCTTTGACGCAGAAGGTTCCGGGTTCGATTCTCGGTGGGTCACTCACAAAGTTGATATTTATCACTTTGTGAATTTGTTCCCAGTCTGGTTAGGACATTGCGGGCTGACTGTCCGTACCCGATTGTCCGTAAGTAAGATGGTTCCGTGTTTTGGATGGCACGTTAAGCCGTAGGTCCCGGTTGCTGTCTATGATGATCACTTAGACGGCGGTCGTTACACAACCATGTCAGAAGCCTGCTTCAACATGTAGAAGGCGGTTGAAAAATTTGACACTATGGTTCATCGGGTCGTTGGACGTCTCGGTGTCCCACACAAAAAGAAAGAAGATTAACATGGAGTTCAAAATGAACCTGTCTGTGCGATGTAAGTAAGTACCTAGGTATAGTTTTATCTGCAACACCTGAAACAGAAGGTAGATATAAAGTTATGCACACGTGTTTCCTATCTAAAATTAATTGTGCAAGCACGCACGTATCGGAACCACCGTTTAAAAAATAAGTATGTTACAGTCGCTTCACATTTGGAGCGCGGAACCTTAAAATGTGAGGCTCTCTGTCAACAGAGCGCTCGTTCGTTACTCGTTATCAACAAAAGCCGCGGATGCGCGGTTCAGATGGGGATTAATGGAAATTATTCGCTTACCTAACGCCGGCAGCACATCAATGGAGGGGCTTCGGCGCCTCAGCTGCAATGCAAGTCACTTTCAGTTTTACCCGCCGTCTCAAGCCGGCACGACGCGCCGCCATTACGTAATCCCGCCAACACAGCCGGCGCGAACGCCCGCATGACACACTTTTTAAAAAACAAAATAAATTCTTACGCATATTCGTACATTAAAAACTACTGTAACACTCTTTTAATTTCATAATAGTTTTACTCATAAACACAGTGTTCATAAAGTTTTGACATAGTTTAAAAGTTTATTAATGATTAAACGAACTTACCAAAAGTGAAGTTCTATCATAATTATATGAGCATTTCGTCCGAAGAGATTAGTATATTATTTACACATGTAGTATCGCATAGGTGCCACCACTCTGCACTGTATTTGAGGGTATTTTATGTTACTTTTTTTTTTTTTTTTTTTTGTGGGTACTCCTTCATACGACTTCTACCACCACTCTCTCGCCCGTCATTTAGTTGAGGATTTACTGATAACAATTTTCCCGTATTATTATCTAGGGGTTGGGATAAGGGAGGGTTGCCATACTAATCTCTTCGGACGAAATGCTCATATAATTATGATAGAACTTCACTTTTGGTAAGTTCGTTTAATCATTAATTATACTTCGCATTTCGTCCTCGAGATTAGTATATTATTTACACATGTAGACTTTGAGAGTGTATGCGGAAAATTGTTAAATATAAACCATTTTGTTTACAAATAATCATGTTTTTTATTAATGAAAATGAATTAAGTAACATGTATGATTTTATTAATCTTACTATTAATAATAACAGTTACTTCTTAATCATTATTAATATTATTATTCAATATAGCTCTAGCTAAAGATGAATCATTATTAGACATGATGGTTCGATTGTAAAATCTAGCAAAGGTAGTTCAATTGCCGCTCCAACCAGCGATATTTCGTATGGCATCAATGTTTACACCGAGCGAGCGAGCTTGTGACGCAGCCGCATGTCGTGTGCTGTGTGCGGAGAAAAGAGTGGTGTCAATACCACACTCACTCAGTGTACACTTGATCCATCTGCTGAGGGTTTGTGTACCCACAGCCTTATGAGGTTTTTTAATGCCTATGAATAGGTTATCGGATCTACGAAAGGCTACAGTTCTGTCTAAATAGTCCCTAAGACACTGGGCAGGACAAATAGATATTTTTTCTTTAAAGAAAGGCAGATGAAAAATGGGCTGCTTAGAACCTGGTCGCGAGGTTTTAATAAGATCTGGAATTTTGATAATGATCTGATTTCCGATTTTCACTTCTACGTTTTTAATGTTTATTTTCGAAAATGTCTGTATTCTGTGTGCTGTTGTAAGAGCGAGAAGTGTTAAAGTTTTCTTTGTTAATTGGACCAAAGAAAGGTTTACATTAGGGTACCAGGTTTCTAAGCAATCTAAAACAGTGTTAGTGTCCCAAGTTGTGTTATATTTTGGGAGAGGCGGTCGTAACCGGAAAACTCCTTTAAAAAACCTTTGTATCCGATCGTCATTAGAAATGTTTGGACCTAGAAGTAAAGAAAGGGCGGATCTACATGAATTGAGTGTCCCGTATTGTGAACCAGCCTCAAAGAGCTCAGTAAAAAAATAAATTACTGTGGGTACAGAAACACTGTAGACATCAATATTTTTTGAATGACAAAAGAACCACCATTTCTTTAAACATACATCGTATTGTTTGATTGAGTTATCTGACAGTGAGGCCAACATAATGTTTAGGGAAGACGGTGGTAAGCAGCGTCTGCATAGCGCTTCCCGGATAAGACACCTGCCACCAGGGTAAGGGAGGTGTGTATCTGGCGGTTCGACGAACTGCAATGAGAGATGAGGACATTTTGAGCAGGTGGAAAAGTAATGCTTTCTGACGTCAGAAGAGCCGAAAATAGAGGGAACCATGGTTGTGTCGGCCACAAAGGAACAACCATTATTCCCTCAGCTTTTTCTGAAATTATTTTTCTTAAAGATTTCAGAATCATTAAAAATGGGGGAAACGCATAAAAGAAGAATGTTGACCAAGATACAGTGAACGAATCTATAGATTCAGCATCGGGATCTGAGTGCCACGATATATATCTATTGCATTTTTTATTAATACGACTTGCAAATAAATCAATATCGGGATGACCAAAACTAGAAACAAGTTTTTCAAATGCGTGACTAGCAAGCTCCCATTCTATATTAGGGTGGTTTCTACGGGACTCAGCGTCGGCAACCGTGTTATCTTTGGATCTTATATAAGATGCGAAAATAAAGAGCCTACGAACTTCACACCACTGCCAGATCTGTTTTGCAACGTATGTGAGATGGGGGAACTGAATACCTCCCATTCTGTTGACATATGATATTGCAGTTGCATTATCAAGTCGAAGAAGAATTTGGCAGTCGTGCAAGTCTTTAGCAAATATTTTAATTGCAATAAAAGCCGCCAAAAGTTCCAGGTAGTTAATATGATACTGACGTTCATTGTTAGACCATTGTCCGCTAGCCGTTTCAATACCGCATGCTGCGCCCCACCCAGAAGTTGAGGCATCTGAGTATATTTCAATTTGGTACTCATCAGTTTTTATACGATGAGTACTGTGGTCAATTGAATTTAGCCACCAATGAACGTCAGGAAGTAGGGAATCGGGTATATTCATGTAACTATCATAGTTATCGTTATTTTTGATTAAATTTAAATATTTACATCGTTCCATTTCTTTGGTGTACAACCAACCGTATTCAATAGCCGGGCATGCTGAGATAAGAAGACCTACTAATTGTGCGAATTTTCTAATCTTACAGCGCTTTATTTTCTCAAAGTTTTCAAGTTCTTCTTTTATGCGATTTCTTTTTTCCGCGGGTAAAGTGACTTGAAGCTTGTTAGAATTTAATACCATTCCCAAAAACTTGCATGATGTAGACGGTGCAAGAACACTTTTCTCTTTGTTGATTATGAAGCCAAGAGAGGTTAATAGTTCTTGTGTCACCTTTACGTTTGTCAAACATTGCTCACGACTTTGACCTAATAAAAGCCAGTCGTCCAGGTACAAGGTTGATAAAAAACCGGCAGATCGTAGTAATCGAGTGACCGGCTTCATTATTTTTGTAAATATATAAGGCGCCGTATTTAAACCGAACGGCAAGACATTAAATTCATACAATTTTCGATTAAATGAGAAACGTAATAATTTTCTTGACTTGGGGTGAACTTTTATCAAAAAGTAGGCATCTTTGAGGTCCAGGGTAGCCATTTGGCAATTTTGTGTAACCAATTTAAGTGCAGTACGCAAATCTTCTAATTTAAAATGGCTAGTTTGAATAAATTTATTTAATTTTTTCAAATTTAGTATGAATCGTTTTTTGCCGTTCGGTTTTGGTATCAAAAATATACTTGACACAAATTGACCCTGACAAGGATTGCATTCTGAAATGGCGCCTATTTCAAGAAGCTTATTTATTTCCTCTTGAAATTGAGTAATTTCAGAGTGTGAATAAATACGCATTGCTGGAGGTGATGTTTGTTCAACCGGTGTAGACAACTCAATTTCATATCCTCGAATCCATGAAAGGATTATTGGATCTTGCGTAATCATTGACCATTGTTCATAAAAATATGATAGGCGACCTGCGTACTTAACTGGATCTAATAGCGCCGGCGTGGAGGAGGCGGAGGCTGAGTCGATGACGTCCTGTATGCTGGCGCCGGGTACTGCGGCAGCTGGAGCTGCGCACGAGGAGCTGGAGGTGCAGGCGGGTTCCGAGGTGCCTGTACTGCCGCTCCCACCTGCCTGCGCGGGGGAGCCGCTTTGCGGTTTAAATTTTGTGACACAGGTGGTTTAGCTTTTTTGGGATTATTCTTGGAGGAATCTATCTTTAATTCTGCGCCTGATTTATTTACTGCTTTAGCAGATTTTAGTGTCTCCGATAGCTGTTCTCCAAAGAGAGATGTGTCAATTTTTGTGTTTTTTAAATGCTCTTGCATGTCACTTTTTACAGAAAACAATACGAAATTGCGTCTTGTTACTGAATCTCCATGTTGAATGTCACTAAGTATACGACCGACATCCATCAGTTTCTGTAAAATCTGGTTATTCTTTTCTTTTGAATTAAGATGGTAAGTAATGACCTCAGATACGCATGATATGGCGCTTGCCATTTCTTTTTGCTTCGTTTCAATTCCCTTATCGCGTTTAACAACAGCTTCAGTAAGGGCTGCTTTTAGTTCAGGGTTTATTGTGGGTGCACCCACGTGGAGACAGTTAGCCGGCAACGGGTATTTATTAATAAGCTCTTTGCGACTGTCTTTTGACAATCCTTCGGTTGCGATATGCTGAAGTCTAGAAGCAAGTTCTTTACGGATATCTGGACCGTATTTAACGGTTAAAGAGGGGTCATCTCCTAAAATAGCTAAGACATCCTGGTCTAGCTCCATAGGCACATCGGTGGGTTTATCTACCCCGTCTTTAGCGACTTCGTCGGGTAAAGGTAAGTTAGGATGCTGATCGCTACTTGTCTGATCAGTAGGGTTTTCAGACGTGAGAGGCTGGTGCGAGTCGCCTGAAACAGGTTCTTCGTCCTCGATAATATCGTCGTCTGGTGATTCTGACCCGAAACCGGGGCTACCAGACGCGGACGCGGCTGGCTCGTCCGGCGCCGCTGACTCATCTTGCTCCGGTGGCCCGGGCTCGTCAGGTTGATCTCCTTCTTGGTTCTGATCAGGCGGCACTGAAAAGTGCAACACGAATATAAAATAACGGTAGGTATGCATCAAAATAACGTTTTTTCCGTTACTTTTGATAAAGTTTTTAGCGCAACAACGTGACGGTATTTCTTATGCAGTAAACACTGCACCGTACGTGTCAAAAGTGATTACATGTCATATATATGACGTGTGTTTTAGATATCGGACGTTATCTAAAAATATCAGGTAGGCGCAACCCCCAGCGGATTGCGCGCAAACAGTAAATATGCGGTGAAATACCCCCAGCGGATATTTCGATTGCATAGGAAAAATACGAAATTCGAAATTCACTTGAGAGACACTTTCACTTTTTAAATAAAATTCAGTACATACCTTGATCAGCAGGAGGAGAACCGTCATTACGGGCACGAATTTTCTTCTTCAATTTTTTAACTTTTTTCACGAGACGAGCAAGATTATCTTCCAAACTTTCAGATTTCCGTTTAGTCGCCTTAGACGATTCCGGATCTTGAGGTTCCGACATTTTATTTTATTTTTTCTGCAGTGAGAGAACACGAGCGAGAACACGAGTGGAGTGGTCGAGCACTGAACTGCGAATGACGGGCGAGAGAGTGGTGGTAGAAGTCGTATGAAGGAGTACCCACAAAAAAAAAAAAAAAAAAAAGTAACATAAAATACCCTCAAATACAGTGCAGAGTGGTGGCACCTATGCGATACTACATGTGTAAATAATATACTAATCTCGAGGACGAAATGCGAAGTATAATTAGAAGTTAATCAATTATCGATACATTTTCCGCGCGGTTTTTCACGGAGCAACCGTTTCGGAAAATTAAAAAGTTGCGAGGTATTTTACGGTACCAATTTTTATGTGAAATTAATAATTACTTTGTTTTGATTGAAAATGTCGAAAAGAACTCAGTGAAATTTTGATAATGTGTAAAAGTGATGTGTGTGTTTAGTGTTGGGATAGTATTTATTAATTCACCATCTGTCGAAAAGTAAGTTCATAATTTTACCACTTTAGACCTAAGAAAGAACCTACCTACTTCTTATAGTTGCAGATAACCTGCCGGAACTTGCCGGATCAGTGTTTCAGGAAGCACGTTGTATGCGTCTTAATTGCTTTCTTCAGATAAATGAGTAGATAGGCTGTTGATTAGCAATTAACTTATAGTGTAGTGAGTAATAGGAATTATTTTTATGATGATAATAAGAAGTTATTTTGTAACGTAAAAATTTTTTCAACCTTCCATACAAAATTCCCGATCAGCTGATTGACTTTGTATGGGTACTCGAAAAAATTTTTTCGTTTCCCAACATAGCCCCCATAGAAAAAGTTGTTCAGTTTCATGGTCTGATCACGCATGCAAAGTTTTCGTTACACCGTCCCTTACATCCCGTATATCTGATTTCCAAAGATTGAATTACTCTGCTAGGTCTTTTTCCGCGTTTTCGCTTTGGCATAATGTAAACCTAACTAGCATATAGGTAGGTAAATCTACATACAGATATCACACCTTTATCCCGTGTGAGGTAGGCAGTGCGTCAACGGCCGCAGTATTACATCGGGTAATCTCTATTTTATTAAAGGTTTAACTTCTTTTCCTTTGGTTGGGCACTCGTGTATAAATAGACAACAACCAAAACTAACCTGTGAACGTGCTCTCCGTTGCACGAAATTATCTACCGGATAGTATAGAAGTCCTATATTTTAAATGTGACAGCTTGATAAATAGTACCGACTGATAAGTATACAATGTTAAGTTAATTCAATTTCCGTTTCGCAGTTTTTTCCGATATCAACGGAACTAGAAAATGATCGTAACAATACTAGGCAAGTATTTATACTAGGTACAATAACTAATAATTGCTACCGTGGGAATTATGCACCTAGTTAACTAAATGAACTGCGTTAGTAAGTAGTTAAGCTAGAATATATTTCTCATAAAAAAAATCTGGGACACTTTGCAATTTATTTATTTGACCATTTATTGTACACAATATAACACAAAGGACATAACATTAAGAACAATACACAACAGGTCAGCTTATTTCTAAAAAGAAATCTCTTCCAGCAGACCTAGGGTAGTGAGGTGCAAGTTTATGTTTTGTACTTTAAACACACATAATCACGCCTACATCCCTTAAAATATTTGCAGCTAATATTTTTACACCTTAACTATATATATAGGGTCGCTACCGCCACGCCTGACGCCACAGGCGATACAGACTATTTTTTACGGCCGTTAACGCTCTGCTTACCCCGCAAGAGATAAAGGCGTGATATATGTATACGTATGTATATAATATAATTATTCCTTCAATACCTAGTAAAAAAAGCGATGATGATCTTCCATTCGCATCTTTCTAACATTCTTTAATGACAAAAGGCTTGGTAACCAGGCCCACAAATAAAATACAAAAGTAAAAAAAAGAATAGCTATACTTACCTAAAGATTGAGTTTCAAAAAGAAAAAATGGCCAAGTGCTAGTCGGACTCGCGCAAGTAGGGTTCCGTATGTGTAAAAATGGCTTGTTGTTGTTATATGGGAGCCCTCTTAGTCAGACATACTCGTACCTATCCATATCTAACTAATAAGTGTTTCTATTTATTTCTGTTTCTCAGTATGCAGAGAGACAGAACGACAGAGCTCTGTTTACATTAAAACATAACTTTATACAGGAACAAAAAATAATTCGGTTGTGGACTGGGTCATTAATAAAATATTAACTAATAAAATTACTACGGACTTAGATCACAGTGACGATGGAATGACAGTTGAGGACTTTGGGCCCTGGTGAGTGACAGACGGATAGACAAACAGCGGAGTCTCAATGATAGTGTTTTGACTCTGTGTATACGGAATCCTAAAAAACGAATAGGCCCATTTTAAAGGTTGAGTGAAAAAAGAAAAAAGTATCACATGTCAGTCTACTTTTTATTTTTTTCATTTTGTGTATGAGCCGACCTTCACTTATCGGTTTATGCGTGGTTTCGCAAGCCAGGCCAACATGCAGGTTTAAAACTTTAAAATTCGAACCACTCTACTTGTTTATGCGAGCCTACTACTATCAACGGATTTATCGCTATGAAAAACGCTAATAGGGATTATTGTATGGTAATCCTAATAGAATAATCTCACTGTCTCACATTTGTATGTAGCTACGCTATTTGTTTTTGGTCTAGTAGAGCAGTAGCCTGGGGGACCATATGACAATTCATACATGTTATGGACCAGTGGACCACCTAGTTTATTGATTTGGAGGTAAGGCATGTCTAACATTTAACGCACAACGCAGCACTAAAATAACGCAGCCGTAACGTAGCGGGCAGATCCATACTAGAAACGTCAATCTCCATACTAAAACCACTTAACCGCTGTTGACGCAACTGCGTCAAATTAACGCATTCGTAACGCATCCGTCAGAATAACACAGCTGCGTCGACAGCGGTTGAGCGGTTTTGTTACAACTTCTAGTGACAACTGGCATTACATAGTTTAATATAGTTTTTAATACAGGGTGCAAAAAAAATAGCTGCAAATATTTTAAGTGAATAAGCCCATGAAACTGAATAACTTTCCCCAAGGAACATAAGACGAAATATGAATATTTTTTTACAAAATGTACCCGCCAACCAAGTGAACTTCTATGTTCCTTGGGGAAAGTTGTTCAGTTTCATGGGCTGAATTTGTAAAAATATTTGAAAATGGTGTAAAAATATTTTTCCATCTTTTTTCATTTTCGTCCTAATGCTGGGGTGGGTATGACATCTAGATTAAAATCTAGCCCCATAATAAGTATACGTATAATAAATTCATTGAGCGTTAAATTAACTTTTAAGATTGTCTTTATCTATTGTTTGAAATGACTACTTACACAATAGTTTCGGCGTTCATCATTTTGTTTTGTTCATGGCTTTAGAAAAAATAAAAACATTTTCTTCCATTTGAGGTGAACGCACACTTACCGCATCGAACGAACCGAACGAACCGAATTTTAAAATGGTTTATATGAAATCGTATGAAATTTTTTCGAACCGAATCGGTCGATTCCGGCAAATGTGCGAGGTTTCCTAGGATTTCATAAAAATCGGTTCTCTCCATTCGTTGGGTTCATTTGGTGCGGATAAGTTTGCGTTCACATTCATTATTTAAAAAAAAGAATATGTAGATAACTCATTTGAGGCGTCAGGTTGGCAGAAGCGGGCACATACGACTAAAATCAAATTCAATACCTACCCTAATACTTTTATTCCTAATACAAAAAAAAGGTTTTTAAACATCACACTTCGTGAGTAGTTTTGTAATATATTAATAAAATTTTAATCGAAGTTTAAATGCTGAATGCGATTTAACGGCGCATTCTTTTTTTTTCAATGGAATCCAAAGCGACCCCTAAGCATGTTGCTTGCGTATTTCATAGGATTATGATTAAATGATGTTTTGCTCGCAAATGTAAGAAAAGCATTAAACGCCTCAGTCAAGATGCCAATTTCTTGTCTCGTTCACTTGGAAAGACTTCGAATTCGTCTCGTCCTTCCAATATTACTCGACCTGATTATACTGCTACTGCCATAATGTACTATTTTGTAATTTTTCTTTTATAGGTTCATTCCAAATGACTTATCTTAGATGCAGAATGTAAGGAAGACAAATAATAGTTGGTAAGTACTTAGCCGATGTCCCATTGTGAGAATTTTGCATAATCACGTCCCTAAACCTCTGACCTCAACAGCCGGAAATGATTTGCGGATAGTTTAACACCAAAGATATCTATGGTACTTTAAACATCTTTAAATGCCAAATTATCTACCTACATCAATTAACGCACGACGGAGCGCTAAAACATCGCAGCGGTCTGCCAAATCCAACTCAACCACTGTCGACGCAGCGATATTGCAGCGTCGTTCGTCAAGTGCGGTTTTAGTAGGCATGAGAAGTGACGTTTTTAGTATGGATCTGACAGACCGCTGTGATATTTTAGCGCTCCGTCTTGCGTTGAGTGTGCGATACGCCTTAGTTTGTAACTAATGGTTGTACCCGTGCCTATCAGTTTTCCTTTAGGAGAAGTAAAAAAAGGTTTGTACTAAGAACTTGCCTCTTCGATTGATCATGCTGGTTTGATAAGTCAAAATCTGAAAGATGTCATAAAAAATTTAAAAAGAGCATCACAATTTCTTCCCGCGGGAGTTGTAAAAGGCAACTAATGGACTCGAGGGTTTCATGTGTATTACAACTTTTGGCGACAGGCTGATAACCTGTCATTAGAGTGATACACGAATCATCTGAAAGGGCCCTCTATATTTGTCAGTCGTAGCGATTATGATCATAATTTTACGATCGTTAACGCAAGGTATAAAGGCGTGATTTGTGTATACGGTGTAAAAAAAATTGTTGCAATACTTTAAGGGGTGAACCAGCCCATGAAACTGAATAACTACCCAAGAACCATAGGTCGAAATATGAAAAAAAAATTAGGCCCTCCCATCCCAAGTATACAAAATTACGAGTGCTGACCAACTAAGTCAAATTTGTATGGGAGGTCCCAATTTTTTTAAAATATTTCGACATATGTTTCTTAGGGAAAGTTGGTTAGTTTCATGGGCTGGTTCACCCCTTAAAGTATTTGCAGCTAATATTTTTACACCTTACGTAAGATCAAACTAACAGTGACCTTGTGAAACGTAACCCACCACACCCTGACCTCTCGTAATAGAGAGATGATGAGTTTTATCACCCGGAGGTTGGATATTAGCAAGTCAACGTATTACGCGACGTACAGTATAATAAGTCGGTCAGTCGGTCTCAATGTCGCACGCGCTATCGTTGGCGTCAATTATGGCGTCCGTAGGTCCCGGTTGCTGTCTATGATTACTTATCAGTCCGAACCGTTCTTCCCAGAACAACTCCTAAGCCCAGTCACGCCCCGGCGCCAAAAACGATTAGTCCATCACAAAAAAAATATATATTACTTAGACGGCGGTAGTTAAACAATCATGTCAGAAGCCTGCTACTTGTAGAAGGCGGTTGAAAAATTCTGACACTAGAGTTTATCGGGTCGTTTAACGACTTCGTATCCCATAGGAAAAGAGAGAGAGAGTTCTACCTACCTATTACTTATTGCGTCAAAGATAAAATGTGTAGGAGAGAAGAGACACATACAAATATCACGCCTTTATGCCTCGTGGAGTAGGCAGTATTTCAGTATTTATTATTGCACACCGTGTTACATTGCATGCAGACCGGTTCCTGCCGTAAAAATAACGCCATCGCCACGTTTGAACGATAATTTGTGATAATATTTCGAGAAGACATTGAATAGACAGTAATACAATACCTACATATTAAAATACATATTTTTGCCCTTCGCGGTAGAGGTATAGCATAGCCAGAAAGAGTAGAAATAAAATAAAATGGAACAAATTATTTTTATGAAAAATTGTTGCCATAGATAAGCGTTATCTGTCAGATTTGACAGATCGCGCAGAAAGGGGCGCCCTCATTTTTTATCTACTCTTTATGGTCAAGCTATAACTGGTGCCTGGGGCGCAGAGGCTGCTCGGGCGTTTGCCACCGAACTAGGGAGGCGCATGCGCCGATCCGAACCCCGCACCGAGTCGAACCTGCTGCAGCACATAACGTTGGTCATCCAACCTTTTCAGACCGAAGCTAAATTTTATAAACTTTATTTACCATGAATTTATATATAAACACGTCTTTTAGGGCAACGTCTTATTTTGGAAATTAGTCCCACATTGAAAACTGTTCTGTAGACGGTCCATTTGATAATAAATACCCAGGGATATACGGGTATATTAAACAAAGGTTATCTTTTCTGTTTTTTTTTCAATAAATAAGAATAAGACTGCCACGCGTTCGCGAGAATCGACGCCAATAACTTAACTTGCCGTAGTCGAGTGAAATGTAGGTAGGTATGCGTCGTTGTTACGTCATACCATGGCATGCAGAAAAGAGACAGCAAAATAAAAAATTAACTGCTAATATTCCCACGAAACAACTATAACCAATGAAAAAAAAATTGGTACCTACCTACTTACTAGCCGACCGCAGATCAAATCAATTTGGGTGGCAGGCGTCAATTTCTGAACGTCCTTAAAATATTTGCAGCTAAGTAATATTTTAACACCTTATACAAGGTGTCAGAAAAAGTACTAACTTCTTTTCAAAGGATGAACCAGCTCATGAAACTGAACAACTTTCCCAAAGAAATATAGGTCGAAATATGAAAACAAAATTTGGACCTCCCATACAAACTCTGTCTGAGTCAGTTTGTATGTGAGGTCCAGAATCTTATTCGTACTTCGACCTATGTTCCTTGGGAAAAGTTGTTCAGTTTCATGAGCTGGTTCATCCCTTGAAAGGAAGTTAGTGCTTTTCCTAACACCCTGTATATTACGTTCTTATAGACTTATTGCACTCCGTCGTCCAGGGTGTTACTGGTAAACTTTCATCTCTCCCAACCTTGGACGATTCTCAATACTTACATACATTAATCACGCCTTTATCCTATGCGGGGTAGGCAGAGCGATAACGACCGTAAACTCTCAATATTTTTGACCATAAAACTCGCGTCATACTCATACTTACTTGTAACTCAAAAATTAAGTCCTTTGTTCGTGGGCACTATCCTTTTTGTTTTTACCTGATTGCCGCAGAAGGAGGGTAATGTTTTTAGAGAGGACTTATGTATCTAGGTATATGGGCACATCCATGGATAAGGAAATTCCTTTTCACGGGCTACAGCCTAAAACGCTGGGCGGATGTTTTATGAACTGTCCTGACATTCTTTATTCTGGTTATGTTAAAATCTCATAAGTAAATTCAAAGTCGCGAATTTCAAATGCAAAATATAACTTTAAATTACCGCAATCGGGTTTTGGCTTGTTAACACATACATACATGCATATAATCACGGCTCTTTCCCGGAGGGGTAGGTAGAGACTACATCCCTTCACTTTCACAAGAAAGTTTTAACCGTAGGTCCTGGTTATTCTCATATGATAAATTATGCGGTAGATCGTTCCACAACCATGTCAGAGGCCTTCTCTGATACTACGGTCCATCGTGTCGTTTATCGACTCGGTGTCCCACGCGACAGTGGTTCGGCAAAAAATCTCTGTTTTGTCTCAATTTTTGTTCAGTGAAATTGTTTTTAGCGTAAATAATCACGTTTAATGTTTTTGTTGACAAAATGCTAAATTGCACATATTTAGAAGAAATTGCTTAACTCTCTTGTTCTTTTGTTCTTGGAGGCTTTTTTTTATATTTCCCTAGCAAATTACCTACGCCCACATCATCATTACCCATAATCGCCAAGCTTGGCAAGCGGGCTGGCAAGTGCAGCGCAACCAAAGGGCTTTTTAAGGTATGGAAAAAATTCACGTCCTGATGGGATTTGAGTCCACGTCTTTTGACTTGCCGGGTTAAGTTCGACAGGTCAAACCAAACACAATACAGGGTGTAAAAATATTAGCAGCAAATATTTTAAGGGGTGAATCAGCCCATGAAACTAAACAACTTTCCCCAAGAAACATAAGTCGAAATATGAAAAAAATTTTTAGACCTCCCATATTAAATGACTTGGTCGTCGGTTGGTAATTTTATATGGGAGGAGCTCAAAAATTTTTGTTCATATTTCGACCTAATTTGGTTTTTTTTTTCATATTTAGGGGTAAACATACCTATGTTTCTTGGGGAAAGTTGTTCAGTTTCATCGCCTGATTCCCCCTTAAAATATTTGCAGCTAATATTTTTCACCTTTTATAAGTTCTCACGATTGCTTTCACACATTTTTAAGATTTACCCGGGTCACTCGCGATTTACCATAAAAAACCGTCCATTTATATCACCATAAGAAATATCCAATCAAATATATAATCATCATAAAAATATGGGCAAACTTAACAAATTTATCCAACAAAAAAAAAAGAAATAGAAAAGCAGGCTTGGGCCAAAAGTATGTATCCCAAGTTTTTCGTTTTTTAAACTTAAGTCTGTATATACAAACAACATACTGGTATTTAAAGATGGTGCTTGCCTATCTTTTTAAATATAAATAATTAGACACATAATTTTAAACAACGCTGTCGAGTTTTGTATGCAGTGACAAAAATATTTATTTCTATCATATTTGTCAATTTGTCGTCAATATAAGACCCAGCTGCTTGAAATCAAATACATTTTAAGATTATGTTTTAGCTAAATAATAATAATTTATTTTAGTTTTTTAGTAAATAAATAATTTATATAAAGACAAAATCATAGATTAATGTGGGGAATTATTATAGGTAGAGTTTAAGAAGTGTTAAATATTATATTAAATTATTCGGTGTTATATATAAATGATGTAGTTTTAGTAGGTTTTCCGATTCGGTTTCTTGAATGCAATTTTTTCATAAACAATGTTCTAGCTACCGCACTCTAGGTTCGTGATGTAGCTCTAGTTTAAAAGGTTTTAAAAATAGCCACTCAGAGAGCGACAGTACCCCACTCTCCCCCACTCGCATAGGGGAGCGAACGATCATCGATGGCTGATGGTAGACTACCATCGCCAGCCTCACGCTCAGGGCACCGCGCCACGTCTCATCAACGTGACTAGTGGATTCTCACATAGTGTGAATCTCGCTTGAAGAGCTTACTATAGAAATGATCCTATGAAGTAAGGTCTTGCCGATTGGTGAACAACTCTGAGTATATGTATTTTCGCCGTGAACACAACGATAGCGAGT
This sequence comes from Keiferia lycopersicella, assembly GCA_029255805.1. Lineage (NCBI taxonomy): Eukaryota > Metazoa > Arthropoda > Insecta > Lepidoptera > Gelechiidae > Keiferia > Keiferia lycopersicella. The sequence continues at coordinate 15,146,985 of JARACZ010000005.1, read as the reverse complement.
TTTACAAACTAACAGCGACATCTGTATTTTTTCTGTGGTACTAAAAATGGAACGTAATCTGTGACGTGCATCATCTGGCGTTGTACTACGCGCGCACACGTGAGCGTATTGGCTGATATGTAGGTGCGTGTATGTAACGTATGGGTTTTTTATAACATTTGTGTAACAAAGAATTTTGGAGAAAATAAGGATTTTTGTGTTATATTGTTTTATAACTACTTGTTTAATTTGGTTAAATCAGTTAGTAATTTTAATTTATTATCATGTGTATACAAATCACCTTATCTTTCCATTTTATATTAATGTATATTTTCAATGACTTCCGACTTTACATTATTTTGATACACCTACTACAGAATTTGAATTAAATAACACATTAAATTCTGTCAAATATCTATTTCCAATTCAAGGTGACGACGATACCAAATGTAGGTACGGTACGATGCACTAGCGCTAGTAATATTGAGGTCATTGTATATGTTAGCATTTCTAATAAAACTTTGACGAGTTGAAGGAAATACTTTAAGATTTTTTTTTTTGATATTTTGATCACATAATATTATCATTATTTTATTGAACAATAGAATGTTGAAAAAAATAATATAATCATTAATTGCATTTTCGTTTAACTTTATATCGTAGGCGTAGGTATTGTTGTTGATATTAATGTACTGTGTTTTACTTATCATATTCAAATATCAAGTACAACAAATAAAATATACATCTTAATTTAAAAAATGTCAGCTTAAATACATATAGAAGCTACGTAAGGTAGCCTAGTCAAATAAAACCCGCACAATGACCCCTGACTAAACGTGCCCATAATACTAGCCACGTTGCCCCTTTGGATCGCGAGGGAATTTCGCTGAGCTAAGAAATAGCGCGACCGTGAATCACCCCCCCCTGTCTCTTAATCGCTGTCCGATGTCGGCGGTCAGATTTTTTTGGCTTCTGAGCCCCACGGAACAGAGGTTTCCTTGGAAAATTAATGTAATTAGAATATTAGAAATTAATGTAATTGTAATATTATTATAATTTTGTAGGTGTATGTAATTAATTAGAAGAAAAAAAGAAAGAAAATACGTTTATTATGGTTTTACTTTGGTTAGGTTTTATTTTATTGCCAAAACAAGAAGCAAAATAATAAAAAATGCTTCTTTGTAATTTTTCTACAAAATAGTCCAGTATCCCTTCTTGTAGACTTGTCTTGTAGGTATATACATCATTCAAAATAATGTTGTTTGTTTGAATAGGTCAAGACCGCTGGATTCCAGATTTGGCAATAGATAAGTAAACTAATGTTTTATTGTGGTTCTTTGTAATTTTATTGATGCAGTTACTTGATTACCAAAGATATATCAGCTCGAAGCTCAGTCACCATCACGACTAATGTATTTTTGTGCCTAACTTAATGTTATACAATATTTTAAATGTTCTAGCATAATATAAATGAATTAGAGAAACAATACTTAGTTTTCAAGAACAATTGAAAAAAATTGTTGAAAATACTGTTGGTTAGTTATATTATTAGATAATACGTTTGATATAAATCTCTAGACATATGTATAACAGAAAACAAAATGAGAAAAGAATCAGAACACAAGAAAGTATCAAGAATTTTTACCATCAAAACGTGCGTATATTATATTAATAATTTATCTATAACACGTGTGACAAAAGTAAATATTCGGTATTGCCCAACAGTACTTTGTTACGGATATTGAACTTTCATATGGGTAATCACCCCATTTTCTACCCGTGGCGCGTGGGTGTCGTCAGAGGCGATTAAGGGACTATATTTTTAATAGTTGAATGCAACTTAACCTTTATAAATTAAGCAATGTTTTTAGTAGCATTCATAAAATTGTATGAGTTTCAAATGAACAATAAAGTTTTGTAAAAAGCCATAATCACTCAATTTAAAATTCATAAGATGCACCTCACGAACTCTATTCATACTTTATAGTGTAATATACAAACAAACAAAGATAGTAAGTAAGTAAATATAACTAAATTAGTAGAGCGCGAAGAAAACTAATTATCTCAGTTACGCCACTTCTTACACGCACCGTAAATTAATTTAACGTAGCCGTCGTTTGCAAGCAGAAGATCGAGAAATGTCACATAAAAAGTCATATTAATTTCAAATCTTTTTTATAAGTAATTATAAAAAAAGACACGGCATCAGTCAACGTTAGAAAAGGAGGACCAAAAGGCGATAATTTACTTTACTACTACTAGGAGTATTTACTTTACTAGGACCAGGAACAAAATCACACGTCAACTTTTCCGCTTTTCAATTACCTTAGGCGAATAATGTCCGATTCGCAAAATGTCCAGCGGCTTCATGAAGTCCAATTTATCAATATGTCAAAATCGATCACTTTGATTACGTCATTCCAGTTTTATTTTTTTAATTTCCTACTAGCTTGACTATAAAGAGTAGATAAAAAATGAGGGCGCCATTTTCTTCGCAATCTGTCAAATCTGACAGATACCGCTTAACTGTGGCAGTAATTTTTCATACAAATTTTTTAGTTTTATTTTATTTAGTTTCTACTCTTTCTGGCGAAGCTATGGGTCTTTTTATTGGTAAATGCTTATTTGTATTTATGTGACATGCTTTTGAACAATTATCTTGCCTAACCGTAAATTACGTTGCGTTACTTAATAATACGCACAGTTTTTTCTACGGCGCAGAAACAAGTAGAGCGATATACTTCGGCGGTGCCCACACTTGGCGTTCGCTCGTCTGCAACTGTAACGCATGCATTTTTCAGATGCAATTATTTCGAATGGGAAATTTTTAATCTGTTCGTTTAGTTCCTAGCAGGTGGCGCTGGCTGCAAATGAGAGCTTTTTTTAGCCCTGTAGTTATTTGCCATAGAGTCACTGAGTTTGACAGACAATTCCTCAATCGGCAAAAATGTCAGAAGTGTCACCTTGTTCGGACAAGCGTTGCAATCGGCCCAAAAATACTCATTCCTTATCTTTCCTCATACTAAAAACGGACGTTTATGCAGGAGTGTGCGTTGACGGGTCGGATGCGTTGATATTCCAGTTTTATCAAAATTTCCTGGCATCTGACAACCCCATGCGCTAAAAATGCCCTAAAACGGACGTCAAGTGTGGACACCACCTTAGGTACAAGGGTTTTTCTGCTACATGTAGGTATGTAGTTCATAAATTCCTACAATAGCATTCTTGCCTGAAAGAATGCAGTCTTAAAAAACTTGTAAAACTACTGAATCAATTATTAACGTTCACCAAACTCAATTTCGTGATGATGCCGGTTTAGAACTATATTGCATCACCCCAATCATTTGTAGCGTGTGTCCTGCTTGTTACTACATTTTTTTCGGTTGTCTGACATCTTGTCACTCTAGTGATGCATGATTCTTCGGAAACGGCCCTAATGTCAGACGTGGCGATAGCGATCGTATTTTTACGGCCGTTAACTTTCCACCTACTCTGCAAGGGTTTGTAGCGACCTCTGGTGGCTACAACATGAAGCTCACTCAAGTGGTTCACAAGCATACAAGACACAACAGAAGTTCTCAACATATCGGAGAGATGGCGCCACGTGACAAAACAATGGGCCTGAAACGCGGTATCGAAGTGTTCACCGCGCAACGCATATATACAACTTCCAATCCAATCCAGGTGGACCCGTCGGTCCCCTGGCCACAACACCTGGCCAGGCGGGTAGCTACCCTTTTCCCGACACCACCTGGATTCTTCCTGTCACCCGCCATAGGTTAAAGGCTCCAGCGCTACCATTAAAAGTAGCCAGGAGCTTAATTTCTGAATTGTTCGTTTTCGGCTCCGTGCAAGAAAGCTCAAAACGAATGGTCTAACCATACGATTTTCTTCTACTTGATGTTTTATAGTCAAAAATACGTGTGAATTTTTGAGGCTATGTGCGAATCGATGATTAAAGAAGAACGTGAGATACAAGCAAAATACCCAAGTAACGTTTCAGATATTGAGCTCCTGATCTTCGTCAGCCCATCTTTCTCTTCTCGAGTCCTCATCAACTATACCTACTACAACTTGAACAATTTATCTCTTTGTCCGCAGGGTGGAGACGGGGCAGGGGCGGAGTTGGAGGCGTGCGGCGCGGGCGCGGAGGGGTGCTCGTGCTGGGCCCCCGCGCGCCCGCACCCCCTGCGCGCGCTCGATGACATGCCGCCGCCGCTGCTCAGGTACGGGGGGGTTTATCTGGTTGTCGGCAGGGGCGGGGGGGACAGGGGGGGGGGGGGGGGGGGTTGGAGGCGTGCGGCGCGGAGGGATGCTCGTGCTGGGACCCGGCGCGCCCGCACCCCCTGCGCGCGCTCGATGACATGCCGCCGCTGCTGCTCAGGTACGTGGGGGGTTTATCTGGTTGTCGGCAGGGGGGAGGGACAGGGGGGGGGGGGGGGTTGGAGGCGTGCGGCGCGGAGGGATGCTCGTGCTGGGCCCCCGCGCGCCCGCACCCCCTGCGCGCGCTCGATGACATGCCGCCGCCGCTGCTCAGGTACGGGGGGGTTTATCTGGTTGTCGGCAGGGGGGGACCGGGGGGGGGTTGGAGGCGTGCGGCGCGGAGGGATGCTCCTGCTGGGCACCTAGATTGCTTATTGCTGCTTGCTGCTACAAATGCTGTTCTGCTTACGTACACTTCATTTTCCTCTTACATATGTTTGAGGGTTTGCACAAAACCAAGTGTCAACCAGTGCAAACCGATGCAAATCTGCATTCAGCATTGCAATCACGTACAGATCTGGATATGCACTAGGAATATATTATAAAGTCATGGTTGAGTCACCGACCTAAAGATAGGATCTTGGGAGTCCTGTTAAATTATTTGACAGGGTCATTGACACTTGTTTGCAATGGAACATTTGAGATCGAGAACACAAACCACAAACCATCCACAAACATTTGACATTATGCATGACGTATTACTTCACCTCCTGTCACTAAAATTTGTTTTTTGTCATCAAGAAGTGTAGGTATAGCCATGGTATAGCTAAATGCAAAATTTTAAGTTATCGCGGTTGTTTACAATATTCAATCCCCGCCATGAACCAATGTGTTTTTACTAACGTACACTTGCGGACTGCTCTTACGGTGAAGGAATAACATCGTGATGAAACCCACATTGAATTAAAATTTGAATTCAGATGATATTTGAATGTGACTTAACCTAGGATTCCGGCCAGTTAGCCTTCGGGTTGCAGAGGTCAGATGGCAGTCGCTCTGTGTAAAAACTTGTTTCCCCGTCAGATCCCCTAGGTTAGGTCGCGGACCCCGACAGAGGACGGGATAAGGCAAGAAGAATGATGATGATTTATGACTTTAACATCCGTGATCATGACGCTTGCAACAACAGCGTCGAGATAACGTCGGCGTACTGTGATAACCACGTATGTACTTTAAGCACAATTTTACAGGACAAGCAAAAAACCTCCTGGTGAAAAATTTTGTACTAAACTTTTTTAAACACCTGACTGTATTATGTTTATGTGTGCAATAAGCATTGATTGTGTTTACTATTTTTAAATATTCCTGTCCAAGAAGTGCATAATGTGACTTGAGAGGTTGTCTCGAAAAACATAGTACTTTTTGCAAAAGTTTACAAGGTTTTCAATAAAAGAACAATGCCTTTAATCACAATTATCATTTTTATTTAAACTTTACTCACTACAAAGTAATCAGCCTTTTTAATTGTTCTTAAACCTATAGTCAGAACATAAATTATTGTGATTTACTTTATGATCTGTCAGCAATATACAGAAAAACAATGTAAATGTCATCGGCGATGTAAATAAAGTTAATAGAAAATGCCTTGTATTTTTTTGGAGTACGTTATTAATAAGCATAATACTGAGAAACGAATCACAAATCAGTCTGAAATGTGACTTCTTACGTAATTTAAGGATCAAAATCTAACGATCAAAATCAAAACAGAACATTAAGGAAGTAGGTACTTATTACGCCAAAAGCAATCAGCCTTTCTTACTTAACCATTAACACATAACCAGGAATTCTACTAATATTAAAGTTGCTTATTGAATAATACGCAAGTCATGCGTGGCGCTCACTGTTGGACTGACCATCGACTAATTGTCACTAAGCTACGACTCCGCCTCCGTCGACATCGCAGATCCACAGTGAAGAAGCCTCCGTGTTTAAACGTGGATAGGCTGAAAGATCGCGAGGTTAGGGTGAAATATGCAGAAGCCTTAACTGAAAAGCCGTCGCCAATAACTGAAACAGGTGATGTCAGTGCTGCTTGGGGAGCTTTGTCATGTCATCTCATAGAAGCCGCTTCTGCTACTTTGGGTACTAAAGACCGGCATAGTGAAGACTGGTTTGATGACAATAGCGAGGCTCTTAAAGCAGCATTCGACAAACATTGACAGCTCCTGCGACAGCATAATCGAAGAGGTGGAAGTGTTGCGGTGGTCAAAGAGAGTGACCAAGAATTACGCAGGCTGTCTCGACAAATAAAAGACAAGTCGTGGCAGGACAAGGCTTGTCAAGTGCAGTGGCTCGCCGATACAGACCAGCTTGGTGAGTTTTACAGTGAAGTGCGTAAGCAGATTGGTGCGTCCTTCCGTACAAAAGTACCTTTAAGGTCTTTAGACGGTATGCACCTCCTGACCAGCAAGGAGGATGTACTTAAACGTGTGGCTGAGCATTTTCACAACTTGTTTAACGTAGATCGATCAGCTGATCTGCATAATATCAGTTTATGGCCTCAACTCCCGTTAGCCACGGAGTTGGACGAGCCCCTGTCATGTGACGAGGTTGTTACTGCCATCAGACAGTAGCATAATAACCGGGCGGTTGGTATTGACCTTATACCGGGTGAACTACTTAAATATGGTGGTACGGAGTTGCACACATCGGTATGGAAATTTTCATTTTCGTTCGAATGTGTGAGGAGGAGAGGGTGAGGACTTCAAAGTGTCTCGCATTTGTGCCCTGTAAAAGAACAAGGGTGACCGTTCTGACTGTAACTCTTATCGCGGTATTTCATTGCTGTCAGTCCCTGGAAAAGTATTTGCCAGAGTCTTACAGAACCGCCTCAAAGACGGTGAACAGTCTGATTTCTTCCCCGTCACCTGTGGGGTGAAACAAGGATGTGTTTTAGCGCCCACTGTTCGCCTTGTACTTTGCAGTTGTAGTCAAAGAAGTCCTAAATACTGTTTCCCAAGGAGTCCGCATCCGACTCCGCACAGATGGTAGTCTTTTTAACCTGGCTTATATGCATAAACGAGCTTTTCCAAAGCAAATCTTTCATTTGAATACCTTGCGAATGCGGATACAAGTTTCTCACAAAAAAATGGCGGTCTCGTCATCCGCACGAGGTTTTCATAAAACACAATAGATGGTGCTAGGAGTGTTGTATTTAAAATTGGACTAATGTCAAACGACGCGTTCCGAGGTTTTCTAGCCATAACGTAGATAAAAAAATATTTGGGTTTTTTGTACTTACGAGGTTTTCACAGTACGCCGACGATAAGGGCAATTCGAAACAAAATAAATTCGTGGGTAAGAACCCGTTAAAACCATAACTTTACTATGAATACTTAATGGTCTAAGATCCCGCCATAATACGACGTTCACCGAGCTGTTTGACTGAAATATACTTTTTATCGTATACATATAATAATGCTTATTTTTAAATAAAATATGCTAATTAATATATTGCGTTGGGTTACCTAAAAATTTTCAGTCCGGAGTATGATTAAATAAACAAGTTTTTTACGCAAGGTCTAAGGCATGAATCAACCCACGGAACTGAACAACTTTCTCCTAAGAACATAGGTCAAAATATGAAAAAATGTGTTGGACCTTCCATACAAAATGTACTGTCAATTTGGGGGTCTAAAAATTAATGGACTGAAACTTTTTAGGCGACCCATACGCAATGAGGACTGGCGCTATAGAGAAGAGGCCTATACTCTGCAGTGGGTGGATGTGGGCTGGGAATGATGATATGCAGTATATTTATTGGCATATTTTATGATATAAAAACATATTTCAGCTCGGTGAAGGTCGTAGTGTGAGGCGCGTAGACGTCAGACAACGTTATCAAATCGTATGAGTTTTATCAAAACAAGTTAAGAATTTTGACAGAAATGTGTAGGAAAATCTGAGAAAATCTATGTCGTGGTAGCACCAGACTTACCTAAATAAATAAATCAATATGTAAATATCCTGGACAATTCACACAGCGCCACCTAGCCCCAAACTAAGCAAAGATACTTAGACACTTATTTTTGTAAATAAATAAATACTAACATATCCGCTACGCCATCGGGACAGTCAAACTTCAAAAGTCAAAACTTCAACTTCAAACATGTTTCATGCTTTTTGAAACATATTTTATTACATCTCATACTCATATTATTAACGTAGTAGGTAGAGACATGGCACTAACAAATATTACATTCTTCATTTTGTCCCACATGATACCCAAGAAACATTTATCACAATCAGTCTTTCACAAATATGGCTTGAATATCCATTTAATTTACATAGTTACACCCATATTTACTAAATTGGCTTCGGTACTTACAATTCATGAAGTCACCATGTGGTATCTACGAACTCTGACCCCCATCTGCATTCTAGATAGACCTTAAACTAGTGTTGCAAAACTTAGGCATAATGTTAATCTTAGAGGCTAGATTTAAATACCAGTGTTTCGAAACTACTTAAGTAATTATCACTCGTAATAAATAAACTTACAACGACGACTAATTTATTAATCTTCAAGCAAATTCTCCTTTCACGGGCTACAGACCAAACAGATAAGCATTATGTTATGTGTCCTTAAATTCGGGTGGTTAGGTTAGGACACCGGTTTTACAATCGTGAGACCCGAGTTCGATCCCCGCCATCTACCAATGAGTTTTCTCTCACGTACATTTATCGACTGCTCTAACGGTGAAGGAAAAACATCGTGATGAAACCCACATTGAAATAAAATTTGAATTCAGATGATATTTGAATGTGACTTAACCTAGAAATCGGGTCAGGTTGGGTTGCAGATGTCAGATAGCAGTTGCTCTGTGTAAACACTTGGTTCCATGGCAAATCCCCTAGGTTAGGTGGCCGACCCCGACAGTCAATATTTTTTTAAATTCTGTAAAAATTACAAACGTTCACAATTTGAAGCACATTTGACGACGCCGCACCGGCTTTGCTAGCTGTCTGTCAGAATACGTGTCAAATAGGTAGGAAATACCGCACTGATTGATATCTTGATACCGCCAAAAAAGAAGAAGAAGAAGAAGAAGACCGCCAAAAAAGAAATTGATGAAATTCATTATTTGATTCCGCAACCGAAGCCGCAATCGATCGAAGACAACAGAGATCTTAATGTGATAAAAAATGTTTATTCAGTGTACTCAACTACTTACAGTATTGATTAATATTTTTTTCTGCAGGTCAAATCCGCTATATACGGAAGAAGAGGAGCAGGAGGTAGTGATCATCGTGGATTCGCTGGAGTCCACTGAGGGTTTGACCGAGGAGGTTCCTGAGATTGAGCCCCCGAGGGTCCCTAGGAGAGCACCGTCCACTTCCTCAGGTAAGATAGGACCTACTTACTGTAAAGTGTATTAAGAATAGCTAAAAACTCAGCGGGACACCACAAACCAGCTAAACCAACTCTTTATACTTATAAAAATATTGTTAACCCATTTCCCATAAAAAATAACCCGCCCAAATGTTTTTGTCATGCCTATGTTGGAAAAAATTTAAAATTTTCTGAACACCTTGACGTCTTCTCAATACTTTATAGTATTTTTGTTAAATGCTCCGGACCTCCGTAGTTGCAAGAGTCTCCTATCACTAACGCACCCAATCGCTATACTCCTCATAGAACCCTATATCCTCACAGGCTACGGCAGCGGCGGAGGCAGCCATGGGCGAGTTTCGCCGCAATTACCAAAGAACGACTTCGCTGATCTTGAAGAAAGGCTGGACAAGCTTGAAGGCAGTTCAGGCCAGAGCGCGACTTCGGACTCTGATCAGAGCCCTGACTGTACGATGTCGAGGAGTCTCAAGGAGGATATCAGAGCTTGCTTGGGAGGTTGCAGGTATGGTCTTATGCCTTAGAGCATCCACCCTATCTCCCTATAGAGGTGGTAAACAGTCAATTACTGAAAAAAAAATTCTGCCACTTTTTCCGGGAGGGGAGTTAAAAACGAGCAGCACACAACGATAATTTTACAATAATTTGGTAACCACATAAAAAATGGCAACTGTCAGTTTGATATACTAAAAATACGGTACACCACCGTTGCATACCTGCTCGGCAAGCGTACCGTTGGACACTCTCCGGCCAGATGGACCGATGACTTAAAGAAAGCGGCTGGTAGCGACTGGATGGGGAGAGCGGGAGATCGTTTTTTGTGGCGTATCCTGAGGGAAGCCTATGTCCAGTAGAGGACTGCTATAGGCTGATGTGATGAAAATAAAAACTCAATCAATACAAACCTACTTCTTTTACCAGATGGGAGAAAGACGTGGGAGACGTGGTGGAAGCCGCAGTCCGCGGTGCTGGTGGCATCAGCGCTGCCAGGGCGAGACTCCATGCAGCTCTTCTGGCACTTCACGAGCCAGGTCCAAGGGTCCCCAACCGGGGCCCTTCGTTGCCGTACTGCGGGCCTGGCGTCAGGCCCGGTGACGTCACTATGATGCCGAAAAACACTGAGATGTCTCTACTGGTAAGTGGCAAGGTGGTGAACCTGTTAAATACCGCTATAAATACTCTTTTTTAGACAACAGCGCTAGCCAGAACCTAATTATGTAAGGTGTACAAGTATTAGCTTAAGAAATTTTTGGACCTCCCATACGAAATGTAGCAGCCAAGCGAGTCAACTGTATGGGAAGTTTTTTATGTTCCAAGGAACAAAAAGTTGTTCAGTTTGTTCACCCCTTAAAATATTTGCAGCAAATTTTATTACACCCTGTAGATCTTGGTTGGAATTGCTGTCGATTTGCTGATAGTAGAAATGACATATTCTGCTCCTTCTTTTCGAGGGGGATACCGAGTCGTCCAACGACCCAGTGAGATATTATCTACTGATTACACCACAAACCACCCACAATGTGAGTCAAATAATTGGCCGCGATTCGAGAAAACAATTCTCTTAACTAACTAAAAATAGTTCAGAAAAGATAAAAGATATCTAAGGCACTATATTTTTTTTAATGTCAACGGGTTCCTTGCCATTTCTAGTCAATTTAGTTGCCATAGCTTTACATGCCACCTTATTTTGACGTATTACGCGCATTTTGCGTCAAATTAAAAGACATGACATGACTTAGATATTACATATCCTTTTCTTAACCTATTTGACAGATAGTGACAGCGATATTTCAAATTAGGTTAAAAATTCGGTACTTGACAAGGTAATTAATGAAATATGAAAGTTTATTGTGAAAACTATTCTCTAAAAATGGGTAGGTACCTAGTTCTTATTTAAAAATTTAGACAATTAGAATATATGAAAGTTATTGTTTTGACGCGATCCAGAATATAGACTCGTGACGTCAAAATTCTATATTTCCTTACAAAATTTAGTTTTAAAAACTAATTCATTTACTTGTCAGTCAAGTAGCGGATTTCTCTCTTTTCGTGTGGGACAGCGAGTCGTCCAACGAGCTGATGAACCCTGGTGTCAGAATTTTTCAACCGCCTTCTAGATACATGGTAGCAGGCTTCAGACATGGTTGTGTAACGACCGCCGTCTAAGTAATCATATACGGCAACCGGGACCTATGGGTTATCGTGCCATCCGCAACACGGAACCATCTTACAGAAAATCGGGTGGTTCAGCCCGCAATGCCCTAACCAGACTGGGAAGAAATTCACAAAGTGATAAATATCAACTTTGTGAGTAACCCACCGAGACTCGAACCTTCTGCGTCAAAGGCAGTCGCACTACCGCTGCGCCACATCGGTCGTCTAGTAGCGGATCGTTTTCTCGCATCGCGACCACTCTGTAATAAAGTGGCATCGCGTGTGTCTCGGCTGGACAGGTATCAAAGTCAAGGTGCTTAATTTGGGCCACTGGAACTTCTTAGGTGTCAAATTAACCTAAGGCCTCTTTCACACTCAACGTTCAACGCAGCGCAAAAATAATGCTGCGCTAACGGATCCGTGTGTCAAATCCATACTAGAAACGTCACTCCCGATACAAAAACCGCTCTCGACGGATGTCCCAACGCACAACCGCTGCTTGACGGCGCATCCGTTAGCGTAGCGCTAGCGCTGCTTCGTGCCAAAAGACGTTTTTTGCCTAACATTTTGATCGTGCGACGTGCGCTGTTACTGCGTCGGTTCAGCGTTATCTTAGCGTCCGTTTGACGGACGTCAGAAATGCGCTGCGTTGGACGTTGAGTGTGAAAGAATCCTAACCTGAGAAATACGATCACCCTGTGAAATATAACACTTCATGCACTTGGTAGCTATCTTGATATTTGAGACACTATATCAGAAATAGTCACTAGAATATATAAAAACACCTATTGAAAACTAAACTTCTTCTTTTTCGAGTGGGACATGTACAATATATCTGAGACGTGGCGGAAATGTCCGTATTCCTACGAGCATTTACGCTCAGCCTACCCCGTAAGGGATAAAGGCGTGATGTGTGTATGTATTATATTAGGTATCACTTATTATCAAGCTATTAAAAATTACTGACCCGTAACACCGGCCTTAAACTGCCACTTCTGGGCCACAGCACTTATTCCGAACCATTGCCTTCAATCAAATAGGAGCCAAAATTACAATAAATCAAACTAAATTGCAGTTTTCTTGTTTGGAGCTTAAGGGCAGTAACCAAAGCCCTTTCAATTATGATGTTTTGATCGAGTTGCCAAAGTCAAAAAGATTTTTTTGTACACAGTGCTTTTTGGCAGGCTCCAGATTGTGAGGCTTTTATACCAAAGTAGGTATGCTCTGCTTACCCCACAAGGGATACAGGGCTTATATACAAGGTGTAAAAATATTAGGTGCAAATACTTTAACAGCTGAATCAGCCCATGAAACTAAACAACTTTGAACAGAGGTGGAAATATGATAAATATTTTTGGACCTCCCATACAAATTGACTTGGTCGGTCGGTAGTTTAATGGGAGGTCCAAATTTTTTTTACATATTTCGACCTATGTTCCTTGGGGAAAGTTGTTCGGTTTCATGGGCTGATTCACCCATTAAAATATTTGTAGCAAATTTTTTCACATCCTGTAGTAATACATAGTATATATATGTAGTAGGTATGGGATGACAGCGACACCGTCAAGTAATTAACACCGACGATGAATACGATGTCACTAGTTTTTTTTTTTTTTTTAATTTGTTGTCGATGTCCCTAATGTGATAAATTAGACGAGTATCGAGCGGAGAGGTCGCCTTCGAATCCGCGTTCTTTACGTAAACAAGTAGGTAAGGCTCCCAATTATTTTTAGGACATCAATTCTTGCCTTTCCTTGCAAATAATCAGTTCAGCAAATTTTTTACTTAATGTTCGTATTCGGTGAAACTTATGTTCGGTCCATCAGGGCCTCAAGTCTGCTATTTTTTCGTCATTGTAACGCCATCGAAACTCAACTGTCACTCTATTGCCATTGTGATTTCCTATACTTTAATTTAAACTGTTAGAGGACTACGTAACAACTAAAATCATCCAATTGCGGTCCAATCGACATCCAACTGAAACGATTTTCATTTAGCGGACTTAGGGCCCTGCTACATTGTGGGAAAACTACTGAATGCGTAGGTATTACTCGCTTGGCAACACTGATGTCTTAAACCTATTGCAATCCAATGATAAGCCCTTTAGCCCTTGAGAACGGAACACAATTATTCCGACCGTAATTTGATAGTTGCTCGTGATGGGAACGACCTGCGCCTATCGATATTACTAATTGAAAACGTGTGTGTGTCAGTGGGTTTATTATCACTATTTAAGGCGGATCGCACACTTAACGCACGACGGAGCGCTAAAACATTGTAGTATTGTATACTGGATGCATGCCGCTTCTAATCGGACCAGGTGGAAATAGATCTGTCTGCCAATGTTCAGAAGTGGACGTCCTATGGCTGATATTGATGATGATGATGATAAAATTTAACGTAACGCTGGTGTCCATAAAGGTGGATCGCACACTTAACCCACGACGGAGCGCTACAATATCACAGTGGTCTGTCAGATCCACACTAGAAATGTCAATCCCCATAGTGAAACCGCTCAACCGCTGTCGATGCAGCGCTAGCGCAGCGTCGTCAATCGAGTGCGGTTTTAGTATGGAGTATGCGCGGTAAGCCAACTTGCGCCTTTCGCCGACCGGCGCGATTCGCCAACTCGCTCTGTGCCTACTCGAGCGTTTAGCCTACTGCAGCGATTCGCCACCTACGCGTTGAGTAAACTGTCATGATGTACAGTAAGCATAAAAAATGAGTTCGTTTAGTTCCTAGTAGGTGGCGCTGGCTGCAAATGAAAGCTTTTTTTAAAGGTCTACAGCGATTTCCCATAAATACATACATACATACACAAATCACGCCTTTATCCCTTGCGGGGTAGGCAGAGCGTTAACGATCGTAAAATTACAGTCGTTATCGCCACGTCTGACAAGCACTGAGGGCCTTTGCAGATAATTCGTGTATCACTGTAGTGACAGGTTGTCAGCCTGTCGCCTAAAATTGTAATACACATGAAACCCTCGAATCTCTTAGTTGCCTTTTACAACACCCGCGAGAAGAAATGGGGTGATGCTATTCTAAGCCGGCATCACACGGCATAAATACGATTCACAGAAAATCCCTAATTAACAGCGTCTTCGAGTCTATGGTCCAACCCTATTACGTTTTTCTACTACATTTAACATTGAAAACACTTATTGCAAAGGAGTTAAATGTGCCGTTAAGTAGTTTTAATGCAATTTGGCATTGTTATGCTTATTTCAATAGAACATCTACTTACTTATGTAAATAAACTAAAAACGGTTTATGAAATTAGGCTAAGTGGAGGTGGTTTAGTAGGTAGCTTTTTGTGTGGGACATTGAATCGGCGAACGTCCCAATGACTTTAGTGCCAGAGTTTTCAAACCACTTTCAAATACTAGAAGGCAGTTAGGTAACGTGTATTTTTTTCATAAATGTTATAATGGGTAACCACATGATACTAAACGCCGTGTGATGCCGGCTTAGAATAGCATCACCCCATATCTTTCCCGTGGGTGTCGTAAGAGGCGACTAAGGGATTTGACCCATTGCAATTTTAGGCGACAGGCTGACAACCTGTCACAATTGTGATGCACGGTCTTCAATTACCCTCAATCTTTTGTTGAACGTGGCGTAAATGTCCGTTATTACAGCCGTTTTTGCTCTGCCTACCCCGCAAATGATATAGGTGTGATATATGTGTATATTATGTACGTACTATATTGTCTTGGTACATTAAGAATGGGAGGTCCAAGATTTTTTTATATCGATACATCAATATGTGTTAAACTTTGATTTATCGATATATTTTTGAAATATCATAGCATCCCTATGCAGAATTCTCTTCAATAAGTATAAGTAGAGTTCGCGCCGCGAAAGAGGTCCCATGAAAAAGTTTCAATCACCCTTAATCTTACGTCCATAAGGGTAATTTAAACTTTTTCGCGGGACTTCTTTCGCGGCGCAGACTCTAGAAAGGATATCGTAATGACCAAAGCCGTCTTTAACTTGTTGGAGGCTCTGGGCATATTACAATAATGAGGCCCCTATGACTTTGACAGAGCTCTAATTCGTTAGAATAAACAAAGAAAGTAGATGAGCATTGACAGTCAGTTTTTTTTATATTTTGTTGATTAAATATCTCGAGAACAACACATCAGAAATCGAGACATGATGCATATAACTTTTAGAGAATTTTACGTACTTAGTATACCATTGAATTGTATTTTTATATATTTGAATTTATCTAAGCATGCGGAAATCAAAAAGCCTAATTTTTGGGTAGGAGTAGATTAGCTTCGCACATGCAAAAGCTGTAAGCAAATTGGTATTGTACGAGGGGGAATTTTTATGTTCGCGGAATGGAATGTTTAAAAACTAGCAACGGTTAATATTGTCATGATATCATGTTATATCGTTCAATTGAGGTATAAATACCAAATTTTATCATAATCAAATCATTACTCTTTGAATTATCTTCGAATGAACAGTTCAATTTGGAAGACAATCTGAATCATGAGAAAAAGTCACGCCGCGCGGAGATTTTCCGCGTGTCTTTGGCCCTCTGTAAAAAAGACAGGAATCAACTTTTGGTAAAACTATTGATAAAGATGAAACTTGAGTTCATCATTATTCATTTGAGCTAAAACAAGACTCAATGCAGTTGCTCAAGAAAAACTCACCTCCACCCAAGCAGTTAAGGGTGTCACAACCAGTTGTAAAAACGAGGTAGCGTTAATCTTTTGCGGATTGGAAGTGATCCTGTTAATGGAGTATGAAGAAAAAGGTGTGTTTATAACCGGAAAATACTACAGATTATTTTTAGGGTTATTTAAGAAATCAATTAAAAGACATAAGTAAGAAAAACTTGACGAACGGTATCCAGCTTTTGCACGGCGTCGCGCTTGCTCACACAAGCCGCGTTGCGCTGGCCTTCATGGGCAAGCTCGGCTTTGATCTTTTGAAGCAACCACTCTTTTATCCTGACCTAACTTACAGTGATCACTGTTTGCCCCAAAACTTTAAAAACGACCTTTTCTGAAAGGAGTTATGAAGAGGTGGAGGGCGAAAGTTCAGCGTATTTTTTCGGACAAAGACAAAACATTTTATTACTAGGTTTACATAAGCTAATTGAAAGATTGGAAAAAAAAATATAGGGTTCTATTGAACTGATTTAAATAAGGAAATAATTTGATATTTTTATTCCCACTTCTTATCTTCCATTTCGCGAATTTAAAAACGTTCCCTCGTAATCAGTAATTTTTTTAGGTTTGTTGTATTCGAATCAAAAAAGTTTTTCGGCAATAAAAATCGGTTATCGTTTAGTGATCTGGCAGGGACGAGGGGGCCCCTATCGATCACGGGGCCCTGGGCACTTGCCCAGAGTGCCCAGTGGGAAAGAGGGGTCTGGTAATGACCGTTTGCGATATTTCGTAACAACGTTTATGTAGATGATGTGATGATAAAGATATCTCAATCATCGCAACTGCTGATGGGAGGAAGTGGGAAGCTATATAATAGAAACTGATGCGTATCATTATAATGTAGTTTGCTGTTATTTGCCGTGTGATGCCGGCTTAGAATAGCATCACTCCATTCCTTCCCGTAGGTGTCACAGAAACAGATTAAGGGACTGGAGGGTTTCATGTGTATTGCAGTTTTAGGCGAGAGGTTGACCAACCTGTCACTTTAGTGATCAGTGATCGATGGAACGTCACTCAAACATTTGTCAGAGGTGGATAAAATAAGGACCGTAATTTTACGGCCGTTGACGCTCTGCTTACCAGCCAGGGATATAGGCGTGATTGGTGTGTGTGTGTGTGTGTGTGTGTGTTGTTATAATACTAGCGATCGGCACAACAGTTGCACCCACAGTAGCTCATTTTCCCGCAGGAATAGGTTGTTTTCCCAACAAAAATTATGCAAATGAACTGCATCAAAATCCGCCATGTATAGTCTGTCAATGACATAAGGTCCATTTTACTTTGTTTACTAAAAAATGGACCGTCATAGCATTTGCTCCAAGGTTACAAAAGTCACAGGGATCATCCTATATTTTACGGACTATAGTTATAAAAATCTATCCAAGCATAGTTCCATACATAAATACACTACTATCTCTCTACGCTCTGATTTCTCGTTCATCCAAACGTTGTCAGGTAGAGATCGCTTTCAGCGACAAGGCCGACTACGCAATTATTGCTTCTCTTGTTATGTGTTTGTGTATGTTCTATAGTCTTTCTTAGGCAATTCTCTCACTTAACGCACAACGCAGCGCTACATTAATTATCTCAGCTGTGAAGTGTGAAAACGGCCTTAGTTCTTATAGCTAATCTATTTTGAAGAAACCCATGATACTCTGAGCATACTACAAAATATAACAATAGCAAAATGGCCACGTTAAATAACACATATTATACTCGTAAACGTAACGAATAATAATACATGTGTACGTACATTAAATTGTCTGTTACGTAAGTATGTGAGGATCAACTTTCGCTTGTCAATATTGTGATTTGAGATGTGATTGCACGTGATTAGGGTGGCCAGGCCTTCTCACCTGAAGGCCGGACAGACCAGCAAGTTTGGCCGAACATCATTATCATTCTCCTTGCCTTGTAGCAGGCTTCTGACAAAGTAGTGTAAAGACCGCCGTCTAAGTTATCATATTGCCTAACCTACTTCAAAAACTTTAAAAAGCTGACATCTTTAAATTTTTACGAATTTCAGTTTCCATGTAAAACAAAACTGTAAGACCAAGCTTTGTTCAGCCGGATATTTGGGTAAAAAAGGCGGACACCTAACATTTTTGAGGATTTTCGGTGTTGATGTAAAAAATGTAATAGCAACCCTGGCGACGAGCTTTGGGGGCGACAGCGATCGCGTCCAGCACGTGCTTGTTCCTTTAAAATTCAATCTCGGTCCACGCGCATTTCGAAATATTATAAACGCCTAACAAAAGCCGGACAGGCCGGACGCTGCTTATTCTGGACAAGCAGTCTAAAAGCCTGCCCCTGTCCGGCTAAAGTCGGACGCCTGGCAACCCTACACGTGATTAACCTATTTGGATGACGATGTGCAAAATGTTGCCGCCGTGTAATACCGGTTTAGAATAGCATCACCCCATTTTATTTGCGCGGGCAAAAAAAAAGGCAACTAAGGGACTCGAGGATGTCATTTCGCTTTAGAAAAATAGTGACGGGTTTTCAGATTTTTTGTGTACGCTGTAATACGCAACAATCAGGCTGCCTCTTACCTTTATTCCCATCGGCCACGGCCACCGTCGGCCACGCCCGTGGCCGATGGGAACTGTTTGCCACCCCATACACGGCTGATTCTACTAAAGGTTTACACTGTGATTATGTTGATAATCAAGTAGATAATTTAAAGAACTACCACCAGCTTGTGGTTCCGCCATGTTAGAAAGCGTATGCGCAACTAACTAAAAGTATCGCAAATTTGCATGCCAAACGGGTTGTTGGGTTTTTCCTAGAAGCATTGTATCCATTGGCTATCCATTGGTTAGTGTAAGGCTTGCGCTATTGTACTTTTTGCACTTTTATTGCACCTATTGTTCAAAAAAATCTTGTTAAAAAAGGAGAGAGATATCGCTATATTCTTTATTGTCGAACGATACGAACGATATCAATGAAAAGACAGAGATAGTGGTTTTTAATAAACCTGTTTATTCTCAACTCTGGATGCATGTTATTATACAATTATTGAAACAGTACCAAATAATGATAAAATAAAACAATTTTTACCCGATTGTAGGTACTTTGTATGATTGTACGTACAAGGATATTGATAAAAGGTACTACGGGTTCTTGTTTAATTTGTTTATTGATTTACATACGATGTCTTGAAAAATCAGTACGAAAATAATGAGTAATAATTATATACAAATCACTAGTAGAATCAGCCTCCGCGGCGCGTCATTAGGGGTGCCCAACTATTCCCATCGGCCACGCCGTGGCGACCATGGGCCGTGCCGTGGCCGATGGGAATAAAGGGCCTCTTACTATAACCGCTGCGATAGCGCTGCATCAAGTGCGGTTGAGCGGTTTTAGTATGGGGATTGACATTTCTAGTATGGATCTGACAGACCGCTGCGATATTTTGGCGGTACGCCGTGCGTTAAGTGTGCGATCCGCCTAATCTGTATTGATTTAATACGCACGGTTTAATATTTGTTTATTTATTTTTAAATCATTTCGTAAAGTGCCATTAGCGTAGGAGGACAAGTAATGGTGTCAATATTTTTCTACTTTGGCGGACCGCACACTTAACGCACGACGGAGCACGTAAATATCGCAGCGGTCTGTCAGATCCATACTAGAAACGTCACCCCCCATATTAAAACCGCACTCGATGGACAACACTGCGATAGTGCTTCGTCGACAGCGGTTGATCGGTTTTAGTATGGGGATTGACATTTCTAGTATGGATCTGACAGACCTCTGTGATATTTTAGCGCTCCGTCGTGCGTCAAGTGTGTGATCCGCCTTTATGGACATCAGCGTTACTTCAAGTTACCCATTTAATGAATCTGTATACATACATACATACATACACAAATCACGCCTATATCCCTGGCGGGGTAGGCAGAGCGTTAACGACCATAAAATACAGTCTTTATCGCCTTGTCTGACAACATTTGAGGATCGTTTCTGATAAGTCATGGATCACTTTTGTGACAGGTTGTCAGCCTGTCGCCTAAAATTGCAATAGGTAGGTACATGAAACCCTCGAGTCCTTTAGTCGGCTTCTACGATACCCACGGGAAAGAAAAAGGGTGATGCTATTCTTAGTCGGCATCACACGGCCCAGCGGCACACGGGAATCTGCACAATGGGTGAAAACTGTTTTTTTCATAAAATTTATTTGTGAATAGGTTGGTAAGTTAATCCATCTGGGCCCTAATGTCTGCTAAATGAAAATCGTTTCAGTTGGATGTCGGTTGGATCTCAGTTGAATGATTTTAGTAGTTTCGTAGTCTGCTAACAGCTTGAAGTATGGAAAATCACAATGGCAATGGAATGAAAGTTGAGTTTCGATGGCGCAAAATTAC
This sequence comes from Keiferia lycopersicella, assembly GCA_029255805.1. Taxonomy (NCBI): domain Eukaryota; kingdom Metazoa; phylum Arthropoda; class Insecta; order Lepidoptera; family Gelechiidae; genus Keiferia; species Keiferia lycopersicella. The sequence goes on along the minus strand of JARACZ010000005.1, from coordinate 15,126,181 downwards.
AAAATATAGCAGACTTGGGGCACAGAAAACTTTCCTGTGAAAGAAAAAGTCAAAATAGAGCTTTTAGTTAGGGTTAGAAATTTTTGGATGTCACTGACTTATACAATGAATAGTGAAAGTAATGACTTACTTAAAGTTCTGGATTCCTAACAAAGATTTTTATACAAGGCAACCTTTGCAGCATTGGAAATTCTGTCACCCCAGTAAAAAACAGGGCGAATTGCCCGTCTTTTTCAAGTCGGTCAAAACCGGCATAGCAACAGATTCCTACAAATAGAAAGGATCGAGGATTAACCCCTACACAGGCAGACCGGTGGCCAGTGTGGCCGGCCAGTTGCCCAACTGAGAAACGTTTCCACTACATTTGCGGCGAATGTAGTTCAAGAGCAGTTGTGTGAGGCAACACCGCCCGTTTTGCATATCACTCGCGAGCTGTACTAATTACCTGAGTGATAAACTTGACTACCGCAACAGTCCACTGTTGGACATAGGCCTATACCGATCGGGGTATTTGGCTTGCTCACCACGCTTGGCAGGTGGTGTTCTCTCTTTTCGAGTGGGACACCGATCAATCAGTCTTTGTGTTCAACACTTTTCACCGAATGATAATAGTCAATTCTTCGTTTATCATTATCACACAGCAACCAAATACAAAAACCATCGGCGGATCACACACCTATCGCACGAAAGAGCGCTAAAACATCGCAGCGGTCTGTCAGATCCATAATAGAAATGTTAATCCGCATACTAAAACCGCTCAACCGCTGCTGCGCTGTCGACGCAACTGTTTGTCTCTGATAATAATAATAAAATAAAATCAATCAGTTGGTAATTTTGTATTTGAGGTCCAACATTTTTTCATATTTCGACTTATGTTCCTTGGTAAAAGTTGTTCAGTTTCATGGGCTGGTGCAACTCTTATATTTGCAGCAATTTTTTTTACAACCTGTATTATTGACGATCAAATCATGATCAAAATATTTTACTACCTAGCAAAACTAAAATAAAATAAACGTTTATGCGCTAATATTTGCAGAACATTAACGTCGTGCCTTAAGCTTAAACTGTGAGATAACACCAAATTGCAGACATCGCGGCAATAATGCATAACAATAAATAACTCTGTAAGAGGCATCCAAGGCAACGTAATACATTGCCTATAAATCAATAGATTATCCGGACAGGTAATATTGTTATTTGTAAAATAATATTTTCTGAATACGGACTCAATCAAGATAAAGGGGGCTAAAAGTTCAAGTGTGATGAACTGATGAACCATTTGGAAAAATTGCCTGCTTTGTTCATTCAGTATTCATCATTATGATGGTGTTTACCGAAGTTCATAATATAATTTTATTAGATTTTTAGTCCAAGCAAGTCGAAACATCATTCGTTGAATTTCTGGGCTACTTAAATGAAAATCGTTTCAGTTGGAGTCGTTGTGTGATGTTGGATGATTTCGGTCATTTCGTAGTCTTGACGTATAGAAAATTACAGTGGCAATGGAATGACAGTTGAGTTTCGATAGCGTTAGAATGACACAAAAATAGCAGACTTGGGGCCCTGGTTGGGCCTTGGATTAATGACACCAAACACTCGTAACGACGCGTAAGTTGTCGCACGTATATATCGTAGAATCTCAAATTCCACGTTTACATTTGTACAATTTAATGAACAAAGTTGCATTGCAATTGTCCTGGCAATTTGCCAGTTCCTATCTGAGGCGGCCTTCGTGTTGTCAAACGCATCCATTCTCCAAGAATGATGGCTTGCAACCTCACTTGCAACGATCCGCCGCCATTAGAAGTGTTGCAATTGCAACTGCATTCTGGAATTAGGTTAGGCTTTGTTTTATAGAAATAATGGCTCGTATTATGTGTGCTTGTGTACCAATCATGTCAATGCATAATAGCGAGATGTCGAACGAACCAAACTGCGTGGTGATTTGACTTTTTGGCTGTTTCATCGCAAATTACATCATCATTATCATCAACCCCATCCACCCTCTGCAGGGTATAGGCCTCTTCTCTATTGCGCCACTCCTCGCGGTCCTGTGCCAATCTCATCCATTGTGATCCAGTCGATTTGACGATGTCATCGCACCAACGGGCTGATGGTCTACCTACTGGCTTTTTTGCTCCCCTTGGCCACCACTCTGAGACTGCCTTGGTCCACCGTCCGTCCATTCTCCGGGCCAAGTATCCTGCCTATCTCCAAGTTAATTTCGTGATGCAAATGACGTAGGAAATAAAAATACTGGGTTGCGTATCAGCCCTTGTTGCACTCCAACTACCTAATCGTGGGCTGCCATGTCTTGTACTGGTATCAAGTCCTTGGCAAAACCTTGCGAGTTTCCAAATTTATGATCAAAATTTTGACGGTTTTGTGTAATGACCAACTTCCTCTCCATTAAGATAAAGACGGGCTTACTAATTGTACAATTCAAAGTTTACTAGATTAGCTTAGAATTAACATCAACAACAGGATACTTGGAGTTATCATTAGATGGCATTATCCAACCAAGTCCGCCACCTTGGCACGGTTCTGCAGATTGAGGAGCTATAACAGATGATTACAAATTGTAGAAAAATTGTTTGTAAAGATCTGCTTATTTTACACAGGCTCCCATAAAATGTTTTTAGACATCGTCCACAAAACCGTTTACATTGAATTCACCTTTCCAGTACCTACTTCTTTAATCTTCTTTTTTTCGAGTGGGACACCATGAATCCTAGTGTCTGAATTTTTCAACCGCCTCCTACAAGTAGCAGACTTCTTAAGAGTATCATTCACAGACATGGCGCGCGCGAAATGCGTTTTTCAAATTTTATGTGCTGTCTTGACGCCCGCGCGGCAAGCTCCCATAATGTACGATAGGGACAGGTAGCAGGCTTCCTGAGAAATCGCCTCGAAAACAGAGTAAAATCGGGGTGCGGGCGTTAACGTTTCCCTACTTCTAAATTAAAATCAAATTCTATAATTTTGGTCTTGATCGCTTAGGTATGAACTAAACTAGGTTTATACGTTCGTTTTTGACCAAATTTTGTATAGTTTTGTAAGTAACCTCACTCAAACATGAAGATTTTTCAGTATCAAAAAAGTGTACTTTTGTGCCTCATTATTTCTGAAACTATAATATATATAAAAAAAATAAAAACCTATTAACCTAGTTTTTGTGAATTTAAATAAAATACCTAAAAATCAAAACAATTGGTTACCGGTAAGTATGATAAAAGCGTTAACGCTTTTTGTATGAAAATTTCCAGCTGCACGGTCCTCTTAAATTAAGAGAAGATATAAACGAAACAAAGTTGAGTTGATACATTATGAAGATGAATAAATGTGTCTTTGTCAACTCGATCGAACACGATGGAAGAAGAAATGAGTAATAGAATTACTTTACGCACAATGCTTATTACATTACATATCAACAAACGTAGGTATATTTAATATTGCTGATAAAAAACCTATAGATAATTCATGATTTGACGTTTTAACCCTCAGGCAACAAGACAAACTACTTTTTATATCATCGTAACCTTTAAAATTATCAGTTTCTCATCATCATCTCCAGTTCTACGGTTGATAGTTAATATCGTAATCAATACGTTTATAAAGTTAATGAAAAATATCCAGGACAACTGTTGCAATAATGAAGTGATTGAGGCTTTACCACTTAATGTATTTTGTATTGCTAACATTATGTAATTGTCTGTTGATTATGTGTCAATCTCACGAAATATTTCTTTGTCTATACGATATGTATTGAATGACTTACTAAAAATGACTTCAATTTTAGTTATGAACAAAACGCAATTATTATGGTGTCTCAGGGATGTACTCTAAGCCCATCGTCATTAAGCATGTATAGTCTTGCATCCAAGGAAAAATCTGCGAAACGATATATGAAAGGTCCGCGAATGTGTCCGACAAAAACTAGACCGAAAATGTGGCATTCCGAAAGTCAACGTGAGTGTTTCTTCATAGTTGGAAAACAGCTGATAGGTGGGTTGGCGGGTTGTGTGTTGCGACACTGGCCAAGTCGACATCGCCGCGGGCAAGGCAGCCTGCCGGTCACTCACTGCGCCATTTTGCGACTATATACGTACATCCTCTGATTATGTTTGAGTGCAAAAAGTATGTAACTACTTCTAAGTCATACCTAACTAGTTAACTGATGCGATTTTATTCACACCGCGTGATTGGAAACGTTTGTAAAATCTTGATTTATATTCTGTAAAATATATGATGATCCCTGTGACGTTTGTGACCTTGGAGCAAATGCTACGACAAAAAGTCCATTTTCCTTTGTCGCAAACATCACAGGGATCATCCTCTATTTTTCAGACTATAGGCTCATTTTTAATTCTGTGCAAATATTTTTTGCAACTTACTTACATAAACAGCCGCAGACCGGAAAGCCTGGAAAGAGAGAGGGGAGGCCTTTGCCCAGCAGTGGGACACTATAGGCTAATATAATATAATAATAATAATAAAAACTTACATAATATTATTAATTCTAGCTTCAACAAAGTTTTGTTATGACTATGAAAAAAAAATGTTTTTAACCATATTTTGACCTATGAACTTACCCTAGAAATTTTCACGAATTTTGTTTCACCAACTTTATTGGCATTATATATCCAGAAAAAATAGTGAGACATCGAAAAGATACATCAGAGTTCCGATCCGACTGGTCCCAAGTTTTATGGCACATAGTCAGATTTCCGTACCATGTGACGCAATAATCATATGATAGGCAAGGCAAATCTCACACCCGACGCCCGTTGGTACAGAAGATATAGGTATATTTTGTATTTTCCGTAATAAGTGTACAGTGTGTGTACTTCTGCTACTTGTAGAAGGCGGTTGAAAAATTCTGAAAGTAGGGTTCATCGGGTCGTTCGACGACTTAGTGTTCCACACGAAAAGAGAGTGTACAGAGATACTCGTAGATGCTAACGCAAGTCTTGCGTGTTCTTGAATCAACGTCAGTTTTTAAATCCGAAATTTCCTTGCATTTGACAGAAGATCACAGACGCATGCGCTACGGACGACGCGCGAAAAATGCGCATGAGCGGATGTCAAGTGAGGGCATCGCCGTATATTTCCGCTTGCCTTTACGTCTTGATTACAAGTTGTATCTAGTTTATTGCCTGCACCAGAGCAATCATTAGATATCTAGCATACAGGGTGTAAGGGACGGTGTAACGAAAACTTTGCAGGCGTGATCAGAGCATGAAACTGAACAACTTTTTCTTTGGGGGCTAAGTTGAGAAACGAAATTTTTTTTCGAGTTCCCATACAAAGTCACTCAGCTGATCAAGAATCTTGTATGGAAGGTCGAAAAAATTTTCACGTTTACCAACATAGCCCCCAAAGAAAAAGTTGTTGAATTTCATGGTCTGAGCACGCCTGCAAAGTTTTCGTTACACCGTTCCTTACACCCTGTATTGTACGTAGGACGAGTGGTTTGATATAATTCATGTTATACAGGGTGTAAGGGACAGCGTCTTTTGCCTAGAAACATATGTCAGGAAACGTCAAAAAAAATGTTGGTTTTCCGTAGTAAATGCAGTCAGCTGATCGCGATTTTGTATGGGAGGTCGAATTTTCTTTGTCGTTTCCTGACATATGTTCCTAGGGGAAAGTTTTTCAGTTTCATGGTCTGCTTGCAGCCTGTCAGTATTCGGGATGCTGTCCCTAACACCCTCTATTATTACGATTAGTTTGCACTGTAGCTTGATCATCTGTTTCCTCGGCTAGATCTTTTTTTTATTCATCAACACCGCAGTCCACTGCTGAATACCTGCAGCAACTTGAAGACAAAGGAAATCCCTCACGCTTCTTGTCTTTTTTCACCGACCAAGTAGGCCTTGCTCAATGAGCGATGGAACTACAAGAAGGTGATGTGGCGGCGCGCATGCGCTCCACATACAAGTCCTGAAACGCGGTATCAAAGTGTTTCCGCCGATCGCTATATATACAACCACCAAACATGTCCGGTTAGACCGGTCGGTCCCCTGGTCACAACACAACACCCGACCAGGTGGGTAGCTACCCTTTTCCCTCCTCCGTCGTCACTCGGCCTACTGGTCTCAACAACCCTCTCTCCTTCTAAAGCACCTATGAGAAATTATAAAAAAATCAGAAAGAGGCGGCCCTCTTTTTCCGGTGTCCTAGGAGCACAGCCATTACATTTCAAGTAAGTTTCAAATACTGTTTTCAAGCTCAAGTCAATGACATCTCTTTCCCTTAAGTTTCCTAGAAGACAAAATTACGTCTCTTGGAACAAATTAAAGGGAATTAAGGATTAATTACCTACTTTAATTTCTCACCAACAATCTTTATTCCTGGTTCCGTTGCTGGCAAGTTTTTCTATCAAAAACCTGTTTTAATTCAAGTGAAAGTGTAAGTGGACTTGGCAAATTTAAGTATACCTACCTATTCTACTTTACAAGTTTATTTTCCTAGAAAATTTAGTATTGTACGGTGAATACTATGATCCGCCATGGGATATCGGCTAGAATAGCATCACCCCGTTCCCTTCATGTGGGTGTTGTAAGCGTGAGAGGTGATTTAGGGATCGAGGGTTTAATAATGACTATGCTTCCTATTGTTTTTATTTTATGATTTGGTGAGTGCCTATCATGCTATTATAATATTATTCTGTGAATTCGTATAGAAGAATAAATTATTGTCTTCATTTCAAACCGTGCCGTGTGATGCCGGCTTAGAATAGCATCACCTCATTTACTACCCGTGGGTGTCGTAACAGGGTGCCAACCAGTCACTATAGTGATACACAAATTATCTCAAACGGCCCTCTATATTTAGAATAGCATCAACCCACATCCTTCCCGCGGGTGTCGTAAGAGGCGACTAAGGGACTCGAGGGTATTGGTGTATTACAATTTTTAGGCGACAGGCTGACTACCTGTCACTATAGTGATACACATGTTTTCTGGAACAACCTTGGAAAACAATACTCAAAAATGACAGACGTGGAGATAGCGACCGTATTTTTGCCTCTCTGCCTACCCCGTAAGGGATAAAGGCGTGATATATGTATGTATGCATTTCAAACCGAAGCTTAAAACACAGGTTGTCCCACTCTTTCCAAACAAACAGCTTTCACAATAAGCAGGTGCTTAAGTCAAGATGTCCTATTATGCGCCTGCGATGGCAGCCAACATCGCGGGCCAAGAGGTCAATTTTTGAAGCGAGCTAGTGAGTGATAGAATATCCCAGTCATGCGAAAATTATTTCGTTGGAAAAGCCCTAGCCTCATCCAAATTAAATTGCCAATAAAATGTCATAATTTGCCTCTTACAGACCTGGTATCTCACGAGTGCGCATTTACCATACGCCTGTGTTATCTCTCTTTCTTTTTGATGGGCGACTCGGTAGTCGGTACCCAAAACGAAAAGAGAGAGGGCTAACACACACAAGTATGGCAAACGCGCATTCGTGAGATAAAATGTCTGTCTGTGAGTGTCCGAGGTAAGACTTTTCGTGGCTAGATATAAAATGTCAGAGTACTAATAATAATGTGCTTTTTAAGTTGTTTAAGTTATTTTAGTTTTGTTTTTTTGTTTAAGAAAGAAATAATGGCATCTTCCAGATAGAATACGGATATTTCTGCAAAAATTGTTCTCCTCTCTTTGTTGTTTAAATAGTAAATGACGTAACGTTATAAACGATGTCACTGATTGACTCAGGAAGCACGAGATTGGATTTTAAGTGATTGAGAATTGGGTAGATCATAGGGTAGATGACAAAGTAAAAAAAATGCAAATCCATTTTTACATTATCGGAAAATATTGGACACGTATTGTATTTTTTGTTAATTAAAATCTGGGTTATTTTTTAGTCACTCACTACACACACTTATAGTTTGTAAAATTTAGCTTGATATCTGTGACGTTTGTGACCTTGGAACAAATGCTATGACATAAGGTCCATTTTCCTAGAAAACAAAGGTAAATGGAAAGGTAATTTGTTTAAATCAAAACGAAAAAAGACGTACCTATGCACTATTATTTCATAAAACAAAAGTCAGAATAATCATGCCGTGTGATGCCGGTTTAGAATAGCATCATCCCATTTCTTTCCTGTGGGTGTCGTATGAGGCGACTAAGGGACTCGAGGGTTTCGTGTATTACATATTTAGGCGACAGACTGACATCCTGTCACTACAGTGATACACGACTTGTCTGTAGCGACCCTCAAACATTTTGTCAGACGTGGCGATAACGGCCGTAATTTTACGGTCGTTAACGCTCTGCCTACCCCGCCAGGGATATAGGCGTTATTTGTGTGTGTGTGTGCGGAATAATCAGATTTCTTTAGTCATCTAGCTTGCCTATTCAGTGATTGGAGATCAATATCAATTACAATGATTTCGATGTCTTTGTGATACTTTTTCCGGATGAGATAGGACACAGATAGATAGGTTCTGTAATTCGAAGAGTATGCTACAATCGTTAATATTGTAATCAGGTTCGTTTAGTTCCTAGTAGGCGGCGCTGGCTGCGAATAAAAACTTATTTTTTTAAAGTTCAGCAGCGATTTCCCATTGAGGAATTGACAGATATTCTATTCCCTCTATCTGCAAAAATGTCAACAGCGTCACCTAGTTCAGGTGAGTGTTGCTATGCTATCAGCCCAAAAACCATGAAAAAATTGATAGAATCTCCTGCCAAGCGTGGTGAGATTGCTCCATGAAATTTTTAGTTTGCCGTCCTTACCTTTCTAGCCTGCTACTTGTAGAAGGCGGTTGAAAGATTCTGACACTAGGATTCATCGAGTCGTTGGACAGCTTTTTTAGAATTCTAGACAACAGGGATGTGGACAGGTCAAATAAGCTACTTTTAAAGCGATCTTAAACGGTATTTTGTTAGAAAATAGGAATGTATGACGTCATACATTGCTATTTTGGATGGCGTCAGAACACTTACTTCTGTATATTTTTTTTGTTTATTAATTTTATTAAGGGCCGTACCATAAAAAAGACTCAAATGGAATGCGTTTTTTTTGTGTGGAGTTTTATTTTAAATCCACGTTCGAATCGAGTCTAACTTTTTTGGGCGGATCGAAAACTTAACGCACGACGGAGCTTAACGCCCATAGGTAGGTACTAAAACCGCTTAACCGCTGTCGACGCAGCGCTATCGCAGTGCCGTACGTCGAGTGCGGCTTTAGTATCGGGAGCGACGTTTCTAGTATGGATCTGACAGACGGCTGCGATATTTTAGCGCTCCGTCGTGCGCGAAGTGTGCGATCCGCCTTGGATCCGCCCTCAATATTTTGGAAATATATGTATGAAGTCCGTAGTATTATTGGACAATAGTTTGAAGCGTAACACTTTTATATTTTATTAATGACACAGTTCACAGGCGAATTAAATGTGATTAGAACACATGTACGTACATCTTCTGTGATGCATCAGAGCGCCCTGGTATGGACTGTCACGATGCGCAATCGAATTTGCCTTTGAAATAGTGTGGCCCAACTAGCGATAGCTTACTATTATCGATATACCCTATCTGTACAATCGATAGGCTCATCTTTAGTGTCGATAGTTTAAAATGTAGCAACAGTGTCATACAATACTATCGACAGTATTGTTTCTCTTTCTTTGTTGTTCAGTCCGATCAGTTCTCCCCAGAACAACTCCTAAGCCCAGTCTCGCCCCAAGGGCGTGATTGGGCTGGTTGTTTGAACAACCAATCAAATATTTCCGGGTGAGCACGTGCTCCCCACCAAGCCGACAGGCGTAGTTTTGATGGCCCCGGGGCCGAAAACGTAGAGTCCAACAAAAAAAAAAAAAATTGTTTCGCTACAGAACCATCGATTGTATCGATGTTTAACACGCTTTTATTAAGTCGACCTGTATGTATGTAACTAGCTAACGAAATGTAAGAAAACTAATTTAACCATCTTCTAAAGATCGTACCGAAAATTGGCAGTTATATGTGATTTTGATGACAATACAATAATATAGTACGGTCAAGCTGATCTGATGATAGAGCCCGAAGATATGAACAGGACTTCATGATGGATGATGATATCATAATCGTGTTTGAACTTGTTGGAAAGGTCTTGCAGTGAAGCGTGTTTTCGTATTATTGCTACATTTTGAACGATACTATCGACCAATTCGTTTGTTGCGACGGCGCGAACTATCGACAGTCCTCTGTCGAGTGGCAACACTACTTCGAAGGACCGAGATACTCGTTGATAGCCAAGTAAGGCAGACCGCAAACCTCGCCTTTGGCATCGATTGACTGCAATTACTTGTGTCTGTAGGAGTCATTGCCATGGGTGGATTGGAATCTTTGTTCTTAGACCGTGAGCACATTTGAGATAAAAATATTACAAGACGGAAGCCAACGCCTGCCGAATAAAAATCCTCGCAGTTGCGTCTCGATAGCATGTCAGTTGGATGGTTTTGATAGTTCGGTAGTCTGCTAACAGTTTCAAGTATCATCTTCATCGTCACATCAGCCTATAGCAGTCCACTGCTGGACATAGGCCTCTCCCAGGAACGCCACAATGCAAAACCAAACCTATTTTAACTCATTTTAAGTCTGTTCACCCATTTTAAGCTCTCTGTTTACCCTATGGTTGGCCGGTAGAGAATGTTGCATGGCATTAGGGCCGCAATCTGTAGGTACTTTTGTGCAATAAACTTTATAAAATAAAATAAAACCACCATTACCACTTATACAGTCACAACAGGCCGCTGCTGGACATGGGGTCCAACAACCGGGGGGGAGGGGGAGGGGGGGTATTCTCATACTCACCACGCTTGGCAGGCGGATTGGCGAGCGCAGTGCAGGATATTGTAGATATCCGTTCCATGGATTCTTCCCTTTGTCGCCTTTTACGACACCCACAGGTACAAACGGGGTGATGCTATTCTAAGCCGGCACCATTACCTATTTAAATTCAAAATAACCTCTCTAATTCCAGGCAGCCAGCGCCCTCTTCACGCTGGACGGCGCGCGCGGCGAGGCTCTCTCCCGTCGTCTTGCAAGAGACGAGAGAAGAAGAAGAAGATGCAGGGCGATCCTGGCCATCACTGCTCTGCTGCTGCTGCTGGCTGCCGTGGGGGCGGTCGAGCTGCTCATGTCGAGGGGGCAGCGCGTCTTCGGCGCCGTGCTGCGTTGAGTGCGAATCGACTTTAAAGTGAGTAACATAAGGTTGCCTGGTAGAGAATGCTACTTTTAATGCTTAAAATATACATACATACATACATATATCACGCCTTTATCCCTTGAGGGGTAGGCAGAGCGGTAACGGCCGTAAGAATACGGTCGCTATCGCCACGTCTGACATTTTTTGAGGATTTATTTTCCAAGGTTGCTTCAGAAAACATGTGTATCACTATAGTGACAGGTTGTCAGCCTGTCGCCTAAAAATTGTAATACACCAATACTCCCGAGTCCCTTAGTCGCCTCTTACGACACCCGCGGGAAGGATTTGGGGTGATGCTATTCTAAGCCAGCATCACACGGCATAACTTAAAATATAGCTTGACAGTAAAGAGTAGATAAAAATGAGGGCGCCACTTTCTTCGCGATCTGTGAAATCTGACAGATAACGCTTAACTATGGCAACAGCTCTTCATGCAAAATTTTTAGTTCCATTTTAGGTATTTGATTTCTACTTTTTCTGGCCAAGCCTCGGCCAAGCTATACCTGTGATGTTTGTCAGCTTCGGGCAAATGCAATGACATAAGGTCCATTTTCCTTTGTTTACTAAGCATAGGTCGAAATATGAAAAAAAATTGGACCCCTCATACAAATTGACATAATCGGCTGGAAGATTTTGTATCGGACTCGGGAGGACTAAAAAAAACTTCATGTGAGACGTCCTAAACTGGTGTCAGAGTTTTTCAACGACATGTGGTAATCCAGTTTAAAACTTTTGGTGGTATTCTTAACTAATCGTGATTTGTATAGAAAAACATCGCAAGGTACACTATACTAGGCCGTGCGCACACGATAGACGAAACAGTCTCAGGACAGATAAATAATGTGCCGTCGTCGGGACTAAGGCGCAAGTGGGAATATTCTCAAAAATTTATCCGTTGTCCGGCAATTTACCAAATTACTGATAAGGTTTTCTTCTTCTTCTTCTTCTTTAATTAAGAGCCTTGCTCTTGTCGGTGGATCAACCGCTATTCGTTTCTTTTCTCCGCCAGTGACTTCATCTCCTGATACGACACAACATTCACTTTATCTTTCAGCTGTTGAAAGTAGTTTCTCCTAGGTCGTCTGGCTGACGAGGTTTTATGAAAACAATAAAAAAACTATTTTAGTAAAAATACTAATATTATTTGTAATGATTATGCGTCTATTCATAATAAAACTGTAACGGCGATTTGTGCGATGCACAAAAGTATCAATTTATTCAAAAGATAAAATTTTTACTATAATAATAGAATGTCATGTAATTTTTTGCGAAGCGTTCCAAGCATGTTGTGATGTTCCCGGATAGCGGATAATCTATTTGAAGGTATTCCCACTTGGGCCTTATTCCCGCGACTCCCGATAACGACGGCACATCCCTATTCGTCTTGAGACTGTTTTGTCTATCGTGTGCGCAGGATCTTAAAGTTTAATTATTAGGATTTTAAACGCAAAATATAACTTGAAATTACCGCAGTAAGTTCTTGATTTTTAATAATTACGCTTCTTTGTTTCAGATCTCGAGGTAGACGTTACTTGGATTGGATTACATTATCGAAGTTACTCGACAAGAATTAATGGAACAACCAATTTTTTTCTTGCGATTTTGCAAATGGCCCCATAGTAAAAGTTGTTAAGAATCATGAGTAGAAACAACCTACAAAGTTTATGTACTGACAAAAAAATAACACTGTATTTTATGCCTTCACAGTAAAAGTTGTTTAGTTTTATGGTATGTTTATTCGAGAGACGCAAAGCGCTGTAGGTACCTAATTAAATAGGTAGTTAAGTACTTCATATTTTTGTTAATAATAATTTCATAATTAATTAACTCATTTTGATAATGGGATACAATTTGCGAATTGTATCTTGAAGAATACAATCATTCAGAAAAGTGACATTTTGATTTAAGAATCCTTCTACCTTGAGCTGATAAGAGCCCTTAATTTTTGTCAGAGACGTGGCGATAGCGACCGTATTTGTAAGGCCGTTAACGCTCTACCTACTCAGCAAAGGATAAAGGCGTGATATCATATGTACCTACTTAGTGATATTTTGTATAAATATAATTAACTTACCCAATTACTTAAGTATATGTATCATAAAGTTGTTAATGCTAGTTATTAGATTCCAAAACTAAAATAAATAAGTACCTAAACCCTGTTTTTTGAGAGATAAGTAGTAAAACATTTTGAGTTGCTATTTCTTTTTAACTAATCTTAAATAGTTAATGTGCCAGTACCATTGTTCCGTTATAGTTGTTATCGAAATATAATTTTTTTAATCAGTTTCTTTTAGTTCCTAGTATACAGCGCTCGTGATAGTGGTGTAAAAGCTCAGCTCAAAGCTCAGTGATTTTGTATAGATCGGCGTGATAGATATTTTTTATAATGCACTGTACTTGACAGATGATTGGCACATCACTATTTATTATTTGCAAAAACATGGCAACCCAGAATGTCAATTTACCCGGTATCTCTCAAGAAAAACAGGGTAGGCTCATTTTTACCGAGGCTAATTCTATCTTTATGAACAAGAGACAGTCACATTCTCTTACCTGACAAGATTTTTCTTCACGAAAGTTTGAATAATCACCATCATTATTAATTCATTCAAATATAAAAATATAAAATAAATATAAATATAAATATCCTGGACAATTCACACAGCGCCATCTAGCCCCAAACTAAGCAAAGCTTGTACTATGGGAACTAGATAGCTGATACTAATACATATATATTTTATTTTTTTTGTAAATAAATACATATTATACATACATATAAATGGATACTTTTGTAAATATAAAAAAATGTAACTTGATTTTTTTAAGAAATGATCCCGACAGGGCAACATTATTGTTGACAACCCGCTCATAATATGTCATATATTTTGATAGAGAGACAAACAATGTTGTTGCCAATTTGGGATCGTTTATTTATTTGTACGAGATATATTTAACTGTTTTTTTTACATAATACTTATGTACCTACTTAGTTATGTTGTAATAAGAATATTCTTTTATATTAGTACTTCTGTGAACAGTAGTACCACGATTTTGTACCTTTTTTTAACACCGACACGGTGCCATAGAAAATGTAAAATAAAAAAGTAGGGTCGACGTACCAGTCCCAAAGTAGTTTGTTGACAATATCATTCTAGCATATAGTTTTTCATTTGCCATGAAAAATAAAATAATCTATAGGAAAGTACGATCTAGGAGATTATAGAAAAACAAAACCTTATGAAAAAGTCACAAAAAAGTTAGACACACGCGGTTTAAAATTATTTAAATTTAAAAAAACGCTATACACTTGTTTAACGCCCATCTACAGCTTTTTGGTGCCTATAATTTTTAAAATTGCGAAATATAACTGGCTAACGTGGCTAGTGTCTGTTTTGTGATTGACACATCGACCCTAGGTATTTTTTGTTTTTATTTGTATAAGATAAGGATATTATATAATCAAATTGTAAAAAACGTAACTGGCTTACAGGAATGTTTAGATAATGGATGAATGCCGTGAATGCCGACCATAATTTTACGATTGTTTACGCGTTGCCTACCCCGCAAGGGATTAAGGCGTGGTTTGTGTGTGTGTGTATGTATGTATGACGTGAATGACATATAAAAATAAGGCTCGGAGTAAATAAGATTATAAACTATGAGGGCCAGCCTCGTCGTGTGTGTGGAAGAAACTTTTCAGTTTAGCTCAGCGCCTTCTATGTACTTCACTTGAAGATTGGGTAGAAAATTTGTCATTCCACTATCCACTTGAAAAGTAGATACGGCTCACACCAGGATAGCGCTAGGTATACATAACCCTAAGAGTCTGCGCACACTAAAGTCATACAAAACAGTCTCAAGACATATAGAGAAGTGCCGCCGTCCGAAATAAGGCCCAAATGGGAATATTTCCAAAAGAAATTCCCATTTTCCGGGAACATAACAATTGTTGAAAAGGTTTCAGGAAAACAAAAAATACTAGTTAATATAGTAAAAAATATTTTTTTGAAAGGATTAGCTTCTAATCGTAATAAAGCTGCAACAGATTGCACACACGTATAACTTACGGTATAATCCTTTCAAAAAATATTAATTTTACTATAACAATAACACAATTTTACTATATAACAATTTTTAGTAGTTTTATATTGTTTTCCTGAAACATTCCTAGCAAGTTTTAATATTCCCGGACAGCGGGAAATTTATTTGGGAATATTCCTTGTTAGGATTTTTCCGACCGCAGAACATCTCTATTCTGTCTTCAGACTGTTTTGTCTGTAGTGTGCGAACGGCCTTAAATAACATATTTGTGATATAATAATGTATATAAGATTGTGATTTTTTTCTCATTTAGGTAAACCTAATGAATGTAAATATTTATCTAGGTATATAGTAGTTGTTTTGTTAGGTATCTCACTATTTGTACATTTTTTATTATTCTTGCACCTAGTGTGTTTGTATTTTTGTAATCAATAAAATATATGTGGCATTATTTTTGCGTTTTATTCCAATAAAAATGATTTACCGTGTGATGCCGGCTTTGGATAGCATCACCCCATCTCTTCCCCGTGGGTGTCGTAAGAAGCGACTAAGGGACTCAAGGGTTTCACGTGTAATACAACATTTCGGCGACAGGCTGACAACCTGTCACTATAGTGATACACAAATTACCTCAACCGGCCCTCAATATTTGTCAGACGTGGCGATAGCGACCGTATTTTTTACTGCCGTTAACGCTCTGCCTACCCCTACTGCCTACTGCCTAAGTTGTAAATCACCTTTATTTCCCTGTGACGTAGTAATCACTTTAGTTGCTGTTCATCATTTTTCAGAGAATTTTGTAACGAAGAAGTTTGCCCTATCTATGGTTAATGCTAGGCACATTGTGAGAAGAGATACCTCCTATTTTACTTATTTTTGTCAGCCCTCCTATACCTATGTTGTTGGTTGTGGCGGTTCCAAAATTCAGCCAAAATAAATAAATAATAAATAAATATCTTGGACTATTCACACAGCGCCATCTAGCCCCAAACTAAGCAACGCTTGTAGTATGGGAACTAAATAGCTGATATTATTACTAATATACTTTTTTGTAAATAAATACATATCATACATAGAAAACACCCAGACTCAAAAGAAATATTTGAAAATTTTACTTTACAAATATTTGTGTCCGGTGGGGATCGAACCCACGACCCTCGGCGTAGAAGGCAGGGGTACTATCCGCTACGCCATCGGGACAGTCTAAAATAGTCCACTGCTGCGTGAGTCATGGCAATTTTTTTTTGTGGGTGGCATAAAAGTTTCAGAACACTGTGAAAACGGACCTAATTTATCGAAAATTTGCGTGTCAAGATTGAGGTACAGATACTGAAGCTTATTTACAGAAAATTGTATCAAAATGATTAACCAACAGATTTTCAAATATTATTTTTTCTTCGAGTTATGAATTTTAAAGTGTTGAAGGCAGCACTTATCTACAGGGATCTCCTTATTAAAAATGCTATCAGTTGTTCAGTTTTATGAGATGTTTGTAACCAATAATGACCAATAGTGCTTTTTACCTGCAGCGACATCACTATGTGCATCCGTTTGGGCTGTACCTGTACCGCGTGTAAAAAACATACCCGCCCACAAGGCTGTTTAAGTATAAACAGATTAATGTATTGTATACTGATGAAAGACATAACTCCTTCTTCTGAGGAAGTCGGATAAAAAAAAGAATTTAAGAGTAAGCCCATCATAGATAAAAAAAAAAAAAACTATCTAGTTATCTATTTGTGGTTCTCTGCCAAGTCCCCTTACGTGGGAGCGTGATTTTTTATATCAAAGATGCGAACAAAAATCAAACTATTTCCATATCTCATACTATGTAATACATACGATAATAGGCTTGGGCTAAATACGCACTTTTCCTGCAGGAAAAAGCAATTTTCGCGCAAAAAAAAGTATCATATAATTTTAAGTTGGCTTATTTGCTATACACCATATAAAGGTTCATTCAAATCCATCCAGTAGTTTCGAAGATTAGCGTAAACAAACCCACAGACAGAACGACATACAGTTCTGGTTGTAAACCGCTAGTTTGGTCATATTTTCCCGTAGGAATGAGTGATTTCCCTATGATAAAAAGTAACCTAGATGTTGACCAGGCTTGATGCTATTCTTCACAAAAGGTTTCATTTAAAGTCGTCTAGTTTAGAGGGGTGAAAAGAAAACACAGAACGGTTGTTCTTATATAACAATAGATGTCGCTGTCGGTTTTCTAAAACACGCTATCAGTATGTTTTTTCGAAAACTATATAGGTACGGCTACAGTCTTATTGTATTGATTTAGACAGGACATAACATGTACTGCTTATTTCTAGTAAGAATTTTTTGCTCTGTGGCTTACATAGTGTAGTGTCACGACCAGCATAGCGTAGTTACTGACAGGTTATCAGTAGACGTGCGCACTCGCCCGTATTATGGCGCGAGCCAGTATTTATTTTTTGCCCGTATAGCTTAACCATAACCATAAGGAATAGACAAAAATGAGGGCGCCACTTTCTTCGCGAACTGTCAAATCTGTCAGACAAAGCTTAACTATGGCTACAATTTGTCATGCAAAATTTTTAGATCCATTTAATTTAATTTCTACTCTTTCTGGCCAAGCTATATTTTACGTACGTGTATATAGCATTGAGGTCTTTCCGGGTGAACTCTTGCTGCCTAGCAGTACCAAGCCGTTCGGCGTATATTTGATGGCCCCGGGGCCGAAATCGTAGAGTCCGTCGTAAATAAAAAGCATTAAGGTCAGGTTACGCTGGTCGCGCCACTATCTCTACAAGTAGTAAAAGTAGTTAGGTACTACTAAAAGCACTAGGCGACGCGTACCTACTAGGTACGTATATACGTGGTACATACTGAATGCTGTCGATTTGATAATAACCTTTATTTAAAAATTGCACTGTAAGTTTCAGTTGAATAGGCTAGACAAAGAAAGCAAATAAAACAATACAATTGTTCAGTACAATTGTACATCTTTTACAAAGAAATAGCAAAGAAACTATCATACACCAAAGAATTTATGCGCGCGCACAGAGACGAGTAATATCTTTGCTCCATGGAAACTATAGGCATTTGAAACATAAGGATTATTTGAGTAAAATATGATATAATCCCTTAGGACATTATATTAATTTTATAGTGATCTGTGTCTATGATATGGTATTCCTAATCAGCTGTGATGACGCCATCAATTTTCTGGTCTTGTTCGTCCATGGGCACCTCGTCCACCACCTGGCAAGTAAAGGCCACTGCTAACACCTGGAACGTGAAACAAAACAATATACGTCACATGCATAATTTCGCAGGCAGCGATTGAGCCGCGGTTGCCCAAACGAAGAGGCTTCGCCTGTACTTATGGCGAGTCGCAGGTTCAAATCCTGTCTGCTGCGGTAGAAAATTTGGAAGTAGGTAGGACTACTTTTTTAGTAAAATGATAAAATGCGTGTTGAACGCATGTTAAGAACAATCTTACAACTCAAAAAGTCAACATCCGCCCATTATGTGCATCCGTTTGGGCTGTACCTGTACCGCGTGTAAAAAACATACCCGCCCACAAGGCTGTTTAAGTATAAACAGATTAATGTATTGTATACTGATGAAAGACATAACTCCTTCTTCTGAGGAAGTCGGATAAAAAAAAGAATTTAAGAGTGCTACCTTAGGCGGTATCTCCTGTTCACTTCTGAGCTTCTGAAGGAACTTATCATAATACCCTCCCCCGTGGCCGACCCTGCCTCCGGACCGGGAGAAGGCTACTCCTGGAGCTATGACCAGGTCCAGACCACCTGAAAACACCACAGGGTATTCATAGTTACGATTCAAGTTAAAGTCACGTCCTGAGTCATAATGTTAAATCAAAAAAATATATATGGCCGATGAAAAATATTTTATCTGTTCGTTTAGTTACTTGTAGGCGGCGCTGAAGATAATAATTAAAGGCAGAATCTTATGAAGCAGATCATTGAAGATCTGCGTTCGAATTAGTAATACTAACATTATGAAACAATTGTGTCGATGAAACCTCACCTCCCTCAATAGCCTCTTCCCGTTGCTGGTCTTTGGAATGCTGCGCGATTCCATGCTTGGTTATCGCCATGTTCTTCTCATCTCCTTGCTCGACCCTGAAGAAAAAAAGAAGAAGGAGTTAATTGGATCAGATAAAGGAAAAATAATGGTCACGTCGTACAAAGAAGTGAAGGAGAAGGCGGAGGACGGAGAAAGCTGGCGGATACTCCACCGACAAGGGCAATACCCTTAAATAAATGATGATGAATTAAAGACCTATGTATAAAACATACGCAGCGAAAGTAGAATGCGAGTGAAGAAATGAATGAAAAAGAGTGAAAGAGGAAGCGGGAGAGAAGGACGTAAAGATGAAGGAGAAGGAGTAGGAGTAGGGGAAGGAGGAGTAGGCGAAGGAGGAGTAGGAGTAGGATTATGAGTAGGAGAAGGAGAAGGTTTGAATGTGGTCGGAGAAGGAGAAGGATTTAAAGTAGTCACCTGAGGAACCTCATGCGCCCCCCCGCGTACTGGGGCACGAAGGCAGCCGCGCCCCGCTGCTTAACGTGCTCTATGAGGGGCGCAGTGTCGATCTCGTCATCCGTGCTCATGAAGAGGGCCACGCGTTTCGAAGACTTGTAGTACGGGTGGTTGATCATCTGGAAATCAGTTAGAAAGTTTTTGAACAGTGCAAGACTCATCCTACTACTATTATAAAGGCAAAAGTTTGTAAGTATGGATGTATGGATGTTTGTTACTCTTTCACGTAAAAACTACTGAATGGATTTGAATGAAACTTTACCACAATATAGCTTATACATCAGAATAACACATAGGCTATAGCTTATACGAAGACGGGACGAACCTGAAGTCCACGCGAACGAAGTCGCGGGCAACAGCTATTACTCAACATTGCTACTTGGAATTGAAAACGACACTTGATATTGAATAAGAAAATTATCGACCTAAAAAGTAAGGCCGTCCGAATAGGCCAACAGCTGCCAAACCCATACTAAAGGACATATCAACAAAGAAATAGACCTTATGTCATAGTATTAACATGATTTTGACACCTGTCAAATATAACCTATTCGAACGGCCATACTTTAGTAAATACTCTATGTTTAAAAGGAAAAAATCGGCCTCCCAAACAAAGTCAGTCTTTTGAATGTGAAGTCCAATGTTTCGTTTTTCAGTATTGGTCTTTTGAAAATTATTCATTATTGTATTGAGGACCGTCTCCGATTATTCGTTCATGTACCGCTACAGTGACAGGTTGCCAGTCTGTCGCCTAAAACTTGTAATACACATGCAATTTTCGAGGGGTGATGCTATTCTGCCGGCATCACACAGCAAGCAAACATGGGCTTTCTCTTAATCAAAAACATTTATGACGCAATGTTTTGTAAAGATTTCAAAGATTAATAATGAGGTCAAAATTTTGTGATAACCCAAGTGAATTGCTTTTGTGAAATATCATATTGATAATTGGGTGAAAATTTGAAAACGGTTCTTCAGGTCCCTTTCCTGGCAACTTTGAAATTTTAGTTGTATGGTTATTTTATCATTGCATAATAATAAAGGCCTATTGAAAAGGTTATTTACGAAAAAACACTTAAATCGAACCACAGGTTTCGTCAAAATTCAATTTTGAAATTTGAGGTGCCAGTCAACGGGACATTTTGCGCCAGTCAAGGGACAAAGTAATTATTTTAACAAAATATATGAGTAAAAGCTGTTCATCTTTTGCTTTTAACTAAGTAGAAAGAATAGAAGTAAAAGTTGCCGCAGCCTACCAGACTGACGCCCTGAAGCCTCAGTCTGGTTAAGACACGACGCACCTAGTCACAGACAATTTGCTCGTGTTAAAAACACGACACAGCTAGCCCGACATACGAAATGAAACAGCCACAGTGTTCGACAATCACAGTTGACAGGCGGGCGTACGTAATCTGTCGACCTCCGGAAGAAGGCTGTTCGTAAACAGCCGAAACGTAGACCCAATTCTCCACCAAAACAATAGTAACGTAAGTCGTTTAAACTTAGGCCATAATGAAACAGCTAACATGAGACAAGAAAAAGCCACCGCAAACATTATGACCTGACAATTAACTGTGTTGAGCCACTTAAGACATTTTGCGAATTGTACATTCTGCTACTGTACAGACGAAAATAACCTTAAAGATGACGCAATCAGCCTGAGACATGCGTGACTCAGATAGCCTTAGACATCACTAGGCAAGCAACCTAACACACGACGCTGTATACATAAGACACGACGCAATCAGCTTAAGAGACGTCGAAATCAGCCTGACATAACGCAGCCACCTTGAGATTCAACGCACTCAGCTAAAGAGACGTTGCAACGGACCTAAAACATAACGCAGCCATCCTGAGATACAATACAGTCAGCTGAAGAGAAGCCGCAATCAACCTTAGACATAACGCAGCCAACCTGAGATACAACGCAGTAGGTTAAGAGACGACGCAGTCAGCTTTAGAGATGTCGAAGTCACCCTTAGTGAGATATAACGCAGCCGCCCTGAGATACAACGCAGTCTGCTTAAGAGACGTCAAAATCAGCCTGACATAGCGCAGCCACCCTGAGATACAAAGCAGTTACTTAAGAGACTTTGAATTATGACCCTGAGTAAGATAAAACGCAGCCAACCTGAGATACAACGCAGTAAGCTGAAGAGACGTCGCAATCATTCTGAGACATGACGCAGCCACCCTGAGATACAACGCAGTCAGCTTAAGAGACGTAGCAAAGAGCCTGAGTGAGACATGACGCAGCCACCCTTATATACATCGCTGTCAGCTTAAGAGACGTCGCAGTCAGTTCAAGAGACGTCGAAATCAGTCTAAACGAGACATAACGCAGCCGCTCTGATATACAACGCAGTAGCTTAAGAGACGTCGCAATCAGTCTGAGACATTACGCAACCACACTGAGATACTACGCAGTCAGCTTAAGATCGTCGCAATTAACCTGAAACCTAACGCAGAGATCCTGATATACAACGCAGTCATCTTAAGATACGTTACAATGTGCCTAAGTGAGACGTATTGCAGCCAACCTGAGATACAACGCACTCAGCTTAAGGGACATCGCAGTCAGCTTAAGATAAAACGCAACCACCCTGAAATACACCGCAGTCAGCTTAAGATACGTCGAAATTAACCTGAGACTTAACGCAGCCTCCCTTAGATACAACGCAGCCACACCTAGAGACATAAAACAAGTGTTTTTAAACTATGTTATCTGCACGAAAAACAATGCTGTTCCTGGAAACCCGTTATCTAACTTACAGTACCCATGGGGAGACATGGGGTGGTGCTATTCTACTCTGCAGGCACACCTTTACACAAAAAAAATTGCAAAAACAATCATTAAAATAACATTAGTCACTTGACTGGCATAAAATGTCCCTTGACTGGGAAAAATGCCAGTCAAATGGAGCCAGTCAAGGGACAATTTTCTATGTTTTTAGTGATTTATTGGTAAACGCTTGAATGTAATCAAAATTTTTAAACGAATCTCAAATCTCGCTTTATTATGCGACATTATTTGCTCAGAACAAACCCTCTGTAATAACTCTTTCATGAATGAAACATGCACAGGAAAGGGACCTGGCGCGGGTGCAAAAATAGGATCAAAAAATTTAACAACTCCTATTTTATTCTAGAAGTGTCAAGGAGCTATATGCTCCCTCTCCAGGGATGAAGAAGCAATCCTGGCAGAAGGCAGAAACAAGACCTAGCTCATAGTTCTATTAGTTTCAGCGATTCAGTCGTTTTAAACCACGTATTCAGAAAACACAAAAACGTGTGACCAACACAAACTGTCGTTTTTATCGGTATACGCAGTTAAATATTGTCCAATTAATAATTTTCAATGAATCTACATGATATAAGGATTATTATGATGGGTGAAAAGTTATATGATGTCCAGCTAGATAAAACTTTATGCGTGTTTGAATTTCGCAATAGCTGAGTGTGACACGCGAAGAACGCGTGTTTTGGCCCCGATTTCAGGTTTCAGATTAAGTTTTAGTTAAACATATTTCATAATTTATGGATGGAGTTTTAGTTTCTGAATAGTCAATTTAACATTATTTCGTGTGAAAGTTAGTAAAAACCTGTAAGTGTTATACTTTAGAAGAAATTAACGTGTGACCGCAATTTTTACCCTCTCCAGGAATCACCCAATTACGCCCGTTAATTTTTTTAATCTTCAAACATATTTCGCACAAGATTTCATATCTAGATATACAGGGTGTGAGGGAGAACCCTCCAGCTGAAACTGATAGGATGCATTCAGAAGGAACTGAACATCATCATCATTCTCCTTGCCTTATCCCGTTCTCTGTCGGGGTCGGCTACCTAACCTAGGGGGTTTGACGTGGAACTAAGTTTTTACACAGAGCGACTGTCATCTGACCTCCGGAACCCGAAGGCTAACCTGCCCCGAATCCTAGGTTAAGTCACGTTCAAATATCATCTTAATTTAAATTTTACTTGAATGTGGGTTTCATCACGATATTTTTCCCTCATCGTAATAGCAGTCGGTAAATGTGCGTGAGTGAGAAGGAACTGAACAACAAGATAATAATATCAGGAAACGTCAAAAACTTTTTGACTTCCCGTGGTAAACACAGTCAGCTGGTCTTCATTTTGTACCTACGGAAGCTATGCAAGCTTAAAATAATTTTTGGTCGTTTCCTGATGTAATTCTGATTATATTTAGAAGATACAGTTGTTCAGTTTCATGGTCTGCATTATGCGCCTCATCAGTCCGACGGTCACCAAGTCGTCCACCTGCCAATGATTCTTGAGGGCAGAGCACACTGGCCTGCGTAATGCGGCTGCGTAATGTAAGGGATTGTATGAGAGACGGCACACCGCTTACGTTGCGTAGGTCACGCGAGCAGTATGCCGTCTCCCATACAATCCCCTACATCACAACCGGTACGCGCTGGGTACGCTGTGTACACGTGCTGCATACGAGCCGCATTACGCAGGCCCGTGTGCTCTGCGCTTTACCTTGTCAAACACAGCCTGCGACTGTCGTTTCTTCTCTTCGGAGCTGAGTGCGGCGATGCGAGCTGCTATGTCATTACGAAGCAGCATCTTCGCAGGGTTGGGTTTGCCTGGAGCCATGATCACTGAAATTTCAACATTATTTATTACTTGCGATACTCCCAGCGGCTGCGCCAAGGAATATACTAGGTACTCTGTGAGGCTGCGCCCGCTGTAACTCATTTTCCCGTGGGAATGGGGGCTTTTCTATCTGCCTATCCTATATCTGACAGATCTCGAGCTACTTTATGATGCATACTAGGGCAACAAGTCTGCTATTTTTTTATCATTGTAACGCCATCGAAACTCAACTGGCATTCTATAGTCATTGTGATTTTATATACTTCAAACTGTTAGCAGACTATGGAATGATCGAAACCATCCAACTGAGATTCAATCGACATCCAACTGAAACGTTTTTTATTTAGCAGACTTACGGTCCTGGCGGTGAGGCTGCGCCCTCTGTAACTTATTTTCCCGTAGGAATGGGGACTTTTCTATCTGACTATATTTGAGAGATCTCGAGCTAGTTTATGATACCATACCAGATGGCGTTGCACTGGCGCTGGGTGGATATTTTGTCATTTTAGTTAAATTGATACTCAACTAGACTAAATACATTTCCTTGGAAAGAAACTTTTTAAGTTTAGCTCAACGCCATCTAGAAAACGGGCTAGAAAATTTCCTCTTCCCTGGCAAGTAAATAAAACCTTCATAAACTTTCCTCTAAAAACACTCTATCAACAAAAAAAATTAATATAAAAAAATTATATGTAATGAAACATAGAAATGTGCGTTAAATCAAGTCGAAAAACGTGAAATTAGAGCTGACTTTGCGTTTTTTTCTATCGAGGCAACTTTATTTAGTCGTGTGCTGTCTTGGTCCCATAGTTTTGTAGCATATTATATGCTGAAGTAGTACTAAAAGTAACTTCGTCTCCTTTTATGGAGATATCGAGAAATGGTTAAGAAAATTCCGGACAAGTCACACTCATTTGCTAGTGGGTGGCACTCGGTTGTCTTTCTTTGGGAGTTTGTTTCGTGGAACAGAGTATAAGTATGACACAAAAATGAGGGGTCTCATTTTGTTTCCAAATATTCAACCTTGATTTTACAAAGTAAACCTTAAAAATCTACAGTAAATAAAAATTTGGTAACATTCATTCAATATTGACCGAAAATATTCTTCACCTACTGTCGAAAAGTAAAACATGGTAAGTGCTAAATAGTTCTCCTTACGCATATTACGTATTTTGATTTTTTGCGACAATAAATCTGCTTCTTTCAGAACCAGCAAAAATATAAAAGTACAAATTAAGCAAACATAATATTAGCAACTACTTAGAAATCTTTGTCTCATATCTTAATTATTATCTTCGGTTGGACTGATGAATGAATATTGTATTGATTATTATGCGGTTAGTCTTGCCTCAGACACTGATTAAATCGTCTGTCACAGATGTATGAGACAAACGATGACGATGACGATGATGAATAAAATAACATCTTTCAAATTGACTAAAATAATTTGTAATAACTGAACTTAGAATAAGTAGGTACATGACATTTGAAATATTATTACTTACAATTCTTTTGATTATATTCTGGAGGTAAATACGTATAAACCGGAACAGACAGTAAGAACCTTTAGTAAGACACTCGCTAAACTCTCAGTTCAATGTTAGCCTCGATACGATGTTACGATCAGACTGTTATCAAATGACGACAGACAACTACAAGTAGGCATAATCAAAACAAACTTGATAGTTGATCGTCTTCTGTCACTATCTAAACACGTGTTTTTGGTGAATCCTTTCATACGCCATCTATTGGAAGATTGTAGTACTACGTGTCTTACTAGTGAACCAGAGTGGTAAAGTTGTTATGAAACCAGACTTTTTGCGTTTGGCTCGACATGGTCTGTCATATTCGTTAGATGGCACTCATTTTAAAACAGTAACTAAATAGGTCATTACGTCTTAACTAGGTGAGAGATATTGTGTTAACAATGTGAAGAATCTTTCATGAAAATAGTTTATGATGGTTATTGCCAGTGCAATACTATTCGTTATGCAACTATTGCCGTACTTTAATATAAATTCTTATTTGCAGAAATTTTATTATAACTTCCTATTTTCATATTAATGAGAGGATGGATTATTATATTAAGTACCCTAACGATCGGAAAAATTATTTAAAAATTATGTGAAGAGGATAAAATGGCACAAAATCCTCACAAAGGTTTCGCTAGGCGGTACCAAATTGAATAAAAAGCTCCTTTGTGACGTAATTTAGGACTTGTATTGTTCCTATTGAATAGGGCCTCGGTAGCAAAATACGTATTGGAGCAAGCGCACTAAGGGTCATTTTAGCGATCTAGGTGGACAAAAAGGGTCACTTAATTTCTTCTGCTCAATTAGAAAAACATACGACCAGTAGTCTAGAAGTCACGACCCCAGTGATAATTTTGTCCAACTACTCTCCTATACATAACTATGATTTTATTAGTAGAGTAAATACCTCACTTTGCAATGAAATTAATCGCGTCTTTCTCTTCGGTGCGCCAACTTGTTAAAGTGAGTGCGAAAGTTATAAACATTATTTTCGGTATGGATCCTAAAGTGCATGTTAAGTACTTATTTATTCCGTTCTTAACATTGAATACAGCTCTCTAGTGTAATAGAAAATCGTCATTGATCATGATCGGTACTCACTTTTTCGTTAGTTTTTATGTTTCATGGAGCAAAAGTTATCTCTCCCCTTTTGTACCCGGGCTGTAACTTTTATATATACGATCTGTGTTTATATAGATTATTTTTTTGTAAAGATTTGACAGCGGAGTGCTGTCCATCATTTTTTTTTCTCAAGAAAACGAAGTGTCTATCACTAGGAAGCAACTTATTGAACAGTGGATAAAGTACCCTAAATCTGAAAGAAATTTCAAACGGTATGAATATTTTTCGAACAAAATTGATTTAGATCAAGCTACTGCTGATTCCATACGGAATATTAAGGAGACCATTTCTCGTATTTCGTCAAATAAAAAAGTTATGTCTAATGACGAAAGATTTAAGTCTCCGAATGTTACCTAGTTTTCATCGGAAACGTAAATTGTAGCCACCATCGTCATCATCACAATTATCTTCTGATAAAGAAACACAAGTCCAAGAAGGAGATATTTTAGATTGTGCCGTTTATTAAAGGAACAGGTGGGACTCAACTCTTGTACGAGCACATTTAACTTCTCTAAAAACCATAAAATTTGTACCCGACAAGCCAGATCCAGGAATGAGGCATTTGCGAAACTTAGCGCATTCGAGATAGATCGTGTATCAGAAGAAAAACGCAAGATGACATATTCCAAAATAGGTATCAGATTTCATCCGAAAGGTTCGTCATGAGAAGATTTTTCAAAATGATAGTCTGCCGAGTTTTGATGACGATAATGAACAGTCAGAGTGATAAATTGAATCAGAGTGAAAAAAAAATTTTTAAATAATTAACAGGTTCATTATATACTTTGCAGTTTTATTTTCTAATTATTATGAAATTTATCATCCATAATAAGTCAATGTAAAATACTTTAAATAAAGTGGATTATATCAATAACCAGTATAGCGTGACCTCTGTTTACGTACTAGTTACTTGCAAATAGAGGTCAACTTAGATTGGATTTGTTTTAAAGCCTAATTAATACACAAAATGTACGTATTTATATAAAATACCAACAATAACAACCCATACAATAAGTTAGACGGCATATTTAATTTTGTCCAGCTAGATCACGTAAATGACCCTCTGTGAAGCGGTACAGTGACTACGATCTATCACAGAGAGTACCAGACCATACACATACACACATATCACGCCTTTATCCCTTGCGGGGTAGGCAGAGCGTTAACGGCCGCATGATTACGGTCGCTATCGCCACGTCTAACATTTTTCTAAGGTTGTACCAGAAAACATGTGTACCACTAAAGTAACAGGTTGTCAGCCTGTCGCCTAAAAAATGTAATACACTAACACTATCGTGTCCCTTAGTCGTCTCTTACGACACCCTCGGGAAGGATGTGGGGTGATGCTATTCTGAGCCGGCATCACACGGCTAATTCTGAGCCGGCATCACACGGCTACCACACAAGTACCAGACCAGATGATGTTTTATTGACATTTGAGTTATATTCCTCTTGTCAACTATATAGGGTGTTAGGAAAAATACTAACTTCCTTCCAAGGGATAATCCAGCCCATGAAACTTTCCCCAAAATGAAATTTGGGCCTCCCATACAAAATGTACCAACCACTGAGTGAGGTTGCATGTGATGTTGGATGAACCGATTTTTTTGCGGTTTTCAGAAAAGTATTTGTCAGACTTAGGAAAAGATTTTAGGCATATTAACAGACAAAAAATGGAGGTTCGCACTTTATACGTCCGTTGAAGTCGGTTCTCTTTTAAAAAAGGTTTTGAGTTGAAAATGTTTGGGGGCTTAATACAGATAAAAAAGACCACGGTACCTACTAATCAAATGTGCATATAAAGTTAAAAGTTTCAGAAACTGGTCAGTTTACAATTACAGTTTAAAATTAGTATATTTTTTTATTGGAAACAGACATTTGCTTTTTTATTGGAACAGAATATAAATATTCATTGTCTGTCAGTTCCAGAGCCCCTAAGAAAGTGAACTTACAGATTGAGGATAACCGTTTATCTGAAACAGACGTTATCTTGTTTGACTCTAATTAGTTTACTTTACTCTTTCGAAACGACGAACTGTCTACCCGAGTTTTATTTCTCTGACAGCTAATGAACTGAACACGCTCGGTTTTGTATTTTTACGTTTTACGCATCAATAGATGGCGTTGTAGGCAAAAACGCATACAATCCTATCTAGTAGATCGACTTATCGCCCCCAAAAACTGGCACATAGGTACGTAATAATAGTTGAAACCGTACCTGAGATCCCGATTATAAATAAATAAAAATAGGTACCATCTTTGCTCATTCAAAGGTATTTTTGTATATTTTTGGTATAAATAGTGAGTCTTCTACGAGAGCGATTCATGCTAGGCATCTCACTCGTTGATCGCGTACTAAACCATCATAATTAGAATAAGTTTCAATTTTGCTTGCTGGCGGTCGGCTACACCAAGAGTATCTATTTATACTTAATTGGGTAGTGAGTGACGCTTCTGTACGGTAGTACTATTATTTATTATGTGACCAAACGTTAGAGTTCGAATCACAAAATTAAGGTGGAGATGTACAGGACACTTGACCAGGAGACTGGACGGACGGTGGACCAAAGCCGTCACAGAGTAGTGGACAAGGGGAGCAAAAAGATCAGTAAGATCAGGGGTTAAAATTGACCCCAATGGATAGGATTAGCGCAGGACCGTGAGGAATGGCGCAACAGAGAAGACGCCTATTCTATTCTATACCCTGTAGTGAGTGGTTATGGGTTGACTATGATGATGGTCAGATGTATTGTCGCCAGCACATCAACCTAGCCAGACAGCTAAGCTAAGTGATCCAATTTTACTGGGTTAACTTAATAGCTGGGTATTTATATTAAAAATAATTTATAAAAATCCAGTAAGTATAAGTTGTTGATGTTCTGGCAATAGTAGGTACGACGTACACATACGTACAATGTAGCATATGCATGTAAATGTGTAATTGGTGATAATTATGTTAACTATCAAATTCAGGTTTGTTTATAAATAGACATAGCTAGATACTTAATTAAATGATCAATGTTGTATGACAGAGCCCTTCGAATAGTGAATTCTGAACAACTTTCCGTAAGAAAATATCCCGGGATTTGCCATTTTTTTGTTATTTCGCAGTAAATGCAACCAGCTCATCGTGATTCTGAAAGGAAGTTCGTTCCGTTTCCTGAAAAATATTCTCAGCGAAAATTGATCAGATTCATGGCATGTATGCACCCTATCAGTATTCAACGAGCTGTCTCTTACCTACATCCTGTATGTATATCAAAAGCATAAAACCTGAAGTAAGAATTGCAGTTATAGTGCATTGAACTGTACACAACTTGAAGGCAGAGTAAGGTCCTTACATGACGTGGCGCTAACTAGAGATTAATTAATTTCAACTACATAAATACTCTATTACTTGTCTCGATTATATGTCTATGGTTTTTTTGTAATTTTCAGAGCTATTCTAAGATAGTGATATCAGATTAGACAGTTTCACGGAATCGGCAGTGCTATAACAAGATAAAAGTGGTGATAGGTATGTAGATAAAAAAGTGGCTTAGACATAAAAGAGACAGGAATGATAAAGATATGATCTTAAGTGTCATCGTTGGCGTCATCCTCTCCTGATTAAGTAAATATAAAAAAATATAAAAATTGCGTATATTATGTGGGATATTACAACTAAATTTCTCATTTTATAGGCATAGCGAATTCAATGAATATACATATTTATACGATCACGGAAATTCAAACTACATTAAAGGTATGTCACCGAAGTTACCAAAGTTTGTCTTGGATTAGAATCTCATACGGGATTTTGCGGATTAATTGCTTGTTCCAAAATTTATCTGCGTTCCAATTTCCGGTCGTAACTTAAGTTCAGATGCGACAAGTCTGGTTTACTTTTCCTAATTTTCTTCTCCGCGAAATTCGCATTGTAATAAAAATATTAAGTTATTTAAAACTATACCGTATATAAGAAGGTCGCGTGTTGTAATTTAGGCATACCAAGTTGGTGCTAATTAACAACTCTAAGTGCTTCAGTTTTGAGACCATCGAGCAAAGTGATTTGCGGGTTTAAAATAGAAAAAGTAACGCCGAATACACCGCTCATTTCTTGGCAAGGTAACACCGAAGCCAAATTACTGGAGAGTGGGAACAAGCCAACCATAAACATTTCTGAAACAAATAAATATACAAACCCGATACTATAAAGCCGGAAATTCCTTCCTCTCAAACTCTCCGCAGTAATTTATCTCTAGCGTCGGGTTTTATGGTTAACCTGAGTTAATGGCGTTTTTTGCGAGGTGTGCCGGTGCTACTGGGCATTGCTTTGTCTGACCAGGGGGCGCTGGGATCGGAGCACCAGCTGTCTTCACTCCAGTCCACCCGCAGTCGAGGGCCGTCAACCACCGAGTGTGCACGTTACCGCGCGCGGTCACACCAAACTTTCTTACGTCAAATCAATGGATATAACCTAACGCGTACGATCAAGTGACTAAAATGTGATTTTGCTTTTCGATTCAATACTAATGGGTTAGTGTTATCAATAAGTGTGCACTGTGGGGGATGTGAATTAATTTGTTGTGAAAGTGTCGTGTCAAAAAAGGAGCTATGAGTATCCAAAAGTGTCTCCTGGATAACTCCAGTAGGATGATCAAGGCGATGTCGAACGCGAAGTCGAGCAGCAGCGAGGTTAAGACGGTGAGTTTTGTTATTTGTTTATTCAACTGAATGTTTTGGCGTGGTAACCTTGCATTTCAGAACCGATTTTTAGGTTATCTTTTCCGTAACTAAAGGTTATAAACTTTTGTATGTGTGTGTTTTACTTACAGGGAGCTCTTTGTGGTCACTTCATGTTTGAATAACATTGGATGTGCTGTGGCATTGATTGGTGGCATGAAATTGATTGATATGATAGATTATAGCTGTTTATGCTTGTTTATATTGATGTCTTTATAAATATATGCACTTACATGACTCTACCGACGGAGATTTCTACGTCTGTGAGCACAAATGTTCTGAAAATCTCTATGCAAATGTCAGAAATATCAAGACGTGTAGCTACTTGTGTAATATATGTAAGACTGACGTCACAATCCCAGTGTTTTTATGAAAGACGTGGAATTTTTGCTTAGCATGTTAATACACTTGGCTTAACACAATTCGTTCACAAACATTAGATTAATAGGATTTACTTATGCTTGAGAAAGAAACTGTAAAAAATAAATAATTTATAGTGGATAATGGTTATTGTTACGAACCATTTCTAATTAGATTAGGACTATCATGGCGATTGACAATGACGACGAAATAAAATATCAGTTACAATGTTTTCGTTTTGCGCAACCTTTTTGCGTTCATTCATAGACTCTAAAATCGCGTTTATTTAATTAACTTTATTTGTGAATTCTACATGAAATGCTTTTCTATTTATTGAAATAAGTACAATTCGTTTCGTATTTTTGCAGCAAAAAATAAAAGTAGATGCCCATGTCTAACCAAAAGTAATTCTATGTGCCTTACATAGGTAAGTTAAGTTTGTCATTTTTTAGATTAAATTTAATTTCTTGTTTTATGGCGTTTTCGTTATGATTTCGCCAGTATCAAGTTTCAACGATGACTTTGACATTTATTATTGGGATCACAATAGAACTACGAACTGATAAAAAGTCGATTTTTGAAATTAGAAACAAAAGCATTGTCATCCGCAGTTGTCACCAAATACCTAGCGTTAATTTTATATCGTGTTCTATGTCAGAAACTGATCCGTTTTTCCTTCGGGCTGTAAACATAGAAGAAATTATATGATTCCTATAGTTTGTAAAATTTTAATTGATACCTGTGACGTTTGTGACTTTGGAACAAATACTATGACATAAGGTCCATTTTCCCAGTAAGCAAAGGAAAATGGACTTTATGTCATAGGCCATAGCATTTGCTCCAAGGTCACAAACGTGACAGGTATGAAGCAAAATTTTACAAACTATAGAAAAGGATCTATTCACTTAAATAATTGCCTGGGTATTCATAGTCTTTTGTCTATTTCACAATAATAAAGTAATGATGGTAATATTTTAGACCGCATTGTTGAAAATTTAAAATATGAGAAACGTTTTGCAAAAATGAAACAATTAATATCTATCCTTGTAGCTTTGTGCCGTGTGTAAAATAACTATAAATGATATGGGATCATCTGTCAAGTTTAGTGCACAATGTGACGACCGATGTGGCGCAGTGGTAGTGCGACTGCCTTTGACGCAGAAGGTCCCGGGTTCGATTCTCGGTGGGTCACTCACAAAGTTGATATTTGTCTCTTTGTGAATTTGTTCCCAGTCTGGTTAGGACATTGCGGGCTGAACCACCAGATTGTCCGTAAGTAAGATGGTTCCGTGTTTCGGATGACACGTTAAGCCGTAGGTCCCGGTTGCTGTCTATGATCACTTAGACGGCAGTCGTTACACAACCATGTCAGAAGCCTGCTACTTGTAGTAGGCGGTTGAAAAATTCTGACACTAGGGTTCCTCGGGTCGTTGGACGACTCGGTGTCCCACACGAAAAGAGAGAGAGAGTGCACAATAAAACTACTCCTACCTTACCTATGTTGAGTTTTTCTATCATTTGCACAAGTTCCACATACGAGAAACTAAACGAACAGATTAAAAATACATACATACACACATAAACACATATCACGTTCATCCCTTGCATTGCATTGGACAGGCAGAGCGTTAACGGCCGCAAGAATACGGTCGCTATCGCCACGTCTGACATTTTTGAGAATTGTTTTCCAAGGTTGTTTGTTACAGAAAACATGTGCATCACTAAAGTGACAGGTTGTCAGTCTGTCGCCTAAAAATTTATACTATCGAGTCCCTTAGTCGCCGCGGGAAGGGTGTGGGGTGACGCTATTCTAAGCCGGCATCACACGGCAAGATTAAAAATATCACATTACTAATGTCAAAAAACGGACAGTCCTAAAAACAGTTGGCGACCTGTCACGACCCATCTCAGCAAGTGAGACAGAGGTCGCAAAAGTTACAGTACGTGACAAACGGCCCACTTACGACCCTTCAGAGATTTGAGTGTCTGCAATATATGACAACCGTAGGTGCTAGAGATGTGGCATTATTAAGAAAAAATAGATTATTTGATAACCGTTCATATGATCAACCGGTATATCTAGTAAGAAAAAACTTATTAGTAATGTCAAAAAAAAAATTTGCTTATCTAGTACCCATAGTTTTACTGTTTACTGGGCGTCAACCGACCCTGTCTGAAATAATAAGGTACCATATACTATGTATGATAATGTCAACGTAATAATGACTAATGTATGTATAAAGATGACCTAAAAATCGTTGACTTTTTATTTTAAAAGGCAAAAAAAAAAACTTTTCTAATTTAAAAACTATTATTTCCAACATAACAATCGATTATTGTAGCTCGCTTTTATTTAGAGACGCATTTATTATTTTGATAACCGATTATTTTTTGACATTCCTAGTAAGACTATTAGCCACACATCGACCTACCCTTTTAAGCTCGATAGCAGGCTATTATGGGCGGATCACACACTTAACGCACGACGGAGCACTAAAACATCGCGGCAGTCTGTCAGATCCATACTAGAAACGTCACTCCCTAAACTAAAACCGCACTCGACGGACGACGCTGCGATAGCACTGCGCCGCCCTTGGGTTTACAAACATTATTTAAATCATAATTTGTGTTTGGTAAATAATACGTCCAGTTGGAATTGTTTTCTATTTTCGTGAGAAACCGAAGTGTGTGTTCACGTGGAGGCAGTAAGTGTAAAATAGCCTAAGGGAAACTCGAAGCTCGAATAAACAAACATACACCTGAAAAATATGTGTTGTAACTTGTTTTATACAGGGTGCAAATATTGAAAGGGGTCAATGGCCCATGGAACTGAACAACTTTCCCGAACAAACATAGGTCGAAATACGAAAAACAAAAGTTGGTTTCCCATACAAAGTTACCGACCGACCAAGTCAATGTGCACGGGAGGTCCAAACAAAATTCCCATATTTCGACCTTTGTGTCTTGGGGTTTCATGGGCTGATTCACCCCTTAAATATTTGCAGCTAATATTTTTACACCTTATACGCTATCTTCATTAGGTAGGCTCTCATTTTCATACGAACTTTTTGCCGAAAGGAGTTTATAAAATCCCGTACAAAAAGCGCATCAGACTGCGGCTGTCATAAGTTGTCACTTGGCCACCGATGCCCCTCCGATTACTAAAACCAAAAGAATACTATTAACTCTACATATTAAGAAACCACAACCTTTGCTCTGATAAAATCCCCAGGCGCGAGAAACGTGTGTGTTGCCAGCAGAGGTAAATAATAAATTAATTTCAAAATTACCCAACCGCGAGCGGATGAGTGGTAAATAATAGAGAGGGTGGCAACCCTAACAGGCTCACAGGTGAAATTTTAAACTTGGCCCATTTTTGAGGAGTGCGTCAGTTTAAAAAAATATATAGGTGGCGTGAGTAAAGTGATGCCGACTTAGAATGCAGTGTGATGCCGGTCTAGAACAGCATCACCCCATTTTCTTTACAGTGGGTGTCGTAAAAGCAGACTAAAGGACTCGACGGTTTCATATGTATTGCAAATTTAGGCGTCAGTCTGACAACCTGTCACTATAGTCATACACGAATCATCTAATATGGCCCTCAATATTTGACAGTCGTGGCGATAGCGACCGCATTTTTCACGGCCCGGCGTGATATGTTTACAGATAAGGCCGCTTTTTAAATAGGATAATGTTGATTAGTGACCCTATTTCCCACGTAACTAATTCCAAAACTGCACCAATATTTTCTAATTTGGGCTCAGCTCCAACAGAAAATAACGTAGACGGCGGCGCGTCAAGTGTACTGTACACACACACACACACACACAAATCACGCCTATGTCCAGGGTGGGGTAGGCACAGCGGTAACGACAGTAAAATTACGGTCTTTATCGCCACGTCTGACAATATTTGAGGGTCGTTTCAGATAAGTCTTGTATCACTATAGTGACAGGTTGTCAGCCTGTCACCTAAAATCGCATAACAAATGAAACTCTCGAGTCCCATAGTCGGCTTCTACGACACCCACGGGAAAGAACTGGGGTGATGCTATTCTAAGCCGGCATCACATGGCAAATGTAAGCTACTGTAAACCCAATGAAATAAGTAGTTAAGTAGATTTGAATGTTTACTATTTTGTAGAATTTGTAGTAATTTCGAATACACCAAGTATTTCTTTTAATCAAACACTAGATATTGATATTAACTTTTTGTTAGAAAGCTAATACAAACGAAGCAAGCGGAAAAAATTCACGAAACCGATGGGGTTCGAACCCACATCTTCTGACTAGCCGGGTCAGATGTGTTAACCGTTACACCACGGTTGGCTCTAACCCGGGCGGCGAAATTGTGATCCACTTGTTTCGTTCATATATTTTTCCCTTACTTGACCACTTACGAGTGGCATCAGCGCCACCTATGACTTTACAGTAGGGTTGCACGGGTTAGAGCCAACCGTGGTGTAACGGTTAACACATCTGACCCGGCTAGTCAGAAGATGTGGGTTCGAGTCCCATCGGTGGCGTGATTTTTTTCCGCTTGTTTCGTTTGTATTAGCTTTCTAACAAAAAGTTAATATTAAGTAGATTTGTTTTGTGGACACGGGAAAATTTATTTGAAATATTATCCACAAACACAATTAACACAATTTTTTTTAGGTCTTTAGTTACGCAAGACTGTAATAATTCGTGGCAATATGTGGCGCAAAAAATCAAATTTAGAATTTGGGAAATGGACATTATTTTTTAGTTCCTAGTAGATGGCGCTAGAAGATAATCATACGGTGCAATTTTCCATTGATAGTTCAGACACGTCTTGCTTGCTATCAGCGAAAAAAATTCTTATTGAAAAATAGTTTTTAAAGTTATTTTAATACTAAATCTTTTTCCACTTCCCCATTTTTGCGCAAACCACACACAGTCCAAACAACATATACATAATAATGTACAACATGGGCGGCGGCAGTAGCCAAAAATGGACCAATTTCTGATCGAGTAATATACTAATATTGAAATTCCCAAGTGAACGAGAGCAGAAATTGGCATTTTGGTGATGCTTTTTCTTCCATTTGCGAGAAAACATCATTAATCCACATATTTTGAACTGTGAATTTTGAAATATGCAAGCAGCATGAATTGCATTTGTGTTCCATTAAAAAAAAGAATGCACCTCAAAATCACATTCAGCGTTTAAACTTAAAATAAAGTTATGTACCAAAACACATATTCTTCACGAAGTGTGAAGTTTATGAACCTTTTTTTTACGTGTAGGACCGAAATGTCATGTCTACGCACGTACGTCTGCCAACCTGACGACTTAAACGAGCCGATTTTGGTATTCGTTTTTTGAAATAATGCCGCCATTTACGGAAGAAAAAGTTTTTTTCTTTATTTCGATACGTCGCCGCTTCACAAACGCTCTCTACCGTCTTTTCAAGTTAAGTCTCCAGATTTTCCTTGTTTCAAGCAATCAGTGCTAATCTCTCGGGAATCTTTGTTTTCATTTAATTAAATGGAATTAGGGGCAGTCTTGCTTGCAGTCTCGGAAAATGCTTTACAATCTCACCAATAAAGAGCTTTTCGGTTGTTTATTGTTTCGTACTCTGAAAACAGAGCTTACGTTCTTAGAAAAAAAAATACTTATTCCGGCTTTCAAAGATTTTCTTACGCTATCAAGGGATTCTTGTCTATTGATAACCTAATTAGAAAGCGTCGGTGTGGCCAAATGCTTACAATCGTGAGACACGAGCTCGATCCCCGCCATGTACCAATGTGTTTTTTATCACGTATATTTACCGAATCCTCTTACGCTGAAGGAAAAACATCGTGATGAAACCCACAATCAAATAAAAATTTGAATTCAAGTATTGTTTAAAATTAAAAATAAATATGTTGTTCAACTTAATAATCTATCATTTAGGTAGGGACTTAACCTAAAAAAGGCAATGGGTCAGCTTATGCTAGAGAGACCATTGTCTCTTCAGCGCTGGTTTTCAGTCATTGCCTCCTGCCTGAGATCAAATCATATTTGAATGTGACTTAACCTAGTATTCGAGCCATTTAGCCTTAGGGTTCTCTCATTCCTTATTTCGGATTAAACCATGGTCATATGAGCCGGCGGCGGTACTAAAGCCTCTTCAGAGTCCTGTAGCGGTTCATCAGAAGTATAAGGTTACATGGTAATATATACAGGATGTACCTACTTGTTAGGTCACGTAGTAAGTTTACCGAAAACGCTTCTCAAACTTTACGGCATACCGGACCCTCTCATTCTTCTAACAATATTTAAAAAAACTTAAAAATGTAAAGTTGGTATAAGGTCGGCGTAAGACTAGAAAACTGAACTTCGACAAGGCTACTCCGGCGATTCTCTACTAAAGTAAGAACGAATTTAGCTGTTAAGCTATAATTACACTCTGATAGTCAATACACTACCCTAGTCAATAGAGACCCCCCTGAGTGTAGAACTACAGTTTTACAAGCGCTAGACGCTAGTCCAGCCTATCGGACCACGCAGATATACTAACGCAGGCGTTTTGTAGGCGATATATAAAGATAAAGATATTTTATTTACAAACATACACGGTACAAGCTACGTATATTTTAAGTGGATGAGCCTATGAGCCTAGTCAACAGAATGGATCCTTATACGAAGAACTATGACTTACTTGTTTCAAATTTGGTTGAGGGCTCGAACCCCAACCAGTTTCGGCTGATTAAGGCAGACTTCCTCAGAATGGATCCTTTTTCGTTAATGAAGGGCTACAGGAAACTGTAGTCCAGCCTACCTGACCACCCAGGCATTGTTTAGATATTTTATAAAGACACTGACTATCATAAGCCTAGTGTACAAAAATGACCCCTGTTGCAACTAAGGGACCACAGTTTGAAGCGCTGGTCCAGCCTATCTGACCACCAATGCGTTGTTTAGGTAACCTATAAAGATACATTAGCTTATTTTATAGAAATGACCCCCTTCGCAACTACAGGACCACACCACAGTTTAAAAAGCGCTGGCTGACCCTATCGGACCACCCCTGCGTTGTTTAGGTAACCTATAAACACACACTAGCCTTTCCTACAGAAATGACCCCCTTCGCAACTAAAGGACAACATTTTGATAAGCGCTGCCCAGCCTAACGGACCACCAAGGCATTGTTAAGGTTACAAAAAGGCACATTAGCCTTTTCTACAGAAATGACCCCTTCGCAACTCAAGGACCACAGTTTGAAAAGCGCTGGTTCACCCTATCGGACCACCAAGGCATTGTTTAGGTTACATAAAGGCACATTAGCCTTTTCTACAGAATGACCCCCTTCGCAACTAAAAGACCACAGTTTGAAAAGCGCTGGTCCAGCCTATCGGACCACCCAGGCGTTGTTTAGTAGCCTATGAGTATAAAGCGAATGTAAACACTCAGTTCGGTTCGCTTAGCACGTGCGATTACACCTGGCGTACTAATTCACGCATGCAGAAATCAACTGCAAATATTTTTAAACAACCAGTCCGTCAAACTGAACAACTTTCCACAACTTCAAAAAAATTGAAACGCGCATACGGCTTCGTTTGCCTTGGCATGAGAACCGGCGGTTTAACCAATTATTAGATTTTCTTAGAGTTATCTGATATTGCGATTACTTACGTATTTTTTAAAGAAACTAGTCTTAAATATGGCCGCCATAGACTAAGTCAGACCCTTAACTTTCAAAATTTGACAACTTGTCCGGCAAAGTCTATTGCGATGCGATGTATAAGTAGTGACACATGTCCTGTACCTACATTAGCGGCTGACATGTACCTAGCAATTTCTATCAGGCAAGCTTTGGTTGATGAGAAAGGTACAGATATAATAGGGACAGACGCGAAAATAGCCTTTGCTTTAGTGTCATTTTGTATGAGCTTTGTTATTAATTTTCCTTCCACTACTTACTTTTAATTTTTAATTTTTTTAATGTATTTTGTTTTTAATGTGTTTATTCACCTACAGGGCGTCCAAAACAGTCTGAGACGCATCGCCGGTCTGGCCATGCTGTCGCTCGCGATACCTGTCGATGGAAAGAACAAAGTCAGTAGCTCGACAGCATGAGCACCATGATTCATGGATCTTCATTTTTAAAATCTTTTTTTTTCATCCCAGACTGGACTTGTACCAGCGACTTCCGCGACTACTGGCGACGCCTCTTAGGCGGCTTTAGGCGGATCGCACACTTAACGCACGACGGAGCGCTAAAATATCGCAGTGGTCTGGCAGATCCATACTAAAGTCACTCCCCTTACCAAAACTGCGCTCGACGGACGACGCTGCGCTAGCGCTGCGTCGACAGCGGCTGAGCGGTTTTAGTATGGAGATCGACGTTTCTAGTATGTATCTGACAGGCGCATACGTTAGCGCACCGTTATTTTTGCGCCGATGTGTCTAGAAAATGCATCGCTAGTAATTGCGAAAGTCGCTCTTAGTAAGTTTCAGGCTGAAAACGAAAAGTGTTTTAAAGTTTCGTATTTCATTAACTTCATCATCATCCTCCTTGTGTTCATTTTCGTGAGCATGATCGTTATTGTCATTGTAATCATCGTTGAAAATCAGATGCGTGTAAATAGCCCATAATGAGGTGTAAAAATATTAGCTGCAAATATTTTAAGGGGTGAACCAGCTCATAAAACTGTAACATAGGTCGAAATATGAAAAAAATATTAAGACCTCCCATACAAAATTACCGACCAACCAAGTCAATGTGTATAGGAAGTCCAAAAACTTTTCTCATATTTCGACCTATGTTCCTTGGGGAGATATATTCAGTTTCATGGGCTGATTCATCCCTTGAAATGTTTGCAGCAAATTTTTACAACCTGTATATGAGATTGCGTGTAAATAGCACAAATCATTTTGTTTCATAAAAATGTAAAAAAACATATGTTCTCGTTTATGTCTGTTTTGAAAAAAATACAAAACCTATGTAGGTAGGTATGTTTGTGTGTGTGTGTATGTTTGAGTGAGCGTGTGATGTAGGCATACAATTAACTATTATAGTCAAAATATTTGTTTGATGGACTATATATTTTTTTGTGTGAGCTTTTTTACTTTTTTAGAAATGTTCATGTGATTATTTATTTCTAAGTGTCACATTTGTGTATATAAGTCCATGACGAGAGATCAAATATATTTTGATATATTGCAAGATGCCATTATTTTTAATTTAAAATAATTCAGGTATTTTTTGGACAGATAAACTTACAGCCAACGTTATTACATACAGGGTGTAAAAAATTGAGCTGCAATATTTTAAGGGGTGAATCAGCCCATGAAATTGAAATTCTCCAAGAAACATAGGTCGAAATATGCGAAAATTTTTTGGACCTCACATACAAACTGACTTAGTCGGTTGGTAATTTTATATGGGAGGCTCTAATTTCTCGTCACATTTCGACCAATGTTTCTTGGGGAAAGTTGTTCAGTGTCATGGGCTGGTTCACTCCTTAAAATATTTACACCCTGTACGTAATAATAATACTAGGAAATCTTCTATAATATAAAAATGAATCGCAAAATGTGTTGGTAAGCGCATAACTCAACAACGCCTCGACCGATTTGGCCAAATCTTTTTTTTAAATGTTCGTTGAAGTTCAAGGATGGTTTTTACGGCGAGAAAAATTAAAATTATTGCTGGAAAAACCCTAAAAATAGCCCTTTTCTTTTTCCTATACAAATGATTTATAAGTAAAACGTAGTCAATTTGAGCTTTATTGCTATGGTATAAAGTTCATATTAAATTACAAGCACTCACTGTTGTCTAAGCAATGTAGGTGTGTTCCTAACGTCAAAGATCATATTATCTATCAAAACAATGTGCGTGTGTGCGTTGGAGCACAGAATACATAGTTGGAGGAGTTTAATTTCGCGTTCCGAAACTCGCGTTTCTTTTGTATTAGTTTCGGCCTTATATATGTTTTATTTGATTATTTTTTATTCACAACGCCCAAAATGAACCCAAAAAAAATTCCTGAACAGAACCGTCACCCTGGTTATCACCAGGTTAATTCTGTTCAGGATTTTTTTTTTTAATACGTAGGCAAAAAAACTGCCACATTACAAATCTTTTTGACAGGACGAAGTCTGTCGGGTCAGCTAGTAGTATATAAATATAATAATAGTACGAAAAGTAGACAGAGCTAGGCCATTTATAAATTATAATTTAGTTTAGGTGCTAAATTAAGTAGCAGGTGGGTTTTAGCACAGGGTTTTTACCACGTTGTAACCCTCACAAATTAGGAAGATTGGCGACGCGTGGCGTGACCCTTATCATTCATCCAAGTATTTATCTTATTTAAAAAGTATAAATAAATACCGCAATAAGAAAAATAAAATACATACAATTTAGTGTAGGAGATAGATAGATAGATACCCTACATAAAAATCAGTATCCCAGTTTTATAGTTCCTATTTTCGCAAGATTACCTTTTTCCCATAACATTACTCTAAAATTATTACATTATAAAAAAATATCGAGAACTAGCGGTCTGCCCCAGCGGCTGCGCCCGCTGCAATTCATTTTCCCGTGGGAATAAGGATTTGTCCCGGCAAGTATTATACATAAAAAGCTTCCTCTTGAATCACTCTATCTATTAAAAAAAACTGTATCAAAATCAGTTGTGTAGTTTTAAAGATTTAAGCAAACATATATACAGACAGACGCGAAAAGCGACTTTAAAAAAACCTGCATCAAAATCTGTTGTGTAGTTTTAACAATTTAAGCAAACATACATACAGACAGACGTGAAAAGCGACTTTGCTTTATACTATTTATGTAGTGATACGGTTGTGGACTGGCAGGTCAAATGAGAATAATTTTCAAAATTATCTAAAACGGAATTTTGTATGAAAATAGCAATGTATAACGTCACACATTTGTTATTTTGGATGGCTTCAGAACACTTACTTTTATGTATTTTTTTTGTTTATTAATTGGAACTTTGACCATTTTGAAAAATTATGAATGACGTCCGTAGTATTTTTGGATAATAGTTTTAAGCGTATTTTTTTTATATTTTATTAATTACTAAGTCCACAAGCGAATTGGCGTAAGGCGGATCGCACACTTGACGCACGACGGAGCGCTAAAATATCGCAGTGGTATGTCAGATAATTATACTAGAAACGTCACTCCCCATACTAAAACCGCCCCAGCCGTGGTTCACGCAACGGTATCGCAGTGTCGTCCGTTGAGTACGGTTTTAGTATGGGGAGTGACGTTTCTGGTATAGATCTGACAGTCCGCTGCAATATTTTTGCGCTCCGTCGTGCGCCTGTGTGCGATCCACCTAAGTACACATACTACAAATTTAACGATGTGAGAATGAAGGAAGCATCATAAACAACACTCAAATTACATATAAAACCAACATTTTGTACTTCTACTACATAAACATTATATGTAGGTAGTTAGGTACACATACATACCTAACTATAAATTGTGTATGTGAGCCATAAACATTGTTCAAATGAGTTTAATTATCACACTTCGACTGGAACCAAGGCCATGTTAGCACCAAATAACTAAAAATAGTCTAAGAGATCTAGACACGCGGAAGTTTTAGGTTGTGTATATTATTTTACCAAATAATGTTAAACAAAATTATAAAAGATTGGCATGCGGAAGCCCAGGACAGAACTGGATGGAAAGAGAAGAGGAAGGCCTTTGCCCAGCAGTGGGATGATGTAGGCTAATTAAGATAAGATAAGATAATGTTATACGATCTTTTTTTATGTAGCCTGTGCTATAAACGATCTTAAGAACAAATAAAATTTATGTCTGTATTGTCTTATTATATCATGGATTTTCTTTCGAACTTAGCACCCAGTTAGAATCAATTCTTTTATCGGCGGACATATTGAACTTGGCTATTAACTTTCATATTTATATTATTTATTATTAGTTTTTGGATCTCACATACCAACCGACTGAGTCAGTTTGTATGTGAGGGCCAAGATTTTTTTCATATTTCGACCCTATGTCCCTTGGGGAAAGTTTGTTCAGTTCCATGGGCTGGTTCAGCCCTTAAAATATTTTTAGTTAATTTTTTTACACCCTGTATATCATTGTTATCAGCCTTATAACTTATCCACTATTATACTCGGTCAGCCTCATTTGGCGTTTTTAAATAAAGTAGCGAAGATAACTGTCGTTCCACCCAGAGGGCGCTTTATAAAACAGTCGTTAGTGTAGTCTGGGTACTATCCAATCGAGTATAACTGAATTTTTGAGTTCTTTTAAAAAATATATGTCAGCATTTGTTAATAAATTATAGTGTTAGGTAACTGTACTAACTTAATTATTGACTGTCCCGATGGCGTAGCGGATAGTATGCCTGCCTTCTACGCCGAGGGTCGTGGGTTCGATCCCCACCGGACACAAATATTTGTTAAGTCAATTTCCAAATATTTGTGTTGAGTCTGGGTGTTTTCTATGTATAATATGTATTTATTTACAAAAAAAGTATATACGTATTAGTATCAGCTATCTAGTTCCCATAGTACAAGCTTTGCTTAGTTTGGGGCTAGATGGCGCTGTGTGAATTGTCCACGATATTTATTTATTTATTATATTATTATTATTTAATTATGTGAAGTTTTTCGTGATACCTTATACTCGTAAAACTATCGAGTGAAACTGTACCTAAGCAAGCTCTTGGATTATAATAGTAGGTAGTGCCAATTTTATCCGTATATCTTACTTCTATTTATGGTCTGGTGATATTCGTTCCATTTTCCTGTAGAACTAACTTTATGT
Organism: Keiferia lycopersicella; assembly: GCA_029255805.1. Lineage (NCBI taxonomy): Eukaryota > Metazoa > Arthropoda > Insecta > Lepidoptera > Gelechiidae > Keiferia > Keiferia lycopersicella. The sequence continues at coordinate 15,081,244 of JARACZ010000005.1, read as the reverse complement.
TGAATAGCTTATAGTATTTTTTTACAATCTTGCGCAATAAAGGAATCATTATAAAGAAGTAGTTGGAAACAAATGATTAAGATTATGGTGACACCAGTTGTAAAAATGCAGTCCGATGGACATGGTGAAATTTTCAGTGTTACCTCTTTTTTTAAATTTTATGTTGGAATAAGAAATTTTCTTTTATTTTTTAAAACTATTATTCTTCTCGCTGGATAGATGGCGCTGTGCTTGGTATATCATTCAGTGTTACAATGTTTCTTTTAGTCTTCACTGGACTATGTTACTAACATAGTCAGCTTAACGCCATCTATCGAGTTCTTGTGCCGTGTGATGCCGGCTTAGAATAGCATCATCCCATTTCTTTCCTGTGGGTGTCGTATGAGGCGACTAAGGGACTCGAGGGTTTCGTGTATTACATATTTAGGCGACAGACTGACATCCTGTCACTACAGTGATACACGACTTGTCTGTAGCGACCCTCAAACATTTTGTCAGACGTGGCGATAACGGCCGTAATTTTACGGTCGTTAACGCTCTGCCTACCCCGCCAGGGATATAGGCGTGATTTGTGTATGTGTGTGTATGTATCGAGTTCTTAGAATACTTTTTAAATTCTCAAAAAGAAAACCTTCTTTTGAGTTATCATCGACATAAGATAAGTTTCGGAGAAAGACTATTGCTTTGTTTGACACAAGCACAGAAAATCTTACCATAAAACCTTGCCTAAGTACATAATCTTGGTACATAAGCTAACCTTGGGCCTAAACCAACAGATAAGAATATGTAGAAAATAATTTAGCCGATGTGCCATTCTACTATGGAGAGTTCTGTTAACAAAGAACTAGGAGCAGTCCACTACTGGACATAGGCCTCCCCCAGAGTACGCCATAAGACCTCTTGTTTTCGCGAACCAGTCGCTACCAGCCGACCCCCGCCAGATGGACAGACGGTCAGCGTGAGGAAATGCTGGATGTAAGCCGCTTCTAATCGAACAAGGTGGAAATCTTAAGAGGAGGCCTATATTTAGCAATGGACGTCCTATGGCTGATATGATGATGATGAAGATCTATAAACTAGTAAGCCTCATTAGTTCCCTGCAGGACATGTGCATCCCCCTACTGGGAGGTTCTGATATATTCACCACGCTTGGTTGGCGAGCGCAGTGCAGTTTAAAAAAGTACTGGACGAGCAGATTCGTAAACAGTGTAAACATGCTATCGACTGTTTTTCATAAACAGCAAAGCTACCTATGTATGGGGCTATTATTCGGGATACCTACACTGAAAACCCATTGACTCGTTGTATATTGCGACCTTTCAACCCTTTTAAATCTGTAAAACTTTACGTATATACCGAGCTCAAAGTGCGACGGACGCTGGGAAAATTTAAATCGAGTTTCAAAACAAGGAAATGCAATAAAACAGTGAATGCCACTGTGCTGGAAAAACGCGAAAATAAACGCAGGCGGATTCTGAAAGTTCTTGGATTTCGTTTTAAGACTTTGACAATCTTTGAACCAATCAATACAGGGTGCCGTGTGATGCCGGCTTAGAATAGCATCACCCCATATCCTACCCGCGGGTGTCGTAAGAGGCGACTAAGGGACTCGAGGGTATTGGTGTATTACAATTTTGGTGTATTACAAAAGGCGACAGGCTGACAACCTGTCACTGTAGTGATACACGTGTTTTCTTAAACAACCTTGGAAAACAATCCTCACAAATGTCAGAGGTGGCGATAGCGACCATATTCTTACGGCCGTTAACGCTCTGCCTACCCCGCAAGGGATAAAGGCGTGATATAATGTATGTATGTAATACAGGGTGAAAGAGACAGGTCTTAGAATACTGATACAGTCTTTTTATCTCACGAGTACGCGAGCCATGCTTGTGTGTGCTATCTCTCTCTCTTTTCGTTTTGGACACCGAGTCGTCCAACGAAAAGAGAGAATGATAACACATACAAGTATCGTTAACGCGTATTCGTGAGATAAAAAAAGGTCTCTACTGGTGCATTCAGACCATGAAACTGAGCAAATTTCTGTAAAAAATGATTTCAGGAAACTTTAAAAAAATCGACGTCTCATAATAGGTAAATGCAGTCGTGATTGTTCACTGACAATTTATGTTCCTCGAGGAAAGCTTTTTAGGTTCAATCTGCATGCAACCTATCAGCTATCATAACTTAGCCCTCTTTCACACTCAACGTCCAACATAGCGCAGATATAACGCCGAGCTAACGGATCCGTTTGTCTAATCCATACTAGAAACGTCACTCCCCATACAAAACTGCTCGCGACGGATATCCCAACACGCAACCGCTGCGTTACTTGACGACGCATCCATTAGCGCAGCGCTATCGCTGCGTCGTGTCAAACGACGTCATTTTGCCTGACATGTTGATCGTGCGTCGCGTCATGCGTTGTCATGTGCTGCGTTATCTTAGCGTCCGTTTGACGGACGTCAGAAATGCGCTGCGTTGGACATTGAGTGTGAAAAGGGGCCTTAAGGTATCTATGTATTAGTATTCGGTGTATTGCCCCAAACACCCTGTAACCCTGTACCTAACTACCTATACCATATACACCGCTAGCTGCTGATAGTAGTAGGTTACTGTACAGTGTACCTGTAAGGTAAACTCACTAGGTAAACTCTCCTTGATGTATGTAGGTCTTGGACGAAATAACCACTGGACGCGAAACGTATCGAATTTGTTTGAAAACTCATTCAACCAATATTGGGGGGGAGGGAGGAAAGGACAAATGTTATTCTTCCAAATTGAAATGTACACGTATTACATCATCATCTCTTTACTTCTGACAGTTTTGATTTTTTCCGGTTTATGAAGTAAGTCAAAGGCAGTGCTGTACCATAGTCGATAATCGACAACGAATGAATGATTGAATGAAGTTTTTGATCAACTTATTCCTAAAAAAAACATATAACAGGTAAGTACATGTAAAACGTTAAGTGTTAAAAAAATGGACCTTTAATACAGTGATGTCAGTTTAAAATAGAAACACTTTCATGCCGGATAAAATAGTACGTTATGACAATAGACAAAAATGGATCAATTTCTGGTCGAGTAATATTGGAAGGATGAGACGAAGTCAAGGCCTTCCCAAGTTTCTTTCTTCGTGTGGGTCACCGAGTCGTCCAACGACCCAATGACTTAGTGTCAGAACTTTTCAACCGCCTTTTACAAGTAGCAGGCTTCAGACATGGTTGTGTAACGACCGCCAATTATAGATAGCATATAGCGTATCAGAAATCTAAGCGAGAGAACGCGTCGATGATGGTAAGCTATATTTTTTATTTTTATTATGAACACCCATAAGAAAGCGAAATGTGTACCTACATACTTGCAACACAGTTATAACGTGAGGTTTCAATGAAATAAGGCAAAATCTATCGACGAGGTTATAGCAAATGGTTTGTTTACATTTTAGGTCACTTTAAAATAAAATAGACTTTACTATTATTTTTATCGATATCCTTCATCGAAAGTTGAATAGCACTAGACTGAATGTAATTGTTGAACGAATGAAAAAATGACTGATAATAACCGACTAATTAGAGTACGATCAAATATTGGTTGAAATGTTCTATAAAATATGACCTTTTTTATTGTGTCGTATTATACGATCCAGTCTTGCATATTTTATTAATTTTCTACGTAAATAACACAAAATACAGGACAAAATATACTTACGAGTGAAAAGAAATATTGCTTGTACAATGGCTATAGTTTTTACAAAGCAATACAGCACATTTCACCATTTTTAAAGCGATGTTTTCTCTAGTAGCACTGAAGCGACACTGACGGTTGCGGTTAGTTAACTTTGGCAAAATTTCAGGGTTTGTGGCTAGAGGGGTAAAGGGTGAAATGACATCGTTTCGCGTCCAGTGGTTATTTCGTCCAAGATGTAGGTTTATCTAGGTACCTGTATGTAGGTTTGTTTCAGAGTGGGCTAGATAAATGCAGATAAAACGCACATCCATCACTGTGTCACCGGAATTCGACATTGTTTGAACAACGACTCTTTTCGCTCTACAACTGGGTTCATGGTATGTTGTCAAGCTTTATAAAGTTCCCGCCTCAACTCCCTCTACATCGTCCAAAGAGAACTAGCAAGTTTTTATTTTTGTTCATTCGTCCATTCTGGACAGGCAAAGGTCTTACGACCATACAGCCTCGTCTTTATTGAGTACTTCATTCTTGAATATTTATAGATTGTGTACGTCTTCAGTGAGTTTCCTTTCCATGTGTATTTTAGCAAGAAATGTAGGAAGAGTGAAGCTGCGATTTGTTATTAGATTTTGTCTATGGAGGTTATGTTTTGACGCTTTAATCAAAGAGTACCTTTTTATGCTTTAATGGCGCGTTTAGTCAAAGAGTACCTTTCGTTTAGTTTTTATAACTAGACAGTGAACGTTTATTTTTGTTATTTTCGAGTGAGCCCGAGCTCCCCACCAAACTGCCAGGCGTAGTTTTGAATGGCCCCGGGGCCAAAAACAGCCAACACAAAAAAAGTAGAACGTTTTGGCGCCTTTGAAGCACCCTGTCCTGATTGTGTTTTGTTGTTCGTGGCGTTTCTGTTACTGAGAACCCAAAATAAATAATTAAAAGTTAGATAAAAGTATACAATTTCTCGTTGTTAAAAGTTGGTGTGTATGTGGGATAAAGTATCTATGTCATTTTCCGTGATTAAATTTAGATTACTAGAGGAATAATAGAAACCGTATTGAAAACAATAAAACATCAGCGAACCTTACACTTTGGTGGACGATGGTGCAAAAGATAAATAGTATTTACATCAATTTGCATCTAACATAATAGTTAAGTGTATCAAAGACACCATGTCAACGCAAGTTTCTGCGTTGGTCGTATTTTTAGTATAGCGAGTTGGTCCTTGCATCAGACAGACGCATGCGCTACGAATGCGCTTAAAATGCGCTGCGTTGTGAGTTAGACGTGAGAACCACCTACATCTCCCACGGAAAACTGTCTGGCACGCGTGTGAAACGACCTTTGTATTGAAAAATGCTCACCCTCTCTTCTCTTTTGTTTTCGTATGGGACACCAAGTCGTCCAACGACCCAACGAACCCTGGTGTCAGAATTTTTAACCGCCTTCTACAAGTAGCAGGCTTTTGACATGGTTGTGTAATGATCACCGTCTAAGTACGTAATCATAGACAGCAACTGACACCTACGAAACACGGAACGATCTTTCTTACGGAACGTCGAGTGGTTCAGCCCGCAATGTCCTAACTAGACCGGGAACAGTATCACAAAGTGATAGATATTAACTTTGTTAGTGACCCACCGGGAATCGAACTCGGAATCTTCTGCATCGTAGTCAGTCGCACCTAGGGCTTTCGAATACCGCTTTTTTTCGGTTTTAATATCGGACTGTTTTTTTAATACCGGGATTTCGGTATTCTGGCATAACGTTTTTCGTCTTATTTTGCGAAAATCACACAATATCATTAAAATATTATTTAATGCTAAGTTTAGTTTAACTTCAAAATTACTGAAAATCAAATAAATGTTGACAGCGCAGCGACGCAAGGATGAAAAAGTAACGAAATATGAGCGCATGACTGTATCTTTTTCTTGAATTATATAGCAATCATCAATACCGTAATCCAGGTATTACATTTGCAATACCAATATTGAAAATAGAGCAAAAATACCGGTACCCCGGTATTAGCCAATACCGGGATACCGGTATTATAGTCTGTAAGTTTAGGTACTTATCTTTTTGTAAACAAGCTTTGTATGAAAGTGACACTTCTGAACTGTCAGTTTCATACAGTATTTGTTTACAAAAAGATAAGTACCTAAACTTACAGACTATAGAAGCCTTAGTTGCACCACATACTGTCAGTTTGTACGGTAATGGATACGATTCGCGTGTGTTAGCATAACACGCCTCGAGTAATTTTCTCACGCGGGAATATCTCACCATCTTACGCATTGTCTGCGCAGCGTGGCCATGAAGGTTGCTATTAGCGATATTTATTTATTTTCGTGACCGAGTCGTCCAACGACCCAATGAACCCTAGGGTCCGAATTTTTCAACCCCGTTCTACATGTAGCAGGCTTTTGATATGGATGTGTAACGACCGCCGTCTAAGTAATCATAGACAGCAACCGGGAGCTACGGCGTAACGTGTCATCCGAAACACGGAACCATCTTTCTTACGGGTTGTTCAGCCCGCAATGCCCTAACCAGACTGGGAACCAATTCACAAAGTGATAAATATCAATTTTGTGAGTGACCCACCGAGAATCAAACCCGAAACCTTCAGCGTCAAAGGCCGTCGCACTACCACTGCGCCACATTGGTCGTCAAATAAGCGATATGGGAACTAGGAAATTGTATCCATTGCATCTGCCATTTGCATTTATCGTCATCATTAAAGTCACAACAGTCCACTGCTGGACGTGTATGTGCTGTAGGACTATAGAGAATAGGCTACACTCCTGACAGGTCAAATAAGCTACTTAAAACTGTATTTTGTATGAAAAGCTAAAACTATGACGTCATAACGTGTTATTTTAAATGGCGTCAGAACACTTTCTTATGCTTCTTCTTATCGTGTCGATAGAAAATTTAGATATTATGTGCCCTAAATGCGTTTGTCAGATGCCAGGAAATTTCCAATTTCCCATGCTAAAAGCCCACGTTGATACGGGAGCAATGCATGCGTTGGCACCTGTTTCTGTATATGCGGCGTATTGCACACTTGATGCACGATAGAGCGCTAAAACATCGCAGCGGTCTGTCAGATCCACACTAGATATGTCAATCCCCATACTAAAACAGCTGCTGTCGACGCAGTGCTAATAGCAGTGTCGTCCGTCAAGTGCGGTTTTAGTGTGAAGAATGTTTCTAGTATGGATTTGACAAACCGCTGCTGCGATGTTTTAGTGCTCTATCGCGCGTCAAGTGTGCAATCCGCCGCATATACATCTACGCTCCGATCCGCCGTAGTTGCAATATACTTAGATATACCTACCTACCTGTCTCTCTTGCACCAACAGACACAACAGGTGAGGGATTCGGGCCCAGATTTTCCGCTGTTTGTCTGGCCTCAAGTAGCAACAGCGTCGGCTTACTGCTTGGGAACGTGCGCGACGCACATCCCGATATCTGACGCCATTTTGTTATTAGATTCATTGGCAGGACCATACTGGGTCTTTATTACTGGTAGAAAAACAAAATCAACAAAAAATTGGACATTGTTGAAACACAATGATGGTTTATTCTTCTGCTATGGGACACCAAGTGAGTCGTCGGATGATCCAATATGGTATCAGAGTTCAAAAGTTCAACTGCCTATTACAAATAGTAGGCTTCTGACATGATTGGCGATTGTCTAAGTAATTATAGACAGCAAAATAAACCATGGCTAGGGTGCCATTACCATCCGAAGCAGGGAACCATGAAGTAGTAGATGTGGGCCATCATTATCATCATCACATCAGCCTATAGCAGTCTACTGCTGACATAGGACTCCCCCAGAGTACGCCACAATGAACGATCTCCCGCTTTCGCCATCCAGTCGCTACCAGCCGCTCTCTTTAAGTCTTCGGTCCATCTCTCTCTGTATCTTTACATCGTACTCTCTGTATCTTCCATTCACTCTTGTTTCGCGGACCCTCTAGAGATCGTTTGCCAAGTGAATATGACCATTGAAGAAAGCGGTCCATTTTGGAACAGTGACGTGCCGATACTAGTTGGAACACTAGTATATAGCTTTCCCATCACTATTCACAAAACATCAAGCAAAGTAGAGAATGTAACGCGTGCGACTTCTATGAGCGAGCGCGGGGGAATGGATCGTAAGAGATTACTGGTTAGCTGATTAGAGTCTTATGATATGACCCTTTATATTTTAGCACTTTGAGTGTCAAGTGCAAAATTTGTAGCAAGCCTGCAACGTGGTAGGTAAGCAGGCTTAGTACGTGAGCACTCGCTTAGTGAAACTCAATAATAGCTTAGAAGAATAATACATACATACATATATCACGCCTTTATCCCTTGCGGGGTAGGCAGAGCGTTAACGGCCGTAAGAATACGGTACGGTCGCTATTGCCACGTCTGACATTTTTGAGGATTGTTTTCCAAGGTTGTTTCAGAAAACATGTGTATCACTATAGTGACAGGTTGTCAGCCTGTCGCCTAAAAATTGTAATACACTAATACTCTCGAGTCCCTTAGTCGCCTCTTACGACACCCGCGGGAAGGATGTGGGGTGATGCTATTCTAAGCCGGCATCACATGGCACTAATAATAATATAATAGAAGAATAATATCTGATAACAAAACAGATAAAAGATGACTCTAGCGGTTTCCACAGGCACTAACGTGGTTTTGCGGTGTGTTTTCGGATCAGGTTTTTTGAAAAATTTGGTGACAAAATCTTATACAAATACCGCATATATCAGCACACGCCGCCGCAATCAATTACGGCCGTCAAAGTTGATATTATAGAATTGTTCTTGCCGATGTGGCGCAGTGGTAGTGCGACCGCCTTTGACGCAGAAGATTCCGGGTGCGATTCTCGGTGGGTCACTCACAGAAATATTATTGTCACTTTGTGACGTTGTTCCCAGTCTGGTTAGGACATTGCGGGCTGAACCACCTGACTGTCCGTAAGAAAGATGGTTCCATGTTTCGGATGACACATTAAGCCGCAGGTCCCGGTTGGTGTCTATGGTTACTTTGACGGCGGCGATCGTTACGTTACACAGCTACTAAAAGTAAGTCAGAAGGCTACTTGTAGAGGCGGCTGTAAAATTCTGACACTAAGGTTCATTAGATCGTTGGACGACTGGGTGTCTCACTCGAAAAATAAGAAGAAGAATTGTCCTCTCTTTGATTATGTTATCTAATGGCAGGCTGCCACCTGACCTGACAGCGACATAAAAGGTGGCCTCGTACTTTAGAGAACACGTCAGGTCAGGCCGTCGTCGGTTCTGGTTGTTGTCTATGAATATATAGACGGTGGTCGTTTTAAAACCATGAAAGGAGTCTTATAGTAGTACTAGGCGGTTAAAAACTATGACCACAGGAATTTATTTTTTTATCTATGGCGATGAATATGCGTTTCATGTGGCAGGGCATGTCAGGTTGTCAGGGACACAAAGAAAAATGACATATGCGTTAGCGGCTGCACCCGAATGATACGTGTGGTCTGTAGTCAGTCAAGGTATAGCTTGGCCAGAAAGAGTAGAAATTAAATGAAGTGGAACTAAAAATGTTGCATGAAAAATTGTTGCCATAGTTAAGCGTTATCTGTCTGTCACATTTGACATATCGTGAAGAAAGTAGCGCTCTCATTTTCTATGTATATTCTTACTCATTATGGTCAAGCTTTAAAGAATGGCATACTTAAAACAGGCCGTGTCAGATAAATCGTGTTGACAGGTTGTCAGGCATTTATCCCCCATAAACGACACTCGCAGGAAAGAAATGGGGTGATGCTATTCTAAACCCCGCAAATAATAAGGTACCTACAACAAAACGTCACTGCCTGTACTAGATACAGAATTACAGTTCCATTCCAGACTAGCTCTTATTACCACTGGTAGTAAGTTCAAATAGAACGGTAGCGAGTGGTAATACCAAGGTAAATATACAATTACGTGTTGATTAAACAAATTGTAAGATTGCGCTCCTGTATTTACTTGGGACGTGATAAGGGGAGTCGCCGAGGTGATCTTGTATTGTCGGCTTTTTATAACCACACGCGCTTTTTCCCACATATAGCGCAACGCAGCGCTAAGTAAAATAACGCTGCGCTAACTTAGGCGTTTCTTTGAATATACCTACATGCCTACATGCTTAAAACAGCTGCTAAATAAAAATCGTTTCAGTTGGATGTCGATTGGATCTCAGTTGGATGAATTTGCTAGTTTCGTAGTCTGCTAACAGTTTAAAGTATAGAACATCACAATGGCAATTGAATGACAGTTGAGTTTCTATGGCGTTGCAATGACAAAAATTAGCAGACTTGGGGCCCAGGCTCTACGTAACCAATTTAAGGCTGCGTTTCCATTGACGCGGAGCTGGGCGGAGCGGTGCTTAGCGGTGCATGAATTGACCAATCACTATGCTCGAAATCTCCGCTCCGCTTCAATGGAAACAGCACGAGCGGAGTGGAGCAGAGCTGAACGGATATTCATAATAAAATACAGCGAGCGTAGGACAGCTGGGCGGTGCGGAGCGGAAGAGAGCGGGGTGGTGCGGAGCGGAGGATAGCGGGGTGGTGCGGAGCGGAGGACAGCGGGGCGGTGCGGAGGACAGCGGGGCGGTGCGGAGGACAGCGGGGAAATGCGGAGCGGACGACAGAGGGGCGTTGCGGTGCGGAGGGCTGCTAGGTTGTGTTGTCTCATCTGATTCGTTATCTTCGTCTTCAAGTAGAGAAAGATATAAAAGGATTGTTTTTTTTCTTTTTTAACGACAACATGACGTATGGTCTTTCTGAGAGATTGAGTTTAACTGAGCGCAAAAATGCGCAATTCTAAAAGTAGCTCCGCTCCGCTCCACTCCGCTCCACTCCGCTCTACTCTACTCTACCCCGCTCCGCTACACTACTCCGCTCCGCTCCGCTCCGCTTCAATCCGCTCCGCTTCAGTGGAAACACTCACCACTTTTCACCGCTCTTTTCCGCTCCTCTCCGCCCAGCTCCGCGTCAATGGAAACGCAGCCTAAGGGGCAACGTCAGAGACACTAGAGCCGCTCAGGGAAAAGCGGCCACTTTTAGCAATACATATTGGGATACATAACTAAAGCACAAAGTTTAAACAAGGTTTTATTGATTCTAAAATTTATTTGTGGCTAGTTACAGCCGCCAATCCATAATTAGGTTATTCAGGCAGTAATTCTTTTCACTGAGCGGCGCTGAAGTTGCCCCTTAAGTCAGACGGATGGGTGAGCACAAAATGTCCCAATCCGTCTCAAAGCGGAAGTTTAATAAGGGTCCCGAGGGTTCCGGAGGAAACTGTCCGGATACCGATGATAAATTCCTTTGATGTGTTTTGTGAAGGTGTCACGGCTGCCAAATTATTTGGTCTCGCTTAGCATTCAAGATGGTAATAAGATAAGTGAACTATTTGAGATGGTAACTACGAATTCTGTGTAACTATAAGTCGCGTGATACTTGCCGTCAAGCGTAGTTTTGATGGCCCCGGGGCCAAAAACATAATGCCATCACAAAAAACGCATCACAACATCTCAAGATGGTTCAATAGCGGATTGGCGAGGGCAGTGCAAAATATTACGATCAAGTGATGAATAAAATGCCTATATCTAAATAGCAATACACATATGACTCGCACGGTTGGTAAAGTGTTGGTGTTATTTTAATCTGACACATACACATACATACATACATATATCACGCCTTTATCCCTTGCGGGGTAGGCAGAGGGTTAATGGCCGTAAGAATACGGTCGCTATCGCCACGTCCGACATTTTTGAGGATTGTTTTCCAAGGCTATTTCAGAAAACATGTGTATCACTATAGTAACAGGTTGTCAGCTTGTCGCCTAATATTTGTAATACACGAATACTCTCGAGTCCTTTAGTCGCCTCTTACGACACCCAAGGGAAAGATGTGGGGTGATGCTATTCTAAGCCGGCATCACACGGCCACCGGGAGTAGGTATACGTATACTTAAACCTACACGCATACTAGAATAGAAAATCAGTACCTGTTGACTATTGAGTGGACAGCACATCAAATATTTATGTTGGACATAAATAATTCCATGGAAGGTAAGATGTTTTTGTGTGCTAGAATAATTTACTTATATTTCTTAGTGCCAGGCCCACCTGTAAGAATGAGGGCAAACGCTTCATCGCACGGACGAATTCTGTAGTGGAATTGTGATGCCGGCTTAGATGCCGTGTGATGCCGGCTTAGAATAGCATCACCCCACATCCTTCCCGCGGGTTACGCAAGAGGTGACTGAGGGACTCGAGAGTATTGGTGTATTACAATTTTTAGGCGAAAGGCTGACAACCTGTTACTATAGTGATTGGTATGTTACTATAGTGGGTGATACACATATTTTCTGAAACAACCTTGGAAAACAATCCTCAAAAATGTCAGTGGTAGCGATAGCGTATTCTTACGGCGGTTAACGCTCTGTCTAACCCGCAGGGATGAAGGCGTAGTGAATGCATTTATTATTGTCAATAAAGATAGTCAAATACAATGTATTGGGTATTTTTATTACGATAATATTTGTAGTTTATTAACTTTCCTGCGATATTGAGCCTTCTCGTTATTATTCTATACTGAAACATTGTAAACGTGTCTTTCTAAACATAACTCCTCGATACAAATGATGTACCTATTTCAGCACTCGAAATAAATCAAACACTAAAGTTGAGTCATCCATATTCAGATAACGTTCAAACTAGAGATGGGCCAATTTGCATGGTTAACCTTTCAACTGAATACGAATATTAGACGAAGCAAAGGTCTGCGAAATGAAAATCGTTTCAGTTGGTTGTCGATTGGATCTCAGTTGGATGATTTTAGATGTTTCGTAGTCTGCTAACAGTTTGAAGTACAGAAAATCAGAATGGCAATGGAATGACTGTTGAGTATCGATGGCAATTTAGACTTCGGGCACTGATATTGTATGTATTTCACGAAAACGAAAGGGTAGTGGCATGGTGTTCTTCACGGAAAAAGATTGTAAACTTAATAAAATAATGACGACAGATTAAGCTACGCTACATATTTTCGAATACGAATATAATATAAAATTAGTAGCAGTTATGCCCGCGTCCAAGTCGGTTCTAAAAATCATCCCTTGACATCCCCGGGTACATTTTTTCGGGATAAAAACTATCCTATGTGTTAATCCAATTTACTCTATTATGTGTGCCAAATTTCATGAAAATCGGTCCAGCAGTTTTTGCGTGATGAAGTAACAATCAAACTTTCGTATTTATAATATTGCTAGGATAGACAGCCTCTAGCATAAACACATTATTCGCCATTACCGTCACACTTCTGAGATTGGTAGGCCGTTTATTTTTGTATACATTGAGCAATAAATTTGTGCTAGAGTAAAATATATGTAACGGTATACCCGTTTGTTCAAAGTCAGTGCGTCGGGCCTCCTCGTAGGATGTGTGGACTTAACTCAAGTCAGTGTATTGCGCCGCGCCCGCGCATCCTGTTACCGAAAACGTTCCAAATTCTAATTTCTCTAATTCTATTTTCAAGTGATGTTTTTTGAGTGTTATTGTTGTATATTATAGTGCGTGAAAAGTGTCTTAGTATTAAATGTTTTTTAAATTAGATTATTTGACTGCTACTGCGCATTAATGTACGATATCGGCTGTGTCGGGTGTTTTGGTACATTTCTCATTAAATGACAGATTATGATGAGCCCATCTGCTACTAATATTCGGAAGTCTAGGGATCTCTCATGTAGGTATTGTCCAAAATGATTCCAATTGTCTCTTTACTTGCTTTTGATCTATCTCTTTCTTTTCTTACCTACTTTCTTACTTACTTTTGAATCTTGATTTCTTTCTTCTTCTCTCTTTTGGACGATCACATTACCTTCTTGCGTTTTCAGGGACCCAATCGATGATTCTGTCAGTCCTCAATTTGCTGGACAATCGAAATTCGGTAAGGTTATTAGGTAGTAGATCTCTAAGGTCGGAAGGTTCTTGAGTGGGAGTCGCACAAATTGCCTAGCTGGAACGACGTCCTGCCAAAAAGTTATATCCTGGCTTTTATGTAGCTGTTGGATGAGTCAGCCTCAAATATAAGGTGTAAAAATATGAGCTGCAAAATTTTTAAGGCTGTTTCTTCACCTCTCCGGCAACCTTCTTTTACCGATCCGGTAATTTGCGATCCGATTTAGAAATCTATTACACTCCTAAACACTATTTTCCACTCCTCCTACGTCTGGTTTTTATCGTTCCGGTAATTTTCTAAACCAAAATTTGGATTTTATCGGTCTGAAGTGACAGACGTACAAAAAGAATGCATGCTTTGGCACTCTTTGAACCCTACCATGGCGTTATATTGCTGGCCGTTTTTACCGAATAGGTGGAAAAGCGTTATCCGGCCTTCGAGGATTGTCGGATGGCTACTTCCGGCATCGGGCAGCCAGACCGGAGTAGTAAAGAAACACTGTAAGGGTGAACCAGCCCATGAAACTGAACAACTTTCCCCAAGGAACACAGGTCAAAATATGAAGGAAAATTTTGGCCCCTCATACAAATTGACTTAGTCGGTCTGTAATTTGGAGGGGGGTCCAATATTTTGCCCTATGTTCCTTGGGAAAAGTTGTTCAGTTTCATGGGCTAGTTCACCCCTTAAAATATATGCAGCAAATTTTTTAACACCCTGTACGCAACACGAAAGAGGTTCTGCATAGGTACGCTATCTGTCAAGATAACTGGAACTACGTACGTATTTACCTACAACCGTGGAGGCCCATCCACGTTAGGAGCTGAAATGTTTGATCTTCGTCAACGATAAATCACGTAATTTGTCTGATAAGAAAATTGCCTACTCCCCAAATACATACAAGGCTTTAGCTTGAATTTTCTCTTAGGCTTCAACGATTTTCGCGAAGCGGTTTAGAAGTGATAGTCATCGATCTCGATAAGTTAAATATTTTTCTGTTTTTCACTTGTTTTTTGTGAGTTATTGTTAGGCTTACAGCGCCATTAAGGCGTACAAAACGAAACTGCATTTTAATACAAGTAATTCTGAATTGAACGAAAGAAAGCAGAAAAGTTCAATAGTTAGTGCTTTAAATGTGGAGCTAAAATATTTTCGTCTGTCTGACTCGAAAGTCATTTCAATAAGAAGATGCTTTTAAATATTTTCAAAAATGAACATTTAAAAAATCTATAATGGCTACAATTTTAGATAGACTTTACTTTTTGACTTTTAACTAAAGTACTGGTAACTTAGACAGTATATTCTAAGTCTATGACTGGTAATAACTGATACCTAGATAAAGTAATATTTTTAATTCGATTCAATTTCTTGTTTTATGGCGTTTTCGTTATGATTTCGCCAGTATCAAGTTTCGGCGATGACTTTGACATTTGCTATTGGGATCACAAAAGGACGCAAACGGATCCAAAGCCGAAACTTCTTTTTTAAAGGCACACTCCTTTCTGCTGAGATGCGTTGAATCTAGAACAAAGAACAACACATCACTATACACAACATGAAACATGTAGGTTAGTTAGAAAAGACAAAACTTAGATGGAGCTGGATGACGTTTACAGTGTTGTCACTTTTCGATGAAATAATAGTGTTGTGACTTGTGAAAAAGTGAATGATTCAAAAACTCTATTCAATAATAATCAGTGTGCTGAAATGCCAAAATTGGGTACGGTACGGGGTTAGCATGGGTTCGAACTTTAGTCGTACTTTGTACACACCAACGAGATTTCGACGACTATGTTCCTATAGTCTCTATGCCTGTAGTGAATACCATTTTGCGAGGAAACTTGTTAGACTGTCCTATTTTTCAATACATCATGTTGTTGAAAATATATATGTACAAAACATAGCAATATAGCAATTTTGTAGTTTGAAATTAGTGGAATCAGTTACTCATTGTTCACGCATCTGATTGAACGAGAACTGAACGAACTTTAAATATGGCAACATTATTTTACAAAGTGACATTAGAAACTGTGAGCTAGTTCCATTTTAATATACATTCAGTGCGTAAAGTAATACGTATACATAAATATAATATCGACATAGGACAAAGGATTGTCGACACGTTCATTGAATGAAATTCGGAAGTTTTATATGAATCAAAAGAAATTAAAGTTTTCCGTCACAACTGCCATGTTTCTACAAACTCGCACATACTTGAGATTTGAGCTTAAATTTTCGTTTTATCGGTTTAGCGGAAACTTCCATCGCATGCACTTCAGCATAAGCAGAATTCAGAAGTTTCAGCATAAATTTCAATAATTTTTGGCTTAAGTTCTCAAGTGCTGATGTAAAGGCATTAATTTGATTAAGCGAACCTTCATTTTGCATAATGCTAAGTCTGGAAAAAGTCTAAACATGCATATTAAATTTTCTTGAAATGGCAACACAAATAGCAATAAAGATGCAGCTCCCTACAGAGAATTTACTTAATATGAAGTACATAACAACTACCACACCAATAAGGTTAAGTATTTAATTTTTAGGATGAGCTCTATTCCTTCAACTTTCCCTAAGGCCGAAAACTGTATTTTTGCAATATCCTAAAGCTCAGCAGCGATTTCCCATAGATTAAACTCGACAGATAATCCCTCAATCTGCAGAAAATTGAACAGCGGCATCTAGTTTGGACATGTGTTTCCTCATTAATAAAGATGTGGAAATACGTGCCTCACTCCTATATTACAGGATAAATGGAATAAATTCCGTACATTCACAGATAAGTCGCGTATACTATAGTGACAGGTTGTCAGCCTATCGCCTAAAATTGCAATACGTGCACATGAAACCCTCGTGTCCCTTAGTCAGTTTCTAGGACACCCACGGGGAACAAATGGAGTGATGCTATTCTGAGCCGGCAGCACACATCAAATCCTTTATGAAAGCATAAAACGAGTTGATAACGAAAACGAGTAATTATGTTTACTCTTCTTTGATGAACTGACGGACAATCGAATTACCTTTTATAATTAATAATTTGACACGAAGGCGAGTGCAGTCTCATGCGGGTTTCTCTAGTTAACCGACAGCGCGTAATAAAGAAGGAAGCACATTTTACCCACAGTTGTTACTTAGCCATAACAGTTCTTCAGGTCATAAATAAAAATAAAGGCACTGCCTCAGGGCTGGCCAAGCTGACCACACAGCCCTTAACGTACGCCACCACTAGTAGGTATGTCCAATAGGTATATAAAACTAAATTAAAGTAAAAAAAATAA
The DNA here is from genome assembly GCA_029255805.1 of Keiferia lycopersicella. Lineage (NCBI taxonomy): Eukaryota > Metazoa > Arthropoda > Insecta > Lepidoptera > Gelechiidae > Keiferia > Keiferia lycopersicella. The sequence goes on along the minus strand of JARACZ010000005.1, from coordinate 15,064,285 downwards.
ATGTTACATGATAATCAGTTGGAACATTGGACGTGAAACACCACCTATAAACTTGCCCAGAAGTGCTCCTATTCTTAGTTAACGATTAGGTTGGACCATAAGCTATCCTAGCTAAAAACCCTAGCTTTAAAAAAGCATATTAAGTTCAAAGCATATTATATTAATAATAGACGCATATAGAGGTATATTCTTAAAATTCAGTATTTTTGCCAGATACCTTTATTATTGCTTTTTTTGCTACTTGAAACCTGAAAACGCAGTCGGGTTTAAATTTAATTTTGTAAAGTAGGGCTTATAGGATTTGAAGGATGACAGTTGGAATCACTTTTGGAATAAATTGAAGGGATTACGACCTTAAGTGGGATAAACCTTCGCACCCTTTAGAATTTGTATTTGACGTGTTATTTACATCAAATTATTGAAATTGAATATCAACATACTAAGGCGTATCGCTCACTTAACGCTCGACGTAGCGCTAGAATGTCGAAGCGGTCTGTCAGATCCATACTAGAAACGTCAATCCCCATACTACAACCGCTCAACCGCTGTCGACGTCGCCGCAGTGTCGCCCGTCGAGTGCGGTTTTTGTATCGGGAGTGACGTTTCTAGTATAGATCTGACAGACCGCTGCGATATTTTAGCGCTCCGTTGTGCGTTAAGTGTGCCATCCACCTAAAGTACTGTACCTAGAAAAGTGATTATTATTGTTGAAAAACGCAACCTCATTTTGGATTGTATATGAGTGTTGCGTAGATACTGTACTCATGAAAGGAATGTTCTGTTCATTGGATAGATAAATCATGAATGCAATGCCTTCGTACCAATGACCTATATCTAATTATCTGCCTATGTATCTAGACACGGAATCTGATTAGTAAACCTACTTAATTACATGCATTAGATCTAATTTCTATAGGGATTAATTTAATTGATGTGTAGTGTATGTAAACTGTCACCAACCAATATCATAGTATCCAAATCTCTGTGATATACATAATACGTTTTTAGCATTGTATCCGAACTTAGTTTTTAGTTGTTGAGGTTACCAGCCTTGCAAACAGCGGAGGCTTGGTGTTGTGAATTTTTTCTTACAACGAGAAGTTTGTGTTTTTATGTAAAGCGTTTTTCTCGGTTATAAACAGAGTTTTCAGCAGATTTCCGAGTTTAATGATTAACAAAACACACGATCCTTCCGGTCGCTCACATAAATTGATAGTTTTTGGCTTGAGGATCAAATAACTGATTGACTGCATATTGATGCATGATGAAGTCTCTATCTTAAAAAGTCATATAACATATTGTAACTAACCAAAATATTTAAAAAATATCTCGCAATCTTAAAATCAAGAGTCAAAAATAACAATCGACATTTAAGTACAGTCGAATACAAAGACGTAAAAACCTTGACAATATTAAGATAAGACGAATTAATAAGAAATCGAAAAAATTACAAGCGTCGACCGGAAAACGCTTCCCAAGAGAAGGGGATCGTCGCTTCAAGACGAGCATCAAGAGATCGAGAAATTGACGACGGCCAACCGGCGTGTCGATAGCTCAGTGGTAGAGCAGTGGGCGGCCGGTATCCGACGCGGCTCGGGTTCGGTTTCCGGTCGAGGCTTGTCAATTTTTCGATTTCATATCTTCATTTATGAGAATGTATAGCACAGTGAGTGAGTAGCCCAATAAATATTAAGACGAATTTAACACAATACGAGTCGAAAAAAAACCGAAAATATAGTGTGATCATGACAGTTAGCTGACAGTGTGTGTATCAGTATGACGTCGCTCGGTATACCCACGGAAGCGCCCATCCATACCATCCTGTATACGTCGGCGTACAATCAAAAGCCTTTGAAGCCACCTGTACCTAAGGTATGTCTTTCTTTCAATATTTCAACATCTCGTTTCAATCTTTGAACAGGTTACGAACACAAGTTGGTCGCTGCAGAGAAAATATGGCGAAGTGGGGTTTCACCGACAAAACGCAAGTGCACTGCGACTGTGGGGCCCCATCTCAATCTGTGGCGCACCTTATTAGGTGTCCTCTTTTGCCCGTCTCTTGCAGCAGGGAGGAGCTAATCCTAGCAACAGAGAACGTCATTACGGTCGCCAAATACTGGCAATCAAATATATAAAGATCTATTGACACGACGAAGAAGAAGAACATCTCGTTGCTCTTGTTGACTGCCTTTGAAGCAGAAGGTTCCAGGTTCGATTCTCAGTGGGTCACTCACACAGTTGATATTAATCACTTTGTGAATTTGTTCCCAGTAGGGTTATGTTTACTTATAAGTTATTTTGACATGTTATTAATTATAATGTATTGAAATTTTATAACATATAACAAAATCACCGACCGACCAAGTCGCATTGGAGGTCCAAATATTTTACCCATATTTCGACCTATGTTTATTTGGTTGTTCAGTTTCATGGGCTAGTTTACCCCTTAAAATATTTGCAGCTAATATTTTTACACCCTGTATTAAAATTATTGATACTCACAGACATTCGTCATAATCATGAGTGAGATGTATGGAAAATTTCACATCTGCAATTTGGGTTAGATCGTAAAAAACTCATAAACCTACCTACCTTAAAACACCCGTCAAGGGCGAGGTATAAAATATTTTATTTTAAAACGCACTCATAAGCGAATTTTTAATGTCTAGTTTGTGTCATGATTTGTGATGTTGATGATGTTTGTTTTGTGTGATGCCGGCTTAGAATAGCATCACCCCACATCCTTCCCGCGGGTGTCGTAAGAGGCGACTAAGGGACTCGAGAGTGTTGGTGTATTACAATTTTTAGGCGACAGGCTGACAACCTGTCACTATAGTGATACACGTTTTCTGAAACAACCTTAGAAAACAATCCTCTAAAATGTCAGACGTGGCGATAGTGGCCGTATTCTTACGGCCGTTAACGCTCTGCCTACCCCGCAAGGGATAAAGGCGTGTTATATGTATGTATGTATGTAGTTTGTGTCATTGTAATGAAAAGTGTACTAGTACTATCGCTATGGCGCATCGCACACTTAATGCACGACGGACCGCTAAAATATCGCAGCGGTCCTCCAGATCCATACTAGAAACGTCACTCTCCATACTAAAACCGCACTCGACGGATTACGCTGCGATAGCGCTGCGTCGACAGCAGTTGAGCGGCTTTTGTATGAGGACTGACATTTCTAGTATGGATCTGACAGACCGCTGCGATATATTTGCGCTCCGTCGTGCGTCAAGTGAGCGATCCGCCTTACACCCAGTTTAAAAATGTTAATTTCCCTGTCAGCCATAAATTGGCATTTGCACTAACTGACGTGATGTTTAAGGTTTGTTTGCAGTTTGGTTAGCGTTAAACCTCTTGGATTCAAACATTACTCTAGCTTTAGATAAAATTTACACCTACGTCACGTAAATATTTATTTAATTATGTATCTACGTAAAAGAGAACTGACATCACATTTCTGCGAAATTTTTTTTAGGTTAAACAATTTCAGTAACACATAAAGTCTATCTAGAGCCAAAAAATTTCAAGTAATCCCTATACAGGGTGTAAAAAAAATTGCTGCAAATATTTTAAGGTGGGAACCTGCCCATGAAACTGAACAACATTTCCCAAGAAACATAGGTCGAAATAAGAGAAAATTTTTTGGACCTCCCATACAAATTCACTTGGTCGGTCGATAATTTTGTATGAGAGAATTTTTTTTTATATTTACGTTTGTTTGTAAATCGTCACGAATTCTTTCAAAAGCATTGCAATAATAATTTTGTAGGAAAAAGTACTCAGGCGTACCTATGTAGTTCATTCGTAGACAAATGGAAATTTTTCTTCTAAGACCTACTTTCCCGTATTCAGTACAGAAATTGGCTGCAGTCGCAGACATCTTGTGAGATAACTATTCGACCTCGTCGCGACTTATAGGTGGATCGCACACCTGACGCACGACGGAGCGCTAAAATATCGCAGTCTGTCTGAGCTAAAACCGCTCAAGCGCTCAACCGCTGTCGACGCAGTGTCGTCCGTCGAGTGCGGTTTTAGTATGGGGAGTGACGTTTCTAGTGTGGATCTGACAGACCGCTGCGATATTTTAGCGCTCCGTCGTGCGTTAAGTGTGCGATCCGCTTAAGGGTAACAAAGCGTATTTTAGTGTAAATAGAGAGATTTTATAATATTTAATTTTAAGGTAGCGTCCTCTTAGGAATCCACCGCGCAAGGGTGGAGAAATATTAAGGTTTTTCTGAATTATTTCTTCAAATCTCAAAAAAAGTGACGCAAATTTTCTCAAGGCTTCTTCAAGATGTATGTTACAAAAGTATGGGAGCCGAAATACGATTTGTAAAAATCCATATCCATAGAAAAAATCTGAAAAATGCGTTTTTTGGCCTGTTTGTTAGATTAAAAACCTGATTTGTTTGGAAATTATTCAATACCTGGGTATAATATATTAAATAGGGTTACATTTAATTAAGTGCAAATATTTACCTTCTCATAAAACTGAACAACGTCCGCTAGGATTTTTTTTTCCAAACATCAAAAAACGTATTGATCACTTGACCGCCGTTGCCACTTTTGCCGTGTGATGCCTAGCTTAGAATAGCATCACCCCACATCCTTCCCGCAGGTGTCGTAACAGGTGACTTAAGGGACTCGAGAGTACTGGTGTATTACAATTTTCAGGCGACAGGTTTATAACCTGTCACTAACAGTAATACACATGTTTTCTGAAACAACCTTGGAAAAAAATCCTCAAAAATGTCAGACGTGGCGATAGCGACCGTATTCTTACGGCCGGTAACGCTCTGCCTACGCTCTGCTCTGATAAAAGTGTGATATATGTATGTATGAGTGTATGCATCAATTGATAGGTCCAAATTTCGTTTCATTTTTCAGATTAAAGTTTTCCAGTCGCAGGTTAGGTAATATTTACCTCGAGTTCTAACATCCCATAAGTTTAGGATATAACAGATTGTTGTTTAAAAATATCTTAATGTCATAATATAATAATTATTATTATTCATTTTATTCAATTATCAAATCAAATTTAGCATCCCAGTAGGGCATGAATGTCAATTTATGAATATTCAGTTCGTAATTCAGTAAGCCTCATAATTTATTCATATGTCCTTTCTAAACGGTCGCAGAGATAGATGTAGGCGGTTCTCACACTTTACGTCCGTTGCTGCGCGTTTTTAGCGCATCCATAACGCATGCGTTTGTCAGGTTCCAAACAAGGAAATTTCAAATCCCCCATACAAAAAACCGATGTTGACGCAGGGAGGAGCATATGCAAAAACGCGACGCAGTATTCGCCCCAGAAGCGAGACCTTCAATAATCAATATATATTTTTTGTGTTACACTCTACAATTTCGGCCCCGGGGCCATCAAATCTATGCCTGTCGGCTTGGTGCTCCCCGCACGTGCTCACCTGGAAGTAATTGATTGGTTGTTCAAACAACCAGCCCAATCACGCCCTTGGGGCGAGACTAGGCTTAGAGTCGTTCTGGGAAGAACGGATCGGACTGAATCTACCCGGTACGTGCCGGTAATTGCCAAAATGAGGCGCAAATGAGGGAATCAATAATCTAAGATTCGTCCTTAATTTGTGTCTACAGAAATATTACGTCCGTAGCATCTAGAAGCTCGTCGTGTGATGCCGGTTTAGAATAGAGACACCCAATTTTTTCACGGGTGTCTTAAGAGGCGACTATGGGACTCGAGGATATACAAAAACCTGTTACTATAGTGATACAACAATCATCTGAAGATGCCCTCAATATTTATCTGACCAGCGACCAGATTTTTTATTGCCGTTAACGGTCTGCCTACCCTGGAAGGGATTAAGGTGTGATATGTGTGTGTTGTGTGTAAAAACTCGCACCTGAATTTTTCACAACTGACTTCCAAAGTTACACCTAACCTATGTTTTATTCAGATCCTTGGGAGAGGTTTCCGCATTTCAGTAGCTTCTGATAATCATGGAAACTACGGTCAAACAAGGCCTATATATACATAAATCACGCCTATATCCCTGGCGGGGTAGGCAGACCGTAATATTACGGTCGTTATCGCAACGTCTGACAAATGTTTGAGGTTCGTTTCAGATAATTCGTGTATCACTTTAGCGACAGGTTGCCAGCCTTTCGCCTAAAATTGCAATACATATGAAACCCTCGAGTACCTCGGTTTCTATATACTGACGGTCCAATCAAAGAGATAACATTATTTATAGTAGTCAGTGATAGTAGTACCTCGTTGCGCGCCATCTATATTTTTGTTAAATAACGTGGCACGTGACGCATACTTCAAAAAAAATAGTAAGTGAAATGTGCCACAGAAAGTCTCTATATCTGGAAAATATAGTATGATCCCTGTGACGTTTGTGAGCTTGGAGCAAATGCTATGATATAAGGTCCATTTTCCTTTGTTAACTATCAAAATGGACCTTGTGTCATAGCATTTGCTTTGTTAACTAGGAAAATAGACCTTATTTATGTGATAGCATTTGCTCCAAGGTCACAAACGTAACAGGGATCATCCTATATAGTATACCACTGTTGGGTTTTGTAAGTTAATGCGTGTGATAATAATATAACTCTACGAAAATAATCATCTTGAATTCATAGTTATTGTGCACGTCTCATCCGCCTTTCGCCAAATGCCATTTCTCTCCTCTAGGTCTGCTGTAAGAAATTTCGTTTTTTAGAGATAAGCAGCATTTATTTATGTTTTGTCCTGTAAAAATTTTTGTGTACAATATATGGTAAGTAAAAAAATAAAATATAAAATGTTCTTTTATCCGTTTCAGGTAAGTTCAAGATGGTTGTATTCACAGTGTAATGCTAGCGGTAAGCGTCATGAAGTGCTTCTCAAACTATAGGCGGATCTCACACTTCACGTCCGTCCGCCGCTGCGCATTTTTAGCGCATCCGTAACGCTAACGCATGCATTTGTCAGATGAAAGAAAATGTCAAAGCATGAGCTTATGTGTTTAACAGAACCTCATGTAAACAGTGATTTCCTTTTAGAAGAACGATATTAAAAAATCTTAATTCTTTATTCGATGAAGAATAAAGATAAAAGTGATAAAACCAGACTCTTGGAATTTCCATATCCATATCCGTCATACAAGCAATTTATGAAGATCGTAAAGATGTTTTGGCCGTGTGATGCCGACTTAGAATAGCATCACCCCATTTCTTTCCGCGGGTGTTGTAAAAGGCAACTAAAGGACTCGAGGGTTTCATGTGTATTACAATTTTAGGCGACAGGCTGACAACTTGTCACTACAGTAATACACGAATCATCTGAAAAGGCCCTCAAAACTTGTCAGACGTGGCGATAACGAAGGTAATTTTGCGATCGTTAACGCTCTGCCTGCCCCGCAAGGGATAAAGGCGTGATCGCTCGATGTTTGGTCATGATCGCTCTTGATCTTACCCTCATCTTAAGTTAAATGACCCTTGATATCTATTTTTACACTTCGATCAAAACCTTATTAGGTTAGAATACACACACACACACACACACACACACACACACACACACACACACACACACACACACACACACACACACACACACACACACACACACACACACACACACACACACACACATAAATCACGCCTTTATCCCTGGCGGGGTAGGCAGAGCGTTAACGGTCGCAAAGTTACGGTCGTTATCGCCACGTCTGACAAGTATTGAAGGCCCTTTCAGATGATTCGTGTAGGTATCATTGTAGTGACAGGTTGTCAGCCTGTCGCCTACAGTTGTGTACGTGCTAATACACATGAAACTCTCGAGTCCCTTAGTTGGTTCTTGCAACACTCGCGGGAAGAATTGGGGTGATGCTATTCTATGCCGGCATCACACGGCGTTTTATCACTGGTGCCTTATTCCAAGTTCAGATAGATTAGCATGCAAACAAATCTAGCACTTTTCCCTTGGGCATTAAATGCCATTTCTACATGAAACGGAATATATTTTTCGCGCAAGATTTACGAGTTTCCCTGAGGAGTTTATGACGTGGGAGATACTTCGAGGTATAGTAGTACCTACTACCCATAGCACCTACTTTTAAGCGCAGATCACACCCGAGCTTGCGTAACGCATAATTAATTAAATGTAATCCTGTATAATTATGTTGAAATGCACATGCAGCATGCTAAAACGTAAAAATTTGAAGTCAAGAATTTTAACAAACACAAAATTATATGTTTATTTATTTTCGATTTTCGAACTATTTTTAAGAGTTTTTTCATGTTACAACGGAACTCTCTAAAGATTAAATGAAAATGTTTGGGAGTAGCTTTCTATGAAACTTTTGCAGTATCTACCTGCTTCTAATTTAATTTATCTATCACACATATCACATGGTTAACCCTTCGACCAATATAAGTAGATATGGACGGGACGTACCGAGCAAGTGATTTGATCCGCTCCAAGTAAGTGCAAGTGTGTGCAACCTTGAACACCTCGCTCAGTCGGTCTTCGCGCCGGCTACAAGAAACACGTGCGACACGTCGTCTACAATTCGCAAAACTTTCATCAGAACGTCGTCTTGTGCTTTGTTAAAGTATGTCAACAATTCAACAAACATAAATAAAGCATCAGGAATTACTCATTAGTGAAAGTAATATAAAATACATATAAATACTTATCTTATGAAATTATTACTTTTATTTTTAGAGTTCGAAGGATGGTTTTACAGCAACGCGGTTAAAACACACGCTTCATGCTAGGTTGCGCTTTTCGTATACGACCGCTGGATGGATTTGCATACGAAACGCGCAAGCTGGCGTGAAGTGCGCGCTTGAAGCGAGTTGCTGTAAAAGGGCGCCAACATAAAGAGCGAAAGTCACTGACTTATTGCTATCTAGTTCGCACTACAGTGCAAGAACGTCTCCCGGTCTCTGTCTTTGATCGTATATTCACATGATTAGAGCGTGTGTAGCTGTGCGCGCGTGTTTATATGTAGTTGTGTCTTGGCACATTTTTAAAGACCTTTTTATATTCGGAAGGCATGTCCATAATTACTTATATTGGTCGAAAGGTTAACCCTCCTTTTCACCCTAGGGTGACCACGAGAATTTCACTTATTCATAGTTACCCTGCGTGGCATAACGAAGGGTAAACGATAAAAACACAGGACTTAATTGACTCCCTGCTAGTGTTCGGAAATAATCGGCTATTATTTAGAAAAATATATATATACGATAAATGTTAAGTTTATCAGGATTTTTACTAAATATCTCTCTTTCTTTCAAGAAAGAGGTGGAAGTTTGTAAGGGGTTCTTTCTACAAAAAGAAACGAAATCCCATCAAAAACATTTTCATGTCAAGATGTAGCTCACACGAGCGAAAAAAACATCAGAACTCTAATGGAGCCATTTCTCTATCTATACACCCAACGTATGTATACTCAACTCAACGTAAGTGGGACTTATCTGAAATGAAACCCTTATTTAAAACTAGTTATCACTGTATTAAAAATTACAATGGCAAAAAAGCTGCTCAGTTTACAAACTCTCATTCTAAAACCTTTGCTGCACAGCGAATTTTCTCCTCGCGGGATCGCGGAAGTGAAAAGGTGCAAGTTAAAAGACAAATATTGAGGGAATATACAAAATATACTAGACTTAATATAAATTTCTACGAAAACAAATTTGCTGTGCAGATCGGACCTAATTACGATAGTGTAGATGTTGTATAAAATATGACAACTCAGGCATATAGTAGACATTATAGATATCATATATACAACAAGTAGAATTTGACGTTTGTTGAATTTAACATCAATAATTTTATGCACTAGTTGTCACATTTTGTTGATCTCAGAAGTTCTACGAAAAATTTAAGATAAATAAGTAGTAAAAGTTAATTACAAGTATTAGGACCTTACTGCTAAAACAAAGCATTAGTATTTCTTTAACTCTTTCCGTTGCCGTTACTTAAATAGCTGTCTGTGTTCTTATCTATTCATAAACATCTTGTACATCAAATAGTGTTTAAGACAAAATAACAAGTAGAATGTAATGATGACATACTATTTAGAAGTAAGCCGTGTTTGCCGTAGTTTGCCGTGTAATGCCGGCTTAGAATAGCATCACCCCACATCCTTCCCGCGGGTGTCGTAAGAGGCGACTAAGGGACTTGAGAGTATTGGTGTATTACATTTTTTAGGCGACAGGCTGACAACCTGTCACTATAGTGATACACATGTTTTCTGAAACCACCTTGGAAAACAATCCTCAAAAATGTCAGACGTGGCGATAGCGACCGTATTCTTACGACCGTTAACGCTCTGCCTACCCCGCAAGGGATAAAGGCGTGATATATGTATGTTTGTACTATATAGAAGGCATTAAAAATAAACTTAACATAAGTACAACTTCAAGTTAACTTTAGAACAACATTTGGACGGTTTCACAGACAACCTTGCAAAAACTATGTTTCATTTAAAATAAACTTATTTTGTCTACAATAGCTTCGATTAAAATGGCTTAATACAGGTCAAGCAGATGTTGACCTAGTTTTATACGACTCAAATTATTCTCATAACACTTTTGAAGGAATACTGTTTTATCACTGCAAAAGTGATAACTTTTGCTTATCTGAATTAATTTTCAACAAGACAAGGTCTTCATAAGTTTTTAGTTTTAAAGCAAACCTAAAACAATCTGACTGATCAAGACTACAACTGCCACACCCAAGTATCTTACACTTGAGGACGCAAACTGCGGGGCTACATAGTACTTGAAGTAAATATCGTTCCATAAGGTCATCCTTTGTGTGTGAGGGCTGGTCCTGGGCTCCTCGGCAAAGGGGGAGATGCCCTGGGCAACGTTGCTGCTGCCAGTCATCAGGAAGTACTGAAGAGTGTCGTTCCTGATAGCGGGCCAGTCAATTTGATTGCCAGGGTTTACTGGAGTACTGAAAAAGATAAAAGTATTGTCAATATATTTCTTAGCGTGACTTTCATTTATTATTGGTTATCATTATTCCAAATGTATTTGTTTAGGTCCGAGAACGGGATTATGTATTTTCTGAACAATGGTTTTTGTTTGTCTAGTTGTAGGGACAAAGACATTTGTTTCTTAAGTCAATGAAGACATATCTGAAATTATTATATGACCAGACCAATCGATGAATATGACCCGACGACGGCGCGCCATGCGCCATACATAATTAGGGACTCAACGAATCATTTGTTTCGGTAATGTCTAAAGAAGTTGATAATTTAACATACCCGGTGTATATGAAAGACACGAATCGCCTGACCAGTGCATCCATAACAGGAATGTCTCCTTGGTTAAGATCTTGGTTCAACAAGTAATTCAGTACAACTCCATGTCTCGCTCCGGTCAGAGGTACATTGTTGTAAATCCAATCAGAGTTCCGAGTTCCTATATGAGCAAATTCCAGTAGTCTCACTTCAGACGTAGACGTAGCTGCTCTTTCTTTAGCACCTCGTATAACAGACACTAGAACTAAAGTGTCACCCTGATAAGCCAAAAAATCTTCAAGAGAACTTATATCGATAGTTGGCTGCGTGAAATAGAAGTCTCGGATAGATTTTTGTACGTTCGTCAAGTTTTTACTGAGGTCAAGGTCGGCTGGAAGGAAGTCAGCAAAATTTATCTGCATCAGCTCTAGCCAGCTAGGCTGGAGTAAAGTGGCTTGTTCGGCCCTCATTGTACCTTCCTTGTCAGTGTATCCTGCGATGTATGGCACGTGGATGTAGTTGCCGGACCGCAATATGTTTAGTGGAGCATCATGCAAAAACGTGTCATTTGGGTTCAAGTCCTTGTTTTCTACACAAGGAGCGAATAAAATGGTATTGTTGCGGAATTGGAATTCTGACAGAGGTCCTGCAAAAAGGTTTAAAGTTGATGAAGCTAAATGGTTAGCTAGCTGTGAATTGTCACTGTCAGCATATCCTAGTTTTTCGCCAAAGGCTCGCGCATACTGGACAGGGTTGTATGACACCGCCCAAGGGGCCAAAGCGGAGCCACTTTGAGCAATCACTTTGTGAAAAAGACCAGTTGCCATTGGTGACATAGTCATGAGGTCAGCCATTGCAGCTCCTGATCCATGTCCAAACAAAACTACGTTATTAGGATCACCACCAAAAGCAGCAATGTTCTGTTGGATCCATTTTAATCCTTGGACAATGTCTTTTAATCCCGCATTGCCAGGTGCTTCTGGGACATTTAAACAAAGGAATCCGAAGATTGATAGACGGTAGTTCATCCGCACGACAACAAGTCCTTCTGTGACCAGCCTGGCGAATGTTCTGGCGGTTCCCACTGTCTTTGCGTACTCTTCTCCCTCCAACCAGACCACGACAGGCTTCGCTGGCGTGGTTCTATTGGTGAAGATGTCTACGGTGAGGCAGTCTTCTGTGCCGATGATTCCTCGATCTGACGGCTGTGCGCAGATGATCGAGCTGTCATGTGCATGGAATTCCCCAGGATAGGAAGGAGCTGGTGTCGGGCTCTGGAAAAAAAAAAACAAGTTTTTGTGATTACACGATTACTGACTTATTTTCTGAGTCCAGTCGTTGTACATTACTACATTTATAATTTGTAATGTAGTATTTCATGTAGGTTGGTACTGCGTTATCAATATCATGATTGATAATGATTGATAGTGTAAAAGGTATATGTATAATTCTATTTATTGACTGTTTAAAGTACTAGGTAGGTACACGAAAACAGTAATGAAAATTTTTTTTTAGTTACTTCAACCTACTAAAAATCATATAGGTGATACCTAGTCAATTCATATTTCAGTTATTTAATCTGGGATAAAACTTTATACAAACGAACTATAATCGGGTATTCCCAATTCTAAAATAATGCCGACCGACACTTTTAATATTACTTACATGCTACTCGATGAGAAATGTTTTGTTTAGGCCTTTAGGCTCTCAAATTCTTGGAAGCCCCCGGAATTCAAGTAGGTAGAAGGTATGTAAGATTAAATACTCCCCGACCTACCTGCCATATTTTTCGAAAATATACCTACCTGAGAACCGGCTTAATAACTGCCGAAGACTGTATGTGAAGAGTGATTTGATAAAAAAAAACTTTCATCTTTTTCTACGGCTTTTTGTAGAACAACCCTTGAGACAAAATATAGGCTCTTCTCTCTCAGTAAAAGACAAAAAAAGAAGAAGAAACGATCATCGTTCGACATTGATTCATACTTTGTTTTATCTCTTATTATCAGCTTTCGATTAACCACAATATTCTTTGTAATATTTAATGTAATTATTAAACTGGTTCTCAACATTCTCGTTTCCTTTGAGGAGAAATTCTTATCTATATTCTTATCACTTGTTTAATTTTAACCTTGTGATTGATTGAAGTTTATAACTAATCTCAACTGCAATACCTTTTATTCAAACCTAACATATTTGCTCGTTTATACAATGCAGTCTAGAACAAATCGATTTTAAAACCAACCTTGAATCTGTTCGCGCCGGCTGTATTCCCACCATAATGCACTCCATAGAACGTGTAATAGCTTCCGTCTGTCGCGTTTCTACCAATTACTAGACCGTTGGTTGTATTCACTTGTAACTGCGCAAACGACGCGTGCGCAAGCGCAAGAAAAAATGCGAGAAACAACATGGCGGCGCGTAAGATTGAGACGTGCGCATGCGTCTCAGGCGCGAGGGCGAATGAATGGAGTGAAGTTCGCTTGGATTAGATTGCCGGCCGGCTTTTTTAAGGAGTTACGTTGTCCAGTGCTGTGGCTATGCGTTTTGGATTTTGTAGGACGGTCGATAGTTAATTTATCAGATCGTTGATTAGTGGGTCACTGTTTTAGTTCTAGGTATATTGTATATTCATTTAAAACGAAAAAAAAAGTCTCCTTTAGTTTGTCTTTGTCAGGATTCAGATGGGTGAAAAATAAAAGTGAAATTAATTCCAACCGAAGATTTCAACAAAATTAGAGCCTGGATTAGATTTATCCTTCGTGACCTCTTATGTTTTTAAATATTTTAGGTACCAGTTGGTACGTTGTATTAATCACAAATTTTCAAATTTATTATGTCATGAACGATGGAAAATAGGCTTAATATAATTTGAGTTGTTTAATACGATATTTAAGTAGGTATTAGTACCAACATCTTTTACGATAAAATAATCCAAACGCAATTACATGCATTTAGTACTGCTGAAACCGTTTTTTTTCACTAGCTTACTGTAAGCATACTCTTCAAGCATAACAGGACAGTACCTGGCTGACCGAGCCTAGCTCGGATCTATCGCTCCCAAAACTTATTTTGTTAAGATATCCCCATAATGCCCTGTTTTGTCGGCTTCGAATAGCATCATCCCATGTTGTGCGTGTCGTAAGAGGCCAATATAATAAGAGGCGAGTAAGGGACTCGAGGGTTTAATGTGAATTATATTACAACTTTAGGCGACAGGCTGGCAACCTGTCACTACAGTGATACACGAATTATCTCGAAAGGGTCCTCAATGTATCTTGTCAGAAGTGGCGATAGCGGCGGTATTTTTGCAACCGTTGACGCTCTGCCTACCCCGCAAGGGATAATGACGTCACATGTGTATGCATATCACTACGTAGTATAAAACAAAGTTGCTTTTCACGTCTGTCTGTATGTACGTTTGCGTAAATCTTTAAAACTACAAAACTGATTTTGATGCAGGTTTTTTAAATAGATAGAGTGATTCAAGAGGAAGGTTTTTATGTATAATACTTGCCGGGAAAACATCTTGTTCTCACGGGAAAATGAGTGGAAGCGGGCGCAGCCGCTGGGCGGGCCGCTAGTAAGTATTAAATATGACTGTATCCCTTAGATTAAAAATTGATCTCGCTTGCTCTATCCGCATGTCGTGTTAACCCGATAAAGTCACGCCATGTGCCGACACATGAGAAGACTACTACACACGGACCGCGTTCATTTGGATAAATGGACCTGCCATACGAAGTGACTCGGATTCTAATGGTACTTTTTGTATATGTATCCCTTGCGGGGCAGGCACAGCGTAAACGGTCCTAAATACGCTCTTTTTTTTTTGGAACATTCGTGTATAAAGGGATTCGGGGGTGAGAAATCGATCTAGCTAGGTTTTATTTTCCTAAAATCACTCTGAACGGCACAAAAAGACGAATAAAAACACGTTGCATTTTGTTGTGGATAGAGAACCCCTATTTTGTCAGCCAACTATCAGTCAACGGTGGCGGTAGAGGTTAAGCGGCCAGTCTTGGTAACGTTAAAACGCGAGTTCAAATTTATTGAGATTCGGAACTCTTTATCATTATTTCTCTTTTATTTTTCAAATCTTTTCAGGTTCGGAAGTCTTTTTTATAAAAAAAAAAAAAATTTTGAACCTCCCATACAAAATGTACCAATCGATTCGGCGTCATCACATCGTATGGGAGGTCAATATATCCAACGCGGACCATATGTAGTATTAGTCTTCTCTTTCTCCGATAGATGACATAATTATCGCGACTTACGGATCATAGTGTAAGCACAGGTAAGAAACAAAATACGTTAAAAGGTTTTTTAAACGTTGTTTTATTACCAACCGCGCAACATCAACTACCACGTCAACTCAACAGATGGCGTTAGTTTTACAATAATAAGGTGTGAACTTTGTGTGGAATACAACAAATAAAAAATATATTATTAAAAAAAAAAAGTAAAAAAAAGAAAACATCAATAATATATTTGTAAAAATAAAACAGCAAAAAAAGTATCAAAAGGGAAACTGAGGTTTTGGATTCGAACTCAAGCTCATGTTATTTATAGGCAAGCGGCTTAACCAACTGAGCTAACTCTGTTGATGGCCGACTGACGAAATAGCGGTACTGACTCCACACAAAATGCAACGTTCACAAAATTCCGCTTTTTTTGCCGTTCAGAGTGATTTCTGGAAAATAAAACCTAGCTAGATCGATTTTTCTCCCTCGAATCCCCCTATATACGAGTTTGCAAGAAAATCGTTGGAGCCGTTTCCGAGATCCTGATTATATGTATAGGTATATATATATATATATATATATATATATATATATATATATACAATTCTTTCTCGTTTAAAGGTATTAGATTCCGATAAAAAACAAAATTATGACTGGAATTATCTCAATCGAAACATGATTTGATGGTCACCCTATCAACGGTCAGGAATAAATAAAGGTGTGCAATGCTTTATCAGACAAACAGATACGGTATCAATGAGGTCATCCATGTAGCATCATAGCACTGATTAATAATAAGCTACTAAATCATAGTAAATCATAGATTGAAACCGTGCCGTGAAAAATATGCCGTGTGATGCCGGCTTAGAATAGCATCACCCCATTTCCTTCCCGCGGGTGTCGTAAGAGGCGACTAAGGGACTCGAGAGTATTGGTGTATTACAATTTTTAGGCGACAGGCTGACAACCTGTCACTATAGTGATACACATGTTTTCTGAAACAACCTTGGAAAACAATCCTCAGGAATGTCAGACGTGGCGATGGTGGCCGTATTTTTACGGCCGTTAACGCTCTGCCTACCCCGCAAGGGATAAAGGCGTGATATATGTATGTATGTATAGATTGAAACACGATGTACGTGTGGTAGGAATCCACTTAGATATTTAGACGTCTGTCTTGAATCTCTTTCCTACTAGGTACTTACTTTACTGTCCAAATATAATCTGAAGTGGTTATTCTTACTAACCGTACGAAGTACCAGTATTTGTTGAGCCCTGAAATTCTTAGTTACTTGAAGTGCTCCTTCTAGTAATAAGGCGGTTCGCACTTCGCACACTTAACGCACGACGGAGCGCTAAAATATCGCAGCGGTCTGTCAGATCCATACTAGAAATGTCAATCCCCATACAAAAACCGTTCAACCGCTGTTGACGCAGCGCTATCGCAGCGTCGCCCGTAGAGTGCGGTTTTAGTATAGGGAGTGTTGGAGAGTGATGTTTCTTGTGTGGATCTGACAGACCGCTGCGATATTTTAGCGGTCCGTCGTGCGTTAAATGTGCGATGCGCCTTACTAAAAGTATGTTAGGTTACTAATAACCTGATGATGATGATCTCTCCGACCGATTTCGGCCATGGCGACCACTTTGACTCCTAATCAGATCGGCGCTGATGCGCCCGGAGATGGCTATTGTAGCCAATTTTGGCAGTAAACTCCTACAAACTAATCACCTATCACTATCTTAAAAGTACGTAATGTAAGATAAAAGTTGTATGATTGATAAAATATGAGACATGTCTATGATATAGAATAAATCGATGACTGTCTCTGAAAAAGATCCGTTTTTGATAGTGTCATCGCAAGATTTTCAAAGGAAACTTGTGATAAGGGTTCCAAAAAGTTTATCATTCATGATTTAATTTCATTACCTAGTCATAACGAGGCAATGTTATGACGACCGATGTGGCGCAGTAGTAGTGCGACTGCCTTTGACGCAGAAGATTCCGGTTTCGATTGTCGCTTTGTGAATTTGTTCCCAGTCTGGTTAGGAGTTAGGACACTGCGGGCTGAACCACTCGATTGTCCGTAAGTAAGCTGGTTCCGGGTTTCGGATGGCATCACTTAGACGGCGGTTGTTACACAACATTGTCAGAAGCCTGCTACTTGTAGAAGGCGGTTGAAAAATTCTGACACTAGGGTTAATCGGGTGGTTAGATGACTCGATGTCCCACACATAAAGAAAGAAGAAAGAAGCCCGACGGGTGACAAAGCTGACGAGCTTTATTAGTAAAATATTTAAAAGAGTGAACCAGTCTATGAAATTGACCAAATTTCCTCACCATGGGTCGAAATGTCAAAAAGAAATTCGATTTCCCCATACAAAGTTACCGACCAACAAAGTCAATTTGTATGGGAGAAGGTCCAAAAATTTCTTATACTTATAGCGATCCACGTTCTTTAAGGAAATTTGTTCAGTTTATGGACTGGTTCATCTCTTAAAATATTTGCTGCTAATGTTTTTACTCTTTATTATACCGGGTGTTTAGAAGAATGATAACTTCTTTTTAAGGGATGAACCAGCCATGAGTATGAACAACTTTCCCCATGGAACCTAAGTCGAAATATTAAAAAAAATATATGACAAGAAAAATTACGCATAATTTTGCGTTAGTATCTTTTTCTGTTACTCTTATTTTGGTAAATGCTATGTACCTATTTCCTTTGCACCAACGGACGTCAGGTGTGAGGATCGCCTCAAGCGGCTGACCTACAATATGAAGTGTAGCAATGTCGCTATCATATTGGTGTGAATTGTACCTAATTGACACTACTAAATGGTTAGGGTCAAAGATATTTCTGAGGGCAATTTGGTGTCTTTTTCTGCCGGAATCCTGTATTTGAAAGTTTACTATCTTGTAGAAATGTCCGCAAGATAGTCATTTTAAGTACCTACATGGTGAAAATTTTCCGAACAACTGACTTTGTATGAGAACTCGAAAAACGTTGCCTTTTTTTCGTTTCCCAACATAGCTGCCATAGAAAAAGTTGTTCAGTTTCATGGTCTGATGACGCCTGCAAAGTTTTCGTTTCCCTGTCTCTTACACCCTGTATCGTTAGAATTAGTATAGCCTAAGGCTAACATTAACCTTTTCTAATATTTTTTTGCATTTTTGATGAAAAAATTTTTGTTGGGGCCTAAATTAGAATTTTTGAGATGATTCCGGGTAAATAAATTGCCCGGGCCGAATTTCAAGAATGCAATTTATTACGACCACGAATCTGGACCTTATTAATTCAGTTTGCCGTGTGATGCCGGCTTCGAATGGCATCACTCCATTTCTTTCTTCTGGGTGTCGTAAGAGGCGACAAGCTGACAACCTGTCACTATTAGTGATACACAAATTATATCAATCCGCCCTCAATATTTGTCAGACGTGGCGATAGGGACCGTATTTATAATTTAAAACTGAAATAATCTTGGTAAAATTGTTTCAAAATATTTAAAAGGCGAGGATTGGCGACCGCACTGGAATGTGTTTAATTCACAGGGAACTCTGCTGCCATTCCCTAGATGTGTAATTAATCATCCCTTTCGCTTTTTACGAAATCCACAGGTAGAATTGGGATGATGCTATTCAAGGCCAGCTTCCGCTGTTAAAGCCGCATCAGCATTGTTGCGTAACAATAACGCTGCGCTAACGTATCCGTCTGTCAAATCCGTACTAGAGACGTCACTCCCCATACAAAAACCGCTCTCGCTCGACGGATGTCACAATCACAACGCACAACCGCTGTGTTGCTTTACGACGTCATTTTGCCTGAAATTTTGATCGTGCGTCGTACGTTGTCACTGCGTTGGTACAGCGTTATTTTAGCGTCTGTTTGACGGACGTCGGAAATGCGCTGCGTTGGACGTTGAGTGTGAAAGACGCCTCAGTATAATTTCGCTGAAACAAATGAATTAAACATGGTGAAGAAATTTTCAGAGTGTTTCGTTTGTTTGACTCGTAAAACTTTAATAACAAAATGTGGCATAAATTTTAAACACTCGAAAGGAATTTAATGGAAACCTGCTTTTATATTTATGTACATAATATTATACAATACTGAGAATCAAAATGAACAGAGTGTGAAAAAAACTGCTGAAATGATTTTAAGAGGTGAACCAGCCTATGACACTCGAAACTTTTTCATATTTCGACCTATGTTTCTTGGGGAAAGTTGTTCAGTTTAATGGGCTGGTTCACCCCTTAAAGTATTTGCAGCAATTTTTTTTACGACCTGTATATTCTTCTATGTACTACTCCAACATAGAAAGTGACATATTGAATAGGCTAAAGGAGATCGTTGTCATTTAAATTTATTACGCATTTACGCATTATCCCACAGAGCAAAAATGACATTTGTATTTTTGTGGTATGTGCGGTAATAAAATCTGGGGTGATCAAAAAAATCATATGTATACCTACATAGATGGAACTGTTTGGAAGACTTGGCCAAGAAATCGTAGACAATTCAAAAATTGATCCTAAAGATGATTTGACTATTTTACCCTAGGTCTGCTGGAAGAGATTTCTTTTTAAAAATAAGCTGACCTGTTGTGTATTGTTCTCAGTGTTACGTCTTTTGTGTTCTATTGTGTACAATAAACGGATAATTATTTTCTTTGACAGGTATTTTGCTCTAGTTTTGACAGTAGCGCTATTTTAGTGATATAAGTTCAAGTTCAAGTTCTTTATAAGACAGTAACATTGAATCGAAACTATTGTCGGTTAAAACATACTACGTCGCTTTTACATAAGAAATTCCTGCTTACTAAAATAGGTCGGGGTTTTTTTCATTTGGTTGAGTTTGTTGCCTTTGACATTTTAAACTTCAACAGCGAACAAGAAACTGTGCATTTGCTCAGAAGTTTGTTACAGGAGAATAAGAATAAGAATAAATGTAAGAATAAGGTCGTTAACGCTCTGCCTACCCCGCCAGGGATAAAGGCGTGATTTGTGCGTGGTGTGTGTGTGTAAGAATGAGAATAAATTTATTTAGCAAGACAAACAAATTATATTGGTGCCGTGTGATGCCGGCTTAGAATAGCATCACCCCACATCCTTCCCGCGGGTGCCGTAAGAGGCGACTAAGGGACTCGAGGGTATTGGTGTATTACAATTTTAGGCGACAGGCTGACTACCTGTCACTATAGTGATACACATGTTTTTTGGAACAACCTTGGAAAACAATCCTCAAAAATATCAGACGTGGCGATAGCGACCGTGTTCTTACGGCCGTTTACGCTCTGCCTACCCCACAAGGGATGAAGGCGTGATATATGTATGTATGTATGTAAACAAATTATAAACATTTGGTTACAATCTAATATCGTACTAGGTAGGTAACACCTGTGTAATGTTGTGATGATCCAGTCAACGTTACATGTTTATTTTACAATCGCATTTGTTGTTTTGTGTAGTTAGCCGTGTGGTGACGACTTTACCCCATTGTATTGAAAAATTATTGTTTAAACTACTACCAAAGTATAGCATAGTATACTTATTACCACTACGAGTTACTACCACTAATTAGGTACTACGACGAGTAGCTACTCGCTTACTATCTACATAGGTCATCATTCTCCTTGCCTTATCCCGTTCTCTGTCGTTGTCGGCTACCTTACTAGGGGATTTGACGTGGAACCAAGTTTTTACACAGAGTGACTGCCATCTGCAACCCGAAAGCTCTAATCTACCTACGTAGGTAACGAAAGTAATTATTATGGAGCTGGAGAATTTTCAAGGTGAGCCATAGCTACTGGTATGTAGTCTTCTTCTTTTCGTGTGGGACACTGAGTCGTCCAAAGACCCAATGAAACCTAGTGTCAGAATTTTTCAACTGCCTTCTACATGTAGCAGGCTTCTGACATGGCTGTGTAACGACCGCCGTCTAAGTGATCATAGACAGCAACCGGGACCTACGGCTTAACGTGCCATCCGAAACACGGAACCATCTTACTTACGGACAATCGGGTGGTTCAGCCCGCAATGTCCTAACCAGACTGGGAACAAATTCACAAAGAGATAAATATCAACTTTGTGAGTGACCCACCGAGAATCGAACCCGGGACCTTCTGCGTCAAAGGCAGGTATGTAGTTATTAGTGTTACTAGGGCGATTTTAAGTTATAATACGTGTATTTTTTATAGGTTCTGTTTGTAATGTATTTTCTACATACATACATACATATATCACTCTTTTATCCTTTGCGGGGTAGGCAGATCGTTAACGGCCGTATAAATACGGCCACTATCGCCACGTCTGACATTTTTGAGGATTGTTTTCCAACGATGTTTCAGAAAACATGAATATCACTATAGTGACAGGTTGTCAGCCTGTCGCCTAAAAATTGTAATACACCAATACTCTCGAGTCCCTTAGTCGCCTCTTACGACACCCGCGGGAAGGATATGGGGTGATGCTATTCTAAGCCGGCATCACACGGCTTGTATTTTCTGGAGATTCTTATTCAAATAGGAGAAAGATTCGGAGTGCACGTTTGGAAGTGCGCCAACAGATTCAAAACATTCTTGCGCAATCGTTTGATCTTGCGATGCAATTCCAGGAATGTGTTTTTGAACTCTTTACCGTTGTCTGGTTCTGTGACTGGCCAAGTGGTTCGGTCTTACAATCGTGAGATCCGAGTTCGATCCCCGCCATGTGTTTTTACTCACGTACATTTACCGACTGTACAGTATACGCACCTGAGTTTACCTCTGACGTAGTTATAGTTAATGGCTACCACAGACAACAGATGTCATGCGCCGCCCCTCGAAAATGTCACTTTTGCTCTGTGATGGCGACGGAAAGACGAACCTTCTTGCCTCTTTATGATGCGCACAGTATAGAGATTTATCTCGGGTGCGAGAAGGCTTCTCGAGTGTCAAATCGTATGCATTTTATCAAAACATGTGAATAGTTTTGTCTCCAAGTGTGGAGAAAATCGAAGTCGCGGTTGCGCATCATAACTGAGTTGTTCTGCTTTTCTCTGCTCATTGAAGTGGCGGATTCACCTATTTACAAGATTTTGCCCTTTGTTTGTGAATACATTTTACATACGTAGTGCGATAACACGTGGACCTTCTGAATCAGTTGGGTGTTTGCCAAAATGTCAGCAGAGTGGTACTAGGGGGTACTACAAGTCTAGGCACTTACTAAAACAGTTTGTCTTTATTTGGCCAATGAGGATTTTTTGGACTGGTAGCTTCCTTGGGTGGAACTAGATGGCGCTCCTAAACTGAGGAAAAGCTGTCAATTGACAAAAAAAAACTACGGTATTATCTATGAGCCGAGACGCCCGTGACGTCAAAACAAAAACTTTGTTGTGTTGTGGTTTTGTTTGGTAACTTTCTTCCTAAAGTTATTCAATAGGTAATGATGAGTTCTCGGTAGGTAGTCAACGTTGTCAGGCTTACAGCAGTACGTAAAAACGATCTCGACTGATGGGCGGACAAGCGATGACTGAACTGAAGACAGACAGGAAGGAGAAGGACAGATAATAACCTTAATAATAACAACTTGCACCATCATGCATGAATACCATAAACAATAATGTTGCCGCTTTCTAAATCGCAAGTCCTTCAAAAGTAAGTTTACTGGCGTATATTTTCGATATGAGGTACGGAAAGTAAGCAGTTTTATAAATTATGAGTTGAATATCCTAAATTAAAACATATGTCTACAAAATATTAAAATAAAATACAATTTTTAACGCAATTTCATTACCCCTACTTATGGGAAATCCATACTAAGCATTTCCCTCATCCCTGGGCGCCACCTATTAGGAAATTAACGAACAAAAAAAAAGTGGCCCATTGCCTAGCCTGAGGGTGTCAGCCGACGGCCGTCGCCAATACGATCAAATATCAGACAAACCTTCTTTCACCATTTTTCCCTTTTGAATGTGACAATATGGCACTATAAATGTGAATATTGATGGCGCGGATTAGGAGCCGGGTAGGAACTTTTTTCTTCATACTGACGACGCTCCGATCAAAGACATAACATCATAGTAATACCCAGTATCCCATTGTACAACTATATTTTCATAAAACAACGTTACGTATAGTTCAGAATAAATATAGGTATAAGTGATCTGTGGCCCTAGAAAGTATCTAATTACGGGTCAAATTGATATTCTCTTTTTCAAGTTGGTTAGTAATAAAAGTTTAGTAATAAAAGTCTAAAAACGTTATATTAAAGACAAAAGAAAATCCCACTTGCTAGTATGCAAGATGTGGCGACTTTAGTTCAGACCAGACATTCTAAGGCAAAATAATTAACCGAGGTAAGTAACTTGTGCGGTATCCAGACAAAGGAAACGGGTTCCTTTATGTAGCTAGTGTTCAAGTGGTGCCTTAGAATGGCATCGCGCTATCTCAACCAGCCGTAAACGGCGACTACAGTAGTATTTCTAATTAGACGGAGCTGATATTTATGTGAGGTTGATGTTTACAGTGTTTTCAGTTTTTGATGAAACAACAATAGTCTTGTAAAAAGTGATTCAAAAAACTCATGAGCGAATAAAATTGTCTCGACTGTCTAGTGAATAATAATTAGTGTTCTGACCTGCTGGTATCTGGTACGGGGTTCAAATTTTAGTTACTTACTTCGCCGTCTCGACGCTCCAAAGTGAATTTTAGTTGACTTGTTGAGAACTTTCGACGACTATGTATCTACGCCTATACTATACTGAATAGCATTACGAGGAAACTTGTTAGACTGTCCTATTTTCTAATTAATCACGCAGTTGAAACTATAGATGTAAAAAACATAGCAACATAGCAATTTTATTGTTTGATATTAGTGAAACGAGGGACTCGTTGTACGTAATAATAATAATAATATAATAATAAATATCCTGGACTTTTCACACAGCGCCATCTAGCCCCAAGCTAAGCAAAGCTTGTACTATGGGAACTAGATAGCTGATACTAATACTTATATACTTTTTTTTGTAAATAAATACATATTATATATAGAAAACACCTAGACTCAACGTACATTCATTTGAATAAGAACTGAACGCATCACTTTTAAATACGGCAACATTATTTCACAAAGTGACATTAGCTACTGTCAGCTAGCTCCGTCTAATAAAAAGGAATGAGACGCAGGGTTCGCTCGTTGGTATTCCATCATGGCGGGTCGTGTGTTGGTTATAATTTGATATTTCTTGTTCATTTGAGTGTTTGGTGAATAATTCTGATAGTGTATTAAGCAACAAACTATTCTGAAAGTGTTCATTAAATAGGAAATTGTAATTAATGCATATATTCGGCATTGTGCAATAGTGACGAGCGGTCTCCACGTGGTGCAGAAAATTTTACTATCGAGTTTTTTGTACTACATAATTTTGCGCAACACAGCCCCTAGTCGTCAGACTAGGATCACTGTGTTGTGGACTCTCCCTCGGCGTAATGCCACTTAACTTTACATCACTCTCTAACCTTACCGACGACCTGACTACTTTGACATTGGCAAAATACGTCTCCACCCATGAGATATGACGCCAGAATTAAAAAAAAAAAAAAAGGAATGAATTCAGGGTGTGATCAGAAACTTTTCCGGTAAAATACGACACCTAGAATTTGCCCTTGCAAACCCTCTACTAAGTGAGAACGTAGGTATGTGGCGAGTATGCAGATTGCAAGTTGTGGCTGCTCAATCAAATCAACATATTGAAAAGCTTTTCATTGAATTTGTAAGACAAAACAGTATGCAAGGATACATTGATGTGCTGCATAGTGAAAAATTGAAAACTTTACTTAGTAAAACAGCGAAATTTTTGCATATTTCCACAGTCGTGAAATATTTTTAGCTTTATAAGTGAGAAGTACAGTTGGTCCACACTTTCAAAGGCTTTTGGGGTTAATTGCCGCGGCCCCAACTGCGGCAGCGCCTCTCCAGACCCTCTTTCATCTTTATTTAGAAAAAAAAAACCTGGTGCTAATTGTTTTATCAATGTCGACTTGGGTACCTGACACCCAAAATGACGCAATGGTAGTGCGACTAGCAGGTGGATCGCACACTTGACGCACGACGGAGCGCTAAAATATCGCAGCGGTATGTCAGATCCATACTAGAACCGCACTTGACTGACGACACTGCGATAGCTCTGAGTTGACAGCGGTAGAGCGGTTTTAGTATGGGGATTGACATTTCTAGAATGGATTTGACAGACCAGACCGCTGCGATGATTTTGCGCTCCGTCGTGCGTTAAGTATGCGATCCGCCAACTGTAGTGTAAATTCTATTCAAAGCCGAGGTTGTTGCTAGCATAACTTTTTTTTAACTTCAAACTATCTGGATCGCAAGGTCGCAACTTGAGAATTTTGGTAAGTTCCTGCATCCTTTGAGAAACAGAATTTCGGCGGGAATCACACCTGACATCCGTTGCTACGCATTTCTAGCGCATCCGTTATGCATGCGTTTGTCAGATGCAAAAGAATGATGCGAGTGACCCGGGTTAACTATAAAAAATATGTGAAATCAACTATGGCTGGCTGTGTTTAAAAACACAGAATTTAAAAACCTCATAACGCCTATTAAGCGATATCCGACAATTCCTAAATACACATACACATATATATACAAATCATGCCTTTATCCCTCGCGGGGTAGACAGATCTAATTACGGTTCGTTTTCACCACGTCTGACAAATATTTGAGGGCCGTTTTAGATAGCCGTGTATCACTATAGTGACAAGTTGTCAGCCTGTCGCCTACATAAGTTTTTAATAATTTGATTCCTACAAAGAATACAGAGATTGCTAGGTGATTTGATGGTATGCTACATACATACATATATCACGCCTTTATCCCTTGCGGGGTAGGCAGAGCGTTAACAGCCGTAAGAATACGGCCGCTATCGCCACGTCTGACATTTTTGAGAATTGATTTCCAAGGATGTTTGAGAAAACATGTGTAACACTATAGTGACAGGTTGTCAGCCTGTCGCCTAAAAATTGTAATACACCAATACTCTTGAGTCCCTTAGTCGCCTCTTACGACACCCACGGGAAGGATGTGGGGTGATGCTATTCTAAGCCGGCATCACACGGCATGATGGTATGCTTTCATAACTTAAAGCAGAACCTAATTTCATTTTGCTGTACAAATACAATGCATAGGTACACGACATGACGTAAGTGTTAGTAGCTTGCATTGCCCTCGCGTGGGGCAATTCCGCCCAAGGTCAGGTCAGGGGCAGAATTCCGGAAGTTGCATTTCAGACAGATTTACATAACTACACTACACAACTTAGAGCATTCGTCCTAAGGAGATGGCAAAGCTCGGCTTACCCCTCTGACAGAATTCACTCCCCACTTGCCCAGCACCTTATATGCAACTCTCTCTTTTCGTGTGGAACACCGAGTCGTCCAACGACCCTATGTACCCTAGCGCCTGAATTTTTTTACCGCCTTCTATATGGAACTGAGAGTTGCCTTTGTATGTGGTTGCAAGTTGTTGTAAAATAATCGTTGTGTGCTGTATATACATAAATAATGTGTATAAGGTGTAAAAATATTAGCAGCAAATAATTTGAGGGGTGAATCAGCCCATAAAACTGAACAACTTTCCCAAAAAATCATAGGTCGAAATATGAAAAAAAAATTGGCCCTCCCATACAAAATTAAATTACTGACCGACCAAGTCAATTTGAATGGGAGGTCTAATTTTTTTTTTCATTTTTCGACCTATTTTTCCTGGGGAAAGTTGTTTAGTTTTATGGGCTAATTCACCCCATAAATATTTGCAGCTAATATTATTACTCCTTATATACCTCCCCTCCCGCAAAAGTGGCAGAAAAATATGGTGATTGACTATGGAGGTATTATTAGAATTAGATGGAGCTAGCTGGCAATTTCTAATATAGTATACGTAGTTTTTAGCGCCCTTAACCCTGGTCAGGATAGGTAGTAGGTATGGAATAGACTGTCCCGATGGCGTAGCGGATAGTACACCTGCCTTCTACGCCGAGGGTCGTGGGTTCGATCCCCACCGGACACAAATATTTGTTAAGTCAATTTTCAAATATTTGTGACGAGTCAGGGTGTTTTCTATGTATAATATGTATTTATTTAAAAAAAAAAGTATATAAGTATTAGTATCAGCTATCTAGTTCCCATAGTACAAGCTTTGCTTAGTTTGGGACTAGGTGGTGCTGTGTGAATTGTCCAAGATATTTATTTATTTATTTTATTTAAACCTTAGATGTCATGGTATGCAAATGTTTCGATCACCCATATTCTAGTGACAAGACAAATTAACTAGGAAAATCTGTCTATTGCTCCAGAAACCCTATAGTAGATATAGATTTTCTCTCCACATTTATGTCAAAAATCTTCACTTGTTTTCAATAATCTATAGGATTTGACAGTTGTGAAGTCTTGCGCGAGAGAGTAGTCTAGCCTCACAGAGTACTATTTTTATATCCTAGATACGGCGCTAATCATAAGTATACATAAGGGTACAGCCTATGCTAGAATCCACATTATTCCACATAATATGGCGCCTTTCATCTTCGTGCCTTTCTAGAGGTTATTTAACTAGGATATTCATAAGAACTTCAGAATGCCGTCGCGCATTGAAAGTTCAAGTAAATTCCTTCACCATACAAACCAACTTCTCTTCTCTGTCAGCCTCAAGTGGTCTTAATTTTGCTTTGCAAACTTACTCGGCAGGAAAAGGCAGGCAAAGCAGTTACCACACTTGACGTCCGTTACAATTTCTCTGACGCAGATTTGTCCCCATACAAAAAACGGACGTTGACGTATGAACAACGGCATTTTCTTCACGCGCGCATCTACTTCACGTTCGATGCGTCTGTCAAATAACGCAACCTTAAGCGTCCGTGAATTCATGAGGAATATGAAATTCTTGCATCTGTCGGACGCATGCGCTGAAAATGCGCAGCAATGGACGTTAAATGAGGGCACCGCCTCACTCCGTAGGAACGGGTTAGAAGTTGTAGGTAACTCGCCTTAATATCCTGATTGCAGCTTTGTAGAATTTAAGTGGTTTTGTGTGCATTTTGTTCGTTTATAATTATAAACCGCTCGTAGTTTATTATTGTTCATGTTGAATTTGACAGATTTCTCCTCAAATTGAAGCGCCATCTAGTTCGGAGTGGCGAATCTACCAGTCCAAAAATGCTCATACCCAGTAACCTGTTGCGCGCCATCTCTATTTTGTGGCACTTGATTATACTTCAGAACAAATACATAAGTGATCTGTGGCTTTATAAAGTCCCTGATTGGGGGGAGGGAGGTAATGACAGATATCAATCTTCCAAATTGAAAATCACCCGTTGTTACATCATATCTCTTTACTTCTGACAGTTTTGACATTCCACCACAACCGACACGGTATTGAGGAAACGCAACTGAAACAGAGACGATTTTTATTTACCAGACTTCAACCTTATTAAGCCCTCGTCGTTCGAATAGGCCATATATATAGCTGTCAAAATCATGTTAATGCTATGACTTAAGGTCTACTTTTCTTTGTTGACATGCCTTTTTGTTTGGGTTTGACAGCTGTCAAATAAGGCCTATTCGAAAGACGGGAATATAGAACATGAAACTTTACTCCCTTTTTAGTTAATTGACACATTGTGAATTTGTGATTGCGACTAATTATATCTGCAATACACAGTTCACTGACCCTGCGCTGGCGCAGCTGATGCGACGACACAATGACGTAACGTTTTATGTTTATATATGAGTGGGGAATCGTCTTCTTTTTATTTATATTAATAGTTTTTATACATACGTAGGTAGGCTATCGACCTACCTGCGATCCTGGGATCAACACCATGGAAATCGTAACTTAAGGTAAAGAAAGATAAGGTGGTTATCTGTCAAAACGAGCACACGTATAAAGCCATTAAGCCATTGCCTTTTGCCTTTTTTAGATTAAGTTCCTATATTTAAAAAAAACTATGGCGGCTGAATTGACTTGAAAGACGAAGAACTCACTGACATGTTTAAAATGACACGACTCAGACATCTCTTATCCTTTTCTAAAACTGTTAGACGGAAAGTGACAGCGCTATTTTTAGTGACGGCAAAGGAATTGTCGTATC
Organism: Keiferia lycopersicella; assembly: GCA_029255805.1. Classification (NCBI taxonomy): domain Eukaryota; kingdom Metazoa; phylum Arthropoda; class Insecta; order Lepidoptera; family Gelechiidae; genus Keiferia; species Keiferia lycopersicella. The sequence continues at coordinate 15,034,678 of JARACZ010000005.1, read as the reverse complement.
GCACCAATTATCTAACAATAGTGTTATCATATCGTATTGTAGTATATTAATGAACAAGAAAAGACAATTATTATTGTAAACCTGACCTTGGTTACCGTTGGTTCAAGTGTGCATTCTAGTTTTGTCTCATCTTTTCATTGTCCACTTCGACCAGCATAAAAAGATCTCTCGCCCAGCTCTATACTAAGAAAGCAGCTGCGTCAAATAGGTCAATATATTTTGGTTTCTGAAAGACGAAACGAGATGGGTGTATGTATTTAAAGAAATTGTATTAGTAGGGGCATGTTTGCATAGAGTAGATTAGACGCCAGAGGGTACAGTCCGTGTATAGGTAAACATAGATCCTGAAAAAAGACCTATTATTATTTTATCAGCTTGTGATGCCTAACATATTAGATGCCGTGTGATGCCGACTTAGAATGGCATCACCCCGTTTCTTTCACGTGGGCGTCGTGAAAGCCGACTAAGAGATCAAGGGTTTCACGTGTATTACATTTTTGGCGAGAGGCTGAGAACCTGTCAGGCTGTCACTATAGTGATACATGACTTATCTGAAACGACCCTCAAAAATTTGTCTGACATGGCGATCACGACCGTAATATCACGGTCGTTAGCGCTCTGCCTACCTCCCCAGGGATACAAGCGTGGTTTGTGTGTGTGCTTAGCAACTTAAACGAAGTGATTTAAAGGTATATTAAGATACGAATGGATTTACCAAACAATCGGTCATCCATCAAAATAAGTTGTAAATGGCTAAGTTTATAATTATTAAAAGTAAGATAGTATGACCACAAAATTTTAGATGATATCAATGACTAAACATGATTCTGAAATATGTTCTTATACGTCCTCTTTAAGTTATAAATCCATGAAATAAATGGCATCGGTCCATTAATACACATTACATCTATCTTTAAACCAAGTACTAACACTTCTACACATTGACATTGGTATAGCTACTATTTCCCTATCTCTAGAAGCATATGTTTCTTTTTCTTTTTCTATAGAACAAAAGAGGAACGAGGCGGACAAACCTAAACCTAATACACATAGTTTTGCAAACAGTCCCATCTGTTTTGCAACCTAATCTATGACGGGTTTATTTTGTAGCGCATGAATGATCGCAGTATGCTGCGCGCGAGTCGCGTTTGTGTTGTGTTTTTGACGCGCCAAATTGTCAATTTAGTGTGCGGGCCACGAAAAGACTCGTGTGGTAAAATAACTACAAATTACCTTTGTGTAGTGAGAGATGTAGTGTTGAATTGTGTTATCAGATAAGCTACTTTCGTTGCGCGGACTTTAGTTATCATAATGTCACTTATCAGAGTGCACCATTTTTAACAAACAGCAGGACAATAGGCGAGCTACGTTCGTGTTGTTTCCTCGGAACATAGTAGAAATTTTCTGGTTTCCCCATTCATTTTATTAACGCATAACTACTATTGCCGTTATGATAGTTAAACATAAAAGTATCTGGTTGACTGAGCCTAGCTCGGATTTATCGCCCCCAAAACGTATTTTGTTTCTTACATCACAAAACTGCTTTTGTCTCAAATGTCCTCCACTATCAGTTCATGAAACTGATTTTTAGCACGCCTTTTAGAAGATTATTTGTCACTCTAGAACGCGGTTTTATGAGCTGTCATCGTGAAAGAAAAGATCTACGAAAAATATGATTATAGCTGTCCGAACGTACCCCATATTTTCAGACAGAACTTTCTAGTCTATGTCCGTATCATAGAGTAGTCGAATAAGTTGGATCGCACACTTAATGCACGATGGACCGCTAAAATATCGCAGTGTTCTGTCAGATCCATACTAAGAATGTCAATTCCCATACTAAACCCGCTCAACCGCTGTCGTCGCAGCGCTCGCAGTGTCGTTCGTCGAGTCCGGGTTTAGTATGGGGAGTGACGTTTCTAGTATAAATCTGACAGACCGCTGCGTTATTTTAGCGCTCCGTTGTGCGTCAAGCGTGCAATCCACCTAAGATAGGTTGTCACATGTGAATTTCTGTCGGTATTGAAGTGCTTGTGAGTGAAAAGGAGATAATTTTTATGGAAGCCAAATCGTGATACATGGTGCTAAAGATAACGATAACAATAAAATGACATAGTGTGATAATTTTGATAACAATGAGTGTGTTTATTTGATTAAGTGTTTAATGGGAAAATGGCTTTTAGTGTTTTGAAACTTGTGGTGAGTAGCCAAGGTCAGATTTGTATATCTGTTTTATATAGATCTGTATATATTTATATTTTTATTTATACATATGATACAATGTATATTTTTAAGATATTTATATATATTATTATATATTTTTAGGTTTTTAGGTTTAACCTGTTCACTGTACATTGTATTAAATAAGAAATCACGTCGATATACAGGATATAAAAATATTAGCTGCAAATATTTTAAGGGGTGAATTAGCCCATGAAACTGAACAACTTTCCCCAAGAAACATAGGTCGAGATATGACAAAAAATTTGGACCTCCCATACAATACTACTGACCGACCAAGTCAATTAGTATGGGAGGTCCAAAAAAATTTCTCCTTTATTTCAACCTACGTTCCTTGGGGAAAGTTGTTCAGTTTCATGGACTGATTCACCCGTAAAATTATTTGCGGCTAAGATTTTTACACCTTATAATCAGCACATCCAGCTATCCATTTTGGGGGATCAATATATACTGTTTTTATTTACAAACTGTTCACAGTAACCAGTTGAAATTGATACCTTAAGGGTTGAGTTCAGAATGTGCTTCCGATGTTTGTAATTATTGTAGGCAGATACTTGACAGATTTTACGGGAACTTGAACTTGGAAATGTTAGATATAATTTTTTTTTGTCATATGAAACTAAGCCAAAATTCAACACTCTATGCTGGTGTGTTTCGTCATTTTTTTCTTTAACCTGAAGGAATGATCTAAAGTACATACATACATACATATATCACGCCTTTATCCCTGGCGGGGTAGGCAGAGCGTCAACAACCGCACAAATACGGTCGCTATCACCACGTCTGACAAATATTGAAGGCCGCTTAAGATAATTTGTGTATCACTATAGTGACAGGTTGTCAGCCTGTCGCTTAAAAGTTGTAATACACGTGAAACCCTCGAGTCCTATAGTCGCTTCGTACGACACCCACGGGGAAGAAATGGGGTGATGCTATTCGAAGCCGGCATCACACGGCACACGCCTAAAGTAACTAGACAATAAAAGCGAAATAAATAAGCAACAAAATATTTGTAAATTTTTCAGTTTTGAACATTGAAACTCGGTTTGAAACATACAATCCTACTAATATTATAGGTAAATGCGAAAGTTTGTATGTTTGTTTGTTTGTTACTCCTTCACGTTATAACTAATGAACCGACTTCATGGTAACAGACAGATAGAGGGTACTTAAATTATTAGTATTTACGGGATTATCACCACGATTGTGTTTATTTTACTTCGATATTTCGAAGCGGTTGCACGCTCCATGGTCACTGTTTTGGCGAAGGTTGTCATCTTGCTAAGGGCAAACATATAAATAAATAAATACTAATCATTTAAGTGTTGTGAACAAACGCGAAAATCTCAAAACATAGATAGAGGGTAACTTGAGTTAACACATTATGATTACACATAGATTATGGAAAGAATGGTCCTGTGGGATGCTACGGGATTAAAACCGACTTACAAGCGGGCGGAGTCGCGGGCGCCCACTAGTTTATCATAAACAAAGCAAACCCATTTCGTTCAAAACATAATTTCTTCGGTTACTCAATAATCGTTTCTATATCGCTGCAATATATAATTAACCCTGTGGCTGCTGTCGGTTAATTGGTGGGACGCGTACAAAGCAAAACATTTACAAGATGTCGTCTGTTCTCATTAAAAACAACTCTACATGAAATTAAGAATGACGTAATGCAAACTCGAACAAGGAGCAAAGGCGGATCGCTGACTTAACGTACAATGGAGCGCTAAAACATCGCAGCCGTCTGTCAGGTCCATACTAGAAATGCCAATCCTCATACTAAAGCCGCTCAACTGCTGTCGACGCAGTATATTTCAAAGGGCCCTCAATACTTGTCATACGTTGCGATAACGACCGTTATTATGCAATCGTTAACGCTCTGCCTACCCCGCAAGTGGTTAAGGCGTGATTGGTGTATGTGTTTTCAATTCGATATCCTTCACGAAAACAAGCAAAAGTTTAAAAAAGAAGTCGCAAAAAAACATGAATAAGTACCTAAATAAAGCTATTTAAATAAAGTGATTTCAGTAAAGTGAAAACGACCCTATTAAACACCTGTGTAAAACTTTTAGGTTCTCAAAGATAAAAAAAGTTTCTTTAAGATAAAAAAAAGTATTTCAAAGAAATCCGCGAAAGGACACGAACGACGACGTTTTTTGATACTTTTTTCCACAGTTTTTTCCAACTTTTAATGATGTCAAAGAAAAATACATCTGTCTGTAAGTTCCTCTATTTTGGTTGATAGAACCCGAGTCAGCTTGTTAGACCCTTGAGATTGGAAATACAGAAAAGAGCTTTGACATTTTTTTCCTAAAAGTTCGGCGCATCGCACACTTGACGCACGACGGAGCGCAACAATATCGCAGCGGGTGTCAGATCCATACTAGGAAACGTCACTACCCATACTAAAACGGCGCTCGACGGACGACACTGCGATAGCGGTTTTCGTATGAGGATTGACATTTCTAGTATGACAGACCGCTGCGATGTTTAAGCGCTTCGTCGTGCGTCAAGACGTGTGCGATCCGCTTTCAGTTCAGACCCTTTAAATTGGATTCTCTGTCGTATATTCGTAGAGTAGCACATCTATCTACATATTTTAACGTAAGTTTGTACTTTCAAAGTTTTTTTATTTGACAATAATCTTAAGTCTATTATTACAGGTGGTCAACCGAGCCTAGCTCGGATTTATCGCCCCCAAAAACGTATTTTATTTTTTACAACTACCTGCCTAATCCTTCGTCGAGTGCGGTTGTAATTTTTTGTACAACAAACTTTGAGACACTCAGAATCACTGTAGGAATTTAACGCAAAATTGATTAAGAAACTTCGGCTCCTCCAAAGTTGAAGATAATCAACTGTTTTTGTGCCCTTGTTTAAGAAAAACAGTCATCGGTCAAAGTATAGAAGCAAATACAGAGTGTGGCCTGCTACAGGAGCAATTTGCAGGGCGATATAGCCCACGAAACTAAACAATTTTCCCCAAGAAACATAGTTTAAATACATAAAGTGTAAAAATATTAGTTGACGTTTTTTAGAGGTGAATCAGCCTATAAAACTGAACAACTATCCCTGGGAAACATAGGTCGAAATATGATAAAAATTTCTACCTACCTCCCACCATGACCAAGTCATGGTCGGTCGTTAATTTTCTATGGGACGTCCAAAATTTTTATCATATTTCGACCTATGGGCTGGTTCACCCCTTAAAATATTTGCAATTTTTTTTACACCTTGTATACTAACAATTAAAAACTAAGTAAAACAAAAATAAATTTACAGAACTAAACTCTAAACTAAAACCTAACCTAAAACTATTTAAAAAGCCCGCACCGCAGCGTACCTGTTTCAAATGTGCCCATTACTCTAGCTGCGTTGCCGTGCTGGATGGCCAACGAAATATGCTGGATGAGGTACGCTCTGGAGCGAGGATCACAGCCGTGGTCTCGTAAGCGGCGTCCTACTTCGCGAGCAAACTACTTAGCCTCCTTGGCCCATGGGCCACCGGTTTCAACCGCAAACGGTATAAAAATACAATTTTGTGCATTGAACTTTCAATACTCAACTCCCGAATGCTTCCAATTTTGAATGGGAGATCCATTTTTTTTTGTTTACGACTTATTTTCCGTAGGGAAAGTTGTTGAGTTTCATTTCAGTTATTTTGCCCTGTTAAATATTTACCCCTGTTGTGACTTAGCCTAAGATTCGGGTCGAGTTAGCCTTCGGGTTGCAGAGGGCATATGGCAGTCGGTCTGTGTCTTGGTTCAACGTCAAATCCTCTAAGTTAGGTAGCCGACCACGACAGAGAAAGGGATAAGGCAAGGATGATGAAATATTTTCCCCTGTTCTGGGCTTTACCTTAGCAAGAATCCAGTGCAGTCCACTCACCACGCTTGGCAGGCGGATTATGGGACCACCCAGGGGAAAAAATGGGGTGATATTAGGAATCGGACATTAGGGTTCATCGGGTCGTTGGACGACTCGGTGTCCCATACAAAAAGAAATTAGGAGTTCGAAACCGGCAAACGATTTAACAAGTGGTGGTCCATTTATCCAAAGTGATGCTGATAATACCACCAGTTTGAAATTAATATCGATAGTTATCTACGGGTTCTATTCATATGATCATGAATCATTCATAATCCTCGATCACATTCTGATGACCAATTGAAACCACTAGGAGCATTTAAATTGAGTGCTAATTGATTCAAACTGGTGAGAGAAAGCCTTGTGGGGCAACGTCAGCGAAACTAGCGACGCTCAGTGAAAAAAAAATACTGCCTGAATACGTGATAGATTGGGAAACTAAATTATGGATTGGCGACAATCACAAGCCACAAAGAATTTTTAGAAATAATAAAACGATGGTAAAACTTTGTGCTTTACTTCTTCTTCTTAGATTTAAGAGCCCAGCTCTTGTCGGTGAAGTAACCGCCATTCTATTCGTCTCTCCGCCAGTGCTTTAGTTATGTATCCCAATATTGCTAAAAGTAGCCACTTTTGGATTCTAAAAATTCTTTGTGCCTGGTAATAGTACTCGTAACTGTCGCAATCCATAACTTGGTTTCCCAATATTTTTTTATTTTTTTATTTTTTTTTTTATATGTAATAGGCCCGCATTTGTCTGCCATCTCACCTGGTGGTAAGTGGAGATGCAGACGAAGATGGTACATGCTTGCCTAGATAATGCCTATTCACTCTTGCCTTAAAAAGGCCCAAGTTATATTGTTCCGGAAAAAGATCCGCCGGCAGGGAATTCCACTCTTTAGCCGTACGCATGATAAAAGTTGAAGCGAAACGCTTAGTGCGGATCAGAGGTATATCTACAACATAAGGGTGGAACCCCAGTCGGCGCCTCGATCCCCGGAGATGGAATGGGGAAGGGGGTATCAGGTCGTGGAGTGATTGAGCACACTCTCCGAAATGTATCCTATAGAATACCGACATGCATGCTACTTTACGACGGTGATCAAGGCTCTGCAACTTAGTCTCAACCAGTGCTTCGTCTGCTATGAGCTTCTTGGCGCGTTTTTCAATGGAGTCTAAGGCGGCCAGTTGGTGTTTGGCAGATCCATCCCAAAGGTGGCAGCAATACTCCATGCAAGATCGAACTTGAGCTTGATATAGTTGTAGAAGCTGTTCTGGTGCAAAGTAGCGCCTAACCTTTGAGAGGATACCAAGCTTTTTTGCTGCAGTCGTGGCCAAAGATTCTATGCAGCGTCCAAAGTTCAGGTCTGACGTAAGAGTCATGCCAAGAAGATCAAGGTGGTCAGAAATCGGTATGTATACATCTCGGAAAGTCGGAGTAAGTGTGAAGGGACTCCGTTTAGTCGAGAATAGACAAGCCTGTGTCTTTGTTGCATTAAACTTCACTAAATTGGCATCACCCCACTCGGATATTGCCTTGAGTGAAGAGTTCAGATGTTGGACTATGGACTCTCGACAAGACTGGGTGGTTTCACTGCTGGCCTTTGCACTGGACAGGTATCTGTCAACAACCGTGCTATCATCTGCGTACCCAAAGGTGTCGGGCGTCAGCATGTCGTTGATATGCAGCAGAAATAGTGTTGCAGACAGAACTGATCCTTGAGGGACTCCAGCATCTATGGCCTGTTGGTCCGAGGAGCGGCCCTCTAGGACCACTCGTATATATATATATATTGCATATTCAGGTAGTAATTTTTTTTCACTGCCGGCGCCAGTGCCGCTTACGTTGCTCCTTAATGATCCTTTTGACAATTAGTAAGCTTAAACGTAGGTTAATTTGTACGCCTAAAGGGTAAGCCTTTGAATTTGACTTAAAGGAGTGTCAAATCGAATTATACTTGCGTATTTCTCTGTCGACTTTAAGAAGGTATGTATGAAATGTTTTTTTTTCGAACGGTATCTTAACGCTCGACGGAGCGCTTAAACATCGCAGCGGTCTGTCAGATCCATACTAAAAATTTGAATCCCAATGCTAAAACCGTTCAACCGCTATCGATGCAGCGCTATCGCTCCGTCGAGTACGGTTTTAGTGTGGATCTGACAGACCGCTGCGATGTTTTAGCGCTCCGTCGTGCCTTAAGTGTGAGATCCGCCTCACATGCAGATGAAGCAAAAATAACCGGGTATTATCGCTATCTTCATACCTAGTCGTCCATCAAAATCCGTCCAGATGTGGACATACAGGCCTTGCCACATGTGTCCTTAAATGTAGATGAAGCGAAAAAGTGTGCAAGGGTCCGGGAAAAACGTTATTATGGCAACGTACGCATGTACTTATATTTAAATACCACGACATTTTTCACAGCTATTGTTAGGGAAATTCTTATACAGGATATATTCTTATACAGAAAGGGATGGTATAACGAAAACTTTGCAGGTGCATTCAGACACTATGTTAGGAAATGAAAAAAAAAAACGAGTTCTCGGAGAAAGTCAATTAGCTGATCAGGAATTCTGTATTGAAAAATGGGAGGTTAAATTTTTTTCTCGTTTACCAATTTAGAAAAAGAGAGAAAGTATCCCCATAGAAAAAGTTGTTATGGTTCATGGTTTGGTTACGCCTTCAATCATTGTGGTACTTCATCCCGCATTTTGTCCAATATAATATGTATATCTACAAATAAACATGCCATACCCTATATTTCCTCGTACAACCAAATTAGGGGAAAGCCAACATATATCTAAACCACGGAGGCAGGCAGTACATCAGCGTGATGTGAACCAACGTTAATAATACATACTTACACAGTTCCTGTGTACGCTTGCACGAGGAAAACGCGTACAAAATTAAGGAGATTACGTATAACTAGCGATTCGTACCGCTGTTTCACCTGCTGCTTCACGGTTTACCGTTAAAAGTAAGTAAAAACTCTTTATTACAAATAAATAACAATAAATTACAAAGAATCTTAAAGGTGAACGCACACTTATCCGCGGTGAACTCATGAAATAACTCAAACCTTAATTTTTTGTTCAAATTTTTCCACACTTCAACGCAAAAATAGCGTATCAGATCCATACTAGAAATTTCAATACCAGTATGAAAACCGCTTTCGACGCACGATCCAGCGTTAGAGCAGCGTTGGATCTGCGCCTAGAGGCCTTTTGGTTTGCCGAGTCTGTTTTTTTATTATCTAAATAAGCAAAATGTTCGTTCATTTAGGATAAATTTGCAGGCCCTCTCTCTGCGAGATAAGGCATTAATTTATAATATCAACGTGGAGCGACGACGCGAACGCGAATTGCGAGGCAAATTGTAGGGCAATTTTAGTCGCTATCCTTTGGCGGATCGCACACTTAAAGCACGACGGACCACTAAAATATCGCAGCAGTCTGTCTGATCCATACCAGAATTTCAATCCCTATACTAAAGCCGCTCAACCGCATTCGACGCAGCACTATCTCAGCGTAGTCCGTCGAGTACACTTTTAGTATGGGGATTGTGACATTTAATTTTATTTAATTTTCTAGTATGGATCTTACACACCGCTGCGATATTTAAGCGGTCCGTCCGTTAACTACGCAATTCGCCTTTTCTATCCTATCATCTGCTATCCTTTTCTAAATTTATTTGACGGAAAGTGACAGCGCTGGTTTAGGAAAAAAAAATTGTTTCTTTGGGATTGGGACACCGAGTCATCCAGCCACCCCATGGACCCTAGTGTCAGAATTTTTCTACTACGTCTACTTACGTACCTACTTTGGTTTATTAAATTAATTCAAATATTATTATTAGTGATAATGATAAATTAAATCAAATACTTAGAATTTTGTGACATTTAAAGAATTTGATAATCAAATTATATCTATTATAATTAACGAGAGATATTTATGAGTGATTTCTATAGATCATTTTGATACCTATTTAAAGGCCTTATTTTGATAGTAAAATAGTGTTTATTTATGTGAGGCGATGCGTACATTTCTCGTACATTTATTTGATACATGAATAGTCAGGTTTGGTTCATCCGTTTAAAATACACCCGCCATCCTGGCGTCAGAATGGCTGCTCACTTTGAAATCGTTATTTCAAATAAACTAATAAATGTACGACGTGGATACTTAAGTACAAATACGTACATTTAGTGTACATTTAACACATTTATTATTGACTTATTTCGATATTATACACCCGCCATCCTGATGGACACAAAATATCGCAGCGGTCTGTCAGATCCATACCAGAATGTCAATCCATATACTAAAGCCGCTCAACCGCATTCGACGCAGCACTATCGCAGCGTAGTCGAGTGCGGTTTTAGTATGGGGATTGGTATTCAATTTTCTATTATGGATCTTACAGACCACTGCAATATTTAAGCGGTCCGTCGTGCGTTAAGTGTGCGATCCGCCTTTTCTATCCTATTATCTACTATCCTTTTCTAAACTTATTTGACGGAAAGTGACAGCGCTAGTTCAGATAAAAAACAATTGTTTCTTTGGGATCGGGACACCGAGTCATCCAGCCACCCCATGGACCCTAGTGTCAGAATTTTTCTACTACGTCTACAAGTAAAGTAGCCGGTTTCTGACATGGCTGATTAACGTCCGGCCGTCTAAGTAAAAATTGCAGCAACCGGCACCTAAACCCGAACCATTATTCTTACAGAAAATTGGGCGATGAACACAAAATGATAAATATCAACTTTGTGTTGTGAGTGACCCGCCGAGAATCCAACCCGGATCCTTCTGCGTCGGAGGCAGTCGCATCACGCCACATCGGATGTCACAGAGAATTTGGTTGACACCACAACGTATAATTTGCAATATACCCACCTAATAAGTATTTTGGAATTGAATTTAAGGCAGGACCGCGATGGAAAATGAAATTAAGCTCTTTTTGCTCTGTGGAGGTATTTGCGTGTGACGCCGGCTTAGAATAGCATCACCCCAATGCCACCCATGGGAGACGTAAATGGTGACGGCGGATCGCACACTTAACGCACGATGGAGCGGTAAAAAATCGCAGTGGTCTGACAGATCCATACTAGAAACGTCACCCCCCATACTAAAACCGGACTCGACGGACGACGCTGCGTCGGCAGCCGAGCGATAAAGCGGTTTTAGTATGGGGATTGACATTTCTAGTTCGCTCCGTCGTGCGTTAAGTGGGCGATTCGTCTTATGTATGGCTCCCATAGATAGAAATCCTGCCTGTTGTTAGATAAAAAACCTACTTACATTTAAACAATCGATACCTTGACAACACTATAAAAGAGACGAGGCCAACACTAATTCCAAGTTGCAGCGATTCAATGCGCTTCTGGCGGACGGAGCAAATTTAAATAACAGACGACGAATTTGGTTTATTTACATTTTATATTAAATCTCGTTGAACTTTGTGCGCGTAGTCCAGTTTTATATTTTGTTTTTTTTTTTCATTGGACAGGCAAAGGTCTTAAGACCATACAGCCTAGTCTTTAGTAAATGTCTTCTTTAGTATATTGTTGTTGAATTTTGAATACAGAACTATTGTCTAAGTTAGAATTGACCTGATTCAAAAAGTTTATTTCCAAGTAGATTCACCATTCATTTTGCCGTGTGATGCCGGCTTAGAATAGCATCACCCCACATCCTCCCCGCGGGTGTCGTAAGAGGCGACTAAGGGATTCGAGGGTGTTGGTGTAGGTATTTCAGTTTTTAGGCGACAGACTGACAACCTGTCACTATAGTGATACACATGTTTTCATAAACAGCCTTGAAAAACAATCCTCAAAAGTCAGACATGGCAATAGCGACCGTATTCTTACGGCCGTTAACGCTCTGCCTACCCCACAAGGGTTAAAGGCGTGATATATGTGTGTGTGTGTGTGTTCACCATAAATATGTTGCCTTTGCCTTGCAATGGGACATCGAACAGACTACGTAAAAAAAAAGATTGAGTATTTTGAAATATTATGAATGAAGTACGTTATAGGTACTTGCGTACAACTTTTATGGTGCGTTTCCACGCTTGCCAAGGCTCGGCAAGCGTTCACAAGCACAAGCGTGTAAGAGGGCGTTTTGCTTGGCTTGCGTGAGCTTGTAGACGCTTGTATCTGATCCGGTCGAGTGTCGGTTTTTGGACACAGATCAAAGGGCGCTTGTGGCAAGCGTTTGCGACGCGTTTACACGTTGGCGTAATTAGTAGCCGCTGCGCTGTGACCTCGCGACGAACGCTCGTACATTTAGTTCTGTCGGATTACAAAATGAGTGGCTGGTCAAACGACGAGAGTTTATTGTTTTTGGAATATTACCAGACCAAAATATGTATCTGGAACCCCAAAGACGTTAACCATAAACGTAATAGCCGATACAAGTTCGGTGTCCGCCATGCTTGGATGTACGTAGCAGACTGACGCATTCACAAGCGTGTAAACGACTTCCAAATACCAAGCGAAATTTGTGGTCGCTTGTACCTTGTGGATGCTTGTCAAGTATTGGCAAGCATGGAAACGCACCATTATATTTTATTAACGACCCAGTCCACAAGCGAAATTGTAAGACAAAATTTTATCTTTTTATAACCATTTTATGTTCCTAGTATAATCGCAAATCGCCTGAAAAGTTGTTCACAATACCTATTCAAATATGAATACCTTTAGTTTAGAACGACACAAAACTAACTTTCTAACCCACATTTTTAGTAGTTCAGTAGAATTTCAAGTGGGTAGGTAAGTAACTTGTATGTCAAAGGAATGTGTTATCCAAAATGTACAAACAAGCCTACTACTGGTTAGACTCTCAAACCGACAATGTGCTCGGCATAAGAACGCTAAAAACTCCAAACCCAGCCTGAAATGGACTATACCATACTTACGTAGCCCTAACTTACGGCCTCTTTCACACACAACGTCCAACGCAGCCCTAACGGAACCGTCTGTCAAATCCATACCCCATACAAAAACTACTCTCAACTGGGATGTCCGAAAGCACAACCGCTACGTTGCTTGACGACGCATCCGTTAACATAGCGCTAGCGCTGCATCGTGCCAAACCACATCATTTTGCCCGACATTTTGATCGTGCGTACGCTGTCTCTGGTTTAGCGTTATTTTAGCGTCCGTTTGACGGACGTCAGAAATGCGCTGCGTTGGGCAGTGAGTGTGAAAGAGGCCCGATGCAGCCCTAGCTCACGATAGAAATGCACTCTTTTCATTCCGAGCATCGTGAAAGTTCCTTTTAGCTACGAGCCCCAACTAGTCCACGGTATCGCTCGGTCGTGAAACCGGCCGCTTTCGACTGCTCTCTCATTTTGCTCCTTTTTCGGGTTCCGAACCAAAAGGATAAAAACGGAGCCCTACTACAAAGGCTACGCAATGTTTTAGACAGACAGACAGGTTGTCTGTTCTTCCGGTTATCCTTATGTCTGGAACTTGACCGCTACCGCGTTTATAATAGAAACATAAAGTAATTGTTATATAAACAAAAAAGTTGTGTCTTACAATTACAACTTTTTTACAATTTGACACACGCACACACACAAATTATGCCTTTATCCCTGGCGGGGTAGGCAGAGCGTTAACGGCCGTTACAATAATTGAACAGTTAAAATATTTTACTTGTCATTCTAAAAGTATTCATTAATTGTGAACCTACTTGTAAATAAAAATTTAGAAATAATATAAAAACCGTGTACCTTCAAAATTTTTAAAAATTACGCGCGGTAAGCCAACTTGCGTACTAGATTTATTCTATCTAATGAATATCTACTCACAAGACTGACAACGATACGATGGCAACTAAAGCGGATCGCACCCTTAACGCACGACGGACCGCTAAAATATCGCAGTGGTCTGTCAGATCCATACTAGAAATGTCAATCCCCATACTTGAATCCGCCTTTTGGGCGAAAGTTTGTCTCGCATTTGACCGGTTTTTAGAGAAAGTTCTACCGGAAACTGCTCAAAAAACACTGCGTGGTTGCAGCTTGATTAGTTAAAACTAAGTTCTGAGTAGTTTTTTCGAAATTGAATGCACCAGAAGTTTTTCCAGCTCAAAGTTTGTTCAATGTTTGAAAAACACGTCGATGATGTTTTATTTCAAAGTATTGTGGCGAAGCGAATGACTGCCTTAACAAAATACTTACAGATTTGCGGGAGTAAATATATTAGCTGGGTGAAAATTTGCGCAGTTAAAATTTGCGGTCACACGTAGATTTCTTCAAGTATATATAGATTTTAAATATCATTCACACGAAAGAATGTTTAATTGACTATTTGGAAAGTAAAACTCCATCCACAAATTATGAAATATGTTTAACTAAAACTTAATCTGAAACCTGAAATCGGGGCCAAAACACGCGTACTTCGCATGTCACACTCAGCTATTGCGAAATTCAAACACGTATAAATTTTTATCTAGCTGGACGTCATATAACTTTTTACCCATCATAATAATCCTTATATCATGTAGATTTATAGAAAATTATTAATTGGACAATATTTAACTGTGTATACCGATAAAAATGACAGTTTGTGTTGGTCACACGTTTTTGTGTTTTCTGAATACGCGGTCTAAAACAACTGAATCGCTGAAACTAATAGAACTATGAGCTGGGTCTTGTTTCTGCCTTCTGCCAGGTTTACTTCTTCATCCCTGGAGAGGGAGCATATAGCTCCTTGGCACTTCTAGAATAAAATAGGAGTTGTTAAATTTTTAGATCCTATTTTTGCACCTGCGCCAGGTCCCTTTCCTGTGCATGTTTTCTTCATGAAAGAGTCATTACAGAAGATTTGTTCTGAACAAATAATGTCACATAATAAAGCGAGATTTAAGATTCGTTTAAAAATTTTGATTACATTCAAGTGTTTACCAATAAATCACTAAAAACATAGAAAATTGTCCCTTGACTGGTTTCATTTGACTGGCATTTTTCCCAGTCAAGGGACATTTTATGCCAGTCAAGTAACTAATGTTATTTTAATGATTGTTTTTGCTTTTTTTTTGTGTAAAGGTGTGCCTGCAGAGTAGAATAGCACCACCCCATGTCTGCCCATAGGTACCGTAAGTTAGATTAAGGGTTTCCAGTTGGTGAACAGCATTGTTTTTCGTGCAGATAACTTAGTTTAAAAACACTTGCTTTATGTCTCTAGGTGAGGCTGCGTTAGGCCTCGCTCAGGGTAGCTGCGCGATATCTCAGGTTGATTGATAGACGTCTCTTAAGCTACTGCGTTGTATCTCAGGGAGGCTGCGTTAAGTCTCAGGTTAATTTCGACGTATCTTAAGCTGACTGCGTAGTATCTCACTGTGGTTGCGTAATGTCTCAGAATAATTGCGACGTCTCTTAAGCTACTGCGTTGTATATCAGGGCGGCTGCGTTATGTCTCGTTCAGACTGATTTCGACGTCTTTTGAATTGACTGCGACGTCTCTGAAGCTGACTACGATGTACGAGTATCTAAGGGTGGCTGCGTCATGTCTCACTCAGGCTCATTGTGACGTCTCTTAAGCTGACTGCGTTGTATCTAAGGGTGGCTGCGTCATGTCTCACTCAGGCTCATTGTGACGTCTCTTCAGCTTACTGCGTTGCATCTCAGGTTGGCTGCGATTTATCTCACTCAGGGTCACTAAGCGAAGTCTCTTAAACTACTGCGTTGTATCTCAGGGTGCCTGCGCTATGTCAGGCTGATTTTGACGTCTCTTAAGCAGACTGCGTTGTATCTCAGGGCGGCTGCGTTGTCTCACTAAGGGTGACTTCGACACCTCCAAAGCTGACTGCGACGTCTCCTAGCCTCCTGCGTTGTCTGAGGTTGATTGCGACGTCTCTTCAGCCGATTGCATTGTATGTCGGAGTCTTTTTAGCTGAGTACATCGTGTCTCAGGCTGATTACGTCGTCTCTAAGGTGACTGCGTCGTGTCTCAGGTTAATTACGTTATTTCTCTGTCTGATGGCAATGTCTCTTAAGCTGATTGCGTCGTGTCTCATGTATACAGCGGCGTGTGTTAGGTTGCTTGCCTAGTGGTGTCTAAGGCTATCTGAGTCATGCATGTCTTAGGCTGATTGCGTCATCTTTAAGGTTGTCTTCGTCTGTTCAGTAGCAGAATGTACAACACAGTTAATTCTCAGGTCATAATCTTTTCGGTGGTTTCTTCTTGTCTCATGCTAGCTGTTTCATTATGGCCTAAGTTTAAACGACTTACGTTACTATTGTTTTGGTGGAGAATTGGGTCTACGTTTCGGCTGTTTACAAACAGCCTTCTTCCGGAGGTCGACAGATCACATACGCCCGCCTGTCAACTGTGATTGTCGAACACTATGGCTGTTTCATTTCGTATGTCGGGCTGGCTGTGTCGTGTTTTAAGCACGAGTAAATTGTCTGTGACTAGGTGCGTCGTGTCTTAACCAGACTTAGGCTTCAAGGCATCAGTCTGGTAGGCTGCGGCAACTTTTACTTCTATTCTACTTAGTTAAAAGCAAAAGATGAACAGCTGTTATTCATATATTTTGTTAAAATAATTACTTTGTCCCTTGACTGGCACAAAATGTCCCGTTGACTGGCACCTCAAAATTCAAAATTGAATTTTGATAAAACCGGTGGTTCGATTTAAGTGTTTTTTCGTAAATAACCTTTTCAATAGGCCTTCATTATTATGCAATGATAAAATAACCATAAAACTAAAATTTTAAATTTGCCAGGAAAGGGACCTGAAGAACCGTTTTCAAATATCCACCCAGCTGCAAATTTTGTAAGGACTGAATCAGCCTACGAAACTGAACTACTTTCCTTAAGAAACATAGATCGAAAAATAAAAAAAATATTTTGGACATACAACGACCTCCCATACAAATTGACTTGGTCGGTCGGTAATTTTGTAAAGGGTAGGTCCTAACTTTTTTTTTCATATTTTGACCTATGTTTCTTAGGGTAAGATATTCAGTTTTATGGACTGGTTCACCCCTTAAAATATTTGCAACTATTTTTTTTACACCTTGTATGAATGAACTACTAGATACTACTACTACAGGATGATAATTTCTCTTCGCTTCTCTCGCTATCTATAATTCCGTTCTTGCATTTTAATCAAAACACAGCATCGCGCTCGCTATTCCATCTTGTCGCTGAAAGCGAGCGAGCGGAATCTATTTGTATCTCAACTCGGAAATTGTGCAGTTTCAGTACTGATGGAGGAAGCTTGGGCACAGTAGGAGATATTGACAGTAGGATGATGTATGGCCTGTGCACCTGAGTGAGCTGCGTGCGTTAGTAGCAAGCAATACATTCAAAATAACTTTAAACAAAAGAGAACCGCACTGAGAGTGCAGTAAATCCCAATAAAAAGAGGTCTTCAACGGACGTAAAGATTGCGAACCTATTTTATTTTGTCGGTTAATATACCTAAAGCCTTTGTCTACGTCTGACAAATACTTTTATGAAAACCGCGACAAAATCGGTTCATCCAAACGTGAGATAATCGCGAACAAACATACAAAACTCAAGCTCATAACTAAACTGAGGTCAAAAATCTGAGAAAAAGGTCAAGCTGAGAACCTCCTTTTTTTAAAGTCGGTTAATAACAAAGAAAAAGAGTTTATTCACCCTTGTTTTCATTACAGAAATGCACTCTGGCTGTTGAAGTTAATAAGTACTGCAATCCCAGCAGTAGGTGCTTACCAAAGAAAACCCCTGTCACCGACGTCACTAGGCAATACCTAGTCCAAGTGGTTTTACCTCTGGTGTTGTAATCAGTTTACATTAAAAAGAATACTACATACATACATACATACATACATAAATCACCCTTGAGGGGTAGGCAGAGCATAAACAGTTCAAAAAAACCGTCATTTACGCCACGTCTGACAAATGTTCGAGGGTAATTTCAGAAGACTGTGTACTACCATAGTGACGGGTTGTCAGCCTGTCGCCTAATATTGCAATACACATCAACCCTCAAATCCCTTAGTCGCCTATTACGACACCCACAGGTAACATATGGGGTGATGCTATTCTAAGCCGACATCACACGCATCAAGAATACTAAATATTCTAAATACTTTAGACGGTATTCTTACCGCAATACAATTTTGATGAAATATCCGATATTTCAGCAACTGATGAGTCTGTGAGTCAGTATGTGTGTGTGACCGCAAGTTTGAAACAATCTAAATACTTTTGCCGTGTGATGCCGGCTTAGAATAGCATCACCCCATTTCCTACCCGTGGGTGTCGTAAGAGGCGACTGAGGGACTCGAGGGTTTCAGGTGTATTACAACTTTTAGGCGACAAGCTGACAACCTGTCACTATAGTGGTACACAAATTATCTCAACCGGCCCTCTATATTTGTCAGACGTGGCGACAGCGACCGTATTATTACGGCCGTTAACGCTCTGCCTACTCCGTAAGGGATAAAGGCGTGATATATGTATGTATGTAAATACTTTTGGTTTTGCTAATATACTTAATCTCTTTTCATATTACCTACTCATTTCCCTATACTTACTGCAAACTATGTTATAATATAAGTGTGGAATATTCACTGAACTGAACTCCACGTTTAATGCTGAAGTAGATATCCTAATGATGACAGGAATGACACTCTTACACACATATCACACCTTTATCCTATGCAGGGTAGGCAGAGCGTCAACCAGGGATAAAGGCGTGATTTGTGTATGTAAGTATGTATTCAAAAGTTTCAAAATAGGCTTTTTCTTTCAAAAGCTGAAAATTGACGTCATTTGATTAAGTCAGTCAATCTGCCAGCAATCAGTACTCAATCCTGTAACTGAAATCTCTTTAAATCCGATCCAATCCAATTTTGTACTCTATCCAACCCTTTCCAATCTGACGGATAAGATTCACAGACCTAAAAGCCGACGGAGACCTCTTATCGATACTTTGATCACGGATATCCGATTGGTACCCAGCATTATATAAGAACTGAATACCAAGTATTTTAAATGAGCTGTCTTTGTTGACGGTCCTTTCTAGTTTTCTCTAAACTATTCTCTGGAAAATTGAATATCGGAATTTCAATGTATGCCTACGTATTTCGCAGGAAATACATTAAATTGGACGCTTTTGTAGCTTAATGCACTCTTAACGCACAACGGACCGCTAAAATATCGCTGCGGTCAGCCAGATTCATACTAGAAATGTCATTCCCCATACTAAGGCCGCACTCGTTACACAACCACGTCAGAAGCCTGCTACTTGTAGTAGGCGGTTGAACAATTCTGACACTAGGGTTCATCGGGTCGTTGGACGACTCGGTGTCCCACACGAAAAGAAGAAGAAGAAGACGGACGACGCTGCGATAGAGCTGCGTCGAGTGCGGTTAAGCGGTTTTAGTATGGCGATTGATAATTCTAGTATGGATCTGACAGACCACTGCACTGCGATATTTTAGCGTTCCGTTAAGTGCGTTAACTGTGCATTTCGCCTAAACTCTTCTCTGTAAAAATCAAGCTCGGAATTTGAATACGAAAAAAGAATATTGTCATACATACAAAGTTCTCAATTAGTTCACTGAATTTGTACGAAATTCGTCGAATTTTTTTGCTAAAGGTACATGTTGAAGTTCCAAAAAGCTGTGTCGACTCCAATATAGTCGACTTGTGCTCTGTGAACTTTTCAGATTCTCTTTACCCACACACGACTACGGCTTCTAACTACTTCAGCGAAAAAATAACGCTGCGCTGACGTATGCGCCTGTCAGATACATTCTAGAAACGTCAATACCATACTAAATAGTAAACCCGCTACACGTTAGCGCTGGGACTTCGTCGATAGCGGTTTTAGTATGGGGATTGACGTTTCTAGTATGGATCTGACAGGCGCATACGTTAGCGCAGCTATTTTTGCGCTGAAGTGTGGGAAAGGCCTACATTACATACATACCTACTTTATTTGAAAACTTTTATTCGTAATCTATTACTCAACAGTCAGTGGTTGTCAACACATCAGCATATTTCGCTTAAAATGAGGTTAATTTCCCAGTTGTGCGTTATGTATGTGTTAAATTAAAATATTTATTCAAGCTCAAAAAGCTGTGATTGCCTTCACTTTAATATGGCGATGAAATCTGCCTTAAATAATTCATTCATTTCATGATGTTATTTGTACATACATACATACATATATCACGCCTTTATCCCTTGCGGGGTAGGCAGAGCGTTAAAGGTTGTAAGAATACGGTCGCTATTGCCACGTCCGACATTTTTGAGGATTGTTTTCCAAGGTTGTTCCAGAAAACATGTGTATTACTATAGTGACAGGTTGTCAGCCTGTCGCCTAAAAATTGTAATACACCAATACCCTCGAGATGTTATTTGTATTTTATTGATTATTATTTGTAGGTACTGGGCGGGCAACCCTACGTTTTCCAATATGCCGTGCCAGATAACGCAGTGTCTTTTTGCAGGAAACTTCACCCACGCCATGCGAATAAAGTCTTGCCTCAGGCACTGATTAAATCGTCTGTCACAGACGTATAAGGCCAATGATATGGCATGAATGATACAGGATGTTACGGAGACTAGTAACTTCCTTTAAAAAGCCCATTAAACAGTGTTCAACTTTCCCCAATGAACATAGGTTGAAATCGGAAAAAAATTTTGGATCTCCCATACAAAATGTACCAGCCGACTGCGTCAGCTTGTATGTTGGGCCCAAATTTATTTTTCATATTTCGTCCTACTATGCTCCTTGGGGAAAGTTGTTCAGTTTTATTGGCTGGTTCACCCCTTGAAAGGAAGTTAGTACTTTTCCTTACACCCTGTACATGTTTACTATTTGTGACTATTAAAGTATCATCCTATTAACAAAACAACGGTAGAAAAAATATATTGGACAGTTGTCAAACTTCTGGCGCTTTTAGCGGTGTCGTTCAAAAACTAATTATTTGTGTTATGTTAACGAGGTATTTTTATGATACGAGGTAATTTTGTCATACGTTTGAAATATTTTCAGCAAATCATTTACAAATCGTAGGTACATCATTTCATCATTATTCTCCTCGCCTTATCCCGTTCTCTGTCGGGGTCAGCTACCTAACCTAGGGGATTTGACGTAGAACCAAGTTTTACACAAAGCGACAACCATCTGACCTCTGCAACCCGAAGGCTAGCCTGGCCGAATCCTAGGTTAAGTCACATTCAAATGTCATCTGAATTCAAATGTCATCTGAATTCAAATTTTATTTGAATGTCGGTTTCATCACGATGTTTTTCCTTCACCGTAAGAGTAGTCAGTAAATGAACGTGAGTAAAACTCATTGGTACATGGCGGGGATCGAACTCGGGTCTCGCGATTGTAAGATTCATTTCCATAATAAATAGAGCCACCATGATTCAGAAACCCAATTGCAGTCCACCTTGTAGCCTAATGAATAATAATACGAATACGAAATGGTGTCTATATTATTATTTCGCACAAAAGAACCAATTCCTCAAGTCAAAATGCTTTTACGGCCGAAAACGTGTCTTTTCATCCTTGAAATATACCTAGTCGTAATTTCTACCCCACGTCAACATTCTTTTTGCTGCCGTGGAATAATGAACTTTTTGACCTTGTTGTAAGGTTGAATGTAATAAGGCAACTGTTTTATCGGCCTGTCGTGTAACAGGTTGGAAAGATTAATTTTCTCTTCACATTTTCAGTCAAATTAGTAGCGTACAGTTGGCATTGAAATAAGGATTCAAAAAGCTAAAGTCTTTATGTGAAGAACTACGGCTTACTTGTTGGAGTGATGTGATCTGTCGGTCTTGAGGAAGGCTGTCTTAATCAGCCGAAACTGGTCGGGGCCCTAGCCCTCAACCAAATTCAAAACAATTTAGTCCTAGTCCTATACTTGTTCGTAATAATACAATTGCTCAAGTCTGTTTTTTAAACAAAGGGAGGAAATTGGCGAATAATAAATAGTGGAAAAATGCAGAAATTAAAAGTAATTCAAAATTAAGAAAGAAATACAAACTGTAGAAGTTAATGTCGATTTTGGAGTTTGTTAGTCTTGCGTTCTGTCAAAGGCAGACCTTGGTAAGGAACTTATACAAGCCTATTTGATATCCTACACCCCTACATCAAAGCGATAGTACCCAGTTCGCAATTCAGTCTGGATTCAGTTGAATATGCTGACGGTACCGTAGTAATCATGTATACGCTACGGAACTGAGCTTAGCACGGCAGGTGGCTACTATGTGCACTCTTTACCCGACTGTCTCAGAAAGAGGGTTATGTTTTAGATAGTATGTATGTGGGTAGCTAAGTAAGCACAGGAAGCAGTCCTTTCTTACACAGGATACAGCCTGACATTCATTTATGGCTTCATTTATGTCTGTGACAGACGATTTAATCAGTGTCCGAGAGAAGACTTATCCGCATGACGCGAGTGTAGTGTAGGTACTTTCCTCGTCTGCGTCTGTCAGATCCATGTTGAAACGTCAATGCCCATGCTGAAACCGCTCTCGACGCATGTCCAACGCACGACGATGCGCTAGCGCTGCAACAGCAGCGGTTGTGCGTTGAGACCTGCATCGAGAGCGGTTTTAGTAAAGGAATTGACGTTTCTAGTATGGATCTGACAGGCGCATTCGATAGCGCTGCCGTACAGCATACAACCTATGCTCTACGGCTTTATTATACGCACTTTTGCGTGGAATTACTTGGAAGTTTTTGTTTTATTTGTGCGTTATTTGTTTCAGGTATGACACAGCTGAAATTACTTCGTTAACTGAAGCTTGCAGCTTGAGTAAGGAACTATTCAGAAAAACATTGCTTTTCTTAACAGTAGTTTCAAAATCTTCTCGACTATCCACTGCTGAAAATATCCATAGGCTTCCACCGTTTGGGTTTTTTTTTTGTTTGGGACGCGTTTTCGGCCCTGGGGCTATCAATACTGTGACGTGAAAGCGCAGAGCACACCGGCCTGCGTAATACAGCAAGTGTACACGGCGTACCCGGCGCGTACCGGTTGTAATGTAAGGGATTGTATGGCACACCGTTCGCGTGACCTACGTAACGTAAGCGGTGTGCCGTCTCCCATACAATCCCTTACATTGTAACGAGTACACGTGCTGCATTACGCAGCCCTGTGTGCTCTGCTCTGAATAATGTAGGTATTTATTGTGTATGTATGTCTGTACATCGATCCAGTACGTATGTATGTTATTCTGTATGTATTCATTCCAATACGTGATCGAGCTTACCCGGGCGGAAGCTTTCAGGTCAAGAGCTTAGAGCTAACTTAACAGTTTCAACTGTAAGCCATTTGGGTGGTTTGAAGAGAATCGTCAAGCTATGCATACGGGGATCGCACACTTAACGTACGACGGAGCGCTAAAATAACGCAGTGGTTGTCAGATCCATACTAGAAACGTCAGTCCCCATACTCAAACCGCATTCGACGGGCGACGCTGCGCTATCGTGATGATGATACAACAACAGATGATATCTGCGTCGACAGCGGTTGAGCGATATTAGTATGGGGATTGACATTTCTAGTATGGATCTGACAGACCGCTGCGATGTTTTTGCGCTCCGTCGTGCGTCAAGTGTGCGATCCGCCGAAACGTCACTCCCCATATTAAAACCGCACTCGACGGAAGACGCTGCGCTATCGTGATGATGATGATACAACAACAGATGACATTTGAATGTTACTTAACCTAGGATTCGGGCCAGGTTAGCCTTCGTATTGCAGAGGTCAGATGGCAGGCGCTCTGTGTAAAACTTAGTTCCACGTCAAATTCCCTAGGTTGACCCCTCTCTCTCTTTTCGTGTGGGACACCGAGTCGTCCAACGACCCCATGAACCTTGACCCCGACAGAGAACAGGATAAGGCAAGGCAAATGAATGACTGAGAAATTTCGTCTGACAACCGGATGCGGCAGTATACCGTCCGGTACTGCGGCAAGTGTGGGTTTCGTCAAAATTCCAACCCTAACAAAGTTTGAAAGTGCCGCAAGGTAATAGTATACTGTCCTACT
Organism: Keiferia lycopersicella; assembly: GCA_029255805.1. Taxonomy (NCBI): domain Eukaryota; kingdom Metazoa; phylum Arthropoda; class Insecta; order Lepidoptera; family Gelechiidae; genus Keiferia; species Keiferia lycopersicella. The sequence continues at coordinate 15,010,536 of JARACZ010000005.1, read as the reverse complement.
AACTTGGTTTAGTATGGAAGTTTAATTCGCTTATGTGAGACGAGCTTTTAAGCTGCCTGAGGTCGAGCTTGCCCTTAAATTTAAATTAAAGATGCCACGCATATTCGACAACTATGCGGTATTCGGCCTATTTGGCCACTTTTTTGCTTTTCGGTATTCGGCCGAATAGTATGTACAATTCGGCCGATTACCTAATAGCAAATCATGTAAAAAAGACATGTTATTTAACGCAAAATGACGACCGATGTGGCGCAGTGATAGTGCGACTGCCTCTCACGCAGAAGGTTCCGGGTTCGTTTCTCGGTGGGTCACTCACAAAGTTGATATTTATCACTTTGTGAATGTGTTCCCAGTCTGGTTAGGACATTGCGGGCTGAACCACCCGATTGTCCGTAAGTGAGATGGTTCCGTGTTTCGGATGACACGTTAAGCCGTAGGTCCTGGTTGCTGTCTATGATTATTTAGACGGCGGTCGTTACACAACCATGTCAGAAGCCTGCTACTTGTAGTAGGCGGTTGAAAAAATCTGACATTAGGGTTCATCGGGTCGTTGGACGACTCGGTGTTCCACACGGAAACAAGACTCAAAATCATGTATTTATTTCCAAATTACAACATTTTAGTTGTTAAAATTAATCAGTGCTAAGTTGTGATGGATAAAGTCGAGCTCTTCAGCATTTTTTGGTATCAAGCGATTCCGCTTTTCATCGTAAACGTAACCAGCCTTAGAAAATAACCTCTCACTATAAACGCTACTAATTATTTCAGGCGAATTAAGATAAACTTTTGTGAATGTCTTATTCCAGCTTACGCGCCCCCGCCAAGCCCGGCCGATTATTCGGCACTTCGGCCGACATCCCGAATGTTGCCGAATGTTCGGTATTCGGCCAATTCACTATTCGTGGCACTCTAAATTAAATTACTTGTGTTTCAGTGGCTGAGCTTTTAAGTCACATACACTTTTACACTCCCAGCCAGCACTCTGAGTTCCGTGTTTCGGATGCCACGGTAAGCCGTAGGTCCCGATAGCAGTCTATAAATATAAAAACTTTGACGCTGGTCATTACTCAACCATGTCAGAGGCCTGCTACTAGTAGTAAGACGGTTGAAAATCTGAACTGCTGAAAGTAGTGACGTCCCATACGAAAAGAAAGAAGATTCCTTTTATTTGGATTGAATTGAGTTTGGATTTGTTATATTTTGTCATGCTGTCAGTGTTTAAACAAAGACCTTAAAACCTGATTTTATATAAATTCTGGGACTCTTCTCTTCTCGAAATGAGGGACACCGAGTCGTCTAACGACCCAATGTACCCTAGTGTCAGAATTTTTCAACTGCCTTCTTCAAGGAGCATGCTTCTGACATGGTTGTGTAACTACCGCCTTCTAAGTAATCATAGACAGCAACAGGGACCTACGGCTTAACGTGCCATCCAAAACACGGAACCATCTTTCTTACTGATAATCGGGTGGTTTAGCGCGCAATTTCCCAACCAGACTGGGAACAAATTCACAAAGTGATAAATATCAACTTTGTGAGTGACCCACCGAGAATCGAACATGGAACCTTCTGCGTCACACTACCACTGCGCCACATAGGTTGCCCCCTAAAAGAGAAGAGGTAATTACTTATGTTCAGTCATTCAGCTCATCTTATCAAACTTTGATGTCCGCCAATCATGAAAATGATGGATCGCATCGTGATTGAATGTCAATCAGTCGGGCAGATTGATTGGGTGACAACCAATCACGATGCGGCGAAAGGGTTTTATTTGGAGATTATTGTCACATTGAAGTAAATACACTAGGGTTCATGAGGAAGTTGTTATGAGGAAAAGGAAGCGGAATAGGAAGTAACAACCTGAAACTTAGAGGATGCGGACGAGGAAACGTTCGAAAGAGACAAGGAACGAAAAAAAGCATGAAAAATTATACTTTTGTTCACACTGTTTAGCATAAACTATGAGGATAGGCATTTCCGTAATTTGTGAGGATGCGGAAGCGGAACAGGAATTTTAAACATTATTTTATATGGAAGCGGTAGCGTAGCGGATGAGGAACTTCAAAAATTGCGGAACTTCCGCATTATGAGGATGCGGAAGAGGAATCCTCATCAACACTAGTATAAATCATAGATGCAGCGCCACTGTCATAGTGAGATGTGATAACTTTTTTAAAAAGAGAACCGACTTTGACGGACGTCAAACCTGCGACCTCCATTTTTTGTCGGTTAGTATGCCTAAAACCTTCTTCAAAGTCGGACAAATACTTTTCTGAGAACCGCATCAAAATCGGTTCATCCAAACGCGAGATAATCAATCATACGTACATACATACAGACATCATGAACATCGGGTGCAACTGCTGGATAGGCTGCTAATAAATAAATAGAAGTACCTATTTAACATTGGCAATAGGGACTTTTCTATCTGCCTGTACCTAACAGATATCGCGCTACATAGTTTATGATGCCATACCAGATGGCGTTGCGCTATGTTTACGAGTATATTTTGATATTTGAATTATATTCATACTCAACTAGACAAAATGCTTTACCTTGGAAAGAAACTTTTTAAGTATAGCGCAGCGCCATCTATGTATCCTTGAAAACGAGCTAGAAAATTTCCTGTACACCGACAGTTACGTAAAACAAATAACCATTATTCCTAAACCGAACTAATAATTTAGTATAACGTTTTTAACACACAACGTAGCATTTAATCTATTCTTTAAACTAATGGAATCGGTATTAAAACATCTATGACTGACAGATAACAGTGTAGGTAAGAGACGATCAAATGATACATCTGTCTGACAGGCGCATACGTTACGTTACAGATGCGCTAAAATGCGCAGCAACGTACGTAAGTGTGGTAGCCACCTTAGGTACAAAGTGTTGAGTCACTCGTACCATTTGCTAGCTTTTTGCTGACTAACGCGAAGGTCTAGAAAGCTAAAGGTCCCTTTAAGACATATTATATAAGGTGTAAAAATATTAGCTGCAAATATTATAAGGGGTGAATCAGCCCATGAAACCGAACAACTTTTCCCAAGGAACTTAGGTCGAAATATGACAAAAAAATTTGGACCTCCCATGCAAAACTACCGACCGACCAGGTCAATTTGACGACCGATGTGGCGCAGTGGTAGTGCGACTGCCTTTGACGCAGAAGGTTCCGGGTTCGATTCTCGGTGGGTCACTCACAAAGTTGATATTTATCACTTTGTGAATTGGTTCCCAGTCTGGTTAGGACATTGCGGGCTGAACCACCCGATTGTCCGTAAGTAAGATGGTTCCGTGTTACGGATGGCACGTTAAGCCGTAGGTCCCGGTTGCTGTCTATGATCACTTAGACGGCGGTCGTTATACAACCATGTCAGAAGCCTGCTACTTGTAGAAGGCGGTTGAAAAATTCTGACACTAGGGTTCATCGGGTCGTTGGACGACTTGGTGTCCCACACGAAAGAGAGAGAGTCAATTTGTATGGGAGGTCCAAAAAATTTTCTAATATTTTTACGCCTTATAATACTAGCCCAGTTATGCGCAACCGCGACTTCGATTTTCTCTACACTTGTAGACAAAATTAATCACTGGCTTCGATAAAATCTATACGATTTGGCACTTGTCTGTAGCTACGCTATCGCAGTGTCGTTCGTAGAGTATGGTATGGGGAGTGACGTTTCTAGTATGGATCTGACAGACCGCTGCGATATTTTAATTCTCCATTGTGCGTTAAGTGTGTGATCCGCCTAATATTCATTATTCGTCTAAAATGAGGTGAAACTGTTCTACGTATATTCGTATACTGGCATCACACAGCGAAACGGCCCAATCAGCTTCATTTTAGTTAACAGCTTGAGGCAAATCACCCTAATTTACGGCGAAAAAGCAACCTGTTATTCACAAGTACAAAGAAAGGTAACCCACATTTTTCATTTTACAGCTCATACAAACCAACATGTTATTAAATATACAAAAAACCCTCTAAACAGGCAACCACTCCTCTTGAAATCACGTAAAGTCGCGTGCTAATGACTATTATAGAGAGAAAAACCTGTGGTTTTCGTTGAATTAAAAAATCAATGTTACTTACTAATTTAAATACTATTGTAAATTCAAATTAGTTTGGTCCAGTCTTGGTTTCACCCATTTTTATCCATAGTATTTGTATAGGAAATTATTAAAGAGATTCCTAAAACTGCAGCCTCCTAAAAAGCTATTACAGTCTTTTTATCTCAAGAATGCGCGTTAGCCATACTCTCTCTCTTTTTGCTTAAGACACCGAGTCGTCCAACGAAAAGAGAGAGAGATAACACACACAAGTATGGCCCGCACTCGTGAGATAAAAGGTATGTACGCTGCTGCTATACCTAGGGCTTACACTCTCGCAATCCTGCGGGATCGCGGGATCCCGAGCCACTTCCTTGCCTTGTCAATTCCTTGTAGTGTGTATGTGAATCTTTCTCTTTTCGAGTGGGACACCGAGTCGTCCAAAGTAGGTAAAGCGTAAAATAAAGTAAGTTTTATAAAATAACATTTTGCGTGTTTATTTAATTAATCTGGTAGCCATTTTCATGTTCTAAATTTTATGTGGTACCATATTTTATCACCTAATGGTCTGGGCTTGCTCACATTTTGTTTTTTACGCCGTGTTGTCAATCGAAAACAAATTAGTTTCTCTTGTCATGTGGAACACCAAGTCGTGCAACGACCTAATGTCTGAATTTTTCAATCGTCTTCTACAAGTAGAAGGCTTCTGACATGGTTGTGTACCGACCGCCGTCTATGTAATCATAGACAGCAACCGGGACCTACCATCCGAAACACGGAACTTACTTACGGACAAAATAATCATAAGGATCCCGAATCGGATAGTTCGATCCCGCGAATAAATGCGGGATTGGGCGAGCTGTGGGATATGAATACAGAAATCCTTAGCTGTACCACAAGAATGTGATTATGGTAATAAGTGACTCATAGGCGGGTCGCACACTTACGACAATGCGCTAAATCATCGCAGCGGTCTGTCCGATCCATACTAGGAATGTCAATCAATCCCCATACTAAAACCGCTCAACCGCTGTCGACGCTTCGCTATCGCAGCGTCGTCCCGACGAGTGCGGTTTTAGTATGAACAGTGACGTTTCTTGGATCTGGCAGACGGCTACGATATTTTAGCGGTCCGTCGTACGTTAAGTGTGCGATCCGCCTTACTGGAGGGCTGTAAGCAATAAAAAATCAATTTAAAAGATTATTCCGCTTTCCTTTGGTCTTATTTTTACTGAATCATTACAAAAGGCAAGTTACCGCCATGAATTAATTGGTATAATTACACAAATGGTATAATGTTGGACGGTTTCTAGTAGGTAAAACGTAAAATAAAGTAATTTTTATAAAATAACATTTTGCGTGTTTATTTTATTAATCTGGTTGCCATTTTCATGTTCTTCATTTTTACCATACCATATTTTATCAGCTAATGGTCTGGTCTTCCTCAGATTTTGTTTTTTACGCCGTGTTCTCAATTGAAAACAGATTAATCTCTTTTTTCTTGTGGAACACCGAGTCGTCCAACGACCCAATGTACCTACCCTATTGTCTGAATTTTTCAACCGGCTTCTACAAGTACCAGGCTTCTGACATGGTTGTGTAACGGCCGCCGTAGTAATCATAGACAGCAACCGGGACCCACGGCTTAACGTGCCATACGGAACCATCTTTCTTACGGACAATCGGGTGGTTCAGCCCGCATTGACCTAACCAGACTGGGAACAAATTCACAAAGTGATAAATAGCAACTTTGTGAGTGACCCACCGAGAATCGAACTCGGAACCTTCTGCATCACAGGCAGTCGCACTACCACTGCGCCACTTCGGTCGTCCAAATTACATAAACAAATTAATGAAACATCCAGATTTAAAGCCTCTACTATTGCAAATTAACTTAAACCATTGTAAATTTTACTTACGAACTCACAGACATAAAATATTTATTCGTTTCATAGAAAACGCTTAACTTTTCAATTTCATTTGCGAGCTTAGTTCTCTGCTTTAGGTTTGAAACTTTTATTGTAAAAGACTTAGAGAAGATTTGCAAAAAGCTTACGTTTCTGCTTGAGAAACTTTGTAATCTACCTTGTACAACAATGTAGTTCAGGCTGATCGCACACCGGTGCGCTAACGTATTGTAGTGGTCTGTCAGATCCATACTATAAACTCACTCCCCATACTAAAACCGCACTCGACGGACGACGACATGTAATTATATATATATTTTTTAAATATTCACTTTAATAGCTACATGCTAGTAAGTTACATGCTGTGTGGTCAGTCTGGCCGGCCCCGAGGCAGTGCCTTTTTTATCCCACTCGTGCCGCGTTTCTACTAGGAACATAAAATTGTTATAAAAAAGAAAAAAATTGTGTCTGACAATTTTCTCTTTTTTACAATGACTAATTTATTTTTAGCGACAGTATTGTATTGTAAATTTTTGACTTTCTGAAAGCGTTCGTTGTGAATCTACTTGGAAATAAACGATTGAAATTTGAAATTTGAAATTTGACGACGCTGCGATAGCGCTGCGTCGACAGCGGTTGAGCGGTTTTATTATGGGTATTGACATATCTAGTATGGATCTCACAGACCGCTGCGAAGTTTTAGCGCTCCGTCGTGCGTTTAGTGTGTGATTCGCCTACGATAAAACGCAATCGTAAGTAAATCGATTGCTAGATGTTTCAGAAAGTTACTTAAAATAATAGTTAATTGTTACGATAATTATGAAGACTGGGTACATACATATGCCATCTACTTATATCACCTATTAAAAATAATAAAAAAAATAATATCCAAATGAACATTGAAGTAACTGTCAACACGACGGACTGCTAAAATATCGCAGCGATCTGTCAGATCCATACTAGAAATGTTAATCCCTATACTAAAACCGCTCAACCGCACTCAACGCAGCGCTATCGCAGCGTCGTCCGTCGAGTGCGATTTTAGTACGGGGTGTGTCGTTTCTAGTATGGATCTGACAGTCCGCTGCTATATTTAAGCGGTCCGTCATGCGTTAAGTGTGCGATGTGCCTAAATTCGATATGAATATGACAACTAACACGGAAAATATTTGATGCCATATTTAAACAATAGGGACGTTATTTTCCAGATTGTAGTAAGTACACATATAACATACATACATACATATATCACGCCTTTATCCCTTGCGGGGTAGGCCGAGCGTTAACGGCCGTAAGAATACGGTCGCTATCGCCACGTCTGACATTTGTGAGGATTGTTTTCCAAGGTTGTTTCAGAAAACATGTGTATCACTATAGTGACAGGTTGTCAGCCTGTCGCCTAAAAAATTGTAATACACCAATACCCTCGAGTCCCTTAGTCGCCTCTTACGACACCCGCGGGTAGGATATGGGGTGATGCTATTCTAAGCCGGAATCACACGGCAAGAACAACAATTATTTAACCTATCCTGAAACGGCTCTCAAAATAATATTGTATGTATAAATATGACTTAGTTAATCAAAACAAAAAAGTACATTTTATGAATGCCATTTATTAAATCATTAAAGTACCTAATAGCTAAAATAAATTATATCACTCAAACAAAATCAAACCATCAAATATGTACAAACATCGATTCCCTATGGTACCTAACTTACTTTCCTATTGGATGTAAACTTACATGCACATATCACGTCTATATCCCTGTCGGGGTAGGTAGAGCGTTAACGAACGTAAAATTACGGTCATTATCGCCATGTCTGTCAATTTTTTGGGGGTTGTTTCAGATAAGCCGTGTATCGCTATAAGACAGGTTGTCAGCCTGTCACCTAAAATTGCAATACATATGAAGTCACAATACAATACATGTAAAACGTAAACATTATTAACTTAAATATGTAGAACAAAATATTGCCCTGACTCATGTAGTCAAGTCAAGTCAAGAGATAAATCAAAGAAGAAATCTGATCTAATTATGCCAGCGCTAGCAATCATAATATTATTATGCCAGCACTGGCAATTATTTGCCTTATAATTATGCCAGCACTAGCAATCACAATGGTATTATGCCAGCACCAGCAGGCAAGATGGTATATGCCGGCACTGGCAATTATTATTAGGTTTTTGGGTGGTTTTCCTGTTCAGGAGGTCCGGCTGATTAGCATGTAACATGCTTTTTTTTTAAATATTGCTTTTAATTTAATTGATTCCATAAATTGATGGTGGTGACGTAAGTTACATGCTGTGTGGTCAGCCTGACCAGCCCCGAGGCAGTGCCTTTTTTTTTTTTTTTTTTTTATCCCACTCGTGCCGCGATTCTATTAGGAACATAAAATTGTTATTGTTACTATGACTAATTCACTTATTCAGTGACCGTATTGTAATTTAACTCTATGACATTCTAAAAGCATTCATTGTGAATCTACTTGGAAATAAACGATTGAATCTTGAATCTTGAATCTTATTATGCCGTAGTGAGATTTCACTAGTTGCCTATATTGAAGACAGGGAGATGTTGTGATAAGAAAAGTAGCTTCCCCTTTCCAAAGTTTTATGGACGATGCCTTTTAAATGAAAAAAAGAAATTGAAAAATAATAATAATAGACGTCGCTAAGATAGTCGCTTCGAGACAAAATTACGCCGATAGCTCAGTGGTAGAGCAGTGGGCTGGTACCCGACGCGGCCCGGGTACGATTCCCGGTCGATGTTTGTAAATTTTTCAATTTCCTATTTTCATTTATGAGAATAATATAGCACTGTGTGTGCAGAAAATCCCAAGAAAGACGATGTCCTTATCACATATTTTGACCTCTACAGGTTATGTTACTTATGAATAACGTGCCGTTTTTTCATTATCAGTCAGTGTTAAAATTTCGCCTTGTCAAAACTGCCTACTAAGTCCCATTTAATACTTCATGCTTCTTAGTTCCTTTTCGTACTTCTTGCTGTAGGTCCTGTTGGGGTCATACTTGTTGCACAGTTGCTCCCAGATCTCAGGGTCCTTGTCAATGTAGTATTTGATCACCTTCTTCATGCCCTTCATCTGGGATTCCGTGCATTTTGCACAATAGGTCTGGAGGGCGTCGGAGATGTGGGCTGAAAAGTAACAAAATTACAAATATTTGATATAATTTTTAGGTATTTTTTCTAAAATGGAAAAATGAAGTCAATTGATAAGAAAGAAATCAGAAAATGTACAGCAGCGCTCTCAAAGGCAAAGATAACAAGTAAATTAAATTGAAATATTATTGAAAGTGTATTTTAAACTTTCGGACCAATAAGAACCGTTTCAACCTGGGAAAGACTCATATGTACAAATGTTATTCTACGAGTACTTAGCACAATGTTTTAATTTACTTTGTTATATTTATTTATTAATTTAAATACACACATTTCAGTTCCTTTCCTTCAGCCGTGCATTTGCCCTGGTCCAGCATGCACTTGGAGTACGCTTGCATCAACCTCTTGTTTTCAATAATGGCGTCCAGATCCATTGAGTCGTATTTGTCGGTGTACTTCTCCGAGCCCATCCTGTCTTCCCATCTTCTCCCATCCATCTTCTTCATCTCTTCTTCCCATTTCTTGTAGCCCATCTTTTGCATCTCGTCTTGCCATTTGTTTCCGTACGTCTTTCTCATTTCTTCTTCCCATTTCTTGTCTCCCATCTTCTTTTTTTCCTGTTCCCAATTGTTTCCATAAGTTTTTCTCATCTCTTCGTCCCATTTGTTTCCGTACATTTTATTCATACCTTCTTGCCAGTTTTTGAGGTACGTTTCCTTCATCTGCCCCTGCCATCTGTTGCAATACATGTTCTTCATCTCCTCTTCCCATTTGTTACCACCCATCCTTTTCATTTCCTCCTCCCATTTGTCGCCATACATTCTCCTCATCTCGTCTTCCCATTTATTTCCGTACATGTTTTTCATCACCTCTCCCCATCTCCTCCCTTCCATTCTCCAATCTTTGCTGTTTTCCCAATTCATCATTCTATCTTCGGCCAGAACATTGGCGATGGCCAAAACGACGATGACGGCAAACAGCTTCATTCTAGAATACAAAATTTTATTACTTTTCTAACGCTTCCGTTTTTTACCATCTAGGGGAACTATAGTTACATACATGAATCACGCCTATATCCCTGGCGGGATAGGCAGCGCGGTAACAACCGTAATTTTATTATAGTTGGTGCTATAAAACTCCTATGTTTTGTATTAGTTTATGATTATTTCAAATAAATATGAATATAAGACCCACCTAAACAACAATAATAAAATATACAAAACAGAACTGGGGGGACGATTCAAACAATTTCAATAAAAAATAAAAACTTTCATTGCTCGGATATTGTACAAGGCTTTTGATAGTCCCCAAACAAAACAAAGCTCTCAATCGACTAACTAACTAGATATTTGAAAAACTACCAGAACTCTGCGATATTTGAAATGCTACTTTCAGTAAAGGTCGAAAGAATACTGGCATATTCATTAACATTTAACAACAAACCAGAATCTGATCTGCAATAAAATCACACACACACACATATCACGCCTTTATCCCTTGCGGGGTAGGCAGATCGTTAACGACCGTAAGAATACGGTTGCTATCGCCACGTCTGACATTTTTGAGAATTGTTTTCTAAGGTTGTTTCAGAAAACATGTGTATCACTGTAGTGACAGGTTGTCAGCCTGTCGCCTAAAAATTGTAAAACACCAATACTCTCGAGTCCCTTAGTCGCCTCTTACGACACCCGCGGGAAGGATGTGGGGTGATGCTATTCTAAGCCGGCATCACACAGCATTCTAAGCCGGCATCACACGGCATCTAAGCCGGCATCATACGGCAATAAAATCAAGTTGACATTAAAACTAATGTAAATAAAATTTCTTTTTCAAGTAAGTTTAATTAAAAAAACGATAATGCCGTTTTGTAAGTATATAGCGCTGTCAATGTGGCCAAGTTCTGGGCTGCGACGGTGTAGTGTCTGCCATCGACACGCTAAGAAGAAGAAGTATATACAGCCTATAACTAAACATAGTTTAACAAAGTTATGAAAACAAAGAGTACATTTTATGTTCCGTCTGTTACCTACAAAAACAACAAAAGTTATTATAGTGGAGGGAATTACGGATTTAACTAAAAAATTTTTTATGGAGCAGTGAGCTTCATCTTATATGTTCCTTGAGTAATTCTAAGCATTTCTAGTCCGGGAGACAATAAAAAAGTTCGGTCTGGTCGGGGAGGGGGGGGTACAAAGATGGCCGCCACCCGTCATCTTTAAAAAAATCTTTTTTCGTTCCGGTGGCTACTGTGGCAAGATTGGTATCATTTTCGTATAAACCGAAGACGTAGAATTCATTTCTGATATAAGGATTTTAAAATTCCATAGTAATATTACAAATAAAACGTAAAAACGTGAAAATTTAGGTTGCAGATTTTTGCTTTGAGAGCTAATAACTTTTGTATAGTAACAAAAAACTCCTAATAAAAAATATTAGAATAAAGCGTAACTCATGCAGACTATATAAATATATAGTTTATGCTACATCTTCATACAAAAAGATGCTAAAAAAAATTATGACCGCAGTGGTGTATGCGCGCGTACTCATGTCGCATTCGCGGAGGGAATTACGGATTTAACTATTTTTTTTTTTTGGCGCTATGAATTTCATCTTATAATGTTCCTTGAGTAATTCTAAACATTTCTAGTCCGGGAGACAATAAAAAAGTTCAGTCTGGTCGGGGAGGGGGGGTACCAAGATGGCCGACACCCGTCATCTTTAAAAAAAATCTTTACTTGTCTTGTTGGCTACTAGGGCAAGATTGGTATCATTTTCGTATAATCCAAAGACGTAAAATTCATTTCTGATATTTGGTTTTTAAAATTCCATAGTAATATTATCAATAAAACGTAAAAAAGGTTCTTAATTATTTAGGTTGCAGATTTTTGCTTTGAGAGCTCATAACTTTTGTATAGTGACAAAAATGTCCAAATAAAAAATACTGTAATAATGCGTAGTTTATGCAGATTTCGAGAATATTCACATGTAATAATGTTCTATTGTAAAAATATTGTGAAATAAATAAATTACTGCAACCCAGAAGGTAACTTTACTTGCGTTAGGTGGAATTTATCTTGCAAAATGGTCGAGTAGGTACATAATACTCGTGTATCTATGTTTAAGTATTACTTACTTAATAATTCATTTGATGATGGCAAGTAAAACACTTTCTATACATTATTATAATTTAATTTAATGAGCGCAGTTTCCGGCACACAGGCATAATTCTGTGCACTTTAATTTTCTTCAATTTTCATGACGACTGGCAGTACTGCGTCTCTGTAGACGGTGAACAGTCTGATTTCTTCCCCGTCACCTGTGGGGTGAAACAATGGTGTGTTCTAGCGCCCACACTGTTCGCCTTATACTTTGCAGTTGTAGTCAAAGAAGTCCTAAATACTGTTTCCCAAGGAGTCCGCATCCGTTTCATCAGATGACAGTCTTTTTAACCTGGCTAGACTTAAGGCGCGCACTAAAGTCTCGTTTGCATTGATTACTGAGATCATCTATGCTGATGACTTGTGCTTTCTTGCAGAATCCCCAGACGGCCTGCAACAGCTTATGTCCGTTTTTCACCAAGCATGCTGTAAATTCGGCCTGAAGATCAGTGTCAAAAAGACGGAAGTGATGTCCTTAGACCCGCATGGTCGCGAGACACTGGTGATTATGCTTAATGAGGATATGCTGAAACAGGTTGATAAGTTTCGTTATCTGGGGAACACTATAACATCTAAGTGTAACCTTGATGCTGAGATCAACAGCAGAATCAGTGCTGCAGCTGCAGCATTTGGGAAGTTGTGTTCCAAGGTTTTCTGCTCGCATGACCTAAAGCTAGCCACAAAAATCTCTGTATATATGGCGATTGTGCTGCCAAACCTTCTACACTCCTCCGAGACTTGGTATATGTATCGTCACCACATACGCACTCTGGATCGCTTCCACCTAAAATGCATTCGCACCATCATGAAGATCAGATGGTCCGACCGAGTGCGCAATACCGAAGTTCTGAGACGAGCCAATGTTGGTGGCATTGAGGCCTATCTAATGCGTCGTCAGCTTCGGTGGTGCGGTCATGTATCCCGGATGTCGGAGGAGAGAGTGGCGAAGCGCATCTTTTACTCTGAGCTAGAGGAGGGCAAGCGAAAGCACGGCGGACAACTCCTCAGATATAAAGATGTTCAGAAACGACACATGAAAAGATGCAACATTGAGCCCACTCAATGGGAGGGTCTGGCAGTACAGCGCCCCGAATGGCGCGGGATGGTTAAGAGGCAAGACCGCGAGTTTGAGGAACGGCGTAAAGCAGACCTCGGCGCTAAGCGCGATGAGCTGAAGGCCCGTCCACCCGTCGCCATTAACTATAATTATGTAAGTGGCAAACTCATGTGTCCACACTGTGCACGGGAGTTTACTGCCAAAATTGGCTACAATAGCCATCTCCGGGCGCAGCAGCGCCAATCTGATTAGGAGTCAAAGTGGTCGCCATGACCGGAATCGGTCGGAGAGATCATCATTATCATCATCATCACTTTAACATAAGATACACGAGTATTATGAACCTACTCGACCATTTTGAAAGATAAATTCCGCCTAACGCAAGTAAAGTTACCCTTCTGGGTTGCAGTAATTTATTTATTTCACAATATTTTTACAATAGAACATTATTACATGTGAATATTCTCGAAATCTGCATAAACTACGCATTATTACAGTATTTTTTATTTGGACATTTTTGTCACTATACAAAAGTTATAAGCTCTCAAAGCAAAAATCTGCAACCTAAATAATTAAGAACCTTTTTTACGTTTTATTGATAATATTACTATGGAATTTTAAAAACCTAATATCAGAAATGAATTTTACGTCTTTGGATTATACGAAAATGATACCAATCTTGCCCTAGTAGCCAACAAGACAAGTAAAGATTTTTTTTAAGATGACGGGTGTCGGCCATCTTGGTACCCCCCTCTACCTGACCAGACTGAACTTTTTTATTATTTCCCGGACTAGAAATGTTTAGAATTACTCAAGGAACATATAAGATGAAATTCATAGCGCCAAAAAAAAAAAACAATTGTTAAATCCGTAATTCCCTCCGCGAATGCGACATGAGTACGCGCGCATACACCACTGCGGTTATAATTTTTTTCAGCATCTTTTTGTATGAAGATGTAGCATAAACTATATATTTATAAAATCTGCATGAATTACGCTTTATTATAGTATTTTTTATTAGGATTTTTTTGTTACAATACAAAAGTTATTAGCTCTCAAAGCAAAAATCTGCAACCTAAATTTTCACCTTTTTACGTTTTATTTGTATATTACTATGGAATTTTAAAATCCTTATATCAGAAATGAATTTTACGTCTTTGGTTTATACGAAAATGATACCAATCTTGCCATAGTAGCTACCGGAACGAAAAAAGACTTTTTTTTAAGATGACGGGTGGCGGCCATCTTTGTACCCCCCCCTCCCCGACCAGACTAAACTTTTTTATTGTCTCCCGGACTAGAAATGCTTAGAATTACTCAAGGAACATATTAGATGAAGCTCATTGCTCCACAAAAAAAAAATGGGTTTAGTATGGGAGCGATCCGTAATTCCCTCCACTATTAGTTTTTTCTTTCGTATGCTTTGTAAATATAAGTTGAGTCGCCCGGCTGCTACATTTTGTATGGGAGTTCAAAAAAATTCTTTCATATTTCGACCTATGTTCCTTGGGAAAAGTAGTTAAGTTTCTTGGGCTAATTCGCCCCTTGAAATATTTGCACCTGATTTTTTATACCCTGTTTTACAAAGTATTATCAGAAGTTACCTAACTATTACTTATTATGTAAGGTGTAAAAATAATCGCTGCATATATTTAAAGGGGTGAATCAGCTCATGAAACTGAACAACATTCCCCAAGAAACATAGTTCGAAATATGAGAAATTTTTTTGGACCTCCCATACGAATTGACTTGGTCGGTTGGTAATTTTGTATGTGAGGTCAAAAATTTTCTTTCATATTTCGACCTATGTTCCTTGGGGAAAGTAGTTCAGTTTCTTGGGCTAATTCACCCCTTAAAATTTGCAGCAATTTTTTTACACCCTGTTTTACAAGTATTATCAGAAGTTACCTAACTATTATTTATTATATTACAGTTACAGTAAATACTTGGTAAATAAACTTCACTTTCTCAACCGCTTTACTTACTTGGTCACTTCTATAATTCACAAGAAGAAAATCCTTTTTCAATCTGTACACTTAGCACAATAGTTGATTGTAAACTGTTGAATTATCAATAGCTCTCAGTTATTTTATACTAACGAACAGTAATGATAATGAAATGATGAATATTCAGTGATCACTAGTTGCGTGATATCGGTCGAACTACCTACTTGTGAACAACTAGTAGTAATTTTTAATCCTTGCTAGGAAAAACAATAATTAAAAATCAATGGGTATTGTCTGTTCACAGCATGTTTTAACATTTTAGAATTTAGAACAATACATAATTACATTACTACATAGTATAAAGCAAAGTTGCTTTTCGCGTCTGTCTGTATGTGTGTTTGCATAAATCTTTAAAACTACACAACTGATTTTGATGGAGCTTTTAGATAGAGTGATGGAAGAGGAAGGTTTTTATGTATAATACTTGCCAGCAAAAATCCTTACTCCCACGGGAAAATGAGTTGCAGCAGGCGCAGCCGATGGGGCAGGCCGCTAGTAGGTACATAATATATCACGCATTGATCCCTTGCGGGTTAGGCGTTCACGACCGTAAAAATATCGCCAAGTTTCACAAATCATCGAGGGCTGGTTGAGAAAATGGTGTACCACTATAGCGACAGGTTGTCGCCTAAAATTGACTATATAATCTTCGGGTCTCTTAGTCGCCTCATACGACACTCGCGGGAAAGACGGCCTCAAGACGTAAGGCCGTGTTGCTCGAAGGGGTTTTAGGACAAATACTTAGATAATCCATTATGACGTAACTTCTTTATCTAACAACATAAGACGGTATAAGGGTAGACAGGGATAATCCAGTGAAACCATATTGCCTATTACAGGAACTCAACTAACCAGAGCTCTGTAATTTACGGAATTACGTATACGCCTCTTCGATAACGCCCTACCTAACTGTGGGAACTATAGCATATTTATTTAATTAGAAGGCGGATCGTACACTTAACGCTCGACGGAGCGCTACTACCGCACTCGACAGACGACGCTGCAATAGCGCTGCGTCAACAGCGGTTGAGCGGTTTTAGTATAGGGATTGACATTTCTGTGGATTTGACAGACCACTGAGATATTTTAGCGCTCCGTCGTGCGTTAAGTGTACGATCCGCCATCCGCCCAAGGTTAGCTGTTACTTTCATGGGCATAGATAGATGCCTAATGCTTTTACCACTAATTATTAAATAATTTTCCACTAAACCACATCTAATCATCACGTTATCTCTCTACCTACCCCGCAAAGGATAAAGGCGTGATATGTATATGTATGTCAAATACCATGAATTCAAATTTTGTTTGAATGTGGGTTTCATCACGATGTTTTTCCTTCACCGTAAGAGCAATCGGTAAATGTACGTGAGTAAAAACACATTGGAACATGGCGGGGATCAAACTTTGGTCTCACGAAATTTTTAGCTATATAATTATCATTTATAAAAAGAACATCCCATAGAAATGTAAATAAATATATCCATAGCTTCATAACGACTCTTTATTGCACCATCTGTCTACATTGCGCCATTTTTTTACTGAAGGCTTTTTTTAATTGGTGCAAGGAGAATTGCCATTGTTACCATAAATCGCCATTTTATCATTTCCCTGCAATAATATTATGAAATGCAACTGTTCTAGGAGGCAAACCTTAAACTAGATAACTTATTAAAAAGACAACCGACTTCAACGGACGTAAAAAGTACGAACCTCCATTTTTTGTCGTTAATATGCTTAAATCCTTTTCCTAAGTCTGGTAAATAAATACTTTTCTGAAAACCACATCAAAATCGGTTCAGCCAAACGCGAGATAATTGCGAACAAACATTTATACATACGAGTACATACAGGTCAAACTAAGAACCTCCTTTTTTTGAATTTAAAACTTTTAAAAAGGGGACCGACTTCAGCGGACGTCAAATTGCGAATCTCCATTTTTTACGGTTAATACGCCTAAAACCTTCGCCTAAGTCTGCCAAATACTTTTCTGAACACCACATCATAATATAATCAGTTCATAGAAACGCGAGATAATCGTGGACCAGCATACATACTTACAGGTCAATCAAACTAAGAACCTCCTTTATTTTAAGTCGGTTAAAAAGTCGGTCTGGCTTACCACTATTTGCATTCTATGACTCTATTTACATAATTGACGTTGTCTAGAATGGCTTTTGTTTTTTGTTGGCATGTTTTTCACATGCTATAAAATAGACGTACTTACCTAAAATTGTTGACAATATTAAAAGTAAACTAGTTCAAAACATAAAAATGAATACGAAACTATCACGAAAGAAAATAATATGTTGAATTAAACATTAATTTATGTCTTTTATAAGATAAAACGATTTGGCGTATCGCGCACTTAACGCACGACTGACCGCTAAAATATCGCAGCGTTTCAAAGGCTTTATTTCAACTCATAATTTATAGCTTGTTCATATAAATAGTGTCACGACCATCGCAACTATGAGAGTGCGACCATAGCTGCATGTACCTAGCATAAAGGTCAAGTTACGCTGGTTGTGACACTATCTGAGCGAACGAAGTATATTATATCCCCTCAAAAACATTAATATATAAAAAATTCCAAGTCTCGCTACTGAGCTGTTCAACCGTAAAAAGGTATGAGATCCATTTGAAACCAAGTCGGCTATCGATTTGTTCATTCGCCACTTAAGAGATCTATCTTAATTAATTACGTAATTAGTTAATAAGCATTATTTTATAGTGACCATATCAATATTTTCAATACATTTTAATGTTTACAATAAATTGAATGACTTAGCCATTGCACTAGAACAGAAGGTTAATGTGTAATACATATTAAAATTAATACATTCAGTGCGATTGCCAAACCGCTTCGAGAAAAGGATGGACGGCTGTGCCGCTTTCTAGCTCGACTTGGCGGGGGCACTGCCGTGCCCCCAGATTATTTAGCTTGCATTTTACATCTTAGGCGGATCGCAAGAAAACTCAAATCACGACAGAGGGCTAAAACATCGCAGCGGTCGGTCAAATCTATACTAGAAATGTCAATCACCATTGGGGGAGTGATGTTTCTAGTAAGGTAGTAACAGAGCGCTGTGACGTTTTAGCGCTCCGTCGTGCGTTAAGTGTGCGATCCGTCTTATATACACAATATGATGGAAAAACATTTTTCTGTACAAAAACCTGCCGCCAAATTAAAATCTTAAAATATAAAAAATATCGCAAATAAAAATTGTGAAATCTACCTCCTTCCTTAGACGCATTTTATCGTTTCATTCAAGTGGATGCGCATAGATGAAGGGCAAATTGGAATTAATTAGCAACTTTTGTTCTACATAACAGCATATTCCGTCTTCCTACTTTCTTGCTTTGAGATAGAAGGTCTCTTTCTCTCTCTTCTCTTCTCTTTTCTCTTGTCGCGTGGAACACTGAGTCGTCCAACGACCCCGTGAACCCTAGTTTCAGAATTTTTCAACCGCCTTCTACATGTAGCAGGCTTCTGACATGGTTGTGTAACGACCGCCGTCTAAGTGATCATAGACAGCAACCGGGACCTACGGCTTAACGTGCCATACGAAACACGGAAATCCACCATCTTTCTTACGGATAATTGGGTGGTTCAGCCAGCAATGTCCTAAACAGGCTGGGAACAAATTCACAAAGTGATAAATATCAACTTTGTGAGTGACCCACCGAGAATCGAACCCGGAACCTTCTGCGTCAAAGGCAGTCGCACTACCACTACGCCACATCGCTCGTCATTCATGTACATAGAAGTACAATTGATTAAAATGGCGCTGAGCCTCAATTTATTCCGCGCGAGTTTGCCCCCGAGGGTAAACCGTGGTGCATGACCTGCCCACGCTTCAATATATTTTGTAATGCTTCTGGGTATTGGTAGGCCTTTCTCACGTTTAACGCACAACGCAGCGCTATAATAACGCAACGGTAACGCAGCGGTCTGTCAGATCCATACTAGAAACGTCAATCCCCATAATAAAATGATGATGATAATGTGATGGATGAGTATGGGGATTGACGTTTTTAGTTTGTATCTGACAGACCGCTGCGTTACGGATACGTTATTTTAGCGGCGCGTTGCGCGTTAAATAAAGAAAGTCATAAATTAATTAGGTACCTATGCTTTACCAATATAGATTTTATTGAAATTCCTAGTATTGCTCTCCATATTCACTTAAATAAATAAATAAATATCTTGGACAATTCATACAGCGCCATCTAGCCCCAAACTAAGCAAAGCTTGTACTATGGGAACTAAATAGCTGATATTATTACTTATGTACTTTTTTTTGTAAATAAATGCATATTATACATAGAAAACATCCAGACTCAACACAAATATTTGAAAATATTACTTAACAAATATGTATTTGTGACCGGTGGGGATCGAACCCACGGCCCTCGGCGTAGAAGGCAGGGGTACTATCCGCTCCGCCATCAGGACAGTCAGATCGGGACTTTCTGCTATCATTCCTTTTTCTTTATATTCTATTCCAATTTCTTTATATTCTGGTAGAATAAAGCTAACCTAACCAATTTATGACTTTGAAAAAAGTCTCTCTTCTCTTTTCGAGTGGGATACTGAGTCGCCAAACGACCTGATGTATCCTGATATTAGACTTTTTCAACCGCTTAATTGAACTATAACTAGAAGAATTTGGTGGAATTGCTGAACTTATTATAAGCATAAAGAAACAAATTATTGACTACAATTCTGGCAGGACACTTACTCAGCTAACTTGGTACCTACTTCACTGGGTAATTTATAAATTACATAAATGGTCTTGTCCTTCCAAGCGACTACTTTAGATGCGACTAAGGGACTCGAGAGTATTGGTGTATTAAAATTTTTAGGCGAGAGGCTGACAACTTGTCACTATAGTGATACACATGTTTTCCGAAACAACCTTGGAAAACAATACTCAAAAATGTCGGACGTAGCAATGGCGACCGTATTCCTACAGCCCTTCACGCTCTGCCTACTCCGCAAGGGATAAAGGAGTGATATATGTATTACAAGTTTTTATTTAACTTGTTGTGTTCGTTTGTTAGCTGTTTGTTAGTTTGTCCGGGTCACAGTACAGCTGTGACGTGTGTTTGCTTTTTTTTTCAATATAAAATTTTAAGTAGCTGATTGGCGGTTGCTTTTCTATACTAAGTACTCGTATCACTTCCAAATATTTTTAATGCTCACTCATTGATACGTTAATTATTTTGCGTTTATAATTTGTTAAGAGAAATTTTGTGGTTATGGAAAACATCTAAGTTTGTAGCACAGTTTTTATTTGAGTGATTGATAATTTGGTTTTGCTTTTCAAAAATTGACACAGTCAACATATACAATGGAAAAATGGCCATGACACCCTAGTGGCTGCTGGCGGCCGCCAGTAGTTAAAAAAATGTATTTACAACAGCGTTGGTATATTTTCGCGGAAGGAAATATTATTTGCCGTGTGATGCCGGTTGCCGTGTGATGCCGGCTTAGAATAGCATCACCCCACATCTTTCCCGCGGGTGTCGTAGGAAGCGACTAAGGGACTCGAGGGCATCGGTGTATTAAAATTTTTAGGCGACAGGCTGACAACCTGTCACTGTAGTGATACACATGTTTTCTGCAACAACCTTGGAAAACAATCCTCAAAAATGTCAGACGTGGCGATATCTGCTGTATTCTTACGGCCGCTATCGCTCTGCCTACCCCGCAAGGGATAAAGGCGTGATATATGTATGTATGTATGTATTTCTTTGGAAAAGTACCGAGAGAATCGAGTTCGATCTCCGAGTTCTCCGTTGGTGGCAGCTGCTGGCAAATTGTAATAAGCTTTTGCTCTGTGTTTAGTGCCAGTCTCGCTAATAAAATAAGTTTCTTCAACAAATGACGTTGTCAGCCTGTCGCCTGGCGGATCGCACACTTAACCCTTTAACGGCCAGAGCATGTCAAATGTTTTCATTCGTTTTGAAATCTATTGCGGGTAGTTAAAGTTCAATTTTAGCTGATAACATTCTTCCCATGGCCTTATAAAGGATTAACGCAAGACGGAGCGCTAAAACATCGCATTGGTCCGTCAGATCCATACTAGAAACGCCACTCTCCATACTGAAACCGCACTTGACGGACGCGATAGCGCTGCGTCGACAGCGGTTAAGCGGTTAATATAGGGATTGACATTTCTAGATCTGATAGAACGGTGCGTCGTGCGCTAATTGTGTGATCCTTCTAAAATAAACACAGGAAAACCTCGCTCATTTTGTTCGCGTATTATATAATTATACAATATAATAAATTAATTAAAATATTATATAATAAAAGAGTTTGTAGAATTATTAGGAACTCAATATTACGAAAAGGAAAATCTCTTTAATATTAGGATAATTTTCCCTTAAAATAATTCACCCATTCCTTGTACACCCTCAGAAAACAAAAGTTCCGTGTTGCAATTTGCGTACCAGACCATACAATCATCGTTTATGGATCGTTTACTTGTTTTTATCGCTTTATTTTGTTCACTTTTCATTCGATATGTATAGCAGTATACAACATATACAATTTGATGTTACATACGCGTATGTAACATCAATTGCAACCTCGGAAAATTACCCTTTAAACCTCTGTTGCTTTTTTTGATAGGTTACATTACTAGATACGTAATCTACTATTACTTAGCGGCGCCAGTTGCGCTATGTTGCACCTTAAGTTTAATTAACGCCGATAAGCAACTCAGAGTTTAATCGCAGAGGAATCTTTCTGATCCCCTCTACTTAATATTAAAGTTTGTTCAATTTGTTCGAGGCAAACTTGGGCGGGTTATGAATTACACTGGAGAGCGATGAATTAGGGTCATGTGAAAAATAGCAAATATCTCGGAAACTAGGAATGTTAGCTTAATGAAATAAATTGGGTTAAATAGACAATTTAATGCTCCTTATATGCTGGTATTTTTTTTAAAGTCAATATAAGCTTAGAAAAAATGAAAAAGGGGAACATTCGAAGATGTTACTACGAGACTACTGCATTCGATTATGCTTTTACTAGCGGCCTGGGCAGCTGCGCCCGCTACAACTCATTATCCCGTGGGATTTTTCCCGGCAAGTATGATACATAAAGACTTTCCTCTTAAATCACTCTATCTATTTAAAAATCTGCGTCAAAATCTATTGTGTAGTTTTAAAGATTTAAGACAGACAGACGCAAAAAGCGACATTGCTTTATACTATGTAGTGATTTCTAATTTGTTGTTCAATTGTGATATGCAAACCATGTTTATAAAAATTAATAATAAGACGAATAAGTTAAAATAAGTTTTATGTACCTATTTTATAAGTAATTATTACCAACTCTCTTATTTAAGTCTTTTTAGCCTGAGATACAGGTTTATCCTAGTTCAGGCACATGATACACTTAGTCTTAATAATGTTCTAATTTAGTACACATGTAATTTGTGAAGTAAGTCTTTAATAAATCATTTTTTTTTTATGTAAATAATGTTGAATATTTGCTATTCAAGCTATTGAATTAAACTCTAAGACGGATCGCACACTTAACGCACGAGGAAGCGCTAAAATATAACAGCGATCTGTTAGATTTATACTAGAAACGATACTAAAACCACACCTTGCTGAAAAAGCAAAAAAGCGCTGCGTTGACAGTGGTTGAGCGGTTTTAGTATGGGGATTGACATTTATGACAGACCACTGTGTTATTTTAGCGCTCCGTCGTTCGTCAAGTGTGCGACCCGCCTAAGCTAAGTTTCCGAGATTATATGTGCTATTTTTCACATGACCCTAATTCATCGCCCTCCAGTGTATATACTATTGAGCTGAGCTAGACTTAATGAACTGATACGGCATTTTAAGAAGTTGGTTTAGCGCGAGTTCAGAAATGAAATTATGAAAATTTTCCACGTAGGCATTAATCTGTAGGTTAATACTTACACATATGACACCTTTATCCTTTGTGAGCAAGGCAGGCCTTTAAAAAGCTGTCGCTATCGTCTAACAAATATTGAAGGCCGTCTCAGATATTTTTTGTATCACTATAGTGACAGGTTGTCAGCATGTTGCCTAAAATTTAAACACACAGGAAATGATGATGCTTTATTAAGCCAGCATCACACGGAAAACGTATACAATGTTATTGTATTAGTACCCTTTATTGAACTTTCTGTTACGGCGTAGCAAATATGTGCTACGGCGTAGTAAACATACGCTACGGCGTAGTATATATGCGCTACGCATATACAACTACATACAGCCGTCATACAGCACATCTACCTACAGTGCAGTGGTTGGAATGGAATTCATCTTATCTTTGTGTGTATAGTAGCTCGTCTACATATATTAGCTGCAAATATTTCATGGGGTGAACCAGCTAATGAACCTGAACAACTTTCCCCATCCCATAAACCTAAATAGGGATATAGGTCGAAATATGAAAAAAAAATTGTACCTGCCATATAAAATTACCGACCGATCAAGTAAATTTGTACGGGAAGTCCAAATAATTATCCAAATCTAATTTTCTTGGGGAAAGTTGTTCAGTTTCATGAGAGAGATATTTTTAGCTTTTGCAGCAAAATTGTTTACACCTTATATATTAATTAGTAGCCTTTTACTTCTAAACGAAGGGCTTTTATAACTTGGCCCCAAAATGAAAATTGAATATTGTTCAATCGAGCTTTGTTATGATAATGTATATCCAATATTCAACAACAACCTTAACATCTTTAATTAATTTGGATAATGTTATTTTTCAGGAAACATTACGTTTTAAAATCAGTATAAGTAAAGGTATAAAAATATTACCTGCAAAAATTTTAAGAGGTGAATCAGCACATGAAATTGAACAACTTTTCGCAAGAAACATAGGTCGAAATACGAGAAAATTTTTCGAACCTCCCAAATTGATTTGGTGGGTTGATAATTTTGTATGGGAGGTCTAATTTTTTTTTTCATGTTTCGACCTATAATCTTTGGGGAAAGTTGTTCAGTTTCATGAACTGGTTCACCCCTTAAAATATTTGCAGCAATTTTTTTACGCCCTGATAGGGCCCTCTAATTTTTGTCTGTCGTGGCAATAGCGACCGTATTCTTACGGCCGTTAACGCTCTGCCTACCCCGCCGCCGTATGTATGTATTTTCTTCTATTTAATGTTGTTAATATCCGTCTTTCGTTCCGCCGTTATTTATTTGAGCTTGTATATTATGAATGAGATCAAAGTTACTTGCTCAAGGCGAAAGCTTTGATTTTTATTCGGCTTTCCATAATTTGTAATTTTACATACACATACATACACAAATCACGCATTTATCTCTGGCGGGGTAGGCATAGGCAGAGCGCTAATGACCGTAAAATTACGGTCATTATAGCCTCGTCTGACAAATGTTTGAGTCGTTTCAGATAAGTCGTGTATCACTATAGTGACAGGTTGCCAGCCTGTCGCCTAATATTGCAATAAACATGAAACCCTCAAGTCCCTTAGTCGGCTTCTACGACACCCACAGGAAAGAAATGGGGTGATGCTATTCTGAGCGGCATCACACGGCAATTTTAATCACGGCAATTTTTAATTTTTATCTCTAAAAATGGTTTGAAAACTGCGTTCCAAATAAATACACCGGGTGCCTAGGTTTCAACGGGTCGTTCAGCGATTCTGTGTCCCAGTAACAGAGATATTACAGAGGAAATGAAGTAGTCCTCGTATTTTAAGCGGTGGACCTCGGCAATATTGCAAAACCACTACAGAGTTCGGCGGATGGCACACTTGACGCACGACGGACCGCTAAAATGTCGCAGCGGTCTGTCAGATCCATACTAGAAATGTCAATCCCCATACTAAAATCACTCTAACGCTGTCGACACAGCGCTAGCGCAGCGTCGTCCGTCGAGGTTTTAGTATGGGGAGTGACGTTTCAAGTTCGGATCTGACAGACCGCTGCGATATGTTGGCGCTCCGTCGTGCGAATAACGTTTGCAATATGGATCTGACAGACCGCTGCGATGATTTAGCGCTCCGTCGTGCGATCCGCCTTTACGAACGTGCTTTAGTTAGACAAATGCGTTACGGATGGACTAAAAATGTGCAGCCACAGACATCCAATGTGAGAAACCACCTTATACAAACAGAGATACAATTTGTGCTGAAAGTCAGTAATAGAACAATTAGGATTGTTGGTTCATCCTTCAGCGTGTTTGAACAACGTCCTAATTTGTGGAGGGAATTAACTTGACAACTCATTTCCATCCGAGTTATGTAGATTTTATGTTTTTTTGTTTATAGTCACCGCTCTGCTTAAAAGTTAAAATGTAAGAATAAAAAAATAAAATAAAAGGAGATTAACGAATGAGATATATAAGACGAGTGTTAGTGGAAATGTTGGAAGGGGAAGGCCGCGAAGAACCTGCCTGGATCAAATCGGGGACGTTCTGAAGAAAGGTCAGGTCAGAAGTACCCGAAACCGACGAGCGTGCATGAAAATACTGATGAATGTAGAAGAAGTTATAGACGTCAGGATCGTAGCAAGTGGAAGGAAATAGTCTCCGCCTACGGGAAAGAGGCGTAATTCATGTAAAAAAATTACATGAAAACCAATCCATGGTGTTTGACCAACCTTTAACTCGTAATTTTCGAATTTTGGACTACAGGCCTAATACCTCGTTTTCTACACCTGTGGTATCTTTACACCCTATATTTTCTCTGCCATTAGGTCTTATAGATTAACATAGGGCTTAGAACCTTACTTTTAAGAAACAAAGTCCATTTTCCACCAACGCCTGATTCGCTGAAACAATAGGTATCGTTGAGCAGGCAATTCCATTTAATTAATACCTCGGAGAATATTAAATCAAGCGAACAGTCCCTAAAACCTACCACGACACAGAATAAAAGCGAAAACCAGCGACACTTTTACAAAAACGCGATACAAAGCGTCCTGCGTAGGACAAAAAGTTCACAAGTGCTAACAAAAGCGGTGATGGAAACAAACTGCAGTATTTTTGAGAGTTTCGTGGTAGAAGTTGTGTTGTTAGATGTTAAAATATTAATTTGAAAGTGCTGCCAGCGCTGGATGAGAGATTCGGTATGCACGTTTATACAACAGCAAAAACGGGTGGTCCAGGTTGTTTTGGGAGCCTGCTTTAATTGCAGAACAAAAAAAGTGTAAGAAAAGGTATATAGAAGAATTTTTTATAACAAATAGTACAGTCATTTTGTAAAACACGTCCTACTAATGTTATGAATCCGAAAGTTTGTATTTTTGTTTGTTACTCCTTCACGCAAAAACTACTGAACCGAATTTCATGAATTTTGGCACACAAATAGATAGTAACTTGGGTAAACACAGATGTTATCCCGAAAAAAATGCACCTGTGGGATGCTACGGGATTAAAACCGACTTAGTAGGCGGAGTTGAAAACGGCGGAGTAGTATATAAATCACGCCTTTATCCCGTACGGGGTAGGCAGAGCGATAAAGGCCACAAAAACACCATCGCTATCGCCACGATTGACAAATATTGAGCGCCGGTCTGCTAAATGAAAACCGTTTCAGATGGATGTCAATTGGATCTCAGTTGTACCATTTTGGTCATTTCGTATTCTTCTAACAGTTTATAGTATAGAAAAATCACAATGGCAGTTCAATGACAGTTGAGTTTCGATGGCGTTACAATGACAAAAAATAGCAGACTTGGGGCACATTATTGTGTGTCACTATATACGTGACTAGTGACAGTATGTAATACACATGGAGCCCTCGAGTTCCTTAGTCGCCTCATATGACTCCCGTGGAAAGGATATAGGGATATTGTAAAACAAAATTTCTAAATATTTACACCATGCAACTGAACAACTTTTGCCTAGGAACATAAGTCGTAATCATCCTACCTTCAAAATTTTACTTTTTATTTTGTTAATCTGTAAAATATACCATTTAACTAAAAATTCAATATTACATGATAATGTAAAATTTTCAATTTGTTTTATATGAAAACTCCATTAATTAGACATTACGATCCAATCAATTTCAACTTAAGTGGCTATTACTTGCCTTGAAGTAAATTACTTATTGAATATTTTATATACAACGAAACTACCGGCCCGCCCAGCGGCTGCGCCCGTTACAACTCATTTCCCGTGGGAATAAGATGTTTTCCCGGCAATTATTATACATAAAAACCTTCCTCTTGAATCATTCTATCTATTAAAAAACCTGCATCAAAATCCGTTGAGTACTTTTAAGATTAAGCAAACATAAATACTGTCTCGAAAAGCGACTTTGTTTCATACTATGTAGTGAAGAGCAAAAGCCAGGTCACCTTTAAGATCTATTTCGCCTTGAGTGGGTCTTTAGATACTTTCTAAGAACACTTTATCCACTAAAAGGATTTAAAGAGTCCTATATATATGTTTCAACATAAATACACAATCTTTTCATTGTTGGAATTCAGTCCCAGACTTTAAGGGCTCAGTAGACCTAAGAGCAACTTTTATAAGGGATTTCTAAACTCGAAAAACCTGCCCAAAAATTTGTAGTAGTCTTCAGGAGTATGGCAATACCCCCCTAATCGGGAGAGGCTCATGTCCAGCAGTGGACTGTTGTGGCTGTAGTAATATAAGTCTTCAGGACATTTTCTGCGTATATAATCTTATTGTTTTCAAAACGTGATACTAATAATTTGGCTCGATAAGAAAACATCGTAAAGTTACCTCCAAAAAACCATAATATCGCATACTGTATAAATGGAGTATGCAGTATTTTTGGACAATAATTTTAAGCGTATAACTTTTGTGTTTTATTAATGACCCTGTCAGCTAGCGAATTTGCATATGAGTACATTGTAATGAGGGTCGTGTTGTGTATGGAAATAGGACAAAGAGGTCTGGCCAGGTCGAGGTCACTCAGTTGTGTTCAGTTGGTGACCTTCGGCCTTTCCCACACTTGAGCGCAAAAATGACGCTGCGTTAGTATGCGCCAGTCAAATCCATACTATAAACGTCAATCCTCATACTTATACCACTCTCGATATCCCAGCGCAGCGTCGTGCGTTGGAACTGCGTCGAGAGCGGTTTTTGAATGGGGAATGATGTTTCTAGTATGGATCTGTCGGGCGCGTAAGTTGGCGCAGCGTTATTTTTGCGCGAAAGTGTCTCGTAAAGTCTAACCCAAAAAAAAAGGTATTCATACCTACATATTTTCAAAGATTCCTAGTTCGCATGTATTACGAAATCTGAACATTTTCATTCCATTTCGTGCAACTGCAAGTTAACAATGCAAATAAAACAAATGGGAAACCAATATTGAACCAACACCAGCTTTACGTTAGGGTTGTCAAAACTTTTGTAATAATAATAGTTTATTTTTACCCTAAACCGACGAACGTGCGTAAAAAGACTGATGAATGTAGAAGAAGCGAAAGGAGTATTCCAGGATCGTAGCAAGTGGAAGGAGATAGTCTCTGCCGACCCCAACGGGAAAGAGGCGTCATTTATGTATAGTTTATTTTTCCTATTGCTTAGTAGCTTTATTCTGCCGTGTGATGTCGGCGGTTAGAATAGCATCACCCCATTTCATCCCACGGGTGTCGTAAGAGGCGACTAAGGGACTAGGAGTTTCATGACGTAATCACAACATTAAGCGACAAGCTGACAACCTGTCACTACATTGGTTACGCTAGTAACAATATGATATCAATGCTGCAGCGAAGTGATATACAAACCATTTGAAAGTGCGTTTAATATTGTTACTAGCGTGGCGATAGCGACCGTATTTTTATGGCCGTTAATGCTCTGCCTACTCTGGAAGGGATAAAGGCGTGATAATTTTCTTATTGCCTCCTTTCCTCTGCCGTGTGCTGCCGGCATCACCTCAGTTCTTTCCCACGAGTGTCGTTAGAAGCGATTATAGGACTCGAGGGTTTCATGTGTATTGCAATGCAACTTTAGGGGTCAAACTGACAACCTGTCACTACAGTGATACACGAATCATCTGAAAGTGCCGTCAATATTTGTCAGAAGCTGCGATGACAACCGTATTTTTGGAGCTTTGACGCTCTACCTGCCACGCAAGGGATAAAGGCGTGATATATGTGTGTGTGTATTAGATGGTAGCAGCCCTATGTCGTATTCAAGCAGGTTGTTTGTAGTTTCTCGTTGGAAAAATCGTTTCTACTTACTGGAAACTGTTAGGGTTGAATACAGAACCGAAAGTGGACATTTGTTGCACTGCCATTTAATACTGGGAAATCACTCTTTAGGCTTCCATTGTGTATCTCAAAATACTTACGATATGGCGAAGACAATTAAAAACAAATGAAGTCGCATTTTGTCTGTCATGGATACCGCAATCTCCTAAGCCACGAAACAGATTCTGATGCGATTTTCTCAAGGTATTTATATGTATAATACCAACCCTACATGCAGGAAAAATGTCTTATTCGCACTGGATAAAAATAGTGACAGATACATGCGCTAAAAATGCGCAGCAACAGACGTCAGGTGTGGGAACCGCCATAATCGCAAATAACAACATTAATCCCAGAACTAGACGAAAGTTAATTTAATATTCACAGTAGCATCATAACAGTGCACTGAGCCACAGAATTCCCTCCCCGAGGACTCTTGAATCTATCCACAATAACCACATTGACTAGAACTAACTGCAAAACTACAGAACAGAGTAGTAAAATCCAATTAACGGTTTACATACGGTATGCTATGTTGGGGTAGCTCAACTAAAACTACACATTAGACCGAACTTTGCAACTAATTGAACTTATTGGGTAGTACTTTGTCTTTGCCGTGTGCAGCCGGCTTGGAATAGCGACATTTCTACTCGTGCATGTAGTAAAAGGAGATTAAGGGATAAGTCCAGGTCATAGGAAAGGCGTTCTCAGCGAATACAAATGTTACAAATCGATTAATACGAAAAAAAAAATAGTTTCAAAAGACAGACGGCTCAAACATGCTGACATAAAAAACTGTTTTAAGTGTTAAGCAAATTTGCCCTATTAAGACCTTGATGAGGATATGACTTTGCTTATGATACGCAACCGAAAATAATACAGGGTCTTTGATTATTGAAGGTCTCGCTGGCGCTCTACTACACTCTAAAAAAATTGAGACAATCACGTGTCCAATTATTTTTACCTTTGTTTTATAGTATAACAAAAGTGTTCGGGTTTGTACCGTCTGTATATTTTCTCGAAAACGTCAAACTCAACAACTTTTGTTTGTTACGTTTCTGTATAGCTACAGAATTTGTAGAAGGCGGATCGCACACTTATCGCACGATGGAGCGCTAACATATCGCAGCGGTCTGTCAGACCCATCCTAGAAACGTCACTCTCCATACTAACACCTCACTCCACGGACGACGCTGCGATAGCGCTGCCTCGACAGCGATTGAGCGGTTTTAGTATGGGGCTTGGCACTTCTAGTATGGACCTTACAGACCGCTGCGACATTTTAGCGTTCCGTCGTGTCGTGGGTCAAATGTGCGATCCGCCATAGCTATAGAATTTGTAGAACTCTGTAGTGGGTTAGCAATATTGCGGAGGTCCGCCACTTGAAATATGAGGGCTATTTCATTTCTCTGTAATATTTTCTTCCCGTTTCAAATAAGCTTGTTATTGTAGTGAAGTGCGCATTTATAGCCAAGTTCATAAAATAGAAATTGCTGCAGAAACCTTTGCAATGTGTTAGTGCAGTTACAAAGTCTCGCCTTCATCTCTTGCAGGGTAGACAGAACATGAACGTCACCGTGCGTAAATAAGACTAATTAGTATTAAAAAACAAAAACCCGACAACGATAATACTTCTACTTCTTCGAGTCGATAACAACGGCTATATTTTATTGGACCGATATTTGGCCACATTGATAGCCTGACTGTTAGCCTCCAGCAGGTCCTGCTTACTGCAAGAGCTAGGGCAGTTTGGGCAAGAGAGAAGGTGAGCCATTGTCTGCTCTACACCGCAGTCACACAGACCATTGTCGGAGAAACCCCATTTCACTCGGTTTTCTCGGCACCTTCCAACACCAACCCGGAGTCTATTAAGAGACTTCCAGACTGCAGTAGTAGAAATAAGAGTCTGGAAGTCTCTTACTTCACAAAACTTCACAGTTCTACCAACTGGATATTGCCATACCTTACTACCCACGCTTGGCAGGCGGTTTTGCGGTCCGTCCAATCCGGGCTTTGGCGGACATTGTGTCTGCGCGCGACATCGGACAATCCATTAATTAACCAATGGACTGTGCTTCAGGATTACTAAGCTTGCAACAAATACAACACAATACAAGTTGTACAGTTCTTTGTCTGTATGCACCCTTTTAGAATTCAGTGGACTGTCACTTACATCCTGTATACAAGGTATATCTTTAAATGCGCAGTACCTGAAAATATTACGTTCAGAATTACGAGCAGAATCGATTGAACCACTTTTTACCACCGGCAATTTTCATGAAAAACATTTATTATAAGCGTTGCCACTACATTCAATGCTACTGGCCACTACATCTCAAAACTATTGTAACATTAGTTTGCATTAAAAAAAACTCTGACAGTTACTTGCTTTTAAAAAAATTATGGCAGTGGCCAGTCAACCAACAGTCACAAACTATTCATTTCGACTACGAAAAAGGTTATTTGCACAAAGTGGAACAGTCAACCCGTGTTTCCCGTGTAATGCCGGCTTAGAATAGCATCACTCCACATCCTTCCCGCGGGTGTCGTAAGAGGCGACAAAGGGACCCGAGAGTATTGGTGTATTACAATTTTTAGGCGATAGGCTGACAACCTGTCACTATAGTAACACATGTTTTCTGAAACAACCTTGGAAAACAATCCTCAAAAATGTCAGACGTGGCGATAGTGGCTGTATTCTTACGGCCACTATCGCTCTGCCTACCCCGCAAGGGATAAAGGATATATGTATATATGTTGAATAGTCAACTAACCAACTTAGTACGAACCGTATCAGCGTTCTTCTGCCGTCGAATTGGCTCGGTCGTTTAGTAAGACATACCATTACATCCAGCAGCTCTTATCGCTAAGTACGTGGTCTTTGGTGAAGAGCTGGAAGCCTTCCAAGACGCGGCCAGGCGGGAACATTACCAAATGGAGCGAAAACCACTCTTGAAAACCATCTTGGTACCTGGGCCCCAAGTCTGCTATTTTTGTCATTGTAACGCCATCGAAACTCAACTGTCATTCAACTGCCATTGTGGTTTTTCTATACTTCAAACTGTTAGCAGACTACGAAATGACCGAAATCATCCAACTGATATCCAATCGACATTTAACTGAAACGATTTTCATTTTGCAAACTTAAGGCCCTGATGGGTGATGTTTTTATATTCACATGTGAAGCGCGTAGGTCAAGTGGTTAAGACACCGGTCTTACAATCGTGAGACCCGAGTTCGATCGCCATATCTAACGTTCCACGCAATCTATATGCACGCCATATGCGTGTGTATGGTGCGTCGATAGCTCAGTGGCACGCGGTCTGGGTTCAATTCCCGGTCGACTCATGTAAATTTTTCGATTTATTTATTTCACTTTAGTGTACATTCAAAACACAAACAAACAACAGGCAAACTAAATTTAAAATGCGCAAGGACACAGGAATACGTTGGGTATATGTGTGAACCGCCGTAGTGCCGTTCGCATACTTGCATGCCACTTGGAATCCAACTACAGAGACCTGGGAACTAATCATGCTAAGCGGTTTTTAATCGCTCGTTAACTACCAGCCCAAGCTAGGAACACCTAGGTATATTCAATAGATGAATGAGACAGATGCCGGCTTAGAATAGCATCACCCCATTTCATCCGGCGGGTGTCTTAAAGGGCATCTCCAACGTCTAAAATTCCATGACATGACACCCTCGAGTCTCTTAGTCGGCTTCGGGAAAGAAATGGGGCTAAGCCGGCAGCATAAGGCTTATTCAAAATGCCCTGAGGAAATCATATTTGTAAGTAGTTCCTGCTCCGTTCTAAAGCACTTCCTAAAATATAAATCCTTGAGCTCAGACTCCGAGAAACTGGGCGCATTCTCTGGCATTTTGCTGAATTATGTACGAATAAACAGCGGCCTTGTGCACCGACTGCACTAGGCGATACCTGTACTGTGGGGCTTAGAACTTATGCAGCTGGAATTCTGAACTACGGATACCTACAACAGAAGTTAATACAGGTTACTTTTTTTCTCCTTGTGGAACACTGAGTCGTCCAAAGACCCAATGAAACCTAGTGTCAGAATTTTCAACCGCCTTCCACAAGTAGCAGTAGTGTCAGAACATGGTGGTGTAACGGCCACCGTCTAAGTATCATAGACAGCAACCGTGACCTACGGCTTAACGTGTCATCCGAAACACGGAACCATTTGTCTTACGGACAATCGGGTGGTTCAGCCCGCAATGTTCTAACCAGACTGGGAACAAACTCACAAAGTGACAGATATCAACTTTGTGAATGACCCACTGAGAATCGAACCTCGAACCTTCTACGTCAAAGGCAGTCGCACTACCACTGCGCCACATCGGTCGTAGAGTGATTTAGATAATGGATCTTGAACATCCTTGAGGTGTATTGAACTGAAAACTCAGGTTTTCTAGAAGTATTCCATTGTGGCAATTACAAATGAGATTTTGATATTGTATCGCCGGGTACTTTGAACTAGGTCGGTACCACGTCTCAATTTGAAGCCAGTCTATTATCTTTTCATATTTGACACCGTGTCGTCCAACGACCCATTAACTCTTGTGTCAGTCAGTGTTCTAAGTACATGAAACTAAGCAACGTTTTTAATCTCCCATACAAGTTTCCGACACGTTTTGTATGTTCCATAAATGCTTCTAATAGAATGTTATTCAGCTTAATAAACAGTTTCCACTGCTTTTTGTAGCAGTATCCATTACTGTATAAATATCCGTTTTTTTCTAACATGTTGAGTGATGCCGTGTAATGCCTGCTTACAATAGCATCACCCCACAACCTTCCCGCGGGTGTCGTAAGACGAGATTAAGGGACTCGAGGGTATTGGTGTATTACAACTTTTAGGTGACAGGCTGACAACCTGTCACTATAGTGATACACATGTTACACTTACACATGATTTTGGGTGCTCGATATATCCCTACCGTGAGTTAAAACCCGTTATAATGTCTTATAGTTTTAGTGATACACATGTTTTCTGAAACAACCTCGGAAAACAATCCTCAAAAATGTCAGACGTGGCGATAGCGACCGTATTCTTACGGCCGTTAACGCTCTGCCTACCCCGCAAGGGATAAAGCCGTGATATATGTATGTATGTATTGAGTGGATAGTCGTAAAGCCAAACAACGATTCGTCGATACATCTTCGTCAGCCGCTAATAATTCACCAACAGACTGTTGCTTCGGAAACTAACTGTTGCTTAGTAGGCCAAATGAGGCGTATAAATGCCTAATTATTTACTTAACTGTTGATACAAATCACCAAACAACAATAGGTATATGCAACTGTCATACAGTTAAGGTCATATTTTCTACCCTTAGGAAATATGGACATGCTGTGTGATGTCGGCTTGGAATAATAGGTACCCGTCAGAATTTTTCAACCGCTTTCTATAAGTAGCTGGCTTCTGACATGGTTGATCTAGGGTTCATCGGGTCGTTGGACGATTTGGTGTCCCACACGAAAAGAAGGATATGTATCCGTGGGTGCCGTAAATGGCGACTATTAAGAGATGAATCTATGGAATGGGCAGCATTTCTTGTGAATATCTACAATATCTTGCACTGCTCTCGCCAATCCGCCGGCTAAGTGTAGTGAGTAAAGCAATACCCCTCTATTCGGTGAGGCCCATGTCCAGCAGTGGACTGTAGAAGTAGGTATCAAAACTAGCCATCCTTCTCCTTGTCTCCTATGCTATGTCGGGGTTGGCTACCTAACCTAGAGGATTTGACGTGGAACCAAGTAAACCTAACTAACCTTTTGTTTTAAGATAAGCCCGGTATCGGTAGAAAAAGCCTGTGTCGCGTAAACTCGCTTGTATAAAGAAAAAAATGAAAAATCTTTATTCATGTCTTTAGTCAACGTAGGATGACGTAGGATGTAAAATGACATTCTGATTGACGTCATGATATTAAAAAGGATTACTTTCCCAAATAAAAAGGTGAAAAAAAAAAAATACTTCCCGAAAAGACTGACGAAATAAGTACCTCGTGATACTTCAAAACTAGATCTCAAAGACAGACCCACAGGTACAAAGGCCTGTCTGTGGCAAAATTACGCAATTTGCACTTAAAATTGTTAGCGATTTTGAGAATGAACCAAACAATAACATTAATCATTCTGTTTTCACTAGATAACATGTTATGCACCGAACTTATGCAATGTAACAAACATGTTTATTTTCCCCAGCTATTCCAATTTCCTTCCGAACTTTAGTAGAGTATTATATATTCTGTGGTAGAATTAATTTAACATAACAACATTTTAATGTGCACTAACTCAAAATTCACGAACATAAAATTAGTTTAGATTTATATCTAAACGGATGAAAGTCACGTCTTTATCTTTTCTGGGGTAAGTAGAGCATTAATAGCGTATGCCGTTTCCATCATGGACGACAAAAACATATGTTGTTGGATAAAATATCTTTACTTAGTTTTTTTTTTTTTTCGAATTGAAGCCACGCGTTATTGGCGATACACTTGCAAAATTTTGCAGGCAATGATTAAGCCGCGATAGTGAAGATGGCATAGATAGACGCTCCTAATTACAAAAGTTTCGAGTTGCGAAAAAAGTTTGTTATTATGTGTCTTAATTAACAGAACAGTAAGTAACTAGGCACATATTTTTTTCTAAAAAGTGTTAACATTGTTGGGTAACTATGGTCTGGATACAACGCCAATGTATACGTTACAGTCAAAACTCATAACCAGACAAAACCTGTATTTTCCGATAAAATCAGTCAATATTAATATTGATTGAAGGTTCCGGTC
This sequence comes from Keiferia lycopersicella, assembly GCA_029255805.1. Taxonomy (NCBI): domain Eukaryota; kingdom Metazoa; phylum Arthropoda; class Insecta; order Lepidoptera; family Gelechiidae; genus Keiferia; species Keiferia lycopersicella. Next base: position 14,974,236 of record JARACZ010000005.1, on the reverse strand, counting down.
AAAACTCATGTTGACTGGTTTTAGCTTTTAAAATCAGTTGAGTTGGTTATGAGTTTTGACTGTAACATATACATACATACATATACCTAATACAATCTTGTTAAGTGAGTCCAATCAGCTATTTCCACAAACTGCCTACGAATGTGCTCGAATCAGTGTCTCTTCAGTACTTGTTCCACGTGACTCCCGTGTACGGTCAGTGAGACGAACTTGGGTACAACAGGGTGAAAAACAAAAGCTCAAATTGTATACTGAATGAAGACAAAGCGAAGAAAACCGCAATATAAATTGAATATGCAGAAATGCGTACCGTAAAATCATACAACTATGGTCCTGTATTTTATCTATGGTCCATAATTTTTTTAAAATTTTTAATGTGTTGAAACGATAAACACATACATACATAAATCACGCCTCTATCCCTTACGGGGTAGGCAGAGCGTTAACGGTCGAAAAAATATAATCGCTATCGCCACGTCTGACAAATATAGAGGGCCGTTTGAGATTATTTGTGTATCACTATAGTGACAGGTTGTCAGCCTGTCGCCTAAAAGTTGTAATACACCAGGAAACCCTCAAGTCCCTCGGTCGCCTCTTACGACACCCACAGGTAGGAAATGGGGTGATGCTATTCTAATCCGGCATCACACGGCAGATAAATACTATGCCAAGTATAACTTTAATGGGTAGCGTATTTTAATAACGCTTTGTAACTTTAACTTCCTGCAGCATAATCAAATCATAAACTGAAAAAATTCACGATTGTTTGGACCATAGTTGCAAGATTTGGACCATGATGATGATCTCTCCGACCGATTTCGGCCATGGCGACCACTTTGACTCCTAATCAGATCGGCGCTGATGCGCCCGGAGATGGCTATTGTAGCCAATTTTGGCAGTAAACTCCCGTGCACAGAGTGGACACGTGAGTTTGCCATTTACATAATTATAGTTAATGGCGACGGGTGGACGGGCCTTCAGCTCATCGCGCTTAGCGTCGAGGTCTGCTTTACGCTGTTCCTCAAACTCGCGGACTTGCCTCTTAACCATCCCGCGCCATTCGGGACGCTGTGCTGCCAGACCCTCCCATTGAGTGGGCTCAATGTTGCATCTTTTCATGTGTCGTTTCTGAACATCTTTATATCTGAGGAGTTGTCCGCCATGCTTTCGCTTGCCCTCCTCTAGCTCAGAATAAAAGATGCGCTTCGCCACTCTCTCCTCCGACATCCGGGATACATGACCGCACCACCGTAGCTGACGACGCATTAGATAGGCCTCAATGCCACCAACATTGGCTCGTCTCAGAACTTCGGTATTGCGCACTCGGTCGGACCATCTGATCTTCATGATGGTGCGAAGGCATTTTAGGTGGAAGCGATCCAGAGTGCGTATGTGGTGACGATACACACACCAAGTCTCGGAGGAGTATAGAAGGTTTGGCAGCACAATCGCCATATATACAGAGATTTTTGTGGCTAGCTTTAGGTCGTGCGAGCAGAAAACCTTGGAACACAACTTCCCAAATGCTGCAGCTGCAGCACTGATTCTGCTGTTGATCTCAGCATCAAGGTTACACTTAGATGTTATAGTGTTCCCCAGATAACGAAACTTATCAACCTGTTTCAGCATATCCTCACCGAGCATAATCGCCAGTGTCTCGCGACCATGCGAGTCTAAGGACATCACTTCCGTCTTTTTGACACTGATCTTCAGGCCGAATTTACAGCATGCTTGGTGAAAAACGGACATTAGCTGTTGCAGGCCGTCTGGGGATTCTGCAAGAAAGCACAAGTCATCAGCATACATGATCTCAGTAATCAATGCATACGAGACTTTAGTGCGCGCCTTAAGTCTAGCCAGGTTAAAAAGACTGCCATCTGTGCGGAAACGGATGCGGACTCCTTGGGAAACAGTATTTAGGACTTCTTTGACTACAACTGCAAAGTACAAGGCGAACAGTGTGGGCGCTAGAACACACCCTTGTTTTACCCCACAGGTGACGGGGAAGAAATCAGACTGTTCACCGTCTACAGAGACGCAGCACTGCATGTCGTCATGCAGGAGTCTTAGGAGTCGCACATACTTTTCTGTGCACCCTAACTTTCCTAGCACCATCCAGAGAGCTTCGCGAGGCACACTGTCGAATGCTTTCTCTAAATCAACAAAGCAGAGGTACAACTGGCGACCTTGTTCTATACTTTTTTCTTGTAGTTGACGCACCGAGAAAATAGCTTCACATGTACCTCGGTCAGGTCGGAAGCCGAACTGGGTTTCGGGCAGAATTTTTTCCGACAAATCTTTGAGGCGGTTCAGTAAAACTCTGGCAAAGACTTTTCCAGGGACTGACAGCAATGAAATACCGCGATAAGAGTTACAGTCAGAACGGTCACCCTTGTTCTTGTACTTGTACTTGTTCTTGTACCATAGTTGTATGGTTTTAAGGTACAAATAAAGTCTCTATCTACCCACCCGAAAAACATGAGTTGTTCGGTGATCATGGCCTATGTAATTAGGTTTAAATATCGGACAATTCATCAAAATTGTATCGCGGTAAGAATCCCGTCTTAAATTATTGTGAGTAGGTACCTATGTGTGACCGCAAAAGTTTGAAACAGTTCATTAGAAATTTTATAGAAATCCAAAGTAGATTATCGTACGAGCTATAATAAGAATATGAAATTGAGTGTGGGAGAAAATAGACAAATTGAAGTGAAAAACTGGAAAGTAGCTGTATCTGTAGCGCCTATTGGAATGTAGGTAGAGTAGGGGATGTAAGGGGGTGCCGAAAACTGGACTAATTTTGTATGGAGGCTAATAAGGATTATGTTGATAAACGAAAAAAAAACAACCTCCCTTAGTAAAATCCCATAGTAAATTTATTCAGTCTGTCTCTCTCTTTTTCTGTTTTCGTATGGGACACCAAGTTGTCCAACGACCCAATTAACCCTGCAGGGCCCTGGTGGCCGAGATTTTCAACCACTTACAAGAATGAATGGAAACTGCTTCACCAACAACCGACAAAATATCGCAGCGATCTGTCAGATCCACACTAGAAACGTCCCTCCCTATATTAAAACCGCACTCGACGTACGACACTGCGATAGCGCTGCGTCCACAGCGGTTGAGCGGTTTTATTCTAGTACGGATCTATGGATCTTTGTCTTGCGTTCAGTCGGTCATTTACCAACTACTCGGTGGAAATTTTGCTTATGTGCCTTGAACAACTATTTTCATCAGTGACAGCGGACCGGCAAAATATCGCAACATAGAGCAGCAAGTGTGGGAGCCGCTTTATTCCCAGGACAATTGTCAGCGCTAACAACCACAGCTGGAGCGCCTGGAAGCGCGGCAAGTTCCAGGTCTCCGCTGCTAACTCATTAATTAACGTCGTTAATTTGTCAGTGTGGAAACTGTGTTGTTTTATGTACCTAAAAGTGTCATCGTTTTGCTTCTAGAGCTAAACTAACCCCGAATACGGTAACTCAAGATCATATTTTGCGTTTAAAATCCGCCATTTTGAATTCTTTAAATTTTTTCTATCAATGTCACTCGCGCTGCTGATACAAATCTAACATCTCATATGTTTGCATCCGTGCAGGTCGTTGGACGACTCGGTGTCACACATGGAAAAAGAGAAATAGCCCACGAAAATGCTCATACAGCTTTCACACGCGTATACAGGGTGTAAAAAAAATTGCTGCAAATATTTTAAGAGGTGAACCAGTCCATGAAACTGAACAACTTTCCCCAAGGAACATAGGTCGAAATATGAGAAAAAAAATTTGGAGCTCCCATACAAAGCGACCGACCGACCAAGTCAATTTGTATGGGAGGTCCAAAAATATTTCTGATATTTCGACCTATGTTTCTTAGGGAGAGTTGTTCAGTTTCATGGGCTGATCCCACACTGATTCAGTCCTTAATATATTTGCAGCTAATATTTTTACACCTTAAATACCTATATAAAAACTTACATTCACTTACTAAAAAAAAAACATAACGATCCTTCGGTTGGTTTAAAAGCTTTGATAATTTACTAAATGAAGCAATTAATTTATTATACCTACCATTTTGATGAATGAAAAGAGCTTTTTAGTTATTCCAGTGTTAGTATTTTTATTTATTCCATTTCATTTTGTGGCAATTTGACATCTTTTGTTAACAAAGTGAATTATTTATCAGACTCTGTTTGTTTGAAAAATGAAAACCCTAACGTAATAAAACAACAACAAGTGTTATTATACCCATTTCGATTTATTTTTGAGTGTTTGTATAAACAAATATTGTATCTCGTAATCTATGGCCAAGTGGTCTTACAATTGTGAGACTCGAGTTTATCCCCGCCATGTACCAATGTGTTTTTACTCACGTACCTACATTTACCGACTGCTCTTACGGTGAAGGAAAAACATCGTGAAGAAACCTAAATAAAATTTGAATTTAGACGATATTTGACTGTTACTTAACTTAGGATTCGGGCCAGGTTAGCCTTCGGGTTGCAGAGGTCACATGGCAGTCGCTTTGTATTTAAACTCGGTTCCACGCCAAATCCTCTAGGTAAGGTATGACGACCGACCAAGAATGGGAATGGGATAAGGCAAGGAGAATGATGAGCTGACTATCTTTGGATGGGGCTACTAAAACTCATGCCCTCCGAAACACAGTGCATAAAAAGCGTTTATACTTTTGAGACTGAATTAGCCCACAAAATTAATTATCGTTGCATGAAAAAGTCTAACAATAGTAGTTTTTATGACAAGGAACTAAAGTGATATATTTAAGGCGAGGGCGTTACGTTGTGTCACGAGGATTCTAGTGTAAAATCCGGAACGTAGCGAGGGATTTTAGCGTAGAATCCTGAGTAAAGCGAGGGATTCAATGTACGTCGCGAGGATAAATAAATTCAGGCCCGAGTTATACATACTACTTTTCATCCCCCTCTATGAAAAAAAACACCAAATGGTTACCTCGCTGTACGTCCATTAAAGTATCGTTTCACAATTTATTTCACATTTCACCTAATAAATTGCGTTATAGACATTCAATATTTACAAAAACATATTAGTCATTTCAATTTAACAAATTGAGAGGCTGTTGGGTCAATGAACATTGCTTGTCAAAAGTGGCGTCAATTACCTAATTTCAAATTTTAGTAGAAATTAGGTAAAAAAATATTAGGTGTTAAATACTTAATAAAATAGCAGATACTAGGTAGTATACAAAAAAAAGTTTCGCATCTCTAGTAACATTGCGTTTCATTGGCTACAAACTTTCATGTTCTAAATTCCAATATCATTATTACCCGGAGGGTAAAAATAACCAGAGTTTTTTGAATAGAGGGGATGAAAAACATATTGATTCATACTTCCTACAATGATACTTACGGCACTGTGCCAAGTAGGTACTAGTAGTAAGTACCACTAATTGTATGAATGAAAAACAAATTGTAATGTGTTTATTCTAAATCAACTTCTAAGAGGCCTATTCATCAAAACATTATCTCATTTTTTATTATTTCTAAAAAGGGGGAATCACTCTATTCCCTCGTGTAATCTTGACTTTGATGTATTGAAAAACTCCTTGGAGTTTGATGAATGCTTTTATGACAAATACTCCATTGGGCAGATTACTCTGATGGATGAAAGGGTAACCGGTGAAACCACAGAATAAGGACATACTGGGTGTTAAAAAAATTGCTGCAAACTGAAAGTATTTTATGGGGTAAAGCAGCCAACTAAACTGAACAGTTTTCTCCAAGAAACGCAGGTCGAAATACGAAAAAAAATCAGGGCCTCTCATACAAAATGTACCAACCGGTCGAACGAGTTGATTTGTATGTCCAAAACTTTTTCATCTTTCGACTTGTGACTTGGGAAAAGTTGTTCAGTTTTATGGGCTAATTCTACCCTTAAAAAATTTGCACCTGCTAATATTTTTACACCCTGTATAGGATAACTCCACTCGGCAACTTTGACTTCGTCAGAATAGAGAGAGGCTACAATAATAGGACCTTCATTATGAATCAATATTTATACCTGTAGGGTGTAAGGGACGGTATAACGAAAACTTTGCAGGCGTGATCAGACCATGAAATTGAACAACTTTTTCTATGGATGCACTTTTTCTATGTTAGAAAACGAAAAAAATATTTTAGCTCCCATATAAAGTCACTCAGCTGATCGGGAATTTTGTATGGAAGGTAGATTTTTTTTAACGTTTAACAACATAGCCCTCATACAAACAGTTTTTCAGCTTATAAGAGTCTTATTAATCTTATTATCCAAATCGTTGTCGTACCTACTTTTTGTTTATATTCTATCTTTTCGTGTGGGACACCGAGTTGTTTAACGTTCTTGCTCTTCACTTTTTACGAAAAAACATTAATCTGTTTTTTTAAATTAATTATTTCATGCAAGTTGTAACCTAAGTGTTCAATATTCCCATTGATTTCATTTAGGTCCTTAATAATTCTTTCAGCATTCAGCACTTAGCAGAAGCTTTTAGCCGAGAGTAGATTTATTTGGTCTGGAGTCTGTAATTAATCACTAACAGATTGACAGGCCAACGCCTAAAGATTATAGTCTGTAAAATATAGGATGATCCCTGTGACGTTTGTGACCTTGGAACTAATGCTATGACATAAGGTCCATTTTCCTTTGCTTACTAGAAAAATGGGCATTATATCATAGCACTTGCTCCAAGGTCACAAACGTCACAGGGATCATCGTATATTCAGGACCACAGTTCACGAGGAACATGGGTCGAAATATGTAAAAAATTATTGGACTCCGGTACAAAATATAGGTACCTACCAGCCAACCGAGTCAGTTTGTATGTGAGGTCAAAATTATGTTTCCTTAATTCGACCTATGTTCCATGGGGAAAGTTGTTCAGTTTCATGAGCTGGTTCATCCCTTGCAAGGAAGTCATCACTCTTCCAAATATCCTGTTTAACGTTATCTCTGGTCGGGTCGTCAGTATGCAGTAAAAAGTTCATAAGCAAACCACGCCATTTATCTATTTGACATTTATCATTTGACATCTATCATCTATTTGTCATTTGTTATTGTTTGTTATTCTATTTACCTATTGACATATTTTTAATCTATTTGACACTTGTTATTAATTTTTTAGTTAGAAATTGTTTTTAATTTGTTAATCTTACATATAGGTATTTTATTTTAATTTTTTTGACAATTGTATTATCCTTTGACATTTTTATTTTATGTAATGATAACTATGAATTTGATAATGCAAAATAAACTAATCTAATCTAATTTATTTTCTTTTATATAACTCCTACATAGAAACTGCCATATTGACGTAAGTAATAAGATCGCCTTCAGTTTCCTGTCACTTCTATTATGCGAATCCATAATGCATGAGCTACCTACTTGATGCTGTTTATAAGCCTCGGATGAGAGGATCTGATGATACCTACCTACGTCGGGAGATATACATATAGATGGATATTATCACGTCTAGGTACCTAAATATTATAAGGTGTAAAAATATTATTAGCTGTTAATATTTTATATAAGGTGTAAAAATATTAACAGCAAATATTTAAAGGGGTGAATCATTCCATGAAACTGAACAACTTTTCCTGTCCCAAGGAATTTGGACCTCCAATACAACTAGATTTAGTCGGTCCGTAATATTGTATGGGAGGTCCAAAATAGCTTTTCATATATCGACACATGTTCCTTGGTAAAGTTGTTCAGTTTCATTGGCTGGTTCACCCCATAAAGTATTTTGTTCAGTTTCATGGGCTGGTTCACCCCATAAAGTATTTGCGCCAAATTTTTTTTACACCTAGTATTTCTTTAAGTATATAAGGTGTAAAAATATTAGCTGCAAATATTTTAAATGGTGAATCCGCTCATGAAACTGAACAACTTTACCCAAGGAACATAGGTCGAAATATGAAAGAAAATTTTCACCCTCCATACAAATTGACTTGGTTGGCTGGTACATTTTGTATGGGAGGACCAACATTTTTTTTCATATTTCGAACCTATGCTTCTTCGGAAAATTTGTTCAGTTTCATGGGCTGGTTCACCCCTTAAAATATTTGCAGCTAATATTATTACACCCTGTATATTCTTTATATACCACCTACATAGAAAATGTCCAATAGCTACTAATTTAGGTATGCTCGTGTCACACGTTCCGCTAAACCTATCCATTCTCACATCATCTCCTTGCCTTATCTTGTTCTCTGTCGGGGTCGGCTACCTAACCTAGGGGATTTGACGTGAGATTTGACATGGAACCAAGTTTTTGCGCAGAGCAACTGTCATCTGACCTCTGCAACCCGAAGGCTAACCTGGCCCGAATCAGAAATAACATCTAAATTCAAATTTTATTTGAATGTGGGTTTCATCAAGATGTTATTCCTTCGCCGTAAGAGCAGTAGTTTATATAAAACATTAACAAGTATTTGTTAATGTTTTATATAAACTACTACCCGAATGGGTAGTAGAAACTGTGATAGAAGTGGTTAGCCCAGTTGTTGCGGATCCATGCACAATTTCAAAAATTAAGATACTTTTCGTAGTATCAAAATCGATTGGGTATCTATACTTTCCACGCTTCGAGTTCATTGTTTTCATCAGTAGCAAAAAGTCAATAAGATTCAATATTAAACGCAATGAATTCTTTATGAGCAAATTTCCCGTGAAATAACCAGTAAATGTACGAAATACTCATTTTCAGAGATTCAGCTTTACTGGCACAGTAGTTCCCGAACTTTAGGTACCTAACTAAAACTGTACGGGGCTATAACGGAAAAAATATCGGTATAAGTCCCTTCACCATGTTTATCAACATCTTTTAATTTTGGCTAGCCATCAGCAAAGAGAATCAAAAGAATATTCTTTATACTACACCTACATAGAAAATGCCCTATAAATGAAAATAAAAAAATCGAAAAATTTACAAGCGTCGACTGCAAATCGAACCCGGGCCGCATGGGGTACCCACAGCTCTACCACTGAGCTATCGACGCACCGGTTGGCGCGTTAATTTCTCGATCTGTTGATGCTCGTCTTGAAGCGACATCTAGTGTTAGCTAAGTTTCACATAAGTCCTAAATTTACAAGCACTTTTTTCTGCACAGCGTCAGATTGAAGTTTGAGAATAATTTCAGTGTAGCCTAGCAGTTCGTTAAGTCTTACTGAAGGTAATTGCTGAAAGTAAATGTTTGCGATCGTGAAAAGTAAATAGGCATCTGAAAAAATCACGTTCTTAGCAATCAGTATACCTTCACATACATACATATCACGGCTTTATCCCTAGTGGAGTAGGCAGAGCGCTAACAACCGTAATATTATTACGGTCGTAATTGCCACGTCTGACATATATTTGAGGGTCGTTTCAGATATGTCGTGTATCACTATAATGACAGGTTATCAGCCTGTCGCCTAAAATTGCAATACACATGTCCCTCGAGTGCCTTAGTCGGTTGTTCCCACGGGAAAGAAATGGGGTGATGCTATTCTAAGCCGGCGTCACACAGCATACCTTCACATACACAACAATATAGGCGCGTAAAGCAGACCTCGACGCTAAGGGCGATGAGTTAAAGGCCCGCGGCCCTTCGCCATTAACTATAATTATGCCAACGTGGCAAACTCACGTGTCCACACTGTGCACGGGAGTTTGCTGCCAAAATAGGCTACAACAGCCATCTTCAATATCGCGCTTTTATCCTCTGCGGGCTATATGGATAAATAAATGCCATATAATCACAGTCAGAAAAAGCCCATAGATATACTACCAACGTGTTGACTAAACTGAAAACTTGTAAGAAGTATATCGTAAAAAAATGTAGAATTGAAAACGATGATGTTCAGAATGAGCTGATTTGTTTTTTGTCAGTAAAAAATAGCAGACAATAGTTGAGACAAAGCCATTTAAATTGATGATGTATTTAATAATAATAATAAATATCCTGGACAATTCACACAGCGCCATCTAGCCCCAAACTAAGCAAAGCTTGTACTATGGAAACTAGATAGCTGATACTAAAACATGTATACTTTTTTTTTGTAAATAAATACATATTATACATAGAAAACACCCAGACTCAACACAAATATTTGAAAATTGACTTAACAAATATTTGTGTCCTGTGGGGATCGAACCCACGACCCTCGGCGTAGAAGGCAGGCATACTATCCGCTACGCCATCGGGACAGTCAAAAAAAAAATCCTAAAAAGTTGACGAAATAGGTATTATTTAAAACAAAGGGGTACTCATCTCAGCCTTTGATCGAGGACTGTGATGTGGTATACGGGTATGCGACCCCGGCTTCCCGAGCAAGCAGTTCCCTCCTGCTTAACAAATAAAAAGTCTGTTTCGGCGAGAATGGCAACCCAATGCAGATATGCACAAGGGCTTGGCGGACTCGGCGACTCAGCAAGGCAATGTGGATGGCCTAGGGCGACGGTAGAGGGCGCGGGTAGTTACTGTCGGCCAGACACTGCGTCTGACCTCTCCTTCAGTCGTAGCGGTTTTCCGTTCCACTGAATCAAGGAGGGTGAGGACTAAGTGCGTGCGCCTGCGTTTGCGCGAACGTTTGCGCACCGAAATATATCCTGCGCAACTGACCGCTTCCGAATAATGGACTCCGATGACGCAAAGTCCTGTGGCGATGGGTTGAGGTAGAGAGGTCTGGCGTGGTGCAAGCTGGGCTTTGTCTGATTCCTGCACATAGGCGGTTCTAGGGGCGTGAGTACATGCCGTGGTCGCTTTTGCATTGCAAATCGTGACGACAATGCGAATTCGGCAGCACCTGGGATGACAAAGCAGCCCTTTTAAGGGAGACACTGCTTTCCTCGCCCAGCCGAGGAGGGGGCTAGAAAATGTGCCCTAAAAAAGTGCTCGTCCCTACCCGGAAGGTGGTAGTAACCACGGCTGCCACCGCATCACTTAACTCGTGGTCGACGAAACAGAAAAAATAAAAACAGCATGAAACCATCTATCATGACATTTGGCGCGTGGAACGTGAGAACTCTAATTGATCGAGATGGCAACTCCTGTCCTGAACGCAAAACCGCCATCGTAGCTCGAGAACTACATCGCTATAACGTGGATGTGGCTGCGCTCAGCGAAACACACCTTGCTGATGAAGGAGAACTGGTGGAAGATGGAGGTGGTTACACTTTCTTCTGGAAGGGTACCTCTGCATCCGAGCCTCGACGTTCAGGGGTAGGATTTGCCATCAAAAATCATCTAGTAAAGCGACTTCAAGAGTGTCCTGTTCACATCTCGGACCGCGTTACCACACTGCGCCTTCACCTGGATACAGACAATTACCTTAATGTCATCAGTGTCTATGCTCCAACGTTAGACAAGTCTGATGACATTAAGGACAAGTTTTACGAGGAGCTAACTCAATGCCTTGATAGCATAAACGCCAGAGAGCAGATCTTGTTGCTAGGCGATTTCAATGCCAGGGTTGGACGGGACTACGAGGCTTGGCCTGGAGTTCTGGGACGACATGGAGTTGGCAACATGAACAGCAATGGTCTGTTGCTGCTCGGTCTTTGTGCTCAGTACGATCTAGCGATATCGAACACTATGTTCAGACTTGCCGCTAAGCACAAGACAACGTGGATGCACCCGCGTTCCAAACACTGGCATTTGATCGACTTTGCTATTATTCGGCAACGAGACATCGGTCAAGTTCAAGTCACCCGCGTCATGCGTGGTTCTCACTGTTGGACTGACCATCGACTAATTGTCACTAAGCTACGACTCCGCCTCCGTCGACCTCGCAGATCCACAGTGAAGAAGCCTGCGTTTTTAAACGTGGATAGGCTGAAAGATCGCGAGGTTAGGGTGAAATATGCTGAAGCCTTATCTGAAAAGCCGTCGCCAATAACTGAGACCGGTGATGTCAGTGCTGCTTGGGGAGCTTTGTCATGTCATCTCATAGAAGCCGCTTCTGCTACTTTGGGTACGAAAGACCGACGTAGTGAAGACTGGTTCGATGACAATAGCAAGGCTCTTAAAGCAGCATTCGACAAACATCGACAGCTCCTGCGACAGCATAATCGAAGAGGTGGAAGTGTTGCGGTGGTCAAAGAAAGTGACCAAGAGTTACGCAGGCTGTCTCGACAAATAAAAGACAAGTGGTGGCAGGACAAGGCTTGTCAAATGCAGTGGCTCGCCGATACAAACCAGCTTGGTGAGTTTTACTGTAAAGTGCGTAAGCTGATTGGTGCTTCCTACCGTGCAAAAGTACCTTTAAGGTCTTTAGACGGTATGCACCTCCTGACCAGCAAGGAGGATGTACTTAAACGTTGGGCTGAGCATTTTCACAACTTGCTCAACGTAGATCGATCAGCTGATCTGCATCATATCAGTTTAATGCCTCAACTCCCGTTAGCCACGGAGCTGGACGAGCCCCTGTCATGCGACGAGGTTGTTACTGCCATCAGACAGCAGCATAATAACCGGGCGGTTGGCATTGACCTTATACCGGGTGAACTACTTAAATATGGTGGTACGGAGTTGCACACGTCGGTATGGAAACTTTTCGTTCGAATGTGGGAGGAGGAGAGGGTCCCTGAGGACTTCAAAGTGTCTCGCATTTGTGCCCTCTACAAGAACAAGGGTGACCGTTCTGACTGTAACTCATATCGCGGTATTTCATTGCTGTCAGTCCCTGGAAAAGTCTTTGCCAGAGTTTTACTGAACCGCCTCAAAGATTTGTCGGAAAAAATTCTGCCCGAAACCCAGTTCGGCTTCCGACCTGACCGAGGTACATGTGAAGCTATTTTCGTGCGTCAACTACAAGAAAAAAGTAGAGAACAAGGTCGCCAGTTGTACCTCTGCTTTGTTGATTTAGAGAAAGCATTCGACAGTGTGATGAGGTGAAAAGGGCAGTGAGAAGTATGAAAAATGGAAAGGCTGTAGGACCGGATGGAATACCAGCAGAGGTATGGAAGTTGCTGAGTGCGGATGGATGGAAGTGGCTGACTTTATTCTTCAATAAGTTGTTGCATGAAATGGCGATCCCTAATGAATGGCGTAACAGTACGCTGGTGCCCATTTATAAGAACAAGGGTGATGTACAGGACTGTAACAACTATCGAGGAATAAAGCTCATGCCACATACGTTTAAAGTGTGGGAGAAGGTGATAGAGAGACGAATGCGAGAAGAGTGTGAAATAACGAAAAATCAGTTCGGGTTCATGCCAGGTCGAGGAACAACAGATGCCATCTTCGCACTTCGCCAACTGTGCGAAAAGTACAGGCGTGCGCAAAAAAACTTACACATGGTGTTTGTGGACCTCGAAAAGGCTTATGATCGAGTACCCCGAGAGGTTTTGTGGTGGGCTTTGAAAGAGAAATGTATACCTGGGAAGTATGTTGAGTTAGTTCGCGCGATGTATGAAAGATCTAGTACGCATGTCCGGTCAGCCTCTGGTATAACCGATGATTTCAGTGTGGCTGTAGGCTTGCACCAAGGGTCGGCTTTAAGTCCTTACCTTTTCGTGCTTATTATGGATGCTCTGACATCGGACATACAGGAAGAGGCACCCTGGTGCATGCTGTTCGCCGATGACATTGTTCTCGTCGGTGAGAGCGGACAAGAGGTGCAGAGCAGATTGGAAAGATGGCAGGAAAGGCTGGAGAGTATTGGCTTGAAAATCAGCAGAACCAAAACCGAACAAATGTTTTGCGATTTCGGCGGTCTCTCCAGTTTTGTTCCGGTAGCGCTCGATGACGAACCCTTACCAGTCTGCTCCGACTTCCGGTACCTCGGTTCGCTCCTACAAAGCGATGGCGAAATTGACCGGACCATCAAGCACAGAATAAATGCGGGATGGATGAAATGGCGACAGGTCACAGGCACAGTGTGTGACCCCCGAATGCCCCTCAAATTGAAGGGCAAGATTTACAAGACAGTGGTGAGACCTGTCGTCATGTATGGATCTGAGTGTTGGCCCACTAAGGTGACGGATGAAAAACGATTGCATGTAGCTGAGATGAGAATGTTGAGATGGATGTGTGGTGTGACCAGGATGGATAAGATAAGGAATGAGTATATAAGAGGAAGTTTGAAAGTTGCTCCAGTGACAGATAAGATGAGAGGGAACCGTCTTTCTTGGTATGGGCATGTTATGAGGAGGGATGAGGAGCATTTGCTAAAGAAAGTAATGAACATGAATGTGGATGGATGCAGGAGGAGAGGACGGCCCAAAAAGGTTTGGATGGATTGTGTAAAAGACGACATGAACAAAAAGGGCATAAATGAGGATTTGACTGCTGATAGAGATGAATGGAAGAAGAAAACATGTTGCGCCGACCCCAAATGAATTGGGATAAGGGCAGGCAGATGATGATTCGACAGTGTGCCTCGCGAAGCTCTCTGGATGGTGCTAGGAAAGTTAGGGTGCACAGAAAAGTATGTGCGACTCCTAAGACTCCTGCATGACGACATGCAGTGCTGCGTCTCTGTAGACGGTGAACAGTCTGATTTCTTCCCCGTCACCTGTGGGGTGAAACAAGGGTGTGTTCTAGCGCCCACACTGTTCGCCTTGTACTTTGCAGTTGTAGTCAAAGAAGTCCTAAATACTGTTTCCCAAGGAGTCCGCATCCGTTTCCGCACAGATGGCAGTCTTTTTAACCTGGCTAGACTTAAGGCGCGCACTAAAGTCTCGTATGCATTGATTACTGAGATCATGTATGCTGATGACTTGTGCTTTCTTGCAGAATCCCCAGACGGCCTGCAACAGCTAATGTCCGTTTTTCACCAAGCATGCTGTAAATTCGGCCTGAAGATCAGTGTCAAAAAGACGGAAGTGATGTCCTTAGACTCGCATGGTCGCGAGACACTGGCGATTATGCTTGGTGAGGATATGCTGAAACAGGTTGATAAGTTTCGTTATCTGGGGAACACTATAACATCTAAGTGTAACCTTGATGCTGAGATCAACAGCAGAATCAGTGCTGCAGCTGCAGCATTTGGGAAGTTGTGTTCCAAGGTTTTCTGCACGCACGACCTAAAGCTAGCCACAAAAATCTCTGTATATATGGCGATTGTGCTGCCAAACCTTCTATACTCCTCCGAGACTTGGTGTGTGTATCGTCACCACATACGCACTCTGGATCGCTTCCACCTAAAATGCCTTCGCACCATCATGAAGATCAGATGGTCCGACCGAGTGCGCAATACCGAAGTCCTGAGACGAGCCAATGTTGGTGGCATTGAGGCCTATCTAATGCGTCGTCAGCTACGGTGGTGCGGT
Source organism: Keiferia lycopersicella (assembly GCA_029255805.1). Lineage (NCBI taxonomy): Eukaryota > Metazoa > Arthropoda > Insecta > Lepidoptera > Gelechiidae > Keiferia > Keiferia lycopersicella. The sequence continues at coordinate 14,958,969 of JARACZ010000005.1, read as the reverse complement.
CATGTATCCCGGATGTCGGAGGAGAGAGTGGCGAAGCGCATCTTTTATTCTGAGCTAGAGGAGGGCAAGCGAAAGCATGGCGGACAACTCCTCAGATATAAAGATGTTCAGAAACGACACATGAAAAGATGCAACATTGAGCCCACTCAATGGGAGGGTCTGGCAGCACAGCGTCCCGAATGGCGCGGGATGGTTAAGAAGCAAGTCCGCGAGTTTGAGGAACAGCGTAAAGCAGACCTCGACGCTAAGCGCGATGAGCTGAAGGCCCGTCCACCCGTCGCCATTAACTATAATTATGTAAATGGCAAACTCACGTGTCCACTCTGTGCACGGGAGTTTACTGCCAAAATTGGCTACAATAGCCATCTCCGGGCGCATCAGCGCCGATCTGATTAGGAGTCAAAGTGGTCGCCATGGCCGAAATCGGTCGGAGAGATCATCATCATCATTTAAAACAATAAGAACAAGTACAAACAAACAAACAAACTGAGGCACTTGAGGGCTTCAGGTGTATTGTATTACAAAATTTAGGCGACAGGCTGACATCCTGTCACTATAGTGATATGATATACAAAATTATGTCAAACGGACCTCTATATTTGTCAGACGTGGCGACATCGACCGTATTTTTACGCCCGTTAGCGCTCTGCCTACTCCACAAGGGATAAAGGCGTGATATATGTATGTATTTATATTGTTGAATTAATAGAACTATAAAACCGATTTATTAGTCTTCTATCATCAGCTCAATCGTACCATTTTCTTTGCAAATAAAATTCTGATTCTGATTCAAAGATCATATTATAATGTAACGAAAATTATTTACAGAAAACACTCCAGCATTATCTTGCTTTGAATGTTTTACTATTATGTAAAAATTGTCAACAAGATAGAAATTTTTTGAACACTTGGTGTCGCTAAGAAATTTTTTTTAACACTTGGTGTCGGTAATCTACTCGTAAGCAGTCAAGTGACAAAAATATTTGAACGAAGCAAGTGAAAAACTATTTTGACCTTTGCAAGGTTTACACGTTTGACCCGGCAAGTCGAAAGACGTGAGTTCGAATCCCATCGGCGGCATAAATTTCGGCGGCATAAATTTTTTCCACTTGCTTCGTTTGTATTAACTTTGTTACAAAAAGTCACTTGCTTTGTTTTCAATAGACACAATTTATGTAGAGTCACGCCCCTGTCTGTTTCCATATTACGATCAAAGCAAACTAGCTCTTTAAAGCTATTAAATCTGAGACAAAAAGCCAGGTTTATTTATCAAAATATTTTTTTTAAGGAAGCGGTGTTGCTTCGGTTAGTAATATTGTGTGACCGCCGTGTGATGCCATTCTTGAACATTCTCAATATTTGCTACCTACCTGTTACCTTTGTGATGAGAGAAATAAAGATTTATTAATATAATTATCTACAACACCTGGCCTGTGCTCGCCAACCCGCCTGGCACTGCGCTCGCCAATCCAACTGTCAAGCGTAGTGAGTATGGCAAACACCCCAACAATAGTGTATTTTTGTAGTTGTTATAGTAACAGCAATCCGAATGCAACACTCAGATCATAAAAATGAACAACATCCCAAAAGAAATGTTTCAGGAAACGTCAAAACTTTTTGTTTTTTTGTTTTTGTGCCGTGTGATGCCGGCTTAGAATGGCATCACCCCACATCCTTCCCGCGGGTGTCGTAAGAGGCGACTAAGGGACTCGAGGATATTGGTGTATTGCAATTTTTAGGCGACAGGCTGACAACCTGTCACTATAGTGAAACACATGTTTTCTGAAACAACCTTTGAAAACAATACTCGACAATGTCGGACGAGGCGATAGCGACCGTATTCTTACGGCCGTTTACGCTCTGCCTACCCCGCAAGGGATAAAGGCGTGATATATGTATGTATGTATGTATGTCAAAACTTTTTGAATTCCCCTAGCGAATGCAGTCAGCTGGGCCCTAAGTCTGCTAAATGAAAATAGTTTCAGCTGGATAGCGATTGGATCTCAGTTGGATGATTTTGGTGATTTCGTAGTCTGCTAACAGTATGAAGTATAGAAAAATCACAATGGCAATTGAATGACAGTTGAGTTATGATGGCGTTACAATGACAAAAAATAGCAGACTTGGGGCCCTGATCGTGATTTTCTATGGGAGGTCAATCTTATTTGTCGCTTCCTTAAGGTGAACGCACATATAAAGAATTCTAAATTTCGGTTCGTCCGGTGCGGATAAGTTTGCGTTCACCTTTAACTAGAGCTTTCAAGACGTCGTCGAATCAGTGGCCCGCATGAACTAAGAAAGTGATTTGTTTTTGTATTGTTTCAGAAAACTACCCGCAGTTGGATAGAGAGCACCTTCCAGAAGCGGGAGTGCAAGTACTTCGTGCCAAGCGCTAAGGACGAGCACGTGTGAGTTTCCATCAAGCATAATTTATTTTATACTAGGTACAACTATACGACGACGATGTCGTGCATTGGTAGTGCGACTGCCTCTGACGCAGATGGTTGGTCACTTACAAAGTTGATATTTATCACTTTGTGAATTTGTTCACAGTCTGGTTAGGAAATTGCGGGCTGAACCACCCGATTGTCTGTAAGTAAGATGGTTCTGTGTTTCGGATGACACGTTAAGCCGTAGGTTCCGGTTGCTGTCTATAATCACTTAGACGGCGGACGTTATACAACCATGTCAGAAGCCTGCTACTTGTAGTAGGCGCTTGAAAACTTCTGACACTGGGGTTCATCGGGTCGTTGGACGACTCGGGGTCCCACACGTAGAGAGAGAGAGACTACACCTATATATTTTTAGCTTTATAAAACATAGAGAGGAACGTGAATCATTGTTCACGTTTCAAATTAGCAGGAGGTAATAATCTAAAATCACTTGCCTCCCTAGGGGAGAAAAGATGCAACTGTCAAAGTAACGTAAAACGGAACGTGAATTTTTTTAGGTTTATTGATCTGTTCTTCTATTTGTATTTCCCTTTTTATTTTCGCACGTGTAGTATTTAAAGCACTATGTATCACTCGGAAGAAAATCCGATTGCAAACTCGTGTGTATTGATGCCCTCAGCTGCGCTTCGGGCCTCAAACTACACCCTCGTTGTATAATCGGTTCTTGTCTTACCGCGTGCCTAATGTACTATTTCTGTTTGAATTTTATGTCGTCATAAAAATATGAATGCAATCTTGTTTTTTTTGTAAAAAGACTAAAGTAATGTCCTTTGTATTATATTGTGTACAATAAATGGTTTAATAATAACAATAATTATAATAAAATAGTTAAACAAGCGTTTTAGCGTTTTGTGCATTTATAACCCCTAAAATAACTTAGTTTTGAAAACACCACATGATACTGAAAATACTTTAACGGAAAAATCAGCCCATTAAACTGAACAACTTTCCCCAAGGAACATAGGTCGAAATATGAAAAAGAATATAGGGCCCCCCATATAGAGTTGACTCGCTCGGCTGCTACATTTTGTATGGGAGGTCTAAAAAATTCTTTTATATTTCGACCTATATTTCTTGGGGAAAATTGTTCAGTTTTATGGGCTGGTTCACCCTTTTAAATATGAATAGAGATGCATCGATACGCGTTTTAGTCGATACATGTTGATTGGTTTGATGTGTAATAATAATAACTTTTAGAATTGATGCCACGGGACACGTTTTCTTTACAATACAAAGTTATTGCTTTTATTATCAGATGTCGAAATTATATTATAAAATTCTACCCACGAAAGTAGGTATTCAAATTAGCCAACATGTGGGTCTCGCGAAAGTTAGAGATGATTGAATAAAGCGCGATGGCGGGACTTCCCCGAGCATATGCGGGGGATTTCTTCGCGCATAGTCCATGCCTCGTTTGCAACGCAAATGAAAAAACAAAAAGTGCGTTTACATGACTTTTTAAAACATGTAATTGGAACAATATCGTTGTATCAGCCAGAAAAATATCGCCGATACCGATATATCGGAAAACCTGCCGTATCGCCGATATATCGGTATCGGTACCTGTATCGGATGCATCCCTAAATGAAACTATTCGCAGTTTTTTCCATATATCGATACCGGGAATAAGTACCTATTTCAATCCTCTAGCAAAGCTTTGGTTTATTATTGCGGAACAAAACACATACAAGCTAAAATCAAGTTACATGTGGTCATAATGCGACTAGATGTTTTCATTATTATAGAACCTTAGTATGAAGAAAAAATATTAATGCAAGATTTATTTATTTAGCTAGTACTTTACAAATTACACGAGTGATTCATAAGAATATGAAACACATTTACATTGCGTACGACACATAACAAAACAGAAAAACACAAATACACTCACATTCTTTCCGAATAAGCCATTTTGGGCCTTACCATAAAAAAGTCAGACGCGCGTTGAACGCGTCTAGGGTTTTTATATATGAGGATATTTTGTAAACACGCGTTCGACTCACGTGTATCTTTTTTGTGGTAAGGTCCTTTATATTCAACTTCTTCGCTATTTCAATCCATAAAATTGTTACACCCAAATTTCAGGCTATCGAAATTTTTAGATTTCTAAATATCCCAAAGTCGTTGAACTTTATCGACCACAACTTTACAAGTTTACTGCAAAATTTCCTTCTGTGTGGCAATCTCGAATGATTTGTGAGGATCATTTTTATTTGAAATATTGCTTGTATCCTGAAGTGATTTCATACAGCAGAAATCGCCTTTTACCTTATCGTTCGGATTTTGAGTTTGAGGATCTGAACTTTTATTGCTGATCCGTCTGTTTGAGTTAGCCATTTCCTCATTTGAGTTTTTAACTAGACATTGGTTTTCTTTATCCGCAGTAGGCCTCTGCAAAGACACATTCGAAGGGCATAAATATTCGCTGCTTTTTGTATCTGTAGTTTGTTTTGCTTCTCGAATAGTAACTATTTCTAAATTGTTAATACCTTTATTTGTCAGTCTTTTTGTATGTTTTGAGACACTATTGCAAGAATCTTTAATGGTAATACCGTTGGTTGTTTTGATATTTTTCATGTCCAAAGCATTCTTGCTTGAATAAGACACGTTGTTGTGTTCTGATCGTAGTTGTTGTTTCCTTTTTCGCAGTACTTGAAGAGAGTTCTGATGTTCTAAATCATAGATTAAAATATCTTTTTTAGAAATATTAGAAAAGCGTTCTATAGGTTCTTGTTTTCGTAGTCTAAGATTTTTATGTTTAAAGATCCCTTGAAATATTGATCGCCGTTTTAACCTTTTGTCATTTTTCCGTTGATTTCGGTTAACTTTGCGTGCTGGTGGATATTTTCGGTTTCTTTTGGTAGGATTGTGAGGTTGGTTGTAGCGACAAGTACGTTTATATCTGTCTCGTCCACTTTCATACTTATCTTCTATTAAGCAAGGCGTTGACCAGAAATATTGGCTGAGACAATTTGATACAGGCAAAGGTGCGTTAGTCTCAATACGTTTAAAGTAGCTTGCTTTATTACAAGGAAGATACCGGCAAATTTGATGTCGGGGAACCCCAGATTTCTGAAACAACAACCAACCATTTTTCTGTATGATTAAGAGCATCGTAGTGCTTCTAGTTTTGGGTCCTTTAAAACAAGAGTATTCCTGAGTAATGCCTCTTATAATTTTCTTTTTACCAAAAAATAACTAGGAAAAAAAAATATGCATGGAAAAAGAAAATTATCTACTCACAATTTTTTTTCGTACTTAACTAATCATTTTTCGAAATAAGATAATGATTACCCCGCACGGGATAAAGGCGTGATATATGTATGTATGTAGATAATGATAGGGGCATAGCATACCCTTAGTAGACCTTAAAAAAGGATTAACACTAGAGGCATTTCTCAGGAAAAAAAACAGGAGAATACGTTAGTATAAACTAGGTGATCCTCATAATAACTACAGATCTTCTTGTATGTAATCTTGTATCTTTGTAGATTTGTGTGGTGATCATATTTGTAGTTTTTTATAATTTTAGTGTTATTTAATATTAATCGGGTTGAACTCACCCGATTTAGTCATTAATGTATTTTTTTATTTCTTTAAATTATAATAGGTTCAAATATATTTTTCCTCGAAGTAACGGGTCTGTCTGTCTTGTTCATTCGAGGAGTCTGGAGGTTGTGTCTGATCCTGTAATAATTTTCATTGTTTTCTTTTTATTCTACCCAAAACCTTTTTTTTTTTTACTTAAGATAGGCCCTTGTCTACTATCTCACCTGATGGTAAGTGACGATGCAGACGATGATGAAACATGCTTGCCTAGATAATGCCTATTCACTCTTGCCTTAAAAAGGCCCAAGTTGTAATGTTCCGGAAACAGATCCGCCGGCAGGGCATTCCATTCCGCATGATGAAGGTTGAAGCGAAATAAAGGTATATCAACAACAAAAGGATGGAACCCCAATCGGCGATGCCCCAGAGATGCAATGGGGATGGGGGTATGAGGTCGTGGAGTGATTGCGCACACTCCCCGAAGTGCATCCTATAGAATAGCAACATTGCGTCGGTGTTCAAGGCTTTCCAGTCTAGTCTCAACCTAGCTTACAGAACATGTGGTTGGTTTTGTGAATTGTTCCCGCCGTTTGATATTTCTTAACTTAATATGTCAAGTAATTTGTTGAGATTTTTAAACACTTACAACCATTTTTTTTTCGATTTTAATAATTTAATATACCGTCTCAGGTACCGTGTTTTTTTAAGTATTTAGTATTCATTCAAATTTACATTTTGTTTATTTAAGTATTTGTTACAAACTAGTAAATTTTATATTTATCTTTCTGTACGTGAGACACATTTTTCTATTTCTTATAAAAAAATTATGAACTTAGTGTAAACGAGGCTGAGGCTCATTGAGTTGTTATTCATCTACTTGGTCTAGCTGGTTAGAGTATGTAATACCCACCTATTAGGGCTTTAGGATACCACTTTTTTCAATACCGGTATTGAATACCGGATTATTTTTTAAAATCCAGGAATCCCGGTATTCCGGTATTCCGGTATTGGCCTTTTTCTTCTTATTTTGCAAAAATCACAGTATATTATAACATCAATATATTATTCAATGTGTATTTTAACTTCAAAATTACTAAAAAATCAAATAAACGTTGACAGCGTAGCGACGCAAGGACGAAAAGTAACGAAATAAGAGCGCATAACTGTATAATTTACTTGAATCTTATAGAAATCATCAATACCGTAATCCCGGTATTACATTTTCAATACCAGTATCCAAGGGGTAAAATTTATTTATTTAAAACTTGTCAAAACCTTAACTTAAAACATACAATCCATAAAACCTACTTCGTCAATCAAACAGCCCGTTGACATTCCCGGCGCAATACCAGTATTGAAAATAGACCAAAAACCTCTGGGATCCCGGTATTAGCCAATACTGGGGTACCGGTATTGGAAGCCACAAGAAAAATGCAAGCTCACCGCAAGGATCCTCTTCCTCACAGGCTGCATGGTGTCGCAGAAGACCTTCCAGAACAAGGTCACCTGGCCCACGGTCAACCCTCGTCTCAGGACCTCGAACGAGAGGCTCCACTGTCTTACATTCTTCTTTATTTCCTCTTCTAGTAGACCTGAAATGACAAAATATACAAGGTGTTAGGGACAGCGTCCCGAATACTGAAGGGGTGCAAGCAGACCATCAAACTGAACAACTTTCCCCTAGGAACATAATTATGTCAGGAAACGTCAAAAAATTTTTGGTTTCCCATAGTAAATGCAGTTAGCTGATCGCGATTTTGTATGAGAAACCAAAAATTTTTTGACATTTCCTAATATATATACTCAGGGGAAAGTTGTTCAGTTTCATGGTCTGCTTGCACCCTATCAGTATTCGGGACGCTGTCCCTAACATATAAGTGATCTGTGGCTCTAAATAGTCCCTAATTACCGAACAAATGTTTCTGCCACTTTTTGCGGGAGGGGAGGTAAACACGTACAGCAAAACACGATAATTTTATTTTACAACAACCACACATACAAAATGGCAACTGTCAGTTTCATATAACGTGCTGGGCAGCCCAGCTTTGCCATCTCCTTAGGGTGAATTCTCTATGGTCTAAAAGAAAATACAGACGTGCGTTCCACGTACTTAGTATATTTTTTTTAGTGCGTACTTGTGGTGCGTACTGAGGGTCCGATTAAAGGGATAACATTTACCCAGTCATCCGGAGCGCGCCATCTATTTTTTTTAGTGTTGAACTCTACAGGGTGACTGGAAAATTGATGCATTCCTCTCAAGGGATGAACCAGCTCATGAAACTGAACAACTTTCCCCATGGAACATAGGTCGAAAAATGAAAAAAACATTTGGCCCACCCATACAAAATTACCGACCGACTAAGTCAATTTGTATGGGGGGACCAAAATTTTTTTTCACATTGCGACCTATGTTCCATGGGGAAAGGTGTTCAATTTCATGAGCTGGTTCATCCCTTGAAAGGAATGCATCAATTTTCCAGTCACCCTGTATAATTTCGGACCCGGGGCCATCAAATCTACGCCTGTCGGCTTGGTGAGGAGCACGAGCTCACCGGGAATAATTGATTGGTTGTTCAAACAATCAGCCCAATCATGCCCTTGGGGCGAGACTGGGAGTTGTTCTGGGAAGAACGGATTGGACTTAAATCATCGGTACTGCACGACGACTTTGAAAAGCATAATTTGTTTCTTACAACGTAATATCTATATGTATGTATATACAGGGCGTTTGGAAAATTGATGCTTTCCTTTCAAGAGATGAACCAGCTCATGAAACTGAACAACTTTCCCCATGGAACATAGGTCGAAATATTTAAAAAAAAATTGTCCCTCCCATATAAATTGACTTACTCAGTCGGTAATTTTGTATGGGTGAACCATTTTTTTTTTCAGTTTTCGACCCATGTTCCTTGGGGAAAGTTGTTCAGTCTCATGAGCTGGTTCATCCCTTGAAAGGAAAGCTTCAATTTTCCAATCACCCTATATATCTGGAAATAGGAACCAACGAACCAACGTACTAAACAGATTTTAATAAAACAAAAACCAAGGATTTGAATGTAATACCTACATAATTGGAATCATAATACCTAATGCTTAGCACACCTGACCTTCCTTCCTTGAAGTTGTAGATATGACACTTAGAATAATGAAGAAGAATTAAAGGGCAGAGCACAACGGCCTGCGTATGCAGCACGTGTACACGGCGTAACCGGCGCGTACCGGTTGTAATGTAAGGGATTGTATGAGAGACGGCATACCGCTTACGTTGCGTAGGTGACGCGAGCGGTGTGCCGTCTGTCATTACAACCGGTACGCGCCGGGTACGCCGTGTACACGTGCTGCATACGGGCCGCATTACGCAGGCCGGTGTGCTCTGCGCTAAATACTTGTAACATAGATTCCGTATTTACCAGTGATTGTTGCTACCGCCAACTTGCTGGACAATTCTTCCGTCAACATTGCCTCGTCCGGGTTAACTGGGTGGCGTCTCTGCACAAGTTAAAAGTGAAAAGATGATTGTGAAAAGTGTGTTATAAGCAAATTTAAGAACTACCCTCTTGTCGGTGGACCAATTTGTGTATGTATTTGAAAATTGTCCGAACCGAATCGGTCGATTCCGGCAAATGTGAGAGGTTTCATAGGATTACATATAAAGAATTCAAAAAAATTTGGTTCTGTTTGGACATGGGGGTTATTGCTATACTCGCCACGCTTGGCAGGCGGCTTGGCGAGCGCAGTGTTGCATTTACAGGAAACGCTGCTATCCATTCCTTTGATAATTATCAATTAGTCCTCTTTCCGACACCCACGGGTAGAATTAGGGTAATGATGAACCGGCATCACACGGCAAATGCATTTGCAAATCTGAAATGAATTACTACCGAAAAAGGACTTAAAAAAACTTACCCTAATGTAGTTCAAGATGGGTCCAATAGGAATGGTCTGCCTCCATTTGGTCAGGTTTTCTATTGCATCGCAAATAATTTCCGGAGTGATCTGCAAACACTCAACAATGTACATGCAGGGTGTAACGGACAGCTCCATTCCCGGGTACTGAAAGGGTATATACTGAGTGGCGCTCTGCCTACCCCGCAAGGGATAAACGCGTGATATATGTATGTATGTATATACTGAGTGTCTATCTCAAGTCTCAAATAGTTCTTGGATAAAGGGATACAATGACATGCATAATTTCGAGGTAGCCGAAAAACTCGATGTATTTTTCAATAACCGTCGCAGAATACATACATACATACATATGTCACGCCTTTGTCCCTTGCGGGGTAGGCAGAGCGTTGACGGCCGTAAGAATGCGGTCACTATCGCCACGTCTGACATTTTTGACGATTGTTTTCCAAGGCTGTTTCAGAAAAAAAGGTGTGTATCACTATAGAGACAGGCTGTCAGCCTCTCGCCTAAAAATTGTAATACACCAATACTCTAGAGTCCCTTAGTCGCCTTCTAAGCCGGCATCACACGGCATCTAGACCGTCGCAGAATCTATGACTTAAATATTAAAAAACGGAATATTGCGTTTCAGTGGATTCATTGATCAACGGAAAAGCTTGTTGACTCTACTGATCGAAAAAAAACATAAATTGTTACCATCGACTTGATGAAAAAGAAGAAACTGTATTAGATACAGACTACTCATCAAAATCATTTGGTTTAGTGATGTCGAAAATCGAACACAATTCTTTCAATGGAACAGTTAAGTGTTGGTCTCAAAGAAACCAATATAATCTTATAAAATTCTGTCTGTTACGGGTTACGGCTATGTCGAAGACCAGGGCCCCCACTCTGCTATTATCTGTCATTATAACGCCATAGAAATTAAACTGTCATTCAATTGCCATTGTGATTTTTCTATACTTTAAACTGTTAGCAGAATACGAAATAACCGAAATCATCCAACTGAGATCCATTCGAAATCCAACTGAAACCATTTTCATTTAGCAGACTCAGGGCCCTGGCTTTTGAGGATGGCTGGTACACAAAAATGCTACTGCTCATTTCCTAAATTAATCTTTTTGTCATCTTTTACGAGACCCATGGGAGAATTTACATGCTCTTAACTGACCTCCAAATAAAAGTTTTCTTTATGTGGACCATCGCCATTCAGCTTCTCGTTGGTGGACACGAAAAGAGGCGACAGAATCTTGCTTCGGCTACCTTCCTGAACACCATCTTTAAGAAGAAAATGCCGCGTGTAAGATGGAACCACAACTTGCCCATTATGGTGAATCTGGGCCCTAAGGCAGCTAAATGAAAATCGTTTCAGTTGGATGTCGATTGGATGTCAGTTGGATGATTTCGGTTATTTCGTATTCTGCTAACAGTTTGAAGTATGGCAAATCGGAGTGGTCATGGAATGACAGTTGAGTTTCGATGGCGTTACAATGACAAAAAATAGCAGACTTGGGGCCCTAGGACCACTTTTTTGGCAATGTAACGCCATCGAAACCCAACTGTCATTCCATTACCACTCCGATTTGCCATACTTCAAACTGTTAGCAGAATACGAAATAACCGAAATCATCCAACTGACATCCAATCGACATCCAAGTGAAACGATATTCATTTAGCAGACTCAGGGCCCAGATTTTTTGTTCCCAAATGTCAATAGCGGAAAGTAATGGTTGGTATACAGGATGTAATGGACCCAAAGAACATAGGTCTCTATATGAAAAAAGAAATTGGGCCACCAATACAAAATTAATTACCAACCGACCAAAAACCGACCAAGTCAAATTGTATGGGAGGTCAAAACAATTTTTCTCATATTTCGACATGTTTCTTGGGGAAAGTTGTTCAGTTTTATGGGCTGATTCACCCCTTAAAATATTTGCTTCTAATATCTTTATACCATTTTATTAATGACCGAGTCCGCAACCGAATTATGTTGAAAAGAAGATTGGCGTTTGAGAACAAAACATCTCATTCACTACAACGGGCAATGTATTTGCTGTATTATGTATTGAAAACTTAGTCTTCAATTTAAAAAAATATTAATGATCATATAAGTGCCTACCATTTCTACATTACGTTTTTCCCAGTAGGTACCCTAATTTTTTTTTCTTGATTCAGGTTTTCGATCTTCATCATATTATATCGTATGGCAATCCCTGGTTTTTAACCAACTTTCTCTTCAGACAACTTAGCAAAAGCTCTTGACAGTACCTACTGATCTAGTCAGTTAAAATATAAGAATTCAGAACCTTGTACCTCAGGGAGGATTTGAACCTACGATTTTCCCTATGAAGGTTAGCGCGAACGCCTGTACCATAAGGGATACTGCGGCTTTTTCGTTACATGACTCTATCTACCAGGGTAATTATGCGACTAGTTGCCTGTGGCTAAATTATTTTCTACAGATTGATCCCCTTGATTTATGATAATATTTCTTTACGTTGTTCCTTTACGTCTTTTTTATCATGATTGATTACGAGTGAATCAACCGTAATATTGTAATGATCTTCTTTTCATACGGTCGTCCAACGAACCGACGAACCCTGGTTCCCGACATGGTGGTGTAATGAACACAGTCTCACTAGATTACTAACCAGGACCGACGACGGCTCAACGTGCCCTCCGAAACCAACCATCTTTCTTCGTAATATTGTGATGTCGATGTATTGAACTTGTAGCCCGTGTGAAGGAATTTGACACCAGGGTTCATTAGGTCATTAGACGGAAAAGAACAGACTAAAAGAATTATTTGAACAGCCGCTTGTGAGCGGTACTTAATCTGTCTGCAAATGCCCTGCCAAAATAAAAAAATACCAGGATCGAAGGAGTTACTCCACGCCCTTTACCATACTGGAACTTTAGAATATAAAGATACAGTTTCATAAATGCCCGATCTGTCTAACCTGATTTAACTACTTTTTCCTTTGGTTTGGTCTTATTCTTTTCTCTCGCAGAGGTTTTCTTTCTATATTTAGCGTTAAATTTAATATTTCTTTTATTTCTCTTTGACTTAATTTCTCTAGACTTCTTCAGTTGCCTCGAAATCGCCTTCTGGTTTTGTAGTAGCCGGCACGAGATTGATGCAATAATTCCTTTGGACCTGGCGAAATAATTGTCTTTTTGGAAAGGTTACTTATAAGTAAAAATCAAACAAAGTTACTTGGAAAATATACAGTTTTAATTTGACCATCAAACAAATACAAATGTAACAAAAAGTTATTACAAATGAGACCAGAATAGGACAAACAACACAAGAGAACAAAATACAGCAATAGAAGTCTACCTTCTGCTGCAGCAGCGATGGCCGCAGTAGGCGCAGACGCGCGACGCGACGCCGACGACGGACCGCGACGAGCGCACGTCAAAGCTGGATATGGAATCCGCGACTGCAGTTGTCAGTTTGGGGACCCGTCGCTTAGTGTCGCTCCTGCGAACCGGGTACCGCTTCCGGGCCATCGTGCGGCGCGCCTTCTGCACCCGCCCGCGGCGCACGCGTCTCTTGCGCTCTGGGCCGTCTCCCTTGTCACTCCTTCTTTCGGTGATCCTCAGTTCTGTCTCTTTCCTAGACTTGTTCTTACGAATGCTCCGAGCCGAGCCGCGAGTTCGGTACGAGATCGAACTGTCAGTGAATGACCTTGCATCCTGCACGTCGCGCTCGTGGTAGCGTTGCTCGTGGTTGCTTTTCGTATCATTGTTATCTTCTTCGTCTATTCGTTCACCGTTCTTTTCTTTTTGACTTGCGGACGGACCAGCTTCTTCATCGTTCTTAATCTCATCCCCCATTACAGAAAACTTCCAGAAATAACTAAAAATTTTGTTGCAGGGCTTTTAAACAACACACAAAAATTACGACACTGATTAATTTTGTTTCGATATGCTCTTCACAAAAATAATTTCAAAATCAGCAAATTTCAAGATAAAATTATGACATTGTCTATCACATGACAAAGGCTATTCTTTTGTTTGGTCATACCTTTATTCTATTTTTGCTTTGAGTGGGAGAAGAGGTAGCACCAAAAAAGGTAGATGCTTTGTTTATTTTTAAGATTATCAGTATAATAAAATACTACATAAATTAATATATTAGTTAGATATGTTAAACCAAAGCAGCGTGAATGACACGGACGGGATATACTTACTAGAGTATCGTGATTTGTAAATTTACTGTATAAATTTACAAATTACGACAGTTTAGATTATCTTTTTCTCTTTTCGTGCGGGACACCGAGTCGTCCAACGACCCAATGAATCCTGGTGTCAGAATTTTTTAGTCTAGCAATGATTTTTTAATAATTATTCTTACTTTCTCCTGCAGTTGCTGGTGTGGACTGAGCAAAACAGCCCATGGGTCTAGCATCGCAACCGCAGCGCCGGGCGAGGCCTGGATCCCTGGAAAACACACCCAATGCGCCCCCACCGACGCATATGGGACCGTCGAGTTCCAGGGAGGCCCACATCCTACTAAGGCACAGGTAAGGCCATCGAATGTGATGTAGACCCTCATGCCATCGGTGTCATCTTTTGCCCCTCTTGTCTGACCACATGTGCGGGGGAGCAACTAATGCCTAGCGATCGACAATGCGGTGATGGCTGATGAGTATGAGGTTGACATTTATACCTGGCTGACGACCGATGTGGCGCAGTGGTAGTGCAACTGCCTCTGACGCAGAAGGTTCCGGGTTCGATTCTCGGTGGGTCACTCACAGAGTTGATATTTATCACTTTGTGAATTTGTTCCTAGTCTGGTTAGGACATTGCGGGCTGAACCACCCGATTGTCCGTAAGTAAGATGGTTCCGTGTTTCGGATGGCACGTTAAGCTGTAGGTCCTGGTTGCTGTCTATGATCACTTAGACGGCGGTCGTTACACAACCATGTCAGAAGCCTGGTACTTGTAGAAGGCGGTTGAAAAATTCTGTTCACTAGGGTTCATCGGGTTGTTGGACGACTCGGTGTCCCACACGAAAAGAAGTATGAGGTATGGGATGGGTACGCCATCGAATCGATAGAAGAAGAAGAAAAGCAACAAACCGAATTGTAGTTTCAACCGTAGACCAGCTCCTGTTGCAAAATTTTCTACCGTGGTAGAAAAGGTTATTATTTTTATAAAAAGGGTTATTATTTAGTCCGAACACACACTTTGTAGGGTGTTTCTAAACACCCGCTTCTTGCGATTTTGCGGGTGGCCTCTTGGTAAAAGTTATTCAGAATAATGAGTAGAAACACCCTACAAAATTTTTGCTGACTAAAAAATTACCCAGTATTTCAACATCATCGGAAACGGAAAACCGAGTTTCGATGTATTTATTTCTCTTGGGGCAGTTTCGTTACTCATGAAGTCATGATCAGCCCTACTTATAAACCATTTCGTCAAAGATCTGTTCGCAAACTGATACAGATAAGGTGTAAAAATATTAGCTGCAAATATTTCAAGGGGTGAACCAGCCTATCAAACTGAACTACTTTTCTCAAGAAACACAGGTCGAAATATGTTTATTTTTTTGGACATCTCATACAAATAGACTTTGTCTGTTGGTAATTCTGTAAATGAGGTAAAAAAAAATTTTTCATATTTCAACCAATGTTTCTTGGGGAAAGTTGTTCAGTTTCATGGACTGGTTCACCCCTTAAAATATTTGCAGCTAATACTTTTACACCATCATCATCGTAAATTATTGTTGTACAGTACGTCCGGCTCTCCCACGACACGCGACCAGACCTGATAGTCCAGTTGCTGACGAGGGAATGGCAGTTGGACCGCCCGAAGCTGCTGATCACCATCCAAGGAGGCAAGGCCAACTTCGACCTCCAGCCGAAGCTCAAGAAAGTCCTGAGAAAAGGCCTCCTCAAAGCCGCGAAGACCACTGGAGCTTGGATCTTCACCGGAGGCACCAATACAGGTATGACGTGTTTTTGGTCTTGGAAGGAGAGTTAATAAGTTTCGAGGATAAATAGGTATGTATGTCGTGTAATGCCAGCTTACAATAGCATCACCCCATTTCTTTGACGCAGTTGTCGTGAGAGGCGACTAAGGGACTCGTTTTATGTGTATCACAACTTTAGGCTACAGACTGACAACCTGTCACTTCACGAGTATCGTAAATCATCTGTCGACATTAACTATAATTATGTAATTTACGTGCACAAGGCACGGGAGTTTACTGCCGTCATTGGCTACAATAGCCATCTCCGGGCGCATCAGCGCCGATCTGATTAGGAATCGAAGCGGTCGCCATGGCCAAAATCGGTCGGAGAGATCATCATCATATTTCGTAAAAAGCGACTAAAGGATAAATTTCCTCAACGAATGGGCAGAGGCGTTTTCTGTAAATGCAACAGATTGCACTTCGGTAGTCAATCTACGGCAATATATACCCCTCCAAATGGCCCAGGCCCATGTCCAACAGTGGCTTGTTACTTGTGAAGTTCGTCCTATCGTGTACCTATTATTCTAGGTCGTGAACAAAAATAGTGAATCCATAATTTGCCGGTGATCGTTGATTTACCGGCCCATTGGTCTGAGAGAACACGATCAAGAGAAAACCAATAATGTGCTGATTTCTGCTGTACAGTCTACTGGATATTATGATTATGACCTTAGTCGACTAAGTACAATAAAAAAACATCGGCCAAGTGTGATGGGACTCGTGCACAGTGTTTCATACGATTATGTGGTGTAAGCTGTGTAAAAAAGGCATGAAAATCATTTTTGTTACATGGAAAAAACTGCCGTGTGATGCCGGCTTAGAATAGCATCACCCCATATCCTTCCCGCGGGTGTTGTAAGAGGCGACTAAGGGACTCGAGAGTATTAGAGTATTGCAATTTTTAGGCAAAAGGCTGACAACCTGTCACTATAGTGATACACATGTTTTCTGAAACAACCTTGGAAAACAATCCTCAAAAATGTCAGACGTGGCAATAGCGACCGTATTCTTGCAGCCGTTAACGCTCTGCCTGCCCCGCAAGGGATAAAGGCGTGATATGTGTGTGTGTGTTACATGGAAATGGAAGCTGCCAATGTCAATCTTCTCAATTGACAGTTCTTAAACCACCGTTCGAGAGTGACAATGACAAGTTATATCCACTTTTGACACTCTCAAACGGGGGTTTAAGAACTGTCAATTGAGAAGATTTCCCAAATCAAGAACATTCACGAACGCACTTCAATTGTTGGTCCAATAAAATAAAGTTGTTGTTATAGACTCAGTAGAATGGAAGCTAACTAAGCTAATTTTTTAATATTTATTGTTAAGAGTACAACAGAAATACGGTATATGTGAAAATTTCAACTATCACGGTTTTACAGATATAAGAGTCAAACAGTGATGACAAACGAATAGACAGACTGCCAATAAGTGTCAATAAGAGGGTCCAAAAATTATTACATACATATATACATATGCCACGCCTTTATCCCTTGAGGGGTAGGCAGGCTGGTAATGGCCGTAAGAATACGGTCGCTATCGCCACGTCTGACATTTTTTAAGGATTGTTTTCCAAGGTTGTTTTAGAAAACATTGTATCACTATAGTGACAAGTTGTCAGCCTATCGCCTAAAAATTGTAATAAGTACACTAATACTCTCGAGTCACTTAGTCACCTCTTACGCCCGCGTTAAGGATATGGGGTGATGCTATTCTAAGCCGGCATCACACGGCATCAAATGCCATGCCGAAAATTATTAACTTTTAATTTTTCTGTACCTACACCTGTATAGTTTTTTATTTTCTGAAATGGTCCTCATTTAGTGAACCGATTACGATCCAGTTATGATGCGCAACCGCGACTTCGATTTTTTCTACACTTGAAGGCATACACTTGAACTATTCACTTGTGTTTTGATAAAACCCATACGATTTGACACTTGTGAAGTCTTCTCGCCCGCGAGACAGGTCTCTATACCGTGCGCATCATAAAGGGGCAAGTATAGTAACATTTATACTTACTTAGACTATTTTTACAAGTTTTCCAATATTATTCTAATGGTCTGCAGGTGTGACCCGCCAAGTGGGCGACGCATTACAGCTGGAGAGGTCTCAGCGAGCTGGTCGAGTAGTGAGCATCGGCATTGCGCCCTGGGGCATCGTAGAGGGCGCCAACGACCTCATCGGCAAGGGACGCGATGTGCCCTACCATGCTATGGCTTCTCCCAGGTTAGTTACGAAAAAGTTTTGCGACCTTCCATACAAAATTCCTAGCTATTTTTCGTCATTGTAACGCCATCGAAACTCAACTGTCATTCAATTGCCATTATGTCAATTTATTTAGCAGGGCACTAATCAGCTGAGTGACTTTATATTTAAAAATTTTTTTCGTTTTCCAACATAGCTCCTTTCGAAAAAGTTGTTCAGTTTCATGGTCTGATTACGCCTGCAAAGTTTTCGTTACGCCGTCCAAGTATAACTTTTTATAAAGAGAACCGACTTAAACGGACGTAAAAAATGCGAACCTCCATTTTTTGTCGGTTAATATGTCCAAAACCTTCTGCTAACTTTGATAAATACTTTTCTGACAACCGCATCAAAATCAGTTCATCCAAACGCGATTTAATGGGGGCAAACATACATATGTACATACATACCTACAGGCCAAACTGAGAATCTCCTTTATTTTAAGGTTAAGAACCACGGATTTAGTCGGATCGCACACTTAAATCACGACGAACCGCTAAAATATCGCAGCGGTCTGTCAAATCCATACTAGAAATGTCAATTCCTATACTAAAACCCTGAGCTAAAACCGCACACGACGGCCGACGCTGCGATAGCGCTGCGTCGAGTGCGGTTGAGCGGCCTTAGTATGGGGATTGACATTTGTAGCATGGACCTGACAGACCGCTGCGATGTTTTAGTGCTCCGTCGTGCGTTAAGTGTGCGATCCGCCGTACTCTACCCATTTCTACTGAACACCTACAGTACAGAAAGACGCGCTAAATCAATAAAACAAAACAAAAATTATAGCAATATTTTACTTAATTATAATTCTTATTATATCTTAAACACTACACAGACAATTCGCTAGTTTCCTGGGTCATTAAAAAAACATACAAGCTGTACAAAACTATTGTCCAAGAATACTACGGACTTCATTCATAATTTTTCGAAATATTCAAAGTTTGAATTGATAAATAGAAAAGTAATATAAAAGTGTTTTGACGCCATTTAAATTCTTACGGCGTGACGTCATACATCTAGTTCTTCAAACAAAATACCGTTTTAGATCGCTTTTGAAAGTAGCTCATTTGACCTGTCAGGAAACAAGCTTATTTTATTTATATTATACTATTTGAACGGGTCGGTGGGTGTGGATATCACGGTGGCGGGGTTTAACCCGTTGAGTTGTGCTTGAAAAAGCACGTCGTTGATCAATTTTTCGGCTAAAATCCTCATGTTATCAGGGAGGTTGCGAAGTTTGGCTGCCACGTTTATTCCTGCAAAATGAATTCTTTATTATAACAACTATCGGGATCTAAGGGTGAGCATTCGGAAACTAAAGAACTTTCCGCTAAGAATATTAATATTTATAATAATTCGTCAAGAATACGTTACCTACGACAAAAGAAAACGATCACCCATAAAAAAATTAATGTTAGTAAATCCACTCTGAATAAAAGGTACTGAGAGAGTAAGGATCTAAGGTGCCTACTGTGTTTTGTTTAAGAAACGTTCATTCTTGCCTCGTGCCTCATCATCTGCCTGCCCTTACCTTAATTCAGTTGGGGTCAGCACAACATGTTTTCTTCTTCCATTCATCTCTATCAACAGTCAAATCCTCATTAATGCCATTTTTGTTCATGTCGTCTTTTACACAATCCATCCAAACTTTGGGCTTTTCTCTCCTCCTGCATCCATCCACATTCATGTTCATTACTTTCTTTAGCAAATGCTCCGCATCCCCCCTCATAACATGCCCATACCAAGACGGTTCCCTCTCATCTTTTCTTTAACTTGCCTATAGCATCATATTCGTCTTCCACTTCAGTACAAAGTCGTTTAGCTTTCGGATCGTCCTCATATCCGGAGAACTGCTTGCTATTCTCTGTCACTTCCACCATGCTGGTAGCCATGGCGAAGTCATTCGGGTCTAGGGACTGCTCAAACTCAGTATGCTCGTCGTATGACGTCTGGTCTTCCTCTTCCTCTGATACCTGGTGAATAAAATTAACATGTTTGAACCGTTTTAGCAGATCGAAGTCTTCATAACAGACATACCACAAAAACAATAATAAATACCTAGTACGGTTACTACGCTAGTACTATAATTTAAAGTGGATCGCACAATTGACGCACGCTAAATATCGCAGCGTATATTTTCCCACCTTGACACTGGCAGAATTGCCCCAGTAGACACAAGCTACACCTTAAAAAATGGAATTGAATTTGAAGGGACAT
This sequence comes from Keiferia lycopersicella, assembly GCA_029255805.1. Classification (NCBI taxonomy): domain Eukaryota; kingdom Metazoa; phylum Arthropoda; class Insecta; order Lepidoptera; family Gelechiidae; genus Keiferia; species Keiferia lycopersicella. The sequence continues at coordinate 14,938,605 of JARACZ010000005.1, read as the reverse complement.
TTCTAGAAAATTTGAAAATCGACGTTTTGGGAGCGGGACCTTTAATGCGCCTAAAGCATAAATGTCAATTTATAATGACATAGATTTAAGCATATTTTTTGTTTCAGATCAAAATTAGCAGTTCTCAACAACAGGCACGCGTACTTTCTCCTGGTGGACAATGGTTCGGTCGGCAGATATGGTGCCGAGATCGTCCTGAGACGCAAACTGGAGAAATACATTGCTGCACAGAAACTACACCCTTGTAAGTGCTTTTTGTGATTATTTCTCGTGCACTTCGTACTTCAGCACCAAGATTTACATTCAGGTTCATTAATTATAGTGAGCGGTTGGTGGCTGGGAGCAAAATGAAAAATGAAAAAGAGATGTTGGGGCTCGGAGTCGAACACGAGTTTTCAACTAAGCTACATCGGCTGAAAACTGAGCGATGAAATGGTGGTTCTCAACACAAAATGCAACGTGTTTTTATTCGGCTTTTTTGCCATTTAGAGTGATTTTTGGAAAGAAAAAGCTAGATCGATTTATCGCTCCCGAATACCCATATTACTAATATTCAGTCAAAAAAAATTTCGAGTTCCCATACAATGTCACTCGGCTGATCGGGAATTTTTTATGGAAGGTCGGAAAAAAAATCTGGTTTCCCCCCATAGACAAAGTTGTTCTGTTTCATAGTCTCAAAGCCTGCAAAGTTTTCTTTACACCGTCCCTTACACCTGTATATCTACATATATACAATTCTTGCTCGTTTACAGGTATTAGATAGATAGATTCAAGACATAATATACCTATACATAGATAGGTAGATACGTCTACTCATGTTTCGTGAAATCTTGTTTGAAATTTAAATATGCGAGTTTGATTAAACTGCTTGTAGCTGATTAGATAAGCAGATAACTCTACCTTGACGTAGGTATGTTGTTATTCTAAGTACAATCAAGCGCAAACTCCGCTGCACAACAATGAAGTCTAACAACAAAGCGCCACTTACCGGTCCCGGCTCAACATTGCCCTCCGCCTTCAAAGTGTGCATAGTGTGCATACCGTTGAAATTCGAACAGCCGTCTTCAAATACAAAGGAAAACAGATCGTAATACCAAAGGTGAGGCTTGTATATCTCGTCGAGGGAGTGCGCGGTCCGGCGGCTGTCCCGGACGCGCTTGTGTTCGCGCCGCACGCATGCGCGCAAGCTCTCGATCTTCCGCAAAACGTGCACTCTCGTCGCGGTCGGATCGTGCTCTTGCACCAACTTCGTGAGCATGGTTATAGCCTCGTGCCGCTTGTGTTTCTGCTTGTACGCGGCGCACGTTCGGTCCCACAGGCAGGGCAGCTCCTTGTATAGGGTGATGAATTTTTTCAGCAGCTTTCTGGGGAAAACGACGTTGTTGACGGACGGTTCTTGGTCGTCGTCGGACATGGTGGACGTTTGGCAAGCGGCGCGCCGTGCGGAGCACTGCACGGCAGGCTCGGGCGCGCGGCGCACGGCTCGGCCCCCCCGCTCCCACCTGCCCCCCCGCGCCCAGCTGCCCCCCGCTCGCGTATGGGGGACTGCTCGGCCCGTCCCCCCTCCCTCCACCCGCGTCTGCCGCGCCGCTCGCTCACCCTCATAAATTCTCAGCGCGGTTTGCCAACATGTCTGCCGGTAGCATTATAGGATATTATTATATTTAACCTCAACAGTACAATCCGTTTTATGATGACTACGCATAAATTGACCAACCGCCTGTTATGATATAACCAGGTACCTATTTAATCTAGTTTGGTTTTCATACGTCGGTTTTCATATAAGATTATTATTATTTCTTTATTTAATGGCGTTTCCACTTTGATTTATGTCGACTGACTTTGAACCTAAAAACTACAGCATGTTAAAGAATGTGTTGGCTAAGAAAATGCCTAAATTCTCAAATTCATTCTGAAAGCCAACATTAGTTCATCGCTGCTAATAAAGCCCAGTACCTGGTTAACCAAACCTAACTTGGATGTATCGCCCCCATAAGTTTATAGCTGCTAATAAAGCCCATACTATATGGGCGCTTTATATGGACGCTTCAGAATACCAGCTGCAATTATGGAAGTTTAGTGTCTTAAATAGACTATGAATTATGAAGTCCAGGATGGCTAACATGCGTGCCACGACATATTTTGTCGTTGCATATGCGTACCGTGACACTACGGAAGAATGCGTAAATTAATCGCAGTGAAGTTAGCCGCAGAACACATATTGCGGTGGTGACAACTTTTTACCGTGGCACGCATGTTAGCCATGCAGAAAAGTGACACCAAATGGTTCGTGGAACGTGTAATATGACACACGGCGCGGTCTGTCAGTTCTCTGCTTGAACTTGGCTTGGACACGGTGCTCTAGATGGGAGGTCCATTTTTCTTTTCTCAAAATTTTGCAGCAATTTTTTTTAAACCCTGAATAAATCATTCCCCCTGCTACGATCCTGGCACATTTTTTTCGCTTCTTCTACATTCATCAATCTTTTTATGCATGCTCGTCGGTTTAGGGTATTTTTGATCTGACCTTTTCTTGTTTTATTATTCTTGTTAGCAGATAGTTTCTGTATAAACCATTTTTTTCGTTCCGTTAATAAGATCATTGAGTTCAGTCAAGTAGGGGAAAATGAGACAAGCGGGTAACTTGGGACATGGTCGACACCAGCATCTATGAACCAGCTATAAGCCTATTAACGTTATAACTGGTTGATAAATGTAGAGTCCAAAGTTTTCAACCAGTTACAACGTTATAGCTGGTTCAAAGATGCTGGTGTCGACCATATCCCAAGTTACCTGCTAGTCTCATTTTCCCCCATTTGACTTCATCCTTGTATACCTACCACTGACCTCAATAATCTTGTATACCCAACAAAATAATAAGTACTTATTTCTTTATCAGAAGACGTCACATCACGTTGCCAGTGGCGATGTAGTCCGGAATAATAGCCCGGGCAAAGGCAACAGCTCCTCATAGGCGAATCTTACACCTGACGTCCGTTAAAAAGAGAATAGGTATAAATGTAACAGAGACAGATGCTAACATTTTTTGGGTAGCTCTTGCGACATCGTCATCAGTAGGCATGATGACGGGCAAGTCAAATGTGCTACTTTTTAAAACGATATTTTGTATGAAAATACGAACAGATGACGTCATATCTATCTAGTTTGGATGGTGTCAAAACACTTACTTTTATATAATTTTTCTGTATATTATATAAAAACTTTCGAAAACATGGGTCTGTAATATTTTTGACAAAGTTATGGGGAATTCGGAGCTTACATCTGTCAGACGCATGCGTTACGGATGCGCTAACATAAAAATACGTAGCGACGGATGTCAAGTGTTAACCACTTAAGGCGGATCGCGCACCTAACGCACGACGGAGCGCTAAAATATCGCAGCGATCTGTTAGATCCAAACTAAAAACGTCACTCCCCATACTAAAACCGCACTCGACGGACGCTGCGATAGCGCTTTAGGGACATTTCTAGATTTTCTAGTATGGAACTTACGGACCGCTGCGATGTTCTAGCGCAACGTCGTGCGTTAAGTGTGCGATCCGCCTTATAGTATATCAGCCCACGCCCCGGGAAGGACCATTGCACATAAACAGAGATTTAAGAGCCGCCGCGGCATTGTGTCCGTAAATTGATAAAATACCAAAGCCACTGGTAGTGGGTCCTTAGAGATAATGAACTTAGATACCTATAGTCTAAGCCCAGAGCGTCGGTGGCCAAGTGGTTAGGACACCGGTCTTACAATCGTGAGATCCGAGTTCGATCCCCGCCATGTACCAAAGTGTTTTTACTCACGTACATTTACGGTGAAGGAAACACCCACATTCAAATAAAATTTGATTTCAGATGATATTTGAATGTGACTTAACCTAGGATTCGGGCCAGGTTAGCCTTCGGGTTGCAGAGGTCAGATGGCAGTCGATCTGTTTAATAACTTAGCTCCACATCAAATCATAGAGGCAGAACAACGCCCTTCACCGACCTGTTTAATAGAAGAAAGTTATTTGTTATGTAGGAAAATACGCCAATAAATATATTGGCGGGTTGCATAAAAAGTTTCAGTCCAGAGATTAAAAAAAGAGATACTAAAGTAAAATTACTGTCGGCATCGCCACGTCTGACTTATAAGGATTTTTCCTTGAGCTTCGTTTCATATAAGTCGTGTATCGTTTGTATAGTGACAATTTGTCTGCCCGTCGCGTCGCCTAAAATTAAATTACATATGAAACCCTCGAGTCCCTTAGTCGGCTTCTACGACACCCACGGGAAAGAAAGAGGTGATGCTATTCTCAGCCGGCATCACACAGCAAATAAATCTAACGGCACCTCATTATTATTTTGTGTCAACTTCAACCAGACTGTTTGCAAGCAGAGGTAGTCAAGATTTAACATACATACATACATATATCACGCCTGTATCCCTCGCGGGGTAGGCAGAGCAATAACGGCCGTTAAAAAACGGTCGCTTTTGCCACGTCTGACATTTTTGAGGATTGTTTTCCAAGGTTGTTTTAGAAAACATGTGTATTATTATAGTGAAATTGTAATACACCAATACTCTCGAGTCCCTTAGTCACTTCTTACGACACCCGCGGGAAGGAGGTGGGGTGATGCTATTCTAAGCCGGCATCACACGGCAAGTCAAGATATTACTTTCTTAAAAGATACTATGTAAATGAAAAATAAATTGCCTCTTGTGAATGTAAGAACGGGAATGTGAACGCAAGTCTCTTATAAATAATACAATAAAGTCCCAGGTTTATCACCCGACGGCAGGAGAGGTGTGTAGGGTTGGCAATCTATTGTAAATATAGGTGTAAAAATATTAGCTGCAAATATTTTTAAGAGATGAATCTTCTTTTCGTGTGGGACACCGAATCGTCCAACGACCCGAGATACAAGATACAAGATACAAGATACAAGATACTTTATTTGCTTAAAACATTTGTAAATAAGGTGGTACAGGTTATTTTTAGGTAGGTACATTAATGTTTTGCCAACTTATGATTAGCATGCAAATACATAAAAACAAATCTAGTCTAAGTCTAATTAATGTGATTAAATTAGCAATGTCAAATATAAAATTATAATAAAAATACGTTAATTCCAGTCAGTTATTATTAAATATATCTCTTATGTCGTAAAAATTTTTTTCACTCAGCCATTTAAACAGTGTTTTTTTAAATAATTTTGTAGTCATATTTTTCATGTCATTTGGTATGTGATTGTATATTCTTACTCCCATCGCCAAACAGCTCTTATCGTACACCCTACATCGGGGGGTGTCAGAAAACACAAGCCTATCTGGATTACGTTGGTTTCGAAGATGCACGTCGCTTGATTTCCTAAATAAAGTTTTATTTTTATGTATGATCACACATAGTTCAAGGATGTATAAAGAAGGCAGCGGTAATATCCCAAGGCGTTTGAAATATGGTTTACATGACTCCAAATTTCCAATCCTGCACACCATAGCTCGGATACACTTCTTCTGTACTTTAAACACTTTGTCCGCATTTGCACTATTTCCCCAAAAAATTAGTCCATATCGAAGTGTCGATTGGACATATGCGTGGTAGGATATCAGGGCAGTTTTAATATTTGTAACAGATGTTAGGTGCCTAAGAGCATATACAAATTTGTTTATTTTCGTACAAATAGATTCTACATGTATTTTCCAATGTAAATTTTCATCCAAAGTTAGGCCAAGAAATTTAGTATTTTTTACTGAATTAATTCTTGTCTCCCGGTATTTAATGTTTACGGTCTGATTATGCTGAATATTATTAGATTTACTGAATTTTATAAAGTTAGTCTTATCAAGATTAATTATTAATTTATTATTATTTAGCCACTTTATGATTTTATCTAAAGTATCGTTTATCTCTTCCTCGTGTTCTTTTATGCCTCTTTTCTTTTCCGTTGCGATGACAACAGAAATATCATCGGCAAAGAGAACAGAGTGATGCTTTAATAGGTTATTGATGTCGTTAATATATAGTAAGAAAAGTATCGGCCCTAGCACACTACCTTGAGGTATACCGCGTTTAACTGTTTCATACTTAGATGTGTAAGCTACTAGGTCATTCTTCTCATTTAATTTTGTGATTGCAACGCACTGTTTCCTATCGTTAAGGTATGATGAAATCCATTTTAGAGCATTTCCGCGTATGCCAATCCTTTCCAATTTAATTATAAGGAGCTCATGTGAAACATAATCGAATGCCTTACTAAGATCTAAAAATAAACCTGTAGTATGATGGTTCCTATTCAAATTTGAAACAATTGAGCTTAGTAGTGAAAATGTAGCCAGGGTTGTAGACTTATTTTTCTGAAAGGCGTATTGTTCTCTATTTATTAGCTTGAATTTAGTACAGAAATCCATAATCTTTTTCTGCATACATTTCTCGAATATCTTCGAGAAAATGGGTATCAACGCAATCGGGCGATAGTTATTTATATCAGTTTTATTTCCTTTCTTAAAAAGTGGTTTCACTATGCTGAATTTTAAAATTTGAGGAAATATCCCTGTTTCGAAAGAATCATTTATAAGGTGTGTGAGAATATGAAGTATGTCGTCTATGCAAAGTTTAATCATTTTTGTGTTAATCTCGTCATGTCCCTCGGAATTGGTATTTTTGAGAGAAATTACTTCCCTTTTTACGTCAAGCTGACTCATTGGCATTAAAAATAAGGAGTTTATTACTCTTTGGTTGCAATTACATGCGCACGATGCTGAAGTTGAGACGTCATGTTTACCCGTAAAATTTATGTAATGATTATTAAAGGCTGTGGCAATTTTTATTGGATCTGTGAATGTATTATTCTCAGTTTGTATTGATTCAATATTATCCTTCATTAATATTGCTGATGTTTCGTCATTTATTACGCTCCATGTAGCTCTACACTTGTTTGAACTATTTTCTATCCTTTTAATGTTTGATATCTTTTTTGATTGATTTATACATTTGGTAAGAATTCTGGAATATATATTATATTTATTTTTATATTGTGTACTTTTATATATGTAATATTTATAGCGTAGTGCGCGTTTCGTACTACAACTTTTTTTTAGCCCACGGCTAACCCACTTAGGTTTTTTATTAGTCATGTTGTATATTTTTACCCGAACTTTAGGAAAACATAGCTCATAGAACAAGCATATTAATTCATGGAATTTTCCAAAAGCAAGGCTTGTATCTGGTTCTTCATATACGTCCGACCAGAACATACTTTTTAAGCACTCTCGATATTTACGAATATTATCAACATCAAAATCCCTTTTATGTATAAAATGAAATTTGGGCTTAAGAACTTTCTTCACAATTGGAAGACTCAAAAGTTGAGCGGTGTTGTGGTCAGAGAGATACAGAGGTAAGAGCGAACCATTTACACCTTTTATATTACTTAACATATGGTCAATGCAGGACATTTGTCTTGTAGGACCTTGAATATGAAAAGTAAGATTATAATTTTTCGCTATGTCCTGTAATTCTGTGCATGCTGAGCTGCTTTTAAGAGTGTTTATATTTATATCTCCGATTAGAACGAGTTTGATTTTGTTATTACATTTTTTGTAGAGATCGTCTAAGAGTAAGTCTAGTTTTTCTAGAAAAACTTTTACATCTGAATTTGGAATCCTGTACACGCAAATTATATAGACGTTATATGGCAAAATCTGTATTCCACAACATTCAAAAACATTTTTTGCCGCGTATTTTTTAGTGAAGTTTATTTCTTTATAGTATATATTTGCCTTAACCAAAACACATGAACCCCCTCTTCCCTTGTTCCTACAATAAGATGCTGCTAGTATGTAATTAGGTAGTTTTAAATAATGTTCGTGGCCGGATTTAAGAAATGTTTCGGTTAGGCATATAATCTCAGAATCTATCTGTTGTTTGTTTAGTTCCTGGAGAGTCATGTAAAATACATCTCTTTTTGATAGAATACTTGATATGTTTTGATGCAGTATATGCAAATTGGTCTGTTTATTGGTTGTCACGAAAAAAATTTTTTTTCGAAGTATTACAAACAGCTTTGGGCTTTTCTAAACTGCGGGCACGGGCAAAATAATATGGAATTGTACCTTTGGGATAATTAGCGTAGCCTTCACTTGCATCTTTGTTTTTTAATACAGGTTTTGTCTTATTTGTCAAATTAACACGACTAAAGTAGTATGGGATCGTGCCTTTAGGAAAATCTTTTACGATCCTGTCTTCAATTTTGTCACAACTAACTTTTTTATTACGGGTCGTTTTAAAATTCAAGAACTTTTTTTCGTAGTCATTGGTATCGACAGCTAAATTTATTGATTTACATAATTCCGTAAAATTATCGTTTTGTTTGCATGACACAAAGTGACAGTTATTGTACAAGTTACAAAGTTTTTTTATCTCGTAGTTTAGCTTAAATGTATTTAAATAAATATTTTCGTTAACATTAATTATGATAATTTGGTTATTTATAAATTTATTTATGACTGATGTCAATTGTGATATTACTAAATACGGATTACAGTCATTTTCCCCTACACATAATACAAGTTTGTCATTACTATTAAGTTTGAGTTTTAGACAATTTCTTAGAACATCGGAACAGGAAGCAAACGGTTTAGTTTCACCATGTATCTTGTAGCGTTCGTACATCGAATCATGTCTACTTAGGTCTAGTTTTGAAGCTAAGCCCACGCACCTCTGCGAACCATAAATACATATTTTTCCAAGTGGTTGTGATTGGAAATATGCTTTGTTTCTTTGTCTAATTGGGTTGATAGGTGATAGCTTGGTCGATTTTTCTTCAGAGTGATGTAATTTGTTTGTAAGTACACTGATTTGCGTATTTAGATTTACTATCTCACTTTTTGCTTGTTCTAATTCATGTTGCAATTTTTTAATCTCCTGTTCCAAGTTATTGAGTATAGTGAGCTTAGTGTTTCTAGGCGGCGTAAAGGTAGAAAAAATGAACCCTATGAAAAAATGAACCCGATGAACCCTAGTGTCAAAATTTTTCAACCGCCTTCTACATGTAGCAGGCTTCTGACATGGTTGTGTAACGACCGCCGTCTAAGTGATCATAGACAGCAACCGGGACCTACGGCTTAACGTGCCATCCGAAACACGGAACCATCTTACTTACGGACAATCGGGTAGTTCAGCCCGCAATGTCCTAACCAGACTGGGAACAAATTCACAAAGAGATAAATATCAACTTTGTGAGTGACCCACCGAGAATCGAACCCGGGACCTTCTGCGTCAAAGGCAGTCGCACTACCACTGCGCCACATCGGTCGTCAAGAGATGAATCAGCCTATGAAACTGAACAACTTTGCCTAAGAAACATAGTAGATATGAGAAAAATTTTCGGACCTCCCATACAAATTGACTTGGTTGGGCGGTAGTTTTTTATGGGAAGTCCTAATTTTTTTTCATATTCGACTTATGTTCCTTGGCGAAAATTGTTCAGGTTGACCCCTCAAAGTATTTGCAACTAATTTTGTACACACTATATATTAAAAAAAAACTGGATATGGATCTAGAACAGAAAAACAAAAATCTGCTAATACTAGTCAAATGAAATCATCATCATGAAATCATTTACTAGTATTAGTGATTAATGAAACGATACTATGCTTGTATGAATTTACCAAAATGATGACGTCACTATCATTGTAGGAAATGGCGTAAGAATAATATCTCTTAAAAATTATTTCCGGTATACTAAATTGTAACTTTGCATATTTTGGATAACATTGAATGAGAATAGCAATATTTTTGGACCATTATTACCATATTTTGTATTTTATTAAGTACCCTAAGTATGGAAGTATCGAATTCTAGGATGAGTTTTAATTTTAAGCTCTTAAGTGGGTACCCTACCTTTAGTTTTATATTTTTACAACGCCCGAGTTAGTTTAGTTTTTATAAGTTACATAATACAAAAAATTTACTTAAAAAATGAGGAAATTGTATCATAAATACATTTGAAAAATCTTTTTTTTTGCATTGGCCGATCATGACGTCTATATTTTTTTTTTAATAAAGTTTTGATTTTCATTTTTGACAGCCCTAAATACGAAAGCAGTGGAATGGGTGAAAATAATGTCGATAAGATATGACAATATGTTCAGACTTCGGCGGTATGTGCTGGTGCGAAATGGGTTTTCGGGATTTTCACGATCTGTGAGGTATTTCAGCATTAAAATTCATATGTACACAAGGGTAGTCGGCGTTTACGGCCGTTATAAAGCAGTCACTATTGCCACGGATGGATCGCACACTTAACGCACGACGGAGCGCTAAAACATCGCAGCGGTCTGTCAGATCCATATTAGAAATATCAATGCCCATACTAAAACCGCTCAACCGCACTCGATGTAGCGCTATCGCATAATCTTACGGCGCCTTACAAGCTTAAGTGTTTTTCTAATGACAGCAATAAAGAATGCTTCCGTAGAAGCCAACTTTTTTTATTAGGCTAATGTAAAGCTAGGTCAATATGACTTCTTTAAAGATGTTGTGTCAATTCTAAGGCGATTAATCCTCTAAAATGGTCAAAATATCGAGTGAAAGTTGTGATTGCCATTGCCATTGTCATTTACTTAGGTATACTATATTGGAGACAATGTTGTCGACATGCAGACAATATTTTGGAGCTGTATTCATTTCCATGTCATCTAATATGTTTGGCAATAAATAACATTGTTTGGTAGTGTTTTTTATAACAAAGGCGCTTAAAAACTGGTCCCAACCTTTCTGTCCAAACCGTTATATAATATGGTTTTTATCTTGCAGTTTCACCACTTGCATTAAATTTTGCTTGTCACAAGTCTTTACACCCTTGAAATCAATCTCGAGCGTTGGAAAGATTGAGATATTGGCTTTAAAAATGCTGAATTGTGGCAAAATACGCCAACTAGCTAAGGGCGGATCGCACACTTGACGTACGACGGAGCGCAAAAATATCGCAGCAGCGGTCTGTGGGATCTATACTATAGTCTGTAAGTTTAGGTACTTAAGTAGATACTATTCGCCGGTTCTAGACCACCCGAAGACCCCCTTTAGGGTGGTTCTGTCGGTGTCTGCAAAAAGCTCGTCACATATGCTTTGAATTCGCGGTTTTATATCAAATTAATCCGCGGTTTTATATCAACTTAATCCGCGTATGTAATTAAATTAATCCGCGGTCGATATCAAATTAATCCGCGGTCGATATCAAATTAATCCGCGGTTGCTATCAAATTAATTCGCGGTTCCGCGGTTTCATTTCTAATTATTTCGTGGTTCATATCAAATTAAGTCGCGGTCAATTCGCGTTCTTGTTGGTTTGTCATATTAGAATTCTTGTTGGAATTCATGGTTCGTTGTATGAAATCCCTTTTTACTTCTCCAATTTTGGAGTTCATTATATCAATGATACTTTAATTCGTGGTTGAATTTGATATAGGTCGCGGCTCATATAATCTTTTCATTTCATACATGCATTTTGTCAATTCATGGTACCAATAGATACTTCTTAGGCAGTAAAGCGTAAGTAAATCAATACGTATGATTATTCATAATATTTTTATATCACCATCAATTTAACTTATACCTACCATTTATAAAGTTCATACCTACCACTGTTGTGTTTCTGTACACCAGCAAGCAAGTTTCGACACGTTGAGCCTACTGTATTGTGAACAATGGTTCAGCCGTAAATACAAATCTTTGCCTTGCCGACTTTTTCAATATTTGTATTGTTCGCTAATAGTAAAACCCACCATGTAATAAAATTAAGTTGTAAAGACCCTTGTTTCCTTTTGACGATGCCGCCTGCTGTGTATTTATAATATTTAGAGATAAATTTTGAAATGTGCTTATTGTCTTGTGATTGTAAAGACTAACTTTTTTATAACGGTGTCTTCCGCCCCAACATTTATCTAACAAAGCGAACTTTCTCAAAAATTAAACTCGTCGAGACAAGTATCCACGGTGGGTGGTGGTTAACGATATTGAAAAAAAATACCCCTGTGTCGTGGTTTATAAAAGCGGAACAAGCTTGTCTGTACTCCACAACTTGATTTGGAGTGCGTGATATAGTATTAAAAATCAAATCTAGTGTTCGTGTTCGTTGTGAAAGTTTAACCTAACCTAACCTAACATCATGTCTCGGTCTACAGCTAGCTGCATAGGAAAAATGGAGGTAAGAATCGTTATATTTATTTCTCTCATTTTTGTTCAACACTGTTTGTATTTATCTGACATGTATGTTATGAAAATTACGAGGCCTACGTTCGTCAAAGGACTGGTACATGTGTATGTTATACTTACTTACATACTCTCGGGAGAAATACTTTGTATTTATGCCGTATAAATTGCATTGTGTGTATTGATAAGTAATATATTCGATTGAGGACTAGTACATGTTGATGTGATGTGTATGAAGTAATATTTTTGATTGTTATTTAAGTAAATTTTATTACAGCATAGTTCCCGTTAATAACGCATAATATATATGTCTGTTTTGTTTTAGGGTTCGGGAATAAACGTTGATGACCTACCAAACACATTCAAGAATTATTATTTCGCTGCATCAAGTGATGATGAAACTGCATTTACTATTGTCGAACCCGATCAAAAATCACTAAAACGGGCGGGCAGCGATAATGCTATCGATCAATTTTTCGACACACCCAAAATCAAAAAGCAAAAGAAAACGCAATCTTCAACAGTTGGGATGGCTCGAAACGGCGGTGTATCCTACATATCGTCGAATACCGATGACGCAGCAAACGCCACACATCTAATTAAAGTAGAAGTCTACGATCTCAAGAAATTAGCCAAGGTGTCGTCAAACAACCAGTGGAAAATAGCCGATTTTCGTGCTAAATACTACACAAAGGTCACGGACAATATTTACGACCGCAGCAAGGAATTAATATACGATATCACGAAGAACGTCTCGCAATCACAAGACTGTAAAAAATACTTTTTCGATAACTAATTTCATAATTCTCAGTCATCTAAAACAGAAAAAACAGTACCTAAATACCACGCCACTCAACAACACAGCAACTTCCCTTTCTGCCTCAAAAACATCCTAACAATGAAAATCTATGGATGGACAGGACAATAGGGGCGACTTCACTATTCAAGCGAGTGATGCTAAGTTTCGTAAATCAGTCAGCACCAAGCTTGCATTCGTGCCACAAGCTCGTTATTCATTAAAAATGTATCTTTCTAAAAAAGTTATCGCGACCATCTCAAAACAAACTATCCTTACAGAATATTCAAGATATATTCGATTCTGGTATATTAATAACGAATTACCTGAGTGTTTAATTCAAGATGACGACGTAAAGCCATTTTTCACCCCCTGCGAGGGGCACTACTCTTCTTCAAAAGACTGTGAATCACTGGATACAGTTGATGGTGTATTGCCAATGAAGGCATATTGTGCGAATTGTCAAGACCCTCCCAAGACTCAAGAACCTTATTCGGACCCTCTGACGCAGTCTATAGAGATTGTCAATCCACTATCAGTTGATTGGAGTCAAGAAGAAGACGAAGAAGTCGAAGAAATTATAAATTCCATACAGGATAACTATGTTTTATCCTCCACAGCATACTCGCCTACTCTTTAATTGGATAAATATGATTGATTTGTTTACTAATTATTTCTGTGTTTTTCTGTTTTAGTTGGCTTTGTTATTTTTAACATTGTAATGTCTATGTCGATTTAAATTCAATGTAAAATAATAAAATAACATTAAAATAACGTTTGTTTCTTTTTTCTTTTTAATAACAGTACCTTATTCTTGTAATGGAAATAAAATTAAAACACCTGTATTAAAATGTATACACCATTTATTTCATAAAACACATATGACATAACCGTTCTTTAAATCTAAACACATTTTAATCATTTTAGCTTAAGTATAAGGGTAACTTCTTATATACACATTCAAATATTACTTAAAGAAAGTTATAAAGAAATCATTTAATAAGGAATCATTGTTCAATGAATCCTTAGTAAATAGGTTATTGAAATCTTCAAGACTTAGACCTCTGTACTTTAAATACAAATACACTAAACAATATTCTCCACACAGAGACGAAAAAATGTTTTGAATAGCTTTATGGTTGTATTTCCATGTTCGTGAATTCCTTTTTAAATAATTTAAATGATGACCTTCAGGTTTACGACCAAAACTGTCAAAATATTCACCAACACCATTTGAATGAATAACAATTGCTACCCAGTGAGACCCTGGTTTTGTGTCTGAGTCTAAATTACTTATCAAATACACAGGTGCTGTCATAAAAATTGGTAGACGATTAGCGGGAAATACATTATCAGCTAAGGAGTTATGAATTGATCTCAAATATTTTTTTATCTCGAAAGTGTTCATACTTATTAAGGTCTAATTTACACAAAAATAAAAATGCATCTGAGAGATAATCAAAGTCCGTTATCTTATATAATTATTACTTAACTACTAAAGTCGACGTTTACATTTCTATTCTTATCTATTTCAATTAAATTATCAAATTCAGCATAAACAATACAATTAATTGTTTCAGTTAGGGCATTTTCAAACCGTGCTTCCAATCTAACACTGCCATGTTTAATCAAGTTCCAGTGTGAAGTTGAATTTGCACATAAATCAGGAGTTAAGTCAAAAGCCATCAAACAGTATCCTTTCGGATATCTACTCAGATTTATACCATTTCCTTCATTTAAAAAGTGAATACCAGTTCCGGAAAAAAGCGTATGATACATAATAGTATGCAACCCACTGCTGAATTGTGGCTGTAATGCTTTAGAAGGAATTTGAATCCCATCAATATACAAACTAAACGTATTTAAACCATAGTTATCGAAATCATACGGATTTTTGGTAAAACTTCCGTTAAAAGCTGTATTATTCACAAATCCTATAATACAACGTTTTGGTATCTGACCTAGAAAAACATTATCTAGTGTTTTACCTTGAATACCGGATGGAATGGTCAAAACTTTTACTTCAGCTCGCGTGATTGGATATTTCGCAGTTGTAGTAGCTAATACTTTTTGATGAGCGAGTAGTACACTTGGATTTATTCGAGCTTTACGCACCATTAATGTTGCTTCAGTGATAGCCACTTTGACTTTGATATCATTTGATGAAGACATCAAGTTAAATGATTCCCTTGAACGTATAAGTTTGATGCACATGTCAACTCCATTAATTAAAAACTTTTCTTGGTTAAATATATCTCCATGTAAGTGTCCTATCATTTCGACCTCTTTGCTGTCTTTTGTATATTTTAGTCTTGAAGTGTATCCTTTATTTGAATCATCTGTGTTATTCATTTTTCCTGCAGTGTCTTCATACCACATTGAGCATGTAAGATGGGACTCTTTTGCTGCAGGTGCATAATTCAATAATGTTTCAATGTATGCACGATATCCATATGTGTTATTTGGTGGAGAAACAAGCTTTTCATTTAAGTATACATCTAATTGACTGAATAGCGAATGAAGCCAGTTATTTACTGGAGCTACTGATGTTTTTTCAGAGTCAATATTAGACAAATCTTGGTTCAATATTTTGGCTTTCACATGAAGCAATGTGTGTGTTAAGTCAATATAATCATCCCCGGAACCGGGTATTTGAAATTCTATAGGGCCATCGTCACTAAGAGATGAAATAGGTTTGTAATAAATCCATTGTCCGCTTTCTATACTTGTTTGCGTCGATGGTAAAGCAAATATATCTAATTCTGACTTTGCACATTCACAAGAATGATTATGTAAAAATGACATTTTAAATTATTTTAAGAGAAAATATCATTAATTGTTGAAAATTTACTTTTCCTCGCCTTTTTCACTGTTCTTGCTTTCAAATTCTCCGAGTGAATGAGGGCTTTATGGTTTCGTTTTCTATTTTTATACCCCGACCCACTCATAGCTCTTATAATTTTGTCATCAGCTTTTCTTTTTAAATTAGAAGTAGCTTCTTTAAAACGATTTGTGACAGATTCTTCTAAAGGCCTAGCACTTACTATATCTGATAAAAGACCTACCCCCGCACTCAGAGCTTCTTTACCAATAACTTTAGCTCCATTTGATAAAAGTGGTAGAACAGACCTAAACAAACCCCCTAAAAAGCTTCCTATACCATGACCGCGTTGATGTGACACTCCTTTATAGACTACTCCGATTCCAGTTCCTGCTTGATGAGAATAATAATGATGATATGGACAGATTAAATTATTGTCTCTTGTGTACATTTTGTTTTTATCTTTTTATAAAATGTAGTTTAACACAGCTCGTTCCAAATTGGAATGGAACTTTTCCTCCTGTGTTCGATCTTATATCTATTTCAATTGTATCAAACTCTCTACGCATGACTGGTACATAATGTGGCGGTGAAAAAATATGCATTTTGTTTGATCCATACACATATTTAACTGGATCTAATGATGTTATTCTTAATAAAGGACACATGACGTCTCCAACCATCTGAGGTTCTACAATATCACAATATATGTATAACTGTGATGGTAATCCGAGGTATAAATTAGCTGGAAACTTTCCAGTTGTTTTTGTAGCAATGTTTGTATTAGGGTCAAATCCAAGCTGAAGACTTAAGATAGGGGAAAACCTTAAAGCTATAAGGTTATTCATATCACCTGTGAGTGAAACCAATTTTGTTAATTTATCATGTCTTAATTTGAAGCTTTCTCTCGAATTCAGTGCTGTTATAACATCGTTAATGTTTTCATAACTAGACGTAGGTATGTGACTCTTGTATGTTACTGTACTGAGTTCTTCTTGGTCGGGAACTTTCATGCGTTTGGTGATATACATTATATTATTATTATCCTGAACAGTAAACATAGTGCAAGGATACTGAAATTCAACTAATCCTACCGACCATTCTCCATCCAACTTTATTGATTTTGGTAATTTTGTGGAGAAGTTGGTGGTTTTGTTATTTGGAAAATATGAGAACGAGCTATTACTGGGTAAAGTTAAGTAAAAGTTTTCGCCTTTCATGATTTTTCTAAATCTGATACTAAAACCCAACTATTGAATTTATCAGGATAACCTTTCCACTTCACTAATAGTTCTTTTCTGCGACCTGAATAGCGGGCGCGCAGTATTTTATCTATTTTATACAAAGCAGTGGGGTCGTATGTCACTTTCTGTAGTTCTTTTTCATAAAAAGTCCCAGTAACAATTTCTCCCTGTAAATCTTTTATTGTGTAAACAACAAAGGGTGATCTGTCTATAATCGATGTTATTAAAAATATTTCATCACTCCAATTGGTTTCATAACCTTTTTGAAAAATATGTTTGTACTTAGTTATTCTTACATGATCTCCAACTTTAAACTTAGGTTTGGCTTTAATTTTCGTAGCATCTTCATTTTTTCTCTCATACAAGTTGCGCCAAACTGTCATAATGTTATCAAAGTTTACGTCGCAAGGGCGCATTTTAATACTTCTGTGAAAGCTATTATTGTAGGAATTAAGTAAATCTTGCAAAATATCTATATATCGATACGTATTATTATGAGTAAAATATTTCCACATTTTCATTTTAAGTGTACGTTGGAATCTTTCAACTATGCTTGCTTTGATATCAGGATTATTGGTGGTGTAATAGTTTATACCGTTACATTTAAGAAAAGATTGGACGTCTTTTGCTATAAATTCAGTACCTTTATCGGATTGTAAATGTCTCGGAGTGGCTTTAGCTTCCGAGAATATATCTTTAAAATTTTCTTTTATAGTGGCAGAGTCTTTCTTTTTTATAGGTCTAGCAAAAGCATACTTACTAAATACATCAATTACGCATAAAATATACTTGAAACCATCGTTATATTCACTGTAACTCCGCATATCACTTAAATCGGCTTGCCAAAGCTCATTAAAATTTGATAGAATGTACTTGTTTCTCGGGAACCGACGACGAACTGGTTTATGTAGGGTGTACGTTTCTTGAGATTCCAACCATTTCTTTGTTTCTTCTTTAGTCATTTTATTTTTCATAGCTGCAGTCAATTTACTGAGACTGCTGTATCCAGCTGGGTGAGATACATCGTAGTAAATATTACGAATTTCTAGTAAGGGGTCCATTTTTCCCAATTAATTCTTTTAGCGGGTTGTGCTTTATTTTGACTGCGACTACTGCCAGCTAATGTTGGTGTGCTAAAATTATCAGGAGTACTGTTTGCTTTCTCTCTTGTTGTTCCAGCACTAGCTGGACTCTGGGACAAAACTCTTATGTATGTGGCTCTTTTAGGATTGCCAATATAAGTTAAGGGGACTGATAGATCTTTGAGTACATAAGCAAAATCTGCCCAACCGCTCGGTGAACTGTTTTTTAGAGGTCTTAAGATATCATTCAATAAGTCGACGATATTACTTCTATGCACTTCTTTATTGCGAACGAACACAGTGCCTTTTTCATTCCAGAAAATTTTATCTTTGTTCTTCAAAAGTATATCTATCAAAAGTTCACCTTT
This sequence comes from Keiferia lycopersicella, assembly GCA_029255805.1. Lineage (NCBI taxonomy): Eukaryota > Metazoa > Arthropoda > Insecta > Lepidoptera > Gelechiidae > Keiferia > Keiferia lycopersicella. Next base: position 14,920,088 of record JARACZ010000005.1, on the reverse strand, counting down.
CAATTTGTATGTCTTTGGAATAAAAGCAAGCAACTCTGATTTTGTATAACCATTATAGGTTGCTTCAGTAGATGTCTCTTTGTCATCTGGAGCTTTTTCTGACTTAACTGTTTCTTTTATTTCATTTTCCTTTTCATCAAAAGGTATTATAGGTATTTGTAATGGTTTTCGGTCTTCTCCAATGAAATGTAGATATCTCTGCAATGTTTGCAAATATAGTGCCCACTTTTCCCTGTCATCTATTTTAGTTTTTATTACTTTATGCATTTCCTCATCTAAACGTGACAAATTTTTAGTGCCTGCATTATCTAATTTTAGTCTATCTATGACCTCAGGCTCAATAAGTATCATTTTTTTTGTGTTTTCCATCTTTATTTTATAATTGAACCTAGCAATGCGCTAAGAACAGACCCTAGAATAATAGGTAAAAACGCTCTACCTCTTTGTACTAAAATTTGTTTCCTTGTTTTGTTTGTCCCTTTCGAAACAATTTTCCTCAAAAGATCTTTATGTTTTCTTAATTTACGTGTAGATTTTTTATCCAAGTGCACTTTTCCTTTTAACACATTGAAAATACACTCGGTTATACAGTGGATTTCATCATCTCCACAATTTTTTAACAATGCTTCTCTATACTTTGGTTTTAATGTCAATAATGCTTTTAATAAATCTTTATGAGACGTTATTCTTTTAATCATTTTTTAAACACTAAAACTTCACTTTATATTCTATTTATAATATTAACTAAACAGCATCAGTAGAAACAAAGCAGTTGAATTTGCATATGTTAAATACAGATTCGCTATTTTCTTTTATGGGAATCTTTCCTTTAAAAACGTTTATTATACACTCGCATATTTGCCTTATTTCATCATCATTACAACATTCTAACAAGGCTTCACGACATTGTTCTTTTAATATACTTAAAGCTCTTAAAATATTATTCGTATTAGACGTTTCTACTTCAGACATTATTTGAAACTGACAGAAATTATTTGTTGTGCATCATATTTATACCCCTTTTTTGGTACATAAATTGTACAATGCCCATCGAATGGAAAAACTTTACTTTTAAAGCGACATATTTCATTTGTATTTTGTTTAAGATCAATGAAAAGATATCCATGAGCATTTTTTGTTGCATCCTTGTAAGCTTCTTCAACAAATTTGCTATTTTCCGGAAAAACCTGACGAGCTAAATGTCTTATCTGTGTTCTATCTCGCGGGTTTTTAAAATAAATGATGTAACTTGAATTCAAAGAAATATCTCTTTGCCCTTTCCCTTGGTGAAATATATTTTGTGTTATGTAAAATACACTGAGATTCCTGTGATGGCTTCCTTTTGTAAAAATATCAACTATTCTACCATCTGACTCTCTCATAAGATCATCAATTATAAGTAGTCTTGGAAATTTTCCATCGAACATATTCAAATCAGGAATACCTTGATTGTAATTAACATTGTTTAAATTATATAATGGTTGCATTTCATCATAGCACCATATAATTTCATAAAAATCTTCACTGCATATTTCATTACAATGATTTAAAAAACTTGTTACAAATTTTGATTTTCCGCAGCTGCTTGGACCTGCCACTATTGCAGTAAACGGGTGGATGAAATGAATCATAATGACGTGTAATTGTCGTGTGACAGTGTTAAGGAATGGAGAATAAAAAATAAGTTCATCGTTATATAGTTAGAGCATTTTATTCTTGGTAAATTAAACAGTAGATAATTAAAAATGAATATAACTTTAAACTAATGTAAACACATTAAACTTAAAAGGTACAAATTTATACACACTTAAATACAAATTATTCTTGTTTATTCTATATAATATTATTTCTTAAACTATAATGACCCCAAGCTAAAGTGTCTGTTGAATTCGCTGAAATGTACCGTTTTGTATCATTATACGACAGACTAACTTTATTTATTTTTTGTGTGAATATTACATGTTTTATCGATCGAAACCGATACATTTCAGCCAATTGTGTTTTTTTATCAAATAGACATGATCTGTAATTATCCATTTTCAATTTTTTGGAAACATTTTTATTTATTCCTTTTGCTTTTGCTATGATTGTATTTTCTACCTGCATGGCGTACATTTTTGAACGCAACCCAACAAATTCCGTAAATATTTTGCCATTGTGTTCGTCTTTGAAACACCCAATTTTCTTCTTATTTACTTGTGGAAAATAAAATCGGTTATCAACAGGATAGTCAGATGTATCAAAATATTTTTCTAGATCCGGTTTAATATCGGAATAAAAGTCTTCTGTAAAAATTTGATAAATCAAACTATCTGTGTCCGTATACAACAGTTTTATTTTATCGTTATACTTCTTTTTCATGTAATCATAATGAAAATCAAACATCAAAGTTTTTGATATATCAAGTATACACAAACCTAAATAAATAGGTTTGTTGTACAGTAATTTGGTTTTGTTTAATTGTACAGCTACTAAATTATCAGAAAAAATTGATAAGCTATGAAATTCAGGACGAGCTATCAGACTTTGAGCCCCTTGTACCTTACCATTATTTTCCCAATGAGTGACTAACTTAACGTTCACTCTTTTTTCAATGTTTTCCATAGTCTTACCAAATATTGAGTTATTCATTAGTTTGTAAAAATCCTTCTCAAAATCGGATTTAGCTTGTTTTCGTAATTGAGTATTTAAATCAATGTAGTTTGCTAACCACGGACTCTGCTGGAATTGAAGTACTCGGTGAACTTTAACGAGCTTCATCCCCTTTTCTAAACATTGAATTAGGTTTCTATAATGTAGAACATATTTTCTTTTATTATTTAAATTCGGTACTAATTTTGATGAATTGCTATTATTAGTTTTAATATTTTCTGGACAAAAGGGGAGATCGGAATGCATATCATGCAAATGATCTGGATAGTCCAAGTCTACTTCTAATATATATCCTATGTCTGAAGTAGGAGAAACATTATAATTTATGTTTTTGTCGACCCACTTAAAATCACCATATGGTAGGTACTGAGACATAGCCCAACCATATAAATTGTTAGCGTCTAAATAAAGCAAATAAGATATTTCAGTTTTGTCGTTAAAGTTTTGCATGTATTTATTGTTGGCTTTAGCATAGCGATTACTACACACTGAGACACCTCCTCTTATACCCGATTTTATAAACGCCACCATATCAAAATCGGTTAAAAGATCTAATTCAATTTTGGTACATTTTAACATTGCATCCCAACTAAGACCAGGGGCTGTATAATAATGTGCAGGATCTAAACCATACGTTTTCATGCACACATCTCGAAAGTTTTCAAAAACATCAGCTAAAAGTAATACATCAGTTTTTAAATATAAATTCGCATAATCTAACATATTTTTACATTGAAAATAGTTCCACACATCTTGAGCTCTACTATAATCTTCATCGGTAACATTGCAATCATTTAAAGAACTATAAAATTCAGACTGTTTGGGTAAGGATGTTACTTTCAGTGAATCATATGATGACATAAATTCATATGGAAATATGCCTTTTTGAATCAATCGCCCAAAGCTTTCTTCGTTAGGTACTTGTTTTCGTAACTCCCTTAGCTGTTCCTTTTTTAAATTCTTAGATAAACTATCTAAACTACATGGCATGAACTTATACGAATCCAAAAACCGTAAATGAACCTCATGTCCATTCACTTTTAACTTTTTTGTAAAAGAAATGTATTTTTCTTTATTTTGTGGTATAATATCAATATCTCCTTCTTTTATATTCAACGCATGCACTATAAAGTGAGCATCATAGTTGCTCAAGTTGTGTAGTAAAACCGGAACAAATTTAGGAGCTCTAAATTTTGAACTGCATAAGGAATGTGCCACTCCTCTAAATAAACCCGTATGCCAATCAAAATATTTTATTGAATCTGCATTTAAGTCTTTTGCACAAATGTAACAAGTTTTTGTTTGAATAATGTCTGCCTCTTGCCAATCTTTAAGCGGCAATGGTTTCTTTTGAAAACTATTTCTTTTATGAATCTCACACACGTCTTTGTACATATTATTCATTAAACTTTCAGCACAGTCAGGACCTGTATATGTCTTATATGTTGATAAACTGTCATCATAAGAACACTTGATATAATAACCATAGCTAAACATTTCATGTTCTTGCATGTTTCGTGTAAAAGACTTAGAACTGTCTGGATCGCAAGCAGCAATGGGTTTAAGAAAAGCTTCCGTATCTGCATATATTACAAATGGTACTTTCATTTGTCTTTGGTATTTGTCAAAACATATTTTATTTGTAGATTCATCTTTTCCAAACCAATTTTTTTTAGTTTGCAACGGACTAGGTAATGTTGTGCAAACATGTCTGCAGTCAAATTTTTGGTGGTTATCCAGTCTCTCTCTAGATGTAAAATGTAATAAACACCCGTCGCAAATGAAAACCGCATGAGCTTTACTCGATAACTGATTGCTAACTAAGCGAGACAAATTTTTTATGAAACAATAATGACCATTACTACCATTTGATATGTATAATAAGTTGATATGTTTTTCTTGTTTATTTTTACTAAAATAAAGTGGGCCCACTACTGAATTCCTTTTTGATATTTCATCGTACTCTAATCCAAAAACATTTATACTAATGTGATTGTTTTCCTCAATCTTGACCATGTCCTTTATCTTAACTGGAAATGGAACATTATCGAAATTGAGCTTGTTTTGATATTTGTAATACGATGAAACCCTATCTTTGTGATCCTCCACTGGGTATAAGGCCGAAAGTAAAGCCCACTTTAAACATTCATGGTCATTATTCTTTACATTAATGACTGCTTTTTTGTTTCGGATGTCTTTCGGTAATACAATATAAGTGGAACCTTGAAGAGGATTAAATTTATTCACATTCATTTCTAAATATTTCACTAATTTAAAGGACCACCCGCTGTCTTTTTTTTCAAATTCACTCATTTTAGTAGAAATTGTTTCACACAATATTTTGAAATATGGCTCTAAATCATCACCCATGCATATGTTAAAATTTGAGGTTTGAAAATCAAACGTATTGAGCAAATTTTTTGTTTCCTGAACAAATTCAGCATGAATGATATAATTTATTTTTATGGATGTTAGTTCTTTCAGGTTTTCATTTATTAATGTGGAAATTGTATCTTTGACTGACTCGAAAAATTGAATAGGTGTTTGTAAAGTTTCATGGGTTTCATTTGGTAAAGGTGAAGTAATTTGATACGTTATTACTCTACAACCAAATGCAGTATTGATTACAGTCACATTATCATGTCTACTTAATTTTAAAACCTTACTTTTATGAGATGAGCTTCGAGTGTGGTTGGAAAAGTATCTTCGACTCACCATTACTTCACAAATGTCACATTTTATCATATGATTAGCGGAGTATTCCGTTTTTGATGATGATGGTCCAGGACCAGCTTCCATATGAGATTTGCCAATTTTGTCATCATCATCTGGTGATTTCCTCTTCTGCCCTCTTCCAGTTTGCACTGCGTTCCTACATAATAAAGAAAATTTTAGAACAACCATACGTTATTATACAAAATCATGTTTTTTTAAGATACAGTTTTAAAACAACTTACAATAGCTGCTGTTCCATGTTGGATGCAATTTCACATAACTCAGCGTCATTTTCAGATGATAAACTATTGATTGGTATGTTTAACGCGTTCTCATAATTTTTGTTCGACACATCAAATTGTTCTAACACTTCACTGTTAAAGAAATCACAAAACTCAAAGTCATGTTCACTATTTTGTGACTCCATAATGTCGTTGTAGCGAATGCCGAACCGATCGAATAACTGAACCGAGCTCAGCCCTATTGCTGACTGCCTGACGAAGCTTGACATCACTCGCTTATGTATTGAAGTCGCCACGCCACTATTGTTGTATCCATCCCTAGTTTAACCCATTGTTAGCGGTGCGTAATACAGTAATAAAAATAAAATCTAGTGTTCGTGAACGTTGTAAATATGGGTCAGGTAGAAAGGGAAGTTGCTGTGTTGTTGAGTGGCGTGGTATTTAGGTACTGTTTTTTCTGTTTTAGATGACTGAGAATTATGAAATTAGTTATCGAAAAAGTATTTTTTACAGTCTTGTGATTGCGAGACGTTCTTCGTGATATCGTATATTAATTCCTTGCTGCGGTCGTAAATATTGTCCGTGACCTTTGTGTAGTATTTAGCACGAAAATCGGCTATTTTCCACTGGTTGTTTGACGACACCTTGGCTAATTTCTTGAGATCGTAGACTTCTACTTTAATTAGATGTGTGGCGTTTGCTGCGTCATCGGTATTCGACGATATGTAGGATACACCGCCGTTTCGAGCCATCCCAACTGTTGAAGATTGCGTTTTCTTTTGCTTTTTGATTTTGGGTGTGTCGAAAAATTGATCGATAGCATTATCGCTGCCCGCCCGTTTTAGTGATTTTTGATCGGGTTCGACAATAGTAAATGCAGTTTCATCATCACTTGATGCAGCGAAATAATAATTCTTGAATGTGTTTGGTAGGTCATCAACGTTTATTCCCGAACCCTAAAACAAAACAGACATATATATTATGCGTTATTAACGGGAACTATGCTGTAATAAAATTTACTTAAATAACAATCAAAAATATTACTTCATACACATCACATCAACATGTACTAGTCCTCAATCGAATATATTACTTATCAATACACACAATGCAATTTATACGGCATAAATACAAAGTATTTCTCCCGAGAGTATGTAAGTAAGTATAACATACACATGTACCAGTCCTTTGACGAACGTAGGCCTCGTAATTTTCATAACATACATGTCAGATAAATACAAACAGTGTTGAACAAAAATGAGAGAAATAAATATAACGATTCTTACCTCCATTTTTCCTATGCAGCTAGCTGTAGACCGAGACATGATGTTAGGTTAGGTTAGGTTAAACTTTCACAACGAACACGAACACTAGATTTGATTTTTAATACTATATCACGCACTCCAAATCAAGTTGTGGAGTACAGACAAGCTTGTTCCGCTTTTATAAACCACGACACAGGGGTATTTTTTTTCAATATCGTTAACCACCACCCACCGTGGATACTTGTCTCGACGAGTTTAATTTTTGAGAAAGTTCGCTTTGTTAGATAAATGTTGGGGCGGAAGACACCGTTATAAAAAAGTTAGTCTTTACAATCACAAGACAATAAGCACATTTCAAAATTTATCTCTAAATATTATAAATACACAGCAGGCGGCATCGTCAAAAGGAAACAAGGGTCTTTACAACTTAATTTTATTACATGGTGGGTTTTACTATTAGCGAACAATACAAATATTGAAAAAGTCGGCAAGGCAAAGATTTGTATTTACGGCTGAACCATTGTTCACAATACAGTAGGCTCAACGTGTCGAAACTTGCTTGCTGGTGTACAGAAACACAACAGTGGTAGGTATGAACTTTATAAATGGTAGGTATAAGTTAAATTGATGGTGATATAAAAATATTATGAATAATCATACGTATTGATTTACTTACGCTTTACTGCCTAAGAAGTATCTATTGGTACCATGAATTGACAAAATGCATGTATGAAATGAAAAGATTATATGAGCCGCGACCTATATCAAATTCAACCACGAATTAAAGTATCATTGATATAATGAACTCCAAAATTGGAGAAGTAAAAAGGGATTTCATACAACGAACCATGAATTCCAACAAGAATTCTAATATGACAAACCAACAAGAACGCGAATTGACCGCGACTTAATTTGATATGAACCACGAAATAATTAGAAATGAAACCGCGGAACCGCGAATTAATTTGATAGCAACCGCGGATTAATTTGATATCGACCGCGGATTAATTTGATATCGACCGCGGATTAATTTAATTACATACGCGGATTAAGTTGATATAAAACCGCGGATTAATTTCATATAAAACCGCGAATTCAAAGCATATGTGACGAGCTTTTTGCAGACACCGACAGAACCACCCTAAACGGGGGTCTTGGGGTGGTCTAGAACCGGCGAATAGTATCTACTTACAGACTATAGAAAGGTATATTCCTATACTATAATAACATTGAAAAAAAAAATAAAAAATAATAAAACCGCACTCGACGGACGAGGCTGCTATAGCGCTGCAATGAGAACAAATGAGCGGTTTTCGTATGAGGATTGACATTTCTAGTATGGATCTGACAGACCGCTGCTATATTTTTGCTCTCCGTCGTGCGTCAAGTGTGCGATCCGCCTAGAGAGCTGAGATAATGCTGAGCAAATGGCTGTGTGATTGCGATAAGGTTACGATGTGTGGGGTTGGTGTGTAGGGAGATGAAAGATAGACGAGTGGTTTGTACTAAGACCAAAAGTATATTGATTAATAAAATAGATCATCTATGACTATGAGTAACATGACTTACATAATATGGAAGGATGATGCAAGCACCTTATAGGTATACAACATAGGTCATTGCACTACAAGGTCTTTCTGCTGGATTGAAAAACTAAATTGAATAAAAAGTGGGAACCTGTAATAAGAGTATATCGTTTCAGCTTAAAATGCTGACTGTAGTCTGTAAGTTTAGGTACTTATCTTTTTGTAAACGAACTTTGTATGAAACTGACAGTTCAGAAGTGTCACTTTCGTACAAAGTTTGTTTACAAAAAGATAAGTACCTAAACTTACAGACTATAAGTAACTAATGATAAAAGTCTGGTTTTAAATTTGAGATATTATAGTAGTAAATAATCACGCGGGCGCTCTCCAAGGTATCAAGGTGTATCAGGTATCTATTAACTCAGCCTTAAAACATGCCGAAGACAGAGAAACATGAAAGAAAATTCTAAAAAAAACCTGCAAGAAGAGAGTCTACGCAGTCACGACCTTCAATAATGAAGAAACGACAAAGAAGAAGGAGTTTAATCTTGAGAAAAATGCAATGTGTAAGCTTCCAAGCTATGAGCGTCGAAACACTTCCCAGTGCTGATTGTTTTCCGGATTGCAGCAACTTTTAGATATAGCATTTTTACATTTAGAGCTCGAGAAGTCGTCATACTGCCGTATATTGGAGACGACCGATGTGGCCCAGTGGTAGTGCGACTGCCTTTGACGCAGAAGGTCCCGAGTTCGATTCTCGGTGGGTCCCTCACAAAATTGATATTTATCACTTTGTGAATTTGTTCCCAGTTTGGTTAGTACATTTCGGGCTGAACCATCCGATTGTCCGTAAGTAATATGGTTACATGTTTCGGATGGCACGTTTAGGTCCAGGTTGACGGCGGTCGTTACACAACCATGTCAGAAGCCTGTTACTTGTAGAAAGCGGTTGAAAAATTCGTTGAACGACTTGATGTCGAACGCAGAGAGACCGTTCAATGCAATGTTATATATAGCGTAAAAACTTCCATAACATATATTCCTGTTTACCTACTTATCGGCGCTATCTCCACACGAGAGACGTAAGACGTGGTACTGAGATTTGAGACACAGCGGCGCTCGGAACCGTTTCCATTTATAATGTTTAAAACAAAGGAGACGCCGTATACGCGCGTCTCATCACTTATTACTTATCTCACGTCTCTTGTCTTAGGCCCGTATTTATGAACCGCACTCAACTCTGAGATCGATCTTGAGTGCGACATTAAGATGCTGCTGTTAGTATTGACTGACATTTGTCAAAATCGGTCTTGAAATCGATCTCAGAATTGAGTGCGATTTATAAATAAATACGTACCTTACAGCTCAAGTGTGTAGATATAGCGCCTATAAGTAAATCTTCCATCGCATCGTAAGCAAATAGGTCCACTCCATCTAGGGTTGACAACTTTTTTTACAAATAATAAAGTATACTGAGGTCTGAAGAGGAAAAAGGCAGGGTATCAGTAAAAATACACTTAGTATTTTATGTTTGTAATCTTTTGAATACATATATCTTTGAGCTTTTCGTCCAACTTAACAATATAGAGTTTTCAAAAGTTTCATAATCATAAGTCTCACGATCTAAATTGAAATATAAGGAGCCCATTTTTAATTAAATTAATTGAAGAATTACGTAAACAGATCATTTGTCTATGACTATGACACGTGTAGGCATCCGAATCTTGTGATGCTGTGAAAATAGTATTTTGTATACTTTGTTTTTGTTTTACAGAAAACAGTATAATGTGGTATAGTGTATAGCGCAAAAAAAAAAAAAAAACTTTTGTGAAAGAAAAACAACGTGATAAAACACACATTGAAATATAATTTGAATCCAGATGATATTTGAATGGGACTTAACCTAGGATTCGGACCAGGGTAGCCTTCGGGTTGCAAATGTCAGATGGCAGTGACTATGTATAAAAATTTGGTTCCACGTCAAATCCCCTAGGTTAAGTAGCCGACCCGGACAAAGAACGGGGTAAGGAAAGGAAAATGATAATGATGACTTTTTTAAAATTAGGTATGGTTGGCAACCCTAACTACCTTGCTCTCACCAACCTGTAGCCTCCTCCTGTCAGTAATCAAATGAAACTTTTACAACTATTCTTTAGCACCTGCCCCCTCACTTTTATGACAGAAGTTCTTTCTATCCCGCCTCATAAAATGTTACTCGGGCCTTTTTATGACGCTTTTTAGGGGTCTGCACTGGATAGGTTTGGGATAAAGTTGGGAACTTGACAAATCAGCGAAAACCTGTACCAGTTATACATGCTTGTCACTATTGGGTTTAATCAGGAGATTTTTTTGAGTAACGTTTGTAAAACCCTGTAGAAACTACAACAATTTTTTTTACTAAAAATGGTAGCATCTAAAGTTTCTGAATGTCTAACTTCGATCGGCAACGTCATCGGCTTTATGCCGATACCGATCACGAAAGCCGATCGGTTTCGTTTGTAGGAATCGTCAAACAATGCACATCAACTGTCAAAATCGCGTTGTCGCTGTCAAAATAAAGTCGATTGCGATGCCCGTAAAAGTCAGCCCCATGAACAAAAATCTTCGAATATTTATTTATCGGTTTTCGAATATTTATTCGGCGGTAAAATAAACACTTTTATCTCAAATATCGTACCTAGTATAGGAAAATGTAACCTGAAAGTAAAGGTGTATGAAATTATCGACAGGAAGTCTTAAAAATACCTTTAAGATTAGTGTTGGGTCCCTGAAATATAAAACCTTTTTTATGGCGATGCTTCCTTCGCCTCCACTACACTTTTCCGATACACTTAAGCGGAGCTATTCGGTCGTATTAAAAAAGTTAAGCCTTATTTTTATGACCCACACACACACTCACACACATGAATTCCATGGTATAGTAATCTCATCATTCTTCTTGCCTTATCCCGTTCTCTGTCGGGGTCGGTTACCTAACCTAGGGGATTTGACGTGGTACCAAGTTTTAACACAGAGCGACTGCCATCTGACCTCTGCAACCCAAAAGCTAACCTGGCCCGTATCCTAGGTTAAGTCACATTCAAATATCATCTGAATTCAAATTTTATTTGAATAAGGGTTTCATCACGATGTTTTTTCCGCCACCGTAAGAGCAGTCTGTAAATGTACGTGAGTAAAATCACATTGGTACATGGCGGGGATCGAATTCGGGTCTGGAATCGATTGTAAGACCGGTGTCCTAACCACTTGGCCACCGACGCTCCATAGTATAGTAATCCACAGATAGCAAACAAATCTAAATGGAGTCTTGAACTTGCAGTGATTTTGAAATCATTAACTAACATAGACACAAGCAGTGCCGGTCTCTAATTCCAGCTTCACCTGTAGAGCGTGTGGAAAGTCATGCCGCTCCCGCATCGGCTTATCTTCTTCTTCTTTTCAGCATAATTGTGTCCACTGTTGAACGCTTCTTGATGCTTTCTCCATTCTCTTCGTCTTCTCCACTTTTACTAGCGTCGAATCTGGCCAATGATAATGATCTACACATACATTCTCCTTGCCTTATCCCGTTCTCTGTCGGGGTCGGCTACCTAACCTAGGGGATTTGACGTAGAATCAAGATGATGATCTACCTACTCCTATAAGTACACATTAAGTACACAGTAAGCAATCATTTTGAAATAGATTTCTTCAAAGAACAATGAGTTACATGCAAATCTTTAACTCCTAATTTACCTAAAAATTTAAAATACCTTGAAACACGTACCTGTCTATGAATTTATTTAAAATAAATAATTAATTATTATTTTATTTTGTTAGTTTAATAACAAATTTTGAAACAAATTGAATTTAAAAAAACGCGATGTACCAACAAACTTTGAACTCTTATTTACCATTTTAAGGGTTAAAATTCATAAAACACTGAAACACGTGTTAAATTATTTTTTTGTTCACAATCTGTTCTGGCTAAAAGAGCATTTTAATTTCGGTAAATACAAAATGAAACAATATGACTGTATTTACATTTTATATGCAGGCTTTTGTTGGATCAAATGGATTTTATTAATTGAATGTTTACCCTGTTCTAAGGCGAAGCCCACAATAACGCACGACATTGCGCATTTTTAGCGCATCCGTAACGCATGCATCTCTCAATGGTAAGAAAATTTCTAACTACCCATACTAAAAATTGACAGGCGAATTCGTTGACACAGCCTCAAGCGTTGGACCTGCGTCACTGTCGGTTTATAGTACCTATGGGATTTTTTCTTTCAATTGACAGACACATGCGTCACGGAAGCGCTAATAAGAGCAAACCGTTGTTGTGCGTTCAGTGTGAGAACCCTAAACAATAAATAGACAAACCGGAAATGACAGTTAACTAAAAACGCGTAGGTGGCGAATCGCTGCAGTAGGCTAAACGCGCGAGTAGGCACAGAGCGAGTTGGCGAATCGCGCCGGTCGGCGAGAGGCGCAAGTTGGCTTACCGCTCTCTCAATTATGTGATAGGTCGCCAAAAGAGGGGTTGGAAGACCCATGCTGCGTTTCAAAGATTGCGCCAAGCGGGATATGGCTGCGTTTGACATCGACCATCAAAGCTGGGAGAAGCTTGCTGAGGATAGGGACGAATGGCGAAAGCGTGTATATGATGGGCGTCAGTCTCACGACGACGCCTGGTTCTCTGGTCTCGCCAACAAAAGGCAAAAACGACACCTAAACATGCATGTTCCAGTCTATAATACCACCTTCACTTGTAGAGCGTGCGGAAAGTCATGCCGCTCCCGCATTGGCTTATATAGCCACGAAAAGTCTTGCCTCAGACACTGATTAAATCGTCTGTCACAGACGTGTGAGGCCAATGATGATGATGAATGTTATTTTCTATAAGAACTGGTAAACTCCCATAATGAACCTGGTTAGCACCAAAACTTTGATAAAAAAATACTTGAAGATTTGCTCTCGGATAGAAGTTTATCTGAAAACTTTTTCAATTTCATTTTTAATGAAGATATTCTTCTAAAGGGAAGCTTTATTCCCAGACATAAGTCCAGAAGACTTATGTTTGAAAAATATCTGTATTAATAAACTGTACTCAATTCTGAGATCGATCTCAAGAGCAGTATTGATAAATGTCGGGCAGTACTAAGAATGATATCTCAAAATCGCACTCAAGATCGATTTAGAGGCTTATGAAAAGATAAAATGCTTTTGCCTACTAATTTTTTTTTTTTTTTTTTAAGAAAAAGCCCTCAAGAGGTACAAACCATAAGGATAAACACAGAGCAAAAATGACGTTAGCGTCACTCGCTACCATGACGTCAGTTCTTCGGAGACCAAAGAAAAATCCATCTTTTTTCTTTTATATATCAATGGGAATATTTTACGATTTTCAAATGAAGGTACAAAGACAGCACTGAGCTAAACTGAAAAAAAAATATTTCCAAGTAAATGTATTTTGTCTAGTTGAGTCTCAATATAGGTAACTCAAATGTCAAAATTTTAACCTAACGTCAAACCATCTGGTATGACGTGGGCATGACATCATAAACTAACTAGAGATCTGTCATATAGAGAAGCTTGGAAAAGTCCCCATTAGTAAAGGAATACACACACACACACAAATCACGCCTTTATCCCTTACGGGGTAGGCAGAGCGTTAACGGCCGTAAGGATACGGTCGCTATCGCCACGTCTGACATTTTTGAGGATTGTTTTCCGAGGTTGCATCAGAAAACATGTGTATCACTATAGTGACAGGTTGTCAGCCTGTCGCCTAAAAATTGTAATACACCAATACTCTCGAGTCCCTTAGTCGCCTCTTACGACAGTCGCGGGAAGGATATGGGGAGATGCTATTCTAAGCCGGCATCACACGGCAAAGCCGGCATCACACGGCAAAGGAAAGTAAAGGAATATCTATTGTTATTCATAATATGGTACTTTCCTTGTAGGAGTAGTATAAAAGTGAATATAGAAGGCGCGGTTCAGGAGCTAAGTATGTAATTTTTTGCTCATTCTGACGCGCTCCGATCAAAGAGATAACGTTATAGTATACCAAGTATCCCGTTGCGTGCCATCTATATTTTCTTAAAATAACGTGGCACTTGACGTATACTTCAGAACAAATATACAGAGTGACCGGTAAATTGATACATTACTTACAAGGGATGAACCAGCTCATGAAATTGAACAACTTTCCCCATGGAACATAGGTCGAAATATGAAAAAAATTTTGGTCCTCCCATACAAATTGACTGTCGGTCGGTAATTTTGTATGGGTGGGCCAAAGTTTTTTTCATTTTTCGACCTATGTTCCATGGGGAAAGTTGTTCAGTTTCATGAGCTGGTTCATCCCTTGAAAGGAATGCATCAATTTACCAGTCACCCTGTATAGGTGATCTGTGGCACTAGAAAGTCCCTAATTGATTATTTGAATCAATGTTCCATTCAACAACTCGACCGACTACATAACTAATTTGTTGTACAGTTGGAGAAGTTTCAATCCATTTAGAACATGTTAGAATAGTTGGAAACAGCTTAGGATTGGCATTTCAATCAGTGTGGTATTTCTGACAGGCTCAAAATCAAACTCAAAATGATTGCCATGTGATGCTGGCTTAGAATAGCATCACCCCACATCCTTCCCGCGGGTGTCGTAAGAGGCGACTAAGGGACTCGAGAGTATTACAAATTTTAGGCGACAGGCTGACAACCTGTCACTATAATAATATACATGTTTTCTAAAACAACCTTGGAAAACAATCCTCAAAAATGTCAGACGTGGCGATAGTGACCGTATTCTTACGGCTGTTAACGCTCTGTCTACCCCGCAAGGGATAAAGGCGTGATATATGTATGTATGTATGTATGTCAAAATCTAACTCAAAATACTTATTCAATATTATTATTATTTTCTCACATACACACTTTCACTTGGATGCTCTTATGAATGAAAAAGAGAAATCGAAAAAATTTACAAGCGTCGACGGGGAATCGAACCCAGGCCGCATGGGGTAACGGTCCACTGCTCTACCATTGAGCTATCGACGCGCCGGTTGGCCTCGTCAATTTCTTGATCTCTTGGTACTCGTCTTGAAGCCACGATCTTCTCGGTCGACGGCTGTCAATTTTTCTATTTCTTATTTTCATTTATGAGAATAATATAGCATTGTGAGTGCGGCAAATCCCAATAAATAGATACTCTTATGTCAAGAAAAGTGAGTAATGAATAACTTATAAAAAAAATACCTAGCTTAAATATAATTAACATAAAAAGTCCATAGTAAACTTATTAAACATGCAAAGTACCATATCTTTACGGTCGCTAACGCTCTGCCTACCCCGCAATACCGCGGTGATATACGCAATTGTACCTTGTTATCCTGGTAAGCCGCCCAAGGTCCCCAAATCTCAAATTATAGTTAAAAATCTTTATTCCGAAGTAACCGCTCTTTTTTACAATTGATATTTTTCAAATTGGGTACCTACCGCTTTGTATTTTTTCATTAGTCAAGTGAATAATAAATCTAATATACAGGGTGTAACTTTTTTACACTAACATCGTGTAATGGACGACGCAACGAAAACTTAGCAGGCGAGATCAGACCATGAAACTGAACAACTTTTTCTATAGGAGCTATGTTGGTAAATAAAAAATTTTTTTCGAGATCCCATACAAAGTCAGTCAACTGAACGGGAATCTTGTATGGAAGGTCAAAAAAATTTCACGTTTCCTAACATAGCCCCCACAGAAAAAGTTGTTCAGTTTCATGTTCTGCAAAATTTTTGTTACACCATCACATACACCCTATATTTATTATTCCAGTTTGAAATCCCTCTTTCTCGAATTCAGTTAATACGCACCTGCAACTTGCTTAGACGAAACTTTGGTTAGGTAAACTTTTGCATCCGCAAAACCTCATCAAGTTTTGCAATTCCAACTCTTCAACTGTTTAGAGTTACCCATTATCGTAGTAATTATGCTACGCCGTAGCTCTTTCGCTACGCCAGCTTAGTAGAATGCTTTGAAATCAGATTTTTGATGTTTAGATAGGTGGATCGCACAATTAACGCACGACGGACCGCGAAAATATCGCAGGGTTCTGCCAGATCCATACTAGAAACGTCACTCCCTATCCTAAAACGGCACTCGACGGACGACGCTGCGATAGCGCTGCGTCGACAGCGGTTGAGCGGTTTTAATAATGGGGATTGACATTTCTACTTTAAGGATCCGACAAACCGCTGCGATAATTTTGCAACGGCAACTAAGGGACTCGAGGGTTTCATGTGTATTAGGTACAATTTTAGGCGACAGGCTAACAGCCTGTCACTACAGTGATACACGAATCATCTGAATAGGCCCTCGATACATGTCAGACGTGGCAATAACGACCGTAATTTTGGGACCGTTGACGCTCTGCCTACCCTCGGATAAAGGCGTGATTTGTGTGTGTATATATATAACGATGCTTTTTGTTCGCAGACACGCACTCATCGACCCCTGTGGTCTGCCTGGTGATCGAAGGCGGGACCAACACGGTGAGAGCCGTGTTGGAGTACGTGACGGATACACCGCCGGTGCCGGTGGTGGTCTGCGACGGTAGCGGCAGGGCAGCCGACCTCATCGCTTTTGTACACAAGTAAGTTATTTTGTCGCCGGCTTAGGCGGATCGCACACTTGAGGAAAATGAATTGATTCTATTGGTGGATTTTTTCCTCGCATGCCGCTTAGCTACCTCGCACGACGAGACGTGCAACCGGTGGGTGGAAAAGCAGCCTAAGGTGGATTGCACTCTGAACGCACGACGGAGCGCTAAAACATCGCTGCGATAATTTAGCGGTCAGTCGTGCGTTAAGTGTGCGATGCGCCTCACCGCATACCCCCGCTCACACATTTCACGAAAATACGAAAAAATCTTTGGCTCAGCAAGATTCCGTCCTGTTCGCATGCGCGCAATTTGACGTTTGTCAGAAAGGGACCGGTTTTTAGCTCGTGTTATCTTAAATAACGTTTCCAAGTAAATGCATTCCGAAACACGGTGTATAGCGTTAACCTTCAATCTGATCATACCAGTACATCAAAGTGATTACCATACGAGACACCATTTCGCATAAAATTCTTTTAAAAAAGATGTCTATCTATGGCATAGTAGGTAAATCCTTGAAATGGTTTGCAAGTTACTTGGACGCTCGGAAGCAATGTGTTCGTATCGGTGAGGTTACTAGTGAACAATCAATTGTAACTTATGGCGTGCCGCAAGGAAGCGTCCTAGGTCCGATATTGTTTATACTATATGTTAATGAACTAGGTTCACTTATACCAGCGGCGCATACTATTTGCTTTGCGGATGACACAGTTGTGAGCTTTACTGGTGAAAGCTGGGAAGATGCCGTAAACAAAACAACTACGGGTCTAGCGATAGCAAAACATTGGTTTGACTATAATCTGCTTTCTGTAAATAAAGATAAAACTACATACATGTGCTTTGCTCTTAATAAAAAAGGACTCCCTAAAACCAATCCAGTTATAAAAATTCACAGTTGTGCGGATCCTAACACTTGTAGCTGTTCTAATCTTAAACAAGAGTGTACGGTTCGGTATCTGGGCATAACAATCGACCACTGTATGAAATGGGAGGAGCACATCAATGTTATTACCAAAAGGGTTAAAAGAACAGCGTACATTTACTTAGAACTGAGGAATATTTTGGACCTCAATTCACTCCTGACGGTTTATTTTGCCTTAACTCAATCCATTTTGTTATATGGGACAATCGCGTGGGGCGGTTGTTGCAAGACAGTCTTGGAAAGATTGAATACAGCTCAAAAGTTAAACTTAAAAATCATTGCCAGACTGCCCAGACTGTTCCCTACTACTGAGCTTTACAATGTGTGCAAAGTGTTTACTCCCAGGCAACTATATATATGGCAAGTTGTAATCAATTTTGCAAAAAAAATACACACCATACCGGAAACGAACGTGACAAGAAATTTGCGTGAAAACACTGTGAGACGTTTTGTTGTGCCCCATAGACGGACAGTATCAGCCAGGCGACATTTTACCTCGATCGCACCACGATTGTATGAGTTTCTCCCAACAGACATCAAGAAATTATTAGATAATATAAGGGATGGCTTGTTAAATGCAAGTCATCGCCGAGATAATAATTCATTTAGCAATTTGAATTTAAAAACTAAAAATTTCCTACATAACTTAGGTTACACTGAATTTTTGGATTTATATAATAAACTTATAACTTTTTAATTTTTTAACTATATTGCATGCATTTTATATATTTATAGTATATTTATACTTTCCCATTTGCATGTTATGTATAAAAGTATTCAAACTCCTATAAATTAAATTAAGGTGCCGTAAACACTTTGATCTAGTGTACCGAATAGCTGAATATAAATTAGAATTTTTAATATCTTAGCAAATTGTCAACAATTTGTCATTCGTGACTAGCCCTATCACAGGCCTTGGTCTTTTTGGGTTGTCACAGAAACACCTAGTGAGAACAATAACGCATATTTGGATCTAGTCATCGTATGGTGTAATAAATGAGTTTTAAATTATATTTAATAAATACAAATACAAATACAAATATACAAATACAAGATTCACCAGTTAGTGACGATCGCTGTGCTTAGTAGTAAAACGAACGCCTTAGACGCAGTTCCGGGTTCGATTCTCGATCGGTGACTTACAAAGTTGTTATTTATCACAAGTGTATTTCTTCCTAGAATTACACTTGTAATAAAAAACAACTTCTCTTCTGGCTTGGATATTGCGGACTGAATCACCCGATTGTCCGTAAGAAAAATTTCGTGTTTCACAGGGCACGATAAGCCGTAGGTCCCGATTGCTGTGTATGATTACTTAGACCGCTTACACGGCGGTCATTACACACCCATTCCAGAGGCCTGCTACTAGTAGAAAGTAGGTGGTTGAAAAATTCTGACTGATGGTTTAAAGCCGCCTATTTTGTTCCGAATTTTCTTTTCTGTGTTATGTTTTGTACAAATAAAACATTTTTATAGTATTATATTGTTCATCGTTGGATGACTTGGTGTCCCACTCAAAATAGATGGAAGACGGCCTACGTAAGCCGTGATTACAGCAAAAAGTCGTTTGAAACAGCCGCTGCAAACTGCAACTGCATATCAATGTATGACGTCACCGCGCTGGAAGTGGGTCACGGCATTTCCCGGGTTACAGCCTGCAACAGGTTCCAGGTCAGCTTAGCTAGGACGTGGTTAAGCTCTAGAAGAGATCGAGGTTTACGACACTATTTCTTTGCTTTTTTCGTGTGAGACACCGAGTCGTGCCGATGAACCCTAGTGTCAGAATTATTTAACCGCCTTCTAGAAGTAACAGGCTTCTGATATGGTTGTGGAACGACCGCCGTCTAAGTAATCATAGACAGAAACCGGGACCTACGTCTTAACGTGCCATCCAAAACATGGAACCATCTTACTTACAGACAATTGGGTGCTTCAGCCCGCAATGTCCTTACCAGACTGGGAACAAGTTCCCCGGAGTGACCCGCCGAGAATCAACCCGAAACCTTCTGCGTGGCAGACAGTCGTACTACTACTGCGCCACATCGACCGTCAACCAGTGCCCCGTTTTTCGAAACTACAGGCTACAATTCTACAGGTGAAATTCGATGTACATTGCGTAGCGGGTCAAAAATTCTGGTTTTATAATGTCTCATTGGCTACGCAATGTAGATCGAATTTCACCTTTAGAATTATAGCTTGTAGTTTCGAAAAACGGGGCACAGGTCGCCATACGACACTATGAAGAACACACACACAAATCACGCCTTTATCCCTCACGGGTATCTATACTTACGTCAGATCTATGATGATCTATTCTTGTTTTATCACACACCATAAATCTATGTAACTTTTGTCCGATTATTTGTCATACCTATGCTGTACGATGATTCGCTAGTTTCGCTACACTTGTTTATTTTGTACTTTTGATTATGCACAATTTTTATCAAAGTTATGCTACATCTAAGCTTAGATTTAGCGCTACATCTTAGCTTAGACGTAGTATTACTTCCATTTTTCAAATCAGAGATCAAAGAAAATAAATATAACGTGCATAGTAGATAAAATACATAGGTGTAATGAGCCTTCGTGTAACAGTTACATAAGTAGGTAGAACAAATAATCGTACAATAGTTGCATGGTGCGTGATAACCTCGTCCGGCCCAATGTCCCTTACAAATGACAATTTAGTTTAAACGTTACCGCCCAAGTTTTTTAATTAAGACTTAAAATTTCCCGCCCGGTGTCAAGCAAAAAGGACATTTTTTATTTTCGCGCGTACAGGTCACATTTCGCGCCATCTTATTAATGGTTCACTTTTATCCCATTGGTCGATAATTATTGACATCATGTGATCCGCCATACTTGATATCTGACCAATAGTTTCCTATTATTCCACCGCCAAGTGTCATGATGAGGACCCGACGGGGGAGAGGTGAGTTTTAAATCCAGTTTTTCTGTGGTAATCTACAAGTTTTAATGTTGGATTCTATGTGTATCTATTGAGAAAGGCACTTTTTATTAATGAACAGTTATTATTTAAGAATTTCTTGTTAAATTTGATCTGCTAAGTTAATTTTTAAATCGTTGTCAAGTATAAAGGACATTGGGCTGCACCTTAGTAAGTCATGTATATTATTTGCAGAAATCTCTGATAGAGAATTTAAGCGAACAGCTCGCAAATTCGGAAATTGACGACTTCGATCCTTCAGATGTGGACATTGGTGACCCGGACTATGTTGTACAAGATCGACAACTTGCAGTAAGTGACTCAGACTCTATTGATTTAACCCAGTCTCATGAAACTGCGAGTGAGACTGAATACTTAGATGACTACTTGCAAGAGTCAGCTTCTAACCGAGGTAGAGGAACAGGCACACGTGAGAGAGGAGGAAGTCTAGGAAGGGGTCAAGCACAAAATAGAGGTCAAAGAGGTTGTAGACGAAGGCGAGGTAGGGGTGTGAGACGTGGCCGAGGACGGAGTGGTGCTATCGGAAGGCAAGACTCTGAAGACAGACGTATCCAAGAAGCCGATGAAGAAGTTGAGTTTGCAAGATTATATTATAAACACGATGAGTGATTTTTCGTAAATGATAATAAAGATACTATGATTTTTTCTATCAAATATCTTTCATTTCATTAAAAAATAAATTAGCGTAATATGCTATACTACCAGCCCAATGTCATTTATAATACACAAACAAAAATCAACTGATTATGCATTATCAGCCCAATGTCCTTTAAAAGGGACTAAAAATATCAGGTTAAATATGACACGGGGTGGTCAAAACATGTCTATCATACATAAGAAAAATAATTTAAAAAATCTATCTTCACTAAAACCAATACAAAAACCTACCTAAAGTTTTGGGCTGCAAGGCCAAAAAATATATTGTCCTTCTTCCAGGACAATGGGTGGTTTTTGGTTTGGGCCGGAGGAGGAGTGATAAAAAAAGAGTAGGTAAAATTATCATAGATGTAAGAATCCCTTGCAACAATACACTTCTTATCAGCGGAACCAAGACACTATCGTTTTTATGATTTGATAAAACACAAAACCCAAGACGGAAATTTAACGAAGCCGTTAAGTTTCTTAGGCGGAACGCACACTTGACGCACGACGGAGCCCTAAAACATCGCAGCGGTATGTCAGATCTATCCTAGAAATGTCAATCCCCACACTAAAGCCGCTCAACCGCTGTTGACGGAGCGCTATCGCAGCGTCATCCGTCGAGTTCCGTTTTAGTATGGGGAGTGACATTTCTGGTATGGACCTGACAGACCGATGCGAATTTTACGTTCCGTAATGCGGTATGTGTGCGATCCACCTTACCTTGCAACGGACAGAGGCGTGATTTTAAACCATGTCTTCTTCCACAGATATGCATCAGAGTCCGGTGAGCAGACGGTGCTGGAGTCGATGCGAGAGTACCTGATCGGCACCATCATGAAGACCTTCGAGGTGGCGCTTCCTCAGGCCGAGTGCCTGTACAGTGAACTACTGCAGTGCACCAGGAAGAAGAACTTGGTAAGCGTTAGCGTATCACATTCATATTTTATCAATGACCGTCGGTGACCGGTCCAATCGTGAGATCAGAGTTCGATCCCCGCCATGTACCAATGTGTTATTACTCAGGTACATTTACCGACTGCTCTTAAAACATTCTTGCGCAATCGTTTGATCTTGCGATGCAATTCGGGGAATGGGTTTTGGAACTCTTTATCGTTGCCTGATTCTTATATCATTTTGTGACTGGCCAAGTGGCTAGGACATCGGGCTTACGATTGTGAGACCCGAGTTTGATCCCCGCCATGTGTTTTTACTCACATACACTTACCGAATGCCGACCCCGACAGAGAACGGGATAAGGCAAGGAGAAAGATGATTTTATTAATGACCCAGGAAACTAGCGAATTGTATCCACTGTTGCACGTATGCCTCTTGATGTTTTCACGACTCTGTTCTTCTCTTATCTTAATCAGCCTACATCGTCTCACTGCTGATCAAACGCCTCTTCCTTGTTCTGCTCTGGGCACAAAAAACTACACAACGGATTTGGATGCAATTTTTTCATAGAAAGTTACTATATATGGTATAAAACATGACAGAAAAACTAAATTGTTTGCTTGCGCGAAATTATTCGCGCTGTAACCCATTTTTGGTTAGTATTATAAATATATATAGTGTTATTATAATGAAATAGTTTGAAGTTTTACTTTTATCATGATTATCTTTAACTAGGTCAGCTAGTTTAATAATAGAAGTGTGTTTTGTTACCACGGCGGATCGTACACTTGACGCACGATGGAGCGTAGAAATATCGCAGCGGTCTGTCAGATCCATTCTACAAACGTCACTCCCCATAAAACCGCACTCGACGGATGACAAAGTGATAGCGCTGCGTCGACAGCCGATCTGACAGACCGCTGCGATATTTTTGCGCTCCTTCATGCGTCAAGTGTGTGATCCGCCTAACCTAAATAGGTTTGCTTTTGAATATTTAATAGGGTTGATATTAACTTGTCAATAAAGTAATGAGAGGTGAATAAATTATAGACACTATTGTGGGTCTTTTCACACAAAAGTTGACCATTGTCTACTAGTACTACTTCTACAGCCACAACAGTCCACTGCTGGACAAGGGCCTACCGAAAATTTGGAGGTATTGCCATACTTACCACGCTTGGCAGGCGGATTGGCGAGAACAGCGCAAGATATTTTAGATACATCCCAGAAGTGTCCATTGTGGTACAGTCCAGCACATAAACGCTGTCTCAAAGAAAAGTTTTAGTATCACTCCCTACACAATCATAGGTCCGTATTTATAAATGGCAATCAACTCTGTGATCGATCTCAAGAGCGATTTTGACAAATGTCAGTCAATACTAACAGCATCTCAAATAAATGGAGGGTTTATCGGGGGCGATAAATCAAGCCTATCCTATCCTCAGATAACCTATCTTGGTTTCATGTTTCAAAAGTCGTTTTTAAACGTAAAAAAATAAAAACCGGTCCACAAGTTTATTATGAAAATGAATTGCACTTCTTTGTGTGATTCGCTCGCACAGCATATTTTCTGATGATGATGATGATGATCTCTCCGACCTATTTCGGCCATGGCGACCACTACGACTTCTAATCATAAAGCATATTATCTACTCAGTTGGTTATACGTCTATACCCAATCCATATCTCTATCCTTGAACATTCTTAATTCTTATACACAACAAGTCCCATTAAAAGCGACTTAAAACTTTATCGATTCTTCCGATATATTATACCCACGATACTTGGCTCTTATAAAAGTTGGGCCGAAAAACTAGCGCCACTTCCCAAAAAAAAGTATCTTCTCTATTGTGCTCGTTAGTAGTTTATTCTTGAAGTTTTGACTCAGTGATATCTAAGGAGCTCATGCACACTAAAAAGCTACAAGAGGCCTATCAACGCATGGACTCAAATAATGCTATAATTGTATTACCGTTGATTTGACGATGAAAAAGAATGAAATATTCTCAGATGCAGGTTCTCATTTAACTTCTAATACCATAAGGCGCACCACAGACTTAACGCACGACGGACCGCTAAAATATCGCAAGCGTTCTGTCAGATCCATACTATGTGTTCCCGCAGGGACATAAGTATGAATAAAACTTTGGATAAGTTTAACCAAACTGTGGTTTATTGAAGAGAAAACGAATATTTTACAAAATGAGGCGTGTGTAAGCCGCCATGTTAAGATTGCAAGTAGAAATGACATTATACAATGCAAATCGATATAAAAAGCGCCTGCGAAATTATGCATAGCAAACTTGTAATTCTAAGTAAGAAGTATTTTAAAAGTTAAAGAAACTAACGAACTATATTACTGAACTATGAAATATACTGAAAACTATCATGGGCCGCAACACTATGGAAACGTCATAGCGACGACGCTGTGATAGCGCTGCGTCGACAGCGGTTGATCGGTTTTAGTATTGGGATTGACATTTCTAGTATAGAACTGACCGAACGCTGCAATATTTTAGCGTTTCGTCGTGCATTAAGTGTGCGATCCACCTAAAATGTAGACTAAGGATTTTTTAACATATAGTTTGTACACAACACTTGGGCGCGCTCGCCTTACTATATTTGTGATTTGTTTTGGCGCTAGTTTCATAGCGCAATCGCCTTTAACTCAAAAGTATCGAGACTGCCATCTAATGGGTTATATCTTGCCAAAGTTCTAATAGCTGGTCAACTTGGAAACTTTCTATATTACAAGTAATACGGTTAAAAGGTAAATATAAGAAAACTTAATTTTACTGTTCTTGTGTGATGGGACACCAAGTAGACTAACGATCCGATGAACCCTAGAGTAGTATAGTTTTTCAAACACCTACAATCACTGGTAGGTTCATTCGACGACCGTTATGTGGCGCAGTGGTAGTGCGACTGCCTTTGACGCAGAAGGTTCCGGTTCGTGTCTCGGTGGGTCACTCACAAAGTTGCTATTTATCACTTTGTGAATCTGTTTCCAGTTTGGTTAGGACACTGCGGGCTGAATCACCCGATTGTCCGTAAGTAAGACGGTTGCGTGTTTAGGATGGCACATAAAGCCCTAGGTCCCGGTTGCTGTCTACTATCACTTAGACCGCGGTTGTTACACAACCAAGTCAGAAGCTGCTTGTAGAAAGCGCTTAAAAAATTCTGATACTAGGGTTCATCGGGTCATTGGAGGACTCGATGTCCCACACGAAAAGAGAACAGACTGGTAGGTCTTTGATCGCAAACCAAGATAACGTGCCGCCTGAAGCAAGGAACCCAGCAAGCAAAGTGATCCCAACATTTTTGTCCAACCTGTAGTATTTTGACGTAATTAATATTATTTTCTCTAGACGAAATCGAGAGGGAATATTTTAATTGCCTATCAAAGTTTGAAGAGGGATCTTTGACGAAATTGTTTGTTTTCATTACTAAACCGTGTGATGCCGGCTTAGAATAGCATCAACCTTCCCGTGGGTGTCGTAAGAGGCGACTAAGGGACTCAAGAGTATTGGTGTACTACAATTTTTAGGCGACAGGCTGACAACCTGTCACTATAAAGATACACACGTTTTCTGAAACAACCTTGGAAAACAATCCTCAAAAATGTCAGCCGTGGCGATAGCGACCGTATTCTTACGGCCGTTAACGCTCTGCCTACCCCGCAAGAGATAAAGGTGTGATATACGTATGTAATATTATTTTCTCTAGACGAAATCGAGAGGGAATATTATATTTGCCTATCAAAGTTTGAAAAGGGATCTTTGACGAAATTGTTTGTTTTCATCACTAAACTTTCAAGTGCAAATAAGCTTTTCTGGACTTAAAAGCTTTATTTTCTGCCTACCTAAATTAAACGGATCGCACTCTTAACGCACGACGGAGTACTAAAACATCGCAGCGGTCTGTCGGATCCATACTAGAAATGTCAATCCCCATACTAAAACCGCTCAACCGCTGTCGACACAGAGCTATCGCATCGTCGTCCGTCGAGTGCGGTTTTAGTAAAGGGAGTGACGTTTCTAGTATGGATCTCACAGACCGCTGCGATATTTTAGCGCTCCCTCGAGCGTCAAGGGTGCGGTCCGCCTGGACCATTGTGACCATTATCCGAAGATGTCAACTTTCAATCCACTAGATTTCAAGATGGCGAATCCTCGATTTTTTGTATCTATGGGACTTAAAAAAAAAATACTTATTCTGTCAGATCCATACTACAAATGTCAATACTCATACTAAAACTGCTCAACCGCGTTCCTCGAGTGCGGCTTTAGTATGGGGAGCGAAGTTTCAAGTATGGATCTAACAGACCGCTGCGATATTTTAGCGCTCCGTCATGCGTTAAGTGTGCGATCCGCCTCAGTATCAAACGTATCACTGAGCAAAGCGGCATAAAGTATGCCAGTAATTAAGTGAGCTCCATGCTTAGGAAACCGTACGCCCCTCAGCTAAAAGAGAATGGAAACAAGCTTACTGGAACTCAAGGGGAAGCCCCTTTCTTTTTGAGGGCCTTCATTGGATGCTTTTATAAGATATCAGGTGGAGGAAAAGTAAAACCAAAATGCATATAACAAGTGTTTATTTTGCACTGACCACTTTTCACAAAAAGACTGTTATCTTTAACGATTTAACTAAATCCGAAAACACTTGTCGTCTCTTGGTGACGGTCCGATCACCACTGCTGGACCGAACAGCCGTCCGGCTGGACGTTTTGCCAGCAGTGGGGATAACGGAAACGAAGGCTACACGTAAACAACTACAACGAACACCGATACGCAACTTTCAAAGTTTACATTTTACAGAATTAAAAATATTTAAAAGTAGTAAAAATTAGTAAACTGTATAAATATTAACTTTAGCTTAAATACGCACACACATAATTATTTCTTATATTTGTAGAAATAACGGAGATCAACGTTTAATACAAGCAATTCTTACCAACATCGTTTAGCATCTTTTATACCGGAAATCACATTTGATAATTATCATATAGTTTGTAATAGTCTAAAGATGAAGAACTATGATTTCTAACACTTTGAATATCGTAGTTTCATTGTACTTCGTTATCTTTACGAGATCTACTGGGAGAATTAGGTATGGGTTATTCTTATTACGATGTCGCATAGGTATTTTTGAATCAGTAGAAATCGGACTTTTATTGCGCAAAGGCTTAGGAATGGTACATGTATATACTGTAATGTGATACTTGTAGCACATGTCATGTCCTACTATTATACAAACTCATTCAAAAATAACTTTGACACATATGAATGGATTTTATCATGTTGGGAGTGATTAAACCATAGACCACTTATCATGTACTATAATTTTTTAAAATAATTACAATTATTTTATTTCTATATTATTATATTATCATGACGTATACAGATTGCAAACCGCAAGTACGAAAACAACAAATGCAGAGGCATAAAACGTTGCTACTCCGTCAGGGACTGCGTCAGGTACCGCGTCAGGGACTGCGTCAGGAATTGCGTAGGGATCGGGGTTGTAACTCGGGTCGACCTGCCTAGTCCTGATGATCTCTTTGTAGACAAGAGCTGATTTTCTTGGCGTCCTAGTCCTGTTCAGGTCGTTCATGTCCACTTCGTATAGACCAAATCGGATTCTATGAAATATTTTGACAGTTTAATTGCGAAAATATATGTTTGATTATTTTCAATTTGTCACCCTTTACTTTTCCGTGTGATGCCGACCTCCCCTTTATGATGCGCACTGGCTTATCTCGCGGGCAAGAAGACTTCACAAGTGTCAAATCGTATGGGTTTTATCAAAACAAATGAATAATTTTGTCTACAAGTGTAGAGAAAGTCGCGGTTGCGCATCATAACTGGGGAATGGTATCATCCCATTTCTTTCCAGTGAGTGTCGTAAAAGGCGACTAAGGGACTCGAGGGTTTCACGTGTATTGCCATTTTAGGCAACAGGCTGATAACCTGTCACTATAGTGATACACTAATTACTGAAACGGCCCTCAACATTTGTCTGACGTGGCGATAGTGACCGTATTCTTGCGGCCGTTTACGCTCTGCCTACCTCGCAAGGGATAAAGACATGAAACGTTGTATGTGTACCCTTCTACTTTCAGCATGAGAGTCATTCCACCAGTAAAGTTCTTGAATTTTCTGATGAAACAAATTAGTAAGCTTGAGATAGCATCATTGCAGAATAAATACATACATACATATAATCACGCCTCTTTTCCGGAGGGGCAGAGACTACATCCTTCCACTTGCTACGATCCTGACACGCCTCTTTTGCTTCCTCAACATTCATCAGCCTTTTCATAGATGCTCGTCGGCTTAGGGTACTCTTCACCTGACCTTTCATTAGAACGTTCCCGATTTGATCTAGGTACGTTCGTCTAGATCTTCCCCTTCCAACGTTTCCATTCACACGCGCCATATACTATACTTGTTTAGCTAATCTTCTTTCAGAATACTTACGCATAACCAAAAGACCATTCAAAATTGTCCATTAAACTCCATGCGAAGTATCCTTTAACATTGGCACCTTCAGCTACGGCGTCAGCCACGTTCTGGATGTAACCTCTGTAGTAACCAGTCCTACCCTCGTCATTCAGTCCTAGAGTAGTCGAGGAACACCCGTTTTCTGTGACGTACATTAAGGGGTTGTTGTAGTTGTCCCTCATGTAAAGAAGGACACCTTTTAAGCCTGGAGGGTATTCCTGAAAAATAACATAAATGATGTTCAAGAATAGGTCCTAATTTTTGCATGTTTATGTAATGACACTAATGAACGGACTGTTATAATAGTTCACTTATTTTATACAGGAAATTTCCAATAGCAATAAATTATTAAAACGAATAAAATGTTTACTTCCTATCGCAAATGTAAATAGCTTATCGTGACTTTGTATGGGAGATCGAATTTTATTTTTGTTTTGTGACATAATGTTCCAGTGATCTGAATAAATTCTGTCAGTATTTGGAACGCTGTCTCTTATACCCTGTAAAAAAATTTATAGTTAGTTATTCGAAGTGTACAAAATTAAAAACTGAACTTACAATTGTAAACCCATGATTAGGCCATGATGGATCCGAGTGAGTACCAACATACGCATCATCATTCATCGACGGTACTTCAAACGTACCCACGATAGATTCGTTTCTGTACACGTATGTTGATACATAATGATTGATTCCTGCGAAGTCGGCTGCTCCTCTCATATATGCTATCTGTTCTTCGGTAAACGGGCGAAGTCTGGAAGAGTTTAACCCCTGGGCTGCACTTGCTGCTGCTACTCTATCGATCATGATTTGTGGGTAGTTTCCAGTTTCAGACCAAATAGGATGCAGGAAATGGTCCACCTGAATGAAGGTAAAGTATAAAAAAATATCGTTATTGCTTTAATGATTTAATCTTGAAGTATAAGTTTGAATAGACATTGCAGATTGTGCAAAAATTATTGTTTCTATTGTGTGGAAGACCTAGTCGAAGAACTACCCGAAGAACCCTAAGGAAAAATACCAAAAATAGATAGAGTATATGATATTCGTATTTATCGAATTTGATTCTTATCGTTTTTAAGACCACCTACCTGCACCAATAAAAGATAAGTATGATATAACGTTGATAAGATATCAAGATAATCAAAAACACGTGTTAACATCCGATCTGAACAAATTTAATAAACAAGTGTAGCTTAATTAGACTTACATGAAAAGCTTTCCAGTCTTCGACCGCTTCCTTGTCTGCATCAGTGTCGGTGCTGGGCATCCCCCACTCCAAACTGACGACGAACCCAACCATTCCTCCTTGAGAGGCTTTGAACTCATCATTGTAAATGTGATATGCCCTGGCATTGGCTAAGAGAATATTCCTTCCACACTCGTAGTAACCAAAGCCGGGATCTCTAAGTAAAGGAGCATGAAGACCAGTAGCGTAGCCGAAACCACAATGTATAATAGGCTCGTTTATCGTCATCCAGTGTTTGACTCTGTCTCCAAAGTTCTGGTATAAAACTCGTGCATAGTCGCCGAACCAGTCGGAAATGTCGTCGTTTAGCCAACCACCCAGTTCCATCAAATTCTGAGGCAAGTCCCAGTGGAACATGGTGACAAATGGCGTGATCCCATTGGCCAATAACTCGTCTATCACGGCGTTATAATAGGCTATTCCTTCTGGGTTGACGTAACTTCGGCCGTAGGGCATGACTCGCGGCCAGGAAATTGAGAATCTGCAACGATAGATAGATAGACGATAAATATACATTGCGGTAGTGTCCATGGAGGTCTTGTTAAGACTATTGGCTCATGAATAATTCGTACAGGTTCGACAGATTTCGTGTTCTAAAAGATCTAAGGCTCTTTTAAACTTCTGAGTGAGCTCTCTTCATCATCATTTTCACTGATGCTGGCCTTGCCTTTGTTTGTAGAATAGTCAAGTCAAAACCGAACCAGATACCAGTTTCATTTATGAGAATAATATAGCACTATTTGTGAGTGACCCAATGAGAATCAAACCCGTGTCCTTGGTGCTATAGCGACAACGGTAACAAATAATTTGTGAAAATTTCAGCCTTGTAGCTTCCTAGACCTAGAAAAACACAAACGGACGGACGGGTGCACGGACACGGACAGACAGACAGCGGAGACTTAATTTTAACTCCTATATATGTAGAATGTAAAAAAAAACAGTCTGTTTCTTTCTTTACCTGTAATTTTTCACTCCAAGTTCTTTAAGCATTTCGACATCTCGTTTGTAAAGGCGGTATGAATCAGCTGCAACATCGCCATTGGTTCGATCAAAGATGTGTTCTGGGTTGGTTCGCACAAGGTAGTCCCATGTTGACCATCCTTTTCCTGTAATTTTTCAAAGGATTGTGAAAACAGTCTAAAGCCACTTTCAGTTTAAAAATAACTGCTTCAAGAATGCATACTAGAAATAAAAAGTGATAGATTTTTTAATATTTATTTAGTGAGACTCATCATCATTTTCAAAATAAATTTGATATCCCTATAGTTTTTTCTTCTTTATTGAGAAAACCAACACTATTGAAATAAATTAAGGGCGACATAAATCTAGAGCTTGAGCAGTTGCTTGAGGATTAACACTTCACTCCTCCACTTGGCAACCAACTGTACTGAATTATGGGAGGCTGAGACCTATGTCCAGCAGTGGACTTTTGCTGCTGATATATATCTACTACTTTACTCACCATCTAGATGCAGAAGCAATGCAACTGCGGAGCCCCATCCGAAACCCTGGCACATTTACTGGCGTGCCCTCTGTTACCAGTCACTTGTAGTAAAGAAGAGCTAAACTTGGCGACTGGTAATGCCATTGCCGTCGCTGAGTACTGGCAGGAAAGGATATAGTTTGGCCATTGGCACGAAGAAGAAGACTCACCATCTGTATTCCATGCTCCTTCGATTTGATAAGCAGAGGTGGAAGTTCCAAACTCGAAATCTGCTGGGAATGCATTTCTATTCTGCCCTATTGTCTCCGTGTTCCCTGATATGAAGCTTGAAAATAAAAGTTATCCTTGATAAAATCTGGTAGGTTCATCCAAAAATTAACAAAAATAAATTTAAATAAACTTTAATTTTTATAATTTTTTTCTGATAAGATAAGATAAGATAGATTCTGTCTTATAAAATAACCTTAGCTAAAAATGAAAGCAACTGGGTTGGCAATGCACTTTTGTTGTAATTTAACAGGATCACATTTTCGCCATAAACTCTTCCCAAAATGTCCTTTTCCGTCATTCTCACCCAACCTGTCTAGATGGGTGTAATGTGTGGGCTGCTTTCAAGCGCCATAAAAACCTATTCCGCTAAGAACCTAAACACACTTAGAACAAAACTATAGTAAATAAGTGCATAAAAATATTATTTGAATCATCTCACCATAGTGTTAGCAGCACAAGTAATTGAACTTTTTCTTTTCCCATCATCACTTTGTATCCCACATGCACAAAGCACTGACGAATTACAAGCAAATCAATAGAAACACGAATACTGTGTCTTTATAAGCATATTATTATCAGTATCATATATTTCACTTAAATTTCTTTCGAATTTAACTTGTTTATATAGCTGGCTAATAAAATATTCATGACTTATCTTTACAATATCTCTGATGATTATCTGTGCAAGTATAATGATAGGTATAATGTATTATCACTACAGTGATACACGAATCATCTGTAAATTCCTGAATATTTGTCAGGCATGGCGATAGCGACCGTATTTTTATGGCCTAATGTTCTAATGTTCTGCCTACCCCGCAAGAGGAAAAGGCCTGATATGTGTATGTATAATGTATAATGAGACTGGGAGAGAAAAATGAAACCACTAAACACTACCGTGTCCTAGATTTTAAGAACGGACATTTCTTAACATACTTTTTTTTGCTCAGGTGAGTGGTTAATATTTTAAGTTAAGGCCTTTTTCAGATTCAAAATATTGCATCCTTCTTCTTTAAAGTCGATGCCTCATTCATGGGACGTGCGTAACCATGGGGAACTACTGCTCCACCATACTTCTCCAGGCTCTGCGGTCTTGCGCCATGTGCACTGACGCCTGCAGTGTGGCCTAGGTTGTCTGCTGTATTGTATCGGCCCATCTGACTGGTACTGTTTCACGATTTTAATGGCCATTGAAAATAAAGATTCCAGATGTCGAGAAAACGTAAGAATGCGCTGCTGACGGATCTGATGGCAGACGTTCATTTCTGGATGTTAAGTTCTTATGCGCCATGCAGTCCATTGGATTTACGACGGCGGCACCACATTTTGAACGCGTCTATTTCCTTTTTGTATCTGACATTTTAAAGTCCACATTTCATATGCGATCAGGAATATGAAAAATATTAGTGTCTGCATGAGTTTTATTTTCGTTTTTAAGAGTGACGTTTCTGTTTAGAGCATCGGTGGTTATGAAGTTAGGAAACCGGTCTTACTATCGTGAAACGATCCCCGCAATGTACAATGTGTTTTCACTAACGTACATTTATCGACTCTGCTCTTACGGTGAAGGTAAAACATCGTGATGAAACCCACATTCAAATAAAATTTGAATCCAGATGATATTTGAATGTGACAAGACCTAGTTTCACCAAGTCCTCAGTTACTTTCGGGCCAGGTTAGCCTTCGGGTTAGAGATATTAGATGGCAGTCGCTCTGTGTAAAAAGACAGGTCCACTTACAAATATTTATGTACCTATTGTCTTATGTGTTATGAAGTAGGTAGTTACCTATATGCCGAAACAGCCAAGCCATACATTATATCTAGGATGTAGAGTTTATGCTATTTGAGTTGGCGGACTTGGGCGTGTAGATTGAGAATCTTATATATATATATTCTTTATCGCATAAATAGTATAGAAAATTAATACATAAAAATTTGTCGCAAAGGCGAGCTTATCTCTTAATGAGAGACCTCTTCCAGCCAACCCATGTGTTATGAGAGAATCTAAAGTTTTGGGGCAATTAGGCAATAAAAGAAGTTACATGAAAACTAAACAAATAACTAATGCTATAAAATAATATAACATACATACCTACTTAAATAAATATACCTACTTAATCCACATAAATAAAATAGTAATACTTAAATACATATCATACATATCATAAAAATACATAAACATAAATACATAAATACATCTTGGCTCTATTTGAGATCTAATGTCTTTTTCACTCGTGTTAATGCTCGTGTTGGCAATGATTACATGAAAATGATTTTTTTAAAATATTTATTTATTTATTTAACTGTTTATTGCACACAAGATAAAACACAGGACAATCACATTTAGACAAAAAACACAACAGGCACTACTTATACTTATAGTTTTTTTTAAAAACTTCATACATACTTCCACCCGTTTTCAGAGGGTAGAGAGAGATTTAAAAAATTCTAATACACGTATATTTTTATATGTATATTTTAATATCTGACCTCTATCATAAAAATTTGGAAAAGTTTCATACAAACTTTCACCCCTAATTTAAGGGGCGGCGGTGGGAAATTAATAGTTTTTAGATTTTTTACTTGTTTGTATACTAAATTTATTCTACATACCCAGCTTTTTTATTTGATGATCATCAATGAGTGAGTGTACGTATGTCAGTGACATAATTATTTAAGATATCAATAAAATCAAAAGTATCAGATCAAAAGATTGATCACTCCAGAATATCGTGAACCAATGATGTGGGGGTTCAAAAAAACGTCGAAGCACTGCCATGCTCCCAGATTCTTGCTCGTTTGAAGGTATTAATTAGATTTTTGACCACTCGTGGTCGGTCATAATCTTTATTTATAATCTAATCACGCACCGGAGATCTCGTGCGCGCCCCTATTTAATTATGGGGAATCTGCGGCTCCGCCTGTGTGGAACATTTTTTCGCGATGATGCCTGGAGTCAGAAACCGGAGTCGTCGTCAAGAAATCGTGTGGTGGGAGGGAGAGGGAATCGTGTGGTTAAAAAAAACTTTCATGCGGGGTATCAAATGAAAAAACTTTGCAAGACAATTTCAGCAATATGTCGCATTAGGATGTTTAAGCTAAACCTTTTAAAAAAACTTAGGTTAAAGAAGTTAAATATGACATCTATAGGGGCCTCAAGGTACGAAACGGCTGTAACATATTTTGTAAAAAATATGTCAAATGGTCCACTAAAGCCTCGCGTTTGACGAGTTGACTACAATAAAAAAAATCTTGGAAGGATTACACTTTTCAGTTTATTCCCCACACGATAGTTTCCGTAGAAAAAAATATTCTGCCATCTTTAACTCACTCTCACTCCTCCACCGCACGATTTTTTGACAACTACAAACCCTTATTCAGGGCATCACGACGAACCCAATAACAGCAAACATGAGCATATAGCCGGGTGCTACACGAAACTCAAAAACTAAAGGAGTTTTGGCGAAAATAAACTGCACTATACAGGGTGTAAGGGACGGTATAACGAAAACTTTGCAGGCGTGATCATACCATGAAACTGAACAACTATTTATGACGGCTATGTTAGGAAAGGAAAAAAATATTCGAATTTCCATACAAAGTCACTCAGCTGATCGGGAATTTTGTATGGAAGTTCGAAAAATACATAGCCTCCAACCAACATAGCCAACATACCAACATAGCCTCCATAGGAAAAGTTGTTTAGTTTCATGGTCTGATCACGCCACCAAAGTTTTCGTTACACCGTCCCTTACATCTTGTATATGGCTGATATGGCGAATTTCACAGGCACCAGCTAGTTTATAATAATCATAGAGAAAAAATGAAATTCACGTATTTTTTTGTAATTACAATTTATTTTATTTATCTATTTTAAAATTATAACCACCTTTCAATCAAATATGAACATTAGTTAAAAAAAACAACTGCTACTTGTGTTATAAATTAGTAACACTGTAAAGCTTAGGTCCTAGGATTTTCTAATATGGCAATTTCTTCATAATCATCTTATAAGATGGCCAAACCGTGTTTGTGCTTTTTTCTGAATAAACTCGATTGCAGTTCATATTACACACGCATTTTTATTCTTCACCACCTATTCTATGACAAAACCAGGTCGCAAACCGCAAATACGAAAACTACCAACGCAGAAGCATAAAACGTTGATACTCCGTCAGGTACTGCGTCAGGGCCTGCGTCAGGGACTCCGCCAGGGACTGCGTCAGGAACTGCATAGGGATCGGGGTTGTAACTCGGGTCGACCTGCCTAGTCCTGATGATCTCTTTGTAGACAAGAGCTGATTTCCTTGGCGTCCTAGTCCTGTTTGGGTCGTTCATGTCCACTTCGTATAGACCAAATCGGAGTCTGTGAAATATTAATTGCGGCAAGTCATTAAATCTGCCCCTTCTTTTTTCAACGGTTTTAAATTTTCTGATAATAACTATTGAAAATATTAAGTTTCGAGAAAACACATAATTGCAGCATTAATTACATTAAACCCATTATAAAATACTTACGTATAACCAAAAGTCCATTCAAAATTATCCATTAAACTCCATGCAAAGTAACCTTTAACATTGGCACCTTCAGCTACGGCGTCAGCCACGTTTTGTATGTAACCTTTGTAGTAACCAGTTCTTCCCTCATCATTTAGTCCAAGAACAGGTGAGGAACAACCGTTTTCTGTAACGTACATGAGGGGGTTGTTGTAGTTGTCTTTTATGTATAGAAGAACCTGTTTTATGCCTGGTGGGTATTCCTGAAAAATATAAAAAAATATGGTTTATATATTTGGTCCCACTAATATAATTGATCGCACCTAAGCTTGGTCAACCAGTTACGATTAATTATGTAAGTACATGACACACAAATGGTTTCTTAGGATAGTATTTTCATAATTATCTTACAATTTTTAGCAAATAAAGTTAAGTTATTGAATGAGTCTTGATTTGTTGCGCTTCAAAAATGATTCAAAGTTTTTAAAATACAAAAAAATTAACTTACAGTTGTAAGCCCGTAATTAGGCCATGATGGATCCAAATGAATACCAACGAACGCATCATCCTCTATCGACGGTACTTCATACCTTCCAACGATAGATTCATTTCTATACACATATGTTGATGAATAATGATTGATCCCTGCGAAGTCGGCTGCTCCTCTCATATATGCTATCTGTTCTTCGGTAAACGGGCGAAGCCTGGAAGAGTTTAACCCCTGGGCTGCACTTGCTGCTGCTACTCTATCGATCATGATTTGTGGGTAGTTCCCGGTTTCAGACCAAATAGGATGCAAGAAGTGATCCACTTGAAAGAAGGAATATTAAGAATTCTTATAGTTTTTACTGTACGGCGAATGGGTTAATCTTGAAACTTTCAATCTTTTTATGGGTATTGCAACTTTTCGTAATTTGTTTTTATAGACATTTCATATTATGAGACAAGATTGTGCAAAGATTGTGTGTGTGATGTTCTTATCGTAGGGAAAACCGAGTCGACAAATGACTCGACCATCCCTGGTGTAGTAATATAAGAAAGCTACCAATAATATACCTATAAATCAATCGAATGACCCTATGCCACTTACACCAAAATAGATACATTATAAGCAGGATATAAATTTTGAAATGATATATGAAGATTAGAAAAATCAAGTGTTTACTAATCCGGTCAGCAAGATTTGTAATAAGGAAGTGGAGGTTAATCAAAACTTACATGAAAAGCTCTCCAATCTAGGACTGCTTCCCTGTCTGCATCAGTGTCAGTGCTGGGCATTCCCCACTCCACATTGACCACAAACCCCACCATGCCTCCTTGAGAAGCTCTAAACTCATCATTGTAAATATGATATGCTCTGGCATTAGCCAAGAGAATATTTCTTCCACACTCGTAGTCACCAAATCCGGGTTCTCTTATTAAAGGAGCATGGAAAGCCAAAGCGTAGCCGACACCGCAATGTATATTGGGTTCGTTTATTGTCATCCAGTGCTTGACTCTGTCTCCAAAGTTCTGGTACAAAACTCGTGCGTAGTCGCCGAACCAGTCGGAAATGTCGTCGTTTAGCCAACCACCCAGTTCCATCAAATTCTGAGGCAGGTCCCAGTGGAACATGGTAACGAATGGCGTGATGCCATTAGCTAGTAGTTCATCTATCACAGCATTATAATAGGCTACCCCTTCTGGGTTGACGTATTTTCGGCCGTAGGGCATGACTCGCGGCCAGGAAATTGATAATCTGCAAAGATAGACATTTAATTTTGGTAGAGTCCATCTAGATGGTCTTGTTTTGACGATTGCCTCAAGAAAGTGTCCAACAAGTTTGACAGGTTATGTTGTCATGCAGAAGCCCTTAAACTCCTTTTAGCTTTCGAGTGAGCTCTAATTATTATCGTTTTCACTGAATCTGCTCGCTCTTGTTTGGAAAAGAGTAAAGACCAAACCAGACTCTACCGTAACGTTAGCTTAGTGTCTTAAACAAAAATATACGCTCCTATCCGTAGTTGCTATTGTGGCGTGAATCCTCTATCGTTACCTGACTGGGAACTAGAAAACGAAGAGTCGAAAGCGCGGCGACCGTGGCGTGGACGCATAGGCACGCACGAGCGCACGACTCTCCGGCCGACAAAGAACCACCGATTGGTTCGAAACGTTACGGAAATATAATATTATATACGAACATGACACGTGAGTGATCCGGAACATTTTGTTATTTACAGATTGTTCGTTTTCTTTACCTGTAGTTTTTCACTCCCAGTTCTTTGAGCATTTCAACATCTCGTTTGTAAAGGTGGTATGAATCAGCTGCGATATCGCCATTACTTTGATCAAAGATGTGTTCTTGGTTGGTACGCACTAGGTAGTCCCATATTGACCATCCTTTTCCTGTAATTTGTAAATATATATGTTTATATAATAATAGAATATATTTGGAGGACACAAACGACGAAGAAAGGTAAATTTAGATGCAAAAAACCTGAATACATTGAGGTACGTTTAAATACCATCCTATGGAAAACATCGTAGCATAGCGTATTGAGATTAATAAAAATCGTAGCGTAGCGTAGTGACTACGGTAAACATCGTAGCGTAACGTAGTAAGGTAAACATATTAGTGATAATAATCTGTCCGAGCCGATTTCGGCTACAGGGACTGGCTGGACTGCCGTCTCGTTGTTCCGCGCGATCGTGTGCTTGCATGAGGCTGCAGTAGCCAATTTTGCCCTTAAAGGTCCTTGCGCACTTCGGACAAGTGAGCACGCTGCCACTATGGTGGTATGTTACAGCCGTTGGTGGTCTGGCTTTTAACTCGTCTCTTTTAGCTTCGTGTTCTTCATGGCGCAGTTTTTCAAAGGCTTCGAGATTTTGCCTCACAAGACTTCTCCATTTTAGGCCTTTTTCAGCAGTTGATTCCCGTAAACAGTGTCTTAGTGTAGGGTGTAGGTAAATAAATACTTAGGCCTAACGCTTGCTCACGCGGTTTCACAAGGTTTGCGCTAGGTGACGCGGGCTGCGGTCAACCACGCCGGGGATTCGGCAAACCGCGGCGCGGGCGCGTGCCTGTTTAACCCGTAAGACCACGACGACACCTTGCCATATTACAGCTACCTAGGCACTACGCGCTTTCTAAATTTGGACGGGTAATAATGGCGTGGCTGTCAAACCGCGCGGGAAACCGGGAGCGTTGGGCCTTAGTGTAGGTTGGTAACTAAGGTTGCAGTGGTGTTATGGTGACGTGGACAATCTCAGGCCTATGTCCAGCAATGAACTGTTGCATACTTTACTCACCATCAATATTCCATGCTCCTTCAATTTGGTAAGCGGAGGT
The DNA here is from genome assembly GCA_029255805.1 of Keiferia lycopersicella. Classification (NCBI taxonomy): domain Eukaryota; kingdom Metazoa; phylum Arthropoda; class Insecta; order Lepidoptera; family Gelechiidae; genus Keiferia; species Keiferia lycopersicella. Next base: position 14,880,322 of record JARACZ010000005.1, on the reverse strand, counting down.
GGCGGTCCCAAACTCGAAGTCTGCTGGGAAAGCATTTCTGTTCATTCGAACTGGCTCCGTGTTTCCGGATATTGAGCTTGAAAAAAAAAAACAATAGACGTAATACATACAAATATTCATCACGCCTTTGTCCCTTGCAGAGTCGGTAGAGCGTTATTGTTGATAATGTCTGGTTGATTCCTTTAAATAATGTGGGGACCTCCAGATTGGTAGTGTAAACTTGAAATCGAATTTTATGGAACTTATGTGTACAGTGTAGATAAATTAATGTATGCAAATGCAATCGTCCATATAATCTTCATATATAATTGGGCATTAGAATGCTTGTGTCAAACTATTATCAAACTTACATTCACTCACATTCAATTACCTGCACTCTTATTATAGCATAAACCGAATTAACATGCAGTACCATCTCCGAATGTCTCCCTTTTTTAGTTGATATTGTTTTATTGTGAATGCTGATTTTCACAAAATCTTGTCACACCTTCTTGTCACTTTGGTAATTATGACATATCTCTACATTAACTAAGTTTAATTACCGGCATTTATTTATTTCATTAAGCTAGTATTCAAATTCCGAGATATTTGCTATTTTTCACATGACCCTAATTCATTGTTGTCTAGTGTACTTTAAACTTAAATTTACCTGTTTAAATTAATCTACTTACGAGTTCAACTTACCATAGTGCTAGCAGCAATAACTTTACTATTCCCTCTCCCATCACTTCGTATCTTCCCATACACATCAAGTACTAACGAATTACTACACAATCAACAGTCATATGTAATACTGTGTCTATATATAAATTTTCTTATCACATCATATAAATTTCTTGCAATATTTTCAAATTGACCCTTTTATACAGGCTAATAAAATATTCAGTACCTATCTTTATAATATCGCAAACGAATGACCTATAAAAAAAATTATCACTTATATTGTTGCAAAACGCAAATGTTTGTTTATACCTACCGCTTTCTAATGCCTTCTAAGTACCAGATACATACATACATACATACACTTCACGCCTTTATCCCTTGCGGGGTAGGCAGAGCAATAACAGCCGTTAAAATACGGTCGCTATTGCCACGTCTGACATTTTTGAGGATTGTTTTCGAAGGTATTTTTGAAGGTTTTTTTTTTTTTTGTTTTTTTGCCGTGTGATGCCAGCTTAGAATAGCATCAACCTACATCCTTCCCGTGGGTGTCGTAAGAGGCGACTAAGGAATTCGAGAGTATTGGTGTATTACAACTTTTAGGCGACAGGCTGACAACCTGTCACTATAGTGATACACATGTTTTCTGAAAATACCTTCGAAGTACCAGATACAAGAATAAATATGGATTAAAACTTTTCACTCATTTTGCTTGTGTGGCTTTCCGTATATCTCCGTAAATCAAGCATTATACATGATGTCCCAGAACTCAGCCATTTCTTTCCCGTGGTGGGTGTCGTAGAAGCCGACTAAGGGTCTCGAGGGTTCCATGTGTATTGCAATTTTAGGCTGACAACCTGTCACTATACCAAGTGATATATTACTCACCTAATTTATTGTCCGACGTGGCGATAAAGACCGTAATTTTACAGTCGTTAACGCTGTGCCTATCCCGCCAGGGATATGGGCGTGATTTGTGTGTGTATGATTGTCATTTATCCAGTATACCTAGTGGTCAAATTTTTAGAATGACCATAAAAAAATTGCAGATGCTTGACAGAGAACCACAATAATTCTATGCTTTTTTAAAGAAAATAAGAAAACTGTTTAGTTGCACAAATCACAGAAAAATTTATTAACTGAACTGATTACTTCGATACAGGGGAATGAAGGCCACTTCACATATAACAGATACTTATATAATAAATATATATCCCGGACAATTCACACAGCACCATCTAGGCCCAAACTAATCAAAGCTATGGGAACTAGATAGCTGATAATACTTATACACTTTTTTTATGATGATGATAGAAAACACCCAAATTAAACATAAATATTTGAAAAGACTTAACAAATATTTGTGTCCGGTGGGGATCGAACCCACGACCCTCGCGTGGAAGGCAGGAGTACATTCGCTATGCAATCGGGACTGTTAAATCGGCAGTAATTTGTTGTTCTAGCTTTGTAGATATTATAGTTTTGCAACCGGCAACCAACCATGAGTCTTATTACGAAATTGCAATTAAGAACAATCACAAAGTGTAGAGGGCGTGACTGGGTTGCTAGTCATGTTTCCTAGAGCATTATGCTATTACATAATACGAGGCATTCTCTATTTTCATGTGGGACATCGAGTCGTCCAATGACTTGATGAACCGTTATAAATGTAACTAACCTTAATCGAATTTACACCGCGCAAACGATGTCGCGGGCACCAGCTAGTCTAAAATAAATAAACTCTTTAATGGTACTAAAGGTACGTGGAAGCAGAATATTACAATAAGCAAGAGACAAACGGGCATTAATTTAAATATACAGGGTGTAAGGGACGGTTGTTATTGTTAAAAAAAATTTTCGTTTCCCAACATAGCCCCCATATAAGTTGTTCAGTTTCATGGTCACAGCACATGAGCACGCCTGCAAAGTTTTCGTTACACCGTCCCTTACACCCAGTATAACATTATTTTTTTGCAACTTTTGGTACTTTTACTTGAGACCTTTTTATTAGTTTCAAAAAGCAAGTCATGATCATGACATGCATGAATGTCATCCTACTAATATTATAAAAGCAAAAGTTTGTATGTTTGTTTCTTTCTTACTCCTTCACGCAAAAAATACTGAACCGATTTTAATGAAATTCGGCACACATAAGAAAGTGTCTTGTATTATCACATAACACAGTTGTTATCCCGATAAAATATTCCTGTGGGATGCTACGGGATTAAAACAGACTTCCACACGGGCGGAACCGCGGGCTACATACATAACCATGGAAGTATCAAATAATAACTAAGCCATCTTATCAAAAATCGGTGCAATAAATATAATTAATAAATACACATAACATTTTATTGACATATTAAAGATAAGTGTCTACGTTGGTGGTATCTATTAGCATCGTAAATAGTTTCTATTAAATTGTCATTATTGACGTTGTCATGATGTTGTTATTGTTGTTGGTTTTATCAACACGTGTTACACGTGATTTTTGTAGGTAAGGAACCCATTACAGAATCAAAATCATTTGTAAATTAACTGCATTACAAGCATTAAGCTAAGCAATTAAATGTTTTATACCTACTTAAGTCACTTAAATGAGTAATGACTGTAAATAACTAATGTTCCGGATCACTCACTTGTCATGTTGAGGCGCACCTGTCGAAAGCGCGGCGACCGCGGCGTGGACGCATAGGCACGCACGACTCTCCGCCCGGCGAAGAACCACCGATTGGTTCGAAACTTCGCGGAAACACACGAACATGACAAGCGAGTGATCCGGAACATTAGTGATTAAGCTAAGCCTTTCATTTCGAACACAAACTTGGCACTTTTACAAAAATGGAACGGTTGTATTTTATACAATTCGTTTTAGATAAATAAAACTAATATAAAGCCTTTTTAATAATTGTGATAAGCCAATGAAAAATAAACAAATGTCGTGACTTAAACTCTAGTACCAACTAAAGACAAGGTTGTAGGGTTTCAGCTCTGTGGTTTGAAGACATGTGCCTATTAAATGAACAAACATGATGAAAACAAATTGATTGATCACCTTTTTTAGCTTCCAGCACTAGCTTCCAGCCACTAGAGTTCGCGCCGCGAAAGAAGTCCCGCGAAAATATTTTCAACTAGCAGCTGGTGCCCGCGAACTTCGTTTCGCCATATATCATCCATCCTATCAGCTATATAAAGGAAGCTCACTGATAAACATAGGCCCCCCCATAGACTCTAAGAACCATAAAATAATATATTATAAGCTTATATTAAATTGTTGGTAGATAGGTACCCAAAACTTGGTTTCGCCGACTATACAGTGTGTAAAAATATTTGCTGCAAATATTTAAATGGGTGAATCAGTCCATGAAACTGAACAACTTTCCCCAAGCAACATAGGTCGAAATATGAAAAAAACATTTGGGCCTCCCATACAGTTGACTTGCTCGGCTGCTACATTTTGTATGGGAGGTCCAAAAATTTGCAGCAAATTTTTTTACACTTTATATGTAATTTAAAAAAACTGTTAAATCCTAAATTTACAATTTCCACATGCAAAAAAGAGTAAGAAAACGGTGGTTCTTTTATATATGTTTGGTCTTTTTGAATCCTGTAGGTTGAATTTGCTGAATCAGGTTACAGATTAGTCACGCCCTGTTCCAAATCCTGGCTTTCCAGTTCATTTTAGCAGATTTTTTAAAACCGTGCTTTTACTTCTAAAGGTATCAATTCCGTGAAGTAGACTGATGCCACATTTCTTAACATTGTGATTAGAGATGGGTAACCACCCGGGTAAAAACCCGCGCTTGGGTAATAACCCGGTTTTAAACCATTTCAATCCACCCAAAGCACCCGATGACTGGGTGAAAACCGATGTAAAATTTTAAATGATTTATTACCAAAATAAGATGAAAAATAAAAAGATGCAAGGGCAAATGTTCAATATGATCATAGTTTAAGTATGATAAGAACACAATACCTGTTTTTATTATTCCTAATGACATAAAACATATAATAAAAATGAAAAGGTGAGTTTGCTTCGAAAGAATTTGTCCCACTGCTACACTTTAGTCGAAATTATTTTTCAAGAATATAAAAATATTGATTTGGAATCTGCCATTATAATTAAAAATTAATATAAAACCGACATTCAAATGTTAGGTACGTCGGCGAACCTTTAAGGCCTAGTGATGTTACAGTGAGTAATAGCTTAGTATCCAAAATAATATTAAGTGATCGGTTGTTTTTTGCTTTCTTGTTGACCATTTATATTTATCAAAATATTTATAGATACTTCTTTAAAATGCAACATATTCTTAGAATAGGTTTTTAACGCCCCGAAGGAAGGCGTAAATAGGTATGTACAAGCACATAATAAAAAATAGTACCTATCACAAGTCCAATTTCTTATTGTTCGGATGATTTGTTACTTGCTTTGTTTGCATTTGGTTTTATCTGGAGATTTTGACGATTCGCAAACGTGTTTTTTAACTACAATTGCTTCGATCCCCCGTGTCTGGAGGAAATCAAAGCTCATAGCCATTCCAAAGCCCGGAAAACCAACAGACAGTCCCAAAAATTTCAGGCCTATCTCACTCTTGTGCCACACATATAAACTTTTTGAGAGACTGCTGTTGTCGCGCTTAACAGGCTTCATTGACCCCAAATTGATCCCAGAACAAGCGGGTTTCAGACCGGCCAAGTCTTGCAGCAACCAGACACTGAAACTGACGCAACGCATCGAGGATGGTTTTGAACTGAGGAAGGTAACCGGTACTGTATTCGTAGATCTGTCCGCAGCCTACGATACAGTAAATCTTAAGCGGCTGTTATGGAAGGTGGAGACGATGACAGGCGATCTTAAATTCGTCTCAATTCTTCCAGAACTTCTCCATAACCGCCGTTTTCAGGTGCATCTTCTTCAGGACAAAAGTCGTTGGAGGTCGCAAAAGAACGGACTGCCTCAAGGCAGCGTTCTTGCCCCGTTGCTCTTCAACATATACACTAACGACCAACCATCCTGTCCCAACACGTGCCGCTTTCTATACGCCGACGACCTTGCGCTGACTTCCCAGGCGACCAGTTTTGAGGAGGTTGAGGTGAACTTATCTGGCGCTTTGAAAGACTTAAGCAAATACTATAGAGAAAATTCACTGAAACCCAACCCATCAAAAACTGAGTCCTGCGTTTTCCATCTCCGCAACAGTCAAGCAGATCGTAGGTAGACCACTCAATATTGAGTGGCAAGGTGTGCCTGTAGCTCACAATAAACATCCGAGATATCTGGGCATTACTCTGGATAGGTCACTTACCTTCAGTAAGAACTGCCAAAATATAAAAAAGAAGGCGTTCGCCCGGAATAACCTTTTACAGCGCCTTACTTCTACTGGATGGGGAGCAACACCTCATGTTCTGCGAACTAGTGGGCTGGCGTTATCCTTTTCTGAAGGTGAGTACGCAAGCCCTGTGTGGAGTCGTTCAGCCCATGCAAAGCTAGTAGATACAGCCTTAAATGAGACTTGCCGGATCATAACTGGTTGCCTGAAACCGACCCCGGTTAGCCAGCTATACCCACTGGCTCGTATGGCGCCCCCATCTGTTCGCAGGACTGTGGCTAGCTCCCTTGAGAGAGCAAGGATGGAGCCAGATGCACGGCACCCTTTACACGACCATATCCCAGTGCCACAACGATTGAAAAGTCGCAATAACTTTGTAAAGTGCGTGTCTCCTCTTTGCACCGACCCCAAACAAGCGAGGTGCAAACTTTGGCAGGAAAAGGTAACCCTACCAGCTCCTTTCGTCTCTATCGCTGAAAGCTTGCCACCTGGTCATAAATTACCTTGGCCGGTTTGGAAGTCCCTGAATAGACTTCGGACCCAAACTGGCCGGAGCAAGGAAAACATGGCCAAGTGGGGCTTCTTGGAGGGTGCCGACGTAAGCTGTTTGTGTGGTGCGGTCCAAACGATGCACCACCTAATATCGTGTCCGGCGTGAACCAACACCTTTACAAAGGACGATCTTATGACAGCGTCTGCCAGCGCTGTCATTGTTGCCAAGTTCTGGGCTGCGACGGTGTAGTGTCTGCCATCGACACGCTAAGAAGAACCTACAATTGTTTTCCATGTAAAAGTCATCAGCGCAAGCCTTTTAACAATTGATATGCTTTTGTATTGTTGTATTTTTGACTTAAGCGGTACCTTTAAAAAGCATTGCCACTATGTTTCAAGACAATGTTGTTCGAGTAGTGCGTCCTACCAATCATGATCATGACATACGGAGTTGAGAATCGAGCAATAAAACATGTCACTCAAAGAGCTTTGGAAAGGTCTATGGTCGCAATCTCGCTATTAAATAAAGTTATAATAAAAGAGCAGATTCTAGGTTATGTGGTACCTTAGCTAAAATGACCCATCTCTAGTAAATTATGTATGTTTGAATGACTGCAAATATAACATGTTCTAAATGAAAATTGTCGCAAATACTTCCCGCCGCCGCGTACGAGTTCTCGCGCGTTTTCAGGATTATAGCCTAGAGGGGTAAGCGGGACGCGAGGGGGGAGGACTCGCTCCCGCGTCGCGCCGGCCGGCACCGCCGCCATCTTGTCCATGTTTTGTTTGTCTGTTCGTTCGTTCGCTCGCCGACTGCAGAGCTCTCGCTACCGTACCGTGTATTTTCACATGTTTCTACTTGTTAACCTTACTGTGCCTAAACTGTATTCATTGAACCCTGAGAACATACAATCTACCTCGTATTATAAACTCGCCGTGTTTGAATTTCACTAACATCGCCAAAACCAAAATTCCGCGCGCAAGAAAATAATTTTTAGTAGCCAAAATGACTTTTTCACGCACATGCCCAGCGCCTAAAGCTTATTTAATCAAGCGGGTGATTTTTATTATGATTGTTATTAGCCATTTTTACTATAAAGAAAGAAATAATTAGAAAGCTGTGAAATACTATGTATGTATGTATGTAATAACTTTATTGTACCAAACAGGAAATAGTTACAAAAACACTTAAATAGATTAATATAATGTGTAGGCACAAAGGCGGACTTATCCCATTAAGGGATCTCTACCAGTCAACCTTTGAGAAATCCAGAGGACATGGTGTGCGCAGGTGAACTATGGTACAAATAGAAGACGCGGTAAAATTACTAATAATATATATAACACCTATATGTAGATAAAATAACACGTATTAAATAAACAAAAATAAGAGTAAATACCAATAATAAATATTTAATAATACATAAACAAATAATTAAATACGTAACATATATAACATAAATATATGTAATATACCTAAATAAATACAAGCCCTATAAATTACCATTTGCATCAAAACCCCAGAGCTTTCTCAAATTAGTCTTGAAAGCGACGATGTTTGTACTTTTCCGAACGTCTATAGGAACCTTGTTCCACAAGCGCGCAGCACGGATGGTGAAGGACTGTGCGAAAGTTTTAGTTCTGCATGGCGGCGTGTGGAGGGAAAGATCACCACAGGAACGCAACCGAGTATCGGCAACATTGTGAAACTCAAACCTCTCTCGAAGATACTGAGGTGCAGCGGGGTTAAAAATACTCATTGTATTCTTTTAGATTTGCTTCGAATAAAATCATTTTTTAAATTATTTTCTACTTATGCTGTTTTCACCCATCAATTTGGGTAATAATGGGTTAAAACCGGGTGATTTGGGTAAAAACCCGGTTTTTACCCGGGTGGGTTGAATGGGTTTTTACCCACTACCCATCTCTAATTGTGATGGATGAATAAAGACCGAGTTCATGAGTGTGAATAAATAAAACATAAGCTTATTAAAAACCAAGTAATCCTACTACAAATCCTATCCTATCCTACTTCCTTCTAATAAATTAATACAAAAGATTTGTTTGTTTGTTACTCCTTCACGCAAAAATTGCTGAACTGATTTTCATGAAATTGGGCACAGATGATGTGTGATGCCGGCTTAGAATAGCATCACCCCACATCCTTCCCGCGGGTGTCGTAAGAGGCGACTAAGGGACTCGAGGGTATTGGTATATTACAATTTTTAGGCGACAGGCTGACAACCTGTCACTATAGTGATACACATGTTTTCTTGAACAACCTTGGAGAACAATCCTCAAAAATGTCAGACGTGGCGATAGCAACCGTATTCTTACGGCCGTTAACGCTCTGCCTACCCCGCAAGGGATAAAGGCGTGATATATGTATGGATGTATGTATGGGAACAGACATAAAAGGGGTAACTTGTACTAACACATAGGAAAGTTTTTATCGTAATAAAAGTTTCTGTGCGATGCCACGGGATAACCGATTTCCATACGGGCGGAGCCGCGGCTAGGGTTACATTTAATTAAGTACCTAAGGCTTTTTAATTAAGACCGTGTGCTGCCGGCAGAGTAGAATAATTCCTCTTTTCCCGTGGGGGTCGCGGCGTAAGAATCAACCGAGGGAGAAACCCGACCCAAGACCGGCCCTGGAGAAGGACAACAGAGTCTACATTCAAACCCGGAAAGGGGTCTCTGTCAGGCGCGTGTGACAGAGGTCTATCCTGCAGCCAACTTGGCTCCTCATGTATCGACTCGTCGTTCCTGTGGAGGTAGCCAAGGAGACCGAGAGAGTGGCCTTGTTTTGGGCAATTCGGCGTTTTCCAAATCGATTTATACCTATAGCCACGAAAAGTCTTATCTGAGACACTGATTGGATCGTCTGGCACAGACATATGAGGCTTTGAGACCGATGATAATGACTCATAAAACTGAACAACTTTCGTAAGGAAAACTTTACAGAACATATGGAAAAAAAATATCTTCCATAGAAAATGTACCAGCCGATCGAGCCAATTTGTATGAGTAGTCCAATTTTTATTCATATTTCGAATTAATGTTTCAGAAAAAAGTTTGTGCACCCTGAAAATAATGTTGGTATTGTCGGCTAAACATATAATAACAGTATGTTACAGACCAACATTGGCTAGTAACGTAGATATAAAGAATAGCCTTATCAAAATTAGCAAGAAAAATTAAAAACAAAAAATTGTGGAACTTCGCTGGTCGACTTACATCATAAGCAGATCCACTTCCGCTGAGCCATTTTAACCATGGTTGGAGCGGTAAAAATAAGGATATCCCTTCACACAAACTTTTGCTTTGAAGCTATTGCAATTTTCCCGCGGTAAATAGTAAATTACGCACCAAGAAAACGATCCATAAATAAAGATTGTATCGTCTGGTACGCAACTTACACGTCTTGTACCACGGAACTTTTGTTTTCGAGTGTAAAAAATATTGAATTATTAAAAGTTAAAATTATTCCAATATTAAAGAGATATTTTTGTAGTCGTAGACATATTCGTAGACTTTACTTTTCTTGTCGTAATATTGGGTAATAATTCGACAAACTCATTTATTGAGGTTATAAAAATATAGATTAAAAATATAAGTACGGCCTCATGTTATTTTTCTTTCTGCGCGCTTATTCAAAGTGGCACAATTCGTGCTGGCCAGTTCGAAATTTGAAATCAATCTCGGGTCCAATAAGCCCATACACATCTTTTTACTACGCGGCACTATAAAATTTACGTGATTTACAAATTTATTTTATGTGTAGCAGCCAACCCCCCTTTTAGGGGTATGTTTTTTTTAGCCTATAACCTGGTCGGTGATTTACTTGACATTTTGGTACAAATTGCATCAAAAACCGTTCGGTCGTTTTCGCGTGATGCTTCCGCATATCCACAAACAAACACACAAACATCTAAACATCTAAACATCTAAACATCTAAACATCCAAACAGACAAAAATTAAAAAAATTGCAGAAACGTGTTTTGTTATCAATATTAAGTATCACGAAACAATTTTTTTTTTGATATCTTGTATGTACAGACTTTGGGTCCTCTTGAGCTTTATTATATGTATAGAAGATGGACCCTTAATCTGACGTTCAAATGGATCATTTAAACATTTTCGCGAAACTTCTTTCGCGGTGCGGACTCTAGTATGAATGAGTAAGTAAGCAAGTACACTTGCACTGTGCACTTTATTGCACAATCATAAATGTGAACACAGGAAATAATAACCTAAGACAGTGGAGTATATGCTACTATTTGGTTTATACAGGGTGTCCTAAAACACGCAAAGCGAAAACACAAACAAATGGGGTGATAGGATCGATTGTAACCATCATCAGAAAAAAAAACTATCCCATGCAGTATTATGAAAATTATTGGCATTTAAGAATAACCTAAATAGGTCAAACTGTAACCATTTTTTGGTTATTGTCCCCCGGTGTCACTAGTACCATGTGGCTAACCATTACTAATTATTTTTGTTAGTTAAGCTTAAAGCTGAAGGTAAACCTAAATAACACATTTATTTTAATTTTAGAAAGTTTTTTCTTTTTTTATTATTATTATTATTGTTTATTTGACAGTTTATATTTTATTTTTCTCGTTACTCATTACCTATTTTTTTTTCAACGTCCAGCTGTGGACATATCCTGGCTAATATACAGTATAGATAACGATGATGAGAACTCCATTTCTTCCTCCCCAGATCACGGTGTTCAGGATCCAGGAGCGGGCGGAAGGCGGCGAAGTGCAAGAGCTGGACCAGGTGATATTGACAGCGTTGTTCAGAGCCCAGCACCTGTCCCCAAGCGAGCAACTGTCCCTGGCGCTTACTTGGAATCGAGTCGACATTGCCAGATCCGAGATCTTCGTGTATGGGCAGGAATGGCCTCCAGGTGGGTAGAAAATGATATCTATTACTTTTGAACCAAGTAATCCTCAATCGTTCGATTAAAAAAAAAACTCCCAAAAAGTCGCAGAATAAAGTTTTAAGCTCCGTTCTGGATGTAACGAAGCGATTCGGCCTACAAAGAAGCTCATATTAAGTCGTAACACAAATTTTAAACTATCACAAGGTAAAACTTGTCAGGTCATAACGAGTAAGTTGAGGGTGTAAGTTGAGGGTTTAAAAACTCTAAAAAGGTCTTAAACTATAGAAGAACTTGTTAAAGGGGTCAAATTGCCTAGATGCAAAGTTCTAATATAGTTTTATACCTAAAGAAAGCTTATTGGCTCGCTTTTGTCGGAAATTTATTTACCGCAAACTTTCCCAAATTTCTGACCCAAGAGGAGGTCCAAAAAGTTTATGTCCCGGTGGTGGGGCAAAACACTCTTTTTGATTTATGCAGGTCATATTTCCATGGGGACATTTAATCATTATAAGGGTTATTTTGGTGTCATATACAGGGTGTAAAAATATTAGCTCCAAATATTTTAAGGGGTGAATCAGCCTATAAAAATGAATAACTATCTCTAAAACACATAGGACGAAATATGAAAAAAAAATTGGACCTCCCATACAAAATTACCGACCGACCAAGTCAATTTGAATGGGAGGTCCAAGACATTTTCTCATATTTCAACCTATCTTTTTTGTGGAAAGTTGTTCAGTTTCGTGGGCTGATTCACCCCTTAAAATTTTTGAGCAAATATTTTTGCACCTATGTGTGTATTTTAAAATATTTTTAAGCACGAAAAACCTACCCTCTAAAACCTGATTCAATGCAGAACACATACAAAAGGAAATTAAATCCATTTCCATTGAGCTGATTAATGAGAACCAGCGATCAGAATCTGAATTTCCGATCAGGGGTACTATTTTTGAATTTTCGCATGCGGTAAGTTGCTACTAACTGTGCTCGTATCTATTCTCACCGAAGATTCTCTCACAGCCATTGAAAATGCGAGTGGTAATTAATTTACAGTCACTAGTCGCATTACAATCCCCTGGGGTCACTAGTACCATTGATTAGAACTATTAATGGTACTAATGACACAGGCTTATGTTCCCAGTACCATTAAAAACAAGACAAGTCATTGCCCACGTGTTTAATGTGTGTGAGTTAGGAGAATGGATAAGTTTAGTAGAATGTATGGTACGAGCACGATTACTAGCAGATTTCTTTGATATTATGTGAAAATTCAAACATAGAGCTGCAGTTAGTAAATTTAAGTTCTACTAATTGATAGAACATAGTAAGTTGAAGGATTTAAGTTCCACACATAAAACAGATTTAGTTGTTGCATAAAATCTCGATTTCATTTCCTTGTTGAAATGGCAGCTAGGAGATAGCGATTTTAATTCAACTTTTCTTGGTTATGTTCTGTCTGGCGGATCTGACACACTATTTGCAGTTTTTTTTTTATGTTGACGATGCCAGCTTAGAAAAACATCAGTCCATGTCTTTGCAGCTGGTTGCAAGAAGTGCATCCCTGAAACATATACACATATCACGCTTATCCTTTGTGGGGCAGGCACAGCTTTAACGGCTATAAAATTCGTTCACTATCTCCAAGACAAAAATTGTATATCGCCATAGTGAAAGGTTATAATAGTAAAAGGTTAAAACCCGTTAGAACTCATCAAAATTATTACTATGAATAGTGAAAAGTTTTCAAGCAGTCCCCTTTAAATTGTATAATACACATGAAACTCTCGATTTCTTCAGGCTCTAACGACGCCCGTGGTATATAGGATGACTGGTGCTATACCCCCAGGATTAGTACCACTAATGGAACTAGTGACACAGACTTATGTCACTAATACCATTAAAAACAAGAGATGATTTAGCTCACGTGTTTGCCTTACGCTTGTACATGAGATTCCTAATATTAATTTCTTTATTTTTCCCTAGGAGCTCTGGACGAGGCAATGATGCAGGCGTTGGAGCATGACCGCATAGACTTCGTGAAGTTACTGCTGGAGAACGGGGTGTCCATGAGGAAGTTCCTCACAATTCCTCGACTGGAAGAACTGTACAACACCAAGAGTGGACCCAGCAATACTCTAAGGTCAGTTATAAATAGTCTGTATCACTAGTACCATTAATGGTAAATTAGGTCCTTGGATGTCCCGGTGTCTGTCCCACGCAAAAAAAGAACATGAAGAAAAACTTTAACACATTTTTGTCTCAGGTGTCAATCCTACTAATATTATAAATGCGAAAGTTTGTGTGTTTGTTTGTTTGTTTGTTGCTTTTTCAAATTGAGTGTTCCATAGAAAAATGCATGCCTACTTTGTAAAAAATTATGGAACAGCCAATTATTTTTTGCTATTTCGCAGGTGCTCCCATAGTAAAAGTTGTTCAAAATCATGAGTAGAAACACCCAACAAAGTTTGTGTAACTACTAAAAAATAACCCTGTATAAGGTGTGAAGATGGTACAAAATATAAAAAAGGTGCATTTTTGAGCCATACTTAGTTAAATTTGTTCATTTATCTGTTTTTGTGTTCTTTTTCGTAATTGCCGTATGCCGTGTGATGCCGGCTAAGAATAGCATATACCCCATTTCTTCCCGCGGGTGCTGTAAAAGGCAACTAATGAACTCGAGGATTTCATGTTTCAATTTCAGGTGACAGGCTGACAACCTGTCACTACAGTAATACACGAATCATCTGAAGGGGCACTCAATACTTGTCAGACGTGGCGATAACAACCGTAATTTTACGATTGCTAACGCTCTGTCTACCCCGCAAGGGGTAATGACGTGATTTATGTATGCATGTATGTATTCCCCCCGGTGTCACTAGTATCATCGATTTGTACCATTAATGGCACTAGTGATACAGATTTATGTCGCTGGTGCCATTAATGGTACTAGTGATAGTGACACTACCAATTTTTACATTCGTAATTTACTTGCAGGTACATCCTCCGAGATGTGCGACCACATCTTCCCAGGGGGTACGTCTACACTCTACATGACATTGGACTTGTCATCAATAAACTCATGGGAGGTGCTTATAGGTGAGTGAAATTCATACCTGGTCCATCTGGCTAGGGCTTGTCTTACCGGTGTGGCTTTCAAACTATAAGTACATAAAGATAGTTTCGTTACGGTTTGGCTCTGACGTAACCTAAAATAACCGGTAATTTAAAAGGTTGGTTTACCGGTTTTATGCGCATTTATATAGAACAAAATAATCAAAAGTCCATATACAAGAAAAGGAGAATGCTAGAAAAATTACTGGTTTCCGGGGTAAACGAGTTTAAAGTTTGAAAACTGTCTCTTAAAATGTAGGTCTCATAAACCCCTATCACTTCTTCGAAGTAACTAGTAGTGTAGCATTAGGTAGCCTATTTTGGCCTTAAAGGTCCTTGAGCACTTCGGAAAAGTGAGCACGCCGCCACTATAGTGGTATGTTATAGCCGTTTTGTGTAATAGCAGTAATTTATTAATTAGGTGCACTCACAGATGAACCACGGAGTTGAATGGGTTTGAACATTGCAAACGAATCCAAATATATTGTTTATGGCGCCCGGTGTCACAAGTACCATTAATGGTACAAGTGACACAAGCTTATGTATCTAGTACCATTAAAAACAAAACAAGTTTATTCTCAGTTGAGTTTCAGTCGTATTATTAATTATTCTATTTTTAATTCATCCTAAAGGTGCTACTACACTAGACGCAAGTTCCGTCCGATCTACGCAAAGGTGATGAACAAGAGTGTGAACGTCCACCGCAACTCCGCTTCGTTCACTCGTCACAACGCCGGTGGCCTGTCATTGATCACTGGTTTTATGCCTGTCACAACAGAGATGGCGCTGTTCGACTACCCTTTCAACGAGTTACTGGTAAGTTCAACATATTCCAACTGGTTTAATACTGTTACCCATGTAAGTAAGTAAGTGTACACGCAAGCACACGCGCGCACACACACACACAAACGGACACACGCGGACAGCCACGCATATGCAGGGTGTAAAAAAAATAGCTGCAAATATTTTTAGGGGTGAACCAACCCATGAAACTGAACAACTTTCCCCAAAGAACATAGGTCGTATAATGAAAAAAATTTCATACAGTTGACTCGCTCGGCTGCTACATTTTGTATTGGAGGTTCAAATTTTTTTTTTCTGTTTTCGACCTATGTTCCTTTTTCAGTTTCATGAACTGGTACACCCTTCAAATATTTGCAGCTAATATTTTTTACACCCTGTATACACACCGTGCCGTGTGATGCCGGCTTAGAATAGCATCACCCCACATCCTTCCCACGGGTGTCGTAAGAGGCGACTAAGGGACTCGAGGGTATTGGTGTATTACAATTTTTAGGCGACAGGCTGACAACCTGTCACTATAGTGATACATATGTTTTCTGGAACAACCTTGGAAATCAATCCTCAGATATGTCAGACGTGGCGATAGCGACCGTATTCTTATGGTCGTTTACGCTCTGCCTACCCCGCAAGGGATAAAGGCGTGATATATGTATGTATGTATGTATACACACACATAGATAGGGCCCAAAAAGTCTTTAGCATTCTTACAAAATCAACCGTAAGTACAACTCACAATACCAACATTGAAACAACGACTGAATTCATTATTTATCCTTTAGATGTGGGCGGTACTTACCAAACGCCACCAGATGGCGTTGCTCATGTGGACGCACGGCGAAGAGGCGCTGGCCAAGTCGCTTGTAGCGTGCAAGCTGTACAAAGCGATGGCACACGAGGCCGCAGAGGATGATATGGAAACAGAGGTCTATGAGGAGCTCAGGCATTACGGCAAGGAGTTTGAGACTAAAGGTAAGTGTAATTTTCTTACACATTTACACACACAAACACACACTACACTATTAAAAAGGGGTTTGCATGGTATTCTCCTTTACCCTACAAAAAGCAATGGAATCCCACCAAAACCAAAGTCGCATCAGCATCACATCATCATAAACAACGTAACTAGTTATACGAAATAGTTGTACTAGTTCTATTGGCTATTTCAATGGAACAAGTGAAACAAAAAAGATGCGTTAGTTCCATCCTGGAACTGTTCCATGGAACTTATAAGAACAAAGGCATATTTACATTCACATTATTTACAGAATCGCATTGCTCGAACCCGCGCGTGGTTCACTCACTTCATCTGTTACGCTTGAAGTAAAGTGAACCACGCGCGCGTACAAAATGGCCGACGGAGTGTTCGGTCTTATTCTAAGCGGTCGGATTGGAGCTCATTCGAAAGATATAATGTGTCCCTGTTTAAGTGGTCAAAATTAAAAATCTATATTCTCGACACCGCTGAAATTTCGAAAAAAAAATTTTGGGCGCTCCATATCAAATGCTTATATCAGTCAGCATTGTCAGTATGGGAGATCCAAATTTTTTCTCCGAACATTGTTGTCCCGAAAAAACGTTTCTGTGGGATAATACGGGACTAAAACGGACTTTACGCGGGTTAATAATTAATTACAATTTAATGAAGTACAAATATTCTGGGCTGTAGCCCGTAAAAAATAATTTGTTTGTCCACAAACACCCTCACGTACATACAAGGTGTAAGAAACGGTGGTGTAACGAAAACTTCGCAGGCCTTATCTCACCATGAAACTAAACAACTTTTTCTATGGGGGCTATGTTTGAAACGATATATTGATATGGGAAACGAAAAAAATTTTCGAGTTCCCATACAAGTCACTTCAGCTGATCGGGAATTTTGTACGGAAGGTCGGAAAAAATCACATTTGCCAACATAGCCCCCATAGAAAAAGTTGTTTAGTTTTATGGTCTGATCACGCCTGCAAGTTTTCATTAGGTACACTGTCCCTTACACCCTGTATATATTCTCGAAAAATGTTACCATTGTCTTATTATAGGAGCCCGGGTCCAATAACATTTACTATGCCTTTGCCTCTGCTTTGGTAAGCCGAGACCCTGTAACGGCCAATTTCCTTCGGAGACATCACAGACCTCAAAGAGTCAGATAACTTAATAATACCATCAAATGAGAAAGAATTGAATATACACTTCTCATCAGAGAAATCGGGGCACTTTCGTTTTTACGATTTGATAATAAAGGAAACTTATAAAATTTTTGGGACATTTATATTAAAATCGGGACACTTTCGTTGTACGATTTGATAAAACACGAAAACTATTTCGTATTTGGGATATTTTGTATAAAGATTTATAAACCTCATTTTACACACTATCACATGATATCAGATATTTATTCCAAAACTAGCTTTTGCCCGCGACTTCGTTCGCGTGGACTTGTTCGTCCCGTCTTCGTATAAGCTATAGCCTATGTGTTATTCTGATGTATAAGCTTTATTGTGGTAAAGTTTCATTCAAATCCATTCAGTAGTTTTTACGTGAAAGAGTAACAAACATCCATACATCCATACTTACAAACTTTCGCCTTTATAATAGTAGTAGGATAAATATACTTTTTAAATAATGTGATTCGTTCGGAACATAAACTTGCAAGGTGTCCCGGATTTTTTGATGAGAAGTATACAGGATGTTAGGAAAAGTACTAACTTACTATTCAAAAGATAATTCATCCAGGAAATGGGCAGCAGCGTTCCCTGTGAATGTAACATTTTACATTGCGCTCGCCAATCCGCCTGCCAAGCGTGGTGAGTGTGAAAAACTAGGGTGGAAATACTCCCCGATAGGGGGAGGCTCATATCCAGCAGTGTATCGAAGCTGTTAAGGTTACCTATACAGGATGTAAAAATATTAGCTGCAAATATTTTAAAGGGTGAAACAGTCCATGAAACTGAACAACTTTCCCCAAGGAGCATGCAGCAATTTTTTTACTCCCTGTATCGGTGCCATGTATAAACAACTGACATCAATTTTTTCAATTTCTTTCACAGCCTTAGAACTGCTAGACTACTGCTACCGGCAAGATGATGACCAGGCGCAGCAGTTGTTGACCTGCGAACTCCAGAACTGGTCAGGGCAAACCTGCTTGAGCCTGGCAGTCGCGGCCAACCACCAGGCCTTACTGGCCCACCCTTGCTCCCAAATCATACTCGCAGACCTGTGGATGGGAGGACTCAGAACAAGAAAAAATACAAATTTGAAGGTAACTACAAAAGAACACATATCACAAAACATAACTGTTTATCTTTTTCTTCCCCAATCTTATTAACGCACAGACTTGTGAACGCACGGTAGACTCAATGTTAGTTATAACGTTTGATAACATAGAGAAAGTAACGAGTTATAACGGTTATTTTTATCGTTATTGAATGCGATGTCTGTGTGTCAATGAGCAGCTTCATTTTCGGAGTTTAGCATGCATTCGACGTCGATTATGCTTTATTTGATAAGAAACTTTTTTAAATATGATTTATCTACAAACTTTACAAATAAAACAGAAGAAAGAAATTCGCCCCAAAAGTTTTACCAAAGATTTTTTAATAGAATATCATTCAAAGGTTGCTTTTACTGCACAATCACGTTTTGTTAAATAATTTTAGTGTTTTGAATAGTACGTGCTTAAGTCCTATATTTGTCGGTATAATCGACGTCCCATTTCGACTAGTGATCGTAGCATGTCGCTTTGTAAAGTGATAGCATCGACGAAGTCTCCTTTGGCACATGGCTTTGATGTCTCAAGGTAATTCTGAGTCTGCTGTGTCCGCTCTACATTCTGCAACTCGAGTTCAAGTCCAAGGAGGAACTCCAGCTGATGCCACAGACGGAGGAGGAGCACCTGGAGAACGAGAGTATGGAGGATGATAGAAGCACGAAGGATCCCACTGACGCCGAGGTAAGTAATGGACGCTTCCGCTTCCTCCGTAACCTATGGCCTTCTTTAGCTTGGGGTTTGGGTTTTAATCTAAAGGTGTACAAAATCAACTGCAAATAATATAGGGCGACCAGTCCATGACAACAGACTGAACAGCTTTCCCTAAAAAACATCTAAAATGGGAAAATTCAACCTCTCATACAGAACGTACTAACTGAACGTACTAATTGCGTGGAAGATCCAATTTTTCTTTATACAGGGTGTAAAAAAATTGCTGCAAATATTTTAAGGGATGAACCAGTCCATGAAACTGAACACCTTTCCCCAAGAAACATAGGTCGAAATATGAAAACAATTTTTTGGACCTGTCATACAAAATTACCAAAACCGGTCTATTCAATTTGTATTAGCTATGCTTATGCAATACACGTATTTGAATTTGAATTTGCATTTTTATGGGAGGTCCAAAAAAAAATATCATAACTCGACCTCTGTTTCTTGGAGAAACTTGATAAGTTTCACGGGCTGATTCATCCCTTAAAATATTGCAGCTAATATTTTTACACCTAATATAATAATTCGCCCTGATGATGATCTTTCCGACCGATTTCGGCCATGGCGACCACTTCGACTCCTAACCAGATCGGCACTGATGTGCCCAAAGACGGCTATTGTAGCCAATTTTGGCAGTAAACTCCCGTGCACAGTGTGGACGCGTGAGTTTGCCATTTACATATTTAGGTATAGTTAATTTCTGGAAAAAGTTGAGGAATTTTATGGATATTTGCAGTTGATTTTTTTACATCTTAAATAATATCTTGAATATATTTGTCACTCACCGATTATGTATCATACACGGTGATGGAAAATTAACACTACGTTTTGATATTGTGACTTTAAATAACGAAAGTTTTTTCTAAGAGTGGTTTTGCGGTGATATTGGAATCAAGATAACTTACAGCAAATTCCATAATACATTTTTTTTTCAAATAGTAATCATTATTTACACAAAAAAAAAAAATCTGTATTTTTCAATAAAACTAATCGCAATATATATTATAATATTTCTCGAGAGCTTTCGTAATGGATTTTTATTGACATTGCGTTTTCTTATCGTCGTGAGGGTATCAACTGTGAACAATACTTTCTAGTAAATAAAATGTCAGCCATTTCTATTTACTTTGACTTTATTCTTATAATATAAAATAGGAATAATATCGAATTAAATAAAAAACTAGTATTCCAAGGACTCGAAAGATGGCGTAGAACTGACTATGTTACGAGATGCCAGTGTAGATACCAAAGCCAAAAGATTAAAAAAAATACATTTCAACACTGACTGTCTGGCAAGCACTGACACTTTCGTTCCAAATGAGTCCCAGTTTCAATAAAACAAAAAATAAATATTACATTTCGTCTTTTGCGATACAAGCACAGCGCCATCTATACCGCGACAAGAATAAAAAAAATACTCGGTTGGATGACTCGGTGTCCCAAACGAAAATGGAAAAAAGTTTTGTAGCTAAGTAGGTTATTTCTAAACTAAATTAAATCAAATACCGTATCACCGTAAAACCACTCGGGTGCTGGGAAAAATAACCACAGTCTCAGTTTATGTTTTTTTTAAGCAACACTTAATTTAAAAAAATAATTATATTATCTAATGTAACATAGGTGGGGCTGGGTGTGGGTGGCCTTGGGGTGGTTGAGGTGGTAAAAAGGCGGACACTATCGATCAAGAAGATTATACCCCCGAGCCAACAAAAAACCAAGGTATTCCGTCTTGGTCAGATCCCCGTGTGATACGAACACGATACACTATAGCCTGTAAAATACAGGGTGTTAGGGACAGCATCCCGAACACCGATAGGGTGCAAGCAGACCATGAAACTGAACAACTTTCCCCTAGGAACATATGTCAGGAAACGACAAAAAAAATCGATATCCCATACAAAATCGCGATCACCTGACTGCATTTACTATGGGAAACCAAAAATTTTTTGACGTTTCTTGACATAATGTTCCTAGGGGAAAGTTGTTCCCTATCAATATTCGGGACGCTGTCCCTTACACTCTGAATAGGATGATCCCTGTGAAGTTTGTGACCTTGGAGCAAATGCTTTGACATAAAGTCCATGTTTCTAGTAAACAAACGAAAGTGGACTTTATGTCATAGCATTTGTTCCAAGGTCACCAACGTCACAAGGATCATTCTATATTTTACAGACTAAGTATTTGAATATTACGTACACTTTATCTTCCACATAAGATCATCTTCCTTCGCACCTTCAACACCTTTGTAATGTGGCTGTCTCCAAATAATGATAAGGAACAAATTACTAAATATTTTATGTAAAGTCTCTCGACTCAGGTATGTCGTAGATGAACAATTCGATTTTTAAGGGTTCCATTTTGTCGTGAAACCGGATCAAAATTAGTTAGTACACTTTACTAAATATTGCTGCAATAAAAAAAATCATATTGAACGTCAAGAACCCAATAGAATTTCATCCCTAAATATCGACTTATTCATGAGTTACGTTGAGAGATTGTACCAAACTACAGATTGGTTGAAATGTTATGGAACAAATTTTCCTAAGAAACTGGGATGGATAAGAAAATAATACCTTTAGAACTGCTGATCAGCAGAAAAGTTGTTTCTTTACCAGCATTTCCATGGTCTTCAGTATCTGTCAACAATAAAAGACTCGATTTATACCAAAATATGAAATTCAAGTGTAATGTGCCTTGTGATGCCCGCTTAGAATAGCATCACCCCACATCCCTCCCGCGGGTGTCGTAAGAATCGACTAAGGGACTCGAGGGTATCGGTGTATTACAATTTTTAGGCGAGAGGCTGACAACCTGTCACTATAGTGATACACATGTTTTCTGAAACTACCTTGGAAAACAATCAAATTGAAAAAATGTCACACGTGGTGATAGCGACTGTATTCTTATGGGCGGCATCACACGGCATACATAAAATATACCTGACATCACTCATTGAAGTGTAAATCAAGGTTTGCCCTGTAATGTAATAAAACCGTGATTAGATTCGGCTTCAAACGTTGATGATTGCCTTGCCTGGCAGTTGTTTGGCGTGCGATTAAATTCTGATCAAATCTGAAATCGCCCGTTTTCAATCAACAACGTTCAGTCAGCCAAAAAGTGGTGTATCTACCCAAGGGACATTTATTGGGGAATTAACAAAACTAATGCCAATATTACAAACGCACATGTATCAGTGATACATGTATCATTGAATAGGGCCCTCAATACTTGTCACACGTGGCGATAACGATCGTAATTTTACGATTGTTAACGCTTAGCCTACCTCCGAAGGGTTAAAGGCGTGATTTGTGTGTATGTATGTAATGCCCACATTCAGACTCATGGAATCAAAATCTACTAGTACAACTATAATTACAAGAGTGTCGACAGGCGTCCCTTTATTGGGTGGTATTTGCCTTACTTACCACATTTGTCATGTCGATTTGACATGGCGAGCACAGTGCAAAGGTTTATAGATATGTTTCGAAGCCTACGGGGTGATGATATTCTAAGCCGGCACCATAGGGTACATTTTAAGCAATGAATTGGTCTTATAAAGGGTTATTTTTTAGTTAGTACCGACACTCTGTAGAGTGTTTCTACTCATGATTCTGAACAACTCTGAACAAAAGAATTGATACCTACTGGGTTATTTTTTAGTCACACACGTTGTGGGGTGATTCTACTAATTTTTTTGAACAACTTTTACTAGGCATGGCCACCTGCAAAATCGCAAATATAAAAATTGCCCATAAATTTTGCCGAATAGAGTACTAATTATTCTATGGAACACCCATTATTTATTTTGCGATTTAGCAGGTAGCTCCATAGTAAAAGTTGTGCAGAATAATGAGTAGAATCACTCTACAACATGACTAAAAAATAACCCAGTAGGTATCAATTCTTTTGTTCAGAGCTCTCTAAAAGTTTCCAATCTTACATTGGAAGAAAGAACACTTATTTATCTCTGCCACGTTGCTCGTGGGTCAAATTTATGTGACTGGTGCGCCATTAGGAGTTATAACTTTTACAGTATCTTACAAATCTAACATAAGAACTTAGCTATAATACCTATTTACTATTATACATACTTATACATATTAACATCACTGGGGCGGCCCGCCCAGTAGCTGCGCCCGCTGTAACTCATTTTCCCGTGGGAATGTGATGTTTTACTGGCAAGTTTTATTTATAAAAAACCTAACAAGATCCGTTGGGTCCTTTTAAAGATTTAAACATATACATATATATACAGACGCGTGGGAAACGACTTTGCTTTTTATTATGTAGTTACCTAATCTAATACTTTTAAACGAGAAGAATGGTATATATATTCGGGATCTCGGAAACAGCTCCAATGATTTTCCTGGAGGTCCATTTATTGAAACAAACGCGGTCCGTGTGAAGTAGTCTTCTCATTCGCCGACAGATGGCGTAAGGCATAATAATGGCTTTATCGGGTTTACGCGACATGCGGACATTAGATAGGTAGTGTAAGAAACAAAATACGTTTTGGGGGTGATAAATTCGAGCTAGGCTCGGTCAACCAGGTACTTTTTACACACTTTTAACACTAAACATTTATGCACATTTAATAATATTGTACTGTGTTCGTATTACATGTGGCAGTGTCGGACCTCGTTAGGTCGTTTTCAATTCAAGATTCCAGATATTCAAATTATTTTCAAATTACATATGTCACCTTTCGCCTCCATTAGATTAAATAAATAATAATTTGTCTATCCAGTTTTCGAAAGAACATCCCGCTAGAGTGTTTTAGAAAACTAACAGCGACATCTATTGTTATCAAAAATAAGAAAGTGAAGTTGACGTCGATACTTTCGTATTTTCATGAAATGTGTCACCTAAACTACCTACTGAACTGGGCCCTAACCAGAGTCTGCTATTTTTTTGTCATTGTAACGCCATCGAAACTCAACTGTCACTCCATTGGCATTGTGATTTGCAATACTTAAAACTGACTACGAGACTACTAAAATCATCCAACTGAGATCCAATCAACGTCTAACTGAAACGATTTTCATTTAGCAGACTTAGGGCTTAGGACTCGTAGTATTTTTTTTTCTTATCAGGCGCTGATTTATATTAAGTGACATGAGTAAATTGAAATAAATTTGCAAATTTGGTATCCAAAATTAAGCTCAATATCTGAAGCTTACTAGCGCTTTACAGGCTCCACGTTCTATCGTTGCTTGGCTATAGACCTTTTATCTCACGAGTGCGCGCCAGCCACATTTGTGTGCGCTATCTCTCTCTCCTTTCGTTTTACACACCGAGTCGTCCAACGAAAAGAGAGAGAGAGACAACCCACACAAGTATGTGTAACGCGCACTCGTGATATAAAAAGACTATACCTGTCTATTGGGCCTTGCGTCTTGTTTCGTGGCCTTGCGTCTTGTTTCGTGTCCTTGCGTCTTGTTTTGTGGCCTTGCGTCTTGTTTCGTGGCCTTGCGTCTTGTTTCATGGCTTTGCGTCTTGTTTCGTGGCCTTGCGTCTTATTTCGTGGCCTTGCAACTTTCTTGCGTACTGTCTTTAGGTCTCTTGCTACAGTATAGTGAATACCAGTATACCAACTAGCTTATTCCGTGCGCCTATCAATCACGATAGATGGCACGATATACGAATACTTTGTACACTTTTTGAGAAAATGTATTGAATTTAAAAATGTTTACAATTTCTCTGATGTGAAATGCTAGTTGGCCACCACGATTTTGTAGCCGTTTCACTATGCAAAATGTAGGTAGGTTTTGAATTTATACATTTTCATATACAACCCAGTTTTCTTACATTTTCAGTATTACCTATCTCTACCTCAAGGCGTTACAAAAAGGGCCTAATTCACTGGTTATACTGGTTCTCTTTTTACTCTGTGACACGTTTATGGTTCACTTCGGGTTGTATCTGCACCGTTGGGAATTCCACCTTAATATTCTATGCCAGTGTTTCTCAACCCAGGGGATTGCAAAGCTTTACTCAGGGGGTCACCGGTCAAGGAAAATTGTTACCTGTTTTTGTTCTGTTTTTGTTCTTTCTGCTGTGAGTTTATGAGGAATCCATCGGCTATAAAGCTTTCTTACTTTTAAATTCGTATGTAAATTTTTATGAATTTGGCTCATACCAATGCCCAAATGTCCTCGAATCTCCTCATAGGTGATACGCCGGTTTTCTTTGTTAAGTTGTCGGACTGTAGCCCAGGTTTCCTCTGCGATCGCAGTTGAGGGCCGACCTTCACAAATTTCTTCGTAGACAGATACACGGTCACGATTAAACTCCAACGCCTCACGGTGCTCAAATGAAGTGTTTTTGTCCCAAAAGCATTTTGAAGACGAGCGTAGCAATCTTGCGGAGCGAGACCTTTAAAATCTTAAAAAATCATCGCCCTAAAATCATTCTGCGTTAATTCCACTGTGATAGCGGATAGCGTTTTTCAACAAATAATAATAAATAATTGACAAGCGTTTTCCCGCCAATATGTATTTTTTTAAATTAATAAGTGAATTATCTTCTTTCAAAAATTACTGCGTTCGAAATTCAAACATTTGTTAGAGGCCAGAAGTGCTTTTAGTGTGCCCTAGGTATTTAGCAAAGGTTACCTAGTCCCTTGAAAACTGGGAATGGTTTTGAGTGTTAGTGGTTCGGTAAGTATGAGAACCGCTGTCATACCTTCTTCGGGTGACTGCCTTTCGCAAAGAAAATAATGGCTTTGTGAGAGCAAGTTTATCTATTAAAGGGTATATTTCAGTGGTTTTGTTGAGCCTTTTCGCTGCAAAAGTATTATGTGTGGGATCACAAGGCCCTTCACAATTTACGGATAAAAAATATATCCACAAAGATTATCTTCAACCAACTTTGTAGTTCTTACAAGTATACTTATTATTCTTAAAGAGAGCGGCTGGTAGCGACTGGATGGCGAAAGCGGGAGATCGTTCATTGTGGCGTACCGTGGCGGAGGCCTATATCCAGCAGTAGACTGATATAGGCTGATCTGATGTGTAATACTAACGAAATAGCTGAGGATTTCTGTTGCAAGTAATATTAGAGATACTCTACTGTCGTGAACTGTCTGTGTGGTGCAGTTCAAACGATGAACCACCTAACGTCGTGTCCTGCGTGCGTGCCCTAACACCTGCACGCAGGATGATCTAATGTTAACGACTGCCAGCGCTGTCAACGTAGCTAAGTTTTGGGCCGCGACCATTATAGTGTCTGCCATCGACACGCTAAGAAGAAGATAGCAATCTACTGCTGGATATAGGCCTCCCTCAGGGTACGCCACAATGAACGATCTCCCACTTTTGCCATCCAGTCGCTACCAGCCGCTCTCTTTAAGGCATCGGTTCATCTGGCCGGAGGGCGTACAATGGTACGCTTGCCGAGACGCGGCTTCCACTCGAGAACTCAGAACACCTAGCGTTTCTTTTTGTATGGAGTTTTATTTTAAACACGCGTTCCGACTCGCGTCTAACTTTGTTGTGGTAAGGCCCTAACAATTTAAAATTGAATTAAGATCTGAAGCTTAGACTTGAGTTTGAGTTTCGGTTATAAATTTTGGCTTCGGCAAGATAAACTTATCTTCATAGTTAAAGCAAACAGTAACTAGTTGGTGGTAATATCCAATTTTAACTTTAAGGTGTAACAATACGCCAGTGGCGTCTTAATTTAGAGAGAACATTTTCTGTTTCAACGCATCTGTAAATCAGCACCTTAGAGCATTCACCCTAAGAGCAACAGTCAATTACCCAGTATATTTCAAATTTTATGCCACTTTTTGCAGGAAGGTAAACACAGCACACGATGATCATTTTACAACAACTTAAAACCACATACAAAATTGCAACTGTCAGGAATGGGCAGTGAATCTTGGCAGAGGGGAAGCCCAGCTTTGCCATCTCCTTAGGGTGCATGCTCTAAGATCAGCAATCGGTAATGGCGTGCCGTAAAACTTTTAAAAGAGATATCTTTTACTAGAATGGGTTATCAAGTTAAGGTTTATTTCAAAAAGTTATCATTTTCGCAATTTTATAATTTTTACTGATTCAATTGCTGTCTTGTACGCGTTTACTGGTTTGGACACGAACACGAATGCATTGGATGTGCTGGGTGTTTTTCCTAAATAAATAAATAAATTGTAGGCGCCACTGGCGGATTGTTTGTTCTTAAAAGTCAAAACCGCAGCCACTTTATGGACTATCTATTTTATCTTGATTACTATAGTAATAACTTTATTGACTTTACCCTTAGAGGTTAGAGAGTAACGTTCTAGAGGATAATTATATTATTTAGCTGAGAGTTCAAAGTCGGCGTTTTGCAGGATGTAAGAGACAGCTCTTGGAATACTGATAGGGTGCATTCTCTTCTCTTTTCGTGTGGGTGACCGAGTAGTCCAACGACTCAATGTATGTACGCTAGTGTCCGAATATTTTCGACCTCCTCTACAAGTTTTTTTTTATCCTCTTCCGACCGATTTCTGTCACGGCGACTGCTTCACCTCCGTTCTTGGCATTCCTGAGCTCGCATGTGGCTTATGTAGCCGTTGTCTAGTTTTAAAGATTTGAGCAAACATACGTTCAGGCCATTTGGTGATCGCTTCCGGTTTTGACCCTGTGATTACGGAGACATCCTTAAAAATTTGTCTCTTTCTGGCGATAATGAAATCTATCTCATTGTTGGTAGAACTGTCAGGGCCCATAAGTTTTTTTCAAGGCCCATTTCCTAAGAGGTGGCTTTCTGAAGAACGAGTTCATCCTTCTCCAGAAACTCGGTTAGCCTCTGGCCCCTGGGATACCTCTCCCAATATCTAAATGGCCCCACCCCCAACTCATTATCGCTTCTTTCACCGAGTTTTTGAAGTCTCCCATTACATTAATGTAGTGCGACTTGGATGGAAGTATGTATGGCTTTTGATTTAAAAAAAAATAATCATTCTGCCCTCATATAAAACTTGTACTTCATCGTCGTCAGGGTGTTTCAAGGTGCGTAGACGAGACGTAGATCATAAGATCTTCGGCAAATATTTAGCTCCGCTGCGTGGATAGGGCATCTAACCTTTATGCCATTTTTAAGTCGTCTGCAATAGATGGAATGAGGCCGTAAAACTATACAATGAAATTGACAAAAACGGCCAGCATTTAGCATTTGAAGTATAATACACACACAAACATTTTAGCGCGTACTTCAGCATTATTATGAAACCAGCCTTGGTTATAGTCAACTTCAATACATTTTCCAAGATTATTATTTTACGTACTTTTGATATTCTGCAGCATTTTTTCTTGAAATATTTTTACAGTAGTTATTTAAGTAATGGCAGTAACGGTTGCTTGCCTTTTTCTTCTGCAAAATATATGTTTCTGTCCCTCTCAAAGTACTTTTTTATGTATAACATCACAGAACTAGTATCAAATCTATACTTAAGCCTACCTAATTTATACTTATCTTTAAATATTGTGTTTGTTGTGCAATGTTGAATATATATTGATCAGTTTGGATAGAGTCGCGACCAGCGTAACTTGAACATAATAATTAACTTTTTGTTAGAAAGAAACACAAAGTATTCGAAACTACTATCTTGTGGATATATCTACAAAATAGTAAACATTCATTGAACATAATACTCGGTACACGCACGTACGGGCGCGTACTGACAGTTACGCTGGTCGTAACACTGTGCAAGCGAATGAAGTTGTAATAGAAATACTTACTGTCCTATGTTTCTAAAACAATGTCGTCATAATAGTATGGTTGTTCTCTGTGGTAAAGCGTAGAAATATCTACAATTTCGATGTCTGGATTACAAGAATGGAAGTTTATAATTTATGAAATTTTCTTGGTAGGTGACTTATCTACGTATTAATTAGTTTATCAAATTTATATTTAATGTTTATTATAAAGGCTGTTGCAGCATATGTATGCGCTGCCCCCAATACATAAAAACTCAAAGAAAACGTAATCTATCGAAAATCTGCTGGTGGAGATTGAAGTACCTACAGATACTTATTTAGTATTTTGTAGAAAATGGTTCAGTGTATGAACAGTAATGCTGCCAATAACTTTGTTATCTGTGAATTGTGATAATGATTATCTCTTACTATTGATTCAAAAATTCTCTTGTAATCCAAAGACATCAACTAAAATTCTTTTTGTAATCCAACAACATCAACTAAAAACTGTTCGTCAAACCTGTTGCCTTAAATGTGCTTTCAAACTGTCCGTAACTTTTCCTAACACAACACTTATAATTTTCATTTTTATCTTCTACAAAATGAGTAGTTTTAAAATTTATGCGATTTTGTCTCGACTCAAGCAGGCGTTGATTGGCTCAGGGGCCGAATGTGAAACGAGGGTTGACCAGAATGGGAGAGTGGGCAAAATCGGCTGGGAGCCGGTATACCGTGAGCTGCCGGAGTACCATGCGCCCGAAGACAAGAGGATGAGACCTCTCAGGCTACGGAAGAAGATCTATGAGTTCTTTACGGCGCCGATCACCAAGTTTTGGGCGGATTCGGTAAGTGATTTATGCACTTTTAGGCCCGTATTTCTAAACCGCTCTCAACTCTGAGAGCGATCTTGAGTGCGACTCTGTTAGTTTGGACATTTGTCAAATCGCTCGAGATCGATCTCAGAATTGAGTATGATTTATAAATATGGACCTTAGATAGGTACAAAGGATAATTATATTTCAAAGCATGTAAGATATACTTAACCATTGTAGACCACATACTTTTGTAATTTCTAGGTGTGTCTATTTATTAAAATGTTATGATGTTTGATTTATTCTATCTTAAGAAAAGAAATAAAATCCCCAGTTGATGGTAGGCATGATAGTTTAAACTTTGACAATCTCAAATGATATGTTTTTGGAAAGCCGCTCCAGTTTACCCGTGATCATGGCGATTGCAACATCGCCGAAATATTGGGTGCTCGATATATCCCTACCGTGAGTTAAAACCCGTAATAATGTCTTATAGTTTTAGTGTTAATAACCACGGAACCTTAAAATCAAGTGTTTTTGGAAAGTTTAGCTTAAGGAGATAGTATAAAAGCGTTCGGAAAGATATTACAAAAAAATAAAGTAATGCTTACTGAAAGATATCGCTATAAAAATAAGTCAGTTTGTTAGAAATATTTTAGTCGATATCAATAAACTATGAAAAATAAACCGCTTTGAAAAGATCAATTTGTGTTTATTGTATGAGTAGATATTAGCAAAAAATAGGCCGTTTTGATGCAGAAACACTTTTGATAGTCTACGTTTTCTAATGAAATAAGACTTATATAGAAACAATTCAGAACATGTAAAATTGTATGGAGAACCGAATGGCATTGTCAGTTCTCAAAAGAAAAAAAGTATATAAGCTCTTTTGAATAGACACACCTACCTGCCTATAAGAGACAACTCTCTGAATACATGCATACCATACATACACATACATACATACATACATATATCACGCCTTTATCCCTTACGGGGTAGGCAGAGCGTTAACGGCCGTAAAAATACGGTCGCTATCGCCACGTCTGACAAAATATAGAGGGCCGTTTGAGATAATTTGTGTATCACTATAGTGACAGGTTGTCAGCCTGTCGCCTAAAAGTTGTAATACACCTGAAACCCTCAAGTCCCTTAGTCGCCTCTTACGACACCCACGGGTAGGAAATGGGGTGATGCTATTCTAAGCCGGCAACACACGGCAAAACATGCATACTATGAAGTTGAATAATTAATCTTAGCAACAAACATATCAAAGACATCTAAAACATCCTATTCTCCCAAATCACGATCAGCTAAGTAGCCTCACGATTCCGAATGGGTGAAATATTTTTTAGTTTCTTGAAATATTTTCTTATGGGAAGTTTTTCAGCTCATGGTCTGGTGAGTATTCGGAATCATTCCTTACATCCTATATAGGGTGCTATTTTATTAGTGGTGGATCTGTTAAGGGTGTGTTCTGTCGGTAAAACTGAACAATTTTCCCGAAGGAACATAAGTCAAATATGAACAAAAAAAATCTTACCTATCCCGCGTCCCACCGGCCAGGCTAGGGTGAATGACCGCGCGCACTGTAGGTAGGTAGTAGACATGGGAAAAATCACTCACTTAGATGAGCAGAGCGATTTGAATCTTTTGCGTCTGCGGAGTTGAATCACTCACTTAGTTCAGTAGTTCACTTAGTTCACTTCTTCATTACGACTCCTACGAGTCCTACGGCTCATGAGTGAGCGATGAAGCGAGCGAGCGGTTACGGAGTTTAGTTCAAACGAACTAAAGTGTTATTCAATTGTTTACGTTGTGTTGTAGTTCGCGCCTTTATAGCCTTTTTATTGGAAATATAGTTCGTGCATCAATTTAATGTACTTAAATGTAAGGAAGGATTTAACGAAGTAATATGTGAATTCTTAATTTGACTTGTATTGTTTTTTCTATCTTTAATAAATGTGTTTCTATCTTTAATTTGCCGTGTGATGCCGACTTAGAATAGCATCACCCCACATCCTTCACGCGGGTGTCATAAGAGGCGACTAAGGGACTTGAGAGTATTGGTGTACTACAATTTTTAGGCGACAGGCTGACAACCTGTCACTATAGTGATACACATGCTTTCTGAAACAACCTTGGAAAACAATCCTCAAAAATGACAGACGTGGCCATAGTGACCGTATTCTTACAGCCATTAACGCTCTGCCTGCCCCGCGAGGGATAAAGACGTGATATATGTATGTATGTAATAAATGTGCTTGATTGTAAAACAAAATGGTGCAAAACTATCCCGATTTATCAAACAAAAATGTACCCTATTATCTTACATTTTACGCTACTTTTTGCTTCACGTATCCATCCATACCCGATGGACAGACGCGTGATTTACATAGCCAAGACTTCGAAAAACATAGCGTCCCCACTCTTTCCTACGGAATTCGATTACTTTGTCTCTATCTTACGCGAGTGTGTGTTGCGCGGCTGTGTGCGTCGTGCGGCGCGTGTCGCGAGCCGAGCGGGCGCCCGCGAACGCGCGCGCCACCCCACCGCCGCGCCGGCCGTTCGCGCCGAGGTCACGGCTCGCAAGGGCCGCTTGCGCGAAGTGAGCCGGTGAGTTGTGAACTAAAGCTATGTCAGATGAACTACGGAACGACTGAGTTGTAAGAGCGGACTTAGTTCTTTTAAGCCAATCGTTCATGAGTTACCCACGACTAGTAGGTAGCGCCGCCCGTGTGACGTAATAACCAGCGCAAGCGGCGGGGCGGGGCAGGCGCATCCTTGGCCTTGACGCGGCCGCCTAGTAAGTAGGTCACTGTGCCAAAGTGTGTTCGTCTGGTCATTCAACTTTGACAGTTACCTGTATTTAAAATGTTGGTTTTTTTTTTCATATTTCGACCTGTGTTTCTTTGGGAAAGTTGTTCAGTTTCATGGGCAAAACACACCCTTAACGGATCCGCCACTAATAAAATTGCACCCTGTATATATATATTTGTTTGTTGCAGATCGCCTACATATTGTTCCTATTGATGTTTACATATACAGTATTAGTGAGGATGGAGCTGACGCCGTCGTGGCCAGAGATATATTCCATTTGTTATATATTAACGTTCTTATGTGAGAAGATTAGAGAAATTATTACGTCCGAACCAGTTGCTATTAGGTAAGTGGGATTCATGCATATACAGAGTGTCCCAGAACTCAACGTCAAGCCGAAACCAAGTGTCAGGATTGACTGTAACCATCACGAGAAAAATGAATAAAAGAACCGACAACATTTTACAAAAGTCTAAAATCTATCTAAATGATTTATAAAATATAAGTTGCTTAGAGTAACAATTCTAAAATTGGATCATAAATCCACAATCTATCTATAATAATAATAAAAAAACTATTTTATTCATTGTTAAAGTTCAAAATAATAAAAGGTAATCAAAAAACTGAAAAATGGTTACAGTTTGACCAAATTTCTAGATTTTTTTAAATGTCCGTCACTTTCAAATTTTACTGGAAAACATATTTTTTTTATATTTTTCTCATGATTTATATTTTTACAATCAATGCAGTCGGCTTGAAGTTGAGTTCTGGGACACCCTGTATACATTAAAGATTGCAACCCGGTATGTTTCTCATAATTACGATCGCTACATCCGCATATATTGTCAGACCACTTCCAAAAACCTACCCTATTACTATTACATTTGAAATAGCTATCGCTAAAGCAACAACTAGGTATAACTTTTCAGCCTTACTGGTGTAATTTTAAGGATCGCCTTTATGGGCAGTAAAATAAGGCTGTGGGTAGGACCGTAATATACAGTAATGTCCCGTAAAGTTTGCCCTCTAAATGAGACATATCCCTAGTCATTTGCTAGAATCCTGATTGCTTTCTAATCCTCAGAGGGATTTCGATACAAATTCGATAGATACAATTTCCACAAGCCTGAATAAACAAATGGTCAAATCATGCAAATACTTGGATCTACAGAGCGTCGGTGGTTAGGACATCGGTCTTACAATCGTGAGATCCGAGTTTGTTGTTTGAGATATTTTTAAAATTAAAAGTAGAAGTACTATTTTGAGGAGGCATCACTTGAAAATTAGTCGTAAACTTACCTACCTTTGCGATTTATGATCGAGCCAAGTAAATTCAGCGTTAAGAAAATTCAATGTCATAAACATTTTTTTTACATAGGTCGAATAGAGATTTTGTTACCCCTGTCCACGTCGATGCCCTCTAGTTCCCATAGCCTTGCCAGATTTTGGAACGTTTTCTCTAAATTACTGGTAAAGAGTAGAAGTGAAAGCGGGTTTGGGGATGTTTTGCGGATGCACCCCGAAATATTGGCCAGATTAGTTACTCATTGGCTCTCACAGGAGCGTCGTCCTAGAGGAAGACCTAAAAAGCGATGATAGGATGACCTCAAGCTCGAGTCTCTCTTCTCTCTTCTTCAACCTATAGCCAATGCTCAGTATAGGTCTCTTCCAACGATCTCTATATTCGACGGTCAAGGGCTCTCTATCAGCTCCTCCCACTGACCTGGACAATATCGTCTGTCCATCTTGCAGGCAGTCGATCCACGTTCCCTCATCCTTCTCCATCTGTCATCAGCCCTCCGGCATAATATGTGTACATAGCTCGAGTCTAACTGGCCCCAACTATCAGCCAATCCAGAAGTCTGGAAGAAAAGAGGGGAGGCCTTTGCTGAGCAGTGGGACTCTTTAGGCTATTTCAAAACACCAGTTTAAAAAGAAACGTTTCCGCAGACATAAGTTCAGCGTGTGGGCATGGAACATGTGGAACACGTACGATGCTGGCTTCATCATCTTCTTCCTCGTCGGTCTGACGCTCAGGCTGAGGGTCCTGACCATGGATGTGGGCAGAGTGATATACTGCGTCGACATCATCTACTGGTACCTCAGGATACTTAACATTCTAGGGGTTAATAAGTATTTAGGTAAGTGTGACACCTCAGTATACTTAACTTTCTGGGTTTGGGGGGTTAATAAAAATTTAGGTAACAACAGTTGTGCGACAGCAGTCTTTCAGTTTTAAGAAAAAGGCTTCCGCCTATTTGGTATGACGCTCGGACTGCAATGCCATGAACGTAGACAGAGTGGGAATTAATAAAGATAAGTAATAATAGTTCTTCTAATATTAGTATTACACAGTACGGTGTTCGTCTATTAGAGATTCAGGCTTTTCAGGCAACATTATTGTTTTTCCCTCTATCAAAATATATACAACAACAATGCTGCCGTTTCGGGATCGTTTCGTTGAACAATCAAGATATAATAAAGACTCGTCTTATTTTCCACGCCTCACGACTGACTCCCTCTTTTCTGGCACCTCAGGATCCTTTATTAATAAATCGGATTTTGCCACCCTACAAAATCTCGAAAACAGACATTTATCACTTTGTGAATTTGTTCCCAGTCTGGTTAGGACATGCGGGCTGAACCACCCGATTGTCCGTAAGAAAGATGGTTCCATATTGCGGATGACTCGTTAAGCCGGACGTTCCGGTTGCTGTCTATGATTATTTAGACGGCGGTCGTTACACAACCATGTCATAAGCCTGCTACTTGTAGAAAGCGGTTAAAAATTCTAACATTAAGGTTCATTGGGTCGCTTGACGACTCGGTGTCCCACACGAATAGAGAGAGCAGTAGAAGTGGATAGTTAAATTGTATTTATTCTTCCATAGGTCCTTTAGTAACAATGATGGGGAAGATGGTGAAAAACATGATCTACTTCGTGGTGCTGTTGCTGGTGGTGCTCATGTCGTTCGGAGTGGCGAGGCAAGCCATACTCTACCCCGACAACGAAGCTAGTTGGTATCTTATCAGAGAGGTCAGTTTTCCTGTCATTTATTTGGATCATAAATCTTTTTTTTTATTATACATATAATAAGACTGTAAAAAGCCGGTGTTCAGTAGCCATGTATAGTTTTCGAAAGAACATACCGATAGCGTGTTTTAGAAAACTAACAGCGACATCTATTGTTATATAAGAACAACCGTTTTGTGATTTTTTTTTCACGCTTATCTCCTAAACTAAACAACAAATTTAAATTCAACCTTATCTGATATGTAGCTAGTGTGCAAAAAAGTTTTTAGTTACTTGCAGTGTTGATATAGCTCTCATAAGTGCCTTAAGTTTAAGTGCCTTTTCGCGTCTGTATGTATGTATGCTTAAATCTTTAAAACTATACAACAGATTTTATTGCAGTTGTTTTCAATAGATAGAGTGCTCCAAGAGGAAGGTTTATAAGTATAATACTTGCCGAAAAAACATCTAATTCCCACGGGAAAATGAGTTACGGCGGGCGCAGCTTCTGGGCGGGTCGCTAGTAATAATTATAAAACAAATTATTAGGTAAACTACAAAGTCATAGGTGGCGCTGATGCTACTCGTAAGTAGTTAAGTAAGGAAGAAATATATGAATGAAACAAGTTGATCACAATTCCGCCGCCTGCGACCGTGGTGTAATGGTTAACACGTCTGATCCGGCCAATCAGAAGACGTGGGCTCGAATCCCATCGGTGGCGTGAATTTTTTCCGCTTGTTTCGTTTGTATTAACTTCCTAACAAAAAGTTAATATCAAATTATTAGTATTGGTATACATGGTGTATAAGACAATCCAAGACCTCCGATTATTGATAGGGTGCAAGCCGACATATTACATTAATTTTGACATGTTCCAGTGACAAATACGTTAAAAAAACTAAACACTCGTCAGCAAAATAGTAAAACATTTAAGTGCCTTTAATATTAAGAATGACCACAATACAACTAAACGTAACGTAATACTTTGCGCTGTAATAGTAAATTACGCACCTAGGATTGTAACCTATCAATTGCAGCAGAGGTTTTTTAACTACTCCGGTAACTTTTCGAGGTTGCGATTTGATGTTACATCCGTAGCGTGTATGCTGCTTTACATAGCGAATGAAAAGTGAGTAAAATAAAGCGTTAAGTACAAGAAAACGATCCATAAATGGTGATTTTATTGTCTGTGTACGCAAATTCCTTCAATAAACTTATTTTTCTATGAGTAAATAATATTGAAGCCGGCATCACACGGCACACTCACATCTACTCACCTTTAGTATTTTGTGTTTTCCTTCTCTTCCATATCAGAAGGAATCAAGCGCGGTTGGCCTTGTTTGTCGTAGCTCGAGGGAGACTGCACATCCATCAGCATTTGTATGGCGAAGAGTAGCGCAAAAACCAGTACCAAAACTGTCATCATGCAGTTCACGACCACGATATTCATGAATCTCTGTAAATAATGTATTAAATATGATGTACAGAGCACAGGTTGCTAGGAAAGGTACTAAGTTCCTTTAAACATAGCATTCTATGGGTTTAACGGGTTGTACCTATTATTTTGTTATGTTTAATGGGCTTAAAATATTTACATCTAATATTTTTACACCATGCATAAAAAAAATATTTTCTTTTTTAATCATACTCTGGACGGAATGATTTTTAGGCAACCCCTACGCAATATATTTATTGGCATAAATAACTTTCTTCTATTAAACAGCTCGGTGAAGGTCGTTGTATGGCAGGATCCATGATTTAAATATCGATCTACAAAATTTTGTACAAATTTTCACACACACACACGCACACAATTTTCAATTTTGTATATATATTAAATATATATATTTAAACGCGTAAACACTTTTTATTACATAAAGAATGCGTAGTATAATGGAATTTAGTATTTTTCCTAACGCCCTGTAGGGTAAAATAATCTAAGGTCCGTGTTTATTAATCGCACTCATCTCTGAGATCGATCTCAACAGCGATTTTGACAAAAGTCAGTCAATACTAACAGCGTCTCAAAGTCGCACTGAAGACTGATCTCAGAGTGTGGTTTATTATTCTAATACTGGCCAAAGTAAACAAATTAAAAATTGTATTTAATACGAAAAATGTGGCTAAATCTTATAGACTATTATAGTTGTGATCATTGCTAGTTTTACGAACTCAACGAATCCAACGATATTTAAAATCGTAGTATGGAGTAAGGTTCTAAATCATTGTTCTCTTCAATAGTTAATAAACAATCAATATGTGCAAAAACTGTTCCAACGAATTACCTCGGGAGAAGGTTTTTTTTCTTCATATTCTGGCGGTTTCCCTCCTTCATACCCTGAGCCTTTTTCTTTTTCGTACCCAGACCCTGTTCCATTCTCTTGCCTTGACCCTCTCCCTTTTTCATGCTCTGACCCTGTTCCTTTTTCATACTCTGACCCTAATCCTGTTTCAAACCCTTTACCTAATCCTTTTCCGTACCCTTTGTCATACCCTGAACCTAATTCTTTGTCATACCATGACCCATTTCCTATTTCGTACCCAGACCCTGTTCCTTTTTCATACCCTGACCCTAATCCTGTTTCAAACCCTTTACCTAATCCTTTTCCGTACCCTTTACCCAATCCTTTTCCGTACCCTTTACCTAATCCTTTTCCGTACCCTTTACCTAAACCTTTGTCATACCCTGAACCTAATTCTTTGTCATACCATGACCCATTTCCTTTGTGATACCCTGAACCTAATCCTTTGTCATACCCTGATCCTAATCCTTTGCCATACCCTTTACCTAATCCTTCGTCATACCCTGAACCTAATCCTGTTTCAAACCCTGATTCTAATCCTGGTTCAAACCCTTTACCGAATCCTTTGTCATACCCTTCACCTAATCCTTTGTCATATCCTGATTCTAATCCTTTGTCATATACTGATTCTAATCCTTTGTCATACCCTGATCCTAATCCTTTGTCATATCCTGGACCTAATCCTTTGTCATACCCTGAACCTAATCCTGTTTCAAACCCTTTACCTAATCCTTTTTCGTACCCTGAACCTAATCCTTTGTCATACTCTTTACCCAATCCTTTGTCATACCCTTTACCTAATCCTTTGTCATGCCCTGAACCTAATCCTTTGTCATACCCTGAACCTAATCCTTCTTTGTACCCTTTACCTAATCCTTTGTCATACTCTGAACCTAATCCTTTGTCATACCCTGAACCTAATCCTTCGTCATACCCTGAACCTAATCCTTTGTCATACCCTGATCCTAATCCTTTGTCATACCCTGACCCTAGTTCTTTGTCATACCCTGATCCTAATCCTTTGTCATACCCTTTACCTAATCCTTTGTCATACCCTGACCCTAGTTCTTTGTCATACCCTGACCCTAGTTCTTTGTCATACCCTGATCCTAATCCTTTGTCATACCCTGAACTTAATCCTTCTTTGTACCCTTTACCTAATCCCTTGTCATACCCTTTACCTAATCCTTTGTCATACCCTTTACCTAATCCTGTTTCAAACCCTTTACCTAATCCTTTTTCAAACCCTTTACCTAATCCTTTTTTGTTCCCTGGCCCTAATCCTTTTTCAAACCCTGAATCCAATCCTTT
Organism: Keiferia lycopersicella; assembly: GCA_029255805.1. Classification (NCBI taxonomy): domain Eukaryota; kingdom Metazoa; phylum Arthropoda; class Insecta; order Lepidoptera; family Gelechiidae; genus Keiferia; species Keiferia lycopersicella. Next base: position 14,841,105 of record JARACZ010000005.1, on the reverse strand, counting down.
TTCATGCCCTGATCCATTTCCTTTTTTATCTCCTGACCCTGTTTCTTCGTCATACCCTGATTCTTTTTCTTTTTTATCTCCTGACCCTGTTTCTTCGTCATACCCTGATTCTTTTTCTTTTTTATCTCCTGACTCTGTTTTTTTGTCAAACTCTGACTTTTCTCCCTTTTTGTCTCCAAAATCTTTTTCTTCGTAAAATCCTGACGCTTTTCCTTTATTATCTTCAGACACTGTTTCTTCTTCATATCCTGACCCTTTTTCTTTTTTATCTTCAGACACTGTTTCTTCATCATACCTTGAACCAGTTTCACCTTCATAACCTGACCCTTTTCCTATTTTATCTCCAGACCCTGTTTTTTTCACAAACTCTGACTCCTTTCCCTTTTTGTCTCCAAAACCTTTTTCTTCATAATACCATGACCCTTTTTCTTCGTCATACCCTGGCCCCTTTTCCTTTTTATCTCCTGACCCTGTTTTTTCGTCATACTCTGCCCCTTTTCCTTTTATATCTCCCGGCCCTGTTTTTTCGTCATACCCTGACTCTTTTTCTTTTATATCTCCTAACCCTGTTTTTTCGTCATACCCTGACTCTTTTTCTTTTATATCTCCTAACCCTGTTTTTTTGTCATACCCTGACTCTTTTCCCTCTATATCTCCTAATCCTGTTATTTTGTCATACCCTGACTCTTTTCCTTTTATATCTTCTGACCCTGTTTCTTTGTCATATCCTGATCCTGTTCCTTTTTCATACCCTGACCCTTTTCCATCCGTGTCTCCTGGCCCTGTTTCTTCTTCATACGCTGATCCCTTTACGTTTTCATTTCCAGGCATTATTTTTTCGTCATACCAATCATGGTAAGGTAAAGGACGACCTTTTCCTTTTATTACTCCTGAATTTGTTGTTTTGTCATATCCTGACTCAGTTTCTCCATCATACCCTGATCCTTTTCCCTTTTCACCTCCGGCTTCTTTTTCTTTATGGTACCCTGACCCTGTTTCCCCTTCATACCCTGGCCCTTTTTCTTTCATATCTCCTGACCCTTTTTCTTCTTCATACCCTGATTCTTTTACCTTTTTATCACCGGGCTCTGTTTCTTCGTCATACCCTGATCCTGTTCCTTTTTCATACCCTGAGCCTTTTCCATTCGTGTCTCCTGGCCCTGTTTCTTCTTCATACGCTGATCCTTTTACGTTTTTATCTCCAGGCTTTATTTTTTCGTCATACCAATCATGGTAAGGTAAAGGACGACCTTTTCCTTTTATTACTCCTGAATTTGTTGTTTGGTCATATCCTGACTCAGTTTCTCCATCATACCCTGATCCTTTTCCTTTTTCATCTCCAGCCTCTTTTTCTTTATGGTACCCTGACCCTGCTTCCCCTTCATACCCTGGCCCTTTTGCTTTCATATCTCCTGACCCTTTTTCTTCTTCATACCCTGATTCTTTTACTTTTTTATCACCGGGCTCTGTTTCTTCGTCATACCCTGATCCTGTTCCTTTTTCATACCCTGACCCTTTTCCTTTCGTGTCTCCTGGCCCTGTTTCTTCTTCATACGCTGATCCCTTTACGTTTTCATCTCCAGGCTTTATTTTTTCGTCATACCAATCATGGTAAGGAAAAGGACGACCTTTTCCTTTTTTTACTCCTGAATTTGTTGTTTTGTCATATCCTGACTCAGTCTCTCCATCATACCCTGATTCTTTTACTTTTTTATCACCGGGCTCTGTCTCTTCGTCATACCCTGATTCTGTTCCTTTTTCATACCCTGACCCTTTTTCTTTCGTGTCTCCTGGCCCTGTTTCTTTTTCATACGCTGATACCTTTACGTTTTCATCTCCAGGCTTTATTTTTTCGTCATACCAATCATGGTAAGGAAAAGGACGACCTTTTCCTTTTATTACTCCTGAATTTGTTGTTTTGTCATATCCTGACTCAGTTTCTCCATCATACCCTGATCCTTTTCCTTTTTCATTTCGGGCCTCTTTTTCTTTATGGTACCCTGACCCTGTTTCCCCTTCATACCCTGGCCCTTTTTCTTTCATATCTCCTGACCCTTTTTCTTCTTCATACCCTGATTCTTTTACCTTTTCATCACCAGGCTCTGTTTCATCGTTATACCCTGACCCTGATCCTTTTTCATACCCTGACCCTTTTCCTTTCGTATTTTCTGACCCTGTTTCTTCTTCATACCCTGACCCCTTTACCTTTTCATCACCGGGCTCTATTTCTTGGTCATACCCTGACCCCTTTCCTTTTATATCTTCTAAACCAGTTTCATCATCATACTCTGACCCCTTCCCTTTTTTATCTCCTAACCCTGTTTCTTCGTCATACCCTGACCCTTTTTCTTTTTTATCTCCTGACCCTGTTTCTCCTTCGTACCCTGACCCTCCTTTTTTATCTCCTAAACCTGTTTTATCGTCATATCCTGACCCTCTTTCTTTTTTATCTCCTGATCCTGTCTCTTCGTCATATCCTGACCCTGTTTCTTCTCCGAGCCCTAACCCTTTTCCTTTTTCGTCTTCAGGTGCTTCATCTTTTTCATCTCCTGGTTTTTTTTCTTCTTTATGCTTTGGCTGTTCTCCTTCTTTATACTGTGGCTCTTCACCTGTCCAATCGCTTCCCATCTCAGCCGTTGTCATAGTTAGCATCGTAGTCTCATAAAGGTCTGTCCAAAATGTTATGTATTGTAGATCATGTTTTATTTTTAAACTATATTCTTCTTCGCTTAAGGTAGTAAAAAGAGAATTCCCAAATCCAGTGTTAATTTTCCCCTCCAAAAACTTGTTATATTCATATTTAAGATATTCTTCATAACTTGGGGGTTTTTTCGTTATGCGACCTACCTTACGTCTGTTTTTAGCAGATGTTGTCCAAGATGAATAATATCTTTTTAAAAAACTTCTCATGTCGAATAATTCAACCTTTGTAGTTGGCGCTTTTTCTTTTTCATCTTCGTGGCTTGGCTTTTCACTTATCTTACTTGGGTAAACTGTACTGGATAAATGCATTTCGTCTCCTAGAGCTTTTTCTTCTTTATGCCTTGACTTTTCACTTGTTATTGTCGTTTTAACTGTACTGGATAAATGCAATGCACTTCCTGGCGCTTTTTCTTGTACAGATCCTGGCCATCCTTCATACCCTAGCCCCTTTCCTGCACCTGCACCTTTATCAAAAAAAATAAATGATTGGGTCAAAAGTCACGGTCAAGTGGAGTGAAGGCGGTATCGTGTTTGCCATGCGCATGGTAGCGGAATAGTAGATTTTTAGCAATTCCTGTCCAGCAGCGATAAGCAAGGTGAAACCTTGTTACAATTGCGATTACGCAGTTTCTCGTAGAATACGAGAAAGAACGGCGGCGAAACAGCAGAAATCTTTGAAAAACTCTAACTAATAATTTTGAGGGAAGTTTTTCTTTTTAATATTAGATATTTTTTATTTTACAAAACTCATTTCATGACAAGAACTCTACATTTTAGGGCCCATTCCCGCTCCTACCGCTGCTAATGCTACTATCTTGATTAATTTACGTGAATACAGAGTAGTTGATATCACTTTGCAACCTAAAGGTTTTTTTTTTATAAAAGACAAGTTTTTAACTAAAAAGGACTTACCACTCCGTTGAAAAATCTGTGAAAAAGAATATCTCCGAATAATAATGTTATTATCATAGAAAAAAGATTTTAAGTCTTGGCCAGCTCGGCTCAAGACGAGGTCTTAGTTGGGTGAGTTTACTCAAAAATTATTGAAGTAAAAGCCATGTCACATCGAGGAAACCAGCCAACAGAGTAAAAGCTTATGAATGAAGATCTTAGTATTCTTGGCCGACTTGGCTTGACAACCGATGTGGCGCAGTGGTAGTGCGACTGCCTTTGACGCCGAAAGTTCCGGGTTCGATTCTCGGTGGGTCACTCACATTCAAAGTTGATATTTATCACCTTGTGAATTTGTTCCAGTCTGGTTAGGACATTGCAGGCTGAACCACCCGATTGTCCATAAGTAAGGTGGATGGATGTCCGTAGGTCCTGGTTGCTGTCTATGATTTGTTAGACGGCGGCGGTCGTTACACAACCATGTCAGAAGCCTGCTACATGTAGAAGGCGGTTAAAAATTCTGACACTAGGGTTCACCGGGTCGTTGAACGACTCGGTGTCACACTCAAAAAGAGAGTATTCTTGGATAGTTGTTTTAAATGTACAACTTTGAATAACCCAGGAAACTAGCGATTTGATCATGGTTGTGGTTTATTATACCTATAACTATAAGTACCGTGTGATGCCGGCTTAGAATAGCATCACCCACATTCTTCCCGTGGGTGTCATAAGAGGCGACTAAGGGACTCGAGAGTATTGGTGTATTACAATTTTTAGGCGACAGGCTGACAGCCTGTCACTAGAGTGATACACAAATTATCTCAAACGGCCCTCTATATTTTGTCAGACGTGGCGATAGCGACCGTATTTTTACGGCCGTTAACGCTCTGCCTACCCCGTAAGGGATAAAGGCGTGATATATGTATGTATGTATGTATGTATAACTATAAGTACCTACCCTGAAACCCTGCATTTCAAATACGGGTAGGGTTAGACTTTTCGGATCTAGATCAAGTACGACGGGTCTGTTATATTCGTAGTACTCATCCCAATCACCAAGTTTCTCATGCCATTTTACCTTCTGTATTTCTTTATTCTCAGACCGAAATACTAATCCTGCAACAGTATACAGGGTGTAAAAAAAATTACAAGGGTAAAGCCCCTTGTAATTCATATAATTCCTACAATGTAATAAAATATGCTGACAAAATTTTTAGGGGGTGAAACTGAACAACTTTCCACTAGGGACATAAAATAAGGACCTCCCATACAAAAAAAAAGCTAATATTTCAACCTACGTTTTTTAGAAAAAGTTGTTCAGTTTCATGGGGGGTGATTCACCCCTAAAAATATTTGCGCCTTATATAGTTAAAAAAAAACTCATTTTTTCCTTCAAAAGCTGAACCAAGATTGCTTGTCATTTGTTTTTTTTTTACACCTCAATCGCAAAAGGTAATCAACTTAAAAAAGGTCTACTTATCTAAAACTAAAATAAATCACGTCGAATTGAGGTCCACCTCAATTTTATTTCCGTCATTTACCACTCATGCCATGATTTAAAATCATTTTTTCATGGCCACTTAATTATGACTAATATCGTGTAAAAAATTTAAAAACGTGTAACAATTTTAATTGAGATAATTTCCTTTTAGTACACTGCTTTTGTTGTTAAGACATATTTGACGGTAAAAACTTTTGTCGAGACTTTACATGGTTGACCAGATCCCATGAACATGATAACGATCTTATTTAAAACTAGCTGGTGCCCGCGAACATCGTTTCGCCATATATCATCCATCATATCAGCTATGTAAAGGAAGCTCACTGATAAACATAGGACTCCCCTATAGACGCTAAGAACCATAAAATAATATATTATAAGCTTATATTAAATTGTTGGTAGATAGGTACCCAAAAACTTGGTTTCGCCGAGTATACAGTGTGTAAAAATATTAGCTGCAAATATTAAAATGGGTGAATCAGTCCATGAAACTGAACAACTTTCCCCAAGCAACACAGGTCGAAATATGGAAAAAATTCTTGGACCTCCCATACAAATGTAGCAGCCGAGCAAGTCAACTGTATGGGAGGCCCAAATTTTTTTTTCATATTTCGACCTATGTATTCCTTGGGGAAAGTTGTTCAGATTCATGGGCTGATTCACCCCTTAAAATATTTGCAGCTAATTTTTTTACACTTTATATGTAATTTAAAAAACTGTTAAAAATCCTAAATTTACAATTTCCACATGCAAAAAAGAGTAAGAAAACGGTGGTTCTTTTATATATGTTTGGTATTTTTGAATCCTGTAGGTTGAATTTGCTGAATCAGGTTACAGATTAGTCACTCCCTGTTCCAAATCCTCGCTTTCCAGTTCATTTTAGCAGATTTTTTAAAACCGTGCGTTTACTTCCAAAGGTATCAATTCCGTGAAGTAGACTGATGCCACATTTCTTAACATTGTGATGGATGAATAAAGACCGAGTTCATGAGTGTGAATAAATAAAACATAAGCTTATTGAAAACCAAGTAATCCCACTACAAATCCTATCCTATCCTACTTCCTACTAATATATTAATACAAAAAATTTGTTTGTTTGTTACTTCTTCACGCAAAAATTGCTGAACTGATTTTCATGAAATTGGGCACAGATGATGCGTGATGCCGGCTTAGAATAGCATCACCCCACATCCTTCACGCAGGTGTCGTAAGAGGCGACTAAGGGACTCGATGATATTGGTATTACAATTTTTAGGCGACAGGCTGACAACCTGTCACTATAGTGATACGCATGTTTTCTTGAACAACCTTGGAAAACAATCCTCAAAAATGTCAGACGTGGCGATAGCAACCGTATTCTTACGGCCGTTAACGCTCTGCCGACCCCGCAAGGGATAAAGGCGTGATATATGTATGTATGTATGGGCACAGACATAAAAGGGGTAACTTGTACTAACACATAGGAAAGTTTTTATCGTAAAAAAAGTTCCTGTGCGATGCCACGGGATGACCGATTTCCATACGGGCGGAGCCGCGGCTAGGGTTACATTTAATTAAGTACCTAAGGCTATTTAATTAAGACCGTATGCTGCCGGCAGAGTAGAATAACTCCTCTTTTCCCGTGGGGGGTCGGGTCGTAAGAATCAGCCGAGGGAGAAACCCGACCCAAGACCGGCCCTGGAGAAGGACAACAGAGTCTACATTCAAACCCGGAACGGGGTCTCTGTCAGGCGCGTGTGACAGAGGTCTATCCTGCAGCCAACATGGCTCCGCATGTATCGACTCGTCGTTCCTGTGGAGTCAGCCAAGGAGACCGAGAGAGTGGCCTTGTTTTGGGCAATCCGGCGTTTTCCAAATCGATTTATACCTATAGCCACGAAAAGTCTTATCTGAGACACTGATTGGATCGTCTGGCACAGACGTATGAGGCTTTGAGACCGATGATAATGACTCATAAAACTGAACAACTTCCGTAAGGAAAATTTTACAGAACATATGGAAAAAGAATATCTTCCATAGAAAATGTACCAGTCGATCGAGTCAATTTGTATGAGTAGTACAATTTTTATTCATATTTCGAATTAATGTTTCAGAAAAAAGTTTGCGCACCTTGAAAATAATGTTGGTATTGTCGGCTAAACATATAATAACAGTATGTAACAGACCAACATTGGCTATTAACGTAGATATAAAGAATAGCTGTAACAAAATTAGCATAAAAAATTAAAAACAAAAAATTGTGGAACTTCGCTGGTCGACTTACATCATAAGCAGATCCACTTCCGCTGAGCCATTTTAACCATGGTTGGAGCGGCAAAAATAAGGATATCCCTTCACACAAACTTTTGCTTTGAAGCTATTGCAATTTTCCCGCGTTAAATAGTAGATTACGCACCAAGAAAACGATCCATAAATAAAGGTTGTATCGTCTGGTACGCAACTTACACGTCTTGTACCTAGGAACTTTTGTTTTCGAGTGTAAAAAATATTGAATTATTAAAAGTTAAAATTATTCCAATATTAAAGAGGTATTTTTGTAGTTGTAGACATATTCGTAGATTTTACTTTTCTTGTCGTAATATTGAGTAATAATTCGACAAACTCATTTATTGAGGTTATAAAAATATAGATTAAAAATATAAATACGGCCTCATGTTATTTTTCTTTCTGCGCGCTTATTCAAAGTGACACAATTCGTACTGGCCAGTTCGAAATTTGAAATCAATCTCGGGTCCAATAAGCCCATACACATCTTTTTACTACGCCGCACGATGAAATTTACGTGATTTACAAACTTATTTTATGTGTAGCAGCCAACCCCCCTTTTAGGGGTATGTTTTTTTTAGCCTATAACCTGGTCGGTAATTAACTTGACATTTTGGTACAAATTGCATCAAAATCCGTTCGGTCGTTTTCGCGTGATGCTTCCGCATATCCACAAACAAACATACAAACATCTAAACATCTAAACATCCAAACAGACAAAAATTTTAAAAATTGCAGAAACGTGTTTTGTTATCAATATTAAGTATCACGAAACAATTTTTTTTTTTATATCTTGTATGTACAGACTTTCGGTCCTCTTGAGCTTTATTATATGTATAGATACAAGTGGCATCTAAAGAACCAAAGTAAACATAACATAAAAGTTCAAAAAAATGGGCTATCTGTAGCATTAAAAAGTGATTATTGTTACTTACTATTGAGTCTCCATCCTTCTAGTGGATCATTGGTATTTATGTAATTAAAATGAAACGTCAACTCATAAAATGGCGAATAATCTTTGTCCTCATGATCCTGAAAAAAATAAAAAAATTATAAGAGTAGTAAGTGTTTCATTTCTTATTTCATTTCATAAAAAAATACTTTCATACATAAAAATGAAAATAAGAAATAGAAAAATTGACAAAAGTTTACCGGGAATCGAACCCGGGCTGCGATTATGTGTGATTACAATAAATCCCAAAAAACTTTCATCCATTAAACAGCTCGGTGAAGTTCGTTTTGTGGCGGGAACTTAGACCTTAACGACAATTTTAACTGTAAACCTAATTTCGTAATGTTGGCCTATGTGCACCTGCATAATATAGGTATTATATGAACACCCTTAAAAATATGTTGCTACTATCCGAAAAATCTATCAACAAAATATGCTCCATCAAACAAGTTCCTTCAAATACTAATAATAATACTTAATAAAAAATATTACTAACAGCATCTTCAACAAAAATTGTATATGCCCAGCCATTGTGACCAAGATCCACATATTCACACTTTAGTATCTTCCAGTTTGACAGTTTATTCGCGCCACGGCGTATTATATCTACAAACGTAATATGCTCTAAGATCCGGCCATACAACGATCTTCACCGAGCTGTTTTATGGATATGTCGCAGGTATTTAGTCAAAGACGTTATATTTTAATTTAACTAGTGAAATTTTAATTACACTGATGATTGTCAATAACGACAGATTCGTATAATTTCACGGGCTTGTTTCCGTGATATTGCACATTCACTAGACTGCAAAAGTGATATTATAATATATTTAGGTTTATTATGAGTTATGTTCGTGGTGGAACCTCCGCGTGATCTGATTGGTCAATAAAGTTAATCAGTCGCCATTTGCAAAATAAACAATAGCAAAAATATTTGTAGCTCAGAAAGCGAGCCAATCAGCGATTGGACTGATAATGTAACGGCTTTCTCAACCCAGTGCTATTGTCAATATATCACTGCCTTACAATTTTGCTGTATCGGTCTAGTGAAATTATAATGTCACTGAAAATAGCCCGTTAAATTGTAAGTAATGCAAACAACTTACAATAAATCAGTGCAATTATAATGGCACTAGTGAAATTTCAATATCACGGCTTTTTTAATATCCCTGCAACAGATATATCTCAAAGAACGTTTTAAATTTTCTCGTCCCCTTGACAAACCTTGTCGCTCCCATGTTCGGACGATTCTATCCATACCCATCCACCGCTCTGACTTTTATAGCTATTCTTTCACTGTTCATGCGGCCAGACTGTGGAACTCCCTCCCGCACACAGTGCGTGACAGCCCGTCTCTTTCAATTTTCAAAAAACGCGTAAAAGAGCATTATCTTTCTCTCCCAAATTAATTTATAGGTATATATATTTATGGTGTATTTATGTACGTATATAAATATAGGTATTTATTAGAATGTAATAATTATGTAGTGTAGGTATATTATTTATATAAGTAGGTATTATTGCTAAAATATTTGTTTTATAAATTATTATAGGTATATATGTATGTTGTACACGTCAACTGCCTCACTTTATGCCATCTCACTGCCCTAGGTCTGCTGGAAGAGATTTCTTTTCAGACCTGTTGTGTATTGTTCTAAATGTTATGTCCTCTGTGTTATATTGTGTACAATAATAAATATATTTAAAAAATGTATGAAAGTTTTTTTTTGTGAAATAAAATATGCCAATATAGTTTTTAAGACTAAAGTGATGTATTTGAAGCTAAGGCGTTATTTTGAATCGAAATAGAATCCTGAGTAAAGCGAGGGATTCAATGTATGTCGCCCGAGAACAAATAATTTTAGGCCGAGTTATACATACTTACTTTTCATCCCTCTCTATGAGAAAAACAACAAATACCTTGCTGTTGTTCATTCATTGTTCTAAATTCAAATCACTATTAGTCCCTTGTGTTAAAATGACCTATTTTGCGCGCACTTATGTGCGCCTAAAGCGTAGTTATTTAAATAGTGGGGATGAAGAATATATTCCGTATAAGTTGCCTAAAAAATGCAAGTCCAGATTATGCTTAAAAAAGAAAGTCTTTTTTATGTAAGGTGTACACGGTCCAAACAAATTGACGAAAAATTTGGTATGGGAGGTCCAAAACACTCTTTTATATTAGACATGGGGCGGGTAGTGGTTTTGCCGGGTACCCTGCAGGCGGGTACCCGGCACAATTTTTGCCGGGTACCCGGCCGGGTACCCGGCAGCGCTTACAGGTCGAGTGTCATGCGTCTCGCTTGCCCGCTCGCTCGGGCGCTACCGACTGTTGCCACGCGCTGATCGCGTTGCGTATTCCGCGGGGTGCGGGGGGGATTGTTTTTGTTTATTCTAGCGTTGACCGAGCGTGACGCGAGTATGAAAATTAATAACTTTTTTTTGTTTTTATCAATTTATAGTGAATTCAACTAAATAACTTTCTAGAAACTGATATATACCTAAAACCATGGGCAAAGTATCTCTCCTCACCAGCAAGCTCTATATACAATGAGCGGCTGTTTTCGGAAGCAGGCCTAATTTATGAAAAAAAAGAAGCCGCTTAAATGCTGCTCGTGCTGAGAAGTTGGCGTTTTTGCATCATAATTTACCAATATTAAACTACCAGTACTAAAAATATCGTTTTTTCGTAAAACATTGTCGATTACAGCCTTTCATTACTTATTAATTAGATTACCATTAGTGTTCCAATAAATGATTATAATACTAATTGTCTTTTTTCTGGACTTGTGAAATTACCCGGCAGTGCCGGGTGGGTACCCGGCATTACCCGGTATCCGGCCGGATCCTCAAAAAAGTGCCGGATCCGCCGGATACCGGATCCATGCCGGGTACCCGCCCCATGTCTATTTTATATTACCACCTACGTTTCTAGGGGAAAATTGTTTAGTATCGTGGGCTACGGTGAAAACCCCGTAAAATATTTACAGCTAACAAAAAAGTTTTCTTTTTTTAATCATACCCTGGACTGTAATATTTTAGGCAATATACCTATTTAATGGCATATTAGGTATTTTATTTGATAAAAAAAAAATATCCATTAAACAGCTCGGTAAAGGTCGTTGTATGGCCGGATCCCCTACTAATAAGATACTAGTTTGTGGAATGTTTAATGTGCGTATTTTAATAACTTTTCCTGCATATTTGCGGCTTTTTATGTTTGATATAATCCGGTGCTGTGTGATGCCGGCTTAGAATAGCATCACCCCACATCCTTCCCGCGGGTGTCGTATGAGGCGACTAAGGGACTCGAGAGAATTGGTGTATTACAATTTTTAGGCGACAGGCTGACAACCTGTCACTACAGTAATACACATGTTTTCTGAAACAACCTTGGAAAACAATTCTCAAAAATATCAGACGTGGCGATAGTGGCTGTATTCTTACGGTCGTTATCGCTCTGCCTACCCCGGAAGGGATTTAGGCGTGATATACGTATATAATCCGGTCCCTAATGATAACTTATACGGCGGTAGTTACTCAATATCAGTAGCCTGTGACATTAGGCTACATGGGTCGTTAGACGACTCGAAAAGAGAGAGACAATAGTGCTTACCAATGAATTCGAAGCTAGCGTTGCTGCACCGTACATACGTTACGGTAGTAGGTTTTTCCGCTTGTGACTCTTCAAAATGTTTTCGTGTATCGGTCTCCGTTTCGAATAATTCCTCTAATGGGTTACGTTTTCCAGTGTAAAATGCTACTACGGGACCCTGAAAAATATTATTTCTTGTTCGTAAAAATGCAACAGTAGTTCGTAATGATGAAGAACTAGTGTCCCAGTCCAACATAATCGGAGAGACTAGAGCTCACCAGCTTCGTTGGCTCGGCCACGTAGAGAGGATGGGAGAGGATCGGGGAGCTAAAAAAGCTTACGTGGGTCATCTCACAGGACGGTCTCCAGTGTGGCGCTCCATGTACCCGCTGGAGAGACGTGGTAGAGGCTGACCTGCGCGACCTTCGAGTCAGCAATTGTCAGGAGATTGCGCTAGACAGAGATCAATGGAGACAGCTCGTTTCGGAGGCCAAGATCTTCTTTGGGCCGCTGAGTCAGCGGAGTTAGTTAGTTCGTAATGAGCTCGAGACTTGTTTGCTGTTTTGCCTTTCATTATCCATCATCGTTGGCCTATTACGTCTGTGACAGACGATAGGCAAGACTTATCTGCGTGACGCGAGTGCAGTTTCCTCTCCACAGACACTGCGTTGCCTGGGACGCAATTATGGAAATCGCATGGTGGAGTCGGCGATGTCCATTACAGACAAACACAATAAGTGACATTAAGCTACATAGGCACATGTTGCTGATAGGTAATTAGGTATTTTTACATACTTTAGTCATCTGCCTTAGAGTAAAGATGACTTTTTGTATAATAGCGTCATGGCGTCTTAATTTCTGTATCCTGGTTTCACTTGTATCGTCCTCGAAGAAAATGTACATGTACTTATAGTCATTCACTTCGATTTTCAGTTCAGTTGTGGTTTCACTCACGTGGAAAGTGTTGAAATCGAATGGTGGGAAGGTGTCCTTCAAGTAATTGTAAGGGTGAACAACCTGAAACCAAATAATCTGGTAAAGGTTCGATTGTTTAGAAGAAAAGGTTTCTGCAAATCATCACCTGATCTTCTGTATAACAACACTATAACAGTCACAAAGTTCACTGCCAGACATAGGCCTCCTTCAATTGTTTGGGGTATATTCGTGGTCATTATCATCAAGCGTATGCCAATCCCTGCTTGGATCAGATCTCTATATCGAGGCTTTTAAGCCAGTTTTGTGCATCCACGGTGAACCTGTGCTTTGTGCATCCACGGCGAACCTGTGCAGCTCCGCCATACCACCGGGAAAGCAGCGTATTGGGCACTTTTTTTATATATGTAATAGGCCCGCATTTGTCTGCCATCTCACCTGGTGGTAAGTGGAGATGCAGACGAAGATGGTACATGCTTGCCTAGATAATGCCTATTCACTCGTTCACAACATGGGACAGGGTCTGGTCTGGTGCTCTACAGTCGCAATTTGGTGACTCCCTGAGGCCCCATAAGTGAAGATGATTGTTAGTTCTCCTGTGGTTGATTCTAAACCGGGTCCAGCTTCTTCTGCTGGCATCTTTCTTTCTTTCTTTCTTTTCGTGTGGGACACCGAATCGTCCAACGACCCGATGAACCCTAGTGTCAGAATTTTTCAACCGCCTTCTACAAGTAGCAGGCTTCTGACATGGTTGTGTAACGACCGCCGTCTAAGTGATCATAGACAGCAACCGGGACCTACGGCTTAACGTGCCATCCGAAACACGGAACCATCTTACTTACGGACAATCGGGTGGTTCAGCCCGCAATGTCCTAACCAGACTGGGAACAAATTCACAAAGAGACAAATATCATCTTTGTGAGTGACCCACCGAGAATCGAACCCGGGACCTTCTGCGTCAAAGGCAGTCGCACTACCACTGCGCCACATCGGTCTGCTGGCATCAAAACCTGGCTGCTTCTTAGAAGGGTATGTCACTAGATCTGCGTTCGTTCATTTTATATTCGAGGTGTTTTCCATACTCACAACGGTTAGCATACGGATTTGCAAGCGCAGTGCAAGAGGTTGTATTCACAGGGAATGCTGCTGCCCATTCCCTGGATTAAAAATAGGTTGATGCTATTCGGCCGGCACCACACGGCCAACCCGTCTGATTAGATTGTACTTACCAGGTTCCTTACAATTTTTACTAAGCAGCAATAAGAGACTAACTTTTTTAAAAGACTGCTGAGCATTACAAAACGAAAACAAAATAAATAGTTACCCGTGGAAGAAACTTCACTTTGTTATCCATGAACGCTTGTTTCAAATGATAAAAAGGCGTTTCGTTTGCATCTTTCTTGCTAAAGTCTTCGTATGAGAAGTCTTCTTCTATGAAGAAAATCAAGGTGAAGCTTCGTTTTTGCGCCACACACAGTATGTCGTCAATCTCTTCCACGCTGGTTATGTGCAGAGGATTCGTCTGAGTCCTGACCACTCCGTCAAGCAGACCATCGTCCAAAACAACTAGCGGTATAATATTTTTTTCCAGGGCCAATGATATTGCACACAATGTGCCCATAAACGCAATTGAGATAAACCCCCTGAATTTCAACATTGTTGAAAACTGTAATTCACTTGTTGATTCATAAAGTAAAATAAGTTTGATTTCACAACCAAAGAAAATCAGTAGATTTGCCTATCGACCGACATCAAAACAAAAATATCCTATAATTACTCTTTGATCTGTATTCAAATCTTTAAGGTGTCAAGGTTGACAATGCCATGGAAGCATAGGCCATGCACAGTCCAAAGCAAAGAGCTAAAGAGACTCAATCATTAGAATATTTTTTTCTCAATAATAGGTTTAAGAACTCTATTTCTGAAGTGTTCGTTTTTGGTTCCGTGCATGAAAGTCCAAAACGACTGGTCTAACCACACGTATCATACACTCTCCTCTGTTTTTTGTGTTGCCTGTAAGAGATCGGTTTCAGTGATAAGGCCGCTCACTTAAGTATAAACAATTTAAGCGACAATTTTGTTGTTGTAAAGCTTGTATAGCATTTTTTTACGGGAGGTCATTTACATGACCTTATTGCATCCTATCAGTCTTCGGAGTGTTCTTAATGCCCTGTATGTATGATAAGTGTCGTGTCTTCCAAGATTTACAAAATGACTTAAGTTCCACATGGATGCTAGGTCCAAAAATAGTTGAAACGTACCATGTAGCTAATGAAAACGTTCATTTTGTATCGCTCTACAAAAAAAAGAACTGTTAATGCATTTATTACTGATTTCCATTTGCTTTTTCCCTGTCAAAACTAACCACATTTTCAGCGAATCGCCAGACCATACTCAATAAAGCAAAATTGTACCTAAGTCACGCAACAGTACGCACGCACACTTTAAAAATCGCCATTTTGGCGCTAGCAGTCAAGGAAAGCAAATACGAAAGTACTCGGAACTAAATAATTTATTTCCGAAGTCGCCACTGTGGCCCTGGCAGTCAAGGAAAGCAAATACGAAAGTAAGCAGTACTCTCGTAGGTGGCGCTTCAATTAGGGCCGCAGAACTAGGTGTCATTTATATGGGACAACCTATCCAGTGCGTAGATAACTTCATATCAATGATAGGATATGATAAATGTGCCTTCAGCGGCGTCCATTAGAAAAAGCAATCACTGACGTAGAATAAATACAGACAGCTCCATTTTATAGACATTTTAATCCAAAATAACCTGAGTAAATAACACGCACATGTCAGGTAAAGTGGTAATGGGTTTGACCTTTAGTAAATCGAAATGATGTGTTTGTTACACATCAAAACAACGAAGTAAAAATAGGAACTTATAAACAAACAATCATTGCATACATAAATTCCGTTATTTACCTGCGTGACAAATTGTGACACAATTATTTATAAAATACTTGTTTGTTCAAAACGGATATTCGAAAAATCAAGCTAAGATTAGATTGAGTGTGATCTGACCCCACTAACACTTTCAGGTTTTCTTCCAACCGTACTTCATGTTGTACGGGGAGGTATTCGCGGACCAGCTGGCCCCCCCTTGCGGGCTGCCGGGCCAGAAGGAGTGCCGCGTGGGCCACTGGGTGCCCCCCATCGTCATGAGCGTCTACCTGCTCATCGCGAACATCTTACTTGTCAACCTGCTGATCGCCGTATTCAATAATATTTTCATTGAAGTCAACGGTGTTTCGCATCAGGTTTCTAATAGACGAATCCGTAGAATTGTTTGTTATGCTATTGTTTAGTAGCTTTCTGCACAAAACTTTAAATTTTATTTATTGTATTTTCTATTTTTTTGTACACGCATGCACACACACACACACACGTATGACACAAATACACAGATACATCCTAAAACATGTATCTAAAGATATTATATTGTTACTCTAATAGCTATACATAATACACATTACATACGTAATTTTGTAACCTTTTGCGAGATCAATTTCATACCTTAGGTAAATACTAAGCTAAGTAAAGTCATTTACTATAGAAATGATCTGTATATGGCGGTCGGATGACATTCTCTCTCGCTCTAACGTAATATCTGTTTTTACTCGCACATCGCGGTAACCCAAGCTAAAAATAATAATCAAGTTTGTCGTGGTTTATGTGATGTTTAGTAAACTTTTGTGAAAGTGTAGTTTTATTTTTTTTTAAGAAAAAGTCATTTGAAAGAAAGAATAAAATGGATTCTCGTAAGCAAGGGAAAGTTTTGCGGAGAAACAATGTATCTGCCCTTTCACTCACTTATTTACTGAAGTTCCGTTATTCAAATTTTCTTGCTTAATTAAAAATAAAATTACACATGGCAATCCATTTTGCTGTCACTACCGGAAGCCACGGGCGCCACGGCCGCCAAATAGGTACAGGTCCTTTCATTTTTTCAATCAGGCAGGATACGATACCTATACATGTATATATTTTTTATCATTGCCTTCTTTTATTTCAGTCTCTAGATAGATAATTTTACTTTGTAGCTTTGTGACGCCAATAGACTGTTTTTTTTCGTAATTACGCTAGTGATAATGTAGTTTGATTGTTACTGGTATTTTTGTTAATTGCTCCGTATTATATTTTTGGAGTGTATACTGTAAAAGACTGCGTCGTAGATGGACTTTGGTTATTTTTTATTTCGTATTCACTTTAGCCTATTGAATTTCAAAAATGTCAATGGCAAATGATTGATCTAAACACGATAATATTCCAACATTATTTATATAGGGTTACATTCGATTAAGTTCAAATATTAGAAACTGTGGGTCCTACACATAAAACTGAAGAACTTTCGTCAGAACGTTTATTCGAAATATGAAAGAAAATTTCGACCTCCAATACAAAATGCACTACCATTCGACACAGTCACTTTGTTTAGGAGGTACAAATATGGTTTATTATATTTAGAAAAGAAAAAGACAAAAACTTGTTTAGTTTTATGAGTAGAACACACCGTAAAAATATTTTTACTTAATAAAATGTAACGGTATTAGGAAAATTACTAACTTCCTTTCAAGGTATGAAACTGAACAACTTTCCCCAAGGAACATAGGTCGAAATATGTAAAAAAATTACCCCACATATAACCTTACCCAGTCGGCTGGTACATTTAGTATAAGAGGTCCAAAAACTTTTTTCATATACAGAGCTACGTTCCATGGAGAAAGTTGTTCAGTTTCATTAGCTGGTTCACCCTTTGAAAGGAAGTTAGTATTTTCCTAACATCCTGTATAGTCTAATTATCGCTATTGATACTTCCTTCTCTGTCCTCCAATCGTCACTATTACCCCACAGCACAACCTCATAACGTATTATTTTCTTTTAATTTTTATTTACCTTTTATTTTTCCTGGTTGTCGTAGGTGTTCTTCCAGCCGTACTTCATGCTTTACGGGGAGGTCTTCGCCCCCGAGATTGACCCCCCCTGTGGCATGGGTATCAATGAGGTCAAGTGCGTCACTGGCAAGTGGATTACTCCTATTGCCATGACCATCTATCTGCTGGTCGCCAATATCCTCCTCATCAATCTCCTGATAGCAGTTTTTAATAACATTTTCAATGAAGTCAATGAAGTCTCGCATCAGGTTCTGTTTTTGTTTTGTTTTGATTTTTTTTACTTTTAGTTTTTCATGGAGTCGACTTGTTATTGCGGTTTTTCTGTTAAGTATAAATTTTGGTGTTTGTGTCGATGACGATGTCCACTTTCTTCATACTTACATGCATCAAGCCCTTATCTCTTACGGGATAGACAGAGCGTGAGTGGTCGTAAAAGTACGGTCGCTGTCGCTATGTCTGAAAAATATGTGAAGGCCGTTTCAGAAAATGACAGATTGTTATCCTTTCTCTTGAAATTTGTGAATTTTCTCAATACAAATAAGTATTTTTTACTGATTTAGTTTGACCGTATTTAATACCTACTGTCTTTTCTTAGACTAAACCCATACTATCAATTATATTTATCGTAAACCTCAATCACAATGATATGTCGATTCCATTCGAACCAACCCACATACGATGAACACATTTGATTAAATATTACCCAATAACTTTCTATTTATATACAAAATACATAAAACAAAGCTCATTTGGGGACAAATAGCCAGAAACGAGGGGTACATTTCTTAATGACATTTTTAATCAGATGTGTTCCGAAATTGTACCTACATAGGGTGTAAGAGACGGTGTAACAAAAACTTCGCAGGCGTGATTAGACCATGAGACTAAACAACTTTTTCTATGGGGGTTATGTTGAGAAACGAAAAAATTTTTCGAGTTTCCATACAAAGTCAGTCAGCTCACCGGGAATTTCGTATAAAAGGTCGTTTTTTTATGATTACCAAAATAGCCCCCATAGAAAAAGTTGTTCAGTTTCATGGTCTGATCACGCCTGCAAAGTTTTCGTTTCACCGTTCCTTACACCCTGTATAAACCAATGTTGTCTTTTTAATTTTTTGTTCTGAGCTTTATAAGCAATGTTTAGTATTGTTGCATGTAGATGTATTCAATGTTAGCAAGTGCTAGATTTCGTTTCTAACATTAGCTACTATTTACTGGGTTGTTATCTATAAAAAAGAAATTGTGCTTTCAAATATGGTAAGCAATCTAAAATCTGCTAATGATGTGATAATGTCATGATATATATGACTTTTTATTATTGCCTAAAATGTAACACTTATGCTAGGAAATATATTATAAACACATCATAGAATTGTCTACGATGCTTAATTATTCTATTCCTGAATTGGAATAAAATGTGTAGGTAGTTCTTTTGAAAAGCCTAGGATCGTGCTTGCCCTACCTCCCTTTATCCGCCTATAGCGTGCAATTGACAATAATTGGCATACACAAAAATAAGCACAATAAATACTCAATTACTCATTAGGCGGATCGCACACTTGACGCATGACGGAGCGCAAAAATATCGCAGCGGTCTGTCACTTCCCATACTAAAACCGCTCAACCGCTCAACCTCTGTTGTCGCAACGCTATCGCAGTGTCATCTATTTGGGGAGTGACGTTTCTAGTATGATCTGACAGACCGCTGCTGCGATATTTTTGCGCTCCGTCGTGCGGCAACTGTGCCATCCGCCTTACTAGAGAGAATAGCCGATTCCAAATAACTGCGGCTATTAATCGGGATGACCTACCACAGTGTCACAACCTATTTCTAACCGTCTCATCCTGCACCAGGTATGGATGTTCCAAAGATTCACCGTGGTGATGGAGTATGAGCAGAAGCCCGTTCTTCCACCACCCCTGATAATCTTCTGCCACATCTACCACACGTGCAAGTGGATCACGAGGAACGTCTCCCACCAGCGGTTCCAGTACGACAACGGGCTGAAACTCTTCCTTGAGAAGGAGGATATGGAGCGGCTCTATGACTTTGAAGAGGAATGCGTGGAGGGGTACTTTAGGGAGCAAGTGAGTACTTTTCTATGTTTTTACTTCAAGGCTTTTCAGGGTAGTGATATGGCGAAATAAAAAACATGCAGTTATGGAAAACAAAACCCTACTGATAGGTTAGAAAGTTACCTATATATGAAGATAAGGAAAAATTGACAAAGAACCCGGACCGCGTGGGGTACCGGCCCACTGCTCTACCACTGAGCTATCGACGCACCGGTGGGCCTTCGTTAATTTCTCAATCTCTTGAAGCTCGTCTTGAAGCGACGATCTTAGCGACATCTAATAGTAGTACTTTAGTACTAACTACCTTGTTAGTCCACATTACAGTAAGAATTCAAACCAAAATGATAAAGCTATGCTTTGCATGCTTTTTATAAATCTGCGACAGCAAGTGGTCTTAAAGATAATTTAGACCTTACAGATTTTTACTCGTTTGAGAACATAGCAGACACAATTTTTCCCGCTGTGTGTGTAATTCAAACTGTTTTTCTTTTTCAGGAAGTAAAGCTATCAAATTCGATGGAAGAGAGAGTGAGAAGTACAACTGATAGAGTAGAACATATTACAACCAAAATAGAAGACTTGAATCAAAAAGCTAATTGCCAAATACAATCTGTACAGGTAAAAAATCTTTTGCTGTACATAATCTAGGTACGTAAAAGCAAAGACAAACAATACAAAACAGTCCCTACGGGTGACACGAATGGCATTATTTCTCTGTGCACAGCATCAATATTAATTGTTGTCATAATCGTTTTGGCACAACCCATGTTCAATAAAAAAGAAACTCAGGTAGACGGCTACAATGATATTATATTGTTATTAGCGTGACGGCTGTGCGTGTGTTCGTTTGTACCCCCCGGTGTCACTAGTACCATCGATTAGTACCATTAATGGTACTAGTGATACAGACCTATGTCGCTAGTTGGTACTAGTAAAACTTGGTTGTGTCACTAGTACCATTAAACCATCAATGGTAATAGTGACACTACCAAGTTTTACTCCTGGGTCAGCAGTACCATACTGCTTATGGTTTGTACCCGTGTCACACGTCCGTACCTAGTACTGCGCAGTCTGTAGGCAAAAATATCACTTTATATTTACCAGAACCATACAATTACTTAGGTATATAAGCATAGTAATTCCTGAACAACCAAAGGTTACAAAATGTTTGTTTTGGTTGTTTTCCCTTTTTGCCTTTGTGGGCCCGTTGTTATTTTTTATCATTATTGGGCTATTGTCCATATCTTGAGCAAACATCTCCCCTTTTTTCATATGTATTTAGGACCTGTGCAAACTCCCATCAATCTTTGAAAGCAAAACTTCTATGAAATTATCTTTGGGTATCAAAGAAAACAAAATAATAAATGGTAAAATAACTTTTTCAGAGTGTAGAATTTAGGTTAAGGAAGTTAGAAGACGTAGCGGAACAGACGATGAACCATCTAGCTGTGATCCACCGCTTCATGGCCACGCATCCCTCCCTGGTGAACCGAGGCTCCACAGACACCCTGGGGCCTCCTCCTCCGACCTTCACGGCAGGTGCGTCCAGACTTAGGACGGCCAGTGATCGCTCTGAAGTAAGTATTTTTAAGTGGGTGATTAATTAAATACTAAACATCTTCTGTTAAAACAATCGCTCTAAAATACAACAGACAGACTTAAATTATCGTTTATCAAAATATTGATAATTAGAACACAGCGCACAGAAAATTTTAATAAAAAATATTGTTTTGATATCATCTAAAATCAATCCAAAATACGCAGACAACAGATGTCACGTGTGCGCCGCCCATCGCAAAAGTAATTTTTGCTCGGTGTTGTGAAATAAGGCGTCATACAAAATGTCGTTTCGTAACTAATTTGATCTGTCAGTCAAGTAGGCAGTTACAAAAAACTAGTATAAAATTTTAAGGGCCTTACCATACCAGCTATCTACGCGATAAGCTAGATACGCGTTCAACTCGCCTAAAGCTTCAGCCAAACTGAATCTATTATAAGCATCTGCGTGCAGCTCATATCGCTCGTTATATTCAAACGAGAGTTTTATTAAACATTTTGATATTTTTTGCAAGAGTCAATAACGTCGGCTTTGCCCCTTCGATACGGCTCGTTATAAATTATGGATTAAAGCTGTGAAATTAGTTATTATTTAATTTGCACCATTTAAAACATGAGGAGCAAAAGAAACACAATTTGATTGAAATTGATAGGATATACTAAAGGGAAATAATATTTGCCGATTAAAGTAATTAAACTTTTATAGAAAATCTCAATGTGTATCTGACAATGCTTTGGCCCATGCTTTGACTGTTGCAAGCTGTGTTTTCCACCCAGCATGCCCCTTAATCGACATTGTTTAAGCTAACGACAGACAGAGGGCGTTGCGTGAACGTAGAGTGTGCGTTTCAAGCTTCAAGAATTAATGGAGGAAGAATTGAATTTAGCTACAATATGTTTGCACTACGATAAGTCAGGTTTCTTGAGAGTAAAACATTTAGATCTTATTAGCCAAAGGGTTATTTAGACAAAACGGTAAATTGGAAGCTTTGTAAGGTCATCGAGAATAATCTGAACCACTTTTGAAGGCTTTTTTTAAGACAAAAGAAATTTGACTTCAAAGAAAAAGTTAAAAATGGCAATTTCCAAGAGTTACGCGAATTTACCTTTGACTTATTCAACTTCAACATGCTCGAAGGCCATAACATTCCACTACTGGACATGGGCATCTTCCGATTGAGGGTTTCACACTCATCGCGCTTGTTAAAGCTCGTTCCCTGGGCGATTTTTTTCCTTAGTCGCTTTTTACGACTCCCATGGGGAGAGGTAGTGCCATCATTCACACATCAGAACATTGGGTTTACTACCTTCGTAATAATTGGTATTTTTGAATGAAGCTGCCCTCTGTTTGACGAAAGCTATATGTTGCGAATGTTCAAATTAGAAAAATCATTTCTGTGTTCATTGTATGTTTTGTGTTACCGACAATAGCCCTATTTTTGTGTTAACAGATTTTTTGTTTCTCCTGTGATAACTTGATTTTACTTGAAAATTCTTTCAAGTAAGATCAAGTTACCGAAGGAGTGAGTCAGTCAGTTCATGAGACTTAACAACTTTTCTCAAGGATCATAGGTCGATTTATGAAAGAAGATGTACCTTCCATACAAAATGTAGTAACTACCAGTCAATTCAACTTTGTATGGCAGATTGGGCGGGAATGGTTTTTCATATTTCGACACCAATGTTCTTTGGGGAAGGTTGTTCAGTTTCATTGTCTGATTCACTCCTTAAAATATTTGCAGTTCATATTATACACCTAATATTTTCGGAATCTTTTCTTTATTTGATCGAGTTTAGAAGCACGTCATAATCGCTAACAACGTCACCACGTCGATATTCATCAGCAAGACGAGAGCATAATATATTCCAAAAACGAGTTAACCATTTATCATTCTGAATGATTACAAATGTAATCAGGTATATCTCAATAATGAATAGTAATTCAGTCCTGAAAAAATCCCAAAATATGCGAGGCACGTTCAGTAAAAAAAGGAAAAACAATGGATTATCATCTGTTTTTATATGGAAATATTGCCTCTATACCTGGAGTAGCACGATCAGTACCATACATTAGATACAGACTTTTTTAAATTTATACATTTTTGATTTAAAAACTAGTGATTCAAACACACAGCCTCTGTAAATTCTCTTCGGGCTACGTTCAATAGCTTCATGGTTTATTGCTGATTTTATTTAAAAATCATTTTGGGCCGATCTCACTAGTACCATCGATTCGCACCATTAATGGTGCTAGTGACACAAACTCATGTCGCAAGTATCATTAAAAATAAGACAAGTTTTAGCTTTAATGGAGTGTATGCTCTCGGCTTGCTAAACCCTCGACAAGGTTCTAACTTGGTGACGGACGGCAGGTGCTGTCTGACAGTGACACTGGAGCCGCCCGGTTCGTGGTCCGCCCCGTGAAGGAGGAGGACGAGCACGCGTCGCACGCCTCCGAAGTAAGCATCGTTTGGGTCTTGACAGACAGAATGCTTCCATCGTGCAGCTGTTTTGATCCTTTTGCAATCGGTTCGCTCTCGACCATAGTTCTGTGCCCCGTGCAACAAAATTACAGGCTAAATGCAATGTACATTGCGTACCTAGCGGGCGAGGCATTATAAAACCAGGATTTTTTACCTGCTACGCAATGTACATCGATTTTCACCTGTCGACTTGTAGCTTGTAGTTTCGAAAAACGGGGCACTGAAAATGTTATCTGAGAGAGAATTGACTATGCAAAGCGACTGTCATCCATAAGGTCAAAAGCAATGACATTCCCACTCTTCGACAAACCTCTAGAACTAGAACCACTTCCCAAAAGAATACGACTGAGTTAAACTTATGAGATTCACGGTACTGCATTATTTATGAAAATGCTGGACGATTGAACGTTTTGTATCTGTTAAGACCCTACGTAGACGATCAGTTACGTTTGACAATAATAATTACGGCGATTGATGATGTGCCAACATGCCTTCATCGTCATTTGACTTTATTTGATGTATTACATAACTTTTGCAGACAAGAATCGTGCCTTTTACCACCAAAGCAATGAAACCTAGAATGCAAGTAAGTAAGGCCCGTATTTATAAACCGGATTTATAAGTATAGACCTTAGTTTTGATATTGATAATCGTCATTGATCGTCTCATAATATTTTTTCTGTGTTTGAACAACTATTTGAAAAGGATTTAAGTTATCTTTATTCAATTTCTCAATTGTCTTGCTTAACGTTCCGGGGTCAGTCAGGATGTGGAAACCGTGTCATGTGTAAAATTGCTCACTCAGTATCTGAAGCTCAACTTCTGAAACGTTTGTGCTAAATCTGCTACTTATTATGCTTGTATCAAACACACGTTCTATTTGACTTTTCAATTCTGGCATACGCTCCAAAATTCAATCATGTTTTTTACTACAAAAACATCAATTACTTAAAAGAAATTTAAAAACGTATACACATACGTTTTTAAATTTCTTTAAAACCACACGGTTACACCAGTCGTTTTTGGACTTTAAAACACGACCGAAAACGAACGTTGCAGAAATTGAGCTAATTTACATTTTTTTTTATTGCGATTGATCGTGTCATTCTTCTAGGTCTAGTCTCTAATCAAAATTCTACCCACAGCTGGCAAACAAGCAGCGTGGTAACGATTGCCAAATATTTAAGTTGAAATCACCTAAATTGGCATAACAGACAGAGTACCGCCCGAGAGACTTACAAAAAAGGCAAAATAAATGTCCATAAAATATATATAAATTTTCCTCAATCTTTTCTATCTAACTGAAATGTTACGTAAAGTTTCAAGATGGCCGCTTAAATGGACTTTCGCAATTTTAATGTAAAGGTACTCCAACAAAACTCTAAAGCAAGGCTATCAAATCCAGATGATATTACACATTATCAAATATTTTTACTTACATAATAGTTTGGTTTCATGATCTTGCTATTTTCTAATTAATATTATGTGATCTGTTCTGTGTTTTCATTGGCAGCAACACTGACTGACCGTCGTTTTATCGTCCATGCGTTTTATATTGTGTGTTTGACGTTTTTTGTTCGCAATGTGTACTTTTGTTTGTCACAGCCGTGGTCACAGCATACAATTATTTGTGTTGTTATTTTATGCTGCTTGTGTATGTTCAATGTCTATTTAAATGTGATAGTTACTACATACATAAATTAATTTCAAGTGCACAATTCTTTTTCAAAAATTAAAAAACATGAATATAACCATGCCTTTAAAATGTTTACAAAAGTTGTCCCATGGTAGCTTGCTAAAGGGCTATCGTACCTTTTGCCATCAAACGACGACATGTCAAAGCCTCTTAGCAAATACAGAAGTATGTTCCAATTATATTTTATTTAAAATGTCCATCCAAAACAATACGAAACCGTGAACACATTCCCAAGGCTCAAAGAGAATTTATAATTGAAAGATTAAATATTAATAATGAATCAAAATAGCTGGTAAGAACAGAAGGGATTAATTGCTAAAGCAATTTTCAGTTAATTTAAAAGAAGATGAAAATATATATATACATATATATAATAAGTATTTAAAATTAAATATTAAAACACGAATGTTTTTCTTGCAACGCTCTCCTGTAAAATTCACAAAATGACAGTTAAGCCTTTGTAGTACTGGATACGTCTCGACTCATGAGACGTGGACACGCTATATTTTTAAAAAATAAGTTATAATATATGAATGAACTTTTTAGGATGAGATGCCGCAATCGGGCCCAGAAGCAGCAGCAGAGAAGGAGCCTGAACATGACTCCATCTCCACATCCTCGGGGGGCAGTGCAGCAGGTCCTGAAGTGACCATCATCAGGACTCAACCACCTGCCACGCCTGCCAGACAAAGGTCTTCGGATAGTGCGAGGACCGAGCCTAGCGATGATAAGAAAGGTAAAGTCCTCTTTACATTTTTACGCAAAACATTTTTGCAGAAAAAATCGGATGGCCAGCATTCTTTACATTCTTCTTTTGTTCTTGTTGTCTGTAGTTGTTACTTTTGTGCAATAAAGTGTTTTAACTAACTTTTTTAAACTTCCCATTGATTTCACAGTACCGTCAAGTACGGATGACGCGTTCTTGCCAGAAGTCAGAACTTCTGACGCACCAGCATCAGACATCCAGAGTCTTCGAGCTCGCACAACCTCGGCGGGTACCAGGCGCACAGCCAACACCAGAAGGTATGTGGCTTTACTCCTGTAGTGGTCTGATGTCTTGTTCGATCGTCTGATTATTGCGAACGTTTTGATACTTCGATTATCAATGTTTCGGTAACTGAAACTGAGTTCGTAATATACAGAAACTGGAAACACACTTCACACATGGAACCATATAGAGTGAATAACATAAATTACCGACCGACTAAGTCAATTTGTATGGGAGGACCAAAATTTTTTTTCATATTCCGACCTATGTTCCATGGGGAAAGTTGTTCAGTTTCATGAGCTGGTTCATCCCTTGCAAGGAATGCATCATTTTACCGGTCACCCTATATACAAAGAATCATAAAAGTAAATCTTACCATGCCAAAGCGTATAAAAAGCTTTGCATGAAAAATCTTATAGCAGACGTTTGAAATTCATAAATTCATTTCTTAAACATGCAAATCTCATTCAATGACTAATGCATAATTTATTTAGAGACTTACAGTGAAGATCATGAGACTGTAGATACATCTTACGATGTGCAATATATTATCTAGATGACGTCATCTTCACTACACTGACTGATTTTCAAGCATGTAGCCAACGCATGTAGCCAAGGAAGTCCGTTTTAGAAAATGAAACTGGTAAAAAAAAAATCTTCTTCACTTATATTCAAGACGTAAGTTATCATGGGTGTTAAAATTGGTAAAAATCAGGAATATTATGGATATGGAATTTCGGTTACGGATTCGGATGCATTTATAATGGAAAAACATAATTCCGGATTTCGATACAGGGATATAAAAATATTTCTAATAGTTTCGGATAGTTTCGGTTACGGACATTAACTCTCGAAACAAAACTTTTCCTAAAGTTTACAGTGAAGTTTACGGACATATTTTAATGTGGAATACAATGATAGTTTCGTCGTAGGTACAAAAAACTATGTTCAAAATTTAGATTCTTTCCGTTACATCCTGTGTATACTGGCAGATAACTTGTTTTTATATTTGTTCATGGCATGAAATTGGGATTCTGATTTTTTTTTTTACGAAACTGAATGTGATGTGAATCTTGGTGAAAAGCACAGGGACACCGGCCTGTGTATGCAGCTCGTATGCATGCGTAAACGTGACCACAGGCGTATCTTGTGATGTATTGGAGACGGCACACCGTTTGCGTTGCGTAGCGCGTTGCGTAGTGCAGAAAACGGTTTGCCGTCTCTCATACAATACCATACACTACAAGGAACGCGCGTGACCACGTTCACAAACGCATACTTGCTGCATTTACAGACCGGTGTGCTTTGTCCTTCAACCTACCTTGTGCCAATCTGTTCATGTGTTTCAAAGATTCTCGGTGTAAAATTTTCGATTGGTCTTACTATTTATGATGTGGGCTTCCAGTTCTTTTGGCTACGTGGCTGAATCATCGGCATGTCATATGTTTTCGTTAGATTCAGTATATCAGCCATCACATCAAACTTTGAGATTTCATTTCATTTGCTCAATTGGATTGTGAAAACCAAATTAATCGTATCATGTCCATGATTATTTTGAATTCATTGTTTTATTATTTTTCTTGCATCGGTTAGGAGACGATTGTGGAAACAGTAAGTCAATTAGTGTCATTTGCGACTGGCTTGGCTTGTACATTATTTTCATGTTGCTCTTTGTAATTTATTTCTATAAGATAAGCTGTAGATGTTGTTTCACCACCAATCAGCTTTAGAATTTTTTCTTGTTCTGATAAAATGATTTCGATTAATTAGCCAAACAACACCTTGTACTAGATTCACTTTTTAATTTCATACCCAACCGCTTTCGCTTAAATAAGCATCATCTGGCCCGTTCTCAGGATATATCTTCTACAACATGTGGAAGATTCCTTCGCGATCTAAACCTGGCATTTTACGCCTCTATTACACCCAAAAAATGTTTCGCGCATAAATCTGACTAAGTCCAAATGAACAAACGTAGTGGTGTTTATGAGTTATCGTGAAATGACTGTAGCAAAGAAGGCAGATCCTTCTCAGTCAGTCTTGTACCTACGTACCCCTGAGGATCCTTATAAAACGGTTGTTAATGAGAATAAAAAGTGGATTTAGTACAAGGTGTTGTTTGTTTACAATAATGACACCTTGGCTTTAACAAAATACATGCATAATAATACCACGTATCTACACAGCATTTTTTATAAGTACGCCAACAAATTAAACTTAGTTAGATGCGTAATGATTGTATTTCATGATGATTTTGCAAACAGCCTTTATTCAATGTGCGGCAATTTTGTCTGTATTTTTCTATAACTACGTATTTTACACGTTGCAACTTTATGAACTAATCAAAATCTCTTTAATGAAAAATATTGTCAATTTGTATTTTAACTTTTTATTACACACACATTTTATTATACTTATTGTAAAAAACTGTACTTCTACTTTCACAAGTTCCTTTATCTTAATTTTTCTATGCCATGTACTTACTTGACATGATTTTAAATCCACTAACGTTGACTAAAATTATAATCACAAAAAGCTTCATACAATAAATTTTCATCAGGTAAGGTTTTTTTATATTTATTTATAACAAAAAAAGCAGTGCTTCTTTGTAATAAAATGTGTTGAATATACCAGGAGATCAGAAGGCGGCAATGAGTGTGGCATGGGCGGTCACCACTCCGCGCAACACTTGGCGCCAAGACGACAACTCAGCCAGACACATTCCGAGCCCGACAATTCCGGGGTCGATGCTGTTTCACTGCACAACTCACAGACTGGTAAGAGCCGATGAATATAGATGTAAGGGGCAGCTGCTGCAGGCTCTCCGAAATTTTTGTATATTTATTTTACAAAAGTATTAAAC
The DNA here is from genome assembly GCA_029255805.1 of Keiferia lycopersicella. Taxonomy (NCBI): domain Eukaryota; kingdom Metazoa; phylum Arthropoda; class Insecta; order Lepidoptera; family Gelechiidae; genus Keiferia; species Keiferia lycopersicella. The sequence continues at coordinate 14,811,704 of JARACZ010000005.1, read as the reverse complement.
ATTATATTTGCCCTTTTTTAAGTCTAAATTAGTCATTGTAAAAAAGAGAAAAATGTAGGACACATTTTTCTATTTCTTATAACAATTTGATTAATAGTGTTCATTACTCATAGGGACCATACAACCCCCCGGTGTCACTAGTACCATCGATAAGTACCACAAATGGTACTAGTGACACCGATTTATGTCACTAGTAGCATTGATGCTGCTAGCGACATAAATCGGTTTAGAGAAATACCTACCTACTTAGTGCTAATATGTATGATGACTTGATGAGAAAAATATTTTAGGAAACTACAATTATTTTTTGACTTCTCATAATACTTACAAGCAATTAGCTGAGCGTTTGTATTGTGTCGATTTTTTTGTCGTCCTCCTTACTAGGGGAAAGGTGTTCAGTTTCATAGTCTGTATGCCCACCCAGACTATTAATAATTCTTTCAATCAACATGTGTGCAAACTGCAAGTTACTCGCCACTACCACAATCACTACATAGTGTGAAGCAAAGTCACTCCCCGCATTCTTAAACTACCCAACAGAACTTGATGAGGTTTTTTAAAGATAGAGGAATTCAAGAGGAAAGTTTATATAATAACATCTACACTGGAAAGTAATTCCCAATTCTCAATCAGGCTCATGTCAAAAAATTAACAGATTATTCATCTATCTAACTTACATTTCACCTACATAAGAGATCCACTATGGATTCTTAATCAGAACCTCAATCAGGCTGGGAGGCGACGGGCGGCGCGGCGGGCATCAGCTCCGGCCGGTCCAGGGTCGGCGGCGCGCCCAGGTCGCTGCTGCTGGCCATGCATGAGTACACCAGCATCACAGATGAGCTGGAAACCGTGTATGGGTTGTTCTCGCCACCGCATACTCCAAGGTAAGAATAATACCAGACGTTTGTTGCTGTGTGATGCCGGCTTAGAATAGCATCCTTCCCGCGGGTGTCGTAAGAGGCAACTAAGGGACTCGAGGGTTTCACGAGTATTACCTTGTCTGCCATGGTGACAACGACCGTAATTTTACGATCGTTAACGCTCTGCCTACCCCGCAAGGGATAAAGGCGTGATGTGTGTGTGTGTGTGTGTGTGTGTGTGTGTGTGTGTGTGTGTGTGTGTATGTTTTCTGAAACAACCTTGGAAAACAATTCTCAAAAATGTCAGACGTGGCGATAGCGACCATATTCTTACGGCCGTTAACGCTCTGTCTATCTCGCAAGGCGTGATGTATGTATGTATGTATTTTGGCATGTGAAGACAGAACTAGATAGAAGAAGGCGGTGAGTTCCTAAACTTCCAGTGTCTGATGAGGGTTGGGTGACGTATTGCTCTACCCTCTGAACATGGTTGAATTCGTGCATTTGAGGACGATAATAAATTGAAGTCAATGACGTTACCATAGTCCAACTTGGCAAATTCCGCTCAATTCCTAGGAATTCAACTGAAATTCCTGATTCTGCCATATCTTGCGGTATATGTGTGGATATTTTAGAATTCAAAGCATGGCGCCTGCCTATTTACTACACTAGGGTGAGAAATTGGCGTTTACATCCCTATAACCGTTATTTAGGATCGTTACGTTCAATTTGGGGAAAGTGAACCTTTTCCGTGTACAGGTGTGAATCGTATTTTTTCTTTATGTGACGCCCAAAGACGTTGATAGTCATTTCAAATTGTTTTATTATGCAGGTAATCGAGAAACGATCAGGCCGGAAGGATTTTTTGCACACTTTGTGTGGACTTTTTAAACGCTTCCTTTTTTAATAGATAGAGTTGTTCAATGGGAAGGTCCATAAATATATAATACAGGCTGAAAAAACGTTTTAACCTACGAATAAAACCATTGCAGCTAAACCGCAGGTCGAGCCCATACTAAAATAGTACATTGGACACGCGATAACAAAAAACCGATTGTACAACGACGGTGTAGTTTGAAGCGCGAAGCGCAGCTGAGGGCAGCAATACACACGAGTTTGCAATCGAATTTTTTTCTGAGTGATACATAGTGCTTTATACTACACCTGCAAGAATAAAAACACTGCAATACTAATAGAAGAACGGTTCTAAAAACCTAAAAAATTACATAAAAAATCCATTATGCGAATTCGCCCAGTATTGTTTTTTTTTATAATATCGTAAGTACAAAGCAAAGGCAATAAGTCCATTCAGCCAAGACTTTTGCCTTCAAAAATATATTCGACTTACGTAACTTAAGAGGTCTTAACTTAACTAAGAACGTAACGTAAGAACTTAACGTAAGAGGTCAATCGTCGAATCCAACTCGGCTGGGCAGCGTTCGGGAAGCTACGTAACATCTTCTCTTCTCAACAACTACCGCAGTGCCTCAAGACAAAAGTCTGGGATCAGTGCGTGTTGCCAGTGATGACTTACGGAGTTGAGACGTGGCCGCTAACAATGGGCCTCATAAGAAGGCTCAAGGTCACTCAAAGGGCAATGGAAAGGGCTATGCTCGGAGTTTCTCTCCGCGATCGAATCAGAAATGAGGAAATCCGGAGAAGAACCAAAGCCACCGACATAGCTCGAAGGATTGCGCAACTCAAGTGGCAGTGGGCGGGGCATATTGCTCGTAGGACCGATGGCCGCTGGGGCCGGAAAGTTCTCGAGTGGCGGCCACGGACCGGTAGACGCAGCGTAGGTAGGCCTCCCACAAGGTGGACCGACGATCTGGTGAAGGTCGCGGGAAGCCGCTGGATGCGGGTGGCGCTGGACCGATCATCGTGGAGATCCTTGGGGGAGGCCTATGTCCTGCAGTGGACGTCTATCGGCTGAGACGACGACGACGTAACTTTGACAGTTACATCTTTTCTACCATAGGGAGGAAAGTAATTCGTATGGGTTATTCCTTCACGCTAATTTGAAACATGAACAATGACTAACATTCCACTCTACGATTTATAAAGCTATAGAGAATTTTCTATGTAGGTATAGTATAAAGTAAATTTATCTATCCAGGACGCCCATCACGTCCCGTCTTCTCTCCCCCGCTCGAGCCGCGTCCCCTTCAGCCAGACGCCGGCACGCCAGCGAGATGTCCAACCCTGAGTTCGCGCTGTACATGGAGAAGGAGCATCTGCGAGGGGCTGAGGAAGACGACTACATCATCATGGAGAATTTGATCCAGCGGCGGTAAATATTGATCCATCACATCATAATTCGTGGTTGTGGGTAAAGATCCATTTACAAAATAATGTTGGTAAGATTTCAGAACTAATTTTGTTTGGACCTATTGCACTTTTATGTCCAAAGCACTCAATGCCATACCTATATATGTATCTGCTTGTGTTGGACCTAGGAGAGAAGGGAACTAGGAATAGGAATAGAAAAGAATTTGGTGAAAGTAGGAGAGTAACACAGGTAGTAGGATACTACTGACTGGAAGGTCGACAAAGACAGTTGGAACTCAAGAAGCCGGGGTCGCATACCCGTATACTACATCACAGCCCTCGATCCAAAGGCTGAGATGAGTTCCCCTGGCTGAATGTATCTGATATGTTTATAGCTACAACAATGTTTTGCTGAACTAATCCAAAGCACCCATGTCCATACAAAAAATCACCTTTCAAATCATTTTGTGGTTGTCAATAACATCGTGCTAAGCCGCGACTCAATGAGATGACAACCTTCTGACTGTCGACTGTAGCATGATCCAGGATACGATGGACAGATACGACGAGGAGGCCGAGGCGGAGGGCCAGGAGGCGATGGAAGCCGCTGGTGGAATCAGCATCAGCGTCAGCGTCAACGCTGGAGACCAGCATCCGCAGATGGTGCAGCCCCAGAGCTCTGTGCTGCTGACGGTGGATAGAGCTGATGGAAGAAGACTGATGCATCAGAGGTACACAATTTTGTCAATATAAGTTAAAGTTGAACTTGTGAATTGTATTGAATAAATAAATATTAAGAGTAACGTGTAAAAAAGGTCAATACTGCTGAATCATTTTCTATAGTTATAAAAACAAAATTTGTTTTGATGTTTTGATGAATGAGCGAGGACATTTAATGCAGATGGGAAGCATGCTTCGTACCTGCACCATCTAGATTATTAATTGCCGTATTTGTGTGCGTTATCTCTCTCTCTTTTCGTTTTGGAGAATGAGTCGCCCAACGTGAAAAAAGAGAGAGATAACACACACAAGTATGGCAAACGCGCACTCTTGAGATAAAAGGTCTCACATGATCATTCATCAATAATTTTTACAGGCATTCCTTGAGGAGATCGTCAGCTATAGACAGCAGCCAGCTGCCGTCTCCAATGCAGCCACTCCTTGGAGACGACGAGTGCGGTGGAGTACTTCTGCCTGTGCCGAGGCAGCCTTCAGGTGGGTTTGTGCTTATTCATTAAGAAAGCATGTAAAAAAGTTTTACAAGTAGAAAAAGCTTATAATATTATTAATACAGCTTTGGATCGTGTTCTGCTTTTATCTTTACATGTTTTCCGATTACATTCCATCGATCGTTATGATATTTTAGCAAAATATAACTTGTGTATCTACCTGGGATTTTTGCTAGATCTAATCCTCTCCATTTGTAATCGCCCATAATATTGGATAACTCAATAATCATCGTAAAGGTCATAATAGAAATAGTTATCAAGCTACGACATAATGCTAACCAGCTAGAAAATCCTCACTAACCAACTAACAACAAACCCTTGCAGCTGAGACGAATGCGTCCAGCGACATGTCTCTCTCGCACATGGTCAGCGAGAACCTCCCCCCGCGCCCCTCCATAGTGCTGGACTCCTCGCAGCTGCCGAGGCAGAGGTCTGCTGAGCAGCCTCCGCAGCCACACACTCCGACACCAGCTAGGCCTGAGACGATGTGCTGAGATGCGGGTTGGTACAGGCGTTCATTCTGGAGTCGATGCATGAATAGATGCAGGGTTTCGTCAGCTTTTAACTCTTCAAATCCGGTAGGTGAACGAGGCATCAGTTTCTGCGCTATTACCCCATCATCCCTTGGTGTAAGCTGATGTGCAGAGGTACGGATTAACTTTACTCGCCAGTCATGTTTTTTAAATAATGCATGGAAGATGAAGGTAGCTGAAGGAATAACACCGTGCGACGCGTGATTCAAATAATATCCTACTAATAAAAATTTGTACGCCTGTGAGACCACGTCAGTCAAAGGTTGACCATGTCATTCATTAGGTTTGTAAGTATTATTTAATATCTACCTATTCGCTAATACTTTCTTTTTCATTCCTTCAGAATTTGATATCAACGCCCGAATAGACTATGAAGATGACGACATATTTATAGAAAAGGACGGGCAGCTGGCTTACAAACTTCCAGAAGAACAAAGCTCTAGACAAAGGTCAGGGTCTAAAACACTAAAAGAGGATCTTGGACACAGTTCAAGATCCAGATCTGGTTCTAAGAACCTCAAAGAGGACCTTGGAAGTTTAAGACCAAGGTCAGGATCGAAGACGCTTAGAGATGAACTAGGAGCTAGTCTTAAAAAGCTCAAAGAAGAGCTAGACGCAGGCTCTAAGAAACTAAGAGTAGAACTTGGCTTAGGACCTAAGAAGCCGAAAGAGGACTTAGGTTTAGGACTGAAGAAGCTGAAGGAAGAATTAGATGCAGGGCCTAAGAAGCCAAAGGAAGACCTGAGTGCAGCACTTAAGAAACTTAAGGAGGACCTGGATGCAGGGAGTAGTAAGAAGCAGAAAGAGGAAGCTTCAGGATCTAAGAAACAGAAGGAGTGCTGACGTAATATTGAATAAACATGCATATATATCACGCCTTTATCCCTTGCGGGCTGGCAGAGCGTTCACGACCGTAAAAATACGTTCGCTATCGTAAGGTCGCTATATTGAATAAAGAACACCAAAAATTAATATTAATCTTAAAAGTAGAATTTTGAGACAAAACTTTTCTCGTTTTTGTTGTCAAGGCCATTTTGAAACCCCTTTTCGATGTTAAACTAAATAACTTTCTTGACAACGTACCTTGAGTCTTTAAGCACTGTTAATATAGCCTGTAAAGTCGTGTTATGATGAGCAATATCCTATGAGAAACTATCCACTTTCCCATTGGAAACTAAATCATATAGATAGCGCGCTCCAGATGATGTAATGTTATCTCTTTAATTGAACCTACAGTATGCACTAAAATGATTATGCTAATCACCTGGAACGTGACATCTATATTTTCATTTATACTACACCGAAAGTGCCCAATAAGAGGTTTTCTTTCTGAGAATAAAAAAGGAACTAGTATTCCAAGAACTCGATAGATGGCGTTGAACTGACTATGTTACTAGATTCCAGTGTAAATTTTAAAGCCAATAGGTAAAAAAAACATTGCAACACTGACTGACAGTCTGGCATGGACTGACACTTTCGTTCTAAATGAGTCCGCGTCCAAGTTTCAAAAAAATAAATATTACGTTCCGTTTTTTGCGGTAACATACCAAGCACAGCGCCATCTATCCAATGACTAGGATATTAATTTAAAAAAACAGAAAATTCCATAATCACCAAGTGATTGAGATGGTATCATCCAATCATAATATATTTATTTTAAAATGGCAATATTAAACAGTGTCTTCTATCTTTCTGAATGACGTACTTATAGACTGAACCAACGCTATTCTAAAACTAACCATATCGACACTTCAAAATTATATAACTAGAATTTTATTCTTGATTGCAGGGAGAAGGTAGACGATGTCTTCTATATTTCTTTAACTTTATCATTACATACCTCATTTTATTAATAAATTTTTAAATAAAAATATATTTTTCTATTCTTCCTCGTGGATTTACCTTCTCCACTGAAAATCTACTTAGGTAACTTCTAGGATTCATGTACGCTGTATATTACGCTCCAAGTATTTTAACTTTAGATCCATGGTCCAAAGCATGTCGTTTCATATTTAAATCTAATGTTTATGTAGTAAAGTACTTAGAAATAGTGCTCTCGATTTCACAGGACTTTAAAAAAACTACATAATATTACTTTATAGTGTAAATAAAGAGTAAACATTACCTACAAAAATTTTAATTATTTAAATTTCTTGGTCATGTCAAAGATTCCTAAGATGAATGCTTTAGAAAATGTGAATTGTTCTGCAAATAAACAGAATATTGAGGTTCAGATGTTATAATAAGAATCATGGATGAGTAACATTCAGTGGATTGATATGGCACTTCAGCAAATGTAGTAATACTCCCCTCTAATGCAGGCACTCTCTGCCAGGGTAGAATACAATTGACCTGTCATCGGGTGTAATTTTTTACCGACTTCAAAAGAAAGGACGTTCTCAGTTTGACCTGTACTGTATGTATGTATGAATGAATGTTTGCCCGCGATTATCTCGCGTTTGGATAAACCGATTTTGATGCGGTTATCAGAAAAGTATTTGTCAGACTTGGGAGAAGGTATTAGGCATATTAACTGACAAAAAAATGAGATTTTTTTTTTTTATTTATTAAACTTTATGCACTAAATGTGTACATGGGCGGACTTAATGCCAATGGCATTATCTACCAGTCTACCTTAGGGCATGTGGAAATGTACGGCAGGTGCAAAAATCGAAATTACATAATTTAATTCATGAAAGAATAATATATAAATCCTATAAACACTTAAATAATACATAAATATTACTTATACTAAATATAATATATAGAATATTATATATTATATATATAATATTATATAGAATAATATATAGAATATACATATACCTCACATACGGCACTATGAAAATGTTAAACGAATAAGCTTCAGATCTACCTTCACATTTTGAAATAAATAAAAGTGACATTTGACAAATATTATGGGTGTTCTATCTATTTTGCCAAGGTAACTGTAACGACCGCAAGATTCTTACTTTTATACGTCCTTTCAGGTCGGTTCTCTTTTAAAGAAAGTTATTATTGGCTAGAATGTCTATAAAAAATTAATCAATAAAATATTTATATTTATGTACCTATATGGGAGGCCTATATCCAGCAGTGGGCTGATATAGGCTGATGTGATGATGGTGATGATTCTATTAAAGCTGGTATCAATCCACTCATTTTACACATCCACGTAAGAACTAAGTGGAAAGACAATTGACAATACAATAATAAGTGCTCATGATGTAAATATTGTTGCCAGACGGTTAAAAAAAGGTTAAACTTAAAGTTGGTACTCAGGTTGTATGAAGTACTTGTAGATTTATTTTAGAGTAGTACATTTTGTTGTAACATATAGCAAACATAAAATAGTAGTTTTTATGACGAGGGACTAAAGTGATATATTTAAAGCGAGGGCGTTATTTTGAATCACGAGCGAAACGAAGGAGTAGTAGTAGTAGAATCCTGAGTAAAACTGGGGTCGCCCGAGGATAAATAACTTTAGGCCCGAGTTATATCTACGTAATACTTTTCATCCCCCTCTATGAGAAATACAACAAATACCTTGCTATAGTCCATTGCTATAGTTAACACATGGATTTTTAAAATCGACTTCCACGTAGGCAGATCCGCGGGCTGGGTGCCTAGTAGTTTATAGATATAATCTGTGGAATGATACTTAATTTATAAACAGTGTAGATTCCAGACTGAAAGGCTCCAAAAAATGAAAGATTTATACTTCATTCTACACGACTTCTTCTTCTTCTTCTTTTCGTGTGGGCCACCGAGTCGCCCAACGACCCGATGAACCCTAGTGTCTGAATTTTTCAACCGCCTTCTACAAGTAGCAGGCTTCTGACTACACGACTCATCATAAGTCATGACCAGCGTAACTGTCACTACTACGGGCCCATACGAGAGTACGAGCATTGGGGTCAAGTTACGCTGGCTGCGACACTATCTAAACGAATGAACTATATAGGTTGTTAGGATGAGTGCTAAGTTACTTTTAAGAGGTGAACCTGCCCTTGAAACTGAACAACTTTCCCTCCTCCTGCCACCCATACAAAATGTAGGTATAAGCTAGAGGAGATAAAAAATGAGGCCGCCACTTTCTTCGGGATCAGTCAAATCTGACAGATAACATTTAACTATGGCAACAATTTTACAAACAAAAATTTTAGTTTCATTTTATTTAACTTCTACTCTTTCTAAGCTAAGCTAAGCCAAGCTATACCAGCCTACTGAGTCAGATTGTGTGTGAGGTCTAAAATTCTTTACATATTTCATATAAAGTTGTTCCTGTCAGAGAACGGGATAAGGCAAGGAGAAATAAAGTTGTTCAGTTTCCCGCACTGGTTCATACCTCGAAAGGAACTTTATTACCCTGTAAGTATAATGTTTTTAAACCGGTTATTTGTTGTTTAAACCATGTTATTGTAAATAAATTATTGAATATAGCAACATCAAAACCCAATGAATTAATGTAGAATATATGTTACAGTCAATACTCATAACCAGTCAAAACCTATATTCACCTATTAAAGCAGGCAATTTCCATTTTGACTGAAGGTGTCTCTCGCAGCGGAGCGCAGTGAGTTTTGACTGGGCACGTCGATCAATATGGATTTGACTGGTTTTAACAGATAAACGCAGGCAAAACTTTTTGACTGGTTATGAGTTTTGATTGGTTATGAGTTTGACTGTAACATATTTATATCATGAATAAGATTTATGTATTTTTCGTAAATGAAATAATGTAAAGAGTGAGAAAATATGTTGTTTTGTACCGACTTGAAATTGTATAGCCGATTGCTTTCAATCATTGCAATGTGTCAATACTATACCAAGATAACAAGACCATCGTATGAGTGAATCACATTAAAATTGGCTTTGAGAAACATTTCTTTAAGTATACGACTGCCCCAACCAAAGAAGGAGTGTAAAGTTTTTTAGGCTTTTGATCAAATATCTAATATGTACCTGAACCCTTGAACTAGTTTGCCGGCAGCCTCTCCATAACTGCCGTAACACTATAGATGTTGGCAAAATAAGGCTTACTACTCTAACGAGTACTTGACGCAAAAACCTGTTCATTAATCCGAATTGATTGATAGTATAAATTATATGCAAAATGTACCTACATTTTACCCTACTGTATTAACTTATTCTTATTAAGTACCTAGTATACTTAGTACGTTGACTTGTAAATACCTATTTATCAATAAATAAAGGAATGAATGAATACGTCTCGGATGTAGATGTGACGTCATCAAATAATAAAAACATGGTAACATGACGATACACTCCCTCTACTGATATTTTCCTAGTTTCAACCAAATATGAGCTGTAAAAATATTAGCTGCAAATACTTTAAAGGGGTGAATCAGCCCATGAAACTGAACAACTTTCCTCAAGGAACATAGGTCGAAATATGAGAAAATTTTTTGAACCTTCCAAACAAATTGTGTTGTTCGGTCGGTAGTTTTGTATGGGAGGACCAAATTATTATTTTTTTTAATATTTAGACCTATGTTTCTCGGAGAAAGTTGTTCAGTTTCATGGGCTGATTCCCCTTAAAATATTTGCAGCTAATATTTTTACACCCTGTATACATGCGAACTCTGTTGGTCTAGTTACCTTGGTTGCGTTCAATCAGATGCGTAATGCACAATCTTTTAATAATTTTGAAGTCTTCAATATTTTTATCTTAGCACAATGTTTTTCAATCGTATATTGTCATTTTGATTGTCTACACTTTTTTTAATATCCAGAGTGATATGATAGGACCTACCTACCTACTTCGTCTGTGTTATATAAACTTATGTACAATGATACAATAAATATATTTGTGATATTAATATGATTGTATTTCTTACCTATCGTAAGACCACTGATCTCGCAATGGCCCATGAGAGTGGACCCATTGTACTTAAAACCCCTTCGGAGCATAATGTGCAAAACGCAAAATGAACACGGAACAAATTGCAAAATGTACAATACACAAAATCCCTCCGGACCCGTGGCCCCACCGGCAATCTTTTCCGGGTTTTTCAGTCTTGGCCCCACTTCTTTGTGAGGCCAAGCGCAAAATGACTACAACACGCAAAATGAACAAATCGCAAAATGTACAAAGAAGGCCTAAAGCCTCATACATGGCGTTGCGAAATTTCATTAAAATCCTTAAGTAAGTACCTGAGTTAATAATTTTATCCGTTTGGAGCGGGCCTGTAAAGATATCTCCTTTGCTGACTGTACCTACTTTCTTTCGTTGTAGGTTTATCAAAACCACTTAATATCAACAAGGAGTATGATAGGTTTTAGAAGGAATTCTCTTTTTCACATCTGGTACGATCTGGCACTTGAGATTTTCCGCTGTCTAATAACAAATGAATAATGTCAGTGCCAACTGGCAATGTAGAGTTAAATATTTTCTCACCTGTGAACTCCTCTGGCTTAGTTGTACATTTTGCGATTTGTACATTTTGCGATTTGTACATTTTGCGATTTGTACATTTTGCGATTTGTTCATTTTGAGTGTCGTGTTCATTTTGCGTTTTGTACATTATGCTACGAAGGGCTTAAACCCTTACGTTATGCAGAGAATAGAATGAAATGCACATAGAGAATTTATTACTAAAATACAAGCAATTTAAGCGTCAATAAATTACAATATCTGTCTAAAAAAAACCAACGTCAAAAAACAATAAAAATATAAGATGTTAAAATTTTAGCTACAAATGTTTTAAGGGATGAAACAGCCCATGAAACCGAACAACTTTCCCCAAGAAACATATAGGTCGAAATATGAAAAAAAAAAACATTTTACAAATTGACTTGGTCGGTAGGTCATTTTGTATGGGAGGTCCAAAATATTTTTTTCATAGTTCGACTTATGTTCCTTTGGGAAAGTTCTTCAATTTCATGGGCTGATTCACCCCTTAAAATTTATGCAGCTATTTTTTTTACACCCTGTATAAATTAATCATCGGACATGGAATGAGAGGAATGAGCTCCTGCACAAACGGAGCACGGGTGCAAAGAATCGCAAGATTGTATGGTAGTTTCACTCGCCCGAATCATCAAGTTCCTTGCAATCGGTCTTCTCTTTCTGATTCCCTTTGCAGGTTTAGGACCACTAGGTTTCGCTTTCTTGATGCGTTCCAAGTAGCTTCGGCGTCCTCTTTTGAGCTGACGTCTCGTGTCAAGCAGTACAAGGGTGAAAATGCCTTTCTTGATCATCTTCAATCTTTCGTAAGCTCTTGCCTTGCTTTTCCTCGGCATATTGATGCGGGGTGGGGGCAATATTGCAGCCCTGGTTCCTTGCTTCATGGAATGACCGGACTTGCCAGTGGTGGGTGGGTTGAAGCCAATTATTTCATTGAAATTAATGTAGTCGCCTTTACTTTGCTCGGGTTTATTGAAACTTTTGGCGACTTTGACCACTCCCGTCAGCAATGTATCTTCACATTTTCTGGCAGCAGATGATGATATGTTATTCAGATCTTTACCTGGTTGTTGCATATTGGGTTGTTGTAAACTCGTACTTCTGGGGTTTATTTCTTCTGGGCTTTGAGTTTGACTATAAACGTCGGCAAACGTGTGGAACTGCAAGATGGTCTGTCTGCTCCCACTAGAAGAATATTCCTTTTTATTTGACGAATCCATGTCACAATGAGATAAAGTTATAAACTACTTATCAAAATAAAGAATCAAAATTGCTGTTGACTCCTCAACTGCTTTTTCGATTGTTTTCGATTTTGACAGTTTCTGATCTGAGATTTTTAATGTCTGGCAAATCAACTCCATGGACAAATCATTCTTTGCTTGATCTTTTATTATAGCCAGTGATAAACACACAAACCACAAAAAAGTCAAAAAATTGGCAATGACGATGGCAATGAATTTTTATTGTTTCCAATGCGAAATGAAGTACTGGATAATGTTTGTACAAACTACATGGATAATTGTTATATAAAAAACGAGTACAGTATATCTCACTTTTCATGCATAAACAGTATTTTTCCTTTTTAAGAATTTTTATCTAGAACATTCCGTACCTACAGTCAAATTTAATGGGAGAAAATGAGACTAGCGGGTAACTTGGGAATTGGGACATGGTCGACGCCAGCATCTATGAACCAGCTATAAGCCTATATCGTTATAACTGCGGTTGATAAATGTAGAGTCGTAAGTTTTGAACCAGTTACAACGTTCTGGTTCATAGATGCTGGTGTCAACCATGTCCCTAGTTACCCGCTAGTCTCATTTTCCCCCATTTGACATACCAACTTAACGCCACTTGTAAGAAATAGAAGAACTATTTCGTAGAAGGGGCGTACTCACAATTAAAATAAAAGCAAGACAGTGTTGCAATTTTTTTTTTCGTCAGATATTCCACTATAGACAGGTAGGCTTCGAGCAACACGGTAAAAAAATATAGGTTCAACCTTGTTCTGTGGGGTCAAGTGAAAAAAAGGTTTTCTCGTGCATATCATCATCAGCCCACATCCACCCACTGCAGGGCATAAGGGTGCGTCTCCACTGAAGCAGGGCTGCGCTAAGCTGAGCTAAGCGGGGCATGCATTGACCAATCTGGGAGCGTCTCCACTGAAGCGGGGCGGGGATTCGGGGATTTTCGAGGCTCATGATTGGTCAATTAATGCCGCGCTTAGCTTAGCTTAGCGCAGCCCCGCTTCAATGGAGATGCACCCTAAACCTCTTATCAATTGCGAAATAGAGAAGAGGCCTAATTGTAGTTATTGTATAACGTTGTAGCCAATGAAGAGAATAAGGCGTCAAAACAAAACAAATTATTTGTTAGGGTTTTGTAATCCCATTTTATGTACGTATACAGATATTTTGTAAGGTTTTTAAATAAATGAAAAAGAAATTTAAAAAATAAGCGTGATTATTTGGGTATGTATACCACAGACAAATACAAAGTCGAAATATTTATTGTGGCTTTAATTTCGTCTCATAGCACTTCTATGTTCCGGGATGTCGAGTTAATAAAACAAATCTACTAAAACTTGGGTTTTAATTAATTAACTTACCTACTTAATTATCGTAATTTTTATAATAAAATCGTATAAAACTATTATTATATTTAGTTATTACATTAAATGGATTTCTTACAAAATGCAATGGTAATAACATCGGTCGTTTATTATCGATTATTGAAGTATCTTTATCTTTTCTTAAAGCTTTTCTTAGGCTCGTATTTATAAACAAAACTCTGAGATCGAATTTGAGTGCGACTTTGAGATGCTTTTAGTATTGAGTTGACTGACCGTTGTCAAAATCGCTGTTCAGATCGACGTCAAAGTTGAGTGCGATTTATATATATGAACCTTAGGATGAACGCTGCGTCGCATCGCACGTATTGACCGCAAAGACTCGCGTTGCGCACGCGCAGACCCGCGCTTGGCTCATTCACTTCATCTCTATGTACCTACCGCTTGAGGTAAAGTGAAGTATGGTCGATGAGGAGGCTTCTATGAGGAAATGGAAGCGGAAGAGGAAATTACAAGCTGAAACTTAGAGGATGCGGATGCGAATGAGGATTTCTTTATGAAGAAGAGGATGCGGATGAGGAAGCGGTCGAAAGAAACATGAAAAAAAGAGACAAGAAGACATGAAAAATAATACTTTTGTTCACACTGTTTACCATAAACTATGAGGATAGGCATTTTCGTTACCTGTGAGGATGCAGAAGCGGAAGAGGAATTTTAAACATTCTTTTATGTGGAAGCGGTCGCAGATGAGGAACTTCAAAAATTGCAGAATTTCCGCATTAAGAGGATGCGGAAAAGGAATCCTCATCGACACTAGAGTAAAGTATTCTACGTATATGTGACGCAGCGTTCCCCCTTTACTTGTCCCGCCATTTTGTAAACTTGAACGATTGAATCTTGAATCTTGAATAAAAATATAGATTTATTGGCACGCTTGTATTTGACTTCTAAAAAATTTGGAAAAGAAATCTCGGGATAACCAAATGTTGTGGGGCTGTGTAGTAGTATATCAATCAGGTATACATTTTTAATTGTCATTTAATAGAAATAGCTAAGCAAGTTTCTTGTCAGAATCGAAACCAATGAATGAATATGGACAAGTTCATTTTGGCACAATGCTGCAAATCTTTCGCTATTTATCATTTTTATTACATTTTAATATTTAAAATTTAAACAATTATTTAAAAAATGAAATCATAATCTACATCAACTTTTCTTTGCAACCTTTGTGATAGTTCAGGTACCACATTTCCGGGGATTTTATCTGAAACAAGGGAGAAAGAAGGTAAGTTAATAACCCGGGCCCTAAGTCTGCTAAATGAATAGCGTTACAGTTGGATACCGTGTGATGCCGGCTTAGAATAGCATCACCCCACATCCTTCCCGTGGGTGTCGTAAGAGGCGACTAAGGGACTCAAGAGTATTGGTGTATTACAATTTTTAGGCGACAGGCTGACAACCTGTCACTATAGTGATACACATGTTTTCCGAAACAACCTTAGAAAACAATACTCAAAAATGTCAGACGTGGCGATAGCGACCGTATTCTTACGGCTGTTAACGCTCTGCCTACCCCACAAGGGATAAAGGCGTGATATATGTATGTATGTATGTACAGTTGGATGTTGATTGGATTTCAGTAGGATTATTTCGGTCATTTCGTAGTCTGATAACAGCGTGAAGTATATAAAATCACAATGGCAATGGAATGACAGTTTAGTTTCGATGGCGTTACAATGACAAAAATATAGCAGACATGATAATTCAGACAGCAGCACCATCAAGTCCCTGACCAGCCCCGAGGCAATGCCATTTATTTTTGTTTTTATCCGACTCATGAGCGTGACGCATTTCTACTGGGAAAATTGTTAGGTATACTCTACTCTCAGGGCGCTCAATCATAGTACTGTGATTTGGGGAACACTTTCGGAATACCATGCGAAATTACGAAGCGTTGTTCTTACTATATCTCACAGATGGCGTGGCAGTTTACAAATTCTATGTTGCCAATTTATCAATCGACCCATTTTCCATGGGGAAAGTTGTTTAGTTTCATGAGTACTTTTAGATATAGGCTCGGTATAAGTACCTATATAGCTGCATACATGTTATATATAGCTATAGATGTATTTATATATATTATGTAGTTAGTTCCTACTAAGTGCTTGAGAGGGCGCTACTTACGCATTGCCAGTTTTGGCAGCTGAGATAGGTCTCTATACCCCTATATATATTAAAGTACTTTGTGCTCTACTCGTAAAAAGAAAAAAAATTGTCTGTCAATTTTCTAATTTTTACAATAACTAGTTTTAATTTATTTAGTGATAGTGTGATAGTATTGTAATTAACTGACATTCTAAAAAAATCAAATTAAACACGAAACTTACCATTACATCTATACACCAGGTTGGACCAGATGATCATCTCTTGCGAGAAGCAGAACACGCCGAGTCTGCCTCCATTGAGGGTGTAGTCGAACTGGTTTCCAGAGTCCACCACCTCCTTGCTCCCCTCGTAGATCTTGAGGCGGATGAGGCCGATCTTAGGACGGTGGATCAGATGCCAGCGGTAGGCGGTGTTCTCGCGCCAGCCTACGTTACGGCTGTCAATCCATAGAAGTTTGACCTGGAGGAAAAACTAGTGTCATACCAGCAATCTTTCACCTGCGTTAAAATTTTGAGTTAGCCCTGGTGTAAATTTTTCAATCGCCTACTACTAGTAGGCCTCTGATATGGTTGTGTATAACGACTGCTGTCTATGTTATCGTAGACAACAACCGGGACCGAAGGCTTAACGTGCCCTCCGAACACGGGACCATCTTTAATTTAAATTACATGTTGTGATGCTTTCTTACGGAAGATCAGGTGATTCAAGCTGCAACGTCCTAACCAGGCTTTGTAGTCTGGTGACAAACAAGGTAATAAATTAAATAGGTACGGTCAAATGGGGAAAATCAGACTAGCGGGTAACTTGGGACATGGTCGACACCAGCATGTATGAACCAGCTATAACGTTGTAACTGGTTGAAAACTTTGAACTCCACATTTATCAACCAGTTATAACGTTATAGGCTTATAGCTGGTTCATAAATGCTGGTGTCGACCATGTCCCAAGCTACCCGCTAGTCTCATTTTCCCCATTTGACTTAATTTCGTGCATGCCCGGAACCTTTACGTCGCAGGCCAAGGTTACAGGCAGTCGCACTTCCACTGCGAGGAGTAGACTGCGTGTTCCACAAAGAGTTCCTGAAGGTCTTTCCGGGGCCGGTCTTGGAGTTGACCAGCTTCGGCTGAATGCCGGGCTTGGCTAGCTATATCAAAGGATGTGGCACATAAGAGTGATGCTAAATAATCCACCAACCTGGTCAGGATTAGACTGCGTGTCCCACGAGGCCTTCCTTAGGGTCTTTCAGGGGCCGGTCTTGGAGTTGACCAGCTTCGGCTGTATGCTGGGCTTGGCTAGCTATATCAAAGGATGTGCACATAATTAGATTGATGCTAAATCTGCCACGAACCTGGTCAGGTGTAGACTGCGTGTTTCACAAGGCTTTCCTGAGGGTTTTTCCGGGCCGGTCTTGGAGTTGACCAGCTTCAGCTGTATGCCGGGCTTAGATGTGGCATATGAGTGATGCTAAATCTGCCACCAACCTGGTCAGGAGTAGACTGCGTGTTCCACAAGGCGTTTCTGAGAGTTTTTCCGGGGCCGGTCTTGGAGTTGACCAGCTTCAGCTGTATGCCGGGCTCAGCGACCGCGCGGAAGGGCGTGGTCTGCCAGTAAGTCTGGCTGTTCTTCTTCCACATCACCACGTAGAAACGCTTGTTGTTCTGGTATCTATGTTAAAAAGTTATCGTTGTTCAGTCAAAGATGACAATTCTTCTAATAAGTTGTTCTTTCGAATAAGGGATTGCATAACCTATCAAAATTGGCTAGTTATTATTACAAGGTAATGCCATTTGTAATGATACTAAATAATTGAATGATCTATTCAGACCAGCCAATTTAAAAAACTTTTGATATCATTGGTTTTGGTAGAGAGATGTACCTAGATGCCAGGACATACAAGTCACTTTAATCAAGTCTAATACAATTCAATTTCAATATCAAGTTCAGGAAGATTCTAGTGTCTTAGCAAAATGTATAGGTACATTAGCATAAACAGTAAAACCACTAAAACTTTTACCCAAAGATGAATCCGATGTAATCATCATCTATACGCGAGTCGACGAAGAGGGTGCCCTCGAAGTCCACGCCGCCGAAGTTCTCGAAGCCGACGGCCAGGCCAGGGTCTGAGTTGAGGGTCTGAAGGATCTCAGCGCCCTCGTGGTTGATCACCCAGTTGGGGTCCTGTTGCGACTCGCCTTCGGGGTCCAGTCGGACTGTCATGTAATTTCTGTATCAAAGAAATATCGTGTTGTTTTCGATTGGTGATGTCGATTTAGTACTATTTAATCTTTAAACTTTACACTCAATTCTGCAAGAGCTTTTATTTTTTAATAAGCAAATAAAAACAGAAAACCTGATTCTGTTTAGCTGCCTGCAAAAGTTTTTTTGTTTCATACTCTTTTCGTATTTCCTTGGCAAAAGTTGGTCAGTTTCATGCACCATGGACTAAATATTTGTACTTAGATGAATGATGTAGCTTGACCAATTTTTAATTTATACTTAAATTAATTTTCTTTACGTTAGAACACATTTTTATGTAAACCCGGCTCACTCGCGATATATACCAGGTGTTCATGTCTTCTCCCTCACACTTAGGTAACCGCCACCATTAACAGATCGTTTCTTTATCTGATGATGTATGTTTATAATTTCGTGTTACCATAAAAAATATCGCGAGTGACCCAGGTTAACCATAAAAATGTGTTTCTTTAGAACATGCACGTGAACACTATGCAAAATGCTTGCCTGAAGTCAGTGCTGAATATCTTGGAGTTGTTGGGGCAGTTGTCCAGCTCGTTGATAACTTTGTCGCCGTCGTTGTCATTGTCGCAAACGTCACCGACGCCATCGCCTGAAATTATGTTTATCTACACTCGTTCCTTAATGCTTATAATATAACTTGATTTTTAAAGAAACGATCCCGAAAAGGCAACATTATTGATCACATCCCACTCATAGAGTCCGCGAAAGGAGTCCCGCGAAAAAAGTTTATATAACCTTTATAGCCGTCATGTATTAAGTAGCTGTATGTGCTTAAAGGGTCATTAAAATGTTTTTCGCGGGACTTCTTTCGCGGCGCGAACTCTACGTCATATATTTTCGTATATTTTGAAAAGGAGACAAACAATAATGTCGCCAATTCGGGATCGTTTCTTTATCTGTAGGTACGAGATATAAAAATTCAAACCCAGTTGTATAAAGTTGTGCATCAAAAACACTTTTAAAATGTACTTTTGTACTGATAACCGGTAACGTAAGGTTACTTTAAAGTACGATAAATTGAACCGATGAAACGATTTGTCGCTAATATTATAATCTGTGTCAAAACTCAAATATGCCGCCTATTTCCTCCACACTTATCATCCGTGTTTGTTGTCGTATCTTTAGTGCAAATTACTGTTTGTTTTTGTTATTTTATTTGAACAGTTTAGTGTTATCCCATATTTTTTCAATGGAATATCAAGAAAGTGGCAGCGATTAAGACATTTCCACGTCAACAAAGTCATCTGATATATCTTGGAGGCGGCGTGACTCGCGAGTAATTTTCTTCCCGTAAAATAAAAAAAGAGGTCGCTCGTTGGTATTCCATCATGGCGGGTCGTGTATTGGTTATAATTTGATATTTCTTGTTCATTTGAGTGTTTGGTGAATAATTCTGATAGTGTATTAAGCAACAAACTATTCTGAAAGTGTTCATTAAATAGGAAATTGTAATTAATGCATATATTCGGCATTGTGCAATAGTGACGAGCGGTCTCCACGTGGTGCAGAAAATTTTACTATCGAGTTTTTTGTACTACATAATTTTGCGCAACACAGCCCCTAGTCGTCAGACTAGGATCACTGTGTTGTGGACTCTCCCTCGGCGTAATGCCACTTAACTTTACATCACTCTAACCTTACCGACGACCTGACTACTTTGACATTGGCAAAATACGTCTCCACCCATGAGATGTGACGCCAGAATTAAAAAAAATAATAATAAAATAAAAAAAACAAATGGCAGAAAAAAATGCGAGTTCTTTTTAATTGTATACTATACTAATATAACCCTCAAAAATTGGAATTCACAAAGTTATTTACTCACAAGTTTAATCTGGACTTTAGAAAAACTTGGGTTGAATGTTCAACAAACTTTGTAATAATTGCGTGTTTATTTATTCACCCGTAAAGTCGTAAACGTTTTCATGTACTCTCAGAAAGTCATCAAAAACCACATAGCTGTGATGGAAGGCAATTTCCGAGCCAATGGGCTGTTTTATCTTTCGAAAGGAGTATGTAATCAAGGATTAATTGCCGAAAATATCGCTAGCTTATGTTTACGATGGTGTTTCGCGCAGTGAATGCTGTTACACGGGTTTTCATATTTTTTGTGATTGATGAAATAATTTAGACGGCAATATTTTTGCTTCAGTCTTTAATTTTTCAGGCGAGGTAGTGATGTGCCGTGGGGAATATTCCTATTTCCAGTATTTTACTACCGGGAATATTCCCAGTATTTTTCCAATGTGCCCGGGAATATTCCCCTAGCGGGAACATTCAGTATGTAAGATTGTTTTGTTTTAACTTTGAAATAAGACATCATTTCTATACCTTTAAGTGCACATTCAACACTCTCTTTATTATATTACTAGCTGCCCGCCCCGCGGTTTCACCCGCGACTTAGTGAAACTTCTAATAAATAAAGTAATACTCTATTGGTAAAAAATGAGATTCACCAAACGAATAAGATAAATAAAAGGATTTAAACAGACACGTCGGTACGAAAAAAATCCTTGTCATTGTGGCGTTTGTTAGATTTTGACGATAAACGACAATTGGAAAATAAAACAGGTCAAAAATTATAACACTTCCACAACAGATAAAATTTATTGGACCTTTCCTAGGATTCCCATATATTTTTATATTCCGTCGATGCTAGCTGCTGGTTTCAGTTTTTCTCTGAGGGGGTCAAGCCACACTCAACCCCCACGTCGGCACCGGGTAAGCTTCCGTAAATCCCTGTGTCGCGGGTTTTAGCTGGTGTCAATTTGCAATCAAATGTTTGCTCTATCTTTTTCGTCCCCCTCAACCCCTCATGTCGACGCTGGGTAAGCTTCTTTAAACCCCCGTGTCGCCGGTCGCAGCTAAGTAAATCTGAACACGTGGGACACGCAAATTTTCAGCGGACAACGTTAGAAAAATCCGCCCATAAACCATAGAATAACCTCATTCCTGTTCATAATACATTTTCGTCCAGTATTTTACTTATATTTATTTTGTGACCGGAAGTGGCTCGCTGGTTGTCAAAATATTACGTGTCTCAATTTTGGATAGATCGTGTTAAAACATCTTAACTTGCATGTCATATTTATATGCAAAATGTTTTAATATCTTTGTAAAATGAATTAAGTCAACATCTTGTTGAAACACATTTTATATGGAGTATGTATTGTGATGTGACGCTGGTTGTCAAAATATTACGTGTATAAATTTTTGATGATCTTGTTAAAACATCTTAACTGGGATGTCATCTTTATATGTAAAAGGTTTTAATTCAACATCTTGGTCAAACATATTTTATATGGATTATGGATATAACAAAAATTGTTTCCTAAAACGCGAATTGGCTCAATGGCGCCTTCATTTCAATAATATTGGATAATGCGTGTTCCCGTGGGAATGAGACATTTTACCGCGGTAAAGAGTAGTCTATGTATGTCCTATTCTGGGCATTTTCACAACTTTGTATGTACAAAGTATCATTTGAACCGATTCAGCTGTTTCAGCGCCAAGTCCTAACAAACACAGACACAAACATCCGCCTTTATAATATTATTAGGATTAGGATTATTATACATACACATATCACGCCTTCATCCCTTGCGGGGTAGGATTATTATGGTTCTTTAAACAGGTAACCGTCACAAAACGAAGGGCAGAAAAGCTTAGTATTCACGTAAACAACTTCAATTTTAATCGATTTAGCTTCAAAACGGATGGAGTTTCATAGGAACTTACTCCCCCTTATTCACCCCCTCTAAGGCAGATCCTAATTGCGTCATTTTTAATTTCTAGCTTCAAAACTGACGGAGTTTCATACAAACTTAACCATACAAAATAATTCCATTTACATTGATTTTAATTTTTCTTTTAATTTTTTATTCAATACTAGGTAGTTACCCATTAAAAATACTGAAATCAAAGAATTAAAAAAACAATTTAACATTACCGGTAATATTCCTGGGAAAGTAAATGGGAATATTCCCGGTAAGTTTCCAGTAACTTTGGGAATTTATAAATCGCGTTAATTATTAACTGTGTTCATATAGTAGACTTGTTTTAAAGGCAAAAGTAACAAATTTAACAAAATATTATTTCTTTTAACAAAATTTTTGAGCAACTTTCCCAAATATTTCCACTTTTGGGAATGTGCCCGGGAACGCTACTGGGAATATTCCCACGCTAGGGAAACTTACCGGGAACGGCACATCAGTAGGCGAGTGGTATAATTCTGGACACGACGCGGCTCCGCCCGTATAAGTCGGTTTTTAGAGGTAAAAACTATCTTATGTGTTAATCCAAGGTACCCTCTATCTGTGTGCCAAATTTCATTAAAATCTATTCAGTAGTTTTTGCGTGAAGGAGTAATAAACAAACATACAAACAAACATAACAAACTTTCGCATTTATAATATTAGTAGGATAGGTAGTAGTTTAGCCACTCACACATAAACTGTGTTTTTTATTACAACTTCAAGTAAACTATAGCCGGTCGAATAGGCCATATTTGACAGCTGTCAGACCTATATTAAAGGACATGTCAACAAAGAAAAATAGACGTTATGTCATAGCATTATCATGATTTTGACAGCTATCAAATATGGCCTATTCAAACGGCCATACTTTAGCTACCAACTCGATGCCTACGCTCTCTCTCTTTTCATGTGGGACACCAAGTCGTCCAACGACCCGCTGAGCCCTAGTGTCGGAATTTTTCGACCGCCTTCTACAAGTAGCAGGCTTCTGACATGGTTGTGTAACGATCGCCGTCTAAGTGATTATAGACAGCAATCGGGACCTACGGCTTAACGTGCCATCCTAAAATGCCTACGCTAAAATTTGTATTAGAATATGGCTTACCATTGGAATCCATTTGATCAGGGTTGTGTACTAGAGGACAGTTATCCTGTACATCAGGGATCCCGTCTCCATCATCATCATCATCACAAACGTTGCCTTTGCCGTCCTTGTCCACGTCCAGTTGGTCGCTGTTTGCTATGTTGGGGCAGTTGTCGATGCCGTCTTGGATACCATCTCTGATAATAATAAAATTATTTACTTTATCGCCAAAATATCTTGCACAAATGCCATCTTTTTTACATCTTTTACAAAAATACAAACGTCTGACCACGTAGCCACCATCTTTTGTCTAGTATCTACAGGGTGTAGGGGGCAGTTCTCCGAATAGTGATAGTGTGCATTCAGACCATGAAACTGAACAACTTCCCGTAAGATAATATTTACAAAACGTCAGACATTGTCCGGGTGAGGGTGGTATCACCACCGAGGCACTAAAAATCGGAGAACCTACCCCCTTATACCACATTTAACTGACGAGTGGCAGGTTCAATGAGCTACTTTTTTTTACTTTTTTTTTTGCCGTGTGATGCCGGCTTAGAATAGCATCACCCCACATCCTTCCCGCGGGTGTCGTAAAAGGCGACTAAGGGACTCGAGAGTATTGGTGTATTACAATTTTTAGGCGACAGACTGACAACCTGTCACTATAGTGATACACATGTTTTCTGAAACAACCTTGAAAAACAATCCTCAAAAATGTCAGATGTGGCGGTAGCGACCGTATTCTTATGGCCGTTGGCGCTCTGCCTACCCCGCAGGGGATGGAGGCGTGATATGTGTATGTATGTGTACTTTTTAAAACTATAGTTTGTGTGAAAAACGGAAAATACGAATAGATAACGTCAAATCTCTCTGGTTTTGATGGCGTCAAAACACTTACTTTTATATTATTAGTCTGTTTATTAATATTCAAACTTACAATATTTTAAAAACTTTAAATGAAGTCTGTAGTATTTTTGGACAAAAGCTAGTTATCAGTTTTAAGCGTTTCATTTTTTTTTTGTATTTTATTAATAACCCAGCCATCTAGCGAATTGTAATTTCCCACAGAGTAATTTCCCTTCGAGCAACTAGGTCTGCCATCTTGTTGCAAGCCGGAAGTAAATGCTAACCCGGAAGCTGTAATTTTGTATGGGAGGCATGGATCGATCGGAGGTCGATTGTTTTAAATGTCTTTGCCAACATTATATTCCTAGGGGAAAGTTGTTCAGTTTCGTGGTCTGCATTCACTGTTACCTTACAGAATAGAAATTATTATAGTTTGTAAAATGTAACTTGATACCTGTGTCATAATATTTTGCTATGTTATAAGGTCCTTTTTCCTAGTATACAAAGGAAAATAGACCTAATATCCTAATAGCATTTGCTCCAAGATCACAAACGTCACAGGTATCAAGCTAAATTTTTCAAACTATAAGCGGTTTCCACCAAACAGGGTAAAAATGAGCCACAAACTTACTGATCTCTATCCACATCACTGTCGCAAGCATCACCCACGTTGTCCTTGTCACCATCCTCTTGTTTGGGATTCCTGACTCTTGGACAGTTGTCACAGACGTCTCCGATGTAGTCCCCATCGATGTCTTCCTGTTGAGGGTTATAGTGGCGCGGACAGTTGTCTTGGTCGTTCGGAAGCCCTGGTTCAGAAATAATTTGCCCAGGCTTAAGAATTATAATAAGCTACATTTCTGAGAGGTCTAATGAGCTACTTTTTAATACGATCTTAAACGGTAATTTCTATGATAAACTGAAAGTGTGACGTCACGCCGTAAGTGTCTGGGTGGCGTCAAAACACTGACTTATATGTTTTTCTGTTTATTAATGCAAACTTCGAATATTTCGAAAAAAACGGAATGAAGTATTTTAGGACAATAGTTTTAAGCGTACAACTTTTATATTTTATTTCTCATTAGACTCATTAGAGATGGACACTAAATAGCCACTAACACATCTGAATACCTGAAAAAGGCTAAAAAATCAAAGGCAGATATCAATAAAGAAAAAAAAATCTGTTTATTGTTTATGAATAATTTAAGAAATTACTAATGACACGTTATATAATCTAGACATACATAAAAAATAGGACGTGACTCAGCTTAGTATTGCGTAGAAGAACCAGTCAGGCTGTACGCAACGCTGTTTTTCAGTCACCTCCATCACCCAAAGTTGTTTGGTGGGAGCTCGGGAAATGGAGGGCTATCTAAATTATACATATACCCCTTTTGTGGATCGATGTGGCGCAGTGGCAATGCGACTGCCTGCCACGCAAAGGTTCCGGGTTCGATTCTTGGTAGGCCACTCACAAAGTTGATATTTATCACTTTGTGAATTTGTTCCCAGTCTGGTTAGGACATTGCAGGCTGAACCACCTGATTGTCCGTAAGAAAGATGGTTCCTTGTTTCGGAGGGCACGTTAAGCCGTAGGTCCCGATTGCTGTCTATGATAACTTAGACGTCGATCGTTACTCAACCACGTCAGAGTTGCTATTAGTAATAGGCGGTTGAAAAACTCGGATTCATCGGGTCGTTAGACGACTCGGTGTCCCACACGAAAAAAAAACCTTTTTTCTAAGTTACTTGTATACGTTTCCTCACCATCATTGTCCATATCAGGATCGCAGACGTCCCCCAAGCCGTCGCCATCGGCGTCTTCCTGTCCAGGGTTATATCTGCGAGGACAGTTGTCACAAGCGTCTCCTCGCTTGTCGCTCTGGTCTTCATCACGGTCCAGTTGGTCAGGATTGGCGATCAGTGGGCAGTTGTCCTGAAAGTGGAAAGATAAATAAAATATAAGTATTATTATACTTATACTTAACAACTCACAAAAAAATGGATATAGCTCTATTCTCTTCAATTATATAGTACTAGCTGGTGCCCGCGAACTTCGTTTCGCCATAATATATCTTCCATCATTTATCAGCTATATATAGGACGACCACTGCTAAACATAGGCCTCTAAGAACCATAAGATAATATTAGCTAATATTAAATTGTTGGTAGGTAGATAACAGAAAACTTGGTTTCTCAGACTATAATGTAAGTAGTTTAAAAAACTGTTAAATCGTAAAATTTTAATTTCCACATGCAAGAAAGAATAAGAAAACGGTGGTTGGTTTATAGTGTTTAGTCTTTGAGAATCCCTAAAGGTTCAGTTTCTTGAAGTCGTCTTTCCCTGCTACGATTTTTTAGCTTTCCAGTTCTCTTCCCTATATCTTCAACTTTCCGCCTCTTATGCCATTTTTAGCAGATTATTTAAAACCGTGCAATATTTACTTCCAAGAGTATTAATTCCGTGAAGTAGACTGATGCCACATTTCTTGACATTGTGATGGAAGACTGAAGACCGAGTTCATGAGTGTGAATAAATAAAAACAAAAGCAAGTAATCATAGTACTAATCCTATCCTATCCTACTTCCTACTAATAATATAAATACAAAAGTTTATATGTTTGTTTGTTACTCCTTCACGCAAAAACTGTTTAACTGATATTCATGAAATTGAACACAGACATAAAGGAGGTAACTTGGATTAACGCATAGGAAAGTTTTATTCGCGAAAAAATGTTCCTGTGTGATGCCATGGAATGACCGATTTCCACACGGGCGGAGCTAGGGTTACGTTTAATTAAGTACCTAAGGCTATTTAATTAAGGTCGTGTGCTGCCGGCAAAGTAGAATAGCACCTCTCTTCCCGTGGGAGTCGTAAGAATCAACCGAGGGAGAAACCTGACCAAGACCGGCGGCCCTGGAGAAGGACAACAGAATCTACATTTAAACCCGGAACGGAGTCTTTGTCAGACGCGTGTGACAGAGGTCTATCCTGCAGTCAATTTGGCTCCGCACGTATCGACTCGAAGTCATTTTTTTCATTTTCATTTATTTATTGCTTACATGTACAAGTAAAAAGATCTTAATTAAAGTATGTTACATGGTATGCGTACATGCACCCGGATAGGGCATTGCAATTGAGGCATGCATGCGATTGCCATTACAAAATAATTATAAAAATAGAAAAATAATTGTTAACAATAATTTGATTATAATATGTAAAAACGACAATTAGACATATCACAGAAAATTGGTTGATTTAAATTTACAACAGGATATAATATGAATAACAATATAATAATAATAGAAGAAAATAATTTATTACCTAGTTTCGAATGGATTTATATGTTAAAGTATTTAATTATGTTTTATCATTTAAAAATTCGTCAACTGTATAATAGCATTTGGTTAGTAAGAAAGATTTAAATTTATTGTAGAATATTCGGTCTTGAGCTTCTGATTTTATAGGCAATTTAATTTTATTATATATTTTAACTGATTTATAATGAGGTCCCTTCCTGAAAATTGTAAGTTTTCCTTTAGGTAGTTCTAGTATATTATTCCGTCTGGCACTTTTACTATACGAGAAGTTGCCTAAGTTTTTCCGGACAAAGTATGCGGCTTCTAAAATAAAAATCGATGGGAACGTTAGTATTTTTTCCTTCATGAAATAAGGCCTACAGCTATCTCGCGGTTTGATGTTGAATAGGATCCGCAAGCATTTTTTTTGTAGTATGAAGATATCGTTCGCGCTGACACTGTCACCCCATAGAACCACAGCATATCGCATCCACGAGTACGCATATGCATAGTATGCCGCTAATGATGCTTCTAAATGCGTGCTTCTTTTAAGGGTTGACAGTGCGTAAGTAAACTGCGAGAGTTTGGATTTTACGCGTTGTACGTGGGCATCCCAGGTTAGGTGCGTATCGACTGTGATTCCCAATAAGTTGTATGTGTTCACTTCTGAGATATTAAGATCTTGAGCCAAGGATGTTAAATCGAGTTGTACTTTTTGCTGTGGTCTAAACTGGATAATTTTTGTTTTGGTCGAGTTCATTTCTAGTTTGTGATCTTTTAGCCAACTTTCAACTGATTTAAAGCTATTTAAGACATTGTTACGACTGTCAATGTCATCCTTACATTTGAACATTAGCGAAACGTCATCCGCGAACATTACACAGGGGGAGTTGATTGTGTTTGGCAGGTCGTTTATATATATAATAAACAGTATACATCCGACTACGGTACCTTGCGGGATTGACCAGTTTGTGCACTTTATTTCAGAGTTGACTAGTTCGACTTCGCGCGTTTCATTATTGTAATACTCGATTTCGACGTACTGTTTTCTATTGTGTAAGTATGACCTAAACCAATTATGTGCTTTGCCGCGGATACCTATGTTATAAAGTTTCGATAATAATATCTGATGCGACACCTTATCATATGCCTTTGTCATATCCAACAGTATACTGACAGCATATGACTTATCTTGGATATAGTTTAGGGCTTCCTGTATAAACTTTGTGACTGCTAGTGAGGTGGAGTGGTGCTTTCTAAAGCCAAACTGATTTTTATTTAACAATTTATATTTTTCTAGGAAAGAATACATTTGTTTAGTTATAACTTTTTCAATTATTTTTGAAAATATCGGTAAAAGTGCTATTGGCCTGTAATCATTTACGTTATCCTTCTTTCCGCCTTTTTTTAGAAACGGTTTGATTTTAGCTATTTTTAATTTGTCGGGGAAACGTTCCTCGCTAAACGATTGATTAATAAGCTGTGTTAAAGGGTAAACAAGTTCATTTATACATATCTTTACTAGATTATTGGGTAGTTCATCGATACCATAGCTAGGTTTGTTTGGAAGTTTACTAATTATCTTGCGAACCTCCTGTTCAGTGACGGGCGCAAGGTACATAGTGTTCTCAGCGCGCACGGCCGACGACGGCGGCGGCGGCCTCGAGTCTGAGCTCGGAAGCGCTCGGGAGCACTCGCCTTGCGTCGGCGACAGAACGTATGATGACTCGCCTATTGATGCGAAATGGTCATTGAACAGGTTTGCTACGCTGAGGGGACGTTCAGTTATTACGCTGTCTTTTTTAAGCTTTACGTTTTCGCGATTTAGATTTCTTTTTGGTTTAGTTACATCGTTTATTATCGTCCACATTGTTTTTTGTTTATTTTTAGAAGTTCGCATTGTTTTTGTGTACTTGTATTTCCTTGATAGTTTGATGCAATTTTTAAGGGTTTTTTGGTAATAGTTATAGAATTTTTTTAGGATTTTATTGTTTGTTTGGTTTACAAGAGTTTTGAGTAGTCTTTTATTGCGACATGATTTTCGTATCCCTTTAGTTAAGTATGAAGATTTACGTGGCCTTATTTTAATACGTTTTTTTGGAATTATTTTATTTAGTATCTGATTTATTTTTTCATCAAAATTGTTATGATTTTCATTTATGTTTTTATTTTTATCGAGTATATTGTCCCATTTTATTGTAGATAACTCCAATTTAAATAGATTTAAATTTTTATCAGTAAAGAGACGTTTTTTCACATAATAATCCGGAGTAATATATTTATTTGTATTTATTTTAAAAGTATATAGTAAACCTTTATGATCTGAAATTCCGCTATCAAAGACGCTAGTCTCACAGTTTGCATTATTTGTAAATAACAAATCTATGCTTGACTTTGTAGATTTTGTGACGCGAGTAAAGTCATTAATTTTTTGGTGCAGGTTGCATTGCATGAGAATATCGCATAATTTATTATAATTTCTTTTGGCTAATTTCTTTTTACTATCAATGTTGAAATCTCCAGTTATTACTATATGTTTATTAACGGCAAAATTTTTGAGTTTTCTTGTTATTTTTTTCAGTATCTTAAAAAATTTGTTTATTTTACGGTCTAATCTATGTATACTAATAACAACGAGATTATGCTGAGGTAATTCTAGAGCACAGCATTCCGTTACATATTCCACAGACAATTCGGCAAAGTCGGTCAGTTCTTTATAGACTACCCCTTCCCGTGCTAAGATAGCTACACCGCCGCCTTTATAATGGCTTCGAGTAAATGATGCTGCGATGTTGTAATTATTTACTTTTACTAAATCTATGTTTCCGTCTTTGATCCACGTTTCCGAGAGGCATGCAAGGCCATACTTTTCCTCTTCTAACATGTTTTCTAATAATTCTATTTTGTTGTTAACGCTCTGCATATTTTGGGTACATATTTTAAATGTTTCGAAAGGAGTTAGGATTTAGCATATCACAGGTGTTATTGATCGTACTCTCACGTGGTCCGGGCTGTATCTCACGTGCTTTTTTCTCTGCGGCTGAGTGTTGTTGTTGTTTTGCTGCTTCCGCGTATGAAGGTGACTGGGTTCCTTGCGTGTATATCTGTCCATCTATGTATAGCTGGTTATTGCGAATTACAGCATGTCTTCCGTTTCTCCTTTCTCTATTAAGGATTTCGCGTAGGTGTTTTCTTTCTTGTAGGGCTTGTCCGTCTAAAACTTCTGATATATAGAGACCGGTGTTTTTCAAGCAATGGCTATTTTGCAATAGGTATTTTGTCATTCTTTTACTCAAAAGTTCTATTTTTACTGGTCGTCGATATCCTTTCTTTCCTATCCTTTCAATATTTTCTATATAGCCTATTAAGTTGACATTTAAGGTTTCACGATAGATGTTTATAATTCTGTCGTGGAGATCATATTCAGTCTCTCCGTTCCATTCTTCGAGCCCATAAATTATAAATTTCTTTGATCTTTCTGTGTCAATATTAGGTGCCAATATGTATGCACCAGAGTTGACTTCCAGGTGTAGAAATTGTATCCTCAAGTTTTCTTTTTTCTTCTTCTAATTTAATTATTCTCCTTTCCATACTTTTTATTTCTGTTTGTAGTTTTGTTTGGTCTATCCGTATCTTAGCAGTTTCTTCTGTCATGAATCTCTTTGTTTCGTCGATGGCTTTTTTAATATTTCTTTCTAGTACTGTTCTTAGACTATCCATCTTTGTATCCATCTTTTTTAGTATATTATCCGAATTGGTTTTCAATTTTTCATCCAATAGCTGACTTACTTGTTCCAGCGTCAGCGTATTCGTCTGCGGTTGAGCGAATGTCTGGCTACGATTTGTGTTATTTAGGGTATCGCCGAATAAACTATTATCGTTTCCATATTGGTCGTCAACTGACATTGCGGTGTTGTCTAGAAAGCTTGATTCTCCTAATGGTGTGTTGTCTGTTCTAGGCATACGTTTTGAGATACGAGAACATTCAGGGCAAATCCAGGTTCGTTCTAGTTGTTCGAATTTGCTCGCGTAAATCTCTTTCGAGATGTATACGCAAGGATAATGAAAATTTCCTGCGCATTTTGTGCATTTCAGATGCTCGGTGACATTTATGTGCTCGTTACATGCCAGGCAAGTACGCATTCTCGAGCTCGTGTTCTTTGTAGATCTTCGTACGCGCTCGGGTCACTCCGGTATTTTTCTAAGCGCGCTGGAGTAGTAGGCGATGTAGCCGGTTTGTATTGTAGCGCTCGGTGGTCGTTGTCCTGCTCGTGCGATTTCGTACTGTGCTCGTGTGATTCCGCGGCCGATTTCTTGTCCGGCCAGCTGTGAGTCAGCTGACGAGTCGAACGGCCAAGCGTTGATGTAACGCTCGAAAGGTCGTAAGCGCCGTGCAGGTAGCGTCGGTTACGCGTATTCGTCAAACACTTATTCGCGGTGTCCTTTTTCGAAAAATAATCCGTTGAGTAGGTTTTTAGGATATGTTTTTTGTTTATTTCTTCGTAATTACATTCAATTTTTGCACTTGAAACTATCCGAAGTGTAACTTGACAAATTAGGCTTCAACTTTTCTAGTTCACTAGCGTTATCACTAACTTTAAACACAAATTTTTGATTTTTTTCGATGGAGCAAAGAATAACACGTCTGTCTAGTTGTTGTGTGCACACACGCCTCTCAGTTCCTGTGGTGTCAGTCAGGGAGCCCGAGAGAGTGGCGCAGGTCTTGAGCAACCCTGCGTTTTCCAAAATTACACTCCAGACAAAGCAGTGTCTGTGGAAAATCGGCTTATACCTATAGCCACGAAAAGTCTTATCTCAGATACTGATTTCATCGTCCAGCACAAACGTATAAAATATAACTTTCGTCAGGAAAATTTTACAGAAATATGGAAAAAATGTATCTTCTATATAAAATGTACCAGCCGATTGAGTCACTTTGTGTGGGAAGTCCAATTTTTATTAGTATTTCCAAAGAATATTTCAGAAAAAGTAGCTGTATTGTCGGCAAAACCTATAACAGCAGTATGTACCAGACAAACATTGGCTAAATAGCCTTAACCAAATTAGCGAGAAAATTAAAAAAACAAAAAAGTGCTTTTGCTTTGAAGTTATTGCAATTTTCCCGCGATAAATAAATAGTAGATTACGCACAAAGAAAACGATCCATAAATGAAGTTTGTTTCGTCTGGCCACGCAACTTGCACGTCTTGCACCACGGAACTTTTGTTTTCGAGGGTAAAAATTATTGAATTATTAAAAGTGAAAATTATTCCAATATTAAAGGGATATTTTTGTAGTCTCGGACATATTCATAGATTTTAGTTTCCTTGTCGTAATCATGAGCAATAATTCGACAAACTCATTTGTTGAGGTTATAAAAATACAGATTAAAAATATAAATACGGCCTCATGTTTTTTTTTTCTTCCTGTGCGCTTATTCAAAGCGACACAATACGTGCTCGCCAGTTCGAAATTTGAAATCAATCTCAGGTTCAATTAGCCCATACATATCCTTTTACTACGCGCCACTATGAAATTCACATGACCTACAAACTTATTTTATGTGTAGCAGCCAACCCCCCTTTTAGGGGTATGTTTTTTTTAGCCTATAACCTGGTCGGTGAATTACTTGACATTTTGGTACAATTTGATTCAAAATCCGTTCGGTCGTTTTCGCGTGATGCTTCCGCATATACACAAACACACAAACATCGTACAGAACTCATTCATAGATGTCGCCACACGTCTTTTAAAACGCGCTATCGTTGTGTTTTCTCAAAACTATATAGGGTCACTGAACACTGACTTGTTACTGTCATATTATATGTATAGATTAAAAAAATAGATAGATACGAAAAAAATTTTTTGGCGATAAAAAATCTAGAGAAGACAATTCCTAAAAAAACCAAGAAATTAATATTCCTTTATTAACTTTTTATAACAAATTTAATACAAACCAAATTAGTGAAAAAAATTCCCGCCACCGATGGCATTCAAACCCACGTCTTTCCACTTGCCGGGACAGACGTGTTAACCGCTACACCACGGTTGGCTCTGTCCGTGGATTTTTTTCCACTTGTTTCGTTTGTATTCACTTTGTAACAAAAAGTTAATATCAATATCTAGAATACCAAGCATTCAAAATTACTATCTCGTGTTTTTTTTTTTTATAAATAATAGGCCCGCATTTGTCTGCCATCTCACCTGGTGGTAAGTGGAGATGCAGACGAAGATGGTACATGCTTGCCTAGATAATGCCTATTCACTCTTGCCTTAAAAAGGCCCAAGTTATATTGTTCCGGAAAAAGATCCGCCGGCAGGGAATTCCACTCTTTAGCCGTACGCATGATAAAAGTTGAAGCGAAACGCGTATATTATATAGTTGTGTATATTTGTGGGATATTTCCACAAAATAGTAACTAAACATTCACAAAAATGCCTCTGTTTATGTCTTGCTTCAACTCAGGACAGTTTTATTATTCTCCTTTTTCAAAAGCCTAGTCTGCTGGTCTGACGTACATTTAAACCCTCGGACACGTGTTGTCTACTTTCCCAATCGATCTACTGCCCGATCAGTCTACTTTCCCGATCGGTCTACATTCCTGATTGGTCTGCGTTCCCAATCGGTTTACTTCCCGATTGGTCTACTTTCCCGATCGGTCTACATTCCTGATTGGTCTGCGTTCCTAATCGGTTTACTTCCCGATTGGTCTACTTTCCCGATCGGTCTACATTGCTGATTGGTCTGCGTTCCCAATCGGTTTACTTCCCGATTGGTCTACTTTCCCGATCGGTCTACATTGCTGATTGGTCTACGTTCCCCAATCGGTCTACTTCCCGATTGGTCTACTTTCCCGATCGGTCTACACTCCTGATTGGTCTACGTTCCCAATTGGTTTACTTCCCGATCGGTCTACTTTCCCGATCGGTCTACATTCCTGATTGGTCTGCGTTCCCAATCGGTCTACTTTTCTGATCGGTCAAAATTAAAGATTAACTTATCATGAATCTTTCTTACCGGAGTGTTGGGGATCCCGTCGTCATCAGCGTCAGGGTCGCAAGAGTCCCCGATGCCGTCGTGGTCGGTATCCTCTTGACCCGAGTTGGAGACGTCAGGGCAGTTGTCAGCAGCGCATTGCCGCTCGGAGCAAGGCAGCTGCTGGTCTGGGTATCCATCCAGGTCTCTATCTGGCCCGCACATGGTGCCGTTTCCTGCCCACCCAGTCTAGAATACAAAGAGGCTACTTGAAAAACTTTTTGATGAAATACATTTGTTATAACTGTGATAGGAATAAAGGCGTGATTTGTGTATTTGTGTGTAACTGTAACTGTGATTTTGTTATAATATAACCGAGCTCAATCGACGCAGAAAAAAATCGCTAATTCCAAATTTGTATAAAAGTTCATATCGCGAAAAATGGCGGTTAATACAAATAGCCCGGAACCCCTCGATATAGTTTGGTATAATTGTAACACCCGGGGCCGGCTTAGAATAGCATCACCCCATTTCTTTCCCGCGGGTGTCGTAAAAAGCGACTAAGGGACTCGAGGGTTTCATGTGTACTACAACTTCGGCTGACCGGCCACTACAATGATAGACGAGTCATCTGAATTGGGCCCACAATATTTGTCGGATGTAGCGATAGCAACCATATTTTTGCGGCTGTTAGCGCTGTGCCTGCCCCGCAAGGGATAAAGAGCATAATTATGGGTGTAACGAACGAACATGGGTATTTCTTGTCTAACAATTTACATTCGTATTTTCTGCTGAACTCATTGGCTAAACACTGAACACACGCATGCAAAGCATTTTCTCAAACATACTGAACTGTAATAATATGCTGAAGCTATCATCTCGTTGATTCAAGTCGTTATTTATCGTAACAATACATTATTGGTTATTTGGCGTTTATTGTATAGTCTTTTTATCTCACGACTGCGCGTTAGCCATATTTCTGTGTGTGTGTTATCTCTCTCTCCTTTCGTTGGACGACTAGGTGTTTATAACGAAAAGAGAGAGATAACACACAAGTATGGCTAACCCGCACTTGTGAGATAAAAGGTCTATAATCGTATGGCCATACGAAGACAAATCGGACCAGTGAAACAGCCATTTTATGGCCACTTACTGCGCAAACGCATCGTTGTCCATATCCGCAGACCGCGTTGTACCGCCTGCAGTGAGCGGGGTCGCACCTCCGGGTCAGAGAGTCCGCCTCGATGCAAGGGTGAGATGTGTTCATGTAGTAGTTTCCGCTGCATGGTACACACGTGTACGAGCCCTAAGGAGAAAAAACGTTATAGTGTTTAGTATTTGTACATACTTATTTTTTCAGAATAACATCATTATGCCGCGTGATGCCGGCTTAGAATAGCGTCACCCCACATCCTTCCCGCGGGTGCCATAGGAAGCGACTAAGGGACTCAAGTATTGGTGTGTCACTATAGTGATACACATGTTTCCTGAAACAACCGTGGAAAACAATACTCAAAAATGTCAGACGTGGCGATAGCGACCGTATTCTTACG
This sequence comes from Keiferia lycopersicella, assembly GCA_029255805.1. Taxonomy (NCBI): domain Eukaryota; kingdom Metazoa; phylum Arthropoda; class Insecta; order Lepidoptera; family Gelechiidae; genus Keiferia; species Keiferia lycopersicella. The sequence continues at coordinate 14,775,870 of JARACZ010000005.1, read as the reverse complement.
GCCGTTAACGCTCTGCCTACCTTTCAATCGATAAAGTTTAGATATATGTATGTAGGTAGATTAACATCAATATAATTTCACCTCATAGATTGAAATAAATTGCGTTACCATTTTCATAACCAGCATCTAAGCAAGGTTCGCAAGCAAAGTCTCTTTGAATTACAGGATTTTAGGCCGTCCGCACAAGGCGAAACAGTCTCAAGACAGAGATGTGCCGTCGCCCTGTTTTGACTATAGTATGCGGACGGCTTTAGTCTACCCTCCATCACTTACCGGCGTATTGACACAAAGTCTTCCCCTACGACAGACAGCCCGTCCATCGCCACACTCATCAACATCCACGCATTGCTCCCTCCTCCTCTCCCGGCCCACCCCTCTCCAGCCAGTGCTGCCTTCGTACCCTGGAGGACAAGGGCCGCAGACGAAGCCGCCTTGCTCGTTCCGGCATGAGACCAGCTCGTCGCAAGGACGCATCAAGTCACATTCGTCCATGTCCACGCAAGTGTAACCTTGAGAAGAGAAATAATCAGGTACAATAGTTGTTCAATGGATGTATACGTATTTCTTTGCAGTCTCTTCCACATCGCTTGTCAAAGTTTGTGTTATATAATATGCAGGGTGTTAGAAAAAATACTAACTTTCTTTCAAAGGGTGAACATACATACATACTATAAAACTGAAAAACTTTCCCCAAGGAATATAGGTCCAAAATATGAAAAAGATTTTTGGACCTCAAATACAGCCTGACTTAGTCGGATGGTTGGTACATTTTTACGGGACGTCCAAAAATTTTTACAGTGCCCGAATAACAATCTCCTTAGGTACTGGAATAGGGGGTTTTCTTTTCTGTAGATGGCGTCGAACTAACTATGTTACTAGATTCCAAAGCCAAAAGACTAAAAAAACATTGCAACACTGACTGACAGTCTGGCACGCACTGACACTTTCATTACTTTCATTCCAAATGAGTCGAAGTCCAAGTTTCAAAAAAAAAACAAAAAAAATTTGGTTCCGTTCTTTGCGGTACCAAGCACAACGCCATCTATCCCTATAGCGACTAGAATAAAAATTAAAAGAAAATTTCCTATCAAAGACTTACCATTCCACTCAAAGCCTTCCGGGCACCCTTCGCAGGTGTAGTACGGATGTTCACCAGTGGGAATACATCTTCTGTCTCCGCATGGTCTTTGAATGTCACAGACGTGGTCGCACCTCCGTCCGTCTCCCATATGACCAGCTGGACAGGGGCCACATCGGGGACCTGATGATGTCTCTTGACAGTCTACTCCTGAAAATGACAGGAAGAATTGTCAAACTTTTTAAACAGGCATAATCTTTGTGCTGATTTAAGCCATGATAGAGTCAATGATGCTGGCTTGGAATAGTATCACGCCATTTCTTTCCCGTGTGTGTCGTAGAAACCTACTGGGAGCGAGCGTTTTATATGTATTGCAGTTTTAGGCGAGAGGCTGACAACCTGGCACTATAGTGATACAAAATATATTTGAAAAGACCCTCACACATTTGTCAGACGTGGCGGTAACGACCATAATTCTACGGTCGTTAACGCTCTGCCTACCACGCCAGATATACAGGCGTGATTTTTGTATGCGTATGTATGTGTAGAATAAATCTCTTACCTCTAAAACAAGACGTAGGTGTACACTCCAGCCTGTAGCAATCGACGCCGTTACCATGGTAACCACTTGGACATGGGCCACAGCGATAGGTACCATCTGGTAGATCTTCACAAGATACACCTGGAATTAGAAGAAATGTAGGTATAGTCTGTTCCACGAAACGAACTCCCAAATAAAGTCAACCAAGAGTACTATTGTATAGAAATGGGCATGCACTTAAAATATAAGTGTTGAGTGCGTTACCTTGACATTGACGTCAATGCAATAGGAAACCGCTGTTTTCGTAAAACTTGAAAATGATTAATTATTCAGATTGATTTGGACTCCCGTCGGGCTCACTCTACTTTTCCGTGTTCACGTGATCTTTTTGAATATACTTATTATTTTCTGCATTTAAAAATTGTTTTTTAACAACTAAATCCTGACCCAGCCCGTAATAGTACCCATTGGCAGATATGCGTGACAATTTCTAGCTTATATATTACATGTCGCAATTTTATCATTTCGTTCATAGCCTTTTGCAGCATCGTCGTATCGTGAGTGCGTGATAGCAAAAACAAATATGTTTTATTTTTATATTTTCTTATTATTTTTTGTAAGTTTGTTTCTATTTTTTACTTGTGTTCTACTCTACACTCAACAAATAAAGTTAAACGGAGGTCTATTTATCCAATAAGATAAGATATGGCCCATATTGTAGTAGTCTTCTCATTTTCCGACACATGGCGTAATAGCATTATTATGGCATAATAGTTTTATCAGGTTTACGCGCGGATTTATTACTCGGTAAACATGAGGATATTAGATAGTAAGGAAAAAAATTGGGGGCCATAAATCCGAGCTAGGCTCGGTCAACCAGGTGCTAATTTTAATAGTAGGATTTAGTTGATTACTCACGTCCGCCGAAGCAAGGGTTGGCTCTACAAGCGGAGTGGCACGTCTGTCCATCGCTGGTCTGTCTGCCAGGACATCTCTCGCAACGGTAGCCCTGATCCGTGTCCACGCAATACTCCACTGAAATCAGAGGAGCTCTTTGGAGAACAGAAATATTTGCGAGTTAATCTGACTTATTTAGCAAAACTTGTAAAACTTCTTAGGGCAGCAGTTCCGTTCGTAATCCTACTATAGTCTGTAAGTTTAGGTACTTATCTTTTTGTAAACAAACTTTGTATTTATTTATTTATTTATTTAACTGTTTATTGCACACAAGATAAAACACAGGACAATCACATTTAGACAAAAAAAACAACAGGCACTACTTATTTCTAAAAAGAAATCTCTTCCAGCAGTCCTACGGTAGAGAGATAGCATAAGGTGAGGCTGATGACCGTGCACAATATTTAATACTAAATTCGGTATTTAAAAATAATACATAATACCTACATATACTAAGATATAAATTTTACATAATTATACTGATATACTACATATTATAATACAACTAAACATATTATAATATACATACATAAATATGACAGATACGAACTATTTTGATAGTGAAAGATAGTGCTCTTTTACTCTCTTCTTGAACACTGAGAGGGAAGGGCTGTCACGCACTGTGTGCGGGAGGGAGTTCCACAATCTGGCTGCATGAACAGTGAATGAGTAACTGTAGAAATCGGTGTGATGGATAGGGATTGAAAGAATTGACTTGACATGTGAGCGACAAGGCTTGTCTTGGGACCGCGAGAAATTAAACCGTTCTTTAAGGTATGAAGGAGAAGAAGGACTGTGAAGAATTTTATAAAGACAAGAAAGCACATGAACATTTCTTCGAAGACAGATAGGAAGCCACTTGAGTTGAGAACGAAACTGCGAGACATGGTCATACTTGCGTAAGCCAAAGATAAATCTATTGCAAAGGTTTTGGAGACGCTCGAGTTTGCTCAACAACTCCTCAGTGGCATCCAGATAGCAAGTGTCAGCATAATCAAAGAGAGGAAATAGAAGTGTCTGTGCGAGAGTAATTTAAGTTTTCAGAGGCAAGAAATTTTGGAGGCGCTTCAGCGAGTGAAAAGAATAAAACACTTTCCTACTAACGTCATTCACCTGAGTAGTCCAACTAAGGTTGTGGTCCAGCAGTACACCTAGATTCTTAGCTGTCTTAGTGTAGGCAATAGGTGTTCCATTATAAGTGACCATTGGGATAGTAGCGTAATCAAATTGCCTACACATGTACGGGCTACCTATAAGCATTGCTTGTGACTTTTTTCGGTTAACTACAAGACCGAAAGATTCGGCCCAAATAGCGATCCTACTCAAGTCGTCGTTGATAGCTGCAGTGGCACTACCGATATCGTAAGAAATTAAATGACGATATATCTGCAAATCGTCTGCGTAGAGGTGGAAGCTAGAGGAGATCACAGATGTAACCGTGTTAATGAAAACAGAAAAGAGAAGAGGTGAAAGGACGCCACCTTGGGGAACACCCGCAGACAGATCACACCATTCAGAGAAAATCTCGTCAGAGTGGATCCGCTGCGAGCGACCGCGAAGATAAGAATCGAACCAAGCTATTGCCGAGGGAGAAATGTTAAGTGAGCGAAGTATTGCAAGAAGGACATCGAAATCAACAGAGTTGAACGCGTTACTAAAGTCAAGCAAGATAAGTATAGTCAAAGACTTGTTCTCCATAGCAAGACGAATGTCGTCTGTGACTTTTAGTAGTGCTATGACCAGCACGAAACTCAGATTGAAACGGCGATAAAAGATTTTGTGATGTTATAAAGTCAGCTAGCTGCTTGTGCTTTGTATTAAACTGACAGTTCTGAAGTGTCACTTTCATAGAAAGTTTGTTTACAAAAAGATAAGTACCTAAACTTACAGACTATAGTATCATAAATGTGAAAGTTTGTATGTTTGTTTGTTACTCCTTCACGCTAAAACTACTGAACCGATTTTCATTAAATTTGGCACATAAATAGAGGGTAACTTGAATTAATACGTAGAATAGTTGTTATCCTGAAAAATGTTCCTGTGGGATGCTACGGGATTAGAACCGACTTCCACGCGGGCGGAGTAACAAACAAATTAATAAAACATAAAAACTTTCACATTTATAATATTAGTGGGATATAGACCATATAAAAAATATAGCAATCATAGTTAAATATCATACCGTGTGAGCAAGGGCGCCTGTCACAGCCGACGGGTCTGCAGCGGCGGCCATCGCCCTCCATGCCTTGCGGGCACGAGCCACACTCGAAGCCGGACGCGGTGTTGCGGCATTGCACCCCTGATGGTCCATCAGATCAAAATTGGTGAAGCCACAGAGAAAAATGTCTTTCGTGTCAACCGCTACGCTCATTTTTTTAGTGTATAGACGGGGTATAAAAAAATTGCTGAAAAACTTTCCCCAAGGAATTTTGGACCTTCCATACAAAATGTGTCATCTGTATGGGAAGTCCAAATTTTTTTTTCTTATTTCGACCTATGTTCCTTGGGGAAAGTTTTTGAGTTTCATGGGCTGATTCACCCCTTAAAATATTTGCAGCAAATTTTTACGCCCTGTATAATCATGACATCTCTGGGCCCTAAGTCTGCTAAATGAAAATCGTTTCAGCTGGATGTCGATTGGATCTCAGTTGAATGATTTTGGTAGTTTCGTAGTCTGCTAACAGTTTTAGGTATAGAAAAACACAATGGCAATGGAATGACAGTTGAGTTTCGATGGCGTTACAATGACAAAAATATAGCAGACTTGGGGCCTTGGTCTGTGGCTGAACCAGTATCGATAACATTCTCAGGAAAAACCTTAAACTATAATCCGATAATGATGTATGGGATTTTAATTTACTCATAAATGAAAATAAGAAATTGTCAGCCGGGAATCGAACACCGGGATAGCGACCGTCCCACTGCTCTGCCACTGAGCTACCGGACGCGTTGACTGACCCTTGTCAAATTACAATCTCTTGATGCTCGTCTCGAAGCGAAGACTTTAGCGTTCTTTCGTTGTTTTCTTATAGCTCGTTCCTCTCTACGTTTCATTAAGCTATATAGGGTATTTTCTATGTAGGTGTAGTATAACATTGTTTTTCATGGGCAGGCTGTAACCTACCCTAAAGCGCATGTCGACATATTTTATGATGTGTCGTTAGATTTGTTCTAGCAGCAGCGGCAGTGGCACTGGCAATACTATGCATAAGTCCATAATCCCGGATTTTAAACGAAAAATATGTATTTTAATTTACCACAGTTGGGTTCTTGTTTTTCAATAATTATGCTTGTTTGTCTACAGAGTTACTAGGAGCCCATATAATAAAATACAGATAAATCAAATTTACAAGGAAATTACTTTAAAAGCCACCGGTAAGGATAATCAAGCAACTTGACAATTTGTTACAACTTCTAGCGTGGGTGCCCCAAACAACTCTGTAGACTGAAGTAACTAAAAAACTAAGGTGCTGGGTCCAACGAAATAAAACGCGAAAGTTTTATACGAAATATTTTTAATCAAAACCCACACTAAATAGTTGCTTGATTTGCCTTAACGATCAAAAGTACGAGTAGGTACTACATAGGCATAAATGCATGAAGTAAAAACTAATAACCAGTTCTCATGATAACACCATCATAGTTACAATTAGTTAAAGAAACAATACATATGCAATGGTAAGCAAAGAAGAAGAAAATTAAAGAAAAATAGAAAAGACATCTTAAGCTTAAAGTGTGATTTAACACGGACCCTTCAATAGCACTTTTAGAAAGAAATATTAAGTAAATGTTATTGTAAATAAATACAATACCTACTTTTACATAGTGCAGGTTAGAAAACAAAGAAGAAGGAGAAGAAGTTTCTGAAAGAGAATTTCCTCTTACTGAGGAACAAGTGTTGACTAGTAAATCTCAAATGGTACTGCGTCTAGAATATAAGAAGATTATGGTTAGGCGAATCCGACGTCCACTGGTGCAAAAGAAAGAGAGATATAATAAGGTGTAACCATAGTGTAACTGATACAAATGCCAGCGAAAGTTTTGCCTAAGCATAGCATTGCTCCGCGTCAACGTTGGTCGTTGGCATCTGACAGACGCATGCGTTACGAATGTGCTAAAAATGATCATCAATGGACATCAAGTGGGAGAACCGCCCGTTAAGTACTCTTAAAGTAAAAGATAAAATCAAAATCATGAACCTGAATACAAATTTCATTCAGAAACATAGTTATTTTGCCGCGAGTTGTTATTTTCCCGATGTAATTCATGTGTGGCTATAGGAGGTTTTCTTTTTGAAGTTAAATAAACTACTATTCCAAGAACTCTGTAGATGGCGTTGAACCGACTATGTTACTAGATTCCAAAGCCAAAAGACTAAAAAATCATTGCGACACTGACTGACAGTCTGGCACGCACTGACACTTCTTTCCAAGTGAGTCCAAGTAAAAAAAAAATATGTTACATTCTGTTCTCTACGGTAACGTGTCAAGCACAGCCCCATCTATTCAGGGACTAAAAAAGAATAAAATAAAAGAAAATTCCCTATTGCCAAATGATCCTCCACACAGCGTTCAGATGCATTGTCCTTTTCGGATTCATTGGATTTCCTATCTGCCTACCTACTGTCAGAAGGATCATGAGTATACAATAGATAGAGTAAGTGATAATCGAAGCGTTTAATAACCAGGATAGCACGAGGATCCAGTGCACCGTTCAACTGGCGGAGGAGTAGGCTGCGGCTGCGGCATCCTGTGGCAGCACTGCCTCAGCTGACCCCGGAGGCTGTCTATGGTCCCCTTCTGAGCGGCCACCTCGTTCCTGAGCGTCTCGATCGTTTGACGAAGCATTTGGAGCTGGCGGATCACTTCGTCTGCAATGAGATAATTTGATTTGAGGGTAGATGTTAGAGTAAAATCCATAAGTCGGTATTTTAACTTCAACTAGCTTCAAATCTAACAAAAGCGAAAGCTCGTCTATTATGATCATAAAACCATATTTGTACCACTATGAAGGCTAAAAAAAAACAAAAAAACAGATCCTATTAAGAAAAAGTTCTCGATGGTATGAGAAAACTTGTTTCATTCTCGTTGGTTAAAAATACAATGCAAGCACCCATCATCAGAACCAATAGACTACAAAATACACTAAAGATGTTTCTTCTCTTACCATCACAAGTTTCAATAGCATTAGATGGAATATCTCCTCTCTGTGGCCCTGGCGTCGGTAGAACACCATTCTCGTCGATATAATTTGTCCTATAATCATCTCCTTGCATCTTTTCTTCTCTCTTATCCCTGGTGTTTATGTAGTCTTTTAGTTCTACCATATCTGACTGAAGAGGACAATCATTCTGTTCTAGTGCATCTCTTTCATCGCTGAAGATTTGTACAGGAACTTTTTCTTCGTGGAACTGAAAAACAAAGGTTTCTTGTCAATACAGAATTTCTTCTTTTGTGTCGCATATTGATGAAAGAGCCGATAAACAGAACAATAACTTAGAAATATCAAAAATCTATGGTTACCTTACTTACGATACTCAACGTACTTGGTGAATGACGAGCAAAGTGTAGGTAATTGCTGTAATTATAGATATATTCCCTGATTGACTTTTACGGGAATCGTTGGTTTTTTTAGATTTTTATTTATTTATTTAATCACAAATATAAGCTTACAGTAATTTAACCAAAGCGCTTACATTTCTAATGCCTTACAAGGTAATAATAAAAGTAAAAGTAACACACCTATGTTACACTAAAACTATGATTTATGGCTAAGAAAATATCTTGCATATTTAATTAGAGCAGCAATAGGGTCGCAAAAAATGTCGGCATCTTGGACCTTAGCCACCATCTCATTTATAAGAGCAATTGCTCTGTACGTTGGCGCATTGCGAGCATGCCAGGTACGGCATACGGGTGCCGCCAGTAACATATGCTTTCGGCGTCCGGTGCGTATATATTTGTCCGGTACAAATAAACTAATATTGCCTAAGACTGCAGAATCACTGATTTTGCCACGGAGGAGGAGGGAAAAATGGGTTATGAGCTGTACCTTTCGTCTTAGCTCTAGTGTGTCCAGATCAACCATGCCAGATACGAAAAGGGAAGGAAATAGCCATGGGTAGTACCCATATTTCCGTTTGTATAAGTATCTGGCAAACTTTCTCTGGACCCTCTCGACCATGATCAGGTACGTGTCTTCATGCGGATCCCAGACCATTTCCCCAAACTCCAATTTGGATCTGACATAAGAGTTGTAGAGTATGGTCGCAACTCTATCAGTAGGAAACTGTGCAGCGGTTCTCATAATGAAGCCCAGTGTTTTGTTTGCTTGCTTGCAGATGGTCACAATATGCTCATGAAAGTCAATCCTGGTGTCCATTATTAAACCAAGATCACGGATTGACTCTACTCGCTCGAGGTTATTAGTACATATTGAGTAAGTGTACTGTACGGGAGTCTTGGATCTCGTGAAAGTAATAACTTTGCACTTTGCAGCATTGAGGGTGAGCTTGTTGATTTTGCACCAGTTAATAACTGCATCAATGTCCGACTGTAAAGCAAGGCAGTCACTAACGTCTTTGACAGCGACATAAAGCTTTAAATCGTCCGCAAACATCAAACAATGAGCTCCATCCAAAACCGCTGGCAAGTCGTTTATCATAATCAAGAATAGAGTTGGTCCTAGAACTGAGCCTTGACTTAAGCCTGAGCGAGTATAGTACGTATCCGACTGGTAACCATTTACTCTGACGAACTGCATGCGGTCTCTTAGGTAGCTCGCGAAAAATTTTAGGAGCACAGGAGTGAACCCAAATAACGCTAGTTTCCTAAGTATGATGTCATTGTCCACCAAATCAAATGCCTTTTTAAAGTCGAAATATGCAGTGTCTACCTGATAACGGATATCCATTTGGGACGCTACATAATCGACGAAGGCAATATGATTTGTGGTGGTAGAGCGACCAGACCGAAAAACCATGCTGAGAGTCATCTAAACCACCACTTATTTGAGCTGTAATGTGGTAGTTCAGGATGTACTCAAAGATTTTGGCAAAAACTGGTAGGATAGCAATTGGTCTGAAGTCCGTTATATCCTTAGATGAAATTTTTGGCACTGGCGTAACTCGAGATATTTTCCATTTGCAAGGGTACGTCCCTTGTTGTAAGGCCAAATTTAAGATATGAAGCAATGGTGTCTCGAGAGCCGCCAGGCAATCCTTCACCAAAAAAGCAGGGATTCCATCTGGGCCAGCCGTGGTCGCAGCTTTCAAGCGACGAACAGCGCGGCGTAAATCAGCCTTGGTCACACGTTCAATGCGGACGCTAGCCGCACAACCAGTATCGCCCGAGCTTCTCTCTGCATCTTCTGGATCCAGTTGTGGAATATTTTGATGGAAGACAGAGCTGAAATATTCTGCGAACGCAGCGGCTGCCTCCTGGTACGCCACCGTTTTGTTGTTATGCGTGTAATCGGTATTAGGAGGCCTATTTTTGCGTCGCATCTTAACATACGTCCAGAACTTGGCTGGATCTGATATAATGTCATTCGCTGTGGAACGCATATATTCTCGATACGCAGCATCAATTAGTTCCTTGATATGCGTACGGTAGTATTTATAGACCTCGCGATTAAATTCTAGACCCAGGGACTTAAATTTTTTAAGATGAAAATATTTGATGGCTAATTTATTTATGATATCAGGAGTATACCATAATGGATATTGTCGATCGGACGAACGATGATATCTTTTTTTGGGTACGTGCTTATTTATCATGTCATAGAGCTTACGATAGAGAATATCTACAGCAGTATCCACATCAGTTTGACAAACAAGATCATTCCAATCAGTATTTAGTATCTCGCGGTACAATGAAATGAAATCAGCTTTGCGAAAATTCCATTCCAAATATCCACAGTTAGTGTTTTCCAAATGCGGGTGGCGTGGTGGCGGCGGAGCCGGTTGTGTAGAGCGACGGCACCCACGAGGCAATCGCAGCACCACATCCAATGCAGGGTGATAATTGCTGTCAATAGGAACCAGAGGACCCGACACGGATTCTCTTACTCTAACGCAATCACCCACAATATTTGAGAGAACTAAGTCCAACATACCTCCATGATTATTAACAATTTGATTAAATTGTGTCAGGTGATACATGTCTAAAAATGACTCAAACTGCTGCTTTACATTATTAGTACAAGAAGTTGGTTGATCCCGTGGGAAGCATGCACCATATTACAGTCCCAACTTACCAGTTTTAAACCCGGAGTAGCCAGCAGATCCAACAAATGGTGTGATTCTGGCATAGAGTGTAGGTGGAGGGACTTGCAACCGACTGTCAGTTTCACACCATTGGAGTAGGCCACCATGACTAGCGACTTCATTTGAGGATCCACGATCCAGGAATGGGACATTATACTGTCCCCACGAAGACTCTCCAGTGTTACTGTAAAGTAAGACATTATTAACAAGAAACTGAAATATTGTTCCAATTAATTTACTACTGATAAGCTATCTTTTTTTTTTTTAATCGTGAGGCACTACTTTCACCTCAGTCTCTTTGACTTGAGAGTACATACATACAAAAGTATACTGGTACCAGTGACATATGTGTATATTTCACGCCAATATTTATTGTGGGATAGGCAGAACGTAAATGGCCGTGAAAACTACTGTGTATCACAATAGTGTGAGGTTGTCATAAATCACATACATATTGATGTGTATTGACACATTACCTAAATCCTGACTTAAGTTGACTCTGGTTAGAAAGTTGACCCATTATTTTTTCTAAAATTATGGACCCTTGACCCAAATCAAAAATGATTCCATCATACTTTTATTGTGTCTTCGGCTATAGAAGAGTGAGATTGAAGCCTCAGAATCTCCCTTAGCATGTAATAGTTCTCTTCTCGTGTTCTTCGAGTGAGGTACTCCGATGAGGATTGCAACCTCCCCATTGATCTTCTTGGCTGCATCTGCTGCCTTTTTCAGGTCATTTGATACGCCTGAAACAACAAAAAAGTACTTAAGTAATGTGTGTGAATTTCTGGATTAAAATGTAGGTTGCAGTGCATATACTAACAGTACCTACGTAGAAACGGTAGAAACATATCGAATAAACATAATAGAAGGTCTTCTTTTTGAGAATTAAAAAAAGAACTAGCGTTCCAAGAACTCGATAGATGGCTTTGAACTGACTATGTTAGTAGACTCCAGTGTAGATTCCAAAGCAAATTTTTTTAAAAAATGCAACACTGACTGACATGACAGTCTGGCATGCACTGACTTATTGGTTCTAAATGAGTCCGAGTCAAGTTAAAAAAAAATAAAGAATATGACGTCTTTTGCTGTAACATGCAAGTACAGCGCCATCTATCTAGCGACTAGAATAATAATTAAAAAAAATAAAAGAAAATTATGTTATTTTGTGTTATCACCAGAATCAAACGAGTATTTCAGATCAATTGGTTGACAGGAGCACGGTGGAATTTCAATTATTAAATATGACCCACCAACTTACAAAACAAACGAGTTAAGATAAATAAAACTGCTTAAAAAATAGTATTCCAAGAACTCTGTAGATGGCGTTGAGCTGACTATGTTACTCTTAGAGCATATAACCTATGAAGGTGGTGAACAGTCAATAAACGAACACTTTTTTGTGACACTTCTAGCGGGAGGGAAGGTAAACACGTACAGCACACAACGATAATTTTACAACAATTTTACAACCACATACAACATGGCAACCGTCAGTTTCATATAACGTGCTGGGTAAATGGCCAGTGAATTCTGACAGCGGGATAAGCCCAGTTTTGCCATTCCCTTAGGTTGAATGCTATAGGATGTTAAATGTTACTAGATTCCAAAAAAAAAGACTAAAAAAAAAACATTGCGACAGTCTGGCACGCACTGGCACTTTCATTCCAAATGAGTCGTTTCGTTTCGTTCAAAATATTCCGGTCTTTCATATATTAAAGTACTTTGTGCGGTCTTTGCGGTAACGAGCCAAGCACAGTGCCATCTATTCAGGGACTAGAAAATAAAAAATAAAATTCCCTATTCCTGGATGGGGCCTATAGGCTATAAAAAGGCGTGATATAATATTATGTATGTGTATGTATATATGTAAAAAACAATGGCGTACCCATTCCATTCCTTATCTATTTAGCAACAACTTCACAGTTTATTGGGTCGCAGCACTGTTATCTAAAGTTTATGAATTTAATTCAATATAAATTTTTATCTAAAGATTTGAACTTTTGACTCTTGTTACAATTTCTTCTTTGATTTCATTACCTACCTACAGTTCATTGCTACTGTATATCAGAGCAAGGAAATGTAACAGACAGCAAGAAAGCAACAATTCGCTACCCTTACTCAGAGCCTCTATACATATATGAATGAACATACGCTCTCAAGAGGATAGGACAAAGAAAATTCTGATTTCAAGTTTACCGTTGACAGCAACAGCACCAGTCGTTCTGTGTAAAAACTTGGTTCCACGTCAAATCCCCTAGGAGACCCCGACAGAGAACGGAATAAGGCAAGAAGAATGATGAAAGTCGGTTAATTTATAGAAACATCAACTCAGTGGTTAATAAATCTATTTTTAAGTTTATCGTGCAACGGCAACTATAAACCAAAGCTGTAAACTAAATTATGTCAGTGTAACTGTGTAACCTCATTTAAATTTCTTAATGTTCTTACTTTTCGTGTGGGACACCGAGTCGTCCAACGACCCAGTGAACCCTATGTCGGAATTTTTTAACCGCCTTTTACAAAGTAGCAGGCTTCTGACATGGTTGTGTAACGACTGCTGTCAAAGTACCTGACAGCAACCGGGATCAACGACTTAACGTGCCATCCGAAACACGGAACCATCTTTCTTACGGACAATCGGGTGGTTCAGCCCGCAATGTCCTAACCAGACTGGGAACTAATTCACAAAGTGATATCAACTTTATGAGTGACCCATCGAGAATCAAGCCCAGAACCTTCTTCGTCAAAGGCACTACCACTGCGCCACATCATCGGTCGTTTTTAATTTTAAAATATTGTGGCAATATTTCTTCTACACCTTATGTGGGTTTTTTATTTCAAAGACTCTATGAAAAAATACCTTACATTCTTTGTAACAAAATTAGCCATTTTAAACCTACTATAATCCTTAATTTGGGGCGTATGTTTTGTGAGTTGGGGTTGGGAGATAAGAATTACCTATATTGCACCAAGGGTTGCACCATCGCAAACGCAAGTGATCACTGCATAGAAACTCCAACGAGAGATCATCCAAATATAGGATTCTCTAAGTATAGTCCAAAGTAGATGCTGTAATAGCAGTCAATCTATGACATCACGTCGCGAGCCGGTGCGTAACGGTCCAGCAAAAATCCTGGTCTGCTCCTTGTATGGTCTTCCTGCTCTGGACGACGGGCAATCACAACTGGATCCGTTTTTATCTGGATTTCTGAACGTTTACTAGATTTGTTTCAATGGCGGCTCATCGAGCTACTCGCATTTATATGGATCTTAGAATTCTGCTTAAAAATAGTACATTGGACTGAACACGCGGTAAGAAAAGCACCGATTGCTAACAAGGTGTAGTTTTTTGTAGTGATGGACTATACAATTTCGGTTCTGGGGCCATCAAATCTACGCCTGTCGGCTTGGTGCACGTGCTCACCCGGTAACAAGGGTGTAGTTGATGCCTTGAAACCTAACCTTGAAACTGAGGCCATCAAAACACACGAGTTTCCAATCGGATTTCTACATCTGCAAGAATAAAAAAGAGAAATACTTATAGAAGAACAGTTCAATAAACCTAATAAAATACATGATAAATCCTAAACGAATTCGCGCGGTATTTTTTTTTAAATATTATTATATTACCGTACAAAGCAAAAACAATAAGTTAATTCAGCCACGTCTTCATTTTGCCTGCAAAAACATATAATTAGATTTACGTTCCGTTCTTTCCATAACATTTGTTCGTTCGGTGCGAATAAGTGGGCGTTCACCTTTGGGTTAACTAATAGATGCAAAACATACCTACAAGATGTGATTTAATTCGTTTGCGTCGTTTATTGGCCAAGAATAACTTGAACTATAACGGTTTTCAGTGAACATAGGTAGGTACCTACTTAGCATTTATCTATTCCCGTTCTAAGAAATATTTGAAATAACTTAGGTAATCTTCAATATTCCTACTCAAAAGAATCAAGTACAAACTTTTATTTCTTGAACAGCTTAATTCAATCAAGGTACGAAAACACAGACATGATGAGTTACGAACAACAGTTATAATTGTTTGTTTATTATAATATACTTATCGTAGTATAATGTACTCGTAATGTAGAAACTCCAAAGGTAAATAAAGTGCTGCAGAAGACGCCACAACAAACATTGTGGAGCAAGCATGAAATTAATTGAACAAATTTTAGAAGCTTTTCCTCGATATAAGATAAACAGTCGAGAAATATATGTATTATGTATGTATGTATGTGTGTAATCGTAGAAAATCATTAAAATAAATAAAACATAAGAGGCACAAAGGCGGACTTAGGTGGATCGCACACTAGACGCACGACGGAGCGCAGAAATATCGCAGCGGTCTGCCAGATCCATACTAGAAACGTCACTCCTCAAACTAAAACCGCTCAACCGCTATCATCAAAGTGTCGTCCGTCGTTTGCGCTTTTTGTATAGGGAGTGACGTTTCTAGTATGGATCTGACAGACCGCAGCGATATTTTTGCGCTCCGTCGTGCGTCAAGTGTGTGATCCGCATTAGACGGAAGCTTGGACGGAAGTGAGTGCGAGCGACCCTCAGGAGCGACCTATCTACAAGAAGTACAACGACAATTTAATTAGTTTAAATATAAATTATGCTGAAATAACTGGCTGAAATATACTATTATACAGGGTGTAATTTTAGGACACATTTTTCTATTTCTTATAACAATTTTATGACCCTAGTGTAAACGCGGCTCAAAATCTTAAAACTAGCCCAACTATTATAGCAATAATATTGGGATAATAATTCGCTAGTTTCCTGGGTCATTAATATAATAATATATAAAAGTTGTACGCTCAATACTCATGTCCAAAATACTACGTACTTCGTTTAATTTATTTCGAAATATTTTAAGGGACGGTGTAACGAAAACTTTGGCGTGATCAGACCATGGAACTGAACAACTTTTTATATGGGGGCTATGTTGGGAAACGATAAAAAATTTTCGAGTTCCCATACAAAGTCACTCAGCTGTTCAGGAATTTTGTATAGGAGGTCGAAAAAAATTTCACGTTTACCGACATAGCCCCCATAGAAAAAGTTGTTCAGATTCATGGTCTGAGCACGCCCGCAAAGTTTTCGTTACACCGTCCCTTACAGCCTGTATAAATATAGCTTTCCATAAAAGAGAATAAGAAATTGAAAAATTGACACAACCTTCGCTTCGAAACGCTTCGAGACGAGCATCAAAAGGTTGAAAAGTTTACGAGATCGATCGGTGCATCGACAGCTCAGCGGGACGGTACCCCATGTGCTCATGATACAAAATTAGGGTTTATTGCGATTGTTACTTAGCACTTCAATGAAGGCTTCTTTGTTTTTGTGTTTACGAAGAGCATTACATAAGCCTATCAGTAGGCCTATTTGTGTGTCCACGGCGAGGAACACACTTGACGCACGACGGAGTGCAAAAATATCGCAGCGATCTGTCAGATCCATACTAGAAACGTCACTCCCCATACTAAAAACACACTCGACGGATGACACTGCGATAGCGCTGCCTCAACAGCGGTTGAGAGGTTTTAGTATGGGGATTGACATTTCTAGTATGGATCTGACAGACCGCTGCGACATTTTTGCGCTCCGTCGTGAGTCAAGTGTGATCCTCGCCTACCAGTTGATACCTGCTTGTACTTTCTGAATATCATTGCCAGCGATTCTTTGCATGCCATCTTAGTTCTGGAAGGCTGATTTTATGAGAATAATAGCATTGTGAGTGAACTAAAATCTCAAAAATATATTAGCAGTACATCAGCGACTATTTAAGGGGTCAGCTTATACAGGATTTTAATAATTTTTAACAGACTTTAAATAAGGAGGTTCACAGTTTGACCTGTATGTATGTATGTTTATCTGCTATTATCACGCTTGGATGTACCGATTTTGATTCAGTTTTCAGAATAGTGTTTGTCAGACTTAGAAGAAGACATATTAGGCATATCAACCGACAAAAAAATGGAAATTCGAACTTTTTACGCCGTTGAAGTCGATTCTCATAAAAAAAAGTTATATTAAGAAAACTCGTACAACCCGGTCCCTTAAATGGTATATCTGCGTGATGTTGGTAGGACCTACCTGTTTAATAAATGATCAAAGAATATTTTCATCAAAGATTATGACTTTGCAATTGTGCATGACGTAACCTATGTGCCAGATGCCAGGTCATGAAGCATATTACTCTACCCAATCTCCTTACCAGCTGGGCTGGAGACATGAATTGATATGTGGGTGGCGAGGCGAGTCTGAATACATGGTCTTAAGGTACAAACATACTTGTGTACCTACTAGATGCTTAAGGTGGATCGCACACTTAACGCACGACGGACCGGTAAAATATGGCAGCGTTCTGGCAGATCCATACCACAGTATATATTTTGTGTCCATACTAGAAATGTTAATCCCCATACTAAAACCGCTTAACCGGTATTGACCAAGCGCTATCGCAGTGTCGTCCGTCGAGTGCGGTTTTAGTATGGGGAGTGACGTTTCTAGTATGGATCTGACAGACCGGTGCGATATTTTAGCGGTCCGTCGTGCGTTAAGTATGCGATGCGCCTAAGCTGAAGCGATGAGTACCGAAATACCGAAAACAGAAGGTTCAGGTTGTTTCATCTTCATTTCGAATCATCAGGCATGGAAGTGACCAGATTGCAACCATTTAGGATAAACGAGTAATACAGTTCAGATGAACTCTAGAATGCAAATCTGCGAGGCATCGGTCTCACGACTCAGGACAGTCTTGCTACAACTCTTGTGAGTTTTGTCCTCTACGATAATCTGCGTATCGAAATACCAAAGACAAAGGTTCAGGTAACTGATGATTCCTCGCTACACTAGCCTCAGCCAAATGACAATAGTAACTTTTCTGTCTGTCTGTATTTGACAGATATCGAGCTAGTTTATGATGACATACCCGATGGCGTTTTAAGCTGAAATTTTGACACATAAGTTACTTGTATTGATACTCAACTAGACAAAATTTTCCTTGGTAAGATTTTTTTTTTTAGTTTGCAAGCGCTAGCTATGTTCCCTAGAAAACGGGCTAGAAAAATTCATGTTTTCACTTGGAAAGGTCACGTGTTTCCTTCCAATAGTATTACTCGACCATAAATTGGTCTCTATAGGAAAAGAGACATTTTAAGACCTTTTATTTTTGAGTAGTGATGTCATTGCGGTAACCAGATTGCGATGTAGGTAAAGTGCAGACATAAAATGAGTTTATAGTTGAACTGGGCCTATATTCATTCATGTTTATAGTATGAATGAGATTTGAATGAGTCATAGTGGTTTAAAATACAAAACCGTTTTGGTGGTTGTGGTTGTAATCATCATTATTTAACTGTAGTACCTAACGCCTGGTCTTTGTTAAACTAATCACAATTTTTAACATCTGTGACAACAATCAACAGCTTAACAATATATCAAGTTACTTACTCCATTGTAGGTACAATAAAAAAAAAAAACGAAAATGTTCAGCACCTTTGCAGCAAATACTTATTGCACGTCAAAACAGATGATAATAGATGACAATCTATCTATCTTTGTCACACTTAGGTATAATATTTCCTCTATCCTGCTCTCTGATGAAGAAAGCTGAACATTTTTTCGAATTTTAACTTTTTAGAACGTAACATCAAACGAATTAACGTTATAAACGACTCGCTACCCCAGGTCTGCTGGAAGAGATTTCATTTTAGATATAAGTTGACCTGACCTATGTATTGTTTTTATGTTATCTCCTATACCTAGGTACAATAAACGATTCAATAAATAAATAAACATACATCACGCATTCATTCTTTTGCGGGGCAGGTAGAGTTTGGCGATAAAAACGGTACTAGTGGGGGGAGAGTTATTGAGACGATCACTCCATGGTTAATGCACATTTATTGATCTTAAACTATGGCTTATATACTAATATTACAATGGCGTAAATCACGTAGAGAGGTGATATCTGTAGCTAGCTCTCTACGTGACAAACGTGTAAGAATTGCTGATGTTGCTTCCGCAACACAGAGCGTTAACGACTGCAATAATACGGTCGCTATTGCCACGGCTGACAAATGTTGAGGGCCGTTTCAGATAATTCGAATGTCACCTATAGTGACAGGTCGTCAGCCTGTCGCCTAAAATTGTAATACACATGAAACCGTTGAGTCCCTTAGTGGCCTAGCTCTTACGACACCCACGGGAAAGAAATGGGGTGATGCTATTCTAAGCCGGCATCACACGGCAAAAAAAAACTTAAATATTCATAAACATATTTCGATCGTTCCTTGTTCGAATCTTTCTGAATCATTTGGATTGCACAAAATCAACTACATTATTATTATACTGTGCCAACGCGCCTTGTATCGGTACGGGTATGATGCTAAGCACCAAATATGGCGATGCCATATGCCGGGCGACCCACTCGCCGAACTTTTGGTGCTCTTTCTCGTATTGCTCAACACATTTGGATAACTGATTGGATTGGGTTCCCTACCTAAAAAGGAAAATGCACAACAAACACACACACACAAATCACGCCTGTATCCCTGGTGGGGTAGGCAGAGCACTAACGACCGTGCAAATCAGGTCGTTATCACCACGTCTGACAAATGTTTAAGGGTCATTTCAAATAAGCCTTGTATCACTTTAGAGACAGGTTGTCAGCCTGTCGCCTAAAATTGCCATACACATGAAACCCCCCAGTACCTTAGCCTTAAAAGGGAAATAAATAAATAACGAGACCTTTGTGTTCAGGTGGTTTTTAGTGGTGGTGGAAAAAGTTGTACAGTTTCATGGTCTGAGCTTACCTACAAAGTTTTCGGTGCCCCTACCCGTCCCTTAGACAGAATAGCATCACCCCATTTCTGTCCCGCGGGTGTCGTAACAGGCGACTAAGGGACTCAGGGGTTTATTTATTTATTTATTTATTTACCATTTATTGTACACAAGAAATTTTACAGGACAAAACATAAATAAAATGGACACAACAGGCACTGCTTATCTCTAAAAAAGAAATTTCTTACAGCAGACCTACAGGAGAGAAATGGCATTTGGTTTCATGTATACACATGAAAATTATTGTCAGCCATGATAACAAACAGTTACTAAAGTGATCTGAGAGGGCCCTCATCCATTTGTGAGACGTGGCGATATCGACCGTAGGTATTTATTTGTACGCCCGTTAACGCTCTGCCTACCCCGCAAGGGATAAAGACGTGAAATATGTATGTATGTAGGCTGCCTAATGTACAGACCTGGAATGGTGGGATGATAAGAGTCTGTTTCATCTCACGTCTAACCACGTCTAACTAACTGTGTCGAAACTAATGTGATAAGTTGCGCTTGTTAGCAAGCACTACACTAAAGATGTGTGGTTTCTTCTTCTACAATGGGCATAATAAAAAATACAATACTCGTAAGTATAAACTCTATGTAAGTTGTAAAAATATTAGCTGCAAATATTCCCTCAGCCCTTCAAACTGAAAAACTTTCCCCAAGAAACATAGATCGAAATATAAGAACTATTTGGGCCTCCCATACAAATTGACTTGGTTGGTCGGTAATTTTATATGGGAGGTCGAAATAATTTTTTCATATTTCGACCTATGTTTCTTGAGGAAAGTTGTTCAGTTTCATGGGCTGATTCGCCTCTTAAAATATTTGCAGCTAATATTTTTACACCCTATATACGAAGTGTGGGACGGTGGTGGGAAAGTACACCGAAAAAATTGCAGGCATGATCAAACCGTGAAATTGCACAACCTTTGCTATAGGGAGTAGCTAAAGTAGTTATGTTGGTAAATGAGAAAACATTCCTAAATTTCGTGTCGAATGTCGAAAGCTTTTTTTCGGTTTCCAATAAAAATTGCCCTGAGCAAAGTGTCCAATCAGTGTTATGTGTCTTACATTAACTATTCCCCCCTCTTTAAGCAGGTGTTTCTTTTTGCATAGGGTAGGCTGGGTACGGTTAAAACAAATTTGTTTTGATTAGGTACCTACCCATTGCACCTTAGTGAAACATGTCAAAACTGACAAGAGCATTCCTCGGTTTCCGCCGGAGTATATCATCTACCGTCGCTGATTCTAGCGGCCGCATTTCTACATACGTACGTAGACAGGAAAAGATGGGCGTCATGTCGAATAAGCAAGTCGAGGAGAAGGCTCAGAGGACAGCGGATATGATATTATTATGTTCACTGTACATCATGACAGTTTACTAAACGCGTACCTATGAGAGCAAAGTTCTTCCGGCAGTTTTGTCTTCTTCAAGAGAAAGTTTCTTTCCTCTTTTTAAAAAAGCAGTTCTGCTTTCTACCAACGCTGGTTACGCTGGAATATAAAAAGTGGACACGAGCGTAGCAAGTGCATAATTTATATGAGAGCTCTACAACGAGCAAGGAACGGAAGGAGGTACCTACAGGCTGTCACTGACATGCTTCAATGGGGGCCTCAATCGATCGCGGGACCCTGGGCAACTGTCCATTCTCTTTTCGTGTGGGAAACCGAGTCGTCCAACGACCCGATGAACCCTAATGTCAGAATTTTTCAACGGCCTTCTACAAGTAGCAGGCTTCTGACATGGTTGTGTTACGACCGCCGTCTAAGTATTCATTGACAGCAACCGAAACCTGCGGCTTAACGTGCCATCCAAAACATGGAACCATCTTTTTACCGTACAATCGGATGGTTCAGCCCGCAATGTCCTAACCAGACTAGGAATAAATTTACGAAGTGATAAATATCAAATGTGAGCGACCCACCGAGTCCTTCTGCGTCAAAGGCACTTCACAGTACCACTACTGCGCCACATCGGTCGTCAAACTGCCCATTGAGCCCAGTGAATAAGATGGGCCTGACAATATCATAATATTGAAGTAAATGTTCATCAGAATCACGCCCAATGGATATATTTCTGTGAATTCTATTTCTCGCCGAGTCGTCTGTCCGGAGCGCGTGCGCAGGCGAGGCGCCCCCTTCATCTCCAACCAAACACTAATGACTACGTAAATAGCACAACTGAATTTGGATTAGAGGAAATCTATTGCACTTTCTTCTCACACTCAATTCATCTTGTTTTATAGCGTTTTCATTATGATCAAGGAATACTATACTGCCCTAATTATGATTTCGCCAGTGACTTTATCTTTACCTTTATCTTTATCTTTATCTTTATCCCATAGCATCCGACAGGAACATTTTTTTGGGATAACAACTGTCCTATGTGTTACCCTCTATCTGTGTGCCAAATTTCACGAAAATCAGTTCAGTAGTTTTAGCGTAAAGGAGTAACAAACTAACAAACAAATTTTCTCATTTATTATTACTTAGGTATTATAATATTATGAATTAATCAAGATAATCATTTAAGTATATTTTTTATTTTATGCTTTTTCTTCTTTGCAGACGTGTTTGATTGTCCTAGTGTAAGCCGTTTGCTTCTATGCGGCTAAAAGTTTAGTTACTAAATGGGTTATTTGTATTGAAAAAAAAGTAAACAATATGTTGTACTGACCTTCGTTCATTGTGAGAGCCTGTGCGGCCACGAGAAACGCGACGAGCGCCAAAACGCCCGCGCTTGTGCTTTGAACCATGGCACCTGCTGAAATACAATTGGACAAAACTTTGATAAAAAGTAATTTGTTTAGAAACAAGTATCAATAGTAATAATGCATATCGTTTCATTCATAAATACCTACCTATTCTCCAAAATAATAATTTTAGATGTACCATAACTACTTATTTCATTAAGTTTAAAACTATGTTAAAACTTTAATACTATGAATATTCTGTTATAGTTAAGTAATTATTATGTTTTCCATTCGATGTTTATATTTTATTCCTTGTTCAGTATTTTTAGGTGTAACCTGTTCACTGTACATTGTGTTAATTAATAAATTTAACAATCATATCCAAATATAAAATATTTCAGCATATAATAGCTCGAACTTTTTTATTCTGCCTATAGGTATAATATGATCAAGCGACCGTATTTTAACGGCCGTTATTGCTCTGCCTACCCCGCGAGGGATACGGGCGTGATATATGTATGTAGTATGTATGATCAATCGAACACGCATTTCAAAAAAATTATAATTTTGAGACTTTCGTTTTGTATGTATATTTATCTCTATTCATTCACACGAATGTATCTAAACCATCAAAAAACAAAGAAAAACAAGTATATCTTTTCTAGTAATCATTACACTGTTGATATGGTTTCGTAGTTTCGCGATTGCGTGACCCCTATAAACTCTACATACAAGTCAGAAATTCACATTTAATACATTTACAATGATAACTTTATGAATCATTGACCCTAACCCGAATATTTAGGCGCTGACCGCAGGGCTTACCTACAAGCTTTTGAGTTTATTATTAATTTTGTAGTCAGTACCTACTGAATGAGCAGAAAAAAAATAGTTGCAAATATTACTAGCTATCACGGGCTGATTCACCTGTGGACTTGGTGATTACATGTTCGAGGTGTGTGTTCGAGATTTTGGTGGCATAAAAAATACAGAGGGAGGCCCATGACAGCATTACGGCATAAAATGTTTGATTGTTGATGACGATATCTTGGATTTGTAAATATTGATTAAAAAACACAACATTATGAGACTGAAAAATTACCTTTCGTGATATAAATGTATTTGGTTACAAATAAATAGGTAAACATTTTCCGCTGAAACCCAGAACGTTTTTTTGTTTAAAAATTAGTACTTAAATGTATTTTGGAGATTTTTTTAATACCCAGGTACATCTGTGTATTATGGTACGCGTTCGATTTCATGAACATAATTAAAAATATACAAAGTGGTATTTAAAATAGTCGCCGTCAATAACTGTATATATCAATCAGTTTATTGCTATACCAAATTACCTACCTACTACTTACAATTAGAACCAATAAAAGTTAAAGAAGTTTATTTTAAAAAGTCACCTACCTACCGTAGGATTTCCTTTTGTCAACTTTACCGCGCAAATTCCACTGAAGCCAAAAGCGCGTGCGCGACGAGCCCGCGCGCTTCCCGACTGCGCAAGAGTTCAAGAGTTGTCCAGTCACTTCACAAATGGGCCGCTGGCCGTTGCGTTGATAAATTCTGCGGTCGTCTGATGAAGACAGATGTCTACCATCGTAAGCAGTATTTTTTTGGAGCGTCGGTGGCTAAGTGGTTAAGAAAGAGACCGGTCTTACAAACGTGAGACCCAAGTTCGATCACCGCCATGCACCTACCAATGTATTTTTACTTACGCACATTTACCGACTGCTCTTACGGTGAAGGAAAAACATCGTGATGAAACCACATTCAAATAAAATTTTATACAGATGACATTTGAATGCGACCCTAGGATTCGGGCCAGGTTAGCCTTCGGGTTGCTGAGTTCAGATGGCAGTCGCTGTGTGTAAAAACTTGGCTCCTCGTCAAATCCCCTAATAAGGTAGCCGACCTCGACAGAGAACGGGATAAGGCAAGGAGAATGATGATGTAAGCAGTATTTTCTTTATCGCGATCATCATATCATCATCATCATCCATCACTCTCATGATTAGCTCAAAATAAGCGGTGGATTTGA
Organism: Keiferia lycopersicella; assembly: GCA_029255805.1. Classification (NCBI taxonomy): domain Eukaryota; kingdom Metazoa; phylum Arthropoda; class Insecta; order Lepidoptera; family Gelechiidae; genus Keiferia; species Keiferia lycopersicella. The sequence goes on along the minus strand of JARACZ010000005.1, from coordinate 14,751,426 downwards.
AAATCTTTTGCTGCTACTCGCCAACAGATGGCGGTCAGCGACGTGACATCGACAAAAACGAACGTTCGTTTGCACAGGAACCTTTGATCCCATAGACAATAAAATTTAGTGTCAAATATTTTTTTAGTATGGCAATTGTTAGAAGAACAAAGTCAGTTTGTCGTTGGTCATTGTTTGAGTGATTTGTCGAGAATCGTAAATGTCAAGTTATATTTTTCGAGTTCAATATTATTACGATGGCCGAGAATAGAGAGGAAATTCTAGCAAACTTTCAGGTATTTAATATTACTTTTTCAATCTTATCTAAATATACATTGATCCAACTCAAGATTTGGTTACTGTGAAGGTTATGTAGGGAATAACAACAGTGACTCTTATTTTCTCCTTTATCTCTTTGTACTTTACATCTATGACGATTTGCCCCCGTGTTTAGAAAATATACTTCATATTCCACATCCTCATGATCAAGAATTCAATATAAACGGTTCTATTGAACTGTATTTTAGGTTACAAAAAGTATTTTCATAGTCTTCTTAGTTAGAAGGAAGTAGTAATCAATCATATATGCTCCAAGGTAAACTTGACCATGATACGCATGTTGATTGTTCCTAAGACTTAATTAGTAAATAACCTTTAAAGGGAGACCTTTGTTTGTATGGAACTTGAAGATTTCTGTCTATATCTTAATAATTCCTTTGTGTTTCAGGGAATCACAGCAATAGAGGATGTAGCAGAAGCTATATACCACTTAGAAGAAGCAAATTGGGACTTATTGGTATGTTACTGTTTTAGAACCCTTTTCTACATCTCTAGGTATAATAATGTCCTGTGATCAATAAAAATAAACAACAAATTTTATGCAATCCCTCGAACTTATTGATCGGATCTTAGACACAACCTAATTACAGAATGGTTTTGAGTTTAATAGCGCCAAAGTTCTTTGTATTAAATGAATTAGAAAAGTTGTTTAAGGCATCATACAGAACAATTTTCATTATGGGACCGCCCTCCCACTCCCATAAAAAGTGAGCCTTTCAATGTTTATGTATTAATTCAGTATATTAAATAATTTACTAAATAAATTCCTCAATCTGATAGATTTTTTATAAGCAGCAGAATGACTAATAACAGCATTGCAGTTTTGTATTCTTTAACTATTAGCTCTTATCATGACCCATCACAATTATTGACTCTAGTTACTTGAATAGTAATTAACTAATTATAAAATCAAAATATCATATAGTACGAAAAGTAACATATAAATTAGAAAATCAAGAAATTTCTTTGTCTGTTATTGTTTTCATTTCAACGGTGGTCAACCTTATAGTTTCACCTGCTACTAGTATTATTTCGCTTTCCAATGGTAAGTACTTTAAAATCAGTACACTATAATATCTGTTACTTAACAACACAATAACATGTAAAAGAACGCAACTCTTAAAATCATTGTCAACGTAGAAACTAATAATAACAATATCACCAAAAATATTCCCTTTTTATTATAATACAGGGTTTCCTAGTTCTCAATGTCACTCTGAAAGTACACAACAGATTTTGATGCAGTTTTTTTTTAATACATAAAATGATTTATGAGGAAGGTTTCTGTAGAAACCTGACAAGTATTATATGCGGTGGAAAAATATAAGCTGCAAATATTTTAAGGGGTGAATAAGCCCATGTTTCTTGAAACATAGGTCGAAATACAAAAATAATTTTGGACCTTCCAAATTACCAACCAACCAAGTCAATTTGTGTGAAGTCCCAAAAAAAACCTCATATTTCGACCTTTGTTCCTTTAGAAATGTTGTTCAGTTTCATGGGCTGGTCCACCCCTTAAAATATTTGCAGCTAATACTTTTACACCCTGTATGATACAGTTCAATTCAATTTTCTATGTAATTTTTTTTTCTTGTTACAGGCAGCAATTAACCGTGTGATGCCCCAAGATGGCGGCAATTCAACACATAGTAATGAGACACATGATGTAGAGATGATCGATGATGATATATCTGTGATAACTCCAAAAACTCGCCCGCCTGGTATGTACTCTATTATTTGCTATACAGGGTGTCAGGAAAAGTACTAACTTCCATTCAAGGGGTGAACTAGCCCATGAAACTGAACAACTAAGCCTTGAACATCGGTTGAAATAGGAAAAAATTTTTGGACCTCCCATACAAAATGTAGCAACCGTCTGAGTTAGTTTGTATGTGAAGTCAACAACAAATATCTTGCTATTGTCCATTAATTATCGTTTTTTCACAGTTTATTTTACACTTTACCTAATAAATTGTGTTATTGACATCAAATATTTACACCTTCATTCTTTTCTTTTAATATAATTGCAAGAATTTTTTGGAGCTTCCATACAAATTAACTTGGTCGGTTGAGAATTTTGTATTTGAAGTTCAAAATTTTTCTCATATTTCAACCTATATTCCTTGATTAAAGTTTTTCAGTTCACGGGCTGGTTCACCCTCTAAAATATTTGCAGCAAATTCTTTTACATCCTGTATAAAAGCCATTTTGTTTTCAGACCGGGTAGAAAACAACGAAGCATCCACTTCAACACATAGAACTACTAATATGACTGATTTGGTTGAGCTACAGGTCCACTTTAATAATAAGGTTCATGAAATTAAGATGTCTGGCACAGCGACAGTCAGTAAGTATTCGCTAGATGAATGTGTCATTAATAAAATAAACAAGTAGTAGAACCCGTACAGATAAAGAAATGATCTGTAAATGGCGGTGGCTACCTAAGTGTGAGGGAGATAGCATGAACGCCTGGTATATGCAAGAGCCTCAGTGGAAGAGAGAAAGCATGACTAACGGCCGCCGTTTACAGATCGTTTCTTTATCTGTACAGGTTATAAATGAGTCATTAATGAAATGCAAAAGTTGTACGCTTCAAACTATTGTCCAAAAATACTACATACTCCATTTATAGTTCAAATTTTGAATTAATAAGCAGAATAATATAAAAGTAAGTGTTTTGACGCCATCGAAACTAGAGAGACGTGACGTCATCTATTCGTATTTTCGTACAAAATACTATTATCACTTTATGAATTTCTTCCCTAACCTAATAGGCTGAACCACCAGATTGTACGTGAGAAATACGATTTCGTGTTTCGGATGGTACGTTAAGCCGTAGGTCCCGGTTGCGGTCTATGACTACTTAGACGGCGGTCGTTACACATACACAAATCACGCTTATATCCCTTCTGGGGTAGGCAGAGCGTTCACAATCGTAAAATTACGGTGGTTATCGTCACGTCTGACAAGGAGGACCCTTTTCGATGATACATGTATCACTGAAGTGACAGGTTGTCAAGCCTGCTACCCACTTGTAAAAGGCGGTTGAAAATATCTGACACTAGGGTTCATATATATAGTCGAGTAATTCCTCCCTTGCAATGTTGTATCTAATACCTTTAAACGAGCAAAAAATTAATCTTCTTCTTCTTCTTCTTCACGTGTGGGACACCAAGTCGTCCAACGACCCAGTGAACCCTAGTGTCAGAAGTAGTAGCAGGCTTCTGACATGGTTGTGTAAAGACCGCCGGCTAAGTAATAATAGACAGCAACCGGGACCTACGGCTTAGGCTGCGTTTCCATTGACGCGGAGCTGGGCGGAGCGGTGCTTAGCGGTGCATGAATTGACCAATCACTATGCTCGAAATCTCCGCTCCGCTTCAATGGAAACAGCACGAACGGAGTGGAGCAGAGCTGAACGGATATTCATAATAAAATACAGCGAGCGTAGGACAGCTGGGCGGTGCGGAGCGGAAGAGAGCGGGGTGGTGCGGAGCGGAGGATAGCGGGGCGGTGCGGAGCGGAGGACAGCGGGGCGGTGCGGAGCGGAGGACAGCGGGGAAGTGCGGAGCGGACGACAGAGGGGCGTTGCGGTGCGGAGGGCTGCTAGGTTGTGTTGTGTAGTGGACGACTCCACTCTCCGCTCTACTCCACTCTACCCCGCTCCGCTACCCCTTAGGCATGTCGCCCGCAAAAAATCTGGGCCGTGGGCGAGTTGACTTTTCTTGAAAAATTTGTGGTTATCTGGCCCGAATGCTTTTTTAATATGTCAAAGTCATCGCCGAAACTTGATACTGGCGAAATCATAATGAAAACTCTGGGTCACAAATACCCGAGATCATCCTTTTACAGAAATCAATTGACCAGTATGTACGCGAACCTCCAAAATTGGATCTGGCAGCAGTGTGCCAATTTGCGCCTTTCGCCGACCGGCGCGATTCGCCCACTCGCACTGTGCCTACTCGCACGTTTAGCTTACTGCAGCGATTCGCGACCTGCGCGATTGGTAAACTTCAGCTATTGTGTACATTTAAGTACAAAATCTTTAAACCTTTTTATTTTTAAATCAGACTAAGTGTGACCATGATAAATATGACCTATGATTTCACCCGTATTTATCTGCATTTTGCAATATTTGAAAGAAAATGAAAATGCATTTATGTCGGAAACTATGTGCGCTACACTATCAGTTTCTTTGAGGATGTTGTTGTTTTGACAAGCTCCACATTTCGAATGACAGCTGTCAAACTAAAAATGCATTTATGTTGGAAATTCTTGCACAAATATGTTAATACGACCCTTTTGAGAAATGTCAATAAGGTCGAAAATCGCGTGCATCACTTCATTACATTTGTAAGCGATAGTAGAGTCAGAAAATATGGTGCAAGCAATTTTCGACCTTATTGACATTTGTAAAATTTTAGTACAAAGGGCCGTATTAACATATTTGTGCAAGAATTTCCAAAATCCAGGGCATTCTGAAAACTGTCAATAAGGTCGAAAATCGCGTGCACCAGTCCATTAGATTCGTAAGCGATAGTACTACTATCATAGTAGAGTCAGAAAATATGGTGCAGGCAATTTTCGGCTAAACGCGTAGGTGGCAAATCACTGCAGTAAGCTAAACGCGCGAGTAGGCATAGAGCGAGTTAGCGAATCGCGCCGGTTGGCAAAAGGTGCAAGTTGGCACACCGCGCATACTCCGAATTATGTAATATTTTACAATTTATTGTTAAATATTTTTTTCTTTTTAAAATTACTTTAAACTTTCCTACCAATGGCTGCACTATTGTATTTTTTTGGTCAGGTAAAAATATTAATAAAATAAAAAGGACAAACGCTTACAATAAAAAATATCAATTTAAAAAAAGAATAATTATTCTTATTAATACAAAAATACTTATTAATATAAAATAGTAATTTTATCTTTTGTTTTCTGTCATTTGTTTTCTCTATTTTGTAATTAAAGTTGCAATATATTTTTTTTGGACCAAATAACCACTATAAGTTTTATTTGTAGTTATCTGGCCCAATATTAAAAAAGCATTCGGGCCAGATAACCACAAATTTTTCAAGAAAAGTCATTTCGCCCACGGCCCAGATATTTTGCGGGCGACATGCCCCCTAAGCCTCCGCTACACTACTCCGCTCCGCTCCGATCCACTCCGCTCCGCTTCAATCCGCTCCGCTTCAGTGGAAACACTCACCACTTTTCACCGCTCTTCTCCGCTCCTCTCCGCCCAGCTCCGCGTCAATGGAAACGCAGCCTTAACGTGCCATCCGAAACACGGAACCATCTCTCTTACGGACAATCGGGTGGTTCAGTCCGCAATGTCCTAACCAGACTGGGAACAAATTCACAAAGTGATAAATACCAACTTTGTGAGTGACGCACCGAGAATCGAACCAGGAACCTTCTGTGTGAAAGGCAGTCGCACTACCACTGCGCCACATCGGTCGTCGACAAGAATCGAATACCATTAAATGAGTAAGAATTATATATATATTTTCGGGAAATCGGAACCGTTACAAAGTTATATTTCTAGCGTGTTTGTTTGCCAGGTGATCTAAAGAAGCGGCTAGAGGCGGTGTGCGGCGTGCCAGTGTGTCGGCAGCAGATCTCGGGTCTAGGGGGCTCGCGCGCCACCTCCGCCGCGCACCTCGGAGACCTTAACCTGCCCAAGGACGCCGTGCTGCGGCTCAAGTCCTCTGAGGAACTCATGGCTGATGATGAGTGAGTAACCGACGACTAACAGCCCAGTCTTCACTCGTTGCTAGCTGTTTTCTCGATAACACATTATTTAATTGCCCATGAAACTCAAGAGCTATCCCTAGCGTCAGGTTTTCATACAAACGTATCCCCTGTTTTCTTTCCGAGTAATGCCTCTAGACTTATAATTCGTTTTTTAATACTACAAAACATCTTATATTTTGCTTTATATTTTTCCATGCTGGAATGGAAGTAATGACTCGCAGTAAGTATCAGGTGTCTAAAACACCCGGACTTAAATATTTTACTATTGATGTCGTAATCTTACTCTTAAGACATGTTTATCTCTATATACATAGATACATAGATAATTGTTTCTTAAGATCATTTTTATCCGACTCCTTAAGGAGCCTGTTTTTCAAATGTATGTTTGTAAGTAGTATGTGGACAAGTCTTATGTATATGTGGAATTTATTTTGGGAAAATTCCCATTTGTGCCTAATTTCGTACGGCGGCACATCTGTTATAAGCCTGTTTCGACTATAGTCTGCGCACGGCCTAAGTGTTCTATATGAGCCGCGTATAAGTGAGCCGCGTTTACACTAGGTTCACAAAATTTGTTGTAGGAAATAGAAAAATGTACTCATCCTACATTTTATCTTTTTTACAATGACTAATGATGATCTTTCCGACCGATTTCGGCCATGGCGACCACTTCGACTCCTAATCAGATCGGCGCTGACGCGCCCGGAGATGGCTATTGTAGCCAATTTTGTCAGTAAACTCTCGTGTACAGTGTGGACACGTGAGCTTGCCATTTACATAATTATAGTTAATGGCGACGGGTGGACGTGCCTTCAGCTCATCGCGCTTAAAATTTACTACTTTGAATAAATGATTTAAATTTTAGTTTATAAACTTTCGCTTGCAGAGTAGCGGAGCGGCTGGTCACAACGTACGTGCTGCACATCAAGCACGAGGACAAGGAGTACACCCTGCAGTTCCCGGGCACCAAGACTGTGAGGGAGGTCAAGAACGATATATACTCGCTAACCGACATACCCGTCAGACACCAGGTATGAATCAGAAATATCAGAATCAGATTTTGATGCCGTGTGATGCCGGCTTAGAGTAGCATCACCCCACATCCTTCCCGCGGGTGTCGTAAGAGGCGACTAAGGGACTCGAGAGTATTGGTGTATTACAATTTTTAGGCGACAGGCTGTCAACCTGTCATTATAGTGGTACACATGGTCTCAGTACGTGTCCCAAAATAAGCTATCTTTCTTTGTTTGATTGTTTTCAATAGCTTACGTCCTTCACCGTAGCACGGATAATATAATACTACTAAAGTAGTACAGATACCTAACGTCATAGACGGAGTTCGATTGCCCTAGGACGGCTATTGGCGGGCTATTTGATATGTCGACTCAGCGCGTGCGTTGCTAGCGAGTCTAGCGACATCTAGCTTATTTATTGGATACTTCGTATTGACGACATTAGATTGAAAAATATTGCAAAAATGTGAATAATTCGCACGTTTTCCGTCACAAAACATCTTAATGTATTTATAATTTTCCAATACTTTGATTTTGTAAATTTGCTTTTATCCCAGTCTCTTAAGTTACATTCGCGACCCGTATCGCCATCTATTGATTTATTTTTGGACTAGTTTCTTTTAGTAGGGAATGAGACCCCATGACCGTAGTACATTCAAGTACTAGTTCCGTAGTACTAGTACCGTAGTACTAGTACTTGAATGTACTATAGCTTGTGTACAAATAAAGAATAAACTAGTATGTGTGTGTTGTGTGTTGTGTGTGTGCAGGTGTGGACGGGGTGGCCGGCGGTGTCGGGGCTGGACGACACGGTGCTGGCGATGGCGGGGCTGGAGCTGCCGCACCACGAGCTCAGCGTCAAGCGGGCCACAAACACCAAGCAGAAGGAGTACAAGAGGGTACCATATTTTTATTCTATTTTTCTTCCATTTGCTCGAAAATAAAGTCATTATTTCAAAAAAAAGAATGCGTAAAAGGAATCGTTTTAGTCATCAGGTTTGTAGAGGCATGCAAACGCGACATTAATGAAATTCCAAGTCTTAGGTCTTTTAGGTCTTAAAAAGGTTCTTGAGCTTCACACTTCTTTGATTAGGCGTTTTATGGTACACATATTGTTTGAAGTTTCTAAAAAAAAAAGAAGTCTTTTTTTTATATAAATTCGAGCGTCTCGTCCTTCCAATATTACTCGACCATAAATTGGTCTATTTTTGGCTACTGCCATAATGTACTATTAATTACTAACTGCAATTAATTTTCCCGTGGGAATGGACGAATGGCGAAAGAGTGTATTTGATGGGCGTAAGTCAAGACGACGCCTGGTTCTCTGATCTCGCTAATAAAAGTCAAAAACACTTAAACATGCATTTGCCGGTCTCGAATTCTACCTTCACCTGTGGAGCGTGCGGAATGTTATGCCGCTCCCGCATCGGCTTATATAGCTATGAAAAGTCTTGCCTCAGACACTGATTAAATCGTCTGTCACAGACGTATGAGGCCAATGATGATGACTTTTAAAAATGTAAAATTCCCTCAAATCAAATGCAGTTATTTTGAAATATTAATTTTCACTGATTCTTATAATTTCGTCCAACAGATAGTAGTGGAAAGTTCCGACAGCGAAAACAGTTCTGTCGAAGAAGTGGACGACACGGCGGACGGGTTCACAGCTGACGATGACATGTTCGTGGACATCTCGCACTCCGAGCGCCTGCAGCCCTTGAGTGAGTACAAACTGAACAACTTTTCCCAGAAACAGTTCTGCTGAACTGAACGGTTCACAGCCGACGATGACATGTTCGTGGACATCTCGCACTCCGAGCGGCTGCAGCCCTTGAGTGAATACAAACTGAACAACATTCCCCAGGAACAGTTCTGTTGAAGTAGACGACACGGCGGACGGGTTCACAGCCGACGATGACATATTCAAACTAAGATAAAACATTCCTTCCATTTGCTCGTAAATTGCGGCATTATTTCAAAAAAAGAATACCAAAATCGGCTCGTTTAAGTCGTCAGGTTGGCAGAGGCACGCAGCCATGACAACAATGACATTCTATACATACATTTCGCTAGTAGGCTAAACAAAAGGTTCTTCTTCTTCTTTTCGTGTGGGACACCGAGTCGTCCTACGACCCGATGAACCCTAGTGTCAGAATTTTTCAACCGCCTTCTACAAGTAGTAGGCTTCTGACATGGTTGTGTAACGACCGCCGTCTAAGTGATCATAGACAGCAACCGGGACCTACGGCTTAACGTGCCATCCGAAACACGGAACCATCTTACTTACGGACAATCGGGTGGTTCAGCCCGCAATGTCCTAACCAGACTGGGAACAAATTCACAAAGTGATAGATAGATTTGTGAGTGACCCACCGAGAATCGAACCCGGGACCTTCTGCGTCAAAGGCAGTCGCACTACCACTGCGCCACATCGGTCGTCAACTTTACAATTCGTGAAGGTTCTTAAACTAAAAGGTTCTTAAATTTTACAATTCGTGAAGAACTTGCGTTTTAATTGAAGGTTTCTTTTTTTATTCAATAGTTAATAAGCAATCCAATGCATGCTAGTGGCGTATTATACTAGCTACAAATTACCCTCGGATATGAAAAGTATCGAATCTATTCGCCAATTTAAACATAAATTAGCTCAACACATCTTATCAACTAACTAATACCTACTTACTTGATTTTGGTTGGAGATTTAAAAATTAAAAATTAAAATTAAAAATTCTTTATTGCAAGAAATCCTTAAGAACATAGTTGTTGGAGGCTTCCCTTTAAGTAGTCCAAGACACTTGTAGTGGGAAAACCCCGCTCTTCCAAATTAATTCTATTGTTTATAGGATCAGAGCTATAAATGATAGGTATGGACACTAGTTATATCAAAGTAATTGGTAGAAGTACATTAAGTGTATAAAAACAAAGAAAAATCAAAATATAGGTAACAAAGTGTGTAGTCGCCAGACGCATGAATGTCAACAAGTACACGTATAAATTAAATCTGAGGTAGGTATACCAGAACATACAAGTGTGCCTGTGCAGCGTTGATGTGTATGTGTGTGTGTAAGTAGTAGCGTGAACCATATTAAGTAAGTACGAACTGCATCGTATTGATTGCGAAGATAGTAGGTTAATTAATTGATTGCGGAATCATATAGTAGGAAAAATAGGAGACGTGCTCACAGTTAGCACGATCTGCTCTGTTTGCCCTACGGTTGTGTGACCTTGGGGTCGGTATTTGGAGACCACAAACAGAGTAATCATGCCAGTTCTGGTCCATAATGGATGTAAGTAAGAGGCAACTCAGTCAGAACAAAGGTTTGACTCCACCTCCCACATGCCCTGCGGATGTGTAAACAATTCCTTGGGATCGGTGATTACCACATGCAGGGGATGGAATCAACAAAAGGAGAGGATACAGTTTTAGGTGAGTCTTATTAGATTTGGTTGGACACATTGAATTTGCCTTGTATTGGTTTACTTACCTACCGTTTTAAAAGTGTTTGTGTGTTCTGTCTGTGCAGAGTGAACGGAAATATTGGATATTACATTTGAACCTGTTTCTCATGTAAGTGACTGTATATTATGTCTTGAATGAGGAAATAAAGTCTTTAAACCAACAGCCAAAATTCTCATTTCTGATCTCGTTCACTTGAGGACTTCCTATATTACTCGACCAAAAATTGGTTCATTCTCAGCTCCGCTGCGCTTAGGGCCTCAAACTACACCCACATTAACAATAGGTTCGGTTCCCACCACATATAAATAAATTTTGGACCTCTCATACAAATTGACCTGGTCGGTTGGTAATTTTGTATTGAAGGTCATTTTTATTTTAATGTTTCGATTTGTTTCTTGGGGAAAGTTGGTTAATCTCATGGACTAATTCACCCCTAAAATATTTGCAGCAATTTTTTTTACATATGTTATACGGGGTGTAAGGGACAGCGTCCCGAATACTGATAGGGTGCAAGCAGACCATTGAAGTAGTGTACGTATGCATCTAGATATAGATACCTATATTTGTACCTATGTACCCATGTACTCTTTTATATTATTATGCCTGGTCGATCAGCAGCGCACAAATATACGCGTCGTCTTGCAAACGGACGTTTCATTACATCTCTCCCGAACACACCTATCTCATGGCGACCCTGCCATATAAGGGTGCGCCTGAGAAGGTTCGCGCGTGTCGTGTTCGCGGTCGGTCGACTGGACTCTGGACTATATCGAAAATGAATTAGTATTTTATAAAAAGTCTTAGAACTGTTTGTGCTCTTCGTGCTCCGTGTACGTTATCATCGTTTTTTTTTTTTTTCGTGACCAGTGAAGTGAATTTTTAGAAGAAACGCAATGGGCAAGGAACAATCGAAACAGCAAGAAGAAATAATTATCGCACAGAATGCTGCCGGCGGAGGCGAAAATAATGCACAAGCATCGGGTGGTATGGAAAATCTAACGTTCCACCTGGGGTTGATCAACTTGATTCTCGGTGTTGCACTGCTGTTGTGCTGCTGTGGCAGTTGCCTGGTAGTCTGGAATTTGTACAAGAAGTGCCACGTCCAGATGATACGTCGTGAAATCAACCACGATACGGTTCAGCGCGTCACCTTCCGGCGTAAAGAAGATAACAGAGATGTTTAAATAATTTAGAGGCCATGTACGCTACCTTCAGGAGGGCCACGGTACCTACTACTTCGGGGACTTTTTTTTTTGTTACTCAACTGTGTGTGCCATTGATGGACTGGATGCATCCGATCTACGTGTCTACGGCAAGGGTCTACGGACAGTTGTGAGCTAAGTGAATCGCAAATCGCAAGTATAAAATTTGTTCATATTTTAATTTCGTGCAAATCAGTGAAAGTGCGGTACGTAATAAAAAATCGTTTCGGTGGAACAAGACTTTAGTCTAATTTGCGTCATAATTATGCGTATAAAATAATTACAAAAAAAAAAACAACGGTAAAAATAGTATGTAAGTACGTAAAATAAATAGTTACTTTTTAAAGGATAAATGTCATTCCTTGCATGATTTAACAATTTGATGGCAGAGTTACTATTAGAATTTAATGAAAAACTGTCAAGAATATATAATAAGGAATTAATAAAATTAAATCAAGATCGTCGAGCTCAGTGTGTCGATACAGTTATTAAGCCAAAACTTGCCGAAGCGAGTGACATTTATTCTGAATTTCGTCAAACATATGCCGAGTTAGAAAATCAGATAAAAAACCATGAAATAAAAGGTTCTGATTTGGTTATAATAAATAAGTTAATTACTTCAATTACTACCGAATATAGGAAAATCGTTGATTTCTGTAATAAGTGTATAGGAACTGAGACTGAAAATATTGAAACTGAAAGTACAATGGCAACCTTTGACCTGAAAACAGCCGTAGGGCTGCTCCCTGTGATGACAGGTGAGGAAGAAATTACCAAAAAATTAATTAGTTCTATCGAGTTGTACGATTCAATGTTAGAAGCTGCTGGAAAATCGCAATTAATTCAATTTGTATTAAAAACACGCCTTACAGAAAGCGCCAAACTGCGTTTAGCTTCCACCTACGTATCATGTGACGCACTTTTGAGAGACATGCGTTTGCATTTGCTTACGGCTAAATCAAGCAATGCTATCCACTCACAATTAATGCGTACGACCCAGGGGTCCTCGACTATTGATGATTTTGGCAAAAAGATCGAAGAATTGTTTGTTGATCTGACAATTACTCAAGCCGCTGGGGTGAGCAGAATGTTAAATAACATCAAAAGAATTCATTATTCCGTTTTGAAACCCATTAATGAAAAATTAGCAATAAAAAGATTCACAGATGGTTTGAGAAATCGTCAGCTCAGTGTGATTTTAACAGCTAGGAACTACACACAGCTCAAGGACGTGATCAGAGCAGCCAAGGATGAGGAACTGTCAACTACGCAACGTGACGGTGAAGGAACGATGTACTTCGGTCGACGTGGAAATTACGGTAGGTACAATCATGCACGTAATTACTCTGTTCGAAGTCGGGGCGGTGGTTTCAACCAGCGCACACCATCTAGCTATGGCGGACAGAGAACCCCGTCGCACCCCACTTTTCAACATCAAGGTTACGCTAACCAGTACAGGGGAAACCGAGGTGCTCCGCGCGGTCGAAGTTTTGGTACCTCGAGCAACCACAATACCAACTGGAACAGAGGCAGGTCAAATTATTCCAATAATTCAAGGCGTAATAATAATAACAGAATGTATACAATGAATCCGGAAGAAGTGCCGTCAACTTTGTCACAAAACGGCGATAATCGTGATTCGAACACGTTTTTTCGATCATAATGAGCATTGTATTTTTGCATGTAGTAACAACAATTATGTAGAATTAGCAGTAGGTAACAACAATTATAGATGGATGATAGATTCCGGCGCTTCGCTTTGTGCAGTGAAATACGATCTAGTTCGACGATTAAACATTCCGATCCAGAATCATCGATTAGTCATTAGAGGTATCGGTGGACAACAAGAAACATTAGGCTTTGTTTCTCTAAACATAACTGTAAATGGAACAGAATTGAGTCACGAGTTCTATGTTTTAGAGAACTTAGATTGTTTTTGTGATGGAATTTTAGGGGAAGATTTTCTACTGAAATACAAATCGGTAATAGATTACGAATTACTCACAATAACTTTTTCAGATCAAAATGACTACATGACTGTACCTTTACGCTTGGGAAAAAACAGTGCTAGAAATAACTTAATAATACCGGAAAGATGCGAACAAATTTTTTATTTTGAGTCAGATGCTAAACAAGATTGTATGGTAGTACCGAAAGAATTGTGCAAGGGTGTGTTTTTAGCAGGATGTCTTACGAAACCTATAAACGGAAAAATACCCGTTCAAATTTTAAATACCCGAGATAGCGAGGTACGTCTTAATTATTTCAAACCGGAAATAGAATACTTGCAAGATTACAATATTTGTAGTTTTAATGATAATGACAATAATTCAAAAAGGGTGAGAGATCTACTTTCAATTTTGAATTTAAAACACTTAGATAGCGAAGAAAGAGAGTCGATCCAAAATATATGTGTTAAATACAATGACGTATTTTATCTTCCAGACGATTCCTTATCAGTTTCAAATATTTGCGAAACAGAAATAAAATTAAAACCAGATGCCACTCCCGTTTACATAAAACCGTACCGTATGCCACATAGTTTAAAAAATGAAATGGAATCTCAGCTTCAAAAATTATTAAAAGAGGAAATAATAGAACCAGCTTGTAGTGACTGGTCTAGTCCCATATTACTGGTGCCTAAAAAGAGCGAAGGTACCAAAAAGTGGCGATTAGTGATTGATTTTCGAAAGTTAAATGAAAGGGTTTTGGATGATAAATTTCCACTACCGAATATCACCGATATTTTGGATTCTCTCTCCGGCGCAGTTTATTTCAGTCACCTTGACTTGAATTCTGGTTATTATCAATTAAATTTAAAAGAAGAAAGTAGAAAATACACAGCTTTTACTGCACCATCAGGTCAATATCAGATGACGAGACTGCCGATGGGTCTCAAAACGTCACCTAGTAGTTTCTCTAGAGCTATGACTTTAGCAATGGCGGGTCTTAATTACGAGAAATGTTTTGTTTACTTAGATGATTTGATTTGCTTTGGGAGAAATCTTGAACTTCATAATAAAAATTTAATGACAATCCTGGAACGAATTAGAAAAGTTAACCTGAAACTAAATCCCCAAAAATGCCAGTTTTTGAAAAAAGAACTTTTATATTTAGGGCACGTTGTTTCCGAAAAGGGAATATCACCTGACCCAGAAAAAATATCCGTACTACAAAATTACCCCACACCTTCTTCTGCGGATGAGGTTAAACGTTTTGTAGCTTTCAGTAATTATTATAGAAAATTCATTCCAAATTTTGCGACATTGACTATACCCTTAAATAAATTAACTAGGAAAAACCAACCGTTTGAATGGACAACTGAGTGTGAACAGTCATTTCAGGAACTTAAAAAATCATTAACAACTCCACCTATATTAGAATATCCAGATTTCTCAGAAACAAATCAATTCATACTATCTACAGACGCATCATCTATCTCGATAGGTTGCGTGCTGTGCAACAGCAACATGAAACCCGTAGCTTATGCGAGTAGGCCGCTTAATAAGGCTGAGCGTAACTATCCAACTATACAAAAAGAGCTTGTTGCTATAGTCTGGGCTATCAAATACTTTAGGCCTTATCTTTACGGAAAACATTTCACAATATTAACGGACCACAAACCGTTAATTTATTTATTCGGCATGAGGGACCCATCGAGCAGATTATTAAAGTTTAGATTACTGTTAGAAGAATACAGTTTTGATATTAAGTACATAAAAGGACAAGACAACGTTATAGCGGATGCTTTATCTAGGATAGTGATAACATCGAATGAGCTAAAAAGTATGAATGAACAGATGATATGCGTGATGACCCGAGCTCAACGCAAAAGAATGGAAGAGATTGAAAGATCAGGAAGTAAAAATGTCACTACTAGTTCACAAATTCCTAATAAACCTACTAACGACAGGTGTGTACAGCCTAGGGTTGTAGAGTTATTAAGAAAACCGTGCGATAGTGTAGAAATGTTATGGGAAAAAGCGAGTAAAATAGATAAATTAGACAGAGAAGGCAGATTAGATGACGTAAGAGAATGTTTTTCATATAATGACAAAGATAAAATTTTATACATTAATCTCAATTTTAGGGCACAATTATCGCGAGCCGAATTTGTGACAAAGTTGAGCAATTTTTGTACGAAAAATTGTATTGATAGAGTATGCATACTAATAAATGATGAAAATAAATTAACTATAAAAGAAATGTGTGATGAAATAAAGTGTAGAGAACAATGGACCGGTCCACGAATTTGTATTTTACGAGGAAAAAAGAGAATAATAGACGAAAATGAGAAAACTATAATACTGAATGACTATCATTTACTGCCCACTAGTGGACATGCTGGTGTGAGCAGAATGTTAAATAACATCAAAAGAAAATACTATTGGCCAGGAATGGAACATGACGTAGCTAAATATGTTCAGAAGTGTACGAAGTGTCAAAAAATGAAACACTCTAGACACGTTCGTGAACCTATGTCAATAACAACAACTGCATCATATGCTTTTGATAAGATATTCTTAGATATTGTTGGGCCTTTACCAAAAGACTATGATGGCAATTGTTACGTGTTGACCTTACAATGCGAGTTAAGTAAATATATCGAGGCTTATCCTCTTCAAAATAAGGAAACTAATAGTGTAGCTAAAGCTTTAGTTAATAACTTCATTTTGAGATTTGGTATCCCAAAGGTTTTGGCGAGTGATCGCGGGACAGAGTTCATATCAGCGACAATGGAACAGGTTTGTAAACTTTTAGATATTGAGAAAATTTCGTCAACGCCATATCATCACCAGTCTATAGGATCACTAGAGAATATGCATAAACACATGGGCGCATTCTTACGAATACATTGCGAAAATAGACCAGACTCTTGGAGTCACTGGTTACCGTACTGGACATTCAGTTTCAATAATACAGTTCATAGCAGTACGAAATACACTCCTTATGAGTTAGTCTTTGGCAGAACATGTAACATACCTAGTAGAATCACAAACGAAATTGAACCATTGTATAATTCAGATAATTACGCACTAGAATTAAAATATCGATTACAGAATGCATTCCAAGACGCTCAAAATAATTTAATAATAAGTAAAGAGAAAAGAAAGTCGGATTATGATAAATACACAAACCCTGTAACTTACAAAGAGAATGATTGTATTCTTCTCAAATCAGAAAATGTTTCAAAATTGCAACCATTGTATGAAGGACCATTTGTTGTGATAGAGGATTTGGGACCAAATGTCAAAATAATTAGAAATAATAAAATAACTACAGTTCATAAGAATAATACTAAACCATTTAATCAGTAACTTTAGTATAAAAACAAAAATGTATGTAACCAACATTTTTATTTTTTTTATCACCCCGAAGGTGAAGTAGTGTACGTATGCATCTAGATATAGATACCTATATTTGTACCTATGTACCCATGTACTCTTTTATATTATTATGCCTGGTCGATCAGCAGCGCACAAATATACGCGTCGTCTTGCAAACGGACGTTTCATTACATCTCTCCCGAACACACCTATCTCACCATGAAACTGAACAACTTTCCCTTAACCCTAACCCTTTCCCTAGAAACATATGTCAGGAAACATAAAAAAAATTTTGGCTTCCCATAGTGCAGTCAGCTGGTCGCGATTTTGTATGGGAGGTCGAAATTTTTTTGCCTTTTCCTGACATGTTCCTAGAGGAAAGTTGTTCAGTTTCATGGTCTGCTTGCACCCTATCAAAATTCGGGACGCTGTACCTAACACCCTGTACTGTTATTCCAGTGTCGGAGACGGTGGACGACGAGGCGCTGGGCTGCATAGAGTTCGCGGCGCGGTTCCGCGCGCGCTACGGGCCCAACGTGCCCAACTTCTTCGAGGGCACGCTGCAGGACGCCATCAAGGAGGCCTGCCTCAAACCGGCCAGCGAGGTAACTAAGTCCAAGTCAAATTGTTTATTTAATGTCATTGTAAAAAAGAGAAAAATGTAGGACACATTTTTCTATTTCTTATAACAATTTTATGAACCTAGTAGTGATGTAACGAATATGGAACGAATATTCGCGAATATTTTGCGAATATGAAAATCCATAAAACCAGGTTTGTAGATTTTTGTTTACCTTCTGTAAGAGTAAATAACCGATCTTTTTTTTTCTGAAACGGGTTAAAAGTGTGTGTTCGTATCATCTCAGCAATTAAATGCAATTTCATAGTAGCAAACAATAACGTGCGGCTTGCGCGGCCAATCAGCGGCAACATTTTACCCACAGATATACGGCGGCAAATTAAAGAAATAAATTTGAAATTTTCGCATTCGCGAATATGGGCCTAAAATATTCGCATTCGCGAATGCTTGAAATTGAACATTCGTTACATCACTAGAACCTAGTGTAAACGCGGTTCAAAAACTTAATACTAGCCCTTAACTTAATACCAGTCAAATCGCTACACTCACAAAGTAGATTTTTAGCACTTTGCGAATTTGTTCCCAGTCTGGTTAGGACATTGCGGGCTGAACCACCCGATCGTCCGTAAGTAAGATGGTTCCGTGTTTCGGATGACACGTTAAGCCGTAGGTCCCGGTTGCTGTCTATGATCACTTAGACGGCGGTCGTCACACAACCATGTCAGAAGCCTGCTACTTGTAGTAGGGTTGAACAATTCTGACACTAGGGTTCATCGGGTCGTTGGACGACACGGTGTCTCACACGAAAAGAAAGAATGGGCTGATTCGCCCCTTAGTTAAAATATTTGCAGCTAATATTTTTACACCTTATACAAGGTGTTACACAATGAACAATAAAAGTGAATTTCTTTGACATTGTTTATTTAACGAATGGGTGCGGTTTAGGAAGTGGTGAAAAATATCTCCTGGTAAGAGTAATGAACTTGACATTGTAACAATAGTGGCTGCGACGCAAGTATTAAAATCAAGCCAAATTTATTAAAATTAATATTTTTTATTAATTTTCAAACACGACATTACGGCTTTAATTCGATATGTAAAGCTTAACTCGAAGACATAAAATAAGAAATCCATTTGGTATATTGTAGTATTTTCATCCTTTTAGTTCGAAAAAGTTAAAAATCTCTTTTATTTATGCAAAAATCTAAATAACCCTCATTTGACCTTTGTGATGTACATACGACACAAAAAAATTAAACGAAACGCATAAAACAGCATAAAACCATAAAACCTTACAGTATCTCATAAAACGAACTTCCCCCTTGCTTGCTTCTGTCATGTCAATTTGACGTTTGAAGTAGTGTTGCTAAACTATCGATACTACTACTATCGATAACACTGTTCAGTTTATATTTGTTTACGTGTACAATATGGAATTCCCGAATTCATAATTTTCCAGCCAACTTTGCAAAGTTTTTACGGCATATTTCAGCTGCACTATCTGTAAAATATGGAATTTCCTTTTGTTTTTCAAGCAGTATTATATTATGTGTGGTGGTGCATAGTTTTGTGTTTGAAACAAAAACTACAATAAACTACCTAACGCTATAACATATATTAACGGGTTTTTACTCAATACAATCCTATACCGTGAGTAAAAACCCTATACCGTGAGTAAAAACCCGTTAATATGTATTATCTAGTGTTAGTGTGGAGTTTACCCTTCGGGGCGCTATATCGAAAATAGTTTTTTTAATTTATTTTTGTCGTGTAGAGGGGTCTTATACAAACACTTTTTGTCCTTGGTAATTTTGGTCGCACCTAGGCCGAGATATAGACCCTTAAAGTTTTTGGTCTAGACTTTCGAGGGTCTATATCTCGGCCTAGGTGAGACCAAAATTACCAAGGACAAAAAGTGTTTGTATTAGGCCCCTCTACACGACAAAAATATATATAAAAAAATATTATAAAAAAAAAATGCCCAAAATTTCCAAAAAAAACTAACAAAAAAAAATTTTTTTTTATGTTTTCTCGACGTTTCATAGGGCCCCGAAGCGTATACTTCAAGTTTTTTTTACCGCACCGAAAAGTATACTTTGACCTGACCAATAAATAACGTATCGAAACTATCGATATTCCATTATCGAGCGGCATCACTAGTTTGATGACATGACACATGACATTTCAAAAGATGAAATACTTATTCGTTTCATTTGCAATAAAATCTACATGGTGGTTGTTCGTTTCATTAATTGTGTCGTAGTGACGTCATCAATGAAAAACTTTTAAAAATTATTAAAAAATAAGGGATAATCAAATAATTTAAAAAAACAAATTAGTTTCTTAAAATTGCTTATATTTTCAGAAAAAAATATTACAAATATTCATTTTACATACCCAATTATTTTATAAATAGACTCTTTACAATGGGACCGTCAACACTCTTTCAGCTTTATTGGTCTTTTTGTAACACCCTGTATATGCACTTTCTAACTTAAATGTGCTATTCCTAGCTATAGTTTGTTTGTACGTGTTTCCAGCGCAAGCTGCTAGCGATCTACCTGCACCACGAGCAGTCGGTGCTGTCGAACGTGTTCTGCGCGCAGCTGCTTGGCTGCGACACCGTGCTGCAGACCCTCAGCGAGAACTTCCTCCTCTACGGCTGGGACCTCACGCACCCCGACAATAACAATATGTAAGTAATAATAAGACGCAAAAAGAGTACCAACACAATAATAATAATAAATATCCTGGACAATTCACACAGCGCCATCTAGCCCCAAACTAAGCAAAGCTTGTACTATGGGAACTGGATAGCTGATACTAATACTTATATACTTTTTTTTTGTTAATAAATACATATTATACATAGAAAATACCCAGACTCGACACAAATATTTGAAAATTGACTTAACAAATACTTGTGTCCGGTGGGGATCGAACCCACGACCCTCGGCGTAGAAGGCAGGTGTACTATCCGCTACGCCATCGGGATAGTCAGTCACCGCTCTCACAGTGCTATATTATTTCTCATAAATGAGAGAGAGAATTTGCCGTGTGATCGTCGTCGTCGTCGTCGTCTCAGCCGATAGACGTCCACTGCAGGACATAGGCCTCCCCCAAGGATCTCCACGATGATCGGTCCAGCGCCACCCGCATCCAGCGGCTTCCCGCGACCTTCACCAGATCGTCGGTCCACCTTGTGGGAGGCCTACCTACGCTGCGTCTACCGGTCCGTGGCCGCCACTCGAGAACTTTCCGGCCCCAGCGGCCATCGGTCCTACGAGCAATATGCCCCGCCCACTGCCACTTGAGTTGCGCAATCCTTCGAGCTATGTCGGTGGCTTTGGTTCTTCTCCGGATTTCCTCATTTCTGATTCGATCGCGGAGAGAAACTCCGAGCATAGCCCTTTCCATTGCCCTTTGAGTGACCTTGAGCCTTCTTATGAGGCCCATTGTTAGCGGCCACGTCTCAACTCCGTAAGTCATCACTGGCAACACGCACTGATCCCAGACTTTTGTCTTGAGGCACTGCGGTAGTTGTTGAGAAGAGAAGATGTTACGTAGCTTCCCGAACGCTGCCCAGCCGAGTTGGATTCGACGATTGACCTCTTTCTGAAAGTTGGACCTACCCAGCTGGACTATTTGTCCCAGGTAGACATACTCGTCGACAACTTCCAGAGTAGAGCCCCCAACTGTCAGAGTAATGGGTGCAACAAGAGAGTTTGACATAACCTTGGTCTTGTCCATGTTCATTTTTAGACCCACTTGTTGGGAGGCTCTATTGAGGTCATCGAGCATTGTACCGAGGTCCTCCAGGGTTTCCGCCATGACCACGATATCGTCGGCAAAACGAAGGTGAGTCAGATACTCGCCGTTGATGTTGATGCCAAGTCCTCTCCAGTCCAAAAGCTCGAAGACGTCTTCCAGTGCTGCTGTGAACAGTTTCGGTGATATTACATCTCCCTGTCTCACTCCTCGCTGCAACTGGATAGGTTTCGAGTCCTGGTCCTGAAGTCGAACTGACATGGTGGCGCTTTCGTACAAGGACTTCAACACTTCGATATACCGATAGTCAGCTTGGCACCGCTGAAGAGACTGAAGTACGGCCCATGTTTCGATCGAATCGAAGGCTTTTTCGTAGTCCACAAACGCGAGGCAGAGTGGTTGGTTATACTCTTCAGTCTTCTGTATAACTTGCCTCGGCGTATGAATGTGATCCACGGTGCTAAAGCCTTTTCGGAAGCCGGCTTGTTCGGGAGGCTGGAAGTCGTCGAGCCTGCGTGCGAGACGATTGCCGTGTGATGCCGGCTTAGAATAGCATCACCCCATTTCTTTCCCGTGGGTGTCGTAAAAACCGACTAAGGGACTCGAGGGTTTTATGTGTATTGCAATTTTAGGCAACAGGCTGACAACCTGCCACTACTATAGTGATACACATGTTTTCTGTAACAACCTTCGAAAACAACAATCCTCAAAATGTCAGACGTGGCGATGGCGACCGTATTCTTACGGCCGTTAACGCTCTGCCTACCTCGCAAGGGATAAAGGCGTGATATATGTTTGTATGTAAATCATCATCATTCTCCTTGCCTTATCCCGTTCTCTGTCGGGGTCGGCTACCTAACCTAGGGGATTTGACGTGGAAAAGTTTTTACACAGAGCGACTGTCACCTGACCTCTGCAACCCGAAGGCTACCCCGCCCGAATCCTATGTTAAGTCACATTCAAATATCATCTGAATTCAAATTTTATTTGAATGCAGGTTTCATCACGATGTTTTTCCTTCACCGTAAGAGCAGTCGGTAAATGTACGTGAGGAAATACATGGTACATGGCGGGGCTCGAACTCGGCTCTCACGATTGTAAGACCGGTGTCCTAACCTTTTGGCCACCGACACTCTAATAATAATATGTAACACATTTATGTGAAACGACCCTCAAACATTTGGAAAACGTGGCGATCACGACCGTAAAATTACGTAATTTTCTACACTTTCGAACTCTATCTGTTTACTTTGATCTTTGCCGATAGTCTCATTCCGGAGCCTATCCATTAGCGAGATCCCCTGCATTGACATTTCCATAGCTCTCTGAGTTACATATAATTTAAATTGTATATACTTATGTCTGTAAATTACTAATGTTCCGGATCACTCACATGACATGATAGTGTGTTTCCGCGACGTTCCGGAGAGTCGTGCGTGCCTATACGTCCACGCCGCGGTCGCCGCGCTTTCGACTGTTGATCGACAGCCACGCACGGCTCTCCGCCCGACGAAAAACCACCGAAACGTCGCAGAAACACACAAATATGACAAATGATCCGGAACATTACTTATTTATTTATTTTATTTTATTTTATTTGGGAAGCTTACAGTATTCTTTACAAGGTAAATAATAGAATGAACATGTATATGCCAATTACAAGCTACCACAGATATACAGAAATATTTTACACTCCATATGAAAAAAAAAACGAATTAATTCGATATTAAGTTTGGTTCCTTGCTCAACATTTTTTTTATAGTATTGGTGCTACAGCAAAATAGATCAAACCGAGCGTCATTATTTAACTTATTAATTGATTTGAGCGTTCTAGGTAAAAAGAGCTGTTATTCCTATAGTTGGTGTGGCCTAAGGGGACTTGAAGTAATTTGTTAAGACGTAAATTTCTGGATGGTGTATTTACAGACATATAATTTATTTTACATATCTCATGCTCTGAAAGTAGGTCATTACTGACAAAAAACACGACCTGTAAGTTCAACTTACAGGCGAGGTTTTAAAACTAAGCCTGTAAGTAATTTTAAATATGGAACTAGAAAAAGAACCAATAGAATCGCGGCAATTAAAAAGTTAAAATCAATTTCTTCTTCTTTTTAATAGGAGTTGCATCCAATTAGTTGTATACGATTTTAAATTTCGAACTGGCCGCTACGAATTGTGTTGCTTGAACGCAGGAATTATATTTTTAATCTGTATTTTTATAACCTCAATAAATGAGTTTGCCGAATTATTACTCAATATTACAATGACAAAAGTAAAAATTACTAATATCCCTACGATCAGAAAAATGTCTACTTTATGTTAGGATACTTTTCTTTCATATTAATTCAATATTTTTCAATCATAGAAAAAAAGTTTAGTGGTGCAATTTGAATAGCAGACGATACAATCATCATTTATGGATCGTTTTCTTGTATTTATCGCTTTATTTTACTCTTTTTTCATTCGATATGTAAAGCAGTATACGTACCACGGATGTAACATCAATAACAACCTCGGAAAGGTACCGCCCTCGCTCCGCTCGGGCGTTAAAAAACCTCGGTTGTTATTGATAGCTTACATACCTCAGTACGTAATCTACTATAAATACACGTTTCCGTTCTAGGTTATTAAATAACGTCGCGGCAGCACTGGGGCCGGTGGCGGCCATGACAGTTCGGAGTATTCCCGTGGAGCGGCTACCGGCGATACTCATCATCATGAGGCTCAGATCCAACACAGAGATATACTCCGTCATCAATGGTAAGACGTGCGATGCCTGCTTAGAATAGCATCACTCCACATCCTTCCCGCAGGTGTCGTAAGAGGCGACTAAGGGACTCGAGAATATTGGTGTATTACAGTTTTTAGGCGACAGGCTGACAACCTGTTATAGTAATACACATGTTTTCTGAAACAACCTTGGAAAACAATCCTCAAAAATGTCAGACGTGGCGATAGCGACCGTACTCTTACGGCTGTTAACGGTCTGCCTACCGCGCAAGGAATAAAGCATGATATATGTATGTATGTATCATAGTAAGACGACCCTCAAACATTTGTCAGACGTGGCGATCACGACCGTAATTTTACGTATCAATGGTAAGATCGACGACCGATGTGGCGTAGTGGTAGTGCGACTGCCTTTGACGCAAAAGGTTCCAGGTGCGATTCTCGGTGGGTCACTAACAAAGTTGTTATTTATCTCTATGAATTTGTTCCCAGTCTGGTTAGGACATTGCTGGCTGAGCCACCCGATTTTCCATAAGAAAGATGGTTTCGTGTTTCGAATGGCACGTTAATGTTGCTTAGACGGCGGCGGTCTATAACCGTGTCATGATAAAAAATTCGTACTTGAAGCCACACGTTATTGGCCAAAACACACTTCCATTATTTCGCAGGCAACGGTTGAGCCGCGACCAGGTGGGGTACAAAAAGCGAAAGTCACAGGTTCAAATCCAGAAGGAAGTTTTCCAAAAATACAGGGTGTAAAAATATTAGCTGCAAATATTTTAAGGGGTGCACCAGCCCATGAAACTGAACAACTTTCTCCAAGGAACGTAGGTCGAAATATGAAAAAAAAAATTGGACCTCCCATACAGAATTACCGGCTGACAAGGGCAATTTGTATTGTCCAAAAATTTTTCTCATATTTCGACCTAGGAAAGTTGTTCAGTTTCAAGGGCCGATTCGCCCCTTGAAATATATGCAGCTAATATTTTTACACCTTATATTGGTAATTTACAGGCAACGTCGGGGTGTCGGAACTAGTCGGCGGTCTAGTGGAGGCGCTGGAGCGGTTCTGCGCGGGGAGGGAAGAGGACGCCAAGGTCGAGAGGGAGAGAGACGCACGACAACGCGTCAAGAACGAGCAGGACGAGGCGTATCAGCGCTCGCTAGAGGCAGATAGGTGGGTAGTGTTCGTAGCACGGATGTTAAGAATATGCAAATTCGGTTACATATTCGGATAATGAAAAAAATAAATTCCGGGTTCGGATATGAAATTATTTTGGATAAATTTTCGGATAGTTTCGGTTACGGATATAACCTAGAAACAACAATTTCTTAAACTTTATTGCACTAAGTGTCTAAGTGCTATGATTTTGCACTATAATATGTTGCAATATATTATATTATAGCCTATATAGCCCAATAAGGAACAAGCATGTTTCAAAAATAACTAGTCATAACGGGGTCAGGAGTCAGGAGGCACCGCCCTTATCCGAAACTTTTATATCGGTTTTAGTTAGGTACGGTTACGGGTATATTATTTACTTTTATTTTATATTATACTACTTAGTACTTTACATATATATATATATATATATATATATAATATTACTTTATTTTACGGGTAAAGTACAGTATTTTATAAAGTAAAGTAGTCAGAAGAATGGAAAACGTTTTTAAAGCCTATTTTATTTATTCGTTTGTATTTCGCATTTCAGGGCTAAAGAAGAAGTAAGGAAACAGCAAGAACTAGAAAGAAATCAAGAAATGGCGCGAGTAGAGTCAGAGAGGCAAATGGAGGAAGCGAGGAAAGCTGTAAGTTACATAATATTCTATTATAGTTGATATTAATCACTTTGTGAATTTGTTCCCAGTGTGGTTAGGACATTGCGGGCTGAACCACCCGATTATCCGTAAGTAAGATGGTTCCGTGTTTCGGATGGCACGTTAAGCCGTAGGTCCCGGTTGCTGTCTATGATCACTTCGACGGCGGTCGTTACACAACCATGTCAGAAGCCTGCTACCTTGTAGAAGGCGGTTGAAAAATTCAGACACTAGGGTTCATCGGGTCGTTGGACGACTTGTTGTCCCACTCGAAAAGCAAGCATAATATTCTAAATAAAATAATGAAAAATGATTTTATTTGTACAAAAATGAGATACAAAAGAAGCAGTCTCTGCACTAGGACAACCTGTATTGCAAAGGCTACTTGATTCTACCGTGAACTATTAATGTGGACTAAGTAAGTGCAAGTTACTTTAAACAAAATTTGAGAAAATATTGTAAAAAATTCAAGAAAAATAAATAAAACGTGTTTAAAATTTTTAAAATTATACAGTGTGTAAAAATGTTAGCTGCAAATATTTTAAGGGGTGAACCAGCCCATGAAACTGAACAACTTTCCCCAAGAAACATGAAAAAATATTTTGGACCTCCCATACAAAATGTATATGCCGACCAAGACAATTTGTATGGGGGGCCAAATTTTTTTAAATATTTCGACCTATGTCACTTAGGAAAAGTTGTTCAGTTTCATGGGCTGGTTTACCCCATAAAATATTTGCAGCTAATATTTTTACACCTTATATGTGGTAAAGGACTCGCGAGTGTTGGTGTATTACAATTTTTAGGCGACAGGCTGACAACCTGTCACTATAGTGATACACATGTTTTCTGAAACAATCTTAGAAAACAATCCTCAAAAATGACAGACGTGGCGGTAGTGGCCGTATTCTTACGGCCGTTAACGCTCTGCCTACCCCGCAAGGGATAAAGGCGTGACATATGTATGTATGTATATGTGGTTTTGTCGGTCAGGCGGAGCGCGACGAGGCGGCGGCGAAGGTGCCGAGCGAGCCGGGCGCGGAGTGCGCGGACGTGGCGCGCATCCGCGTGCGCCTGCCGCCCCCGCACCACTCCTGCATAGAGCGCCGCTTCCACGCC
The DNA here is from genome assembly GCA_029255805.1 of Keiferia lycopersicella. Lineage (NCBI taxonomy): Eukaryota > Metazoa > Arthropoda > Insecta > Lepidoptera > Gelechiidae > Keiferia > Keiferia lycopersicella. Next base: position 14,724,330 of record JARACZ010000005.1, on the reverse strand, counting down.
ACAGACACCTTACAGGTACTAGAGCCGGGCGCGGAGTGCGCGGACGTGGCGCGCATCCGCGTGCGCCTGCCGCCCCCGCACCACTCCTGCATAGAGCGCCGCTTCCACGCCACAGACACCTTACAGGTACTAGAGCCGGGCGCGGAGTGCGCGGACGTGGCGCGCATCCGCGTGCGCCTGCCGCCCCCGCACCACTCCTGCATAGAGCGCCGCTTCCACGCCACAGACACCTTACAGGTACTAGAGCCGGGCGCGGAGTGCGCGGACGTGGCGCGCATCCGCGTGCGCCTGCCGCCCCCGCACCACTCCTGCATAGAGCGCCGCTTCCACGCCACAGACACCTTACAGGTACTAGAGCCGGGCGCGGAGTGCGCGGACGTGGCGCGCATCCGCGTGCGCCTGCCGCCCCCGCACCACTCCTGCATAGAGCGCCGCTTCCACGCCACAGACACCTTACAGGTACTAGAGCCGGGCGCGGAGTGCGCGGACGTGGCGCGCATCCGCGTGCGCCTGCCGCCCCCGCACCACTCCTGCATAGAGCGCCGCTTCCACGCCACAGACACCTTACAGGTACTAGAGCCGGGCGCGGAGTGCGCGGACGTGGCGCGCATCCGCGTGCGCCTGCCGCCCCCGCACCACTCCTGCATAGAGCGCCGCTTCCACGCCACAGACACCTTACAGGTACTAGAGCCGGGCGCGGAGTGCGCGGACGTGGCGCGCATCCGCGTGCGCCTGCCGCCCCCGCACCACTCCTGCATAGAGCGCCGCTTCCACGCCACAGACACCTTACAGGTACTAGAGCCGGGCGCGGAGTGCGCGGACGTGGCGCGCATCCGCGTGCGCCTGCCGCCCCCGCACCACTCCTGCATAGAGCGCCGCTTCCACGCCACAGACACCTTACAGGTACTAGAGCCGGGCGCGGAGTGCGCGGACGTGGCGCGCATCCGCGTGCGCCTGCCGCCCCCGCACCACTCCTGCATAGAGCGCCGCTTCCACGCCACAGACACCTTACAGGTACTAGAGCCGGGCGCGGAGTGCGCGGACGTGGCGCGCATCCGCGTGCGCCTGCCGCCCCCGCACCACTCCTGCATAGAGCGCCGCTTCCACGCCACAGACACCTTACAGGTACTAGAGCCGGGCGCGGAGTGCGCGGACGTGGCGCGCATCCGCGTGCGCCTGCCGCCCCCGCACCACTCCTGCATAGAGCGCCGCTTCCACGCCACAGACACCTTACAGGTACTAGAGCCGGGCGCGGAGTGCGCGGACGTGGCGCGCATCCGCGTGCGCCTGCCGCCCCCGCACCACTCCTGCATAGAGCGCCGCTTCCACGCCACAGACACCTTACAGGTACTAGAGCCGGGCGCGGAGTGCGCGGACGTGGCGCGCATCCGCGTGCGCCTGCCGCCCCCGCACCACTCCTGCATAGAGCGCCGCTTCCACGCCACAGACACCTTACAGGTACTAGAGCCGGGCGCGGAGTGCGCGGACGTGGCGCGCATCCGCGTGCGCCTGCCGCCCCCGCACCACTCCTGCATAGAGCGCCGCTTCCACGCCACAGACACCTTACAGGTACTAGAGCCGGGCGTGGAGTGCGCGGACGTGGCGCGCATCCGCGTGCGCCTGCCGCCCCCGCACCACTCCTGCATAGAGCGCCGCTTCCACGCCACAGACACCTTACAGGTACTAGAGCCGGGCGCGGAGTGCGCGGACGTGGCGCGCATCCGCGTGCGCCTGCCGCCCCCGCACCACTCCTGCATAGAGCGCCGCTTCCACGCCACAGACACCTTACAGGTACTAGAGCCGGGCGCGGAGTGCGCGGACGTGGCGCGCATCCGCGTGCGCCTGCCGCCCCCGCACCACTCCTGCATAGAGCGCCGCTTCCACGCCACAGACACCTTACAGGTACTAGAGCCGGGCGTGGAGTGCGCGGACGTGGCGCGCATCCGCGTGCGCCTGCCGCCCCCGCACCACTCCTGCATAGAGCGCCGCTTCCACGCCACAGACACCTTACAGGTACTAGAGCCGGGCGCGGAGTGCGCGGACGTGGCGCGCATCCGCGTGCGCCTGCCGCCCCCGCACCACTCCTGCATAGAGCGCCGCTTCCACGCCACAGACACCTTACAGGTACTAGAGCCGGGCGCGGAGTGCGCGGACGTGGCGCGCATCCGCGTGCGCCTGCCGCCCCCGCACCACTCCTGCATAGAGCGCCGCTTCCACGCCACAGACACCTTACAGGTACTAGAGCCGGGCGCGGAGTGCGCGGACGTGGCGCGCATCCGCGTGCGCCTGCCGCCCCCGCACCACTCCTGCATAGAGCGCCGCTTCCACGCCACAGACACCTTACAGGTACTAGAGCCGGGCGCGGAGTGCGCGGACGTGGCGCGCATCCGCGTGCGCCTGCCGCCCCCGCACCACTCCTGCATAGAGCGCCGCTTCCACGCCACAGACACCTTACAGGTACTAGAGCCGGGCGCGGAGTGCGCGGACGTGGCGCGCATCCGCGTGCGCCTGCCGCCCCCGCACCACTCCTGCATAGAGCGCCGCTTCCACGCCACAGACACCTTACAGGTACTAGAGCCGGGCGCGGAGTGCGCGGACGTGGCGCGCATCCGCGTGCGCCTGCCGCCCCCGCACCACTCCTGCATAGAGCGCCGCTTCCACGCCACAGACACCTTACAGGTACTAGAGCCGGGCGCGGAGTGCGCGGACGTGGCGCGCATCCGCGTGCGCCTGCCGCCCCCGCACCACCACCATTAACGTGCCACCCGAAACACAGAACCATCTTTCTTATGGACAATCGGATGGTTCAGCCCGCAATGTCCTAACCCGACTGGGAACAAATTCACAAAGTGATAAATATCAACTTTGTGAGTGACCCAAAGACAGTCGCACTACCACTACGCCACATCGGTCGTCAAATTAAATAGGTATCCTAAACTTTTAATTTTAAAAATAAAACAATGTTGTCTATGACATCTTTAGTCAATGTAATTATGTGTCACCGTTTCTTGACATATAACGCGCATTTTCCGCAAAATTATAAGAGACGACTTACATAACACCTATGCTTTTCTAAACCCTATTGGACGAATAGTAACAGCGCTATTTTAATCTAGTACTGAGAATAAGCTTCACTCCAAATCACGTCAAATGAGCTACTTTTTAAAACGATCCAAAATATATTTTGTATGAAAAACTCAAAGAATGACGTCACACCTTAAGTAACTGGGTGGCGTCAAAACACTTCCTTTCATATTATTTTTGTGTTTATTAATTCAAACCTTGAATAATTAAAAAAAATTTGAATAAAGTCCATAGCATTTTTGGACAATCGTTTTTATTTTTATTGATAAAATTACGAACAAACCTAAATGCTATGTATTTTTTCTTGCAGGCATTATTAGATTTCCTCGCATCGAAAGGCTTCCCACCTGAACACTACAAAGTGATCTCTAGCTGGCCTAGAAGAGACGTAAGTTCCATACATACATATATCACGCCTTTATCTCTTGCGGGGTTGCCAGAGCGCAACGGCCGTAAGAATACGGTCGCTATCGCCACGTAAGTTCCACACTTCTTATATTTCCTACCTACTACAGCCACAATTGCCGTGTGATGCCGGCATAGAATAGCATCACCCCAATTCTTCCCGCGGGTGTTGTAAGAGGCAACTAAGGGACTCGAGGGTTTCATGTGTATTACAACTTTAGGCTACAGGCTGGCAACCTGTCACTACAGTGATGCACGAATCATTTGAAAGGGCCCTAAATACTTGTCAGATGTGGCGATAAAGAGCGTAATTTTTACGATCGTTAACGCTCTGTCTGCCCCGCAAGGGATAAAGGCGTGATTTGTGATTTGATTTGACTTTATACAGCCACAAAAGTCCACTGTTGGACGTGGCCTCCCCCTATTGAGGGCTATTACCTTACTTGCCACGCTTGGCAGGCGGATTGGCAGTAAGTATTCACAGGGAACACTGCTACCCATTCCCTGGATTCTTCCTTTAAGGGGCTGAGTAGAGCTAAAAGCTACTTTTATAAGTGATTTCTACCCTAGATAAAATGCAGAAAAACTGACGAAAAAAAAAGGTAATAATCTTCAGGATATTTGCTGAAGTGCTATTGTTTCCAAAACATGATATTAGTAATTTAGCTTGATAGAAAAACATCCTAAAGTTACTTCTAAAAATCTATTATATCGCAAACTGTACGAACAAAACCCACGCAATAATTAAGTGTTTATTATCAGAATGAGCACCTTACAATACTCTATCGACATATTGTTTTTGATTTTCAAATTACTTATTTTAGACCGAGTTATCATCGAAAATACGAAAATATCATTGAATCGGCAAGATTCCGTCCCGCTCGCACGCGCGCAGTTTGACATTTGTCAGAAAGGGACCGGTTTTTAGCTCTTGTCAGCCCCTTAATTTCCTTTTACGACACCTATGGTGGGTGATGCTATTCTAAGCCGGCAGCACACGCTCACTATAAATCTTTATATCTTTCGATTGCTATTCTGATAGTAAGCAAAGTAATCGTAGTAGTAAAGTAATATAGTTAATTAGCCATTTAAATAATTTAATTATACATCTTTCGGGTCCATACCCAGTAGACAGTAGCTAATGTCACTCTGTAAAATAATGTTGCTATATTTAAAGTAATAGTTATGCGTTCAGTTCTCGTTCAATCATATGAATGAACAACGAGTCCCTCATTTTACCAATTTCAAACTATAAAATTGATATTTATCACTTTGTGAATTTGTTCCCAGCCTGGTTAGGACATTGCGAGCTGAACCATCCGATTGTCCGTAAGAAAGATGGTTTTGTATTTCGGATGGCACGTTAATCCGTAGGTCCCGGTTGCTGTCTATGAATACTTGACGGCGGTCGTTACCACCATGTTAGAAGCTTGCTTGTAGAAGGCGGTTGAAAAATTCTGACACTAAGGTTCATCGGGTTGGACGACTTGGTGTTCCACACGAAAAAAAACATTATTCACTAGCAACATCTTTTATAAAAGTAGCTCATCGGACCTGTTATTCATCATGTCTATTTTATTTTTCAGATAACAACGGAATCTCGGAGCAATACATTGCGCGCCCTCAAACTGTACCCACAAGAGACAGTTATGCTCGAGGAGCGGTGAATTGCGAACAAGCATACATACAGCTCCACATTCTACTACTAAGAGGCATATTACATTATCATACAGGATGTAAACAAATAGCTGCAAATATTTTAAGGGGTGAATCAGCCCGTAAAGTTGAACAACATTTTCCAAGGAACATAGGTTGAAATATGAGATTTTTTTTTGACTTTTCAGATTAAACAAAATGACTAGGTCGGTTGGTAATTTTGTATGTGAGGTACAAATCTTTTTTTATATTTCGACCTATGTTTCTTGGGGAAAGTTGTTCAGGTTCATGGGCTGATTCACCACTTAAAATACTTGCAGCAATTTTTTTTACACCTTGTATATCTAGGATTAAGATCTATGGGTCAATGTTATATAATTATATCCTCGTAAGGCCCAGGGGTCTGTGAGCTTTTTTTATTACATAGTTAATAGCTATAAGGTTACCTTAAAGTAATGTTTGCTAGGGCCTGGGCCTGAACCACTATGAGGCGACATACCTTTTTAAAGGCATCTGGGCGTTACGAAGATATAATAAGGTGTAAAAATATTAGCCGCAAATATTTAAAGGGGCGAATCAGCCAACCAAACTAAACAACATACAAATTGTACTACCAGCCGACCAAATCTATTTGTATGGGGGTCCAAATTTGTTTCCATATTTCGACCTGTGTTCCTTGGGGAAAGTGGTTCAGTCTTCTTTTTTGCGAATCATTGGCGATCTCGTTCAGTTATGGGATGATTACCTCTTAACATACTTGTAGTTGGTTTTACATCCTGTACATTAAAACATAGATCATTTAAATTATGAAAGATATCTGATAGTGGAATATGCCCCCGAGATACAAGTTATACCGAGATATTTATACATACACACACACAAATCACGCCTATATCCTTGGCGGGGTAGGCAGAGCGTATTTATATTGTGGTTGTAAAGCCACCGTAAACACAGGATGCAAAGGACGGTGTGACTTCAACGTAGCAAGAATTATCAGACCATGAAACTGAACAACTTTTACTATGGGCCAATGTTGGGAAATGAAAAATAAATCGAGTTTCCATAGAGTGAGTCTGATCAGGATTCTTTCATGAAACATTGAAAAAAAAACTCGACTAACCATTATGATGATGATCTCTCCGACCGATTTCGGCCATGGCGACCACTTCGGCTCCTAATCATGCGCCCGGAGATGGCTATTGTAGCCAATGTTGTCAGTAAACTCCCGTGCACAGAGTGGACACGTGAGTTTGCCATTGACATAATTATAGTTAATGGCGACGGGTGGCGAGTAACCAAAGCCTCCATAATAAAATATTTTTCCGTTTCATGGTCGGAGCATTCGTGCGAAATTATCGGTACACCTCCCTCCTTTACACTCCGTATGGTGCATATATCATAGCTACCAGACCTATGATAGAGATCGAGTTACAATACACTGGACGCCCAAAATTTACTCTAATACTTACTTACCGAATACAGTTGCCTTCATTACCAATTCAGCAATAATAATAATTTCATCGGCAATATAGTATCGGCAGCCACACCAGACTAATTTGACGCTTGTCAAAACTAGAGCGTAGAAAGATTTAGCCACTAGGCTCAATGCTGGAAGATGAAAAGTGAAAAAAGAATTGCGCCGACGCTCCTGCCATAGAGTCAACATCGTATATTTTCTATTCTAAAATGATTTCGTGAAAAACCAGTATATGGTGTTGATCCTTAAAGCATGACTTGAATTAATGCCGATTTCCATTGGTATTATTTATAATATAAAAACGTCGAATTGGTCTTTAGGTGACCCTACTATAGCTGCCTTTGTACATAGTAATATTGATATTATATTCTGATAATATTAAGTTTTTAGTGACGCCACAGACTTACCTCATATGTAATAAGAAATTAAACATTGACCGGTTTCTTTATGTGTCAGATATCCATGCCTTTTTAAATAACCTTTTAACATAAAAAGTTGCAACTCCCGTTTCAAGTCGTTATTGCAAAAGATCGACGCAATTTGAAAACGCATGGGTGAAAATGAGCCCAAATGGCCGTAAGACACGTACAAAATAAGCAGCATCAAGTTATTCATATTTTTGCATTATTTTATGATCCTCTGCATTTGAAAATAATAAGGTGTAAAAATATTAGCTGCATATATTTAAGTGGTGAACCAGCCCATGAAACTGACCCAACAAAGTCGTTCAGTTTCATGGGCTGATTCACCTTATATGCAGCTGATATTTTTAAACCATATACTTGTTTTTTCAATAAATGTGCATTACGTTGCTAAGCTCTTAAAAATAGAGCATTTATTTTAACCCATCGCATTTTTCGAGCGAAGTTGTCGAGTGTCTGAATTTCGCACGTTATTGGCCTACTGTATAATTATTTACTAAAATAATTGAACTATTTGTATATGTTTGCATTTTCGCAAAAGACACTATAATGTAGGTACCTTAGATTTTTATTTTCTAGGCAAAGTTGTATTCTTAATATCTATTGTATTTGATAATTTGTGTAGCATACTACATTTAAACACTCGACATAACTTGTATTTTCTTTATAATTATCATAAATTAAAGAGATTGTTTGTACTTTGTCACAAGATTATATCTAAGCCATATGATTTTAAAAATCGTATCGGTTTGGCGGCAAAAGATAAAAATAGGTTTTGTGCTGATTACCAAATTTTTAAACACTTCTGGTGTTAGGTAGGTATACAAGTTATAGAAAATTTGCTAAATTTTCTACCGCATGCAAGATTTGAACCTGCGACTTTCGCCATTAGTACTGGCGCAGTGGAGAACGCATGCGGGGGCGACCGCACTCACTTGATGTATGCTTTATTAAGCAGACGCATCAAAATTTTGATTAGTCGGGTTGAGACTGTGCGAAAGAACGGACGTTCCGCGCTTCGTTTTTTTGCGTATAAACGTAAACAAGGATGCCTTTCTGTGCAGTGAAATGGTGTGAAATGTGTAGTACAACATCAAGTTCCGCAAAAGACGGGATAACATTTCATAGATAAACATTTTTATGCTTGATTCTTTCAAAATTTCATTTTAATGAAAAATCATTCCATATTTATAATTTCTGATGCGCTCCCGTTGATGTCTTTCATTGCTATCCCTTTCTAACGCACGGGTGTGTCCATACGTAGGCTGGCTCTTTCTTCGTATTAGTGCTATACCACTGTTCTCAGAAGTATAGAATGATTTTATCGATAATTCTGGGATCGTCATAAAAGAATTATGTTAATGTACGTACTTAACAACTTACCTACAATGTATATTATATGAATGAATGCATTCGGGGTATATGGAGTGGCGCGGATGCATTCCCCCCGCGCCACCCGGAACGAAAATCAAAATCAAGTGCATCCGTTATTTATTATTTATTTATTTACGAGTCTCTTGTATCCCACTGCAGGGCAAAGGCCTCTCTCCCTTATAATTATTTCAAAATAAACATACAGCAAAATTTCGTGTTTCATTATTATAAATAAAAGATCTTGCGCTAGTCGGATATCAATTTGTTACATACATACATATATCACGCCTTTATCCCTTGCGGGGTAGGCAGAGCGTTAATGGCCAATGGTAAGAATACGGCCACTATCGCCGCGTATGACATTTTTGATGTTTGTTTTCTAAGGTTGTTTCAGAAAACATATGTATCACTATAGTGACAGGTTGTCAGCCTATCGCCTAAAAATACACCAACACTCTCGAGTCAATTTGTAACTATTTCATTTATTCTGAAATCAGAACAAAATATCAATAGGTAGGTCAATATATCATCTTGTCATGTCCGTCTGTCTGTCCGCTGACCAGCATCGTCTCGCCAACCAGCCCTACCATCCAAAATAATCGTAACAGGTCGTTTCCAATTCGGTACAATTATTTCAATACATACCCTAAAATTACAATGTAAGTAGGTACTTATTAATTTTTTATATACATTTAACGCTATATTAATATTAGCATGCACATGTTTCAATAAATTTCAATCACATAATATGAGTAAACTTATTGAACGGTGATACAAAATATCGATATATTTTTACATATTTATTTTTCCCATCTCTACAAAATATGCGGTCATTGCGAAAGCCAATCGCGTCTAGCGATAATTACCTCTCCCCCCGCAAAAACTAGTGAGCTTGGTTTTGAACAAAATCGTACCGACGCGTTCTCCACTGGTTACTGTCCTCCGTGTGGCGACGCCTCAGCCATCTGGGCCACCCCGGCTCAGACATTGTCTGCGAAAACATGCAAGTTGTGAAGTGCCGCCAGTACCTACTGAAAGTGGCGGGTTCAAATCTTGCCTACAGTAGAAAGTACATGTTGATTGCTTTGTTTTTTACACTGCCACTTGATATTAACTCGTGTGGCCTCCAAAAGCACGATATCTATTTATGTCCTCATAAATATAATTAGACTATGCAATCAATGATACTAATGTATCAATCTCTTTATTCTGTGACCGAACTGTACCATATTTTAATTACTTGACCAGCTGGCAGAAACAGATGTATTAGAATTGATAGCAATTTATACATCTACTTCAAAATATGTATGATGAATGTATGATTATTATTGTGCGAATAATTGAGTGAATGCGTTTGATATTTAATTGTTATTCAACATCAGTCTGCGAAATGAACCTTAATAAAAGCCTTAACGCGATATTTGTTTTGAATCTAAATTATTAATATTCCTACAAATTCATACATAGCTACAGACATCACGCCATTATCGCTTACGGGTAAGGCAGAGCGGTAACATACATACATACATACATATATCACGCCTTTATCCCTTGCGGGGTAGGCAGAGCGTTAACGACCATAAGAATACGGTCGCTATCGCCACGTCTGACATTTTTGAGGATTGATTTCCAAGGTTGTTCCAGAAAACATGTGTATCACTATAGTGACAGGTTGTCAGCCTGTCGCCTAAAAATTCTAATACACCAATACCCTCGAGTCCCTTAGTCGCCTCTTACGACACCCGTGAGAAGAATGTGGGGTGATGCTATTCTAAGCCGGCATCACACGGCTAACGGCCGTAAAAATACCGTTGTTATCCCGACGTCTAACAAATTGTATAACACTAATAGCTGGTCTGCCTATATTGTTAATCTGTGAGCGATTTATAGTGAGAGGTTTTCAGTCTTGCGCCTAAAATTGCAAATTGCGATACACATGAACTAATTATATGCATGAAACCTTCAAGCATTCTGCTATATAATATACACAAATATTTTTAAAGAAAGGATCCCGAAAACATTATTGTTGACATCCCACTCTCAAACAATAATGTTGCCAATTTTTTTTTATAACTACACACAAAGCAAACCACACGAGTGAAGATAGTCCCATATTTTTTTACTATTTAGCAACATTTTTCAGTTATTTTCTTCAGATGTTCGTTAGAATCTCAATAAAAAAAGGGGAATTACCGAAATTATCGCTTCGTTCTCAGAGTTGCCAGACCGTTCTAAATCGGGCGGTTTTTAATTTTAATAATAATAGATTGTATTCTAAATTATGTATGGCTCAGTGGCACCTCAATTTAAATATAAGGGACCATAACCATATGAACTACATTTCGGATTTCAAGAAAAGCTATGGTTATAAATACAAATAAAACACCAAATTAACAATAGGAACAAAAAGAAAACGATGGATTGGTTTGGTTTATCCCATGAACTGTTACTTGAAGTGCTGCTGGTCCAGATAACATAAGGGCGCACAAACAGGCTTATCGGAAGTCCCATTCACTCACATGGAATGAGAGATCTGCGAGTTGCCGAGCTACTATAGTCTGTAAGTTTAGGTACTTATCATTTTGTAAACAAACTTTGTATGAAACTGACAGTTCAGAAGTGTCACTTTCATACAAAGTTTGTTTATAAATAGATAAGTACCTAAACTTACAGACTATAGCTGCTAGTTGTTCGGTTGTTTTGTTAGCTCTTTCCGCGTTTGTATAAAACGTTAGTTTCCTAGGTCATCATTAATAAAATATAAAAGTTGTACGCTTAAAACTATTGTGCTAAAATACTACGGACTTAATTAATTCTTTTTCGAAATATTGAAAGCTTGAATTAATAAACGGAAAAATAATATAAAAGTGTTTTGACTCCATCCAAATACTTAAGACGTGACATCATACCTACTCACGTTTTTCATTAAAAAAAATGTCGTTTTTAAATTAGGTCGATTGACCCGCCAGGATTGTAGCCTATTATCTATAAAAAAATCCTAATGTAGCCTATTATTAATAAAATATTCCCACTCTATCAAGCAGATAAATAAGAAAGACGTCGAAAGGGCCCTAAGTCTGCTAAATGAAAATTGTTTCAGTTGTCGATGGGATCTCAGTTGGATGTTTTTAGTAGTTTCTTAGACTGCTAACAGTTTGAAGTAGGTTTAGAATGACAATTGAATGACAGTTGTATTTCGATGGCGTTATATTGGCCAAAAAATAGCAGAATTGGGGGCCAGCTGGTTGAGTCGAAACCTCCCTCCCTGACAAAAACCGCTTCTGAAAGTTTTTTCCGGAATTTGCGACAGCGATCTGGCAATACTGCTCGTATATACCAGTACCAAACTGGGGCGGTACTCTGGCAATCTACACTACACTCAGTCAGACAGAGAGCTGAGCTGACTTGAGCAGAGCGAGCGAGCAATCGTCGAATCGAACATCAAGAACAGTTTGTTTCCCGTTTTGTCTATTCTGATTCCTGACCGTATCGGAAGTTTTGCTTGGAATAAGACAGACTGCAGGTTTGCGAAGAGCTTGCAGTTCCAAAATAACAGGTACGTTTATTTAGGCTGGTTTCAGAGCGGCGCGTCTCAGCAGCGCTGCCCAGGGCGCGCGCGGCTCGGGCGCGCGCCTGGGCAGCGCGTTCGCTGTGAAACGACATTCAGACGCGCGCGCTTCGTTGTGGTGTACGGTCGAGTGCAGAGAATCATTATGCCAGCAAACGTAATCACTATATTAGCTATATACGTTATATGGAAAAGAGTGCAACAACGACGTCTTAAAAGATTGCAAGTCGACGCTACTGGCAATCGAAGGAGATCCGACCGCGGCGCGGCCGAGACGCGGCCCAAGACGCGTCACTATGAAACGCTACATACAATCTAGTGTAATGCGAGGCGCGCGCGGCTGGGCAGCGCTGCCGAGACGCGTCGCTCTGAAACCAGCCACAATTCGTTCGCAGTTCCATAGAATTAAGATGCTTACCTTTCTGCGACGTGCCTGTCTGACACAACACAATGCTTTTTTTTAAAGAACTTATGCAAAACTATTACTCCTCAGCTACCGGCCGGTCCTTAACGTTCATAAGTAGGTAGGTACCTAAATTATGCTTTTACCTACTACTTCAACATCAAGTTTCTAAAGCTCCTAAAGACGTCAGCAAGTACCATATTTACCTACTATAAGTACAGGGTACAGGAGACTGTGCAACGAAAACTTTGCAGGCGTGCTCAGACCATAAAACTGGACAATTTTTCTATGGGGCTATGTTGTTTACCGCCCCGAAAAGTAGGTATACTCTGACCCAAAATTTTTTTTTCGAGTTCCCATACAAAGTCAGTCAGCTGATAGGAATTTTGTATGGAAGTTCTTACGTTTACCAACATAGCCCCCGTACAAAAAGTTGTTCAGTTTCATGTGATCATGCCTGCAAAGTTTTCGTTACACAGTCTCTTACACCCTGTATAATAGCAAAGAATAAATAATAGTAAAAAAAAAGTACTAGAATAGGTATCTAGTCACCCAGCCACAACTGAAAAATTCTGACAATACAATGCAGCATTCTATTCTTATTTTAAAATTCTCATTCTCAATATTCAACTTTCTTATTATTTCAGGATGGAGGCCCAAGTGCTTTTGCAGCAAGGCAACAACTTGCAAATCAAATTTGATATTACTCACAAACAAGAAAAGTTTAAATCTCTAATAAGCAAGGAATACTTGTGTGGTGCTGTCTATTTTCAACTTCTAGCATACAGTGCCAGGTGCACGGAACCTAATCAATCATATCCAGATTATGTCACAATAATCTCTGTAAGATTCACAAAATTGTTCAAAGACGACAATCTGAAATACATTTGCAAGTTTTCAAGTGTTGAACTCGGTAATGCGAATGAAAAACTCGCAGAAGCCAATCTATGGTATCAAATATTCCACCACAAGGAAATCAACAAAAATGGAGATGGCCTGTTCACGTTTGTGGTGTCTTTTCAATCAGACATAGCTACCTCAGCAATACCATTTGCCGCATTACATGAAGACGATGATACAGATTTCAAACTTTGCGGAGGAGATGGCTCCGTTAAAGTTCATAAAATGGTTCTGAAACTGTCCAGTCCAGTTCTGCAAGGAATGCTTGACGGCGAATGGAAAGAGACTTCCGAATGCAAGATCACTTTGACGGATGTTAACAAGGTCACATGTGAACATTTCAAAGATTACATTTACCTGGACAAACTGCCAAACACAGATATAGAACAACTGTTGCTTCTGGGTTCATACTTTATGATGCCAGAACTTGTTCAAAAATGTTTGGTGAAGCTGCTTAACAAATTGGATGCTGATAATATAGTGGAGCTGATAGAATTTGCCTGCAATTATAAGGTGACCAATCTGTTTGTGACTCTCATCAATATAATTCGCAAAGGCTTGGTTAACATTGATCACCTTTCCGAGGATACTTTGGTGGATATGTGCCATGCCACTAACGCGACCCTGAACTTTAAGAAATAATAAGATCATATAAGCATTATTACTACTTAATTTCTTCCATTATTATTCATTTTCAATTACCTTCATATCCTGATTGTTTAAAAAGTTAATCTTATCTTTGAATATTTTAGAATACCTTTTAAGGATAAAAAAAAAATGGTATAGATTATAAGCAGGTAGGTAAGTAGGTACCTATAAAATAAGTAACCTACTTAGTTAGTTTTTTTTAATAATAAAAAAAGATTAATTTAGGTATCATTTAAAAATAGGTAGGTATATATACGCACTACTTAACACGTGTTTACCTTCTTACCTTACCTACCTACCTACTTATGCATTGCTAAGAATTTATGTCTGTTAAGATGTCATAATTAATTTATGACTATAATTTTAATAAATACTAGTACTTTATTTCGTATTTCGTTTTTTTTTGTAGCATTATAAATACTCAATAATCGACTACTATAGTCTGTAAGTTTAGGTACTTATATTTTTGTAAACAAACTTTCTATGAAACTGACAGTTCAGAAGTGTCACTTAACCCAACATAGCCCCCATATAAAAAGTTATTTAGTTTCATGCTCTGAGCGCGCCTGCAAAGTTTTCGTTACACCGTCCTTTACACCCTGTATATAGGTACTTTTTGCTTGCCTTGCCTACTCGGAAAGCTAACGTTGTTACATTGTAAGAGCTTCACAACTAACTCCACTTTTATCTCACTTCCGAGAAGTGGAAACCTAAACAACGTGAGTGTTAACAATCGTGTAATACTACCGCGATGATGTCATTCGTTGGGACTGTGGGCCGTAAGTATACTTACGCACGAAATAATTAATAACTGACAACTAAACTTAGGTCTGTATAAAACCGCACTCCACTCTGAGATCGATCTCAAGAGCTGTATTAACAAATGTCAGGCAGTACCTAATGACATCTAAAAATCGTACTCGCGATCGATTTCAGAGTTGAGTGCAGATTAATAATACAGGCCTTAGGAACTGACTGTTAGGTACCTACTTTAGAAATAAAACAACTTCATTTAGTTCTTAACTTTACTCAATACTCATTATTCTAATCCAGCACATTATTTTTTTTGTTATTCTTTCAATTCTTGTTTGCTTGTGTCGTCATTTCTTTTTAGATTTCTCTTTTCCATTTTGCTTTAACATTCATAGAAATTAAACAGGAAATATAAGACAACAGGAATAAGGTAGGTACACAAAGTTGTACTTTAAAATTTTAGCTCTGGGTATATTGGAGAATGAATAAGATATTGATAACAACTGGCTACGGTTACGATAACAGTAAGGGCGCGTACATGAAATGAAGCGGGGCGGCGGCAGCGCAGTGGAATCTTAAGAGTCCGTGCCAAGAAAGGAGTCCCGCTTAAGTGTCTAAAATTTAAGGGTCTATTTAAACTCCTCTCCGCGGGACTCCTTTGTTGTTACGAAACCAGCGGCGGTGGGTAACGCGAGCGTTTAATTGTTGCCCATCGATTCGACGAAGAAGAACGCGAGCGGTCATGGCAAGCGGTCTATACGCAATTATTTTTTTCTATAGAGCTATGCGATCTGCCCGCTCGGTTTCAGGAACGCCCAAGCTGGGATACCACGCCACTGTCTGTCGCCGCGCCGCTACATTTCGTGTACGCGCCTGAGACGTGGTTCTGAATACGGTACCTACTCTTTATAATTCGCTAGATGACTGGGTCAGTAATAAAATACAAAGTAGTACGCTAAAACTATTGTCCAAAACAACTCCTTCATTTACAGTTTTAACAAATATTCAAAGTTTGAAATAATAAACATAAAAATAACATAAAAGTAATTGTCTTGACGCCAGCCAAACTACAGAGACATGACGTGGTATTTTCATACAAAATATCGTTGTAAAAAGTAGCTCATTTGAACTGCCAGTCATCACCCTCCGCTGTGCCGTGATAACACAATGGGAGTTTTATTCATTCTTCAAAGTACCTCTGTACGTACATAAATATTCCTAACACCAATATCATGTACCTACGTAAATAGTATCGTTCGTACTACAGTTTATTTAACATTTTTATACGTTGTTGTTAGGGCCGTTGAACATGTGACGCGCGCCGTTATTAGTAGCGAACTGAAAATGAAATGACCTAATAAGTATCACACAGTTATTTATAACAGTTTAGTTATGACACTAATAAAGATATTTGTATTCTTACATTTTCAATTGGTTACCGATAACGGAACGCGCCAAAAGGCGCTAGATGTTCGACGGCCGTTACTGTTAAGTAGTCTCTATTAATTTGTTGGTTAGTAAGTATCGCCAGAACATTACAAAATTCATAATACCATGGAATAACTACACATAAGGAAGCTAGCATTTCTAACCTATCATATCGATGTAAGTTTGTTATCTACAAAAATATTTACAAACATGTCGTATGTTATTTGTTTGTATGTAACAGATTGTTACTAAAATAATGTAAAATACTAACCGAAGTATTTATTCCAAGGAGTGAACAAGTTTACCTTCTCACCACTTTTCCCAATGGTAGATATTTGAGTTCACTCCTGAAAACTTATCTCTATTTCCGTAGATTCTCAGCGAATAATACACGTCCCAACCATATAACAAGATATCTTACGATATATGGGGTGTAAGGGACGTGTAACGAGAACTTTGCAGGCATGATCAGATCATTAAACAATTTTTTATATGGGGGTTATGTTGGGAAACGAAAAAATTTCTTCGAGTTTCCATACAAAGACACTCAGCTGATTGGGAATTTTGTAAGGAAGGTCGATAGAATTTTTTGTTTCTCAACATAGCCCCCATAGAAAAAGTTGTTCAGTTTCATGGTCTTAGCACGCCTGCAAAGTTTTCGTTACACTGTCCGTTAGACCCTGTGTTTTAGTTAATACATAACCATTTCCAAGAATTTATCGTATCTTACATTTCCTATATTAACTTCGGTTATCTACATTTCAGGGCGGTTTTTAATAGTTATATTATGGCTGAGTTTCCCGAAATCGCAAACTTAACAGGTTTGATTGAACCACTTGCCTTAGCAAAGGTACATTCATTAAAAAATTGAAAATTGCTCGATCGCCAGCCAGATTTCAGTGTATAGGATTCCATTGTACATTTTTTTATACTTTGACCATGGATCCTTTTGGAGGCAGTTGTTTAGTTTCGCCTGTTCAGTTTAGCGATTTCTGGGAAATTCGACCTTCCTTTATATTAGTTCCGCGACCTATTCCTGTTTACAAGAAAATGACCGTATAACAGTGCGAATCAATCACCTCAAAGTTCCTTTAATAATTATAATCTATCATACAGAATTCATTCATCGACTTGTGATCTTAATCTACATGGTGTAGTAAAATGAGGTATCTTACATTCCTAACAATAACTAACAGGGTGATTAATAGGGAAATAGCGCAAAGCCTCTTGTGGGTTTACTCAGACCATGGATCTGAACACCTATTGTTCTAAAACTTTTAAACATACATACATACATATATCACGCCTTTATCCCTTGCGGGGTAGGCAGAGCGTTAACGGCCGCAAAAATACGGTCGCTATCGCCACGTCTGACAAATGTTGAGGGTCGGTAGAGATAATTTGTGTATCACTATAGTGACAAGTTGTCAGCCTGTCGCCTAAAAGTTGTAATACACATGAAACCCTCGAGTCCCTTAGTCGCCTTTTACGACACCCGCGGGAAAGAAATGGGGTGATGCAATTCGAAGCCGGCATCACACGGCTAAACTTTTAAAATTTTTAAATTTAGTAAAAACTGCGTTAGATCCTACACATTTGTCCGAAACAGCAAAAAAGTAAGTGACCAAGTCGTGCAACAAAAGTTGTTCAGTTTCATTGGCTGAGTAAAAAAAAAACTACCGAGATGGATTGCGCTAATTCCGGCTATTGATAAAACAGAGATTCAGGAAATACTGATATTAGTACTTTTTTTCTTATCATTTGGATTGTCAATGGCCGCAATTCGAGAATTATCCTAAAAATCGCGCTGTCACTTTCCGTCAAATTGGTTCAAAAAAGACTAGCAGATATTTAAGGCTCGTATTTATAAACCACTCTCAACATTGAAATCGATCTTGAGTACGACTTTGAGATACTGTTAGTATTGACTGACACTTGTCAAAATCGCTCTTGAGATCGATCTCAGAGTTGTTTGATTTATAAATACGGACCTATCTCATTTCATTTCAAAAATGTTAGTGGGTTCTTCGCCATTCCAGTCATCGCCATCGTTTTACATATATATATATATATATATATATATACTTACCGCCTTTTTTGACAGATAATGCGCATTTTGTGTCACATTATAAGACATGCCATGGCTTGAGAAATCACCTATCCATTCATCTATCCCAGTCATAATTTAGTGACGAAAAGTGACAGTGCTGCTTTTAGTTAAGAGAATTGTTTCCTCGAATCGCGCCCATTCTTTGTATTAAATTTAAATAACGTTCATTCATTTAATTCATTATACTTATTTTACTAACTAAGCTTACTTAAATTATTATTTAAAAAAAACATAAATTATTGCTTAAAGTATAGGTAGTTCAATTTGAAAAAAGTGTCTACTGGTCGTGTCACGAAATTACAATTTACAAGTACGATTTGTTTGAACTCGTAGCCGATTGGTATTTGGGGTGCAAAGTGCAGGTCTTCGTTTGCATGAAACTGAACAAATTTCCTATAGGAAAGTTCATCTTTTTCGATTTCCATATTAAAAGCAGTCATTGTGATTTTTTTCATAAATATTATGTTCAATTCACATTTTTACTCACGTACATTTACAGACTGCTCTTAAAGTGAAGGAAAAACACCGTGATGAAACCCACATTCAAATAAAATTTGAATTCAGATGATATTTGAATGTGACTAAACCTAGGATTCGGGCCAGCCAGGCTAACACGCGTGCCACGACATATTTTGTCGTTTCATATGCGCACAATGTCATTACGGAAGAATGCGTAACTTATTCGCAGCGAAGTTAGCCGCAGAAGACATATTGCGGTGACAAAATTTTATCGCGGCACGCATGTTAGCCATGCAGGTTAGCCTTCGGGTTGCAGAGGTCAGATGGCAGTCGCTGTGTAAAAACTTGGTTCCACGTGAAATTCCTTAGATAAGGTAGCCGGCCCCGACAGAACGGGATAAGGCAAAGAGAATGATAATGTTGCATTTACTTTATCAGTATTCTATTGGCACGACCCGGTTGCTGTCTATGATTATTCGTCCTACATAGCTAAATTGGAATTTTTTTATTTGTGATTACTTAGACCAGTCCGTTACATAGCCATTTTAGAAGCCTGCTACTTGTAGGTGGTATTCTGACACTAGGGTTTATTGGGTCGTTAGACGACTCGGTGTCCCATGTGAAATGGGAGAGTATTCTATCTACTGCTTCCTTTTTTTTGTGGGACACCGAGTCGTCCAACGATAGAGACCTTTCATCTCACGAGCGTGGGTTAGCCATACTTGTGTGTGTTATATCTCTATCTCTCTTTTCGTTTTGGACACCGAATCGTCCAACGAAAAGTCAGAGATAACACACATAAAAATATGATTCTAAGTACACCACGTATGGCTCGTCGTACAGAATGGGAAATTTTTAAATGTTCGTCGAGTTCCAGGTGGCGCTGGCTGCGAATGAAAGACTTTTTTAAAGCTCAGCAGCGAATTCCCTATCGTGTCACTGCACTGACCTTGACAGATAATCCCTCAATCTGCAAAAATTACAACATCGTCACGTAGTTCAGACAGGTGTTGCTATCAGCCCAAAAATTCCTCATTGTTTGCTTGGAGAAAGTGGCGCATTAGGTGTCTAGTAGCATGTGTGGTCGTTGGTTGAACAACTTACTCATTAATTGTACATGTAAATTGTAGATTCCTGTGCCTGTACCCCATGTTATGTAACTACAGGCTACACTTCTCAAAAAACCAAGTTTATGTTTCGTACGAATCACATTCTTTAAAAACTGTATTTATATTGGATTAAATGTGTGATATTACAGTTTCAAATAAGAATAATAAGGATTAAGAATAATAAGGAATCAGTTCTCGTAAAGTAATTTTGTACTAGACTTAAGAATATCAATATTTTCTTTGGAAATAAAAATATTTTAATTCGTTTCGGGTACCCCTGTGTAGCTTATCCATAAACAGAATGTACCTACACCGAATCGTACACTTGTAGCCTGTAGTTTCATAACACGGGGCACTGACCGACAGCGGCAGGCGTGGAAATACCGGGTGTAAGGTACAGCCCTCCGAATACTGATGGGGTGCATTCAGACCATGAAACTCAACAACTTTCCCCTAGGAACATATGTCAGGAAAAGTTTTTTTTTTGTTTCCAATAGTAAATGCAGTCAGCTGACCGTGATCTTGTACAGGAAGTAGTTTTTGTCGTTTCCTGATATATGTTTCTATGGGAAAGTTGTTCAGTTTCATGGTCTGCATGCACCCTACTAGTATTCGGAAAGCTGTCCTTACACCCGGTATATTTCGAGCTTTTATTAAACAGTATCTGTAATGGTGGTCCATGTCGGTGGATGTTCCCCGCGCGTGTATCGCCGGTTCAGAGCAGGGCGGGGGTGTTGGCGGGGCGGCGGGGGCGGAGGGGGCGGCGCTCCCCTCCCGCTCCCCACACTCAGTACGGGGAGTAGTACATCCCGCGCCGGAAGCCCCTGCGAACAAGCGGGGGGTTAGTCTACCGCCGACGACCGGAAGGCGTCCGCATTGTTGCTTTACATGTGTGTGTGTGTAGGTGCGCTCAGCAGAAGCTTACATAATATTATTTTCATTGCCTAAAAATAGAATTGAATAATAGCTTTATGATTCAACGTCACAGGAATAGTGAAGTTGTATACGCAATACAAAATATACAGGGTGTTAAGGACAGCGTCCCGAATACTGATAGGGTGCAAGCAGACCATGAAACTGAACAACTTTCCCCTAGGAACATATGTCAGGAAACGCCAAAAAAAAATCGACCTCTCATACAAAATTGCGATCAGCTGACTGCATTTACTATGGGAAACCAAAGATTTTTTGACTTTTCCTGACATATGTTCCTAGGGGAAAGTTGTTCAGTTTTCTAGGGGAAAGTTGTTCAGTTTCATGGTCTGCTTGCACCCTATCAATATTCGGAACGCTGTCCCTTACACCCCGTTTAACGCAGCATAGTATTGAGTGCATATAATAAGGCTTTTGTCTTGAGATATTGACTTTAGGTCGAAGTATATTCGTCAGCGATAGCCGGCTGACAGATCGCTCCGTTGAAAGTTTACATGAAAGAGTATGTGATCCATAGAAATCGTACCAAAAAAGGAGTCTTCACTGGCATCAAATGGGGTAGTTCTTTTTTTTAATATGTGGTATGTAATGTGGTGGCAATATTATTTTCCGACTTCGAAGTACTCCCGGGACATCGTAAAATTCATGAAAAACCACTGAAATAATATTTTATTATTTTGATCACTTTTAACTGAAATAATATTTAAATTAAAATACTTTTTTCTCCCAGAAAACTGATCAAAATGGATTAAAAACGAAAATTCCGTTTAGGTGCAGAATGTCCTTTTCGCAAAATGTCCCTTTCTCAGAATGCTCCTTTCCCAGATTGTCCCCTTCCCAAAATGTCCCTTTCGCAAAATGTCCCTTTCCCAATAATTTATATAAAACACAGTCACACCTTAATCTAAGCTTTAGGAACGAGTGGTATGAGTATTGGTCTAAAGTTTCAAAACTATCAGGTTCTATGCTTGGCGAACACACAGATATTAAGTTAATATTTCTCAATTTATACTTTTTTATATTTTTCCGGATTGATTAAAACAGGTTGAATCACCTGGTTCAATTTAGTGCTATTTGTAAGTTAGATCGGTAAAAAAGGGAAAGGGACATTATGGGAAAGGGACGTTTTGGGAAGGGGACAATCTGGGAAAGGACCATTCTGAGAAAGGGACATTTTGGGAAGGGGACAATCTGGGAAAGGAGCATTCTGAGAAAGGGACATTTTGTGAAAGGAGCATTCTGCACCTAAACGAAAAAATTCATGGTTTTTCATCAATTTTACAATGTCCTGGGAGGATTTCGAGATTCAGAACTATCTCATTTGATGCAGATGAAAATGTACCAATTCTATGGGCCAATGCAAAGGAAACGCTGGGCATTTTGTTGTCAATCTGTGACGAATGACTTAACCTGCGGCCGGCGATCGAATTCACTTCGGGCCTTAGACGGACTTTTAAAAGGATATTTTATTTGATAGAGTCTTACAAAACTATGTCATAATCCTTATCCAGACCTTGCCTTTTAAATATCAATAATATGGAATGCAATAAATAGTTGATAGCAGCTTTTCAAACCGCACGGCTAGTGATACATATAAAAAAATTGCGTTGTGCAAGCATTTTCGTGCATTGCATACAGAATTCATAAATAGAAGAAATAGTGAAGAAGACGCGTTTGCATACAGGTGTAAAAAATATACCTGATAATATTTCCACAGACCAATAAATGCCACCGAACAACCTTCCCCAAGAAAGAGTAGACGAAATATAGCAATAATTTTGAGGTGAAAAAAGGTCAAATTTTTGTTGTTTTTTGTGGAAATATGTTCAATCTATCTTTTACACCTCTACATTTGGGGTGAAATTTTACTAATGCCGGCTACCGGAAACTCATGACGGGCTGGTGATAAAGAATGACTTTCCTCAAAGAAAATGAAATGTGTAAAAAAAATAACCTGCCATACAAATTGAATTGTATGTTGGAACACTTGTATGGAATGTATTTTTGTTCTAACTTCGTTCTATGTGCCATACAAATGGACTCTATATGTTGGTACATTTTGTAGGGAAGGTAATTTTTTGTCAAATGTCAATCCCATCCGGCCGATCATATCAATTTGTATTGTCCAAAGATTTTTTAAGATTTTTAAGGGAAAGTTGTTCTTTATTACCAGCTTGGACTGATTTTTCGGTATCGGGCGATATATTTTTTTCGCCATTATGTATTTTCTTCATGCACTAACGAACTGTACTGTACTATCTACAATACAACATCAAAACTTAGCATCCTACTTTTTTATAAATATGCAGCAACTAAAATAACTATCGGAAATAATGCAATAGATAAAATAATAGACACTACATATAGGAATTCATGGTTTAATAATTATAGTTTTAAACTGACTAAAACCGC
This sequence comes from Keiferia lycopersicella, assembly GCA_029255805.1. Classification (NCBI taxonomy): domain Eukaryota; kingdom Metazoa; phylum Arthropoda; class Insecta; order Lepidoptera; family Gelechiidae; genus Keiferia; species Keiferia lycopersicella. Next base: position 14,701,189 of record JARACZ010000005.1, on the reverse strand, counting down.
TAGCAAAAATAGCTCTGACACTCTCAGTTAACTATAGGGTGTAACGAAAACTTTGCAGCCGTGCTCAGACCATGAAGCTGAACAACTTTTTCTATGGGAGCTATGTTGGTAAACGTGAAATTGTTTTCGACCTTCCATACAAAGTTCACGATCAGCTGAGTGACTTCGTATGGAAACTCGAAAAATTTTTTTCGTTTCCCAACATAGCTGCCATAGAAAAAGTGGTTCAGTTTCATGGTCTGATCACGCCTGCAAAGTTTTTGTTACACCGTCCCTGACACCCTGTATACATATTTAGAAAGGGAACGATGATCCGATGGTCAGATGACATCGTTAAATCAACCTGGTCTAAATGGATGAGATTGACACGGGACCGTGACGAGTGGCGCGATAGAGAAGAGGCCTATACACTGCAGTAGGTGGATGTGGGCTGATGCTGATGATGAGAAAGGGAACAAATCACGCCTAACTTTGTCTGTGGTTTGTCTTGTTTAGCCGCTATACAGGGTGTAAGCATAGCTTTCCGAAACTGTTAGGATGCATTCACAACATGAAACTGAATAAAGTACTTACTCATTAAAAAAAAACAGGGAGGCGATCCCTGTTTTGACATCCCACAGTAAGAGCAGTCAGCTGATCGTGATAACGTATGGGAGGTAGTTTTTTTTTGTCGCGTGTCATGTCCTTAGGAGAAAGTTGTTCAGATTCATGGCCTACCTGCACCTTAACAGTGTTCAGAGGTCTATCCTTAACACTCCGTATTTTTATTCGCCGTTTAACATTTCACAGATACCATTTAAAATTCGTAATTACAATTTTTGCCACGATCATCCTTTTGTTAGATTAAAACTGAGAGTTAAAGAACTACTACTTGTAAATAGCGATTTTAGACATAAAAGGAGGAATCGAGTATAATAATTTGTACTTGCAATAACATAAAATAATAAATAGCTATTATTTACATGATACTACAATAGTTATGTGAAAAGAAGAAGTGTACTGTATGTATATCAGGACCAACGAAATTGTATTTCATCATAGAAATTTAAATTAAATGTAGTATAGTAACAATTAATACAAAGAATTTTCCTTTAAAAAAGCAGCAACAGTAGTATAATAAATACCTTTTTGGTTTACTGATTTACTCAGTCTAAAGTTGTACCATATTAAACAAATCTGATGTTAATACAATTTTTACAGAAATAATGTTTATATTTTGCATGTATAACATGATTTTTAAAGAACAAATCCCGAATTTAATTTCCCGGCAACATTATTGTCTCTCTATCACAATATATGAAATATGAGCAGAATGTCAACAATAATGTGGCCATTTAGGGATCCTTATTTTAAAAAAAAAAAAAGTTTATACAGATGTAAAAAAAATTGCTGCCAATATTTTAATGGGTGAATCAGCCCATGAAACTGAACAACTTTCCCCAAGGAACATAGGTCGAAATGTGAAAAAAAAAATTCGACCTCCCATACAGATGACTCGGTCGGCTGTACATTTTGTATGGGAGGTCCAAAAATTTCTTTCATATGTTTACCTATGTTTCTTGGGGAAAGTTGTTCAGTTTCATGGGCTGGTTCACCTCTTAAAATATTTGCAGCTAATATTTTTACACTTTATATTTCATAATTGCTGTTTATGTGTTTGTAGATATTTTATGTATCAGTGCTTAGGTCCATATCCAGCAGTGGACTGCTGTGGCTGATGAAGATGAAGAAGTGATTATCGTTGAATTGTTAATCATCTTTAGAAAAACCTTCGTTTTTTTTACATGTGTTATATAATCGCTGGTCCAGATATAATAGCCAAAGAAGGAGAAGGTAGGACTCAGCATTGAAAATACATATAATTGTTCTATCACAACCTTTATTCGTGTATAAGAGGGTATAAATATTTTCATTCTTTTGATCAACATAAGAGTTGTAACAATATCAGAACATACTTTTGGGTAAAAGATGTCAGCATCATACTTTTTGTAATAATAAAAAAAACATAATTGCACAATGTTAAAAAATTAACTTAACACAGCTACCCTCATAAGAATTGTACTTATAATACCTAAAGCACACAGATCATCCAAAAAACCGTGCTTCTTTCAATAGCTATTTGAAAATAAAATCTTTAAATATAGGGGAGGTTTATTCGCGGCGCGCACCCAAATTGTCTTCAAATTCATCAGTTTTTTTTAGTAGGCTTATTACTTGAGCACATATTTGGACGCTCGGTGTGCTCTGACCCTAATGTTGACACCTTCTAGTGTTAGGTCGTGGCCGTTCAACTTGCAACTTCAACTAACAACAACTACAGATAGAAAGATATAGAAAATAGCCATATCTAAGTGCTTACACCCTATACATATAAATAAAACATAATATTACAAGGCTTCCCGGCTACATAGATAAACACCATGCCATGCAGATCTTGCGATTGCCAACTACATCTTACAATTCATGCGTAATTTTGACGATCATGGCGAACAATAATTATATTTTTTTAAATAGATTTCATATACAGGGTGTAAGAAAATTTGCTGCAAATATTTTATGGGGTGAACCAGCCTATGAAACTGAACAACTTTCCCCAAGGAACATAGGTTGAAATATATAAAAAATTAGGACCTCTCATATAAAATAAGCAACCGACCAAGTCAATTTGTATGGGAGGTCCAAAAAATTTCTCATATTTCGACCTATGTTCCTTTGAGAAAATTGTTTAGTTTCATCGGCTGATTCACCCCTTAAAATATTAGCAGCTAATATTTTTACACCTCATATTTTGCGTAATCACAAGTGACTCAGTGTTGTCGCTGTTGCAAATTGTCCAGTAAGTACGAGTAAGCACCAATAACAATGACACAATTTCATATAGCTTCATAACTTTCAATAGGTGCGTCTCCACCGGCCGAGCGGCTGCTCGCCCTGTGGAGAGCAGGGACCGGACGAGCGGTTTAATTTTCAATACCCTTTGAAGGGGTTTCCCAATCATTAGGCTAGCGTAACATTTGGTAGCTGCGTTGGCATGCGAGCTAAACGTTTGGCTTTCCCTTTCCTTTTGGGAAATCTTAGCACATCGAAGCGGTTAGCGCTAACCAAAGCCTTTCAAGGGCTTACCCAGTATTTTTGCTATTTACACTTCATAAAAGGGTTTTATCGCTCGCGCTATTTCATGCTAAAACTATGTAAGTTAATTTGACACACTTGGCGGGTATCACATTCCGTTGCTGCCTTTTTTGTCGCATCCGTAACGCATGCGTTTGGAAAATGCGAATTTCAAAATAAGGTTATCTTCATACAAATATGATGTCGCATGCGTAATGGAATGGTGCGTTGATGAATGCGTAGTTTGACTTTATAGGCAAACATACAAAGAAAGGTGAACAGTGCATTGATTCTTTTTACTTATAGAAAGGGATTTGCGGAAAATGTATGGAGCATTGGCGTCTTTTTTTTAATGTCAATTATTGATGGTCAACGAACGCAACTCTGTTTGATGTGTCAAGTACTTCCATTCAAACAATAATTCGTATGACAGCTAGCTGTCAAGTGTAAACATTACGAGATATACGCTTCAAGACGTTACAACTGTTTTATATTAAAAACTTATTTGCTTATGACTGTCAACTAACGATTACCCATAAGACGTGTGGAGTACTTCCATACAAACAATATTTTGTATGACAGCTCAGCTGTCAAGTGTAACCATTACGTGTTATCGCTTCAAAACGTTACAACTAGATATGTATTTTATATGAAAAACTTATTTGCTTCTAACTATCAACTAACGCCAACGTTGTAACTTTTTAAAGCTTATCTCGAAATGGTAACACTTGACAGCTGAGCAGTCATCCAAATTATTGTTTGTATGGAAGTACTCTACACATTTATTAAGACAGCGTTCGTTGACAATTAAAAATATTTTCCAAATTTTTTTCATAGCTCTTTTGAGTTAATCGCCACTTGCGGGTAATAATCTCGTAAAACAATAAGTAAACAAATCGATGCGCCGGCGCGGCGCCCTGACCCCATCCCGCTCGCCCACCTTACCCCGCAGACATTCCCGACGGATTCGCGTCTTTTACTGAATGACATTAATTGCCATATTGGCGCGTCAATATGTCCAGTGAAACTATCCCCAAGCATCCCCAAGTGAATTTTACTCGTATTAACTACGCATACAGCACTAACTCGCATGAATTATCTTGCGAGAAGCGCTATCGAAGGGGTTTCCCTATTGGATTAGGACAGTCGATCATTAGGCTTTTTTGATCTGGTTTGCAACAATTTAACTTACACGTTGGGAAAGCCTTTCATTAGGTTTCCGTTTGAAGGGATAGTCAATAAAATATCAAGTAATATCATCGTGTGTTTTAATCAAATTAAAAAATTATCGTGCTTAAAAACCCCGCTTAAAACCCCTTAAAGGGAAAGCGCTTCCGGTCCCTGGTGGAGAGACACCCAATGGGGAAATTTCTTAGTTCCATTTATTACCCGCGTAATTTCAAGCAAATCGGTTTGTCTTGTCTGTATTATTTTAGACTTTTCCCCTGCATTAGGAATTCAACAGCCATTCTATTTAAAAATATGACTATCACTCATAAAAAATTATGCTCATTTTAAGTATAAGTATTTAGAAAATCAGTCCCTTCCATTTGATAATTCTGTGTACATTGTATTTATAACGTCGTGGTATTGGTGCTTATATTATATAGTCTGTCTGTCAGTATTAGAGATGGGCCGAATATTCTATTATGTTCGTTATTCGGTTCATTAACTGTTCAGCTCATTAACTGAATATTTGGCCAAATAAGAACGCACTGTTTTTATGAAGAATGAAGCAGTTGTTTAAATAGTATTAGACATTTATTTCTGATATGAAAAGTGAGCGAGTATAGAGCACTACGTAAACAAGTAAAAACTGTTTGAAATGTTTGACAATAGGGGAGGGGATTTGGGGGCCTATGTTCAGCAGTGGACATCTTCCGGCTGAAATGATGATAGGCTACATTCTTGCCAGTTCAAATGAGCTACTGTAAAAAAAAAGTATTTGGATCATAGATTTGGATGTCGTCAAAACAATTCATATTATTTATCTGTTTATTGCAACTCTGAATATTTCGAAAAATTATGGACGACGTCCGACATATTTTTGGACAATAGTTTTAAGCGTACAACTTTTATATAAGGTGTAAAAATGTTAGCTGCAAATATTTAAAGGGTTGAGTCAGCCTGAAACTGAACAACTTTGTCCAACAAACATAGGTTGAAATAAGATATTTTTTTGTATCTCCCAAACAAATTGACTTGGTTGGTTGGTAATTTTGTATGGGAGGTCAACCCTTTTTTTGTATTTTGACCTATGTCCTTTGGGGAATGTTGTTCAGTTTCATGGACTGGTTCACCGCTTAAAATATTCGCAGCAATTTTTTTTACACCCTGTATTTTATTAATGACCCGGGAAACTAGCGAATACACTGCAATAGCACTGGTTGAGACTAAGTTGCAGAGCCTTGAAAACCGTCGTAAAGTAGCATGCATGTCGGTATTCTATAGGATACATTTCGGAGAGTGTGCTCAATCACTCCACGACCTGATACCCCCTTCCCCATTCCATCTCCGGGGATCGAGGCGCCGACTGGGGTTCCACCCTTATGTTGTAGATGTACCTCTGATCCGCACTAAGCGTTTCGCTTCAACTTTTATCATGCGTACGGCTAAAGAGTGGAATTCCCTGCCGGCGGATCTTTTTCCGGAACAATATAACTTGGGCCTTTTTAAGGCAAGAGTGAATAGGCATTATCTAGGCAAGCATGTACCATCTTCGTCTGCATCTGCACTTACCACCAGGTGAGATGGCAGACAAATGCGGGCCTATTACATATAAAAAAAAAAATACTTGAATAATTCGGCCAAATATTCGGTTGAGCAAAGTTTGTAGCGAACATTGGTGGTTTTAGCCATGTTCGGCCCATGTCGCGGTCCGGTCAGTGTTCAGTAAGGGTTGTACCTGCCGCGGCGCACGGGCCGGTAGCCGGAGTAGTACGGGGAGAAGCCGCCGCGGAAGCCCCGGCCGCCGCCCCCGCGCCCGCGCGCGCCCCGCGGCGGCCGGTTGGTGGACGACAGCCCCGGCTTGTTGGTGCGCTTGGGCATCACCTGGAATACAAATTGGCTCTTTGAATCGGGGATGTTATGGAGCTCCGTAACCGAAACTATCCGAAACTTACGGATAATATAGTATCACAAATATTATTTTTCTATTATCCGTATACGATTTCCTGAACGAAATTCTTTAAAAACTTAACTGAATTGAATGACGGGATCGTTTCTTTAAAAAATCAAGTTATAATAGTATTTTCTAAGACTAGTTTTCGGAATATAATATTCGTATTTTATTAATTACCCTGTGAAATGCCGAATTGGATACTTGAAGGACCGCTCAAATGAGCTACTTTTTAAGACAGCCAGACTGCCCATTCTCTGGATGAATTATTTATCCCTTTGTCGATTTTTACGGCACCCACGTGTGGAACTGGGGCGATGCTATTCTAAGTTGGTACCACACGGCACTTTGCTTAATAAAGTGAAATACCTAGCTCGTTTCGCTCGAGATACATGTCTAAATCCCGGTAAATAAAATAATAAAATACCCGGTGTCGTCGTAGCACGTAGCACCTAAGTCAAATGACACCATTGCGAGTAGATCACACTCCACAAGCTCCTCAAGCAACCGACGTCCCCGCCGGCGGGATCGCGGAGGTCCCTCATTTTCGCCTCTCTCTTTTTTCGTGTGGAACATCGGGTCGTCCAACGACTCAATGATTTTTCAACCGCCTTCTACAAGTAGCACGCTTCTGACATGGACATTTTCGCCTCATTTTGGCAATTACCGGCATGTACCGGGGTAGATTCAGTCCGATCCGTTCTTCGCACAACAACTCCTAAGTCCAGTCTGGTTGTTTGAACAATCATTTAATTATTTACGAGTAAGCCCTCGCTCCCCACCAAGCCGACAGGCGTAGTTTTGGTGGCCCCGGGGCCGAAAAAAAACCTAAATCAAAAGTGAATAGTGAATGATGGAGCCCAATACTAATGGCAAAACTCGCAGATTCAAAACTGCCAGTGGTAGCAAAGTTTGCAAGTTTTCTAAAAATTTCACCTCTTCTACTTCTACAGCCACAACGCACTGCTGGACATGGTCTCCCAATTGGGGGGGTATTGCCATACTCACCACGCTTGGCAGGCGGGTTGGTGAGCGCAGTGCGAGATATTGTAGATATTCACAGGGAACGCTGCTTGCCTACTCCCTGGATTCATCCTTTAGTCGCCTTAGACACATACGGGGAAAATTGAGGTGACGCTTTTCTTCTTCTTCTTCTTCTTTTCGTGTGGGATACCAAGTCGTTCAACGACCCGATGAACCCTAGTGTCAGAATTTTTCAACCGCCTTCTACAAGTAGCAGGCTTCTGACATGGTTGTGTAACGACCGCCGTCTAAGTGATCATAGACAGCAACCGGGACCTACGGCTTAACGTGCTATCCGAAACACGGAACCATCTTACTTACGGACAATCGGGTGGTTCAGCCCGCAATGTCCTAACCAGACTGGGAACAAATTCACAAAGTGATAAATATCAACTTTGTGAGTGACCCACCGAGAATCGAACCCGGGACCGTCTGCGTCAAAGGCAGTCGCACTACCACTGCGCCACATCGGTCGTCAACGCTTTTCTAAGCCGGCACCACACGGCAATTATACAAATAAGTTCTTTTTCTAAATGCGGCTATTCCAAAAATCCTACTCATAAATGGGAAAGTTTGTATGTTTGATTATTTGTTCCTCCTTCATGCTAGGACTACTGAACCGATTTTCATGAAACTTGACACAAAGGTAGAAGGTAACTTGGATTAACACATAGGACACTTTTTAGCCCGAAAAAATGTTCCTGTGGTATGCTGCGGTATTAAAACCTACTTTCACGCGGGCGGAGCCGCGGCCGCCCACTAGTACCTAATAAGTTCTGTTTCTAAATGTGAGTATTCCAAAAATTCGAAATAAATGTGTGATCCTACCTTAATTTGTCGCCCTCTGAATAATGACTCATCCATAGCCATCGCTGTCTGTACACTGTCCTTATCACCAAACTCTATGTAGGCGAAACCCTTGGGGTGCCCGTCGAACTTATTACATAAGATTGTAACCCTGAAACATTACAAAATATATATATGGATAATGATATATGACTGCAATGAATGCCGTGTGATGCCGGCTTAGAATAGCATCACCCCACATCCTTCCCGTGGGTGTCGTAAGAGGCGACTAAGGGACTCGAGAGACTGGACCAGACGAAATTTACCCCGAATTTTTACTTCATCTAGGTAAAGTGGGCAAAGAGTGGCTGATCCGGTTCTTTAACAACATTTTTGAATCCGGTTCTCTCCCCGTGGCTTTCAGATACTCCAAAGTTATCGCACTCCTGAAACCTGGAAAATCGCCTAACGAAGCTTCCAGCTACAGACCTATTTCTCTTCTCTCTGTTACATATAAACTCCTGGAAAGGATAGTTTACAACAGGATATACGCAACGGTAGATGCTGATATACCATCGGAACAGGCTGGCTTTAGGGAGAAAAGAAGTTGCGCAGACCAGGTTCTCGCTCTGACCACCTATATCGAGGCTGGTTATCAACGCGGCCTAAAAACCTCAGTAGCCTTCGTTGATCTCAGTGCAGCCTACGATACTGTGTGGGTGGACGGCTTGCTGAGCAAAATCTGCGACATGATCCCATGCCGTACCACTGTTCGTCTCATAAAAGCACTGCTTGGCCCCCGCTACTTGAAAGTACACCTTGGTGAGAATCAAAGCCACTACCGCCTTCTGAAAAACGGACTCCCCCAAGGGTCTGTGCTCGCACCGCTTTTATTCAACATTTATACCCGAGACATGCCGACAACTAAATCTTTAAAATTTGCCTATGCCGACGACTTAGCATTGGCTTACCAGTCGCGGAGTTTCGAGGAAGGTGAAACTGCTCTGACGGAAGACCTCACCACCATTGGGGACTATTACACCAAATGGCGCCTGCAGCCAAACCCATCCAAGACCGAAGTATCGTCATTTCACCTCACAAACTGCCTCGCCAACAGAAAACTAAATGTGACATTCCGCGGTGAAAAACTGAAACACAATTTCACACCAAAATATCTCGGTGTAACACTGGACCGATCGCTGACGTTTAATCAACACCTGGAAAATGTCAAGCAGAAAGTCAAAACGAGAATCAACATCATCCGCAGGCTGGCGGGTACAAGCTGGGGGGCTTCAGCAACAGTTCTCCGGACATCTGCCCTGGCACTGGTATACTCGACGGCTGAATACTGCGCGCCTGTGTGGAGTCGCAGTGCGCACGTTCATAAGGTCGACACCCAGCTTCACGAAACCATGCGCTTGATTACTGGAGTTATTAAATCGACTCCCCTCCCATGGCTGCCAGTGTTAGCAAACATACCTCCGCCTGCGCTGCGCAGGAGTACAGCGTCTGCTAAGGAGTGGAAAAAATGCTCTCAGCTAAACCGATCCGGTGCCATGCCCATTAGAAACACATTGGACGACCTTCCATCTCCTCGTCTACCGTCAAGGTCACCTATCTGGGCAGATGAAAATATCAAACACCAGATTCCCATAAATGAGGCATGGCGATCGGAATGGAGCTTATTCAAGGGAGTGAATGCGGGACTAGTGACAGACCCAACTAAAAAACAGCCAGGTTTTGATGCCAGCAGGAGGACCTGGAACCGGCTAAACCGATTAAGAACCAACCACGGGAGAACCAACCATCATCTTCACAAATGGGGCCTAAGGGAGTCACCAAATTGCGACTGTGGAGCACCTGACCAGACCCTGTCCCATGTTGTGAACGAGTGCCCATTACGCTGCTTTCCCGGTGGTATGGCGGAGCTGCACAGGTTCACCGCAGATGCAGAAAACTGGCTAAAAAACCTCGATATAGAGATCTGATCCAAGCAGGGATTGCCATACGCTATGATGATGATGGGACTCGAGAGTATTGGTGTATTACAATTTTTAGGCGACAGGCTGACAACCTGTCACTATAGTGATACACATGTTTTCCGAAACAACCTTAGAAAACAATACTCAAAAATGTCAGACGTGGCTAAAGCGACCGTATTCTTACGGCTGTTAACGCTCTGCCTACCCCGCAAGGGATAAAGGCGTGATATATGTATGTATGTATGTATGTATGCAATGGATCAAAGGACACAGCGGCACCGAAGGGGATAGGACCTCGTCGCCTTCGGGCTGGAACCGATCATATCCATTCCGGCAGGTAAATTCCGCTCCCTATTAAGAGAACGCACTAAAACGAACATAACACACACTGGACCAGTTTAGACTGCAGGCAGGCTAGAGAAGCCATGCCGACAATATCGTCGCCTATCCAAAAAGTTGCTCCGACTGAAGAAACCCCAACTTCGCATGGTAACCAGCGTCATAACCGGTCACGGTCAGTTGAACAAACGCCTCTGTCATAGGTGTTACTGACAGCCCCCTGCGCAAAAGAGGAAGAAACAGCCGCCCATGTGGTGTTACCCTGCAAAGAGGTGGCAACATACCGGGTAAAATACCTCAGAAACCCGAGGTCAATCCATGACACCCTTGAGTGATTTGGTAGGGTTACTGGGCTTACTCGGGGAACTAGGATGGCTCGAGTAGTGAGCCCCCACCCTGCACGCAAAATGGGCGCATGTAGACGTCGAGTTGCGGAAAATAGCCCGTTTTACCATTACCACAACCGGCCCTCAATATTTGTCAGACGTGGCGATAGCGACCGTATTTTTGCGGTCGTTAACGCTTTGCCTACCCCGCAAGGGATAAAGGCGTGATATATATATATGTATGTAAAACATTACCTATTAATGGAGCCGCAGCCATGGAAGTGTTGCTCTAGTTCCTCAGCGGTGGCTCCGTAGTCCACGTTGCCCACATACACTGATCTGTTGTCCGCCTCAATCTTCTCCTCTATCGACATGTTGAGAGGACTCGCTGTTGAACACAAAAACACCATTATCGGTCAATTTAAAACTTACACTAGTTTCAGAAAACACTTACTCAATGGCTCCCATGGTAAAATACCAAATTGGGTTGCCTAATGGCGCCAGTGTATGGATACGCAACACGACGCAAATTGATGACCGATGTGGCGCAGTTGAAGTGCGACTGCCTGTGACGCAGAAGGTTCCGGGTTTGTTTCTTGTTGGGTCACCCACCAAGTTGATATGTATCACTTTGTGAATTTGTTCCCAGTGTAGGTAGAACAACGCGGGCTGAACCACCCGATTGTACGTAAGAAAGATGGTTCCATGTTTTGAATGGTGGCGGTAGATGTCTATGATTACTTAGACGGCAGTCGTTACACAACCATATCAGAAGCCTGCTACTTGTAGGTGGTTGAAAAATTCTGACACTAGGGTACATTGGGTTGTTGGATGACTCGGTGACCTACACAAAAAGAGTATATGAAGAAAAACTTACTGAGCCCCGGTGGGCTGCCCATGCTCATCTGCTTGTCAACCTCTGTCTGCATCTGTTTCAGCTTCTCTGCCTCCTCCTCCATCTCGCGCACCCGCGCCTTGATGGCCGCCAGGTCTGGTACCTCTACTCCAGCTGCTTCATCGCCGCCCTGATGTAGAATAGGTTTCTTTTATTATTAAGGAGTAAAAACATTTGCTGCAAATATTTTTAAGTAGTGAACCAGCCCATGAAAATGAACAACTTTCTTAAACATAGGTCGAAATATGAGAAAATTTTCTGGACCTCCCATACAAATTGACTTGGTGGTCATTAATTTTGTATGGGAGGTCCAAATTTTTATATTTAGATCTATGTTCCTTGGTGAAAGTTGTTCAGTTTCATGTGCTGGTTCACCCCTTAAAATATTTGCAGATAATTTTTTTACGCCCTGTATGATGGGAGAAGGCTCTTAAGGGCAGTTGGGCATAACTTTATTTGTGAAAAAATCATTCAGGGAGTACATTTTTCATGAGTAGGTATAATAAAGATAAATGACTATGTCCAAAATTACAACAATCTGTTTCATGCATACTAAATTATTTGAATATAGACCATGTTCTTGCCTTTATGGTAATGTTTAGAACAAAGTTGTATGAATAATAATTTTACAACAGCAAAATCAATTGACCACCAATATGGCGCAGTGCTAGTGCATCGCCTTTAACACAGAAGGTATTCTGGGTTTGATTCTCGGTGGGTCACTCACATAGTTGATATTTATCACTTTGTGAATTGTTCCCAGTCTGGTTAGGACTTTGCAGACTGAATCACCCGATTGTCCATAAGAAAGATGATTCCATGTTTTGGTGGCACGAGAAGCTGTATGTCCCAGTTGCTGTCTATGATTACTTTGAAGGTGGTTGTTAAACAACCATGTCAGAAGCCTGCTACTTGTAGAAGGCAGTTGAAAAATTCTGACACTAGGGTTTTTTGGATGATTCAGTGTCTCACATGAAGGAAGGAAGCAAAATCCATTTCAATCAGTTCTTAGATGTTTCTAAAATGAACTGAAATTAAGATCAGTAGTTTCAGGTTTACAAAGAAAAACAATGGTGTTTTTTTTTGAGCCAGCAGAGCAGCCACTCCAAATGCTATTAGTGTGGCAAATTATTGGTCAGATAAAGTTTGATTCGCCTTGACAAGCAAAGAAGAAGAATAATATTTTAAGTAATTACAGTGTCAAGTTCAGGGCTGCTTTTTTTTAGGTATAAATGACTAACATTTACAGCTGAAAACCATTCAAAGCAATATTTAGTATCTGTTTTGATTAGTATTTATGAGGTCATTACTTCCATTGCAGATGCTAGATACAGCTATAAATACAGTTTACTGTTATTGACTTAGCTTGGCGGTATTATAAATAGCAAAGTGCTCCACAAACCATAACTAAATTATTCATATGCCAAATTGAGTTGAGGGTTATGTATGATAGGTAATATTGTTATTATCTGGCTATGAACTGTAAACAAGTAATGGAATTATATACTGTTGTAGTAACAATAAATTCACTTACCCCTAGACTGTTATCAGTCATGTTTAGGGAACCGTTGGTTCCGTCTAAATGATTGTTGTCAATCGAGTCTAAATAATCATCATTATCGGCCATTTCCACTCGCTCCTGCTATCATTAAGTCTGTGCGTTGTTGCTAAACACACACCTAATGCCCTGAAACACAGATTCATATAAAATCGCCTTAATTTTCACATAAATAACGCTTTGATTTGGGGAGGGAAGCTACCTTTCTGACGTACCGGTAACCAAATCCGTTATGCGGAATGACCTAGTTTCAAAATACAGTGTGCTTCACTCACTTTAGATCACTTCAATACACTGTGTATTTTATTATTTCAAGAATATCTTTGTATTCTCTTGATAATTACAGATTATGTTTTGGCGAAATTATTTAGAAAATAAAACGCCAAACAATTTCCACTGACAAATGACAGTCATTTTTATGGTGTGACAAATTTTAATACTTAATGATGTTGCGAAACTTATCACAAAATTACACTTTGTGACGAAAAATATATGACGTCTGAAGGATTACCTACTCAGTTTGACTTCCTTATCGAAATAAGAAAATATTATAGGGTTTTTACAAAACTTTCAACAAAATTACGATCGATGATCGACTAGATCGAATGAAAATGTTACAAAAATATTTTGCGAATCTCGCTTAAGTTTTGGCAAATAGCAACACAACATGTTTTCTCTATGTTTGTGCGCTTTTTTCAAATTGTCTGTGATTTTATTGATATAAAAGAAAGAGAGTGCTCTAAGTATCGCCTTATGTTGCCTTGTTACCAACTGCGCTATTTGCCTACGAAATTCTGCCTGTCCACAGATCGCAATCGCACTTATCGCACAGATGCATGTGCAACTGGATTGTTGTGTGTTTGTTTATTTTTCGGAAATTATAAAAACATAAAACTTAAGAGAAGGTCTCATAATTTTACAAGTAAAGCTAAACTACAACTCTGTCAAATGTGATGCTACAGAATACCGCTTGGTGCCAAATAATTCTTGTGGTAAAGTACAATTTTCGTTTCATTCATTCATGTCCTCTCAATTTATTTAGTTTTCAGCGTTTATCTCGTTTCTTTCAGGTATTCGTGGGTGTAGTTTGGATCCACGTGGTGTATTTAAGTTTGAAGCTATCAGGTTTGCGTGAAGATGCCTCTGACGGCTGATGTAGCGGCACAACAAGTGCAGGTACCTATATTCTCTAAGGACACAGCCTGTTGCGATCCGAATATTTTTATTGGAGTCCACTAAGTAAATTTTTCTCATCCCTCTTATATGTTTCGGGGTTTGGCATACACTTGAGGGCGAAGATGGTAACTTTCCTGTGTTACAACTGTTAATGTTGGAGATCACGATTATCATTTGTTTACAGAAAATTTTAAACTATCGCGGTTGTTTACACTATTCAATTCACCCTAACCATGACACTTGTAACAGTGTTGAATTATCGGGAATCAATAAAATGAAATTTTCTGTAAGAGCCTGTTAAAAGTATAATAATGAATTATGAGTAGTTTTTTCTGCTGCAAGCACGCAAATGCACTTAAACTATTAGTTTATTTATTTACTTGCTTAATGAAGCAATCACACTTTGCATATTTTATCCATGACATGCAAGAAATACTGGAGGACTGGGAAGGTACCCCATTGCATCATAAAACCACATATCAAATTATCGGCACATAATCCCTTGTTCAAAAACCAGATGATGGTAGATAAGATATATATAGATATTATTATTAGATTTTTTATTAGATTTATATAAATATTTAATTGCATTCTTGTTGCAGTATCCCGCATCTTCTACTTATTTAAGCTTATTCCTTACTCCTGGTTGCCTGGAAGATATTGCAACTGAAGTAATAAGGCAACTTTTGCCTTTTTATTATATTTTGTTATTATATTTATTATATGTTCTTCTGTGCAATAAAGTATATTTATTAAGTAAGTATATTGTATTGTATTCTCTTCTTCGGTCTTCACAGGAGCGTCTAAGATCCCTACACAGGCTGATCTACGATATAGACTCGGAAAGGGCCCGCAATGAGCAATGCATTGACAACATACTGAGAGCCGAGAAGGCTACGGAGTCACCACCAACCAATGAAGATTCCTCGGGATCCTCTCAGCAGGTAACAAATCACTACATCATATAAAGCAAAGTTGCATCCCGTATCTGTATGTATGTATGCATTTTTTAATAGATACAGTGATTCAAGAGGAAGGTTTATGTGTACAATATTTGCCATGAAAACCAATGCCAACTTAATCCCATGAGAAAATAAGTTACAGCAAGTGAAGATGCTGAACAGGCAGCTAGTAAGAAAACAAATACAGCCACATTCATGCTAAAACTGCTGAACCAATTCTCCTGCAATTTGGTAAACAGATAGAACTTGATTAACATATAGGGATAACCCAAAAAATGTTCCTGTGGAATGCTACGGGATTAAAACAAACTTTTACGCGGGCGTCCGCTAGTGAATAGCTGGGTCTCCATTGAACGAGAAGCCTCGGATGCTCACTGCCGCGCGCAGCATGCAGCGCAATGCGTGATCGGTGTGCACGGTTTTTCTCCCGAGCATGAGAATTTTAACATGCGCTAATAACTAAAAAGAAGCCTAAATAGTTAGGCTTAGTTATAGAACTAGCAAAAGTACACTTATTCAGAAATATTTTCCATCTCGTGTTGCAGCAAGCTCAGCTGAAGAACTTGTACAAAGCTGGTTTGACGGCAGCTGAGCAGGAAGAGAGATTGCTGAGGGCGGCGTTGTCACGCATCTACGAGATTCGGACTATCAAGAACGAAAGGAGAATTCAGGTATTCAATCATTATCAACTCAAACTCAACTCAACTCAAACACAATTGATGTGGCGCAGTGGTAGTACCACTGCCTTTGACGCAGAAGGTTCCGGGTTCGATTCTCGGTGGGTCATTCACAAAGTCCATATTTATCACTTTGAATTTGTTCCCAGTCTGGTTAGGACATTGCGGATTGAACCACCCGATTATCTGTAAGTAAGATGGTTCCGTGTTTCGGATGGCACGTTAAGCCGTAGGTCCCGGTTGCCGTTTATGATTACTTAGACGGCGGCCGTTACACAGCCATGTCAGAAGCCTGCTACTTGTAGAAGGCGGTTGAAAAATTCTGACACTAGGGTTCATCAGGTCGTTGGACGACTCGGTGTCCCACACGAAAAGAGAGAACTCAACTCAAATTCATCAAGTTAGGTTAGGTTAACGTATATTACGTTACAACCGCGGCCAAGGCGGGCGCGGTGTGGCCCATCCACGGATCTACCGACACACTTCAATTATTCATCTACTAACGACTGATATCACTCTCCATACAAAATTGTATTTAACATCGATTAAATCGTATTATCTTCGCAAATCAGCGCCTCTTCTTCTTTACAACACCTTAGCAGTCTACTCTTTAACAAATAAAAATATTAGGACTTTTAGGTCCAGCATTGTGAGAAATAGAAGTAATAATGATTTTTTGCATTTGACTTCTCAATTTGATGCCGTGTGATGCCGGCGTAGAATAACCTAACCCCATTTCTTTCCCAGGGGTGGGGTGTCGTAAGAGGCGACTAAGGGACTGGAGGGTTTCATGTGTATTACAACATTAGGCGACATGCTGACAACCTGTCACACAGTAATACACAAATAGGTGAGTCTAGTCTAGTCTGGCGAGCAGGCTCAGATGCTGACCTGAGGCTGCTGAGCCGGTAGAGACGCACCTAACCATCTAAAAGTGCCTTCAAGATATGTCAGACATGGCGATAGCGACCGTATTTTTATGGCTGTTAACACCCACGCCCACCCCGCAAGGGCTAAAAGCGTGATATGTGTGTCTGACTCACAATAATTTAAAATGGGATTCTTACCGCGATACAATTTTGATGTGTCAACGTAGTTACATTTCAACCTAGTTACATAGGCCATGATCACGGAACAACTGATGTTTTTCGGGTGGGTAGATGGAGACTTCATGTAATTGTATCACAGTAAAAATCCCGTCTTAAATTATTATGAGTCAGTATGTGTGACCGGGAAAGTTGGAAACAGTATGTGTGTAAATGTAATCCAGGCGCGTCACGCCGGCAACAAGGAGACGATCGGCTGCGGCGCTCTCATGAAGATGCTTCTGAGCGCGGCGCAGACCCTGCCCCTGCACGTGGGCCGGGTCGGCGAGCGCGCGCCGCCGCTGTGCGGGGCCGTCCCCGCCGACTCCGGCCACACGGCGCGCCCGGGGGACGCCGTAGCAGCTCTGGTGAAGGTCTCCGAGAATGAGGAGAACTGGATCTTAGCTGAGGTGAGTCTAGCGTGTCACAGATAGAATGTGGTGTGGCTTAGAATAGCATCACCCTATTTCCTACAGCGTATCACAGATAAAATGACCGTGTGGTGCCGGCTTAGAATAGCATCACCCTATTTCCTGCAGCGTATCACAGATAAAATGACCGTGTGGTGCCGGCTTAGAATAGCATCACCCTATTTCCTACAGCGTATCACAGATAAAATGACCGTGTGGTGCCGGCTTAGAATAGCATCACCCTATTTCCTACAGCGTATCACAGATAAAATGACCGTGTGGTGCCGGCTTAGAATAGCATCACCCTATTTCCTACAGCGTATCACAGATAAAATGACCGTGTGGTGCCGGCTTAGAATAGCATCACCCTATTTCCTACAGCGTATCACAGATAAAATGACCGTGTGGTGCCGGCTTAGAATAGCATCACCCTATTTCCTACAGCGTATCACAGATAAAATGACCGTGTGGTGCCGGCTTAGAATAGCATCACCCTATTTCCTGCAGCGTATCACAGATAAAATGACCGTGTGGTGCCGGCTTAGAATAGCATCACCCCATTTCCTACAGCGTATCACAGATAAAATGACCGTGTGGTGCCAGCTTAGAAAAGCATCACCCCATTTCCTACAGCGTATCACAGATAAAATGACCGTGTCGGCTTAGAATAGCATCACCCTATTTCCTGCAGCGTATCACAGATAAAATGACCGTGTGGTGCCGGCTTAGAATAGCATCACCCTATTTCCTGCAGCGTATCACAGATAAAATGACCGTGTGGTGCCGGCTTAGAATAGCATCACCCTATTTCCTGCAGCGTATCACAGATAAAATGACCGTGTGGTGCCGGCTTAGAATAGCATCACCCTATTTCCTGCAGCGTATCACAGATAAAATGACCGTGTGGTGCCGGCTTAGAATAGCATCACCCTATTTCCTACAGCGTATCACAGATAAAATGACCGTGTCGGCTTAGAATAGCATCACCCTATTTCCTGCAGCGTATCACAGATAAAATGACCGTGTGGTGCCGGCTTAGAATAGCATCACCCTATTTCCTGCAGCGTATCACAGATAAAATGACCGTGTGGTGCCGGCTTAGAATAGCATCACCCTATTTCCTACAGCGTATCACAGATAAAATGACCGTGTGGTGCCGGCTTAGAATAGCATCACCCTATTTCCTGCAGCGTATCACAGATAAAATGACCGTGTGGTGCCGGCTTAGAATAGCATCACTCTGTTTGTTTCCTACCAGTGGGTGTCTTAAGAGACGATTGAGGGACTTTCAGGTGTATTACCAAGCTGTCTAGCGTATCACAGATAAAATGACCGTGTGGTGCCGGCTTAGAATAGCATCACCCTATTTCCTACAGCGTATCACAGATAAAATGACCGTGTGGTGCCGGCTTAGAATAGCATCACCCCATTTCCTACAGCGTATCACAGATAAAATGACCGTGTCGGCTTAGAATAGCATCACCCTATTTCCTACAGCGTATCACAGATAAAATGACCGTGTGGTGCCGGCTTAGAATAGCATCACCCTATTTCCTACAGCGTATCACAGATAAAATGACCGTGTGGTGCCGGCTTAGAATAGCATCACCCTATTTCCTGCAGCGTATCACAGATAAAATGACCGTGTGGTGCCGGCTTAGAATAGCATCACCCTATTTCCTGCAGCGTATCACAGATAAAATGACCGTGTGGTGCCGGCTTAGAATAACATCAGCCTATTTCCTGCAGCGTATCACAGATAAAATGACCGTGTGGTGCCGGCTTAGAATAGCATCACCCTATTTCCTGCAGCGTATCACAGATAAAATGACCGTGTGGTGCCGGCTTAGAATAGCATCACCCTATTTCCTGCAGCGTATCACAGATAAAATGACCGTGTGGTGCCGGCTTAGAATAGCATCACCCTATTTCCTGCAGCGTATCACAGATAAAATGACCGTGTGGTGCCGGCTTAGAATAGCATCACCCTATTTCCTACAGCGTATCACAGATAAAATGACCGTGTCGGCTTAGAAAAGCAGCACTCTGTTTGTGTCCTACCAGTGGGTGTCTTAAGAGACGATTGAGGGACTTTCAGGTGTAATTCCAAGCTGTCTAGCGTATCATAGATAAAATGACCGTGTGGTGCCGGCTTAGAATAGCATCACCCTATTTCCTACAGCGTATCACAGATAAAATGACCGTGTCGGCTTAGAAAAGCAGCACTCTGTTTGTTTCCTACCAGTGGGTGTCTTAAGAGACGATTGAGGGACTTTCAGGTGTATTACCAAGCTGTCTAGCGTATCACAGATAAAATGACCGTGTGGTGCCGGCTTAGAATAGCATCACCCTATTTCCTGCAGCGTATCACAGATAAAATGACCGTGTGGTGCCGGCTTAGAATAGCATCACCCTATTTCCTACAGCGTATCACAGATAAAATGACCGTGTGGTGCCGGCTTAGAATAGCATCACCCTATTTCCTACAGCGTATCACAGATAAAATGACCGTGTCGGCTTAGAAAAGCAGCACTCTGTTTGTGTCCTACCAGTGGGTGTCTTAAGAGACGATTGAGGGACTTTCAGGTGTATTACCAAGCTGTCTAGCGTATCACAGATAAAATGACCGTGTGGTGCCGGCTTAGAATAGCATCACCCTATTTCCTACAGCGTATCACAGATAAAATGACCGTGTGGTGCCGGCTTAGAATAGCATCACCCTATTTCCTACAGCGTATCACAGATAAAATGACCGTGTGGTGCCGGCTTAGAATAGCATCACCCTATTTCCTACAGCGTATCATAGATAAAATGACCGTGTCGGCTTAGAAAAGCAGCACTCTGTTTGTGTCCTACCAGTGGGTGTCTTAAGAGACGATTGAGGGACTTTCAGGTGTAATTCCAAGCTGTCTAGCGTATCATAGATAAAATGACCGTGTGGTGCCGGCTTAGAATAGCATCACCCTATTTCCTACAGCGTATCACAGATAAAATGACCGTGTCGGCTTAGAAAAGCAGCACTCTGTTTGTTTCCTACCAGTGGGTGTCTTAAGAGACGATTGAGGGACTTTCAGGTGTATTACCAAGCTGTCTAGCGTATCATAGATAAAATGACCGTGTGGTGCCGGCTTAGAATAGCATCACCCTATTTCCTACAGCGTATCACAGATAAAATGACCGTGTCGGCTTAGAAAAGCAGCACTCTGTTTGTTTCCTACCAGTGGGTGTCTTAAGAGACGATTGAGGGACTTTCAGGTGTATTACCAAGCTGTCTAGCGTATCACAGATAAAATGACCGTGTGATGCCGGCTTAGAATAGCATCACCCCATTTCCTACCAGTGAGTGTCGTAAGAGGCGACTGAGGGACTTGAGGGTACCAGGTGTAACTTTTAGGCGACAGGATGAGAACCTGTCACTATAGTGATATATAAATCATCTCAAACGGCCCTCTACCCTAATATTTGTCAGACGAGGCGATACCGACTGTATTTTTACGGCCGTTAACGCTCTGCCTACCCCGTAAAGGATAAAGGTGTGATATATGTATGTAGATAAAATGACGCTTGCCTTTTTGGAGGAGCTCTTGGGAACGCATTTTGCGATATATCAAAGCAAAGTCGCTTTTCGCGTGTGTATGTATGCTTAAATCTTTAAAACTACACAACTAATTTTGATGCAGGTTTTTAATAGATAGAGTGATTCAAGAGGAAGGTTTATATGTATAAAATACTTGCCAAGAAAACAAACTGGAAAAAATTCACGCTACCGATGAGATTTTTATCCGATTGATTTTTTTATAATTTATATTATAGATATTAACTCGCAAATATTTTAAAGGGCGAATGAGACCATGAAACTGAACAACTTTCCCCAAAGAACATCGGTCGAAATATGCAAAATAATTATAGAGGTCCAAATTTTGCAAGTGTTCAAAAATTTACTGTAAATGTGTACAATTACTACAAAATACTACACATTAATTTCTAGGTGGTATGTTGGCATCCGGCTCAAGGGAAATACGAGATCGATGACATAGACGAAGAACAAAAAAATAGACACGTACTGAGCAAGCGGCGCGTCGTGCCGCTACCACTGATGCGCGCTGACCCCAGGACTGACGAACAGGTAATACAGACACGGACAGGTAATACGGACACGGACAGGTAATACAGACACGAACAAGTAATACAGACACGAACAGGTAATACAAGATCGATGACATAGACGAAGAGCAAAAGAATAGACACGTACTGAGCAAGCGGCGCGTAGTGCCGCTGCCACTGATGCGCGCTGACCCCAGGACTGACGAACAGGTAATACAGACACGGACAGGTAATACAGACACGAACAAGTATTAGAGACACGAACAAAAGACACGAACAGGTACTAGAGGTGTCTTTAGTTCGAGTCAACATACACGAAGACAAACACGAAGAGGTACTAGAGACACGAACAGGTAATACAGACACGATCAGGTTCTAGACGCACGAACAAGTAATACAGACACGATCAGGGTCTGGACTAGAAACACGAACAGGTAATACATACACGATCATATATTTACACCTTATATACATACATAAACTTTCACAATAATAATATGACGTTCACACAAAATGAATTTATTATATCAAACTTGATATTTATCGGATATTTTCTAACCCTGACTTAATTCTCAACGTAATATTACATTAAATACGTGTGTTGTCTCAGGCGCTGTTCCCCAAGGGCGCGGTGGTGATGGCTCTATACCCGCAGACGACCTGCTTCTACCGCGCGGTGGTCAACCGGCTGCCGGCCACGCATAGCGACCCCTATGAGGTCTTGTTTGAGGTTTGCGCTTCATGATCCTACTAATATATTACATAACGTATACAGGGTGTAAGGGACGGTGTAACGAAAACTTTGCAGGCGTGATCAGACCATGAAACTGATCAACTTTTTCTATGGGGGCTATGATGGGAAACGAAAAAATATTTTTGAGTTCCCATACAAAGTCAGTCAGCTGATCGGGAATTTTGTATGGGAGGTCGAAAAAAATTTGAGAATTTTAACATGTGCTGCTCAGGCGAAACACGTCCACACCGACCGCGCAATGCGCCGCATGCTGCCCGCGGCAGTGAGCATCTGAGGCTGCTCGTTCAATGGTGACCCAGCTATTATGTAAAATTTACCACTTTGAATAAATAATTTGAATTAAATTTATTTACAGGATTTTTTTTACACCCTGTATTGTTATTTCAGGATTCGTCGTACGCTGACGGGTACTCCCCGCCGGAGCGCGTGGCGCAGCGCTACGTGATCGCGATCAAGGAGGGCAAGGGCCGCGCCCCCTGACCCCCCCTACCCGCCCCCCACTCCGGCACCTCCAGCCCGCTCTCCTTCACCGACTCCCTCGCTTCGTCTATCTAGAGTAAAAAAAAAACTGGAAATATTTTAAGGGGTGAATCTGTTCATGAAACTGAACAACTTTCCCCAAGGAACATAGGTCGAAATATAAGAAACATTTCTGGACCTCTCATACAAATTGACTTGCGTCGGTCGGTAATTTTGTATGGGAGGTCAAAATTAATTTTGCATATTTCGATCTATGTTCCTTGGAGAAAGTTGTTCATTTTCATGGGCTGGTTCCCGCCTTAAAATATTTGCAGCAATGTTTTTTTACAACCTGTATTGTATGGGAGCGGTGTGTCGTCTGTCATACAATCCCTTACATTACAACCGCAGGCCGGTGTGCTCTGCGCTTAAGCAGTTGTATGCATTTGTATCATAAATGTAGGTACTTTGTATAAGAAATACGTTGTCGTAATATAAAAATATCCATAAGTGACGTTTTGTGAGTGTGTCATTCTGCTCAAGCTATTGGACATGCGTTTTGCTTTTGTGACTAGCGCGTCAATTAAGTGTGTTAAATTTCAGGTCCGTGTTTATAAATTGCACTCAGCACTGAAATCGATCCCAAAAGCGATTTTGACAAATGTCAGTCAATACTAACATCATCTCAAAGTCGCACTCAAGATTGACGACCGATGTGGCGCAGTGGTAGTGCGACTGCCTGCAACGCAGAAGGTTCCGGGTTCGATTCCCGGTGGGTCACTCACAAAGTTGATATTTATCACTTGAGAATTTGTTCCCAGTCTGGTTAGGACATTGCGGGCTGAACCACCCAAATGTCTGCAAGAAAGATGGTTCCGTGTTTCGGATAGCACGTTAAGCCGTAGGTCCCGGTTGCTGTCAATAGATAGCGGTCGTTACACAACCATGTCAGAAGTCTGCTACTTGTAGAAGGCGGTTGAAAAATTCTGACACCAGGGTTCATTGGGTCGCTGGACGACTCGGTGACCCACACGAAGAGAGAGACTCAAGATTGATCTCTAGAGTTAAGTGCGGTTTATAAATACGGGCCTTAATGTGTATTGTCTAGGTAGTTCTTACTTTAATAAAACACTGTGTTTTATAGATACAATCTCTCTTATTACCTTAAAACTAACACCCTAAATTAAAATCTACATATGAATACATGATATAAAATGGTTATGTCCGAAATATACAATCATATAATTTTGATTAGAAGTTTAAAAGAAAATTGATTATATCTTCTATGTGATCTCTTAAAACTAAAGATATAATTAATGGAAGAATAAAATAAATGAACTGAAAGATTATTTCAGTAAAAAAATGAAATGAGGAACTAATGATTTTAGGTAGAATAACCTAAAAGCATGCAAGTGAGATATGGAAAATATTGGACCACATTTTCAGTCATAATGATTAAAACCAATCCCTTGCACACGAAGACATTTTAAAGGTAAAAATATAGATAGTACATCAACAACCGGTGCCGTATGTACGAAAAATCTTTCGTAAGAGCTCATCTCATCACACTATTATACAGATTGCTTTTTATTGTATATCATTAATATACGGAACTTTCGTATATTGTATAACATAAATATACGAAAACTACATTTTATAGGTAACGCTGGTATGTTTTGTTGCCGCGGGAAAATATATAGGTAAAATATGAACATAGTCAGCACAAACCAGTTTTAAGCACAAATCACGCCTATATCCCTAGCGGGGTAGGCAAAGCGTTAAGGGCCGTAAAATAACGATCGCCACGTCTGTCAATTAAGCTCTAGTACAAAAAATATGGTTTACTTGATATACAAAGAAATTAGGTCTTTATCGGTCTGTTAACGCTCTGTGTATCCCGCTATGATATAGGCGCGACTTAATGGAAGTGGAAATAACAGCAGATAGTAACGAAAGTATAAAATAACGCAATCACCCGACACAGCCACGCGCGATACAACTTAAACTAAGAAGCGATGAGCAACGCAATGGTTATGTATGTATGGCATATCAATACTATTCACACTCATTTTGGTTCATCATTTCTGATTCAAAAAATATACACCAAATTCAAAAAGTCCTATTCCCAAAATGTGCAAATTAGATATTCCATCTAATGAAAATTAACTGAAAATTATGACATCTTGCGTCATTGACATTGTGCTAGTTTAACAATATGCAACTTTTATATTTGCAAAATAACATTCTGGTCATGAAACTATCTTCGTAATGGACATAAGACACTTTGAATCGACTGGACATTTATGGAATAAAAAAATGAACCTTAATGTTCACACTCAATATAAATAACAATGAGATCAATTTGGTTTGTAAGCACTCTTTCGATATCGCCTAATGTATTTTTTGATTTAATCGATTTACTTACTTTGGGCCAGGTAAAATAATAACTATCAATAACTCAAAATATTATCAATTCCTTTAAATATACGAAGTAATTATTTTTAAATTTTTTAAACTGCAATTTACAAAATGTTAGAAAATCAACTGCACGTATTTTAAGGGTGAACTAAGTCCAAAAGACTGAACAGCTTCCCACGAGGAACATAGGTCCAAATATGGTTAACAAGTTAGGACCTCTCATTCTAAGGTCCGTATTTATAAATCGCTCTCAACTCTGACATCGATCTCAAGAGCGATTTTGTCAAATGTCAGTCAATACTAACAGCATCTCAAAGCCGCACTCAAGATCGATCTCAAAGTTGAGTGCCTTTTATAAATGCGAGGCTTAATGTACCAACTAACAGAGTTAATTTGTATGGGAGGTCCAATTTTTTTACATATTTCAACCTATGTACCTTGAGGAAATTGTTCAGTTTTATGAACTGGTTCACCGCTTAAAATATCTGTAGTAAATTTTTTACACCTTATGAAACATTAAATTGTGACAAAATCGTCGGTTTTAATTGATTTTTAATGTACCGGCATCCAAAAAGGATTTGAGGAGAAAGGTTTAGAGAGCTAAAAGCGATTTTTGGCAAAACGAAATAAATAATGACTAAATCCATTGAGTGTTTTGTAGTGGTGATTGACACGAAGCTATCTGGAACAGAACAAAAATGTAAGTAAAATGCCAGAGCCTAATGAGAAATTATTGGGATTTACCGCACTCACAGTATAAGGTGTAAAAATATTAGCTGCAAATATGCGAAAGGGTGAATCAGTCCACGAAACTGAACAACTTTCCCCAAGAAACATAGGTCGAAATATGAAAAATAAATTTGGAATACAGGTTGACTCGCTCGGCTGCTACATTTTGTATGGGAGGCCTATATAGGTATGTTTCTGAGGAAAGTTGTCCAGTTTCATGGGCTGATTCACCCCTTAAAATACTTTCATCAAATTTTTTACACCCTGTATTATTCTCATAAATAAAAATAAGAAATCGGGATCGAACCCGGGCCGCGTAGGGTACCGGCCCACTGCTCTACCACTGAGCTATCGACGCACCGGTTAGCCTTCGTATGGCCATCAGATTTCTTATTTTCATTTATAATGGGAACGTTTTTTTATTTGTTTACTTCCTAGCAGATGGTGCTCAAAGTGACTTATACGATGCAATTTTCCATATTATCTAGGATAGGTCTAGGATAGATATATTATCTTATGAAAGTGTGTAAAATGTCATTTATATTTATGAGAATAATAAAGCACTGAACGCATTGAAATCCCAATAGGGGTAATAGTTTTTATTGGGCACTACACGGAACTTGATAATTCCTCAATCTGAAATAGCGCCACCTAGTTCAGACAAGTGTTGCTAACAGTCCAAAATATCTTCATTTCGAAACATGGTAAAGGGCGAGCAAAGAAATGTTAACTTCAGTCATCCATAATTACCTAAGTTTCATTTATGAGTGATAAGAGTAGCCAAAACATTCCATTTCTAGTCGAGTAAGTAATATTGTAAATGTAAGTAATTGAGAGAAGAAATTGGCACTTTGGCTGACGCTATTGTAATGCTTTTTCACCTTGCACCTTGCTTTTTTTGAAAATAAACTATTTTGCTGCGTAAATTCAGTGGGCAAAGGTCGTTTTTATTCGTAGTTCGAAATTCAAATCTGGTCTAGTCTAAGTCTGGTCGATTGTGTAAGTATACGTAGTGTCTACCTACCTACCTCTAAACGGCCTGGCGGTCGCTCATCAGCCCCTGCAGCTTCCTCGCGACGCCGGGCGCGGGCGCGGGAGGGGGGGCGGGGCCGCCGGCGGGGGGGTAGCGCGCGCGCTTGCTGTCGGCGGGGGCGGAGGGGGCGTCGCTCAGGTTGGACACGCCCCCCATGGTGGCGCGCTTCATGCCGCCCACCTCGCACGACACCATCGTGTTTATTGCATGTAAGTCCTGCAGACATAGACATACATACATATATCACGCCTTTATGTCTTGCGGGGTAGGCAGAGAGCCAGCGGCCGTAAGAATACGGTCGCCACCGCCACGTCTGACATTTTTGAGGATTGTTTTCCAAGGTTGTTTCAGAAAACATGTGTATCACTATAGTTACAGGTTGTCAGCCTGTCGCCTAAAAATTAGTCGCCTCTTACGACACCCGCGGGAAGGATGTGGGGTGACGCTATTCTAAGCCGGCGTCACACGGCAAGCGACACATGTTGGCACATGACGAATGTTGTATCTAGGGTCCGTATTCAAAAATTGCACTCAACTTTACATAACTTAAATATACATAAAACAATAAATGGACATTACAGAGAGAAAACAAGGGGCAAACAAATGTGCTATTATAACATCAAGAGATCGGTCTCAAGAGCGATTTTGACAAATTTCAGTCAATACTACATCAGTGCAGCATCTCAAACTCGCACTCAAGATCGATCTCAGAGTCGAGAGCGGTTTATAAATACGGGCCTAGGTGTTATTTATTTTCATCCCCTCTATTAAAAAAAAAATAGCGCGCAAAATAGGTCATTTTAACACAAGGGACTAAAAATGATTTGAATTTGGAACATTAATATTTGCAGCCAATTAAACATTGTGTCGTTGGGAGACCTGTTGCCCCACTGCATAATTACCTTGGCGGGGCTCCTGCTGAAGCGGTACGTCAAGTGGTGGTTGGTGTGGGGGGGCTCGGTGAGGGGCTTCACGTATAGTTGGTGTCGTTCGGAGACCCGTTGCCCGCACGGCGAGTACGCCGCGTCGCCACGGCCCGCCGGTAGCGGGGACAACCCACACTCCTGGCAAAACACACGAAACATGTTAAAACACTTCCTTTGTTCCATTCCATTGCCCAACATTTGTGTTTTTCTATGCAGTATACTTTACTATGTTGCAAACATTATATTTATAGTAAAGTTCAATTTGAATGTAAGAAATTGGTTACTGAGTGGCTAATGAAAATTAATCATGAGGATATCGAAAGTTGATGTAATGACTTAGGAAGGTTGTACAACACATTTCGTCACGTTACATAATTAATTCGTTAAAATCATAACGATTAACAGTGTAAACAACCGCGATAGTTTAACATTTAGAATTACGGTCTTTATAACATCGCTCCGCTACTGGTTATCAAACCTTGCTATTACGTGTACCAGATCATAATGGCATTTATGGCATGCGTAATACAATATACTATTTAAGGGCCTATGTCCGGAATTAAGGTAATTTTTTCAAACAAAAATATCGCAATAACTACGACGGTTTGATATTTGATTTTCATGTGTATCTTGAAGATATGAGCTAAGGAACCAAGCTTCCAAAAACACGATTGTAACATCATGTGATCTCTTGTGGTCGGCAGCGGAAGGGTGCACTCACGTCTCGATGTCGTCCGGTGAAGCGCAGCGCGAAGGTCTGCATGCACTGCACGAACACCTTGTTGTAGAAGTTGATGAGGTCCCCGCGCTCCGGCGACGCTGACCACAAAACCAATTATTTACTACACAGTAAGTAAGTAAGTAAAAACACTTCATACTACAATCGATTGTAAAACCGGTGCCACCGACGCTAAAATGGTGAAAAATATTTTATTATATACCTACATAGAAATTGCCCTATAGCTTTATAAAACGTAGAGAGGAACGTGAGTCATTGTTCACGTTTCAAATTAGCGGGAGGTAATAATCGATACACATCACTTGCCTCCCCGCAATCGCTTACCCCGCCTAGGATTCGGGCCAGGTTAGCCTTCGGGTTGCAGAGGTCAGATAGCAGTCGCTGTGTAAAATCTTGGTTCCACGTCAAATCCCCTAGGTTAGGTAGCCGACCCCGACAGAGAACGGGATAAGGCAAGGAGGATGATGATTCGCTTACCCCCGTCGGCGGCGGGCTTGATGAGCACGGAGCGGTACACGTGGTTGTCGGCGAGCGGGCGCTGGCGGTAGCAGCGCATGATCTCCGCGAACGTGCGCTCCACCTGGTTGCTCTGGTTGTGCGACACCTGCAACAATAGACCAATCAATCAATCAATTTATTATAGTCAGTAAAATATAGGATGGTCCCTGTGACCTTCGGGCAAATACATAACGCCCATTTTCCTTTAGCATTTGCTCCAAGGTCACAAACGTCACAGGGATCATCCTATATTTTACAGACTATAGACTGTCCCGATGACGTAGCGATTAGTACCCCTGCCTTTTACGCTGAGGGTCTAGGGTTGTCAAATGTTTGTTAAGTCAATTTTCAAATCTTCTTCTTTTCGTGTGGGACACCAAGTCGTCCAACGACCCGATGAACCCTAGTGTCAGAATTTTTCAACCGCCTTCTACAAGTAGCAGGCTTCTGACATGGTTGTGTAACGACCGCCGTCTAAGTGATCATAGACAGCAACCGGGACCTACGGCTTAACGTGCTATCCGAAACACGGAACCATCTTACTTACGGACAATCGGGTGGTTCAGCCCGCAATGTCCTAACCAGACTGGGAACAAATTCACAAAGTGATAAATATCAACTTTGTGAGTGACCCACCGAGAATCGAACCCGGAACCTTCGGCGTCTAAGGCAGTCGCACTACCACTGCGCCACATCGGTCGTCAATTTTCAAATATTTGTGCCAAATCTGGGTGTTTTCTATGTATAGTGGGCCGCCCAGCGGCTGCGCCCGCTGCAACAAATTTTCCCGTGGAAATAAGATGTTTTCTTCTTGAATGACTCTATGTTACCTTGCATATGACGTAGACGCAGCACATGAGCAGCTGGTCCAGGTGCCGGTCCCGCATGAGGCTGGTGTACTGCTGGAGCAGCTCCAGGTGTTACCTTGCATATGACGTAGACGCAGCACATGAGCAGCTGGTCCAGGTGCCGGTCCCGCATGAGGCTGGTGTACTGCTGGAGCAGCTCCAGGTGTTACCTTGCATATGACGTAGACGCAGCACATGAGCAGCTGGTCCAGGTGCCGGTCCCGCATGAGGCTGGTGTACTGCTGGAGCAGCTCCAGGTGTTACCTTGCATATGACGTAGACGCAGCACATGAGCAGCTGGTCCAGGTGCCGGTCCCGCATGAGGCTGGTGTACTGCTGGAGCAGCTCCAGGTGTTACCTTGCATATGACGTAGACGCAGCACATGAGCAGCTGGTCCAGGTGCCGGTCCCGCATGAGGCTGGTGTACTGCTGGAGCAGCTCCAGGTGTTACCTTGCATATGACGTAGACGCAGCACATGAGCAGCTGGTCCAGGTGCCGGTCCCGCATGAGGCTGGTGTACTGCTGGAGCAGCTCCAGGTGTTACCTTGCATATGACGTAGACGCAGCACATGAGCAGCTGGTCCAGGTGCCGGTCCCGCATGAGGCTGGTGTACTGCTGGAGCTGCTCCAGGTGTTACCTTGCATATGACGTAGACGCAGCACATGAGCAGCTGGTCCAGGTGCCGGTCCCGCATGAGGCTGGTGTACTGCTGGAGCAGCTCCAGGTGTTACCTTGCATATGACGTAGACGCAGCACATGAGCAGCTGGTCCAGGTGCCGGTCCCGCATGAGGCTGGTGTACTGCTGGAGCAGCTCCAGGTGTTACCTTGCATAGGACGTAGACGCAGCACATGAGCAGCTGGTCCAGGTGCCGGTCCCGCATGAGGCTGGTGTACTGCTGGAGCAGCTCCAGGTGTTACCTTGCATATGACGTAGACGCAGCACATGAGCAGCTGGTCCAGGTGCCGGTCCCGCATGAGGCTGGTGTACTGCTGGAGCAGCTCCAGGTGTTACCTTGCATATGACGTAGACGCAGCACATGAGCAGCTGGTCCAGGTGCCGGTCCCGCATGAGGCTGGTGTACTGCTGGAGCAGCTCCAGGTGTTACCTTGCATAGGACGTAGACGCAGCACATGAGCAGCTGGTCCAGGTGCCGGTCCCGCATGAGGCTGGTGTACTGCTGGAGCAGCTCCAGGTGTTACCTTGCATATGACGTAGACGCAGCACATGAGCAGCTGGTCCAGGTGCCGGTCCCGCATGAGGCTGGTGTACTGCTGGAGCAGCTCCAGGTGTTACCTTGCATAGGACGTAGACGCAGCACATGAGCAGCTGGTCCAGGTGCCGGTCCCGCATGAGGCTGGTGTACTGCTGGAGCAGCTCCAGGTGTTACCTTGCATATGACGTAGACGCAGCACATGAGCAGCTGGTCCAGGTGCCGGTCCCGCATGAGGCTGGTGTACTGCTGGATGCAGTGCTCGAGGCAGGTCCAGATCTTACGCTTCAGCTCATCGTCGGACAGGCGGAGCCGCGCGCATAAGTCGTTCATGCGGACCACCGCTAGGCTATAAAACTAGAACGACAAAACTCATTTATTGCACAAGTCAGTGAAGAAAAGAGAAATTTTGTCTTACGATTCGGTTGTAGACTTGGTCATTAATAAAATATAAAAATTGTACGCTTAAAACTACTGTTCAAAAATACTAAGGTCTTCATTCACAACTTTTTCAAATATTCAAAGTTTTAATTAGTAAACAGAAGAAATATATAAAGCATGTGTCGTGACGCCATCCAAAATTGCTATTTTCAGAAAAAATACCGTTCCAGATCGTTTTAAAAAGTTGCTCATTTGACCAAGTAGACAATTTGCTAAAAATCCTTTACCTTTCGGAAGAAGAGGATGAGTGAATTGTTAGCCTTCTTGGGTGTGCTAGTGGGCGTAGTCTCGCCCCCCGCCTCCTCCTTCACGCCTGATGCTAAAACACGATAAAATAAATTAATACTTTAAAAAACACGCTTCATTACAAGACCTTTCTAACAAGTCCAACATATATATATATATCACGCCTATATCCCTTGTGTGGTAGACAGAGCATGACATTCGTAATAATGGACATTTACGCCACGTCTGACAAAAGTTTGAGGGTAACAGAAGACTGTGTATCACTATAATGACAGGTTGTCAGCCTGTCGTCTAGAATTGCAATACACTTATAGCCTCAAATCCCTTAGTCGCCTCTTACGACACCCACGGGAAAGATATGAGGTGATGCTATTCTAAGCCGGCATCACACGGTAACAAGTCCAAACACGGCTATGATACGATGATCCATTATGAAGTTCCAGTTTATATCTTCCGGCTCCGTCATCAGATCAGCTCGACAGTACCATATTATTGTATTGTCATCAAAATCCCACACAACTGCCAATTTTCATGACGGTACGATATTTAGAGAATGGTTTAATTACTTTTTTTAGAATTTATTACATACTTACATACATACATGCCGTGTGATCATCATTAACAGCCTATTGTAGTCCACTGCTGGACATAGGCCTCTCCTAAAGCACGCCACTGAACCCGGTCTTCGGCTGGCAGTGACTGGAGGAGTAACCTCCAGTCACTGCCCGCAGCTTTGCGTATGTCGTCGCTCCACCTTGCCACAGGGCGTCCTGTGCTACGTTTGCCGATACGCGGTCTCCACTCAAGGACCAGCTTACCCCAGCCTATGACCAGCCCACTGCCACTTCAGCTTGCTAATACGTTGAGCTATGTCGGTCACTCTAGTTCTCTGTCGAATTACTTCGTTTCGGATACGATCCCTTAGAGAAACCCCGAGCATAGCTCTCTCCATAGCTCGCTGAGCGACTTTCAGTTGGTGGACCAGTCGTACCGTGAGTGTCCACGTTTCGGCTCCGTATGTCATGACAGGTAGGACGCACTGGTTGAAGACTTTCGTCTTAAGGCATTGCGGTATTGGCGACGAAAAGACTCGACGGAGTTTTCCGAATGCTGCCCAACCCAGCTGTATTCTTCTCTGGACTTCCTTCTCAAGGTTGTTTCTACCTAGTTGGAGCGTTTGCCCTAGGTAGACATACTGTTGAACAACTTCGAGTTGGATTCCATTTACGGCAATCGGTTCCGGATCAACGTGTTCGTTGAACATGACTTTGGTTTTATCCAAATTCATCCGGAGACCGATGCGGCGAGAAGAATCAGCTAGGTCATCCACCATTCGTTGTAGGTCTTGCAGCGTTTCTGCCATAATGACGATGTCGTCTGCAAATCGTAAGTGAGAGATGTACTTGCCGTTTATATTAATACCACGACCTTTCCAGTCCAGCGTCTTAAACATATCCTCCAGAGCGTTAGTGAACAGTTTCGGGGATATGACGTCCCCCTGTCTCACTCCTCGATGGAGATGGATAGGTTTAGTCCGCTGGTCCTGTACTTGTACGGTCATTGTGGCGGCTTCATACAGACATCTCATCACTTCGA
The DNA here is from genome assembly GCA_029255805.1 of Keiferia lycopersicella. Lineage (NCBI taxonomy): Eukaryota > Metazoa > Arthropoda > Insecta > Lepidoptera > Gelechiidae > Keiferia > Keiferia lycopersicella. The sequence goes on along the minus strand of JARACZ010000005.1, from coordinate 14,667,735 downwards.
TGTATCGCCAGTCGACTTGGCAACGCTGCAAAGACTCCAGAACAGACCAGGTTTCGATGGAGTCGAAAGCTTTCTCATAGTCCACAAACGCTAAGCACAGGGGCCGATTGTACTCTTGAGACTTCTGTACAATCTGCCGTACCGTGTGAATGTGGTCTATGGTGCTATAACCACTTCGAAACCCGGCCTGCTCGGGAGGCTGAAACTCATCGAGTCTTCGCGCAAGACGGTTCGTGATGACCCTGGAGAACAGTTTGTAAACATGGCTCAAAAGCGAAATCGGGCGGTAGTTCTTCAATAGGGTTTTGTCTCCTTTTTTGAAGAACAGTACCACCATGCTTCTGTGCCATGCCTGCGGAGTTCTCCCATGGAAGAGAACGGAGTTAAAGAGCTGTTGGAGCTGATCCAATAAGGGAGTTCCTCCAGCTTTTAGGAGCTCTGTCGTGATCCCGTCCTCCCCTGGGGCTTTTCCATTTTTTAACTGTTTCAGGGCCATTTCGATCTCGTCTCGGCTGATCTCGGGCAGGTCCTCGGTGAAGTGGCGTGTGAGGGTGGCTCTGCAATCCTCAGTATCGGGTACGGGCTTTGAAGCTTGCGAGGCGTAGAGCTTGCCATAGAAGTCTTCCACTTCCGACAGAACCTCCGGCTTGGATGCGACGACTTCCCCAGATTCAGTTGACAGCTTCGTCAGGTGGCTCCTACCCAAAGGCCGTGCGAACACCTTTGGTCCCCGATTCTGCTCAATTGATTTTTCAATCAAGAGCGTGTTTGCGGATCGGAGATCACGTCGCACGAGCCTCTGGATGGTTTTGTTGCGCTCTTGACTTTTCGTCGAAGCTGACAATGGGTCTGTACGTCTCTCTTCCATTAAGCTGAGAGTTTCCGTCTAAAGTTTGGACTTTTTGCTCTTACGTCTAATCTCGCAGAACTTCGTCCCTTCATCCCTGAGAATTTCCACCACCTCTTCGAGTTTCTGGTCAACGTCATCTGTGGTTTCCAAGGCAGCGAATCGATTTTCCAATTTTAATTGGAAAGTTTCGGACCCTACCACGGTTTGGAGCAGATTCGGTCGGAGCGTGGACTTCACCAGGCGGGCTCTTTCAGCTTTGTAGTTAATATCCAGAGTGCCCTGAACAAGTCGGTGGTCGCTTCCGGTATTAAACCTGGTGACCACTGTGACATCCCTGAATATGCGCCGTTTGTCCGCGATGATGAAGTCTATCTCATTTTTCGTCACAGTATCGGGGCTTTGCCACGTCCACTTTCTTTTGGGCTTCTTTTTGTAGAATGAATTCATCAAAAAGAGGCCCTCTTTTTCGAGGAAGTTGACGAGCATTTGCCCCCTGTGATTTCTACTTCCAAAACCGTAGTTGCCCATACTCGATTCGCCGCAAGTCTGTACTCCCACTTTAGCGTTAAAGTCCCCCATAACAACGTTATAGTGAGCTTTGGAGGTGGTATGTAAGGCTCTGGAAATATCTTCATACATGCTTTCCACCTCCTCGTCCAAGTGTGTCGAGGTCGGTGCGTAAACCTGGATAACCTTGAGGCTGTACCTCTCGGTTAGCTTAATTATGAGGTACGCAACCCTGTTCGACACACTTGATATCTCTACAACGTTGGCACAGAGAACCTTATTAACCAGAAATCCGACGCCACCTTGGGAGGGCTGATCTCCTTCTCGGTAATACAGAAGATGGCCCGATCCCAGAGTTATGGTGTCCTCCCCCTCTCTTCGGACTTCACATAACCCTAGAATGTGCCACCTTATGCCGTGTGATGCCGGCTTAGAATAGCATCACCCACATCCTTCCCGTGGGTGTCGTAAGAGGCGACTAAGGGACTCGAGAGTATTAGTGTATTACAATTTTTAGGCGACAGGCTGACAACCTGTCACTATAGTGATACACATGTTTTCTGAAACAACCTTGGAAAACAATCCTCAAAAATGTCAGACGTGGCGACAGCGACCGTATTCTTACGGCTGTTAACGCTCGAGCGCTCTGCCTACCCCGCAAGGGATAAAGGCGTGATATATTTATGTATGTATACATACATACAGGTCCACTTAATAAAAGCGTGTTAAAAATGTAGGCTATTCTTACATATGACGGCGGGTGCGGGGCGCGCGCTGGTCTCCTTGAAGAGCTGTTTCCTGGCCTGGTCAGCCATCGGCGCCAGGAAGCTGCTGATCGACTGCGACTCCGGCGACTGCAGACCGCCTGGGAAACACAAATACAGGATGTAAGAAAATTGCTGCTAATATAAGATGTAAAAACATTAATTGCAAATATTTTAAGGGGTGAATCGGCCCATGAAACTGAACAACTTTCCCAAAGGAACATAGGTCGAAATACGAAATAAATTTTTTGGACCTCTCATAGAAATTGACTTGGTCGGATGGTAATTTTGTATGGGAGGTCCAAATTTTTTTTTCATATTTCGTTCGACCTATGATTTTTGGGGAAAGTTGTTCAGTTTCATGAGCTGTTTCACCCCCTAAAATATTTGCAGTATTTTTTTTTACACCCTGTATTTTCAGGGGTGAATACAGCCCATAAAATGAACAACTTTCAACGCATGCTGCTTGCGTATTTCAAAATCTATTACGATTTAAAATGGGGATTTGTAATGTTTCTTCGCAAATGGAAGAAAAGCCTTATACTGGTGTCAGCTAAAATGCAAATTTTTGGTCTCGTTCACGATATTACTCGACCAGATATTGGTTTATTTTTGACTACTGCCATAATGTACTATAGTTCTCCAGTATAAATTGCGATTGTATTCTTAGGTTTACAGTCTGCCTCCGCAAGAGATAAAAGCGTGATTTGTGTGTGTGTGTGAGTGTGTGCGTGCGTGTGTATAAGTAGAGAGTCAACACCAATATGAACAGTTACCGTTATTTCTCTTAGCCATCGGCGATTCCTGCACGTAGACGTCGGTAGAGGGCGGCACCGGGCACTTGGCGAGTTGCTCCCACAGCGGACTGTCGCTTTTCCATACTATCGACTCTAGTACTTCCTCTTCCACCTACGAATATTTTATTAATGTTATGAGAATTTATTGAAATCGATTTGGTAAAGTTATAAACTACTAATGGGCGCCCGTGGAAGTCGGTTTGAATCCCGTAGCATCCCACAGGAACTTTTTTTCTGGATAAAAACTATGTGTTAATCCAAGTTACTCACTGTGTGCCAAATTTTATGAAAATCGGTTCAGTAGTTTTAACGTGTACGAGTAATAAACAAACATACTTTTACATTTACAGTATTATAGTAGGATGAGGATAGGCATTTTCGTAATCTGTGAAGAAGAAAAATTTTAAACATTATTTTATGTTGAAGCGGTAGCGGATGAGGAATTTCGAAAATTGCGAAACTTCCGCATTATTAGGATGCAGAAGAGGAATCCTCATCAACACTAGTAATTATGCGGCTAGATATTACCATTGGCATGACTGGCAGGTCAAATGAGCTCCTTTTTACAATGATATTTTGTATGAAAATGCGAAGAGATGACGTCATGTGTCTAGTTTCGCTGCCGTCAAAACACTTTATTATTATTCTGTTTATTAATTCAAACTTTGAATATTTCGAAAAACTATAAATGGAGTTTGTAGTATTTTTGGACTATAGTTTTAAGCGAACTACTTTTGTATTTTGGACCCATCATCTAGCGAATTTGAAGACAGCTTACCGCGTTCAAATGCTTGATGACATCCCTACTCAGCTTGTCAAACACCGCCTGCACGACCAGCTCGATGATCTTGTAGAAGTGGAAGGCGCTGAGGCCGAACACTTGCAGCACCCTCGGGAAGCGCAGCGACTGCACGCCGTACGCGTGCAGCACCACCTCCGTGCAGCACGCGTATATGGTCAGCTGGTAGGTCTCCTGGCAGACCAGCATCTGGAGACATTAAATCATTAACTCATTCATTCATGTTCAGTTGATAGGTACAGTCACATTGCCTGCCTTTGCGGGCATACACATGAAATATGTGTATTTTTTTTAAACATACATACATACACGTATCACGCCTATATCCCTGACGGGGTAGGCAGAGCGTCAACAATCGTGAAATTACAGTGGTTATCGCCACGTCTGACAAGTATTGAGGGTCGTTACAGATAAGCCGTGCATAACAATAGTGACAGGTCGTCAGCCTGTCGCCTAAAATTGCAATACACATGATTGCCTCGAGTCCCTTAGTCGGTTTCTACGACTCCAACAGGGAAGAAATGGGTTGACGCTATTCTAAGCCGGCATCACACGACATTGACCACGGCACGTCATGATTGTCTCTCCGACCGATTTCGGCCATGGCGACCACTTCGACTCCTAATTAGATCTGCGCTGATGCGCCCGGAGATGGCTATTGTAGCCAATTTTGGGACCGGATTTTACAAGATGTAAAAGAAATTGCTGCAAATATTTTAAGGGGAGAACCAGCCCATGAAACTGAACAACTTTCAAAAAATGAAAAAAAGCATTCGGACGTCCCATACAAAATTACCAACCGACCAAATCAAATCAATCAATCAAAAAAAAAAAAACATATTTCGACCTATGTCCAGGAGAAAGTGTACATCAGTTTCGTGGGCTGATTCACCCTTTAAAATATTTGCAGCTAATATTTTTACACCTTATATATCTATGCATACATAACATCCTTCCCCTAACACATGACATGTTATCTAAATATAAAAAAATTAGAAAAAGCGTCTAAAGTCTAGCCTGGGACGTGGCCGTAGTCAGGCCAGTAGCCTATGCAACGAAACTATAGGCTACAATTCTACAGGTGAAATTCGATGTACACTGCGTAGCCGGTGGGACATCATAAAACCAGAATTTTTGACCCGCTACGCAATGTACATCGAATTTCACCTGTAGAATTGTAGCCTGTAGTTTCGAAAAACGAGGCACAGGTCACCAGGCGGGGTGGCCAGGTCACCAGGCGAGGTTGCCAGGTCACCATGTTGGCGGGGTTGCCAGGTCACCAGGCGGGGTTGCCAGGTCACCAGGCGGGGTCACCAGGTCACCAGACGGGGTTACCTTGAGCGAGGCTTGTGGCTTCTTCCTGTGCTCCTCGCGGATGATGTGCTCCAAGACCCGATAGTACAGGCAGGTCACCATGTTGGTCACCAGGCGGGGTTACCTTGAGCGAGGCTTGTGGCTTCTTCCTGTGCTCCTCGCGGATGATGTGCTCCAAGACCCGATAGTACAGGCAGGTCACCATGTTGGTCACCAGGCGGGGTTACCTTGAGCGAGGCTTGTGGCTTCTTCCTGTGCTCCTCGCGGATGATGTGCTCCAAGACCCGGTAGTACAGGCAGGTCACCATGTTGGTCACCAGGCGGGGTTACCTTGAGCGAGGCTTGTGGCTTCTTCCTGTGCTCCTCGCGGATGATGTGCTCCAAGACCCGGTAGTACAGGCAGGTCACCATGTTGGTCACCAGGCGGGGTTACCTTGAGCGAGGCTTGTGGCTTGTTCCTGTGCTCCTCGCGGATGATGTGCTCCAAGACCCGATAGTACAGGCAGGTCACCATGTTGGTCACCAGACGGGGTTACCTTGAGCGAGGCTTGTGGCTTCTTCCTGTGCTCCTCGCGGATGATGTGCTCCAAGACCCGATAGTACAGGCAGGTCACCATGTTGGTCACCAGGCGGGGTTACCTTGAGCGAGGCTTGTGGCTTCTTCCTGTGCTCCTCGCGGATGATGTGCTCCAAGACCCGGTAGTACAGGCAGGTCACCATGTTGGTCACCAGGCGGGGTTACCTTGAGCGAGGCTTGTGGCTTGTTCCTGTGCTCCTCGCGGATGATGTGCTCCAAGACCCGATAGTACAGGCAGGTCACCATGTTGGTCACCAGGCGGGGTTACCTTGAGCGAGGCTTGTGGCTTCTTCCTGTGCTCCTCGCGGATGATGTGCTCCAAGACCCGATAGTACAGGCAGGTCACCATGTTGGTCACCAGGCGGGGTTACCTTGAGCGAGGCTTGTGGCTTCTTCCTGTGCTCCTCGCGGATGATGTGCTCCAAGACCCGATAGTACAGGCAGGTCACCATGTTGGTCACCAGGCGGGGTTACCTTGAGCGAGGCTTGTGGCTTCTTCCTGTGCTCCTCGCGGATGATGTGCTCCAAGACCCGATAGTACAGGCAGGTCACCATGTTGGTCACCAGGCGGGGTTACCTTGAGCGAGGCTTGTGGCTTCTTCCTGTGCTCCTCGCGGATGATGTGCTCCAAGACCCGATAGTACAGGCAGGTCACCATGTTGGTCACCAGGCGGGGTTACCTTGAGCGAGGCTTGTGGCTTCTTCCTGTGCTCCTCGCGGATGATGTGCTCCAAGACCCGATAGTACAGGCAGGTCACCATGTTGGTCACCAGGCGGGGTTACCTTGAGCGAGGCTTGTGGCTTCTTCCTGTGCTCCTCGCGGATGATGTGCTCCAAGACCCGATAGTACAGGCAGGTCACCATGTTGGTCACCAGGCGGGGTTACCTTGAGCGAGGCTTGTGGCTTCTTCCTGTGCTCCTCGCGGATGATGTGCTCCAAGACCCGATAGTACAGGCAGGTCACCATGTTGGTCACCAGGCGGGGTTACCTTGAGCGAGGCTTGTGGCTTGTTCCTGTGCTCCTCGCGGATGATGTGCTCCAAGACCCGATAGTACAGGCAGGTCACCATGTTGGTCACCAGGCGGGGTTACCTTGAGCGAGGCTTGTGGCTTCTTCCTGTGCTCCTCGCGGATGATGTGCTCCAAGACCCGATAGTACAGGCAGGTCACCATGTTGGTCACCAGGCGGGGTTACCTTGAGCGAGGCTTGTGGCTTCTTCCTGTGCTCCTCGCGGATGATGTGCTCCAAGACCCGATAGTACAGGCAGGTCACCATGTTGGTCACCAGGCGGGGTTACCTTGAGCGAGGCTTGTGGCTTCTTCCTGTGCTCCTCGCGGATGATGTGCTCCAAGACCCGATAGTACAGGCAGGTCACCATGTTGGTCACCAGGCGGGGTTACCTTGAGCGAGGCTTGTGGCTTCTTCCTGTGCTCCTCGCGGATGATGTGCTCCAAGACCCGATAGTACAGGCAGGTCACCATGTTGGTCACCAGGCGGGGTTACCTTGAGCGAGGCTTGTGGCTTCTTCCTGTGCTCCTCGCGGATGATGTGCTCCAAGACCCGGTAGTACAGGCAGGTCACCATGTTGGTCACCAGGCGGGGTTACCTTGAGCGAGGCTTGTGGCTTGTTCCTGTGCTCCTCGCGGATGATGTGCTCCAAGACCCGATAGTACAGGCAGGTCACCATGTTGGTCACCAGGCGGGGTTACCTTGAGCGAGGCTTGTGGCTTCTTCCTGTGCTCCTCGCGGATGATGTGCTCCAAGACCCGATAGTACAGGCAGGTCACCATGTTGGTCACCAGGCGGGGTTACCTTGAGCGAGGCTTGTGGCTTCTTCCTGTGCTCCTCGCGGATGATGTGCTCCAAGACCCGATAGTACAGGCAGGTCACCATGTTGGTCACCAGGCGGGGTTACCTTGAGCGAGGCTTGTGGCTTCTTCCTGTGCTCCTCGCGGATGATGTGCTCCAAGACCCGATAGTACAGGCAGGTCACCATGTTGGTCACCAGGCGGGGTTACCTTGAGCGAGGCTTGTGGCTTCTTCCTGTGCTCCTCGCGGATGATGTGCTCCAAGACCCGATAGTACAGGCAGGTCACCATGTTGGTCACCAGGCGGGGTTACCTTGAGCGAGGCTTGTGGCTTCTTCCTGTGCTCCTCGCGGATGATGTGCTCCAAGACCCGATAGTACAGGCAGGTCACCATGTTGGTCACCAGGCGGGGTTACCTTGAGCGAGGCTTGTGGCTTCTTCCTGTGCTCCTCGCGGATGATGTGCTCCAAGACCCGATAGTACAGGCAGGTCACCATGTTGGTCACCAGGCGGGGTTACCTTGAGCGAGGCTTGTGGCTTCTTCCTGTGCTCCTCGCGGATGATGTGCTCCAAGACCCGATAGTACAGGCAGGTCACCATGTTGGTCACCAGGCGGGGTTACCTTGAGCGAGGCTTGTGGCTTCTTCCTGTGCTCCTCGCGGATGATGTGCTCCAAGACCCGATAGTACAGGCAGGTCACCATGTTGGTCACCAGGCGGGGTTACCTTGAGCGAGGCTTGTGGCTTCTTCCTGTGCTCCTCGCGGATGATGTGCTCCAAGACCCGATAGTACAGGCAGGTCACCATGTTGGTCACCAGGCGGGGTTACCTTGAGCGAGGCTTGTGGCTTCTTCCTGTGCTCCTCGCGGATGATGTGCTCCAAGACCCGATAGTACAGGCAGGTCACCATGTTGGTGCGGAATGCTACTGTCTCTGCGCTGCAGTTTATGTCGCGAAGAGCCTGGAAATAAATATAATAAATTAAACATCCTGGACGATACACACAGCGCCATCCAGCCCCAAACTAAGCAAATGTACTATGGGAACTAGATAGCTAATACTAATACTGATACTTTTAATTTATTTATTTCGTAAACTCAACAGCATATATACAGGGTGTAAGAACGGTGTAACGAAAACTTTGCACGCGTGATGAGACCATGAAACTAAACCACTTTTTGTATGGGGCTTATGTTGGAAAACGAAATTTTTTTTCGAGTTTCCATACAAACTCAGTTAGCTGATCGGGAATTTTGTAGGGAATGTCTTTTTTTTTTGTGTTTACCAACGTTTAGCCCCCTTACAAAAAGTTTTCAGTGTCATTGACTGGTTCCCCCTTTAAATATTTGCAGCTAATGTTTTTACACCTTATACAAGAGTAGCACTAGGTTATAGTACCTGTGAGAAGGCCGCCACCCAGCTGTTGCATGGCTTGATGACTTTCTCGTTGATGGTGTCTTCGCTGACGCCGCATTCGCTGTCAAAAAAATATATTCAAAATTAACCATTATAAAAAGACTTCAATAGGTGGACCTCCATTGGCCTTAATGTAATAAAATAAGAATTATAACTCGATGCATTACTCGCGGAAAGAAAACAGGGGAATACGTTCGTATGAAAATCCGACACTAGGGATAGCTCTTAATAGCTGGGTTTCCATTGAACGAGCAGCCTCAGATGCTGACTGCCGCGCGCAGCACGCGGCGCAATGCGCGGTCGGTGTGGACGTGTTTCGCCTGAGCAGCGCATGTTAAAATTCTCATGCTCGGGCGAAAAACCGACCGCACATTGCGTCACATACTGCGCGCGGCTGCTCGTTCGATGGAGACCCAGCTAATAGGGATAGCGTTTAAGATACTCACTTGAATAGCTTCATGAGGTAGGCGGAGGGTTGCGGCTTGGCTTGCCTCAGGTAGTTGGCGAGGCGAGCGAGGCTGTTCGTTGCCTCGGACACCGGCGTGAGCGCCTCGGCGCGCCGGGACAGGTACCGGCGACCCGTGAGCGGCGTGTCGGGGCACGCGCGGCTGCTCTGCACAACAAAACACATATATTCTTGTCAGTTCAGTGGCTGTTAGTTGCACTGATGCACGTATTATAAATAATAATAACCTCTATATTATGGAGAGAAAAGAAAATAAAATTCAAAATAATAATTTTCTTTATTGCACACAAAACAACAATAACTGTAATTGTTGTGGTCATCTGTAAGGGCCCTCAATATTTGAAGTGACGATAAAGGCCGTATATTTGCGTCGACGCTCTGCCTACCCCGCAATGCATAAAGGCGTGATATATGTACGAATCACTTACCGGGCCAAAAGTAGCGATCACTTGTGAGATCTCCTCCCCGGACACCTTGCGCGTTCCGAGCTCCTCGTTTGCGTGTTCGCCTATAAACATTAATTGATTTCAACAATAACATAGAAATCTCTCTTTTTCGTCACACCGAGTCGTCCAACGACCCGATGAACCCTAGTATAAAAATTTTCCAACCGCCTTCTACGAGTAGGCTTCTGACATGGTTGTGTAACGACCGACGACTAAGTGATCATAGACAGCAACCAGGACCTACGGCTTTACGTGCCATCCGAAACACGGAACTATCTTTCTTGCGGACAAGCGGGTGGTTCAGTCTGCATTGCCCTAACCAGACTGGGAACAAATTCACAAAGTGATGAATATTACTTTTTTACTTTAGATTTAAGATAGGAATTAGTTAGTTAAATAACAAGTATACGATCAATAAAGGCAGATGATATTATGTTATAGAGTAGGGGTTGGTCCTGAGAAGACCAACCAACAGCCACTGCGACCTTTGCAGATCTATTGTGCATGGCTATTGTTTCTTTATTTATCCTCGTTTACTTCTCGAAAATAGCAAAAACAAATAAACGAGGGTTAATTTTCTTGGATTTTGAATAAGTTCATTGCAGAAGATTATCTTCTTATCTCTTGTCGACAAGGGCCTCTCCCTCCCTCTTCTCTTTCCACCAAAAAATTATAAACTTATTTAATTATTAATTAAATAAATAAATTACTTCTACAGTTTATTATTCTTACTAAAGTATCACTAAACTTACGACTGTCCACTGCTGGACATTGGGCCGTAACTAGTCTCTACCACTCTACAAAAACATATTTTTTCTCTACACTACCTTCTAATTCACCATCATAGTCTGTAAGACAAGCTAGGATTGAATTTAGAAAGTGAAACTTATACATATTTTCTACACAGCGAAAACTATCAATGGAAAACCCAAGAAATTCGGATAATTCAGAATATAAATATTATCAACTTTATTTGTTGCTATTTTGCTTTCAATATTTGACACCAGACAGACAATTCATTTAAATTTGTCATAAAAAAGTAATGACTCAAAATTTTCAGCCAAGTTTCTTCTTTCACAGGAACAAGGAGGACTTTGTTCAAGAAGTTTTTAATGTTTTTATAAAGACTTTGTTCAAAGGAGTTCTTAATATATTTTTATAAAGTTCTAAGGAGGCCTTTGTTCAAGGAGTTTTTAATATCTTTATTCTAAGCCCTCCTGGCTTAGATCAAGAAGTTTTTAATGTTTTTTCAAATTCTAAGGAGGCCTTTGTTCAAGGAGTTTTGTTTTCAAGTTCCAAAGAGGCCATTTGTTCAAGGAGTTTTTAATGTTTTTTCAAAGATCAAGGAGGCGTTTGTTTAAGGAGATTTTAATGTTTTTTCAAAGACCAAGGAGGCGTTTGTTCAAGGAGGGTTTAATGTTTCTTCAAAGACCAAGGAGGCGTTTGTTCAAGGAGGGTTTAATGTTTCTTCAAAGACCAAGGAGGCGTTTGTTCAAGGAGATTTTAATGTTTTTCAAAGATCAAGGAGGCGTTTGTTCAAGGAGGGTTTAATGTTTTTTCAAAGACCAAGGAGGCGTTTGTTCAAGGAGATTTTAATGTTTTTTCAAAGACAAAGGAGGCGTTTGTTCAAGGAGATTTTAATGTTTTTTCAAGTACCAAGGAGGTCTTTGTCCAAGGAGGTTTTAATGTTTTTTCAAATACCAAGGAGGGCTACATTGGTCAGTTTGTAAGGTTGTAAGAACTTCTTCCTAGCGAATCGATTCTGACGCTCAAATATATTTGGACCAATACTCAGCTACACGCACAGCGCTGTCCGTTGCTTTGTAGAGGTCCTCGCGTGTGCAGGTAGTGTAAGAACTTACCAAGGAATATTCTTTCGTCAAACTCGCCGACACTGAGCACGTAGGTTTCGTACGTGTTGTTCAGCGACTTCAAGTTCACGTCGAAGTTTCCGACGTCCAGCAGCCCGGTCATCTCATCCGCATTGCCGGTTAGAATCTGAAACAAAGTATTTTATGACCAAACTTATGTATTTAGAACCGACTTCAAAAAAAGGAGGTTCTCTGTTTGACCTGTATGATTGTCCGCAATTATCTCGCGTTTGGCTGAACCGATTTTAGCAAAGTGTTTTTCAGACTTAGTAGACAGTTTTAGAAATATTAACCGACAAAAAATGGAGGTTCGCCCTTATACGCGTTCTTTGAAGTCGGTTCCCTTTTAAAAAAGTTATTGATCATGAATATGAAATATAGTGCGTTTTTTTCTTTATCATATCGTTACACCTCTTGTGAGTGCACTGCACAACTCACGCCTTTATCCCTCGTGGAGTAGGCAGAGCGTTAAACAACCGTAAAATACGGTCATTATCATCACATCTGACAAATTTTTGGAGCTCGTTTCAGATAAAGTAGTGTATCACTAACAGTGACAGGTTAGTCTGTCGCATAGAATTACAATATACATGACATGAACCCTCGAGTCCCTTAGTCGCCTCTTACGACACCTACAGCCCATGGTGTGTATAAAGTAGCTCACCCCTTTTTCGAAGAACTTTTTGATGACAGGTCGCCAGCTGTACTCCTTCATGGTGGCGGCCTCCAGCGCCAGCCCGTCCTTGATCTCGCACAGCGTGCTGATCACGCAGGGCGGCTTCTTGGGCAGCTGGAAGTCCTCCTTCAGCCAGTCGCTGGGTAGACCTGAAGGGGGCAGAGTAAAACACTATTGCAAACAAAATATACAGGGTGTAAGAGGCGGTGTAACAAAAAGTTTGCAGGCGTAATCAGAAACTGAACAACTATTTCTATGGGGGCTATGTTGGGAAACGTGAAATTTTTTTCGACCTCCTTTCACCGACTTACGAAATTCCCGATCAGCTGTGAGTGAAGAGTGACTTTGTATCATCATCTGCCTGCCCTTATCCCAATTCATTTGGGGTCGGCGCAACATGTTTTCTTCTTCCATTCATCTCTATCAGCAGTCAAATCCTCATTTATGCCCTTTTTGTTATGTCGTCTTTTACACAATCCATCCAAACCTTTTTGGGCCGTCCTCTCCTCCTGCATCCATCCACATTCATGTTCATTACTTTCTTGAATGTGGATGGATGCAGAGTGACTTTGTATGGGAACTCGAAAAAATTTTTTTGTTTCCCAATATAGCCCCCTTAGAAAAAGTTGTTCATTTTCATGGTCTGAGCACGCCTGCAAACTTTTCATTACACCATCTCTTACACCCTGTATAAAGTGTAAGAATATTTGCAGTATTTTAAGGGGTGAACCAGTCCATGAAACTGAATAACTTTTTCCACGAAACATAGGTCGAAACATGAGAAAATTTTCGGACGTCCCATACAAAATTGCCAAGCAAATTTACTTAGTTGGTTGGTTATTTTGTATGACTTTTGTATTAGTGCTTTTTTTATATTTCGGCCTATGTTCTTCGGGAAAAGTTTTTCAGTTTCATGGGCTGGTTCACCTCTTAAAATATTTACTGTTTTTTTTTTTAATATTCTCTTCTCATTACACCTATCACCCTGTATGTTGAGTATTTTTTTCTTAAAAACCCAACAAAAAGACAGACCTTTGAACTCAGGATTGATCAAATCCTTCCTCCGCGCCATGAAGGCGTTGGCGTACACGAAGTCGAGGCACGACAGCAGGATATGGTACATGTCCACCAGGTCATCCGCAGAGTTGGTGAACTCCCCCTTCACGCACACGTAGAGGCACCAGCTGAACTCAAACAGAGCGTTTGTGGTGCACGGCTGCATTCTGGAAATATAAAAACAAATTAAAGTCAAAGAAATGATGATGATCTCTCCGACCGATTTCGGCCATGGCGACTACATGGACTCCTAATCAGATCGGCGCTGATGCGTCCGGAGATGGCTATTGTAGCCAATTTTGTCCGTAAACTCCCGTGCACAGAGTGGACACGTAAATTTGCTATTGACGTAATTATAGTTAATGGCGACGGGTGGACGGGCCTTTAACTCATCGCGCTTAGCGTCGAGGTCTGCTTTACGCTGTTCCTCAAACTCGCGGACTTGCCTCTTAACCATCCCGCGCCGTTTGGAGTACTGTGCTGCCAGACCCCCCAATTGACTGGGTTAAAGTAGCTTCAGAGATGTTAAAGCTTGCAAAAGCAGTCTAGAAGTTTTGGAGATTATCGAATACATACAAGTAAAATACATTTATTACTTTTCAGTATAGAAAAATTAAGAAACTATAATTTATACTTCTAATAATGTTAATGTTGTGAATGTTGCTAATGGTAAATGTCCTGTTTTTACTTTATACAATAAACAGATTAATAATAATTATGTAAGTGCCGTGTGATGCCGGCTTAGAATAGCATCACCCTATTTCTTTCCCGTAGGTGTCGTAGAAGCCGATTAAGGTACTCGAGGGTTTCATGTGTATTGCAATTATAGGCGACAGGCTGGCTACCTGTCACTATTGTGCTACATTATGTATCTGAAACTATCCTCAAACATTTGTCAGACATGGCGATAACAACCGTAATTTTGTGAGTGTTAACACTGCGCACACCATGTCCTCTGGATTTCTCAAAGGTTGACTGGTAGAGATCCCTTAATGGGATAAGTCCGCCTTTGGGCCTTCACATTATATTCTCTATTTAAGTGTTTTTTGTAATTTCCTGCTTGGTACAATAAAGTTATTACATACATACATACTCTGTGTGTATAGGTAGAGACCTATACAGGCATGATTTGTGTATGTGTGTATTTATTATTATTATTTACCTGTGTTTTTTGCTTTTAGTGTTAGACTTGAGCGGCTCATTGGTGAGTCCTGTGAAGATCTCTTGGAAGATGGGCTGGAACTTGCGGAACAGCACGGTGGAGACGGCGAACTTACGCTCCAGCTGTGATATCCGCTCTTTGAAATCAGTTGACATCGATGCCATCTCCATCCAGTTCTTGATTTTTGTAAAGAATTGGATCAAACTGTAAAAGTTTAAATAATGTCAGTAATTTCACCTTGTATTGTAAGCTGGCATACAAATTGTTATGCCTACAGTTTTGAAATACTTTCTTTTAATAAATGCTTTTTTAATTACTTTTTTTCATTTTTAAATGCAGGTAGCCAGCCTTACAGCAGTTAGCAAGCAAGCAGTCAACATGGGCAGGGCACAGACAAGAATGGAAATTGCTTCACTGACAAGAGATAGCTTTTAAGTTTAATAATGATACTGCAAGCATTTCGTGCTCCCAAGCACTCAACTTGTTGGAGACCTAATGCGTTTATGATTTGTGAGAGAGTAAGGTGCTTTGTGCCTTACATTTCCTATAATTTGTTTTGTTAAAATAAAATTACAAATGAAAAAAAAAGTACT
Organism: Keiferia lycopersicella; assembly: GCA_029255805.1. NCBI lineage: Eukaryota > Metazoa > Arthropoda > Insecta > Lepidoptera > Gelechiidae > Keiferia > Keiferia lycopersicella. Next base: position 14,652,633 of record JARACZ010000005.1, on the reverse strand, counting down.
TCTAACACTACTTGTACATTTCCTAGTTTCAATCAAAGTAACCTGAGTAACTATGTGCAATATATTGTAATTTTTATACAATATAACCAGATATGTTTAGTTCATTGGATATGTGTAATATTTGTTTTGTTAGCTATACAATTCCAGAATCCCTAAGTTACATTGAGGGGCTCTTTGTTACTTAACTTTACTATTTAGACTTACGGGCAAAGACTTTTGATACAAACCTTATATTACTCAGTCTGAGGAGGCGAGTGAGACTAACACAGTTCCCCTCCACAGCCTTTCCTGACTTCACAGTGGGGGTGAAGGAGCTCCGACATGCTACATACAACGCGCACGCTATCCAGTGATGTGGATCACCCTGCAACAACACATATCGCGTATGCATCAAACTAAACTCATTCAAGGACAAATTATAACCTAAATATTTCAAATTATTGTTACCCAAAATGATAGTTTAGTTAATTTGCTGTTAGAGTAATCTAAAAGGGTAAAAATAAAAGCGGTCTCAAAGACAAAAACAAAGCGAATACTGTGATAAGCTGAGAGTATATAGCGTCAGATGAAATCAATGTTAAGTGCACAGGAATAAATAAAACTGCTTTTGGGTATTTTTTCTCGGAAATACAGATAATGATCTATGAAATATACTAACGTCGAGGGTGTAATGCTTCCTGATGTCCAGATAGGACTCCTTTGCTTTCTTAGCTGCAATGGGGTCAACGTTTAACTGCATACACAAGTCATTTAGGTGCGTAGCCAATTTTTCATCACTGTCGTCTGGTTTAGGCATTTTGTAAAAATGTTTTGATTGATCTAATTGATTAAATTAACAGTGGTTTATACAAATAAAACACAAAAATAAACAACGAAGGCGCAAATCCCTAAACTATCCTGATTTTGACAATCATTTGACAGGTCATTGGCGGGAACACGCCTCCTCCCTCCCACGCGCTCATTTTTTTGAGCTTGGTGTGGGTTTTTCGTGCTTGGTTGCGTTCATTTTGGTTTAGACAGATAAAAGTGCTAGTATCCAAATTGGCATTTAACATACAGTTTTACCTATCAATAAAATTAATTACAATATTACAAGGGATGGACAAAAATACTGAAGACGGTGAAGACGTATCAAAATATACATGAAGAATAAGCAAAATGAATCCGTACAAATTAATAAATTTAGTAAAGAATACAACTAGGCTGTATGGTTTTAAGACCTTTCCAATAGATAAAAAAAAACTATAGTTACGTGCGGCGGGCGAGAAATGAGAAAAAAAAGACCCGGCTCTTTTGCGTACTGAATTTTTAATTGAAAACATTCGTTTTGTTAGTTCCATTTATGTTTAATTATTCGTACCAGTCGTGTAAAAATCGACAGTGCAGCTATTTGTGTTATCGCTCTATACTTGTTTCTACTTGGTGCGCTACAAGTTGCCGTTCACGGTAAGTTTGAGATAGCATTTTACTTCAATAAATGGATACTAGGTATACCTATTAATGCGACGTTGTTGAAGGTAACAAATTGCAATATAATAGTAAAAAAAGACCTAATTTCCAATATTTTATTTTTGTGATTTGCTAGTAAGAAGGTAGATGGGTAGTTTTTGCTATAGACAGCCACATTTTTGCATACAAAAATATCCTCATGTTTATACAAAAAAATACCTGTGTCAGTATAGAAGTCATGATATGAGTTTGAAAAGGTCTTGGTGTCCCACCCACATCACAAAATGTAGAAGGTTGCCTATATTTCTCAAAAATTCATATAATAATAAACTGTTATTATTCATTCTTATCCATACTAATATTATAAATGCGAAAGTAACTCTGTCTGCTACGCTTTCACGGCCAACCCACTGAACTGATCTTCATGAAATTTGGTACAGAGATTGCTAGCATACCAAAAACAGACATAGGCTACCTTTTGTTTCCATTCAAAGATCTGGAGTAACTAATGTTGACCACCAGGCAGGAAGAAATACCACCAGCGACTCAGCTACACTACAAGATACAGATATGGCTCTGAAATGAAATTTGTTCAGATTGATGAGCTGCTTCTCTCGGCAAATTGACACCGAAGGTTTGGATTACCTGATGTAAACCACCAGGAGCACTACCAAAAGCATGGTTAAACTACAGGAGATACATATATGACTCCAAATTAAAAGTTATTCGACTTGATAAGACTAATGGGTACTTATCGAAATTATAGATTTTGTATTTAGCCATAGGCTCACATCAGGTTCACGAATTTGAAAATGGCTTCATAACAGAAGTTGCCCTTGATAAGACTACTTACTTGGTACGCAGGAATCTAAGGTCTCAATTTGAAATGCAAAGACTCAAGGTGTAGAGATATAAAAATGGTAAAATATGGTTGCACAACAGTTAGCTAATTAGCTGTTGTAGAAATAATATACCATTAGCGAAACAAAGTTTGTGGGTACCAGCTAGGTTCTTTTATCGCTAGAGAGCCTTGAAAATATTTTCAATATTGCAAGAAAACCTTCGAGCAACACAGCCTCCTGTCCCTGCCAGAATGGGATGGAAGACCGTGTTGCTCAAAGAAGAAAACCTAGTGCTGACATGTTGTATACATTCACTATACAAATCACTAATTACATAGAAATGATGTTTTTATCAGCTTTCTATGGCTCATATCAGCATCCACTGCCTGTATATCCATTAATATTATCAGAGTTGCTTGAATGTTACAAGTTATAATGAAAACGTTAGGTGTTTGTTATATTGAGCAATTAGATGTTGCCTCGGTGGCCTCTTGTTATCACGGAGAGCTATGATTGCAGCGACCTCTGCCCCCGTCGCTGTCCGTATTATCTATAAGGTATAAAGAACAAAATGATGTGTTTATGTCCACTTCTGAAGCAGAGATGGACTTAGTTTATTATAGTCAGCATTGGCATTATGGTCAGAGCCACAATAGATCTGCATGGGTCGCAGCCGCTGTTGGTCCTATCAGGACCAACCCCTATTCATCCAAATAATAATAGTCATCACGGTTGTTTCCCGGCTTTGCCGTGTGATGCCGGCTTAGAATAGCATCACCTCATTTCTTTCCCGTGGGTGTCGTAAGAGGCGACTAAGGGACTCGAGGGTTCATGTGTATTGCAGTTTTAGGCGACAGGCTGACAACCTGTCACTATAGTGATATACTACTTATCTGAAACAACTCTCAAACATTTGTTATATTCTGTAAGTTTAGGTACTTATCTTTTTGTAAACAAATTCTGTATGAAACTGACAGTTCAGAAGTGTCACTTTTATACAAAGCTTGTTTACAAAAAGATAAGTACCTAAACTTACAGACTATAGACGTGGCGATAACGTTACGGCCGTTAAAGCTCTGCCTACCCCGCCAGGGATAAAGGCGTGATTTGTGTGTGTAGGATAATAGATAGATAAACTCTTTATTGCTTACAACAAACACAATATTATAACACAAAAACGGCACAAAAAACTATAACTAAAATAAAGCAAAGGCGGCTTTATCACTTGTAGCGATCTCTTCCAAGCAACCTCTGCCTTAACAAAGACAGATTAACAATTTTGCAAGTAGCTGCAGAAGCAATCACTTTACTATCTTGTTGATTCACTGAGTACGCCCCTGAGTTGCACTCATTACCGATGTGCCTGGGTGAAAATTGTCGATAACGCATGCAACGCCAGTTCCTTTCTCCCCGCGCGGCCCGACGCCCGACGCGCGCCACCGCTCAATGATATAACTATAGTGTTCTTTAATCGGCCTATTGTACATCTTTGAGGTAATAGTGCTACGTGCATACGACTGGCTAGTAGGTATGTTAACTTGTTTACTGAATTTAGATTAATAGGTTGTGTGTACTTTAGTCATGCGATTGCATTCCTGTGCGTGTAACAGTTGAGCCTAGAAAATTGTGGGTGGTCAAAAGTTCAAACCGATAAATTGGAGTAAGTGAGAGCACTATGCATGATAATGATAAATAAAGAACAATAAGGGCGAAAGCGTATACGCGTGTTTGTACTAAAGTCATACGAACAGCCTACGCGCTCTATCCGCGGTGCCCCCGCGCTAAACCAGTGTGCGGACGGAGCCCTAGAGTTCGTGGATAGACTTAACACACCCAGCCCATGAGTTCAGTAGGCGCCAATCTCTAAATCCGCCCTAAAATATACATACATAAATCACGCCTCTTTCCCGTCGAGGTAGACAGAGACTATTTCCCCTACATTCATCAGTTCATGCACGCTTGTCGGTTTAGGGTACTTCTGACCAGGGGTGTATTCAGCCTAGGGCTAGCAAGCAGGACTGCGGCCCAGGGCGGCAGGCCGCGAGGGTCCGCTATGGCTTTGGTTTTGACGTTTGTTTTTTACAAAAAACAAAAAAAAATGATACTGCTTGCACTTCCCTACAATCAATGTACTTCTACTTCAATGTATAATTTAGCTTGCAATATTTGTGGCTTTGGCGACGTATCCCATATTAAAGCCCATAATATAGGCGAGAGAGTAAACTGGTGTAACGACACTCTCTCCTTTAGTTCTTTCTGCTTGCACCACACTAATGTTAACAAAAAAATCGAGCTCTTTTCGCTCATTATATGAAAATCAAAACTGAATAAATAGGTAATTGATGGAGTCTCCTTATAAGCAAGAAAAATGTTTCAGGAGGCTCCGTAAATTATATGTTAACTTAATATTGTTGATATATATGATGTGACGCCCCTCTAGGTCTCTTTTAGTGTGTTGCTTAGCTTACAACCAGTTTTGTTGTGAGCCCAACTTGAGCTCGTTTCGGTCGCAATAAATATGTTTTATGTTTCGATGTGGTGCGTCTCTGGCTCTCCCATAGGGTCGCTTGAACGACACCAGTTTTGTTGAGAAAAGTCGAGCTCGCTTCGCTCTTTAGGCCAAATCAGCTCAGAAACCTCAATTCAATCTTCTTTATAATTGAAACTCGTACAAAATGAATACGATGGCAAATATATCTATGCAAACGCAAGTTTACATATCGCCGGCCGCAGTGAAAGTTATATCCATGAGAGAGTGAATTCATTTTATTTTGTGAAAATATATAAAACTGCGAATACATCTTGGATATGGTGTCCCGTCGATTCTGCGTGCGTGCTATAGCATAAACTAAGCGAAAGAGGTATGTCAGGATCATAGCAAGTGGAAGGATGTAGTCTACTAGTCTCTGCCTACCTCTTCGGGAAAGAGGCGTGATTATATGTATATATGTTATACATATAAAGCTTCCTCTTGAAACGCTCTATGTAATTAAAAAGCTGCTTCAAAATTCGTTGTGTAGTTTTAAAGATCTTAAAATAGATGTATATGTACATCCATGATACAGGCATAGAGACAAGACAGACGCGGAAACGACTATGCTTTTTTATACTATGTAGTCAGTAGTGATAGGAAACTTTTGCGGTTAATGTTCCAGCGGAAAAATTATTTGGGAATATTTCGACTTGGAACTTATTTCGGCCGACGGTACATCTCTATCTGTCTTGAGGCTGTTTCGTCTATAGTGTGCGGACGGCCTTACACAGGTTGTCATACATAATACGTTTGATAACTGGTCGCCCCTTGGACTTTTATCATGCCGGTTACACCAGACAGACACGGAAGTAACCTTTGGGCTTTGTTGTCCCTACCAGTATTTATTTACTCTTAATTTTAATCACCAGGAGATGTAATTTTGCATCAGCAGATTGACTAATACCCTTGACATAATGAAATCGAATAGTTGAACGGGGGATACTAGTGCAAAAGGGGCAATTTCACTGAACTTGATCCCCAGGGCCCTAAGTCTGCTAAATGAAAATCGTTTCAGTTGGATGTCGATTGGATCTCAGTTGGATGATTTCGGTCATTTCGTTGTCTGCTAACAGTTTAAAGTACAGAAAACCGCAATGGCAATTGAATGACAGTTACAATGACAAAAAATAGCAGACTTGGGGCCCTGATCTGGCTTACATCGATCTTGAGTTTATTGTAAACTAAATGTAGTTTCATATCACGGGACAGAATTTCCAGATCATAGCTCTTGACTTTATGCACTAATTCTAGCGTTATTGTCATAATTTCTCCTTTCAGAAATGGAACTGGTGTCGTTCGCGAAGGATGTGATTCAGAACTTGGCGGAGCAGGCGGCAAGCTATCGAATTGGACAGACAGCGCTACGGTACGCCGATCGCGCGTTGTGGGTGGTTGAAAAATGTGCTCGTTGGGCCGTGCCGCCATCTTGTAAGTTTTGTTGATCCCTCCAGGGCACAATATACCAAAGAGCAGTAGTTTAACTCGCGCACCTTTTAAGACTCGATTACATTAGTAGGGATGTCAACATATTGGTTTTGTCAACCCGAATCTAAGTTATGTCCTACTTAGATAGCAAATTCATGAAAAAAGAAATTAAAATGTGTTATTGTTTAATGATTAGTTTAGGCTTTAGGTATTAATTTTCTCGATTTCTAAGCACTGAAATAAAACCGCGCGGCTGCAGTCCGGCTTGCAGTGACACGAACGGAACGAGATGCTATGTATATCTCGTAAAGATAAAGAAACGATCCCGAATTGGCAACAGTATTGTTTGTCTCTCTATCAAAATATATGAAATATGAGCGGGATGTCAACACTATGTTGCCCTTTCGGGATCTTTTGTTTAACAAATCAAGGTACCTTTAGTCGTGTACGTATAGGCCGGCTGGGCATGTGTGTGCGTGTGACAACCGGGCGCTAGTATGAAGTTAAACTACTGCTCCTTGGCATATTGTGTCCACGGTTAATCGGGTTGTGGATCCTTCTGAGAAGTAAAACAAGTAATTAGTACATACACATACACAAATACGCCTATATCCCTGGCGGGGCATGCTGAGCGTTAACGATTACCGCCACGTCTGACAAAATGTTACAGGGCCGTTTCAGATAAGTTTTGTATTACAACAGTGACAGGTTGTCAGCCTTTAATTAGTACGATGGTGGAAAAATGTGCTGGATGAGCTGTGCCACCTTGTTTTAGTTGATTCCACCAGGGTTCGGAGTACCAGACGCACTTACTTCAACAACAAAGAGTAGTTAGTGAACTTTACTTCGAATCGGTTGTATTGTACTTAGTGGTTGTTGATGAACCGACAAATATAAGGTGTAAAAATATTAGCTGCAAATATTTTAAGAGCTGAATCAGCCCATGAAACTGAACAACTTTCTCCAAGAAACATGTGTCGAAATATGAAAAAAAAATTTGGACCACCCATACAAATTGACTTGGTTGGTCAGTAATTTTGTATGGGAGGGCCCATTTTTTTTTCATATTTCGACATATGTTCCTTGAGAAAAGTTGTTCAGTTTCATGGGCTGGTTCACCCCTTAAAGTATTTGCAGCATTTTTTTTTATACCCTGTATACTACACTACAACTGTCTATTTTCTGTGTGATGCCGGCTTAGAATAGCACCATCCCATTTCATCCCGCGGGTGTAGTAGGACGCGACTAAGGGACTCGAGGGTTTTATGTGTATCACAACTTTAGGCGACAGGTTGACAACCTTTCACTACAGTGATACACGACTTATCTAAAACGACCCTCGAGCATTTGTCAGACGTGGCGACAACGACTGCAATTTTACGGTCGTTAACGATCTGCCTACCCCGCCCGAGATACAGGCGTGATTTGTGTGTAAGTATGTATGTATGTACAACTGTCTATTATTGGGAGACACACATCATAATTGATCTTGATGAATGAGATAACTAACTGTAGCTATTCTCGATTGATTCTGATAATTATTCGTTTCATATTGTGTATTGACGACCGATGTGGCGCAGTGGTAGTGCGACTGCCTGCCACGCAAATGTTCCGGGTTCGATTTTCTGTGGGTCACTCACAAAGTTGATATTTATCGCTTTGTGAATCTGTATGTATGTATGAATTTGGTCCCAGTCTGGTTAGGACATTAGAGGCTGAACCACCGGATTGTCCATAAAAAAGATGGTTCTGTGTTTTGGGCGGCTCGTTAAGCCAAAGGACGACACAGATTTTCCTTGCAGCGACCAACCTGCGTGCGAAGTCGATTATTTTAGAGACTTCCAAATCGACCACTTAAGGTCTTAAATTAATAGTACTAACGGGATTATCACCACGATTGTGTTTGTTTTGACTTCGATATTTCGAAGCGGATCACGAGTAGACTGTTTTGGCGAATGTTGCAACCGAACGGATCGCAGTAACTTATCGCAATACTTTTAAGTGTTGTGCACAACCGCAAAAATCTAAAAATACGTCTAAGGTCTACTTACAATGATGCTCATACTTTCCAGTGGACGCAGACGAAAGACCCCAGCCGGAGCTAGTCAGACCTCTGCCATGGATCTTCTTCCTGATGATGCTGGTGACCCTCAGGATCACCAGGGAGTGTATATCGCTCGTCAACTTGATACTGGGGAAGCCTCCACTTCGGTCCGCTGATGTGGTAAGTTAAGCTTTGGTGGTAAACGCGGTTCTCCGCTAATCACATTTTCCACTAATCACAACAGTTGTAATGTGGTAATACAATATAACTAGCGGCCCACCCAGCGGCTCTGCAACTCTTTTTCCCATAGGAGTAAGATGTTTTCCATACATGTATTATACATAAAAACCTTCCTCATGAACCACTCTATTTATTTTAAAAAAATGCTTCAGAATTCGTTGTGTAGTAAAGACTCAAGCATACATACAGACAGACGCGAAAAGCGATTTTGCTTTACACTATGTAGTGATATTTCGCTGGCGAGTCAGGTTATGGCGAGTTTTTGTGGGATTTTCTCATGAAAGCAAAGGATTTGTTCAACTATTCTCTTGAATTGTCTCTTCACATTTGTTACAGTATTAATTATCACATTATTTTATGATTGATATTTGTATCTATACAAATCACAAAGACGCTACTAGTTTGCCAGTTCTTCGAGATCTGCCTTTCATTTGTTTGCCTTTGCCTTTGATTTACCGAGTAGATTTTATTCAGCCAGCTTTATTCGCCGACATTTATTATATGTTGGAAAACTCACGTACATTTACCGACTGCTCTTATGGTGAAGGAAAACATTGTGATACGCTTCGGGCCTCAAACTACACCCTCGTTATACTATCGGTTATTTTCTTACCGCGTGTTCAATATACAATATCGCGAATGACTCATAAAAATGTATGAAAACAATTACGAGAGCATAAAAAGTAGCTCAATTCCAGGTGATGTACATCCAAAGCAAGCGTCGCTACCTCCGCACGCTCAAGTACCAGGGTAGCAGACAGCAGCGCGCGCGGCGAGCGCCCCCGCCCCCCCGCGCAGAGCCCTGGTACACCGGGCTCAAGGCGCTGGTCGAGTTCACCATGTGCTTCCGCCGCTCGCACCACTACGGCAACAACAACACCACCGCGCGCAGCAACAACGACCAAGTGCTGGTGAGTTCCAGCAGCATGAGCCCTGGTACACCGGGCTCAAGGCGCTGGTCGAGTTCACCATGTGCTTCCGCCGCTCGCACCACTACGGCAACAACAACACCACCGCGCGCAGCAACAACGACCAAGTGCTGGTGAGTTCCAGCAGCATGAGCCCTGGTACACCGGGCTCAAGGCGCTGGTCGAGTTCACCATGTGCTTCCGCCGCTCGCACCACTACGGGAACAACAACACCACCGCGCGCAGCAACAACGACCAAGTGCTGGTGAGTTCCAGCAGCATGAGCCCTGGTACACCGGGCTCAAGGCGCTGGTCGAGTTCACCATGTGCTTCCGCCGCTCGCACCACTACGGCAACAACAACACCACCGCGCGCAGCAACAACGACCAAGTGCTGGTGAGTTCCAGCAGCATGAGCCCTGGTACACCGGGCTCAAGGCGCTGGTCGAGTTCACCATGTGCTTCCGCCGCTCGCACCACTACGGCAACAACAACACCACCGCGCGCAGCAACAACGACCAAGTGCTGGTGAGTTCCAGCAGCATGAGCCCTGGTACACCGGGCTCAAGGCGCTGGTCGAGTTCACCATGTGCTTCCGCCGCTCGCACCACTACGGCAACAACAACACCACCGCGCGCAGCAACAACGACCAAGTGCTGGTGAGTTCCAGCAGCATGAGCCCTGGTACACCGGGCTCAAGGCGCTGGTCGAGTTCACCATGTGCTTCCGCCGCTCGCACCACTACGGCAACAACAACACCACCGCGCGCAGCAACAACGACCAAGTGCTGGTGAGTTCCAGCAGCATGAGCCCTGGTACACCGGGCTCAAGGCGCTGGTCGAGTTCACCATGTGCTTCCGCCGCTCGCACCACTACGGCAACAACAACACCACCGCGCGCAGCAACAACGACCAAGTGCTGGTGAGTTCCAGCAGCATGAGCCCTGGTACACCGGGCTCAAGGCGCTGGTCGAGTTCACCATGTGCTTCCGCCGCTCGCACCACTACGGCAACAACAACACCACCGCGCGCAGCAACAACGACCAAGTGCTGGTGAGTTCCAGCAGCATGAGCCCTGGTACACCGGGCTCTAGGCGCTGGTCGAGTTCACCATGTGCTTCCGCCGCTCGCACCACTACGGGAACAACAACACCATCGCGCGCAGCAACAACGACCAAGTGCTGGTGAGTTCCAGCAGCATGAGCCCTGGTACACCGGGCTCAAGGCGCTGGTCGAGTTCACCATGTGCTTCCGCCGCTCGCACCACTACGGGAACAACAACACCACCGCGCGCAGCAACAACGACCAAGTGCTGGTGAGATCAGCACTTCATCGATGACAGCCCAATAAATTACACTGCTTTCATGTCCATGACCTTCATTTTATTGCGATTTACAGCACTCACACTGAATTGTCATAAATGAAAATAAGAAATTGAACAATTGACCAGCGTCGTCCGGGAATCGAAACCTTCTATATTTTTTTGTGTTTCAATGAAATATCAGATTCGCTTCGCTAATTATACTCTGTCCCGTTCTTTCTGATATATCCATTGGGCTTGCTTCACTAGTTTATATCTCCCGATTTTCCATATGACAACTGTGTAAAATGTCGGGCTCCCTGCGCTCGCACTATTTGGTTTGCTTCTGTTACGTTCAAAGTACTACCTACTCGTTTATCCGTCACCGTAATACAAGGTGTTAAAAAATTTGCTGCAAATATTTTAAGGGTTTAACCCATGACATGAAACTGAACAACGTACCCCAGGGAATATAGGCCGAAATATGAAAAAAGTTTGGACCTCCCATACTAAATTACCGACCGAGCAAGTTGTATGGGAGGTCCAAAGAAATTTCTCGTATTTCGACCTATGTTTCTTGGGAAAAGTTGTTCACATTAGTGGGCTAATTCCTAAAAATTTTTACCAATATTTTTACACCTTATATTACAAATAACGCTAACAATCGGTTCCTTTCTCACCACGTGCTCAATGTCCTATTGCAGGTGGTAAAGCGCAACAAGCGCGCCCGGGACGCCCCCACCCCCGCCCCCGCCGCGCCCAGCGACACGCCCATGGAGCGCCTCATCGAGCGGATGATGGGGGAACTAGATGCCGACTCCGACGATGACTCCAGCTACACGGTATGTACTATTGCAGGTGGTAAAGCGCAACAAGCGCGCCCGGGACGCCCCCACCCCCGCCCCCGCCCCCGCCGCGCCCAGCGACACGCCCATGGAGCGCCTCATCGAGCGGATGATGGGCGAGCTGGATGCCGACTCCGACGATGACTCCAGCTACACGGTATGTACTATTGCAGGTGGTAAAGCGCAACAAGCGCGCCCGGGACGGCGGCGCCCCCGCCCCCGCCCCCGCCCCCGCCGCGCCCAGCGACACGCCCATGGAGCGCCTCATCGAGCGGATGATGGGGGAACTAGATGCCGACTCCGACGATGACTCCAGCTACACGGTATGTACTATTGCAGGTGGTAAAGCGCAACAAGCGCGCCCGGGACGCCCCCACCCCCGCCCCCGCCCCCGCCGCGCCCAGCGACACGCCCATGGAGCGCCTCATCGAGCGGATGATGGGCGAGCTGGATGCCGACTCCGACGATGACTCCAGCTACACGGTATGTACTATTGCAGGTGGTAAAGCGCAACAAGCGCGCCCGGGACGCCCCCACCCCCGCCCCCGCCCCCGCCGCGCCCAGCGACACGCCCATGGAGCGCCTCATCGAGCGGATGATGGGCGAGCTGGATGCCGACTCCGACGATGACTCCAGCTACACGGTATGTACTATTGCAGGTGGTAAAGCGCAACAAGCGCGCCCGGGACGCCCCCACCCCCGCCCCCGCCCCCGCCGCGCCCAGCGACACGCCCATGGAGCGCCTCATCGAGCGGATGATGGGCGAGCTGGATGCCGACTCCGACGATGACTCCAGCTACACGGTATGTACTATTGCAGGTGGTAAAGCGCAACAAGCGCGCCCGGGACGCCCCCACCCCCGCCCCCGCCCCCGCCGCGCCCAGCGACACGCCCATGGAGCGCCTCATCGAGCGGATGATGGGCGAGCTGGATGCCGACTCCGACGATGACTCCAGCTACACGGTATGTACTATTGCAGGTGGTAAAGCGCAACAAGCGCGCCCGGGACGCCCCCACCCCCGCCCCCGCCCCCGCCGCGCCCAGCGACACGCCCATGGAGCGCCTCATCGAGCGGATGATGGGCGAGCTGGATGCCGACTCCGACGATGACTCCAGCTACACGGTATGTACTATTGCAGGTGGTAAAGGGCAACAAGCGCGCCAGGGACGGCGATAATGGCCGAATTAGTGCAACTGGCATTCTGGCGACATGTCCAGCCCAATCGCATTTAAGATTTTCTGGCTTCTGACCCACTTCGACTATTTGTGTACGGGAACGCAGCGTCGTATTTCTACACGGTATAAGATAATTCGCTAGATGACTAGCTCATTAATAAAATACAAAAGTAGCTTAATACTATTGTCCAAAAATAATACATACTACATTTATTACCATAACAGTCACAACAGTCCACTTTTGAACATGGGCCTCCTTCTATAGGGGAGTATTGCTCACCACGCTTGGCAGGCGGATTGACAAGCGCAGTGCGAGATGTTACATTTGCTACAGGGAACGCTGCTGTCCATTCCCTGGATGATAATCCGATAGTCGCTTTTTACAATACTAGAATTGGGGTGATGCTATTCTATGCCGGCATCACACTGACAAAATAAACTATTCTATTTTGTTTTTCAGCTAACCAACGCAACAAGCCTACGCAGTCTCAGAAGCGATGAATCTGAACTCGATCAAGACAACACATTCGACAACCAATACAATATAACCTTAGACACTTCCATCACCTCTGACGACACCACCATTGCCAACCACGCCCCCCCGCCCGAACCAGCGGACGTCAGTGTTGCCACCTCCACCCCGAATAAGTCCCAGGAAATGAAAAACGGCGAGCGCGAGATAGAAATAGAGAATACTAAAACAGAAAACGGTACGCACCAAGAGGTACCAGCTGGGAAGATAGCGCTCTCCGAACCAAACCACATCGATACTATACCAAAAGCAGATTCAAAAGCTAAATATTCACCGAAAGAGACCACCAACAGTTTCCTCCAAAGCGAGAGGTGTCCGCCACCCCCCAAGCAGTCGAAGCAAACGAAATTTGGTAGGAAAATCACACTTGCATTTTCAAAGATATTCTCAATTCAAAAACATGACGCCACAGAAACTCTGGGTACGTTGGCAATACCCGCTCCCCTAGGGTGCACAAAAATTCAATGGCAACATTAACAGGCTAACCTACGCTTGAAACTGAACAACTTTCCCTAATGAACTCGAAAATATTAAAAAATTTGGACTGCACATGCAAACTGTTAGCCAACTTAATATTTTTGTATGTAAGACCAATTTTTTTAAACTTCTACTTTTGTTTCTTGGGAAAGTTGTTCAGTTTCACGGGCAGGTTCGCCCGTGTCATGTTTCCAGGTGATTTCTGTGCACCCTGTGTTAATAAATTTGTTCAAATTTCAGCTAACGGCCGAGCAATGAGTGTCCCCAACAAAAAGAAAGGTATTAACTCTCGGATACATTTTGTACTTGCTTTGCTCATTTCATCCTTGGACGAAATAACCACTGGACGCGAAACGATGTCATTTCACCCTTTACCCCTCTAGCCACAAACCCTGAAATTTTGCCAAAGTTATCTAACCGCAACCGTCAGTGTCGCTTCAGTGCTACAAGAGAAAAGATCGCTTTAAAAATGGTGAAATGTGCTGTATTGCTTTGTAAAAACTATAGCTATTGTACAAGCAATATTTCTTTTCACTCGTAACTATATTTTTGTCCTGTATTTTGTGTTATTTACGTAGAAAATTAATAAAATATGCAAGACTGGATCGTATAATACGACACAATAAAAAAGGTCATATTTTATAGAACATTTCAACCAATATTTGATCGTACTCTAATTAGTCGGTTATTATCAGTCATTTTTTCATTCGTTCAACAATTACATTCAGTCTAGTGCTATTCTACTTTCGATGAAGGATATCGATAAAAATAATAGTAAAGTCTATTTTATTTAAAAGTGACATAAAATGCAAACAAACCATTTGCTATAACCTCGTCGATAGATTTTGCCTTATTTCATTGAAACCTCACGTTATAACTGTGTTGCAAGTACGTAGGTACACATTTCGCTTTCTTATGGGTGTTCATAATAAAATATATATATATATATATAGCTTACCATCATCGACGCATCGTGAAATTAGGTTTTTTCAAGATAAGCAAATCCAATCGGTGCTGCTAGCGTATTTCAAAATTTATTACAATTAAAATGTGGATTTATAATGTTTTCTCGCAAATGAAACGGAACAACGACGTAGCACAGTGGTAGTGCGACTGCCTGCAACGCAGCAGGTTCCGGGTTCGATTCCCGGTAGGTCACTCACAAAGTTGATATTTGTCACTTTCTAAATTTATTCCCAGTCTGGTTAAGACATTGCGGACTGAACCACCTGATTGTCCGCAAGAAATATGGTTATGTATTTCGTATATCACGTTAGGTTAGGCCGCAGGTCCCGGTTGCTATCTATAAATGGCGGTCGTTATACAACCATGTCTGAAGCCTGCTACTTGTAAAAGGCGGTTGAAAAATTCTGACACTAAGGTTCATTGGGTCGTTGGACGACTCGGTGACCCACACGAAGAAAGAAAGAAACTTGGGAAGGCCTTGACTTCGTCTCATCCTTCCAATATTACTCGACCAGAAATTGATTCATTCTTGTCTATTGTCATAACGTACGATTTTATCCGGCATGAAAGTGTTTCTATTTTAAGCTGACATCACAGTATTAAAGGTCCATTTTTTTAACACTTAACGTTTTACATGTACTTACCTGTTATATGTTTTTTTAGGAATAAGCTGATCAAAAACTTCATTCAATCATTCATTCGTTGTCGATTATCGACTATGCTACAGCACTGTCTTTGACTTACTTCATAAACCGGAAAAAATCAAAACTGTCAGAAGTAAAGAGATGATGATGCAATACGTGTACATTTCAATTTGGAAGAATAATATTTGTCCTTTCCTCCCTCCCCCCCAATATTGGTTGAATGAGTTTTCAAACAAATTCGATACGTTTCGCGTCCAGTGGTTATTTCGTCCAAGATTTCATCACATCCATTTTTCCGAGTTCATACCATTCAAATCAAAATAGTCGAATAGTTAATTATATTTTTCATATCTCGTTACTATTCAAAATAATTTTACCTCCTTATATCGGTCTTTTTTTTAAGTAGCCCGGCCAATGTCACATTATAAACTTGAAAATGGTCTGGAATAAAGTTATCTTTGCTAGACTAGCCCTTGTATTGTAAAAATTTTAAGAATGGAGTTTATTTTATACCTGATTGTTTCACTGATTTCACTTGCTTTTGCTTCACTGTTGCTTATACTGGATGTAAACGACGCCGACAGTGTACCGAAAACTTTGCACGCATGATCACACCATAAACACGAACAACTTCCTCTAGGGACTTATACCTTGACCATAAAGAGGAGATAAAAAATGAGGGCGCTACTTTCTTCGCGATCTGTCAAATCTGACAGATAACGCTTAACTATGGCAACAATTTTTCATACAAAAATTTTAGTTCCATCTCTGGCCAAGCTAGATGTCAGGACAAGACAAAAATACACTTCTCATCAAAGAAATCGGGATTTTTTTGTTCTTATCAGAAAAAAATTATGAAGCACAAAACCTGTAAAAACTATGTCTAATTTTGGACATTTTCATTAAGACTTATAAATCTCATTTTACTTACTATCACACGACATTAACTGAAAGTTATTCCAAAATAAACAAACTTTTTAAATACTACGATTCACACGCAAAATAAACTTGCAAGTGCCCCAAATTTTTTTATGAAAAGTATATTTCGATCTCTTGTATAAATTTACGATCAGCTGATTGCTATAGGAAGTAAATTTTTATTATGACATTGGAAGAAAGTTGTTTATAGTTTGTAAAGTTTAACTTGATACCTGTGACGTTTGTGGTCACATTTCCTAGTAAACAAAGGAAAATGGACCTTATGTCATAGCATTTGCTCCAAGGTCACAAACGTCACAGGTATCAAGCAGTTTTTTTTTTACAAATTATAGTTTGATGATCTGACTGCATCCTATCGGTTTTCGAAGGGCTGTCCCTTACACCGTGTATATATGGTACTACTAAATGTTGTGGTAATTTCCTAGGACTCACAAACCAGAGGACGGTGTCAGAGGCGCCACTAGCGAGGGTCACATCAGCCGACGACTCACTTTAAATAAAGGTAAGCGTTATTTTATAAATAAAAGTAAGTTATTTTTTAAGTGCTATCCCTAGTGTCGGGTTTTCATATAAACGTATTCCCCTGCCATGTGATGCCGGCTTAGAATAGCATCACCCCAATTCTTCCCGCGAGTGTTGTAAGAGGCAACTAAGGGACCCTAAAAACCCTCCAGTTTCATATGTATTACTACGTATTACAAATTTAGGCGACAGGCTGACAACCTGTCACTACAGTGATACACGAATCATCTGAAGGGGCCCTCCATACTTGTCAGACGTGGCGATAACGTCCCCAAGTTTACGATCGTTAACGCTAAGCAGACCTAACCCGCAAGGGATTTGTGTATGTGTATGTATGTATTCAAACTCAAACTCAAATTATTTATTCAAAGTAGTAAATTTTACATTTCGCTTTTTGATGGTCAGGAATTAACAATTTTAACAATACCAATTTTATGAACCTAGTGTAAACGCGGCTCAGGTGGACTAAAAACTTAAAACTAGCCCCTAAAGCACTGCCTCGGGGCTGGCCAAGCTAACTTAACAACATGTATATTCCCCTATTCCCCTATTTTCTCCCCAAGTAATGCCTCTAGAGTTTCCTCGCAATGATATTCAGTATGGATGTAGAGACTATAGGAACATTGTCGTCGAAAACTCGTTGGTATGTTATGTACAAAGCACGACTGAAGTTCGAACCCCGTTCGCGATTTCGGCAGTTCAGCACACTAGTTATTATTCAATAGACAATCGAATTAAATTTATTCACTCAGGAGTTTTTGAATCATTCACTTTGTCACAACACTATTTTTATTTGATCAAAAAGTGACAACACTGTAAACGTCATCCAGCTCCATCTAATTAAAAATATTACTTTAGATCTTTCAATGATTGAGTATAATATTTTCCTGTGATTTATACTTTATTATTTTTAACTTTATTTATTGTTTTTCTCTTTACAGATAAGTAATCGAGTCGCAAAGAGTTTGGAGTGAGTGTTGTGAAATGCGATTATTTAAATTGTGTACGCTAGTGAATACTTTATGAAGTTAATTTAGCTTTATGCCGCATCGAGACATCGAAAAACTATAGGTCAGAACATTTTTCAGGGTAAACGATCTAAGGTCCGCATTTCTAAATGGCACTCAACTCTGAGATCGATCTCAAGAGCGGTTTTGACAAATGTCAGTCAATACTAACAGCATCCCAAAATTGCACTCAAGATCGATCTCAGAGTTGAGAGTGGTTTATAAATACGGGCCTAAATATGTGAATTGAAAGAATTTTTGAAGTGATTGAAAAAAATCACAAAAATATTACATGTTTCTCTTACGATTATTGCCTAAAAAAAACAATTTTGAGAATTTTCATATTCGTTTTTATGTTACAAGACTGCACTATGTCAAATTAAATATTATTTATTTTAAGTGTAAATGTTGTTTATTATAAGAAATTATTTAGATAATAAGATAATCAGAATCTCTTTCGAATTCTTTTTTATACT
Organism: Keiferia lycopersicella; assembly: GCA_029255805.1. NCBI lineage: Eukaryota > Metazoa > Arthropoda > Insecta > Lepidoptera > Gelechiidae > Keiferia > Keiferia lycopersicella. Next base: position 14,634,310 of record JARACZ010000005.1, on the reverse strand, counting down.
AACTTCAGGCTTGTAAGTGAATATTTTGGCCCGATATTCAACGTATACAATAATTTTAAAAAATCTGTCACTTTTAGTTTAGAAAAGAATACAAGATTATTATCTTTTGAAGATTATTATTATTATTTTAGATAATTATCTTCTAATATTGGCTAAAACTACAGCACCATTTCGTAAGTTTTATTTTATTTTTGGCTGCTATCTTATTATTTTTATATTCGTGTTTATCTATCCTATGCCTATACTCTCTAAAACTATCTAAGAAATAGAGTATTTTTAAGAGGTCAAAAATAGACAAAAATAAAAATGGCATTTTATTTTTTAGCACGAAGTCTAGAACTCACCTATTTTAGTCACAAATGTGAAGAAATTGTAAGATCAATTCATGTAATGAGGCAACAACACTCGATTCACAGTACAAAGGGCAAGAATAAAATAGTAGCCCCGATTTTATCAGTTAAACAAATATGTTCAGAATTTAGAATTAAGAATACCAAGAATACCTATTCATAATTTAAACTGACTCCAAAAATGGCGGCCAAACATAAAGACAAAACGCTAAACGCTAATATATACAGTAAATTTATTATATATACAGTTTATTTTTACTACTTAACTGATAGTAACATCAGCGGTAGTCTTATTTCCTCAATGATTTCCTCTTATTGCATCGGGCCAGTCATAGTTGCATAAGACAAAACACGTGAATGTTTTTATGGTGGTACATTTTCTAACGATGTGGTTGTTTTGTATTGGTCAGAGTATTCCAGGCTGATCTTCAGATTCAGAACTTGATTCACGAATAAAATGGTACAACTAGCGATAATAAGGCTTATCTTAGCCTATAAAAGGTGTAAAAAAAAATTGCTGCATACATTTTAAGGGGTGAACCAGCCTATGACTCTGAACAACTTTCCCAAAGAATACAGGTCGAAACCTACGAACTAAGCCAATTTGTATGGAAGGACAAAATTTTTTTTTCGTATTTCGATTTATGGTCCTTGGGGAATGTTTGTCAGTTTCATGAGCGGGTTCACCCCTTAAAATATTTACAACTATTTTTTTACACCGTGTATTCTCGCATCATTCAACAATTCCAAAGAATCGAGAAATTATTTTGGGAATTATTATTCCTTTTAGAGGCCTAATGACAAACGTGGGTATCGTGTCCCTTGTCTTTTAGTTAATTATGAAATAAATAACAATTTTAGTTACATTTTGTTATATTATAGCTTAGTTTTAAACTACCCAAGGAAATGTCCTAAAGCCATTGTAGACAGAAAAACAGAAAAATTTAAGATGTGTTTGTTTTGTGTACTATGAAACTTGGAAAAAGATCTTCACTTTTAAGCTCTGATTAGACCCTTGTAAAGTATGCTGTATTTTACCTACCACGTTTTTTAAATTATTTTTAATGTAAGTATAAGAGACATTTTTTCGTATCGTTCCTACACATATGTTGATTTATATTTTTATTACGTGCAATATGAGATTTACCATAAAATAAAATTTAAATTAATGTCCTCTATAAAATAATTTCCAAATATTAGGCTGTGTTTAATCAAAGAATGATAGACTGATGGAAATTTTACACTGTTCCTATTGTTTCCTAAATTATCATAATAATTATCTTATTAAATAAATTATGTAACTGATTAATATCGATTTGTAAGTTTTCTGCGTTTTATTAACATTTTGTAAAAAGATTGAAATATATTTTTTAATTAAAATTTTCGTCATTTTTTTCATTAACAATCAAAATTGTTGGAACGGTGTAACGAAAACTTTGTAGGCGTGCTCAGACCATGAAACTGAACAACTTTTTCTATGCTGGTAAACGTGAAAATTTTTTCGACCTTCCATACAAAATTCCCGATCAGTGACTTTGTATGGGAACTTGAAAAATTTTTCGTTTCCCAACATAGCCGCCATAGAAAAATTTCTTCAGTTTCATGGTCTGATCACGCCTGCAAAGTTTTCGTTACACCGTCCCTTACACCCTGTATAATTTAATTCATCATATCATATCATAAATACATAGATTAAATGTAATGAAAAACAACACTCACAAATCAATGCTGAGTTCTTATCGTATCAATCTTCGTATTAATGCACATAAAAAGGACAGATATAGAAACAAATACAGGTGGCGCTGCGTTCGTTCTTATTCTGTGTACTGTGCATCATTGTACGTTTCTGCCCAAGGTTTCTACAAATTACCAAAAATTAAACGATAACGAAATAAGTAGTGGCTGAAGCATAACGCCAAAATAGCGTATCTTAACAATGAGGATTTTTGGGATAATAGGATAGCATCACTTGCTTGAAATAAGTGGCGCTATTTCAGTGATTGAGGGATTATCTGTCAAGTTCAGTGCACAATAAAAAACTATTATCCTTATTTATCGGGATTTTAATGCGTTCACAATGATTTATGTAATACCGTGGTATTACCCCATTTCCCTTATCGATGGGAACTTGTTGCCCAGCTTTTATATCATTCGCACCCAGCGTCACCTACTAGGAACTAAACGAGCAAAATTAAAATTTCCTATTCTGAAAAAAATAAAAGGCACTGTTTCCGCCCGGGATCGAACCGGGGACCTTGTGCGTGTGAAGCACACGTGATAACCGCTACACTACGGAAACATACTAATAGGAGTTGAAATTTATGTACAGTTACCGCGTTTTATATTAATACAAATCTAATCAAATAAATTCAGAGATAATCTGATAGGCCAAATGATTTGATTGACAAGACACTGGCACTGTTTCCCCTGGTTTCCTTAGCCACCGTGGTGTTTGACCAAAATATTATAAATAAAATAGTATTCTGATTCGTCTGGCGCTTTCGGTCCAGTCTGTTTCTCAGTCTCGCGGCACCAGCGCCCGCGGAAAGTCGCGGCACGCATACGTGTCACTATTGTCGGTGTTTAGTTGTACAAATAATACTTTTAACCAGCGCGCTTCAACAAAGACCAACGCCATGGATCCCGAAGCGTTCTTAGACCTGGCCAACCAGGTGATAAAATTGAAAATGTATCCGTATTTTGACATAGCGCATTCCTTATTGTGCGCTCTAGCAGTCAAAGAGGACCTAGGTGCTGGTAAGTGTTATTTACTTTTTATTTTCAAATAGGACCCGCGAATATCCAACTTTTCTCTTAGTTCATAAATAGGAGTAGCAGGTTATTTAGGAATGTACCAAAATAAAGACGCATAGATGGGTTTAAAAATAGATTCCTTCCCTCGGGCACCCACAGTCAACCTGGGTTATAATAATATCCTAATAGCTAGTAAAACCAATAGGTATCTACCTCACTAAACGATGTCTTTACTGTGTCGAAAAGTAAAATCATACTTATTTTTTTCATAAATTCACTTTATCTTGTTTCGTTTTTCCATTATCAGCCGGCTTTAATTTTTTATTGATAATATTAATAAGTATGCTACGAAGTATGTATTTTTCATAACTAGTCATATGATTGGATTATTATCGCGCTCGTGATTACATTAATACCTATTCAATCACATTTTTTAACTCAAAAGTTATAAGAACTCTACATAATAGCATAGCACTTCTATTTCACGCACAACCGCACTACACAAGGCTATGCGCTAATACAATGCAGATAAAGTCCTCAAAATGCTGCAAAGTGGAGTTACGTCGTTTTGTCATTGAAGCTAAATGAATGGAAGGTGGTTCGAAGGGACGACGATTTGATTACACCATGCTTGCCATACAGGAGATGCTAGGTACTACGAAATTCTCGAATTTTGATACAGATGGCGCATATTTAAAAAATGTTCACTACCTATTATTGTTTAGAGCATGTTTAGTGAATAAATTTTTGGTAAACTCACTGAACCAACACTGAATGCACTTATTCAAAAAAAAAATAAGCTAATTAAATTGTAACAAGCAAAAAGTGGATTTCCACGGGCTCGTCCGGGATTTGAACCCGGGACCTCTCGCACCCGAAGCGAGAATCATACCCCTAGACCAACGAGCCACAGTCACATGTCGCGAAATTACTGTCCATTCTCTACAATTCATGACGTCATCAGTACTATGATACGGAAGTCAGGGGTACTCATCTCAGCCTTTGATCGAGGACTGTGATGTGGTATACGGGTATGCGACCCCGGCTTCCCGAGCAAGCAGTTCCCTCCTGCTTAACAAATAAAAAGTCTGTTTCGGCGAGAATGGCAACCCAATGCAGATATGCACAAGGGCTTGGCGGACTCGGCGACTCAGCAAGGCAATGTGGATGGCCTAGGGCGACGGTAGAGGGCGCGGGTAGTTACTGTCGGCCAGACACTGCGTCTGACATCTCCTTCAGTCGTAGCGGTTTTCCGTTCCACTGAATCAAGGAGGGTGAGGACTAAGTGCGTGCGCCTGCGTTTGCGCGAACGTTTGCGCACCGAAATATATCCTGCGCAACTGACCGCTTCCGAATAATGGACTCCGATGACGCAAAGTCCTGTGGCGATGGGTTGAGGTAGAGAGGTCTGGCGTGGTGCAAGCTGGGCTTTGTCTGATTCCTGCACATAGGCGGTTCTAGGGGCGTGAGTACATGCCATGGTCGCTTTTGCATTGCAAATCGGGACGACAATGCGAATTCGGCAGCACCTGGGATGACAAAGCAGCCCTTTTAAGGGAGGCACTGCTTTCCTCGCCCAGCCGAGGAGGGGGCTAGAAAATGTGCCCTAAAAAAGTGCTCGTCCCTACCCGGAAGGTGGTAGTAACCACGGCTGCCACCGCATCACTTAACTCGTGGTCGACGAAACAGAAAAAATAAAAACAGCATGAAACCATCTATCATGACATTTGGCGCGTGGAACGTGAGAACTCTAATTGATCGAGATGGCAACTCCTGTCCTGAACGCAAAACCGCCATCGTAGCTCGAGAACTTCATCGCTATAACGTGGATGTGGCTGCGCTCAGCGAAACACACCTTGCTGATGAAGGAGAACTGGTGGAAGATGGAGGTGGTTACACTTTCTTCTGGAAGGGTACCTCTGCATCCGAGCCTCGACGTTCAGGGGTAGGATTTGCCATCAAAAATCATCTAGTAAAGCGACTTCAAGAGTGTCCTGTTCACATCTCGGACCGCGTTACCACACTGCGCCTTCACCTGGATACAGACAATTACCTTAATGTCATCAGTGTCTATGCTCCAACATTAGACAAGTCTGATGACATTAAGGACAAGTTTTACGAGGAGCTAACTCAATGCCTTGATAGCATAAACGCCAGAGAGCAGATCTTGTTGCTAGGCGATTTCAATGCCAGGGTTGGACGGGACTACGAGGCTTGGCCTGGAGTTCTGGGACGACATGGAGTTGGCAACATGAACAGCAATGGTCTGTTGCTGCTCGGTCTTTGTGCTCAGTACGATCTAGCGATATCGAACACTATGTTCAGACTTGCCGCTAAGCACAAGACAACGTGGATGCACCCGCGTTCCAAACACTGGCATTTGATCGACTTTGCTATTATTCGGCAACGAGACATCGGTCAAGTTCAAGTCACCCGCGTCATGCGTGGTGCCCACTGTTGGACTGACCATCGACTAATTGTCACTAAGCTACGACTCCGCCTCCGTCGACCTCGCAGATCCACAGTGAAGAAGCCTGCGTTTTTAAACGTGGATAGGCTGAAAGATCGCGAGGTTAGGGTGAAATATGCTGAAGCCTTATCTGAAAAGCCGTCGCCAATAACTGAGACCGGTGATGTCAGTGCTGCTTGGGGAGCTTTGTCATGTCATCTCATAGAAGCCGCTTCTGCTACTTTGGGTACGAAAGACCGACGTAGTGAAGACTGGTTCGATGACAATAGCGAGGCTCTTAAAGCAGCATTCGACAAACATCGACAGCTCCTGCGACAGCATAATCGAAGTGGTGGAAGTGTTGCGGTGGTCAAAGAAAGTGACCAAGAGTTACGCAGGCTGTCTCGACAAATAAAAGACAAGTGGTGGCAGGACAAGGCTTGTCAAATGCAGTGGCTCGCCGATACAAACCAGCTTGGTGAGTTTTACTGTGAAGTGCGTAAGCTGATTGGTGCTTCCTACCGTGCAAAAGTACCTTTAAGGTCTTTAGACGGTATGCACCTCCTGACCAGCAAGGAGGATGTACTTAAACGTTGGGCTGAGCATTTTCACAACTTGCTCAACGTAGATCGATCAGCTGATCTGCATCATATCAGTTTAATGCCTCAACTCCCGTTAGCCACGGAGCTGGACGAGCCCCTGTCATGCGACGAGGTTGTTACTGCCATCAGACAGCAGCATAATAACCGGGCGGTTGGCATTGACCTTATACCGGGTGAACTACTTAAATATGGTGGTACGGAGTTGCACACGTCGGTATGGAAACTTTTCGTTCGAATGTGGGAGGAGGAGAGGGTCCCTGAGGACTTCAAAGTGTCTCGCATTTGTGCCCTCTACAAGAACAAGGGTGACCGTTCTGACTGTAACTCATATCGCGGTATTTCATTGCTGTCAGTCCCTGGAAAAGTCTTTGCCAGAGTTTTACTGAACCGCCTCAAAGATTTGTCGGAAAAAATTCTGCCCGAAACCCAGTTCGGCTTCCGACCTGACCGAGGTACATGTGAAGCTATTTTCTCGGTGCGTCAACTACAAGAAAAAAGTAGAGAACAAGGTCGCCAGTTGTACCTCTGCTTTGTTGATTTAGAGAAAGCATTCGACAGTGTGCCTCGCGAAGCTCTCTGGATGGTGCTAGGAAAGTTAGGGTGCACAGAAAAGTATGTGCGACTCCTAAGACTCCTGCATGACGACATGCAGTGCTGCGTCTCTGTAGACGGTGAACAGTCTGATTTCTTCCCCGTCACCTGTGGGGTGAAACAAGGGTGTGTTCTAGCGCCCACACTGTTCGCCTTGTACTTTGCAGTTGTAGTCAAAGAAGTCCTAAATACTGTTTCCCAAGGAGTCCGCATCCGTTTCCGCACAGATGGCAGTCTTTTTAACCTGGCTAGACTTAAGGCGCGCACTAAAGTCTCGTATGCATTGATTACTGAGATCATGTATGCTGATGACTTGTGCTTTCTTGCAGAATCCCCAGACGGCCTGCAACAGCTAATGTCCGTTTTTCACCAAGCATGCTGTAAATTCGGCCTGAAGATCAGTGTCAAAAAGACGGAAGTGATGTCCTTAGACTCGCATGGTCGCGAGACACTGGCGATTATGCTTGGTGAGGATATGCTGAAACAGGTTGATAAGTTTCGTTATCTGGGGAACACTATAACATCTAAGTGTAACCTTGATGCTGAGATCAACAGCAGAATCAGTGCTGCAGCTGCAGCATTTGGGAAGTTGTGTTCCAAGGTTTTCTGCTCGCACGACCTAAAGCTAGCCACAAAAATCTCTGTATATATGGCGATTGTGCTGCCAAACCTTCTATACTCCTCCGAGACTTGGTGTGTGTATCGTCACCACATACGCACTCTGGATCGCTTCCACCTAAAATGCCTTCGCACCATCATGAAGATCAGATGGTCCGACCGAGTGCGCAATACCGAAGTTCTGAGACGAGCCAATGTTGGTGGCATTGAGGCCTATCTAATGCGTCGTCAGCTACGGTGGTGCGGTCATGTATCCCGGATGTCGGAGGAGAGAGTGGCGAAGCGCATCTTTTATTCTGAGCTAGAGGAGGGCAAGCGAAAGCATGGCGGACAACTCCTCAGATATAAAGATGTTCAGAAACGACACATGAAAAGATGCAACATTGAGCCCACTCAATGGGAGGGTCTGGCAGCACAGCGTCCCGAATGGCGCGGGATGGTTAAGAAGCAAGTCCGCGAGTTTGAGGAACAGCGTAAAGCAGACCTCGACGCTAAGCGCGATGAGCTGAAGGCCCGTCCACCCGTCGCCATTAACTATAATTATGTAAATGGCAAACTCACGTGTCCACTCTGTGCACGGGAGTTTACTGCCAAAATTGGCTACAATAGCCATCTCCGGGCGCATCAGCGCCGATCTGATTAGGAGTCAAAGTGGTCGCCATGGCCGAAATCGGTCGGAGAGATCATCATCATCATGATACGAGAAGGTGTGGATACAATTTTTTAAATTCTTGCTTCTTGGCCTTCTTACCTACCTTTTTCAAAGTGCAGGTTTCCGTATGGTGTATATATAAAAGTAATCATAATTACCCACCTATTTAACCATTATTGCACAATTCAAGCTATTAGTTACCTAGGTATTTTTAACAACAATCTGCTTTGGGATCTTGAAACTCCTCTCTTGATCTCCTACTCCTAGACATCTAGTATTCACTTATAATATAGGTACCTCCGTAGGTAGGTGTTAAGCTTTTTTTTTTCTACATGATACGAGTGATTTGCCGTGTGATGCTGGCTTAGACTGCCGTGTGATGCCGGCTTAGAATAGCATCACACCCTGTTTTTCCCGTGGTTGTCGTAGAAGCCGACTAAGGGACTCGAGGGTTTCATGTGTTTTGCAATTTTAGGCGACAGGCTGACAACCTGTCACTACAGTGATACACGAATCATCTGAATGGGCCCTCAATACTACTAACATTCTCTGCCTTTTCCTTCAGGGATACACGCGTGATATATATATGTATATATGATTGCAGGTGCACTGACGTTCTCTCGCAAGCACCCGTTGTCATGCTGGCTGTCCACGATGCTGGTGATCTTCTCCGGCGGGATGGTGGCCAACGGACTGCTGGGAGAGCCCATCCTGGCTCCTCTCAAGAACACACCGCAACTGGTTATTGGCACTATCACCTGGTAAGCAAACTGGGCCCGAAGTCTGCTATTTTTTGTCATTGTAACGCCATCGAAACTCAATCGTCATTCAATTCGCTAGTTTCCTGGGTGATAAAAAAATATAACAGTTTTACGCTGTAAACTATTGTCCAAAAATACTACGGACTTCATTCATAATTTTTCGAAATATTCAAAGTTTGTATTAATAAATGGAAAAATAATATAAAAGTAACTGTTTTGACGCCATCCAAATACTTACGGCGTTACGTCATACTTCTAGTTCTTCAAACAAAATACCTTTTTAGATCGTTTAAAAAAGTAGCTCATTTGACCTGTCAGGAAACAAGCCTATTGCCATTGTGATTTTCTATACCTACTTCGTTAGCAGACTACGAAATTACCGAAATCGACCAACTGAGATCCAATCGACATACAACTGAAACGATTTTCATTTAGCAGACTTAGGCCCTGGTAATTTGCTGTATGTATGATGCCGGCTAGTCTATAGCCTATTTTGAAAGGGACTCGAGAGTTTCTTGTACATATTTTTCAATTTGTCACTGGTAGGTATGTAGGTAGGTACATAATTTTCTTGAAACGGTACTCGAAAATTTGTAAGACGTGGCGATAGCGACCGTATTTTTATGGCTGTTAACACTGCCTACCCTGCAAAGGATGAAGTGATACGTGTATGAATGTATGTAGTCAGCTATTTTGCAAGTCATTAATCCAGGAACAAGACAATTATTAGAATAGCAACACGTTAGTCCTAAATTGTAACTGCTTTGGTCAAATAAAACTGGATAGAACAGAACATACGTATAACTTAAATAGAAGCATTGAAAAAAAAAGACCTAAATTCTATGGCTAAATGGTTAAAAAGCTTTATCTACCTTTTCCAGGTACGTAGTATTCTACACTCCGTTCGACGTCGGTTACAAGGTGGCTAAATTCCTTCCCGTGAAAGTAGTGGCATCAGCTATGAAAGAGATCTATCGAGCCAAGAAGGTCTACGATGGAGTCTCACACGCAGCAAAGCTCTACCCGAATGCCTACGTCATCATGATCATTATCGGTAAGCAAACTTTGTACATAGACTTTTAAAAAGCCTTCGATAACGTAAACTTGTAGTAAGTACAAGATTTGATTTCATCAGTTCCTGTATAAGATTGTAAAGATGTAGGTGCCTTACTTTTTATGTCATATTTCTATTAATTTCGAAAATTATCTAATTTTTATGCTTATTGGAGAAAAACACAACAAGGTGCTGTTTTAGGACCAATACTATACTATTCCCCAAAAAATTTGAATGACTTTTATGAATGAACTAATACTAATGTGTCATATAAGTGTACATAAAATGTGTACACAAAAGGCAAATCCTATCGGCTTTAAACTAAAAGAGGTGTTAAATTCCAGGTACCTTGAAGGGTAATGGTGCTGGTTTTACAAGACTGGTGGAGCGCCTCATCCGCGGCGCCTGGACCCCCACTGCTATGGAAACCATGCAGCCCAGCTTGTAAGTTCTCATTGTGACTCATATTACCTACCTCAATTTCTTATCATCAAGAGCAGCAACCGTTCAGTTCTGGACATGGACCCCCTCATATTTTTTAACAAGCAAAGGGTCGTTTTCTTTGCACAGGGTACTTACCTTACTTTCCAAAACAGGATACTAATAATTTTGTTCCATAAAAAACCATCGTAAAGTAACCTTTAAAAACCATTATATCGCATACATACTGTATCAACAATACCCATACAATAATAAGTGTTTATTATTCAAAATCAAAGTGTGCGCCTTACAATACTCTATCGACATGTTATTTTAATTTTTTTCAAATAACTTATTTCTTTCTGTCCGAATTATCATCAAAAGTACAAAAAAATCGGCAAGATTTAGTCCTGTTCGCATGCGCGCGATTTGACGTTTGTCAGAAAGGGACCGGTTTTTAGCTCGTATCAGACTCTGTAAAATATAGAATGATCCCTGTGACATTTGTGACTTTGGAACAAATGCTATGACATAAGGTCCATTTTCTTAGTAAACAAATGTCACAAACGTCCCAGGGCTCATCCTATATTTTACAGACTATCACTATAAGCATAACTATAAAACTTTTTTTTTATTTCTAGCTATACGAAGGCGTCTCTCGTGGCGTCCGTGATCTTCGTGCTTGACAAGAAGACAGACATCATCTCTGCTCCTCATGCCCTCGTCTACTTCGGCATCGTCATCTTCTTCGTCTACTTCAAGGTTAGTTAGAGATGCAAATTTCCCTGATCTATTGCTGTTGAACCAAGGTTTTACCAAGGTAAAACCTTATAAATGAAAACAAGAAATTGAAAAATTAACAAGCGACGATCGGGAATCAAACCCGGGCACATGGGGTACCGTCCCACTGCTCTGCCGCTGAGCTATCGACGAAGAATTATCTCCTGTAGACTTTGTTTCGAGTGTCCGTAACAAAAATGTCAACTACACGCCACGGGAGCTAAGATAAAAATGACATCTACAGGGTGTCAAAAAATTTGCTGCAAATATTTTAAGGGGCGAACCAGCCCATGAAACTGAACAACTTTCCCCAAGTAACATGGGTCGAAATATAAAAAATAAAATTTGGGCCTCCCATACAAAACTACCTACCGACCGATTATGTCAATTTGTATGGGCGGTCCAAAAAAATTCTCATATTTCGATCTATGTTCCTTGTAGAAAGTTGTTCAGTTTTATAGTCTGATCCACACCTTAAAATATTTGCAGCTAATATTTTTACACCTTACATACTTCAAACTAACCAAAACAAAGAAATAGTAAACAAATGTTGTCTCCTACCAGCTATCATCAATTCTGCTGGGCATCCACGACCCGTTCGTGCCGTTCGAGAACCTGTTCTGTGCTCTTTTCCTTGGCGGGATCTGGGACACGCTTGCCAAACTACTCGGCAAGGGACAGCCCAAGGAGGAGACCAAGGACGCTAAGAAAACTAACTAAATGGTAAGCAAAACCACGAATAGTATATTTACAGCATTATCTTATACTCACGCGTAGATCTCGATTTCTAAAAAGTCGTAATCTGATTCCGTGCACTGAAATTCGCAACGACTATGTATTTAATGGTTAAGCATGTTTTCTGGAACAACCTTGGAAAACTATCCTCAAAAATGACAGACGTGGCAATAGTGACCGCATTCTTACGGCCGTTGACGCTCTGCCTACCGCGCAAGGGATAAAGACGTGATATGTATGTGTGTTTTTGTGCGTGTGGGACTGCTCAACAGCGTTGGAAAAGCCAATTCTTAGAAAAGTCTTGTTTGAAAGTTGGTAACTTATTTCATTAATGGTGGTACTTACCCCTTTTATAGCCATAGATTCTATGGATTTTGAAATAAACTGTAGGTATGAACTAATGATCATTATTGTTTACAGGCCACAAGAATATATTCGCTACATCAACTGACACCGACAATACAGCGACGGCTACCCTAGAAATATAAACAAAAATAAAATAAAAAACCTATTTAAAAAAATAGTAAAACCCTTAAAGTCCAAAAAAATGGCACAACGACCAAAGTTTTGATTTCATTAGGATTAAGTTTTGACTAGTCAAGTTAAGTATTTATTTGTGAGACGTGCATAAAAATGATACAAAGTTAGCGTTAATGTTATTGCTATAACCTACTTTAATTATTATCAATAGTTTGACTGTTCCTATAAAAACCTGCGCGTTACCTACCTTTTGGCCAAATGAGTGTTTTTGTGACGACATATTATTATTATTTTCAGTGAAACGTATGGTTACCCCGTATTGTATAAGTTTTTTTTTTACTTAAGAGTGTGAAAAAGAAAACAAAATAATCGAGCATTAAGATTATACCTAATTTAAGTTCTTGCGAAACGACACTCGACTTCCGACTTCCTTTAGTTGTATTCAACATCAGTATTCCCTTTTACTTAATAATTAAAAAAGTATGAAATGTCCAACCGATTCGCAGGGTGCAAAAATGCGATAAGGAAGCTACATTTCGTACAAATAATAATTGATTTCACAAGAATATCGGAATACGAGTGATTTATACATGAAACATCTAGCTATATCGCTGGGTGCAAAAGCGATAAAGTCACATGTTTCGTGAAAAAAACATCTGAATTCGAAGATTTGAAAATCGTAATAAAAAGACATTTAAGAAAACTGATTTTTGAATCTTTGGGTTTATGGTGACCTGCTGTGTGAGCACAACATATAATACCTACCTACATAATAAATAATAACTGTTGTTGTTACTATAATAGTTTTAATTTGGTGAAGCTAAAGGAAGTAATAAATTGTTTTTATAATATTAAATGTGTTTTTTTTCATGGTTTTATTGATACAGCAGGTACCTAGATAGATATGTCCAGATAACATCATTTTAGTAAGCTGACCGTAGTAACCTGACTTATATCTTCTTTCTTTCTTCTTCTTTTGCATGTCTGTTTTTTTTTATAAAATCTTATATAAAATATATTTAGCGCCATAAGAGAGCAGTCTGCAAGAGTAATACCACTGCACTGTAGATTGATTCATTGAACAGACAAACAGCAGTGACCTACTTTTATCGCATCTCAATCAGTAGTGTTTCCCCAAGTTGCAGTTCCGTAAACAATAAATACGATGTGTATATTAGGTACTGCGCTGGTCTTAATTTATTATACACTAGCGGTCTGCCCAGCGGCTGCGCCCGCTGCAACTCATTTTCCATTGAGAACAAGATGTTTTCCCGGCATGAATTATACATAAAATCCTTCCTCTTACTTAAATCACTTATCTATTAAAAAACCTGCATCAAAATCCGTTGTGAAGTTTTAAAGATTTAAGCAAACATAAATACATGCAGACGTGAAAAGCGACTTTGCTTTATACTACGTATATGTAAGTGACAAGAAAAAATATAACACAGATCATGAGGAAAGAAGTTAAGGTACTTCTTATTTCTAAAGAAATTCCTTCCAGTAGACCTAAAGAAGTGCGAGTTGATTAAGGATAAACGGATAAAACGTAGTACACAAAATAGAGGACAAAGCAGCAGAATATGAAAACCATGGTAAATTGAAGAAGAGACGCTTCTTGAATGCTAAATTCCTACCGTATTTCACGCTCGTCTCAAGGTCAACGCTACGCTGCTGGGCTACATAACGGCATCCTCGCATGATCGGACATCCCACTTCACATCATCATTTCTGACTTGTTTCTGACGGTCACCGTCGTCCATGCATGTTACGGTCACTGCCACGGGGACCGCATTCACATCTAAGCGAACGAACGGGGTACTTACATAATCAATTTATCCTTTGCTTTACTCTACAGAATACGAAGCGACCAACTTCATAAGCATCTAACGGATATGCCATTGATGCACAACTAACATAAATAACGATTTTGAGGCGCTGGATTAACTGACTTCATTCATCAGGTGATTTTAAGTACCGTACATAGTACAGTAGTACAATCAGTAGGTACCTACCTAGTTACCTACTTACATTGTGTTTCTCCATATCTTATTTATTTATTACTAGCGGCCTGCCCCAGCGGCTGCGCCCGCTGCAACTCATTTTCCCGTGGGAATAAGGATTTTTCCCAGCAAGTATAATACATAAAAACCTTCCTCTCGAATCACTCTAATTATTAAAAAACCTGCATCAAAATCAGTTGTGTAGTCTTAAAGATTTAAGCAAACATACATACAGAAAGACGCGAAAAGCGATTTCGCTTTATACTTTGTAGTGATTTAACAATTTATAGTACTCAAGAAAATTCATAATAATACAAAACATAAGAATAAATGGTACAAAAGGTACTGCTTATTTCTATCTTCGTCAATGAGTGAAGTGTTGCACTTGATACGGTGTTTGACTCGGGATTACGAGGTCACTGTCGTCGCTAATAGGCATTCGATGGTTTTACACCGACATGAGCATTCCTTTTAAAACCTGAATGCATTGACTAAATCGAAAAATATATTGGAGTTATTTCTCTAAAATCATGTACGATTGTAGAAATCTATTGCCATTTATCGGACAAGAATCGGTCAATCAATCGGTTTATTAAATTGACGCGTGGGAATCGGTTTTATTTAATCCCGTAGCATCCCTGAGAAACATTTTTTCGGGATAAAAACTATCTTATGTGTTAATCCAAGTTACCCTCTATCTGTGTGCCAAATTTCATGCAAATCTGTTTTGTAGTTTTAGCGTGAACGAGTAACAAACAAACATACAAACTTTCGTATTTATAGTAGTACGATTTGACAATCACCTCGAAATTGAACTTCAATGACCTATAAAGCCTAAAATTTTAAGGACAAGGTCAACCAGGCCATTTAAGTGGGGTCACTTTTAGCAAATAACTTGTTCTTTAGCGGAAATGTCGTATCTAGACAAGTTGTACGAAAAGGTGATAATTAAGACCAAGCACGTGGAATGCTGGGTGATGAAGTGAACCGATTTGATAATCATGATTTAAAAAATGTGATAATGATACTAGAAGATAAATGCACTGATATATATCTTGGTTTAACTGATAAGTTGAGTTCGTCAAAGAATTTCGGTGTGCATGTGCCCCACCAGTTTGCAACTTGTGACGTAGCGTCTCGATGTCCACGCGCGTTAGATGCGGGCGCGCGCGCAGCCGATCCATACGCGCCGCACTTCTCAACATTCTATTTTCAAATTATAAATATTTTATTTATCATTAAGTTCAGTTAAGTGGTGTGCTAGTTGCCGATGGACTAGTTGAATCAAACGGTAAGTCGATAACGGTTTCACCGTGAAAGTGGATGGTTTAAGTGGAAATGAGAAATCTTCTTGATCGCACGAGAGACGGCATGACATGAATGGGTGTGAAGATGCGCTTTGAAGTTTCCCTTCTTCTGAGATACCAGGTTTTCCTTACTTACCTAGTAGAATTAAGTTTTCTTTTTAGAAACAATAGAATTGTTTTGTATTTTGTGTTTTCTTCCAACTATTTTCACGGTCATATTTTGATCTGGCTCGGTGTATAACTTATACGTAGTTTCTAGTTTACGCCAAAGTCGATGGTCTACATATTAAAATGTCTGATCTCATTAACATTTATTTAAATTAATTTCTACGGCATGTAACTTGGTTTGCTCGTTGAATCATTGAATCATCCTTGCGGTTTCTCAGAACTCTTTACAACATCTGTTTTTGAAATCACTGCTTACTGTTGAAACATTATTACACATACATACACACATACACAAATCACGCCTTTATCCCTTGCGGGGTTGGCAGAGCGTTAACGATCGCAAAATTCCGGTCGTTATCGCCACGTTTGACAAGTATTAAGGGCCCTTTCAGATGATTCGTGTATCACTGTAGTGACAGGTTGCCAGCCTGTCGCCTAAAATTGTAATACAAATGAAACCCTCGAGTCCCTTAGTTGCCTTTTACAACACCCGGGGGAAGAAATGGGGTGATGCTTTTCTAAGCCGGCATCCCACGGCGTGAAACATTATTACGTTTATAAAATTACGAAACTGATGCCTGTCTATCGTAAGTGATTGATTATTTGATCATTCTGGATTTTCACGATTTCTTCTACCACGTATTGTACTTCTACCACTATATAAGTATACTATACCTATCGTATTCATACGTTTGTAACTTATATGCATGTCTCTGAAATTCGCCATAGGTACGTACGTGGGTCATTCTCTCGAAATTGTCCATAGGGAGCTCTGAAAGTTTTCATAGATAGGTACGTCCAATATCCTCCATATTATTATAACTCTTTCTAACCCAGTTATGATGATTCGATTCTATTTACACTTGTAGACAAAATTATTCACTTGGTTTAATTGCTCTCTCTGATAATCCCCCGAACTTGTAAAATTCAATTGCTTATTCTCTGAGAATGTTCCTAACTTCACTAATTCTCTTGCTTATTCTCGGATGGGGGAGGATGGGGGATTATCAGATAATCTTTGTAATTCTCTTGATTATCCTCTGGTCATACTCCTTTTATGATTCTGTTGCTCCTCCTCCTCCGACAATCTTCTCTCTCTTGCTTTAATATTTTTTTCTAAGTTATAAGGTCATTTTTATTTATATTTATGTTTATTTAATATAATTAATTATACGTATTTATATTTATGTTACAATACAATTTTTCTTATTTTCTTACTACAGTGAAACGAGGCAGATGACTTATTAGATCATTGTTTAGTAAGTATCTACAATTTTCTCACTGGACACGCAATGCGATTATGAAATACATACCTACACCTGCCTAACATTTAAAATTGGTAGTTTGCAAGACTTCCTACTGAGCATTCAATACTTTCAAATACGATTGATTTTATTGTGTTTCTTTAAAATGTGTAGAGAAAAAGAGAACGCCTATCTTTGCACCTAAGCAAAAACACGCACACTTGGAGTTCTATAACTATCCAGGCGGCTCTGCATCCTTAAAAGGTTACTGCTCTCGGGAACACAACAGATTGCATGCATATACATGTTTCTTTCAACTCTTTCTGTAGAGTACGTTTCAACAAATAATACCTATGGCGTCATGTTGGCACCCCTGTCTGTCAACAACGTCAAACTTTGATTCGTGCTCGGAGGTCTTCTGACGATTTAATTACAAATTATTGTGAAAATCATGCCAAAAATATTAAGAAGTGGCGAAAAAACAGTGCTAAAAGTTAAAAAGGTTTGTGAACGTAAAAACGCAAGGCTTCCCATAAGACGTGTCCAAGTTTGGGTTGCCTTGCCGCAATACAGATTAATCAAGAGGCTTGCCACTGTTGCCAGCTCAGGCCGGATTATTCAAACAAATAAAACTATTCTATTGATTTAGATTCTATAGTATTATAAATAAAAATGTGTCTTTCTAGTCACAACAGTATGATGATATGGATATATATGGGTGTGTAGTTTTTGTAAGTAGGTATGTAGTTAAATAAGACGCTGGAGATTAGGCTATTATTTACCGCGGAAAAACATCTAAATTCTACGGAAACATAAAAAAAACACCACGGATAAATCACACAAACAAAAATAATTTAATTCTTTATTAAACGGTAAGAGAATACGGCAACACTCATTTCCAATACTACGAACATGACGCCAAAGGTACCTACTATTCAATGAAATAATCTTTAACATTTATGCATGCATACGCGCGTAAACTTTGGCACTAAAGTAGTAAGTATTGTACTGTAGTTTATTCTAAGTCTATCTGTGCTTAGAATATCGGATAAGATAGAGAGAAGTAAAAAACACGGACTTTTTGAGGTCATAATAAACCCTTGGTTTATAGGCACCCAGAACCGGTGATCTTCTTTGCTGTAGCTTTTTGAATTACGAGTAAATAATCTTGAAATAACTTAAACATAATAGGGTGTAAAAAAAATTGCTACAAATAAATTTGTAGCCATGACCTATGTTATTAGGGGACAGTTGTTTAGTGTCGTGGGCTCGTTCACCCCTGAAAATATTTGCATTTTTACACCCTATGTACAGGGTTCTACCTACCTACTTTACCTCCCACACAAAAATCCCAATTAGCTGACTGGATTTGTATGGGAACTCGAAAAAGTTTCTCATACATACATACATATATCACGCCTTTATCCCTTGCGGGGTAGGCAGACCGCTAACAGCCGTAAGAATACGGTCGCTATCGCCACGTCTGACATTTTTGAGTATTGTTTTCTAAGGTTGTTTCGGAAAACATGTGTATCACTATAGTGACAGGTTGTCAGCCTGTCGCCTAAAAAAAATGTAATACACCAATACTCGTGAGTCCCTTAGTCGCCTCTTACGACACCCACGGGAAGGATGTGGGGTGATGCTATTCTAAGCCGGCATCACACGGCAAAGTGTGAAAAGTTTCTCATCATAGCCCCCATAGTAAGTTGTTCAGTTTCATGGTCTGATTCAGCCCTTAAAATATTTGCAGCTAATATTTTTACACCTTATATTATGTCATACTATATAAAATAAATAAAAAATAAAATATTTGTTTATTCAAAATATCCTTACAATCTTATTGCTGGGGCTTCCCAGAAAGTAGTCTAAAAGACACTTGTGTAGGGAATACCTCGCTCCTCCAATGGATTCTATAATTAGGATTACAACTTATCAATTTTTAATTATAAACTAAATCTTAGAAACATAATGCAAACAAGGTAAATTATATTGCAGCAGAAGTACAACTTTACTTTACCATATAAACATGAGGTTGGTAAAATAAAAATAAAAGAAAATAAAGTAAAATAGAAACGGGTTTACCTAAGTATAACATATGTTATTATTTTGTAATAATAAGAGTAAGCTCACGTTAAATAGTGTTGTGTAACATTGTGTGGTATTATTAGTGTTAATAGGTGTATGTGTTTAGAGTGTTTTGTATAACTATGTGTGTGAGTAGATGTTTGTTATAAGTTATCAGAGGTACCAATGTGTTTTGATATTGGGTTTAGATAAAATAGTAAAAATTCCATGTACTAAGAAAGTGTAAATAATACAATAAATCTGTTATAATGTACATTATGAGTGATAAGCCAACTTGGTTAATATATTATAATAATCCTACTTAGTTTACATAATATACTTAATAGACCAAATGTATCCAACAAATTAGCATACAATTTTTACTCCTGCACGCCCTACGGAAATTAGTGTTACCTTGGGTTCAGTTTCATAACCACGCACAGGAAGCAAGTAAAGACCAAAAAACAACAGCCAAATCATTTGAAGCCGTTTTAGTGTAACTGCCTAGACTACAGGTGTACACAATTACATAATAACTATAGGGTAATCAGTACAAGCCAATACGCCCTACGGACTAAGTCCTTGGGATCGGTAAGGAATACCACGTGAGGTAACGTTATGTCAGTAAACAGTACCACCATGGAATAAAATCACGCAACTCTCACCAAGATTTCCTCCACCTCCGCATATTCAAGTGTCAAAAGCCATTTAGTGAGTGCACTCTTACATTCGTACGCTGTCATAGGGTAAATGTTTAGAATACGATTTAGTTTATTATAGACAAAGGGGGATTGTGCAGAGAACTGCCGCCGCGCAAAAGCTGTTCGTACAGAGACGGAGGGAGCAACAATATCCCACCTTCTATTACATAGTAGAGAACGATCAAATGGCAATAGTTTGTGATAATTTAGTATCATGTATAATATGTATAGTTTCCTTACAGATAGTAATTTACTTTCTTTATAAAGATCTGTTGTCGGAAACCTGAAAGGCTTAGAAAACATCACCTTGATCAGTGACCTCTGAGCTCGTTCAAGATCTATAAGGTGTGACTTTGCCGCCCCGCCCCAAACTGGGATACAGTAAATCATAACAGATTGTGCTAATGCACTGTAAACCTGAATCAGCAGTTCCCTACTAAGCACATATTTGAGAGATTTGAACACCCATATTAGCTTTCTCACTCTACCCATAGTTAATTCTATGTGTTTGTTCCAGCTTAACCTCTCGTCCACCAATATTCCCAAGTACTTCAAATTGTCAACTTTCTGAATTATCGGACATTTGCAGGAGTTAGAGTAGGGTATTGAACAAGAGTGAATTTTTATTTGATAATTTGAAGGTGGTTGAGATTTTTTATTTAAGCCAAAACATATGTAGTTGGTTTTCTGTGTGTTTAGGGTAAGGAGGTTTTCATTAAGCCAAAGTCTAACTTTAGCTAGTCCAGTCTCAGCTTTAGTTCTGACTTCCGCCCAGGTTTTACCAGTAAACGTAATGGTCGTGTCATCCGCGTAGGACAGAATTCTCCCACCGACACCGCTGAGATTACAAAGCTTGTTAATATATATCAAGAAGAGGGTCGGTCCGAGAACGCTGCCTTGCGGGACGCCAACGGTTATATCTTCTTCATCACTAATGTGATTTTGTATTTTTACCCCTTGCTTCCTATTATGTAGGTAACTGCTAAAAAGAGAAAGTGCAGTACCACGAATACCAACATTTTCCAATCGTCGTAAAAGAATGGAGACCGAAACAGTATCAAATGCTTTTTTTAGATCAATAAAGACCGTAAGACATTTGTTACCCCTATCAATCTCTTCAGTTATGCCCGAAGCAAAGTCAATAATAGCATCCTGCGTCGACCTTCCCCTTCTAAAACCATATTGAGCATCAGATAAAATGTTGTATTTATTCAAGTAGTCAATTAATCTGGAATTAAGAAGTCTCTCTATGATCTTAGAAATGGAAGCCAACACAGAGATCGGTCTATAATTGTTAACATCTTTTCGGTCTCCACTCTTATACACGGGTGTAACAATAGATCGTTTTAAGACAAATGGAAAAACTCCTGTGGTAAAACAGATATTGGCAAGGTCAGTAATTAGCGGCACTAAAATCTCCTTACATCTTTTTAAGAAAAATGTTGGTATTGCATCCCATCCTGGTGCACTCGTCGAGTCAAGGGACATCAGAGTTCTTTCTACCTCCTCGGGCGAGGCACTCAGTAAAACAAAAGAATTCAATTGATTAGTGCAATCTGGGTTATCAAACAAGGAAGGCGTAAAGTTGTTCAGAATGTCATTTGCCAAAGCTAGTCCAATATTGACAAAATATGTATTAGCATAGTTGACAGACTCACGAGGACAAGATCTAATGTTTAGTAGTTCGATGTTAGTGCTCTGGGGAGGTTTATAGCATGCAACTTCATTGATATTCGACCAAAGCACACGTGGTTTTTTTATAGATGATTTGATTTTATTTTTATTATATTGTCTTTTTAATTTTTTTATAAGATTAGTACAGAAAGTTCGGTAGCGTTTGTATGTGATTATTAATATTTGATTTCGGGGGTCTAATTTAAGTTTCTGAAACATCTTATCTCGCAGCCTTATACATCGAATAACACCAATAGTGATCCATGGCTTAATCAACCTTTTACTGGTTGTAATAGTTACTTGTTTTGAGTTAGATAAGATGGCATTTCTTACCATTTGTATTAATGCAAATGCATAAGTGTCCGGATCCTTAAAAACATTGAAATAGGAGGCATCAATATTGACCAGAGTATAATAAGCCTTATCATAGTCGATTATCGTTTTGTACTTACAAGAACTAGAGCGTGGATAATTATGAGCGACTAATAAAATAACTAAGTCGTGATCAGTTATGGTTGTATCTAAAATAGCCACAGTGGCCGAATTAAACTTCCTATCTAATTTCAAACAGACGTGGTCTAAACATCCGTCCATCCGTGTGGCAAGGGTATGTGCCGGGAGGAGCCCGTGTAAAGCCAACATATTCAAATAATTAAGCCTATTAGATCTTTCATGGGATTTTTCATTAGAAGCAATTAATAAATCGATATTGATGTCGCCCATTATAATAATATTTTTGCTAGACCGAATACTTTCTAAGTGTGTATTAAGCGAGGAAATAAAATTACCTGCATTTAGAAAAGAGGGTGACCGGTAAATGCCTAATATTACATAATCAGTCATTCTTATTTCGATTCCGGTCGCATCTCGTAGGTTAAGTTCTTTAAATTGTGCCGTATATTTATTTTTTAAGTAAACAATTACCCCATCATTTTGGTTAATGCAGTGTTCGGTTTGAAAGTAATTATAATTTTTTATCAGTGGGATGTTTTTGTCTTTATGTAACCTACATTCGGTTAAGATCAAAACATCCATTTCTTGACGTAATTGCGACAAGTTTAGATGCAAATCACTAAGATTTCTATAAACACTTCGAATATTCTGGGTGCAAAAGGTTAGATTAAAAGTATGCTTATTTGTATGAGCATTCAGGTCTTGTGTATTACACCTAAAGGATTCGAACGGTCTGATCTGATCCAATTCTTGCAATGCTTCCAAACTATCCATTAACGGGTAAATTGAGACACATGAGGTAAGCACTCGGGTAATGTAGGTGTAGGTATATAGGTACGAGTAGTTTGTATTGGTATTTCATTGTGTACTTACGATAAAAAGTTGAGAGAATAATGTATTGGCGTGACAGAGCAGGCTTGTTTATTTTGATAATAATATTTATGCGATTATTTAATAGTAAATAATATTTGATAAGTATATATTTAGGCTTGGTCTGTGAGCGAGCAAGTAGTATATATGTAATTGTTAGTGTATATATGGAATTGTGAAATTGTGGTACATAGTTGGCTAGGACTAAAGATAACTTATTACAGTAATTATGACGTATAAAAATATCGATGCAATAGGTAAGCGAGCACTTTAACATTTTAAGGTAAACATTAGTAAAAAGTCATTGATCCAACATAAGCTGCTGTACTTGGGCTTCATGCTGTATAAAAATAACTTTCGATGTGTCGTCTTTCCTGACCAAAACTTTTCCTTGCGAGGTCCAGCAATATTTTATTTTTTGTGCCTTTTTTAAGTCTCGGGCGAGGAAGAATAGTCGTGCAGCCTTAGAAGTAAGTTGTTCAGATATAAAAATGGGAGTATCTTCATTGGTAGTGAAACCCATGTGCTTTGCTTGCAATCGGGGTTTATTTTTAATGTTAAATTCTTTAACCTTTTTTAGGAAGTCTGACCTCAGAATGGCGGATCTTAACTCCACTACAATAGTTGGTTTCTTCTCCAGTTCGCTTCTAGGTTTCACACGAAAAATGTCATTGATATCGCGTTCACGCAAATCTAATTGAACGGTGTTAGAAAGTGTAACAACCATGCTAACCAAGTCTTGTCTGGTCTCTTGACTTTTTCTTGGAACATTTTTAATCTCAATGCAAGTTTTACGTGCGTTTCTCTGTAGGTCTTCCACCCGGTCCTCCAAAATACTAATATACTCGCGATCCTTTTGTACCTGTTTTTCTAGTTCCGTAATTTTATTACGGTATTCCTCATTTTGTGTGGTCAAGAGCGTAATAGCCGAGTCGATTTTAGCGTTTGATTCATTCAGTATCTGCAGCTGGCTAGTAATACTAACAAGTTCTTTGTTTTGGCCCGATAAAAGAGAGGTAACCAGTTCTCTCATCTCGTCACGAAAAATGGAGAGATTTGTGGGAGCCGCAGATTCTTCCCTCGGACGTTTATTACGTTGTGATACATAGTCATAACTAAGTTGAGGATCCGAAGAAAATTGAGACATCTGGGGCATGTTAGTCACAGGTGCAGGCGATACGGGAGGAGATCGTTGCACTGACATAATGTTGTAGGCCTATTTGAGTGCCGACGGCAAGTGATTTTTGCAATGGGCGGAGCTAGACTTGCAGAAAAGCCAGAGGCTGATAAAGTACGCTGTTATAATGTAGCCCGGCGCAAGCGCAGCTAGCTGTTTCAAGATCTCACGTATATGTGGGCATCTAATAGTTAAATTGGAATTTTAAAGTAAAATACGGATAATCGTGAGACGGTCGTTAAATAAACGGAAATTCCAATGCCTGATCGCGTATTCATTTGGTATTCATCAAATAATTGTATATTTCCTGATCAAAACCATGACACATAAGTGTAGGTAACGATTTGATATAACATCTAACTATACCTAATAGGGCATATTATGCGATGCGAAATACAGGATGTAAAAAAATTGCTGCGAATATTTTAAGCGGTGAACCAGTCCATGAAACTGAACAACTTTCCCCAAGGAACATAGGTCGAAATATGAAAAAAAATTTGGGCCTCCCATACAAAACTACCGACCGACCAAGTCAATTTGAATGGGAGGTCCGAAAAAAAATTCTCTTATTTCGACCTATGTTCCTTGGAGAAAGTTGTTCAGTTCACGCCTTAAAATATTTGCAGCTAATATTTTTACACCCTAATAAGTTGATTGCGCTCTGCCTACCCAAGGGATAAATAGGCGTGATATGTGCGTGTATGTATGTAATAAGTTGATTTTTAAAGAAACGATCCCGAAAGAGCAATAATTATTATTGCCATCCCGCTCATATGTCATTATTCTGCTAGAGAGACAAAAATAATGTTGCAAATTCGGGATCGCTTCTTTATCTGATCAAGTATACCAGCATATACCAGTAAGACCAGCCTACTCCCATCGCTGATGATCAAATAGAAAAAACAATAATATTATGATATCATTCGCGTTGCCTACATTCAATCTGTAAATGATACATTATCGCTGGGAATTATTATGCAAAACTATCCCGGTAGATGAAGCCACACCACGCGTTTACATCTGCACTATTTCGCAGGTAACGATTGAGCGGCGGTAGCCCAGATAAAAGAGGCGTCAGTGCTAGTGGCAAAAGTCGCAGGCTTGCCCGCGAAAATTTTGCAAGTTTTCTAAAGAAATGATGATCTAGGCGAAGCGATACTAAAATGATGTTGTAAGCTTAAATTATCGTAAAACTATGCAATGGTATTTTGCAATATATTTAGCGAGATGATGCTAAAACGACGTTCTTTATAACCTTTGACCATTGACGTTCTTTATAAACCACAAAATCGTGGCATCAGACCGCGCGACTTCAGCCTTTATGACGCCGCCCAAACATGGCCGCTCCTTGGAACGTGACCATTCCACGGCCAGGCAACATCATCAGACTTCTTAATTGCACATTGTTTACACTTCAAAGGCTACAGACAGACGAGCCGCGAAACGACGACTAGAGTTCGCGCCGCGAAAGAAGTCCCGCGAAAAGCGTTTCAATGACCCTTAATCAGACGTCCATAAGAGTCATTTGAACTTTTTTCGCGGCGCGAATTCTATTAGAAGGCAGACCATTGCCCCATCCAAATTGGTGAAAAAATCGTCACAGAAAATGCAGGGTAGCAACATATGTATCTTTATTGCTTCTATTCAATGACTTATAATTCAAAGGATGGTATTTAAACGTCTGGGCCCCAAGGCGGATCGCACACTTGACGCACGACGGAGCGCTAAAACATCGCAGCGTTCTGTCAGATCCATACTAAAAATGTCAATACCCATACTAAAACCGCTCAACCGCTGTTGACACAGCAGCGCTTTCGTAAGGTTTTAGTATGGCGAGTGACGTTTCTAGTGTGAACTGACAGACCGCTGCGATATTTTAGCGGTCCGTTGTGCGTTAAGTGTACGATGCGCCTAAAGTCTGTCAACTGAAAATCATTTCAGTCAAATGTCGATTGGATCTCAGATTGGATTTCGGTCATTTCGTAGTCTGCTAACAGTTTGAAGTATAGAAAAATCACAATGGCAACGGAATGACGTTTGAGTTTCGATGGCGTTACAATGCAATGACAAAAAATAGCAGACTTGGGGCCTAGAATATATTTCGGTTTTCTGCATCTATATTTACCTTTGTTCCTCCAAAAATACTCAATGTGCGCCAAAATACGTCCTCAAAATTTAATACCTTTTGTAAATATTTTGAAGGACGAATGTGTCCTTTTACGAGCAAGGGTAGGACTGCCATTTTAAGACAGAAGCAGTCCTCTTGCGAGTAACTTACATACATACATACATAAATCACGCCTCTTTCCCGTTGGGGTAGCCAGTCCTTCCATTTGCTACGATCCTGGCATACTTCTTTCGCATCTTCTACATTTATCAGTCTTTTCATGCACGCTCGTCGGTTTAGGGTACTGTACTTCTGACCTGACCTTTCTTTAAAACGTTGCCGATTTGATCCAGCTAGGTTCTTCGCGACCTTCCCCTTCCAACATTTCCACACTCGCCTTATATATCTCTTTCGTTAATCTCCTTTCATTCATTCTCTCAACATGACCAAACCACTTCAGCATTCCCTTTTCAATCCCTGTCACTATATCTTCTTTTACGTCACAACGTTCTCTTATTACACTATTCCGTATCCTATCATTCAATTTCACACCAGTCATGCTTCTCAATTATCTCATCTCTACTGCATTTTATTCTATTTTCATTCTTCTTTTGCCATACCCAACTTTCACTGCCGTACATAAGTGTGCTATATGAGTAAAAAGGTTAATAATACTGTTACTTATACCTATTAATTTAATGTAGGTAGCAATTTTTTATATGCTTTTACATCAGAGAGATGTCGTTGACCTCCTAAAACTAGAACTACCTACTGCAGTTGGTTGCATCGTGGTGGGCACTTCGTTGTGGTTTACGAAGGTCGGTAAAAATAATGAAGTGAAGGGGTTTTAGGAGTCTGAAAGGCCAAACAGTAAGATGTGGTGGATGACAGATAGATGACGACGGTTGTAAATTGCTCAGGCATAGGTCAGGGTTTTTCGGAGGTTCATATCATATCCAATGCAATCTTAGAATACCATCACCCCATGTCGTCCCGCGGGTGTTGTAAAAAGCAACTAAAGGATTCGAGGGTTTCATGTGTATTACAATTTTAAGCGACAGGCTGAAAACTTGTCACAAGTGGTATACGAATCATCTGGTCTGAAAGAGCCCTCAATATTTGTCAGACGAGGATACACGGAGGAGAGTAACCAGTGGAGAACGCGTCGGTACGATTTTGTTCAAAACCAAGCTCACTGGTTTTTGCGGGGGGAGAGGTAATTATCGCTAGACGCAATTGGCTTTCGCAATGACCGCATATTTTGTAGAGATGGGAAAAATAAATATGTAAAATTATATCGATATTTTATATCAACGTTTAATAAGTTTACTCATATTATGTGTAAGAAAATTTATTGAAACATGTGCATGCTAATATTAATATAGCGATATATGTATAAAAAAAAATAAGTACCTACTTACATTGTAATTTTAGGGTATGTATTGAAATAATTGTACCGAATTGGAAACGACCTGTTACGATCATTTTGGATGGTAGAGCTGGTTGGCGAGACGATGCTGGTCAGCGGACAGACAGACAGACATGACAAGATGATATATTACTACTACTAATACTACCTATTGATATTTTGTTCTGATTTCATAATAAATGAAATAGTTACAAATTGACTCGAGAGTGTTGGTTTATTTTTAGGCAATAGGCTGACAACCTGTCACTATAGTGATGTGATACACATGTTTTCTGAAACAACCTTAGAAAACAAACATCAAAAATGTCATACGCGGCGATAGTGGCCGTATTCTTACCATTGGCCATTAACGCTCTGCCTACCCCGCAAGGGATAAAGGCGTGATATATGTATGTATGTATGTATGTATGTATGTATGTATGTATGTTACAAATTGATATTCGACTAGCGCAAGATCTTTTATTTATATTAATGAAACACGAAAAACGCGTCCGCGCCACTCCATATACCCCGAATGCATTCATTCATATAATATACATTGTAGGTAAGTTGCTAAGTACGTACATTAACATAATTCTTTTATGACGATCCCAGAATTATCGATAAAATCATTCTATACTTCTGAGAACAGTGGTATAGCACTAATACGAAGAAAGAGCCAGCCTACGTATGGACACACCCGTGCGTTAGAAAGGGATAGCAATGAAAGACATCAACAGGAGCGCATCAGAAATTATAAATATGGAATTATTTTTCATTAAAATGAAATTTGGAAAGAATCAAGCATAAAAAATGTTTACCTATAAAATGTTATCCCGTCTTTTGCGGAACTTGATGTTGTACTACACTTTCCACACCATTTCACTGTACAGGAAGGCATTCTTGTTTACGTTTATACGCCAAAAAACGAAGCGCGGAACGTCCGTTCTTTCGCACAGTCTCAACCCGACTAATCAAAATTTTGATGCGTCTGCTTTATAAAGCATACGTCAAGTGAGTGCGGTCGCCCCCGCATGCGTTCTCCACTGGTTACTGTCCTCCGTGCGAGGATATAACGACGGTTATTTTACGATCGTTAATTTGTCTAGGTATGTATGTGTAGGTATGCATGCAATCAATTATTCTAACTTGCGACATTTTCCTTCCAGCAAACAACCAAGCAACGATCAAAACAACACAACAAAATGCCGAAATTCAGATCCATTCTTGTGACGGGTGGCGCCGGCTACATCGGCAGCCACTGCGTGGTGGACCTGCTGGAAGCCGGTCACCAGGTCATCGCAATAGACAACTTCGCGAATGCCGTAGGAGATGATGAAGGGTCGCCAGCGCTGAGAAGGGCAGAGGAGATCACCGGGAAGACCATCACCTTCTACAGAGCTGATCTGTTGGACAAACCACAGATTAACGATATTTTTGACAAGGTAAGCCGGTTTGAAATAGTATCACACACCGTTAAAAATGCCGGGGGGATAATAACCGCTTTGCGGTACGAAGAGCAGAATAAATCGCCCAGAGCTGATCTGGGCCCCAACCCAAGTCTGCTATTTTTTTGTCACGCTAGTATATTCTAAGTCTATGTCCCATCCCATCCCACTTGCCCAAGGAACATAATACTCACCTAGCAGCACTTGCCTCAAATGCAAGGAATACTATCTCACCGTTAGGTTAGTATTATGTTCCTTGAATACATAACACAAAATAAATACTGGCTCGCGCATACTCCCTGCTCAAATCCCGAGTCCAATGGTTGAACGTCATTGTGATTTCGCCAGTGTCGAGTTGGTTTTGCTCATGTTATGCTAAGTTGGCTAAGTTCGCTAAGTTTCAGTTATATATTTTATGGCGGTTCATCACGTTGGTGATTTCGCCAGTGTAACCGATAGTGTTCTCCTCCTCGGTTATACAGGGTGTAAGAGACGGTGTGACGAAAACTTTGCAGGCTTGATTTGCATAGTGATCGATGTGAGAGTGTAGTTTTGATTAGTTAGAGATACATCAACCAATGAGTATGGTTTTTGGCAACAGCATGACATCGACTGCGTGATCCACTTCGCCGCGCTAAAAGCCGTCGGGGAATCCATGCAGCAGCCGCTACTCTACTACCAGAACAATCTACTCGGCATGCTCAATCTGTTAGAGGTAAGTACAAATTGACATGTTCGGCTGGTACCTTTTGCATGATCCAATTTTTTTTTCTGGTTCTACTGGGCCGAGAGAGGCGTGGAAAAAAATAGAGAGGCCTTTGCCACAAATTCATATTATTTATTCAAAGTAGTAAATTTTACATTCAGCTTTTTGATGGTCAAAAATTAACAACAGCATAACTAATAGTATTCTTTGCCCTGCAGTGGGACACAATAGGCTCGTAAATAAAATAAAATAGGTAAGGTATGAATGAGTAAGGTAAAGTGGGGTAAGCTTACAAAATCCTTGAGTGCCAATATGTAAGTAACCTACATTTTATAAGTCCTTTTTTTCAAAGAAGAAAATGGGGTCATGGTATTTTTATTATTAATAATCATTTATAATTTATATCAATTTCCAGGTGATGCGATCGCACAACTGCTACCAAATGGTGTTTTCGTCGTCCTGCACAGTGTACGGAGAGCCCGAGTCGCTACCGATCACAGAAACGCACCCTACTGGCAATATCACCAACGTGTATGGCAGAACTAAATATTTCATCGAAGAAATGCTCAAAGATTTAAGTGCTGCTGACAAGGTGAGCACTAGTTTAAAAAATAGGAACCTAGAACCCGTACAGATAAAGAAACGATATTTAAATGGCGGTGGTTACCTAAGTGTAAGGGAAAAACCATGAACGCCTGGTATATGCAATAGCCTCAGTAGAAGAGAGAAAGCATGACAATCGATCGCTATTTACAGATCGTTTCTTTATTATTACGGGTTTTATAAAATATGTAGGTAAGTATAATTAAGCGGAAAAGGCCAAGATCACTTGTGATAAGTTTAGCACCTCCGGTGCACCACCTAGAAGACCAGTTTAAGTATCATTAGCGGCCTACTCACCTTAGTAAGACGGAACCTCTAACAAACTAGGTAAATTACTGTTTTTATATACTAGAATTTCTGAATAGCCCAATTGGTAGAGGCGTCACTAGTACTACATAGTGAAAGTCGCAGGTTCAAATCTTTGCCTAAGGTAGAAAATGCAACATTTTTCTAGAAAAACTTCAGTCAGTTTTCTAAAAATTGCTATACAGTGTCGTTGTAAAAAGGCACGATGATTCAGAGTATTAGGAAACGTAATAGCTTCCTTTCCAGGGATGAACTTTCAGTTTCATGGGCTGGTCGATATATGAAAAAAACCTCCTACACAAATATGTACCTCATATACAAACCGACTCAGTTGGTACATTATGTATGGGGAGTCCAAAATTTTTTTTTCGTTTTTCGACATATCGGTGGAAGCAAGCAAAGTAAGAACTTTGAAAGCAAGTTAGAACTTTCCCTAAAACCCTATATAACTGCAAAGTAATGTAATAATTGCAACGTTAAATGGTGGGTAAGCAAACATTGTTAATAAATACCTATTACCATAATTTAAGGAAAAAATCATCATAAAAATGTAAATACCTATTAAAATATGACATTTTGAGATTACAATTTAACGAACAAGTATAACTCACTTCATTATGTAGGTTTGTATTCCGGCGCTAGCGCAGCGTCATGCGTCGAGAGCGGCTTGTATGCGAAGTGACGGGAAAGGTACTTTTGCACAGAGTCAACCAATTTCTGAAACTTCATAATTCGACTCCGCACGGATACCTATTCGCCACGATTGGTCGTCTATCCACGGGTCAAGCTTAAGGGATTGTGTCAATTTATTAGGGTATCCATACGAACAGTAGAACGTGTGATACAAGCATAATTAGTATCAGGGCCCCAAGTCTGCTATTTTTTGTCATTGCAACGCCATCGAAACTCAACTGTCATTCAATTGGCATTGTGATTTTTCTATACTACAAAACTGTTAGCAGACTACGAAATGACCGAAATCATCCAACTGAGATCCAATCGACATCCAACTGAAACGATTTTAATTTAGCAGACTTAAGGCCCAGATTTTAGGATGACGTTTTAGAAATCCTATTCGCAACGAATAATCTATCTATCCGCGGGTCAAGCTCAAGGGAATGTGTCAATTTATCAGGGTATTGATAAGAACAGTAGAACGTATGATACAAGCATAATTAGCAGCAGATTTTAGCATGACGCTTTAGAAATTGAGCTCCAGAGACGAGCAAAGTAAAAAAAATACTTGTTATTAATTATATTTTTTTCAATAAACGGTAACCTTTATGAAACAATAATGAGCATATAAAAATATTATTAGTATATTATTTATTTACATACATACTAACAAATTTGTTTGAACTACTAATATCTTACAATTTATATTTATTTGGTTGTATTACATGCATGGTTGAATTATTGACTATTATGAAATGCGTACCTACCTAGCCTTTATTAGGGATACAAACAGAAACAAACAATGCAAAGCTAAAAATTACTTGCTTTATTTTATACCTTAGTCTAACAAATGCGCTTACTTAGTCTTTTTGTTTCGAATATAATACAATTTTGAATTCATACTCGAGTAAATACTTTTCAAATCAATAGGCTCCCAGCCTCTGTTCTTTCTATGCTGTTCCACGTAATCTAATATGACGTTTATAGCCTTATGATCTAATCCTGGCCTTCGCTTGGTTGTTACTGAACAAACTTTCAAATCAGAATCAGAATCAGAATCAGAATTTATTAGTGTAAAACAGACAAGTTATAAAATTTGCGGTTGAAATTGCACATAAATATAAAGACACATTGAATGTTGCCATTACTGGCATTTACACTATTTCAAACATTTAACACAAAAGAAGCATTTACAAACAAAGCATTATCTGAGAACACTTCCATCATTAAATTTCCTGCAAAGACTCGCGCATCGTGCGACCGTCTTTGACACTCGACGAGTTTTGCGGCGTTCACGAAAACTCCGCTGGAGGGTTGAAGCTCGATGAGTTCCGCCGGATCCTTCTGATAATATCTCAGTGTCCATCTTGAGTCCGTAGGGTTGTACTCTGGAGGCAAGGGGAAATCGTTCCGACGACGAGGCGCTGTACTGTTTGTCACTTCGCCAACATTGTGCGTTTCATTGCCGCTGTCTTCACGTGATTCTGATAATGTACTGTGTGATGAATTGAGCCTCAACCACGTCCCATAGTTCTTTTGCAAGGAATTAATTTCTTGTGATATCTTACAAATGTCATAATTTTTATCACTTTGCATTTTTTTGTGTAGAGCCTTAAATTGAGTCAAGAAATATAATTCCGCTTGTTCTTGAAAATTCCGAAATTGATCATCTGATTGTGGAGCCTCTCGGACTGCAGTTCGTTTTCCCTTCGAAGAGCTCGTTTTGTTTTCGTTACGTACTAGATTTTTTGCATCAGACTGCGATTTTGATAAGCGGTGTTTGACGTTATCGTTATCAGGCTGCAACACTTGTGAAGTTGTCTTTGACAGGCGTGTTCGCTTTGCCAGGTCTGGTCGTGCATGAGGCCTTGGGTCTGACGTAGACTGTATATGAGTGTCTGGTAGCGAATTTCTTTGAAACGTACGTGCAGTCGGCGTCGAAGAAGTCGTATGCATTTCAGGTTGAACAGTACTTGAAATCGGACGTTTTCTCGGTGTCGTAAAAGTTCCAAAATTTGTGGGTTTTCTTGAACTGTGTTCGGGTGTAGATGTGTACAGGAAAGATGGTGTTGTGGGGATCGCAGATGCTGGCAGCTCAGGTGGTGGCCACGAAGTCGATCTACTAGGGGCGGCAGTTGTCCTAGGCAACACAGCCAGATTTTGTATGAATCGTATTGCATCTTCAAATGTATCTGTAAATAATAGAATGCCAATTGAAATCTTTTGGTGCCGGTACCGATTTACGTTTGTGTCTGATCAAATTGTAGCAATAGCTCATAGCTCGGTGAATAGTCTATACTTAGGTAGGTACAGTTTTGCATAAGTGACTCACCTGCAGTATGTATCAATGTAGCCACGCACATGCCCCAGGTATTTGAACATGTCGTGTTCCTTATGACTGCTGACATGACTTCCACCTTGTCACCATCTGGGTACTGGAATGCCACTCTTTGACGTGTATGCGGGTTGCTATCACGATAGAAGATCCAAGAGTCTGGTACACAGACATATTGGTCTGATGTGCTAGACAGTGGAGCCAGGAACTCCAGGACACTGTACTTGCAAGGCCACATAACTGAAAAAAGGATTATCAAGATCGATCAATTTAATTATAAGTTAATTAGACAAAATACCTAGATAAAGAAATAAAAAAAATAACTATGCTAATCGTTTTTTTCGTGGGATACAGACACACGGATTTAACTATTTTATTATGTGTATGTAGATGAAAAAAAATAGTGTTCGACTAGGTACCTATAGGTTATAGGTGCATCCCATAAGCAGGCTTTCAAAACATTATGGTCACCCTACATCATGGGAAAACTTGAAAGACTCGGGGTAGCGCGGGATATTTTTAAAGCTTTATTATAATTATGTTTCAAGTTCAAATAAGCAAATGTTAGTTAGTGCGTTATTTATTTTTAAATTTATCAAGAAATCCACAAACACAGGTCCTAAGTTATATATTAATTTGCCTTATCTTACCAGTCTAGTAAAAATATAGTTTTAAAATTATTAATTCTATAACAGCGAATAATTATTCCAAAAAAGTAAAGAAGGTAATTTTAAGACCCTATATACAAAATATATGCCTAACATTTATAAGTATAACGAAGCAAATAATCACACATTTACCTGTGAAATACATTTAAAAAGTTAAAACAGCTACCTAGCTTGGACTAAAAGACCGCCCAAAAATATATCGGCATTGTAAAATGTTGAATATTCTTTTTAAATTTCGTAAGGATAAAAAATATTGTTAGTAATTAGTATATATTTTTTTGTAATACGGCAAAACTATATTTTATAACCCAAATTTTACAACTTTGCGTATGCAGCTATCGAAATTTATATGAAAAACACTGCCAACATAGGGATATTGTCACAGTTCCATACGCATAGTTGTAAAAATTGGGTTACACCTTATCAGTTTAAAATCTTACAGATTTTTTTAAAAAACTGTTTGAAATACGATCATCTATTTAACGACGACTTACTGTTATAGAATTATTGCGAATTTGCCATAGAAAGACTCCTTATTTTTATTAGGCTATATTTTAAAAAACTATCAAGGTACATATATTGGAATTTGGATGAGTAATACCTATTGATGAAATTAAAAATATGTAATTAAGTTAGTAAAAAAATATGCTTACCTTTAACGCTTGAACACAACGAGAAATACACTGTTTACTTAAGTTCGTACTTAGCACTCGCACTATTACACGCCCAGCACATTTGATAACTAAATGCTTTACTGAATAACTCAGATCGAGCAGGAAATTATAAACACGATACGTATTTCTGGGAAAGAGGAGGGGAACCATTACTGAAAGCTCATCTCTCAGTAGCCAACGCCTGTGCCGTGGCCAACTTCACAATGGACTCACGGAACACAAATGTAGACTGATATACAATACAAGTGATAAAATGGGATATTTGGGATATCGTGACGTGATAGTGACCACCGAAACTAGACCTCAATCATAAGGCCACAAGTAGATAGGAGTAGATATCTGACCCATGACCGACCATTTAAATATCACTACAGTGGGATTTCAGATGATGACGCAATACATTCATTCTAAGTAGAGATTGGGAACTGGGAATTAGCCTACCAAAATAAACTTATCAAAACATGGTTTTCCATGTTTATATTCTTGTTGATAAAAACGTATATTTTTTTATGCATTCATTCCACGAAAAGATTGGGAATTCAGAATTGGCCTACCAAATGAGCTTTTCATAACATGTTTTTATATGTTTACGACCTTTTTGATAAAAACCGATATTTTTATATTTTATGTTAATATATAAAAGAATTAATATTCCAAGTACAGATTGGGAACTGGGAATTGGCGTACCGAATAAGCTTGTGAAAACATGGTTTTACATGTTTATGCCCTTGCTTATAAAATCAGATTTTTTTATTGTTTGGGCATTAATTTCAAGTAGAGATTGGGACCTAGGAATTGGTCTACCAAATAATTTCTTGTTCATAAAAACAGTCTTCTTTAAAATATCGGACTTTTTTACTTTTCTTATGCTGTTACCCAGACTTATTTTAAAAGACTTATATATTAATATAGACTTCTACTACCAACTTAGATATTGGCCCTACAGAATGTAACTTACCCCACTTTACCTTACATGTACTGTATGTATAAGGGGTAAAAATATCCAATGCAAATATTTTAAAAGGCGAGCCAGTCCTACGAACTGAACAACTTTCCCCAAGAAACATAAAATATAAATTTGCGGCTGATTTTTGACATCCTTTATAAACTGTTTTACACGCTTCATTGTCACCGTGACAATATTTATTTGGCACGGAATTTTTCACCCTTTTCAATTAAATTAATACTAATGTATAACGATTGTTACGCTTGGTTTTATTGTTAAGATGATTGTTGTTGAAAACAAACAACATCTTGTGGATCTAAAGTGGATCGACCAAACTGGATCTAGTACAAGGTGATGTTTTTATAAATGAAAATAAGAAATTGAAAAATTTACAAGCGTCGACCGGGAATCGAACCCGGGCCGCGTGGATAACCGGCCCACTGATCTGCTTCTGAGCTATCAACGTACCGGTGCCCCGTCAATTTCTCAATCTCTTGATGCTCGTCTTATGTCTCGTCTCGCGACGATCTTAGCGACATCTAATAGTAGTAGTACTTCAGTACGATCGTTGAACGACTCGGTGTCCCACACGAAGAGAGAGAGAGAGTACTTATTACCTGGTTATTGTCCACACTCATTACAGTAAGAATTCTAGCCGTTTAATAAAGCTATGCTCAACGACACTCAATGCTATGCTATGTCGTTCGACGCTTGTCAATTTTCATTTAAAAAAATAATAATTAATTTTATTAATAAATTTTAAACAATAATATAGCACTGTGAGTGCAGTCAATCCCAAGTCGTAGAAGCCGACTAAGGGACTCGAGGGTTTCATGTGTATTGCAATTTTAGGCGACAGGCTGACAACCTGTCACTATAGTGATACACGACGTATCTGAACGACATTTGTCTGACGTGGTGATAACGACCGTAACCTTGTGGTCGTTAACGCTCTGCCTACCCTGCCAGGGATACAGGCGTGATTTGTGTGTGTGTTTTCTTTTTCTTCTTTGCGTATCGAGGCGAAGCAAACCATATCTGACCAATAATTTGCCACACTAATAGTATGTGTTGTTTATAATTATCATGTTTCCTATCTTTTAACAGATATACATACCTACATATATCATGCCATTGTCCCTTACGGGGCAGGCAGAGCGCTAACGGCCGCAAAAATACGGTCGCTATCGCCACGTCTGATAAATATAGAGGGCCGCCGTTTGAAATAATTTGTCGCCTAAAAGTTGTAATACACCTGAAACTCTCAAAATAGGAAATGGGGTGATGCTATTCTAAGCCGGCATCACATGGCTCTTTCTTCTTTTACAGAAGTGGAACATAATATCGCTGCGGTACTTCAACCCGGTGGGGGCGCACCCCTCGGGCAAGATTGGCGAGGATCCCACCAAGGAGTTCACCAACCTGATGCCCTTCATGGCGCAAGTGGCGCTCGGCAAGAAGCCGGTGCTCACCATCTTCGGCAGCGACTACAACACGCCTGATGGCACTGGTAAGTATACAGGGTGTAAGAGACGGTGTAACAAAAACTTTGCAGCCGTGCTCAGACCATGAAACTGAACAAGTTTTTGTATGGGGGCTGTGCAGGGAAAAGAAAATTCCCGATCAGCTGACTGACTTTGTATGGGAACTCGGAAAATTCTTTTCGCTTCCCAACATAGCCTCCATAGAAAGTTGTTCAGTTTTATGGTCTGATCACGCCTGCAAACTGCAAAGTTTTCGTTACACCGTCTCTTACACCCTGTATAAATTATGATAGTCTTTTGTATGGGACACCAACTCGTCCAACGACCCAATGAACCCTAGTGTCAGAATTTGTCAACCGCCTCAACAAGTAGCAGGAGCTGATATGGTTGCGTAACGCGACCGCTAGCCGTTTAAGTAATCATAGACAAAATCCGAGGCCTAGGCTTACCGTGCCACCTGAAACACGTAAAAACCATATTTTTTGGGAAAATCAGGTGGTACAGCCCGTAATGTCCTAACCAGACTGGGATCAAATTCACAAATTGATAAATATCAACTTTGTGAGTGACTCGCCGAGAATCGAACACGAAACTTTCATCAAATGCAGGCACAATATTTTCCTACTTCGCCAGATTTGTTGTCAACTAAGGTGGACCACACACTTAACGCACGACGGACCGCTAAAATATCGCAGCGTTTTGTCAGATCCATACTCGAAACGTCACTCCCCATACTAAAACCGCACTCGATGGACGACACTGCAATATAGAGTCGACAGCGATTAAGCGGTTTCAGAATGGGGATTGACATTTCTAGTATGGATCTGACAGACCGCTGCGATGTTTTAGCGCTCCGTCGTGCGTCAAGTGTGCTATCCGCCTAAGGTTTTCAATGACGAGATGAAGATATACTAGATTATACACGAAAATATAGAAATAATCCCTTCATATCGTCACGCGTGGCTGTTATGCATGCATGATACATGCAAGCCACATGATTTGTGGAGCCGCACGCGCTCGTATTATAGTATCAAAATTACGCACACGATGACAAATCTTGCGGTTTTCGGAAAACGTCAGGATCGCATGAGTTTAACGAGTTATCATTGTTTACAAGCACCGCGAAACCAAAAAATACTGATAATCACAGGACATGTTATGTGAGGACGTGTGATGAAGGCATAGAATAGCATCACCCCACATCCTTCCCGCGGGTGTCGTATGAGCCGACTAAGGGACTCGAGAGTATTGGTGTATTACAATTCTTAGGCGACAGGCTGACGACCTGACACTATTATATTAATACACATGTTTTCTAAAACAACCTTAGAAAACAATCCTCAAAAATGTCAGACGCGGCGATAGTGGCCATATTTTTACGGCCGCTAACGCTCTGCCTACCCCATAAGGGATAAAGGCGTGATATATGTATGTAGGTATGTATGTAATATACTCGCTGTATGTTTTGGTTGCTTGATAATTCGTCAATTCCCGTGTTATCTTTATTTCTATTAACTACTTACTGAACAGGGAAAGAAGTCATTGTTTATGTAGTCAAATAGTTCTACCCAAGCCAATTCCAATTTCTAGACCCTGAATATGACTGACTGAATATGACACCGTGTGATGCCGGCTTAGAATAGCATTACCCCATTTCTTCTCGCGGTGTTGTAAAAGGCAACTAAGGATCTCGAGGGTTTCATGAGCATTACCTACAATTTTAGGCGACGGCTGGCAACCTGTCACTACAGTGATACACGAATCATCTGAAAGCGCTTAAGCTCAAGTGTTAAGCAATAATTAATTATATAACTTTGGTGCGAGGCCTGCAAGTGTGACGCAAGACTGATGAAAAACAGGACGAGCATCCAAACAAGAGTTCGTCCAATATAATATCGTCGTCGTCATAATAAATTATTATTAGGATTTTAACGCACTATGACTTTTTTTTGTGCTATATTATTCTTATTATTTTCTATTGTTATTATTTCTCAATTTATTATTTTCATTTTATAAACAGTTGTCATGATTCTTTTGTTACAGGGGTCCGAGATTACATTCACGTGATGGACCTCGCTCGCGGCCACGTCGCAGCACTGAACCTCCTCGCTGACAATCAAGTTGGGCTCAAAGTAAGAACATCCACATTAATACAGGGTGTAAAAAAATTATTTTAAGGCGTGAACCAGCCCATGAAACTGAACAACTCTCACTAAGGAACATAGGTCGAAATATGAAAAAAAAATTGGGCCTCTCATACAAAATTACCGACCGACCTAGTCAATTTGTATAGGAGGGCCAAAAAAATTCTCATATTTCGAGATGTTTCTTGGGGAAAGATGTTCAGCTTCATGTGCTGATTAACCCGTTAAAATATTTGCAGCTATTATTTTTGTACCTTATATTTCTTTATGGCGTTCTTATGGTACATCAAATCCGTCCAGTTGTTTCGAAGATAAGCGTGAATAAAAAACAGGAAACCAGGTCAAAAAGTTACATAAAGTTCAGCACATTAAATCCTTTTGGGCATTGCAATATTTGAGAGGGGCCTAACGATCAATTATCTAATAATTAAATCTAATAAAATAATAAATATAACTTAAACACTTACAGATTACTATTCTTAAATTATCCCAAGTTATTAAATAATGTGCCGTGTGGTGCCGGCTAAGAATAGCATCACCCCATTTCCTACCCGTGGGTGTCGTAAGAGGCGACTGAGGGACTTGAGGGTTTCAGGTGTATTACAACTTACGACAGTCACTATAGTGATACACAAAATTATCTCAAACGGCCCTCTATATTTGTCAGACGTGGCGACAGCGACCGTATTTTTACGGCCGTTAACGTACTGCCTACCCCACAAGGGATAAAGGCGTGATATATGTATGTATTAAATAATATTATTGATATCAAAATATAAATTGTTCTTTTTAGAGATGAGCACGGCCTGTGTTCTATTACTTTGTTTTTTCCTGTAAAGTTTCCTGTGTAGAGTAGGTAATAATTTTATCAAAAAACAAATTGTCACTGTGTGTGACTTTTATTAATAATATTTAATCTATAATATTATAACTCAGAATACAAGAAACCCAGAAATAAAAATTGAAATTATTAAAAATTCACTGGAACCAAAACATACAAGCACAAGGCTTTTCTTTAATCTTTTAATTGACTATTTGTGGCGCGATGACGACCGATGTGGCGCAGTGGTAGTGCGACTGCCTGTTTGATTCGATTCTCGGTGGGTCTCTAACTAAGTTTATATCTATTACTTTGTTAGGAAATTGCGGCCTGAACAACCCGATTGTCCGTAGGAAAGATGGTTCCGTTATTCGGATGGCACGTTAAGCCGTAGGTCCCGGTTGCTGTCGATGATTACTTAGACGGCGGTAGTTACACAACCATGTCAGAAGCCTGCTACTTCTAGAGGCGGTTGAAAAATTCTGACACTAGGGTTAATTAGGCTGTTGAACGTCGTGTCTCACGTAAAGAGAGAACAAACTATTACCCACCCAGATGTTCGTAGTCAGTCAGCGACGTACTATTGGCTGTCCCCATGGCGTAGCGGATAGTACCCCTGCCTTCTACGCCGAGGGTCGTGGGTTCGATCCCCATTGGACACAAGCATTTTCAAATATTTATTTTGTGCCGGGTCTAGGTGTTTTCTACACTTAATTACAACAACAACAAAAAAGTATAATAAGTATTAGTATCAGCTATCTAGTTCCCATAGCTTTGTTTAGTTTGGGGCTAGATGGCGCTGTGTGAATTGTCCAGGATATTTCTTATTTATTTATTATTTTTCTTCTTGGGTTTCTAGACCTTAGGTCTAGTTGTAATCGTAATGGATACCACCATTTTAAAAACTTTTTTTTTATCGTCTACCAGGTTTACAACTTGGGAACCGGCAAAGGCGTGTCAGTGAAACAATTAGTAGATGTCTTCGAGAGGGTGACCAACACCAAGATCCCTCTGAAGTACGTGGACCGCAGGCTCGGGGATATCACCGCCATGTGGGCAGACGCGACCCTCGCCAGGGACGAGCTGGGGTGGACCACGAGGTTCGGCATCGAGGATATGTGTAAGTATTTGTAGCGACGACCTCTGGTGGCTACACGAAGCTCACTCAAGTGGTTTCAAGACGCAACTGGAGTTCTCAACATATTCGATAGATGGCGCCACGTGACAGAACAATGGGCTTGAAACGCGGTATCGAAGTGTTCACCGCGCAACGCATATATGTCTACAACTTCTAATCCAATCCAGATGAACCCGTCGGTCCCCTGGCCACAACACCCGGCCAGAGAGGTAGCTACCCTTTTCCCGACACCACTGGGTACTTCCTGTCACCCGTCATATGTTTAGCAAACTTGCAACTTTTCTACTACGATTTGAACCTCATTATTGGCCTCATAAGTCTGTGATAGACGATTTAATCAGAGTCTGAGGCAAGAGTGGCAATACTTGGTCGGTTGGTAATTTTGTAAGGGAGGACCAAATTTTTTTTCATATTTTGACTATGTTGCTTGGGGAAAGTTGTTCAGTTTCATGAGCTCATTTACAGCCAACTTTTTACACCCCGTATGTATGTGTATGACAGATGATTTGGTGATGATCGCTGGCCGCCAGTGGATGCAAGTTGCGCAGGATCGTTCACTTTGGAAATATTTGGGGGAGGCCTATGTTCAGCAGTGGACGTCTTCCGGCTGAAATTAGGATGATGTATCTCTCGACATTTAATTTTTCTTGTGTAACCAGGTACTGATTTTTGGCGATGGCAGACCATGAACCCTGATGGATACCCGAAAAAGAGCAAGCCTGCGGTCCACCTCAACGGGAACAGTTAGCGTCACAAGCAAGCTGCTCGTAGACTGTACTTACTTACTTACTATCTTTAATACATAAGTATTCTATTTATAACATGTTCTTTTAATTAATTTGACCCCGTAGAACTATTACCCACGAAATTTTCTAGCCCGGTTTCAAGGTTATATAGATGGCGCTGAGCAAAACTTAAAAAGTTTTTCTAAGGAAACTAAGCGCAACGCCATATGGTATGCCATCGTATTTATAATATGAATAGGATAGCTTGATACCTGTGACGATTGACAGATTAAAAGAGAACTAAATAAAGGAAAATGGACCTCATATCATAGCATTTTCCAAAAACCGACAAACGTCACAGGTATCAAGCTAAATGTTATAAAGTACAAACTACAAAATAGTTGAGTTCAATAGCTCTTTATTGTCAGCTATCATATTCATGCTATCATCGTCGGTGGCCAAGTGGTTAGGACACCGGTCTTATAGTCGTGAGACCCGAGTTCAATCCCCGCCATGTACCAATGTGTTTTTACCGACTGCTCTTACGGTGAAGGAAAAACATCGTGATGAAACCCACACTCAAATTAAATTTGAATTCAGATGATATTTGAACGTGACTTAACCTAGGATTCGGGTCAGGTACCTATACCACAATAGATCTGCAAAGGTCGCAGTGGCTGTTGGTCATCTCAGGACAAACCCCTGTTCTATCAAATAATAATAGCTTTCGGGTTGCAGAGGTCAGATGGCAGTTGCTGTGTTAAAACTTGGTACCACGTCAAATCTCCTAGGTTAGGTAGCCGACCCCGACAGAGAAAGGGATAAGGCAAGGAGAATGATGATGTCAGCTATCGCGTTCGTACAGAGTCAAGTGTTGCCATTTCAAAGGCTCGAACCCGACGCTGGGAAATTACAAATGTAAACTAAAAATAGTCGAGTTGAATAAAGGTGAACGCATACTAATCCGCATCGAACGAACCGAATTCTAGAATTCTTTACATGAAATCCTATGAAACCTCGCACTATTTTCCGAACCGAATCGCTCGGTTTCGGCTAATGTGCGAGATTTCATAGGATTTTATATAAAGAATTCTAAAAAAATCGGTTCGTTCGCTTGCGTTCACCTTTATTGTCAGCTATCACGT
This sequence comes from Keiferia lycopersicella, assembly GCA_029255805.1. Taxonomy (NCBI): domain Eukaryota; kingdom Metazoa; phylum Arthropoda; class Insecta; order Lepidoptera; family Gelechiidae; genus Keiferia; species Keiferia lycopersicella. The sequence continues at coordinate 14,591,068 of JARACZ010000005.1, read as the reverse complement.
TCGTACAGAGTCAAGTGTTGCCATTTCAAAGGCTCGAACCCGACGCTGGTGGTGCGCGGGAGCAGGTAGCGCGCGAACAACTCCAGCGCGCGAGGATTCTCCACGGATATTAACGGTGACAGCAGGTCTGAAATAACGGCTAAAGCTAAGCAGAAGAACATGACACCAGGATTCATTAGGAATGAAGAAGTCCGTGATTTGAGGCTATATTTGTTTTTTTTTTCTTTTATAGCCGAGTCTCACGCAGCGGTCGGTGTGGACATGTTTCGCGCGCTCGCCCGAGCGTGAGCATGCGCTGCCACGGGCGAAACACCTCCACACCGACCGCTGCATGCGCATTGCGCCGCGAGGCGGTGAGCATGACTGGTGTTATGTTCTTAATCGCCTACTACACGTAGCAGGCCTGCGACATCGTTGTGTAACTACCTCTGTCTAATTAATTATAGACAGCAAACAAGACACAACGGCTTAACGTGCCCTCTGAAACACGGAACCATCTTTCTTAATGGACAGTCAGATAATTCAGTCTGCAATGTCCTAACTAAACTGGGGATGACAGAATCACAAAGTGATAAATATCAACTTTGTGTATGACCCACCGAGAATTGAATCAGGAACGGAGTACACATACGTTTAAATTTATAGTTATTGTTAATAATCTATGTACTATAGTAGGAGGACATTGGATGAGAAAAAGAGTGATCAACTTACCCAATAAAGGAGGTTTATGAGAATGCAAAGCACTTGGTACACTCATAAATATGTGTTTTTCTGGATCTTTCTTCAGTTTCCCGACTTTGCCCAGGATAAGTCTCTCGTAGGGCTGCTTCATGTGGCCAGTACCAAACGCATACATTGGTTCCATGTCTATAGTTACCTGTATGGGAAAAATGAGAATTGGAAGGAAAGTTATACAAAATCAGTAACAACTTAATTGATCTCTAAAGCTCTGAATAAGGACATAGACTGATATACAAGGTGTAAGAGACGGTATAACGAAAACTTTGCAGGCGTGATCGGATTATGAAACTGAACAACTTTTTCTATGGGCTATGTTGGTTTTGGACCTCCCATACAAATTGACTGGGTCGGTAATTTTGTATTAGAGGCACAATTTTTTTTCATATTTTACCTATGTTCATTGGGGAAAGTTGTTCACTTTCGTGGGCTGATTCACCCCTTAAAATATGAACAGCTACTTTTTTTACACCTGTATAACGTATCAGAAAGTCTCCCATAGGTGGACGCCCCACCACTAATATTAAGTAATACAGATTCCATTTTGCCGTGTGATGCCGGCTTAGAATAGCATGGCCTGATGTGTATTGCAATTTTAGGCGATAGGCTGACAACCTGTTACCATAATAATAATCATTCTTCTGAAATTCTCTCAAACTTTTGTCAAACGTGGCGTAAGTGACCGTTTTTAATGGCCGTATACGATCTGCCTACCCCGCAAAGGATATAGGCGTGATTTGTGTATGTATGATTCCAGTTACCTTCATCCAATACCAAGTGGTAACATAAGTGACGCCCCAGGCTGGAAATATGAGGTCTTTCACCGCAGCTATATTGCTGGGCGAGTTGGTACACCAGATCGCCACCAGACAATTTGGTTCCAGGTGATCCTTCACCGGGATAGAAGCTATTTCCTCATTATACATCATTTTGTAACTAAAAGAAATAAATGTAAGAAATTAAAAAAATATACAGGGTGTAAAAATATTAACTGCAAATATTTTAAGGGGTGAACCAGCCCATGAAACTGAACAACTTTTCTCAAGAAACATAGGTCGAAATATGAGAAAATTATTTGGACCTCCCATACAAAATTACCGACCAGCCCAGTCAATTTGTATAGGAGGTCCAAATCATTAACTCGTGTTTCGATCTCTGTTTCTTGAGGAAATTTGTTCAGGCTGATTCACTCCTTAAAATATTTGCACCTAATATTTTGAATGTGCCAGCTAGGACCACCCACGGGTTAATAAAAAAAAAAAAATTGTTTTATAAGTATAAATAAATGAAGAAGGTACCTGAGTTGTTCATTAGCATTCTTGAGTCTTCTGATAAACTTGTTCCACCATGGAGGATCTGCTATCAATATATCAAATTTGATTCCACTGTCCAATTTCAGGCATTGTTCCTTCACACAACCACAGAAGAACCTGAAATATTACACATACATACACAAATCACGCCTTTATCCATCGCGGGGTAGGCAGTAACGATCTTAAAATTATGATCGTTGTCGCCACGTCGGACAAGTTGACGGCCCTTTCACGGTCCAAAGTAGGTTGAATCATGAAAAAATGAAATGTATAACCACACACAGGTGCCACCAACCTTCTAAGTAAATTTTTATGGGAGGTATTTTTTTTTCCCTTTTTTTCTTGGGGAAAGTTGTTCAGTTTCATGGACTAGATAGTTCACCTGCATTAGAGCAGTTGATTTTTTACATCTTGTAATTAACAGAACTCTATAGATTCATTATAAGAGCCAGTTATTGGTGTGACTTAAAGATTAGAAGTTCATTTTTTGTATTCGATTTTAGCATCACAATAAGTTTGGGAATAGTTTGGTCACCTGATAACAAAATCTTGAAAGTTCTCACCTACTTTTCTGCGGAATAAGAAAGTAGTCACCCTGAATATTAGCTTTTAATGGTGTTTCAGAGTTATTACCTCCACTCATTCCTGCGTGATCAAATGAGGTCGTTTCAAACAGACGCTTCGACATATCTCGCACAGAACTTTTATCTGTTAAATTATATTTATTAAGGACTTGTGCCTTTATTTCTTCAGTAATTTCTTTTGAAGAGTTCTCATACATCTGCTTGATTTCTATAACCTGTAATACATATTGTAATTTAATCATAGGGAGAATTTTCTATGTATTTTACAAGCTTTTCTATAACTACATAGCAAAGGTACTTGCTGTCTGTCCCTAAAACATCTATGTATATATGCTTAGAACTTTAAAACTACACAACATATTTTAATGCAAATCTTATAATAGACAGAGTGAGTCAAGAGGAGGGTTTATTTATAATGTATAACTAGTGGGCGCCCATGACTCCACCCGTGTAGAAGTCCGCTTTAACCGCGTAGCATCCCACAGGAACACTTTTTCGGGATAACAACTGTCCTAAGTGTCAATCCATGTTACCATCTATCTGTGTGCTAAATTTCATGAAAATCAGTTCAGTAGTTTTAGCGTGAAGGAGTAACAAACACAAACAAACATACAAACTTTCACATTTATAATATTAAATATTAGAAGGACATGCCGGGAAAATGTTTTATTATCACGGGAAAACTATTAGAAGTGGGTGCAACCGCCAACAGCTGAGTGGAATAATAATAAATTTATTTGCCAGAATACAGTAAGGAATTAAAGATGTTACAGTATACATAATGTCCGTGTACTCTACCTGCATGCAGTACATACATACATACATATATGACACCTTTATCCCTTGCGGGGTAGGCAGACCGTTAACGGCCGTAAGAATATGGTCGCTATCGCCACATCTGACATTTTTGAGGATTGTTTTCCAAGGTTGTTCCAGAAAACATGTGTATCACTATAGTGACAGGTTGTCAGCCTGTCGCCTAAAAATTGTAATACACAAACACCCTCGAGTTCCTTAGTCGCCTCTTACGACACCCGCGGGAAGGATGTGGGGTGATGCTATTCTAAGCCGGCATCACACGGCAACTGCATGCATGCTACTGCATGCAGTAGGTGCGCAAATTTTAAATTATAAATTAAAATACATGTATTCATAAAATAAAAATGACCAATAATACTTTAGTTTTTTTACCTCGTCCAGTATGTTATCACCGTCATGTTTTCTCTTTCTATTTTTGATATTCTTATCAGATTTTATACAAAACAGCCTGGGATTAAGTTGAAAAGTTTCAGTAAGAGTTTCAGATATTTGGACGGTTTTGTATAGGTTATTTACATATTCGGCGTGATCAATGAAGGTGAGATCTTTTGATTTAAACACCACAGTCATGACTATTAAATTGATAAATTGCTTTCCTATAAAAACGAACGTGTTGTATTATATCCGAATAGCACCAGAAAATCAAGCAATTCAAATTCAAAACAAAGTAAGATGACGTTTCGCTTGCTTTACACCTTTTAAAACTGAGCCGTTTAACAAAAATGAGACAACGCGCTATAACTGTTTTGTTGATTGAGTTGAGATGTTTGAGAGTTGAATACTCTAACTTCTTTGTTGGTCTTAAAAAAAAGCGCACCGAACTAGTGCGTTTATTTTGCACACAAAAAGGCTTCATCACAATATATAAGAAAGAAAAAGATAAATATTTGGTATTGCTTTATCTCTGTCTATCATGGCTTATTTCACAAAAGAGATGGTGTCAACCCGTCAGCTGTTTGGCTGTCAGTCAAACCGTTCTCGGTCGTCCTTGTGAGCGCCGTTTGTTTTATTTGTGAATTTTGAATTAAAATTAATGTTCGGAGTGCTTTAATTTTTACCTAAACATACCTAAGGCTTCCATGTATAATATGGCTCATGTGAATCACGTCCAACTGTACCCAGTACCTTTAAGAACGAAAGAATAGGATATTTTGTGATTCTCATTTTTTTATAACTAATTAACAAGTTTACATAAAGCTATTCATAAAAACGAGTTCTCCTGGTGAGATGATACATCGCATCGGACTGCTACATACTAAGTGTGATGGCTGTTTCTAAAGGTGAGATAATTCTCATAAGAAGTTCGTCCTTCGTAAAAACATATTCATCTAATTTCTCTAACTCCGGCCGTAGTTCATAGAATATCGTAAAAAAAGTAAGTAAGGTAAGGGTGTCTGGTAGAGATAGCTACCTAGCTATTAAACCGCCAACATTGTACCCCTTGTTATGTTTATGTTATGTCTATTTATGTAGGTATAATAAAGTATATCCTATGTTATATTAAGTATTCTTATAGCCTTTCCGGTCGGTACAACATAATAGAATTATCATAAATAAATAAACACTACATACATATTTTATTTCTTTATTCAATATTTTTAAATAGCAGTTCTTTTCCAATTCTAAAACAATTTAATGAATGACTCTAAATACTTTGAAATGGGTCCTAAAACAGTTAATATTTAATATAACATTGAATAATTAAAACAGAATGCTGCTTCCTTAATAAATTTTTGCCTCAATCCTAAGGCCGGCTGGTATAAATAGCTACCTAGCAGTAAGACTGTCTATGTGTCAGTCTATGTTTTCTTTTGGTTTGTTTATTTCTTGTTTTGTATGCAACAAAGTCTATTCATGTTGTTGTTTATATTCAGGTACCTACTATTTTTAAGATGGCTAGTTTGGTTTTCAAGTAATTTTAGCATTTTATTCATACAAGGACAACCCAGTGTCCCATACAAAAAGAAGGAAATTCATACTTGGCTTTTTCTTCCTTCAGGAAAATATTAACTTCATAAAGCTCAATTTTTTTTTTTAACTTTTACTCATTTCTATTTAATTAAAATACATAATGAAATTGTAAAAATCACACATGCATATTATATGAGTTCTTAACTAAGGCAATATTTTGAGAAAAAAATGCAAACAAAGTTATCTTGAGTAGTCACTGTTTGTGTTTGACTGTTTGTTTTGTAATGATAAGAATAGGTATTATTGTTAGGATTGTTATTTTAACAATGTAGTCTTACTACCTACCATGTCTACAATGTTGGTTGTACTTCTGATTTGCTGTGGACTGAAAAAACATAGAAATCTTTAGAATCTTTGAATACTCCGTATATACAGGGTGTAAGGGACGGTGAAACGAAAACTTTACAGGCGTGCTCAAACCATGGAACTGAACAACTTTTTATATGTTGGGAAACGAAAAAAACTTTTCGGCCTTCCATACAAAATTTCCGATCAGTTTTCGTTACCCTTACACCCTGTATATTTCGGTATCACAATTTAACATATTAAGAACTTAAATTCCTAAAAGGTTCAAAAACAGTTTTTTTTTTTCAAATTCTTTCAATTCCTAAAAGGTTCAAAAACAGTTTTTTTTATTGAATTAAATTCATTGCCCTTCAATTCAATTTACATACAATAACAGCATAATCGAAAGGAGAACTCGCGCCGTTCTTACGATGCATCTGTAGGGCAGTGTTTGAAGTCGCGTGATAGTCGATACTGTACACGGTCTCATTGACAGCTATTAAAGTTGCACAGCGTGGAGACCGAGGGATATTGATCAGGGGTAGTTTCGCCTGTGTGCGCAAACTTACCCGTACGCGAGAGGGGTGCGCGCGCCCGCCGGCTCGCCCCGAGCCCCGCGCCGCGTGCCCCACGGCCGCAACGGCAAACGAGCAAGCACCGTCGCCGCAGCTTACGCCCTTACGAGTGTGTACATGGCGTCTCGCCGCCATCAGCCATGTGATCGCGACCGCGGCCGGAAAACCCCTAAGCTCGCCGAAATCATAAACACGCTAAAATCGGAAACAAACAGCCTTTTACTAGCCGCTCTGTGCCTTTCTCCGGCTATCGAATCGCGAATGGCACGGTGAAAACTTCCCTTCAGAGATCGCGACAGTCGACATAAAAATCAATAAATCTCCTTGTGGTATTTGGATATTGCATTTCTAAGTGCCCGTGACCACCCGTGCCTCGGTTTCAGTGCAACTGGCTGAAGTACCCGATGTTTAACCATAAGTTACCGACCGACCTTCCAATGCAAACCCTCCGTAAGAAAACCAGCCCTTGCAAGTGTGAGTTTTGAAAAGCTTTTTCAGTTCAGAACTCTTTATTTCTCTATCTTACTATAACTGTAATGAAGTGTAGTATAGCGCTAAGTGTACATTTGACTACTTTGTCGCTAGCCTTGTTATATTTTGCTATTACCTACTTTGCATGGATCGGCTATGACATTCACCCGTACCACTAAAGGTGATTGAACACCAGCTGCGTGATGCGGCAATATTGTAATTTATAACATGCAAACCGGCGCTCATTTTTCAAATTTACGAAAAATTATTGATTCTACCAAAATATTTGAAATAACAAGGTAGGCAATGCGGCAAAAAGATCTCTAAACAGCACTTCTTATCTATCATGAACTAAATTCATTCCTATTAATTCGTAAGTCAACAACATGTTGTTCTGGTGTTCGGTTATCTTCATCTGTTAAGCTAGCACCTTTGCTATCATTCACATACGAGTAGGCACGCAGCAGGGAGTAAATAGTCCACTAAAAAGAGCACTACAAACAATGTAAAAATAAACAACTGCAAATATTTAAAAGGGTCAACCAGGCCATTGAACTGAAGAACTTTCCCCACGGGAAGTAGGTCAAAATATGAAAAATGTTTTAGACCTTATTCATAATGTTGCCGCCGACCGAGTCAATTTGTAAGGGGGGTCCAAAAATATTGTAAACTTTTATAAGGCCGTATATCTACAGTGGTTTAATGAAGCTGTACAATATAACATAGTGACAAGCGGAGGCACGTGAAAAGTCGCCTATTATAAGTTGGAAACTATCTCGTATCGCCAATTGTTGAGACATTTTGCTCTACAACGTGATCTTTGGGTTTTAACCGAATCATCAAAGTCACAAAACATTTGTACCAGATTTAAGATGAATTCAACTGCACTTCTAAGACTGCACTTGACTATGGTAAAACCGGCGAATATAACTGATAAGCGATGAAATATCAGCTTTTCTTTTTCAGATGCAACTAAGTTTAGCCTAAACTAAAAAGAATAAGGCTGAATTGTTTTCTACCAAAACACGATTCTTGCATTTGTCACTCATGTCATGGATCATGATTCTCTACAAAGTAAATTAAGACTTGTCGAGTAGGTATTGACTGTTTTTTTTTGCGAACTAGTTCAACTCGCAGGTAGTAGACGCCATAGATGTACTTTCTGTTACGAAATCTACCCAAAGAATAAAGGCGTGATGTATGCTTATACCTACATATTTAAAGTACCATTCTCCTTGCTGCGTGCCCCTTAAAGGCAGTCCATATCATAACAAGAGCCTGGTGTTTTGGACAGAGGGTGAGGTACTGCTGGTCCGGCGGCGTCGCGTCAGAAGAACAGGCCTGTTCTTTAAGCTATTTGTCTTATAAGCAGGAACCATGCAGGTCTGCCATTTCCAGCACCTTCTGCGTCAATTCGGTAAGTAAACACATATGCCTGGGTGTTGCCGTGTCTCATGCTTTGTTTGTGTAACTTTGTGGAATGCACAGGAACTATTGTGTTGACTATAAATCATTTAACAAGCTAATCAGATCTTCGAAAAAAAAGTTGGAAAGCAAAAATAACATAAGACATAATATCATAGTATCCGTACTTAAAAAAATTTTTTGAACCTATGAATGTTAAGGTTTACTCGTCAAATGCCTTCTCTACGCAGACGACCAAGTCATACTTGCGTCGTCAGCTGAGGAGTTGCAGGAGATGGTAAATATTATGAATGAAGCTTTGAAAAAGAAAGGAATGAAAGTGAACGTAAGTAAGACGAAAGCTATGGTATTTGAGAAAGATGATATTATGACAGAGTGTAATATTATGATAGAAGGGGAAAAAGTGGAACAAGTGAAAGAGTTTGTATATCTTGGATCAATGTTTACGGCAGATGGGAAGTGTGACAGTGATATTGAAAGAAGAGTGAATGCCGGCAACATGGTGAATGGTGCGTTGCACACCTTTATGAACAGTCAGAAGGTGTCTAACAAGGCTCGTCTGGCTGTGCATAGAGGAGTGTTAGTACCAACACTTATGTACGGCAGTGAAAGTTGGGTATGGCAAAAGAAGAATGAAAGTAGAATAAATGCAGTAGAGATGAGATCATTAAGGAGCATGATTGGCGTGCAATTGAATGATAGAATACGAAATAGTGTAATTAGAGAACGTTGTGGCGTAAAAGAAGATATAGTGACAAGGATTGAAAAGGGAATGCTAAAGTGGTTTGGTCATGTTGAGAGAATGAATGAAAGGAGATTGACGAAAGAGATATATAAGGCGAGTGTTAGAGGAAATGTTGGAAGGGGAAGGCCGCGAAGAACCTACCTGAATCAAATCGGGGACGTTTTAAAGAAAGGTCAGGTCAGAAGTACCCTAAACCGACGAGCGTGCATGAAAAGACTGATGAATGTAGAAGAAGCGAAAGAAGTATGCCAGGATCGTAGCAAGTGGAAGGAAATAGTCTCTGCCTACCCCAACGGGAAAGAGGCGTGATTTATGTATGTATGAATGTTACCTAGGTATCTCCCGAACATATATTTCTACACAAATAAGATGCTAAGCTGAATCGACTCAAATATACTTCCTAAACTATAGTATATTGTACCAAACGTAATGTTCTCAACACCTAAGTTTTGATCGGGGTTTTAAATTGGGAAAAATGATGATTAAGCTTTAGATATGACCGAAGCTTCTATCATCATCTCCCTAAGCCAACATCCATCCACCGCATGGCCTATAAAATATAGGATGATGTCTCTGACGTTTGTGACCTTGGAGCAAATGCTAAGACTTAAGGTCCATGTTCCTAGTAAGGAAAGGTAACGTAACCATTAAAGTAAAAGGTAGCTAACCATTTTACAGACTAAAGGCTATGCCTTTTCTCCGCCCTTCAGTTTGACGACGTTACAGTCCACTGCGGGACCTCGTCGATTGGGGGTCATTGCGATACTTACCACGCTTAGCAGGCGAATTCGCGAAGGCAGTGCAAGATGGTGTAGATGTTCACAGGGAATACTGCTTGCTGCCCGTACCCTGGATCCCTTAGTCGCCTTTTACGACATGCACAGGAAAAAATGGGATGATTCTGATGCTGTTCGGTATCACACGGCCAAACAGATCTGTTTTAACTCCCTTTTATCTTCAACGTCTTGAAACCAAGCACTGTTTGTCCGTCAGCCGTGGTCGGTGGTCTACATAATCGGTCAAGTGTAACCAAAACCTTTCCTTTTTTCTCAAAGCGGCTCAATCAGATATGGCCCACGCAAAGCCTTGAGAATTCACCGTTGTTGTTTGAGCTCATACAGTTAAATATTTATGTAAAAAGTCAACATGATACTTCTTTGCAGATATTTTGTAGTTAGATAGAATATTATGTAGACGCAACTAGTTTTTTAGGCTGTTAAAATCTGGTAGAGCATTCGATCCCTGCATCAATTCGCCTCTACTAAGAATGTTTCAAATTCTTTCTTTTAAAGTACGTATCTCAGGTAGTAGTAATGCTTTTGCTTTAACTTCAGCAGGTTAAAAATAATAATTTTCATGTCGTTGACGCTCTGCCTACACCACAAGTGTGATTTTGCGATTCGCAGTCAAAGAGCTAACGCAAAACTTCTATCAAACAAAATCGATATTTTTGGGTTATTATATGCATCTATTTCCCACTTTCCGGTTTGTTAACGAAGAAGTAATGATATAGGTAACCCAATTTTTATAACTGGGCCTATATCAAAATATCTCTATGTTGGCAGTGTTTTTCATTTATGTTATGACCGCTCCATACGCACAGTTGTAAGAGTCGAATTATACACACACAATGATCTAGAAAACATAGGGAACAGAATATTCAGTATTTCCTCACTAGCCACTACGTTTTGAGCGTGTCCTGAACTTCCTCACCGAAATTATTATCTTACTCTTTTAATTCCTTTATACTGAGAATTACCATAACAATCAATTGATGAACCGTACTTTGGAATGTAGTGCGCGGAACTAGTGCACACTATACAGTACTGATAGCTGCACTATAGTTCTGTAATCGTTGATTGAAACTACGTACACAAACCTATTTGTTAGTCCTCGTCATCGGTCAACAGTTGGACGGCTGTTTATTAAGTCTGTGTTTGCTTCCGGCTCATACAACGTTGGACAGCTCTGAAAATAAATAACCTGATATTTTTCGGACCTAGAAGTTGTGATTTTCGAATCTATTAACCAGGGAAAGAGGCAGACTCATGCCCCAACGATCCGACCCGAGATTCTAAATTTAAAAACAGGAAATTCAATTTAACCGGCAATGATGCACCGTAAACAGGGACCGAAATAGGACTCGCGCTCACTCTTATTTTGCACGCCATTGCTGTACTGTGTTCTGTGAAAAAATACGCAAAACTACTCCAAAATGTCACTTAAAAAGAACCTCTTACACAAAGGTCAGTGCTACTCTCCGTTTTCGTATTTTCGCACTGTGTTTTTATAAAGTGTTTTGCTTTTAGATCGCTTGTTTACCTTGATTGTGTTAATGTAGCGTCGATTAGTTTACGACTTCTGTTATGATGGTACCTAACAACTAACTTAATAAACATTTATTGGTTCATTAAAAATCTTTTCACGGCAAGTTGTAAAAAATAAAATCTTAATATCCGCTCGATTTCCCGCGCTGTCAAGACAACTTTTTTCTTTTTAAAAAGTATTGTTTTGACCATGGCTTCTGGTTGGTGCAGACAAGAACGAGCCAGGCCGGTTTCTGGGCGAGGGTGTTGCGTTTCGCGCCAAGCTGATCGGGGTGCTGGAAGTGCCCGAAGCCCGCGGAGACAGGATGTGCCAGGAGGCCCTGGCAGACCTCAAGATGGCGATCCGGGCGGCTGGCGAACACAAGCAGAGGATTCAAGTGCACGTCGCTATTGACGGGCTGAGGTTGCGGGATGATAAAACTGGCGTGAGTATCACTACATTGGTCTCGATCCTGGATTACCGTCTTAATATCTCTTAGTAGAGCCTCACTAAAAACACTGCTACTATCAATTTAATAGGTTTAGAAAAGGATGACTGCCACTTAAGTTATGTATGTTTTTACGCGATATCCCATATCTAAAGACTAATAGAGGATACCCAATAGGGGGAGACCGTGTCCAGACTCGCCTGTTTCTAACTCTGCCTGCGGTGGTAAAAAAAAGATCAGGTCAACTTTTGTTTGGATGCTCGTCCTGTTTTTCATCAGTCATGCATCACACTTCCAGGCCTCGCATCAAAGCCAAAGTTATATAATTATAAAATTTAACTATTGCTTAACATTTAAGCATAGTTCTGGGGTTATTGAAAGCTAAAGGTGGGCTTCAAAAGAAATCTTCTGAGTCTCTTTCGATCTAAATTCTTCATCTTCGGTAAGCAGTGTAAAAATGGTTTATACCCCAGTAAAATCTTTGGGTAAAATAGATAAGGGTAGAATTTTTTTCAATTTTATATAAGCTTCCCTGTTTTGTGCAACAATTAATGTTGCTATTCTTCAGATAAATTGACGATATTATACATTGCATTCATTTGTTTTGTGACGCAAGACACATTGCTACCCCAATTTACCCCATATATGTATGGACATTCTCCTTTTGCAAGTTTTCCAAAAACTCTACTATTAGCTGAAGATATTGACTTTTAATATCAACTTTATGTTAATCCGAACGAAAAACACCCCCACATCTCTCTGTTGATCAAATAACAACCACTTCGAGATTGTTCGCTTGTACGCTTCCAGAACTAATCCTCTTTAGAATACGTATCTTGGCTTTTATTCGGGGATTCGATTTCCGCGAAACGTAAGTCGACACGTGATCTATGAGGATCAAGAAGGTAATTTAATTTTCAACAATGTTTCTCATCGAGAGGTCTCGAAATTTCCGGGAAAGGCCTTAGTTGAAATGGGGAAAAAAGTATCTATAGAAGGACGCGAAATTTAAAAATCTATGTTTGTGATTTTAATGGACAGTGTAATATTATTATTTTAAATGAAAATAAGACAGAAATAAAAAAATCAAGCTTCAGCCGGGGATTCCACCCGGGACACATGGAATGCCGTCCCTCTGCTCTGCCACTGAGCCACTCCGCCCTCGATTGACCATTGCCAAATTTTCAATCTCTTGATGCTCGTCTCAAAGCGACGGTTTAGCGACATTTACTAGAAGCTTTTTACAACTTAACACCTTGGGGGTCGTCCGTCATCTTAAAAATCAAATATCACCAAGAGGGAGGGGAATTAAAAAATCCCAAAAAAATCACGTGATTTCTGAACGGTTCCTAGGTATATCATAATTTATTTAAGGGCATTGCCCTTGCCGGTGGAGTATCCGGCAGCTTTCTCTGTCTTTCGCCTTCTCTTTGACTTCTCTGTACGACGACGTGGCCATTGTTTTCTCCTTTATCTGATCCAAATAACTCCTTCTTGATTTTCCCCTACCTCTTCTTCCTTCAATAGGTATTTTTAAGTTTTCAGATATAAATTGAATTCCTCCCCAGGATTCTCTGTACCACCACCCAGTGCACAAGATCTCATTCATCGCGCAGGATATGACTGACTCCAGGGCATTCGGGTACATATTCGGCTCCCCAGACACGGGGCATCGCTTCTTCGGCATCAAGACAGACAAGGCAGCTAGTCAAGTGAGTGAACTATCCTATAGTCAGCCAGTAGATCCTTTTAAATGAGACTCCAGGGCATTTGGGTACATATTCGGCTCCCCAGATACGGGGCATCGCTTCTTCGGCATCAAGACAGACAAGGCAGCTAGTCAAGTGAGTGAACTATCCTATAGTCAGCCAGTAGATCCTTTTAAATGACAGGGTGCAGGGCATTTGGGTACATATTCGGCTCCCCAGATACAGGGCATCGGTTTTTCGGCATCAAGACAGACAAGGCTGCTAGTCAAGTAAGTTAATAGTCCAATACCTACCTTTAAAACACTTCCCGTATTAAATAATTATACAACTTTAGAAAAGCCAATGCCACTCGTTATTGGCCAAGTCTTGCATAATTTCGCTAATAATTATCGTGCTGCGGTAGCCCAGATGGATGAGGCGTCGCCAGTAATAATGGCAAAAGTTCCAGGTTCAAATCCTGCCGGCGGTAGTACGGAAAATTTTACTATTTTAATAAATCTAATAAATTTTTATGATCCCTGTGACGTTTGTGATCTTGGAGCAAATCCTATGACATAAGGTCCACTTTCCTAGTTTGTTTAAAGGTAAACGGACCTTATGTCATATTATTTGCTCCAAGGCCACAAACATCACAGGGATAATCCTATATAGATAGAGTGATTCATGAGGAAAGTTTATATGTATAATATTTGCCGGAAAAATGAAAAATGAGTTACAGCGGGCGGAGCCGCTAGTCTCTTATAAAAATACGACTATGGAAGCCTACCCCACCAGGAATCTTCTTTCTTTTCGTGTGGGACACCGAGTCATCCAACGACCCAATGAAGCCGCGGATATAGGCGTGTTTGTGTATGTATGAAAGCCAGATGCAGATGGATCTTTCAAACTAGTTTGTTCAGAACTCAGACCCTTATTTGTTATATTTAAGGGCGAAACCTTTTAATTTCCTTCGTACATTTACCCCTTGCTATAGTGTCGGATACCCCATAGGGTTACGCTAACACCAAGTCTGGTTTTGATGAGAAAATCGATTGTTTTCCGAGTGTAAAAACGCATTAAGGCTATTTTAATATCCTGTTGTAGGTAACTCTATTCTTAGCTAGAGGTCCTACTACTACTACTTCTATAGACATAACATAACAGTGTACTGTTGGACATGGGCCTCCCCCAATAGGTGGGTATTGCCATACTCACCACGCTTGGCAGGCGGATTAGCGAGTGCAGTGCAAGATATTGTAGATATTCACAAGGAACGCTGTAGCCCGTTCCCTGCATTCATCCCTTAGTCGCCTTTTACGACACCTACGGGCGAAAATGGGGAAGGTAATGCTATTCTAAGCCGGCATCACACGGCAATGCCTACCTAGACCTACACAGTTACCTATATGTATTTACTTTTTCTGCATACATAGCCCCTAAACCTATAAGAGTATGAGGCGTTAAGGGGCTGACACGAGCTAAAAACCGGTCCCTTTCTGACAAATATCAAACTGCGCGCGTGCGAACGGGACGGAATCTTGCCGATTCAATGATATTTTCGTATTTTCGATGATAACTCGGTCAAAAATAAGTAATTTGAAAATCAAAATCAATATGTCGATAGAGTATTGTAAGGCGCTCATTCTGATAATAAACACTTAATTATTGCGTGGGTTTTGTTCATACAGTGTGCGATATAATAGATTTTTAGAGATAACTTTACGATGTTTTTCTATCAAGCTAAATTACTAATATCATGTTTTGGAAACAATAACACTACAGCAAATATCCTGAAGATTATTACCTTTTTTTTTCGTCAGTTTTTCTGCATTTTATCTAGGGTAGAAATCACTTATAAAAGTAGCTTTTAGCTCTACTCAGCCCCTTAATGAACAGCTAAAAATGTTTCAATGGGTAAATCAAAATAGAAACAGTTGTTCCGTTTCCTAGCCTAATCACACCTGCAAAGTTTTTGATATACCTACCTTCTCTCAAGTAGTATGATCGCAACCCCATTTCTTTCTCGCGGGTGTCGTAATAGGAGACTTAGGGACTCTAAGGTTTCGTCTGGCTGACAAACTGTCGCTTGGCACGACGACCTTCAAAAGTTTGTTAGACGTGCAGAAAACCGCAGTATTTTTACAGCCGTCTCAGTCTACCCTGCTAGGAATAAAAGCGTGATGTGTGTATGGTATGTGTATGTATGTAAACATAGTAGGAAGTTCTCTTATTAGGGGCCTGCGTATACGATCAATTAAAATATAACGCGCGATTGAATAAATGAGGGTCGTAAGTGGATGCTAGCAATCAAATTAAAGGGTTTTGAGAAGTCTTAAATACCATGCAGTATTTTTTTTTTTCATCATCATCATCATCATCATCAGCCCACATCCATCCACTGCAGGGTATAGGCCTCTTCCCTATGGCGCCACTCCTCACGGACCTGTGCCAATCTCATCCATTGAGAGCCGGTCGATTTGACGATGTCATCGCACCAACGGGCTGATGGTCTACTACCCATGAACCCTAGTGTCTAAATTTTTCAACCGCCTTCTACAAGTAGCAGACTTCTGACATGGTTGTGTAACGACCGCCGCTTGCCAAGCGTGGTGTGTACGGCAGATACCCTCCAATCGAGGGAGGCAGTGGGTGGACTCAGTGAGCTTTTAGAGATTTGGTGCCCCTGGCGACGCACGTTTCGGCGCCCCTTGGTTAGTGACGTATTCAGAAGTCTGGCGCTTTGGGGCAAAAAGTTTACCGCTCAAAGTTTTATGGTGATAGCATTAGGTAACTCAAAGAGGCACCATGCCAACTCACAACGTATTGCAAGCGTATCGCGCTCGACTTTTCGCGACGAAATCGATGTAGTGCAAGAAACTACGCCACATAGACTGTTTTAACTGTTCTTCTCTTTTCGTGTGGGACACCGAGCCGTCCAACGACCCGATGAACCCGAGTGGCAGAATTTTTCAACCGCCTTCTACAAGTAGCAGGCTTGTGATATGGTTGTGTAACGACCGCCGTCTAAGTGATCATAGACAGCAACCGGGACCTACGGCTTAACGTGTCATTCGAAACACGGAACCATCTTACTTACTAACAATCGGGTGGTTCAGCCCGCAATGTCCTTACCAGACTGGGAACAAATTCACAAAGTGATAAATATCAACTTTGTGAGTGACCCACTGAGAATCGAACCGGGAACCTTCTGCGTCAAAGGCAGTCGCACTACCACTCCGCCACATCGGTCGTCGTTGTGGCTGTTGAAAAGTTTTTATGTGATGGGGATTCAAGATTTTTTCAAGATTCAATCGTTTACTTCCAAGTAGATTCACAATGAATGCTTTTAGAATGTCATAGAATTAAATTACAATACTGTCACTAAATAAATGAATTAGTCATTGTAAACAATAACAATTTTATGTTCCTAATAGAATCGCGGCACGAGTGGGATAAAAAAATAATAATAATAAAGGCACTGCCTCGGGCCTGGCCAGGCTGACCACACAACATGTAACTTACGTCACCACCATCAATTTATGGACACCACCTAGCCTAGGGACGCGTTCTAACTAGAGAAGCCATGAATATTCGGCAACTATTCGGTATTCGGCCTATTCGGACACTTTTTTGCTATTCGGTATTCGGCCGAATAGTACGTACTATTATATTGTAATAGTACGTTCTAACAGCGTTTTCATCGCTGCTTGCACCGCCAACTGCACTGCGCCTCTAATTCCCTGCGGAGTTGAAAACTTTCTTGGCGTATAAATAGCTGAAAGCACTTACTTACTCTGCAAGCGGCCAGTAGGTCAATTTAATAAATTCTCTTGACACTTCGTTGGATATGTATCCAAGGCTAGAGGCGTGATTCGTGTATCTGTGTAGAATCACGCCTCTACCCTTCACTAGGTAGGCAGAGCGTTAAAGAGCGTAAAAACCGTGCGTCTTTTACATCGTCAAACGTATCTTTCAATGAATAAACTTTATTATGAAATAATTGACATTTTAATTTGTATCCTGTAATAAAAAAGCGAAATTGAAACAACTAACTCAAAATTCAGGAAAATACCTCAAAAAAGCGAGTTTTGAAGTTTTGGTACATTGCATAAAAATATTTAGATTTTTCACATTAATAGGTATAGACTATCAATGAGAACAAAGTTTAGTACATTTTTCAATTTCGTTCAAAAATATAGTTTAAAAAAACGTTTTCATATCGGCATTTTGGCTAAATATCGCGCTTTTTTAATGACTTCTGTATGAAAAACTAGCCATAGTATATACCTTTATTATATTATAGCCCTTTCCTCTAGTGTATGGGCACTTATCCGAAAAAACTATGTGAATCCTCATACGCAATATACACTCCCACTCGCGCACACAGGTTGATCAATTTTGATTGTTTTTTTTTTCTTTACATATTCGTCTCTTATTATTTTTAACAAGGGCTGGGGGTCCCCTGTATTCACAGGGCCCTGGGCTGAAACCCATATCGCCCATACTCGTAGGTAGATCCGCCCCTGTGCCTAAGTAATCTTTTCACGTTATTTCAGGTCAATGGTTTATAGGCTTTGTGTCACGCTCATAAATTATCCGCTTTAGTGTCAGGAGTTCAGAATATGTTGGCAGGTGTAAATCTAAACTATGGTCTGTAAAATATAGAATGATCCCTGTGACGTTTGTGACCTTGGAGCAAATGTTATGACATTTTCCATTTTTCTTTGTTTACTAGGATAATTTATCAGTACAATAAAAAATATACGTATATTAATTAATACTTTTTTAATAAATACTACTGTCTGCTACGACATCGGGACAATCTCACGTTGCACATAAGTTGATGTGAAATATCGTATTGTTTGCAGGTAGTAATAGCAATGAGGGATCTCTTCCAAGTGGTGTTTGAGCTGAAGAAGAAGGAAGTGGAACTGGCGAAGCAGCAGCTGGAGGGGAAAACGGTCACCAGCAGTCTGGTGCGGCATACCACCACCATCTCCGAGCCCAAGACTAAGGTATTACAGAACATAATATTTTGCCGTGTGATGCCGGCTTCGAATAGCATCACCCCATTTCTTCCCCGTGGGTGTCGTAAGAGGCGACTACGGGACTCGAGGATTTCACGTGTACTACAACTTTTAGGCGACAGGCTGACAACCTGTCACTATAGTGATACACAAATTATCTTAACCGGCCCTCAATATTTGTCAGACGTGGCGATAACGACCGTATTTTTGCGATCGTTAACGCTCTGCCTACCCCGAGTGATATATGTATGTATTTATGTATATTTTTCACTTAGTCAGTATTTAAGCTGAAACGATGAGTACCGAAATACTGAAGACAAAAGGTCCAGGTTGTTTCATCTTCATTTCGAATCATCAGGCATGGAAGTGACCATACTACAACCATTTAGGATATAATAGAGTTCAGGTGAATAATATTTTTCACCATTTTAGCGTCGTTGGCCAAGTGGTTTCGACACCGGTTTTACAATCGAGAGACCCGAGTTCGATCCCCGCCATGTACCAATGTGTTTTACTCACGTACATTAACCGACTGCTCTTACGGTGAAGGAAAAACATCGTGGTGAAACCCACATTCAAATAAAATTTGAATTCAGATGATATTTGAAAGTGACTTAACTTAGATTTGGGCCAGGTTAGCCTTCGGGTTGCAGAGGTCAGATGGCAGTCGTTTTGTGTAAAAACTTGGTTCCACGCCTAATCCCCTAATAAGGTAGCCGACCCCGACAGAGAACGGGATAAGGCAAAGAGAATGATGACTGCATCAGTCCTCAAAGATTTGTCAGACGTTGCGGCAGCGATCGTGTTTTTACGATCGCTCTGCCTAACCCGCAAGGGATAAAGGCGTATAAAAACAGATCTGCGAAAAACATCGAACGAAAGTTGTAGTTTATTTATGAGCTAAGAGACTCCAATAAAATATTAGAGCTTAATTTTTATCAAGCCTCTTTCAGAAAAGATAACCTGAGGGTGGTATTTTTTCAGATATCTTCAGGCTTAAAAACTAAAACTATAAGACATTATAACGGGTTTTAACTCACGGTAGGGATATATCGAGCACCCAATATTTCGGCGATGTTGCAATCGCCATGATCACAGGTAAACCCGTTATAATGTTTTATAGTTTTAGTGATAATAACCACGGAACCTTAAAATCAAATCTTCAGGCTTGGTTGGAAATTCGAAACGATTAGAAATTTTCAACGTGTTGCATAACTCTATAGTCTGTAAGTTTAGGTACTTATCTTTTTGTAAACAAACTTTGTACGAAAGTGACACTTCTGAACTGTCAGTTTCATACAAAGTCTGTTTACAAAAAGATAAGTACCTAAACTTACAGACTATAGTGCGGTAGTTATTTCCGAATCGATCGTGATGCCGGCTTAGAATAGCATCACCCCATTTCTTTCCCGTAGGTGTCGTAGAAACCGACTAAGGGACTCGAGGTTTTCATGTGTATTGCAATTTTAGGCGACTGGCTGACAACCTGTCACTATAGTGATACACGACTTATTTGAAACAACCCTCAAATATTGCCAGACGTGGCGATAAAGACCGTAATTTTACGTTCGTTAACGCTCTGCATACCCCGTCGGGGATATAGGCGTGATTTGTGTGTGTGTGTGTGTGTGTGTGTGTGTGTGTGTGTGTGTGTGTGTGTGTGTTTGTGTGTGTGTGTGTGTGTGTGTGCGATCGTGAAAGGTTACATCAACATGTCATCATCATTATGTAGTTATGGGCGGCTGGTAACTCTCAAGAAAATATTTTTGTTGTCTTTTCGTTACTCAAAACAATGAATTACTCGATACAAGTTGATGTTTATCAACATTGGTTCCGTCATTTCATGCATGGTTTTATACCAGCATTCTACGTTGTTAGGCGATACAGTATTTTATTCTCTTTCTCTCTTTCTTCGTTTGGGACACCGTGTCGTGCAAAAAAACACACACAATTATGGCTAAAGCGCACTCTTGAGATAAAAGGTCTGTAGTTTAATTGACAATCGAGGTGTCCCGTAAATAGGTACTAGATCAAAAAATTGTTTGGTTTATAGTCTGTAAGTTTAGGTACTTATCTTTTTGTAAACACACTTTGTATGAAAGTGACACTTCAGAACTGTCAGTTTAATACAAAGTTTGTTTACAAAAAGATAAGTACCTAAACTTACAGATTATAGTATCGTGTAACACGCCTGCAATGTTTACGTTACACCGTCTCTTACACCCTGTATATTTTTTATATTATAATTAATAAAATTAATAAATCATCTGAAAGGGCCCTCAATACTTGTCAGACGTGGCGATACCGACCGAAATTTTACGATAGTTAAAACCTACCCCGGAAGGGATAAAGGCGTGATTTGTGTATGTATGTGTATGTAATAAATAATTAAATTCCTGTGCCAAACCAACACCCCGTAGCAGAACATCTAAGACAGGGCTCATTGGGTCGTTGAACGACTCGGGGCCACACACGAAAAAAAAACAGTATTCATCATACCGTGTTATGCCGGCTTAGAATAGCATCACCCCACATCCTTCCCGCGGGTGTCGTAAGAGGCGACTAAGGGACTCAAGAGTATGGGTGTATTAAAATTTTAAGCGACAGGCTGATAACCTGTCACTATAGTGATACACATGTTTTCTGAAACAACACTGGAAAACAATCCTCAAAAATGTCAGACGTGGCGATAGCGGGCGTATTCTTACGGCCGTTAACGCTCTGCCTACCCCGCGAGCGATAAAGGCGTGATTATGTATGTATGTGTGAATTTATTCCCAGTCTGGTTAAGACATTCCGGGCTGAACCACCTGATTGTCCGTAAGAAAAATGTTCCGTGTTTCGGATGGCACGTTAAGCCGTAGGTCTGGGTTGCTGTCCATGATCACTTAGACGGCGGTCGTTACACAACTATGTCAAAAGCCTGCTACTTGAAGAATGCGTTTGAAAAATTCTGACACTAGGGCTCATTGGGTCGTTGGACGACACGAAAAACCAGTGATATTCATGATCGTTGCAGACGTTAGCATCAGTAGGGGAGTCCAGCTGTTCGAGCTCGAAGGCGGAGGCGGAGGGCGGAGTCGCCGAGCTGGTGGACCTGGAGCAGGAGTTGTGCTGCCTCCGGCGCGGCCTCACGCAGGTGGAGGGCCTTACGCCCTCCGGCGACCCCTTCGGGGACTCCTTCATAGCGCCGCCGCACTCCTCGGTCAGTAGTTACTTTCTGGGCCCCAAGTCTGCTATTTTCATTGTGACGCCATGGAAACTCAACTTGCGATTTTCTATACTTCAAACTGTTAGCAGACTACGAAACTACCAAAATCATCCAACTTAGATCCAATCAACATCAACTGAAACGATTTTGATTTAGCAGACTTAGGGCCCTGTTCATATCATTTTACTTTGAATATTACCTATACGAATCACAAATTTAAAATGAAATACATTTAAATGAAAATAAGAAATTCAAAAATTTACAAGCGTCGACCGGGAAACTAATCCGCACCTCGCACATTTGCCGGAATCAACCGATTCGGTTCGGACAAATGTACGAGGTTTCATAGGATTTCATATAAAAAAAACTGAAATTCGGTTCGTTCGATGCGGATAAGTTTTCGTTCACCTTGAAACAGCAATACGCACAGTGCTAATCTCAATTCTCTCTCTTACTCTTCTCTTATTCCGTGGACAGAAGGGGCTGCTCCCCCCTCCACCGTCCGGGGCGTCATCTCGCGGCCGCAACACGCCATCTTCCCGCGTCTTCTCCCCGAGCAAGCCCACGCTCCCGTTCGACTTGAGCGCAGTCGCCGCGGACTTCGAGCCCCAGGCGTCTCACCCCGCCCCATCCGCCCCACCCGCCCCACCTGCCCCACCCGCCTCGCTGGTGGACAACAGCCTGAATGAACCGACGGTGAGTTTCCTGTGGGAACTGTTGGGGTAGAAAGATTCGTCACTTTTGAGATATTCGTTTCTATTTAAAAGGAAAATAACGCAACTTTATTTTTCTAAGAAAAACACGCTCAAATTTTCTTCTCGTAATAAAAAAAATATAGGATGTAAAAAATTGAACTGCAAATATTTTAAGGTCTGAACCAGTTCATGAAACTGAAGTACTTTCCCCAAGATTTCTTCATATTCCGACCTATGTTTCTTAGAGAAAGTTGTTCAGTTTCATAGATTAATTCACCCCTTTAAATATTTGCAGCTATTTTTTTTACAATAAAAATAGAGCATGCCCTTAGTAGGCCTTAATGTAACAACAAAAAAAGAACTATCGCTTTAAATGCAAGATTCGGGAAGAGAGCAGGGGAATACGTTTGTATGCAAATGCCTAGTTAGGGTAAAGTTTTTACGTGTTATCCAAAGTCTTTGGAATAGGTACTTTAAAAGTGACGAATCTATTGTGATACTAGCGCTTTAGAAGTGTCGTATTTGTGGAGTCGTTTGCATGTGTCATTAGCTGCGTACACACCGCCCGAGCAGCCTCAGGTGCGCACCGCCGCGCGGATACGGCGCACGCTCGGGTGAGGCAATATCTTTAGGCTAACTTGCGTGCCACGACAAAATTTTGTCACCGCAGTATGTCTTCTGCGGCTAACTTCACTGTGAATAAGTTACGCATTCTTCCGTAGTGACTACAATATTGTTATATAAGACCTATGTAAACCCATGAAACAATAAACAACTGATTGCATCATACGCATATGAAACGACAAAATATATCGTGGCACGCATGTTAGCCAGGCTGGACGTGTTTGTGACGCGCCTTTGAGCTGCCATATTACTGACGTTGATTGGATCGGTACGCGCGCGCTCGCCCGAGCATGAGCATGCGCTGCCTCGGATGAAAAACGTCCACACCGGCGTGCACCTGAGGCTGCTCTGGCGGTCTGGACGCACCCATTGATGTACCCACCCTTTCCTTTCACGTTATCTTTAATAGATTCACCCATATTCACACGTATTCAAGATTATATTATCTACTTCACCTTATTTTATTGTATTAAGGAGCAACGTCAGCGACACTAGCGCCGTTCAGTGAAGAAAAATTACTGCCTAAATACGCAATAGATTGGGATGTAATGCCGGCTTAGAATATCATCACCGCATTTCTTTCCCGTGGGTATCGTAAAAACCGACTAAGGGACTCAAGAGTTTTGAGGTGTATTGCAATTTTAGGGGACAGGCTGGCAACCTGTCACTATAGTGATATACGACTTATCTGAAACGACCCTTAAACATTTGTCAGACGTGGCGATCACAACCGTAATATTACGGTCGTTAACGCTCTGCCTACCCCACCGGGGATAAAGGTAGGACCTGTGTGTATATACAAGCCACAAATAATTTTTAGAATCAATAAAACCTTGTTGGAACTTTGTGCTTTACATATCTAATCTTTCCCAACATACGTAATAACTTTCCCAATCTATTGCGTATTCAGTCAATATATTTTTTTCACTGTGTGGCGCTAGTGTCGCTGACGCTGCCCTGTCTTCATTTTTCATTATTCATAGTGTTGCGTGACTCTATAAAATTGATTAGAAAATTTAAAATTATTAAGTGTAATAAGTTTTGACATCTAAAAAAGATATAATCAGATAGGTACTTATTTTATGTATTAGTTCTCAACATTCCCTTATCCATTCATTTCGATACATTAATCATAATTTATTTTTACATCCATTGAGTAAGAAAAGGGCCATGTCAAAACTTGTATCTTTTCGGTTCTTTTGTGTTTCCTACGTATCATTTCACTCTAACAAAGTAATTTATGTTTTCACCTCTGTGTGAAATACTATTAAGAAAAAATATATATTGTTTATCAACTTTTATAAGGTAGCCTATTTCTTTTATTTAATCCTTTCAATAATTATCTTGATTATTGATTATTGGGATTACAAATACATTATTTATATTTAACAAGCTAATTTATTGCTCTAACTTTTTATAAGTAAATGACCAATTTCGACCATTTTATTTTCTGTGAGTTCTGTCCATATATTTTAAAACATTCGATTGTTACGCCACTATGCGAAACTTTCAGGCCATCGAATGTTTTAGTTAGAGTAAGTATATGTTTTAGGATGGTTATGTTTTTTGTTCACCAGTTGTAGGCAACGGATGTTGTATCGCACAAACGGCAAGATACGAGACCCTTCCTACTATTATGTAGCATGTACACAATGAGTAATTTGAACCCTTTTATACTACGCCTGTCGCTTAGTAGACCCCTTCCCGCTCAGTTCTGTGTGGCCTGTCAGTGTATGAGATTACCGAGCCGAAGCTAAACGTGTTAACTCGCTTTGAATTGGCACAAGCCTGTTTGCTTTCGCAAAAGTGACGATCAGGCCAGAATGACAACCGTGGTCCCGCCCTGTGTTACAGGTGCAGGCGGGGCCGTCGCCGGCGATAAGTTGCGACGTCTTCACCGAGCTAGACCCCCTCGGCACCGGCCGGAGTAAACCTTACGTTGACAAAAAACTCTTCTTTCAGGAGCTCAAAAATCCGCCTAAGAAAGTGCTCAAAGATCTCGTTCCGACGGCGACGAGCCAGGCGGCGGCCAACAGCCTCCTTAGCGAGCTGCTGGCCGAGAGGGGCGAGCAATACGGGCCCGCGACCACTATGACGTCACTGTCGCGCCACTCGGGCGGCTCCGTGGCCATTGCCAAGCCCGCCGCGTACGTGGCTCCCTCTAACTTCTACTCGGCGGACCCGTTCGCCGAGACCGACCCTTTCGACAACACGGACCCGTTCGTCGACTCTTTCAAGGACGATCCGTTTACGAGCATGGCCGATTATCCTAAGTCGATATTGAGGGTGGAGAGTTTGAATGCGAAGAGTAAATTGGGGCGTGAGCCGTCGCTGGTGGAGAAACTGGAGAAGTTGGAGAATAGTTTGGAAGGTTCCAATACTCACGGCGTGAAGAGTGTGTTCAACGGGCCGCTGCAGGTGTCGCTGCCGCCGGAGCCGGTGCCCAAGTCGCCCAGACTGCACAGACAGGTAAATCAAGCCGTCAAACTGACATCGTAGCACGGATACGCCATCATTGTGATCATCGTTTCAAAACCCATCTCATGAAAACCATTGTGTGTGATCACTGATCATCGTTCCAAAACCCATCACATGAAACCCCTTTTTCATAGCTACTTAAATGTTTTAAACACGAAGTAAAGATAGTTTCTTTATACGTGACCTAGTTTGTGCCAGTGAGCCTGGAAGTAGTTGAGTAAAACACAAAAAAATATGTCTTATAAATAAGTTATTATCCTTCTTTTGTCAATGTAGATACCTACGTTTCCTAATGCTATTTGCACGAATACTTAACATAAGTTGAAAAAATATCCAATACCTAGGCACATAACTAATCTACGTAACCTAGCCATAGTACTAAATACACGTTACTATTCATCTCGATTGTAGGGTTGTGGAATGGCAGGTCAAAAGAACCAATTTTTTAAAACGATTATATAACGGTATTTTGTATGAAAATACGAATGTATGACGTCACACATTGCTATTTTGGATGGCGTCAGAACACTTTTATGTATTTTTTCTGTTTATTAATGAATATTTTGAAAAATTATGAATGTAGTCTGTAGTATTTTTGGACATTGTTTTAAGCATACAACTTCTATATTTAATTAATGAACCAGTCCACAACCAATTCGCTAGATGACTGGGTCATTAATAAAATACAAAATTAGTATGCATAAAACTATTGTCCAAAAATACTACATAATCCATAGTTTTTCGAAACATTCGAAGTTTGAATTAATAAACAGAAATATAATATAAAAGTAAGTGCTTTGACGCCAGCTAAACTACAGAGACATGACGTCACCTCTTTGTATTTTCATGGAAAATATCGTTTTAAAAAGTAGTATGCCGTTTGATGCCGGCTTAGAATAGCATCACCCCACATCCTTTCCGCGAGTGTCGTAAGAGGCGACTAAGGGACTGGAGAGTATTAGTGTATTACAATTTTCAGGCGACAGGCTGACAACCTGTCACTATAGTGATACACATGTTTTCTAACAACCTTGGAAAACAATCCTCAAAAATGACAGACGTGGCGATAGTGACCGTATTCTTACGCTCTGCCTACCCCGCAAGGGATAAAGGCGGGATATATACGTATGTATGTATGTAAAAAGTAGCGTATTTGACCTGCATGTCGTCTTGCCCATAGCCGCATTCGTTCCCATGGTAACCGGGTTCCGTGATCATGTTTCGTACCTAAATGCTCTCTTTAGGCAATCGGCCAAATGCCAGGTTTTATTACCCCGCGACATGCGATAACAATGTAGCGATCTGATTAGTTAGAAAGTGCCTAATTTCAGGCCATGGTAACTTTCCACATAGAAATCTTGCTCGCACAGACTTTAAAAAAAACTAACTTCTCTGGCTTAGTGACCCGAAATGGATCTTGGCCTCCGTAACGAGCTTCCTCCACTGATCCCCTGTCCTGCGCACCTCTACCCAATTATTGACTAGAAGATGGCCCAGGTCAGCTTCCATCATATCATATAATACAGACTTCGATATGCATACAATTTTGTTGTTTTTCACCCTATTTATTCGCTTTCAGCTTGTTTTGTCATAAAAGTTTGACCTATATTCTACCTCTACGATTTGAATTTGAACCAAGGTTGTATGTACTCGTAATTCGTGAATATGGTTTTAATTGAAACAGAAACAGTACACTTCCGTAATAGTAGCTGATTATACAACTTGAATTAGGGTAGATTTAAAATATATAAATCTATATATAGAGGGTGACTTGTAATTTGATGCATTCCTTTCAAGGGATTAACCAGCTCATGAAACTGAACAACTTTCCCCATGGAACATAGGTCGAAAAATTAAAAAAAAAATTGGCCCACCCATACAAAATTACCGACTGACGAAGTCAATTTGTATGGGAGGACCAACATTTTTTTTCATATTTCGCATGTTCCATGGGGAAAGTTGTTCAGTTTCATGAGCTGGTTCATCCCTTGAAAAGAATGCATCCATTTACCGGTCACCCTATACGTATATATCTATCAGTTCTGAACTGTCAGTTTCATACAAAGTTTGTTTACAAAAAGATAAGTACCTAAACTTACAGACTATAAGTACTTAATCTTAAAACATGTTTAAAGCACTACGCGTGATAGGCATACAACTGGCATAATTTTCCTGCGTAAAGCGCAGGTTCAAAACCTGCCTGCAGTACAAATCATTTAATATGAGTTTTTTGAAATAAAACAAGATATTTATACATAAGGTGTGAAAATTTTAGCTGCAAATATTTAAAGTAGTGGATCAGCCCACGAAACTGAACAACTTTCTACAAAAAACATAGGTCTAAATATCAGATATTTTTTTAACTGCCATACAAATTGACTTGGTCGGTTTGTATCTTGTATGGGAGGTCCAAAAATTATTTTTCATATTTCGAGCTATGTTCCTTGGGGAAAGTTGATTGATTAGTTTCATAGGCTGGTTCGCCCCTTTCATTATTTGCTGCATTTTTTTTACACCCTGTATAGAAGCACCAAACCAAATCAACTACTAACACGTAACCACCAAACGTTCCAGACGACGGACTCTAGCTCGATCCGCCAACGTCCGCAGCCCAGCTCGAAGCTCGCGCAAGAGAACGCGTCGCCCCCGCCCCCCCTGCCTCCCAAGAAGATCGGGGAGGTCACCGTCGCCCGCCCCCCGCCCAGGCCGCCCCATGACCACGAGGGGGAGGCTTCCGATACCGGACCACCGCTGCCGAGACCAGCCAGGAAGAAAGAACCCATGGTAAGTTAGTGAATGTTAGGCTGGTTTCAGAGCGACGCATCTCGGCAGCGCTGCCCAGCCGCGCGCGCCTCGCATTACACTAGATTGTATGTAGCGTTTCATAGTGACGCGTCTTGGACCGCGTCTCGGCCGCGCCGCGGTCGGATCTCCTTCGATTGCCAGTAGCGTCGACTTGCAATCTTTTAAGACGTCGTCGTTGCACTCTTTTCCATATAACGTATATAGCTAATATAGTGATTACGTTTGCTGGCATAATGATTCTCTGCACTCGACCGTACACCACAACGAAGCGCGCGCGTCTGAATGTCGTTTCACAGCGAACGCGCTGCCCAGGCGCGCGCCCGAGCCGCGCGCGCCTGGGCAGCGCTGCTGAGACGCGCCGCTCTGAAACCAGCCTTAGTGAATGCTCGAGAGGTCCCAAGTGTATCACTAAAAATAAAAGATAGATTCATATTTTGACTGTCCCGATGGCGTAGCGGATAGTATGCCTGCCTTCTACGCCGAGGGTCGTGGGTTCGATTCCCACCGGGCACAAATATTTGTTAAAAAATTTCAAATATTTGTGTTGAGTCTAGGTGTTTTCTATGTATAATATGTATTTATTTACAAAAAAAAAAAGTATATATGTATTAGTATCGGCTATCTAGTTCCCATAGTACAAGCTTTGCTTAGTTTGGGGCTAGATGGCGCTGTGTGAACTGTCCAGGATATTCATTTATATCTTTTGTATCACAGGATATAAAACAGGGTGAAAATAAAATTGCTGCAAATATTTTAAGGGGTGAACTACTTCAGGGGTACTACTTCCTGACAATACTTAGACAATAAAAGACAATACTTTTTCTTCATAATTGGTCCAGGCCAGCCATTCTGAAGTTTGGAGAAATAAGGAAACAAACATACCCACTGACATGCATATAAGTACTTATTATACTTAAATAGTACTTACATACATGAACCCTTAACACGTTAGCCATCCTTGTGTTGGGCAGTGGTGTAAAAACAAAGCATTTGCATATGTTTTTAGAGAAAACGCCTAATCTCGCTTTTTGATCTCGACTAGACCGAAATCTTTGGGAAATTGCTTTCCCTACTCAAACGTATGCAACACCTTGTTGGTAAGTGGCGTTTCCTCTATACGTAGTAATATATCACAATATTTTGTATTTGTATATTTTGAATAGCATCACCCCACATCCTTCCCGTGGGTGTCGTAAGAGGCGACTAAGGGACTCGTGAGTATTGGTGTATTACAATTTATGGGCGACAGGCCAACCTGTCACTATAGTGATACACATCATCATCAAATTTAAGAGCTGAGCTCTTGTCAGTGGAGCAATTTCCACTCTTCTCTCTTTCCTGATAGTGTTTTCATCTCTTGGTACGACACGACTCGAGCCTTTTCTTTAATTTGTGTGAAGAATGTGCGCCTTGATCTCCCCCTTCCTCTTTTCCCTTCGACCTTTCCTTCAGCAATGTTCTTTATGAACTCGTCGTGTCTTAGCAAATGTCCAACCATCTTCCCTCTTCGGTTCTCGATGTTCTCCAATAGACAACGCCTTTCCCCAACCAATGCTAGTACTTCCTCATTTGTCTTTCTTTCCGTCCAACTGATCTTTTCCATCCTCCTCCAGCACCACATCTCAAACGCTTGCAACCTCTCTCTATCTCTTTGTGTCATCGTCCACGTCTCACATCCGTATAAGGCAATACTCCATATATATGTCTTTATAAGCCTCTTCCGCACGTGTTTAGCAATTTTAGCAATAAAAAGATGTTTTTTATTGTGAAATGCTTTTTTGGTCATTGCTATTCTGGCAACAATATCTGGAGTGCATCTAGAGTCGTTTGTAATTAAGCTCCCTAAATATCTGAAACTACTTACAGATTATACGGCAGTGCCATTTAGAATAATTGGGCTATTGTTTGGTGTGTTCGTTTTTGAGGTTATCATTGTTTTGGTTTTTGATATGTTTATTTTAAGTCCAATTT
Source organism: Keiferia lycopersicella (assembly GCA_029255805.1). Classification (NCBI taxonomy): domain Eukaryota; kingdom Metazoa; phylum Arthropoda; class Insecta; order Lepidoptera; family Gelechiidae; genus Keiferia; species Keiferia lycopersicella. Next base: position 14,560,888 of record JARACZ010000005.1, on the reverse strand, counting down.
GTTTGAAGATGGTGTCCATGTTTTCCAAGAGTTCCTGTAACTGTATACTATTTTCTGCTAATGCTGCTATATCGTCTGCGAATCTTATAAATTGTATTTTTTCCCCATTTATCTTTATCCCTCCCTTATCTGCAACTGTAATTTGTCTAATCGCACATTCTATAAAAATATTGAACAACAGCGGTGAGAGTGGACATCCTTGTCTAACGCCCTGTCTTTGTCTTCTTTGCAGTTCCTTTTTCTTCCCCTACTTCTATTATTGATTCCTGTTCTTTGTATATTTCGTATATTACTCTCCTGTCTCTGAAATCCAGCCCAGCTTCCTTCAACACTCTCATCATAATTTTCCAATCAACTTTGTCGAACGCTTTCTCCAAATCTATAAAGGCGATGTGAGTGTCAAGGTTCAACTCCATTCGTCTATCTACGATTAATCTGAGAGCTAAAATCGCTTCCCTGGTTCCTTTACTTTGTCTGAATCCGTACTGATCCGGGCTTATTATATTTTCTGCAATGGTTCTAATTCTGTTCTGGATAATTTTTAGTAATATTTTTGATGCTTGAGAGATTAAACTTAATGTTCTGTGTTCTTCGCATTTTAGAGTGTTAAGTTTTTTTGGCAATGTGATAATTTTACTGGTTTTAAATTCTTTTGGTATTTGACCTGTAGCATACATTTCTTGTGTTAATTTAAATATTTCGTCTAAAATAGGATCACATGTAGCATATTTTATCATTTCGATATAAATCTGATCTTCTCCAGCAGCTTTTCCATTCTGAATACTATTTAAGGCTTTATTGAATTCTTCTCTGAGTATGGTTGGTCCTAGATTTACCTCTTTTACCGTATGTTCCTGTTCTATGTCTTCGAAATTTAATCCGTCTCCCGCGTATAGCAATGTATCTTTTCCATCTTTTTACTACATCACTATTGTTTAAAAGTATTTTACCTTGCTCATCCAGTATTGCAGTGCTTTTAGTTTTATGTTTTTTATCTAAGTCACTGATTAAATTATAAGCTTTATCCATCTGTCCTTTTTTCATGTATTCTTCAATGTTTTCACACAACTGTATTACGTCTTTTTCTTTATTTTCTCTACACTTTGTTGTTATTAGGTTTGTAAGTTTTCTATACTGCTCTATACTTTTGTCATCATTTTTGTTTCTAACTTGCCTTCTCTCTAACATAAGATCCATTATGTCTTTGCTAAGCCATTTTTTCCTTGGCACAATTTTTTCCTTCTCTAAACATTTTTCAGCACTACTTCTCAATATGTCTGTAACGTCTCCCCATCTTTTATTAATATCACTTTCTTGTGTTTTATTACAACTATTATATGACTCTATCTTATCTCCTAACATATTACTATATTGCACTCTGTAATCACTATCTATATTCCTAAGTTTAATGAGATCTATAGTCTTTGGTTTGCGTTTTCTTCTATTTTTGTTAGTCTCAAAGTTGTATTTGCTAAGCAATAGATTATGATCGGTATTAAGATCGGCTCCGGGAAAAGATTTGCATGTTGTGAGTTGGTTTCTGAACCTTGACTTTACTAGTACGTAATCTAGTTGGTATCTCCCTATATCTCCAGGCATTTTCCATGTATAGAGCCTTCTTTTTGGCAATTCAAACATTGTGTTTGTGACTATTAAACTGTTTTCTTTGCAAAATTGAACTAATCTGTCCCCTCTTGAATTTCTTTTCCCCAGACCAAACCTTCCTACGACATTATCATCTGCACCTTCCCCAACTACTGCATTGAAGTCACCCATTACTATTAAATTATCTTTTTCTTTTACTGTGTCAATTATTGTATCCAAGCTGTTGATACACATGTTATTTTATTATTTTATTTTATTTTATTTTATTCGGGAAATTAACAGTTTTATACATTACTTAGCATATACCAATATATAACGTCAAACTAATAACAAATTTTCACCTATAGCATATAACACCGTTGAACATGAGATGATAAAAAAATAACACAAACGAGAAAATGATGCTGAATGAGAGAGTAGAAGAAAAATATATATATATATATATTACATGTTTGCGACTGCATGTTCGGTCAGGAGTACATGTTTTCTGAAACAACCTTGGAAAACAATCCTCAAAAATGTCAGACGTGGCGATAGCGACCGTATCATTACGGCCGTTAACGCTCTGCCTACCCCGCAAGGGATAAAGGCGTGATATACGTATATATTTAAATATGTATGTTGATAATTATTTTGTATTTTCTTTCCAGGCTGACCGCAGCACGAAGCCACGCCTCTCCTCGCAAGCGACCAATAGCAGCGAGGATGAGTACCTCACCCCCGCGCCGCCGCCCCTCCCCTCCGCGCGGCGATTCGACATCACGCTCAGCCAACTACTAGTCTGCACTATGCCAGAATTAGCGTCCAGGTAATGGTTGCGACGATGTGGTGCAGTGGTAGTGCGACTGTCTCTGACGCAGAAGGTACCGGGCTCGATTCTCGGTGGGGTCTTGTTCCCAGAGGGAATTTGTTCACAGTCTGGTAAGGACATTGCGGGCTAACCCACCCGGTTGAAGATGGTTCCGTGTTTCGGATGGCAAGTTAAGCCGTAGGTCCCGGTTGCTGTCTATGATTACTTAGAAGGCGGTTGTTACACAACCATGTCAGAAGCCTGCTACTTGAAGGCGGTTGAAAAATTCTGACACTAGGGTTCATTGGGTCGTTGGATGACTCGGTGTCCCATATGAGAAGAAAATGATATATGGCAAAGCAACAGCCAGAAATTCGCGACAAATAAAAAAACGCAATAGTATTTTCATATTTCTATCTACATACGCTGGTCTGATTGTCGAAGACCTGGCCACACATATATCTGTGATTTCAAATTACCTGTTTTTTCTTTTATTGTGACATTTTAGCTTTTACATCTTTATCATTGTCCTTGCCTAAGGGGATAACCTTAAATCCGTTCTCTGTCGGGGTCGGCTACCTAACCTAGGGGATTTGATGTGGAACTAAGTTTTAGCACCGAGCGACTGCCATCTGACCTCTGCAACCCGAAGGCTAACCTGGCCTGAATTCTGGGTTAAGTAGCATTCAAATATCATATGAATTCAAATTTTACTTGAATGTGGGTTTCATCACGATGTTTTTCCTTCACTGTAAAAGCAGTCGGTAAATGTTGGTACGTGAGTAGAAACAGATTGGTACAGTCATGAGACCCGAGTTCGATCCCCGCCATGTACAAATGTGTTTTTACTCACGTACATTTACTGACTAATCTTACGGTGAAAGAAAAACATCGTAATGAAACCCACATTCAAATAAAATTTAAATTCGGAATTCCGGCCAATTGCAGAGGTCAGACGGCGGTCGCAATATGTAAAGACTTAGTTCCACGTCAAATAGGTTAGGTAGCTGACCCCGACAGAGAACGGGATAAGGCAAGGAGAATGATGATGATCTAGTGTATAATTCCGACCACAGGTTGCGAGTGCCCGCGGCGACTCTATCCTCGATGACGTTGCCGCAGCTCACAGAATACCTCCGCTCGTATTTAGCCGCTGACAACGAAAGAGCGGTACGTTTTTCAATTTTGAAATACATACATACATTATATCACGCCTTTATCCCTTACGGGGTAAGCAGAGCGTTAACGGCCGTAAGAATACGGTCGCTATCGCCACGTCTGACATTTTTGAGGATTGTTTTTCAAGGTTGTTTCAGAAAACATGTGTATCACTATAGTGACAGGTTGTCAGCCTGTCGTCAAAAATTGTAACATACCAATACCCTCGAGTCCCTTAGTCGCCTCTTACGACACCCGCGAGAAGGATGTGGGGTGATGGTATTTGTACAGTCGGCAACGGAGATATGTTAGCAGGGGTACTTTAAACGAATTGAAATATTTTTATTTTCAAGTAAAATATTGATATTACAAATTACAAATAAATTCTTATACAAAACTAGCGGCCCGCCCAGCGGCTGCTCCCGCTGTAACTTATTTTCCCGTGGGAATAAGTAGTTTTCCCGGAAAGTATTACACATAAAAATCTTATTCTTGAATCGCTCTATCTATTAAAAAAACTGCATCAAAATCCGTTGTGTAGTTTTGAAGATTTTAGCATACATACAGACAGACGTGAGAAGCGACTTTGCTTTATACTATGTAGTGATGACATACTTTACGAGAACTGATTTTCATCATTTTTACATTTTCATTTGAGACAATAATATTTCGATTCGTTTGGAGCACCCCTGTACATCTTAATCCTTTGCTGACTGTACAACAAGAGAGCGAAGTTGCTTTTTGCTGCGAGTGCTAATTTTGAATCCCGAGGCATCGACTAAAGGACTCGAGAGTATTGGTGTATTACAATTTTTAGGCGACAGGCTGACAACCTGTCACTATAGTGATTTCTGCAACAACCTTGGTAAACAGTCCTCAAAAATGTCGGATGTGGCGATAGCGAACGTATTCTTACGGCCGTTAACGCTCTGCTTACCCCGCAAGGGATAAAGGCGTGATATATGTATGTATGTATGAGGCAGCAAAAGTAGTATTCTGAGCTCAATGAGGGATTCAAAAGCACGAGTTGTAAGTGTATTTGCTCAAGTGTGGTACACACAACTTTTCACCTCTCCCAGTGAGAAAATTATGCGGTTTTAACTAGATAGAACAGAAAAAGAACTTGTACAATTTTACGTATGTAAATTGTTTTTTTTTAATGTATGACGACGTCAGACATTGCTATTTTCATACAAAATACCGTTTTAAAAATTTGCTTATTTGACCTGCCAGTCCACAGTCCTCATGACTGTCCCGATGGAGTAGCGGATAATACTCCTGCCTTTTACGCCGAGGGTCGTGGGTTCGATCCCCACAGGACACAAACATTTGTTAAGTTTTTCAAATATTTGTATTTCGTTTAGGTGTTTTCTATGTGCAATTTGTATTTATTTAAAAGGATATATATTTAAGTATTGGTATCAGCTATCTAATATTTAAGTATTGGTATCAGCTATCTAGAGTCCATAGTATAAGCTATGCTTAGTTTGGGCTTAGATGGTGCTGTGTGAATTGTCCAGGATATTTATTAATTATTTATTCCTATTCTCTTCCAGCATATCAACGTCGACCCAATTAAAAAGAAAGACAGAGATAAATATTCAATAAAAGCTACCACTTCAACTGCCTTAAAGACTTCAATAGAAAAACCAATCACAACTACAACTACAGCACCCGTCTCCGAATTCAAACCGCAGTTCGAAGATAACTTCGCACCTGCTGACAGCTTCGCGTCATCAGACACTTTTGTAGCAAACTTCGACGACTTTGATATAAAAGCTAGTGCCAGCTATGACAGATATGCCGCTTTCAGAGAGATACAGGAACAAGAGCTTAAATCTATTTTAGACCCCGTCGACTCACCAAAAGACGAACCCAAGCAAGACTCCGATGAAAAAGAAGAACTAGCAGCAATAAATAGTCTGATTATTAATAAAGAGGATAAGGAACTTTCTAAAAGTCCTCTGAAATCTTTAGACGAATTAACGTTAGACACTTTCAATATGTTCAGAAATTCCGTCAGTCCGAAACCTACACAGCCCATTGACGCCAAAATAGAAGACATAAAATCTGTAATGAAAACCTTACAGATAGAAAAGTCTAGAAGAAGCGTATCGCCGCGAGAAAATAATGTCGAATCGAAAAGTGAAGAAAACGCGAACGATAGATACGCAGCGCTTAGGGAAATAACTATAACGGAACCAGAGGAATTCGAGTCTTTACCGTCTGAAGCGCCGCCTAAAGAACGAAAGAAATCAGACGAAAAATCCGACGGTTTTGACAACTCCGACTTCTTTGACTGCATAGACAACAGCTCGCTCTCTTTCTCACACGTCGAGGACGCGTTTAGAAAAAGTCCTGTCGTTCTCAAAGCAGAAGATGTCATTAGCGTGGTTAAAGAGGAGAAAAAGGAGCCGATAGAGCCTTTGACAGTGAATAGAGAAATGATTAGAGATATAAGAGAAGTCAGAGATATAAAAGAAGTTAGAGACGTTCGGGATATGAGGGAAATGAAGGATGTAAGAGATATGAGAGACGTGAGAGAGATAAGAGAAGTGAATATTCGCGATGTGAAAGTAGAGAGGGAGCCAGTAGTGCCTGCTAGGATGTCCACAGGGTCCATCAGTGATGTGGCCAGCGGGTCTTCCCCTGATACCAAAGGTGAGTTGATATCCTACTAATATTATAAATGCAAAAGTTTGTATGTTTGTTAGTCCTTCACGCTAAAACTACTGAACCGATTTTCATGAAATTTGGCACACAGAGGGTAACTTTAATTAACATATACGACAGTTGTTATCGCGAAAAAATGTTCCTGTGGGATGCTACGAGATTAAAACCGACTTCAACGCGAGCGTAGCCGCGGGCGTCTACTAGTATTACCCTCCAACTGGGGGAGGCCCATGTTCAAAACTGGACTTTTGGCTGCAGAAGAAGAAGAAACTTTAAAACCTAAAAGTGCACTTCTAAATTGCTGCAGTACAGTTTAAGTAATTTCAAGGTCAATTTATATTCGATGCAAATATTTTTAGGTAAAGTTCTACTCGTAAAACTAAACAGAAATAGAAATATGTGGAAGGATCGAAATTTGCAAATAAATACGGGGTGTAAAGGACGGTGTAACGAAAACTTTGCCGGCGTGATCAGACCATGAAGCTGAACAGTTTTTACTGTGGGGGCTATGTTGGGAAACGAAAAAAGTATTTCGAGTTCCCATACAAACTCACTCAGCTGATGAGGATTTTTGTATGGAAGTTCGGAAAAATTTTCACGTTTACCAACATAGCCCCCATAGAAAAAGTTGTTCAGTTACATGGTCTGAGCACGCCTGCAAAGTTTTCGTCACACCGTCCCTTTCACCTCGTATAAGTGATCTGTAGCCACTACTTAGTAGTAGTAGGCGGTTGAAAAATTCTGACATTAGAGTTCAACGGGTCGTTGGACGACTCGGTGTCCCACACGAAAAGAGAGAGAGTGATCTGTGCCCAAGACTAGAAAGTCCCAAATTGTATCTTACAGACAAGGTGGTCACAAACCGCGCCGCGACACGCGCCGGCCGCTGGGCGGTCCTTGGGGGCACTGGGGCCTCGCCGTGGTCCTCCGACTCCAGGGAGTCCGACCCTCGGCCCAGGAGGCGGCGCGGACCTCATCATCACAGCCCGCCGGACACCAGGTAAAGCAAGAGTACTAGAAGAACTGATAAAGGCCGTGGTTCAGGAGATGGGTGGTCCTAGGAGGCACGCCACTGACGCAAAAAGTTCCGGGTTCGATTCTCGATAGGTCACCCACAAAGTTGATATTTGTCAATTTGTGAATTTGTTCCCAGTCTGGTTAGGACATCGCGGGCTGAACCACCCAATTGTCTGTAAGTAAGATGGTTCCATGTTTCGGATGGCACGTTAAGCCATAGGTCCTAGTTGCTGTCTATGATAACTTAGACGGCAGTCGTTACACAACCATGTCAGAAGCCTGCTACTTGTAGTAGGCGGTTGAAAAATTCTGACACTAGGGTTAATCGGGTCGTTGGACGACTCGGTGTCCCACACGAAAAGAGAAAGAGACCAGAGAGTCTGACCCTCGGCCCATGAGGAGGTGAGGACCTCGACTAGGGCCCCAAGTCTGCTATTTTTTGTCATTGTAACGCCATCGAAACTCAACTGTCATTCCATTGCCATTGTGAATATTCGGTCCATCTCTATTTTTTTTATTATTAGGAGCACACATAATATGCACTAACTTTCTAACATACGTACATATATACATACATACATATATCACGCCTTTATCCCTTACGGGGTAGGCAGAGCGTTAACGGCCGTAAGAATACGGCCACTACCGCCACGTCTGACATTTTTGAGGATTGTTTTCCAAGGTTGTTCCAGAAAACATGTGTATCACTACAGTGACAGGTTCCCAGCCTGTCGCCTAAAAATTGTAATACACCAATATCCTCGAGTCCCTTAGTCGCATCTTGCGACACCCGCGGGAAGGATGTGGGGTGATGCCATTCTAAGCCGGCATCACACAGCAAAACAAATATGATATAACCAAAATAATTTTACCATTGTGATTGTTACCAGGGGCGGTATGGTGCAGACTTCCTCGTCGTCCCGAGACGTGTCGCCGTGGGACGAGGAGCCCCCGCCCGTCGCCCGCCTGCCACGGCCGCCCGACCACCACAGGGACAGGGAATCCAGGTAATATACAGGGTGTTAGGGACAGCGTCCCGAATACTGATAGTTTGCAAACTGACCATGAAACTGAACAACATTCCCCTAGGAACATATGTCAGGAAATGTCAAAAAATTTTTGGCTTCCTATAGTAAATGCAGTCAGCTGATCGCGATTTTGTCGATCTTTCGACTATACTTGCGACTGACGCCGCTTGGTGAAACTCCATTATTAGTAGGTATTAGTATGGTAAACACTTGTGGCGATAGCGACCGTATTCTTACGGCCGTTAACGCTCTGCCTACCCCGCAAGGGATAAAGGCGTGATATATGTATGTATGTATGTAACACTTGTACTGTTTTACAATTTCAATTTCTTTATACTTTTACCCGACCGGTTTCGCTTCAAAGCATCATCAAGGGTACATTTTACATTAAGGATAAGTATAAAGGTTGACTGGTAGAGATCCCTTAATGGGATAAGTCCGCCTTTGTGCCTACACATTATATTAGTCTATTTAAGTGTTTTTTTTTTTTTTTGTAATTTCCTGCTTGGTACAATAAAGTTATTACATACATACATACATACATACAAAGCACTTATTTACACATTGTTATACACATAACAAAATTTTAAAAAGTGCAATAATATTACGCAAAATATCAACAATGTTATTGTTATGTCGGTAGGAAAAATAAAAAATATTTGGGTTACCTACCTTGGGAAAATTACACATAAGTGGATCCGAGAAGGATTAACATACATATACATATATAACGCCTTTATCCTTTGCGGGGTAGGCAGAGCGTTAACGGCCGTAAGAATACGGTCACTATCGCCACGTCTGACATTTTTTAGGATGGTTTTCCAAGGTTGTTTCAGAAAACATGTGTATCACTATAGTGACAGGTTGTCAGTCTGTCGCCTAAAAAATGTAATACACCAATATCCTCAAGTCCCTTAGTCGCCTCTTACGACACCCGCGGGAAGGATGTAGGATGATGCTATTCTAAGCCGGCATCACACGGCAACAAGGATTAACACGTAGGAGTTAAGACACATTATCCCGAAAAAATGATCCTGTGGGATGCAACGGAATTAAAACCGACTTCCACGCGGTCGGAGCCGCGGGCGTCCACTAGTACTTACCTAAATAAGGTGTAAAAATATTCGCTGCAAATATCTTAAGGGACGAATCAGCCCATGAAACTGAACAACTTTGTTGGGTTGGTTGGTAATTTTGTATGGGAGGTCCAACATTTTATTCATATTTCTTCCTATGTTTCTTGGGGAAAGTTGTTCAGTTTCATGGGCTGGTTCACCCCTTAAGATATTTGCAGCTAAGTTTTTTACACCCTGTATAATTTTCAACATTAACTTTGTTTACAGTAGGCACGCTTCATCCGGCTCGAGGGAATGCCTCGACTCCGGCAGTGGGAGAGAAAAGGACAAGAGAGACAAGAGAGAGGGCAGAGAGAGAGACAGAGACGGCGGCAGAGACTCCGGCAGAGACCGCAGAGACTCCGGCAGCGGGAGAGACCGCCGGGACAGCAAGGAGAGAGATATAAGGTACATACAGGATATTAAAAAGAAAACAATTGTATTTTTTTACGGGTTGGACTAGTCCATAAAATTGATTCACTAAAACATTCATGTCACGTGTTTCTGTTAACTGTTTGTGTGAACCGTGTGATGTCGGCTTAGAATAGCATCACCCCACATCCTTCCCGCGGGTGTCGTATGAGGCGACTAAGGGACTCCAGAGTATTGGTGTTTTACAATGTTTAGGCGACAGGCTGACAACCTGTCACTATAGTGATACACATGTTTTCTGATACAACCTTGGAAAACAATCCTCAAAAATGTCAGACGTGGTGATAGCGACCGTACTCTTACGGCCGCTAACGCTCTGCCTACCCCGCAAGGGATAAAGGCGTGATATATCGTCGGCGTACTGTGAAAACCTCGGAAGTACAAAAAACCCAAATATTTTTTTATCTACGTTATGGCTAGAAAACCTCGGAACGCGTCGTTTGACATTAGTCCAATTTTAAATACAACACTCCTAGCGCCGTCTATTGTGTTTTATGAAAACCTCGTGCGGATGACGAGACCGCCATTTTTTTGTGAGAAACTTGTATCCGCATTCGCAAGGTATTCAAATGAAAGATTTGCGTTGGAAAAGCTCGTTTATGCATATAAGCCAGGTTAAAAAGACTGCCATCTGTGCGGAATCGGATGCGGACTCCTTGGGAAACAGTATTTAGGACTTCTTTGACTACAACTGCAAAGTACAAGGCGAACAGTGGGCGCTAGAACACATCCTTGTTTCACCCCACAGGTGACGGGGAAGAAATCAGACTGTTCACCGTCTTTGAGGCGGTTCTGTAAGACTCTGGCAAATACTTTTCCAGGGACTGACAGCAATGAAATACCGCGATAAGAGTTACAGTCAGAACGGTCACCCTTGTTCTTTTACAGGGCACAAATGCGAGACACTTTGAAGTCCTCACCCTCTCCTCCTCCCACATTCGAACGAAAAGTTTCCATACCGATGTGTGCAACTCCGTACCACCATATTTAAGTAGTTCACCCGGTATAAGGTCAATACCAACCGCCCGGTTATTATGCTACTGTCTGATGGCAGTAACAACCTCGTCACATGACAGGGGCTCGTCCAACTCCATGGCTAACGGGAGTTGAGGCAATAAACTGATATTATGCAGATCAGCTGATCGATCTACGTTGAACAAGTTGTGAAAATGCTCAGCCCAACGTTTAAGTACATCCTCCTTGCTGGTCAGGAGGTGCATACCGTCTAAAGACCTTAAAGGTACTTTTGTACGGTAGGACGCACCAATCTGCTTACGCACTTCACTGTAAAACTCACCAAGCTGGTCTGTATCGGCGAGCCACTGCACTTGACAAGCCTTGTCCTGCCACGACTTGTCTTTTATTTGTCGAGACAGCCTGCGTAATTCTTGGTCACTCTCTTTGACCACCGCAACACTTCCACCTCTTCGATTATGCTGTCGCAGGAGCTGTCAATGTTTGTCGAATGCTGCTTTAAGAGCCTCGCTATTGTCATCAAACCAGTCTTCACTATGCCGGTCTTTAGTACTAAAAGTAGCAGAAGCGGCTTCTATGAGATGACATGACAAAGCTCCCCATATACCATATATAATACTCCCCGCATATTTCACCCTAACCTCGCGATCTTTCAGCCTATCCACGTTTAAACACGCAAGCTTCTTCACTGTGGATCTGCGAGGTCGACGGAGGCGGAGTCGTAGCTTAGTGACAATTAGTCGATGGTCAGTCCAACAGTGAGCGCCACGCATGACGCGGGTGACTTGCGTATTATTCAATAAGCAACTTTAATATTAATAGAATTCTTGGTTATGTGTTAATGGTTAAGTAAGAAAGGCTGATTGCTTTTGGCGTAATACGTACCTACTTCCTTAATGTTCTGTTTTGATTTTGATCGTTAGATTTTGATCCTTAAATTACGTAAGAAGTCACATTTCAGACTGATTTGTGATTCGTTTCTCAGTATTATGCTTATTAATAACGTACTCCAAAAAAATACAAGCCATTTTGTATTAACTTTATTTACATCGCCGATGACATTTACATTGTTTTTCTGTGTATTGCTGACAGATCATAAAGTAAATCACAATAATTTAGTTATGTTCTGACTATAGGTTTAAGAACAATTAAAAAGGCTGATTACTTTATAGTGAGTAAAGTTTAAATGAAAATGATAATTGTGATTAAAGGCATTGTTCTTTTATTGAAAACCTTGCAAACTTTTGCAAAAAGTACTATGTTTTTCAAGACAACCTCTCAAGTCACATTATGCACTTCTTGGACAGGAATATTTAAAAATAGTAAACACAATCAATGCTTATTGCACACATAAACATAATACAGTCAGGTGTTTAAAAAAGTTTAGTACAAAATTTTTCACCAGGAGGTTTTTTGCTTGTCCTGTAAAATTGTGCTTAAAGTACATACGTGGTTATCACAGTACGCCGACGATATGTATGTTTGTATGTTTCTGTTAAAATATTCTGCTTTTTCTACAGAGACCACCGAGACCGGCGCGACCGTCGCAGCCGAGACAGAGACAGAGAGAGACAGAGCGACACGTGGGACAGGGACAGGACATACAGCCGCGAGCGAGACAGCTATAGCGCGCGGAGCCGCGAGCGCGAGAGGGACAGATATAGCAGCTCCAAGAACAGACTCAGCTACGATGAGGACGACGAGTAAGTGTTAGAGAGAGACAGAGCGACTCGTGGGACAGGGACAGATATAGCAGCACCAAGAACAGACTCAGCTACGCGATGTAGACGACGAGTCGACTATAGTCTGTAAAATGATCTGCTCCAAGGTCACAAACGTCACAGGGATCATCCTTTATTTTACAGACTAGAAAGTATTTTGTTCTTGAGAGATAGTAAATTGGATGCCTCAAGTTTCTAGCTCGTATAGAAGTGGGTTAAGTTTTTGATCTATAGGTATGTCTGTGAATAGAAAAACTGCGATTTTTGGTCGTCAATATTTTTATAACCGTTTGATCTATGTTTATGAAATTAGGAATACTAGTTCCTGTGAAGGGTCTGAATAAATGCGACAAATTTGGTTTGACTAACTTTAATGGATTCTGAATTATGAAGGTGTGGATAACGGCCCCAAATAGTTCGTGTAATATAACACACGGTGCTGCCAGACAGAGCCCTAAAAGTCTGCTAAATGAAAACCATTTGATGTCGATTGGATCTCAGTTAGATGTTTTTGGTAGTTTCGTAGTCTGCTAACAGTTTGAAGTATAGAAAATCACAATGGCAATGGAATGACAGTTGAGTTTTAATGGCGTTACAATGACAAAAAAATAGCAAACTTGGGGTCCAGTTCTTTGCTGGAACTTGGCTGGACATTGATACTAGGGCCGTATTTATAAACCGCACTTAACTTTGAGATCCATCTCAGGAGCGGTTTTGACAAATGTCATTCAATACAATACTTACAGCATCTCAAACTCGCACCCAAGATCGACCTCAGAGTTGAGTGCGGTTTATAAATACGGACCTAAATACTGATACATGTGAGTGTAATATCTGTTTGTCTTCAGTTACAGCGACGGGTGCGGGTCGGGCAGGTCCTCGCCGCGGGAGCGGTGGCCCGACCAGCGCTGGAGGAGGGATGGTGAGTCACGCGATATCATCACACTATTAAACTTAGCAAACTATCACCCCATAACCTTCCCGCGGATGTCGTAAGAGGCGACTACGGGATTCGTATATTACAAATTTAAGGCGACAGGCCGACAATCTGTCACTATAGTGATACATACACGTGTTTTCTGAAACAACCTTGGAATACAATCCTGAAAAATATCAGACGTGGCAATAGCCGTTAAAGCTGTGCCTACTCATTAAGAGAGAAAGGCGTGATATGTGTGTGTGTGTGTGTGTGTGTGTGTGTGTGTGTGTGTGTATATCAAACTTAGCAAAGGTTCATCATCATCATTACCTATCAATGCCTAAGTCAGTTGTCAAAAAATGTTCCCCATATTTTTTCTTGCTAATATATCCTGTACCTTCTATATGTTTCTCTTTAAAAAGCACGTTTGTATAATATAACAGCTGCGCTACACCCTCGTTAACAATCAGTTCCTTTCTCACCACGTGATCAATGTACTATTATCGATTGTGGATTGTAGATAAAACTATAAATAATTTCATTATGTTTTCAGAAAGAAATTATGGTTCGCTAGGGTGGCGAGAATCGAGACGTAGAAATGAGCTCAGACAAGCTGACGACCCTAGCGATAGAAGGTAAACGAAAACTTTATATTATAATTATATATATATACGAATATATACGAAAACTTTATAAAAAAATGTAATAATATTTGTGTAAAGTAAATTGTTAAAAAGCTAAAAATACAATACAACATATGTGCTTTGCTTGCACGAAAAGCACAGAAACAAAACACGCAAATACTTCAAAAGAAAAACTATTCTCCACTTATATGTTTTGAGATTTTCGCGATTGTTCACAACACTTAAATGATTAGTATTAATGGGATTAGTATTAAAACAAACATAATCGTGGTGATAACCCCGTTAATACTAATAATTTAAGTGTTGTTCTCCACTTGTTGAGAAATGTGATTTGAATTTCGAACGACGGATAAAGACGACCTTTGCCCACTGAATTTACGCAGCAAAATAGTTATTTTCAAGCCGGAGAGGTGAAAAAGAATTTATTTGCCCACATACATACATCTTCTGAGGCAGTCAAGTAAACACAGGGTGTAAAAATATAAGAAATATACGTCGGAATACGAAAAAAAAGTTTTGGACCTCCCATAGAAATTGACGTGCTCGGTTGGTAATTTTGTATGGGAGGCCAAATTTTTTTTTATACTTTGACCTATGTTCTTTGGGAAAAGTTGTTCAGTTTCATGGGCTGGTTCACCCCTTAAAATACTTGCAGCAATTTTTTTTACACCCTGCATATACCAAAACAGTGAACATTCTCTGTAACGTGGTCACCAGGTACGGCACAACGCTGGGCTGGCCTTCGCGCCGCGCCGGCTCGCGGCGGGACCCTGAGCGGGAACGGGAATCCCGGGATCCCCAGCGCGAATCCCGGGAACGGGACCCGCGGGACCGGGACCCGCGACGCAGGCCGCGCCGGGACGACCAGCAGCGGAGGCCGCGGAATGACTACAGGTCTCAAAACAAATTTTAATCAGAGAATAATAAAGGACATAAAAATACATACATACATAAATCACGCCTCTTTCCTGCTTTTTTTCGTACGGGACACCGAGTTTTCCAATGAACCGATGAACCCTAGTGTCAGCATTTTTCAACCGCCTTCTAGAAGTAGCAGGATTCTGACATGGTTAACGACCGCCGTCTTAAGTGATCATAGACAGCAACCGGGACATACGGCTTAACGTGCTTCTTTCCCGTTGGGGTAGGCAGATACTATTTCCTTCCACTTGCTACGATCCTGGCATACTTCTTTCGCTTCTTCTACATCAGTCTCTTCATGCACGCTTGTCGGTTTAGGGTACTTCTGACCTTTCTGTAGAACGTCTCCGATTTGGTTCCCGAAACGTCCAATAAAAAAATAATTTGAATGTATACTATGTATTGTAATGTTGTCAGGTTCTCAAACGACTTCTCTCCGCGCGAGAGAGAGCGCACGTCTCCCTTCGACGACTACACGGACACGCCCACCCCCAAAGACTACCTCCCCGCGCCCGCCGCTAAGAAACGGGCGCCGTATTCCAGTCTAGAAGGAACCAGGTAAACATCACAAATCATCATCATCATCAACATTTCAGCAGGAAGACGTCCACTGCTGAACATAGGCCTCCCCCAAAGATTTCCAAAGTGAACGATCCTGCGCAACTTGCATCCACGGTCGTCCAGCGATCTTCACCAGATCATCTGGCCACCTTGTGGGAGGCGTCCAACACTACGTCTTCCGACCCGTCTTTAAGGTGTAAAAATATTAGCTGCAAATATTTGAAGGGGTGAACTAGCCCATGAAACTGAACAACTTTCCCCAAGAAACATAGGTCGAATCGAAATATGAGAATTTTTAGGACCTCCTATACTCATACCAAAATTCACTCGTTCGGTACCAAAATTGACGGTTTCGGAAATTTTGTATGGGGGGGTCCAAATTTTTTTTATATTTCGACCTATGTCCCTTGGGGGAAGTTATTCAGTTTCATGGGCTGGTTCACCCCTTAAAATATTTGCAGCAATTTTTTTTACACCCTGTATAATTGATGATATAGGTACATAAATATATATTGCAGGTTCTCGTTCGAGCCGGAGGAGGCGGGCGCGTCGCCGGTGTCGGCGTGCAGCGCGCGCGCGCGCGACGGGGACTCCGCCAGCGCGCGGTTCCGCTTCGACTCCGACTCCATCTCCCCCCGCTCCATGTTCGAGGACGACTTCACCAACATCTCCACGCCTAGAGGTCACTTTTTAATTAACAACAACATATTTTTTTTAATTAGCCTGTTCAGCGTCCTACTGCAGGGCAAAGGCTTCACCTCTCTCGGTTACTAATAATAATAATATATATCCTGGACAATTCACACAGCGCCATCTAGCCACAAACTAAACAAAGCTTGTACTATGGGAACTAGATAGCTGATACTAATACTTATGTACTTTTTTTGGAAATAAATACATATTATACATATAAAACTCCCAGACTAAACACAAATACATAGGCCTCCCCCTAAAGATTTCCACCTTGTCCGATTAGAAGCGACCTGCATCCAGCATTTCCCCGCGGACTTGACCCGTCTGTCCATCTCGTCACTTTACAGGTTGTAAAAATTGATAAATATAACACGATTTTTTAAAGAATATATTTTGATAGAGAGACAAATGATAATGTGTTGCCAATACCGTATCCTTTCTTTAAAAAAAATGTGTTATAATGTGAATGATCGGCAGGTCGCACGGCGTCCATAGCTGAGGAGGAGGAGGGCGAGTCGGCGCCGCCGCCGGCGCGGCCAGCAGCGGGCGGCAAGCACCAGCAGCACCAGCAGCACCAGCACCGGGACATCAACAAGTCGGAGTCCGTCAACATCTTCACGCGCGCCGCCGACCCCTTCGAGGGAGACGCGTTCTTCGCGTGCACCGGCTCAGACAGGTCAGTCAAAGGACCTTACCACAAAAAGTTAGACATGTGTTGAACGCGCGTTTACAATAAAACTCCATACAAATATTCAGGGTGTTAGGGACAGCGGCCCAAATACTGAAAGGGTGCAAGCAGACCATTAGACTGAACAGCTTTCCCCTAGGAACATATGTCAGGAAACGACAAAAAAATTTAGACCTCTCATACAAAATCGCGACCAGGTAACTGCATTTACTATGGGAAACCAAACATTTTTTGACGTTTCCTGACATATGTTCCTAGGGGAAAGTTGTTCAGTTTCATGGTCTGCTTGCACCCTATCAGTATTAGGAACGCTGTCCCTTACACCTCGTATTAATAGTAAAAAAAAAAACTAAAAAACACGCTTCATCACAAGACCTTTCGAACAAGTCTAACACAGCTATGATATGATCATCCATCATGAAGTTCCAGTTCTTATCTTCCGGGTCCATCATCAAATCAGCTCGACAGTACCATATTATTGTATTGTCATCAAAATCACATACAATTGCCAATTTTCATGACGGTACGATCTTTAGAAGATGGTTAAATTAGTTTTCTTAGATTTCATTACAGAATTACATACATACAGATCGACCTAATAAAAGTGTGTTAGAAAACGCCAGACAAGCGTTCATCTCGAGTCTAACTTTTTTGTGGCAAGACCCAAAGTACTTTATTTTCTTTGGTACATAACATCTCATGATCCACTGTGTACAGCGTGCAAATAAAAAAAAACTAGTTTTAAAATTGGTTCAATTTTAATCTAATTTAAATATTCTAAGAATAATAAATATACTTTTCTTAACATCCTTTATATTTTAATAGATATCATGTGGCAGTTGTCATACATATTTGTATTAATGAATATGTATTTATACAGGGCCGCCCGCAGGGAGAACTGGCCGGGGGACTTCGGGGGGTTCGACAACGCGTGAGGGGGGCGGCGGAGGGGGCCCGAGCGCCTCGTGTGACGGACTCATTGCGGACGGTAGCTGTGCAAGTGTACACTGGTTTTTTTAGAGAGATAGTAAATTGTTATCTTGGGTTGCCATTTGTTTTAAATAGTGATGTGATAATCATCTGTCAAGTTAAGTGACTATTATGCCGATGCATGGAAGATCACTGCTGATCTTTTACATCACTCGCACGAGCGTCATCTACTATGACCTAAAAGAAACAGATAAAAAAAACACATTTCGTTAACAACAGTTATCGGTACTGGCACGTCACTATTTAAGATTGATCTCCGATACAAAACTACCGACCGACCAAGTCAATTTGTATGGGAGGTCCAAAAAATTTAAATGTTGTTCAAATTCATGGGCTGATTCATCCCTTAATACTTGCAGCTAATATGTTTACACCTTATATAAATTATATGTTAAGACCAAAGCAATGGTTGCCAGCCTTCCCACTATTTTGATTTATTTATATGCCTTCTTAAGTCTTCTTGGTCAAAAGTAATCTTTGTTTTGGATTACTAGGAGGTGTAGAATCACGAAATGTGTGATATAGTTGGATTTCTGTGTACAAGAAATCTGTTGCCATTTTTTCTATTGTTATTGATTGATCACTTATATTAGTGATCGTATTATGCAATTTTATTGAATTCCATTTTAGTATTATTATCTATAATGAAGTATTGAACGAAAAATGTCTATGAAGCGTCCTGTTTCTTGCCATTGCGGTGTAGGTATGTAAGTCATACTTTTGTGATGCTAGCTGTTTTTTTAACGATCTCATTTTGTATTATTGTGGTTTAGGGCCCATCCGTCGGTGTTTAGAGTTCCCGTACTTGTGATGTAATACCTATTTTAATCGAAAAAATGACTTATATATAACTTGTAGAAAATATTGTTAAGCGAAAGTGCTATTAAGTTATAGGTAGATGTCAAATTTAGTAATTTATTACAAAAAAAAACAAACTAAAAACGCATTTCATTTTAATTGCGCATTCATAGTATATTAATCGAATGTTAGCAAACCATATCTCGGTCTCTAAAATTAAAAGATTATTTTTCTTGGTTTTTACGCAAATGGCATACATTCACAAAAACATTCACAATTTCTTCTATGCTGAATAGATCTCGGGCACAAACATAATTTAAATATGGACCTACATTTAGAAAATCTCAATGAACTGTAAATATGTTTGTAACTGTAAACATTTATTTAAATTGTAAATATTATGTAACACTGACTTAAGTTTCTATTTAACGCATATACATATTAAATAACCGGAAATTAAATATATCAATAACATTCTTTGTAAAGTAGTCAATGACTTTGTAATTTGAATCTATTTTGTTTGACTGTACCGAATTAATTGTTTATAGATGTAAGTATAAATAATATGATAGATCTTTTAGAATGTGGAATGATTTTAATTGGTTTTTACATTAAGATTAGTTTAACCTAATTTATTATGATTTTTCTGTGATATTTTATGCATCGTTTGTTTAATCGTATTTTATTAAGCTGTGAATTTATATACTATGTATTATTATTATATTAGACATTAATAAATTATGATTATATAAGTGCTTTATGCACAGTCAGCATTTAAAATTGTCTACAAGTAGCCTTTTCATATTAACTTTAATAACTTTAATTCAAGAAAATATTTTCAGAGTTCCAAAATCAGCATAAAATCAGGTGTACATCATACAGGTTTCTAGTAGTTACCTCCTGGGTTCATAAACTCTAACTATCTACTAAATAAATAAACCTACGATAATTTATTAGGTACTTTAAAAAATATATATTTGTACCTATATTGTCTACTAATTTATCATACATAATAGTCATCTCATCACATCAAAGTTACCGGTGTCTGTCCCGAAACTATGGTATTTACTTATGTATGTATATATACCTATATATACCTATACCTAGTAAAACGTGATAATGCCCGTTTTTTTGTATCTATGTACCTATTTTTTGTACATAATGTAGCTAGAGGAAATATAAATTATGTGCAATTAATACATCACTACGGCGCAATACCAAAGGTATTTATGTTCTGTGACTGTTGTGTAAAATACTCGAAGTTAATAAATAAACGACCTTAACATGAGTTAATGCCTTTTTATTTCTTATCATGCTCAATAGTAGTAAAATATTTCACTTTGCATGAAATTAGCAACTTTCATTCGGGCATTTTTCCGGACATTGTATGTAACTTGTTGAAGCACCACCTACGAGAGTACCCCATACTTTCGTATTTGCTTTCCTTGACTGCCAGCGCCACAGTGGCGTCTTTGAAAGTAAATTATTTGGTTTCGGGTACTTTTGTATTTGCTTTCCTTGACTGACAGCGCCAATATGGCGACTATTAAGCCAGTATTACTCACTTTTGTATTGATAAAAATAAATGTGCATTACTCTATTGCACTCTACTGTCAGAATACAAGCGCGCATCGGCCGATGCCGTCGAATGGATCCGGCTCAGGCAAATGTGCGGAGTTTGTTATAATATGAAATTCAATTTCGGTTCGTTCGCCTCACGCAAGTGTGCGTTCACCTTAATTAATGACCCAAAGCAAGCTTCTTCTAACAAAGCGGTATAATCACAAACCGAAGCCTGCCCAAAAGTACCACGTACGAAGAGAAAAAAATAACCAAACGTCAAATCAAACCAAAATTCTTTGTCAAGAAAAGTTGAATCAACAGCTGTTTTAGTGTAGTCTAATTTTAATATTTCTCCAAATAATTTGAATAACTTTTAAAATAATTCAGTTTAACAAGACATGCAAGTTACTTTTATCAATTGTGTCGTAACATAAAATGAAACAGAGGTGAGTGTGTAGATGAGACGCGTAGGTTTTGTTTACGTGTACGATCATACATATTTGTTTGTGTGTAGGACGCGCCTATCGCACAGTGGGGATGATCTGATAAGCCAAGGTATGCACAAGAAGACTGACGGAGACACAAACAGCGAGATCCCACTACACAAGATGAAACAACAGGAACACTTTATTGAGGCGCAAATACAAGAAGGCGACACATTGCAAGCGATTGCTTTGAGATTCTACTGCTCTGTAAGTTGATTTATACATCGATGATACATTTTTAACGTATTCGCTCGCGTAGGTACTCGTCAAACAAGTATGTTAAGTTTATATTCAATTAATACTGATGTATCTTGTATTTGGTTGTGATGCTGATAGCAACTATTTGGTATACTAAAGTGCCTTGTTGCCCAATGTCAATTTATAGTGATCTGATAATGAATGCTTCCTTTGTACGTTATATTATTTTAAAACTAGTCTCGTGCTGGCAGGCATAACAGTAGTTTTTATTCTGTGATAGTAAGAATATTTGTGCATTAGTTTGTGTTTTATCTGTTTGTGTTATCTCGAGTTATCATGCTGGATAAGTTCAAATTCCTGACCCATATTAATATTATACTTTGTTTCTTTTAGGTTTCAGAGCTAAAAAGAATTAACAACATTCACAAGGATAATGAAATCTATGCAAGACGGACACTGAAAGTACCCGTAACACCTTACTCGGTGCTGACAGAGCGTATGCCAACGCTACAACCAGAACCAGTGCCTTCCACTTCAAATCACAAGCCGACTTCGATAGAACTCCTCCTGAGTAATACACACAGTTTACCGCAGGGTGCACGAGATCCACAACAAAACAATCTTAAAACATCAAATGATTATTCGATTGATTGCAATGCAGTTGTGATGAACAGTTCTATGGCTCCTGCAGTGAATACATACACGGATGCAGACCAAGAAGAGCCGTTATCAGAAGACACTCAACTTCTGCCTCCCAAGCCAAAAGAACCAGTAGAAACTGTAGTGATCAAACAGCTCACATCACAAGGCGCTGATTTCGGAATAAAATGGTTCCATTTAGTATGTTTCATGCTAATTCTTGGTGTTGTGATACCTCTGTATTATGTGTTGTTCTTCCTAGATGATAAATCACATGCTTTTGAACATCCACCAGTTGTTCATAATGATAGCTCATCATCTAAAGAGACTAAACTACATTCGCCTTGATCTTATGATAAGTAACAGCTTTAAGCATTCAACCCTTGTAATTATATTTTTTTACCTACTGTATAAAAATGGGACTCAATGTGATTTCTGATTTGTAAGAAGATAAAGTTTTTATCACAGCATAATATCTTTTCCTCATTAATTTTACAATATAACTCAAAGCTCAATTCTCAAAACGTTCAATCTATTCTCAAATGTCCAATAAGAAAAATAATTGAATTTGATTGGGACGTTATATGAATGTTGAATATTTTGTGAATGAACATTTTTTTTTTTTAATATGTAATAGGCCCGCATTTGTCTGCCATCTCACCTGGTGGTAAGTGGAGATGCAGACGAAGATGGTACATGCTTGCCTAGATAATGCCTATTCACTCTTGCCTTAAAAAGGCCCAAGTTATATTGTTCTGGAAAAAAACTTATGCGCCTAAAAGAACTATTCGCATGGAAAAGGAACTAATATTTATTTTATTGCCTACTCATCGTATTACGGCTCACCGGATTTTCTGATTTTTTGCATGTGGGGTCGACAAATTCACCACATTTTTCTAAATCAGACCTCCGCTGCGTGGCGCGGTTCTAGAGATTCACGATGGGGCTTGCAGAGAGGCTCCCTACAGCATACCACTTTCTTGTTATGTTTTTAATGGTGTCCCGACAAATTCTGGTTTTTGTGCGACAAATTATCCTTCCGGACTCATGGCTCCATCACCAATCTCCACTAGTGGGGCCACAAAGATTTTTCAGTCTTGATTACTCCACTGTAGTGGATCAGGGGGTCAATAATTATTCCACATACTCAAGTTCATGGATTTTCACTTGGTGCTGGGGAGAACCACACACTTAAGTAGTCTTGTTTCTTACTTTGGCTTTATGAAAAAAAAAACAATAAAATCATCATAAAATAAACTTTTATTTCATTACTATTCTATACACTTAAAAATACTATCGATGTAACAAAATTATCAGTTATATCATTGACACAATCTTACGTTAAGTTACTCATTACAATTAATACGTAGTGATAAATGCATACTCATTTCATTATAGACCGTTAGACCGGAATAAAATACTAATCTTCAATCAAAACAGATCTAAATATCGATATTGTATTTTCTATTAGTATGTAAACATCTACACAATTTGTGAGAACCATGCGTTGTTGGGATAGTGCGAGTGTTTAGCCTCGGGAGCAGGAGTGCTGTCGTACGGCGTTGTAGTGTGGGGGAGTCGCGCCGATCAGAAGTTGCCGCGCCCGCCAGCAAGGTTCGGGTTGTTTTCGTGCACACTGAGGAATAAACAAGAAAATTAGTAAAGATAAAGATATTTTATTTGTTAAACATGAGTAATATAAGAATACAGTTATTAGTCTCGAGGCAATGTTCCTAGCTCATAAGGAAAACATTGGATTAAATTAAAATTAAATTAAGGAAAACATTGAAAAAACAGATTGACAATAAGCTAGGTCCACGTCGCTATGTTCAGTTATCAGTTATTTGTTTGCATTCATTCATTCAGAACAAAAAACATAAAAAAGTTTCTCGCAGACTAACGCAAGGATTTTTGATTAACCGTTATCAAACACGGAGATGTGGACTTAGCACATAAATGTATTGATGTTTAGGTTAACAATTTCTAAAAAATATAATCTAACAATGAAAAAGGTTAGTTTAATTCTATCCCAGCAACACACACTTGACACCAATTAGGTTATACTACAGCCTCATTTACTTTAAATTGACCAAAATTAGTTAAAATTGTATTTAGTGTTACAGACTTTATCTCACGAGTGCGCGTTAGCCATACTTGTGTGTTATCTCTCTCTCTTTTCGTTGCACGATACGCTGTCCCAAACGAAAAGAGAGACAGATAACATTGAAATTGAAAACAATTTATTATCTTTTCACAGTACACAATACAAAACAAAACAGTAGGTACACAAAGCCAAACATTAGGTACACTTTTAAAAGAAAATACACAAAACATGTTAACAACAGAACAGACAGATAGGTAGTTGTGTTCCGTACTGTGCCAGAGAAATGGTTCTGACTCAGCATAAGTCGCAGTGATAAAACTAGGACGCAGGTATTCTGCCAGCACCAAGCGATGATCTCAGTCGATAGCAATAACACACGCAAGTATGGCTAACGCGCACTCGTGAGATAAAAATACTGTACGGAAAGTAAAGGAGGCTTTAGTTATTTAGTCCGTACAAGACAAGAAAAGATGACAGTGAAGACATTGAAGAGTTACACCGGCGGCCGTGCAGGATTATTGACAGGCATTCGTCGAACGACCCGATGGACCCTGGCGTCGTTTACAAGGTGCCAGCCAGGTAACAGCAATGAAGAATGTGCCTTCGCTTTGTAGGCAGAATAGTGATTCCTTGTTATAGCAATAAACAACAAAATCACTAGTCTTCCATACAACGCGCGGCGATCCCAGTTAGTTGACGAGCTCACCTAGAAACCTTGTTAGTCACACAAACGGGCTATAAATGAAAATAAGAAATCAAAAAAAGCCGCTAGAAGTCGCTTCAAGACGACCATCAAGAGGTCGAGAAATTGACGAAGGCCAACCGGTTCGTCGATAGCTCAGTAGTGGGCCGGTAGCCCGGTACCCCATGCGGCCCGGGTTCGTTTCCGGTCGACACTTGTCAAGTTTTCGATTTCTTATTTTCATTCATGAGAATACTATAGCACTGTGAGTGCGGTAAATCCCAATAAACAAACGGGTTAGGCACGAAGTTAGTCACAAATGGCATGGATTCGCTAGTCATCTAGTCATGGCATTGAACGTTGAGTCTTTGTTAGGTGTCCTAGGCCGCTCTGGATGATTGCGAATGAGTAATAAATAACTCTTCGAGTAAATTGACATATGCTTTCTTTCATGACTAAATGACTACTGACAATGTTGGTAAAGAGTAGTTTTATAACACAGTAAGTATACAGGATGTAAAAAAAATAGCTGCAAATATTTTAAGGGGTGAACCAGTCCATGAAACTGAACAACTTTCCCTAAGGAATATAGGTCGAAATATGAATAAAAATTTTGGACGTCCCTTACAAAACTACCGACCGACAAAATTTTCTCATATTTCGACCTATGTTCCTTGGAGAAAGTGATTCAGTTTCATAGTTTGATTCACCCCTTGAAATATTTGCAGCTAATATTTTTACACGTTATAGAAGATTACATACGAAGTGATGTTACGTTACACGTGGACAACGAAACACAAGTAAAGTCTGATTTGCAATTCCAACTACCGTGCACATATTATTACACCACTGTATATCTCGTACATATAAAGAAACTATCCCGAATTGGCAACATTACTGTTTTTCTCTCTATCAATATATATGACACATGGGCGAAATGTCAATAATAATGCTGGCCTTTCGAGAACGTTTCTTTAAAAAATCAGTTATAATAGCGATTTTACTTCGAGTGTATAGGAAGCCGGCGCGCGGCGGCTTGCGCCGCAGCAAAACCCAGCCTCACAATCCGGATTTTTAGACCATAAAATTGGTAGGATAGATAATCCCAGTAATATGTAAAAAATATATATACATACGTTGATATTGCTAACTAAAATATATTCTAGCTACATATTTATAATTTCATACATCTTTAATACATAAGACATCCAGTATTTAATAAATAGAACCCTGTAACTATTCAGTAACTACTAATATCGTAAGACCAACATTACATACAATATCTAAACCCCGTGACTACCAAGTACTGTGTTGTTTACCTTAGTAGTGTATAATTTAGGTCTTCATTTATATACTAGTTCTGTTTGTTGGTCGCGAGCGCGGGGAACTCTTCAAACATTCTATTGGAAACAGCGCGGGGTTAGTATGTGGCTGCAACCACCTCATTGCGACAAGCGTTAAACATCGCTCTAACATTATACCTATAATAACTCGATCAGACAAAAAATAGGATTTCGAAATGGCAAAATTGACTGCTTGAATGACAGGTCTAATGAGCAACTTTTTAAGACGACAAAAACGTCAAACGAAAATATTGTAATATGACGTCATATATTTTTCATTCTTAAAGGTTATCTACGCACCGGATAGGCGCTAAGGCGCATACAAATGACAGCTAGTTTCGCGGCCCTAATGAAGCGCTACCTACGAGAGTACCGCGTATTTTCGTATTTGCTTTCCTTGACTGCCAGAACAACAACTAGTCCACAGCTAATTTAAGATCAGTGCTATTCTTGGATATCATAACATAACAAATTTTTTTTTATTTTAAATTACTGTTTAAAAATTCTAATCTTCAATATTTTGAAAAAGTTTGAATAGGGTATTTTTGGACAAAAGTTTTCCCCTCTTAACTTTCGTATTTTATTAAATATTGTCCTGTCAAGTACCGAATTACTGTTGGTTGAGAAAACAATTAATGTTGCCATTTCGGGATCCTTTATCTAATCGATTTCTGGTAATATTTCACGAAGGGGTGAACTAGTACAATTTGTTCCATTATTTCACTCAACATAAGTAATGAAAAAAAAAGTTGTGAAGTTGTTCAGTTCCGCGTTTACTGGTCCAAAACATGACAGAATCGTGAAATATTGTCAGGGATAGTTAACAAGAGATCTTGTAGTCGGTTTTATTTTGTCTAAGATTTATATACAATCGATAGTATCTCTAGATCATGGGGATATCAATAACTTCATTGACAATAAGGTGCCTCTACGCTGATAACGTCACATATATAAGGTGCAAAAATATTAGCTGCAAATATTTTAAGAGGTGAATCAGCCCATGAAACTGAACAACTTTCCTCAAGAAACATAGGAATATAAAAACAATTTTCGGGCCTCCATACAAATTGACTTATTTTGTATGGGCTCTAAATTTTTTTTTATATTTCGACTTATGTTCCTTGGGGAAAATTGTTCAGTTTCACGAGCCGGTTCACCCCTTAAAATATTTGCAGCTATTTTTTTACACCCTGTAAGTATTAGCTTTAAAATATACTTCCTTAAAAATATCCATAATCCTCGTATTCTAATTTAGGATATGTTCATTTTGACTAATAAAACAGTTTTGAAATGTTATGTTCCATGATTTTAACACATTATGTGATGTGGTGGTGGTGGTGGTGGTGTGGTGATGGAGTGTCGTGTGTTGTGGTGGTGTGGTTTATTGTGGTGGTGTGTTGTAGTAGTTTGGTGTAGTAGTGTGGTTTATTGTGGTGGTGTGGTATTTTAGTGCGGGGGTGTGGTAGTATGGTGGTGATGTTGTGTAGTAGTTTGTTGTGGTAGTGTGGTGTATTATAGTGGCGTGGTGTAGTAGTGTGGTGTTGTGGTGGCGGTTACCTCTGCTGCAGCAGGTACTGCGCCATCTGTATGCAGTGCGGGGTGCCGGTGATGGTGATGACGCGGTCGCTGGCGCCGGGCGCGGGCTCGGCGATCTCGATGCCGGCGCCGGAGTCCGCGCGGATCTTGCGG
This sequence comes from Keiferia lycopersicella, assembly GCA_029255805.1. NCBI lineage: Eukaryota > Metazoa > Arthropoda > Insecta > Lepidoptera > Gelechiidae > Keiferia > Keiferia lycopersicella. The sequence goes on along the minus strand of JARACZ010000005.1, from coordinate 14,533,457 downwards.
ATGCGCGACCCCGCCTTGCCGATGATGGCGCCCGCCAACTACAAATACAACAAATTAATAAATATTCCCCGTATTCTATCGTTGTCTTAATTAGTCTAATTTATAGCGTTAGGAAACGTACATTGACACGAAAAGAAGAAAAAAAAAGAAGAATAAATATTAGCTAAAAAATACTCTTCTCTTTTCGTGTGGGACACCACCAAGTCGTCCATCCCGATGAACCCTTGTGTCAGAATTTTTCAACCGCCTTCTACAAGTACCCTCAATACTTGTCACACGTGGCGATAACAATCGTAATTTCACGATCTTTAACACTCTGCCTACCCCGCAAGGGATAAAGACGGGATGTGTGTGCGTGTATTCTACAAATAGCAGGCTTCTGACATGGTTGTGTAACGACCGCCATCTAGTATTCATAATCGGCAACCGAGACCTACGGCTTAACGTGCCATCCGAAACACGGAACCATCTTTCTTACGGACAATCGGGTGGTTAAGCCCGCAATGTAATAACCTGACTGGGAACAAGTTCACAAAGTATTAAATATCAATATAAATATTTGTGAGCGACCCACCGAGAATCGAACCCGGCCCCTTTTGCGTCAAAGGCAGGCGCACTACCACTGCGCCACAAAGGTGACTAAGGGATGATCCAGGGAATGGGCAGCAGCATTGCTGTAAATATTTATAAAATCTTGCCAATCCGCCTGCCAAGCGTGATGAGTATGACAATACCCCCCGACTCGGGGGAGGCCCACGTCCAGCAGTGCACTGTTGTGACTGTAGAAGAACTGTAGAAGATACAGGTCAAACTGAGAACATCCGTATTTTTTAAGGTCTGTTAAAACCCACTCACGTCTTTAGGTATGGTGACCTGCGTGGAGGTCTCCTGGTCGGCGGGCCCGAAGCCCCGGCTGCCGCCCTGCTGCGGCGGCGGCGCGCCCCCCCCGGCGCCCCCGCGGCCCCCGAAGCCGCCACCGAAGCCCCCGCGCGGGGGACCGCTGAAGTTGCCGCGCGGACCGGGGCCCCCGAAATCGTTGAAACCTGTGGATTAGAAAACACTAATACAATACTATAAAAAAAACGTATTCCGTATAGTTTCAAACCTTTGCCTGTTTGTTTATTCATCGATCTGAATTATGTCTAGTTACTTATTGGAATAATTACTAGTTGGTGAAGTGCCTCAGAATAGGATCAAGGAATACCTCTACCTCCCAAACGCTTTACACTATCAGATCAATCTCCCACTACCCCATTCCGTAGTATTAGTGACTACATTTCAAATCAATCTTTTTAAATACAGTAGAATCCCTTTAATGACATTGAGAGGAAATGCCACACACGTCATAAGCGGACGTCATTGTATCCGACCCTTTTTTCAAGAATATTGTATTAACACCAAACTAGGTTAGATAGGTAAGGTACATCACAATAGGCGGTTGGTCAATTTATGCGGAGTCATAATAAATGGATACTACTGTAATTCTTAAGTGATAAGAAAGTCTGTAAGTCTTACCGCCTCCTCTAGGTCCTCCTATCGGTCCACTTCGGCCCATCGGCGGCCCGCTGCGTCCCATCGGCGGGGCCCCCGGTCCCGGAGGCCCCCTGCCCCTGGGCCCCATGGGCGGCAATCCTCTAGGCGGGGGCCCCCTGGGCCCGCCGCGGGGCCCCCCCTGTCCGCCGCCGAAACCACCATACTCGTCCGCGTAGAAATCGTCGTAATTGTGCGGATCGTAGTTCTGGATTTGGCCCTTGATTGGGACCTGAAAAGTTACATTTGCAATTTTAGAAGCGATTGGCGAGAAACCACGCAAGACCGAAACAAGTGGCGAAATCTCTTATCGGAGACCAAGACTCACTTTGAGTCGTCGAGCCGGCATAGGTAGGTAGGTAGGTCAAACAAGCAAACATCCTGTGTCACATGTTTCGTTAGTTTAGACAAAGTATGTGGACTATGTTCAGCCAGCAATACTATTAGAAACGCACTAACGGCCCGCTCGGCGGCAGCGCACCCCTGTAACTCTTTTTCCCGGTGTTTTTATACTGCAACATTATCTATTATACTGACTGCAACATACAATGCGTATTGCCTGAGCTAGCAAAACCTTATTTGATATTGTACTCATTAGTATGCATTAATTATTTGGACACTGAACAATATGGACATGTCCTCAACGCGTGTCACCCGGTTACATCGATTCGATCTCTCTCTCTTTTCTTGGGACCGAGTCCTCTAACAACCCAATGAGCCCTAGTGTCAGAATTTTTCAATCATCTGACATGATTTTGTAACGACCGACGACTAAGTAATCATAGACAGCAACCGGGACCTACGGCTTAACGTGCCATCTGAAACACGGAGCCATCTTACTTACGAGCAATCGGGTGGTTCAGCCGCAATGTCCAAACCAGACTGGGAACAAATTTACAAAGTGATAAATATCAACTTTGTGAGTGACCCACCGAGAATCGAATCCGGAACCTTCTGCGTCAAAGGCAGTCGCGCTACCACTGCGCCACATCAGTCGTCGTTTGGACACTGAACAATACAGACATGTCCTAAACGCGTGTCACCAGGTTACCATCATCGGAAGAAGAAGAAGTCGGTCTGTCTGTGTGTGTTGTCTTACCTGCCGGATGAGGTTGATGACCTCCCTGATGCCGTCAATGACCTGGTCGGGCTTCCCGATCAGCTGCACCACGCGCTCCGTGCTCTGCGGCGCGGGGTTCGAGAAGATCTTCAGACGGGCACCGGTTTGCTGGAATAAAACGAAAACACGGTTTAATAAGAGTCGAACGTACACAATCAAATCACGCCTATCGCTACCTACGTCTGATAAATATAAGGTGTAAAAATAAGAGGTAAACCAGCCCATGAAACTGAAAAAGTTTTCCCAAGAAACATAGGTCGAAATATGAGAAATTTTTGAGAGCAGGTGAGCGAGTCAACTGAATGGAGGTCCAAATTTTTTTCATATTTCGATCTATGTTTGTTAGGGAAAGTTGTTCAGTTTCAGGGGCTGGTTCACCCCTTAAAATATTTTCAGCTAATCTTTTTACACCCTGTATAATCCTAAGCCGGCACCACACGGCTGAATGCATGGAACGAGAAACAGCGTTAGTGAGTTTGGCATTAACCCCGAATTTGGGAGATGCCTGTTTTGAAGTGAGCTATTGTGGTTGTAGAAGTAGAAAGATTTAAATATAGGTTTTCTTCGATAACATCCAGTTTACACGTCATTTTGAGTCAGTTGCAAAAGGCTTGATTCTTGACAGGTCAAATGAGCTACTTTTTAAAACGATCTAAAACGGTATTTTGTTTGAAGAACTAGAAGTATGGCGTCATGCCGTAAGGCTGGTTTCAGAGCGACGCGTCTCGGCAGCGCTGCCCAGCCGCGCGCGCCTCGCATTACACTAGATTGTATGTAGCGTTTCATAGTGACGCGTCTTGGGCCGCGTCTCGGCCGCGCCGCGGTCGGATCTCCTTCGATTGCCAGTAGCGTCGACTTGCAATCTTTTAAGACGTTGTTGTTGCACTCTTTTCCATGTAACGTATATAGCTAATATAGTGATTACGTTTGCTGGCATAATGATTCTCTGCACTCGACCGTACACCACAACGAAGCGCGCGCGTCTGAATGTCGTTTCACAGCGAACGCGCTCGCTGCCCAGACGCGCGCCCGAGCAGCGCTGCTGAGACGCGCCGCTCTGAAACCAGCCTATGTATTTAGATGGCGTCAAAACACTTACTTTTATATTATTTTTCAGTTTATTAATTCAAACTTTGATTAATTCGAAAAAATATGAATGAAGTTAGCAGTATTTTTGGACAAAAGTTTAAGCGTAAAACTTTAATATTTTTTTAATGACCCAGGAAACTAGCGAATTGAGATTCTAAACTTTACCATTGACTTACCGCTAAAAGGATTTCGATTCATCATATTTGGGGTTATTTAATGGAGGATGGAGCGTTGTACCTACAGCGAGATCATCCATTTGTCGTATTGTTTATTCAACAGATCTCGCAAGCTTTTACGCTTTTAGCTTTTAGCCGACGATAGCTTACAGGACAGCTTTTATCTTTTATTGTGATGAAATGACTAGTCAGGTAAAAATAATTAACATTTGCAACTCCCTTCTACCATTTCTGCTGCAAAATTAATTTGCAAAAAAAAACAGGACGAGCATCCAAGCAAGGCTGGGCATGATCTTTTGTCAATTACCTAGTAGTAGGCGGTTGCAAAACTTGTGACACCTGGGTTCGTCGGTTCGTTGGACGACTCAGGGTCCCACACGAAAGGAGAGAGATTAGGTTTTAGGTAACTACACCATATGCCCGAATTTAGCGCAATAATGCTGCTTTGGGCAGTAACACAACAGACCTGTATATCCTTTTTAAAGGCATCACGGCGTAACGAGGCTATCCCAGAAGCAATCCCACGACAGACTATCAGCTGTACGGTTGGGGCGGAGGGGGGGTTACGCAACGCACGGCGAGGGCCTTAAACCCTGAGGGCATTAGCATCGACCCCGCGCGGCGCGACCCGCATTCGCAGAATCGATGGAATATAACAATGGACAGATAGGTACAGACATACAGTGCGTAAGGCTAACGCAGTCTATTGTAAGGTTTTTTGCGGCCAGTCTGGCATGTGTACACATACCCAAATCACGGCTTTATCCCTAGGCATATAGGCAGAGCGTCAACGATCGTAAAATTACAGTCATGACAAATATTTAAGGCCCCTTTCAGATATCACTGTAGTGACAGGTTGTGTGCCCTCGAGTCCCTTAGTTTCCTTTTTTTTCATAATTCGATCTATGTTTCTTGAGGAAAGTTATTCAGTTTCATGGGCTGATTCACCCCTTAAAATATTTGCAGCTAATATTTTTACACCCTGTATATCACGCCTCTATCCCTAGCGGGGTAGGCAGACCCTGTAGACACCTACATAACATTTCAGAGTTAAAGAACAGCGAGTAGTTTTTATCAACACGTGTATTTCACGATACTGCGTCTACGAGACTGACTCGATGGCGTAGCGGATAGTACCGCTTCCTTCTACGCCGAGGGTCATGGGTTCGATCCCCACCGGACACAGATACTTGATAATTATCTCAAAGTCGGTGTTTACGACACCCATGAGTAGAATTGGTACAAGCACGTAAAGCGAAGAGGAGTTCAAAGTGTCCATCAATCTCCTTGCCTTATCCTAAGTGTCCAAATTAAAAAATCCGGGCTTAATGAAGAGGCAGGTACACAATCTCTTCTTTTTTCGTGTGGGACACCGAGTCATCCAACAACCCAACCCAAGGTCCTAGCGTCAGAATTTTTCAACCGCCTTGTACAAGTAACAGGCTCCTGTTCTGACATGGTGCTGTAACGACCGCCGACTAAGTAATCATAACACTTGATTTTAAGGTTCCGTGGTTATTAACACTAAAACTATAAGACATTATTACGGGTTTTAACTCACGGTAGGGATATATCGGTAGCGATTGCAACATCGCCGAAATATTGGGTGCTCGATATATCCCTACCGTGAGTTAAAACCCGTAATAATGTCTTATAGTTTTTAAGTAATCATAGACCGGTCGGTCGTCAACCAGGACCTACGGCTTAACGTGCCATCCGAAACACGAACCATCTTTCTTACGGACAATCGGGTGGTTCAGCCCGCAATGTCCTAACCAGACTGGGAACAAATTCACAAAGCGATAAATATCAGCTTTGTGAGTGACCCACCGAGAATCGAACCCGGGATCTTCTGCCACAAAGGCAGTCGCACTACCACTGCGCCACATTTTCGTCAGGTACACAATGTATGGTACAGTCGGCAGCGCAGGCGCGGCCGCATCGACCGGCGCACGTGGCCCGCAGACACGCACGCTCGCTGACTCTGCGGCCGACTGTACCGGAGCTACGCTACACGCTGTGTTACACCATTTGTAACTTTACATACATACATACATACATATATCACGCCTTTATCCCTTGCGGGGTAGGCAGAGCGTTAACGGCCGTAAAAATACGGCCACTATCGCCACGTCTGACATTTTTGAGGATTGTTTTCCAAGGTTGTATTAGAAAACATGTGTATTACTATAGTGACAGGTTGTCAGCCTGTCGCCTAAAAATTGTAAAACACCAATACTCTCGAGTCCCTTAGTCGCCTCTTACGACACCCGCGGGAAGGATATGGGGTGATGCTATTCTAAGCCGGCATCACACGGCACTTTGTAACTTTACACTACTAACCAACCCATCAAATAACTATCCAACCGACTAACTAACTAAGTGCGCATCGCGATAACAACTACTAGACAAATCTTATCTGTATTTTTATACTCTGTAAACGAGGATAATAAATAAAAAACAAAAACCCGACTGCGGTGATTTCAAAGTTAAATTATGCGTTTATCTGTCGTTTTGAATTCATGTTTTTTTGATGTAGCGAGTGTCACTTGCGCTGCTGAGACGAATCTAAAGACGTTTCTCAACCGTCTTAGCTCAACTCTGAGAACGATCTTCGAGTGCGATTTTGAGATATCATTTAGTCATATCTATCGCTCTTCAGATCGATGTCAGAGTTGAGCGCGGTTTATTAATACGGCTTCCTTTTGTTGAATTGTGATAAATTAACTATATTTCCGCACTTCGCAAATAAACAAGGCAGGAAAAAGTTCGGTTCAAGTATGTATTAGGTTTTATTTTTCAAATAAACTGCACTGAAAATTATGAAAGGCTAGATTTCGATAGAGCGCATTGTCCCCCCCCCGACACGCTACTACGCAGCGTAGCGCATGCTACGATATTAATTCAAGTCCGCTACGCCGTAGCCTCTCGCTATAAGGACAGACGTTCGGCAAAAAAACTCCAAAAAAACATAACAAAAAGCTTTTAAAAGAATGTTCTGAGCTTCGGAGTACACCTGGCGCAGCTGCAGCTGGCGGGTTGGCTAAGTAGGTAATGGTGCGCGGGTTTTTGAAATACTCTAGTGAACTAGCATCTACATCTTCACCATCTCAGCTCTTCTAAGCTGTGTTTCTTTTAGAGTTAGTAAATTGATATTTTGGGTGGCCACTTTATTTGTAAAATGCTGAATAATAAAAAATAAACTATTATGTCGGTCTATAGAAAATCACAGTTGAGCTTTTACATAATTCGTACGAGCGTCATCTACAAGGAACTAAAAGAAACAGATGAAAATAATCCCATTTCGATACGAACAGTTATAGTTTGACCAAAAAGAGTAGATAAAAAATGAGCCGCCGCTTTCTTGGCGAAATCTGTCAAATCTGACAGATAACGCTTAACTATGACAACAATTTTTCATACATTTTTTTTTAGTTCCATTTTATTTAATTTCTACTCTTTTTGGCCAAGCTATACCGGTATTGGCACTATTTCAGATTTGCAAAAAAAAATGGCAACCCAAAATGTGAAAGAGTGTCAAGTAGATGAAATTTCACTTGATCGAGAACATCGCGAACGCACTCTAAGTTTAGCGGAACATGTTAACCCAGCGACCCCCTTGTGACGTCACACCTCATCTGAATTCCGTATTCAGGACATCGATTCATGTGCCCTACAATCTGCCACAGAGTATAATATCATAAAGAGCTTTGAGTCTATCAAACATCCCAAACAAATACGAGAGACATCTCAGTGTAGTTTATTTATAATAATAGATAAGTAGAGTTATATTTAGAAAAAATGTGTAATAAACAATGTACTTGTACCATGAAAGAACACTACGAAATGCGATTTGTAACTATTATTCACTTCAATAGAGAGAAAATATCTGAGTACGAGGGGAGGTCAAAAAGTTCGCGGAATGGAGGGGTTGGCGGGGGTAGGGATGCTTGTCCAGGTACTCGCTAATTGAGTAACTCATTATTACTATAAATACCAAGTTTTAGCCTAATTGGGTCACTAGTCTTTGAGTTATCAACGATTAAACAAGTGAATCGGGAAGAAAGTTGGCAGTATGGAAAAAATTGAACATCGCGCCGTCATAAAGTTCCTCACCAAACAGGGAAAAACGCCGCAAACTGTTTTTCAAGATATGTTATCTGTTTACGGGGACTCTGCTCCTGGAAAAACTATGATTTACAAGTGGCATAATCTTTTCAAGCAAGGAAGGGAGTCAATTGAAGACGATCCCCGTTCTGGGCGGCCGATCGAGGCCACCACGCCGGAAATCATCGATAAAGTTGAGAAACTTGTATTGGAGGATGGCCGTTTGAAGAAGAAACAGCTTGCAGCATTAGTTGGTGTATCAGAAACTACCATTTTGAATATCCTTCATCAACATCTTGGTATGAGTAAAGTCTGCGCAAGATGGGTCCCGAGAATGCTCACGCCGTTTCAAAAGCGAGAGCGCGTCGACTGTTGCCGCGAGTTTTTGGACCGCTGTGGAGATCAAAAGGAAGAAATTATGTCCCGTATTGTGACTGGGGATGAAACTTGGGTTCATCATTATGAACCTGAGTCAAAGCAAGAGTCAATGCAATGGCAGAAAAAGGGCACTCCCCCTCCTAAGAAGTTTAAGGTGTCTCAATCGGCCGGAAAGATCATGGCGACAATATTTTGGGATTCTGAAGGCATTCTTCTGGTGGATTATAAAGATCGTGGCCTTTCCATAACGGGAGAGTACTACGCTTCCTTGTTAGATCGATTGAAGGAAGCGATTAAAGAAAAAAGGAGAGGAAAACTGACCAAAGGAGTGCTGCTTTTGCATGACAACGCGCCCGTGCACACCAGTCGTGTTGCGACCGCTGCCATTCACCGATGTGGTTTTGAACTACTGCGCCATCCACCCTACAGTCCAGACCTGGCCCCCAGCGACTATTATTTATTTCCAAAGATGAAAAAAGAGCTGCGTGGAAGAAAATTTAACGACGATGATGAGGTTAAGTCAGCGATTTCGGCTTATTTTGACGCACAAGATAAACAATTTTTTTTAGACGGTATTAATAAGTTATTTGATAGATCCCATAAATCTATTCGAGTTAAGGGAGAATATATTGAAAAGGAAAAATAATTTCATGTTTAATTTCACCCTTCTTCCTTGTCATTCCGCGAACTTTTTGACCTCCCCTCGTAGGTAGAAATATTTTTTAAAAGTTGGACGGCACGGAGAGTGGAAATTAACATCTGTGCTGATAAGGTTTTGTCAATGATAAATTTGTAGAATACCAAACATTTGCATACAAAATTTTTGTGCACAATGTGCCCGATAGACTGTCGAAACATACTTTACAAACACATTTACAGGGTGTAAAAAAAATTGCTGCAAATATTTTAAGGATTGAACCAGCCCATGAAAGTAAATAACTTTCCTCAAGGAACATAGGTTGAAATATTTTAAAAAATTTGGATCTCCATACAAAATTACCAACGGGAAAAAGCAAATTTCTATGGGAGATTTAAAAAAAAACACATATTTCGACCTAATATTTCTTGGGGAAATTCATTCAGTTTCATGGGCTGGTTCACTCCTTCAAATATTTGGATCTAATATTTTCACACCTTATATTTGATATACTTACTGTAATACTATACAATACACCCACCCTTACCGGACAAATACAGTTTTAATGCACCACCGGACCGGCATTGATATACAAAATAAATCAATGACCACCGGCCTGCAACCTTTTGTATTATACTATACAATATTGTCGACCGGCGTTATTATCCACATTTTCGATTTGCGAAACAATTGTTATTAATTTCAATACAGAAATAATAACAGTTTATTCAAAGTTGAGGATTTAACGGTGCTCCGAATCAGCGATCAAAATTTGTCCATTGAAAATTTTAAAACAATTAATTTCACAATACCTTTTGTTGGAGTTTCGTTCAGAACTTCCATAACCGTAGTAACACAAGTCACACAAAGAACTGTCATTTATACATAACGCAAAAATTTACTCCGCGTTTATATTTTGTATGTTCTATATTTTATATAACTTCATGAAACTGGATACACATGTGTAATACAAAGTAAGAAGATACGCGTAAGAAGGTAACTTTTGTGTAGGGAATGCGTGCGTTCCCTGGGGCGGCCGGCGACAGAATGGCGCGGCGAGCGGGGCGGGGGACGGGGGGCAGGCCGGGGCTCACCTGCCGGCCTCCTGCTTGCCTCCTGTTCAGGGTTGCCAGGGCAGTGAAAACACGGATAGGTTAAGCCACTTTGTTTTTAAAAAAACACATTCAGTTCAGAAGGTGGCGGCCAGCAGCAACAGTTTCACTAAAATCACGCTACCCTTCGTTTTTGCTCTGTTGTAATCAAGGCCGCCAACCCGTCACTACAGTGATACACGAATCATCTGAAAAAGCCCTCAATATTTGTCAAAAGAGGCGATGGTGGCAGTATTTTTGCGGTTGTTGACGCTCTGCCTACCCCGCAAGATATAAAGGCGTGATGTGTGTTGTTGTTCACAATCGCTTTGGGCGTCTGTTAAATAAAAAGCGTTTCAGTTGGATGTCGATTGGATCTCAAGTTGGGTGATTTTAGTAGTTTCGTAGTCTATGCAGATGACAAAAAATATGCAGACTTGTACTGCATGACGTAGTAATGCCGTAAGTATTTGGATGGCGTCAAAACACTTACTTTTATATTATTTTTCTATTTCTCAATTCAAACTTTGAATATTTGAATTACGGATGAAGTCCATAGTATTTTGGGAAAAAGTAGCAGACTTGGAGGCGCTGTGTGGTGGCCGGCAACCCTGGCTGCCTCCCCTGCACTTGCGGGGCTGCGGTGACGTGGGCCCGCGCGAGGCACGCGCCACGCCTTCGATACGATCGCTTGTATTCGCCCGCTATATAATGACGTCTAATTAAAGTTCAGCTCGCTCGGAATTTGAAGATGCTACTCTTCTTTTATACTTGCGAGCGGTCTAAATGATACACAGCGATCGAAACCGACGGCTGTACGTGTTCTCCGAATATTTTCCGAAAAGTCTGCTATTTTCTAACCAAACTGTATACAATTCGCTAAGTGATAAAAATACTTGTCATCAGATAAATCAAGGAACTCTATTTTAATGATTTGATAAAACACGAAACCTATATAAAACTATTTCAAATTTGGGACATTTTGATTTTATAAACCTCATTTTACTCACTATTACAAGATACCCACTTTTTAAATAATGTGATTCGTACGAAACATAAACTTGCTAGGTGTCCCGGATTTTTTTGTAGAGAAGTAAATTAAAGTAAATTGCTACCTTCAAATTCCGTAAATTCCGCGCAGGATCCCGCTTAAATAACGACCGGGATCAGTCCCGCAAAAAACATACTGGATTTCGGGATCCTATTGCTTTCCCTAGTTATGCCCTAAAAGCGGGAAGGCCCATTCATTATATATTCCCGAATAGTAAAGTGGCAAGAAAAAGCACATACAAGTTTTTTTATATAAATTTTTTTCACATTTCAACATAATGTGAAAAAGGGAAAGTTGTTCAGTCTCACGGGCTGTTTGAGGGAGTGGGAGGTTTTGCGCATTTAAAGTTACACCTTGTATATTCTTTATTGCATAAATATTGCTGAATTTTCCTCTGGCTGTGAATTTACCTACAAAAGGACGCACGGCGCACCGCGTCTCGCGACCGCGACCCCATCAATCATACGACGCGACTTTTCTGCCGCACGCGTCTAACCTCCATCTAAATTGACTATCTATACAAGTCGTTTTAGGCAAGTCACGAATGTGCCTCACATTTGTCGCTTTTACGTGGACGATCTTCAGTACCGTGTGGTGCCGGCTTAGAATAGCATCACCCCATTTCTACCCGTGGGTGTAGTAAAAGGCGACTAAGGGATGAATCCAGGGAACGTGCAGAAGCGTTATCTGCAATATCTTGCACTGCGCTCGCCAATCCGCCTGCCAAGCGTGGTGAGTATGGCAATACCCCCATTTGGGGGAGGCCTATGTCCAGCAGTGGACTGTTGTGGCTATAGATGTAGATTTTCAGTGGCGTAGCTACATAGAGGTAACCGGGGCGGTGCCCAGAACCCTAGGTGCCAAATATGAACCCATGGGTTGCGAAAAAAAAATGTACATTTATTTCGGGGCCTTGCTATTCTATTCTGTTCGGGGTCTATTAGAACGTATTTAAATGGACTCTATACGTAAATTACGAAAAAATTAGAGTAACTACGTCGAATTCGGAAGGAACGATTTGGAGAAAAGTTTAGTTGGGAAGGCTCTGTTTACCCTCAGCGCGTTTGGTTAGCTTCGATACTAGATCTTATTCATATTCATATGGAGCTAAAAGTATCTATATTTGTCCAATGTCAAAGTGTCACTATGTAGTTGCAATTGCAAATGTGTAAACTATCATAATAGATGTCAAATCACGAATTAGGTTAATGTTCTCAAATGACAAAAAGCAGTGGATTTTTGTGGCTGTGATAGTGCTACACTACTTTAGGATACTTTCTACAAATTCTAAATCGAATCCTGTACGAATCGATACATTTTTATAATTCCTAAAACCTAAAGTAGACATATTTTTATTATCATGTTTGCATCAAACAAATGATAAATCAATGTCGGAGTGCGGACTATTTACCGAACGCGTAGCGTGACGTAACCGTCTGAGTGCTACGTCGTAGCCATCGCGATATGACTTCATAAAAACAAGCCTACGAAACGCTTTGTCTATTAGGTAGCGTTTTATTAATAGGGACGTACTGTAAATGTAAACATATTTATAATTATAACCTGTACAATTTCAGTATCCGCTATATTCTAGGTATTATACGATAGGCTGACAACCTGTCTCCATATCGTATGATGAATGTCGAATAGCTCTGCATTGGAAATTCTAATCACTACATAGTATAAAGCAAAGTCGCTTTTCGCGTCTGTATGATGTATGTATGTAATGTATGTTTGCTTAATCTTTGAAACTTCACAACAGATTTCGATGTCGGTTTTTTTAATAGATAGAGTGATTCAAGAGGAAGGTTTTTATGTATGATACATGCCGGGAAAACATCTTATTCCCAAGTAAAAATGAGTTGCAGCGGGCGCAGCCGCTGGGCGGGCGCAGCCGCTGGGCGGGCCGCTACGTAAGTAATAAAATTTTCTAGGTGTAAACTATGGGCGGTAGCTAATTATAAGTATAATAGTTAAAATAAAATGCCTTCATAAATCTAATTTACTATTTTCTGTAATAGCGTTTACAAGGCCACATCCTTTCAATTTAATTGCAGTTTAAAACGTGGAGTAAGTTTTAAATCGATTAATCCGATGTTCGACCTCTAGACGACTACTCTTAGTTCCATTAGCATTCAAAATGAGGAAATGCATTGAAAAATTTACATAACGGGTTTAAAGTTGGACTTTCTGGAACTAGTACCTATTACTTCCTTTTCTCTCAATCTTGCAACAATCAGACGATTGACTTCGCTTGCTTGTAACAAGCCGAGAAAAAATCACTGGCGGAATACGCAATGAACATTTTTGAACTAAAAGCAACACTATTCTGAATTAGGCGGCGTTGTTAATTAAATGCACAATAAAAAAAACCCTAACTATGGGAACTCACTGCTGAGCTTTTCCATCATTCGCATGCGCGTCAACTATTAGGACCTAAACCTAAAAAACGATAAGCTTTTGAAATTTATCATGGAAATTCAATAATTTTTTTATGTTTTCTGCTTGACACATGTTCCTAGAGAAAAGTTGTTCAGTTTCATGAGGTTCATGCAGTCTATCGTTATTCTGTGTGCTGTCCCTCACACCCCGTTTAGAAAAGGGAGGATGAACACTATACACATTTATGATTTACACGGTTTCTTTGTTTCTGTGGTAACTACAGCCACAAAAAAACAACCGACCAATGATAAATATTGCTTTCTCGACGATAAATTTATTCGCACTTCATTTCTCGCAGACCTGCGTAACGGAGAATGGATAGTAAAAATCGCCGTAACCACGTTTTGTTATTGTATTGTATATTGCTACTGAAGCAATCTTTGTTTATCTAGAATACGAATGGAATTTTGAAGATGTATGTAGTTAAGGAGTTAGAAAAACATAAGGTATTAGCTAATAGTCGAGTAACTACAACTACTAAGGAGTTAGAAAAAAAAATAAAAGATTTTAGCTAATAGTCGAATAACTATAAAGTTTAGTGTCTTTTGTGTGTGAATAATAAACCCAAGCAATAGGGAAATTGGACAGCCGCGAGTGAAACCGCCGGCACTAGTATAACAAAGTTGATTTTCTAATCCTGCAAGCAAGATAATTTTGAATTTAGACCTTTGATGTATATGGCAAGAATTAGCAGAGGCCTTACTCAGCAGAGGGTAGATGAAGATTGTAGGCTGATATAATATACGTACATTCATAAACCACGCCTTTTTCCCGTTGGGGTAGGCAGACACTACTTTTCTTCCACTTGTTACGATCCACAGCAACCGGGACCTACGGCTTAACGTGCCATCCGAAACATGGAACCATCTTATTTACGGACAATCGGGTGGTTAAGCCCGCAATGTCCTAGCCAGACTGGGAACAAATTCAGAGGCTATCAGTAAATCTGTTTGACAATGCAACCGCACGATCGCACTGTGCCATTAAACAGGCAGACGGCGGTCATTATCGTGCGCGCACACGTAATCCGCAAACAACGGCCGACCGCCTATATCCGAAACCGCGCGCTCTCGCGGACCTTAAAGTTATAAATATTTTTATATAGATGGAGCCTGCTGATAGTAGTTAATGTCACTTTTTTGTAAATAATAAACTGATTCAAACTTTAGCGGTCACGCATACTGACTCACAATAATTTAAGACAAGATACTTACCGCGATATAATTTTGAAGAATTTTCAGTATCTCAACCTTGTTACATAGGCCATGATCACGGAACAACTGATGTTTTTTGGGTGTGTAAGAATCCCGTCTTAAATGATTGTGAGTTTGTAATATAATGTTGCCATATTTAACGTGATGATGATGCGTTCAGTTCTCATGCAAACATATGAATGAACAACGAGACGAACTAAACGAACAAAAAAGATTCCCATTGTGAACTTGTAACAAAATGGAATACATAAATGCTTCACTTATTTCACAATTTTCAAACTATAAGGCTGGTTTCAGAGCGGCGCGTCTCAGCAGCGCGTTCGCTGTGAAACGACATTCAGACGCGCGCGCTTCGTTGTGGTGTACGGTCGAGTGCAGAGAATCATTATGCCAGCAAACGTAATCACTATATTAGCTACGTATATATACGTTAGATGGAAAAGAGTGCAACAACGACGTCTTAAAAGATTGCAAGTCGACGCTACTGGCAATCGAAGGAGATCCGACCGCGGCGCGGCCCAAGACGCGTCACTATGAAACGCTACATACAATCTAGTGTAATGCGAGGCGCGCGCGGCTGGGCAGCGCTGCCGAGACGCGTCGCTCTGAAACCAGCCTAAAATTGCTATATTGCTATGTTTTATGCATCTATAGTTTCAACTTGATGATGTATTTAAAATAGGACAGTTTTGGTATTCAGTATAGGTGTAGATAGACGCTATAGGAGCATAGTCGTCGAAAACTCGTTGGTATGTACAAAGCACGACTAAATTCGAGCACCGTACCTGATATCGGCAGTTCGGCACACTATTTATTAGTTGAGACAATTTTATTCACTCAGGAGTTTTTTTAAACATTGACTTTGTCCCAACACTATTTTTATTTCATCATTAACTGACAACACTGTAAACATCATTCAGCTCCATTTAACTCAAAATATTACTTTAATTATACGCGGACACATCGCGGCGGTGATGTGAGGTCAGTCAGTCTGCGTTAGGGATTACGCTTGGTCATTGACCGATGCTATTGGTCAAAATATGTTTCAACTCATGCAGGAGGGATCAATCTAAGCTGGTTTTATTTGATAACTGTATGAAAACCAGTGTAATAATAAGTGTCAGCTTATCTAGGACACTCAATTTATTTCATGTTTTAAACGCCTTTGTAGTAAATTGTTTAGTTTCATACAGGGTGTATGAGACGGTGTAGCGAAAACTTATGCAGGCGTGATCAGACTATAAAACTGAACATCTTTTTCTATGGGGGCTATCCTCATAGAAAACGTTGTTCAGTTTCATGGTCTGTTCACGCCTGCAACGTTTTTGTCATACCGTCTTTTACACTCTGTATGGGTACATATTATAGGCTCACAGTTAAAAAGGAACAGAACATTTTCTCTTAGGTTATAAGCTGCTTTCGACGGTATATCGAACGAAGTGCTTCTGATCCTTTGATATGATTTAACTCATACAAAACGCAATATGTCTAAGAGGAGGAGTGCTAAGCAATAATGTCTGAAGAGCGTTCTGTGTCGGCACTCGTATGTTACATATTCTAGAGCAATTTACATGCTTCGAGAGATAGGTAGATTAACATTTTATTGCTTACAACACACATACACACATATCACGTCTTTGTCCCTCGCAGGGTAGACAGAGCGATAAAGGCAGTAAAAATACGGTCGCCATCGCACGTCAGACAAATATTGAGGGCCATTTCAGATGATTCGTGTATAACTGTAGTCACAGGTTGTCAACCCAAGCCTAACGTTGTAATACACATTAAACCCTCGAGTCGTTCAACAAAACCCGCAAGAAAAAATGGGGTGATGCTATTCTAAGCCGGCATCACACGGCGAAAAAGGATAGACCTACATAATTATCCTTTATGATGCCAGGTGGGAAAAGACCACGCTATATTTTCTTTACGGGTTTCAAAAATCGAACTGTAGCGACTTAGGCAATCAGTTTCAAACTTGAAACCCTAGTTGGTAAAGTTATTTTTTGCAGGCAGAGTTATTACTTAAACAAAATACTTTTCTTGATAAGCACGAAACTCCTACAATATAACGTGAAGGCATTATTCTACACAAGTAAGCGCCCGCGGGTCCGCCCGCGTTTAAGTCAGTTTTAGTCTCGTAGCATCCTACAGGAACATTTTTTTGGGATATCAACTGCCCTATGTGTAAATCCAAGTTACCCTCTATCTGTGTGCCAAATTTCATGAAAATTGGTTCAGCAGTTACAGCATGTAGGAGTAACAAACAAACATACAAACATTCGGATTTATAATATTCTAATCAAACTGTTCAAGTTACTGTTACTTGAATTAAATTAAAAACTTTGCTAAAACTGTAAGGTTGACTCCTGAGCCAGTCTGCTAAATGAAAATCGTTTCAGTTGAATGTCGATTGGATCTCAGTTGGATGATTTTAGTAGTTTCGTAGTTTGCTAACAGTTTGAAGTATAGAAAAATCATACAATAGAATGACAGTTGAGTTTCGATGGCGTTACAATGACAGAAAACCAGAGTAGGAGCCCTGCTAGATGTTAGAGTACTATAGTCTGTAAGTTTAGGTACTTATCTTTTTGCAAACAAATTCTGTATGAAACTGACACTCACTTTCATACAAAGTTTGTTTACAAAAAGATAAGTACCTAAACTTACAGACTATAGAAGTCTAAGTATGTCTATACAAAGCCCCGTTTCTGTAATTACCAGCACATGGTATAATTACGACGGCAGCCTGCGGCCGCGGTGACACCGACAATTACGCACGCGACGACTTCCTGTGTGTAAACCTCGTAAGGCTTCCAATCTATCGACTAATGGTCTAATACGTCCGATCGATGGTTGATACATGGTTTATACGCTGTTTGGTCGGTTTGATTGTTAAGTGGCGTGATAAAAAGGATGATATAGATTTTATGAACTGGTTGATTGTGCTTTAAACGTTTTTTTAGGTTAAGACAGTTTGACAGATGTTTTCTATGCATTCGGTTTTTAAACATGTAATTATTAGGACATTTACGCTATGTATGTATTTACATACATTTACAGTTAGATCTAATATTTTATGTCATCGATTGACGATTATTATGACTGTCTTTTTAATTTCTAGCTAGTATAGAGAGAGATTGGAAACATTGCCAGATGTTGAAAAGAGATACTGGTCTTTAGTAGCATTATTCTCCCAATCTTCTCCCAAGTTTAAGTTCTGAAAATAGCTTCGAAGTGTCCACGGAAGTTAACCAGCTACATACATAGATATACGATCTTATCATGCCTTCATCCCTTGCGGGGTAGGCAGAGCGTTAACAGCCGTAAAATACGATTTATACTCCACGTCTGACTTCTGAGGGCCCTTTTGGATGACTCGTGTATCACTGCAGTGAAAGGTTGTCAGCCTGTCGCCCAAAGTTGTAATACACATGAAACCCTCGAGTGTACGTACCATCTATATGAACCGATCAAATAGCTTAATTTCCGAGTTACTCGTTTTGTTCCCGGAGTGCATCCGCCAGTTTTTGTGTCGGCGGTGTATGCGGAGGGAGGATGTGGACGGTGTACAAAAACTACAAAAAAACGTTGATAAAAAAGTAAGTTCCTGCGTCACGTGCACCGCTGGTAACTCGAGCCAGGCGCCTCGCTTCCGACAGAACCCATTCAATCTACCTACCCTGTAGTGATAGCTTAAACTGCTCCTATTATAGTAGGTACTGTTTTAATGCCAGTAGTGATACCACTTCCATTTACTCCTACGACTCATTCCGCAGACAAGTCTTAGAACTGTTTGTTAGTTGAGCCGCGACCGTAGTGTCTGTCATGCCATCGACACGCTTTAAAGAAGTTTTACGTAAGTAGGTTATATTATACATAAAAAATCACAAGTATACTAAAAAAACCTACACCACTTCTAGTCCAGTTCAAATTCCGAAAAAGTCCTCTAGATCTCTTTGAAAGGGCTGTTCATGAAGAAACAAACATATTCAACCCACTCCCAATTCCTCATATCCACAGCACAAGATTGATTATGTGTATCAAACTTTAACCAAACTCAGTATTGAACCGTTGATACAAACAAAACTTGTTCCAAACGGACCCAACATACATATTGGTTACTATTATTGGTATGCTCTGTATTGTTTTGCACTCCAGCGGCCTCAGCGAATACGTATAATTTTAGTTCTGAAACTATTTCCTTCAGAAGAAGCCGTGTCGTGAAGTTTGCAAAGGCCCCTCGAGCTTTCCTGGGAACGCTGAAAATAGCAGTCGTTATAACTGCTGAGTGCTATTTAATAAGCGCGCATTATTAACGCTTTTTGCGTCTCAGATTTCGTAATCTAAACTAATGAGTTTTTGTCCGCAACTGTGGTATTCACATAGAAAGCTTCAATAACAAGATAGGCCTAGTATAATACTTTGCGTTTATGATACGATTAGATTGTTTGAAGGTAAATGTCGTCGACATATGCGCGGGGTGTACCTGCGAGGGTGCTCAGGTAATCAAAAGACGCGGGCCATATGTCGGGAAGACGGCTTTGTGCAAGTTCGTTAGTACGAGGCGAGGCGAGGTGTGGTGGTGAGGTCCAGGTGCGGCCGGGGTTTTTGTGCGCATCCGGCGCGGCGCGAGCGGCTGCGCGCGCACCTGCCGCCCAGCTGCCGCCCGCGCACGCGCACGAGCCCTCGATACCGCGACCGTAAGACGCGACCAGAGAATTCGTATAAGCGCGCTAAGGACAAAGCTGCCTAAAATATAAACGAAGGCTTTTTTGCGAGAGCATTGAGAAAGAATACTCGTTCTATACCTATTTGTTTTGCGCGCTTCGACAGAGTATTATATTATAGTAGACAGTTTTCAAAATATGTAAATTTTGCGCAAAAATACGACAAAACGTGACATACGCCTATTTTAAGGTACGGAAAGGTATGCACTAAGCAAAAACGTATGAGTTCAGAAACTACTCAAGTCCTATTATGCAGTATTGTATAAAACATTTTCTGAAGCTTGTTTCGAAGATAAGTTACCACACGTGTAAACTGTCAAACTTGCTTCCCGCATTCAAAATAATGGGCAAGCAAGAGCGTTGCATGTGGCTCGGTGCTTACATTTAAGCGGAGTGTTGAAAACGTAAGCGGCGATATGTATGTTCAACGTACTCCACATAAGAAGGGTGAGATAAACTATAAAACACACTGTAGATCAACTAGGACTGTTCAAGGAATTGACATAAAGGTAAGACTCGGGCACCTTCTTGCGTATTGTTTCCTTTCCTCTGTATTGAGCAAGGAATTTGATGCGTTCATTGTTGTATTCGCACAGGTAGAGCACTCATTGAAAGTAGAGCTATTTAGTCGATATATCGGGGACAATAAAGGATGAAATGTGAACGACCGATGCCGCAGGGAAAGGAATGGTTCAGGTAGACGTTTGCAATAACATTGCATCTGACGTAGGATATAGTTATTGCTTCGATTTACTGATCAACACATTTAAGATCGGACGGAACCTATCTGGCGCTTTTGTGCAACTAACATACGTGATTCAATACTACAGTTGTTTTCCTACAAATATTAATCCGCAACAAGCATCGTCAAACATTTGCCAAAAGGAACAGAAAAAATCAGCAACATGCCTCGTCAGAAGTTACATCAAAAATAACTTTCAGCAACACGCCTCGTCAAAAAAGAATTATATAACTTACTCTCAGCAACATACTGAATCATACTTTTTAGTTTTCCTTATAAATAATGCTGTATGGACTTTATTAATTATGATATCACTCAAAAGCATGTCTTACTTTGACGCCAATTCATTGCATCTTGTATGCAGTGCCCGAAAGCAAAACAAATTAAAATGTGAAAAGCGCCGGCGGGGTTTATCGCTCGTAATAACAATCGATGTTAAACTGAACCGATGCAAACAAGATGTTTGTTCAAAGTCTGGCAAACACGGATATATATGGATAACTTTATGCATGGTACGTCGTAATACGTGCAAAATACCCGGTGTAAGGACAGCCCTCCGAATACTGACAGGGTGCATTCAGACCATGAAACTGAGCAACTTTCCGCTAGGAACATATATGTCAGGAAACGTCAAAAAATTTTTGGTTTCCCATAGTAAATGCAGTCAGCTGACCGTGACTTTGTATGGGAGGTCGAATTTTTTTGTCGTTTCCTGACATATGTTTCTAGGGGAAAGTTGTTCAATTTCATGATCTGCATACACCCTATCGATTGATTCAGAAAACTGTCCCTTACACCCGGTATAAATTTATTTATTCAGTGTAGATAAAAAATAGTATGAATTTTAAAATTCACACCTTTTTCTGTTTATATTTTATCTTAATATATTTTAAAGAAGTTGTTCAGTTCCATGTAGGGAATGTACTTTCCTTAAAGGCTGTATAGATCGATGAGGCGTGTGCCTAGTTTGGGCGTGGTCAGCTCTGCTGTACGCCGCTGTCCTAGGCAATCATAGCAAGCGATATTGATCTGTGTGATTACCTTTGATATCGTCATTTGGTACGCTTGCTTTGTAATCACATGCGTGGTTTTCACTGGAAAAGTAGGCGGTTGATAAACAAAGCGATAGCGGTTCAATTGCTTATTGCAATTAATATACGCTATTTCAATAAATAATGTTTTACTACTCGTACTCTACTTTTTATAAATTGTTGCTTTTTCTGCTTTTTGTGGCCTGGATGTATAAGCAGTGTAATGCCGGCTTAGAATAGCATCACCCTACATCCTTCCCGTGGGTGTCGTAAGAGGCGATTAAGGGACTCGAGTGTATTAAAATTTTTAGGCGACAGGCTGACAAGCTGTCACTATAGTGATACGCATGTTTTCTGAAACAACCTTGGAAAACAATTCTAAAAATGTCAGACGTGGCGATAGCGACTGTATTCTTACGGCTGTTGACGCTGCCTTATGTGAAATGACCCTTAAAGATTTGTCAGACGTGGCGATCACGTCGTTAACACTCTGCCTACCCCGCAAGGGATAAAGGCGTGATATATGTATGTATGTATGTATAAGCACGTGAACTAAACTTATAGCACCAATCTTAGCCAATCTACATGTTCTATTTGAAGAGAAAGAGTGTATCCCTCTACCTCTCATCTGTCACGTGTTGGACCTCCCAAAAATGCGAGGGTTGAAGAGTCCTCGACCACTCGAAATGTCTAGCGAAAAAAACCGAGGAGTTATGGAAAAACACGCCCCCGCTGCACTTGAATAAAAACGCCAATTATATTGCGACACGTACACCATGAGTGTTAGCTGTCTTGACAGTGTGTTCTTTCCGATAAATACTGTTTAAGAAATAACCTGACAACCTGTCACTACAGTGATACACGAATCATCTGAAGGGGCCTACAATACTTGTAAGACGTGACGATAACGACCGTAATTTACGGTCGTTAACGCTCTGCCTACCCCGTAAGAGATAAAGGCGTCATGCGTATGTTTGTATACTGGCTCAGTAATTTATTTATTAATTTATGACACGCCACGATTAGTAACAAATAAAATATAATAAGTAACCAATGTATGGATTAATTATAACGTTCCACGTTAGTCCCGTAGTCCATTATATTAATTAAAGATGCAAAGATATTGAAAACGACTTGTTTTTTAATCCATCATCGAGCAGGTAATCAAAATATTATTCATTAAACGGAAACATGCTGATAAAATGTCCTACAAAGTGTTTCGATATATGTACATTCATACATATATCATGCCTATACCCCTTGCGGGGTAGGCAGAGTGTCAACGGCCGCAAGAATACGGTCGCCGTCGCCACGTGTCGTTTTTGAGGACTGTTTTTCAAGGTTGTTTCAGAAAACATTTGTATCACTATAGCGACAGGTTGTCAGCCTGTCGCCAAAAAATTTAATACATCAATACTCTCGAGTCCCTAAGTCGCCACTTACGACACCCGCGGGAAGGATGTGGGATAATGCTATTCTAAACCGGCATCACAGGGCACGGCATTCGATATACTGTTTACTTTAATATGATAATTTGTGTGTTGATGAGAAGAACAAAACGTATTTTCTGCAGTGATCTGAAGTTTAGCTGTGCTTAGAAAACAATCGGCAAACGAGCGGTAGTTAGTCGGGTAGGATGTTATGAAATGATACCCGAGACAGGCAACTACTGGCAAGTTGAGCGGACGTTTTAAAACTCCGGCCGGCGCGGCAACCGACCCGTTGAGCGTAGAAACGGGAGATGTGTGATGTTGCTAGTAGCAGGGTTCGATAATATCTGACAAAGCTGCTATGCTAGGTAAAGGTAAGCAGCATCATCATTCTCCTTGCCTTATCCCGTTCTCTGTCGGGGTCGGCTACCTAACCTAGGGAATTTGACGTGGAATCAAGTTTTTACGCAGAGCGACTGCCATCTGACCTCTGCAACCCGAAGGCTAACCTGGCCCGAATCCTAGGTATGATTACACATTCTTACAACCTTTATATTATATTAATGACCCAGCCCACGACCGAATTATGGACGTGAAATCCTCGAGTCTCTTAGTCGCCTCTTACGACATCCGCGAAAAAAAAGATGCTATTCTATTCGGCATCGCGCTATGTTCTATAATAGTCTGTAAGTTTAGGTACTTATCTTTTTGTAAACAAACTTTGTATTAAACTGACCGTTCTGAAGTGTCACTTTCATACAAAGTTTGTTTACAAAAAGAAAAGTACCTAAACTTACAGACTATAAGCTGGTATCACACATTACACAAAAATATGTTTTGTAGCATAGCACCTACTATATCATCACCTCTTCGCCTCCACCCCTCTCTTCATTCTGCCAAAGCCGTCATCTATCACCTTTTAAATTTCACCATTGCATGCCTACTGCTATGTCACCTTTCTGATCACTCTTTACTCCGCATCGTGAAGGCAAAGTCTTACTAAATTATATCATACGATTGAACAATCTATACAAAGATGTGCTCGTCTGTATTTTTCGACTGCAATCGAAGTAGTTGTCTCCATTGTATTAGGATCCGTTTTGGCCCTTTATGGGCCTTCTGTCTTTATTTACAAGTTTTTATTTTTTCGTCGCCTTTCCGTTCTCTCGCGACTGTGGCTGCACTAGTACAGTTTGACCTAAACCTGATCTCTTTCCGCTCGCGGCATATCTTCCCGTTTCCTCTCATCTAAGCCTTGATTGCTAAACTTTGTTTGCGAACTGCAGCATGCGCCGATGAATATGTGCTTTCAATCACATATCGGAGTGCCATAATAGAGTTACAGCTTAATGCAATCAGGCATCGGCTGAGTGCTTAACA
Source organism: Keiferia lycopersicella (assembly GCA_029255805.1). Taxonomy (NCBI): domain Eukaryota; kingdom Metazoa; phylum Arthropoda; class Insecta; order Lepidoptera; family Gelechiidae; genus Keiferia; species Keiferia lycopersicella. Next base: position 14,509,309 of record JARACZ010000005.1, on the reverse strand, counting down.
CGTGACATCCTAAGTGCCTTAAGTAATTCGCGACATAGATAGGTATGTTTGTTTGGGATTGTATCAAAGATAAGATATCCCTGGCTGGGTAGGCACAGCATTAACGACGTGAGAACCAATTGGTACAAGGGGGGATCGAACTCGGGTCTCACGGTTGTAAGACAGGTGTCCTAAACCACGACGCTCCTGGGGGAAGGATAGATGAACGAGTATATTGGTAAATATGCAGCTTGGCCAGAGGAAGTAGAAATGAAATAAAATGGAACTAAACATTTTGTATGAAAAACTGTTGCCATAATTAGGCGTTATGTCAGATTTGACAGCTCGCGAGGTGGTGCCCTCATTTTTTATCTACTCTTTATGGTCAAGCTGTAGATAGAGGCATGTCTCCGTCTTTCTGTTTTCGTGTGGGGCACCAAGTCGTGAGCATGTGATAACTTAGAAAGGATATAACTGGATTTATTCGAGTATCTGGAACCCCGCTGTTTTACTCAACAGAACAAAGACGTGGGATTGTGCCGAAGCAGCATTTTGTCTACATCATATTCAGATTGAGCAATAAAACAGTACAAATCTTCAATATTTTCGTTAACGCGATTTACGTGACGGGAAAACTGTCACTCGACTCGATTCTGCCGGATAATTCCTGAACCAGCTTCGGGTGTTTTTCTGGACCAACTATGGCTTTCATTTCGCCTCAATAAATGGCGATGTGAGAAAAAAATCAACTCCCGAACAAGGGGTGAAAGACCTGTGTGAAAGACCGTCTTTGAAAATGAAATCTATCTAGATTGATTTATAAATCGTTGGAGACGTTTCCGAGATCCTGTTTATAAAACAATTTGGGTATTTAGAAATTGGGTATTCATCCTACTAATAATAATATAGGTAAATGGGAAAGTTTGTATGTTTGTTTGTTACTCCTTCACGCTAAAACTACAGAACCTATTTTAATGAAATTTGGCACGCAGATAGAGGGTAACTTGAATTAACACATAGAATAGTCGTTATTTCGAAAAATAGTTCCGAAAAAATGCTACGGGATAAAAACCGACTTCCACGCGAGCGGAGCCGCATAAATTGGCTATACCTGAGTCACTCAATTACGGAAGAAAATGGAAGACCGGAAATCTGCAGATGCCACTTGTCTCTGAACGAGTTTTAAATTAAAATCAGATTTTTTTAACATCAAACGATTGCAAATTCTCGGAAGCGTCGCTAGGACTGATAACGAAGATCGCAAGTTCAAATCCTGACAGCGCCATGCGAAATGCGACACCTGCAGAAAAAAATCGGGTGATGCTTTTCCAAGCCGGCTTGAAACGGCATAGTTTTGGATATATTTCCAAAGAATCGCGTCTATAGTCGCGAAAAATCGTGCGATATGCATGCGAGCTAAATTGCCCTCTGACATTTTCCTTATCTCGCTTCAAATCACTGTCACATGTATTTTCACCTTTTCCGTATAAAAATACACATTTGGGGACGAAAAATAAAGGCCAAATTGGTTCTAAAATATTCAGATGAAGAGATAGAGCAAGGCAGCTGCTGTAACATCTGTCGCACGTGTTTGGTGAAAAAAACTTGGGCTAACTGTAGTTACTGGCAGATGACTTGAGGATTAAGGTGCAACATAACTGGGCCCTAAGCCTGCTAATTGAAAATCGTTTCAGTTGGATGTCGATTGGATATCAGTTGGATGATTTCGGTCATTTCGTACTCTGCTAACAGTTAAGTATAGAAAAATCATAATGGCAACTGAATGGCAGTGAGTTTCGATGGCGTTACAATGATAAAAAATAGCAGACTTGGGGCCCTGGGAGTAGCGCCGCGCCGGTATAATAGGCTTGATTCCTGACAGGTCAAATGAGCTACTTTTTAAAACAATCTAAAACGGTATTTTGTTTTAAGAACTAGAAGTATGACGTTATGCCGTAAGTATTTAGATGGCGTCAAAACACTTACTTGAATATTATTTTTCTGTTTATTAATGCAACCTTTGAATATTCCGAAAAATGACGAATGAAGTCCGTAGTATTTTTGCACAATAGTTTTAAGCGTACAACTTTTATATTTTTTTATTGACCCACGAAACTAGCGAATAGTACATTGATAACGTGTTATGAAAGGAACCGATTGTTAACGAGGATGTAGTTTGAGGCCCGAAGCGCAACTGAGGGAAACAATACACACGAGTCTGCAATCGGACTTTCTTTCGGGTGATACATAGTGCTTTATGCTATACTTGCAAGAATAAAAAACAGGAATACTAATAGAAGAATTCAATAAACTAAAAAAATTACATGAAAACCCAAAGATTTTAAACATCGTTTTATGTGGAAGCGGATGAGGAACTTCAAAAATTGCGGAACCGCATAAGATGCGAAAGAGAAATTCTCATCAGCACTATTACAGATCCATTCTTTTAAAAAAAATTATATTATGTCACTGACCTCTCGCAACTCCTTGATCTTGGCACCAGCCTTGCCGATGATGCAGCCCGCGCGGCTCTGGTGGATCAGTAGACGGATGTCCAGGTCATCATTGCTGTTGTTTCCAGGTCTCGATCCTTGGTTCTAGATAGATTTACAGCTGTGAGAAACTAGGCATCTGTACATGGCGTTGAGCAGGTCAATAAAGAATAAATTCAAGATATCGTGTCGGAGAGTTATATTTATATCATATTTGTTCAAAACTTATAAGAAAACAATCACAAAACACCTGATTGCATCTTACATTGAAATCATTAATTTCGCTTCAATAACACATAAATAGGTATGCATATATGGGTCATCATTTTCCTTGCCTTATCTCGTTTCTCTGTCGGCTACCTAACCAGGGGATTTGACGTGGAACCAAGTTTTTAGGCAGAGCGACTGCCATCCTGACCTCTGCAACCCGAAGGCTAACCTGGCCCGAATCCTAAGTTTCAAATATTCAAATATCATTTGAATTCAAATTTTATTTGAATGTGGGTTTCATTACGATGTTTTTCCTTCACCGTAAGAGCAGTCGGTAAATGTCCGTGGCGGGGTAAAAACACATTGATAACTGTGGCGGGGATCGAACTCGGATCTCCCGTTTGTAAGACCGGTGTACTAACCACTTGGTATTGAAGTATTATAGGTATACTTACATCAGCCAAACACGGCAGCACATCCTTCACGATGTCCAAAACCGTTTCCACTTCGGGCGCGGCGATCGACAGAACACTGGAAAACGTACACCATTAGAATCCCGTCGTCGAATGAAAATGGGTCGTAAAAAATCACAACACAATGTGTTACCAAATCAACGGTCAGGGAGGTCATGGGCTGAATCTGTTTGACTGTTAAGCATGAGGCGATGATGTCGTGAAAGTTAAGATTAAAAGACACGCTCGGTGCGAAAATAAAACTGGGATTGAGTACTGAGAGTGAATCTCGAACGCTGATGAGTGAGAGAGGGACTTCGCTGTCCAAACGGAGAAGGCATTAGACCTTGAACGTGAAAGCGCCTAGGGAGCTGACAGTTCAAACGCTCCGACTCCTGACTGTTGACAACGGGTGTAAGAGAGAAGTTGGCGATATAGTTTACCGTTCGGGGCCTGGGCAATCTGGGACTGTAATAGAGGCTTTGTACTGCGTGGCGGGGCGAGGGCGACGGGTGCGGGGCGGGTGCGGCGTCCGGCGGTGACCGGTAACAAGCAGCTGTAGCGACGAGCCGACGCCTCCCACACCATGCCCGACTCAACACCAATATCACATCTATTTTTTTACGAGTATAAAAAGCTGTCATTTTTGTTTTCAGCTTGGAAAACAACCAGGTCCGACCAGTTTCTGAAGTTCATTAGATAGTGAGATCGTATTGATTACTAGTTAGATAGTCTGAACTTGAAAAGAAAGTTCTATTTCAGCAAGACTTGCACACGACGACTTTAAACGTTCCCCATTCTTGTCGATACCGATGAAATAAGCAAGACATTGCTTGCGTATCTCGCATGTAAGGGCAAGTACACGCGAAAACATCGTCTACGTAGGTGGTTCTTGGTTTCATTGGGTATTGGTGTTGAGTTCGGGATGGCTGTATTTGGGAAGCTCGGCTCGTACCGCTACCAAACACATCTCGGGACATAAGACCTGCAAATGGCTACCGGGGGGTGGTTATTTGAGCCTACGGACCGACCGCGCGAGCGTCGATGGTTGGACCTTCGACACTCGCTTGTGGGACACGAGAGGACGTTTTACCAGTGCAGTACAAATTTGGAGTAATTATTTTTGTACCTGTAGTGAGAAAATGTTAATAGATAATTAGGACAATGTATCAAACTTATTCTAGCTTATCTATGCTAGTAAATAATTGATTCTGTAAAGTATGCGTGTGTATAGTAAAAAAACAATTTTACCTTTCCCTTAAAATGTGTCAAATTAGATAGATTTTTACGTTTGGTTTATTTGGTGTTCGAGATTAATTTAGATACTGACCTGCTGCCTGAGGTTTGATATATTCGTGCCTCCCTTCCCAATAATAGAACCAGCCACCTGTGAAAGAAAAAACGTTTTACATAGGAGACATTGAACTTAGAATTAGGTTCGAGTCGAGTTTACTCCTAAGGGAAAATATTGATAACGGAATCAAAAAGACCAGACAAAATAAATTCACCTTTTGTTAATTTGTTATTTTAATAAATGATTGTTTGTTTTTTCTCATCCCACACAAACAAACGGCCCGATTTAAATTTGTATTAAAAATTTGTCTGTCAATCAGGCCGTAATAAAATCTCGTAAATACAATCTAAAGCAATTTCTTTTATATTAATTTTATATCATAATAGGGTGTGTGACATACATACAGGGTGTAAGGGATGGTGTAACAAAAACTTTGCAGGCGAGCTCAGACCTTGAAACTGAACAACTTTTTCTGTGGTGGCTATGTTGGTAAACGTGATTTTTTTTCGACCTTCCATACAAATTTCCCTATCAGCTGAGTGATTGAGAGCTCACCTTGCTGGGAATGAGGAAGGTCACCTCGTCGTCGGGCTGGCGCTGCCTCTTCTGCACCGGCCCGTCGTCTCCGTAAGCGTCTCGCTTCATCTCTTCCGATTCTGAGAACAAACAACCAGGTCATTCACTGCACTCTGTACATTAGAGTTGATGAGGAAGCTGTATATAGGGTGTAAAATTTTTAGCTGCAAATATTTTAAGGGGTGAACCAGGCCATGAAACTGAACAACTTTCCTAAAGGAACATAGATCGAAATATGAAAAAAATCTTTGGACCTCCAATATAAATTGTCTTAGTCGTTCGGTAATTTTGTATGGGAGTGCCCAAATTTTTTTTTTTATATTTCGACCTATGTTCGTTTGGAAAAGTCGTTCAGTTTCATGGGCTGGGTCACCCCTTAAAATATTTGCAGCATTTTTTTTAAAACCCTGTATAAGAGGAAGTAACAAGCTCGAAGTTGGAGGATGCGGATGAGGTAGAGACAGAGGAAGTGGTTGAAAAAGACACAAAACGAAACGGAGATTGAACGATTATTTCAGACTGAAAGATGTTTCATACTCCGCATATTCAGTTTCATAATGTGACTCGTATGACTAAAAGTCACTCTCAAGATCGATCTCAGAGCCGAGTGCGGTTTATAATTCCGGTAGCTCAGTTAGCAGAATAGGATTGCTGAGTTCCGGGTTTGCAGCTAGCAGCTAAGAAGCCGCAGTCAAAATACTTCAAATCTTATGTTCGTTAATATCATCACTCCCCATTGTTCCTACCGCAACACAGGCATTACTGTTTTCCGGAAATAGGCGATGGGGTGCCATAATAGAGTAAACTCGGTCTAAATTGGAACGTGAAACCTTGTTTTCTTATGTAAAACACTCGAGCCCCCGCGAGTTGAAAGCGACCGCAAAACATAAAACATTTAGCCCAATTATGAGATTTAAGGATAACGGTTCGAGTACTCGTTATATTATGGTGTTTGGTGATTTTGGAAATATTAAGTGTGATGAAAAACGAAAAGTCACATTAATATGGGGTATGGACCACTGCTTTATCGCTGAGATTACCGATACGCATCAACTGCCCTTCATTTACATGTAACTACACAACGGATTTTGATGCAGTTTTTTTATAGATAGTGGTTTAAGAGGAAGGTTTATATGTATAATACAGGGAAAACTACCGAATCCTACGGGAAAATAAGTTACAGCGGGCGGAGCCGCTAGTTTTACATATTATAATATAGCACTGTGAGTGCATTACTCCCATATTTCAGCTTAGCGCAGGTACCTGCTGAGAAATAAGCTTATGACGTTAAAATAGAAACACACTATAATAATCTCAGTATAATAATTTCATTTATCAAATCAATATAATAATTTCAGAGGTAAATCTACGAGTACATTTAATAAGGTTACTTTAGATAAGGTACGCAGGACGAAACATACAGTTGAAAAATATAAGCCTCGCATTTGGTCAACCGGATTTTTCTTCAAAAACGTTATCCTTTCGGTAAATATCTCTTTGTTGGCTTTACTTATGAATGGGTCAACGAGATAACGTTTTCTTTTGGAGATCGTGTTTTTTTTTGGTTGTTTATGAGTATATTCAACTACAAAAATGAAACCGAATGAGTATTTTCTATTATCAGCCGGCATAGTTTCATTTTCTAACGAATGCAAACTCATTCACGTAGTCGTGTTTCGTTGGATTTTACGACAAAACGATAACACATAACACGCATATTCCTATTTTCTAGTACAAAGCAAGCTATGTGTGCTATTTTGGTACAAGAAGCAGAAGTGCAAGCCGCACCCGGGTATCGATCCCGCTACCCAGCGGATCGGTAACCGCGACATTACCATACGCAATTTTATTCCAATTAGGTTAATTAGACTACCCTCTTCAGTGCCACCAGTTAAGTCACAAAAAGGGGAACACAACACAGATACAATTATTACAAAAAAAATGTTTACACGGAAAATATACTCGAGGTTTACAAATTATACGTTCATACGACACTGTGTACAATATAATATTACTTCGGAAATATAATAAGTTGTATACAGTCGGCGAAGGACAAAAAAATATACAGTTTTAATGATTTTTTTATGACAGTAACGTGTTATACTAATATTCATTGCTTTTCTTATGCATCAATCGTGCAACGTAATTTTTATTCGTTTTATCGTTAACGATCACAAAGAAATCGCTACCTGATGTTTCTACACTAACTGCTAGAAAACACAAAAGTATAATTGTTAAAAAACAAATTGTCAATGTTATATTTTGTATTGAAAATACGCCATTTCTAATTTACGAAATTTTAACACAGTCAGAATCTGAAGTCATCTAGTTGTTTGGGCTGTGGCCCGTGAAAAAGAATTTACTAGTCTACGGGTAGAGCGAAGCCGGTATGCCTTTATATAAATAATTATAAAAAGAAAACATTTCACCAGTGCATTGCACGTCGCTTGCACTTGCCGAGTATTTGTCGTTCGTGTAGATGTAGTTTAGTATCGCGTGGCGTGTCGCTTAGTGGCGCGACTGCACTCAACTGCAGGACTGCACGTGATATCGCACAGGCAAATGCAAGTACATACCAACTTGTGGTGGTGTTGATTAGAAATATTGAAAACTGCAGGCTGATTGTTTAGTTTTCGTACCGATAGCGATGTCAAAAGCCGATCGGTTTTCTTTGGGGAAATTGTCTTACGAACTTAATAGGCTAGATGACTAGCAGGTCAAATGTTGTATATGTTGAATAGATCTTTAACAAACATAACATCAACATAGTGACGATTATGTTGACGACTTATTACATTATTGTTATTTTTAAGTGATGGAAGCGGATCTTCGCGAACTTCTGGAAGCGATTGGCGAGAAACCACTAAAGACCGAAACAAGATGCGATCTCGTATCGCAGGCCAAGACACTTTGGGTCGTCGAGCCGGCGAAATAACTTATTTTTCATTCAGAAAGATATCTTTTTTTTAGAATGGATATAATGGATAAGAACATTAAAAAACTTAGTCAATCCCAATACAGAAAACATTGTATTATTCCGAACGTCCGATTGCATGGTCATTGTAATCGTAAAATCATACCTAATCCATTCAGGGCTTAAATGCGTTTGGAATTATCAATTTTACTCTCTTTGTTGAGTCCCATTACTTTCAATAAATGTAATGTTGACATGTTTTTTCACGCATGCTTGCCCAAATATAGTATTTTACGTGGGAAGTATAGTATGAAAACACTATGCCAGGATTTAATGACATAATAATAGTATGATGATGTAACCTGGCGTGAATAAAATTAAGGCGAAATCAGTCCGAGGAAGCCGAGCTAATGAGGGGGTGAAGCAGCGCGCGGGAGGAGCAGGCGCGGGGGTACGGGGAAATAGCAAGCGCAGCGTAGCGCAGGCTCCCGCGCACGACTCGACGGTATAGGCGAGAGGTTTAGGGTAAACGTACTAATAGTAGAACTATTTTGTATTATCGATATGTAGTAAATTTTTATGTAGTATTATAAATGTTTCGTACCAGGACGTTATTTTATTTTTTAATGCAGCAAAATTTAGTTCTACATAATGATAATACCTATGTATCGACTTACTTATTGTTTTGAAACCGCGCATAGTTAGTTGGGTATAGGAAGAATAATAATGGATGGGGTGTAAGGGGGCACAAACACCAGCTCAATGCTCCAAGCCAACCTCACCTGCCCGCGGTGCATCCTGCCGAACAGCGAACGAGGCTCTGGCGACCGACAAATGGCGGTATAACCATTTCGAAATGATGGCGTAGCTAAATGCCACAGACCGGTGATGGGCAGCAGCATCACCGGTGCGAAGAGCTGCGTCCTGCGATTGCCAAGACGCACGCCTGGCGGGGCGATTATCTTTTAAAGGCAAACCCTCATGAAACAAGCCATCGGACCAAGGCCCCCAGTCCCCGGCCGCCCCGCTATTCCTGGCCAAGGCGGCGGTCATGGTAACGGCGGGTCAGGGGGTGCTAAGAATCAAACTGACCCTGGCTACGTTCAATGGACGCACGTTACGACTGGACGAACACCTGGCGCAATTAGAAGAGGAGCTGAAGCACATAAGGTGGCACATTCTAGGGTTATGTGAAGTCCGAAGAGTGGGGGAGGACACCATAACTCTGGGATCGGGCCATCTTCTGTATTACCGAGAAGGAGATCAGCCCTCCCAAGGTGGCGTCGGATTAATGGTTAATAAGGTTCTCTGTGCCAACGTTGTAGAGATATCAAGTGTGTCGAACAGGGATGAAGGGACGAAGTTCTGCGAGATTAGACGTAAGAGCAAAAAGTCCAAACTTTCGACGGAAACTCTCAGCTTAATGGAAGAGAGACGTACAGACCCATTGTCAGCTTCGACGAAAAGTCAAGAGCGCAACAAAACCATCCAGAGGCTCGTGCGACGTGATCTCCGATCCGCAAACACGCTCTTGATTGAAAAATCAATTGTGCAGAATCGGGGACCAAAGGTGTTCGCACGGCCTTTGGGTAGGAGCCACCTGACGAAGCTGACAACTGAATCTGGGGAAGTCGTCGCATCCAAGCCGGAGGTTCTGTCGGAAGTGGAAGACTTCTATGGCAAGCTCTACGCCTCGCAAGCTTCAAAGCCCGTACCCGATACTGAGGATTGCAGAGCCACCCTCACACGCCACTTCACCGAGGACCTGCCCGAGATCAGCCGAGACGAGATCGAAATGGCCCTGAAACAGTTAAAAAATGGAAAAGCCCCAGGGGAGGACGGGATCACGACAGAGCTCCTAAAAGCTGGAGGAACTCCCTTATTGGAACAGCTCCAACAGCTCTTTAACTCCGTTCTCTTCCATGGGAGAACTCCGCAGGCATGGCACAGAAGCATGGTGGTACTGTTCTTCAAAAAAGGAGACAAAACCCTATTGAAGAACTACCGCCCCATTTCGCTTTTGAGCCATGTTTACAAACTGTTCTCCAGGGTCATCACGAACCGTCATGCGCGAAGACTCGATAAGTTTCAGCCTCCCGAGCAGGCCGGGTTTCGAAGGGGTTATAGCACCATAGACCACATTCACACGGTACGGCAGATTGTACAGAAGTCTCAAGAGTACAATCGGCCCCTGTGCTTAGCGTTTGTGGACTATGAGAAAGCTTTCGACTCCATCGAAACCTGGTCTGTTCTGGAGTCTTTGCAGCGTTGCCAAGTCGACTGGCGATACATCGAAGTGATGAGATGTCTGTATGAAGCCACCACAATGACCGTACAAGTACAGGACCAGCGGACTAAACCTATCCATCTCCATCGAGGAGTGAGACAGGGGGACGTCATATCCCCGAAACTGTTCACTAACGCTCTGGAGGATATGTTTAAGACGCTGGACTGGAAAGGTCGTGGTATTAATATAAACGGCAAGTACATCTCTCACTTACGATTTGCAGACGACATCGTCATTATGGCAGAAACGCTGTAAGACCTACAACGAATGGTAGATGACCTAGCTGATTCTTCTCGCCGCATCGGTCTCCGGATGAATTTGGATAAAACCAAAGTCATGTTCAACGAACACGTTGATCCGGAACCGATTGCCGTAAATGGAATCCAACTCGAAGTTGTTCAACAGTATATCTACCTAGGGCAAACGCTCCAACTAGGTAGAAACAACCTTGAGAAGGAAGTCCAGAGAAGAATACAGCTAGGTTAGGCAGCATTCGGAAAACTCCGTCGAGTCTTTTCGTCGCCAATACCGCAATGCCTTAAGACGAAAGTCTTCAACCAGTGCGTCCTATCTGTCATGACATACGGAGCCGAAACGTGGACACTCACGGTACGACTGGTCCATCAACTGAAAGTCGCTCAGCGAGCTATGGAGAGAGCTATGCTCGGAGTTTCTCTAAGGGATCGTATCCGAAACGAAGTAATTCGACAGAGAACTAGAGTGACCGACATAGCTCAACGTATTAGCAAGCTGAAGTGGCAGTGGGCTGGTCATATCTGCCGAAGGACCGATAACCGCTGGGGTAAGCTGGTCCTTGAGTGGAGACCGCGTATCGGCAAACGTAGCGTAAGACGCCCTGTGGCAAGGTGGAGCGACGACATACGCAAAGCTGCGGGCAGTGACTGGAGAAGTAAACCCGAAGACCGGGTTCAGTGGCGTGCTTTAGGAGAGGCCTATGTCCAGCAGTGGACTACAATAGGCTGTTAATGATGATGATGATGAATAATGGATAATGTCTAGTAATCCGACGAGTAGGTATGATCCCGATCCCAAAGCCAAGCTAAAATGCGTTTATCCATGCAAAGCATTCTTACCCTTATTTTTCTTACCACATTTACGAAAACTATAAAGGATGCTATCAAACCCCACGATTATCCATGGTCACCTGCTGATAATAATTTGTTATGATTAAAAATGCACATTTGCTTTTTCGGAACTCGCCAGTGACGTATTGATTTATGTGAAATTATTTTTTGAAGTACAAAACAAGGTTGTACGGAACCCTCCTCGCACGAATCTAATTCGCGCTAAAGCGGTATTTATCCATCCACACTAATTTTGTAAATAAGATAGATAGCGTTGCCCCGTAGGTATAACCGCGAGGCACAGGAAGGCAAAATACCATACCATACCATAACAGCCACAACAATCTACTGCTGGTAATGGGCCGCCCCCTATTGGGGGGTACTACAATACAGTATGTAAAAATTTAAATTACTACAAATATTTTGAGGGGTAAATCAGTCCATGAAACTAAAAAAGATTTCCAAAAAAACAGAAGTCGAAACACAACAACTTTTTTTCCTCCCATACAAAAAACTGGGCGGCGACGGGCGTACCAGCCAACAAATTTTGTAAGGGAGGACAATTTTTTTATTTTGTTTTTTTATTTTGTCCTGTGTTTCTGAGGAAACGTTTTTAATTTTCATGGATGCCTTAGAATATTTGCAGCAAATTTATATGGATATAATTGTATTTTTACCATAAAAAAAATCTAGTCCTTGCAATGTACTACCTTGCAGTGTACCCTACTTTAAAAAAAATACATCGCTAGTATACGTAAACATTAGTGAGAACTACTTTACGCAAGCAATGTTTTTTATAGGTACTTACCCTTTCAAGTTACTAATCCTTTGTTTTTTATAGGCACGCTTGGAAAGCGTCGCCTTTTTTTCTTTTATTAGGCATTATTCTTCCCCGCTAACTAAGTTTCGTAAACACGACGCTGCTAGAAAAAAGTTGTACGTGTCTGCTTCCGACGAGGCTCGGCGGCCGACTGAGGGGACGCGGGCGCGGTGGAAGTGGGCATGCTCTTGCGCAAACCCAACACACTATTGCGTTTGTGTTATTTTTTAATTAATTTTAACGAAAAAAACAGAAAATTGACGCCATACGTTGATAACACATATAATAAGGAAAAAGAAGACACAAAATAAATTATGAAATATTGGATAACAATCAAATCGTTCAGCTTTTTAGTGTAAAAAGTGGCCGGAAAACGCAAAATCAGAGCCTACTTTGCGATTTTTTTCTATCGAGGCAATTTTATTAGATCGTGTTTCGGGCCCCATAGTTTTGTAGCAAATATCTTAAAGTACTACTAAAATTAATATCATTTCATTTTATTGAGATTTCAAGAAATGGTTTAGCAAATTCCGAACACTATTTTACCTTCTCGCGACGGTTTCTGAGCCGATTTCGCCTTAAGCTACTCGCATAGAAAAATATGCGGCTTACGCAAAACATACACATATATTAACACGCTTTTATCCCTTGCGGGGTAGGCAAAACGTTAACAAACACATACATACACATATTACGCCATTATCCGTTGCGGGGTAGGCAGAGCGTTAACGGCCGTAGAAGTACGGTCGCTATTCATGTCAAATATTGAGGGCTGTTTCAGATAATTCGTGTATCACTATATAGTGAGTGACAGGTTTAGGCCTGTCGCCTAAAATTGTAATATACATCATACATTGCACCCTCGAGTTTCTTAGTTGCCTTACACCCCCGGGAAAGAAACAGGGTGGGGCGATGCTATTCTAAGCCGAGATCACATGGCACGAAAAACTAGCTTGTTTTTCGTTGGCAGTCGCCTGAGCCATTTCCAAAGGGATGAGAGGAATCTAGGAGTGTTTCCATGTCTCGGAACGTCCCACAAATTCTGCACAATAGCGTTCACATGTAGCCACCCCATTTGCCAAATGAATGGGCCATTTTAATCTCGGCAAGGGTTAGTAACATCTTCGAAAGCGTCACAATAGCCACGATTCGGTAATTTCTCTAAACTCAAAATACTGTCACAACAAAACACTAAAAAATATAGCGACAAAATAACTAGAAATGTAAAAATATTATATATTATTATTATCTTCTACCCTTTTCAAATCTATTAGAGGGATAGCAAAAGCGCTATTTTAAGATATAGTATATTACCGAATTAAAGCCTATGTGATACATTTCGTCGACTGATTCCCACAGTGGTCCAGTTTTTATACGGAATAGGAACACGTTTGAAGCAGGTAGGTAGGTAGGTACCCACAGTACCCAGTTCCCACAGACTTCCTGTTTGCTAGTGTGGGATACTACCGATATCCTGTTTCGGATTTGACGGGTTTTACTTGGCGCGTGGTAGTATACACAAATAAAAAAAAAACTCGCACAAAATTACTCAATAGCACAAAATCCTACTAATATTATAAACGCGAAAGTTTGTATGTTCTTTGCTAGTTACTTCATCACGCTAAAACTACTGAATCGAACAGTAAAGGCACATAGATACAGGATAACTTGGATTAACACATAGGACAGTTGTTATCCCGAAAAAATGTTCTCGTGGGATGCTACCGGATTAAAACAGACTTCCATGCGGGCGCCCACTAGTTTTATAATATTTTGATCTGTTCCAAAGAAAGATATTCAGTGTCATGACCTCGTTTTTAATATACCTTCAATAACATGTGGTACATATTTCGCATCTGCGTATGTAAATGGATCACTCTGGCGAGCATCAGGCAGCAGGTGAATGAGGTCGACACCCTCGCAGGTGCAAAATACAAGTCGATCCCGCCACGACCAAGCACCACTATACCCCCCTGCCTGTACCACAAAAAACACCCACCCCGACTTTCAGCTAAAACCTTCTGTGCCAAAAATCGCTTTCAACCCTTCAGTACTCATTGTTACCCGACTTCTGACTCATATAATTAATTACACAAACGCATATTCGGCCAATTTTACGACTCTCAGGGCACTAGATGTCACAATTCATTTAATTAACGACGTTTGTGTTTTATGAGCGTAGGGAAAGAGGTTTACTAACCGAGTTATGTGCAGTAAAGAGACGATTGATTTCATTCGCGAAACATTACTGGTTATTAAAATCGGGTGAAGGAGGAAGGACGATTCAGGGAGCGGGGTCGAGTTTGAATAGAACAGGCATGACTGGGTCCGCGCGACGAGCAGACGGCAGGTGTTCGCCGCACAAAGACCCTGTACCTACACGCCTCGTGCAAAAAATACCAGAAAAAAACAAGTACGACGCTCAAAATGTCATAGCCAGCTGTCTCACCTGCGATCCACTTCTTACCTACCTCGCCCCGGCCCTTCCGTGCCTCCTTTTACTTGGTAATTATTTGTCGCGAAAGGATCAAGGAGGAACGCGTTTCAAATCTTATTGAGAGAGATATTTTTAAGGGAATTGATCCCGCAGGTGATTTAGGGACAATTGATACGCGAGATCCGCGTCTTTGAGAAAAATACGAATATGAAACACGTTTGCAATAAGAAATGTCTTCCAAGTTGATCTGAAAATTGGGATCGCGGAATCGCCACAATGAACCAGCCAACAATGATTAGGACTTTCTTTTAAAATAGTTAAGACGTAGTATAATATACAAAAGCACAATCATAAAACGTAACAAGAAAATTGGATACTCACCAAATTACACCGGAGGCGTTTAGGCCAATGCGGTTTCTACCTAGAACAATACAAAGGCCAATTAGAATTTAGTTCGCGTCGTGTCGTTTCGTTTCGCACTATAATTTTAAACGTACATTTTAAGTAGAACATGTGAGTTGGAGCGCGTGCAGGTAAGGGGTGGTTGAGGGGTCGCGACCGCGCGGTTCGGCGGGCGCGGGTACACTGGCGGCGGCGGGGCCAAGCACGGGCGTTAGTACGGCACCCCCGAGACTCCGGGGCGCCGGCCACCGAAGCTGCACATGCGCAAAGGCCCGCGCCGTCGATAACACCCTGCCTCTCATTGTGCCCCGGAAACGTCGACTTAACGAGTCACACCGCAAGACGACACCCTCTACCCGCACAGCCTAGATATGTTAGTATTCCTCTCTCACGCGTAACACGCCGCCCCCAGTAAACAACATGAGCTGCGTATGAACGAACCCAGACAAACTCTTAGGTGCGGCGGCGTAGGTCATCCAAATATACTAAACTTCAGACTCCATTGTTGTATTTACACTACAAAACACAAGATGTCAATAATCTTACGAGTCTAACAGGAACCGACAAACGATCTTCCTGAAACTAGCAGGCTATGCCTTGTTAAACTATCGGAAATACCTTGGGACTGAGTCTCTTCGCTCCGTCGGTCACCAAGCGAGCGAACTAAAGTATTTTCAGTATTAAGCCCTACGCTATTCAAGTTAATGCAAACGACTAAAACTTATCCAGGTAACTGGATCCCGGGTTTATAACTTTCGCTGCGATTCCTTGCCAACATGGGATAGTATCGCCGAAGTTTATCCGCATTTTCGCACTGGTATATTCAAAGGTAAAAGAAAGAAACCAGTAGACGCGTTTGTTCCATAAAGCTGATAAATTCCTACAAAGCCGGGCTTTATTCACCTGTTTTGTTAGCCTTTGCGCCCATACAAATGAAATGACATTCCGTGGACGGCTAAGGGATTTTGTGAGCGTCAGGATGGAACATGTAGGTAGGTATACAGATTTAAATTCATAATAATTCACCGTGCCTTGGGGCCAATAATCCACGCGTGCTGGAACCTCCAGGCCTTATTCGGACGGATGGGAAAGTCCGGACGGCGTCTCCTTTGTCCCGTGGGGAAAAAAACGCCCTTTGCTGTGGGACGCCACCTGCGTCAGTACTCTTGCAGCAGCCCACTTACCTAAGACAGTAAGGGAAGCAGGCTCCGCAGCGGAATACGCTGCTGCCCAAAAAGCACCTAAATACTCGGAGCTCGCACAAAATTATATTTTATACCGTTTGCGGCTGAAACCGGTGGCCCATGAGCCAAAGCCAAGAATTTTGCTCGCGAAGTGGGACGCCGCCTAAGACACCACGGCTGTGATCCTCGCTTCGGAGCGTACCTCATCCAGCACATTTCGTTGGCCATCCAGCACGGCAACGCAGCTGGAGTAATGAGCACATTTGAAACAGTTACGCTGCGGGGCGGGCTTTCTGATTAGTTTTAGTTTTTAGGTTAGGGTTTAGATTTTAGTTTAGCTATTTATTTATTGTTTCTTAGTTTTTAATTGTATCTCATTACCTATAAATATTTTGTAAACTAGTTTAAGATTCTGTAAATATGTATATTATATAACTAATTGCGTGTTTTCGTAGGTACAATTAGGTAACCTATATTTGATATTTGATTGGTGTAGATTTTTGAATGATAGTTGTAGCGATTACGATGATACAACAATACACCGGCCAACCTGACGTGAGAACCGCCGGTGTATAACGATTTTAAAATTATAATCAATGTATTAAAGTACAAATTATAAATTCAAAGGTACTAAATAATACAAATTAAGTACATTTTTGTGGGATATTTAAATCTGTATACATGTGCCGTCCTAAGGTTCGCAGCATTTTGTTTATACAGGGTGTAAGAGAGTGTGTAACGAAAACTTTGCAGACGTGATCAGACCATGAAACTGATCAACTTTTTCTATGGCAGCTATGTTGAGAAACGAATTTTTTTTTCCGGTTTCCATACAAAGTCAATCCGCTGATAGGGAATTTTGTACGGAAGGTCGAAAAATTTCTTATGGTTACCAACATAGCCTTCATAGAAAAAGTTGTTCAGTTTCATAGTCTGATCATGCCTGCAAAGTTTTCATTACACCGTCTCTTACACCCTGTATTTTGTTTACGTACTCACAGAGGTAATTAGATTCGGGCGACGTGACATACGCGTTTACGCGTAGCGCTTATTGCCACGTCCGTTAATATGACAATTTGCGTTTTTCTTGACATGTGCATAATTTCTAATAAAATATCACAGCAGAATTAGAATGTTAAGGTCTCCCAAAATCCTGCCCAAAAGCTTATCCCAGTAATGGCAGCCAGATGAGCTGAAGTTTTCGAAGTAGGTTACACGTGAAGCGTGCATTAGGGCACACGGGTCAACACCTAGTCGCACGTAGCACAGACATGTTATCAAATAAAACAGTAAACTATGACATCTGAGGCGGCGTAGTGTGGCATGCGACCAAGTCGTTAGCCGCTAATGCTCACCTACGACTTCACTTAACAAATTGACCACAATAAATTAATACTATATTCATTTCGACAACTCGTATAACAATAAGAAACCCAACTCTGTATCGGAAGTCGGGCAATATCCGGCTCGAAGGACCTTCTCCTTTGTAAATATTTGATACCTCAATTGTTTTAGATAATTCTTTTATGAAATCGGGCAACGGTGATATTATCATACAAGCAAATGAAATGTATAATAGATGATCGTCTAAGTATACGTCCTTTATCTATTGAACAATTTGAACATTAACGGTGTTCTGGTAAATTACTTCCACAAAGTCAATCGTAAGATCAATCAGTAGGCGATCGTAATCGGACCGATCAAACACATCAAACATACACGCTACCTCTGTTTGGACTACATTTTGGGGACATGTACATACATCATCCACATAGGCGCTTGTCAATAGCTAATAGCCCAACGATGAGGCGACGTCGAAGACAATCGTTGTCAAGGCAACGAGACAACAACAAAATGCACACTCACGTACCTACTGACGGATTATGTAACTGTCACTTCACTCATCATATCATTCTCCTTGCCTTATCCCGTTTCCCTGTCGGGGTCAGCTACCTATCCTAGGGGATTTGACGTGGTACCAAGTTTTTACACAGAGCGACTGCCATCTGAACTCTGTAACCCGAAGGCTAACCTGGCCCGAATCCTAGGTTAAGTCACATTCAAATGACATCTGAATTCAAATTTGGATTTTAGATTTAGATTGGAAATTATTTGAATGTGGGTTTCATCACGATGTTTTCCTTCACCGTAAGAGCCGTCGTCGGTTAATGTACGTGAGTAAAAATACATAACACACACGCACACACATTATGTAACTATCACTGTCACCTTGCAATTCTTGAGAACTTGCCTTGTGCTGGGAAATTCGCATCTGCAGCACTTTAACAAAGAAAATTAATACACATGAATTTCAAGCTGGATGTTAGAAACTGGGTCATTCGAAAAGCTTCATTAAAATGATTGAAAACAGACGTTTTGTGAGACAAACAGCAGGTGCTTTTAAGTTCTAATATGCAGCAGTTTATTCCTATGGGAACGAGCCGGTGGTGCCGTGACAATCATGCCTGACCTAATTGTCCTAGCCGTTCCTTAGGAATATTATTTAAACGAGTAATTGTGGAACTGGCTGAACGAAGTCTGTAATTTGCTGGAGGAGGCTGCTGAAATATTCAGCGGGCTATGAGAACGCGGGCAGCGCGCCACCCTCCAGTGGACAGGCAAAGGGGGCGCCTGCAAGTAGCCCACCAGCCCACCACACACGAGTGGATACACCTTCAGAGAACTAACAGATGTCTTCGACGTTTTTCGAACCTCGATCACAGTAATTAAACGCTACTATATCTCCATACAAAACGACATTTAATAAGCATAATTAAATACTTAAAACTTTATACCAGTTTGTTTGAATCAAACTATTGGTTGTTGATACCAAAGAATACAAATATCACGAACTGTTGAAGAAAGTCGCCGTGTGATGCCGGTTTAGAATAGCATTACCCCATTTCTTTCCCGCGGGTGTCGTAAGAGGCGACTAAGGGACTCGAGGGTTTGGTTAGTGTGCATTACAACTTTAGGCGACAGGTTGACAACCTATCACTACAGTGATGCAGCGAGTCATCTGAAAGATCCCTCAATACTAGATAGACAAATTATCTGAAAGGGCCCGTAATATATGTCAGTCAGACGAGGCGATAGCGACCGTATTTTCGCGGCCGTTAACGATCTGCCTACCCCGCAAGGGATAAAGGCGTGATATGTGTATGTACGTATGTTGAAAAAAGAAAATGTTGTACTTTCTAGTTCGAGCAATATTTTATCCCGTCACCAACAACGCCATAGCTTAAAGGATAGTTGATGGAATATATGCGTTTCACCCGGTAATGGGGCTCACGCGGCAGGTAGAAAGGATCTCAAGTGCGCAGCCCGTCTCGTATATTACGCGAAAACGATTCCAGTGCGATAAATTTGGGGACATTTAGGGAACGAGCTCTACGCAAAGGTTGGCGAGGACTTAATCTATTATTGATAGCGAGCGGCTCAGCCAATTCCTTGGAGAAGAACCATCGATTATAACTTAGAAATTGGATATCTGTTAGAAAACTTGCAAAACATTCTGGCTCAGGCAGAGTTTTTTGCTATCAGTACCAGTGACGCTCCTATACACTGGGCTACCGCGTCTCAATCGCTGCCTGCAAAATTTTCTAAGAACTGCATACCTAACACGGAAAATGTTACATACAATAGTACATAGATCATGTGGTGAGAAAGGAATCGATTATCAATCAGGGTGTAGTTTGAGGCCCGAAGCCAATCGGACTTTCTTCCAAGTGATGCTTTATACTACACCTGCACGAATAAATATACTAATAAATATAACAGTTCAATAAATCTAAAAAATGTCATGAAAAATCCAAAGCAAATTCGCGCGATATTGTTTTTTTTAATGATATCGTACAATACAATAGCAAAATAGGTCCATTCGGCCAAGTCTTTCATTTTGCCTGCAAAAATATTCGATTTACGTTCCGTTCTACGTAAGCGTAAGTTTTAACAGCTGCATCTTTTCTCCTCCAGGTGGGAAAGTGATTCGATTTGTATGGATTATTGTCTCCAAACGTGAGCAATGACTCACGTTCCTCTCTACGTTTCATAAAGCTATAGGGCATAATTTTCTATGTAGGTGTACTATAAAATATGATAATTATTCTATGATATATCTTGCTCAGATTTTATTTCCTAAAATTTTCAAGTTCCTAAAAACTCTATACAAATCGCTAAAGGAAATCTTATCTTTTAGTCGTTGCTGTTTTGCATTTATTATCGTCGTTGTTTTTAGAATTATTTACAGGTACAGTCGTGCTATCATTGGTCATGATTATCGCCCTATCTTTCCAAAGTCGTCGCGTTTATTTCATGGATGGAAGCGCGCCCAATCCTGAACTAGGACAATGCCCAACGAGCCGTGAACGCATTACAACCTTACTTACGACGCTAAACGGATAATCTCGGCTACATTTACATGTGCGCCACCTTAAACGACGTTTATACACGTAATTGAAAGGGGAATTACATAATATTGTCAGCATTAAAGATCGCTTATTGTATCTTCTTCGTTCAGATTGCGGAGTGGAATTTTACCCGGCTGTCATCTAGTTTCTAAATTTTTTACTAGTTACGAAATTATAAGATCTACTTGGTTAAAAAACATTATTTTTCAGGAAATATCTCGGTATCATTCCTAGCCAAATTAATTGTTATGAAACAACAATTTATAGAAATTACTTTTTCATTCGAGGATAGCAGTTATATAATTAGGGTAAGAGGGGAAGTTGGAAGGTACACGTTCGCCCGGTTCGCCCCTTGTGGCCTTTCAGACAACGGTTATCCATTCGGTTTCCTCGTGAGCCGCCGCTGTGCGTGAATATTTGATGCTCCTATCGATCATAACTTCTTTGCGGTAACGAAACCGACCCACTAAGCCTGTAGTTTGGAAGCCTACAATGTACTTGCTGTACCTACTACCTATTTTACATAGCCATCCGACTTAGGAATATAAGGAATTTTCGAGCGAGATGTTCGTTAAGCTACATTTGGGACCAACTTTTTTGGGAATGTTTAAGAGGAGCCTGGAGGAAAAGAAATAAAATTCATATTAACTGAACGTGACTGAAGTTGACCTTAGGGACAGTTTACAGCTAAATGGAAATGTAATGTCGAGTGTAATTTCTCGTACAATTTCACAAAATATCTCTGTAGCTTTTAGCTACTATTAAAACACAGAAATGAGCTTCGAGGCTTCATTTGCGTGCTATAAAGCAAAAGGAATATAAAATGATGCATTTAACTTTATAATGGAGTTGTCTTCATGACTTATGAAGACGGTGGTGGGTAGGTGGTAAAAATAGCCGAGAATTGTAAGAAAAGTATCGTTGGACGTTTCGTGAGTGTAATTGAAGAGTCCGTGGGCGTGCCGCACGCTACGGCGCGGCGCAGTCGGGTGGGAGACATCTTGTATTTGCCTCTCCAGTAATTTCCTCGTCCGTCCTTGTATATTTAAGCGGTGGCGTCGTCCGTGCCGCTCTCATGCATATGTCATGAGCAGTTGCCGCGCGACGGTTTGTTGACGGTCGAGCCGCGGGAACGACGACCATCGGCCCCCCTGCTGCCGGCCGACAGTCACCAACCCACCACCGATAATTATTACGTTCTACTTTCGATTGCGGTGGCTATCGGCCACCCCACGTCGGGCGCCACCACCGCACCACCACCCATCGAACGACGAGGGATGAGGCGACAATTAGATTCCCGTTTTTCTCCAATGGCCCCATGTAATGACCATGCGGTGTGTATTGCATGTACGCTCAAATTAAATGGCGGACACCGTAAAAGCAGTCATAAGTCTAGTGCACGCACGCAAGCTAATAAATATCGCTGCTCTATCTAATATCCCCGGCCAATAGCTGCGTTGATAGATTATTGACTGAATTCGTTATATTTTATGTTATGAGGACATTCATACGGCGTATGTTTGGTTTTTATAGGTAGGTACCATTACATTGAAAATATAGATTTTACAATAAAACCAAGACTTGTACGAAGTCGGGCTGAGCCACCCCAGACCACTCCATCAGATAGATTACTTAAGAGATTTCATAGCTGTTTGACTTTGTGATGGATTACCAAATGCGCATTTGGGGCGAGAGGAACCAGTGATTAATTAATGGGCGATAAATGAAAAGTTGGAATCTGCTGGCGGTATCAAGGGGTTCAAACGTTTCATAAATACTTATAAAATTGATCGATGAAAAATTTAGGTAGCCAGATGATACGTGGTACATACAAGCCTTAATGTATTGATGTTTCGTCTCGTCATACAACTAGTATACCGCGTGCCAGCGGTTACTTCTTCCTGCGGTTTGTCCTTTACTATTTTCTGCTACTTAGAGAAAATCCCCAGCATGAAGTCAGCAGTGATCGCAGATATCAAAGGTTCTTAGTATACTCCTACATTCTTCTACTTCTACAGCCACAACAGTCCACTGCTGGAGATGGGCCTCCCCCAAATTGGGAGGTATTGCCATACTCACTGTGCTTGGCAGGCGGATGTGCGAGCGCAGAACAAGATATTGTAGATATTCACAGAGAACGCTGCTGTCCGTTCCATGGATTTATCTTTTAGTTGCCTTTTACGACACCTACAGGTAGAAACGGTGTGATGCTATTCTAAGCCAGCACCACACGGCGTATATTTACTTAGTTACTAGTAATTCGTCACAATCTTTTCAAAGCCCATGAAACTGAAAAACGCAAGCTCTAGGAACATAAGTCGATATATATCAGGTGACCTAAGAGAATAGTAGTGAGGGGTATCCAAATCACCTCCCTGTACCAATAACCTGCTTTTACTTGGCAGTCACTCTGTGTAAAAACTTGCTTCCATGTCAACTCCCCTAGGTTAGGTAGCCGACCCCGACAGAGAACGGGATAAGGCAAGGAGAATAAAACTTACTTCCTTTACTTCTTACTTATCTTCATCTCAAAAACCGTATTTTAAGAAGATAATAATAGGTATGATGGGTCAAAGCGGTACCTTATTATTGCCACTCCGCCGTCCATTTGTCACAAGATGTAACTTAGAAACTGTGATAGGCACAGTTGACATTTTCAGAGTATGTATGTTATATATTTGTGTTGCCAACTTGCACCTTTGGACCAGGAATGATTGACCATTTTGATTTGAACACATTAAGTAACAAAAACTGTGTTGAATTTTTTATTTGTGTTTGTATTCTATAATATATTATAAAGCTATAATGTGACACTAGCTATATCTTCATGTCTTTTGGGGAATGGGTATTTTCAAATGTGAATGGTGCATTTTGAAAAGTATTATTCTAGAAAACAATTTAATGCTATACATAATTTTGACTAGAACAGTCATTAAATTATAAAAGAAATTAGTTTGTATGGGACAAAAAATTACGTTTCTTTCCATTCTTATGAATAATTATTTATTATGGAACCCGATGTGAGCACTTGGGAAATTTTTATAATTGATAATGAATGATGATTGCCATGTGATGCGGCTTAGCTATAGATAGCACCAGCCCATTTCTTTCCAGCGGATGTTGCCGTGTGATGCCGGCTTAGAATAGCATCACTTCATTTCTTACCTATGGGTTTCGTAAAAGCCGACTGAGGGACTTAGGGTTTCAGGTGTATTACAACTTTTAGGCGACAGGCTGACAACATATCACTATAGTGATACACGAAATATCTCAAACAGCCCTCAATATTATATATATATATTATACGTAGTCGGTCCCAAAGTTCTGTCACTGGCATATTATTTTTGCATTTAGAACACGGATTTGGAAAAGTTTTATTGCATTCCGTTTTTGAATGTTTAACAATTATTTTAAAACAATAAATAATCATTTGGCGCGATTTTTCACGATGGAGTGGACTTTGAAAGAAAACCGAATAGCAGTTTTGGCGTTGCATCGCTGTGGGCACTCGCCGAGTACCATTTTCAAGTTGCTCAAAAAATTGAAAATAACGCTTAGGTTTGGGTATCGTACTATAACTAGGTACACTGAAGTCTCTAGTGTTGAGGACAAGAAAAGAACTGGCCGGCCTCGCTCCGCCAGAACACCAGCAGTGATCAAAGCGATCAAGGAGCGCATACGAAGAAATCCTGTCCGAAAACAGAAACTTATGGCTTTGCAGATGAAGGTTAGTAGAAAAACAGTCAAAAAGGTTTTAAACGAAGACCTTAAGCTGCGAGCATACAAAAAAAAGAGTGGGCACTTACTTAATGCTCGTTAAAAAGAAATTAGACTCAAAAGATCTCGGGTGTTGTTAAAACGGTACGCGAAAAACCGGCACCGCGATATACTTTTTACAGACGAAAAAATTTTTGATATAGAAGAAAAGTATAATAAACAAAACGATAGAGTGTACGCTACCAGCTCTGAAGAAGCAGGAAACAAAGTTCCGCGGGTGCAACATGGGCATCATCCCTCTTCAGTCATGGTCTGGTTAGGAGTCTCCTACTATGGGCCAACTGAGGTTCATTTTTGCGAAAAGGGGGTCAAAACCAGCGCAAAAGTGTACCAAGAGACGGTTTTGGATCGGTACGTCAAAGACATGCCCAACACACTATTTTCAGGACATCACTTTGTATTCCAGCAGGATTCTGCGCCCGCTCACAAAGCCAGGACCACTCAAGCCTGGTTTGAACGTCAAAACATTGAGTTTATAAGACACGAAGATTGGCCTTCCTCCAGTCCGGACCTTAAACCTCTGGACTATAAAATTTGGCAGGTCTTAGAGAGCAAGGTCTGTGCTAAGCCCCATAAAAATTTGGAGAGTCTGAAGTCAGCCATAGTTAAAGCAGTCGCTGAAATCGACATGGATATGGTGCGTGCTGCGATAGACGACTGGCCGCCGCGGTTGAAGGCCGTTGTTAAAAGCAAGGGAGGTCATTTCGAATAGTTTTATGTTATTTTGATTCTTCGATGATTGTATTTTTAATTGATATATAAATTTTTAAAAACGGATTGGTACTTTTTATTTTATCAGTATTTTCATATATGACAGAACTTTGGGACCGACTACATATAATATTATACAATGATAAAGGCGTGATATGTGTATGTATGTATGGATGTTGTAAGAGGCGGCTAAGGGACTTGAGGGTTTCATTTGTATTGCAAGTTTAGGAGATAGGCTGACAACCTGCCACAACAGTGATACACAAATCATCTGCAAAGGGACCTCAATATTAGTCAGATGTAGCGATAACAACCATATTTTTATGACCGTTAACACCCTGCGTAACCTGCAAGGGCTAAGGTGCGATATGTGTATGTATGATAATGATGACAGGTGATGCTGTCTTATAATATCAACTCTATTTGTGGGATTCTGTGTCCAATAGTGGGCTATTGATTTCAGACCTGGTCCAGAGTCCACAAGTGTCCCTTGAGCTATCATAATTACTAGAAATGACAATGCAATTCCAGACAGTTTAATATATGAGCTTTCAACATTGTAACACTAAAAAACCCAACTCACTATTCAAAGAGACAGCCCATGATGTAAATCTAAAAATCATAATAAATGTACATACATACATTACTCCTTTATCCCTTGCCGGGTGGGCAGTGTTAATGATGTCTGAGAAATATATGAGGGTTATTTTAGAAGAAGTTAGAAGATGGTGATTCTATAAAGGTCAGCTATTGTTTTTTTTTACGTATAATAACAAGATGTAATATTTAGGTAGACTGATGGACCGATACAGTACAGCAGGCAACCAAGGCCACACTGCAGGCGTCAGCGCACACGGCACAAGACCGCGGAGCCTAGAGAAATTTGGTGGAGCAGAGGCTCCCCATGGTCACGTCCCTCAGGAATGAGGCATCGACTTAGAAGAAGAAGAATAGGTAAACAATAGACAAAATATAAATAATTAATTAATAATTATCTTATAAAAAATTAACCTAAAAACTTAGATAAACAACATCTGGACTTCAGATTTGTACAGGTTTTCAAGTGATTTAGGGTGGGAGATGAGTTGGGGTGTGGTTGGTAGTTATTTTTATCACAAAAGATTGATATTGAAATGAATGGGGAAATAGGGGTGTACACAATATTGACTTTTCATAATAATATACACAATTGCAGGAAAAATACTGCTAAAATTATAGCAAACAATGAAAGTAGTGGGCGCTGTACCTACTCATATTTCTCTTCTTGCATAACACATAGGTCGGAATTTATTTCACTAAACTAGGTACATATTCGGAGAATCACTAGACATATTCGTTTTCAAGTAGGTAGAGGTTGAATGATACCTAGGTATATTTTAGAATCTTTTTGTATACCTACTTTTCATTCCTAATACCGAAGAAATTTATAGATATTGCCTACACATACAGGCAATTTATAAATACGAAGAATAAATCATACTTATAAACTAGAAATAAAAGCCGGTCGTAAAAATAATCGATATACATGCAATAGAATAAGTGCACACTACTGCACTCGTCTAGGCAAATTAAAACGGCTTACCAGATCAAAAATTGCACAAATTGGAGTTTCCGAGAAAAGGACTTTTTGTGTTTAAAATAAGACTATATTTATAATAGAAAAATTAACACGAGTCTGGGAAAACTACAAGAAAAACGATAAAAAATATGGCGGCAAGCAATCGCAATGACAACCGCACATTTGTTGTTTGGTAGTTTTTAAATAATGTTGCCAGTTTATGTATCATTTCTTCCGAAGTACAATGGGCAAAAAAATAACTTTAAAGGTGAACGCACACTTATCCTAAACTGACTTCGTCTCATTGCTTAGGTTGCTGATATGATGATGATAGAGACTTTTTGCTCAACTTGGCTCTGACTGCCGTGCGTACTGTTACATCCACTGCATTTGAACAAACCATTAACAAACCTACCAATAGTAGTGACTAATAATTAATGGCAATATTAACTTTGTCTATGCCAAAACAGATTTTTGTCTATTGAAAATAATGTTGCAACTTTATAAACATTTTCACAGTTTTGGTAGTCCAAAATACGCAAATAGCGAATATTTGAGGTTTCAACTAAAATATATACATTTTATATCTAATATTATTTTTCATCTAAAGAAGCGTTTGAAGCTCTCATATATAATACAAAATTCCAATAAAAGTAAACAAGTGGATCTCAGTAATACCATACTTTTTCTACCAGTTATCTGTCAAACTTGACAGACAAAACGCAAGAAAATACTGCGAATGTTGTGAAATTATTTTTGAGAAAATTGTTGTAGTTATTTGAAATTTAGATAAAAGTGTTTAACAAATTGCTTTAGTGTCATATTAGGTGATGTGCTGTAACGACAAAATGCTGTAGTTTATGTACCAAACAGAAGCAATACGTATATGTATCGGATAACCCCAAAACAGAAATGAACCATGAATAACAGTTCTATAAGTAATAGTTCTTGGTCTGAGCTGCACTGCTCGAAAGATGCCCTCACGGATAGATACGGCTGGTTCATGCAGCTCCTTCTCGCTGTGCTGGCTTTCACCTGTCTGATTGGTAAGATGTTGAAACACCCAAGTTCATGTAGGGTCAAGGATGTTGGGTCATTTATTGCCTTATCGCTTGTGAGGCTTCGTATTTACATGACGAACAAACCACAAGAGTTGTAAAGTCATTCTTGTGCTATAATAAAGTTATTGGTGATATGATAGTCAATGTTTACCTTTTGTTGTACAATTGAATTGGCTTGATTATAAAATTGAATTGATAGTAATACACTTATATTATCTCTCTCTGTTTTCGTGTAGGACACTCAATGACCCAATGATCCCTAGTATCAGAATTTTTCAACCGCCTTCTACAAGTAGCAGGCTTCTGACATGGTTATGAAACAACCACCATCCAAGTATTCTCAGACAGTAACCGAGTCTACGGCTTAAAATGCTGTTCGAAATATGGAAACACCTTTTTTAAGGACAATTGAGTGGTTCAGCCCTCAATGTCCTAACCAGACCACATACAAATTTATATTATTAATTGATATAACTTTCAAACTTTAGCAATTAAAACTGAGAAAGGGTGTTGTATTCATCTTGGACGAGATTTTTCAATGCCTGTTAATTATTAATAGCAATATTTATGTATTTTTCAGTAATATTTATGTACTTTTTCCATGTGATGCTGGCTTAGAATAGCATCATCCCATTTCTTTCCCATGCGTGTCGTATTAGGTGACAGGCTGACAACCTGTTACTATAGTGATACACAACTAAAATATTGTCAGACGTGGTGATAACGACCATAATTTTATGGTCGTCAACGCTCTGCCTACCCCGCGATGGTGACAAGGCATTTTTTATGTATGTATTTATGTGTGTTTCAGTCACAAATTTCTGAAAGTAGAATATTTATTAGGTATTAACTTTCTTGTTACACATTATCATAATTTTCAGGTAAAAGATTCTGTGAGCCTCGCTACGCCAGAAGACCATGGCTGATCTGGTTCTACGACACCTCGAAGCAGGGTCTGGGGGCGCTCATCATCCACGCAGCCAACGTGTGGCTCTCACCACTACAACCAGGGAATTCATGCACTTGGTATATAACTTTGATGATGTAATAGTCTCATGCTTAATTTAAAAAAGAAGATATGCCCTGTGATGTCACTATGTCGTGTGATCTCAGCTTCTGCCTGCGGCTGTCGTAAGAGGCGAGTAAGGGACTCAAGTACTCAGGCTCAAAACCTGTCACTAATAGTGGTGTACTAATTATCTCAACCGGCCCTAAATACTTGTTAGAGGTGACAATAATGACCGAATTATTGCTGTTGTTAACGCTGTGCCTACTCTGCAAGGGATAAAGGCGTGATTTATGATATCAAGTGTTGAAGAAATCCATTAAATTGACTAACTCTCCTTAGGATTCTTTTTAATATAAACAAAACATCCTGACTCCATACAAAATATGTAAGCCAAGTGAGCCACTTTGTATTGTGTTGTTATGGGCGGTCAACTTTTGATATTATGTTATCCAAGTTCCTTGCGGAGCTACTAACTTCACCTTTGTTTTTTTTATCTGATCATTATTGTTTCAGGTACATAGTAAATTTTATGATAGACTCCACACTAGGCCTGGTGATCATTTGGGCAGGCATCAGGCTAGCTCAGTACTGCGCCAGGACTTATGACATACCCCTCATCAACTTTGGTGAATATGGTAAGTTTACTGATCCACAGTCAGTCATGCTTGTTGTAATAAGTTCTTGCATTATGGGCAGATAGACGACGGATAGACGCGTTCGAAATGTACTGGTGCAGAATGCTGTGTGATGCCGACTTAGAATAGCATCGCCCCGTATCCTTCCCGCGGGTGTCGTAAGAGGCGACTAAGGGACTCGAGGGTATTGGTGTATTACAATTTTTAGGCGATCGGCTGACAACCTGTCACTATAGTAATAAACATGTTTTCTTAAACAACCTTGGAAAATAATCCTCAAAAATGTCAGACGTGGCGATAGCGACCGTATTCTTACGGCCGTTAACGCTCTGCCTACCCCGCAAGGGATAAAGGCGTGATATATGTATGTAACGAATCCCATGGCCTGCACGGCACACAAACCAGTATCCTGAAAGAGCTGAACATTCGGAAAAGAATGTATACCATCTGCCAGCAGCACATTACGTTTTTTGGACATTTGACTTGGTGTGAATATGAAAAGCTTCTCCTAAGTTTGATGGCCAATGTCAAACGCAACCATCCCGCTCGCTTGGCGCAGTCTTTAAAACGCAGCATGTATCTTCACAACATGTAGGTATATAAATCGTATCTGGAAGATATCGCTACAAGCGATAAGGCCGCTTTTGCTTACTTTTAGTTATAGTTTTTTGTGCGGTTTTGTGTTAAAATAATATTGTGTTTGTTGTAAGCAATAAAGAGTTTATCTATCTAGTATGAGTCGTGCAAAATGCGCGACGTTCGCCCATTGGCATACAGCTGTTATATTTCAAGTTTTCTTCCAGGTAAACCTCCACAGTGCTCAGCGTGGTTATGCCAGTGCGTGCTATATGCTGCCCTGGCTACCTTCGCGAAGTCTGCCCTGGCGCTGATCCTGAGGCTACCAGCAGTCGTCAACGTGCTGTCCAAGTTACGCCTCTCACCGTCGCCGGTTTCCGACCCGCGGGTGGAGTTGGCCGTTGTCATGTTGGTGATACCGTTCTTTATGAATGTGAGTATCTGTCTATTGATGTTAGAGTTAGAACAACGACTCGGTATCCCCTATGAAAATAAAAAACATATATATGTATATATATATTCTTTATTGCATAAATAGTATAGAAAATTAATACATTAAAATTTTGTCGCAAAGGCAAGCTTATCTCCTAATGAGAGATCTCTTCCAGCCAACCCATGTATAACATCAGCATCTCCCATCTAGATGAGTATTAGTAGTGATGCTTTTTCAAGTTAAAAATCCCTATTCAGAACTTCAAACTCAAAACTAAAACTCTCCATTAATAATTATTTTTCATAAATGAAAATAAGAAATCGAAACATTTATAAGCGTCGACCGGGAATCGCCTGCGTGGGGTACCGGGCCACTGCTCTACCACTGAGCTATCGACGCACCGGTTGGCCTCGTCGATTTCTCGATGCTTGTCTTGAAGCGACGATCTTAGCGACATCTAGTAGTAGTACTTTAGTATTTACTACCTGGTTAGTCCACATTGCAGTAAGAATTCAAACCATACGGCTATGGTAAGTTATAGAATAATTAGGCACTGTGAGTGCGGTAAATCCCAGTAAATTAATAATTATTTTTGTTACAGATATTGATATTCTGGGTGACAGACAACTTCCTGATGTACCATCCGAGAGGAGTTAGCAGCAAAATTAAGACAAAGGTATGTGACGCTTTATAATCCTCTTCAACAGCCACTCTTCTACCGCTAGAAACGGGCCTTCCTCATTTAGTATACATACATATAGGGTGTAAGGAACGGTGTAACGAAAACTTTGCAGGCGTGCTCAGACCATGAAACTGACCAACATTTTCAAAAAAATTTTGACCTTCCATACAAAATTTCCGATGTGACTGACTTTGTACGGAAACTCGAAAAATTTTTTTCGTTTCCCAACATAGCCCCCATAGAAAAAGTTGTTCAGTTTCATGGTCTAAGCACGCCTGCAAACACCGTCCATTACACCCTGTATACCTATGTATATAATTTCGTACGTAAGAGCCCCAACTTTACACAGAATAGTCCGATTGCTGTAAATGCTATCAAATGTACTGCAATTTAGTTCATTAGGTTTGTGAATGCAAAAGTACTGTGGGATGTGGGGCATTGTGCGACAGCTGGGTTTGCGCCATGTGTACGATCCCACGGTAGGACATGTTGTGTTGGTAGCCTCGACTCACCATTGGTCCACGTTTACTGCAAGACATTTCTAATGCTCAAGGAAACATCGACTAAAATGATACACATACACAAATCACGCCTTTGTCCCTTGCGGGGTAGGCAGAGCGATAACGATCGTTATCGCCACGTCTGACAAGTATTGAGGGCCCTTTCTGATGAACCGTGTGTCACTGTAGTGACAGGTTGTCAGCCTGTCACCTAAAATTGTAATACACATGAAACCCTCAAGTCCCTTAGTTGCCTTTTACGACACCCGCGGGAAGAAATGGGGTGATGCTATTATAAGCCGGCATCACACGGCACTAAACTGATAATTAGACACACTAAAATGACTACTGTGTCTAACCCTATTTTTGGGTATTGGCTGTCTGTGCACCGCAATCCAAACAAAAAATTATTTATTGTATTGTATGTGTATTCTATATTATTTCGATTTATATCACTTTTCTGCCATATCTTTTGCATTTCTTTGTCTCTCTTTGGCCTTCAATATTTTTTTGTGCTAATACACTAAGCCACAATCAAATAACAAACCCATCATGATTTTCGTCAACAGGTACGCTACCAGTCAATAAAGAAGGAGAAGTCAGGTTCTGAAGATGAGGAGCATTCTGCCGACGAGCGTCTGCTCGGCGCCAGCGTATGACCCAGCCGAAAGCCCAACGCGCTTCGGGCTTAACCAATCTCATAGGTAGGGACACATATCTCACGTATCTGAAGTCATATTTTTAATTTGACGGAGCTGGTTGACGTTTACGATTGCAATTATAGCATACAGGGTGTAAGAGACGGTGTAACGAAAACTTTGCATGCGTGACCAGACCATGAAACTGAACAACTTCTTCTATGGGGGCTATGTTGGGAAACGAAAATTTTTTTTCGAATTTCCATACAAAGTCAGCCAGCTGATACGGAATTTAGTATGGATGGTCGAAATCTTTTTTATGTTTACCAACATAGCACCCATAGAAAAAGTTTTTCAGTTTCATGGGCTGGTTAGCTCCTTGAAACGACATGAGTACTCTTCCTAACACCCATACATACATACATATATCACGCCTTTGTCCCTTGCGGGGTAGGCAGAGCGCTAACGGCCGTAAGAATACGGACGCTATCGCCACGTCTGACATTTTCGAGGATTGTTTCCAAGGTTGTTTCAGAAAACATGTGTATCACTATAGTGACAGGTTGTCAGCCTGTCGCCTAAAATTTGTAATACACCTGAAACCCTCAAGTCCCTCAGTCGCCTCTTACGACACCCACGGGTAGGAAATGGGGTGATGCTATTCTAAGCCGGCATCACACGGCAAAGGGAGGGTACAAGATACCTTAAATAAAAAAATATCAAGTAAAAGTGTAATCTAATCATGTAGACGTATATATATTTATAAGTATTGTTAGCCTTCGGGTTGCAGAGGTCAGATGGCAGTCGCACTGCGTAAAAACTTGGTTCCACGTCAAATCCCCTAGGTTAGGTAGCCGACCCCGACAGAGAACGGGATAAGGCAAGGAGAATGATGATATATTTATAAGTAGTTAGGCTAAAAACATATTCCAAATTGTAACTTTATGTTATTTTTATTATATTTATCATATTAATTCGTCAAAGTCTATTTATGTATCATTTAAGTTCACTTTAGATAATATAGCGGTCAAACAAACATTTCCGAATTTTTAACCAAACGCAATATTTTTAATACTCATTCAATGAGGGTTTCGAAAAGAATATATTTTTTTAATTATTATATTTGAACAGCGTTTTATACTTAGTCCACGTGTAAAATAAATGTTTTGTTCGTGTTTTAAACTGCTCATGTATTTTGATATATTTAAGGGCTCATGCACTTAAGAAAAATAAAATGACACATCTTAACTTAATTTATACAAAGCGTGCTTTATCATTGAGTTCATGACACAGTCCAGCAAAATGAGTAGATAAAAAATGAGGGTGCCAGTTTTTTCGCGATCTATCAGATAAAGCTTAAATATGGCAACAATTTTTCAAAATTTTTTTTAGTTTCATTTTATTTAATTTCCACTTTTTTGCTGGACTGTAGGACTCTTATTATTATTAAACATCGTAAAATTATATTTAAAAAAGCCATTTCGTTTAGTTATTATTGTTGTCGATTCTGGCTGTCTTAGCTAACTTTTAAATACTTTACAATCACAATAAGAAAATAAAGGATATAGAAAACCGATTCGAAAAATTGGTGTGTTCCGGTGTCCTCAGTACGGATTTGAAAAATTGGTACTGAGGACACCGGGATTTTAATAAAATAATAATAAATACTTCCCGTTGTACTCAGTGAGCGCGTATCGGTAATACGGTAGTAATGTAAAAATGAAACTAGGGTTCGAGTATATCCGATATTTATGATTGATTATGTATCCGATACCTATAACTAAAGTTCGATTAAACGTCATTTTGTATGTATGACATGCTCACTGGGGACAACGGGAAGTATTTTTTGTTATTTTATTAAATTCCTGTTGTCCCTAGTCACTGAGCGACACGGTACTTGAGACACCGTAAACACACAAAAAATTGGTGAAACAAGGATAAAAAAAAGCTAGAGCCCTCGCATCCCGTTACAAACGAAATTTTATAAAAATCGTTGGAGCCGCTTCCGTAATATGCGTGCATATTCGAATATACTTACAGTTATTCCTCTTTTGCATAATTGTTAATCTCATAGTAAATAATAAGCCACAATCGACGCCGCGCTCATTCATGTATTTGTTTTATCAGTTAGACAGTAGGTTAGGTAGGTGTACATTGGTACAAAAATTACCCAATTAAAAAAAAGGTGAAAGGTACTTAAATTGTCATAGCGGTGCCATGTATTCAAAGAAAAAACATCGAATTAAGACTGAAAATGTCGAAAAACTTCCATAACTTTCGACTAGCCGTTTTGGTAGGTACCTTATTTTAAAATCCTAAATAAGTATATTATGTATATTTTGTAATTGTTATCAATTTTAATTATCAAGGGCTAACTTTTCACGATCTGATGTCGATGATGCCATTTATTTTATTCTTTATTTTAAATAGAGAAATGGATAAAAAATGTGATCTAAATATTTTGTAAATAAATTGTAACTATGTACCTATATAAAAGTTAGGGATAAGTTTTTTAAAAACAATGATGTATAAAATAATATCGGCTATGTAATATTTGTGCATATGTTTATTGTTTATCGTGCAAATATATTTCTAGTAATGACCATTGTGTTTCTTTTTCAACTAAAACATATCAATGTTTTTTTTACGCGTAACTTGGGTAGGTACACATATTTAAGGGTGTACCATAAAATATACAGAGCAGCTATAGTGCACTTAGTACTTACCTAGCTATAATAGCTAGTTATTTACTTTTTATAAAAAGCCAAGCATAAAATAAAATTCTTAGGGCCGCCGCAGACTATCTTGTACCCGTAGTCTTTGCCGGTCCTTATTTTACATAGATTTCAAAAAGCGTATCTATTTTAATTTTAGTGTACATATATTTTTGTTATATACCCACAGGATAAATAACATTAATACAATTTTTTACGGAGTAGCAACACACGCACGTTATGTCCCCTCAACATTACGAGAAATTCTTTCGAGTGTAAAATTTTATAAGCCGCTGCATATAGTACTTGAGATTGAATTATATTCCCTTGATTTACATGATTGAATTATATTTATTTACCAGATTTTACTGGAGTTAATGTACAAATTCAATTACTATCAACTAAACACCTCAAATACACTGTTATATACCTATTATTGCGGCTGTTCGTTCCGTAACTTTTTCCAAGTTTATTACAAGAATTCCGTGTGTTTTCTCGCGGTTAACGAACTGATTTCGATTCGATAAGTCTTGCCTTGATTTGGTATGTTTTAAGCTCAAAATCACGCCGAAATCTCAACAAAACCAAGAATTGAAGAAAAGTTGACATATTATGACTTTTACAAAGGTCGAGGGTGGGTTACTATGTAAAAAATGAATTTTAGTATATAGAACTAGGTCACTTTTTACCTGCGACGGTTCTCATTCTACAGAGCACAGAATATAAACAACAAAAAAGACCCTGTATTGAATTGCTCTTGGGGTTGCTAAGCAGTTGCTATAGTAATGTTTATTTTATTGATATTTTGAAAACGTCTCAAAACCAAAACGTCTAACCCTGGCACAAGGTTGAAACTACTTGTATTTATTTACCTAACGTGTATTATTTTTCTCCGAACAATAATGTGTTTAGTTTTTGTATATTAGTAAATATAGTAGATTGCGAAGATGGAGGAAAGTGAGTTGAGGAAGCTGTTGACGACGAAAGGAGGATGCAGAACACCCCAGATGATGCCGATACCAGACGTCAAGTCTGTAGAAGCCCTGCCCTTCACACCACTGCCTCACTACAACAGGATCAAGGTCAGACTTTTTTGTAGAACGTCCGTAAGCTTCTAAGCACGGCACATAACAGCTCAGCTTAGACTGGTTATAGGGTACTTTTATGAACAACCAGCATCACTTAACTTGAGTCCCACAAGAACTCTATAAGGTCAATTATGTCGGAGCACCAGTATGCTAAGTGTCGTGGTTACAAGCGGTGATGCGGATCAATTAGATATTGATTAAATGTGTATTGACTAGTTTAATTTGGTGTAGCATTTTTCAAGCAGGCTGCGTTTTTCAGGACAAACAAGCAAAATTCCGCAAAGCTCTTGAAGAGAAAGCTACGAGAAGAAAAATTGTCATCGCCAAGCCGCCCCTTCCTCGGAATGAACGCGACCGACTCGAAATTTCTCAGGGTAGACACATCAAAGCCTTACGCGACTGCGCACAGAACATCCGCCCCCCATCCATGCTCAAGTCCTGGGAGCGGAAGATCGTCGGTTTAGTCCCACAGAAGCTGCGGGACGACTTCCCATTTTTCACTTCCAAAGTAATACAGGAGAGCAAGGACGAATGGGACCGCAACCTCCACGACCTCGCTGTCCACACCATCATCCGCGACGAGCCCGGCGTCTCCCGCATCCGGTACACTGAACCGTTCTTCAAATTTAACGGCGTCACCGACAGCTACGAGCGCATGATAAGGTTCCGCAGGAAACTTCAACTTAGCACACTCGCTTTCCATCCATTCATACGCCTCATCATTGAATCCGCCGAGAGAACCTTCCCTGAATTTATCGTCGACTTAGCCAAATTCAGGTCTAAGGGCGCTATGCCGCTGAATGAATTTCAAGCCCAAATATTGGAATTAATTAAACGTGCCGACTATCTCGTGTCGAGTACATGGTATGCGGGAATCCTGGTAAAATGGTTAAAAAATCCGCGCTGTATAAAATGGATGAAACCGAAAATGGTTCCAGTATTCATCAAAACGTCAGTAAGGTTGATATCTATGAATATCCAGGAGCTTGTGCGCAGATCTATTGAGCATATTATAGAACAGATCGAGGATCCGGAGACCGTGCCTATTCTAAATTTAGATCTGGACTTTGACGACGAGTTTAAGTACGATGAAACTCTGCAATACATTTGTGAAACTTTTCACGGCATTACGGATGCCATCGCTCACATCGCGCAAAGACTCATGCCAATGGAAGAGTATATTAAGTGGCCCTATTCACACGATTGCTTGCCTGTGCAATATAACCATTGGCTCTATTCAGATGGTCACGAAAGACTTCAAAATGCCCTAGATAAAGTGTTTGAACCGCTCGTGGACTACTTAGACGAACTTCGCAAGTTTTACGTCATGCTATATGGCCCTGAGGCCAAAGCGTTAGTTGATGAATTTGTTGAAGAGGAAAATTCATTCGAAGTATCTAAAGATAAGATTCTATATTTTCGAAATATTGACTATGACATTACTGCTACCCTTGAAAATCATTACTTCAACTGCGCTACAGTTTCTCAATTAAGAATGATAGCAGGTTTGAAGCGAAGAGCCCAATTTTTTATGGAAATTATAATTGGAGACATTGTAAAGAGACACATGGACGAGAATCGTAGCATATGTGGAGAATTCGAAGAGATTGCGGCAAAAGCACTCAAGGAACCAGAGAACGCAGAGGAATTAGTCGAACAAGGAAATTACATATTACACGCTAAGACCGTGTTAGTCGAGGCATTAAAAGTCAGAATCGTGCGACAACTCAACATAGTCGCAAACCTTGTAGACATAACAGAATTAACAGAGGAACATGTCGAGTTAAATGCTGAGACTGTAAATTGGCTCAAGAAAATCAAACCGATATTTGATAAAAATGCAGCTGCTTACGAAGAATTTAAAGCTAGAATGGAGGAAAATCTTCTTAGTAAAATTGCTGTATTAAACCAAATGATTAAAGACCTTGAACCTTTTTTGGAAAAGCTCGATCGTATGGACTATGTTGAGTGTACTCTAGAATATTTAGAAGAGCTGAGAAAGTTAATTCACAAAATCCATGATTGCGATGCACTGCTGGACTGGATTAATAAGGAAGAAACCACTTTCAAGTTTCCGATATCCCAGTTTCCAGACTTGGAAGAGATAAGAGAACAC
Source organism: Keiferia lycopersicella (assembly GCA_029255805.1). Lineage (NCBI taxonomy): Eukaryota > Metazoa > Arthropoda > Insecta > Lepidoptera > Gelechiidae > Keiferia > Keiferia lycopersicella. Next base: position 14,471,270 of record JARACZ010000005.1, on the reverse strand, counting down.
ATCGTACCTTTTCATAGCCTTGTTCATTTAGTGCATCGTTGGAAACGCAGCTATTACACTTGGATGGATGGAGTTTTTGAGTATTTAGATCATAATGAAATTGAATCCGACCATGATTTCTATTATAAAGAATTCTTGAAGATTTCCAAGAACTATAGGAATAAGATCAAACAACAAATTATAGAAGGCAATGACAGAAGATTTGCTGGAATACTAGATGACCCCGATATTAACAACCAACCAGCTCCTCTTAACCTTTGTGCTCAGGCCATAGGAGAGCTAAAAGAATGGAGGCCTAACGTCCAGATGGCGCATATAATGTGTAACCCTGCGTTGCGCCAGCGACACTGGGATGATATGTCAACAATAGCCGGGTTTGACTTGACGCCCAACGCGGGCACGACCTTGCGTAAAATTATAGATTTCGATCTATGGGATAAAATTGATGAATATGAAATCATCAGCATAGCCGCAACAAAAGAGCTGGCGTTAATTAATAACCTGAAAAAAATGCAGGCGGAGTGGGTTGACATTTGTTTTAAAACAAGCCCATACAAGGAAACTGGTATATTTATTCTTTCTGGGCTTGATGACATTCAAAGTGTTCTAGACGATCACATTGTCAAAACTATAGGAATGCGAGGATCCGCTTTTGTAAAACCATTTGAAACGGAAGTGAAAGCGTGGTACGACAAAATTGTTAGGGTAAACAAAACTATAGATGAATGGGGAAAGGTACAGGCTCAGTGGTTATATTTGTTACCTATCTTCTCATCTAAAGATATTGTAGCCCAAATGCCTGAAGAAGGAGTAATGTTCCAGGAGGTAAATGGAATCTATCGTAGATATATGCAAGCTGTGGATAAAGATCCTCATGCACTTGAAATTGCTGGTGGTATAGGAGTCTTAGAACAGTTCAAAATTGCAACGGCACTACTAGAGAAAATTAATGACGGTGTCAACAACTACTTAGAAAAAAAAAGGTTATATTTTCCAAGATTTTTCTTCTTATCGAACGATGAAATGTTGGAAATATTATCAGAAACTAAAAATCCTCTCAAGGTGCAACCACATTTGAAAAAGTGCTTTGAAGGTATAAACAGATTAGTTTTTGATCCTGAATACGATATTTCTGCGATGATATCCATGGAAAGTGAAGTTGTTGATTTCCTCGATATCATTAGTGTTGAGGCCGCCAGAGGATCTGTGGAAAAATGGCTCATTCAAGTTGAATTTCAAATGTTGAAAGCAGTGAAAAGTGAAACCGAATTATCTTACTATGATTATCCAACATTAAAAAGAGGTGACTGGATTTTATCTTGGGAAGGAATGGTGGTACTGGCAATATCACAAATTTATTGGGCTATAGACGTCCATGAAGCCCTTGAAACACATAAAGTGTCAGCACTTTCAAACTTTCATACAGCTCTTACTAAACAATTGAACGAAACAGTCGCTATCATTCGCCGAACAGATTTGACTAAATTGAACAGTATAACTGTGAAAGCTTTGATAGTTATCGATGTACATGCTAAGGACGTTATATTCGAATTAATCGGAAAGGAAGTAACAGAAGTGACTGACTTTCAGTGGCTAGCTCAACTGCGATACTACTGGGAAGAAGAAAAAGTGAGCGTAAAAATTATAAACGCTGTTGTTAATTATGCGTACGAGTATTTGGGGAATTCCGATCGTCTAGTCATAACACCCTTAACGGATCGATGTTATCGAACATTGATTGGCGCTTTTTACCTCCATTTGAATGGTGCCCCGGAGGGACCAGCTGGCACAGGAAAAACTGAAACAACAAAAGATTTAGCAAAAGCCATTGCAGTACAATGTGTTGTCTTTAACTGTTCTGACGGATTAGACTATAAATCTATGGGAAAGTTCTTTAAGGGAGTCGCCTCTTGTGGTGCTTGGGTGTGTTTCGATGAATTCAACAGGATAGAGGTCGAAGTATTATCTGTTATTGCCCAGCAAATTTTATGTATTATACAAGCAGTAAGGGCGGGCGTAGAAACTTTCGTTTTTGAAGGCACGACCTTGGAATTGAATCCCGCTTGTTACGTATGTATCACTATGAACCCTGGATATGCGGGACGATCGGAGCTACCGGATAATTTGAAAGTGTTATTCCGAACTGTAGCTATGATGGTTCCAGATTATGCTATGATTGGTGAGATATCTTTGTATTCTTTCGGATTTTTAGACGCCCGAAACCTTTCCATCAAAATTGTGACTACATACAGACTATGTTCTGAACAATTGTCTTCACAGAATCATTATGATTATGGAATGCGGGCTGTCAAAACGGTACTTTCAGCAGCTGGTAATTTGAAACGAGAGTTTCCAAATGAAAATGAAAGCATATTACTTTTGAGATCGATCACTGACGTAAATTTGCCGAAGTTCTTATCATTTGATGTACCCTTGTTTGAAGGTATAATTTCTGATTTATTTCCTGGAATTGAGTTACCGAAACCAGACTATTACCTTTTCCTTACCGCTTGCCGTGAATCTTGCGAAAATAATAATCTTCAACCAGTTGATTGCTTTTTACTTAAAATTATTCAGACTTTCGAGATGATGATTGTCAGACACGGGTTTATGTTAGTAGGTGACCCCTTCTCAGGAAAATCAATGACTTTAAAAGTCTTATCAGAAGCTTTAACATTTATGGGTCAAAGGAATCAGCCTAATGGATGCGACTGCGAATATAAAGTATTAAATCCAAAAGCAGTTACAATGGGACAGCTATATGGTGCATTTGATCCCATATCCTATGAATGGACAGATGGCATAGTAGCTGTGATGTTCCGAGAGTTTGCATCTGACGACTCTCCGGCGCGGAAGTGGATAGTTTTTGACGGTCCAGTGGATGCTGTTTGGATCGAAAACATGAACACCGTATTAGATGATAACAAAAAACTGTGCCTCACTTCTGGCGAAGTTATGGCCATGACTAATGTAATGTCAATGATTTTCGAAGTAATGGATTTATCACAAGCTTCTCCGGCTACAGTTTCTAGATGTGGAATGATTTATATGGAGTCCTCAACCTTCGGATTTAAACCATTTTATACGTCGTGGTGGAAAAAAATTAATCCAGTTTGGTCTGATGAAAATGAAGAATATATTTACGACATGGTACAATGGTTATTTGATCCACTTATATACTATGTTCGTAAGCGTTGTCATCAACTTGTGTCAGGTGGAGAGGTGAACCTAGTAATAAGCACACTTCGTCTTATTGATATGTTGATGGACGATGCGGTTGAAGGGGAAGAGGATACTCGACACACCAGAACTTGGTTCATAGCTGCTTTTATGACTGCCCTCGTGTGGGGTGTTGGTGGTATCTTGGACAATGATTCCAGGGAAAAGTTTGATGAAGAAGTAAAGGAATATTTTAGAGGTGACAAAGGTTTTCCTCCTTCGATTGAGAAAGTTGATGTATCTATTCCAACAGAAGGTCCTATTATTGAACATTTTTATGCATTCAAAGGGAAGGGCTGCTGGAAACCCTGGCATGACGCTGTTAAAGCAGTACAAGTAAAAGAACAAATAAATCTTTTGCAAACTGTCATACCAACACTCGAGACTGAAAAGTATATGTACTTACTAAAATTTCATATTGACTTTTGCTTACCTATGCTACTCATCGGCCCCACTGGAACTGGTAAGAGCTTTTATGTCCAAAATTATTTAATGAATAACGTAGATCAGGAGAAGTACACGCCTGGTTTTATCACGTTCACGACAACAACATCTTGCAACCAAACACAGGAATTAGTGCTTTCAAAGTTAGTGAAAAGGAGGAAGAATAATTATGGCCCAACAAAAGGTAAAAAGGCTGTAATTTTTATCGATGACATGAACATGCCCGCCAAAGAAACGTATGGAGCACAACCTGCCATAGAACTGCTACGATTGTATTTTGATCGTGGTCATTGGTATGATCTAAAAACAACTGATAATCTTTATATTTGGGACACATTTTTCTTAGGTGCTATTGGTCCTGTGGGTGGTAGCCGACAGTTGATATATCAAAGAATGTTGCGTCACTACAACATTTATTCCATAAACGAATTTTCAAAGGAAAGTATGAGTAGAATATTTACAAACCTTTTACAACTTGGATGGAGAAGAAACGGGTTTGGCCAAGATGCGCAACCGCACATTGTGATGATTATTGCTGCAACTATGGAAATTTATGAACAAGCTTCACATGGTCTCAGACCGACACCAGCCAAATCCCATTACATTTTTAATCTGAGAGACTTTTCCCGATTAATACAAGGCTGTGCTTTGTTAAGAAAGGAATCTGTGGAATTCAAAAAGACTTTCACTAGAATCTGGATACACGAAACAATGCGAGTGTTTTATGATAGGTTGGTGGATATTCAAGATCGAACTTGGTTTTTCGATGTTCTCAAAAAAGTCACGAGAGATTGTATGAAAGATACCTTCGAAAACGTTCTGGACATGTATTTGGACGAGAATAACGAAGTTACGCAAGAGTCTATTAAACGACTCATGTTTGGTTCGTACCTAGATTTGGAAAGTCTGGAAGGCGAAAGAAAATACGAAGAAATACCGTCAAAAGAAGTTTTCCTGGATGTAGCAACAGCAATGTTAGTCGAATACAATGCGCTTCATAAGGCTAAAATGCGTATTGTGTTGTTTGATTATGCCCTTGAACATCTATCAAAAATTTGCAGAGTTTTGTCTATGCCTATGGGTAATGCTTTGTTAGTCGGTGTCGGAGGTTCGGGACGACAATCACTTGTCCGTTTAGCCAGTACTATATTGGGACAGGGATGTTTTCAGCCCGAAATTACAAAAAATTATAGTCCCAAGGATTGGTCTGAAGACTTAAAAATTGTATTACGAGAATCTGGAGGTCTTAATAAAGATACAACGTTTCTATTTACAGAGGGTCAAATACAAGATGAACTCTTTATACAGAACATCGATAGCTTACTAAACTCTGGCGAAGTACCAAATATGTACGGTTTAGATGAACAACAGGAGATTTTGGAACTATGTCGATTAGCTGCACAGGGTGGTAACCGAAATCTCGATATTAGTCCGTTACAAATATTGTCGTTCTTTGTAGGTAGATGCAGAGCCAAACTCCATATATGCTTGTGTTTCAGTCCAATTGGTAGTGCATTCAGATTGAGACTAAGACTTTATCCATCTCTAGTAAACTGTTGTACTATAGACTGGTGGGATGACTGGCCAGAGGATGCTTTAGAGATGGTAGCTAATTATTTTATGGTAAAAGTTAACGTGCCCGATGAAGTAAAACATGCAGCTGTTATTGCCTGCAAACAGTTTCATATTGACTCTCGAAAGGTTTCGTCAGATTTTTATATTCATTATGGACGAAAAACATACATTACATCTGCATCATACTTGGACTTAATTAAATCTTTTACGAATTTGACAAATAGGAGACAAAGAGAATTAAGGGCACAAAGATTAAGATATGTAAATGGTCTAGATAAACTCAATCTTGCTGCTGAGGCAGTAACAGTTATGCAGCGCGATCTAAATGCATTGAAACCGCAACTGATAATTATGTCTGAGAAAGCTGCTGTTATGATGAAGGAAATAGAACAAGAAACTGTAGAAGCCGATAAAGCTGCTGCCCAAGTAAGAATAGACCAAAAGGTGGCAAATGTACAAGCTGCGGCCGCTCAAGAATTGAAAAAAGATTGCGAAGCTGATTTAGCACTTGCATTGCCTATTCTAGAAGATGCTATTGCTGCTTTAAACACATTAAAGCCTGCTGACATTACTATTGTAAAATCTATGAAAAGTCCACCTGCTGCTGTGAAGCTGGTGATGGCAGCAGTATGCGTTATCAAACAAATACCTCCCGAGAGATTACCCGACCCTAACAATCCCGGCAAAAGAATTTTAGATTTTTGGGGACCGAGCAAAAAATTGTTAGGTGACATGCAGTTTCTAGACTCTCTCAGAAACTTTGATAAAGATAATATACCAGTAGAAGTAATGAAAAAAATTAGAAAAGAATATTTGTCGCAGAAAGACTTTAAACCGCATCTTATAGCAAAATCCTCTTCTGCAGCTGAAGGTTTATGTAAATGGATTATTGCTATGGACATGTACGACGCAGTCGCTAAAGTAGTAGCTCCAAAAAAACGAAAATTGGAAGAAGCAGAACGAGACTTTGCCCAAACAATGGCTATTCTCGAGGAAAAAAAAGCAACAGTTGCCCGATTAGAGGCAAGGTTACAAGAACTAAATGAAGCTTTAGAAGAAGCAATGATAAAGAAGAAAGCATTAGAAGACGAAGTCCAATTGTGTATCGACAAGTTGTACAGAGCCGAAAAACTTATTGGCGGTCTAGGTGGAGAAAAAGTGCGCTGGACTTTGGCTGCTGAAAACTTGCAGTTACAGTTCGATAATTTAGCTGGTGACATATTGGTGTCTTGTGGTATCATTGCATATTTAGCTCCTTACGTAGCCCCAATAAGACTAAAGGTAATTGACAAATGGCGTGATCTAGTTATAAAATTGTACATGCCTCATTCCGAGGTATTTTTCTTAAAGGATATTTTAGGTACAGAAATCAAGATCCAAAGTTGGTGTATAGCTGGATTGCCTAGAGACGCATTTTCTATTGAAAACGGTGTAATATTAGACAATTCTATGAGGTGGTCTTTGATGATAGATCCACAAGGTCAAGCCAACAAATGGGTAAAGACGATGGAAAAAGCAAATGATTTACAAGTGCTTAAATTTTCAGATGGAAATTACATGAGGGTACTAGAAACCTGTCTAGAATATGGAAAGCCTGCCTTATTTGAATGTGTGCTTGAAGATGTCGAAGCACCGTTGGATCCAATACTTCTCAAAAACACGTATTTTCAAGGAGGCAAAGAATTTATAGCAATCGGAGATAATGCTATAGAATACAGCCCTAACTTCAGACTTTATTTAACTACAAAATTAAGAAACCCGCACTATTTACCGGAAGTTTTCAACAAAGTGACTCTAATAAACTTTGTTCTAACTAAAGAAGGCTTAGAGGATCAGTTGCTAGGTATTGTGGTCGCAAAAGAGAGGCCAGACTTACAAGAAAAGCGTGAAAAGTTAATTGTAGAAGGTGCAGCGAACCGAGCCGCCCTAAAACAGGTAGAGGACGACATTTTGCGAACTTTACAAGAAACTAAAGGTGATATTTTGGAAGATGAGACGGCAGTAGATGTTTTAGATAATTCCAAATTGTTGGCCGTAGATATTATGAAGAAACAGGAAGCCAGTATAGAAACTGAGACAATTATAGAAAAATTCAGACTCGGTTACAGACCAATAGCGAGCCATTCAGCCATACTATACTACTGTGTAACTGAGTTACCCGAAGTGGATCCAATGTACCAGTATTCTCTAACTTGGTACATTAATCTTTATACATTGTCCATTGAAAATGCAAACAAATCAAAAGATTTGGATAAGCGTCTCAAGTTTCTCAAGGAAACTTTTACGTATAATTTATATAGCAATGTATGCCGGTCACTTTTTGATAAAGATAAATTAATGTTTTCCTTCATCATGTGCAGTAAATTGATGCTTGCATCTGAGGAAATGATTCACGAAGAATACAAATTTCTTATCACAGGGGGTATTGCTGTTGCAAACCCTTTAAAAAAGCCTTGCACCTGGTTGCCCGATAAAGGGTGGGATGAAATGTGTCGACTTAGTGATTTGCCAAACTATGCAAATTTTAAAGATGATTTTGCGCACCATATAGAAGATTGGAAGAACGTTTACGATGGCTTGGAACCACATAATAGCACGTTTCCAGGAAGATGGAACAATTTGCTGCAGTTCCAGAGATTGCTCATTATCAGATGTGTGCGGCCAGATAAGTTAACCATTGCAATTACAGAGTTCTTGGAAAAACAAATGGGACGTAAATTTATCACGCCTCCTCAATTTGACATAGGGAAATCTTTTGGGGATTCCAACTGTCTTGCCCCTTTAATTTTCATTTTATCACCAGGGTCCGACCCGATGGGAGCTCTTATTAAATACTGTGACAAAATGGGGTACGCAAACAAGTTTAATTCGATATCCTTAGGTCAAGGGCAAGGACCGATAGCCAAAGGTATGATTGAGAAGGCGCAACTCGAAGGAGGCTGGGTATGTTTACAGAACTGTCATTTAGCAGTTTCTTGGCTACCAACAATGGAAAAAATTATTGAGGGTTTCGATTTAACTAACACTGATCTCAGTTTTAGGCTTTGGCTAACAAGCTATCCATCGGACAAATTCCCTCATGCCGTTCTTCAAAATGGTGTAAAAATGACAAACGAACCGCCTACTGGACTCCAACATAATTTGTTCAGGTCTTACAATTCCGAACCTTTGAAAGAACCTGAATTTTACGAGGGGTGTCCAGGAAAAGATAAAACTTTTAGCAAATTATTATACGGTATAAGTTTTTTCCACGCGGTCGTGCAGGAGAGAAAAAAGTTTGGGCCTTTGGGATGGAACATACAGTATGGTTTCAACGATTCCGACTTTCAAATATCTGTAATGCAGTTGCAACTATTCCTTAATCAGTATGAAGAAATTCAATATGTGGCAGTAAAATACCTAACGGGCGAGTGTAATTATGGTGGCCGAGTAACTGACGACTGGGACCGACGCCTGATAGTCACTATCTTGGACAATTATGTAAACGACAAAGTTGTCAACGATCCAAACTATCTATTTTGCAGTGTGGGCTCTCAATATGGCCTGCCGCGCAGATGTGAATATCAAGACTATTTGAAGCATATTGAACAGGTGCCCGTGAACCCTCCTCCTGAAGTATACGGTCTACATATGAATGCGGGGATAACTCGCGACTACAACGTATCCATGGCGCTTACTGCGGCTTTGATCCTTGTGGAGGGTGGTGGCAGTGGAGGAGAAGGCGTTAACACCGAAACTATCCTCTTACATATGTCTCAGGAAATTCTAGAAAAACTTTTGCCTAAATTCGACGTTGAAGAAGCCAAAAAAAAATATCCTATAGATTATAACGAATCGATGAATACCGTACTATGTCAAGAAATGGAACGATTCAATAAACTAAACAATGAAATTAGAACATCGTTGACAGATTTACAGAAAGCTGTGAAAGGATTTATTGTAATGTCAAATGTTTTGGATGCTCAGGCAAATAATATGCTGTTGGGGAGGATCCCAGCTAACTGGGCTAAGGTTTCATATCCGAGTTTAAAACCACTGCCAAGTTACGTAGCGGATTTCATAGAGCGCTTGCAGAAGTTGAAGTCTTGGTACGAATATGGAAAACCTCCTACTTTCTGGCTTCCGGGCTTCTTTTTCACACAAGCTTTCCTAACTGGTGCAATGCAAAATTACGCTCGGGCGAAAACAATTCCTATTGATCTTTTGGTGTTTGATTTTGAAGTCCGTAAAGTAGACTACGAGGAGATACCGCCTCAGTGGGGCGTGTACGCCCAAGGACTGTTCATGGACGGTGGCCGTTGGGACAGAACCTCTCATACGATCGCAGAACAAATGCCGAAAGTATTGAACGATGAAATGCCAGTCATTTGGCTGTATCCGATAAAAAAAAAAGAGTTTGAGGAAGGGGACAGATATAAGTGTCCCTTGTATAAAACACTAGAGAGAAAGGGAGTGCTGGCTACCACTGGACATTCATCCAACTTTGTATTAGCGTTTTATCTGCCATCGGACAAGGAATCAGCCCACTGGATCAAACGGAGTGTTGCCTTACTGCTTCAACTAGATAATTAACATATATTTTTACTAATTACTATCACTTTCCAAGTTTCCTACTTCGCTTGAAAAAACATCCATTCTCTCTTTAAGGGTTACTTTATTTCCATATAATAATCGCAAAAATTACACCAGCGTAGGACTACGGATGTTGGAAGACATTTGAACTATCATTGTTTTGATACTAATTCCATTCTTTAATAATTATTATCAAAACTCGCAAACAACCCCAAAAATACTTTGATGCAAAATTATTTTAGGGAAAAGTCCCTAGACATAGACTATTAATTTGTTGAATCATGACTTTTACATAGACTATTAATTTGTTAAATCACCCACTGTCTCACTTTTTAGGAAATTATTAGGGAAGAAACGGAGGAAAGACTACTTGTTTATGTTGGTTGCAGGTAGGAATAATAGTAATTATGTGTTGTTACATACTAAATGAAACTCATACTGTCTTATTGATATTTATTAATTATTTAATTATCTATAATTCATAAATTATGTTAAAATTATTTACTTAGTGTTTTATTAATTTTGCAATTTCCGGTATTCCAACCGATACCTATGCCTTACATCTGAAAATGTGCACATAAATGTATGGCGTAGTATCCCACTTCTGATATAACGCACACTAGGTATTATTGGTTGCTTTGTTGTTGATTCAAGAGTTCTCTGCGTGCGTCTTCGGTTTGAACAAGTTTACGGCGCAGCTTCAGCATTATTGCGTGATTTCTTTTCTGAAACATGAAACAGCATGTTTTGGCGAAGAAATGTTCAATTCCCTGACTAGTTCGATGCATGGCTCTTACCACAGATAATATAATACAACTAGAGTAGTACAGATACCTAACGTCATAGAGGGAGTTCGATTGCCCTAGGACGGCTATGGGCCGGCTATTTGATATGGCGACACAGCGCGTGCGTTGCTAGCGACATCTATGTTATTTATTGGATACTTCGTATTGACGTCATTTGTATTGGAAAATATTGCAAAAATGTGAATAATTCGCGTGTTTTCTTTTTTTTGAATAGCATCACCCCATTTCCTACCTCTGGGTGTCGTAAGAGGCGACTGAGGGACTTCGAGGGTTTCAGGTGTATTACAACTTTTAGGCGACAGGCTGACAACCTGTCACTATAGTGATACACAAAATGATCTCAAACGGCCCTCTATATTTGTCAGACGTGGCGACAGCGACCGTATTTTTACGGCCGTTAGCGCTCTGCCTACCCCGTAAGGGATGAAGGCGTGATATATGTATGTATGTATTTCATCGTAGACAGATATTTCATGGTGTTTCTGACGTTCTATTCCATCCTCCTTCATAACATAGCCCTTATGGCTAGATTAGATTGGCTGAACCTACTCCATAAGATTAGATTGGATTTCCTACCAAACATCACGCAGCTGCCGTAAAATTTGCTGTATATTTCCACATGCCCAAAGGTAGACTGTAATGCCATTGGAATAGGGATTTTTTATTTTTATTCTAGTCGCTGGATAGATGGCGCTGCGCTTAGTGTGTTACCGCAAAGAACGGAACGTAATATTATTATTTTTTAAACTTGGACTCGGACTCATTTGGAACGAAAGTTTCAGTGTATGCCAGTTGGTATGCTGTCAGTCAGTGTTGCAATGTTTTTTTAGTCTTTTGGCTTTGGTATCTACACAAAAATCTAGTAACATAGTCGGTTCAACGCCATCTATCGAGTTCTTGAAATACTAGTTTTTTTTATGCTCAAAAAGAAAACCTCATATTAAGTCCGCCTATAAATGTTATTACCGTAAAATCATGCAACTATGTTCCTGTATTTTAACTGTGGTCCATATAAACTTGTCAGATTTGTATGTATTAAAACGAAAAAAAATCTGTCAAGTTTAACTTATCTGGGTAGTGAACCTCACTGGCACCCAGCACTATTATCGAAACAATAAACTAAAAAAAACAATCTAGTTTGGACCATAGTTGCAAGATTTGGACCATAGTTGTATGGTTTTATGGTACCTTCAGAACAGCGCATTCTTGCTCGATGGAGCTGGCTTCTTCCTCAATGGCGGCTGCCTCGGTCGCCTGTAGCTCCATCTGGCGTTGCTTTTCTTGCTGTTTCTGCCGTTCCATTTCTTCTTCGGATGCTGCCTTAGCTTCGAGTTCTTGGTTACGAAGCTCTGATATTTTACGCTCTGGGTAAAATGTATATACAGGGTGTAAGATACGGTGTAGTGATACTCCAGGTGTGATCAAACCATGAAACTGAACAACTTTTTCTACGGGGGCTATGATAGGAAACGAAAAAATTTTTTCAAGTTCCCATACAAATTCAGTCAGCTGATCGGGAATTTTGTATGGGAGGTAGAAAAAATTTTCACGTTCCCAAGATAGCCCCCATATAAAAAGTTGTTCAGTTTCATGGTCTGATCTGATCACGCCTGCAAAATTTTCGTTACACCGTCCCTAAGACCTTGTATATATTTAGGTAGGTATGGTAAGTAAAGTGCATCAAACAATGCGGAATACATATACTTTAAATGATGGTCTAAGTAGTGCCGATTCAGATCTACGCATTCTCCTAATTTTAAGCTACGAAAACTAGGCCCGCAAAAGTTCAGTGCTGAAAAGCTCTTCTTGATAAAGTGTACGCCACAATCGACACCATTGTAGAAAAGAATACTAAATAATATCTGTCGGCGAATCCTAAGAACCCTGCTGAATCTTCCTTCATGCTAACTTGAAAGATGATATGAATTAATGGTACTAATCGATGATACTAGTGACCCCGGGGGAAAATGATGAAACATACACAAATCACGCCTTTATCCTCACGCCTTTATCCCTTGCAGGGTAGGCGGAGTGCTAACGATCGTAAAATTACGGTCGTTATCGCCACGTCTGACAAGTATTGAGGGCCCTTTTAGATGATTCGTGTATCACTGTAGTGACAGGTTGTCAGCCTGTCGCTTAAAATTGTAACACACATGAAACCCTCGAGTCCCTTAGTTGCCTTTTACAACACCCTCGGGAAGAAATGGGGAGATGCTATTCTAAGCCGGCATCTCACGGCATCATGATGAAATATGTACTAAAAATATTACCTTCAGCAAACATGGAACTGAATGCATCTCTATGTTTATAAAGTTCAGCTAGAATGACATCCATTTTACTTTGTTCAGCTGACTTTTGAATTTGTTTGGTAGCGATATCGTATGAGCCTGCTGATATTTTGTCTTTCAAGTCCTGTAATAAACGTAAAAATTACTGCTTTCCATAAACTGAAGCTCAATTTCTAAATCGTTTTTGTTTCGAGTGAAAATCTGCCACTTATTACGCTTGTAACACACGTTCTACTTTACTTATCAATGTGACCACGTTACATACGGTATTTATTTACCTACCTACCTAACCTACCTCTAACTGTTCAGTCAAGTGATCTATTTCAGCTCTTAACAAATGAAGTTCTTCATAATGAGTTCTCTCCGTGTTATTTAACCTGAAGATTTGCCTCTCAACTGCTGTTTTCTGTTTAGTCGCTGTAAATAATAGGTAATTCAAAGGTTTTAAATTGCTTTAGTCAAGTATCTAATTGGTAAGAGTAAGTAGTTACTAAATATTAAATAACAAAGTACAAACCTGTTTTTTGTTTGGTTTGCATAATTTCGACTTTGCTATCGCACTCAGGCCGAACAGAAAACATTATTAATTCAGACAGGGCAATTTTATTTATGTTATAAATTGCAAATAAATATTCTTGGGTTGTTTCAATTTGGCGCCAGAAATAACGCCATCTACAGTCGCGAACGTGTACTAGCTGAACAATGAAAACCCGCCATGCAATGATACACGAATTTTATTTACAAAACTTTCAAATAAATATTATTAAATCTAAAACTTAAAAACCTAATAAATAAAACTAATCAAACAGCCCACCTCGAAGCATACCCAGCTCGAAAGTGCCCATCACGCACGCTGCGTTGCCGCGCTGTATGGCGACCGAGATTATGCTGTACAAGGTATACTCCGGAGTGGGGGTCACATCCACGGTCATGCAGACGTCGGCCAAGCTCCCTGACAAACTTTTTGGCCTCTCTGCCCTATAGCCCTCCGTTGGCTCCGGTTTCTACCGCAAAAGGCACGAACAGATAATTATTGCGCTCCAGCTCGGCATATTATATATTGCCCGTAGAGTACTATATCACTCTTTAATATTAGAAATCGCAACATTATAATTAAAAAGTGATTGAATAGATTTTTTTTGTAAGGTCTAGCCTGGATACAAGTCTTTTTGGCATTGAATTGATTGACAGGCAGTGTGACCATTTGTAGCAGATTTCTGCCATTTTGGCAAGTTTATCTTCGAAATGTTACCTGTGGCTAATTATGCTGACGATTTACAAAGCTGGCCGAATTGATTGATGGATCGGCAAAAAATGGGTACTATACTAATATTCACTTACGATGAAGTTTTCTTATTATTCTTATACATAATAGGGCATCAAGGAACACGGGGGACAGTAGTTTCTACAAAAAGTGAAGAAATGAAAATGGCGTCAAAAGCCATGTTCACAGAAAATGAAGAGATCGAAGCCAATGTTGATAGATAAAGATAAATAGTTTGCTGATACATAAAAATAAGCAAAACTGTAAAATGTTGTATTATTTCATTAAAGTAACTTAATAGAATATGCAACTTATTAGATTTTTTTTGTTTCAAAAAGGCAGAACTTTAGGCAGTTTTTGACGTCAAGTTGGCAAGATTTGTGGCATATTCCTTATTTTTGAGATGGTCACCCTGTTGACATTTGCGAGCGTGCTTGCGTTTCATTGAAAGTTTTTCATTTCGTGGTATTTTGAGCTCAAAATGTAGAATTCTGTAGTGAATTCACGAAAGCAATATTATTCTGTAAGTTAGGTAATGAATTACAGCCGTCTTCATGTGTAAATCATCCAAAATGGTGTCGGGGAGTACGCGGGTGATACAAGTCACCAACATCGCGCCGCAAGCAACAAAAGACCAAATGCAGACGCTGTTTGGGTATTTAGGTAAAATTGACGATATCCGATTGTATCCTACAATCAGAGACGTGTCGTGCCCCGTACAATCCCGTATATGTTATGTAAAATATTACGATTCGGCGACAGTGAACGTCGCACAGCATATGACCAACACGGTGTTCATCGATCGTGCGTTGATCGTGATACCGGTGCAATCGGGCGAGATCCCCGACGAGCACAAGGCTCTGGAAATGTCCAGCAACGGTACTTTGGTGCCGGGTCTCAGTCCCGTAGAGCCGCGGCTACCGGCGCACGTGATAAGCTCTTTGGAAGGAGTACCGCCGAACCAGGTCATTCACACGCACGACCCGAAGATGGCTGCTGCCGGAGTACCGCCGTACCCTCCTCTCCCTGCCACTTACGACTCCAGAAAGATCGAGGAGATCAGAAGAACTGTACTCTTGGTTGATACCGGCCCACTCACTCAGCAACAGTTGATTGATCATTTCTCTCAAGTGGCGGAAGTGAAGTACTTGCGTTTCTGTGAGCGCGAGGGAGACAAAACCAAGTATGCGCTGATCGAGTTTACTGAGCAAGAGAGTATCATCAAAGCGTTTCAGTTAAATGGAACTGCTGTTGATGGACAAATTATGAAGGTATGTCACTTTAAATTTTATGGAAGCTTTTGCCCTTACCGGCAGTGGACACATTTCTAGCAGTAACACTTGATGACCAATGTGGTGCAGTAGTAGTGCAACTGCCTTTAACACAGAAGGTTCCGAGTTTGATACTCGGTGGGTCACTTACAAAGATGATTTTTATCACTTTGTGAATTTGTTCCCAGTCTGGTTAGGACATTGCGGGCTGAACCACCCGATTGTCTGTAAGAAAGATGGTACCGTGTTTCAAATGGCACATTAAGCCATAGGTCCCCGTTGCTCTATGATTACATAAATGGCAGTTGTTACAACCATGTCAGAAGCTGAAGAATGCTGTTAGGCTTATCAAA
Source organism: Keiferia lycopersicella (assembly GCA_029255805.1). Taxonomy (NCBI): domain Eukaryota; kingdom Metazoa; phylum Arthropoda; class Insecta; order Lepidoptera; family Gelechiidae; genus Keiferia; species Keiferia lycopersicella. Next base: position 14,455,475 of record JARACZ010000005.1, on the reverse strand, counting down.
ACTAACTATGAATTTTTTTACTGACCTGTATGTATGTATGTTTGTCCGCAATTATCTCGCATTTGGATTTACCGATTTTGATGCGGTTTTCAGAAAAGTGTTTCTCAGACACAGGAGAAGGTTTTAGGCATATTAACGGCCAAAAAAATGGAGGTTTGCACTTTTACATCCGTTAAAGTCGGTTCTCTTTATAAAATATGTATGTATACAGGGTGTAAAAAAATAGCTTGGACTTATGTTTCTTGGGGAAAGTTGTTCAGTTTCATGGGCTGATTCACCCCTTAAAATATTTGCAGCTAATATTTTTACACCTTATTCATACATACATACATAAATTACGCCTTTATCCCATGCGGGGTAGGCAGAGCAATCACGACCGTAAAATTACTCATACTTTCTTCGAATTTTCTAGGTGAACCATGCTACCCAAGCCATCTGCAAGCCGCAAACAAAAAGTAATGAAGCAGCCCAGCGGGAGATTGAAGAAGCCATGTGCCGCGTGAAGGAGGCTCAGAACCTCATTTCCGCTGCCATTGATCCAGTAATTGGTTTGCTGTCCAAAGATAAAAGAAGGTATATTCTCTAACTCATTAGAGAAGTTTATCTCTTACTTGCATAGAACACTATCAATTGTGGAACTTACAAAATCCTGATTGATCTAAATACAAGACACAAGTAAGAATGTTGCCCCTTTTAGAATCTTCAATATCACTCTGTACTGCACAGAAAAGTATACTCTGACTGACCCTATTTTTTATTGAATGAAATAGCGACATTTGTTTTATCTATATGTTATAATTCACACAATTGTTACTTTTGCTCTACCATCTGCATAACTACTAATACTATAAAATGTGAAAGTTTGAAATTCAAAATTCAGAAAAAGTGACTTTCTACTTGATGTCTGTGATGTACAGGACTCGGTCCCGATCCCGGTCCCGCCGGCGGTCCCGGTCTCGGTCGCGCCGGTCCCGGTCCCGACGCAAGCGCTCTCGGTCCCGGTCCCGCCACCGCAGCCGCCGGTCCCGCTCTCGGCATCGACATCGCTCTTCCAGGTACACAATCTTATTCTAAACTAGAACTTCAACCCGAAAGGTGTACTTGAATTATATGCCCTTGTAACTTTTTTGTAGGATCTCGGAACCTAGGCAAAGTTGTATGGTGCCTAATATCAAGTAGGAAATTAATTTAATAACAATATTAACGTATTTAGTTTTAAAGTGTACAAAAAAATGTGTGTTATAATTTCCAGGTCCCGGTCCCGTCACCGCAGCTCCCGTCGGTCCCGGTCCCGTTCCCGACACCGCTCGTCCCGCCCCAAGCGCTCCGAGCGCGATCGGTCCCGCGAAAAGAAGGACAAGGATCGAGAAAAATCCACCGAAAAGGACAAGACGGAAAAATCCAAGTCTCCAGAAAAAGACGTCGAAAAAGATGAAGTGGATAACAAATCCGATGCCGTCGAGAATGGGAACGGAAACAGTTCTGACACGAAATCTAAAGCGTCCTCTCCAGTCGATGATAAAGAAAAGGAATCGGACAAGGAAAAAGAGCGGTCAAAGTCGCCCGTAGTCAAAAAGAGGTCGCGCTCCCGGGACAGGAAGCGCGACAGGTCCCGGTCCCGGCGGCGTTCCCGGTCCCGGTCCCGCAGGAAGCGGTCTCGGTCCCGCCGGAAGTCGCGCTCGAGGGAACGCAAGCGGTCCCGATCCCGAAAACGGTCGAGGTCTAGGAAGAGGTCGAGATCGCGCGATCGGAAAAGGTCGAGATCCCGGGATAGAAAGAGGTAACCTACATACATACATATATCACGCCTTTAAAGATAAAGATATTTTTATTTGCTTATGACATGGTACAATATAAATCCTTTATCCTATAAAAAAAAAAAAAAATCCCTTGCGGGGTAGGCAGAGCGTTAACAGCCGTAAGAATACGGTCGCTATCGCCATGTCTGACATTTTTGAGGATTGTTTTCCAAGGTTGTTTCAGAAAACATGTGTATCACTATAGTGACAGGTTGTCAGCCTGTCGCCTAAAAATTGTAATACATGATGCCATGTGATACCGGCTTAGAATATCATCACCCCATATCCTTCCCGTGGGTGTGGTAAGAGGCGAGTAAGAGACTCAAGGTAACCTAGAAGCTGTAATTAGATTACTATGGTGAAAGTACTCTTCAGTACCTAACACCGAGAATATATAACAAAATTAACTTTGATTATGACGAGCTCAGTAAAGCTATGTTAAAAGAAAACTGAGAGCTATGTACCTCAATATGTATCTTGATAAAACTTACATTAAATCCCATTTACCAGCAATTTGGTATATGTACTAAATAAAATTAAATAAATGTAGTATGTAAGTCTTAAATTTAAAGTGGCAGTTACTTGTTATGAACTGCTGTGGTTGAGCGCTAACGCCAACTGTTGTTACAGTTTGGCGTATTTTAGATTAAGGAGACAAATGTAACTGGTTTTTTAAATAAACATTTTCTATTCTATAGGTCGAGATCCCGGGATAGAAAGAGGTCGAGATCCCGGGACAGGAAGCGGTCGCGATCCCGCAGCCGGCGCTCCAAGAGCCGGTCCACGCGCGACTCCAAGACGCCGCACGACGGGAAGCCCCGCGACCGCAGCCCGCTGCCGCCGCTGGCGGAGGAAAACTCCATTCTCGACAAAACTCACGACTTGGGAGACGAACAAACTTCCCCAGATAACATGGACATTTCCAACTCTCCGTAGATCGTTTAGCCGCTTATATGGACGAACTCATGGTTAAACTGGTAGACCAACGAAACTTCTGAACTGACAAAAAGATCTAACCCATGCGACTGGTGTCATTGGACCAACAGGGCATTGTTGGATAATCTAAGGACAATGCTCACTTTACTTTGTGAAGTCACCAGTCTACACATTCTTATGGCTAACCCGGATCACTCGCGATATTTTTTATGGTAATACAAAAAATAATGTAAAAAAATAATTTCAAATATTTTAAGGGGTGGATCAGCCCATGAAACTGAACAACTTTCCCCAAGGAACATAGGTCGAAATATGAAGAAAAAATTTGGGCCTCCTATAAAGTTGACTCGCTCGGCTGCTACATTTTGTATGGGAGGTTCAAAAATTTCTTTCATATTTCGACCTATGTTTCTTGAGGAAAGTTGTCCAATTTCATGGTCTGGTTCACCCCTTAAAATATTTGCAGCTAATATTTTTTACACCTTGTATAAACAAACTTGTACAAACAACCTTTGGCCCGACGTTTCAGCTGAGTTACATCAGCTGTGACACCAGTCCAACCATGAGCTCTAAAATATAGCATTGCTGTTAATTATTGCATACAGACTTTCGAGATTATGCATCCATTCTTTTATTTTTCTACCGATAAAGCCGTGCTTTCTTGAGAATCCAAATAGGTTAATGTTTCCTTTCAATTTTAATTAAGCTTCAAATAAATTTAATTAATACTAAATGACCTTTTATTTCTGTCCTTGTGGTATAACCCAATACACAATTTATCCCATTAGTTGCAATTAATTTCACTTTCAATAAAATTACACTCATACACATATTACGACTTTATCCCTTGCGGGGTAGACTTAACGGCTGTAAAAATATAATAAAAATAAAATCATTTATTTATTACAAAATTAATAATTTTTATTTTATACAAAAATAATAATAAAATACGGTAACAATCGCCACGTATAACAATTATTGAGGGACTTTTCAAATGATTTATAGATCACCGTAGCGACAGAGAAGATCGATCACACGACAGATCTAGAGGGAAATTATACGACAGGTCACGAAATCACGCGATGATGGGAGGATGTTATCTGTGGCCTATGCAACGAAACTACAGGCTACAATCTACAGGTTAAATTCGATGTACATTGCGTAGCCGGTGGGACATTATTAAACCAGGATTTTTGACCCACTACGCAATGTACATCAAATTTCATCTGTAGAATTGTAGCCTGTAGTTTCGAAAAATGAGGCACTGGGACACATTACAAGTCGCTTATTTGTATTAATAAAAACAGCAATTACCTACTTTACTATTAGGCATTTCTTATCTCTAAGCTCGAGTGCAAACTAATATGAGCGTAATGTATTAAACTATCACATTTTAATTAGGTATACTATGCTACTGTAATAATTTCGCATAGAGAAAAAAATGTTTCCTGTCCAGTTCGAAGTTATACATTTTAGAGTAAGTCCATAATATAAAGTGTAAAAATCTTAGGGAATGTTGTTCAGTTTCATGGGTTTATTCACCGCTTAAAATGTTTGCAACTAATATTTTTACACCTTATACAATGTGTGGTGTATCTAAATATACAATACAATACAAATTGACTCAGTCGCTGGTACATTCTGTTTATGAGGTACATTTTTTTAAATTTCGCCCTAATTTCCTTGGGGAAAGTTGTTCAGTTTCATGGATGATTTCGCCTTTAAAATATTTTTCCTTGTTGTAGGCCACAAATAGTATTTTTTTTAATGTGTATTATAAAAGATTACCTAAAGGATCCAAAATTAAAGCTTGAAATTAGAAGAACTAAAAAAATGTGGTGTAGGTATCTACTCATACCGAAATACTTATTATAAATTGCAGGGTTTCCTATACGTAGCGTCATACGTCCACTACTTCACGCCCGGGTCTTTAAAAATCCATACAAAACTCAGGGATATACAAAAGTACGAAGAGATTTTCAAGGAAATAGTTCCGGAATTTACCAGAAGATGGCTGCCTTACGGAGAAGCGCCTTTCCCTGGATACTGTCGAGCGCCTAGTAGCGGCAAATGCTCAGACGTTCTATGTAACTGTAAAAGTTTGAAGGAAATATGGAAAAGGTTTAAAAAGAAAAAAGAGCACGTCGCTTTGCTTAAGTTAAAACTACACAGCAAACATTCTCCAATTATAAAAGAGAACGCAACAAACGCGTTAAGATGAAATCTAAACTAAGGCCTAAAACTAAATATTTAATAGTTTAAAAAACACTAAAACACGCTTTATTACAAGACCTTTCTAACAAGTCCAAACACGGCTATGACACGATCAACAATCATGAAGTTCCAGTGCATATCTTCCGGTTCCATCATCAGATCAGCTCGAAGGTACCATATTATTGTGTTGTCGTCAAAATCACCTATGACGGTACGATCTTCAGAAGATGGTTTAATTAGTTTTCTTAGATTTCATTACATAGTTAATACGTATACATACAAGACAACCTAATAAAAAGCGTGTTAAAAATTCGAGGAATAATTAAAAATGTTGTACAGTAAAATTGTAAATAAAATAATTTAAATTATATAATTTTTTATTTAAATGTATAATACAAGAATATTTCGTCAGCACATTATAAAGTTGACATACATAGACAAATAACGGACATATCCGGGGTAGGCAGAGTGTTAACGACCATAGAATTACGGTCTTTAACTCAACGTCTGACAATGTTTCAGGGTCGGTTCAGATAAGTCATACATCACTATGGCGACAGGTTGTCAGCCTGTCGCCTAAAATTGCGATACACATGAAATCTTCGTGTCCCTTAGTCGGCTTCTACGAGACTCACGAGAAAGAAATGGGGTGATACTATTCTAAGCCGGAATCACATGGCATATTGGTTTATCTTTTCTTAATATATCACATACTCTCACTTTTTTGTGATCCATATACAGGATGTAAGAGACGGTGTAACGATAACTTCGCAGGCGTGATCAGATCATGACACTGAACAACTCTTTCTATTTATATGTTGGGAAACGTGTTTTTTTTTTCAATCTCCCATACAAAATTCAAAAGTTTTTTTCGTTTCCCACCATAGCCCCCATAGTAAAAGTTGTTCAGTTTCATGGTCTGATCACGCCTGCAAAGTTTTCATTACACCATCTCTTACACCCTGTACAGCGTCATTTTGTTTCATCCAAAATATTTGCAGCTAATATTTCTACACCTTATATTTGGACCTATGTTCCTCGGGGAAAGTTGTTCAGTTTGATGGGCTGGTTGACCCGTTAGCTGTTGCTCAGTTATGCAGTATGTCGTGCATGGCGTAGCGCCAAGTCCAGCGTCGTGCGAGCGCCTCGAACCTCGCTCGGTCGCGCGCGTACATCTCACCTAGCGCCGGCTCCATACACACCTGGGTAGAATCAAATACACGGTTCAAATCCCTCATGCATGCTATAGCTTCGGGGGAAAAATGTAATACAGTGGTAATGTAGGCCCATATTTATAAATCGCACTCAACTCGGAGATCTTCATACGTAATCCTATGAAACCTCGCACATCTACCTACCGGAATCGACAAATTCCACCGATTCGGTTCGGACAAATGTGCGAGGTTTTCAGACACAATAATGGCTAACGCGCACTCGTGAGATAAAAGGTCTGTATCATAAATAAGAAATAGAAAAATTCACAATCGTCGACCGTCCAACGAGCCGATGGTCAACACAGTAACACACACATGCCGTGTGATGCCATGAATAGCATCACCCCACATCCTTCCCGCGGGTGTCGTAAGAGGCGACTAAGGGACTCGGGAGTATTGGTGTATTGCAATTTTTAGGCGACAGGCTGACAACCTGTCACTATAGTGATATACATGTTTTCGGAAACAACCTTGGAAAACAATCCTCAAAAATGTCAGACGGAGCGATAGCGACCTTATTCTTACGGTGGTTAGCGCTGCGCCTACCCCGCAAGGGATAAAGGCGTGATATGTGTATGTGTATGTGTATGTACGTAACACTCACAGCAATATAGGGGTCCGTGAGCAGGCTCTGTATGGAGATGAGAACCTTGCTGATGGAGAGCGCGATGGACCAGTTGTGGTGTACGGAGTCGATGCCCACGTCCCCGTGCCGCGACACGTTCGGGTGCAGGATCTTGGTGAGGAAGCGCACCACTGGGGGGCTCATCGGGTACCTGCAATATAGCACATTGATGATGATGATCTCTCCCACCTATTTCGGCGACCACTTTGACTCATAATCAGATCGGCGCTGACGCGCCCGGAGATGGCTATTGTAGCCAATTTTGTCAGTAAACTCCCGTGCACAGTGTGGACACATGAGTTTGCCATTTACATAAATATAGTTAATGGCGACGTGTGGACGCTAACTCATCGCGCTTAGCGTCGAGGTCTGCTTTACGCTGTTCCTCAAACTCAAAATAGTACACAATGGCAGTAGCCAAAAATGGTTCAATATATGGTTGAGTTATATTGGAAGGACGAGACGAAGTCGACGCCTTGCCAAGTGCACGAGACCAGGAATTGGCATTTTGGCTGAGGCTAGTATAACGCTTATCTTCCATTTGCGAGGAAACATCATAAATCCACATTTTAATAGTAATAAATTTTACCACATAGCTCGACGAACCGATAACCGATGGGGAAGAAAGATTCTCGAATAGCCGCCACTGGTTGGAAGACGTAGTGTTGGAGGCCTCCCACAAGGTGGACAGATGATCTGGTGAAGATCGCTGGACGCCAGTGGATGCAAGTTGCGCAGGATCGTTCACTTTGGAAATCTTTGGGGGAGGCCGATTTTACGTATACCATTATGGTCAGGCATACGTAATGGAAAGGAAATATTGACATTGTAGATATGATGGTTGGATTCCAGGTGCTTCTTTTGGTCAGAGCTCCAGCGGCCGTCGCTGAAGACTGCCATGCTCGACGCGGGTAAATGATCAGTAGCGGAGCGATATTATAAAGACCGTAGCTGTTTACTCAATGCACATTTATTGCTAATACCTATATATACTAACGAATCTGTATTCTAATCTTAATAAAACTGTGACGTAAATCATTGAAACACGATCAAAGTCTCCTACGCGAAAATATGTTACTATGTGGCATCCGCAACAGCCGATGTTCAGCAGTGGACGTCTTCTGGCTGAAATGATGAAGATGATGATACTCACGAGTAAGGCACCTGTATGTAGAGGTAGAACAGGCCTCCTTCGTAGGGCGAGCCGACGGGGCCGAGCACGCTGGCCTGCCAGTGGCAGCACTTGGCGTCTAGAGGCGTGGCCGCTATGCCTTCTAGAGGATCGTTCCGCATTAGCTGCACAAAAGTAGTACTTTTAATTAGACGGAGCTAGATGACGTTTACAGTGTTGAAAGCAGTGTTGTCAGATTTTAACTATCGGAGAAACGAATGTTGGCAAATTTGACTGTCGGCTACACACAGTGTGTAAAAATATTAGTTGCAAATATTTAAATGGGTGAATCAGCTTATGAAACTGAATAACTTTCCCCAAGGAATATAGGTCGAAATATGAAAAAAATTTAAGACCTCCCATACAGTTCTATGTTCCTCGGGGGAAAGTTGTTCAGTTTCACGGGCTGATTCACCACCTAAAATATTTGCAGCTAATTTTTTTACACCCTGTAGTTTCGGAATGCCCTTGTAAGCTCTTTTTTAATAGGTGCGTACACATCGCAATGCGCGGTCGGTGTGGACGTGTTTCGCCTGAGCAGCGCATGTTAAAATTCTCATGCTCGGGCGAAAAACCGTCCACACCGACCGCGCATTGCGCCGCATGCTGCGCGCGGCAGTGAGCATCTGAGCGTGCTCGGCCAATGTGTACGCACCCAATGGCGAATTTCAATTTATTTTGAGTTGTCTTACCCTGAGTTCAATTCTGAGCCTGTTCCTGCGCCACGGTGTCTCCACGCCCTCCGGCTGCGCCTGGAGGCACATCTGCACCAGGCAGTTGCGGCAGAAACACGACTCCACCAACGATTGGTATTTCTACAAATAAAAATAAATATCCTGGAAAATTTACACAGCGCCATCTAGAAAATTGCTATCGTTTATTTCCATGTAGATTCACAACCGTGACGTGTCGTGTGATAAGATAACGACTTAGAATAGCATCACCTCATCTCTTTCCTGCGGGTGTCGTAAAAGCCGACTAAACGACTGAAGGGTTACATGTGTATTGCAATTTTTGACAAACTGTCATTATAGTGATAGATGACGTATCTGAAACGACCTCAAACATTTGTCAGACGTGGCGATAACGACCGTAATTTTGCTCCAAACTAAATAGAAGCCAAGACTTGGCTGCAAAGCATATTTCGTTCTACCACTTCAGCTAGAGATTGTCACAATTACAATGGCTAAAATGTTTGTATTATTACACTTAATGGAAACTTGTTTCACGACGAAGTCTGCAATATAACATATGGTATGTTATAGTGACAGGTTGTCAGCCTGTCGCATAAAAGTTGTAATACACCCGGAATCCTCAAGTCCCTCAGTCGCCTCTTACGACACCCACGGGTAAGAAATGGGGTGATGCTATTCTAAGCCGATATCACACGGTCTAATAGATTGTAGATACTTCATATTTATTCACCTTATGCCAGTCCAACTTGGTCAGCAGTGGCCTGAACAGAGGCCACCGTTTGGCCACGAACGCGGCCCACCTAGGGGGCGCCACTCTCGCGCGCACGAGGCGCCACCAGCGCGCGCAGACGCACGCGCACGCGCATAGAGACAGGTCGTCCAGGTAGCTGAAGATGCAGAGGAGAACTGCAAACAAATTACATATAATCTGTTTGTTAAAAATACTACGGATTTCATTCATAATTTTAAAGTATTCAAAGCTTGAATTAATAAACTGAAAAATTATATAAAAGTAAGTGTTCTGACGCGATCCAAAAAAGCAATCAATGACGTCATACATTGTTATTTTCATACAAAATACCGTTTTAAAAATTAGCTCATTAGACCTGCCAGTCAACGCTATTGCCCACCTCAATAGGCAGGTGTTCCACCAGCCCCGGAGCCAGGTTGTCAGGGGGTCTGGGTGTGGACAGCGCTTGCAGTGATCTGGCCAGGCTCGGCTGGTTTTACATCGTTTCAAAAATTAGCTCATTTGACCTGCTAGCTATTGGATGCCCACCTTCACTAGGCAGGTGTTCCACCAGCCCCGGAGCCAGGTTGTCAGGGGGTCTGGGTGTGGACAGCGCTTGCAGTGACCTGGCCAGGCTCGGCTGGTTTTACATTGTTTTAAAAATTAGCTCATTAGACCTGCCAGTCCACAACGCTATTGGATGCCCACCTTCACTGGGCAGGTGTTCCACCAGCCCCGGAGCCAGGTTGTCAGGGGGTCTGGGTGTGGACAGCGCTTGCAGTGACCTGGCCAGGCTCGGCTGGTTTTACATTGTTTTAAAAATTAGCTCATTAGACCTGCCAGTCCACAACGCTATTGGATGCCCACCTTCACTGGGCAGGTGTTCCACTAGCCCCGGAGCCAGGTTGTCAGGGGGTCTGGGTGTGGACAGCGCTTGCAGTGATCTGGCCAGGCTCGGCTGGTTTTACATTGTTTTAAAAATTAGCTCATTAGACCTGCCAGTCCACAACGCTATTGGATGCCCACCTTCACTGGGCAGGTGTTCCACCAGCCCCGGAGCCAGGTTGTCAGGGGGTCTGGGTGTGGACAGCGCTTGCAGTGATCTGGCCAGGCTCGGCTGGTTTTACATTGTTTTAAAAATTAGCTCATTAGACCTGCCAGTCCACAACGGTATTTGATGCCCACCTTCACTAGGCAGGTGTTCCACCAGCCCCGGAGCCAGGTTGTCAGGGGGTCTGGGTGTGGACAGCGCTTGCAGTGACCTGGCCAGGCTCGGCTGGTTTTACATTGTTTTAAATATTAGCTCATTAGACCTGCCAGTCCACAACGGTATTTAATGCCCACCTTCACTAGGCAGGTGTTCCACCAGCCCCGGAGCCAGGTTGTCAGGGGGTCTGGGTGTCGACAGCGCCTGCAGTGACCTGGCCAGGCTGGGTGGCTGAGGAGGCGGCCCGAAACCAGCTCTATCTTCTGCTGCATCCCTGTTGCAAGTTCAATTCCACCTTGAGACATCCTACTAATATTATTAACTAGTAGGCGCCCGTGGCTCCGCCCGCGTAGAAGTCAATGTTTTTCGGGATAAAAACCTGTCCTATGTGTTAATCCAAGGTGCTATCTGTGTGCCAAATTTCATGCAAACCGGTTCAGTAGTTTCAGCGTGAAGGAGCAACAAACAAACATACAAACTTTCCCATTTATAATATTAGTAGGATGCGAAAGTTTGTAAGTTTGTTACTCCTTCACGCTAAACCTAAAGAACCGATTTTCATGAAATTTGGCGCACAGATACAAGGTAACTTGGATTAACACAGGACAAGTTTTTATCCCGAAAAAATATTCCTGTGGAATGCCACAGGATTAAAACCGAATCCTACGCGGGCGGAGCCGCGGGCGCCCACTAGCGTTTAATGATTTGCACGCAAAATAGGCGCAAGGAGAGGTCCAGTCGCGAAAAATATCCCATTTTATTATTACTATTTCGTAATGTTTACCACACAGCCTAATAATAATAATTACGAATCTGGCGCTTTTTGAACCTCCCATACAAAATTACCAACTGATACCAGTGAATTTGGGTGGTAGATATAAAAAAAATGTCATAAAGTTCCATGGGCTGATTAACCCTTTACAATATTTTCAGCTAATATTTTAATAATATCCACCCAATTAATACCCACTGACTGATGTGTCAATTATGTGTGTTCAGTTCATAAGTTCATTTTACCATTAATACCTTACATTGTCTGAACCTGCGATACATTGCCCCACCCTCTATGGATACCATCACCGGAGACAACAGGAACACTACTCACTACTTCTACAGCCACAGTAGTGTACTGCTGCACATGGGCCTCTCCCAAATTGGAGGGTATTGCCATACTCACCACGCTTGGCAGGCGGATTGGTGAGCGCAGTGCAAGATATTGTAAATATTCACAGAGAACGCTGCTGCTTGTTCCATGGATTCATCCCTTAAATTAAATAAATCATCCCTTAGTCGCCTTTTACGACACCCACGGGCAGAAATGGGGCGATGCTATGCTGAACCGGCACCACACGGCCAAACAAAGGAATTCACCATCAAGATTAATACATCACCTGTCATTTGGCGGAGGTGGGTCGGGTGGGCCTCCAATGTTGCCTCGGCTGCCGACGCCGCTTGCACCAGGACCGTTGATCGCACGACTGGCTTCGTCTTCCGGACTCGGCTCAGTTTCACTGTCTAGAGAGTTCTAAAGCAAGACACCAGAAATATAATTATATTTTAAATATAACTAGTTCTTTAGATACAAATAATATGATGTACTCTTCAAAATTTCTAAAAGCTGTTTTGGTAGATGCTCTTTATATAAAACTATAGAATTCTGGGATAGAGATTCATTCTATTTTAGAGGTATTTTTACAACTTATAAGGTTAGTATTTTTTAACAGAGGATGCCTAAATTTTTGAGCAATTATTAGATAGGCTTCCAAATTTATTGTGGTTGTAGGTAAGTAGTATGTTGAGAGACAATGTGCTTCAAAATCAAATAGGTTTTGGTGGTAAATTATTCAGCATTATGTTAATAAAAGCATGAAAGAATTTATTTTTTTCTTTACCCTGTAATACCACCAAGCAGGCAATGGGCAAGCCCTGTTGACACGCCTATCCGAGCTATAGTTCAGGTCGGACGGCTCATCGTTCCCTGAGTCTCCATCATCTGTCTTCTCACTGTAGAAGTAGGAGCTGGGCAAGTATGGCAGATCAGGGAACAAGAATGCATGGCAAGTCACGCACACTGGCTCACCGAAACTGGGCCCGTAGTAGCCATTGCAAACGTGACAGGTTGAGTTCTGGAAAATAGAATAATAACCTTATTCAGAAGTGCGTTTGTGTTAAACCACAAATTAGAAATTTTCTTGATTGACAGTTCTTAAACCCCCATACGAGAGTGGCAAGTATGTGAAAATTGCTACAAATGGGGGTTTAAGAACTGTAATTTTATAAAATTTGGCTATGAAATGGGATGTTCCAAACGTCCCCTAGCTGGACTATAGAGCTTTTATATTATAGCCCTTTCAACATATGACAGTTCTTAAACATCCGTTTCAGAGTGACAAAGTAGGAAATTTTGCAATTTTCGCATACTAACTTGTCACTATCGAACAGGGGTCTCATAATAAGAACTGTCGAGAAATATATAAGAATATAAATAAGTCAAGCGAGAAAATTTATAATAAGTGGAACATCTCGAACACACTCCAGATGAAATGGTAGATGTTGAGGAAGCGAAAGAGGTGTATCAGGGTAGTGAGTAGAAAGATGTAGTTTCAGTCTACCGCTCCGTGTGTAATTTTACGTGTGTATATAAGTGGGTAAAAATTTAGATCTTGGACCGTCGAATAATGGTTTTTTTTGGAAGGGGGGGGGGGTAGGGGGGGGGAGGGGGGAACCCCCCAATACCACTCCCCCCCTGCGGAAACCAGTGGTTCCTGAGATATTGAAGGTTGAAGTTTTGAGGTTAGGACTAGCCAAAAGTGCTAAAATAGTACAAATATGTCATAATTAAAAGAGGGGAAGGTTGAAATCACTCCCCTGTACTCCCCCAACTTGCCCCCCCCCCCCCCCCTCCTGATATTTATTCCTGTGGTTCCTGAGATAATGAAGGTTAAAGTTTTGAGGTTAGGAAAGGCCAAAAAGTGCTAAAATAGTACAAATATGTCATAGATAAAAGAGGGGAAGGTTTAAATCCCTCCCCTGCACTCCCCCAACTAAACCTGCCCTCCTCCTAAAGAAAATATGCCCCTCTTGAGAAAAAATGCCCAGCGGGAGCTCCTTTTCGAGAATCAAACCGAGTTGGCGTGCCCTGAAGTCGGTTCTCATTTACTAGTCTTTCCGGGTGGCAATAAAAAAAAATAACTAACACCCCGAAGGCTAAGCCGGTCTCTTCGCTCGCTGCGCTCGCTTCGTTCCCGCCTTAGCCTTCGGAACCTAATCTAACCGAGTCGGGGTGCCCTGAAGTCGGTTCTCATTTACTAGTCTTTCCGGGTGGCAATAAAAAAAAATAACTAACACCCCGAAGGCTAAGCCGGTCTCTTCGCTCGCTGCGCTCGCTTCGTTCCCGCCTTAGCCTTCGGAACCTAATCTAACCGAGTCGGGGTGCCCTGAAGTCGGTTCTCATTTACTAGTCTTTCCGGGTGGCAATAAAAAAAATAACTGACTTTATTCTCATTTTATTTTTAATTCTGTCTATAATGTACTTTTTGAAGCAGAAGCTGTTTCCCAGTCAAAGGAAATTTGCACAGATGACATAGATATCATTCACTTTTTCATTCAAATTATTCACTCTTTCAATCATTTTACTCACTCTTTCATTAAATTTATTCACTCTTAAAAGCGAAATGCGTTTCGTTACATCAGTTTTTGACAGTTTAAGTATGCGCATTTGGTTTTTTAGCACTTGTCAACGTCAAAATGGCGGAAATTGGTGCAAAATTATGTAAACTTGTTTATTTTTTATAAAAAAAACTACGCATCTCCGCACTTTGAAACTTCGTAATTATACTCCTTATAGTCCTATCTTATCGCCATAAAAGTTTCGTTAGCCAACTCGACGGTCCAAGATCTAAAGTTTAGCCTATAAGTGTACACAGCGTAATTAATGGAGATAGGTTTATTTACGTACATTGAATTCGAACTCAATAGGTTGATCGAATGGTGTAGATGCCACAAGTTTATCGTTGTTGTCCTCCAATTTCTTGATGAAGTTGAAGAACTCCGGCCCTATGGCGGACATTGTATTGTAATTTTGTTGATAATTTTGCAAGAAATGTGAAGAAATACAATCACAACAATGCACTATGGATGCAACTAAGGTTCGTTAAAATCATACGAGCGAGTTATTAAAATAATATACTGTCACTGTCAAATGTATTTACATGAAATATGTGTGATGATTCAGTTTTTGAACGCACTATACTTTTCAAAATGTATGAACCCGACTGCGCATAAAATGTGTCGAATTAAATAAAGTTAAATTTTACTCGCTGCAAGGACAGCTTGCAGTGCTGTTTGATGTCATTTTAATTTAAATAAATTTTCCGTTTTGTTCAATAATGATTTAACAGAAAATGTGGTGTGGGAGAGAAACGAGAAGGACACCTTTCTTCTTCATACAATGTCGGGAAGAAAACATAAACGGAACGTTGAAGGAATCGAGAAGATCGTGAGCGTAGCCAGTAGCAGTAGCGTACAACGAAATGTAATTGTCAACAAAGTTCGACCCCGCCTTATTTATTTACTAATTTCTAACCTATTTCCGCTTAAAATTTACTAGACTAACAACGAACGAACGCATAGAAATGTATTTCATAGTATTCGATATTTTGTACAGCATAGTTTTGTATATAATTTCTAGTATTTGCTTGGTAATGTCAGTGTTCCAAACCGCGGTGCCTTTAGGGTTCAATCTAGGTGTTGCCGGGGTTATAGTTTATTATGCAAGTAAGTTGAAGAAGCCAGATCCCAAAAATGAGCTGAGTATATTCGGTCCCGTGCCTGGAAGCAAGGAATCCGAGCTACATCCAGAGAAAGTGGTCCGTTGTATAGCACATAGAGGAGCCGCTTTAGATGCACCAGAAAACACCTTAGAAGCATTTAAATACGTAAGTTTTAGGATTTTATAAATTAATTTATCTGTAAAAATATTTAAATCACTACCAGTCAATGTTTCGGCGTCGGTTTCTGTGATAAAACTAAAAAAAATCACGAAATGTTATTTTTACACACATTTCATTAAAATTACTGTTTGTCACCAACTTCATCCTATAAATCTACTACTACATCCTACAAATTACTGTTTATCAAACTAAGCCTTTTACTTCCAGTGCATAGATCAAGACTGCAAGTTCATCGAATTAGATGTGCGTTCTTCAAAAGACGGTAAACTCGTGCTACTACACGACAAAGGCCTGGAGAGACTTGCAGATTCAGTCATATCTAATGTCAGTCTCGCATCCTGGGATACAGTCAAAAATATTGATGTTGGAGCTAAACATCCAAATAGGTAAAATAGTCATCCATCATTCTCCTTGCCCTATCCCATTCTCAGTCGGGTTCGGCTACCTAACCTAGGGGTTTGATGTGAAATTAATTTTTTACACAGGATGCCTGCCATCTGACCTCTGTAACTCGAAGGCTAACCTGACCCTAATCCTAGGTTGAGTCACATTCAAATTTTATTTATTTAATTTTATTTGAATGTGGGTTTCATCACAATGTAGGTAAAGTAAAATGGTCATCTAACTCATACACACTAAAATTTCTTCTATTCATAAACATTATTTTATTTATTTGAATTTTGAAATTTTACTGTATTGCAGGCTGTTAGAAATAATAATACAGCAACAAGTAATTTTTTGGAATATTGTTAAAAATATTGATTGAAATACATCACCCAGCAGTCCACTGCTGGAGTTACGCCCTTTAAACAAAACAAGATCAATAATTTTTTATATTTTATCCTGTGTTTTTCGGGCATAGTTGCTCAGTTTCATGAACTAGCCCATTCCACCTGAAACATGTATATTTCTTACTAGTGGGCGCCCGCGGCTCTGCCCGCTTGGAAGTAGGTTCAAGTCCCATAGCATCCTACAGGATATTTTTTTCGGGATAACAACTATCCTATGCGTTAATCCAAGTTATTTGTGCCAAATTTCATGAAAATCGGTTCAGTAGTTTTGGCGTGAAGGACTAACAAACATATATACAAACTTTCACATTTATAATATTAGTAGGATGACTTGCCTATGTAAATTGAATTCCAGAGAGAAATATAAAGAAGTACACCTGTGCCTGCTGGATGATGCGCTAGACTACTTACTGGAGAAACAAGCCAGGGTCATCATTGACATCAAGGGAGAGGACACACAGGTACCTAAACAGAATCATACAGGGTGTAAAAAAATTACTTAGCTGCAAATATTTTAAGGGATGAACCAACCCATGAAACTAAAAAACTTTCCCCAAGGCACATAGGTCGAGATATGAAAAAAATGTTTTGGACCTCCTATATAAAATTACCAATCAACCAAGTCAAGTTGTATGGGAGATCCAAAAAAAATTTCTTATATTTCGACCTTTGTTTCTTAGGGAAAGTTGTTCAGTGTCATGGGCTAATTCACTGCTTAAAATATTTGCAACTAATATTTTTACACCTTGAAATTCTATTTTTTCAGGTGATAGAGGGAGTGCTACAAGCATACAGACAAAGGCATGAGCTATATGAACATGCTGCAATTACTTGCTTTAACCCATTTGTAGTCTATCAGGTAAGATTTTTCAGCCATTTTTAAGATTTATTATGCAGGCCCGCTATACCTTCTGGTTCGAAATTCAAAATTACTACCGTAGTATTACCGTGCCTGTTCAACGGGGCCCCCGGGGCCCTAATCCGCGGGCTAAGTAACATTCAAATATCATCTGAAATCAAATATTTTTTGAATTTGGATTTCATCACGATGTCTTTTCTTCACTGTAAGAGCAGTCGGTAAATGTACGTGAGTAAAAACACATTGGTATATGGTGGGGATCGAATTCGGGTCTCACGATTGGACGACCGGTGTCCTAACCACTTGGGCACCGACGCTCTCCGCTCACCAGTCTCGCCCCAAGGGCGTGATTGGGCTGGTTGTTTGAACAACCAATCAGTTATTTCCGGGTGAGCCCTTGCTCCCCACCAAGCCGACAGGCGTAGTTTGATGGCCTCGGGGTCAAAAACGAATCCCCAACACACAAAAAAACCGGGGACAATGGGGATTATTTTTTATTATTAAATTCCCGTAGTCCCCAGTCATTGGAGACGCCAAGGACGCATCGATAAAATGATGCTTGAAGGATGACTGACCAAAAAACATCAGAAGTGGGATATCTTTGGGAAGTATGTCTTGCTAGATTTAATTTTGATTAAATAACTATTATTATTATATTGTATCAGGCAGGCAGTTGTAACAACTGATAGTGCCTGTATCCCACTGTTCATAGTTCACTTAATCTTTTCCATCTTAATTTATTAAAAATGTTTATCAAGTTTGTTTTTAAATTGTTTTACAGATTCGTAAAAGGGATCCTGCGATTGTGGGCGCAATGAGCTATCGACCTTATATATTCAGTGCTATGGACTATGATGCTGAAAACGGACCTAGTAATTTTAGGTAAACGAAAATATATCATAATTTTTTGTTCTTTTCTTTGTTGTTCCCTCAGCTGCGATTCGGGCCTCAAACTACACCCTCGTTAACAATCGGTTCCTTTATTAACACGTGATCAATGTATATACCTTTTATCTCACGAGTGTGCGTTAGCTTTTCTTATGTGCATGTGTCTCTTTCTCTTTTCGTTTTAGACACCGAGTCGTCCAACGAAAAGACAGAGACATAACACAGACAAGTATAGCTAACGCGCACTCGTGAGGTAAAAAGACTATACTTTTATAAATAACTAATGGTCCGGAACACTCACTGTCACTCACTCCCCGCCCGACGAAGAACCACCGATTGGTTCGAAACGTCGCAGAAACACAAACATGTCAAGCAAGTGATCCGGAACATAAGTTATTTACAATCATGACTGACTTAAGTATAAACAATTTAACTATACCAACGGTAGGCAACAGGCGGACGTGACGCAGCCTCGCCACAACACACGCGTTGCACACGCACGCGTAGAGAGTGACATGTATTGTGCCTGCCTGATTAACACTCCCGGATAATATTCGCGCCTTTCTATTTGTTTTAAACTCGCGGCTAGTGTTAAGGCTCCCCGCCCGTTTGAAGCGTGAAAAGTCGAGCTTGCTTCGCTCGCGATACGTGTCCTTTCGTGACTGTTTTAAACTTCTGATAAGTGTTTGTGCCCCTCGCCAGTTTGTAGCGTAAAAATCGAGCTCGCTCCGCTCGCTATACATCTGTATTCTGCCTGTTTGGTTTGGCACCATCAGCTAGTGTTTTAAGGCTCAGCACCCATTTGTAACACTCTTAGAATTTGCTGTTCCTCTCGAGAACCAAATCATAAAAAATTGCCTTAGACCCGTTGTTGTAATATATCACATATTTTTAGTTTTAGTCGTTTTATCTGACTCTTGTGTTTTGTAATCAAAATATTAATATCAGCATTTAATTATTATTATTTGTTTTCTGTTTCTAGACCTGGTTGAAATTTTACCACAGTATCCTAATCCTGAACTATACTATTATATTTGTACTGACCAGGTTCAAGCAGAACGTGTTAATGCGAGCGGCGATGGTTGCGTTGGACTTGCTCCACATGCGCCTGTGGAGGCACGCGGCGCGCTGGTGTGGAGTCAGCGCAGTCTTGTTGCACAAGGACATTGTTAGCCCGTAAGCGTATGTTCACTACACTAGGGTTTATGAGGATTCCTCTTCCGCATCCTCATAATGCGGAAGCTCCGCACATGTGTCTCATCCGTCACAGCTACCACATATTTGTTAAGTCAATTTTAAATATTTGTGTCGAGTCTGGGTGTTTTTTATGTATAATATGTATTTAATTACAAAACAAAGGATATAAGTATTAGTATCAGCTATCTAGTTCCTGTAGTACAAGCTTTGCTTAGTTGGGCGCTAGATGGCGCTGTCTGAAGTGTCCAGGATATTTATTTATTTATTTTTTGCAGGAGTGAAGTGAAATACTGGCTAAACCGCGGCGTGCGGTGCGCGGGGTGGAGTGTGAATCGACCTTTAGAGAAGCTATATTGGAGGGGCATTCTCAAAGCCCCCTACCTGGCTAGCACACTAGTTGGGGAGGCTGATGTAAGTACTTATATATTTTATTTATATAGGAAAACCAAATATGTAAAGGAATATACTATAAATACTTAAGAATCACTAAAACTTCAGAGTTCTTAATTCAAAACTGTGAGAAGCCCCTTATAATTCAGGAATCTGTAATACTCAGAACAGAAGCACCTAAAACACAGAAAAGTACAGAGTCCTAAAAAAATCACTTACACTCAAGAATAAATAGAGAGATAAAAGTAGTTTAGGCAACTGCCATATGATTACTGCCATTAGAACGTGAGTTTCGAAATAAAATTTAAAATAAAGCAAATCCAATGCATGCTGCTTGAGTATTTCAAAAGTGATCACGAATAAATAGTAGATTACGTACTGAGGTATGTAAGCTATCAATAACAACCGAGGTTTTTTAACGCCCGAGCGGAGCGAAGGCGGTACCTTTCCGAGGTTGTTATTGATGTTACATCCGTGGTACGTATACTGCTTTACATATCGAATGAAAAAAGAATAAAATAAAGCGATAAATACAAGAAAACGATCCATAAATGATGATTGTATCGTCTGCTATTCAAATTGCACCGCTAAACTTTTTTTTCTATGATTGAATAATATTGAATTAATATGAAAGAAAAGTATCCTAACGTAAAGTAGACATTTTTCTGATCATAGGGATATTAGTAATTTTTATTTTTGTCATTTTAATATTGAGTAATAATTCCACAAACTCATTTATTGAGGTTATAAAAATACAGATTAAAAATATAATTCCTGCGTTCAAGCAACACAATTCGTAGCGGCCAGTTCGAAATTTAAAATCGTATACAACTAATTGGATGCTACTCCTATTAAAAATAAGAAGAAATTGATTTTAACTTTTTAATTGCCGCGATTCTATTAGTTCTTTTTCTAGTTCCATATTTAAAATTATTTACAGGCTTAGTTTTAAAACCTCGCCTGTAAGTTGAACTTACAGGTCGTGTTTTTTGTCAGTAATGACCTACTTTCAGAGCATGAGATATGTAATAGTAGATTATATAGTAGAGACGTACTGAGGTTTGTAAGCTATCAATAACAACCGAGGTTTTTTAACGCCCGAGCGGAGCGAGGGCGGTACCTTTCCGAGGTTGTTATTGATGTTACATCCGTGGTACGTATACTGCTTTACATATCGAATGAAAAAAGAGTAAAATAAAGCGATTGTTACGGATACATAAGGCGGTATCGACTTTAGCCCTTGCCAACCCCTTAATTCTTTAGTTTTTATTGGATAAGTAGTACTAAGTTTTGACGCAAGCGCCTTTAGCGCCACTGCGCCGGCTCATCGGCCGCCATCTTTGATTGTGTTCTTCTTCTTCGAGATCCGCCGCGAGAGTGGACGCCACTCAACCATTGTAAAATTTATTTAAGTGACAGTTTGATACTCCAAGTGCTAATATTGTCAATAGGGTAAATATAGCACAATGGAACGCACAAAGTGTGAGACCCAAGATAATAGCTTTTGAGAATTTTCTGATCCAAAATAAAATTCATGTAGCTGTTTTAAATGAAACGTGGCTTGAACCTGATAGTATCTTTAAAATTTGTAATTATAAAGTATACCGGTGTGACCGTAATGATGGTTATGGTGGCGTTGCATTGATAGTACATAAAACCATCCAGTCACATATTGGCACAACGGTTAATAACATTTCGGGTATTGAGATATTGCATGTAAAAATTTTAAATTGTGATTTTATTGAAAATATTTTTTCCGTTTATTGCCCACCGTCTGCAAGTACTTCCTTACGAGATTGGAATTGTATACTTTCAATCGCAAGTAAAAAATCTTTGATCTTGGGCGATTTGAATGGGCATCATACGAATTGGTCGTGCAAAAATGACAATAGAGGGTTTCAAATATTTGATGCACTTTTAGACAATTGTTTTGTATCGTTAAATGATGGCAGTCCCACCCGCGTTAAGTTAGTAAACGGCGTGATGCAGCAGTCAGCGCCAGATTTGTCATTAGTATCATCGGATATAGCATTAAAATTTAATTGGAATGTGACTAATGAAACACTAGGCAGCGATCATAGGATCATAGTTTTGTCCACCTTTTTGGAAAAACTTAAGCCCCACAAGCTAAAAAGAAATTTTAAACAGGCGGACTGGAAATCTTATTCCGATTTATTGAATTCTTTATTTTGTAGTTTTGCAGATATTGACAATTTACAGTTAGCTTATAATACATTTGAAGACTATTTAAATATCGCTGCTGATTTGCATATACCATTTTATAGAATAAATCCAAATCCCACAAATAAGTTTGTTCCAAAGCCATATTGGAGTCCAAGTTTGTCAGAAGTGGTAGCTCAGCGGCGCCTAGCGTTAGCTAACGTACGAAGGAATCCAATACCTAGTAACCTCGATGTACTTAGGGAGAAAATAGGTACAGCTCAAAATCTTATGCGCAAGGCCAGCAGTGCAAACAGACAAAAGTATTGGTCATCATTGGATCATACGGTAACTTCCGGTGACATGTGGCGTAGGATGAGGTGGATGAAAGGTTTAAGATCTTCTAGAAACGAAATACCTAGACAACTAGCTAATGAGTTATTACATAGTCTTACTCCAGACTATGTTTTACCGCCAAATCCGTCGTTTTCGTTTAATGAGCCCCAGCTAGATATACCTATAACAAGGTCAGAATTGGAGCAGTGCCTAAAGCTAAGTAGGGACACCTCACCAGGCTGCGACGACATTCCGTACTGTATGTTAAGAAACTTACCTGATAATGGAAAAAACATACTTCTTCATTTATATAATTCATTCTTTAATACAGGTTTCGTTCCTATTCAATGGAGGAAAATTAATATTGTGCCAATTCCAAAACCTGACCGTGACCCAAATTCCATTACATCTTTACGGCCTATATCAATGATGTCGTGTTTGTGCAAGGTTTTTCACAACATACTTAATAAAAGAATTGAATGGCTATACGAGCATTATAGTTATTTGTCTAATTGTACTACTGGTTTCAGAAAAGCGCATTCTACCTTTGACAATTTGGCAAGTTTAGTTACAAGGATTCAGTTAGGTTTTTCAAATAAGAAGTGTACGATAGGATGTTTTATAGACATAGATAGCGCGTACAACAATGTGAACATTACGGCGTTATTAAAATTATTAGATGGCCTGGGAGTAGGACATAAAACATGCACATATCTATGGAATTACCTAAAAGAAAGGCATCTAACAATTCAGTTAGATAATGACACCTTATGTCGATATACATGTCGCGGCTTAGCGCAGGGGGACCCGAGCTCGCCTCAACTTTTTAATTTACTTACGTTAAATGTTTCTAGGAGTATAAGGAATGTTTTTATTTCACAGTACGCAGACGATTTTATATTGTACTCTGTATGTTCAAAGATTGAAGAAGGTAGAAGGGTGTTACAAATCGCTCTTGATATGTTAGTAAATATTCTATCAGATTTAGGTTTACAATTATCTACCGAGAAAAGTAAAGTTTGTATATTTAAGAGGAGTTTCAGACGAGATAGCAACATCGAGTTAAGAATTAACAACAATGTCTTGCAGACGGTTGCCAATGTAAAGTACCTAGGTATGTGGTTGGATGGCTCTCTTCGTTGGAATAAACACATTAATGAAATCAGGGAGAAGGCGTTAAAATTTGTGAATATTCTAAAGGTCCTAACTGGCCCGGGGTGGGGGGTTCACCCGAGTCATTTACGGCGTTTGTATATAGCTAGTGTTAGAAGTAGGTTAGATTATGCTAGTTTTTTGTATGATTCTAGCTGCAAAACACATTTAGCTAAGTTGGATGTCTTACAAAATCAGTGTTTACGAACTATTGGTGGCTTTATTAAAACAACAGCTGTTCACGTCATGGAATGCGAACTAAGTGTACCCCCTTTATGTGTCCGTAGGGTATATTTGGCGGGAAAGTATTGGCTACGATGTCGATCGTTATGTAATAATGAAATTTGTGACCTTTTAGGACAGCTACACATGCTTGTTCAGAATAATTACTGGCGAAATAAGAAAAAACCACTTCTAGTTTGTATTCATGAGTTATTAGTAGAAAAGCCTATTTATATTAGTAATAAGTTAGAAATGTTTTCTTTAAACACTTGGGTTAGTAAGATGGATCTTGGAAAAGCGGTTCAGTTACAAATAATGCCGATGATAGGCCCAAAATATGAATATAACTTAAAAAGTTTAGGTCTTTTGTGTAGCCAGTTCATACAGGACAGGTATAGAAATTCATACAAAATTTTTACCGATGGATCGAAAGATAATTTAGGTGTGGGTGCAGCATTTTACGATGACCAAAATCACAACGTTGTCAGTATTAGAATATCATCTAACATTTCCATAATGCGGGCGGAACTAATAGCCATCGCGGAAGCTTTGTCATATGTTGGTGATATTTCTTGTGAGGAAGTTGTGATTTTGTCAGATTCTAGGAGTGCTCTACAGCATATTGCTCGGTGTGCCTCGACAGTTCGAGGCCTCCCGATAGCATATAGTATCATGCAGTCTATGTATGATCTGGCTATTCAAAACAAAAAAGTGGTTTTACAGTGGATTCCATCTCACACCGGTATCCCAGGGAATGAAAAAGTGGACGC
This sequence comes from Keiferia lycopersicella, assembly GCA_029255805.1. NCBI lineage: Eukaryota > Metazoa > Arthropoda > Insecta > Lepidoptera > Gelechiidae > Keiferia > Keiferia lycopersicella. Next base: position 14,431,167 of record JARACZ010000005.1, on the reverse strand, counting down.
AATAGCAAGAAATGCGATTACAGAAGGAGAAGATATGTTCTGTTTACCATATTATAGTGAGCTTCTCAGTTTTGTTAAGGATATGTGTGTGGACAAATGGAAAGAACATTTCGATGAAAGATCTGTGAGTAAGGGTGTTTGGTACAGAACTATCCAACCTAGTCTGTCGCGTGGTCCCTGGTTTGCCGGTACAAGCTTACCTAGGGATGTCATTGTTTTAGCACATAGACTTCGATCCGGGCACATTCCACTCAACAGTTTTGGATTTCTCATGAAGAAAGCCAACTCACCGAAATGTACGGAATGTGACATCATTGAGGATGTTTACCACGTGTTGGTGGAGTGTGTGCGTATTGAAGCCGAAAGGTGCGATATGTTTTTAAAGTTTCCTGATTTAAACCTATTTAATGTTGGAGTCTTTAATAGTATTCTTGCTTCACCTTCCTCTGATGAGGCAAGAATGCTTTATAAAATTGTGGCAAAATGTATAAAAAGAAGATTATAATTTAATTAAGAACGATAGGGGTGGCGTGGTCACTGTGTGACAAAACCCTTCTTTTTCTAAATAAAGATTATAAAAAAAAAAAGTGCTAATATAGTGATTAAACGAATCCTAGACTGTTTCTCTTACATCCCACGTGTTAGTTGCGCGCCTGTACCCCACAGCGATAAATACAAGAAAACGATCCATAAATGATGATCGTATCGTCTGCTATTCAAATTGCACCACTAAACTTTTTTTTCTATGATTGAAAAATATTGAATGAATATGAAAGAAAAGTATCCTAACATAAAGTAGACATTTTTCTGATCGTAGGGATATTAGTAATTCTTACTTTTGTCATTGTAATATTGAGTAATAATTCGACAAACTCATTTATTGAGGTTATAAAAATACAGATTAAAAATATAATTCCTGCGTTCAAGCAACACAATTCGTAGCGGCCAGTTCGAAATTTAAAATCGTATACAACTAATTGGATGCAACTCCTATTAAAAATAAGAAGAAATTGATTTTAACTTTTTAATTGCCGCGATTCTATTGGGTCTTTTTCTAGTTCCATATTTAAAATTACTTACAGGCTTAGTTTTAAAACCTCGCCTGTAAGTTGAACTTACAGGTCGTGTTTTTTGTCAGTAATGACCTACTTTCAGAGCATGAGATATGTAAAAGTAGATTTATGATGTTTCCTCGCAAATTGAAGAAAAGCCCTGTACTAGCCTCAGCCAATTTCTGGTCTCGTTCACTTGGAATGGCCTCGACTTCGTCTCGTCCTTCCAATATTAATATTACTCGACAAGAGATTGGTTCATTTTTGGCTACTGGCAATAAGGCAGTAAGGTGTAAAAATATTAGCTTAAAATATTTTAAGGGGTGAATACGCCCTTGAAACTGCAACACTTTCCCCAAGAAACATAGGTCGAAATATGAAAAAGTTATGGGCCTCCATACAAATTGACTCGTTCGGCCGATACATTTTGTATGGGAGGCCCAAAGATTTTTTTCGTATTTCGATCTATATTCTTCGGAGAGCTGTTCAGTTTCATAGGCTGGTTCGCCCCTTAAAATATTACTATTTCTACTGGTACTATTGTTTACAGTTACAGGAAGAGAACAAATCATCGCGCACGTTCTCGGAGATGCAGAACGCGGCAGGCACCATTGACACCTCGCTCTTAGACGAACTTGCCTACCACAATTTACCTTAGCCACAGATAATATAATACCACTACAGTAGTACAGATACCCAACGTCATAGAGGGAATTCGATTGCCCTAAGATGGCTATTGGCGGGCTATTTGATATGTCTACTCAGCGTGTGCGTTGCTAGCGACATCTAGGTTATTTATTGGACACTTCGTATTGACGTCATTTGTATTGAAAAATATTGCAAATATGTGAATAATTTCGCGTGTTTTCCGTCTCAAAACATCTTAATGTACTTATAATTTTCCAATACTTTGGTTTTGTATATTTGCGTTTATTTCAGACTCTTTAAGTTACATTCGCTACCCGTATCGCCATCTTTTGTTTTTTTTTACTAATTTCCTTTAGTAAGGAATGAGACCCCATGCCTTAGCTTACCTACCTAGCTGTACGTTTAAGTACGCTGAATTGGAATACGCCTATAAGCGACTTTTATCCGGTCCCTATTAATAAACAATTGATAGTATAGTTTCCCTACAAAACAAAAGTAAGTACCTATAATGAGAGAAAATCACAAGGCTGGGCCAAAATAAAAATTCCCCTTTATTCCCGTTGTCATATTGTCCGCGCGTCCCATGGTCCGCGGTTTACTTATAACTTTATTTCCCCGAAAGGGCAACATTATTGTTGACATCCCTCTCATATGTCATATATTTTGATAGAGAGACAAACAATAATGTGGCCAATTCGGGATCGTTTCTTTATTTGTACGAGATATATGCGACGCAGCTTACGGCTAATGTGAAATAAAATAGGCTACGAAACGAATGAATGAAGTGAAGTAATTATAACATTCGCGTACTTCGCATAATTAATAAGCAATAATTTGTTATAAAGTTAAACGAATATCGAGAATGTATACGTAATACAAAAATATAGACGCTTTTACTTTGTAAAGTAATATATTCAAAGAGATTATCTGTTTGCTATAATTTATGACTTTTAGGTTATCGCTGTAAAAAAATGTAATTAACACATTTGCGTAATATTTATTTTCCTTGTCTAACATTTAGGTACTTTTATCAAAATAACGTAATACTGACTTTATACATACATACATACACATATCACGCCTTTATCCCTTACGGGGCAGGCAGAGCGTCAACGGCCGCAAGAATACAGTCGCCATCGCCACGTCTGACATTTTTGAGGATTGTTTTCCAAGGTTGTTTCAGAAAACATATGTATCACTATAGTGACAGGTTGTCAGCCTGTCGCCTAAAAATTGTAATACACTAATACTCTCGAGTCCCTTAGTCGCCTCTTACGACACCCGCGGGAAGGATTTGGGGTGATGCTATTCTATGCCGGCATCACACGGCTTTATAAAATAATAATTAATAAGTACTTAGTTTTAAAAAAGTCACTTTCTGTGTTTCTCTGCTATGTACACTTGGACACCACCGCTAACTAATTTTAAACCGCGCAACGTAATTTGATTTATATTTTTAATAGATAAGTGACTCAAGAGGAAAGTAATAACCATTTTTTGAAATTAAGTCAACTAGCGTAATAAGTAGAAGAATCATATTATTACGCTAGATTATTACACTAAATTTCGAAAAATGGTTATTACTTTACTTTACTCATTAATTTAGAAAAATAACTATTTATTTTTATTAATATCAATCATTTATTAATGAAGATTTGCGTTTTTAAAAAGAAAATAAATTTTCCTTCGAAAACATCTAAGACTGTCCAGCCGTCTTGAATAGATAATTGATTGAAATTACTTACGTATAAAACGTAAATTTTAAGAATTAGAACAGTTTTCAAGGCTGGCCAGAATAAAATACATGCTCTATACAGGGTGTAAGAGACGGTGTACCGAAAACTTTGCAGGAGTGTTCAGACCGTGAAACTGAACTACTTTTCCTATGGAGGCTATGTTGGGAAACGAAAAAAATTTTCGAGTTCCCATACAAGGTCACTCAGCTGATCGGGAATTTTGTATGGAAGGTAGAAAAATTTCCCAAAATGGCCCCCATATAAAAAGTTGTTCAGTATCATGGTCTAAGCACGCCTGCAAAGTTTTCGTTACACCGTCCCTTACACCCTGTATAATTTGTAAGATTTCAGTTTTACCCTAAATTACATGACTTTTTTATGTACGCAGTAGTAGTAAGTACTAATTTATAATATGATTGAATTGTTTATACAGAGTGTCCCCTTTAAGTGGTCCAAAGAAAAAAATCCAGATTCTGGACACCCTTAGCCACCAATCTGGAATATTGTTTTTTAATATTCGAAAAAAAAATATGTTTACACACAATACCAAATGCTCTATCAGTCAGCATTGTTAGTATGGAAGGTCCAATTTTTTTTCTTTGAATATTAAAAAACAATGTTCCACATTGGTAGCTAAGGATGTCCAGTGGCCTATGCAACGAAGCTACAGGTTACAATTCTACAGGTGAAATTCGATGTACATTGCGTAGCAAGTGGGACATTGAAAACCAGGATTTTTGGCCCGCTACGCAATGTACATCAAATTTCACCTGTAGAATGGTAGCCTGTAGTTTCGAAAAACGAGGCACAGAATCTTTTTTTTCTTTGGCCTACTTAAAGAGGGACATCCTATATAAGTCGGAATTTCGAGTATTATCACCAGCTAAGGTCCTAGAGTTCCCTTTAAAGGATCGAGCTATGCTGGTTCTCCTAATTAACTGTATCAAAAACCAGTTAGTATGGACACGGTATAGACAAACGGCGTATTTCTATGTTATCTTGTCAATACAGCCGTTCTGATCAAAGTATTATTTTTACCAAAATTAGATATAAATAAGTCGCACCAGCTTCTGTATAAGGTGTAAAAATATCAGCTGGAAATATTTTAAGGGGTGAATCAGGACATGAAACTTAAAAACATAGGTCAGATATGAGAATTTTTTTTGGGTCCCCCATACAAATTCACTTGGTCGTTCGGAAATGTCGGTAGTTTTGTATGGTACAATTTTTATTCATATTTCCACCTATGTTCCTTGAGGAAAGTTGTTCAGTTTCGTGGGCTGGCCTGGCTCACCACTCAAAACATTTGCAGCTGATTTTTTTACATCCTGTATTTTACGGATCTGCTATAGACGAAAACGAATGTACCTGTTGTAATCTTCGCTGTAATAGTTAAGTTAAGCCGCGTCTCTTACGCGTGTGTTATTCCAAACATTATATATAAAGCTTTGCTTGCCATCGGGAGACCGACTCATATAAACATTTGTATGGATACGCCGCAATGTACTGATGTTTTTGTATTTTGTTTGGAGAAAAACATGCGCAGAAGACACGATTTTAAGTTTACTTTAAATACCTCCAAGCTATATGTATGACATTGTGTCCCCGCAGTACTGCGAAATAAAATTGAGTACTTATTTATTACAAGGAAGTGTTTTATTTTTTGGCAAAATATTTATTCTAAAAAAGGCACATAACAAATTGTACAATTTCTTTAAGGAATGTCAATTGAAAGAGAATACATATACCGGGTGAGTCTGGGTGATTAAAAAATCAAGACCAAAAGCACAGACAGATATTTGCTAGCCAACAGTGTTAGGCTGGTTTCAGAGCGACGCGTCTCGGCAGCGCTGCCCAGCCGCGCGCGCCTCGCATTACACTAGATTGTATGTAGCGTTTCATAGTGACGCGTCTTGGGCCGCGTCTCGGCCGCGCCGCGGTCGGATCTCCTTCGATTGCCAGTAGCGTCGACTTGCAATCTTTTAAGACGTCGTTGTTGCACTCTTTTCCATGTAACGTATATAGCTAATATAGTGATTACGTTTGCTGGCATAATGATTCTCTGGACTCGACCGTACACCACAACGAAGCGCGCGCGTCTGAATGTCGTTTCACAGCGAACGCGCTCGCTGCCCAGACGCGCGCCCGAGCAGCGCTGCTGAGACGCGCCGCTCTGAAACCAGCCTTACACTAGATTGTATGTAGCGTTTCATAGTGACGCGTCTTGGGCCGCGTCTCGGCCGCGCCGCGGTCGGATCTCCTTCGATTGCCAGTAGCGTCGACTTGCAATCTTTTAAGACGTCGTTGTTGCACTCTTTTCCATATAACGTATATAGCTAATATAGTGATTACGTTTGCTGGCATAATGATTCTCTGCACTCGACCGTACACCACAACGAAGCGCGCGAGTCTGAATGTCGTTTCACAGCGAACGCGCTGCCCAGGCGCGCGCCCGAACCGCGCGCGCTTGGGCAGCGCTGCTGAGACGCGCCGCTCTGAAACCAGCCTTACTTTGTATGAGAAGGTGAAAATTCAAATATAAATTGCTGCCACTACCGGAAAACACTGTCTACTATTCTACGCTAAAATAGATTTAGGCAGTGGTTTTAGGTAGCTGCTTTTTTTTTTTTTTTTTTTTTTTTTTTTTTTTAAATTCTGGCGTCACATCTCATGGGTGGAGGCGTATTTTGCCAATGTCAAAGTAGTCAGGTCGTCGGTAAGGTTAGAGTGATGTAAAGTTAAGTGGCATTACGCCAAGGGAGAGTCCACAACACAGTGATCCTAGTCTGACGACTAGGGGCTGTGTTGCGCAAAATTATGTAGTACAAAAAACTCGATAGTAAAATTTTTTCTGCACCACGTGGAGACCGCTCGTCACTATTGCACAATGCCGAATATATGCATTAATTACAATTTCCTATTTAATGAACACTTTCAGAATAGTTTGTTGCTTAATACACTATCAGAATTATTCACCAAACACTCAAATGAACAAGAAATATCAAATTATAACCAATACACGACCCGCCATGATGGAATACCAACGAGCGACCCCAGGTAGCTGCTTCTGCCTTCTGGTGGGTAGTTTGACACTTTTAGTACTACTATCCATGCTACTTTATCTTCTGTAACGCCAAATAGACTAGTTTCCAGGCTAGCAAACCTTACAAAAAAAATTGTGATGTAGGTATTTAGTGATCTGTGACAGACTATCTGTTTTAGCGTTGCCGGCGCAGATCTTTGGATCCAATTCAGATATTTTAGAATCTGAGCGGATCCCAATGTCAAGCAGATAATTTGATAGAAATCTCTAAAAAAAATCCAAAACATTCTCATCGCGAGTGAGATAGAAAAAACTGTAAAAAAGCTCGTTCGTCGTTCGGTTTACAGCAAGCTCAGATTGGTTACGTTGCGTGGCGTGAGGCGTGCACTCACGCAGGCACCGGTTGTAATGTATATGTAGCAGGCAATATGTATGAATCCGCCGTTTACATGATGCCTAGTCCGTATACAAACCAAAAACCATTTGTATATTACTGACCTCTGTATGTATACAACTCGCAGTTAAAGGGTTATCCATTAATTCCTGAGCGCCCTGTATAATATCGTCATTATATAATTCTTATGAATATTCCAAATATTTCCAAAGCTATAACCAGTGAAAATATTATGAAGTAGGTATAGATAGGTAGAAATTAATACATATTTATGATTTTCATAAATAAACAAGTAATTAATGATCAGATACAGAATAAATAAAAATACTGCATAATTAAATTTCCTGTGTTTTACTGAATCATGGTCACTCTAATACCACCACGTTGGCGATGACTCAATTTTCGAGCATCGTTAATTTTTAAAGCCATACTGCCTAGGCAATTTGTATACTATTTTTTCGTTTGTATACGTGCTAGGCATCATGTAAACGGCGGATTCAATTTATGACATAACTTGATAACTTGCTTATTATAATATTATGTAGAGTTAAAGATTAACATTTAAATTTAAATAATGGTCATTGTAATTGTAAATGTTATTTATAACAAGATTAAGGATTTAGGTGCATTGCCGCCTTGGGTACGGGTACGGGTATGTATGGCAATGTGTATGTAATTCTAATTAAATAAATAAAATAAATATTGCCTGCGACATATAAATCATGTCAGACGTGCACTCGTGACGTGACTCATCTATCTAGGGTGGTGTATCTCATACACCTTCCCTTCGAATACATTTAACCGATACGTTGACGCGTGTGCTTTACAATTTATATAAGTTTCTAGTATGTAGAATAAAGTAAATATTGCTCCATAAAATAGGATCTAAAATTGTAAACATCAGTAAACAACTCATTTTGGGTAAAATTCTACGGTAAAATCCATCCGATCGGTTCTTTAAAACTTTCCTCTATTTCAGCTATTTTCGTTGTTGATTGCCGGCAACACTGATCCGTTCTGTTTCCACCATAGCAGCATAGCAGTGCTTTTTTGTGTTATTTCGGTTGATTTGTAAAGAAATTATTTGTAAAATCCTATAGTGCAACTAAATAGTCCAAATTATAAACCATACAGACAAAATAAAATGAGTGTCATACAGAAAGCTCGCACAGTTTTCTTTTAGTAAACGAAAATGTAGTGGTGATGGAATCCTTCAGAGACACTAACGCTAATGAGGTCTCCATGAGTGATAGTTTTTCTTTATACGAGAGATATTTACGTAGTTTCAATGTTGTGGACAGTTTCGTTGGGCTGCCGGAGCCAGCCGCCAACTGTGAGTACGAGAGCTCCTCCGAAGGTAACGCTGATTTGACCGTAAATAAACGTTACGAAACCACTGAAGTCGCTTATTGTGCCCATCAGCTGCAAACTGTTGACAAAGTGTCGCCTATTCTTGACACGGATTCTGGCCGGATTGAGGATACGAACATTTCTTCTCTCGTGGCTTCTTCGCTTGATAATTCGAGTCGCACGAACACGACGGCAGAGCACAGCCATCTCACCGAAAAATCGGACAACACCGACGTGCCGATATCTTCTGAAGAATTTAGATCAGTTTCCTTCAAACAGCCAATTTTTATAACTTCGACTATGGAGAACAGCAACAATGCAGTGGACAGTGTGCCTTTGTTCCGCGAAACGAGGCCTAGCGAAAGCGTGTTCAAACTCCCGACTAGAGAACTATCGTTCAACGGCACTTTGAAACATGTGCAGAAGCTCAAACCTATAGTTGACCCGATAACTGCATTGATATCAAGTTCTGGGCTAGAGCATTTGGAGGAGAAGTGTGGAAATCAATGTCATGAAGAAGCTTATCCTTTGGAGGCAACAGATAGTTCCAATAGCAACATTGCTACTGATTCTGATCAGAACCCATCATCAGATCAGCTGACAGACACTTCCAACCCCAGCTCAGACATAAACAGAATAGAAAAGACTAATCAAAGTACAGGCGACTCTCAGTATGAAGAATGTAATGAAAATAAAGAACAGTCTATTGTTCATGAAGACACTACCGGGAAATGGGTTTCAGAGCAGAGTTATTCCTCGCTCGAAGCATCGTTCGACAGCGGAGTTAGGTCTCCGGACATGTTTTCTGACGGTGAAGATGAGCCGGCACCAGTTGAAGAACCATTTTGGAGCTTCCTAAAGGATTACGAAGCTCATGACAAGAGGAAATTAAGAAAATTGGAGGTAAGTAACAAACATCTCATGAACGTCTCAGTAACAGCTCATGAACATCTATAAGTCTGCTAATTATTATGCTTGTATCACACATTCTACTTTACTTATTGATTTCCACAAACCCTCAAAATCCAACATATTTTTTACTATAAAACATTAAGTTGTAGTAGTAGTAGCAGTAATACCTACTAAGGTTAGATTCAACTCAATAGATCTGCTGCCTACTACAATAGATCTGCAAAGGTTTCAGTGGCTGTTGGTCTTCTCAGGCCAACCCCTACTTAATAATACAGTGTAAACTCCATATAACGACACTGAAGGGACTGTACATTTTATAGCGTTATTGAGAGTTGGTGTTAAATAGAGAGAAGAAGAATCTGATAAAATTTCAAGATTTCAAGAATTTGAAGAGTATATTACAGTTTAAACAACTAATAATATGATAACGTATAGACAATCTATGACTCCTACTTTTGTATTAGTCCTGGTCCAGAACAAGTATACACGTGCAAGCCCAATTTGTAAACAAAAGAACACATTTCTTTGAAAGTTCGGTATGCGTGATTCCGACAGTCGAGTTTATTGCAGGCTAGGATAATAAAGCGACAAAAGAACTTACACATTTGCGCTTTTTTTACTAATTTTAACTGAAAAGGTACTTTTTATTACTCAATTTTTGCCGTTATTTAGAGTGGGTGTATCGCTATGTAGAGTGTACCATTGTATGGAAGACTAGCTAAACCAACCAAATACAATTAATTTCGACGCTTTAGAGAGTTTGTCGTTAAATCGAGTGACGTTACATGGAGTTTACACTGTAATAATAATAATAGGTTTAACACTCTAAAAGTATGTCATTACTACATATCTGGGTAGCAACAGGTCATCATATAACCTAGATAGGCATGCTTATTTTGCTGCCTACAAATTAGGCCAACTAGCTAAACATGTTTTTATTAGATTTGCAACTGCATAAGCAAGTAAAGAAAACTGGCTTCAAAATCCATTGTTATTCTATTTATGGTTTAACAAAACTTAATGTGATGATTCATTAGAAAGTATAATGATGTCTTTTACATTGAAAAACAAGTAAGCATGGGAAGTAAGTAAATTGTTTAGGTGATAAGTAAGTAGTTAGGCTATCAATCAGCTAATGACTGTCAGTCTAATGAATTTTTTGTAAATGACTCACAGTGTTTCTTTTTATTATTCTAATACTGAGTTAATGATATGAACTTTTTTTTGTGAAACATTAACAATTAAAAATTAAAGTTTAATTCATCCAACATTACCCTTGAAACTCATCTGTATGACTTTTCCCACAGGAAAACCTACAAGGCATCCTCCCACCACCTTCAGTCACAACCCTTAAAATAGATGTCACAGAAATCTTGAAAAAATACTACTGCTTCCTACCAGCCTTCACGGACAATGCCAAGATCACTCCTGACTTAAACTCCTCCACTCCTACCAAAAGAGTGTCTTTTGTCCAAATACCTACAGACTCTGAGGATACGGCAGATATAAATACTGGTGAAGTAAATATAGATTTGAAAAGTGAACCAATTGATTCTGTAGATCAACCTAGAAAGAGTGAATTGACAGAGTCTTTGGATAAGACAAAGAGTGAAGAAGTGAAGCAAGATTTGGACACAAGTGCAGACAAGTCTATAGAGCTGAAGACCTGCACTGAAGCGGAGGCTCGAGAGACATCCTGGCCGGAAGTTTTGAAGTGCAGGCACTATGATGTTTAGTAAGTATCAAATCCTAGTAAACTCTGGCTTCAACTGCCCCCCATTTACATCATTACATAGTATAAAGCAAAGACGCTTTTCGTGTCTGTCTGTATGTATGTTTGCTTAAATCTTTAAAACTACACAACTGATTCTGATGCAGATTTTTTAATAGATAGAGATATTCAAGAGGAAGGTTTTTAGGTATAACACTTGCTGGAAAAATTCTTATTCTCTCGGGAGAATTAGTTGCAGTGGGCGCAGCCGCTGGGGCAGGCCGCTAGTAACTCATACAAACATTTAGCCTCTGTGTTGACGAATCAGTGAGCCAGACAAATTTTGTTGTTTTATAACATACTTGTGTAGATTTAATTTTCCAATCCTCTTTCTGGCAAAAGTATTTATTATGTTAAAAACATGATTTCCATATGCCCCCTAATGCAATGGTCTGATGATTCTCCCAATAACAATACTCTAGTTTCATAGGGCTCATTGTCCTCTCACTTTAATCGCTCGACCTTCCCCTATCGATGTATTATTACTGTGTATCCATAATGTCCATAAATTATCATATTTTGCTCTTTTACGATTGAATGATTATTTGTTTCTGCTATTGCGAATCCTGTATTGGTAAATCATACATACATATGCATACACATATCACGCCTTTATTCCTTGCGGGCTAGGCAGTGCTTTAGCGGCATTAAATACAGTTGCCCATGCCGCGTCTGAATAATATCAGAAGAGAATTTTCAGAAAAACCGTGTAAAACCAGCTTGTCAGTCTGTCGCTTTAAAACCTAAACTAAGAAAAGCATGTAGATTAGGTTTTAGTACCGTGAAGGGACTCGAAGGCTGACAACCTGTCACTATAGTGAAAAAAGATTTTTCTAAAATGACCTTCAAATATAAGGGAATATTTATCAGCCCATAAAACTGAACAACTTTCTCCAAGAAACATAGGTCGAAATATAAGAAATTTTTTTGGACCTCCCATACAAATTGACTTTGTTGGTTGGTAATTTTGTATGGGAGTGGGAGGTCTAAAATTTTATTGTTACTTAGGGAAGTTTTGTTCAGCTTCATGGGCTGGTTCACCCCTTAAAATTTTGCTAATATTTTTATACCCTGTATTGTACAAACTTCACGATAACGTCCGAATTTTTACGGCCTTTACCGCTGGGCGTCTAAATCATAAGAATTTCACACATATTACCCCTTTATCCCTTGCGGGGTAGGCAGGGCGTTAACGGCCGTAAAAATGCGAATTTATTGGGATTTACCGCACTCACAGTCAATGTTTGTCAGTCGCGGTCGACGCTTGTAAATTTTTCGATCTCTTATTTTCATTTATGACGTAAAAATGCGTTCGCTATCGCCACGTCTGACAAATATCGAGGGCCATTTCAGATGATATCACTGTAGTCAGCTTGTCGCCTAAACTTGTGATACACATGAAACCTTCGAGTCTCTTGGTCGCCTCTTATGACACCCGCGGAGAAGAAATGGGGTGATGCTATTCCAAGCCGGCATCACACTGCAAACAAAACATACATACATACACAAATCCCGCCTATATCCCTGGTGGGGTAGGCAAAGCGTTAACGTCCGTAAAACTACGGTCGTTATCGCCACGTCTGACAAATGTTTGAGGGTCGTTTCAGATACGTCGTGTATCACCACTATAGTGACAGGTTGTCAGCCTGTCGCCTTAACTTGTAATACACATGAAACCTTCGAGTCCCTTGGTCGCCTCTTACCACACCCGCGGGGAAGAAACGGGGTGATGCTATTCTAAGCCCTATCCTAATTCGCTCTTCTTTTCAGTTACAACTTGACTCAATATTCGGAGAAGTTCGAGTTGCTGTCATTACGTTACGGCGAGCGCTACGTCGGCAATGAGACCGACTCAACTGTCAATGTGCACTCCGGAGGGCTGCAGTCTCCCTCCAGTGCCAGCAAGAGGAAGGCCTTGAGGCTCAAGTACGTATCTCATGTCGTGTTATCCACTGAGTCGTCCAATGGCCCGATGAACCCTAGTGTCAGAATTTTTCAACCGCCTTCTACAAGTAGCAGGGTTCTGACATGGTTGTGTAACGACCGCCGTCTAAGTGATCATAGACAGCAACCGGGACCTACTGCTTAACGTACCATCCGAAACACGGGACCATCTTACTTACGGATAATCGAGTGGTTGAGCTCGCAATGTCCTAACCCAGACTGGGAACATGTTCACAAATATCAACTTCGTGAGTGACCCACCGAGAATCGAATCCGGAACATTCTGCGTCAAAGGTAGTCGCACTACCACTGTGCCACATAGGTCGTCTTTTCAGACGACCCTGTGACTAACCCTGGTATCAGAGGTCTTCACTTTGATTACTACTAGGCATGTGTTATATACTATGTATTGATAATTGTGTTGTTGTTCGAAGGATACCCCACATCCTTCTCGCGGGTGTCGTAAGAGGCGACTAAGGGACTTGAGAGTATTAGTGTATTAAAATTTTTAGGCGACAGGCTGACAACCTGTCACTATAGTGATACACATGTTTTCCGAAACAACCTTGGAAAACAATCCTCAAAAATGTCAGACGTGGCGATAGCGACCGTATTCTTACGGCCATTAACGCTATGCCTACCCCGCAAGGGATAAAGGCGTGATATATATATGTATGTATTGATAATTGTGTGTTTGTTCAGGATGGCGGCAGCGAAGTCCCCGGGGCGACGGCTGTCGCACCTGGCGAGGAGGCGGCAGGCCTTCTGCTCGGCCGCCACCATCGGGGAGAAGGCGGTCTCCTCGCTCCCCAAGATGGTCTACATCGACAAGAAGTGAGTAAATACATCTTATGCCTACCGCATTGAGACACCTGACTACAGATATTTTTATTAGAAAACTACGTGTTTGGCTTATTGATAAATGGTACTACAGTATTGGTGAGATTTTTGCGAGACAATGTCCCTTAATTTGCAATTTTCGTGTTGGTGGCTGAACTAAATGGGCTACCAACTTATTCACAAAGTTCAATTTGAATTAGTTGTATGCCATGTTATGGTTGAATATACTGAGACATTTTTACCCTATATGTAATATTCTATGTTAATAAAATATATTGTATTCTATTCTACATACAGAACACCATTTATGGTCTAAGATCTGGCCATACTACGACCTTCACTGAGCTGTTTATTGAACATGTTTTTTTATACAATAAAATGTGCGTTAAATATATTGCAACCCATATTGGCGAAAAAAATTCAGTCTAGAGTATGATTATGCAAATATTTTAAGGGGTAAGTCAGCCCATGAAACTGATCAACTTTCCTCTAAGAACATATGTAAGGAAACGTCAGGACGCTGTCCCTTACATCCTGTATAATTTAAAAACATGTTGGTATTCCGTATCTAACCTCGGCAATTTCCCCAGCTTCTTCCCGCACAGGAAGCTGATCAACTCCGGCGAGCGCCGGTCCCCGCGGCTGCGACGCACGCCCGGCAAGAAGACGCCCGCGCGGAGGACGCCCGGGAAGAACACGCCCGCCAAAACACCTAAGAGCAGCTCCACTAAGAAGAAAGCTATGCGGAGGTAAGAGGAGATAAGATAAGAAAAGAATAATGATGTGAGAGTGTCGGTGGCCGAGTGACTAACCACTTGACAAAAAATAGTCCTAAGACTGTTATAGAGGATGTAAAAAAATTTGCTGCAAATATGTTAAGGGGTGAACCAGCCCATGAAACTTAACAACTTTCTCCAAGGAACATAGGTCGAAATATGAGAATTTTTTTTTGACCTCCCATACAAACTGACAAGGTCAGTCGGTAGTTTTGTATGGAAGGTCCAATTTTTTTTTCATATTTCGACCGTACCTTGGGGAAAGTTGTTCAGTATCATGGACTGGTTCACCCCTTTAATATTTGCAGCAATTTTTTTTACACCTGTATAGTCTTGAGACCCGAGTTCGATCCCCGCCGTGTACCAATGTGTTTTTACTTTTTTACGTACACTTACCAACTGCTATTGCGTATTTGTAAACGTAAAATTAATATCAAAATTTTCCACAGATTACTAATGGACGCAGAGAGCGTGACAAGATCTCAGCCGCGCGAAATAAAACGCGCTCTGTTCGTCAGCCCCGACAGCCGCAAGCCCGCGCCGCCCGCGCCGCCCGCGCCGCCCGCGCCCAGCACCTCCGTCCCCAACGCTGTCAAATCCCGACGCGCGTTATTCGGCTCGCCTGTCACAGCTGACACCAAGAGCATGGACGGCAGTCTGAGTGACCAATTCTTGAAGCGCAAGCGTGACTTGGACGACAGTAGTGACAACGGGCGCAGTAAGATCGCGAAGAGTTTGTCGTTCGGAGGGGACAGTATTGGTGCGGCGTCCCATCACGTTCTCAACAGGAGGGCGTCGGAGATGTACGCTAATAAGAATAGTCTGGAGTTGGATGAGACGAGGAAGAAGGTTAGTTTTACCTTATTTTTTATGTCTTTTGGGTGTAAAAAAAATAGCTGCAATTTTAAGGGGTGAATCAGCCCGTGAAACTGAACAGCTTTTCCTAAGGAACATAAATATTTGGACTACACATACAACCTAAGCCAGTCGGCTGGTACATTTTGTATGGGAGGTCCAAAAATTTTTTTCACATCACAACAGCGTATAGCAGTTATATGGTCTATCTGGCCGGTCCATATGAAATTATTTCGGATTATCCGTAAGTTTCGAATAGTTTTTGTTACGGATATTACCTAGAAACAACAATTTTCTTAAATTTATTTGCACTATGTGTCGGTAAATGTAAAGTTGCTAAATGCAATGATTTTACACTAGAATAGACCAAACAATGAACATGCATGTTTCGAAAATACCCAATCATAACGGGGTGAGGAGGCATCGCTCTTATCCGATGTTTTTGTATCGGTTTCAGTTACGATTATGGATATATTTTTATATCGGATATCCAATAGTTTCAGTTTCTGTTACGGAGCTTCATAACATCCCTGGTTCATACTCAGTTTAAGCAAACGTACTCGGCGGTCAAGGTTATTAGACAGTTCAGGGGTTATTCAATTACCTTGATAGTTTTATTTATCTACTATTACAGTGCATGCCGTGTGATGCCGGCTTAGAATAGCATCACCCCACATCCTTCCCGAGGGTCGTAAGAGGCGACTAAGGGACTCGAGAGCATTGTTGTATTACAATTTTTAGGCGACAGGCTGACAACCTGTCACTTTAGTGATACGCAGGTTTTCTGAAACAACCTTGGAAAACAATCCTCAAACATGTCAGACGTGGCGATAGTATTAGCACCGTATTCTTACGGTCGTTCTCTGCTCTTTTCGTGAGGGACACCAAGTCGACCAACGACCCGATGAACCCTTGTGTCAGAATTTACGGCTGTTAACGCTCGGCCTACCCCGCAAGGGATAAAGGTGTGATATATGTATGTATGTATCTACTATTACAGAAACTGCTATGGGCGGTGTCGGAGGCGCTCAGAGTGCACGGTTGGCGCATGTCCTCACCAGGCTTCCGCGAGAAGGCATCAAACCTCGCTCGCCTGACCAAGAAGCTGCTGACGTTACCACCTCACGCGGCCAGGCTCAACGCGCCCAAGTCGTCCACTTCGGAAACTATGCTCAAGTGAGTACTACAGAAATAATGCTCAAGTTCAAGTGAGTACTTCAGAAACTATGCTCAAGTGAGTACTACAGAAGTAATGCTCCAGTTCTCTCGTGTGGGACACCGAGTCATTCAACGACCCAATGAACCCTAGTGTCAGGATTCTTCAACCGAAGCCATGAAGAAACCATGTCAGAAGCCTGCTACTTGTAGAAGGCGATTGAAAGATTCTGACACTAGGGTTCACTGGGTTGTTGGACGACTCGGTGTCCCACACGAAAAGAGAGAGTTTGTATAAACTACTAATTTCTCGTTGTTTGTCCGCAGACTGGCGCGTCAGTACGCGTTCGCGATAATCCAGGGGCGCTCCGTCGACGACTGCTTCCACGAGGAGTCCCTCAAAACAACCACCGACACCCACAAACTCACCGGCTACATCTCCGCCGCCGCCTACCAGCTCAAAACCAAACCCAGCATCGCCACCAAACCCAGCACCAGCGCCTTCGTGCCCTTCGCCTCGCAAGTCAAAGAGAACATCGACGCTAGCGTGAAACAAGAGCAACCGAAAAGCTCGTCCAAAAATATACTTCAAGACAAGTTAGTAAATGTAGATAGCAATTCGAACAGTAGCAGCGGGATGAGTTTGATCGACAAGGTGCCTCTGTTCAAGTCGAACTCGATGCCCTCGTTCGAGGAGGCGGCCAAGATGCGCGCGCGCCGGCAGATCAGCTTTGACAACATCGAATTCCCTAAGAGGTGATGCGACGAGTGATCTATTTTTAAGTAGGTAATTTAACAGGCGTCACATACGGTGAAGATACTATAATATTTTATCATGAGATTGTCGCTTGCAATACATGGCGAACATAATATAAGGTGTAAAAATATTAGCAGCAAATATTTTAAGGGGTGAATCAGCCGATGAAACTGAACAACTTTCTCCAAGAACCGTAGATCGAAATACGAGAAAGTTATTTAAACCTCCATACAAATTGACTTTGTTGGTCGGTAATAATTTTTTCATATTACGACTTATGTTTCTTCAGGACAGTAGTTCAGTTTCATGGGCTGATTCACCCCTTAAAATATTTGCTGCTAATATTTTTACACCTTAGGCGCCTCACACACTGGGAACGCGCCCCGACGCGTAGCGCGGAGCGGCAGATCCCGCGCGCGGCGACGGAGGAGCAGATCTGCTTCATCTCCGTTGTACGACGGCCCCGCGCCAAACAAAGACTTCACTCCACTATCGATCGCCGTGGTTCGAGCGTGGTTCCGCGCCGATAAGCAGAATCTGCGCGCGCGACGCGCCACCGCGCGTTGACGCTTTGTCGGTGTGTTGTACTAGGCGGTTTTTCGATACGTACTGATGTACTTACATACAACTTTAAAATCTGCGCTCCCGCGCTACGCGACGGAGTGCGGTGCAGTGGGAAAGCCGCCTTATATTTAATATCCAGGCATCTTTAGATAAAAATATTATAGTATCTTCACCGTGTAGCGAGTGAATCAACTTATGCTGGCTTCCCTGAAATTTACAGAAGTGGAGCAAAGTGGGTCATATTTTTTTAACATGTTTTCATTAGGTCGACCTGTATGTAACTATGTAATAAAATCTAAGAAAACTAATTTAACCATCTTCTAAAGATCCTTCGGTCATGAAAATTGCCAGTTGTATGTGATTTTGATGACGATACAATGAATGTGGTACTGACTGTCGAGCTGATCTGATGATGGAGCCGAAAGAACTGGATCTTCATGATGGATGATTGTATCATAGCCGTGTTTGGACTTGTTAGAAAGGTCTTGTAATGAAGCGTGTTTTTTAGTAATTTATAGACTATTAATTTTTCGTTCCAATATCAGATGAGTGAGGAGCACTCCTGCTAAATAAAAGCCACCGTGCAGTAAGAACCGCTTCAAGAGTTGTGGCTCTCCCCAGCACGGCCCATGTGGAATTCCATCTGAGCTTCTTGAGTAATAATTTGTCGAAATTTGTCGCACAAAAACCAGAATTTCAGTTCAGCGGCGAAGTGTGTGATTGTATAGTCTGTAAAATATAGGATGATTTGTGTCCTTAGAGAGAATGCTATGACATAAGGTCCATTTTCCTTTGTTTACTAGGAAAATGGACCTTATGTCATGGCATTTTCTCTAAGGTCACAAACGCCACAGGGATCATCC
Source organism: Keiferia lycopersicella (assembly GCA_029255805.1). NCBI lineage: Eukaryota > Metazoa > Arthropoda > Insecta > Lepidoptera > Gelechiidae > Keiferia > Keiferia lycopersicella. The sequence goes on along the minus strand of JARACZ010000005.1, from coordinate 14,412,507 downwards.
TGTATTTTACAGACTCTAGTCAATCTCACCTTATTTATGCTACAGTTCATAACTACGATTCAATTTTGAAATTCTATTAAGAAGAGTTTTCTTTAAAAAGTTGTCTCTGTGGCGGCCCAGACACTGGTCGCCAAGATATTTGCTTTATAAGCATAAGTTGCGCCACCTCATGCACTCGTGACGACCCTGTAAATAACGTTGTTTTATATTTAGTTACAGTTCTTGATCTATGTATCTCGGGTAGATACTTCCGATTTTGAAACTATAGTTTCACTTTTAGTCGAACTATTGTTTGGTGTGAACTAAAGTCGAGTTTTAATTTTAAAAGTTAATAAAAACACGACTTCTGTTCGCACAGATTTTAGTTAGTTTAAACACTGAAAATAAGTTAGTTTGAAATACTGTTAAGTGACTTTTATGACTTTTTTATATTTCAACATTGACCTCATTTTCTTACTTTGTTATAATTCAAAATTCCGACTTGTATAAATGCATCATACATATACATACATCATATAAACCACGCATTTTATAGGTATGACAAAGTGTATTTAACGTGTTTAAAAAAATATAGTATCATAAAATATTTGTAATGAAATATCGTTGTGCAAAAACAATTTAATTAAAATGTTCGGCCCTACGAACGAACGTGACATAACGCGTCGTTACAGTCTAGTCCAGCTGGGGTTGCACCACTGTAGATCTTATTGTGTGTAGCGTAGGAGCGGTACAAGGTCACGCGCTGTAGCTGACCGTAACAAATAGGTAGGTCTCCATTGAACGAGCAGCCTCAGATGCTCACTGCCGCGCGCAGCATGCAGCGCATTGCGCGGTCGGTGTGGACGTGTTTCGCCTGAGCAGCGCATGTTAAAATTCTCATGCTCGGGCGAAAAAACGTCCACACCGACCGCGCAATGCGCCGGATGCTGCGCGCGGCAGTGAGCATCTGAGACTGCTCGTTCAAGGAGACCCACCTATTCGCTATGTCGTGTTCGGGCGTAGGGTTGAATAAATTAATAGAATGTTTTTGAACAACGATATTTAATTACCAATATTTAATGTAAACATAATAAACACACTTTGTCATACTTATATAATGCGTGGTTTGAAGGAAGTTAGTAATTTTACCTGTATTACATAAGCATAACGATTAAAAAGTACATAGGTAGATAACATAAGCGTAACGATTACAGATGATTGTCCGTTTTTGACTACTAAAGTAAGAAGAATAATAATTATTGTAAATATTAGTATTTATTTTGAGATTTTGAAGGCTTTGTTAGCGTATCTTCGCTTGGGTTTTTTTAAAACATTTTTTTCATAATTTTTCGACGTTTTTGCGAGGAAAATTTATCCTCTTTTTACGGAACAAGTCAATAGGCCCATATTAAAAAACCGCACTCAACTCTGAGATCGATCTTGAGTGTGATTTGAGATGTCATTAGTACTGCCTGACATATCAATATCGCTCTTGAGATCGATCTCAGCGTTGAGTGCGATTTATTAATACGGACCTTAGTGTCTGGAGTGTAATGAATACAATACTCCCGTTTTAAGCCATGGATGCTTATCCTTACGGCCGTTTAGGCTCAGGCTACCCGGCAAGGGATTAGGCGTGACATGTGTATGCTTATTCAATGCTGCTGTGTGAATTTGAGATCGCAAATTATCGCGTTGGAAATGGTTTGCAGATACATTAGGTAAATGGGACATAAAATAACTTCTAGGTTAGTTTTTACTTAATTTAATTGGGAAGTAGGTTATCGTGCTTCCTTCAAAGTCTGTTGTTTTGTCTTATAGGTTTATTTTGTTGTGCATGACGAAAGGTATTCTCTTAGCAACTAGTAGCATATGACCTTATACAGGGTGTAAAAAAATAGCTGCAAATATTTTAAGGGCTGAACCAGCCCATGAAACTGAACCGCTATCCCTAAGGAAGATAGGTCGAAATATGAAAAAAAAAATTTTTGACCTACCATAGCCTCCCATACCGACCAAATCAATTTGTATGGGAGGTCCAAAAATTTTCTCATATTTCGACCTATGTTCCTTTGGGAAAGTTGTTGAGTTTCATGGGCTGGTTCAGCCCATATTTGCAGCTAATATTTTTACACCTTATATTGTTTATTTAGTGTAATAGTGTAAATCTTTAGTACATTTCGCACTGAATGTTATTTTGTGGACATGTAACCGCCTTTTCACAATGTTGCACATAGCCTGCCATAGTTCTTATCAGATCCTCAAAAGGGAAATACAAAATATTTGTTTTATTCGTAGAGAATAATAAATAGTGTACCTATACACTGGTAAAATGTCACTGAATGGGACAAGGTTGCAAAATGTCATAGTCGCAAAATGTTTGTATCAATTAAGAGTGATAAGGATGTAATTTCATTGTTGCAATTCTTCTTCTTCTTTCCTGTCGATTCTTCATGACTGAAGGGTCGCGACCACCACCGTCGTGTTGCAATTACAAGACTGCAAAAAGTCATGGTTGTAAAATGTCACGGTTAGGAAATGGCATATTTGCTAAATATCCTAATAAGCTCAAATACTGAATATTTTTACATTTTCTTAATAATATCGGGCTGTTAAAAGATCTGCACATTGTGAAAGGGGTATATTTATATGACTATGACTGATGTAGAATTTGTAAATTGAATGTGTGTTACTATTGCTGAGTTTGATCTCAGATACTTCGAGTGTTGTATGGAATAAATTCATTCCTCACTAATTTATTGTTTTAGTTATTATCACCAATAGCATTGTAAAAATTTACGGCTGCAATATACAGGTTGTAAAAGACTGTGTAACGAAAACTTTGCAGGCGTGATCAGACTATGAAACTGTACAATTACTATGGGGGCTATGGTTGGAATCGTAAAAATTTTTTCGAGTTCCCATACAAACTCAGTCAGCTGATCGGGAATTTTGTATGGGAGGTCGAAAAAAATTTACGTTTCCCAACATAGCTCCCATATAAAAAGTTGTCCAGTTTCATGGTCTGAGCACGCCTGTAAAGTTATCGTTACACCGTCCCTTAACCCAGTATATGTCGATTTTTCATATCATGGAACTACGTAGTCGGTCCCAAAGTTCTGTCACTGGCATATTATTTTTGAATTTAGAACACGGATTTGGAAAAGTTTTATTGCATTCCGTTTTTGAATGTTTAACAATTATTTTAAAACAATAAATAATCATTTGGCGCGATTTTTCACGATGGAGTGGACTTTGAAAGAAAACCGAATAGCAGTTTTGGCGTTGCATCGCTGTGGGCACTCGCCGAGTACCATTTTCAAGTTGCTCAAAAAATTGAAAATAACGCTTAGGTTTGGGTATCGTACTATAACTAGGTACACTGAAGTCTCTAGTGTTGAGGACAAGAAAAGAACTGGCCGGCCTCGCTCCGCCAGAACACCAGCAGTGATCAAAGCGATCAAGGAGCGCATACGAAGAAATCCTGTCCGAAAACAGAAACTTATGGCTTTGAAGATAAAGGTTAGTAGAAAAACAGTCAAAAAGGTTTTAAACGAAGACCTTAAGCTGCGAGCATACAAAAAAAAGAGTGGGCACTTACTTAATGCCCGTTTAAAAGAAATTAGACTCAAAAGATCCCGGGTGTTGTTAAAACGGTACGCGAAAAACTGGCACCGCGATATACTTTTTACAGACGAAAAAATTTTTGATATAGAAGAAAAGTATAATAAACAAAACGATAGAGTGTACGCTACCAGCTCTGAAGAAGCAGGAAACAAAGTTCCGCGGGTGCAACATGGGCATCATCCCTCTTCAGTCATGGTCTGGTTAGGAGTCTCCTACTATCGGCCAACTGAGGTTCATTTTTGCGAAAAGGGGGTCAAAACCAGCGCAAAAGTGTACCAAGAGACGGTTTTGGATCGGTACGTCAAAGACCTGCCCAACACACTATTTTCAGGACATCACTTTGTATTCCAGCAGGATTCTGCGCCCGCTCACAAAGCCAGGACCACTCAAGCCTGGTTTGAACGTCAAAACATTGAGTTTATAAGACACGAAGATTGGCCTTCCTCCAGTCCGGACCTTAATCCTCTGGACTATAAAATTTGGCAGGTCTTAGAGAGCAAGGTCTGTGCTAAGCCCCATAAAAATTTGGAGAGTCTGAAGTCAGCCATAGTTAAAGAAGTCGCTGAAATCAACATGGATATGGTGCGTGCTGCGATAGACGACTGGCCGCCGCGGTTGAAGGCCGTTGTTAAAAGCAAGGGAGGTCATTTCGAATAGTTTTATGTTATTTTGATTCTTCGATGATTGTATTTTTAATTGATATATAAATTTTTAAAAACGGATTGGTACTTTTTATTTTATCAGTATTTTCATATATGACAGAACTTTGGGACCGACTACGTAATGATTGATAACATCTTTTCTACAATAAAAGGGCGTAGGTACTTACTCTCAAAATGTAATTATACGCAAGTATTGTATTGCGATAAGATTATCGTATATTACACCGATCGACAATTATTTAGCGCATGAGCAACACAAACACAAGTGTTTTGAATCGTAAATTACGCATTGTGTCGTACGGAAACATTTTATTATAAAAAATATATTAATTAGTACTCTCTCTCTCTCTTTTCGTGTGGAACACCGGGTCGTACAACGACTCAATGTACCCTAGTGTCTGAATTTTTAAATTTTTTATTAGTACTAATAATAATGGGAGGTTCTCAATCCTATCCTGGATTAACAGAAGATATTCTAGAAGAATATGTGTCGCTGACGTATCTTACGAAAGGAGAAGTTTTATAGTAAGTACTTCCGTGGCTTTTTATTCTTATTTCATAACATTGATGGTTACTACAATTCACTTGTGGACTGCGTCATTAATATAATATAAAAGTTGTACGCTTCAAACTGTTGTCTAATGATACTACGGACTTCATTATAAATTTTTCAAAATATTCAAAGTTTGAAATTGTACAAAGTTTGAAAAGTTGAACTAATAAACAGAAAAAATATAAAAGTAAGTGTTCTGACGCCATCGAAAATAGTAACGTATGAAGTGATACATTCTTATTTTCATACAAAATACCGTTTGAGTAGATCGTTTTAAAAAGTAGCTCTTTCAACCTTCCAGTCCACATCCCTTTTTAACCATACAATACAACGTAACTAATTTGTTTGGAAATGGCAATGTATTAAGATTGTTAAAAATGAATTTATTTATTTCACAATTTCTTTGCAGTTTAATGAAGAAGTTTCATGCAATAAATCCGGAGAAACTTAGAGAAAATCCAAACCACAGGTTTAGCAAACAAGAAATATTGCAGAAGTTTGATGTTTTACAAGTAAGTACGACACATATAGACTTCAGTACCTAGTAGCGGCCTTATTAAACACGATCTCAGCCCGTAAGTAATATCAGCAGCAACTCTAGTCGCCATTTTAGGGATCATGTTGATACCCCACACGATAATTTCAGTACAATAGAATATTCCACCATATTCCCACGCTCACTCCCCCCTCCACCTCATGATTTTTTGACAATTCTGAATCCTTATCCAGGGCATCACGACGAATCCAACGATACCAAACATGAGCATATTGTAGCCGGGTCTCACGCGAAACTAAAAAACTAAAGGACTTTTGGCGAAAATGAACTGCACTAAAAATGCATTGAAATCGAAATCCTAGCACCTTGGGAGATTTTCCTTTCAGTCGTTTTAACCACAGGTCTTAACTATAACATCATCAGATAAAGAAACGATCTGTAAATGGCGGCGGTTACCTAAGTGTGAGGGAGAAAGCATGAACGCCTGGTATATGTAAGAGCCTCAGTGGAAGAGAGAAAGCACGACAATCCGCCGCCATTTACAAATAGCTTCTTTATCTGTACGGGTTTAAAACAGTGTAACTTTGTTTTGAATTAAGATTGGTCCTATTCTCGTAACCAACAGAACAATCCGTTCCAAGACCGTCTGTTTCGCGTGTTCTCATCCGAAAAGGACGACTGCTTCTCCTTCGAAGACCTGCTGGACCTGTGGTGTGCCCATCACTAAACCGCGCATCACTACGGCGAGCGAGGGGACGCAGCGGCGCGCGCGGGGCGGTCAACCCGAACCGGCTCCCAGACGGTCCAGCGCCCGCGCAGCAGTCGTCCAAACGCCATCCGAGCACCTACACGTCGCTTTCGCTCAAATTCGCTCGCGCCTAATTACGCTAATTACTTTATGGCGGGTGACAGGATGGAATCCAGGTGGTGTCGGGAAAAGGGTAGCTACCCGCCTGGCCGGGTGTTGTGGCCAGGGGACCGACGGGTCCTCCTGGATTGGATTGGAAGTTGTATATATGCGCTGCGCGGTGAACACTTCGATACCGCGTTTCAGGCCCATTGTTCTGTCACGTGGCGCCATCTCTCCGATATGTTGAGAACTCCTGTTGCGTCTTGTATGCATGTGAACCACTTGAGTGAGCTTCATGTTGTAGCCACCAGAGGTCGCTACAGTACTCCCCCTCAAGACCGGAGGTCGATACCGTAAGCGAGCGTAGTGGGGCTGATGACGTCATTGTAGCGTGATGATGCAGTCTGGCTTGGCGAGGCAGTGTAGGTTCCAAATGTCCACGGTGAGTCGGGATGAGGATGGAAGACCAATGAAGCTGCCGGTCCTGGTTCCAATGTCCACGGTGAGTCGGGATGATGAGGAAGACCAGTGAAGCCGCCGGTGCTGTGACTGTGGTAGTTGCTGATGACGAAGTAGTTGGCTCCATGCTGTAGTGGTTGATGTGTGGTTGAAGGCTGCGAAGTCCATTGTAGGGGTCACCAATATGGCGGGTGACAGGAAGAATCCAGGTGGTGTCGGGAAAAGGGTAGCTACCCGCCTGGCCGGGTGTTGTGGCCAGGGGACCGACGGGTCCTCCTGGATTGGATTGGAAGTTGTATATATGCGCTGCGCGGTGAACACTTCGATACCGCGTTTCAGGCCCATTGTTCTGTCACGTGGCGCCATCTCTCCGATATGTTGAGAACTCCTGTTGCGTCTTGTATGCATGTGAACCACTTGAGTGAGCTTCATGTTGTAGCCACCAGAGGTCGCTACAACTTAACATAACTTCATCTTACTATCGCTGTAATTTCTATCATATTCTTGCTTCGTTCTTCCGCCTACTCTTCGCCTTCTGCTGTGCTTTATAAACTGTATAACTTTCCGTTTCGAACAATAAACATTTGTGTTAAATTAAAGTGCTGTTTAACATTTCATATAGCCCAAGTAAGCTATATTGGTGACCCCGACAACGAACATTGTTTAGCGCTTACGTTGCTATCGTCGCGTCAAGATGTCCGACAGTGACGAGGAACGGAACGAGGGTGATGCTGTACAGCAATCCGGCGGCGGCGGCCAACCCGTTGGCCAATCCGGCGGCCAAGGCAGCGGCGGCGGCCAAGGCGGCGGCCAGCCGAATTTTGCGGTGGAGCGCGTTGCTGTGCGCTTACCCGCCTTTTATCAAGATGACCCAGAAATATGGTTTGCTCAAGTTGAGGCGCAATTCGAGATGACCAACATCAAGCAGGATGACACGAAATATTACCAGGTACTCCGCGAGCTAGATCCTAGAACTGCCAAGGAAATACGCGACATAATTATTAAACCCCCGGCAACCGGGAAGTACGAAAAACTTAAAACTGAATTAATAAAGCGACTTTCTATTTCTCGTGAGCAGAAAATACGACAGCTACTCAACACAGAGGAGATGGGTGATCGCAAGCCCTCGCAGTTTTTACGACACCTAAGATCGTTGGCCGTGGACGGTTTAACCGATGAGGTTCTTCGCAGCATATGGAGTACCCGACTTCCTCTGCATATTCAGGCTATTGTTGCGTCACAAACGACGCCTTTAGATGAGATGGCTAACCTTGCTGACCAAGTTTACGAAGCTGTACCTAATCCTAATTATCAAAAGCAGGTGGCGAGTGCTGATAACTTTGAAGCCATGATGCAACGTATGGAGCAGTCAATCGGCACGCGCATTCAACAAGAGCTGTCACGGCAGATCGCGCAGCTGAACATTCAACCTGAGGGTAGTCGCAGATCACGCAGCCACTTCAGGAACACGAGGTCTGGTGGTAACAGGTCGAAGTCACGAGGTAGGAGTAAGAACCGTAACTCATCTTGGTGCTGGTACCATAACAATTTTGCTCAAAAAGCGAACCACTGCGTGAAACCATGCACCTATACTACTGATTTAAAAAACAGTCGCGACAGTCAGTAGAGGCGACTAACGACTGTCACGCTCCCTCGAGTCGCCGCTTATTTATTACCGATAAGTCAAGTAAGATTCAATACCTTGTGGATACAGGCTCTGACCTCTGCGTGCTACCTAAAAGATTTTTACGCCAGTACACTAGTCCGTCTGTCGAATATACCCTCACTGCAGCAAATGGTTCAGCAATTTCTACCTACGGGGTGATGAAAATGATTTTAAACCTGGGACTGAGGCGTGATTTTACTTGGAACTTTGTAATTGCTAATGTGAACAGACCCATTATTGGCGCTGATTTTTTATCTCACTATGGATTATTGGTCGATTGCAGGAATAAAAGACTGATTGATACCCTGACTACCTTAACCTCACCTGGAGAAGTCAGGCTCTGCCAGCACGTCAGCGTGAAGTCCATTTCCGGTAACAGTGAGTACCACAAGCTTTTAGCAGAGTTCCCTAATTTGACCAAGCCATCAGGCGTTCTTCGTCAGATCAAACATTCAACCATGCATTACATCAGGACTACAGATGGTCCACCAACGTTCTGCCGACCTCGCCGTCTAGCGCCAGACAAACTCGCTATAGCTAAGGAGCAGTTCGAGGAGATGATGCGTGATGGTACAGCTCGACGCTCAGACTCACCTTGGGCCTCTGCGTTACACCTGGCGCCTAAAAAAGGAGGTACTTGGAGACCGTGCGGCGACTACCGCGCCCTTAACGCGCGTACCATACCCGATAGGTACCCTATCCGGCATATTGAAGACTATTCTCATCGGTTGGCTGGTTGCAAGGTATTTTCAAAAATTGATCTAGTAAAGGCCTATAACCAGATACCTGTATTTAAGGACGATATTCCAAAAACTGCCATCACCACTCCATTTGGCATGTTCGAGTTTCCTTATATGTCGTTCGGACTACGCAACGCTGCCCAGACCTTCCAACGTTTTCTCGATGAGGTACTGAGAGAGTTGGACTTTACCTTCGGCTACATCGACGACGTATTGATATTTTCGGAGGATGAATCACAACATCTGGAACACTTACGTCAGGTCTTCGAGCGGCTACAAGACTATGGCCTTCTGATTAACGAATCTAAGTGTAGCTTCGGACAAAGTGAGGTAACTTTTCTTGGTTTTGTTATCTCTGACAAAGGTACAAGGCCCATGGACGACAAGGTTGAGATCATACAGGAGTTTCCACCACCTAAAACCGTGAGTGGACTGCGAAGGTTTTTAGGTATGATCAACTTTTATAGACGCTTCATACCTCACGCTGCAGAAGACCAGGCAACTCTGCACGACATGTTAGCTGGCCCCAAAATAAAAGGATCACAACCTCTTACTTGGACTCCAGAACTCACCCAGGCCTTCAACAGATGCAAAGCTAGTTTAGCGAAATCTACACTATTAGCTCATCCTCAAATGAACTCACCGCTTGCCCTCGTAACTGATGCCTCAAACTCAGCCGTGGGTGCGGTATTACAGCAGCTGGTTGAGAAGCAATGGCAGCCCCTCGCTTTCTTTTCCAAGAAGATGAATAAGGCTCAGCAGCAGTATAGCGCCTACGATCGAGAGCTGCTCGCCATATACGAAAGCGTGAAGCATTTCCGCTACATGGTTGAAGGGAGACATTTCGTAATCTATACGGATCATAAGCCAATCACGTTTGCGTTCCAGCAGAAGGAACGTAAGTGCTCACCAAGGCAATTTAACCACTTGGATTTCATTTCGCAGTTCACGAGCGATATTCGCCATATCTTAGGGAAAGATAATGTGACTGCTGATACTCTTTCACGCATAGAAGCCATTTCAAGCCCGCCATTTGAAACTCTTGCGAAATACCAGTCGCAGGATAGAGAACTACAAGATCTCATTTCTTCAGGCTCCACATCATTGCAGCTTCAGCAGGTTCCTGTACCAGGTACCAACATCAAATTATATTGTGATGTTTCTCAATCGAGGCCTCGTCCTTATGTAACGAAGGAGTTGCGTCGTGAGATATTCAACGCTGCACATAGCATGAGCCACCCAGGGGTCAAGGCTACTACCAAGATGGTAACAGACAGATTCGTTTGGCCCTCAGTTCGGAAAGATTGCCGTCTTTGGGTCCAGACTTGTGAAGACTGCCAGCGCTCAAAGGTACATCGACATACCGTATCTCCTCTAGGCGCTTTCAAGCTTCCACCTGGAAGGTTTAGCCACGTCCACATCGACTTAGTAGGACCACTTCCCCCATCCGCTGAATTCAGATACTGCCTGACTGCCGTGGACAGGTATACCCGCTGGCCTGAAGTAACGCCACTACGGGACATGACTGCTGAAACCGTCGCAAGAGCTTTCTACGAGACGTGGATATCGCGCTTTGGTTGTCCGGAAAATATTACCTCTGATCAAGGTCGTCAATTTAATTCTAATCTGTTCAGGGCACTGATGAACCTCTGCGGAGCACAACTACGCCAGACAACAGCCTATCATCCAGCAGCTAATGGCATGGTGGAGCGTCTACACCGAACGCTGAAGGCTGCTATCATGGCTCACAACGACGCGCGATGGACTGATGCACTTCCCATCATTCTGCTGGGTATACGGACAGCATGGAAGAGCGACCTGAAATGTTCAGCAGCCGAGATGGTATATGGTGAGCCACTCAGAATCCCGGGTGAGTTCATCCATTCAATAAATCCTACACCTACACTTACTACGGATTTTGTATCTCAATTACGAGAACAGATGGCACGATTACGCCCAGTACCTGGATCGAGACACACAAGTACTAGATCAACTTTCATACACGAAGACCTAAAAACCTGCACTCACATTTTTCTTAGAAAAGACGCATTGCGTGGAGCATTAGAGGCACCTTACACAGGCCCTTATCGAGTAATATCACGCACAGACAAGACCATGACCTTAGATTTACCCAGAGGACCAGTCACTGTCTCCATAGATAGAATCAAGCCGGCATATGTGTTAAATAATGATATACACATTGAAAATATGCCGCACTCAAGATCTTCATCGCCGGTCGTTACTACACGATCTGGCCGAAGAGTAAAATTCCCTAATTATTATTCCGCAGAACTTTCACACTGCCGAGGGGGTGGTGTGGTGTGCCCATCACTAAACCGCGCATCACTACGGCGAGCGAGGGGACGCAGCGGCGCGCGCGGGGCGGTCAACCCGAACCGGCTCCCAGACGGTCCAGCGCCCGCGCAGCAGTCGTCCAAACGCCATCCGAGCACCTACACGTCGCTTTCGCTCAAATTCGCTCGCGCCTAATTACGCTAATTACTTAACATAACTTCATCTTACTATCGCTGTAATTTCTATCATATTCTTGCTTCGTTCTTCCGCCTACTCTTCGCCTTCTGCTGTGCTTTATAAACTGTATAACTTTCCGTTTCGAACAATAAACATTTGTGTTAAATTAAAGTGCTGTTTAACATTTCATATAGCCCAAGTAAGCTATAGACCTCTACTCGGCAATGAGCGCCGATTGCTCAGTCGATACCAAAGCTGCTTGGGCGTTCAGGATATACGGTAAATAACGACTGTCCCGATGGCGTAGCGGATAGTACTGCCTTCTACGCCGAGGGTCGTGGGTTCGATCCCAAAAACACACAAGTATTTTGTTGACTCTTTTCAAATATAATATGTATTTGTTTACAAAAAAAGTATATAAGTATTAATTTTAGGTATCTAGTTCCCATATTACAAGCTTTGCTTAGTTTGCGACTAGATGGCGCTGTGTGAATTGTCCAGGATATTTATTTATTAAAAGTTCTCACGTTCACGAGCTCTTTTCAAATAATTATGGTCCAAGATCCCGCCATACAACAACCTTCACCGAGCTGTATAATGGGCTAAAAATATTTTCTATCAAATAAAATAAACCAAAAATATACTCCGCGATATACCTTTACAGATATTGACGAAGACAATCAGATTTCTAAACGAGATATCTGTGAGATCATCGATCGCCTGACGGGGGTCTCAAATAGGAAGTTGCACATCGATAAGGACTCTAAAGAGAAAATTGCAGAAGTCGTAAGTGTCCACTACCCACTATCTTTGTCTTTTCGTGTGAGACACCGAGTCGTCCAACGACCTGATGAACCCTAGTGTCAAAAATTTTCAACCGCTTTCTACAAGGCTTCTGCCATGGTTGTGTAACGACCGCTGTCTAAGTGAACTGAGACAGCAACCAGGACTTACGGCTTAACGTGCCATCCGGAACCTAGAACCATCTTTCTTACGGACAATCGGGTGGTTCAGCCCGCAATGTCCTAACCAGACTGGAAACAATATCACAAAGTAATAAATATCAACTTTGAGAGTGATCCACCGAGAATCGAACTCGAGAAGTTCTGATGACCTTCAGAGATGATCCTGATAATATCTACAACCCATGATTGCAGCTATTGAACGAACTACGGCTGGACAGCACCGGAAGCATCGGACTGACTGAGTTCAAAGTCATGATGAGCAGAACACCAGAGTTTCCTTCGTCCTTTTATTTTAGACTATAGTTAGTCCGCCTTAGAAAAACTGCGAAGTCAGCGGGCTGATTGTCTAACTCTAGTCTTTACTCTAGCACAATTGTATTATATACTTTAGTATTATTATATAGTCTGTGCTGTGGTCTAACTTTCATCGGTATGGTCATCAGCTTCATTTTGACGGTTACGAAGCCAATTGCGACAGTAGCGACACAATTTTGAAGCCATGTACTTACTAAAATTCGCTAGATGAATATAAATTATTATAATGATTATAAAAAGTCATGATTGTATGCTTAAAACTAAATAATAAGTTTGTTCGAAATTTTTGTTTTATTTTGCTTATTTAATATACATTATTATTATTTAATATACCTTAAAATACCTAATATACCATAGCACCTACCATGTTAATCATCACCTCGCCTCCTCCGCCTCTCTTTATTCTTTCAAAGTCGTTATCCATCATATTTTAGCTTCCTACCTACACTGTCATTCGATATTATGTCATTCTCCTCATTTTTTATCCAGACTCCTCAGTACATGTTTTATAAAAAAAAAGTCTCACTTTCTGTTAGGTCAGCTATAAGTATGCAAAACTTGCAAATCTACGTTTCTTAAGAATCACATTATTTAAAAGTGTGTTTAATTTGGAATAAACGTCTAATATCGTGTGATAGTGCGTAAAATACATACATACATACATGCACATATCACGCCTTTATCCCTTGCGGGGTAGACAGAGTGTTAACGGCCGCAAGAATACGGTCGCTATCGCCACGTCTGACACCCTTGAGGATTGCTTTCCAAGGCTGCTTCAGAAAACATGTGTATTACTATAGTGACAGGTTGTCAGCCTGTCGCCTAAAAATTGTTATACACTAATACTCTCGAGTCCCCTGGTCGCCTCTTACGACACCCGCGGGAAGGATGTGGGGTGATGCTATTCTAAGCCGGCATCACACGACAAAAAGGTGCGTAAAATAAGGTTTATATATCAATGAAAATGTCCCAAATTCGAAATAGATTTTATATAGGTTTCGTGTTTTATCAAATCATAAGATTTCTTTGATGAGAAGTGGTGTCTCTTAACTTCAAACTTGGATAGATCCACTCTAGAGCAATTTGAGATATTCGATGAAAATCTTTTTTTTTATGAGACCACGATGTTGTAGTACTTAGTTCCAAATTAAATACAGGGTGTAAAAAAAATCTGCAAATATTTCAAGGGATGAAACCAGTCCATGAAACTGAACAACTGTCCGAAAGAAACTTAGCTTGAAATATGAAATAGAAAATTTCGACCTCCCATACAAAGTTACCGACCGACTGAGTCAATCTGTATGGGTGGTCCAAACAAAGTTCTCATACTTCGACCTATGTATCTTGGGGAAAGTTGTTCAGTTTCATGGGCTGATTCACCCCTAAAAATATTTGCAGCAATTTTTTTACCCCCTGTAGATAATGGAAATAATTTCTCGTAAAGAATGCCATTTTATACTAGAATTTATTTGAAGAATATCAATATTTTAAATGGAAGTCATGGCGAGGCTTCATCGCATGAAGGCTTGGCAAGCCGCCTTGTTGTATCTGCCGGCGAGCGTGCGGTCGGGCGCCATCGGGATGCCGCTGGTGCGTCCGTAGTTCGGGTTCAGCACCACGGGGTGCTTGTACTGCACGTGGTACTTCGGGAAGCTTAGGTAGGTCCTGGACAAACACCAATTTAAAATAGACATTCATACATACATATATCACGCCTTTATCCCTTGCGCCCTTGCGCGGTAGGCAGAGCGTTAACAATCGTAAAATAACGGTCGTTATTGCCACGTCTGACAAATATTTAAGGGTCGTTTCAGATATGTCGCGTATCACTACAGTGACAAGTTGTCAGCCTGTCGTCGCCTAAAATTGGTAAACACATGAAACCCTCGAGTCCCATAGTCGGCTCCTACGATACCCTCGGGAAAGACATGGGGTGATGCTATTCTAAACTGCATCATACGGCAAAGACATGGGGTGATGCTTTTCTAAGCCGGCATCACACGGCAAAATCTCATTCAAGGAGCGCTCATATTTTACGACACCCACGTTCAAAGAGAGGAGCTTACTGAGTCATTTCCGGTGGACACTGGTACGCGTATTCAGCATCCCTGAATAAGGTCAAGGGATGGTACGCTTTGGGGTACCCTCTGTAGTAGTCCCTCTGGCGCTGAGCTGCCTGGAGGACAATTTTTTAAAAATATATATACATATATATAGGCTGTAAGAGACAGTGCAACGAAAACTTTGCAGACGTGCTCAGACCATGAAACTGAACAACTTTTTCTATGGAGGCTATGTTGGTAAACGTGAAATTTTTTTCGACCTTCCATACAAAATTCCCGATCAGCTGAGTGACTTTGTATGGGAAGTAAAAAAAATTTTTTCGTTTCTCAACATAGCCCCTATAGAAAAAGTTATTCAGTTTCATGGTCTGATCACGCCTGCAAAGTTTTTGTTTCAACGTCCCTTACACCCTGTATACCTACTATTAGAATTTCATGAAAGTAAGCAAACGGCACAACAGGCACACAAAATTTTACTTACCTCATAGAAAGTTTCTATTTCATCCTGTCTTGCGTAATCTATAAATAGTGTAGAAGGACATATGCCGGGCATATTACTAGAATTTTGAGTATTTTATTGGATTAATTCAGTTTACATCCAGCCCAGATTTTTAGTTTGATGTTTTGAATTTGGCGCGCCTGACGTTTTCGGTGTTTTGTCTGTCTATGGTTAATTTTCGGGCATGGTAATCTAAGTTTTTGATCCGTGAGAAAAGTATTTAGTTAAAGGTTACACCAAACCCTTTAATAAAAATGTTTCTCTTCATAGAAAACTAGCCCATTTCCAATGTACCCTACATAGATGACGTTGAGCAATGCATTGAGTCGAAATTTCTTTACAAGGAAATGTATCATGCATGATTGAGTAGTTGAGTGTCAATATAACTCAAACGTCAAAATTTTAACATAACGCAAGTAACGCAACGTCTGGTAGTGATCTGTGGCCTATGCAACGAAGCTATAAGTGTAATCCCATAGGCGAAAAAGTGGCAACATCGCGCTAAAATTAATAATTAAATAGCAACACTGATGAAAATTACAACTACAGGCGTTTTATGAAGCAACCAGTCTACAATTATTATTTTACAATTTACAAGTACAGCTGCCTGTAGCTTACCAACGACAAACCATAGTGTAAATTTTGCTTTTAAAAACACAATCGAGCCAGGTTTTACAGGTGTTTTTCTAAGGACTTGTAAACTACAACTGTAAAAATTTACAACTTGTGAATAATTTTACAGGTCCTCAGACGTAAATAATTTCGTTACAAGTTAAGAATTTCCTATTAATATCTGCGATAAATAATAACAGAGTTCTCAGAAGGCTTCAAATATGTTACGAAGTTGGAGTCTGACTCAAAAAACAAAGAAATAAAACGAAGACAAAGAAAAGTAAATCATAATAGCAAAAAAACATTGAGCAGAAAATATTCAATTTCTTATTTTTATTTCATCCCTATCTATGGAGATTTCTGCTGGGCTTTTCCATCATTCGCACCTAGCGCCACCTACTAGGAACTAAACGAACAAAACAAAAAAATCCCATTTTCTTGAATAATGACATTGACATTGAATTTTGAGTGAATGATATGAATGAGTCGTTAATGTTGTATTTCGACTTGTGAAGTTGTGAAGTCTACTTGTAACCGAGATTTTGGAGCGATACTGGCCAAGGTAGCTTTATGAGTGTCATCATAAAACGCCTGTAACCTGTAAATTGTAACTACAAGTGCGCTACAGGCAGAATTTCGCCTGTAATTGTAGGATTGTAATTGTAGCTTCGTTGCATGAGCCGCTGGTATGACATCATAAACTAACTCAAGATGGCACATAACTTGGTGTGAGCCGAGGTCTGAGCCCTTCAGATCATAATGAGCAAAAAGCAAATAGATGCTTCGTTGCATGAGCCGCTGGTATGACATCATAAACTAACTCAAGATGGCACATAACTTGGTGTGAGCCGAGGTCTGAGCCCTTCAGATCATAATGAGCAAAAAGCAAATAGATAGAGCTCAAAGAGATAGAATAGTAACATAGCAATAACCAGTAACCCAGAGCACGCCATTTTTTTTTCAATATTTGCGCCTCCACCGGCCGAGCAGCCTCAGATGCTCACCGCCGGACGTGTTTCGCCCGAGCATTGAGCATGCGCTACGTCACACAAAACACGTCCACACCGAGCGCGGCACGCACGCATGTCGCACGCAGCGGTGAACATCTGAAGCTGCTCGCCCGGTGGAGACGCCCCTAATAACGAGGCCCTTGCCCATGCATGCAGGACCATCCCTGAACGTATACTTCAGACATACTCCAGAACAAATATGTACACGAGTAATTCTGTAAAAATTTTATAAATTCACTTTATTAAATTCAAAAATATAAATTTGATAAATTCAGTTATCTGTTGAAGACTTTGCAAGGTGCTTTGTTGTAGCGGCCGGCTAAAGTACGTTCCGGCATTGGGGGGAATCCAGACGTACGTTCCGTTGTAGGAGGAAGCACTGCAGGCTGCTTGTATTTCATGTGATAAGGTGGGAAACTTAGGTACACACTGAAAAGAAATATAATAGTTTCAACAACGATTCCACTCGTTTTAGTTAGAACGTTTTTTTTACCAAGATTTTACCACAGATTTAAGAACCACATTAACCTGATCAGCTCAAAATACCCCTGCCATCGACAAAATTGGATTAGTAGAGAGTGTGATACGAGTACTATAGTCTGTAAGTTTAGGTACTTATCTTTTTGTAAACAAACTTTGTATGAAACTGACAGTTCAGAAGTGTCACTTTCATACAAAGTTTGTTTACAAAAAGATAAGTACCTAAACTTACAGACTATAGACTAGTCATTGTGGGACGCTTACGTCTAGGCAGTGGAATGCCGTAGGCTGATGTGATGTGGAGTGAGCATGCAGATACTTGTGCTTGACCATTTTGCTTGCAATTTTTTTTTCTCTCAGACTAGAATAATTGCTTAGAGTAGAATCGCTCAAGGAACATTATGTGATGAAGCTCATAGCCTAATGCAAAAATAATTAATTTTGTATGGGAGCCCAACGTTACGTGATTATGATTAGACTATTTATAAAGTTTGAAGAAATAAATTGAAAATTAGCTTAATTAGAAAAATATCCCAATATTGAAAAGATATTTTCGTATTCCTAAATTTTCTTTTCTTTGTTGTACGTTGAGTATGAATTCGACAAACTGTTTTATTTAGGTTATAAAAATACAGATATTAAGAATATAATTCTACCCCACGTATTTTTATCCGCTGTTTATTCAAATGCTATAATTCGTAGCATTTGAAATAAAATTACGTTGAATTGTATATATTGAATGTAAAGCAAAAAAAAATTATGCTTAGTTTCAAAACCTCGCCTGTAAGTTGAACTTATAGAGTGAGTTTTTGGACAGTGTTGACTTATTTTCAGAGCATGTAAAGGTACTTTATATAATTTATTTATGATAGTTACTGTGTTGATGATACTGATGCTACTCACTTAATCATATCAGGTGCAGATTGGTACTTATATTGAGGCTCTTTGAAGAATGTCAGTGGATGGTAGCTCTTTGGGTAGCCTCTATAATATTCTCTTTCCATTTGACAAGCCTGTAATATAACGACATGCAATACAAAGTAAGTCTTTTCTTTTACATATTATACCTTCCTCTTGAATCACTCTATTATAAAATCAGTATCAAAATCCGTTGTGGAGGTAGTTTTAAAGATAGCATTGATACTTACATACAGACCAAGGGACAGACGCGGAAAGTGACTTTGCTTTATACTATGCATGCAGTTCTAGTAAAGAGATGATATATTTTTTTCAAAAACCTATCACACCGCGCAGTATAGCAGCTCGGACAACTGTTTGTGCCCATGACTTACCAAAGGTCCTCCAAACCCATGCAAGGACCTTCTTCACATGACTGAGATCTCTATGAGATGCATCGCAGAAGTTCAGAGAAGTTATGCTAAAAGATCCATAAGATTCGGCACCAGGAAATGGCCAGAAGTTTAGTTTAGAAAAAATTGGTGATTTCCGTTACCAATTTACGTAGCGTACGTACTTACGTAGGTAATATTTACGCCATGTCATGAGAGATTATTACAGAACTGTTGGTAAGATTTAGCGCTTTATTAATAACGAAAGTAAACATTAGTCTTCCTTTAGCACAACCTTTCCAACCTGTTTCCATGCGTCTCTACTAATGGATGTCATGTGACGTCCGAAAATCCTATAGATGGGTACCATGTAATAATATGTGTACCGTGAATTTGACTGTAATGTAACGGTGCGCTACGTTGCAATATTAAACAATTTAAATAAAATGTATTCTTGTAATAATATATTTTATTGTAATTATACGGGGTGTTAGGGACAGCGTCCCGAATTCTGATAGGGTGCAAGCAGACCATGAAACTGAACAACTTTCCCCTAGGAACATATCTCAGGAACCGTCAAAAAATTTTTGGTCTCCCAATAGTAATTACAGTCAGCTGATCGCGATTTTGTATGGGAGGTCAAATTTTTTGTCGTTTCCTGACATGTTCATAGGGGAAAGTTGTTCAGTTCCATGGTCTGCTTGCACCCTATCAGAATTCGGGATGCTGTCCCTAATACCCTAATACTATTTTTATTGGGGATAAAATATTATGACCACCAGAAAATACTTCGATACCCTAAGCTCTTTTACCAAAAATATATACTTAACACCAAAAAAATGAAGTCTAAAATAACAACAGTTCTAGCTGTTTTACTCACGACTGTCCTTAAAATTGTATTTAAAGACCAAAAGTAGTAAATGATCACCAAATTTTTGCGAGCAAATTAATGCGCTATTTTTGCCCAGTTAAACCACTATGATTGCCATTAAATGTTGGCGCATTACCAAATAATGTATAATGATGCCATATTAAGATTACGGGGCATACGAAAAAACGTCGAAGGCAAGGTAAAGTTTGGATTTTTGAAAGAAAATTTACGACTGTACGTAGCGCAGAGGAATTTATAAAAAATGAGAAGACCTGGTCAATACAAAAAATTCATAGGACTGAAGAAGGAATAAAACGTTACTATCGTTGCAACAAAGTGAAACTTCGGGCTGAAATTCAGTGTTCTGCTGCGATTTATCTTTTATTTGATGCATCATGTGATGATATATTATTATTTCGTACTGAACCATTGCACGATCATGAAAATTGTGATTATCAGTCAACTAGTGGAATAAATGAGGTAACGAAAAAGGAAATAGAAAAACTATTTGAACTGCATTTGAAACCTAAATCTATTATGACGAACTTAAGTAGAAATTATGGATTAGTTCAGCCGACTAAGCTACAGTTAAACAATTATCTTAAAGTCATACGTAAGAAAAAATACGGGTCAGCAGTAATAAGCTTGGGAGAGCTTGAATTATGGTTAAAAGAAAAACGAGATGTTAAATTTTTTGCATGTCATTTTATATTAAAATGTGAATAATAGTTTGGTGTTCATTAACCATTTTTGGGCCAGCAATGATTTGTTTGGAGTTATTTGCTTGAATAGGATACCACGATGATGAACTTTGGATATAATTTCATAATAAATTGCGGTTTAAATTTTGGTGATCATTTACTATTTTTGGGTTAACTATGACTTGTTTGGAGTCATTTGCTTTAATAGGATAGCAAGATGTACAAACTTTGGTGACAGTTTTAAATTAAAATGCGGTTTTAATTCTGGTGATCATTTACTATTTTTGCCTGTTATATTTCACTAAATCAGGTGATTAGTTAAACATAAGCCTTTTTATTGGGACACCCGCAAGGGATAAGGGCGTGATATACAGGGTGTAAAAATATTAGCTGCAAATATTTTAAGGGGTGAACTAGCGCATGAAACAGAACAACTTTCCCCAAGGAACATATGTCGAAATATGAAAAAAATTTGGACATCTCATACAAAATTACCAACCGACCTAGACAATTTGTATGGGAGGTCTTAAAAAAATTCTGATATTTCGACCTATGTTCCTTGGGGAAAGTTGTTCAGTTTCATGGGCGGATATAAAATATTTGCAACTAATATTTTTACATCTTATATGTTTACATTTTTTAAATCGCTTTGTACGTTTTGTACCGATAAGGATCTCGATCTAAAGGACAGCACTACTGTAGGTACCTTAGATGTATTATAGGTCTCGCTACGCTCGAGCGCAGCGTGACCATTTTTTTATTTAAATAAGGCAGGTAGGTACTTTTAAAAAATCCCGTATCCCGTATAAGGAGTATTACAAAAAAGCAGCAAGTCATTTTCAACTCACATCATAAAACATATCAATTTCTTCCTGGCGCAAAATGTCCAAAAATGAAATAAATTGAACCATTTTTTAATATTTTTGAGCTCATTAAAAGCGAAAAACAAGCAAAAATCTATAGTATTATTAAAATTTTGTATATTACTGCACAGATAACATTAACATGACATTTGAACATGACGTGAACATGACTTTATGTCAATGGGCATAAATGGGCATGCATGACCAAAGAACAACCAAAGAGATGATGAAATGTAAAAATGTGCTTACGCTAGTATATTATAGGTCTATGTTAGTGCTCGTATGAGTATGATACTCAGCTAGCGGTATGACTGCTCTCCCTGCCAGGGAGCGATTCAATGCAAAATCAAATAACTGCTTCTAGCTAGAGTGTGACTAACGAGTCTTTGGACACGGAAATGGCGCCAATTGTAAAAACCTTTAACATGTCGACACTACTGGAAAACTACAAATAAAAGAAGTATCAAAATTTGCTTTTTTTTTTTTTTTTTTTTTTTTTTTTTTTTGTGTATGGCAATAGTCAACCCTAGTTTCAGGGGACATTCCTGCCAACGTCCAGTGAGGATGAAATCAAATGAGTATGAAAATGAAATCAAATG
Source organism: Keiferia lycopersicella (assembly GCA_029255805.1). Lineage (NCBI taxonomy): Eukaryota > Metazoa > Arthropoda > Insecta > Lepidoptera > Gelechiidae > Keiferia > Keiferia lycopersicella. The sequence goes on along the minus strand of JARACZ010000005.1, from coordinate 14,390,736 downwards.
GAAATATCATGGAAACTTAAATATATACAAAGACACTTTATATACACCTTATTCGCTAAATTTAATATACAAGAAGTATTTACAGGTAGGGGCGCTTTGTGCGCAATTAAAATATTATACAGACTTAACGAATTAAATTTACTACATATAAACAAAATATGGGTAATGTCGCCATTACCCAAACCACACTGACATTCACCATTGTCGCAAATACCCAACTTGGCCAAATGCACTGGGGTGCAACAATGGCCCAACCTCATACGAGAAACGACTGACGCAATTTTTTTATTTACAATATATTTCGAAAACCACGGACGACTTTGGATGATAGGCTGAAGGTTTTTGTAAAATTTACCTTTTTCAGGGTTTACCCATTTATTATTCCAATTTTGATACATAAAAGCTCTAGTGGATGGGAGTAAATCGTGAACATAAACCGAATTATTGTCGCTGTTGCCTTGAGAAGTTGCCAATTTGGCCAACCTATCCGCGATTTCGTTACCTTGCACTCCTGAGTGGCCAGGGATCCAAGCTAACGTAACCTTTAGATTTCGATTGTCACAAATTAGCAACTTACTCTTAATTTCCAGCGTAAGAGGAGAGACACCGTTTTTAATTAAAGGATTTGCGACAGACTTCAAACAACTTAAAGAATCAGACAGAATCAAAGAATTGTTGTACCCCTTCAAAATAATATAATTTATACATTCCAGTATAGCCAAAGCCTCAGCAGTGTAATTTGTCACCACAGATGGGTATTTGAAAAGTTTGAAGTAACCCGTGTTGTTATGCACGAATGCAGCACCAACACCTTCGCCCATGACAGGCTGAAGCGTTTTTGATGCATCCGTGTAAAACACTTCGGCATCAGAAAAGTTTAATTGGATAAATTGATTCACAAGAGAGTTAGCAACTATAGAATCCTTCGCAGCCCCAATGTCTAAACAAATTTTAGGTGAATATATGACAACATCGTAATCTACATGAAACAACGGATGACAATGAAATGTTTTTAATGAATCCTGATATTCTGATAATTTTTCGTAGCTATTAAGTATGTGAGGAACCTCTTTATGGGCCCAATAGCAATTATTGGACTCTATGTAATTTTTTAATAATTGAATTTTAGGTATAAGGGGATGATCAGTCAGTTGGCTAATTTTAAAAATATAATTATCGGATAAGAATTGTCTTCTAAGATATAGCGGAGGATCACAACATTCTACTTGCATTGCATTAATTGGCGACGACTTCATCGCACCAATTACCAAGCGGAGACTTTTAGACTGGACCAAGTCGAGCTTCTTTAAAGCCCCTTTATTCGCTGGAGCCAGTAAAAAGGTCCCGTAGTCTAGAATACTTCTAATCAGAGCATTGTAAACTAATCTTAAAGATGAAGGGTGGGCTCCCCACCATACTCCTGACAAGGCTCTCAAAACAGAAATACGTTTTTCACATTTGCCCACTATATAGTTACAATGAGCTACACCGTTTAATTTGGAATCAAATTTTTTCCCCAAAAACATAACTTCATTTTCTGTAGGAATAGCTATATCATTAATTTTTACGTTAACTGTAGGGACTGTTCTTTTACGGGTAAAGACCATAACTGAACATTTAAGTGGAGATAAAGATAAATTGTGATTGAACATCCATAGCTGTAAACGATCTAGATCCGATTGCAAAGTAGCAACCGCCTCATCGGTAGATTTATTGCTTGAATATATAAGAAGATCATCTGCATACTGCAATATATTACTCCCAATGATTGCCCTGTCTAAATCCCTAGTGTACACATCATATAGTAAAGGGCTCAAAACAGAGCCTTGAGGAACACCTTTCCACACTGTCCTAAAACCTTCTTCTACACCCGCCAGACGAATCGTGAGCGTTCTGCCCATATATAAGTTAAACAGAAAGTTAACGAACTTCAAAGGGAAATTAATTGCAGATAATTTTTGTTGCAATATTATTAAATCCACATTATCATACGCAGAGCTAACATCTAAAAAGGCCGCTGCAACGATTTCCTTTTTTGTGAATGCCAACTGTACATCTGTTGTCAAAATTGAATGATTATCTATCACACTTTTCCCCTTTCGAAACCCATATTGAGAAGTGGATAATAAAGAATTATGTTCTAAGTGCCACTCCAGTCTATTTTTAATAAGATGTTCTGCCAACTTGCTTAACGCGGAAGCCAACGCAACCGGTCTGTATGAAGATGGCAATTGAGGATCTTTATTTGGCTTCAACAATGGGATTATTAGTTGATGTTTCCAGGATGAAGGAATTACTCCAGTCTCAACTATTGTGTTAACAATATCAAGGAAAAACAGTTTCGTAGAAACGGATGAATTGGCAATAAAAGAATACGGGATACCATCAACCCCCGGCGCAGAATCCGATACCCTTTTTAAGACCCAATTTAATTCCTGCAAATTGAATGGTCCATTTAAGTAGCCTGTATTTGAAGATGTGTACGTAAAAGGCATATGATGTAAAGATGGTACAAAATCAGGTGCTAGAGAACGAAAAAACGATGTAACCCAATCCAATGAGAAGGAAGAGACAGACCGAGTCTTCAGGGAACCTCTATACCGACGAACACTACTCCAAACTTCAGTTAGAGGAGTGCTCGGCGAGATAGATCCACAAAAACTCTTCCATCCCTTACGCTTCTTTTTCTGCAAAAGACGTTTAGTAGCCGTTTCATAATTTCTAAACTGATTGAAAGTGAATAAATCAACATTATCATGCACCAGCAACTCCATGTCATTTCTTTTCTTTACCGCTTCTGTGCATTGCTTGTCCCACCATGGCGGAGAAACAATTTTATTACTGGTAACATTTTTTGATTCAAAAGTGACATCTGCTGTCTTCTTGATATTTGAGGTTAAATGGTCATAATGACCAACAACATTAGTATTAGTAACAGAAATCGCCGAGAGCTCACATAATTCTTCATCCAACGACGCAGAATAACTATCCCACAAAGTACTACATTTATCAGGTAATTTATATTTTAATAAGGGAGGTAAAGGTTGTACGCAACTCTTGTTCGATTTTGGAAACCTCAAAATGATTGGATAGTGATCACTGCCATATGACAAATTTAAAATTTCCCATGTAATAACTGACAATTGACTAGGAGAACATATGGAAAGATCAACATAACTACGAGCTTGACCTGGTACAGGTCGACGAGTAGGACACCCAGTATTTAGTACTCCAAGATTTAAATCATCTAACATATCAGCAATACGAATTCCAAAAACGTCATCACGGGGTGCACCCCACGAAGAATGATGGGCATTTAGATCCCCCAAAATGACAATAGGAGATTGTAACCCTCCAACAATATTTTTTAAGGTTGGAATAACTGTCAAATCTTTTTCAGATATATACACCGACACATAAGAGACACCTGCTACTTCAGCAGCAACTACATCTAAATGATCATTGTTATGAACAGGTAAATTAATTTGTTTAAAAAAATAATTTTGCTTTATGAGGAGAGCTGTTCCTCCATATCCATCTCTCCGGTCAGTCCTGAGAATGTTGAAACCTGGAACCCTATACAGAGATCCCGGTCCCAACCAAGTCTCAGAAATGGCCAGGATAGACGGTTTATACTTGTTTATTAGAAAAAATAGTTCAGATTGTTTAGAGCGAATGCTTCTGGGGTTCCACTGGATCAGACAATCCATGATTTAAATTGAGAATGGCAACAGAGATAGAGTTAATAAGTGATAGGGCAACGTTGTACGGTAAAGAAGAGTTAAGGACAATATTAACTAATTGAGATAATAAATCCTGTAATGAATATGCCTGAGAGTCAATTTCTTTATCATTGATTTCAGTCGTTCTGAAACCACATCCATTTGCTGGGGTAGGTGCATTGAAAGAATTAATTAAATCATTGTGCGATTTGTGGTCATAGCCTTGGGGTGTTGATTTTTTTATTTTTGGTGGAATTGTGACAGTTTTCTTATTCCAGACTTTTCTGTTTTCAGTGGACTCCACAGGAACAGAAGAATTTGGAGAAGAGGCCCTGCCAACAATTTCTGAAAACAGTGGTTTTGAGTTTGGAATTATTTTTGAAGCCTCAAGATACGATTCATTGTTCTCTGACATGTATTTTTTGATGTCGGCTTGCCTCAAAAATTCTGGACAAATTTTTGCAGTGGCTTGGTGATCTCCTGAGCAGTTAACACATGAAAATATTGTCACCACGCAAGATCCAGCATCATGTTCTTCACCACATTTTGAGCATCTGGGCTTACTACGACACTTGTCTTGTGTATGCCCAAATCTGCAACAGCGATGACACTGTATTGTTGGCAAGATGTATTTTTGCACAGGCAGAGCCGAATAAAACGCGTAAACCCTGGAAGGAAGTCGTTGTCCGTCAAAAGTCAAAGTGACTGTTTGTGTAGGAACCCATTCAACAACACCTGAAGCAGAAACCGTTTTACGATTCATACGACGAGAACGTAAAATTTCCCCGTACCCCTCAGGGACTTTGATATTTTGCATTATCTCTTCCTGAGTCCAGCTCTCTGGAACACCCTTAACAATGCCCATGCGACACAAATTAAATGTTGGAATTGAAGCATGGTACTTTTTTTGACCAGCAAGAACCTCGTCTGAAACAAAAAGATTTGCTTCTCTCCAAGACCCAAACGAAATAGCCAATCGATTGCGTCCTATCCTTTTTACCCCGTTTTCTAAAATATTTTTCATTCCGTTTTTGTACAAAAAGAACGAAAAGTCAAGAGGATGCAGAGTACGCCCCCTCTTACCATCTTCTTCTTCAAACTGTACATGAACAATGTACGGGCCTGGGTCTTTGGGATCATAAAGCTCCCTAAAAACACTTTTCTTAAAATTTGTATCTTTGTCACGAATCTGGTCCTGTGGTAAATTTTTATCAAAAACACGGTCCAACCGGGAAGCATTTTTGGGGTGGTCTTGGTCCATTGGGATGCTAGTATCAGTAGCAGCCTGTTTTTGTATGGGAAGGTCTACGGGAAGGTTCTTTTTTTCTTTTAATTGATTGGGGTCTAGCAATACATATTTAACTTTTTTATTGTGCTTTTTGTTTTTAAAAGATTTTATAGATGAACTTGATAAGCCACGACCGCTATTTTCATCAATGTTTTCAACCTTTTTTGCCGCTGCCACTAAGAGATCCAGGGCTGGAGACATAGACTCGTCTGGAGGTTGTATGGGAATTTCGGACTCCCTCACTATGGAGGGGTCCATTTTCGCCAAAACGGCTAAGATGTGTAACAAAAACTTACCCTATCCGATGAAAGATAAATTATTTACAATATGTACACTAATTAAAACAAGTACTTAGCCTAATAACTTGAAAACAATAATAAAAATTAATTAACGAAAATTTTCCGTTGTCTTCTTTTCCCGCCAACCGAAGAAAAAAAAAGAAAAAAACAAAAACAAAAACAAAAACAAAACAAAACAATCAAAAAAAAAGCAAAAAAAAACAAAACAATTTGCTTTCTATTCTTAAGTTTGTGTTTGCCTTGCCTACCGGTATGCATTTGGTGTGGTGTGTGCGTTATCCATAGACAAGCGTATTTTAAATCAACTAGTTTCTAGAGCCAGAAATGTTTAACTTAATCTGTGTCTGCAAATGGCAGCAAATGTCACTGCGTTGTCCAAACGCAAACGTCAAAACAAAATTCGCAATTTTAGTTGCTCTCTTTTTTATTTCATGATTAATCCAACAAATTCCTATATTCCTGCGTTCAAGTGAAGCTATGATTGTGCGAGGTGAGTTGACTTGCTACACTTGTTAGTGCTTTGATTCGTAGTGATGTCTTGTTATTTTGGGTCGTACTATTTTTGTCCGCTCTAGTTTTGGTGCATTGGAATAATTTTGACATCCAGGAAAAGGAACCACCAATAAAATACCACTACCGCGGAAACCAGTGGTTCCTGAGATATTGATGGTTGAAGTTTTGAGGTTAGGACTGGCCCAAAAGTGGTAAAATGGTACAAATATGTCAAAATAAAAGAGGGGAAGGTTGAAAACCCTCCCTCGCACTCCCCCAACTTCCCCATGACTACTTTTTGCCATCTTTAGCATTTACTCTTATGAAGCGTTACGCTACATATTGTATTCTCTCTTGTAATATGATTATGTCGGTATTTTTGCACTCAGTTGAACATTTATAATGATCACGGTTTAATTAATAGAAAATATTCACCAAGACATTCTGTTGCATTTGAAAGTTTTGGTTGCTTCCGGTTTGGCATATCATTTTATAGTTAGAATTATAGTTTGTAAAACATAGCTTGATACCTGTGATGTTTGTGACCTAGGAACAAATGCTATGACATAAGGTCCGTTTTCCTATAACAATAATATTTAATATTGATGAGGCAAGCACTGACAATCCGCGCCTTTCAGTACTATACACAAGGGTTCAATTAGATTTAATACCACCTTGATCATTCTTCAGATTGTTGGATGATTTTGTGAAAAAAATAAGTACAAAAAAAATAAGATATGAATGTTTATATTTAGTGGAATAGATTTGACTCTGGTAGAATCTGCAGATTCCTTCAGGGCTTCACCAGTTACACTTCATTTATCTATTACTAGCGGCCTGCCCGGAGGTTGCACCCGCAGCTAACCATTTCCTCATGGTAATAAGACATTTTCCCGGCATGTGTTAACCTTTGACTTGAAGCATTCTTTTTTATATATTTATTGACTAGTGGGTGTCATTTTTTCGGGATTAGAACTATCCTATGTGTTAATGTAAGTTATCATCTATCTGTGTGCTAAATTTAATGAATATCGGTTCAGCTGTTGTTGCGTGAAGGAATGACAAACAAACAAAGAAACAATTGAACAAACATACAAATTTTCGCATTTATAATATTAGTAGGACTAATTGTCATTGGTATTTATTTATAAATGCTGTGACTTATGATTATTATTAATTGCCTGACATTATTGTGGTCTATCTTATCAATATTTAATGTAACTAATGCTCTTGATAAGGGACATTCACAGAAATGTTGATACATCAGAATTCTCTTTGTCAAATCAGATTGTACATAACTTTTTTTTAAAGCAAACTGCAATGAAAAAGGTAAAAAAGGTGAACCTCAATTTTTTGTCAATGTATATTATACAAACTATAACATTCCAGACATATTCAATAAACCATTGAATATATCTGACTCACACATTCTTTATTAACATGAGTACAAAATGGTACATATAGTAACATTAGCCTTACAATACATGAATCAGAATTTGTTGTTTTACGCTTCAGTAGTTGATAAGCCCCAGCTGGTTTTGACAATGCCTATTGAAAATCAGTTTTGGCTTTCACTGTTTGGTATAATTTTGAAACGCCGAAAGTAGTTATATAATATTAATTTAACAATTAATTGGAATCAAGAAAATACATAAACACAAATCACTTGACAAATTAGTAGGAAAATTTGTACAACAGGGTCCCAAGTCTGCAATTTTTTGTCTTTGTAACGCCATCGAAACTCAACTGTCATTTCATCGGCATTGTGATTTTCTATACTTCAAACTGCAGCAGCTAGCAGACTACGAAACTGCTTAAAATCATCCAATTGAGATCCAATCGACATCCAACTGATACAATTTTCATTTAACAGACCTAAAGAATTGTGAGTTGATTGCGGAGAAATGGCCATAATATTTCAATTTCATATGTTATATTCATTTTCTTGTACAGAAAAACAGGCAAAGACAAAAAAGGCACTGCATATAGAAAAAAAAAACAAGAAAACAAGTCTTCTACTGTCCCTTATAAACCAGTATATTTTTAAGTTGAGGTTTAAGGGATTTTCATGCAGTTATTAAGAATAATATGTATTATAAATGTGAAAGTTTGTTTGTTTGTTTGTCTCACTAAAACTGCTGAACCGATTTTCATTAAATTTGGCTCACAGATAGAGGGTAACTTGGATTAACACATATAACATTTATTACTCGAAAAAATGATTCTGTGGCATGCTACGGAATTAAAACCGACTTCCACGCGGGCGGAGCTGCGGGCGCCCACTAGTAAATTAAGCCCTCAAATTAATTGATTAATTAGTAACCAGCAAATTGATCCCTCAAATGCCAGATCAATGTACTGCTGATGAGCTAATGGACATGATAGTTTATTTAGAACGAATTGAAATGAGAGATAAATGTTTGTGTTGTAATGTTGTAATACGAGGGGTGTTCAATAAAAAGTGAGAATGAGTATGAAGCAGTAATATTTTATTTCTTATTATTTTATTTTTCGACTTAGTCACCTTTGAGGTTTATTCACTTGATGTATCGTTTTTCTAAAGCTAAGATTCCTTTTTTAAAAAAGTCTTCATCTTGATCCCTTAAAAAATCATGTACGGCGGCGATCACTTCCTCATCATTGGCATATCTGTGACCTCTCAGGTGTTCTTTTAACCGCGGAAACAGGTAGAAGTCACTGGATGCAAGGTTTGGCGAGTATGGAGGATGTTCCATCAATTTAAATCCAGAATCTTGGATAGCAGTCATCGCAACTCGGGACTTGTGTGCGGGCGCGTTATCTTGGTAAAAACAAGACAACTTTAGCGAGTTTTCCGCGGCGATTTTAGCGTATTTCTTGACGCAATTTTTTTTTGTTCCGCGTATAAGGCCCCAGTAATAGTGGCTACATGACTGAGATATTCAATCATTATCACCCCTTGCCTATCCCAGAAAAGAGAGCCCATGATCTTACCGGCGGATGGAATTGCCTAAAACTTCTTAGGTGTTGGAGATGATGGCCTCTTCCAAGTCATGGACTGTTGTTTTGTCTCAGGATCGTAATGATGGAGCCATGTTTCGTCCATAGTTACAAAGCGAGCCAAAAATTGTTCAGGATCTCTTTGTAACACTTCCAAATTGTTTTGAGAAATCCTCAGTCTCGTTTGCTTCTGCTCGTCTGTAAGCATTCTAGGCACCCAGCGCGCTGACACTTTTTTCATGCCCAAATAATAATGTATAATAGTATGGATACTTCCTATCGAAATCTTTAGTTCTTCAGCTATAAAACGAACTGTAACACGACGGTCTGCCAAAACAATTTTTTCAACTTTTTTTATAATTTGTTCGGTAACTGCCGTCGTAGGGCGACCCGGGCGCGTAAATACAAACCCGACTACAACACAGACATCCATACTCTGTGTTGTAGTCTGGTTGGTACAGAGTTCGGACGTACAAACCCGACTACAACACAGAGCACTCATACCAGCCTCTTCGCAATTACATTAGTTTTGAAATGCCCTGTGTCGGTTCTGGCACATCGCCGGCCCCTGCCGGGGCACGCTCGCTCCGCTCGCTCGGCTCGTGCGTTGTGGACGCAGTTCTCACCTAACTAACCTAACCTAACCTAACCTAACCTAACCTAACCTAACCTAACCTAACCTAACCTAACCTGGCGTTGACGCCAGGTTAGGATAGGTTGTGTCTAACAAACCTATGTTTGAGCTTGAGTTGCTTTTGTATTTATCATTAAAATATCATTAATCATTAAAATATCAGTAATAATTAAAATATCATTAATCATTAAAATATCCTTAATCATTGCAATATCATTAACCATTAAAATATCATTAATCATTAAAATATCATTAATCATTACAAAGCCATTAATCATTAAAATGTCATTAATCATTAAAATTCCATTATTCATTAAAATTTCGTTAAGCATTTACGTATGATTAATCATTAAAATTATCATTAATCATTAAAATATCATTAATCATTCAAATATCATTATACATTAAAATATCATTAATCATTAAAATATCATTAATCATTAAAATATCATTAATCATTACAAAGCCATTAATCATTAAAATGCCATTATTCATTAAAATTTCGTTAAGCATTTACGTATGATTAATCATTAAAATTATCATTAATCGTTTCAGTAATTATTCATTATGATTGGTTATTCATCATTTAAAATATCATTAAGCTACAATTTATCATTAAAACATCATTAGGTAATCGCTAAAATAATAACAATCACAATCGTTAACTCGGCATTGATCATTTATCGATGATGTCTGTGTTGTAGTCGCCTTTGTAGCATAATTTAATGTTCCAACCCGACTACAGCACAGACAGTCCCCTGTCTGTGCTGTAGTCCGGTTTGTACTAACGCGACCCGGGCGCGGGTCGTCTTTGGTTGAAGTTCTTCCTCTCTTAAATTCGGCACACCACCGTGCAACCGTAGCATATAGAGGAGCATTTACTCCTCATGTATTTTTCAAATCAAGATTTACTTGCTCAGTAGTAAAAATTTTCAGGCAGAGATATTTTATCACGCCTCGAATTTAAAATTTAACCATTTTTCGCAATACGCTCCGACACGACGAAAACAAATGACATTCATTTTTAAAATAAAAAAAGAAAATCAATCATTTTTATTTTATTACTTTACCTAGTGTCTGGGCTTTACCTGCCAGTATTTTCTTTTTTGTTTATCAAGAAGATTATATGCCATTATCACTTTTTATTGAACACCCCTCGTACATGATTTGTTGTGGTCTGCATTGCATTGCATATGCACATGTTGAGAGTTTGCTAATAATGACTCATGTTTTCATGTCATGGTTACCAAAAACAGTGCCGGCTTAATAAACAGCTTCTGCACTGCTGTTATTTGATGAAATATAATTTTTAATCTTCTTTTTATCAAAGTGACTGTTCAATTGTGGTATTTTATTATTATAGTAATCTAGTATGGGGTATGCATATATGTTTTTTTATAATAAGTGTGATCTAATCAGAGATCAGAGGAACATCTAGGATGCCAGTTTTGGAGCGCAGGGTGGTGTTCCTAATCCGATCGATCCTTTTAATACCTAATATGCAACAAGTAATAACAAAAAATATTTTTTTAGACCGTCCCGCGCGGCTAGAGAGCCTACTGGACCGATGGTGATGTGTGCAGCGGCGCGGGCCGGGATGGGTGACGCACTACGGGAACGCCTCCCAGCGCTATGGAGGCGGATCGAGGACGCGCATTATTCCTATCTAGAAACAGATGACAGTCCGGAGAAGCTACAACAGCGGAATAAGCTTGAAGGTACGTTGCGGTGGTCATAGATGGCGTTGTTCGTTTTTAAAACGCGATAACGCTTATTCATGAGCGACGCATTAAGTGAATGCCTCACCGCCTATCTGAGGGTCTTAGCTAGGTAGTGTAAGAAACAAAATACGTTTTCGGAGCGATAAATCCGAGCTAGGCTTGGCGAACCAGGTGCTTTTCATTTATGAGAATAAAATAGCACTGTAAGTGCAGAATCCCAATAAATTAATAATGAATGAAAACCTATGGAGGCGTATCGAAGAGGCACTTATTCATATTTAGGGATGACATTCCTTGGACGACTCGGTGTCCCACACGAAAAAAAGAAGAAATCAGATTTTTCATACATGCTCGTCGGTCTAGAGTACTCTTCATCTGACCTTCAAACTTATCTTATTTGCAGGATATATAACAGAGTACCTGTCACTAGTGCCTCACGAGTGCAAGTTCGGTCTGTCTGAAACAGGCAAGGTTTTCCAACGGACTATCAATGAACTGCCGGAATTCAGTGCCTACAGGGCCGGGCTGGGATGGGCCGCGCTCGCTAGGTATGCAGCCAACCTGCTCGCCCAACCTTGGCGGAAGGAGTATAGAGATATTCGGGTAAGTAATCTATGACTTCTTCTACTTTTACAGCCACAACAGTCCACTGCTGGACATGGGCGTCCCCTAATTGCGTATTGCCATACTCACCACGCTTGGCAGGCGGATTGGCGAGCGCAGTGCAAGATATTCTAGGTGTTCACAGGGAACGCTGCTGCCCGTTGCCTGAATTCATCCCTTAGTCGCCTTTTACTACACCCACGGGCGGAAATGGGGTGATGCTATTCTAAGCCGGCACCACGCGGTAATTATGATAATCTATGACTGCAAATGGGGAAATGCTGGATGCAGACCTCATCTAATTGAGAAAGGTGGAAATATACTTCTCATCAGAGAAAACGGGACACTTATCTTTTAACCGACTTTAAAAAAAGGAGGTGCTCAGGTTGTCTTCAGATGAGCTTCAGATCGTATGAGCCTAGTTCAATTTTAACTGCGACTGCAGTCTACTGCAGGATATGGGCCTCCCCCAATTGGGTGGTATTTGCTATACTCACCTCACCACGCTTGGCAAACGGGTGGGTTACATATACACAGGGAACACTGCCGCCTAGCCCCAACCTGGCTAACACGCGTGCCACGACATATTTTGTCGTTTCATATGCGCACAATGTCACTACGAAAGGATTCGTAACTTATTTGAAGTGAAATAAGCCGCAGAAGATATATTGCGGTGATAAAATTTTATCGTGGCATGCATATTAGCCATGCAGGATTCATCCATTTGTCGCCTTTTATGTCACCTACGGGTGGGGTCTCTTTTCGTGTGGGACAACGAGTCGTCCAACGACTCAGTGAACCCTAGTGTCAGAATGTGGTTGAAAAATTCTGACACTAGGGTTCATTGGGCCGTTGGACGACTTGGTGTCCCACACGAAAAGAGAGTGTCAGAATTTTTCAACCGCCTGAAAAACCCCCGCCGTGGTTTTTCACGGGTGGGGTGATGCTATTCTAAGCCGGCATCGCGCGGCACGTGCATACAATCGTGCGGTAGCTTGTGAAATTTTGTAGTTATTTCTAATTTATGCGATACAAGTATTGACCGGTCTGGTGGTTGGCAGTCGGCTATTATGGATTCAGGTCAATTTACTATGCGGCTATTTGTAGCTCTCGCTAATCATCATTCTCCTTACCTTATCCCGTTCTCTGTCGGGGTCGGCTACATAACCTAGGTGATTTGACGAGGAACCAAGATTTTACACAGACTGACTGCCATCTGACCTCTGCGACCCGAATGAACCCGAGCTAACCTGGCCGGAATCCTAGGTTTAGTAACATTCAAATATCATCTTAGTTCAAATTTTATTTGAATGTGGGTTTCATCACGATGTTTTTCCTTCACCGTAAGAGCAGTTGGCAAACGTACGTGAGTAAAAACACATTGGTGCATGGCGGGGATCGAACTCGGGTAAGACCGGTGTCCTAACCACTTGACCAGCGCTCTTACGCTAATGACTTACCAAAAATATGATCTAACTGTTTCATCACCTTTATTCCCGTTCATCCCCTGGGTGGTCACTGTTCCCGATGGTCATCAATAGTTGCCCACGCCATTCCATTTTTTTTCCATATTTCGACCTATATTCTTTGGGGAAACTTGTTCTGTCAAATGGACTGGTTCACGCCTTAATATATTGCAGCTGTTGTTTTTTTTACATTCGTACTATACGTAAACTCTCAGTAGAATCACCAATGGATTGGATGACGAACTATTCCCGATGATCACGGAAGTGACCAGTAGAGATAGGTTGTCAGCATGTTGCCTAAAGTTGTGATACACAAGATAATATAAGGTGTTAAAATATTAGCTGCAAATAATTTAAGGGGTGAATCAGCCCATGAAACTGAACAACTTTCCCCAAGAAACATAAGTCTAAATATGAAAAAAAATTTGGACCTTCCATACAGGTTGACTCGCTCGGCTACTACATTTTGTATGGGATATCCAAATTTTTTTTTCCTATTTCGACCTTAGTTGCTTGGAGAAAGTGGTTCAGTTTCATAGGTTGGTTCATTCCTTAAAATATTTGCTGCAAATTTTTCAAAAATCCATTTTCCTTACAGCTATACTGCGGCTACTACAAACACGAGATAGAAGCGAACATGGTAGGCGCTGAGACCCTCCTTCATACCATGGGCTACAAGTCTGTGGGCAATGGCAGGTTGTCACTCCTAGCGCCCGTCTGTCCGGACATGGTGGCCGCAGTCAGTCGAGACGCCATCATAGCGCATGCTGAGTGTCAGGTGAGCTAAACAGCTGTCAGACTGGTATACAAGTGGGTAATGGCAGGTTGTCATTCCTAGCGTCCGTCTGTCCGGACATGGTGGCCGCAGTCAGTCGAGACACCATCATAGCGCATGCTGAGTGTCAGGTGAGCTAAACAGCTGTCAGACTGGTATACAAGTGGGTAATGGCAGGTTGTCACTCCTAGCGCCCGTCTGTCCGGACATGGTGGCCGCAGTCAGTCGAGACGCCATCATAGCGCATGCTGAGTGTCAGGATAGCTAAACAACTGTCAGACTGGTATACAAGTGTGTGGGTAATGGCAGGTTGTCACTCCTAGCGCCCGTCTGTCCGGACATGGTAGCCGCAGTGAGACGCCATCATAGCGCATGCCGAGTGCCAGGTAAGCATTAACAGCTTCTCTTCCTTTTTTCGTGTGGGACACCAAGTCGTCCAACGACACGATGGGCCCTAGTGTCAGAATCTTTCAACCGCCTTCTACAAGTAGCAGGCTTCTGACATGGTTGTGTAACGAACGCTGTCTAAGTAATCATAGACAGCAACCGGGACCTACCGCTTAACGTGCCATCCGAAACACGGAACCATCTTTCTTGCGGACAATCGGGTGTTTCAGCCCGCAATGTCCTAACCAGACTGGGAACAAACTCACAAAGTGATAAATATCATCTTTGACCCACCGAGAATCGAACCCGGAACTAATTTTAATTGATGTGTATCAATGAGATACAGGAATTCAAATTTTTAGTTCAGGAAATGGTTTAGCTTCATAACTATATAGTATACACACATACATACATATATCATGCCTTTACCAGTAGGTAGGCAGAGCGTTAACGGGCGTTAAATATGGCCGCTATCACCAAGTCTGACAAATATTGAGTGCTCTTTCAGATGATTCGTGTATCACTCTAGTGACAGGTTGTCAGCCTTTCGCCTAAAGTTGTAATGTAATACACAAAACCCTCAAGTCCCTTAGTCGCCTCTTACGACACCCGCGGAAAAAAAACGGGATGATGTTATTCTAAGCCGGCATCACATGGCATGCTATTTTTACAATATCTTATTCTAAGGGTGCGTCTCCATTGAAGCGGGGCTGCGCTAAGCTAAGCGTGCCATGAATTTACCAATCATGAGCCTCAAAATCCCCGCCCCGCTACAGTGAACACACTGGATTGGTCAATTCATGCACCGCTCAGCTCAGTTTAGCGCAGCCCCGCTTCAGTGGAGACGCACCCTAATTGATGTGTATTTCTTTCCAGATAATGTCTCAGATCTGGGAGTGTGTGTGGAGCAGTGGCGCGCGCGTGTCGTGGGCGGAGGTGGCCCGCGAGCGAGCCGCGCGCGCCTCCGACGCCGCCGCCGCCGCCGCGCGCCTCGCCGCCGGGCTCAGCGACAGGGGCGTCTACATCGATGGTACATACTAAATACAGCGTCATCACTTCAGCCGGAAGACGTCCACTGCTGAACATAGGATTCCCTCAAAGATATCCAAAGTGAACGATCCTGCGCAACTTGCATCCACTGGCGTCCAGCGATCTTCACCAGATCATCTGGCCACCTTGTGGGAGGCCTCCAACACTACGTCTTCCGACCCATGGCCGCCAGAAGAGAATCTTTCTTCCCCATCGGCCTTCTATGTGGCCTGCCCATTGCCATTTCAACTTGCTTATTTATGCTGAGAGATATTTCGGTTAAATTCGTTCTTCTACGGATTTCCTCATTTCTGATGCAATCGCGCAGAGAAATTCCGAGCACGGACTTGTGGTCAAAGTATATTTAAGTGATCGACACGAAAAAAGAAAAATGAGCTTTCATCCCTTAAAATATTTGTAGCTAATATTTTTACACCTTATATACATTTTACGTTCTTTTCCAGGTTCAGAAATCTACTCCAACGTTCCGCTGCCGGTGCAAAACTACGACCGACCCGACACCGTACCTTGCTCACACCTCTACGACGACGCAGCCCTAGAGGAGCCCATACAGCCCATGGTGCACCCCTACATGGTCCCCCCCCTCGTCTACCCCATACCCCCCGACGTCGCCCAAGTCCCCATGATGACGCCATACGGCCTCCCTTACTACTACCCCGTACAGACCCCCTACATGATACCCACTCCAGTCTTCGCTCCAATAAAACAAGCCAGCAACATCCCCCTAAATGGGTACCCACAATTACCCCAATACAGGTACCCTACAGTACCGACAGCGCAGCTGATAGAGTTAGAAACGCCATCTGTGTATGAAAACGGGAAGCATTATAAAGAAGAAGATAGACATAGGAGAAGGCACGGGGAAAGTTCCAGAAAGGATAGCACATCGAAATCAAACTTTAGTGATGTCTCTCTACCGAGTATACCGCGCTCTGACACGCAACCAGCACTCAGCAAAGCTAAAGAAGACGGAATGGGAACATATGAAAGCTGGGATTACGTATTTAGAAATCTGTCGAGCAAAAACGACGAAGGCGACAAAAACAGGTATTCTCCCTCTTTCGACTCGAGAACCCTAGACCGGTTAGACAGAGACGAAAGAAGGAGTAAATATCAACCGACAACTTTAGACTTAGAGGACGGACTCAGAGCTATGAATCTCGACCGAACGTCAGACGAAGACGCGTACAGAACAGCTAAAGTTAACGAAAACTTGATGAAGCTCAAATTGGAACAAGAAAAGAAGGCGCGATTGAAAAACGCGAGAGTTGACGTTAAACGTAAAACCGAAAAGCCCGAACCGGTCGTTGTGAATGCGGACGGTCTGGTCACAGCGAAAGTCGCTGCTGATAAAGTGAAGTTGCTGAGTAAGAAAGAGATAAAAGATAAGAAGGAAGTCATGAGACAGCAGAGTAGTAACGGTGGCCCGCCCAGCGCCGCTGAGGTCAGGAAGCTGAAGAAACCAGCCAAATTGCTGGCTGATGTGGAGAGGAACAAACCTGTGGAGAACGGGCATGGCGCCGCGCACTCTTCTAAAGGTAATGTCTTACTTCGATCCATAAAATTCGGTTATAGACTGGATCATTAATAAAATATAAAAGTTGTACACTAAAATCTATTGTCCAAAACTAATACGGACTTCAAAACTTTGAAAAATGAATGATTATTACTATATTACTCGACGACCGATGTGGCGCAGTGGTAGCTCGACTGTCTTTGACGCAGAAGGTGACTAACAAAGTTGATATTTATCACTATGTGAATTTGTTCCCAGTCTGGTCAGGACATTGCGGGCTGAACCACCCGAGTGTCCGTAAGAAAGATGGTCCCGTGTTTCGGATGGCACGTTAAGCCGTAGGTCCCGGTTGCTGTCTATGATCACTTAGATGGCAGTCGTTACACAACCATGTCAGAAGCCTGCTATTTGTAGTAGGCGGTTAAAAATCTGTCACTAGGGTTCACTGGGTCGTTGGACGACTCGGTGTCCCACACGAAAAGAAGAAGATCCATAAAATTCGGTTGTGGACTGAATCATTGATAAAATAAAAAAAAGTTGTACGCTAAAATCTGTTGCCCAAAACTACTACGGACTTCATTTATAAGTTTTCAAAATATTCAAAGTTTTAAAAAGTTATCAATGATTATTACTATATTAGTTTTATGGTTAGGTTTTGAACCATAGTATGCAACTATATCACTAAAAAGTGACGGTTATTGTTGTTTAATTTATTTTGTGATGAGGTATTATATGAACTACAAATTAAAAACCTATTACATTATAATATGATTTAAACATTTTTTTTCCAACCAGGCCCCTCACAACCCTACGATCTGAAAGCCCAACTCATTGTCTCATTCGACGAGACCGACTCTAAACGTGCAGCCAACCGACCAATCAACGGCGAGCGACACAGCCGCACGCCCGACATCCACCAATGGGAGTGCAGCACTTGCACATACATCAACAAGAACAGTGCGCAGGCTTGTGAAATGTGTGGCAAGTCGAAAAAGGGTCCAGAGATTCAACCTCTGACGTCAGGGGGTCGCGAGTGCCCGGCCTGCACGCTCGTGAACAAGCGAGAGGCCCGAGTGTGCGACGCGTGCGGCACGAGTCTCGAACATTGCCCTACGTATATCTAATTTAGAGTATGGTGCTGTTTGGTTTATATCTAGGGTTTAGATAAATCCTGGACTCACACGGCGCCAAACTGAGCAAAGCTTGTACTAGGGGAACTAAACTTCTCATCAGAGAATTCGGGATACTTTCCTTTTTATGATTTGTTTTGACGGTGATCGTACTACTAACGAATTCATGTAAATTATATGATTAGCAATAAACTTAAATTATTTATAAGCAATATTTATTCAAGTGACTCAAAATAAATTAATCTATTTATTTATATGGGGTGTTAGGAAATAGCGCAAAAGCCCCGGGCTTATTTGTCACAAAAATATTTCCATCTCTGGCCATCTTATAGCTAGACTACGTCTCTCACTGCTGGGCAAAAGTCTCCCTCTTCTTCTTCTCTCACTTAGATCTGTCCCGGGCTGCCTTGCCTCACAATTCGGTATATATGTGTAAAAATCTTAGCTGCAAATATTTTAAGGGGTGATTCAGCCCATGAAACTAAACAACTTTGCCCAAGAAACATGGGTCGAAAAATGAGAAAATTTTTTGGTCTTCCCATACAAATTGACTAATTGTGTAATTTTGTATGGAAGGTCCAAATATTTTTTATTTTTCGACCTATGTTCCTTAGAGAAAGTTATTCAGTTTCATGGACTGGTTCACCCCTTACAATATTTGCAGCAATTTTTTTACACCCTGTATATTGTTATTTATGCTTACAATTCGGTTGTGGACTGGGTCATTAATAAAATATACAAGTTATATGCTTAAAGCTATTGTCCAAAAATACTACGAACTTCATTCATCACTTTTTTATATAAAACATCACAAATTATATAAAAGTAAGTGTTCTGACGCCATTCAAAATAGAAATCAAAGTTGTCATACATGGCTATTTTCAAACAAAATACCGTTCTAGAACGTTTTAAAAAGTAGCTCAGTTGACCTGTCAGTCCACCCACAACGCTATTCTGTCTCGTAATGACCACTTTTTTTTTTTGCTACGACTGAAGCTGCCGTGTATGAAATATGAATTTTATTTGTTACCTTCCAAAAGTATACGGGCTGACTAAACTCAAATTTTTGCGTTATTTTCCTGACACTGTACAAAGTATGTAAATTATAGTCTGTAAAATATAGGATTGATCTCTGTGACGTTTGTGACCTTGGGGCAAATGCTATGACCTATGGATCATTTTTCTAGTAAACAAAGGAAAATGGACCTTATGTTATGTTGTATTGCTCCAAGGTCACAAACGTCACAGGGATCATCCTATATTTTACAGACTATAAGTGTAAATTCTGGATATAAATCGATAGCACGGTGCTCGTGTCACTATAAAGTAGCCTACACAACTATTAAGGTTTAAAATCGTGTTGCCAAGTACTTCTAATCATTTGTTTATTTGTATTATAGTCTGTAATATATAGGATGATCCCTGTGACGTTTGTGACATTGAAGCAATTGATATGACAATGGTCCATTTTCCTAGTAAACAAAAGAAAACGGACCTTATGTCATAGCATTTACTCTAAGGTTACAAATGTCACAGGGATCATCCTATATTTTACAGACATTTATGGTATTATAATAATTAAGGTATTTTGTTGAAACATGCACAATGTCGTTGTCAGCAGCTAAACTTTTTATTAATTAAAATAATCTTTGTTATTCCAATTTATTAATGTGCCTTTTAATAAGCATTTGAAACTTTGTATTTGTTACTTGACAAGTTAGTACGGAATGTTGCATCCTTTTGTGGCTGTGTACCTATTTACTCATTTACAGGGGTAAAAAAAAACTGCGAATGTTTTCATCAAGAACTTTACATAATGAAAAATTTTACCCTCCCATACATATTGGCTCGGCCCGCAAATGTGTTGGCCCATTTTGTATGGTTAAGAAATATGTTATACCTTTGCCAAAATGTGAAATTAGTAGGGACCGTTGCTTGAGGTTGCTTTTGGGATATTTAACGACGCTTGCAGATACAGACCTTACGAGTACGCGTTTGCCATACTTGTGAGTGTTATCTCTCTCTCTTTTCGTTTTGGACACTGAGTCGTCCAACGAAAAGAGAGAGAGATAGATTACACACATAAGTATGGCAAACGCGCACTCGTGAGATAAAAGGTCTCTCCAAAACGCAGAAAGATCGATAGATCGATTTACAACATTCTCTGATAAGTTGTCAATACTGTTTACTTACTGGTTTGTGTTGTTTCTCCTGATTGAAGTGTTAATTGATTGGTTTTTATTTATTATCTTCATTTACTATTAATTCACTTTAATGAAAAGAATAAATGTTTGGACATTGCTCTGTCTCTCAGTATCTTATAATTAGATGAAGATACAAGTTGAAAACTATACAGGGTGTAAGAGACGGTGTAACCACACCTTTGCTTTTTTTTATGGGGGCTATGTTGGGACGCGTGAAAATTTTTTCGACCTCCCATAAAAAAATCCACATCAGCTGACTTACATTGTATGGGACTTCGAAAATTTTTTTTGTTTCCCACCA
Organism: Keiferia lycopersicella; assembly: GCA_029255805.1. Classification (NCBI taxonomy): domain Eukaryota; kingdom Metazoa; phylum Arthropoda; class Insecta; order Lepidoptera; family Gelechiidae; genus Keiferia; species Keiferia lycopersicella. The sequence goes on along the minus strand of JARACZ010000005.1, from coordinate 14,370,169 downwards.
TAGCCTCTATAGTAAAAGTTGTTCAGTTTCATGGTCTGATCACGCCTGCAAAGGTTTCGTTACACTGTCCCTTACAGCCTGTATAATATGAACCATCTTGCTAGCCTACTATAGTATTGTTTTCAACATTCATACAGCATATGAGTCGATTTTTTATAGCTTTGCAACAGGGTAAAAATGTTATAGTATATTTTATGTTTCACTTTGAATAATTGCAAAAGTTTAACAAATAAAATATTTAGTCTCGAAAGTTATAATAATTATCATAGTGTTCGTTTATACGCCTTCTAAAATGCTTTAATGTTAGTTGAAATTTTAGATATCACCTTTATTTTGGTTCTTTTATATTAAAAAAAATATTGCGTTGGTTCTTTATATCTCTACCAGAGTATCGGTTTGATAAAAATGCCAATTTATTTACTATTCATGATACAATTATCAATTGTCCATAATATTTCTTCACAGTAACCTAACCTGCTGTGTAATACCGGCTTAGAATAGCATCACCCCATCATCTTTCCCGTGGGTGTCGTAAGAGGCGACTAATAGACTTGAGGCTTGATGTGTACAGTACTGACAACCTGTCACTACTGTAATACACAGTCTTCAGAAATTGCCCTCGAATTTTTGTCGGGCGTGGCGTAACTGACCGCAAGGGATGTATACGTGATTTATATATAAGGCGTAAAAATATTAGCTGCAAATATTTTATGGGGTGAATCAGCCGATGAATCTGAAAAAACTTTCCCCAAGAAGCATAATTTTATCATATTTCAACCTATGTTTCTTGGGGAAAGTTGTTCAGTTTCACAGGCTAATTTACCCCTTAAAATATTTGCAGCGAATTTTTTTACACCCTATATGTACGTAACAATTTTATTGTGAATTGTTAACAAAATTCAAAGCATTGCAGTAGGGTGGCCATGATTCTCTGGTAGAGATTAGAGACAAACCTAATTAAATTATTGATCTGTGTATATACTTGTTAGAATTGTAAATAGTAGATAAAAATAATTTATTTAAAATAGTACAGTTTTGGTATTTATATTGGACAGATTAAAACGATTTTAAATCATAGCTGTATCGATAAAATCATTATTAAAAACTATAACATCACAATCGGTGCATTTGTTGATATTGTATTGTAATTCTATCGTTCATAGTTTATGGTCCTGTCTTCATCCGTGCGTTTTCTAACCTGTGAGATTGCCTTGCCTTTTTAAACTTTCGCTTCTCTGCCACCCGATTTTGTATAAATTGATAAATTAGCAAAAATGTATTTCTTTTTTAAACAAGTGTTAAATGCAAATGCACGGGTAAAGTTAGGAACAACAGTAAATATGCAAAGAGTAAAAATAACTAGATATAGATTAGCCATTTAAAGCACTGAGGACGTGTATTTTTCTATTAAAATAAATAAACAAGAGTAGAATTTGTCATGTCCTGTTTATGCTAAGTTTGAAAATGATTCTCTGTTTTATAGAAAGGGTGGAATTTTACGAAACTTGGAATAAAAATACATTCTTTAATAAGCAGACTTTAGAAAAAAGGCGGTTGACCCCAGATTTTATGTAGGGTATCTGACCTCTCCCATAAAATTAGCCCACTGGGTTGGCTTTTGACCGCAAAAAATGTTAATTATTACGGACTTGGTCTGACAGGTGCATTTTCTTCGTTTCAATTTCCAAAATGACTATTAAAATGACTATTTTGTGATCAAGTTAGTTTTTTATTACCTTCCAGAGAACACATCCTGGTTCCGTGTTTTTTTGAGATTTTTTTTTGTTCTTATTCGTATTTCAAACAGTTTCAAACTTCGCATGTACATTGTTTCGTAGAGACAGGGGAAATAAATTAAAGTATGGCCGTTCGGATAGGCCATATTTCTCAGCTGTCAAACCCATACAAAAGGACTTGTCAACTAAGAAAAATAGACCTTATGTCATAGCATTTGATTTTGACAGCTGTCAAATATGGCCTATTCGAATGGAAATACTTTAGGCTGGTTTCAGAGCGACGCGTCTCGGCAGCGCTGCCCAGCCGCGCGCGCCTCGCATTACACTAGATTGTATGTAGCGTTTCATAGTGACGCGTCTTGGGCCGCGTCTCGGCCGCGCCGCGGTCGGATCTCCTTCGATTGCCAGTAGCGTCGACTTGCAATCTTTTAAGACGTCGTTGTTGCACTCTTTTCCATATAACGTATATAGCTAATATAGTGATAACGTTTGCTGGCATAATGATTCTCTGCACTCGACCGTACACCACAAAAAAGCGCGCGCGTCTGAATGTCGTTTCACAGCGAACGCGCTGCCCAGGCGCGCGCCCGAGCCGCGCGCGCCTGGGCAGCGCTGCTGAGACGCGCCGCTCTGAAACCAGCCTTAGTATTCGTGTGATTCATTTGTTTATTACTGATATTGGCCTAATTATTTGAAAAAACTTGGTCACTCTTCAGAAGGCTTGTTCAAAGGCTTCAGAATTTATTGTGGAAATAACATGTCAATGTCGCATGAATTTGTTTAATGAATGAAAAATCTTTTTCAGAAAAGGAAGTAAAATTAAAAGATTATGTATTATTTCCATTTAAGGGATTTTTCACCATTGACAAATATTTTCTATCTTATTCAAAATTTAGTTATAAACAGGCATAAAATGTACTAAATTGAAAAATAAAAAATATTGTTTTATATAAATACTGGTTTTGTAATTCGCTAGATGACTGGTTCACCAATAAAATACAAACGTAGTATGCTTAAAACTATAGTAAAAAAATACTATACGTATACTTACTCATTTTACAGTTCTTCGAAATATTCAAAGTTATTGAACAGAAAAACAGTATCAAAATAACCGTTTTTAGGCCGTCCAAACTAGAGACATTACGTCATCTCTTCGTATTTTCGTACAAAATATCGTTTTAAACAGTAGCTCATTTGATCTACCAGTCATTAATGTAATGAGGTAGGAAACTGAGGAACCAATGGCGCCACTCTCGACTGTGCCTTTTTTCTGTGATTGGTCAAAAAGGTGTCAATGTCAAAGTTCAGTTACTTCCTATTGGTGCGTTTAGGCACAGTCGCGCCTGCTGCCTTCTGCAATAAGCTTTGAGCTTTCCTACCTATTACCTGTCACATAATTCATAAATAAACTCTTATTTTAGTATTTAACACTTCGTGTTGCAATTTCTGTAGGTAAATTAATTCTTTTTCACTATTTCCAATCATATATCATTAATTTTAAATTTTGTGCGACCGGTTTCGTTACGCCATTGTCAGCCAGTCTACTGCACAGAGCACATTAGTGGAACTAGTGCAAAAAGTTTTTTAATTTACCTAGAAACTTTAAAACAAGCACATTAACAAATGAGATAAATATGGGAATAGTTTTCGCAATATGGAAAGTTATTACGGTAAACGTACGACTAATAGTAGACCTAGAAAAGTTGCTATCTGGCAACCTTCTGACAATGCTATATTTGGTATACATTGCTGGCTATCGTATGGGCGTCATTCATTACAATAAGTTTAAGATAACCAGCTATGTATAACAAGGTAAATGAAATATCCACTAAAGAACTAGGTAATAAGCTTAAGTGTAAGAAAATGATGAATGAAGAAATAATAATGATAGCCACATTTTTGCAATTCGCTAGTTTCCTGGGTCACTATTAAAATTAAAAAAATGTACGATTAAAACTATTGTTCCAAAATACTACAGACTTCATGCATAATTTTTCGAAATATTCAAACTTTGAATTAATAATCAGAAAAAGTACATAAAATTTTGTGTTTTGGCTCTAGGGCAACTATCAAAGTCAGTACTTTATCTAACACTCTGTATATGTGTATAAAAGCAGATTTGCTTGTTTCTGTACGTACGGTTTTCCCCACATTCGGCGTTTCCTGTTTTTTTTGTCTCGCTGCTCGTATTGAGTTGAGAGCTTTTTAACTTTACGCTAGTGAATGTCATTGTTTCTAACAACGAATAATTTTGACAGTTGTCAGCTTAACTGCATAAACAGGTGTAAAAGTATTAGCTTTATGGTGTAAAAATATTAGCTGCAAATTTTGTAAAGGGTGAATCAGACCACGAAACTGAACAACTTTCCCCAAGAAAAAATAGGTCGAAATATGCAAAAAGAATGTGGGCCCACTAAGTCATTTTTTATGGGAGGTTCAAAATTATGTTTTATATTTCGACATATGTTTTTTGGGGAAAGTTGTTCTGCTTCATGGGATGATTCACCCGTTTAAATATTTGCAGCTAATATTTTTACACCTTATATATGCTCTTATATTTTCCTTTTAATGATGAGACTCAAAGTTATAAGAAATCAGGCTTGTAGTCATAGTGTCTTTACTGTAAACTTTGAACTAATCATATCGATTTACATAAAATACCTACGATTCATTGCTGGGTAAGAGACAATAGAAGGGATATTATTTACACTTTTTATAAAAACCTATTCACTTACTAAGATGTAGGTATCTATTTTAAGCTAAAACCCGTTAGAACATATAAAACCCGTAATTTTATACAATTTTATTTTTAAATATGTAAGTATATTACCAGTTATATAAGGTACTAAGCTAAACTATAGGTCGGTACCTAACTATAATATACATTATCGTAGCAGCTCATTTCTGTTCGTACCTGGTCCAAAAGTACCCATTGCACTGGCTGCATTGCCCCGCTGGATAGTAAGGGAAATCTGTTGGTCACGGCCGCAGTCTCTCAGCCGCTGACCTATCCCCCTAACGAAAGCTCTTGCCGCGGCACACCGCACGCCCGAGGTCGCTACCGCGAACGGCACAAAACCTTAGGACTGCCGCAGATCCGCGTATTTTTCAGTCTTCTGCTTTGTGGTCCGTGATATAAGTGAGTGGCCGCAAATGTGCAAGCGCAGGTGGCGTCCCAAAGCAAGGAGCGACCTCTCTTCCACAGGATGAGAGTGAGGCCGTCTGGTCTTTTTCTGTCTGCACGAGACAGACCTGGTGGTTCCAATACACATGGTATGTTCGCAGATAGAAGCGCCTGGCGTATTAAATCGTTGAGGGCGTGGTAACTTGAGTGTCTTGGCCTGCGCACAACCTGCAACTTAGACCGCGGTTACCTCTGTCGTCCGCCATTGTTCCGCACCTACGCACATGCGGCTCACACACTTTGCATCCGAGTCTCAGAGCCGAATATTAGCTAAATATTTGCAGCACTTTGTTTTACACCCTGTATCATAATAGCTCAGAATAACTTTTTTGTAATAGCACTGATAGAGTTTACTTTTATGCAACATAGTAGTTCTGGAGTTGTTGAATGTCAAAGTTGGGCAGCGAAAGAGACAAAAACGCTGATATTTGGCGCTTTATAGTGAATTAAAATTCTAAATACGTTATTTTCGTTAAGCAGTGTAAAAAAGTTAACAACTCAGTAAATTTTTTAGGTTAAAATAGGTACCTACTTACATTTGATGTTCTATTCTTTAATTTTTAACAAATTAACGTTGCTATTTTTCATTAAAGTTGGCGATATTATAGTAATTGCATTCGTTTTTTTGTTACGCAATATATATATTCTTTATTGTGTACAATTATAATTATATTGCGTACAATACGCATTCGGCGGATCGCACACTTGACGCACGACGGAGCGCTAAAATAACGCAGCGGTCTGTCAGATCCATGCTAGAAATGTCAATCTCCTTACTAAGAACTAAAACCGCTCAACCGCTGTCATCGCAGCGCTATCGCAGTGTCGTCCGTCGAGTGCGGTTTTAGTATGGGGAGTGACGTGACTAGTATGGTTTCTAAACAAAAGCACCCCATAAAACTAAGTAAACATAAAACTAATAACTAGTGCCGTGTGAAGCCGGCTTAGAATAGCATAACCCCACATCTTTCCCGCGGGTGTCATAAGGACTAAAGGACTCCAGAGTATTGGTGTATTACAACTTTTAAGCGACAGGCTGTCACTGTAGTGATACACATGTTTTCTGAAACAACCTTAGAAAACAATCCTCATAAACGTCAGACGTGGCAATAGTGGCAGTATTCTTACGGCCGTTAACGCTCTCCGTAAGGGATAAAGGCGTGTTATATGTATGTATGTATAAAAACTGGACAAAAGCTGATCAATCTAGCGGTACTCTTCTGTAGCTACTGCTCCTTCTATGGCTCTCTTTCGGGTACTTATAAAACGGGTAGTAAGCACCGATTTTCCTATTAAACACTAAGTACAGCGGTAGACTGCCAGAATACTCGGCACTGTCGTAATCGGAGTTCGAAGATCTTGCAGACCACTTGCCGTACCTTCCGTACGTTTCCCTCTTCGTTTTTCCATCTTTTTTCTTTGGAAGTTTTTTTGGAGTTTCATCGCCAAGCGTAGGGTTTAAGTAAAAATCATGGTCTTGGTGCTTATGGTGACGGTTGGTGACTTCAGATGAGTCTTGAGATAGGTAGGCGATGGTCGTCTCTTTAGCGCTCTTTGCGGCGACCAGGCTCAATACTACGGCTGTTAGTATCAACTGGAACGGAAAAATAAAAAAATAAATAGTATTACCTACAATAAGACTAAACAACGGAGACAAGAAATCAGCAAATGTTAATGTTGGTTTGAACAGTAATTTACATATCCTTGCTTTCTACATCGGGGGTCGTGGTTCGATCCCCACACTGCACACATTTCAAATATTTGTGTTGAGTCTCGGTGTTTTTTTATGTATTGTAGGTATTTATTTACAAAAAAAGGATATTGAGTTCCAGAGTGCGCCTGGTTTTCAGCCTTTTCATCATATTTCATACTTGTTTTCTGCCCGAGTAATGCTTCCTTACTGAGTTGGGGCTAGATGACGCTGTGTCAAATGTCCAGCCAGAATATAAGGTGTAAAAATATTAGCTGCAAATATTTTAAAGGGTGAACGAGTCCATGAAATTGAACAACTTTCCCCTAGAAACATAGGTCGAAATACGAAAGAAAGTTTTGGACCTTCCATACAAAATGTATCAGCCGAGCGAGTCAACTGTATGGGAGGTCCAATTTTTTTTCATATTTCGATCTATGTTCCCTGGGGAAAGTTGTTCAGTTTCATAGGCTGATTCACCCCTTAAAATATTTGCAGCGAATTTTTTTACACCCTGTATTTATTTACGGATGGAGATTGTAGCTTGAATGCAAAACACCTTACTGCCAATAATCCACACTTGAACTTACCCGTAACAAAAACAAGTTAATATTCTCCATTGCGTACACATTTATTCTAGAAACCACCGTTAATTTCTCAAAACACAACACACAGTTGCGACTTTCAGTACATTACTTGTCCTACTGAATTCGCCTTGAACTTGACTGTACAATTTATACTGCTTACTGCAGTTTTTGGGTCACAAGCATCAGCGGTGCAAAAAACCAACGGAACAAAAAGACATAGGGTCGCCTTAGGGTCGATGACTTGCCAAGGTGACCACACATTTGGGTTCACGTGTTTGTTCTACAATTACTAAAATAACAATGGTCTAAGCATATTATTAGATCGAAGAATTTGGTTTAAGTACCTACGAGTATTAGTACCTATGTCTAGTGCCGAGATAAGTAGTAATAGTCTCAATTCTGCTTAACATTTTCCCACTTGTTTTTTTTATTAGGGCTGTCTGCTCCGAAGGGTTGTCACGTGAAACAGCTGTCTAAACATGTATGTATGTTTGCTTAAATCTTTAAAACTATACTCAATGGATTTTAATGTAGGTTTTTTAAATAGATGGAGTGACTCAAGAGGAAGGTTTTTATGTATAATACTTACTTGCCGGAAAAACATCTTATTCCCACGGGAAAATGAAATGTAGAGGTGCAGCCGCTGGACGGGCCGCTGTATTAAATAAAGCAGGAAGTATTACCTATGTAATAAATACTTAATTAAGGCAGATCGCACACTTAACGCACGACGGAGCCCTAAAACATCGCAGCGGGCTGTCAGATCCATACTAGGAATGTCAATCCCCCCCCATACTAAAACCGCTCAACTGCTGTCATCGCAGCGCTATCGCAGTGTCGTCTGTCGAGTGCGGTTTTAGTATGGGGAGTGTTTCTTTTCTAGTATGGATCTGACAGACCACTGCGATATTTTTGCGCTAGGTCGTGCGTCAAGTGTGCGATCCGCCTTAGAATTTAATGCCAGTTTTGGGGAGTTCCTACCTAGGTATAGTTGCATATGACTGTGCATAAAAAATAAGATTGCTGTAAGAGGAAAAAATATTTCTCAGAATGAATAGATACTTTTTCTGTCGCTAACAGCTATTGATGTCAGTGCAAAAACATCGCCATGTATCTTTTGTGTAGATTCGCTAAACATACGACTATAATTTACTCATTACTGCCTACTTATGATGAAAAAACATCAAAGGCCCATTCAATAACCGCTATTTGTTATCGAAATAGTTGGATTAGCGGCTTGCCTACATACTCAAATAATGGAAGAATGATGCAAGAGGGAGAGAGTGGGTTTGACATTTTGCTGGTAGGTAATAATAATGAGTGAGTAATGATATGGCATCATGCATATAACTTTAAATGGGATTCCAAAATCATCGAGTATTGTACCAAACTACTCGTACTTCGAGCAGCTCATATGGCTCACCGAGATGGCCCAAGTCTAAACCGCAAAACACGGCATCACTTTCGGTCTTCTTGTCGTGTTGGGCACCGAAAGACGAATAACTTGATGTATCAATGTTAAAGTCAAGTCAAAGTAAAATTTATTCGAAGTAGTTTACATTTGGCTTTTTGATGGTATTAGTTATAACAATTTTATGAACCTAATACGCGGCTCAGGTGGACTAAAAACTTAGAACTAGCCCCTAAGGGGGCGTCTCCATTAAAGCGGTGCTGCGCTAAGCTAATCTAAGCGCGGCATGAATTGATCAACCATGAGCCTCAAAATCCCAGAATCCCAGAAATCTCAAAATCCCGCCCTGCTTCAGTGGAGACGCACCCTGATTGGTCAATTCATGCCCCGATCAGCTTAGCTTAGCGCAACCCCGCTTCAGTGGAGACCCTTAAGCACTGCCTCGGGGCTCGCCAAGCTAACCAAATAGCATGTACATAAAATGCCGTGTGATGCCGGCTTAGAATAGCATCACCCCACATCCTTCCCGCGGGTGTCGTAAGAGGCGACTAAGGGACTCGAGAGTGTTGGTGTATTGCAATTTTTAGGCGACAGGCTGACAACCTGTCACTATAGTGATACACGTTTTCTTAAACAACCTTAGAAAACAATCCTCTAAAATGTCAGACGTGGCGATAGTGGCCGTATTCTTACGGCCGTTAACGCTCTGCCTACCCCGCAAGGGATAAAGGCGTGTTATATGTATGTATGTATGTACATAAAATAACATCGAGTTCATGTCAAGAGAAAAAAAATATTGTGTTACATGCGTATGGTTAGCCGGACCCCCTGGACAGTAAACCACTCAGAAGCTTGCTCAGAAGTGCTCCTATTCTAAATATACGTATACAATATGTCAGGCCCTAGGCTATCCGCATTGGCTTATATAGCCACGAAAAGTCTTGCCTCAGACACTGATTAAATCGTCTGTCACAGACGTGTGAGGCCAATGATGATGATGAGGCTATCCTAGCTAAATTTCTATATTTGAAACAATAATCTATACTTATTAATAGCGAAAATCGGCTACGTTAAAAAGACAAAATATATATTACCTGTATTCAGTAGATAATTCTAACTGTGTCGTCACCTAAAGTCTACATTATACATTTGTAACTACTCCCATGGAGATTTATCTTGATAATAGCTTGTACCTACAATCGGCATTTACGTTTAGGTTTCTTGACTGTTAACAATCTAGGTGCACCTACCTAGCTATTGTAAATAATAAAAAAGCTAACTACACAGACTGTATAAAATTAACTGAAGAATTTATTTGTACTGAAGAACTCCACTAAAACTTTGCCTAAGGTGACACCAGCTGCAAAAAGTAAGTCTCTTTCCTTTACGGTGCGTTTGAGAGTAACATACGATTTTTTTTCCTTTAGGGCACCGAATTTTTCAACCGCCGCGCCATATACAAGTAGCAGGCTTTTGACATGGTTGTGTTACGACCGCCGTCTACGTGGTCATAGACAGCAACCGGGACCTACGGCTTAACGTGCCATCCGAAATACGGGACCATCTTACTTACGGACAATCGGGTGGTTCAGCCCGTATTGTCCTAACCAGACTGGGAACAAATTCACAAGTAAATATCAACTTTGTGAGTGACCCACCGTGAATCGAAACCGGGACCTTCTGCGTCAAAGGCAGTCGCACTGCCACTGCGCCACATCGGTCGTCATACATACGATGACGGTCAGTTAATGAGATCCGAACAATTATTTGAAAAAGTAAGCCCATAGTAACATTTAATGAAAAGTTCGAGAGCATGTTGTAGTCTCTACAGTTTTCTCAGACTACTCATAAATGGAACCATTTAGCAAGTTCAGTTCAGAGGTTTACTTACTATTTATCTCCTATTTTCGTAGAAATTTGTAATAGTAACCTAGTTTACAGTTTGTAACCTAGATTACAATGCCGCGTGATGCCGGCTTAGAATAGCATCACCCCACATCCTTCTTTCGGGTGTCGTAAGAGGCGACTAAGGGACTTAAGAGAATTGGTGTCTTACAACTTTTAGGCGACAGGCTGACAACCTGTCACTATGGTGATACACATGTTTTCTAAAACAACCTTGGAAAACAATCCTCAAAAATGTCAGACGTGGCGATAGTGGCCGTATCGTATTCTTACGACCGTTAACGCTCTGCCTACCCCGCAAGGGATAAAGGCGTGATATATGTATTCATGTATGTTTACAGTTTGTATGGCTAAGAAATAGACTCAAAGCCCCCAATTCTGACGAAGGCATTTTTTTCCTGTAGGTCATCCTACCTAACATCAAATCTGGGCTGCACGTGATTTTATTTTCCTGTTTTGTTTTATTTTTTGGGTATATGAGTTTTAGTTAAATAGTAACTACGACGTTGTGTTGTTGAAGAAGGTAACACACAAATCACGGCTTTATCCCTGGCGGGGTAGCCAGAGCGTTAACGACCGTTATATTACGATCGTGATCGCCACGTCCGACAAATGTTAGAGTCGTTTCAGATAAGTCGTGTATTACTATAGTGACAGGTTGTCAGCCTGTCGCCTAAAATTTTAAAGGTAATGTCTTCCTTTACAGACATACAAACACAAATCACGCCTTTATCCCTTCCGGGGTAGGCATCGTCAAATTACGGTCGTTATCGCCACGTCTGATAAGTATTGGAGTATTTTCGATGATACATGTATCACTGTAGTGACAGGTTGTCAGCCTGTCGCCTAAAATTGCAGTACACATGAAATCCTCGAGTCCCTTAGTTGCCTCCTACGACACCCGCGGGAAAGAAATGGAGTGATAATATTCTAACCTGGGCCCCAAGTCTGTAATTTTTTGTCATTATAACGGTGTTATAACGCCATCGAAACTCAACCGTCATTCCATTGCCATTGTGATTTTTCTATACTTCAAACTGTTAGCAGACTACGAAACTACCAAAATCATCCAACTGAAACTTAGGGGTAAAAAAAGACCTAGATTTTAAAAATGCGTTGGGTTAGATACCTCAAAGATATTGCATATTTCCCTTGTAAGTATTAAAAGTGATGCGTCATTCATAACACAACACTTGAGTTTGACCTTCTGACGCGGAGGGGCCAGATTCGAATCTCGGACAACGACATCATAACATAACCATCACACTCTCCCACAATCTCGTATTGTGTGCATGCAACTCTTGTTTGAGTATCGACACTACGCTGCCAATACGTAATAGTAGAAGTAAGATATGAGTACCTATGAATTCTCACCTAAGTACTTACTGGACTGATTTAGATGAAGTTTTGTTCAAAATATTACAAGTAATTTCAACTGCCTTCTTAGATGGTGTAATGGTACGCCACTGATTCGGGCTACCATTTCATTCACAAATATGTAGGGAGGTATTTATCCTAATAAGATTATTATATTCAATACCTAACGAAAAATAATGGGAAATTACTTAAGTATGAATTGGAACACAATTTAGAAATTTTGCTTTCAACGACATCTGTAGCTTTTTCGTTGTATCACTATCAGCTTTCTATGTAGTGATTCACGGATAAAACTTTACCTTTTTCTTACTAAAAATAGTGACATCTTGAGGTATTCTTTTGTACTGATAAGTCACGCGTTTGCTTAAAGGTCATACTTATGTCCTTCACGTTTCTGTGCTCCTGGTAATGTAGTTTAAGTAACAGTCCTCAAATTCCTACTATTTGAAGTACTAGGAGTGCAAAAGCATCAGGGAAGTAAAATCTACTAGCTGGCGTACGGGATTAGAAAGAGATAGCGATTTCTCTCTCTCTCAACTCGCCGAGCTGATACTGAGGAACCTTCTCTCTAGAAATAGTACATGGGAATATAAGCGTTATGGCATAATGAACTGCGGGATATTATCCTGTCAAAGTAATTTTGGGCTAAGGGATATGAAATGAGGTCCTGTTCAGTAGTGGATTCTATTTATACACATGTCACGCCTGTGTTCCTTGCGGGGTAGGCAGAGTAGTGACGACTGTGAAAATATGGTTGTAGTTTAGATACTTACATGAATCACGCCTGTGTCCCTTGCGGGGTAGGTAGATAGGCACAATAAATACATGAATCACGCCTGTGTCCCTTGCGGGGTAGGTAGATAGGCACAATAAATTGCTTTAAGAGCATTTCAAGTACTAGGGGCGCATAACCAATAAGAAAGTAAATCTATTTGGCTGGCGAAGGCTACACAGCGTGCAGACACGTTTGGAACTTTCTCTCTGAAAATTGTACAAGGGAATATGTCCTTTATGGCGTAATGAACTACAGGATATTATCACGTCAAAGTATTTCCGAGTTTAGGTTTAAAATTGTTCAGTTGTGGATTTTATTGTTATCTTTAGGCAAATGTACTAGGTGTGATTGAATTTAGACCTTGACTGCTTTTGTGTTAAGGTGTAAAATTGGTATTGTCAGGAAAAGCTTATATAAGCCATACAAATCCTGGATAGGGGGTCAGTTGGGTTCAGTTCTTCATCGCGCGCAGTTTAGTATACACGTCTCTTTGATCTTCGGAGTGATTCTTTTTGTGAAGCAATTTCATTTTTATCAGTTAGATAGTTCTGGGTTTTCCTCGGCATTTTCGTAACTCGCGTTTAGGCGGGATTATGCTGGGAGAAACTCATGAATCTTTCGGTTTTGTATCCAGTGTAATATATCAAGCAAGTGGATCAAGTGTATTGTACTGGAATTTTCTGGTATCTATGATATCAGAGTTTTCTAGGAATACATTCTGATTTTCCCTGTTAGGTCTCAGTTCTTGAGGAGGGGCTGAGGGCTGTCGTTTACGGGACAGCCAATTCCTCACATTACGCTTGAATTGACTGATCGAAGAAGGCTGGTAGAGGTCGATCTGATGTATCCTCCTTTGTATCAGGGAGAGGCCAGCCACGCTCGTTGGTCGCTCACCTATTTTTGATCAGTTCGTCAATTCGTAATGGTCTCCATCACACAACTCACTTAAGCTCGCTCGGCTTACCCCTTCAATATCGGTCTCCGGACCACACATGAGTTGGGCGAGTTTGTAGGGATGCATTATGTTTAGGTCCACAAATCACGGCTTGCAACCGTGTACACCTAGCAAGATTAGAGGCTGAAGGTTTGAACTCAGAACGGAAGCCTAATTCACAACACATCACGCGTTTAAATTTTTAAATGTTGGCACAGGTCACAGTTTTGCTTTCTTCACATTAGATTAGGATTTAGGATAGACATGATAGTTTCAAAATAGGGTCCAGTTGCTGATAGGCTTATTCCACTTAGGCAGGGAACCTCTATCATTTTAGGAGTGTCACGGATGATTTTGGAGAAGTAGGAAACCTAGAACTAGGGATTTCCAATTCTAACCTTAAAATACTTACTCTTTGCTTAAAAATAAAAGACTCGTTGTTTGCAGATAGCTTAAATTATTGAATTCAGTATAATATACAAATAAATAGAAAATTTGGTACATTGTAGGCGAATTTATTATTTATGTAGCAAAAAATAATCTTGCGCATCAAACATATTATTTCTTACATCTTTGCGGAGTTAAACTAAATAATTTCAGTTTGTATATTTTCTGAAAGTTCAGACTTTCAGTTTCAGTCAGATTCATTTCATGGGAAAAGTACCTATACGACGTGTCTGTCTGGTACCTATCTACTTACTTAAAAGTTTAGTAATTTTCTGTGAGAATCCCTAAACAAATTGCTAGCAAAATTCGCTCGCGTACATATACCCATGTACTTTAAAAAGATTCTCGTTCATCCACTATAAAAGAAATTATAGTAAATGAATATAAAACCATAAGTATTAAGATTTGTTCAAAGAAAGTAAAATATTACTAAACTATCAACATCGAAGTTGTTTACCTAAGAGAGTTTGCAATATTTGACACAAGCTTGGGATAGAATAAAAATATCCTTGGTAACTTGAAAAATTATTGAGTTACTAGTTTGTTGTTCAAAGTACCAAAAAGATAAAATTGGAATGCTTTCTCAGGGTTTGACAAGTTAGTATAAAATATTTATAACACAACAGTCTGAACGAATTTTAATTCTTTGGGAATTGGAGAGACTTTTTGACGGACGACTGTATGACATTAATCTTTGAAGTTCCAAGTAGATTCAGTAAATTAGCTTCATTAAAAAGAATCAAATTCTCCAGACATTTGGCCATAAGTAACTTCTATAGTTTTTGCATAATGCCTTAGAAAAGCTAGTACTCTTCTGGGAATTGGACAGCCCAGACTTCGCTCTTTTTGTAATGTATATATTTATTTATTCTTATCAGCCCTCTCTTGAAATTTGCAAAAGAAATTGTAAAGTAGATTTACTAAGGCATTCTTTATTTTGTAATAATGTAAATTCTGGCAAGACTGGAGAATTAGGGAAGCCGGAAGACGTCCAAGTCAGGTGACGAAGTCTACGAAATATGTATCTGTAATAGTAGATTTCAGAATAGAGGAACATATAAATCAACTATCCTCTGAAATTATAATGTCTGAAACACAGATATACTGGGAAAGAAAAAAAATACACTAATCCCAGGGGGCGGGGCGGGGCCCCTATTTATCAGCTTCCAAAAAGATATCATGAGTATTAGCTTACAAATTACTTTGACTTATGACCTAAAACAAGTCTAGAATCTAGAATTATACTTGGGAACTTGTCACATCCTGGAATTCAAATTGATTTTATCTGTAGACTAATAGGGTTTCAAGTCGATAAGATAATACTAATTCGTAACTCTACTACATAGGTGTACATAGAAACAAAATTCTGAAAATATAATTCTATCAGTTCTATACATTAGCTCAAAGTTAGGTCTAGATTTGCTAGGTATTAAAATCTTTCTAAAATAGAAAAAAGGGTAACTTCTTAGACCAGGACCATTTCAGGTGGTTCCATTTCCAATAAAAGATAGGCAGTGGGTTATTTATAATTCGCAATCTAAAAACGCAAGTACACAAGTACTAGGTAAATAAGTAAAAACAATTTTTCACAACTTAAGTTGTCAAAGATCAATTACTCTTATAATATTATGGCTAAGATTTTTTAATTTGAATCTTGAGGATGTGGGTCAGGTTTTTCAGTCTTCTTAGGTAACCTGAAAGTAGAAATACAAATTGGAAATTAGGTACAGCGTGTTCTCCATACTAGTATATAGGACGTAAACGTGAAACTAGAAGTCAATTTTCTAGATACCAAAATGTGGTCTGATTCTTATGTAAACTTGATAGCTTCTTAATATGTTCAAGTGCTCAGTTAAATTATTATGATATGAGTGATCTTGACTCAATATTATTAAAATTTGCTTACCGTTCTAGCCAGGAATCTAACTTGAAGGAAATACTCGAAGCATCCAAATTCTCTGAAGCTTGATTAATTTTGTAATGCTTGGAAGTTGGAGAATTCCATTATACCACCTGTAATAGATGAAACAAAATAAAATAAAAGAAACTCACTAGAATATAGTTAGGAAATAGATTAATTCTTATAACGCTGTC
Source organism: Keiferia lycopersicella (assembly GCA_029255805.1). Taxonomy (NCBI): domain Eukaryota; kingdom Metazoa; phylum Arthropoda; class Insecta; order Lepidoptera; family Gelechiidae; genus Keiferia; species Keiferia lycopersicella. The sequence goes on along the minus strand of JARACZ010000005.1, from coordinate 14,354,029 downwards.
TGCTACCAAGTACTGTCAATTCATTTCACAGTAATAAGTTTGACAAGAACTAATAATTTTCTAGTTATTTTACACTGCAGTAGATCATACTGTCAGAAATAAAAATAGGTAGTTACTTTACATAGACTACTAGGTTTTTTTAGATAAATGACTGGCAGCTCATTTGTAAAATTCTATTATCTTTACCTTTCATAACATTTGTAGGATCTCTGAGATTATAGTGGTAAATAGACAGGGAAATTAAGACTTTCCTTCCAGTCCTTTGTTGAGTCGCTGAGAGTAGGAATAAATTCTAGTTTCAAGGTCGTTTCCTTTTCATTGTTTTTCAGTAGCACGCTTTTGATGTCATTCTGATTCAAGAAATCCATCCATACTGTAACGAAATATTGAGATTAGTTATCTAATTATTAATTATGACAAATTGTAGTATCTTTTGTGAGACAGTTGATCAGAGAAAATAGGAAGTTTTTTCAATAACATATTTACGTATTATTTCCGAAGTAAAAGTAGTTTTAGATAGAAATGTTAGTAGCAAACTTGTGTTTCATCATGACCATGAACAACAAATAGATTTATTTACCTGTTAATTTAGTAAAACAGCTCCATAATCTGTCACAGGATATCTAGTTTATTTAAACACAACAAACGGGCTTCTACGCAGCAGTCATAGCTAGTGTTCTAACCACAGAGTATAGACATAGCTAATCTATAGACAAACCTGTTTAGGGCCATTTCACACTATACTGTAATTACGCGCGAATTTCTTTTGTGTTGAGTATTTTGTGTAAAAACGTCGTAAATATTTTTGTATCAAGGATTATAGACTTATGAAACGAATATCTAAGCAATTTTGAAAGAATACATAGCTTAATATATTTATAATTGCTACAATGAATGAATTTTGAGAGTATCGAATTTTATATCTATTAATTATTGCAGGATCATTATCTGTGGACTAGAATTATGGTGTTAGTTAGCCTAATTTCCGATAGATGGCGTAAAATAAAATTGTTGCTTTGTAGGTAGCTTTATCAGATTTATGTGCAGTATATATTTAGCTAGGCGAATATGCGGAATATTGCCTATTTATTTCTCGGGATTAATATTTAAAGCGAATGCAGATTGAGGGAAGATCTTAGGGACTATAGACTGTTTTCTCGTTCTGGGTTGCTCAAAATAACAATGGGTTCTACCACTAAGATGATCAATGGCCGATTTAATCTCTAGAGTTACATGTATTGGATAGGTATAGATAGACATACGTAGAATATAGGTAGGTAGACTTTGGGCTGGGACTTCAGGCTTAGAACGTTACAATTTGGTGGGTGCCATGACCAGGATAGCTGGGCTATTACGGATTTCCTTCTCATTTCTGAGCTAAATTTATGTGTTGTATCAACATAGAAATTAGTTATAGGGATTCTTCGGTGGTCATAGCCTTACTTAGGAGGCTGTGATCACAATTTGTTGCTGTGAAAGTGATCGGATAGAGAGAACAGTCTTACTTTTAGTTTTAGGTATTTCATTCTTTTTCTTAGGAATATTTCAGTCGGGGGGCTGAAAATTAAATTCTTGCATTTTTGTTGGGTTTATGACATGAGTGGATTTAAAATAGGCAACAGTCTTATACAAAGGGGGCTGTAGTTTATATATAAAATTTATAAATTGAATGCATAGGAAAATAAAATAAAAGTAAAACCAAATCAGCGGGGATTAAAATTAAATTCTTAGATCCACCACAAATATTAGAGGACTCTCTACTGGTTAAACTAGCATTTTGAAAGATCTTGTTTATATCTAGACTTTACTTTAGTAACTTAGGACTAAGTAACTTAATAAATAGTATTAACTTGTTGTAGCTGCACATAACAGAACGATCAAACCGAGCTAAAATTCATTTTATATAAATAGATCTTTGTCCATAGGTAATAATTTAGATAGCATATTGTAAAAAATTGCACAGGACATATATTTCACTATTTTGAATACTTTATTTTGAGTTCAGGTAAAATACAATAATATTAGGATAGCACATTTATCTGTCTGAATAAAGTTTAGCAATGGATTAAGCTATGCAGTTGGAATGCAGTCTTCAATAAGTAATTTAAATGTTCAGTAGGTCCGGTAGAGTTCTGTTCAGAACTTTAGTTTCAGTCTTTCTTTCTTGAAGCGAAACATATGAACATACATGTCAAAACATGATTCCCGAATGAAAATAGTTTTACTTCAGGTTTCTTTCAGGACAATTGTGTGGATATCTGTAAAGACAAGAGTTGTTGTAGCTAAAATCGGGGATAAACAAAAGAGGAAAATGGTTAAGATAGGAGTAAAGTTATGTAGTTAAGAATACCTAGTTTTAAGTCAAATAAACAGAATATTGCAATAAACTTGAAGAATATTGTCTTAGGGCATCATAGTAGATCATTTTGTTCACTGGGGTAACTTATAATTAGGAAAATTTCGTTAAAACAGCGATGTAAACATTAGTACTTTAAAATATTTTCTTAGGAGGTTTTGAAAAAAGTTTATACGTACCTTGTTGGAATTAATTTATAGCACTTGGGATGCACTTTATTATTTTGTTAAACATCAATTGCAATCGGTTTTGGTGGAATTGTGACCTGTAGTTTCGAAAAACGAGGCACTGTTTGTTTGCTTGACAGCAAGCAATGATTGAATTTAGTTTTTTTTTATGTTCTTTCTTTCATTCTGGACAGGCAAAGATCTCAAGATATGTTGTCTGGACAGGAAATGTTGAAAAAAAAATTATATATTGAAAGGTTGAATAGATAAATAAATAATGTAGACGAAAGTTTAGTTTTTATGTATGTATGTAAGTAGCTGTGACTTTGCGACTTTTCTCATTCTAGTAGGCTCTGGGAACTAGTTTTGTTTAGTAAGTAACTCTATATTATGAAGGATTTGAGAAAAGTAAAGTTATTGATCGAAGTGTTTCTTTTCGCTAACATAAACTTATGTTAAGCATGAAAAGCGAGATATTCAAAACTTAGTTACCTATATTGAGCTAGTTTATATGTATATCTAATTATTTGAGGTATGTGTCTAGGGTGTAAATTAAATAAGACATTTGGGAAAAGATTCAAAGTAGATATATGTTTGAAAGTCTCAAGTAGGAACTAACACTGAATACATGGTTCTGGGTTTCGGAGGGCATGTTTAACCATGAGAATCAGCCATATGAGTCAGGTCAGGCATGATATTAGTAGTAGGCGGTTGAAAAACCTTATTGGTTTACACGAAAAGAAGATGAAAAACTGTGGCTTTGAGTCTTGGATGGTAGATACGTTCGAAAAAGTAGAAGTATAAAAGGTTTAGTTGAATTTTATTTTATGTATGTAGATAAATAAGATAAACGATAGTAGAAATGTAAGGTCTGGGGGCTGTATGAATTTCATGTTGAACCCAATACAAGTTCGTACAGATTTCAATAAACCTAGGTATATAGGTTGTCTGATATTTGTATAACCAGTGCGTGTCCATGGATCCGCTCGCATGGAAGTCTGTTTTAAACCCGTAGGAACAGTTTTTTTAGGATGGGGGCTGTACTGTGTTTTAATAGATTTAGTCGGTTTAGTAGATTTGGCGTCAACAATACCTATATTTAAGATGAAAAAACGAGAATATCTTTCTGAGGATTTTTATTTTGAGGGGTTTTTAAACTGAAACATAAGAGCTAGCTAGTATAATAATTCAAGACACTGAGTTTGATTTCCATTATTATGATTGATAATAGATATTAAACCATGCTTTATAGGTAAAGTACTGAGCTGAGTGATTGAGTAGGTAGGTAGATTCAAACTTGTTGTAACAAAATATTCCAAAAGTTTAAATGCGCATTAGAAATGGTAACTAAGTCAATTTCGTAATCTAAATAAGTTCGTAAAATTCAGATTCTTTGAATTTGACTTTAGAAATAATGGGAAGTACCTATCAAGTTTCTCCACTCATTTTAAGTTGAGAAAAAAATTAAGAACGCCATCTAATGATCATGTTATGAATTAGTTGGTTTGTTTCATTTGATAACTTTCTTTGCAAATCCATCACAACATGTCGTTACACTAGGTTTCTAGTCTTTGGGTTGATGGATAGTTTTTAATGTGATAGATGGTGTTACTGGGTTGTTAACTTATACTGGGAGAAATAAAAATCATTTTTATTAAATCTGAAGTATTGATGGAAACCTTGTGATTAAAAAAAAATATTAACAGAATCTTAGGAACTAAAAACTTGTAGAGGAAGTCTGTAGTGGGAGTAGACGTAGGTCGTAGGTAGGACGACCGATGTGGCGCAGTGGTGGTGCGACTGCCTTGGACGCGGAGGGTTCCGGGTTCGATTCTCGGTGGGTCACTCACAAAGTATTTATCACTTTGTGAATTTGTTCCTGGTCTGGTTGGGACATTGCGGGCTGAACCACCCGATTGTCCGTAAGTGAGATGGATCCGTGTTTCGGATGCCACGTTAAGCCGTAGGTCCCGGTTGCTGTCTATGATCACTTGTACGGCGGTCGTTGCACAGCCATGTCGGAGGCCTGCGACTTGTGGAAGACGGTTGAAAAGTTCTGACACTGGGGTGCATCAGGTCGTTGGACGACTCGGTGTCCCACATGAAAAAGAAGAAGAAGACGTAGGTAATTGAATCATCTTTCAGCTTTAAAGCAGAAACAAATGGAACAAGTTTTTGTATGAAAAATGTATATTAGGTAGTATAGGTATTTTACTTTTCAAAGTAGGGCCACTAGGGCCAGATAAGGGTTTTATCACTCAAAATAATAACTTCTTAGAGAAACATCTTTCTACTTTAAGCAAGGTTAGGGTTCATAATAATTTTGATGTGTGATGGTGATTATAAAATTCTTTTATTTTCCTATAGAGGGCGCTGGGCAGATTGATGCGGGAATACTTAGGTATTCGGTTCTTCGTTGCAGACGGGATTGCATCGGACGGGACGAGATTTTAATGCAATTGTTTCAGATGTAAACCTGGAGGGCTGTGTCTACGCGATTTTTCCATGGACTTGTTTTTTAAAAAACTAAATTTTGTTAGTGCTCCTAAGGCGTAGATTTAATGCTTATATGCGTAGTTTAAATGTAAGTTTATTTTTGAGTTATCACTTATCACGTATATATGAATGTATGTATGTAATAACTTTATTGTGCCTAACAAGAAATAGTTATAAAAAAAAAACTTAAATAAACTAATAGAATGTGTACGCACAAAGGCGGACTTATCCCATTAAGAGATCTCTACCAATCACGTTTGGAGGGAACTTGAGCAGATTAGCGTAAATATTTGTTTTCTTTTAGTACTAAGCGGTTTTGCGTAGATTATTTGCATTAGTTATCAAAATCTAAATATGGAGTTTCAGTAACTATATGGGTGTCATAATATGATATTATGCCATGATAGCGAAGCGTACCTAAGATAAATATTTCATTACTCAGAAGCACTTGGCGTCAATTTTGCATTGCATTTTGCGTACCTTCATGCAAGATAGAATAAAGTAGTTAGACATCCCAACTTTAAGTTTGAAGATTATACAGGATATAAGAGAAACATCAGTCTTGTGTTTTCTTCAAATTTAGAGATTTATGTTGCATGTTTAGTTTAAGAAAATTGGGCGGGAGTGCTAAGAGTTACCCGACTCGGTGTTGGGACTACTCTGTTTTAAGGTGACGAGACACTCGGAGCTTTACAGGAGTTTTCCTCGGACCTTTTTCTGGGACTTTTCACCACTCGCTACAATAAAAAAATTGTGTTTGTCCATTATATTTTTAAGTTCTGGTTTTGTTTCAGCAAACTTTGTCTTTAATGTAGAGTTTCTGAATCAAAAGTGAAATATGATAAGGGAAAGGGGTTTGCGTCGAAAAAGTATCACAAATTAAATAGTGATAATAAATAAGTATATAGCAGACTTCTAAAGCTTTCACGAATAGTAAGGCCTTGAGATTCTGTTGAGAGAAAGAATCAGAGATTGAGGAAGGATGAATCTTATGAAAGTAACCAGAAAGACTTTACATCGACTTTATATATTTATTGTATTATTTTTATCGTTTTATATTCACTTTACAAAGGTATGGTTTGAAAGGCTCATTCAGATTTTCAACAGTCATCTATAAGTGAACGCAGATGTTGCGCTTTCTTCAAAGAAACACTACGCTATACAAGAGGAGTTCATATGAAAATTAGAAGTTAGGAGTACGACAGCTGTCATTTCTGTGTTTAACAGATGTTTCATATGGAATCTGCACTATACACGCAGCGCCCAGCGCTATCGCAAACTTCCCCACACAAACATCTATAAATTAATAGGTGACACACATTATGCCAGGTGGTTAGTTAAATGAATTAGCTCTGATATTCAAATAGACAATTTTGAATTATGCACAATTTGACATTCGGCACCAGGGTATTGTTGTTTCTCGTAGGGCAGTATGTTGTATCGGTCCTCAAATCATCGAAAAAGAAAACGAGCGATTTGCCCACCTGATGCAATCGGATGCTGTGTCGTTAGGACTGAGAGAATTCACAACTCTCTTCCTTGCGTGAGACAGGGATGTAACTCGTTGAATATAATTTTGTACATTTTCTTAAAGTTGTTGATGATTTTGGATGGCAAGCAAAGGTTATGGATGCTGAACATCTGGTATAGATACACACCACACATAATTAACATTCTTTGATAGAATTTGCAATATCTAGCTGGGTGTTGTGACATATTTGTGAATAAATTTTATTTTTGGGGTACAACAATCATTATTTTATATAATTTTGTTGTAGGGGGCTGGATGTAATGGTACGCCACTGATTCGGGCTACCATTTCATTCACAAATATGTAGGGAGGTATTTATCCTAATAAGATTATTATATTCAATACCTAACGAAAAATAATGGGAAATTACTTAAGTATGAATTGGAACACAATTTAGAAATTTTGCTTTCAACGACATCTGTAGCTTTTTCGTTGTATCACTATCAGCTTTCTATGTAGTGATTCACGGATAAAACTTTACCTTTTTCTTACTAAAAATAGTGACATCTTGAGGTATTCTTTTGTACTGATAAGTCACGCGTTTGCTTAAAGGTCATACTTATGTCCTTCACGTTTCTGTGCTCCTGGTAATGTAGTTTAAGTAACAGTCCTCAAATTCCTACTATTTGAAGTACTAGGAGTGCAAAAGCATCAGGGAAGTAAAATCTACTAGCTGGCGTACGGGATTAGAAAGAGATAGCGATTTCTCTCTCTCTCAACTCGCCGAGCTGATACTGAGGAACCTTCTCTCTAGAAATAGTACATGGGAATATAAGCGTTATGGCATAATGAACTGCGGGATATTATCCTGTCAAAGTAATTTTGGGCTAAGGGATATGAAATGAGGTCCTGTTCAGTAGTGGATTCTATTTATACACATGTCACGCCTGTGTTCCTTGCGGGGTAGGCAGAGTAGTGACGACTGTGAAAATATGGTTGTAGTTTAGATACTTACATGAATCACGCCTGTGTCCCTTGCGGGGTAGGTAGATAGGCACAATAAATACATGAATCACGCCTGTGTCCCTTGCGGGGTAGGTAGATAGGCACAATAAATTGCTTTAAGAGCATTTCAAGTACTAGGGGCGCATAACCAATAAGAAAGTAAATCTATTTGGCTGGCGAAGGCTACACAGCGTGCAGACACGTTTGGAACTTTCTCTCTGAAAATTGTACAAGGGAATATGTCCTTTATGGCGTAATGAACTACAGGATATTATCACGTCAAAGTATTTCCGAGTTTAGGTTTAAAATTGTTCAGTTGTGGATTTTATTGTTATCTTTAGGCAAATGTACTAGGTGTGATTGAATTTAGACCTTGACTGCTTTTGTGTTAAGGTGTAAAATTGGTATTGTCAGGAAAAGCTTATATAAGCCATACAAATCCTGGATAGGGGGTCAGTTGGGTTCAGTTCTTCATCGCGCGCAGTTTAGTATACACGTCTCTTTGATCTTCGGAGTGATTCTTTTTGTGAAGCAATTTCATTTTTATCAGTTAGATAGTTCTGGGTTTTCCTCGGCATTTTCGTAACTCGCGTTTAGGCGGGATTATGCTGGGAGAAACTCATGAATCTTTCGGTTTTGTATCCAGTGTAATATATCAAGCAAGTGGATCAAGTGTATTGTACTGGAATTTTCTGGTATCTATGATATCAGAGTTTTCTAGGAATACATTCTGATTTTCCCTGTTAGGTCTCAGTTCTTGAGGAGGGGCTGAGGGCTGTCGTTTACGGGACAGCCAATTCCTCACATTACGCTTGAATTGACTGATCGAAGAAGGCTGGTAGAGGTCGATCTGATGTATCCTCCTTTGTATCAGGGAGAGGCCAGCCACGCTCGTTGGTCGCTCACCTATTTTTGATCAGTTCGTCAATTCGTAATGGTCTCCATCACACAACTCACTTAAGCTCGCTCGGCTTACCCCTTCAATATCGGTCTCCGGACCACACATGAGTTGGGCGAGTTTGTAGGGATGCATTATGTTTAGGTCCACAAATCACGGCTTGCAACCGTGTACACCTAGCAAGATTAGAGGCTGAAGGTTTGAACTCAGAACGGAAGCCTAATTCACAACACATCACGCGTTTAAATTTTTAAATGTTGGCACAGGTCACAGTTTTGCTTTCTTCACATTAGATTAGGATTTAGGATAGACATGATAGTTTCAAAATAGGGTCCAGTTGCTGATAGGCTTATTCCACTTAGGCAGGGAACCTCTATCATTTTAGGAGTGTCACGGATGATTTTGGAGAAGTAGGAAACCTAGAACTAGGGATTTCCAATTCTAACCTTAAAATACTTACTCTTTGCTTAAAAATAAAAGACTCGTTGTTTGCAGATAGCTTAAATTATTGAATTCAGTATAATATACAAATAAATAGAAAATTTGGTACATTGTAGGCGAATTTATTATTTATGTAGCAAAAAATAATCTTGCGCATCAAACATATTATTTCTTACATCTTTGCGGAGTTAAACTAAATAATTTCAGTTTGTATATTTTCTGAAAGTTCAGACTTTCAGTTTCAGTCAGATTCATTTCATGGGAAAAGTACCTATACGACGTGTCTGTCTGGTACCTATCTACTTACTTAAAAGTTTAGTAATTTTCTGTGAGAATCCCTAAACAAATTGCTAGCAAAATTCGCTCGCGTACATATACCCATGTACTTTAAAAAGATTCTCGTTCATCCACTATAAAAGAAATTATAGTAAATGAATATAAAACCATAAGTATTAAGATTTGTTCAAAGAAAGTAAAATATTACTAAACTATCAACATCGAAGTTGTTTACCTAAGAGAGTTTGCAATATTTGACACAAGCTTGGGATAGAATAAAAATATCCTTGGTAACTTGAAAAATTATTGAGTTACTAGTTTGTTGTTCAAAGTACCAAAAAGATAAAATTGGAATGCTTTCTCAGGGTTTGACAAGTTAGTATAAAATATTTATAACACAACAGTCTGAACGAATTTTAATTCTTTGGGAATTGGAGAGACTTTTTGACGGACGACTGTATGACATTAATCTTTGAAGTTCCAAGTAGATTCAGTAAATTAGCTTCATTAAAAAGAATCAAATTCTCCAGACATTTGGCCATAAGTAACTTCTATAGTTTTTGCATAATGCCTTAGAAAAGCTAGTACTCTTCTGGGAATTGGACAGCCCAGACTTCGCTCTTTTTGTAATGTATATATTTATTTATTCTTATCAGCCCTCTCTTGAAATTTGCAAAAGAAATTGTAAAGTAGATTTACTAAGGCATTCTTTATTTTGTAATAATGTAAATTCTGGCAAGACTGGAGAATTAGGGAAGCCGGAAGACGTCCAAGTCAGGTGACGAAGTCTACGAAATATGTATCTGTAATAGTAGATTTCAGAATAGAGGAACATATAAATCAACTATCCTCTGAAATTATAATGTCTGAAACACAGATATACTGGGAAAGAAAAAAAATACACTAATCCCAGGGGGCGGGGCGGGGCCCCTATTTATCAGCTTCCAAAAAGATATCATGAGTATTAGCTTACAAATTACTTTGACTTATGACCTAAAACAAGTCTAGAATCTAGAATTATACTTGGGAACTTGTCACATCCTGGAATTCAAATTGATTTTATCTGTAGACTAATAGGGTTTCAAGTCGATAAGATAATACTAATTCGTAACTCTACTACATAGGTGTACATAGAAACAAAATTCTGAAAATATAATTCTATCAGTTCTATACATTAGCTCAAAGTTAGGTCTAGATTTGCTAGGTATTAAAATCTTTCTAAAATAGAAAAAAGGGTAACTTCTTAGACCAGGACCATTTCAGGTGGTTCCATTTCCAATAAAAGATAGGCAGTGGGTTATTTATAATTCGCAATCTAAAAACGCAAGTACACAAGTACTAGGTAAATAAGTAAAAACAATTTTTCACAACTTAAGTTGTCAAAGATCAATTACTCTTATAATATTATGGCTAAGATTTTTTAATTTGAATCTTGAGGATGTGGGTCAGGTTTTTCAGTCTTCTTAGGTAACCTGAAAGTAGAAATACAAATTGGAAATTAGGTACAGCGTGTTCTCCATACTAGTATATAGGACGTAAACGTGAAACTAGAAGTCAATTTTCTAGATACCAAAATGTGGTCTGATTCTTATGTAAACTTGATAGCTTCTTAATATGTTCAAGTGCTCAGTTAAATTATTATGATATGAGTGATCTTGACTCAATATTATTAAAATTTGCTTACCGTTCTAGCCAGGAATCTAACTTGAAGGAAATACTCGAAGCATCCAAATTCTCTGAAGCTTGATTAATTTTGTAATGCTTGGAAGTTGGAGAATTCCATTATACCACCTGTAATAGATGAAACAAAATAAAATAAAAGAAACTCACTAGAATATAGTTAGGAAATAGATTAATTCTTATAACGCTGTCTGCTACCAAGTACTGTCAATTCATTTCACAGTAATAAGTTTGACAAGAACTAATAATTTTCTAGTTATTTTACACTGCAGTAGATCATACTGTCAGAAATAAAAATAGGTAGTTACTTTACATAGACTACTAGGTTTTTTTAGATAAATGACTGGCAGCTCATTTGTAAAATTCTATTATCTTTACCTTTCATAACATTTGTAGGATCTCTGAGATTATAGTGGTAAATAGACAGGGAAATTAAGACTTTCCTTCCAGTCCTTTGTTGAGTCGCTGAGAGTAGGAATAAATTCTAGTTTCAAGGTCGTTTCCTTTTCATTGTTTTTCAGTAGCACGCTTTTGATGTCATTCTGATTCAAGAAATCCATCCATACTGTAACGAAATATTGAGATTAGTTATCTAATTATTAATTATGACAAATTGTAGTATCTTTTGTGAGACAGTTGATCAGAGAAAATAGGAAGTTTTTTCAATAACATATTTACGTATTATTTCCGAAGTAAAAGTAGTTTTAGATAGAAATGTTAGTAGCAAACTTGTGTTTCATCATGACCATGAACAACAAATAGATTTATTTACCTGTTAATTTAGTAAAACAGCTCCATAATCTGTCACAGGATATCTAGTTTATTTAAACACAACAAACGGGCTTCTACGCAGCAGTCATAGCTAGTGTTCTAACCACAGAGTATAGACATAGCTAATCTATAGACAAACCTGTTTAGGGCCATTTCACACTATACTGTAATTACGCGCGAATTTCTTTTGTGTTGAGTATTTTGTGTAAAAACGTCGTAAATATTTTTGTATCAAGGATTATAGACTTATGAAACGAATATCTAAGCAATTTTGAAAGAATACATAGCTTAATATATTTATAATTGCTACAATGAATGAATTTTGAGAGTATCGAATTTTATATCTATTAATTATTGCAGGATCATTATCTGTGGACTAGAATTATGGTGTTAGTTAGCCTAATTTCCGATAGATGGCGTAAAATAAAATTGTTGCTTTGTAGGTAGCTTTATCAGATTTATGTGCAGTATATATTTAGCTAGGCGAATATGCGGAATATTGCCTATTTATTTCTCGGGATTAATATTTAAAGCGAATGCAGATTGAGGGAAGATCTTAGGGACTATAGACTGTTTTCTCGTTCTGGGTTGCTCAAAATAACAATGGGTTCTACCACTAAGATGATCAATGGCCGATTTAATCTCTTGAGTTACATGTATTGGATAGGTATAGATAGACATACGTAGAATATAGGTAGGTAGACTTTGGGCTGGGACTTCAGGCTTAGAACGTTACAATGGGATTGATATTGTAAATGACCCAAAAATATCGATTATATATTTGCGCAACTTTTTATTCCATCAATACTTTCTAAACCCGTTCACGGTTAATATTGACCTATTAAAATACCTGCAAAATTAGGGAAACCAGAAAAACCGAACTTCTAACGATCTTCGGCTGACTGGTGTGACTTCTAACATTAAGCGGACGAGTATGGGTTTTGCAATGCATTCTTATATAAAACGCAATTTTTAATTTATGGATAGGTCAAATAGAGATTTCCGACAGTTCAGTTAAGTGACAACGCCCGGTGAAGATGGAACTACGGATTGTGATTCTCAGTGTAAGTGGAAATCAGTGGATTTACTATGTAAAGTTTACAATTATTATGTAAAGTTTTAGTTTACGGCGATCTCGTGGGTATTTACCGCAACAGCCATACATTTCGACTTAGATTTATAGCTTATGGTGTTGGTGGACTTACGCATACGATAAGTGATTGAACTTTTATTCAGCACAAATATTGCTTTCACTGTTTATTCCGTGAATGTAGAATAACAAAATTAAGCTTTATGTAAGTTTGTAAATAAAAATAGCGCGAGATAGAAATAAAGTATTGTTTTTTTATGTGTTGATGTGATAATATACCGTTGTTTAGGTAGTTGTGACTAAAATCGACGCCTAAACAAAACAAGGTGTAAAGCAAAAACGAAAAAAAAAATCGACTGCGAAATAACAATCTATCTTATTTTACGACAGAACAGCAAAAAAATGTTAATGTTTCCAGAGGTTTCCAGATATAAGTTCCTAGGGGAAAATGGTCTATGGTTTGCATGCACCATATCAGTTTTCGGAGGGCAGTTTTTTTTTCAGTGCGTTGAACTCTTTTGTATTGCGTTGCGTAGAATGTCGTAGGCGCTGTCGTATCAAATAGGGCAAAATTTTGAGCCTAAAAATAAAAAACCTATTGAACCTATTGAAAAAGTCGTATTGCGGAAAACGAATGGCTATTGGGAAGGGTGCGGTGAATCGTATGGATTTTTTTCAGTTTTTAAGTAAGTTATCTGTTGTTTTGTACTGAAAATTTGCAACAAAAGACAGATTTTAACTGTATTTTCTACGCCAAAGAAAAACAAACTAAAATCTGCAAACAAAATCAACATTAACTATTTTGATAGTTCTGTAATAAGGCACAAAATGCATAATATTATATTATGTCAAATAATAATTTAATTTGCGACTTATTACATATTTTTGTTAATCCGATAAATTTATCAATTAATTATACTCAGCCTTACCACTTAAAAACAGTTTTTAGCGCCGTCAACCCAGGCTTTTTTATTTTCCTGGTCAGGCTTTACTTACCTACATTCTTTTGTTTATCGTTATGATAAACATACATACACAAATCACGCCTCTATCCCTTCCGTATAACCGAACCGTATAATCGAACGTAATTTTAAGATCGTTAACGATCTGCCTCCCCCGAAAGGGATAAGGGCATGATTTAGCTGTGGACTAGTAAAGGCTGTTGTGTGTGTTTATGACGATAAAAGAAATATAAACCTATTCTCATTCCAAAAAATATAAGTAATTATATTAAGCTTTCCTTTCCTACCAGTTCTTATTTCATTCGCTTGTCGTATTTTCAAGGTTTGCCTTATTCTAAGCCGACACCAATAATAAGCTTCAGTCAAAACTTATTAAACTATAATAGAACATTTGTTTGGTTGAATACTTAATATGGAACCCTAACCTAATACATATTTTTACGCACTTTTCTATTTTGCAGGTGGCATGTTTCTCTTGCCTACTACCTCCAGCATTGACCACTCCCATCCTAGCGAAGAAGGTATTACTCGCCAAAGGAGCGCTGGTTGCCAAAGGAGCAGCAGCGATCGCCAAAGGGGCTGTTGCTAAAGGAGTGATGTTGGCCAAAGGGGCGCTTGCTGCCAAGGGGGCGGCCATTGGATCTGCGGTGGCCAAAGGAGCTATGCTGACCAAAGGAGTACTGGCTGCTAAGGTAAAGTTGAGATCGCCAAAGAGGTGCTCGCTCTGAAAGGCGCTGTTGTTGCCAAAGGGGCGCTTGCTGCCAGGGGGCGGCTCTTGGTGCTGCAGTCGCCAAAGGAGCTATGCTGGCCTAAAGGGTCTGCTGAGGTAGAGGACACAGAATATTCCTGGAACAGTTCTCAAATGATTGTCAAATGTGGCAATGGCGTATTTTTACGGCTGTTAACGCTCCTAGAGATAAAGGCGCGATATGTGTATGTATGAACAAAACTGGCAACAAATATGTTAGTATGTAGTTTTCTGCACATAATAAGGTTACTATAAAGTCGCAGCTCTTGTTATCATTGTTAAATATAGAGTTAGTTCATTGAGCTACCCAACGATATGCAAATCTGTTTAAAAATAGGCTACTTGCCTACCTTGATCCGTTTATTGATCTAAAACCAGTAATTGGTCTTTCCTCTAAGGATCTATATCGATCTTTATCTGCTAACACAGTTAAGGATATTAATAATGAATCTAGATATTTATCTAGATATTTTAATCAGTCGTTTGAATGGTTGCTTTGCATTTGCTAACCTCTCAATATACATAAGTTTACCTGTAGTAAAATAAATTATTTATGTTCACCTTTGAAAATACGAGTATTTCCTCATTTGAAACTTGTACCATTTTTAGCGCTTCAGAAAATAATCTTAATGTTATAAAGAAAACAAAGTCTACTTATATGTGACATTTTGTAGTTCCTGTAATAAATTAACTGATTCCAACAGCTTATAGGTCAATAATAGGTACACAAACTGACTCCAATTTAAATTGGATATGATCATTACATTTTTTACTGTCAGTAAGTAGTTATTACATCTAACATAATAAAAAAATAATTTTCAGGGAGCATTAGTAGCCAAAGGTGTGCTAGCCGCAAAAGGCTTGCTGGCTGCCAAGAAGGCGTTTGCTGCCAAGGGACTGATGTTTGCCAAGGGCGTGGCTGCGGCTGCTGTCGCCAAGGGCTTCGCTGCTAAAGTTGCTGTTGTCAAAGGTAGGTAGTACTTGACCGACCCTGCCTCTGAACTTGTAGGGTTTAGAACTGGGGCCAAAGTCTGTTATTTTTTGTCATTGTAACGCCATCAAAACTCAACTGTTGCCTG
The DNA here is from genome assembly GCA_029255805.1 of Keiferia lycopersicella. Classification (NCBI taxonomy): domain Eukaryota; kingdom Metazoa; phylum Arthropoda; class Insecta; order Lepidoptera; family Gelechiidae; genus Keiferia; species Keiferia lycopersicella. Next base: position 14,338,589 of record JARACZ010000005.1, on the reverse strand, counting down.
CATGCATCTGCATTCCATTGCCATTGTGATTTTCTATACTTCAAACTGTTATAGTCTGTAAGTTTAGGTACTTATCTTTTTGTAAACAAACTTTGTACTAAACTGACAGTTCTGAAGTGTCACTTTCATAGAAAGTTTATTTACAAAAAGTTATGTACCTAAACTTACAGACAATAGCAGACTACGAAATTCTACTAAAATCATCCGAGATCCAACTAAAACGATTTTTATTTAGCAGACTTGGGCCCAGGTTATTTAGCAGACTTTAGGCCCAGGTTCTTTAGCAGACTTTGGGCCCGGGTTAAAATAGCATTTCCCCATTTATTTCCCGCGCGTGTAGTAAGAGGCGATTCGACTAAGGGACTCGAGGATTTAATGTGTATTATAACTTCAGGCGACTGGCTGACAACCTGTCACTACAGTGATACACAAGTCATGTGAAAGTGCCCTCAATATTTGTCAGAAGTGGCGATAGCGACCGTATTTTTTAACGGCCGTTAACGCTCTGCCTTACTGCCGCAAGGGATAAAGGCGTGATATGTGTATGTGAACACGAATAGGTATCAGGTGATTTTAGTAGGGTAATTTTCAATTCAGTGCATTTTTTGGGGTGAATTCTGCTCGTGCAACTAAACATTTTCTCCAATGAACTCCATGTGTACAAAAAGTTCAATAAGTGTCACTTTTTTATTAGACCCAATTTTTCTCATACGTATTTCAGTTTTACGAGTGGAACTCACCCTAAAAATATTTGCTCTTTTAAAATAAAGAAGTGTTGTTATGATTGCCAACGTGTTATGTATAATAGTTTCATAATTTGTCAACATCGTTATCATTGCGAAGTGTCGCATTTCTAAACATAATTGGCCAACCAAATAGCTTCTTGATACAAATTAAATCGAAAGATGAGTCACAAATACCTACGTAATTCGTAATACTTACGTCACAACTTACGTAGAGCAAAGTAACGCCTGACAAAAAATGAAAGCAATCTTATCGACGTGTATTACTTTTTTCACAGGCGCCGCGGCGTTCGCCAAAGGAGCGGCAGGGTTGGCAGCATCGAAAGCAAGCATGCTATTCAAACATCCGGTACTAGCGTTACCTGCAGCGCCAGTTGGTGTAAGTACCAGTCTATTTACAAAGTGTAAAAAAAATACTGCACATATTTTAAGGGGTGAATCAGCCCATGAAACTAAACATCTTTCTATGTCCCAAGGGACATAGGTTGAAATATGAAATAAATTTTGGAGCGCAAAATTACCTACCAACCAAGTCAATTTGTATCGGAGGTCCAAATAAATTTGTCATATTTCGACCTATGTTTCTTAGGGAAAGTTCACTTTCACGAGCTGATTTTCCGCTTAAAATATTTGCAGCTAATGTTTTTACAGCCTATTTATGATCCTGCTACTATGTATGATCGCCCAAAACTTTTAAATCAAAAAATAAATACCTAAATTTTTGATTCTTTAGGACTTCTGACCCTTTAGAAAATGGATAAAATAAGATGTAAGGGGTGACTGGGATAATAAGACCATATATTTCATTGGGGCAATGGTTTTATTATTTTCAAGTAGCGCTTTATTCTATCCTATTCTAGGCTTCTCTCCATCTTACGCCTACTTAACAGCGTTTCTCCACTTATCCGGTCCGGCTGCCGGATGTCGGTAGTTGTCTTCCGACAATATTCGAATGCCGGATGGCGCTTTTCCACCTATCCGGTAAAAGACGGACAGTAGAATGACGTCATGGTAGAGTTCAAAGAGTACCTTTTATATGCATACTTTTTGTACGTCTGTCACTTCACACCGGTAGAATCCAAATTTCGGTTTGGAAAATTCCCGGATCGATAAATGCCCGATGCCGGAAGAGTGGAAAAGCATGTATAGTAGTGTAATGGATTTCTAAATCGGATCGGAAATTGACGGACTGGCAAATGATCGATACCGGATAAGTGGAGAAAGGGTTTTACTATCCTTTTTCTATCTAATGTTTTTCAGTAGCAAGTCTAATCTATTTTCCTACTAACAGATCGCAGGTTTCGCGCCCTTGATAGCACCTTTATCGGCAATAGGCAGCCGGCAACCCATTGAAGTCCAACAGGTATTTTGCAGCAGAATATTATTACACACACATACACAAATTACGCCTGTATCCCTGGCGGAGTAGGCAGAGCGTTAACGACCGTAACATTACAGTCGTTATCGCGACGTCTGATAAATGTAGTTTCGGATAAGTCGTGTATCACTATAGTGACAGGACAGCCTTTCGCCTAAAAATCCAGTACACATAAAACCCTCGAGGCCCTTACTCGGCATCTATGACACCCACGGGAAAGAAATGGCAAAGGGACCTTAGGTTAAGTTGTTCAGTTTCATGGTCCCGTACCCCTGTCAAAATATTTGCAGTTGAATTTTTTACACTTGTATTGTAACAGCGACTAGCGTTCTTGAGCAAAGATAATAGGAGGTTTTCTTTATGACAATTAAAAAAAAAGCCAGTATTCCAAAACTCGATGGATGGCGTTGAACTGACTGTGTTACTTGATTTTTGTGTAGATTCCAAAGCCAAAAGACTAAAAAACATTGCAACACTGGCTGGCATACACTGACACTTTTGTTCCAAATAAATCCGAGTCCGAGTTTCAAAAAAAACGAAAACTAAATATTACGTTCCGTTCTCTGCGGTAACATATCAAGCACAGCGCCATCTATCCAGAGACAAGAATAATAATATTTAAAAAAGAGAAAATCTAAGATACCGTACATCATAATCATAAACATAATGTGTGAACGTGGAATATAAGTAAGTTTGTTAGAGACTACGCCTAATATTTTACTCAACAACATCAGGTAGCAGTAGTAGACCCGGTATCAGGCATCGCAAACAGGATTGGCCAGTGGGCCGGAGCCATCGGGGGAGCCCTGGCGGAACAAAACGCGGTCGCATCGGACTTGGTGACAGCCCTGTCGACTAGGGTTGCCTCTGAGAGTTCGCCATTTGTGAAGTAGTAGGTGTTTTAGGTGTTTTTTTGTGTTGTGATCGTCTTGACTAACAATTTGAACTCTCGTATTGCTGCCCGCTGAAATTATGTTTAGAAGGGATCAATGTGTAAATTGGTATGAATAGAATAACTAACTACTATAGTAGGTACTATTCGTTTCAGATTCGTTTTCCAGAACTTTATAAGTTGTCATTTGTCCACTAATCCGTCTATGTTCGTTCATGTGTTTTCTGTGTTGTGTTTTGTTGTGAACGTAATTTAACAATTTATTTAAAGTAAAAATATTAGCTACCAATATTCTAAGAGGTGAATCAGCAAATGAAACTTTCCCCAAAAAATATGTAGAAATATCAGAATTTTGTTGGACCTCCGATACCGACAAGTTGGCTTGGTCGGTTGGCATTTTTGTATATGGGAGGTCCAAAAATGTTTTCACATTTAGACCTATGTTCCTTGGGGAAAGTTGTTCAGTTTCATGGGCTGATTCACCCCTTAAAATATTTGCAGCTATTTTTTTAAACACTGTAGAGGAAGATGGTGACATATCTATACTTTATCTTGGGAGGCTCTTGGAAACAAGGTTTGCTTCGAATCGCCCTGAATCGTCGGTTCCTTGTTAGATGGTTATTTGAAGAGATATTTATGTCTATATGTGTGTTTGTTTTGACTAACATTTTTTTGTGTTACTGATTGTGTTATCCACAACTTGTGAGTGCACAAGCTAATAATGAGTTTGGTTTCTTATTTTGGCCTTTATTTGATCAGCTGACACATAGACGTCAGAGTTTATCGTGTCGTTGATCGACTATACGCGACAATAGCAGAAATATCGATGGATTGGATGACTATTGACTATAGTGAACTTTATTCGTCTTGTTTCGTTTTATGTGTTGTGTACTAACATAATTTGACTTTTACATGCTTGCAACTTAACAGAACCCTTATATTACAGAGTTTTAAATTATGGATTTCTTTTTCAGAGTGGTTGATCCCTACTGCGCCAGTGGTGAAGAAGATATGTTGAAAATACTTGTTTTAGATATATTTATTGTAAATAATATATTTGTTATAACGTATGGAATAAAGTAATGTAAGGAAGGAATAATTTGGTGCTGTTTACTTTTATTGTACCCTACCGTACCAGGGCTACTTGGTACAGCTTAGATTATCTACTACTTTAGGGAAAATACTACGATGGTTACACAACACCGCCAATGTACGTCTACTGCGCGCGGAATAAGAAAAGTCTAAACTGTCTAAGGTCCGTATTTATAAATCACTCTGAAATCTGAGATCGACCTCAAGAGCGATTTCGACAAAAGTCAGTCAATACTAACAGCATTTCAAAGTCGCACTTAAGTTCGAACTCAGAGTTGAGTGCGGTTTATAAATACGGGCCTTTAACAGCCTAGGTTTGACTGTACCCAATTGGGTAACCCAATACATACATACACACATACATATATCACGCCTTTATCCCTTGTGGGGTAGGCAGAGCGTTAACGGCCGTAAGAATACGGTCGCTATCGCCACGTCTGACATTTTTGAGGATTGTTGTCCAAGGTTGTTTCAGAAAACATGTGTATCACTATAGTGACAGTTTGTCAGCCTGTCGCCTAAAAATTGTAATACACCAATACCCTCGAGTCCCTTAGTCGCCTCTTACGACACCCGCGGGAAGGATGTGGGGTGATGCTATTCTAAGCCGGCATCACACGGCCGTACCCAATACCCATTTATTTATCCCATACAAATCTTTACTACAATACACTCGATTGGCAATCTAATAAATATTGAGGTTCGTATTGATACATCGATTATCCGATGCCCTACCAACCATTACATTACGACTTAATTTACTTTAATTGGCTTAAAAGCCGAATGCCAAACAAAATGCAACAGTGTCGGGCCAGAAACGTCGGGATAATTTATTAATGCTATTATGCAAGCTGTCGGCATACCAATGACACGCATGCCCGTATAGGGTATGTGCGTGCGGCTTACTTCCAAGAATAAACTAGCTTTTCATACTGAAACAAGGTCATATGGAAATAATGCGGCCGTATGATGGACCATTTGGGGGATGTCAGTGTGGTAAGTAAGATAGTTACGTGTTTCGGATGGCACGTAAAGCCGCAGGTCCCGGTTGCTGTCTATGATCACTTAGACGGCGGTCGCTACACAACCATTTCAGAAGCCTGCTACATGTAGAAGGTGGCTGAAAAATTCTGACACTAGGGTTCAACGGGTGGTTGGATGACTCGTTGTTCCACACGAAAAGAGAGAGAGAGAGAGTGTGGTTATTCTTACTATAGTAGCGGATACCGCCATACAACGACCTTCACCGAGCTGTTTAATGGTTGAAAGTTATTTTACACTCCATATTGCGTATGGGTTGCCTAAAAAATTGGAAGTCTAGAGTATGATAAAAAAAGAAAATCTTTTTTGTGTAAAATTTAACAACTTTCTTTAGATGCAATAGAACAACTTTTCGCTGGGAATATTAGGTTGAAATTAAATGAAAATAATTTTGGAACCCCATACAAATTGACGGTACATTTTGTATGGAAGGTCCAAAACATTTTTTTTATCTCTACCTATGTTCCCCAGGGAAAGTTGTTAAGTGTCATGGGTTGATTGATTCACCCCATAAAATGGTTAAAGCTAATATTTTTACACCTTGCGTAAAAAAACTTTTTTTTTAATCAATAATAATAATAATAATAATAATTCTTTAGTTACCAAATAAAAATTACAAAACATTCATTCCAATCGGACTTCACACTAGGAAGAACCTGTGACGTGACAGTCCAGTCAACCGTTACAACATGGGAAATTAACAATTGCATAATTAGGGTTGTTAATTATTAATCAGGAAGAATTTTATATAAACTAAATTAAAGTAACTAAATGAAATGAAAACAATATAAAATTTAAAAGTAAGTAACGATGTTAATGTAACTACTTTATATAAAGAATAGAAATATACATATAGTTTAATATATATTAATAATCAAGAGGTAATGAAAAGCATTGATTCAGTGTCGTTGTAATCTAAAGATTTTAAGCGGTATTGTAGTTTAACTTTTGCAGATTGAAGATTATCATTTTTGATGTTACATAGTTTGTTAATTGTGGAATATACATGAGGGAAAGCAAAGTATTTAAATCGTTGAGCAAATTTTGTTTTTACTCGCTGGGGTTGGGTTAAATATACTCGTTTGTTGCACAGGGCTTTGAAGTTAGATGCGTTTAGAGTAGTTTTGTGGTGACTGAGGCTTGCTTTGAGAATATAAAGTTGACGCACTGATAACACATCCGCTTCTTTATATAGGACATTAGTTGGGAATCTAAAATTTTGTTTAACATTACTTTTAACACTGACCTTTGTGCTCTTTCAAGAGAAAGTAAATGTGTTTTGGCAGCGCTACCCCAGGCTCCAATACAGTAGGTCAGTAAAGACTGGCATAACGCCGTGTACACGAGTCTAAGAACATCCGGCTCGGCGCTGTTTCTTAAAAGTCTAACTACACCCACCAGCCTTCTAATACGACCAGCTAGTGTACCAATATGCTGTTGAAAATTGAGGCGTTCATCGAGAATAACTCCTAGATATTTTAATTTGTCTGTCCTTCGAATTTCAGAGCAGTTACAGGAGGATCTGGATGTAAATGGCTGAGAATCACGATTACATGTGTGTACCTTAATTGCAGAACTTAACAAGATTGAAGGAGCTGAAGCTTTAGTTTTCTGAAAACAGAGATATTTGGTTTTGCCAGTATTTAAAGTTAAGAGATTATTATTTAACCAGTTAGCAGTTGATGTTATTGCTCTCTCAGTGGATTCAAAAACTGCTTTCCACGAGGAGTCACTGATGACTAGGGCAGTGTCGTCTGCATAGCAGATGACATTTATATTACTGTTGCCGGTCAGGGAACTCGCGATGTCGTTTATATATATAATAAAAAGAGTTGGCCCTAAAATACTGCCCTGGGGTACTCCGCAATTTACATCGGCTTGCTCACTGAGATGGTCGTTCACTCTGGTAGACTGCGATCGATTGCAAAGGTAGCTTTTGAACCACTCAAGAGCCGTTCCTCTAACGCCTATCGAATCTAGTTTGTGCAGGAGTATTGCTGTAGACACTGTATCGAATGCCTTAGCGAGATCTAGGAAAATCCCTACGCAGGGGTTTCCTTTATCTAAGGCCTTCGACACCGAATCCAACAAAACATCAACTGCATCTTCAGTGGACTTTCCTCTTTGAAAGCCAAATTGATAGGGAGAGATCATGCTGTGTTTGGACAAATAGTTACAAAGCCGGCGGTTAACCAGTTTTTCTAGAACTTTCGAGAAAGAGCTAAGTAAAGATATGGGTCGATAGTTGGATGGGTTGTTTTTAGGTCCGCTCTTATGAATGGGAACAACGACTGCCGTTTTCCAGCTCTCAGGGAAGATGCCGCTTGACAGACTAAGGTTAAATATAAAGGTAAGTGGTTCAATAATAGCTGGAAGGATTGATTTAATAAAGCTGTTGTTTATCTGGTCAATGCCGGGAGCGCTACTATTGCTTAAAGACATAACTATAGATTTTACTTCATTGACGTCAGTGGGAAACATAAAGAAGCTGTGAGGGGATATTGGTAGATTCATGGCATTAATAAGTTCTTGCTCGGTGCGGTTTAAATTGATTTTAATTTCAGTTGCTAGATTTTGGCCGACGTTAGCAAAGTAGGAATTACAAATGTTAAGTGAGTCTTGTGGACTTGTAGATAAGCTTATTAGAGCGGATGACTTGTCTTTTTTAGAGCTTAGACAGCATATGTCATCTATAGTATTCCACAACTTCTTTGGGGAATTTTTGTTAGTGCGTAAACGGCTATTATCATGAACTGACTTGAGTTTTTTGCGTAATTCATTATAGAAGTTGCGATATCTTTTGTAAACATGTTTTTTAATCTCATTATTTGGATCCTGTCTTAATTCCAAATGTAATCGATCTCTGTGCATCATACATCTGATTAATCCCGGTGTTACCCAATCTTTGCGATTACAAAATTTTTTGTTTACTGTAATAGTTTTAGTGTGTTTGTCTGTAATATCATTTAGCTTAGAGGTGAATTGTAAAACAGCCTGTGAAGGATCCTGTATTGAGTAAAGAAAACTCCAATCTAGCTGTAATAAATCTTCGAGTATGGAATCAATGTCTCTTTTAAGTTTTGTTGTGGGACCTTTACGTGTAGGACAGTTAGTAACTATGCCAGCTAAAACAAAATCGTGATCTGTAATATCAGTCTTACAAACTATTCCTGTGGCCTGTAATTGGGTGATTCCTGAAGAGGGTAAAAATTGCGGTCACACGTTAATTTCTTCAAAAGTATAACACTTACAGGTTTTTACTAACTTTCACACGAAATAATGTTAAATTGACTATTCAGAAACCGAAACTCCATCCACAAATTATGAAATATGTTTAACTAAAACTTAATCTGAAACCTGAAATCGGGGCCAAAACACGCGTTCTTCGCGTGTCACACTCAGCTGTTGCGAAATTCAAACACGTATAGAGTTTTATCTAGCTGGACATCACATAACTTTTCACTCATCATAATAATCCTTATATCATGTAGATTTATAGAAAATTATTAATTGGACAATATTTAACTGCGTATACCGATAAAAATGACAGTTTGTGTTGGTCACACGTTTTTGTGTTTTCTGAATACGTGGTCTAAAACGACTGAATGGCTGAAACTAAAAGAACTATGAGCTGGGTCTTGTTTCTGCCTTCTGCCAGAATTACTTCTTCATCCCTGGAGAAGGAGCATATAGCTCCTTGGCACTTCTAGAATAAAATAGGAGTTGTTAAATTTTTTGATCCTATTTTTGCACCTGCGCCAGGTCCCTTTCCTGTGCATGTTTTCTTCATGAAAGAGTTATTACAGAGGATTTGTTCTGAACAAATAATGTCGCATAATAAAGCGAGATTTAAGATTCGTTTAAACATTTTGATTACATTCAAGCGTTTACCAATAAATCACTAAAAATATAGAAAATTGTCCCTTGACTGGCTTCATTTGACTGGCATTTTTCCCAGTCAAGGGACATTTTATGCCAGTCAAGTGACTAATGTTATTTTAATGATTGTTTTTGCAATTTTTTTGTGTAAAGGTGTGCCTGCAGAGTAGAATAGCACCACCCCATGTCTGCCCATGGGTACCTTAAGTTAAATTAAGGGTTTTCAGTTGGTGAACAGCATTGTTTTTCGTGCAGATAACATAGTTTAAAAACACTTGCTTTATGTCTCTAGATGTGGCTGCGTTAGGCCTCGGGGTAGCTGCGCAATATCTCAGGCTGATTGATAGACGTCTCTTAAGCTACTGCGTTGTATCTCAGGAAGGCTGCGTTAAGTCTCAGGTTAATTTCGACGTATCTTAAGCTGACTGCGGTGTATTTCAGGGTAGTTGCGTTATGTCTTAGGCTGACTGCGACGTCTCTTAAGCTACTGCGTTGTATATCAGGGCGGCTGCGTTATGTCTCGTCAAGACTGATTTGGACGTCTTTTGAACTGACTGCGACGTCTCTGAAGCTGACTGCGATGTACGAGTATCTAAGGGTGGCTGCGTCATGTCTCACTCAGGCTCATTGTGATGTTTCTTAAGCTGACTGCGATATATTTAAGGGTGGCTGCGCCATGTCTCACTCAGGCTCATTGCGACGTCTCTTAAGGTGACTGCGTTGTATCTCAGGGTGGCTGCGTCATGTCACAGAATGATGGCGACGTCTCTTCAGCTTAATGCGTTGCATCTCAGGTTGGCTGCGTTTTATCTCACTCAGGGTCATTAAGCGAAGACTCTTAAGCAACTGCGTTGTATCTCAGGATGGCTGCGCTGTCAGGCTGATTTTGACGTCTCTTAAGCAGACTGCGTTGTATCTCAGGGCGGCTGCGTTATGTCTTACTAAGGGTGACTTCGACATCTTTAAAGCTGACTGCGACGTCTCTTGGCCTACTGCGTTGTCTGACGTTGATTGCGACGTCTCTTCAGCTGTCTGTATTGTATCTCAGCATGGCTGTGTTATGTCTCAGGTTGGTTGCGACGTCTCTTAAACTGATTGCATTGTATGTCGGAGTCTTTTTAGCTGAGTACATCGTATCTCAGGCTGATTACGTCGTCTCTAAGGTGACTGCGTCGTGTCTCAGGTTAGCTACGTTATTTCTCTGTCTGATGGCAATGTCTCTTAAGCTGATTGCGTCGTGTCTCATGTATACAGCGGCGTGTGTTAGGTTGTTTGCCTAGTGATGTCTAAGGCTATCTGAGCTATGCATGTCTTAGGCTGATTGCGTCATCTTTAAGGTTATCTTCGTCTGTTCAGTAGCAGAATGTACAACGCAGTTAATTCTCAGGTCATAATCTTTTCGGTGGTTTCTTCTTGTCTCATGAGCTGTTTCATTATGGCCTAAGTTTAAACGACTTACGTTACTATTGTGTTGGTGGAGAATTTGGTCTACGTTTCGGCTGTTTACAAACAGCCTTCTTCCGGAGGTCGACAGATCACATACGCCCGCCTGTCAACTGTGATTGTCGAACACTGTGGCTGTTTCATTTCGTATGTAAGGCTGGCTGTGTCGTGTTTTAAGCACGTGCAAATTGTCTGTGACTAGGTGCGTCGTTTCTTAACCAGACTGAGGCTTCAGGGCGTCTGGCTGGTAGGCTGCGGCAACTTATACTTCTATTCTACTTTGTTAAAAGCAAAAGATGAACAGCTTTTATTCAAATATTTTGTTAAAATAATTACTTTGTCCCTTGACTGGCGCAAAATGTCCCGTTGACTGGCACTTCAAATTTCAAAATTGAATTTTGACGAAACCTGTGGTTCGATTTAAGTGTTTTTTCGTAAATAACCTTTTCAATAGGCCTTCATTATTACACAATGATAAAATAACCATAAAACTAAAATTTTAAATTTGCCAGGAAAGGGACCTGAAGAACCGTTTTCAAATATCCACCCAATTGTGAAGAAACGAAAATATGGTCGAGGCATGAATTGATCAATCATACCATGGATAGAAATTTTTAGGCAACCCATACGCAATATATTTATTAGCATATTATATTGTATAAAAAATATATATGATTCATTAAACAGCTCGGTGAAAGTCGATGTATGCGGAATCTTAGACAATATTTACAAAGCAAATTTTTACGAGAAAAGTTTAAATTTCACCACACACCGGAACGAGGTCCGGTGTAATGTGAGACTCGTAAGATCAATATGAGATTAGTTCGTAGCCTTTCCCTTGATTATTGGACAATAATATTTGGAAAATAATTAAGACGGGTAATAATGACAGGGCTGTCCAATCGCGCGTCAGCTGCCGCGCGGGAAACCGCGTAAGGGACCGTTTTGGGCCCATAGACTTAGAATATACTAGCTTTTGGGCCTAAATCTTTAACTCTCTTTACGGGTCCTTGGACGACTCGGTGTCCCACGCGAAAAGAGAGAGAGACTACACATTATATTACATACATCTTAGCCAGGCTTTATCGATAAAACAACCAATTGCTGTGTTTGTAAGGAAAAGCGCTAGTTGAGCACCGATTACCAAGATTAACATATTGTTTCTGCTTCCTCTGTCAGACATCTTCTGCCGGTTGCGCTTACGCAACACGGATGTAAGTTTTAGTATTGCAGCAAAACGCATTTAAAGGGTCTACTGGTACTTCGTATCATAGAGCGTCGTTGGCGAAGTGGTTAGAACACCGGTCTTACAATCGTGAGACCCGAGTTCGATCCCCGCCATGTACCAATGTGTTTTTACTCACGTACATTACTCACGTACATTTACCGACTGCTCTTACGGTGAAGGCAAAACGTCGTGATGAAACCCACATTCAAATAAAATTTGTATTAAAATGATATTTGAATGTGAACATAAGATTCGGGCCAGGTTAGCCTTCGGTTTGCAGCGGTCTGATTGCAGTAGCTCTGTGTAAAAACTTGGTTCCACGTGAAATCCCCTAGGTTAGGTAGCCGACCCCGACAGGAACGGGTTAAGGCACGGAGAATGATGAGTGGTGCTTCGTATAACTAGAAAGGATCCCGCTTGGGAACAAGTTGTTTGTCACTCTATCATAATATATGACATATATGAGCGGGATGTCGACAATAATGTTGCCCTTTCGGGATCCTTTCCTTAAAAAAACATGTTGTACAGTTGAGTGACCCTATAAGTCCTATTTATAATAATAATGGCTAAGATACACTTGCATAATTTGGCAGGAAATGATTAAACCGCGTATCTCAGATGAAAGAGGCGTCACCAGTACTAATGGCAAAAGTCGCAGGTTCAAATCCTGCCTGCGGTTGAAACTTTTGCAGGTATCCTGAAAATTTGGTACGTTCTATGTTTGGTATGTTTATCATAAACATACCTATAGTCTGTAAGTTTAGGTACTTATCGTTTAGGTACTTATCTTTTTGTAAACAAACTTTGTATTAAACTGACAGTTCTCAAGTGTCACTTTCATACAAAGTGTGTTTACAAAAAGATAAGTACCTAAATTTACAGACTATAGCTGTACAGAGTGTGAAAAAAGTTTCTGCAAATATTTTAAGCGACGAATCAGCCCATGAAACTGAACAACTTTCCCCAAGGAGCGTAGGTCGAAATATACAAAAAAATTGCACGTAGGTATGAAGATCATCCGCTTTGCCGATTCACATAACTTAGCAATAAACGAGTAGGTACTTACTCGCCTTCGGAGTCTCAAGTTGCAGTCGTCTTATCCTGTCTCTTTTACATCTCCCTGAAACGAATTTTACTTGAGTCAGAAGCATTTGTCTGTGTGTGAATTGAGAGTACGACTCCTACATAAGGTCGTCCATGTAAGGGATCGATTTGTGACCGAAATCAAATTCAGTTGTGCCTACAAAGTATTGTGAAAATTCGAACCGATCAGTTTTTACCACTGAAACTGTAATCGTATTCAAATGGGCCGGCGGCTGGTTAGAATTGTTAATTCGATGTTAATAATTTTCGGTCCGGTATATAAGTGCACGCAATTGACCAAATCATCATAATTGCAGTCTGCAATCGTCTGAGTCGTCGTGTAATCAGTAGTTTCAGCCACAACGATGTCTCGCTTCACGGTAAGAATCAAAGGATCAGCAAAAGTGGGAAGAACAGATCCTTGTTTTGAATTATAATCTTATTTTGGAAAAAGAATCTAAGGAAAATATTTTATGTTGCAGTTGCTCTTTGTCATCGCTCTGGCGTATGGCGCCCACGGAAAGTCAGCAAAGGACTCAGACCAAAAGCCAGCTGCATCCGGCATCATCGATGTAGGACACGGGCTCGGAGGCTATGGCCTCGGCCACGGAGGATACGGTGGACTCGGCGCTAACGGCGCAGCCCTCAACAGCGCTGGTGCCGTCGGTGCTGCCCAGCTCAGCTCAATCCAGAACGCGCAGGCCGCCCATGCAGTCAACATCGCCAACTCAGCACAGGCCGCCATCCACGGCGCCCGCGTCACCGAGTCTGCAGCCCGCGGCAGCGCGTACAATGCCATCCAGAACGCTCAGGCCCTGGACGCCGCCCGCATTGCCAACGTGCAGAGAGCGCAAGCCGCCGCTATCGAAAACGCCCGCGCCGCTGAAGCCGCGAGGCGTGCCGCGCAAGGTGCCGCGTACGAGGTAGCCCGCGCTGTAGAGAACGAGCGCATCGCCAACGCAGCGCGCGTGCAGGCCATCGCCATCGCCAACGCTCGCGCTGCGGAAGCGGCCCGCATCGCGCAGGCCGCCCGCGCCCAGGCCGCTGCTGTCCAGGCTAGTGCCGCTCAGGCTCAAGCGGTCGCCGACCAAGCCGCGAGGAACGCTCAAGAGGGAGCTCTTCTTCTGGGATCAGGACACGGAGTCGGTCTGGTCGCTGTAGGCCCCGTCGGCTACGCCGGTGGCTACGGAGGCTACGCCGGTGGCTACGGAGGCTACGGAGCTGGATACGGTCTCGGCGGATGGGGTCTCGGAGGCAAACTCGGCCACCACTAGAATCACCACCTCAGTTCAACAGTGATTCATGATCATGTGATTCCTCTATTATGTATTGCAACCAGATTTTCTACATCCATTTCGCATCCTTCTATAGAAATGGTTAGCGGCAGATATTTATTGACTGGTTATGTAAATAAACACAACAAATTCTCAAGATACTTTCATCACAAAATAAACGTTAGCAAGTTTTTATGTTGAGTTAATGAATATTTTCCTTGGCTTCTTTACCCTCAATCTTAAACCATCGTGGACTGATCTGAGATCACTCTTGGTGGCTCTTACTAAGGCCTCAGTAAGGATTTTCACTGAACGCGCGACGCCCTGCAGAACTCCCCCACAACCACAACTGTCCCCAAAGAACTTTCCCGAAAGAATGTAGGCAGATCGCACACTTGACGCACGACGGAGCGCAAAATATCGCAAATGTCAATCTCCATACCCGCAGCGCTATCGCAGTGTCGTCCGTCGACTGCGATTTTTGCGGAGTGACGTTACTAGTATGGATCTGACAGACCGCTGCGATATTTTTGCGCTCCGTCGTGCGTCAAGTGTGCGATCCGTCGAAAGTTAGCCGAATCGCATTCGAAATCCGAATGTATAATAGTCCTGGCGCGAAAAATCCAGGAAAATTCTCTTTTCAAACAACGAACGCGCTGTTGCCATAGAAACGGAAAAAGCGTTCATCATAATGAAAATGTTTGTTTTTGTTATTTCTAGGATACGTCAACAACACACACAATTTTATCAATACAAGCTAAAAAAACTAGATTTCGTGATTAGTTTAGGTAGTTTTAGGTTAATTAGACAAAACTAGTAGTTACAATACTAGTCATGTGCAGCTTGTGTGTATAATTTAGTGCAGAACTCGATAAGCGTGTAAGTTTTTCAAGCATCTTGAGTTTTTTGTCCTACTGCCGTCTAGACTGCTTTCCTAATGTTTTTAGGCCTCATTGCTCACAGAATATTTAATAAATAAACCATACGGAGTAAGTGCCTTATTTTAAGACATCAAGTAACATTGGTAAATAGTAGATCATTGTGATCGATGTGCTGCTAATGTGACCCTGGAATAGCGCTTTTAAAATGTACAGGGTGTAAAAAAATTAGCTGCAAATATTTTAAGGGGTGAACCAGCCCATGAAACTTAACAACTTTTCCCAAGGAACATAGGTTGAAATATGAAAAATAAGATGCACTTCCCATACAAAATGTACCCGCCGACTAAATCAATTTGCATGGGAGGTCTCACGGAGAAGTCCATATTTTTTTCATATTTCGACATATGTTTCTTGCGGAAAGTTGTTCAGTTTCATGGACTGATACACCCCTTAAAATATTTGCAGCTAATATTTTTACACCTTATATATTTTACTTTAATGCTCTTTGGGCCAGCGCTTATAAAATGTACAGATGAGCTCCAAAGACTTACATTATAGTATAGTATAAGCACAAGTATAAGTAAGAGGGTGGGCTATTAAAAAGTTCCCAAACCCTAATTATGGAATCAGGAAGGGGACCATTTCACCGAAATCGAAGCTCATTTCAAAATTTGTTAACGTTTTAGACCGGTAATAAACACACGCTTGAACAAGCATAATTATATTAAAAATAAACAACTCGTCTGCGGTTATTTTAAAGTTATATTTTGCGTTTAAAATCCTCGCTTACAAAAAATCGGTCGCTAGTAAAATTTTAGCCTATAATATTGAGTGAAATTATATTAGTTTAAGCTACCACTTACTTACCTACTTATGTAGGAAACTTCAGGATTAATTCTCCCGTTCTTTTCATACGGGCTCTGAGTCGTCCAACGACATGAATTCACCATGATGTATGTTACTTACAGAAAAATGTCCATATCGTTGTCTGAGGCAACTTACTCGACCTTGATCGAGCCTGATGATTCCGTGTCCTTCATCAACGAAAGGGTCGACCCTCGCGCGCAATGGTTCAAGGAGAGGATCCTGTCTTTTATTGGCAAGTATTTCATCATTTAGTAGGTATTTAGTAGGTATTTAGTAGTAGGTATTTCATCATTTATAGGGGAGTACGGGGAGAACGGTTACAACATCTTCACACCGGCCCAAATGTCAACCTCACCTGCTCGCGAAGGTAGTCTACATAGACTGCCGACGGCGATGGCTCTATAGCTGTCGTGGTGCTCCCTGCTAGATAACGGACGAGGCTCTGGCGACCGAGCAATGGCGGTATAACCATACACCCTTCCGGGCGACCGGAAGGAAGAGGCTACAGCGGCCTTGGGGATTAAATGGCTCCTAAAATGTCTGGTGCAGAAAGCAAGGGGATTACTACTGCACTATTATCCCATGAAAACCACATGAAAAGTGTCCAAGAGAGATGTGTTGTGTCATGCGATCCGACTGACGCTCGGCGCCATTGCGATTCCGGGTCGCATGGTGGGAAGTTGGATACCGGCCACTTATCTGGGAACCACCAGACAGTTAGTGGAAATTATGCTACTGGTCAAGGTACAGGTACTAGCAAAACCTCATTACGAAAACATCTCCGCATGGGGACATGGAATGTCAGAGGACTTTTACACCCAGGGAAGCTTGAAGTTGTTGAGAGAGAGATGAAAAGATGCAATATAGACATCTTAGGGCTTAGCGAAGTGCATCGTCGGGGAAGTGGTCACCTTGTGACAAGTCAAGGCAACACAATGTATTTTGTCGGTGCTGAAGATCATAGTGGCAATGGAGTAGGCTTTATAATACCCAAAAAATTACGAGACAGTGTCAAAGCCTATCTCACACCGAATGATAGAATGATCGCTATAAAACTAGATGCAAGCCCTGTACCTATCAATATTATACAGGTATATGCGCCTACTTCTCTGTCCACTGAGGAAGTGTCCAACTTATTCTATGCTGATCTGGATGCCCTGCTCAGGACTATACCGTCAAGAGAAGTGACTATTGTACTGGGCGATTGGAATGCCAAAATTGGTTGTACAGTAGGTGATCCACTTAATGGGACAGTGGTCGGCAACTATGGTCTAGGAGTGCGGAACGACAGAGGCGAAAAATTTCTTCATTTTTGTGTTGAGAATCAGCTTTCCGTTATGAACACTTGGTTCCGAAATCACCCAAGAAGATTGTACACATGGATCTCTCCGAACGGCCATAGAAATCAAATAGACTTTATTACCATAAAATCCAGATGGCGATCGTCGGTGACCAACGCCAAAACACTACCTGGTGCCGACTGCGGCAGTGATCATCAACTTGTGATATCTGATTTCAGACTACGCCTAAAAAGTACTCGTCCAAAGCCCACAAAGACTGTTTCACTGAACAAACCAGCTCTTGAATACTTCCGTACGACAGTAGACAATAAAATCAAGTCTCTAACTTTTGATCCGTTTGACTCTAGCGAATCTGACTGGACTACCCTTAAGAAGACCATTTTGGATACTGCGAAGGCGAGTAAGGATTTGTACAAAAGTGTCTCCAAGAAAGAGGACTGGATAAGTAATGGATCATGGGCACTGATTGAGGAAAGGAGAGCTTTGAAAAGTGAAGGTCTAGCGACAGACAGTCGAAGAGATCGCTACAATCAACTACATGCTGAAGTACAAAAGTCTACACGAAGAGACAGAGATGAGCATATCAACAAAATTTGCCACGAGATTGAAAGCCATTGTGACAGGGCACAAACAAAGGATCTTTTCTTCAAAGTTAAACAACTTACCGGTACCTTCAAGCCTAAGAGTTGTATTATCGACGACTGTAGAGGTAACATCTTAACAGAACTGGAAAACGTTTTGGAGAGATGGAGAGGCTACTGTTATGAACTCTATAGGAATGAAGAGGGTCAAATTATTGAAAGGAAATGGGATGATCACGAAGAAGAGCCAAAATTATTGCTTTCCGAGGTACAAGACGCCATTAAAAAGTTGAAGCATAATGCTGTAGGCCCTGACGGCGTGTCGGCAGCGATGTTACAACATCTAGGCGATGCAGGAACAAAAATAATACACCAGATATGTAACAAAGTCTGGAAAACAGGCCAATGGCCAGACGATTGGGTCCAATCCGCGGTTGTGCCTTTACATAAGAAAGGATCCACAAGAAAGTGTGAAAATTACCGCACACTGTCGCTTATGTCTCATGCAAGTAAAATCCTGCTACGTATAATAAATAATCGACTTTCATCATTTATAGACCACCAGATACCGAGTGAACAATCTGGCTTTGTTGCTGGTAAGGGAACTCGCGAACAAATACTAAATGTCCGCGTGCTTATCGAAAAATGCCGCGAGTTTAACATACCACTGGTCTTGTGCTTCATAGATTATGCGAAGGCATTTGATTGCGTAAAGTGGAGTACTATGTTTGATGTGCTTATTGAGATGGGTGTACCTGAGCACCTTACTTTTCTAATCCAGAATCTGTACCTCGACGGCACCAGCTTCGTAAAATTGGAAAACCAGAACTCTATGTCTTTCCACACTGAACGAGGAGTACGTCAAGGCTGTATTTTGTCCCCGAAGTTGTTCAACCTCTATGGCGAATTTATAATGAGAAAAGCACTGGATGGCTGGGATGGCGGTATTGCTGTTGGTGGTCGCAAGATTACTAATCTGAGGTATGCAGACGATACGACGATAGCTGCGTCGAGCGAGTTGGAGATGGCCACACTGTTAAAGAAAATTGAAGCAGAGAGTGCCAAGCTTGGTCTAAAGATCAACCACGCTAAAACAAAAATTATGGTGGTAGACAGAGCACAATTACTTCAACCCGCCGATGCACTCGATGGTTATGAAAAGGTCAAAGAGTTTGTTTACCTAGGATCGTTGATTACAAGTGAGGGCAGTTGCACTGAAGAAATCCGCCGAAGATCCGGGATGGCCAAAAGTGCTATGGCAAACCTCGAAAAAGTGTGGAGAAACCGCAGTATTCGCCGCCAAACAAAAGTACGCTTAGTCCGAGCTCTCGTATTTTCAATATTTTTGTACGGGGCCGAAACCTGGACCACAAAAAGTCGTGACAATAGTAAGATCGATGCTTTCGAAATGTGGTGTTGGCGGAGATTATTAAGAATACCTTGGACTGCCATGAGAACGAATGAGTCAATTTTGAAAGAGCTTAATGTCATGAAGCGTCTCTCCACAATCTGCAACGAGCGTAAACTTGCCTTCTTTGGACATATTGTACGGTCTACAAAGCATAGTCTGGAGAAACAACTAATTTTGGGACGTGTGGAGGGGAAGCGTGCTCAGGGCAGAGCTCCAGGAAGATGGTCCGACAGTGTGAAGAACGCAGTGGGCGGTAGCATGTATCGAGCTGTCCATACTGCCTACAACCGCTCGGAATGGAGGCAAATTTCAAGTGGTCGCGATCCTCAGAATTGAGGGAACGAGGAAGAAGAAGATTTCATCATTTAGGGACCTGGTCAGTGGCCTACGCAACGAAACTACAGGCTACAATTCTACAGGTGAAATTCGATGTACATTGCGTACATTATAAAACCAGGATTTTTGACCCGCTATGCAATGTACATCGAATTTCACCTGTAGTTTCGAAAAACGAGGCACTGGTCACGTTGTGTTTTGTCAGCAGTTTTGTATCGAGTCACTGCGGCGGCGAGCCCCATTCGCCAGTCGCAGTGTCCCCACCACAGTGTGATTTTCCCCCAAATTTAGGGGGATTTTTTAGGGGATATAAATATTTAGGGGAAAAATATATAGAATTTATGAAACAAAAATTTAAATGCGTGTAGCCTCAACCTATTTCTACTTGTAGGTGTCGTAAAGGGCGACTGAGGAATGAATCCATGGAACGGGCAGCAACGTTCTCTGTGAATATATACAATATCTTGCACTGCGCTCGCCAATACGCCTGCCAAGCATGATGAATATGCCAATTTGGAAGAGGCCCATGTCCCATGTCCAGCAGTGGACTGTTGTCGCTCTAGAAGTAGTAATGCTTTTGCTATCCCACAAGGGATAAAGGCGTGATATGTATGTGATGTTTTGCCGACTTAGTATAAATTGGCAGTGGCAGAAGATGTTAGTAGGATAATACAGCCCGTTCCTTTTAGGTAACGACGACGAAGAGCTATTCTACAACATGATAGAGGAAGGTGACACAAGGTCCAAATTCGCCAAGTTCCTCACAGCGCCTCTGCAAGATGAAGACCTATCTTCCGACAAGCGCACGTTCTTTGTCGCCAAGATTATCGTGGACAAGCTTATACATGAGGACAAGGAATTCACTGAATGGAGTAAGCTAAGACGGCTCTATTTTTTCACAACTGCTAAGCTTTTATTTTATTTGCGATGTTTTAGCCGACATAGAGTTCCAACCGCGAGTTCGATCTCTACAATTGTAGACAAAATTATTCACTTGTTTTGATAAAATCCATATGATTTGACACACTTGTGAAGTCTTCTCGCCCGCGAGATAAGTGATTCTTGTCGAGTGATAAGTGAGTCGATACCGAAAAGGATAATGCAGAAATACTTATTTCGTTTCTAGGAATAATTCCTCCACCACCGCCGCCGCCTGCTCCCCCTAAGAAAGGGAAAAAGGGCAAAAAAGGAGGCAGCAAGGAGGAAATTAAGAAACCAGCAGCAAAGGAGCCACCACCAATCGTTGAAGGTATATAGCTTTAAACGAGTAAAAAAAAGCATCGGGATCTCGGCAACCGTTTTAGTTTCTTTTTTTTACTTTGTGGCGTCAACGAACCACCCAATGAACCCTAGTGTCAGAGGCCTGCCTTCTAGTAGTGGTTGTATAAAACCGCTGTCTAAGTTATCTTATCATAGGCAGGAACCAGGCCCGACAGTTTAAATGAGACCTCCAAGGCACGGAACCATTCGGACAATCAGTGCCTCGTTTTTCAAAACTACAGGCTACAATTTTACAGGTGAAATTTGTTGTACATTGCGTAGCGGGCCAAAAATCCTGGTTTTATAATGTCCCACGAGATACTCAATGTTCATCGAATTTCACCTGTAGAATTGTAGCCTGTAGTATCATTGCATAGGGCACAGTTGGTTCAGCCTGCAGTGTCCTTACCAGTCTGCAAAAAAGTTCACAAAGTGATAAATAAAATTTTTGTCCAACCTGGCAACATCCGTAAAACTAAGGCAGATATCAGAACCCAGGGTCTGTCTTCTATTGGCAATGGCAAATCCGCACGTTATGCAAACAAAGTTCCTTATTGTACTATGTCTAATCTTAAGATATCTTGCAGTGACAGCTGATGAAGACATAGAGACTGCCGCGAGTAAAATGCCTTCGGTAGAGGAAGATGTTGGGGCAGAAGGTGACGGGCACCCGCCAGTCATGGACGAATTCTACTCCTTCCCTCCGCGTAAGTAGTGTCCAATAGAATTCTGCTGCAGGAAATAGGCCGTTCTTGAAGATTTCCTGGATGTCCACTCAGCTGATGAAAACGAAGAGACTGCCAAGGGTAACCTCCTCTTGGGAGGGAAAGGGGCAGCGCCGAAAGGTTCTCTCTCTCTTTTCGTGTGGGACACTAAGTCGTCCAACGACCCGATGAACCCTAGTGTCAGAATTTTTCAACCGCCTTCTACGAGTAGCAGGCTTCTAACATGGTTGTGTAACGACCGCCGTCTTAGTGATCATAGACAGCAACTGGCACCTACGGCTTAACGTACCATCCGAAACACGGAACCATCTTACTTACGGAACCGACAAAATGTTACCGGAAGGTGACATGCGCACACCAGTCATGGGTGAATTCTACTTCTTTCCCTCGCGTAAGTAGTTTACCGATAGACTGCGAGAAATAAGCCATACGATCATAGTTTCTGAAAACGGTAGCTGATTAATCGTTTTCTTTTTCAGCGCCAGAAGATTTGGATCCTGAGGTCGACGGAACTCTTGATATTTTTACTGTTGTTGTAAGTCGATTTTTTTGGTCGTGATGTTACAATTTTTACAGTTTACAGGTTTTCTGTGACCTAATAATAGGCATATAATAAATGGAGATTCGGCCTCTTATCAAAATTAAAATTAATGTCGATATTTGAAAGTGAAATGCAACAAATTAGACATCCTATACAATGAGTTTTTAAATTGTATATAAAAGACCCAAATTTATTCGTATTTCGAAATTTTTTGTAGAGAAAAGTCTTTCAATTTCACGTTTTTATTCGCCAAACACCAAAATGATGCGTCTTAAATTTAACAAATATCTTGCAGCGATCAATCCCGCGTATAATTCAATACCCGAAACTGATCCCCCAATTCGGCGCCTTCACTCCTCAAACTACGCACCGCAATCGTCGCTACCTCTACTTTATGAGGATAACGCATGAAGAAGTGCCTCTCTTTGACAAGGAGGAAACTCCTTCTCGCATGCCAGAGTATATACTCACTGGGTCCACTACTGGGAAGGTTCTAGGAAGTCTGGGTACTCAGTTGAAGGAGGTAAGTGGTTGTTACATCTAATTTGTGAGGCAAAATCAGTAAAAAAAGTACCTCTCTTCGACAAAAAGTAAACTCCTTCTCGCTTGCCAGAATATATTCTCATTGGGTTTACCACTGGAAAGGTTGTAGGCAGTCTGGGTATTCAGCCTAAGTAAATTTGTGATACTGCTGCTTATTGATGATACAGAGACCAGTTGCTGAATAGACTCTTCGTAACATCAACAGGCTTACATCCCTCTATTCAAGTATCAATTTCGTGAAGTGCTGGAAACCTGCGAGGAAGAAAACAACCCTGCCACCAGCTCTGCAATGCTGGCTCGCCAGATGTCTTACGCGGGAGAACACCACACGCTGATGGAAGAAACTGCCTCACAAGTAAGAATGAAGACTGGATAAATCCGATTAATATTTCCAGTAAACTTAGGTCTATCTCTCTGTTTTTGGGTCTCTCTTTTCGTGTGGGACAGTGAGCCGTAGTGTTGAATTTTTCAGCCGCCTTCTACGTGTAGCAGGCTTCTGAAATGGTTGTGTAACGACCGCCGTCTAAGTAATCATAGACAGCAACTGGAACCTACGGGTTAACGTGCCATTCGAAACATGGAAGCATCTTTCTTACAATTAATCGGGTGGTTCAGCAGGCAATGTAGAACGACTGCTACAATTTTTTCTCCGACAGCGAAATGACTTGGAATTCTGAATTTTTTCTTTATATTTGGTACATATAATTTAGTGATAGTTTTGTTTTTAGGTGAACTATTTGCGCCCTTCCGATTATCGCCGAATGTCCAACATGGCCAGAGGAGAAAACGCAGAAAGGAGGTTAGTTACCGTAGTATCTATAGGCAAAATAAACTATCAATAAATGTGGCGTGGCCGTGTGATGCCGGCTTAGAAAGGCATCATCGCATTTTTTTGAGAATTGCAATTTTTAGGCAACAGGCTGACAACTTGTCAGTGATACACGACTTATCTGAAACGACCCTCAAATATTTGTCAGACGTGGCGAAAACGACTGTAATTTTACGGTCATAAAGCTCTGCCTAACCCGCGAGGGATAAAGGCGTGATTTGTGCATGTGTAACACCTTTGGAAAGCACAAAAAGCGTAAAACTTTTAGCCCTTAGCCCTTTTTATGAGCTTTAACCAAGTCCAAGCTAATCTTTTTCACCGGATCGATAGTGAGTCTTCCTTCGAAGGGATCAACAAGTTTCTGTTCGCCTATGTAAATAAATAAAATAGCCTGTATAATTCACATAGCGGCCTCTAGCCCCAAATTAAAGAAAACCTGTACTTACTATGGAAACTAGATAGCTGAATTAGCTGAATACTTTTACGTGCATTATGTATTTTTTATTTATTTATTACTATTACACAAATTATTTAAAAATCAAACCAACATTAGTATCATGTGGGGATCGATCTCACGACTCCCAGGGCACTATCGACAGAAGTCCAAAAGATGTGCTTAGGGCGTTGCGTTTGTAGAAAAATATGTCAAAAATTTCAAATGCATTTTTTTTTATTTCAGGATAAAAAGCATGAGAGCTGGATCTCGACAAGAGGATTTAAAGCCGATAAAAAGTGGAGATTTGTATAGTGTAAACTTACTATTTTTCTATTCATAACATTGTAGTAATGTTTTATTGCCCGAATTTGGTGCAAGGAACCGATGCCGTGTGATGCCGGCTATAGAATATCCTACATCCTGCCGGCGGGTGTCGTAAGAGGCGATTAAGGGACTCGAGATTATTAGTGTAAAACAGTTTTAGGTGACAGGCTGATAACCTGTCACTAAAGTAATACACATGTTTTCTGAAAAAACCTTAAAAACAATCCTCAAAAATGACAGACGTGGCGATAGCGACCGTTTTCTTACGGCTGTTAAAGATCTGGCTACCCACCAAGGGATAAAGGCGTGATATATGTATGTAGGTGTTTGGTGCAAGGAACTTTTAGTAAAGAACAAAACACATCAAGATATTTGAAAAATCGTTACGACACATTTGAGCACTGCCTTTAATTTTATTTTTATTCCACCCTTGCCGCGTTTCTACTAGGAAATTATTGTGTCTAACAAACGACTAATTCGTTTATTCAGTGATAGTATTGAAATTAACTAAAATTTTCAAAGTGTTCTTTCTAAAAGTATTTGGAAATAAACGATTGAAATCTTAGATGCTATTTTATAAATTGATTGATAGATTTTGTTCATAAATTAGCTTACCTCAACTTTTCTATTTTTCATTGAAGATAAATCATCTACAGACTGATCATCGTATCCTTCCATCCCTAACGTAAAAACTCATACTTACCTACTTACTACAGGGTGTAAAAATATTAGCTGCAAATATTTTAAGGGGTGTATTAGCCCATGAAACTAAACAACTTTCCCTGAGATACATAAGTCGAAACATGAAAAAAGTTTTGGACCTCCCATACAAAATTACTAACCGACCAAGTCAATTTGTATGGGAGGTCCAAAAAAATCTCATATTTCGACCTACGTTTCTTGGGGAAAGTTGTTCAGTTGCATGGGCTGATTCACCCCTTAAAATATTTGTAGCAAATAACTTTTCCCCATTCAGACGGAATTTTGGGAGTCTGTAGACGAGCCTATAGTAGCAGAAGGATTGTCTTCAGCTGATGAGATCATCAAAGACATTGAGAACCTAGTTGGAATGGTCGATTGGTAAGTCTCTTGGAGTTCAATTCTTTTGTAAAGTACCTATCTACTTAGTTTCCAAAGAGATAATGACGTAATAATTTGACTAGGGTGAGTCAAGGTGTCAGTGGCTCAGTGGGACGGAATCCCGATCAAATGACTGATGGTTCAATCCAAGGCTGACGCTTGACATTTTTTAATTTTCAACTTTTTGGGTATTTGTGAGAATTACATGTACCGTGAGAGCATTTCAATCTCATAAATGATATATGCAATAGATTCATGATAAACTGTTTTGGTATTCCCATCGTAATGTGGACTAACCAGTCGCTAAATCGTCCCTTCAAGACATTGAAATTTAGCAAGGGTCAGACCACGCTCGTAATTTTTTAATTTCTTTTTTTCATCTATGCAATCAGCCAGAATCGTGAGAAAAACTTATGCCTAGACTGTTGTTGATGACTATTGACCTAAAAAAAACCATCAGGACAATGGAGCATATAGAAGGCGAGATCCACCTCCCCATGCCTGACATTCCGACGCTGCTGGATTCTGGAGACGCGGAGCCAGTGTCGGTCTCTACAGAGATCCAAACCCAGCTGGAGGAAGCGGTGATGATGTGGCAAGCACATATTGACGCGAAGATTACTGCTTGCATGGCGAGGGTGAGTGTTGTAACAAAGACTTCCAGAGTCTAATGTTGAGATCCAGATGTTTGTCATCCCAACACTGCTGGAGTCTAATATTGAGATCCAGATGTTTGTCATACCAACACTGCTGGAATGTGGAAAGTACGACTAATGGCACTTTCTCCACATATCCTAGCGTACCGGGGACGCAAGTAGTTTCCTTTCCTGCTCAAACCAGCAAAGCACGTGACACCATATTTTGTAGCAAGAGATTGTAAAAAAAGACTCCCTGATTTTCAAGAATACATAGGCTTAAATGCTAAATGTGAAACTGAAAGAGGTGGAGAACAGCTATTTTAAAAATATTGAGTCTTACTTCAGACGAAGTTGATTTTGTATATTTTTTACCATCTCCTTGTCATCAAGCAAGCACAATCAAACATCATCATTTAAGTTTATCCTCTGAGTTCGATGCACAGTAACACATAACCTTTCAGATTTTCAGGTTTAATTTTATTTTGCGTTTCAGACACGACAAGGGCAAGGTCCGATGGCTGAATATATGTATTGGCGGGAAAGAGACGCTGAATTGTCACTGTTGGTTGAGCAACTGAAACAACCGATGGTCGTTAAGATTCTTTCGTTACTGGAGAAAGCAGAGTCCACATATTTCGAAGTAAGTATTTTGTAACGCATAGTAATTTTTGTAAAACTGTAACAAATTAAAACACTTTTTTGCAGGGTTTCCAAAACTACAAAGAGATTCTAATCGAACAGTACAACTTGGCTGGAGACAACTTGAAATTCCTGTCAACTCTAACAAGATTTTTTAAGGTAATATTAAGCCAAATCTTTGAAATTTATAACTCAAAAAAGTAGGTATAAATGATTAACCTTGATGTCCTTTTTAAGGTTATAGAAAGTGATGCTCCTCTTCCTCAAGTTATAGAGATACTTCCAGAACTAGTGGAGAGCCTCTACATGGTATGGGTGCTATCAAAAGGCTATCGAACGGATGAAACCATGATCCCATTGCTGGCTAGGATATCCTGGGCGCTCTGTGACAAAATCGAGCGATTTCTGGACGTTTATAAATTGTTCGAGTAAGTTGGATCCCACTCCTGATGACAGATTTGAGATATTTCCACGTGATGTCATAGGGATAAAGGAGTGATATATTTATGTATGTATGGATATCATATTGATTATCTATGCATAATAAAAGAATGGCAATCTCTTCCCTGACTGACACAATTAGGAAATTCTTTAACCAAATAGGAGTGAGATTTGTGCAGCAAAGAGGGAAAAAATCTGGAACTCATAGCCATATAAATACAGCTCTCAAAATAATTTGCTTCATAATATGCTTTTAAATATGTTATACAAACTGGTTGTACGTGGTAATCTATTCAGATGGCTGAAATCTGACATTGAGAATCCTTCGCAAGCAGTTTCTTTAAAGGGTCACATGTTTAGCTTCATCCCCATCACGTCAGGTGTGCCAGAGTTCGCATCTGGGTACAGTTCTGTTGACGTTGTATATTAGTGATTTTGATGATGTATTTATTGTATGCGGACGTTTCAATTTTATTACAAGTTACTTAGTGTGATGATCAGGATTGGTTTGATTTACAAAAAGATCTTGTTCGCCTTCACAACCAGCTCCGCGGGCCAGTCGGTTGGAGCTTTGGTCTAAAAATATGGCCCGGTGCCTATAAAACAAAATTGCTTACCCTGTTA
The DNA here is from genome assembly GCA_029255805.1 of Keiferia lycopersicella. Taxonomy (NCBI): domain Eukaryota; kingdom Metazoa; phylum Arthropoda; class Insecta; order Lepidoptera; family Gelechiidae; genus Keiferia; species Keiferia lycopersicella. Next base: position 14,311,079 of record JARACZ010000005.1, on the reverse strand, counting down.
TTCTGGCCAAGTTGTTCACTTTCATATACTAATAAAGTGTTTTCCTAATATCCTGTTTTCCGTTCTCCCAGCAAACCTAACGAAGAAGTCTTAGCCCTAGCCAGCAACAGCCAAAAGATAATGGAGATGTGGCACTCGCTGTACCTCGAGACTCGGCGGCAGATCGAGGTCAGCGGGAAAGGCGCCCGCTGGGAGTTCAACCAACCGCTGCTCTTCACCAGGACCGACTATATCGGACAGGTGGCTAAGGATTTGGTTGATATTATCAAGGTAAGGTCCTTTATTACCGTTCGTCACCTCCCCCCACTTTGGCCACCGGGTGGTCACTGTTCAATAGTTGGCCACACCATCCCATTTTTTTCATATTTCGACCTTTCTTTGGCGAAACTTGTGCAGCCAAATGGATTGGTTCACCCCTTAAAATATTTGCAGTTGTTTTTTTTAGATCCGTATTATATGCGTAAACTCTTAGTAGAACCACCTGCGGATGGCGTGACGGAACTATTCCCGATGGTCACGGGGGTGATTATCAAGCATTATCGTATAGTGCCCCATTTTGTCATTGTAAAGCCCTTTGAAACTCAACTGTCATTCAATTGCCATTGTGATTTTCTATACTTCAAACTGTTAGCAGACTTTGGAACTAGGTACCTACCACAATCATTAAACTGAGTTCCAATCGTCATCCAACTGAAACGATTTTCATTTAGAAGACTTAGGGCCCAGAAGTCTGATCTAGAAAATATTAACATTTGTACAAACAACCTCAAGAATACTAAGTTGGGTTTTTCCAATTATTCATGTCAGCTATCTCTCACATGCCGTTCATCCATTATTTACGGGACTCCCTGTATATAGCTTGACAGGATCACTAACGTTTTTGGTTGATACTGTGTCGGCAACCGGTAGATACCTGCATGGTATGCTCCCTATTTTCTGTTAAAATTTTAGGTAATCATGGACTTCGAGCGAATCTTTGGTCTGGAATTGAAGTCCATCATCAGTGACCCAACAGCAATTGACGACGTTCGCAAGCGGGTGGCCAACCTGATCTATCCCATCAGGACTGTTGATTTCAGCGTGTTTGTGTTCAATAATAAAGAGAACTGGGATGCCATGATGGGCGATTTCTGGAATGAGGTTCGATTTCTCGAGGAGGAGGCCACGATGCACATTGGATCAAGTTTTGGCAACTTGAGGTAAGCTTAAGATTACTTACAGGGAAATCTTAAATAAATTCTGCGAGACATTTTATTTTCCACTCTATGCGTAGTGGTGTTTCTTCCTTGTACTTACTGCGATTCTATCTCAAACTTAGCTTACCTTACACAAGAGTAAGTTCGTTAATCACTTTTTAAAAAGAGAACTGACTTCAACGGACGTAAAAAGTGCGATCCTTAATTTTTTGTCAGTTAATATGCCTAAAGCCTTCTCCTAAGTCTGACAAATACTTTTCAGAAAATCGCATCAATATCGGTTCATCCAAACGTGAGATAATCGCGGACAAACATACATACAGAGTCAACACGAGAACCTCCTTTTTTAGATGTCGGTTAAAAATAACTATATTGCAGCGTTGCAGCACTTTGTTTTTTAATTAGCCTGTTCAGCGTCCCACTGCAGGGCAAAGGCCGCCCCTCTCTCTCGCGCCACTTAGGTACAAATAATTATGGAGGGACGATTTATAAGTACAGAGACGTTTTGCGAGTGGTACGTTTCTTTAAATGTCCACAGATCATCAGAAGAGGCACTGGCCGTTTTGTTGAAGTTTCTGGAGTGGGACACTCGTGAAACCATCCGAAACGAACTAGCCAACAAGTTCGACTACATCATGAGACAGTTTGCCAAGGAGATCACCGCCATTGAGGACAGATTCGTCGTGAGTAGCAACCAGTTTGATGACCTTGTAATGCTGGCTTAGAATAGCATCACCCCAGCCGACAAAAGGATGAATCCAGGGAATGGCTAGCAGCGTTCTCTGTGATTAAAACGCCCTGGACAGCGCATTAGCCTGCCAAACGTGGTGAGAATGGCAAACACTCTTTTAGGGGAAGGCCCATCTTCAGCAGGGTACTTTTTAATAGTGTGTATAGATGTACCTACTTGATGATTTGGTATAAAGGACGGTAACACAAAAATTTCACAGTTTTCAACCGAACAATATTTCAAGCTTGCAGCATATGCAGGGGAAGGATCTGACAAGTAAAAGGGCCACTTATAGCAAATCCCAATCAATATAAGTCGGTCAAACAGATAATATAATAGTGTTTATGTATAATAGAATAGTGGGTATGTATTATTGTTGTTCCTTAGTCCTTATTCTTAGCGAAAAGAATAGAAATTTCGACATACCAACCTTCTTATCTCTGTAAATTTTTCTTTCACAGCGCTGCCGCAAAAATCCTCCACTTTTACGTTACCACCCGCCTGTCGCCGGAGCGATTTATTGGTCGAGAATGATTTTCAACAAGATGAAACAGCCCATCATGAAGTTCCAACGGGTATGGTTTAAATATTAGGTATTTAGACGCTTAAGGCCTGTAGTCTACCCGTACACACCGGCCGAGCAGCCTCAGCTGCTCATCGCCGCGCGCGGTATGCGGCGCAATGCGCGGTTGTGGACGTGTTTCGCTCGAGCATAGTGCAATTGAGCATCCATTACCTCACACGAAACACGTCTACACCGACCGCGGCACGCACGTATGCCGCGCGGCGGTAAGCATCTGAGGCTACTCGCTCTATGGAGATGCACCTACTAAATAATAATATACACATATAGTACATACTATATATTTACATAATATACACATAATAGAATATGTCATTACTTGTCTAGGTGCCAGAATTAAACAACTGTGAGCAAAAGAAAGAAGCATTCCTTCAATACAAAGCGTTCTCGAAGACGATAAAAGAATACGAGGATTCTAAGTACACTGAGTGGGTGACGCAAGCCTCCAAGTTCGTCGATAACATGATGAAGCAGAATATCCTTAAAGTGGTATTTAAGAAAGAAACCGGTAAATACTACTTTAATTATTATCGTACCGTATAGGTACATAGAATAATGAAGAACCTATAAAAGCCATATTAAACCATTCCAGTTGTGGCTAGGACCATCCATAATCCGGCTGAATACGCAACCTCTTCTTAATTTTGAATTTAACGACGTTAATAAATGAATTATGAAATTCAGAGTTTTTGACAGTACTCTTACAATTGCAGACCGTGGTGGACATGATGGTCACACTGGCATGACGCTGACGGCTGCCGGGAAAGCTCATGTGGCGAAGAAGAGGGCCAGCCAAATCTCCCTTCATCCCGTGGACATAGTTAATAAAGAGATTGCTGAGAAACGACATAGGGATAAAGCTCGTATGTGACTTGTCATTCATTATTGGTACTTTAGTTGCAACCATGTTCTTGGGCAATGGTTGGTTTACTTGAATGTCAAAAAGACCGGCAGGTTCTGCTGACATGCATAATTTTTAGGTACTAAATTCTTGGTCGAATAGCTCAGCAAACCATAATGAATCTTGGCCTCCGATACAAACTCTTTTCTTGACTAGGGAATAGCGCAGACAATTTGCTTATTTTCAGATCCGCCTTTACCTTTTTTTCAGTAATGCTAATGCGAATACCTGGGCAGCATTATGAAAAGGTCAGGTCTCCTAGTTCAGTTTCTTTGCTTGCTAAGGAAGGACTGGTAAGTTATTAATGAAAACTTCTTGTTTTCAACTCAGGTTTCCTGTTCAATTAATAATATTAGTTCAATATTTTGTAGACTGATGTCACCTGGCGTGACTTGACGGTGAACAAACTAATGGCAGAGTATGGTCTGGAGTTTCAACCCAATTTTGACAAGAGTATCTTCCAAGTAATATTAGAAGCTGAGGTCATGGAACAACTAGGTAACGTGTATTGACTGCGTAGCTTTTAATATGTTGTCTACAATTGGCCTGGTACTGTTTCCACTGGACTAAAACCATGTCTGCGCTTTTTCAGGATATGACCTCCCAACTAACATACGCGATGTGGCTATGCAGAAAGACCGCTTATACTATGAGCTTGAGGCTCTAGAGTTCACTATCGCCCAGTACAACTTAAACGCTACTTCCCTCACTCCAGCTGAGGTCATTCTTATGAAAAAACTTCTCCTTGACATGGAACGGCATATCCTACCAGGTCTCACGCGCATTTCTTGGTCAGCACTTGGAATTAAAGATTACATTACTGATATAACGAAATGTAAGTTTTCAACTATCTCCAGACTATCTTATAATATCTTTATATAACACTTGAGGCTAGAAATGAAGATATAGTTAGATTAGAACAGGATATTATACGTTTTTAGTTTTCTTTTATTAATATTTGTGCATGATACTCGTACTTGACCATTTTGCTTGGTAAACGCTTCAAAACACATGTCTAGCTACTGCCAGAAATGCAGATGTTATTTAGTCAATCTGAACATCATTATATGTATATATTCTTAGATTCTACATGAATTATGCTTTATCATCATATTTTTTTTATTATAGATAAAATTATAAGCTCACAAAGCAAAAATCTGCAACATATATTTTCACCTCTTTACTTTTTTTATGAAATTGAAAGAAAAAATATACCAGAAATAAATTCTAGGGCTTTAGTTTACATACAAAAATGATACCAAATTTGTCCTAGTAGCCACTAGAACAACAGGTTTTTTTTAACATGTTGGGTGACGGCCATCTTTGTCCAAAACTACTAACTAAATAGTCGTTCTGTGAATGTTGATGAAAAATACTCTTTTTGTTATTGTTTTGTTATGTTTTTATTTTTCTAGGCCAACATTCGCTCCAAGCAGTTTACGAGCAACTGAAAATGATTGAAAGAGAAATCAACTTTCTGATCGATGAGATCGGAATGTTCAATTTGTTCCCCCACATCACACCCGAGGGTTGGATCGATCCCGAAACTGGTGAACCGGATCCCAATTGGTTGCATCCTTGCAAGGTATTTAACATACATACATACACATATCACGCCTTTATCCATTGCGGGGTAGGCAGAGCGTTAACGACCGTAAGAATACGGTCGCTATCGCCACGTCTGACAAATGTTGAGGGCCTTTTGAGATAATTCGTGTGTCGCCTAAAAGTTGTAATACACCTGAAACCCTCAAGTCCCTCAATCGCTTCTTAAGACACCCACGGGTAAGAAATGGGGTGATGCTATTCTAAGCCGGCGTCACACGGCATTCATAGAGGGTGTAAAAAAATAGCTGCAAATATTTTAAGGGGTTAATCAGCCCATGAAACTGAACAACTTTCCCCAAGGGACATAGGTCGAAATATGAAAAAAAAATTTGAAACCGCTATAGAGTTGCCTCGCTCGGCTGCTACATTTTGATTGGGAGGTCCAAAAATTTCTTTCACATTTCGACCTATGTTTCTTTGGGACAGTTGTTTGACCCCTTAAAATATTTGCAACTGATATTTTGACACCTTTACGTATATATACTCGCATTTATATACGCCCTTATCCCGTGCGGGGTAGGCGGATCAATAACGGCCGTAAGAATTCGTTTGCTATCGCCACGTCTGACAAATAAAAATACACACAACAGCCACAATTTTGTTTTTGCTTAGACACAAATAGAAAATTATTTGTAGAAAGGATGCGCATTTAAAAGTTTTTACACAATGTAACCCCAGTCATATCATATTTTTATATCGGGCGAAGTGTATCTTTGGTATTTCCAGCAGATTTTTGTCTATAACAAAACTTCTGATAAGTACCTATATCTTTTCGTAGACATATTTTGTGGAGATTGAATATGAGCGTCTCCAACGCGTAGCTATGTGGATGGGAAGGATGTATGACCGCATCGGACCTATCCTGAAGAAGCTGGAATTTCTGATCCTCGGGACTGCAACTGGGCGATCCAAATCCATGACCTCGTACTACGCCTATTGGGAGAAGAAGATCTTTACTACTCTCATCATGTAAGTAATGACATTGATAAACTGTAATACGAACCAGGTCTTGAACCAGACTAACTCTAGATTCACTAAATTCTTCTTATCTTGTCGTGACAATGCAAGCAAAGCAATGGACTTCTAGTTGTATGAAAATATACATTTTAGTTTTATTTGGACGATTCCAGTTTCACGTTTGAAAACCTAGAAGATTTTCAAGAGAACTTGGCTGGTAAAAACGCAATGTTCCAAGTTGATTGTGTGCTTGTGACACCGGACATCACTATGAGACCTACTCAGACTGAAGTCTGCAATATTGTTGGATACAACATCAAACATTTTCTAAACAGGTGAACGAGATGTGGAAATATCTATAGATCTATTTTTGTGCAAGTTTCTTACCACTAAGATCTATTAATCGTTAAAGAGGCCGCCTCGGGTCGTACCTGGTGGAAATGTGCTCAACACGCAGTCAGCATTTCCTCGTTGGATCGCCAACGATATGTGCTGCACCAGGTACGACTCGGTGCGGGGTTCTGATTGGCGGATGCGCCTCCCTAGTTCAGTGACGAACGCCCGAGCCTCTGCACCCCTTGCTGATCCTGGCAACGATATTATATATCTAACTACTGCCCGTTTAGCGGGAACTTAGAAATTTTAAAGCGTTTCTAGTAGTTTGACATTGTTTTTCAGCCTACATTTTTTTTTGGTTTAGACCCTATAACATAATTTATCTTAAATTTTAGATTGACATCATTTGCTCGATGGATGCGAGAAACTTGTATCCCGTGTCCACCACAGCGCATAGCCGAGGCGACCGGCAACGAGTTTTACGTCTTCTCCTTTTTAGAAGACATTCTTAGGGTCGTCGACATCAACGACATCACCATCCTCATCCAGGATACCATCTATCGCCTCACGAACGATATCTATGCGTACACACAAAAGTAAGCATACCACACTATGCCCAGTTTAGTTTCTACGATAAACAGTGCACCATCATCAATTGGTGCACTGTTTATCGCCTAACGAACGGTATTCGATTGTATAATATTGAGTGAGGTCACTAACAATACTCATATACGAAGACACAACCGCCATGATGAAATTTCAACGAGTGAACCCCAAAAATGACATTCGCGTCACTCGCTATGGCGCACGCATGACATCTGTTGTCTGTGTATATTAAATTTATTCCAAAAAAAAACCCTGTTTAGGACGATCGTGAAATAAAGTTTACGATTTTGCCATCCACCGGCTTTTGGAAAAAATCCAAGGATTTTGGCCGATTTCCGCCATCTTACTGCGACATCTACAATTCTAGCTCGTTTAAAGGTATTAGATTAGATAAAGTTCAAATATTTAGGTGGCACAAGTACCAGCACATGTGGATCTTCGACAAACACTTATCATGCGAGAAGTACGTCGCTAAGCACGACGAGATCCACAAGTTCGACGAGAAGCTGTTCTTCTTCGAAGATGTCGTCGCCGAGCTGGATGATCATGTCAAGTTCGTTGACATGGGCGCCATTCGCATCAATTTGCGAGTCATTATCAAACAAATTCAGGTAATAAGTCTTCTTTTCCTTTGGGACACCGAGTCGTCCCGGGTCGTTACCGGATCTCTTTTCTCTTTTTCGTGTGGGACACCGAGTCGTCCAATGACCCGATGAACCCTAGTGACAGAATTTTTTAACCGCCTTCTACAAGTAGCAGTCTTATGAGATGGTTGTGTAACGACCGCCATCCCTCGTAAGTGATCATAGACAGTAACCGGGTGCCATCCGAAATACGGAACCATATTACTTACGAACAATCAGGTGGTTCAGCTCGCAATGTGCAGATGCAGATGAACCCAATGAACCCTGGTATCAAACTTCTTCAACCGCCTTTTACAAGCAGTAGGGCTCTAACATGGTTGTGTAACAAACCACGTCAAAGTTATCATTGACAGCAACCGGAACCGACGGCTAAACATGCCCTTTGAAGCACAAAACCATTTTACTTTTTGGACAATCCGTTATAGAATATTTGATTACACGCAGATGTTGTTATTCTGTGGATTGTATCGGTCAGGTTGAAATTATAAGAAGCAGTTTTTTTATTACATTCATGCATATCAAGCAGATTTTGATTCAAAATCGGTCAAATACCAACATGCTTGTTTGATACTGTGAAGTTAACACTAATTTTCAACTGTTTTTAGGATCATGCGTTAGATTGGAAAAACACACTTGGAAGTTGCATTTCTAACAAAACTAGAATGAATATGTATGAATTAAAGAATCAGATTGAGGTAAGGTGTAGAATATTACCTAGCTATGTACTTTTATTCGCCTACCTACACTTACACGAACTTGTAACTTCTATACAGGATGTAAAAATATTAGCTGCAAATATTTGAAGGGGTGAATCAGCCCATGAAACTGAACAATTCCCTAAGGAACATAGGTCGATATATTAAAAAAAAATTGGACCTTCCATACCAGGTTGATTTGTCCGGCTGGTACATTTTGTAAGTATGGGAGGTCCAAAATTTTCATTCATATTTCGACCTATGTTTCTTAGGAAAAGTTGTTCAGTTTCATGGGCTGATTCACCGTTTAAAATATTTGCAGCTAATATTTTTACACCTTATATTTTCAACATATTAGCATCATTTGGCTTTTAATGGTAGTAGGTACACTCACTGTAAACGTTTTGAATGTCAATATCTCATGCAGAATATGCGGTCTATAGTAAACATGAACATCAAAGGATTGGAAGACTTCAAATTGGTAATGGCGACTATTGCACAAGTCCAAGCGATGACCATCACGGCGGAAGTAAAGTATCAAAACATGTTGGAAACCTTCAAGATGTTGCGAGCCCACGGTATTCCGGTGATTATAAATTATTTTCTCACTTATTGTTAAGGCTTTATGAAATACTATTTTCGCAACTAGGGAAGACGCAACTTTCTATCTTAGTTTGAGCGATAAATAATTTTTAATGTTCTGAGTAACTCCGAAAAATAATTTGACCCCTACAAAGTGACGCTAATACCATATATGATTCGGGCACAATTTATTAGGTGTCACTCCGTATTTTTTCTTTTTTCATTAGGTGTCAGATGAAGACATGAAGTTTGCTGATGACCTACAAGGGGGTTGGGACAGTCTGTTCCAAACTTGCATGTTCCGTTCACAGAGATTGGAGGCAACCAAAGAAAAATTCTCCAAACTTACTCTCCAAGAAATAGCAAAATTCCTCTTAGAACTTGATGAATTTGTCGAGAAGTTTGATAGAGAGGGACCTGGAACAGTGGGAGAGGACTTGGATCACGGGCTAGTCTTGATGGAAGTATGATTTCAGTTTATCTTATGTTATAACTTTAGTAGGGTGTTTAAAAATCCTTCTCCCTCTAGCAGAAACTAAGTGAACACAATGGCCGCTAGAAAATACTAAAGTATATCAGAGCCAGCTCGAAATTTAAACTTAGCTATGGTAGGTTGTTACGAAAATGATATTGTTTATTACCGAACTACAAGCATTCTCTTGTTCATCAGGAATATACGAAATACTTCGATGAGATAGAAGCTCGCAAGAAAAGTCTTCAAGCAGCTGAACAGCTGTTTGACAATCCTCTCGCAGATTTCTCTTTATTCAACCGAGCCAAGGCAGATTTCCAAGCTATGGACATGATCTACAAGATATACAAAGCACAAAAGTATGCAAGAGAAGTGTGGGCTAGGACACTTTGGGTGAATCTTAATGCACAAGCTTTAGTGGATGGGATAGAACAGTTCTTCAAGGAATATAGGTATAGTTTTGTCTTTAACGAATGTTGCAGATATTTTGAGAAAACGTACACATTTTACTCAGATATATAATACCTACTGTCTGACTTCGAACAGGAAACTGCCTAAAGCAATTCGCCACTTCCCTACTGGGTTGATACTAGACATGAAAATGAAACAGTTTAAGAACGTGGTACCGTTGATGGTGTCACTGAAAAACGAGGCCATGCGTGAGCGCCATTGGAAAGAACTGATGAAGAAAACAGGTCAGGAGCTCTGTCTGGTTATACTTATATATTAGGAAAAGCAGCAATGTATCATCACAATTACGCCATGACGCAATTGACGATAGTGTCCTCACCTTAAATGCTTATTTTTTTTTCTTTAGGCCAGGACTTCGATATGTCCCCGGATCGGTTTACACTAGAGAATATGTTTGCTATGGAGCTACATAAATATCAAGACGAAGCCGAGAAAATAGTCAATCATGCTATCAAGGTCAGTAGGTAGCTCTATACCAAGATTGGCTTGCTTGCCTGGCAACCTACGTAATTTCTAAGACTTTTTCATGGCTTGGCTCGATAAACACTTGTCTTGAACAGAATTGAGAGACAAATTGGTTTGGCTATCTGATGTGTAGATCGGCTAAATAAAACTGACCGACCTTCAAATTAGAAATTTAGAAATAAGTAAGAAACATACAACAGATACCGATTGATATATTCCTTTCGGTTACTACAGGAGTTGGCAATCGAACGTGGTGTAAAAGACGTGCAGGATTCTTGGGCACAGATCCAGTTCACTGTTCAACGACACTTCAATCGAGGCGAAGACCGTGGTTACACGCTTAACCCTTGCGATGAGGTAGTTGTCAAACTTGACGAAGACGCTATGAACCTGCAAAGCATGGCTGCTTCACAGTGAGTACTCGTGTACACAAACGTGATAGTAAAAGAAGCGTAAGATTCTTAGGCACGATTCAGTATATTTCATCTCAAAAGTCTAATCAATTTCATTGTTAATAACTGTATTTAACGATTTTTTGAAATCGTGCGATTCATGCCTCGCAAGATTAAAGAATAAGGGTTCGCTATCTGAAAGGCGGTGAGAAAGGTAGGGTGGCCGGAAAAAAGTGGTGTCGATATTTTGAATCGATTTTCTCTAAAGATGCGATGTAAATGCTTCGTAGCTTAAGAGAACTACCTAGTTAATTTATTATTTATCGAGAACAATGCGACGAAATTATAACAAAAAAGAAGTAAGAGTGAGTGGCCATATACATTTAAAAACACCTAACCATACAACCTCAATGCATCTTTCCGAAAATATCTCCTTGTTCCAAACGCTTTATGCTCAATTTTGATATCTGCTTTGAAGATGAATTAGCACATCAATGAAATATAACAATAAATCAGGGTACCAATGAAATAATTGCAAACTGCGTACTTTCAGATTCATCGGTCCGTTCTTAAACATCGTCCACGAATGGGACAGAAAGCTTTCCTTGATATCAGAGGTTATTGAGGAGTGGTTTGCAGTTCAGAGGAAGTGGTTGTACTTGGAGGGGATTTTCGTTGGAGGCGATATAAGGCAGCAGTTGCCCGAAGAGGCGAAGAAATTTGATGACATAGATAAAAGCTTTAGAAAGGTAATTTTATAAATGCTTTATTTTTCAGACTTTGAATTCATTCAATGCAACAAGCTTGTATCATTGTAATCTATTTTGTTTGTAATATGAACATCATGTTGTATATTCCAGATTATGTTGGATACTGCTAAGCGTTTGAATGTTGTTGATTGTTGTACTATGCCTGGACGGTTAGAAGAGTTCCAAGCTCTGAGTATTGGACTACAAAAGTAAGTAACAGTCACCTACTTATAATACATCATGAGGTACCATCTTAGTGAGGATGTGAAAACCGTCAGTTTTGTATGGATAGGCCCCTTTCTATCATTAAGGTGACCTTTTTTCCGAAATATATAAACCTATTTGCATTTGACCCTATCCGTCTTACTTTAAGTTACTATTATTTTACAGGTGCCAGAAGTCCCTAAATGACTACTTGGACTCCAAACGGCGTATATTCCCTCGGTTCTTCTTCATATCGACTGATGAACTGCTGTCAATCTTGGGCAGCAGCGAATGCACTTGTGTACAGGAACACATGATTAAGGTATGCACTGGCTGATTAGATTAGACTTCTTCTTGTGAGGGATACCGAGTCGTCCAACAAGCTCATAAACCCTGGTGTCAGATTTTTTGACTTCCAGTTCCAGTGTGTGAATAAATTTACAAAAAGATGAATCAACTTAAAATAGCTTCACTCCAATTCTAACCGAGGTTGTAATAAAAATTTACTAGTAGATAAAAAACATCCAGGGAATAGGCAGCACAGTTCCCTGTGAATGCAACATCTGGGACTGTGCTCGCCAATATGCTTGCCAAGCGTGGTGAGTATTTCAATTGAGTGTGGCCCATGACCAGCAGTGGACTCCTGCGTTAGTTTTACATATTTTAATATTTTTTCAGATGTTCGACAACATTAAAGCACTAGAATTGTATGTGGATCATACAAACCGTCCTGTTGCATCCAAAATGATCTCATCCGAAGGAGAGGTGAGGGTCTGTTTACGTTATTTAAATGTCTTTCATAATCATATCAATAGTAGGTAACGATAATCGATTCTATAGTTTTTTTGTTACTGATTATTTATTGTTCTTAATGATATGATAATCCGCAGATTATGGATTTTCGAACCGTCGTTTACACTGAAGGTCGCGTTGAGGATTGGATGAATCTAGTCCTCAATGAGATGCGAAGAACAAATAAATACATCACGAAAAAAGCCATCTTCTATTACGGCAAGAACTGGTGGGTTCCAAGGTAAGACAATTTGGAACACCAAGGTTGATTTATAAAAATAAAAGTTCAATTTTCTTATTTTTATATCCTGTGGTTTGTACCCCACTGGTCCAACATATCTTACTCTATCTTGCGCAACCTTCACACTTCCTTCCATATATCAGGTAGAAAAAAACTCTGTATTTACTGATTGTAACTTGGATGCTGTTGTGATTATTTTAGAACGGAGTGGATAATGGAGTATCAGGGCATGATTTGTTTAGCGGCAAACCAGGTGTGGTGGACCGCGGAGACTGAGGAAGCATTCCGCAGAATTCGTCTCGGGAACAAGAGAGCTATGAAGGAGCATTTAAGCGACCAAAATGATCAACTCGACGCTCTTGTAGTGAAAGTCAGACAAGGCAAGTGATTAGTACAGAACAGAATGAAAGAACAGGGGGCGAATATCGTAAGCACACAAAAATTCAGAAAATTAACATCTAAGAGAGTAAGTTTTGTATTTGTGTCATCAGATTTATCATCGAACGACAGATCGAAATTCCGTACTATCACGACTATCGACGTGCACGCGCGGGATATCATCGAAGGCTTCGTACGAGACAATGTGACAGAAGCTGGCGAGTTCCAATGGGAAAGCCAGCTGCGGTTCTACTGGCTCAAAGAATTTGACGCACTCTGGGTGAAGCAATGCACTGGTAAGTGAGCTCGGTACCAAGGTGAACCAGCGGTCCATGAGGAAAGACCCAATAACGCAGCACCTTATGACATTCCAAAAATGCCACAATGAGAATGAACATACCTAAAAGCACCATACGAGTTGTTCGGTTACATTTTAATCTCTGAGTCACGACGCAAACCAAAACAAACGATTTGTTACAGGGATGTTCGAGTATGGTTACGAATACATGGGTTTGAATGGTCGACTGGTGATAACACCGCTTACGGATCGAATCTATCTCACCATCACTCAATCACTCAGTATGCAGCTAGGTTGCGCGCCTGCAGGTAAGCAAGCAAAGCTTCCATAGGAGAGTAGATACTCTTCCTGAGGTAGCGGACGCTCATTGCTCATCTCATAACACGTTTTCTCAGGTCCGGCTGGAACTGGCAAGACCGAGACAACGAAAGACTTAGCCAAAGCTATGGGTCTGTTGTGCGTGGTGACCAACTGTGGAGAAGGCATGGACTTTCGTGCTGTTGGACAGATTTTAGCAGGGCTCTGCCAGTGTGGAGCATGGGGCTGTTTTGATGAGTTTAACCGTATAGACATATCTGTTCTGTCAGTAATTTCTACCCAACTGCAGTGCATTAGAAGTGCGCTGTTAATGGATCTCAAGCGATTCACGGTGTGTATCTTTTCAATAACGCCCTACTCCTTTGTAGAATCATTATGGTTTTGCTTTTGACATCATACTTTATGTCAATTTCTTTATTCAAATTCTAAATTTTTTCTACAGTTTGAAGGTCAAGAGATAAACTTGGATAGCAAAGTAGGGATCTTCATCACGATGAATCCAGGATATGCTGGACGGACAGAGCTGCCAGAGTCAGTCAAGGCGCTGTTCAGACCCGTAGTATGCATTTTGCCCGATCTCGAGATGATCTGTCAAATCTCCCTTTTCTCGGATGGGTTCCTTACTGCCAAGGTAAAGTTTTCTTACTATTTTTTATAATCTTTCATTGTTTCGTTCCCATCTCGTTTCTTGTGTCTATAAAATGGAATCTTGTAAATTTTGGCCTGAGCTAACTATTGCTTTTGTTCCACAGGTGCTTGCCAAGAAGATGACTGTTCTCTACAAGGTAGCTCGCGAGCAGTTATCGAAGCAGTCCCACTATGATTGGGGTCTCCGGGCTCTTACAGCTGTGCTGCGAATGGCAGGCAAGCTGCGCCGTGATTCTAACGATCTAAGCGAAATCATGGTGCTCATGCGTGCACTCAGGTATTATAATTTACTGGCTTTGCAAGCTGTGGAAAAATCGACTGTCGTTTGCTTTGAATCAGATAAATTTTGCATGGTAAGGTAGTTTATTAGATATATAATATGTACTGGCTTATTTTATAATTGAAAATAAATAATATGTAGGTATCAAAAAAGAAAAATTTGATTTGCGAAAAATACCTATCTTTTTCATTATACATAATTTTCACTGGATAAGCAAGATCATTGTTACATGCATGATGCTTGTTAGGCCACTTCTCGCTAATATTCGTATTTAATTCTGAACAGGGATATGAACTACCCAAAGTTTGTGTTCGAAGACGTGCCCTTGTTCCTGGGCCTGATCAAGGACCTGTTCCCGGGTTTGGATTGTCCACGTGTGGGCTATCCGGACTTCAACGCTGCCGTCATTGAGGTGTTGCACAGAGGCGGATATATTGAGCTCGATCACCAGGTCAATAATTTTACAATTTTTTTAATGCGGTGCCTAATGACATTATTTTCTATATCAAAAACTTTGCTCCTGCTTTGCTGCAAAAGCTTTAGGGTTCCAATTTTCCATTGATTTTCAAATTTATAGCTGGGAAAGATGGCGATGATTTTTATTCAAATCCATCGCTGTCTGATTGCTCTGCTATTGATTACGGAAGCAGTATTTCAATCAGAGATAACAGCTATTGGGAGATTCATTGTATATAATCTCAAAAATAAAAGTGTAAAAGTCAATTTGGTTTCGAATTTTTTCTGGCAGGTTGACAAAGTGGTCCAACTGTACGAAACTATGATGACACGTCACAGCACCATGTTGGTGGGTCCTACCGGCGGGGGCAAAACTGTCATATTGACCACGCTGTGTAAAGCGCAGACTGATATGGGTCTGCCCACCAAGCTCACTATCATTAATCCTAAGGTTAGTACTTTCCTTTCTTTCGGGTGACAGGAGGGATCCAGGTGGTGACCCGCCTGGCCGGGTTTTGTGGCCAGCTGATGTGGATTAGAAATTGCGCGGTGAACACTTCGATACCGCGTTTTAGAAGTCCATTGTCCTGTAACGTGACACCATCTATCTAATATGTTGAGAACTCCTGTTACGTTTTGCTTGCTAATGAACCACTCGAGTAAGCTTCGTGTTGTACCCACCAGAGTTTGCTACATTTGCATACTTTGTGATACCGATGAGCCTAGTCGACCTTCAGGTTCGGTATTTGTATTTCTGAAATTGACTAGTTCATATATTATCAATTATTTCAATAGCCAAATTATGATAGAACCGCGGCTGTAGTTCCTAAGTTTTATTAAATACTTTCAGGCATGCTCTGTAATAGAGCTGTACGGAATTCTAGACCCTGTGACAAGAGATTGGACTGATGGCTTGTACTCCAAGATCTTCAGAGAGATGAACAGGTATTTTAATATTTTGTCATACCTAATATTGATGGCTTTAATGATAGTAAATGATTCAAGTTAAACTACGAATGTTTGCAACCCATAGAATGAAATAGAATTGTACAAAAATAAGTCGCTATGAAAATTTTGGCCTTATTAGCTTCATATTGTAGGTATTGTTTTTGATCTTATTCCTCGCTTTAGACCATCAGACCGAGAGGAGCGTCGCTACTCCCTCTTTGATGGCGATGTAGACGCGCTATGGATAGAAAACATGAACTCTGTAATGGACGACAATAAACTACTGACACTTGCAAATGGTGAACGAATTCGTCTGGCCCCATATTGTGCATTGCTCTTCGAAGTGGGAGATTTGAACTATGCATCGCCAGCTACCGTGTCCAGGGCTGGAATGGTATTCGTAGACCCTAAGAACTTGGGCTTTTTACCTTATTGGCAGAAGTGAGTAATTCTCTTATTGCATTAAAATTTTTGCCCAATTAAGACAATTTGTAATCATGGTAACCAAACACAGCTGGTTGTAGATGAATGCCATGAATGCGTGTCATGAACTCCTAATTGTTCAACGATCATGTTTGTAGGTGGCTGAACGGTCGTAACAATCTTGAAGAGCGGGAGCAACTGGGAGATTTGTTCGAACACTATGTGACTGGAGCTATCAACTATATTGTCTTCGGTCTATTTGGGCTGCAACAGCAAACACCTTTGAAGACTATCGTGCCACAGACGCCACTTAACTTGGTTGGTGGTTTTTGGTTCAACGTTAATTTTTACTATGGCCTATTAGCCTAGGACATGCTATGGCTTTAATATATTGAGCTCTAAGGTTTACACAGAGCGTTGCATGTCTCTGTTGAGCCGAGTTGAGATGTCATTTTTTTTAAAGGGCAACGACACGACAAAAGGAGATTAGTATCTAATCTAGCCCCCACATTTTCTGAGTTCGTAAACAAGCATACACCTGTTGAAGTAGGTAGGAACCCCATGTTCAATAGATTCCAAATTTTCGTGACAAGTTGGTATAGGGATCAACATTGTTATTCGATTTGTTTTATTCAGGTGACACAACTATGCTATATGATTAGTGGCTTGTTGCCGAACAGAGAGGACACAAATGAACCCATAGACAGGACCATCGTAGAATGTGTCTTTATGGTGGTAAGTGCTCACTTTTTATCTTTTATGCTAATGTACGAGCTAAGTGTAGTTTTTCGAGTTATTTTCCTCAATGGAGCCGACAAATGGTATCCTTTTTTATTGATTTGAAATGATTCTACGTGTAAATAATAAATTTTCAGTCGATGTATAATTCACTGGGCGCTTCCATAATCGACGATGGGAGAAATGATTTCGATGTGTACGTCAAGAAGGCTTGTCCGATGATGCTTGTCGACGATAATCCTGAGAAAAAGGCTACAACAAGTAAGTATAGGCACTTATACAAGCATTATGCAAAAATATCAACTGCACCAAGGAACACAGATCGAAATATGAAAAACAAAATTTGGAGTAATAGAATCAACTTTTATGGGAAGTCTAAATTATTGTTGATTTATGTTCCTTGAAGAAAGTTGTTCGGTTTTTTGTGCTGGTTCACCCCTTAAAATATTTGCAGCAATCTTTGTTACACACTATATCCATGCCTCGGCAAGCCTAGCGTTGGACGTCCTCCGGCCAGATGGATTACTAAGGCTGATGTGATGATTTTGATGATTTATGTTTTCACAATGGCTTGGTCATGGGAGGTCTCTAACTATTCATCGTTTCAGAGCATTTCCCGATGGGCTATCCAACCCTATATGATTACTGTTTGGACATCGAGAACAAGTTATGGGACGCGTGGGAGTGGATGGTTCCTGAGTACGTGCACGACAGGGATGTCAAGTTCAACACGATCCTGGTGCCCACTGTCGACACCCTCAAGATGACGTGGATCATCGAAATCATGGAGAGAGTAAGGCTTATCTTTTTTAATCTTTTATTTTTTGAAATCTTTTCTTTTCTTTCTTTTCCTTCTGATATTCTGTTCTTTTCTTATTTTTACCTTTCTTTTCTTTCTTCCATCCACTGGGTAGGCAAGTAATTTACTTTCCGTTTTACGTAACTCTGACAGTTGCATCTTTTCTCCCCTGGGGAGGCAAGTGATTTGTATGCATTATTAGTAAAATTGCGGTCGTTATCGCTACGTCTGACAAGTGTTGAGGGCCCCTTCAGATGATTCGTGTATTACTGTAGTGACAGGTTGTCAACCTGTCGCCTAAAGTTGTAATACGTGGTGACACACATGAAACCCTCGAGTCCCTTAGTTGCCTCTTACATAGGACACCCGCGGGAAGAATTGGGGTGATGCTATTCTATGCCGGCATCACACGGCATGCATTATTATTTCCCGCTAATTTGAAAATGTGAACAATGACTCACGTTTCTCTCTACGTTTTATAAAGCTATAGCATTGTAGATGTAGTATACTCGTAAAAGATATTTAAACGTTGGTTTTGCATTTTTAGGTGGAAAGGCCTGTTTTGCTAGTAGGTGATACAGGCACGTCCAAAACTGCAATTATTACAAATTTCTTGCGAGACCTGCCTCCCGATAAATACGTAAGTATTGTTATAATATTTAGTATGTATAGTATACCTACAACACAAGGTCTTAGATAAAACACTTGAACTTGAGTTTAGACAAACTTCGTATTTTTTTTAAGAATTAGTAGGTACGAGCAGTTACTACGATATAAAAAAGAAAATATAAATGTCAGATTGAGATCGACTGCTTTTTTGTAAATTCTAAGAGATGTGGAATACAACATGAAATTATCATGGATTTGAATAGCCCTGAAAATGAGTTTGTATTTTCCCACTGTTTTCTAACTGCAGTTGTGGTTTCTTTACTTATCTTAATATTATCCTTACCTTTATCAGTTTTATCTCGAAACCACTGAACAAAGTAGGTATTTTTAACCATCTTTAAAAAAGGAGGATCTCAGTTTGACCTGGGCCCTATGTCTGCTATGCTAAATGAAAATCGCTTCAGTTGGTTGTCGATTGGTTTTGGTTCTCAGTTGGATGATTTTAGTAGTTTCGTAATCTGCTAACAGTTTAGAAAATCACAATGGGAATGGAATGCCAGTTGAGTTTCGAAGGCGTTGCAATGACAAAAAATAGCAGACTTGGGACCCTGTAATTACCGATTCCTTGTCTTATCAGACCGTGATTGCAGATATAAGGAACATCCGGAATCGCCAGAAAAACTAAATCAGCGCAATGAATGGTTATAGCATAATATTTTTTTATTATTTCTCTTTGATTCGGGTTCATTGAATTTAAAATCAATTGGGATGCCTGAGGTTTAGCGCATTCGATTTTTCTCTCTTACATGACATAATCGAGAGGCCAGTCAAACACGTGTAACTTGTTGTGCTATAATTACACACACTCCGATAGCAAATACCTACCTACGCGTGACAAACGTGGCTGACATCGGAATAGACAACTCGGTAAGACGCCGGTGAACGCGCGCTGAACTAATAGATAACGTATTTCGACCCTGATGACATCCGGGGGCGTAGCTCAGATGGTAGAGCGCTCGCTTAGCATGCGAGAGGTACCGGGATCGATACCCGGCGCCTCCAATGTTCTATTTTGTTTTATAAAATGCTTTTTTTAAGTTTTAAATTCTTCACCGAGTCATCAGTCATCGATTGTCTGATGTAGGTATCAGTGTTTTAATGATTGAGTAGGTACCTAAACTTGTCAAAATAACACTGTTTTTTTTTGTCGAGTCAATCGCACTCACTTGCCGACAATAGGTTTAGAAATGGATTGTAAGGTCAAGGACTATTTTAATTTGACTTTAATAATAATTTATTCTTACCTAGGGTTTCTTGCCCATTTCGCACATTTTTTTCAATAATTGTAATTGTTGCCATTGTTTATCTGACGTACCTATCTCTGGTTTCCATAGCTGGGTAAATAGTGATTAGTGATAATAGTACGAAAGAATGCCGAGTTTTTAATAATAGGTATCTAGGTGTAGGTAGGTAGGTACCTAAATTTTTTTTTTACTACACCTACATAGAATACCTTATTCTATTTTCATACGATTTTTCCGAACGGCGGCATTTTGTATCATTGTAAGTAGAGTATAAAATTGTAACTGTATAATTGCCGCGTGATGCCATTTAAAATAGCATCACCCCAGACGTGGCGATAACGGCCGTCATTTTACGGTCGTCGATGCTCTGCCTACTCCGCCAGGGATACAGGCGTGATTTGTGTGTGTGTGTGTAAGTAGAGTACCTATAGAGGGTGTAAGGGACGGTGTAATGATAACTTTGCAGGCGTGATCAGAGCATGAAACTGAACAACTTTTTCTATGGGGGCTATGTTGGGAAGCGTGAAATTTTATTAAAAAACCTCCCATACAAAATTCCCAATCAGCTGACTGACTTTGTATGGAAACTCGGAATTTTTTTTCGTTTCCCGACATAGCCCCCATAGAAAAAGTCGTTCAGTTGCTTGGTCTAATCACGTCTGCAAAGTTTTCGTTACACCGTCTCTTACACCCTGTATAGAAAATTTTAAAGGAATATAACGATTGTAGAAAAATTAAAAATTATCTGACTTTACTACATTATCTGAATCAACTATGACGCAAAGGGTATTGCGATAGGAACAAAGTCCCCTACGTGCAAATATGGTATTTGTGGCATCCGTAACAATAGACTAAGATTTTTAAAACAGAAACTAATACATTTAACAAAGCATACTCTTATTTAAGTTATTTAGTAAGGAAATAAAGCTATCTTATCTTATCTATTCAGTTATAATTTAACGGGTTCTTACCGACGGATCTTTTAGCTCCCGATTGTATCTTTGGTGTAAAAAAATTGCTGCAAATATTTAAAGGGGTGAATCAGCCCATGAAACTGAACAACTTTCTCCATAGCACGACATGTGAAAAAAAAATGTACCTCTCATACAGTTGACTCGCTCGGCTGCTACAGGGCCAAAAATTTCTTTCATATTTCGACCTATGTTCATAGGGGAAAGTTGTTCAGTTTCATGGGCTAATTCGCCCCTTACCATATTTGCAGCTAATATTTTTACATCCTGTATTATTCTGTTGAATATTGCCAACAGATAGTCCAACCAATGAACTTATCATCGCGCACCTCATCCATGGACGTGCAGCGGAACTTGGAGTCGGTGGCGGAGAAGCGAACTAAAGACGTGTTCGGCCCTCCCATTGGCAAGAAGCTGCTAGTCTTCATCGATGACATGAATATGCCCATAGTAAGTATCTCCAAGTTCCATCAAACGAATGGCGCGCCGCACTGTGTGCTATATTACATGAACCATTTGGGGCCACTTTTCACCCCTTTATAATTCAGAATACATACAGCTAGAATAGCTGGAGCGACGATCTTCTAAGAATGACTGGAAAAACCTGGATGAGACTAACAGTCTTTTGTACTTTTTTATTCAGCTCCCTTTATATACCTAGTCAGTTCCTTAACTTCATTTACTGTGCGGGGTAAAGTTTTCGGTACATCATCACTTACACCCGGTATATCTGCAGGTAGACACATACGGCACTCAGCAGCCTATTGCTCTACTGAAATTGCTGTTTGAAAGGAAGGGCTTTTATGACCGAGGCAAGGACCTAAACTGGAAGAACCTCAAGGACATAGGTTTCCTTGCAGCCATGGGTAAAGCTGGTGGAGGGAGAAACGATGTGAGTAATGTCGCATACCTAGTAGCTTATATGGTGCGTGACCCTGATAGTAAAAGAATGTACCTATAGCACATTGAAAGACCCTGACTGTGGTTGTAGGGCTGTGACTCGTGAACAAATTTCTGTTACATTAATTCACGATTCAAATCCGCCATTTCTGTTAATTATTTAGGTATCTATACAGTAGCATTTCCCTATTTTAATGCAGTTGATTAACCTTGCTGTCATGTCCAGGTGGACCCGCGTTTCATATCGATGTTCTCCACCTACAACCTCCAGTTTCCATCGGAGGCAACTCTGCAGCGTATTTACAATTCCATCCTGATGGGACATTTCGAAATATTCCCGGAGGAGATACAGAACATCGCAGAGAAGATTGTACAAATGACTCTCGACTTATATAAGGTAAGGAGTCCAGTGATTATCGTTCCTGCAATATCCAAGTTTGGGGACTTTAGTTGTCGTCTAAGAAATTAGGAGAAAATGGCAACGCTTTCTTCGAAAGAATACAAGTTATAACAGTTTACTTTTGCTCCTCAGATAATAGTAGTAGAACTCCCGCCGACGCCTGCAAAGTTCCACTACATATTCAATCTGCGTGACCTGTCTCGGATCGCTTCTGGACTTTGCTTGACGCACCCCAACTACTTCAGCGACATACGTGCCGTCGTGCGTTGCTGGAGGAATGAGTTCACCAGGGTCATCTGTGACCGTCTCATCAGCGTTGCGGTAAACCGATCTAGTATACGGAGTTTATCCAATAGTTTAGTTTAACCTACTTCTGTCTTGGATTGCTTTTGGTCTGGATTTTGTCTGATGCATCCTAACTTCTTCAGCAAGCTACCGACGTTTCTTCATGCTTGTCTCAATGCAAAGATTTAGCGACATCTAATAGAACTTAGAAAGGAGAACGCCCATACATGGGCTAGCAATGTGTCTTGCGTCACAAAACAAAATGAATGCAATGTATAGTATC
Organism: Keiferia lycopersicella; assembly: GCA_029255805.1. NCBI lineage: Eukaryota > Metazoa > Arthropoda > Insecta > Lepidoptera > Gelechiidae > Keiferia > Keiferia lycopersicella. The sequence goes on along the minus strand of JARACZ010000005.1, from coordinate 14,288,417 downwards.
GTCAATTTATATTAAGAATAGCAACATTAATTGTTGCATAGAATAGGGAAACGTAGGTATACACATTTTTTCAATATATCTACCCTTATCTATTTTACCCCAAGATTTTACCGAGGTCTAAACCTTATTTACACTGCATACCAAAGATAACGAATTTAGAACGAAATACACTAAAGAGCGCTAATCATCAGCTTATATGCCTATAACTTTCAATAACTCCAGAACTACAGTCACGTAAAAAAACCTGATGCTTAAATGTGAAGCAATAATTAAACTCTATAACTATATAACTTTGGCTTTGGCGGTGACGCAAGACTGACGAAAAACAGGACGAGCATCCAAACAAAAGTTGGCATGATCCTTTGCTACTGAAACAATATGCCAAACCTGAGAAGAGGAGAGGCCCATTTCCTGCAGTGGATTACCGGTGGTTCTAATGATGATGGTTTGAGAACGCACACTGTTGGCGCAGGACAACGAGTTGATGCTTGGACACATCCACGCGCACGTTGTACAGTACTTCCCTGATGAAGAACCGGTTGTGCTGGAAGAGATCCAGGTCGAGCAGTCGGTCGATGAGGAGATGTCAATGCGGGAGGAGGACCAAGAGGAAGCCGAAGCTCTTGGTAAGTATCCTTGCCTTAACAGCTTAAACAAAATGTTGATTCCCTTCAGGTTTTGTTCAGTATTATTACTTGAAATGGCTATTGTGCTTGTGCGAAAGCTAACTTTACCGATGTTCGGAAAACAGGAAGCACTCTGAAGTTTATCTTATAAATGATTTCATAGAGGTAATTATTTTGTAAGATGAACCGAATGTTATACGGATGGAAATTATATTTAAAGTTCTATAGCTAATCTATGAAAAGACTTGAACCAAATATCGATCCTGCCTCATTATTTTATTTCTATTAATGACCTTTTTCGGATATAAATATTACTCCCCATTTATTTGTTTCCGAGTCAAATGCGACAATCACTCCCTTACCTACTTAATTCATAACCATTTTCTAAAGCTGAAATCACTTCTTTAAAGTTGCGTAATCTAATGATAGGCAGACACGTAGTTTTACGCGTTTATTATCGTAATTAATTTCAGAGGAGGAAGGAGAAAAGAAAAAGAAAGGAGGGAAGAAGAAGAAATCGGTGGCAGAAGAAACAGAAGAAGGAGAAGAAGAGGAAGAAGAAGAGGAGCAGGAGCAGGAAATGGTGTTGACTGTAAGTATCCGATTGTTTAAGTCACTGAACAGCTTCTACCTAGATTCGCTTCATTCATCAATCAAGAATCAAGAGTATTTATTTGCGAGAACAAAGTTGCAAATAGATCATTATCATGTGCAGCTTGATATTCTGGTTGATATGGCTCCATCGTCACATCACATCAGCCAATGGTTGTCCTTTGATGGACGTAAGCCTCCCCCAGGGTACATCACAAGGCACAATCGCCCGCTTTCACCATCAAGTCGCTACCAGCCGCTCATTAATCATATTTTTCGTGTCTAATATAATAGATAAAAAATAGACAACTATAGGATAGCTTTGCTTTCAATTTCTATTCCTCTAAACAAAGCTTTGACCTCGATTCACTCGCTATATATACGTATTTTTATCCGATTCGTACATATTATGCAAAATGTACAGTTAAAACTTAAACTTCCGCTATAACTTATAGGTTAGGTACCTAATGGCGAATGCTATCTTTACCAGCAGGCCTGTCTCAGATATTGCTTTTTATGTATTTTTTACTAAGTACAGTGTGCTATAGGTGCCGTGTGATGCCGGCTTAGAATAGCATCACACCACGTCCTTCGCGCGGGTGTTGTAAGAGGCGACTAAGGGACTTGAGAGTATTGGGGTATTACAATTTTTAGGAGACAGGCTGATAACCTGTCACTATAGTGATACACAAGCTTTCTGAAACAACCTTGGAAAATAATCTTCAAAAATGTCAGACGTGGCGATAGCGACCGTATTCTTACGGCCTTAAACGTTCTGCCTACCCCGCAAGGGATAAAGGCGTGATATATGTATGTATGTATGTGTGCTATATGATAACGAATTTGTAGTTAAAATAAGTCAAATACTTAAATGACTTTCCTATCTTCCCAGACAGAAGAGTATGTGATGCGAGACCCAATGCTGTTTGGTGATTACCGCAACGCTCTTGATGAGGAGGAGATCCGCTATTACGAGGATCTGCTGGATTACGAAGCTGTATACTTCCTCTTCCAAGAGGTAAGTGGGTCGTTGGACCACTTGGTGTCCCACACGAAAAGAAAGATTTTCGATAAAAGTTATTGTAGAAGTTTCGTGTGACACCCGGGTATATGCCCATGTTTGGTATCGTTGTGCTGTCGTGTGATGCCGGCTTAGAATAGCATCTCCCCATATCCTTCCCGCGGGTGTTGTAAGAGGCGACTAAGGGACTCAAGCGTATTGGTGTATTACAATTTTTAGGCGACAGGCTGACAAGTTGTCACTATAGTTATACACCTGTTTTCTGAAACAACTTTGGAAAACAATCCTCAAAAATGTCAGACGTGGCGATAGTGCCCGTATTCTTACGGCCGTTAACGCTCTGCCTACTCCACAAGGGATAAAGGCGTGATATATGCATGCATTGGTATCATTGGATTCGTGATCGAATCGAATCATGATCCGGAGTCATCAAAAAATCGTGCGATGGATGAAGGAGAGAGACGGCGGGATATTTTTTTGTACTGAAACTATCGTGTGGGGTGGGTATCAACTGAAAATTTGTCTAATCATTCCATGAAAATTTCTTTTAAAATGTCAAGACATTAGTACCAGCCGTTTTTACTCAGAGGCCCCCAAAGATGGCATGTTTGAATACTTTAATATTTTTAAAGGTGTAGGTAATTCAAATATCCCAATGCGATATATTGTCGAAATTGTCTCGTAAAGTTCTTTCATTTGATAATCCACATGATGGAATTTATAAAAAAAGCTTTCGCCATCTTTGGTTTGCCCTCCCTCCCTCCTCCACCACACTAATTCTGGATGTCTCCGTTTTCTGATTCAGGGTATCACAATAATCCAATTTAAAAAAGTCAAAAGAAATACAATACTTCGAGAAATCTATGAAGTATCAGGGTTTATGCATTTCACTGCATCAACTTCTTCCTGGTTTGAAATAGATCCTGGACGAATACCACGAGCGTATAGGCAAGATGTCGATCGTGTTGTTCGAGGATTGTCTGGAACACTTGACGCGTGCTCACCGAATTCTGCGCATGGACCGTGGCAACGTTATGATCATCGGCGTCGGCGGCTCGGGAAAGAAGTCCATCTGTCGCCTATCTGCCTTTGCTGCCGGTAACTAAAGCACATTAGAAAGGTTGTAGAATGAGATAGATAACAATGAGACAACGAAAGAGAACAATGATTGTAAAAAAGTTGGTAGGTGCAAAGAACTCCGAAAGACTCTGGGTTTTTCTGCGAAAGACAAAATGTGGGTGTGGTGCTGAACAGTTCATGTTGCACTTAGGACAGTACCCGGCAAAGTTCTTGGCTATTGTGCGAGGTGGTGGGGGCAAGTGCCGTCACGCTCCGCACTACCAAAGTTTGGTCGGCAAAAGCGGGACGGCATTTGCCCCCACCACCTCGCACGATAGCGAAGAAGTTTGCCGGGTACTGTATCATGGCTAAACCTCTTCCTATACCTACACCCAGTATGAACTTTTCAGCGCCAACCAAAGAACCATTGAAGTAGGTAGCCAAGTTTAGGTTGACAAAATTTAAAAATTTCTACTTTTGCCATTTACAACGACAAACAAAATTGGGCGAACTAAGTTAGTTCAACTTTCTCCATGGGACGAAAATTAAAAAATATATATTTGATCTCCCATAATAAATGTTCGTACCCACCTACTAGCCAACCGAGTAACTTACTCGGTCCGACCGAGTACCTAACTCGGTCGGCTATTATATATATATTTTAATTTTCGTCCCATGGAGAAAGTTTATGCCATCTCACTACCCTAGGTCTGCTGGAAGAGATTTCTTTTTAGAAATAAGCTGACCTGTTGTGTATTGTTCTAAATATTATGTCCTTTGTGTTCTATTGTGTACAATAAATGGTTAAATAAAATAAATAAAATTGATTAGTTTCATAATATAGCTAATTTCATCACGTAAAATATTTGCCCCTTGTAAAGTTTAGGCCATACTTTGTGTAGTTTACAGAATTTTATAACGCGTAATTTTTTGCAGGTTGTGACGTGTTCGAGATAACAATCACGCGTAACTATTCTGAAAACACATTCAAAGATGATATGAGGCGTTTGTACAACCAACTTGGTGTCGAAGGGAAACCTACCGTATTCCTTTTCACTGCCTCACAGGTAGATACTTAAAATAATATCGAGCAGTTCTAAGCCTTTATAGCATCACCTGATTTCTTGCTCGTGGGTGTCGTAGGGCGACTAAGGGACACAAAGATTTCATGGATATTATCTTGGCCATGGGCAACTTGACACACACTTGACTTGACAACTTCTCACTTATATTGATACTCTGGTTTCCTTCTGTTGATGTTGATGGTTTTGATCTGGTTAGTTTCTGGTTTCTGGTTTGACTCAGTGGTACTGCGACTGCCTTTGACCCAGAAGGTTCCGGGTTCAATTCTCGGTGGGTCACTCATAAACTTGATATTTATCACTTTGTGAATTTGTTCCCAGTATGGTTAGGACATTGTGAGCTGAACCACCGGATTGTCCGTAAGAAAGATGGTCCCGTGTTTCGGATGTCACGTCAAGCCGTAGGTCCACGTTGCTGTGTATGGTTAATTACTTAGACGGTGGTCGTTACAGAACCATGCCAAAAGTCTGCTACTTATAGAAGGTAGTTGAAAAAATCTGACACTTCTTTGAGTTGTTAGACGACTCGGTGTCTTATACGAAAAGAGAGTCTCTGGTTTCCTAAAATTGTCCTCAAATATTTGCCAGACGTGGCGATAACGACATTTTTTGCGTTCTCTGCGTTCTACCTACTCCGCACGGGATAAAGGCGTCTGTATATGTATGTATGCATCAGCGACTACAAATAGAACATGTGTTTTACGCCAGTGATTTTTCACAAATCTAACAGATCCTTGAGGAAGGCTTCCTGGAGTACATTAACAACATCTTGGCGATCGGCATGATCCCAGCGCTGTTCGGAGACGACGATAAAGATGCCATCATCAACTCCGTGCGCAACGAGTCCAACGAAGCTGGTTACGGAATGGGAAAGTAAGTTATGGTTCTGTACCTAAAAGGGTCAATCAAATGAAGCATATCGAGGAAATCTTCCTTATTATTCTCGTTGCCTTATCCCGTTCTCTGTCGGGGTCGGCTACCTAACCTAGGGGATTTGACGTGGAACCAAGTTTTTACACAGAGCGACTGCCATCTGACCTCTGTAACCCGAAGGCTAACCTGGCCTGAATCCTAGGTTAAGTCACATTCAAATATCATCTGAATTTAAAAAAATTTGAATGTGGGTTTCATCACGATGTTTTTCTTTCACCGTAAGAGCAGTCGGTAAATGTACGTGAGTAAAACACATTAGTACATGACGGGGATCGAACTCGGGTCTCACGATTGTAAGACCGGTGTCTTAACCACTTGGCCACCTCGAGAAAATCTTCCTGCAGTACATAAACAATATCCTGGCGATCGGCATGATCCAGCGCTGTTCGGAGACGATGATAAATCTACGCAAGCAACGAATCCAATGAAGCTGGTTAAGGAATGGGAAAGTAAGTTTTTATAAATCCACCAGATCTCATCAGCATACCTATTGCAAGGTTCCTGAGGGGTCATCACCTCTTAACCTTTGGGTGATACCTAGTGTATCTGATCTTTCTTCAACTTCAACAGCCACAATAGTTCACTGTTGATCATGAGCGTCCCCCTGGTGGGTGGCATTTGCCATACTCACCAAGTTTGGCAAGTGAATTGAAAAGAATTTAACATTTGCCTGGCTTGTCAAATACAATCTTGTTATAATTATAGAATGGACCTGGATGGACTGTATACCTTACTTAATGTGACTGATTCCAAATTTTGGCTTGTCTGGAATGAAATGAACAGCAAATTATAATCTACCTATGTGTTTTCCCAGGGATGCTGTATGGAACTATTTTTGTAACAAATGCGCAAATAATCTTCATGTCGTGCTGTCAATGTCACCAAGCGGGGATCTTCTACGTAACAGGTAGGTTAATAGAGTAAATTATAGGAATACGTTGATAGAGTAAATTGAGAATCTGCACAGCAGATTTTGCAAGGAACGTCAACAGACGACAGACCGTTTATATGCAGGTTGTATAAAATCCACTGCAAATATTTTGAGGGATGAACCAGTCCATGAAGCAGAAAACTTTCCCCATAGAATATAGGTCCAAATACGGAAAAAAAAATGCTAGCCACCCAAATCTTTTTGGATGGGAGGTCCAGATATTTTTCTCAACCTGTGTTTCTTGTGTTGGTATAGTTGTTCAGTTTCATGGAAAGTTGTTTTTTATACCTCATATTTACTGAAACCTTGGTGTCTGTCTACTCAGGTGCCGAAGTTTCCCCGGTTTGGTAAACAACTGCACGATAGACTGGCAGTTCCCGTGGCCTAAACAGGCGCTGCTCGCAGTGGCTAACGTCTACTTGGCTAACGTAAGAATTTGTCAGAGATTCGTCTCCGTTTCATATTCCCACTTATTGATAAACATGTAGCTAATGACTTTTAAAAATATTCCTTGTTTTTAAAAGTTACAGCTAGATCTTATTTTTTTAATCGCTATCTGCTGTCTTCTAGTGATAAAATGTGAAACTCAAGTTCTGAAACGTTCGTTTTTGTTTCATGCGAATTTCAACTTCTACTTATAGAAACTTATTTCTTATTGAAATTTGCTTGAATCTCACGTTCTACTTATCGATTTCCGCATAGGTACCCTAGTATATTCACACATACCCTTCGGCATAAAATCATCGAGTAACAGAAATTTAAAAACGTGGTTAGGTTAGGTTAGGACATCCGTGCATGGCGCATCACGGCGTTTCAGAAATCCTCCTAGACGTGATATTTTACAATCTGCGCTCAGGTGGAGAAGATTCCCGACGAATTCCGTCCGTTCGTGGTAGAACATGTCGTCCACGTACACATGTCTGTTGCCCGCTACTGCGCGGAGTTCCTGCTGCGTTTGAGGCGCAACAACTACGTCACGCCCAAACACTACATGGACTTCATCAACAACTACATCCAGTTGCTCAATGAGAAAGATGCCTACATTATTGCTCAGGTGTGTGCAAATGAAGTATTCTTATCTTATTTATAAAATAAATAGGGTCATGTAAGACTATGTATAGTTTGTGATGGATTGGACATTAAAGTATATCAGTCTGATTATGTAAATGTAGCCGGTTAACAGTTTTTTTTTACTCCAACCTTATTTATTTACCAGTTTCTTTCTTTTTCTTTTTTCGTGTGGGACACCGAATCGCCCAACGACCCGATGAACCCTAGTGTCAGAATTTTTCCACCGCCTTCTACAAGTAGCAGGCTTCTGACATGGTTGTGTAACGACCGCCGTCTAAGTAATTATAGACAGCAACCGGGACCTACGGCTTAACGTGCCATCCGAAACACGGAACCATCTTACTTACGGACAATCGGGTGGTTCAGCCCGCAATGTCCTATCCAGACTGGGAACAAATTCACAAAGAGATAAATATCAACTTTGTGAGTGACCCACCGAGAATCGAACTCGGGACCTTCTGCGTCAAAGGCAGTCGCGCTACCACTGCGCCACATCGGTCATCAGTAATATCTTATCTTGTCTTATCTAATCTCAGAAGATTCTAATCTTACCGTTTTGGCCGCAATTCGGAAAAACAATTCTCTTAACTGTCACTTTCCGCCAAATCGTTTAGAAAAGTAATAGTGTTATCTAAGGCATGTGTGGGGTTATACCATGACGTGAAATGCGCGTTATCTGTCAAATAAGGTGGCATATAAAAAAAAACTGACTAAAAATTTTGATGAAATCATACATTTAAAAAATGGAATTACTTAGATATCTCCTATCTTTTTCTAAACCAATTTCACGGAAAGTGATAGCGCTTTTTTTAGTTCAGAAACGAACGAATCGCGACATTGTCCCTTTCTTGTGTTTCGGGTCAACTTGTTTCTTCTACATGAGATAATTTTCTAAATCCTTTGCTTTGTTGGATAGTGTGAGCGTCTAAAAAGCGGTCTGGACAAGATCGAAGAAGCGAATTTACAGTTGGCGGAGCTGAACGAGAAGCTGGCCATTCAGAAGGTGATCGTGGCGGAGCAGACCAAGGAATGCGAAGAATTGCTCAAAGAGATCACTCAAGGTACGTCAATCTCTCCTTTTTCATGTGGGTCACCGAGTCATCCAACGTTTGGATGAACCCTGGTATCAAGAGCTTTTCAACCGCCTACTGTAGGTAGCAGGCCTCTTACATTGTTGGGTTTCTTACGGAGAATCAAGTGGTTCAGCTTGCAATGTTATAACTAGACTAGAAACAAGTTCATAAGGAGATAAACATCAACTTTGTGTGTGCCTCACCGGGAATCGAACCCGGAACCTTTGCGTTGCAGGCAATCGCACTACCACTGCGCCACCTTACATGCCAGAAGTGTAATAGGACCATTAAAAATTGTTTTGTGTAATCATCGCTTCGTCGGACTGTATTATTGCGGATGACAATCATCTACATTTAGTTGCTACATTGATGTGTCCCGGTTCTATATAAAAGTTTTAAATAAATTATCTTATTGTATGATGTTAAATAGCCACGGAGACTGCAACCGGTAAGAAAGAAGTGGCAGCTGAAAAGCAAGTGGAGATATCAGGCAAGAAAGCGGTTATCGAGGAGGAGAAGGGTGAAGCAGAGGCAGTATTGGAGGCTGCACTGCCCGCGCTAGAAGCTGCTAGACTGGCACTTGAAGATTTGGATAAGTCTGACATTACTGAGATTCGGTCCTTTGCATCGCCACCTGAGGCTGTACAAGTATGTTTTATTAATACTCTTCGTAGTTTTGTTTCTAGATACTTAGTCACCATTTCAGCTCAAATTGTGATACTACCAGAATACCAAGACGAAAGGTCCAGGTTGTTCCATCTTCACTTCGAATCATCAGGTATGGACGGTATAGAAGTGTCCATATAACAAACTTTTAGAATAGAATAGAGTCTAGATGGGCTATGAAATGCAATATTTGCGAGGAATCAGTCTCCCAAGTATCATGCGACAACTTTTGTGTGTTTCGTCCTTTACGATAAGCTACTTGTGCCCATCACCTTGAATACTTCATTGTTTCTACTCAAAATTAAATGAGCTCTTTGAAATCTTGTCTTTCCCTAGGTCGTATGCGAATGCGTGGCAATCATCCGTGGCGTAAAAGAGATTAACTGGAAGGGTGCGAAGGGTATGATGGCAGATCCCAATTTCCTAAAGACGCTGCAGGAGATGAATTGCGACCTCATCACGCAGACGCAGGTCAAAGCGGTCAAACAGCACATGAAGAGAAGTAAGAAGCTCGAGACTATGCAGGCTATAAGTAAAGCTGGGTCAGTGTCAAGTGTAGTCTTTTTAAATTATTATGTTACACATAACATTCGTAACCTCAATTTTTACGTTTTCTTCAAACTCCGTAAGTGGGAAGGCATTTTGAACATATTGATTTAATACATCCTTACATTTTCCAGTTATGGATTACTAAAATTTGTACAAGCCGTGTTAGGGTACTGTGCAGTCTACAAAGAAGTTAAACCGAAAAAAGAGAAAGTAGAAGCCCTCGAACGTGAATATGCTGAGGCTATGAACTACTTGGAGTCCTTGAACCGCGAAATTAATCGCCTAGAGCAAACGCTGCAAAAACTCAATGAAAAATATGACACAGCCATGTTCAGGCGACAAGATTTGCAAGAAGAGACTGATATTATGATGAGGCGCTTAATCGCCGCTGGTAAACTCATGTCCGGTTTGGGTAGCGAACAGATCCGTTGGACGAACGATTTGAAAGAACTATTCGCCGAAAAAGGTCGCCTGGTCGGCAATTGCCTTCTCTCGGCTTCTTTCCTCAGCTACGCGGGTCCATTTTCTTTTGATTTCAGAAGAACAATGATATACGAGGATTGGTTGGGTGATATTTTAGAAAGAGATATCCCTATAACGATGCCGTTCACGGTGGAGAAGAATTTGACTAATGAAGTGGAAGTTAGCGGGTTTGTTCTAGCTTCATTTTTACACCTAGTTGTTTCATGACCCTAACGGCAGAAATTTACACTTATAAACTATGTTTTAGGTGGAATTCTCAAGGATTGCCGCCCGATGAACTCTCTGTTCAAAATGGTATCTTGACCATACGTGCCTCTCGCTTCCCGTTGTGTATCGATCCACAAACACAAGCACTCACCTGGATCAAGAAAAAAGAAGCAAAAAATAACCTGAAGGTAGAAATTTTTATACAAGAAAGGCCAATTCCATGATTTTTCGCTAAAACAAAGCTAATGCGTGGGTAATATTCCAGGTGTTATCTTTTAACGACTCGCAGTTCCTTCGACAGCTGGAGATGGCAATCAAATATGGCCTGCCAGTGTTATTCCAAGATGTTAACGAGTACATAGACCCAGTGGTCGACAACGTACTTGAGAAGAATATCAAAGGTAAAATGTCTCTCTCGAGAATTGGTGAATTACAATTTTTAGGCGACAGGCTGACAACCTGTCACTATAGTAATACCATAGTTTTTCTCTGTGGTAATACACATGTTTTCTGAAACAACCTTGGAAAACAATCCTCAAAAATGTCAGAAGTGGCGATAGTGGCTGTATTCTTACGGCAACTATCGCTCTGCCTACCCCGCAAGGGATAAAGGCGTGATATATGTATGTATGTATGTAAAATGTCCATGGGGATGAGAATATGAACTTAGTGACCTTTATGTATGTAAAATATTTTCTAAAAAAAAAGCGCGCATGGTGAATTTCTATGTAGACTTACATTATTGTTTCTTGTTTAGTGGAGAGCGGTCGTACCTTTGTGTTTCTCGGCAGTTTGGAAGTGGACTATGATCCTAACTTTAGGATGTATCTCACCACGAAACTCTCTAACCCTCAATTCAACCCGGCCGCATATGCTAAAGCCGTCGTCATCAACTACACTGTCACCATGAAGGTAATGTTGCTTCCTCTTTTTCTATCGTGTAGGTTAATCATTGTGTCAGATGTCAACCTGTGAAACCTCTTTGCCTTGAAGTTTAATTTGAATATCTTATTTAACCGTTTATTGTACACAATAGAACACAAAGGACATAACATTGAGAACAATACACAACAGGTCAACTAAAACTATCTTGTCAAGTAAAACGTAGAAAAAAGTGTAAGACTCTCGTACATATTATTGTCACGTTCGATTGTTACCAGGGTCTCGAAGACCAGTTACTCAGCGTTGTGGTCCGAGCAGAACGAGCTGACTTAGAAGAACAACGTGAGAACCTCATCATGGAAACCAGTGCCAATAAAAGTTTACTACAAGGTCTTGAAGACTCTTTACTGCGAGAGTTGGCCACTTCTACTGGAAACATGTTAGACAACGTTGAACTGGTTGACACTTTGGAGAATACCAAGGGCAAAGCAGCTGAGGTATGCGATATTATTGAGAGTACACGTTTTATAAAGTATCTCCTCTCCTCACGATTCGTCTGTAAATTGTAGGTTACGGAGAAATTGGAACTTGCAGAGGTAACGACGAAGGATATTGAGGAGCTTCGCGATGGGTACCGACCGGTGGCGAAGCGTGGCTCTATTCTGTTCTTTGTTCTGTCTGACATGGCCGGTGTCAATACCATGTACCAATACTCGCTGACTTCATATCTTGACGTGAGTTTCTGAAGTATCACACCAGCTTTTGTTTCCTTGGGAAAAAGAGGTACTACTGTGGGTATGGTGTAAAAGCTTTGCTTGTTTGTAATGACCATACGCAATAAAATGCATGCAAAGGCTTTTTGATATTTATTCAAGATTTTAGAACCAATCTGAGATTTTGTGCTATTGTCACTCCTTAATGCTCAATGTGTAGGTAGAGTGATTTACTCAACAGGTGTTCTCTTTTGCACTGCGGAAAGCGATGCCAAACGTAATATTGCACAAACGTCTCAAGAACATTATAGACATGCTCACTAAAAACGTCTACGATTATGGGTGTACTGGTAAGTTAATAAAACTCATTGAAAAGGGTATAAACTTTATATTGATAAATGCCATCTTTTTCGTATCGTAAACTGTTTTATGTTCTAAATGTTTTTTTAGGAATTTTCGAGCGCCATAAGCTGTTGTTTTCTTTAGTAATGGACATAAAGGTGGAACAATGTGAGGATGCGATCTCCCAATCTCAATTAGATTTCTTTATCAAGGGAAACATTTCATTGGAGAAATCCAAACGAGCATGTCCTGCGGATTGGATACCCGCACAGGTATTGAACCAAAATATTCGATGTGTCTGCAGAGGTAGGTAACGTACCGTCAAAGTGTCCATGCCGAATACGACGTTCGTGGATGTTTAAAACTGATGATCGAGGAACCATAACTCACCTGAAGAATATTATATGCATTTTTAGTAACAAAATGTTTGTTTTAGGGCTGGCAAGATATCATGAAGCTATCTATAGATTTTGCTGATCCGTTTGCCGCACTGCCCGACCACATTACTAGAAACCTTGATGCATGGCAAGAGGTTGGTCTCTTACCCTTATATCTTGATCTAGAAATGCAGCGGCGTGTCCAGTCAAGTACACGAACCATTTGGTAGCCTGAGCGGGCATAAAATCCAGTGACCTCTACTCCAGGTACGCCAAAGAAGCTCTAAGGCTGGGTTTGGTAGGCAGGCTCTTTGGCCTGTTTTGTCCGCAGGAGGCATTTTATTTCCCTCCTACCCTTTGGGCACAAGGTACCTGCTGGGCATCCCCCTACCCGCCACTTGGGGACGCGTTCTCTAGGGTGGAAGGCTTCCCAGAGAACCACCTGGAGTCGCATTCTCTAGGGCGAAAGGCTCCCTCGAGAAGTGTGGCTCTTACCTCAATATACATATTCTAATTGCAATATTTCCGTGAACAAATGGTTTTTATATTTTCCGGTACAAAGTGGTTCGACAGCGATACTCCCGAATCAAACGAGATACCGGACCATTACCGCGACGTGATGAAACCTTTTGAGGTCATGATGCTGCTGCGTTGTTTCCGAGTAGACCGCGTCTACCGAGCCATCACTGACTATATCACCGTTACCATGGGCGAGGAGTACATCACTCCACCAGTCATCAGGTAGGTCCAATGCATCTGTTTAAAGTGTTTGACCTAAGATGTAGGTATACTCTTCGACCAATATAAGTAGATATGGACGGGACGTACCGAGCAAGTGATTTGATCCGCTCCAAGTAAGTGCAAGTGTGTGCAACCTTGAACACGTCGCTCAGTCGGTCTTCGCGCCGGCTACAAGAAACACGTGCGACACGTCGTCTACAATTCGCAAAAATTTCATCAGAACGTCGTCTTGTGCTTTGTTAAAGTGTGTCAACAATTCAACAAACATAAATAAAGCATCAGGAATTACTTATTAGTTAAAGAGTTATAAAATATATTACTTTTATTTTTAGAGTTCGAAGGATGGTTTTACAGCAACGCGGTTAAATCACACGCTTCATGCTAGGTTGCGCTTTTCGTATGCGACCGCTGGATGGATTTGCATACGAAACGCGCAAGCTGGCGTGAAGTGCGCGATTGAAGCGAGTTGCTGTAAACAACATAAAGAGCGAAAGTCACTGACATATTGCTATCACGTTCACACTACAGTGCAAGGACGTCTCCCTGTCTCTGTCTTTGATCGTATATTCACATGATTAGAGCGTGTGTAGCTGTGTGCGCGTGTTTATATGTAGTTGTGTCTTGGCACATTTTTAAAGACCTTTTTATATGCGCAAGGCATGTCCATAACTACTTATATTGGTCGAAGGGTATACTACGAGTACATCGCCACATCGCCGTATGTTTTTAAACCACAAAAACCGATTATTGCTAGAACGACAAAAACTTTCAAATCTATCGTGTGCTATTGAAAGGCGTTGTATTTCTGCTTAATATATATTTCCAGTTTGGACATGATCTTCGAGCAAACAACGCCATTTACCCCAGTCGTCTTCATCCTGAGTCCTGGATCAGATCCAACAGCAGACTTGATGAAGTTGGCTGACCGATGTGGGTTTGGAGGTGGCAAGTTCAAATACCTCTCTCTTGGTCAAGGGCAGGAAGGAGTGAGTAATTAATAATCAAGAGTTTTAGATATCTAATCTGAAGGCTGCTAATCTGCATACCAAAATGCGGCACCAGTTTATTAGAAACTTGACTGCATGGGACGAGCTAAAAAATCCATGCCTTGTGACTTTAAAATGCTTATTTTATACTTTTCGATTCAAAACCGCTTAAATGATAACAGACGGTGTTTTTTAATCTTACGATCGTTTGTTTACTAGAACGCACTGGCTCTACTGGAAGGTGCAATCTCGCACGGGCAATGGCTGATTCTGCAAAACTGTCACCTTTTGGTTTCTTTCCTGCGTGAGCTGGAGAAGCAGCTGGAGTTGATGGTGAAGCCCAACCCAGAATACCGTCTCTGGCTCACTACTGACCCCACTCCGACCTTCCCTATCGGTATACTGCAGAGGTCTCTCAAGGGTGAGATTTGTGGTTACTCTTCGTTTTATTATGAGGAATGCATACCCTTGGAAGATCATTGTGTCACGTACCAATTTTTTATATTCCACAGTGGTAACAGAACCGCCAAACGGGTTGCGTCTGAATCTCCGCAACACGTACTTCAAAATGCGTCCGCATGCTTTAGATGAGAGCGAGCACCCTCAGTTCCGCAAGCTGGTTTATGTGCTTGCCTTCTTCCATGCAGTCGTACAGGTAACAGGTGTTTATTTATCATGTCGACCAATTTAGGGCGTTAAACATAACCTCCTACGACATATCATAATAGGCCATCAAATAGACTCACTATCCAACCCAAGCAACTAAACACTGGCATTGATCAGTAACTTTAATTCCTTTGCACAGGAGCGACGCAAATACGACAAAATTGGTTGGAATATATCGTATGACTTCGGCGAGTCGGATTTCACCGTGTGCATGCAGATACTGACCACGTACCTGAACCGCGGTCTGCTGGTCAAAGCCCCAATTCCATGGGCTACGCTCAAGTATCTTTTCGGAGAGGTGTGTTGTTAGAAGACATGACTAGAATATGATGAGGTGGATAGAAAGACAGCCGATCCGGTTGAGAGATTAAAAACTAAAATATTGTTATAAAGTAAATTATGTAATCTTTTTCCACATTACGCTGTTTTACAACACTTCTAGCCAGTTATTCACGTGAAGGTCAGCTTTGATCAATTTCGCATGTTTCTTTCTACTCCACGATCTCTCCCATCATTTCTACGTCGGTAAATTAGAAGAGCAATTTCGAGGGCCCTAACAATAAAACATGGATAGGTACTATAATGACTTTCTTTGACGGCAGGCTTTAACTGATTTTAGCTGAAGTTTGCCACATGGCTAACCTTCTTTAGACTATAATATAATACTAGGTTATGTACGGCGGGCGCGTGATAGACGACTTCGACCGTCGCGTAGTGAACACCTACATGGAGGAGTACCTTGGCGACTTCCTGTTCGACAAGTTCCAGCCCTTCCACTTCTACAAGGACCATGTCTTCGACTACGTCATACCGCCTGATTGCGAGCGGGAAGAGTACATTGGTGAGTGATAACTGAACTAACTGTTATGAAGTTGCTTCCATTCGCTATAAAACGTCTGTTTGCTGTCTCATTGCTATAGTTTATAAAATATAGCTTGATACCTATGACGTTGGTGACCTTGGAACAAATGCTATGACATAAGGTCCATTGTCCTAGTAAACAAAGTAAAATGGACATCAGTGTTGGGCACAATCAATTACTTTTGTAATTTGATTAATAATTTAACTACTTTTAATTCAATTTAATTCAATCCAAATTACATGTAATTGAAATTACCAGTAATCGCGATTATTTTTCCAATTATGTAATTATGTAATTATAATACGTAATTCAATTACTCAATTACATTTTGTACTATGATAGAATGGATCTTTGCTATAGTAATACGGAATGCATGGAACAGCCTTCCACATATTCATAGGGGACAACTTTTCCCTAGGAACATATTATTATGTCAGGCAACAACAGAAAATATTCAATCTCCCATACAAAATGAAATATATTAAGTAGGTTCTAGGGGAAATTTGTTCAGTTCATGGTCTGAATGCACCCTATCGATATTCAGAGGACTGGCCTGATGGCGTAGTGGACTGGATAGAAGCCCTGCCTGCTACGCCGAGGGTCGTGGGTTCGATTATTTATATGGCCCTTGTTCATATGTAATTGAGTAATTTAGTAATTTTAATTACAATTACATCAAAGTAATTGTTAATCTAAATTACTTTCAAGATTTATAATCAGTAATTCGTAATTTTAATTACATACAATAATTGTAATTTTGTAATTAGTAGTTAATTACAATTTGCCCAACACTGATGGACATTATCCCATTATGTCACAAACGTCACAGGTAATAAGCAAAATTTTATAAAACTGATAATGCTTTTTGGTAGTTTACCGTATAATCATAAAACTATGGTCCTAGTTTGCAACTATGGTTCTATACAAAGTTATTAAATTTCTATTTACTAAAACGATTTACTCTGTTAAGTTAACTTTGGTGGCTAGCGTCACATCATCCTAAATTAATTTCTTCTGAGCTTTCGTGTTAGTTATCTTCGTCTTCTTCGTCGAGTCAATGGTAACAGGATCACAGTAACTTGGACCAATATGTGTTGCTACGGCGATGGCCCTGTCGTTTGCCCCTGTTTTCGATTCAACGGGCGCAACGACGAAAGTTCCTGTTTCCGTAGCTATGAATCAATATACCTACCCATGAGGTCTAATTCCTTACTAAAGGAAATTAGTCCAGAAAAAATCAATAGATGGCGTAACTAGTAACTTAAAGAGTCTGAAATAAAGATAAGTTTAATAAAGTAACTTAAAGTATCTGAAATAAAGATAGGTTTACAAAAACAAAGTATTAGAAAATTATAAATACATTATTTAAGATGTTTTGAGACGGAAAACCCGCGAATTATTCACATTTTTGCAATATTTTTCAATACAAATGACGTCAATACGATGTATCCAATAAATAAGCTAGATGTCGCTAGCAACGCACGCGCTGTGTCGACATATCAAATAGCCTGCCAATAGCCATCTTAGGGCAATCGAAATCCCTCTATAACGTTAGGTATCTGTACTACACTAGCAGTTTAGACCATTTTACAACTAATTCCTTTATGTGGCCGTCTGATTATTATCTTTGATGAACAGAATACATCGACACTCTGCCCCTGGTGAATACCCCGGATGTGTTCGGGTTGCACCCTAATGCTGAGATCGGGTACTTCAGCCAGGCGGTGCGCATGATCTGGGGGCACCTCATCGAGCTGCAGCCACAGACAGGTCTCTTTATCTCTTTCTCTTTTTGTCTTAGTACTTTCAGGCAAGCCACCGGCTGGCGCGACCGGTCTGTGCTCTGTGTTATGAACTTGCCCCGTATACGACGTATTTTGCCCACCGTAAATAAAAGTCGTCCAACCACCCGATGAACCCTAGTGTCAGAATTTTTCAACCGCCTTCTATATGTAGCAGGCTTCTGACATGGTTGTGTAACGACCGCCGTCAAGGTGATCATAGACAGCAACCGAGACCTACGGCTTAAAGTGCCCTCCGAAACACGGAACCATCTTACTTACGGACAATCGGGTGGTTCAGCCCGCAATGGCCGAATCAGACTGGTGAGTACAAGCAAATGGTGCTTCCGGAAGCTAAGTTCTTATGTTTCCATTTGTCCCCGCAAAATCTGTTACTAGTGGCGAATGGGATTATAAATTGGGCACAACTTGTCCCCACGCGCATTTGATGTACACTTCTCTGCCTATTATACATTACAAACCATAAATTTTAACACACCGCTAATCTATCTTATAAATTATAGTGGTATATTGTAAATAAAGTTCATTGCACTCACGCCGACGATGGCGCGAGCAATGTACATCAAATGCGAGTGGGGAGAAATGCGAATAAAAATTCCCTCTAGTGACAGATTTTGTGGGGCAAATGGGAACATAGGGCTAAGCTGCTTTTAAGTACTAACGGGTTTTTACCAAAATCAGATGACTTCGACGTCGTCGCTGCCAGCGCCTCATGTAGCCCCAGCGTAGTCGATGGGTCGTTATGAGACCAGGATTTTTAACCCGCTACGCATACTACGAATTTTACCTAGACTTGTAGCCTGTAGTTTCATAACACAGAGCACAGACCGGTCGTGCCAGCCGGTGGCGTGCCTGAAAGTTCTAAGACAAAAAAAATATTGATCAGAGGATATAAAGTATCTACAGCGTCGTTTTGTTCCTGGTGATGAAAGTAGGTAATTAACGTCTATGCAAACTTGCAAAGACAACTCTTGTTTTGTTTGTCGCGATTATCGTGAACAAAATTGGTTTTGTTGCTGTAAAAAAACATACCTACGACTACTGGCGAACTTATGGCGAAGATTACAAAATTGTATTTTATTTGGTTTTTATTGTTTCCCGCTGCCAGTTCCTGTTTTGGACGGTATGTTTTTGTTTTTCTATATTATATTTTTTATGTGTGGTGCATTATTATTACTGATTTTATTTTTACTACTATTGTTTTATTCTTCATGCTGCTATATCTTAGTGACTTATGAACTTGCCCCGTATACGACGTATTTTGCTCACCGTAAGTATTTTGCACGCGCTAAATTATTAAATTATAATAATTATAAAAATATAAATAAATTATATAAATTAAATTATTAAAATAAATTATATAAATCTATTCAGTTGTATGGCAAAAGAGTTTCAATCACGGAGCAAAGATGTCATTAGCAGTGCCTGTTGCGTCTGAATTATTTGTTTGTCTCATTACTAAGTGACAAAAGTAAAAGTTACAGTGGTGCGCGTGCATGTCTTCTCTGCTCTGTGGTGACAAATTTAATTTTCAAAAATTTCAATCATTTATTTCCAAGAAGATTCACAAATACTTTTAGAATGTCTAAATCACAATAAAGACTATCACTGAATAATTGATTAGTCATTGTAAGGAAGAAAAACTTTTCAAGACGCAGTTTTCTCCTTTTGAAAGTAGTAAGATTTTGGTCGTTACTTATTCCTATTTAAGTTCGTAAGTAGCCAAGTGTCACCTAAATTGCGCAATTGCATCCAAAAAATATGGTCGGTAGAGAAGGTACCTGATATAATAATGATTATTTATATTTATTTAATATTTTTAAGTTAACTATTTTTTTTTCATAGAAATAATATTTCATTCAAGTCACTGTCGTTGTTGGCGTACCTACTTTCTTTTTAGGCTTCGTGGTAGACCAGAGCTACGCAGTAGGTAAATACTACTGTTGTAGCATATGCTGAACGAATTGCCTTTTCAGTGTCCTCATTAACAAATGGACTATTTAAGGTGTAAAAAATATTAGCTGCAAATATTTTAAGGGGCGATTGAGCCCATAAAGCTGAACAACTAACTTTCCCTAAGGAACATAGGTCGAAATATAAAAAAAAAATTTTGAATTTCCATACAGTTGACTCGCACGGCTGCTAGCGTGCTACATTTTGCATGGGAGGTCCGGGTTTTTTTCATATTTCGACCTATGTTCCTTGGGGAAAGTTGTTCAGTTTCATGGGCTGATTTACTATGAGCGTCGGTGGCCAAGTGGATAGGACACCGATCTTAAAATCGATCGAGACCCGAGTTCGATCCCCGCCATGTTCCAATGTGTTTTTACTCACGTACATTTACCGATTACTCTTGCGGTGAAGGAAAAACATTGTGATGAAACCCACATCCAAATAAAATTTGAAATCAGATGATATTTGAATGCGACTTAACCTAGGACTCGGGCCAGGTTAGCCTTCGGGTTACAGAGGTCAGATGGCAGTCGCTCGGTGTAAAAACTTGGTTATGTCAACTCCCCTGGGTTAGGTAGCCGAACCCGACAGAAAATGAGATTTATAAGGCAAGGAGAATGATACCTACGTACCTAACCTAATCAGTAGATCACCGTATGACAATGTATGTATCTGTACAGCGGAGGCGGGCGGCGGCATGTCGCGTGATGACTTCATCGACGCTATTGCAAGTGACGTGCAGTCAAAACTGCCCCCCCTCTACGAGATCTGGCGAGTCCGCAAGCAGTTCGAGATGAACATCACACCTACACTTGTTGTGCTACTCCAGGAATTGGAAAGGTTAGTGACCTTCAGACGCATAAGGTTCCGTTCGCAAAACGTCCCTCTCGTTATAAATGGTGCTATTCTTAAAAGTCCCGCTCTTAAAACGTACATACACACACACACACACACACACACACACACACACACACAAACAAATCACGCCTTTAGCCTTGCGGGGTAAGCAGAGCGTTAACGATCATAAAATTACGGTCGTTATCACCACGTCTGAAAAGTATTGATGGCACCTTCAGATGATTCGTGTATCACTGCAGTGACAGGTGTTCAGCCTGTCGCCTAAAGTTGAAATACGTGGTAATACACACCCTCGAGTCCCTTAGTTGTCTTTTACAACACCCGCGGGAAGAATTGGGCATCACACGGCACGGCTTAAAACGTCCCTTTACCAAAACGTCCCTATCTTCGCAAAAATCGCCGAGCTTTACCATCGGGGAATAGTAATAATAATCTGTCCGACCGAGCTGATTTCGGCTACAACGACTGCTGGACGATTCCAGGTTTAACAAGCTGATCAAAAAGATGAAGACAACCTTGTCAATGCTCCGGAAAGCGCTGGCAGGTGAGATTGGAATGGATCCCGTTTTAGACAACGTCGGTTACAGCTTGTTCAACGGACAACTGCCAAACGTGAGTAAAGTTCGTGAACGTAACTTATGTCAAAAGGATTCCATTTTCTTGTGATTGTTGCCAAAAAGCCGGTTAAAAATGATGATGCACGTTTAGTAAATGTTACTGCACCTAGAAAAGTAATAGTTATTGCTTCTTCTTCTTCGACCAAGTCGACCCAGTGAACCCTAGCGTCAGAATTTTTCAACCGCCTTCTACAAGCAGCAGGCTTCTGACATGGTTGTGTAACGACCGCCGTCTAAGTGATCATAGACAGCGACCTATGGCTTAACGTACCATCCGAAACACGGAACCATCTTACTTACAGACAATCGGGTGGCTCAGCCTGCAATGTCCTAACCAGACTGGGAACAAATTCACAAAGTGATAAATACCTTTGTGAGTGACCCACCGAGAATCGAACTCGGAACCTTCTGTGTCAAAGGCAGTTGGACTATCACTGCGCCACATCAGTCGTCATAGTTATTGCTGAAAAACGCAAAAGTAAAAAAAATCGCGACATTGAAAGTCTTAGACAACTGAAGAAATTATGCCTTGACTGAGCGGGGCAAAAATTTTGGTTCTCTGTTTTTTCCAGCGTTCGATTAGCCATCTAGGGGGTTCCTTGTGAACGAACAGTATTCACCTTAAATTCATTTAATATGGAATAAATCATAATTTATTTATGGTTGCAGGTGTGGCGTGGTTTGTGTCCGGCCACCTGCAAGTCTCTGGGTGGTTGGATGGATCACTTCTTGGGCCGCACCAAGCAGTATAGTGATTGGGTTAGTCATTCCAATAAATTTATAGGTACTAGTTTTGCCAATATTTTAAAATGATTGTCTTAAACTAGCGTTCCGCACAGAATGAATCAAAAAGGGACTAGTTTTTAACGCGTGTCAGCCCCAACTGTCGTCAGTTATCATCAACTACCATCGTGCCTTCAAAAATCAAATCAGATCCAGTGTTTTTTTATTAGATTCGCCTAAAAACCGATGCAATTTTGATTTCAGGCAACGATGGGGGAACCAGTAGTAATTTGGCTATCTGGCCTACACATTCCCGAGTCGTATCTCATAGCGCACGTGCAGATCGCCTGTCGTCTGTACACGTGGCCTTTAGACAAGTCCACGCAGTTCACGCGCGTCACAGAGTACCTCACGGAGGACGATATAGAAGAACGGCCAGTCCCTGTAAGTCAATGAATGGGCTGTCTGGCCTACACATCCCGCGTACATCATAGTGCACATGCAGATCGCGTGTCGTCTGTATACGTGGCCTTTGGACAAGTCCACGCAGTTCACGCGCGTCACTAAGTGGCTCACGGAGGACTATATTAAAAGAACGTTGAAAAAAAAAAAGCGATACCTGCTGCCGTGTCAAGCGTAGAACAGCGTCACCATTCATTCTGTTCCGCCGGTTTCGTAAGAAGCGATGAATTCGAGGGCTTCGTGTGTATTAAAATATTAGGCGACAGGCTGACCAGACACCAATATTCCCTCAAAAACGTTTTGTAAAAAACTAGCCAGGTGTCAATAGTGCTGCTTGTTTATCTCTAAATCTAATGAGATCTAGACCAAGTCGTGCCAAGTTGGAGGTTACTTACTGCTATTTCTTTATTATTAAAGTTCATGTTGTGAGACTTGGCCGTTGAAGAGTACACAAGGGTACAAAACCCCATTATAGTTAATTGGTAAATACATACATACATACATCACGTCTTTATCTCTTGCGGGGTAGGCAGAGCGTTAACGGTCGTAAGAATACGGTCGCTATCGCCACGTCTGTAATTTTTGAGGATTGTTTTCCAAGTTCCAGAAAACATGTGTATCACTATAG
This sequence comes from Keiferia lycopersicella, assembly GCA_029255805.1. NCBI lineage: Eukaryota > Metazoa > Arthropoda > Insecta > Lepidoptera > Gelechiidae > Keiferia > Keiferia lycopersicella. Next base: position 14,265,513 of record JARACZ010000005.1, on the reverse strand, counting down.
TGACAGGTTGTCAGCCTGTCGCCTAAAAATTGTAATACACCAATACCTTCCAGTCCCTTAGTCGCCTCTTACGACACCCGCGGAAAGGATGTGGGGTGATGCTATTCTAAGCCGGCATCACACGGCACATTTGGTAAATAAAACATATGGAAGACATTTATGTGACAGGGTTGCTACGTGCGAGGTCTGTATCTGGAGGGCTGTCGCTGGGACACTGAGGAAGGTTGCTTAGCGCGGTCACACCCGAAGGTCTTGGTCACGGAGATGCCCATCATATACATCATTCCTATTGAATTCCACAAGCTCAAACTTCAGGTGAGTTCAGGGTTGGTCTATCAAACACATATGAGTGAGATTACTGTATGCCTCGGTCAGTGGTTTTGCGCGCAGCGGGGCGTAAGCGGCAGCGGCGCTGGCTGTGTAATGAACTCTAAGAAAACTAATTTAACATCTTCTAAAGATTGTACCGTCATGAAAATTGGCAGTTGTATGTGATTTTGATGACAATACAATAATATCGTATTGTCGAGCTGATCTGATGATGGAGCCGGAAGATATGAAGTGGAACTATACGATGGATGATCGTATCATAGCCGTGTTTGGACTTGTTAGAAAGGTCTTGTAATGAAGCGTGTTTTTTAAACTATTCATTTATTTCCGATGTGTTTGTCGTTTCAGAATACGTTGAAAACTCCCGTATACACTACATCGCTGCGTCGCAACGCTATGGGTGTCGGGCTCGTGTTTGAGTCTAATCTGTGGACCACGGAGCACTACAGCCATTGGGTTCTGCAGGGCGTCTGTCTCATCATGAACACTGACTGATGAGGCAGGCTTTTATCAGCTAGTCCTTGGTAACATTAAAGCATCTGAAGCAGCAGAATGTGTGAAAAGAATAGTGTCTTTTTTGTTTCTTCTTATTATCGTATCGGTGGCAAATTATCATCAATCTGTACCTAAAACATAGAATCTTCAAATTCCACAGAAACGGGTTTGGAAATTACAACTTCTACTATACCAAAAATGTTACAGTGTGTATCAATTAAGTGTCCAACTTTTCGATTTTATGCGCTCAAAATTCAGCCACCCGGACAGCATTTTCTGTGGCCTTTATGAGGTCATCAAGCTTGCAGGTATTGGGGCACGCGGGGCAGGACCGCGGGACAGCAGATGTTCCATGGTCTGAGGAGTAGCATTTATCTAGATTGTATTTTTAAAGTAATAGAGCTATTTTTAGCTCATGTAAGACATAGGTACCTAATCTAGTCATTGAATTATTATTAATTATGTGGTTATTAAGAATTCAGTTTTATTGTTATTATTTTTAATATTAAAATAATAAAGACTGATTTTTAAATTCCCAGTTGTATTATTTCTAGACTCTTCAAACAATTTGTTGACTTAAATTACTATTTGTTTTCACTTGAGGTAAACATAAGTTATAAAATGAAGATGAAAGGAAATCTTTCAAAGGCTGCCATTTTACCCATCCTTTATTGTGCAGGAACTCTCTCGTCTGCTCTCTGCCAACAAAATGTGGATCCTGAAATAGGAAAATAACAAAAATCAACTCATTTTGGAGCAGGATACTTTACCTGTATAAACAGGGTGTAAGGGGTGAATCAGCCCATGAGACTGAACAACTTTCCCCAAGAAACATAGGTCAAAATATAAAAAATAATTTTAGACCTCCCATACAAAATTACTGACCAACCATATTAGTTTGTATGGGACGTATTTCTCATATTTCGACCTATATTCCATAGAGAAAGTTGTTCAGTTTCATGGGCTGGTTAACCCCTTAAAACATTTGCATCAATTTTTTTTTACAGCCTGTATACCTACTGTATAAACCAACTCACATATAGGTGTTGGAAGGAGGGAAAGTAGGTATATTTATTTTAATTGCTTTAAATCATGAAGTATTACTTACAGGTAGCTATTCAATCATCAGGTAAATTACCAATCATAGTTTTACTAAATAAATAATTAGCAGTATCTACAACTTTTCTTCGTGTGGGGCTCTAAGTTATCGAACAACCTGACAAGCCCTGGTGTCAGAGATTTTTCAACCGCCTACTAGTCAGTAGCAGGCATCTGACATGGTACAACTATTTACCTGAATAAAGTTGAAATTAAATCTTACCACAATCAATAAACTAGCATCAGTCCCATCAGTTCTGATGCCCATTACTCCTTTAGAGGAGCAGTCAACATCTCCACCCATCATCACTGGACTGCCGAACTGGTCAAAATGGGTCTTCAGTGTGTCGACTACATTCCTCAACTCATCGCCTTTGTTCACATGGAGAATCTTGCATGGAATGTTGTACAGTTTGTCTATAACTAGGCACACCTGTAATGACAAATGTTTACAATTGAATATTTTGCTATGATCGGAAAAGCTATAAAGAAAGATGTAGTGTTAAAATACTAGTCTCTTAAAAATCCATAACTCCATGAAATTTAACTAATTTAATTAAAAATTAAAAGGAACAAGATGTTAATCATTATAGTTACATACAATATAATTAGCTTTTCCTTATCTGTGCATTGATGGAATCCATTTGTATTTATTGTAGGTACGCAAAAGCATAATAAGAGATGCACATACAAATAACAATTTACAGCTTATTTAAGCTGACCTACAGAAAGTGAGACTTCATAAGACAGGCGGATTAGGAGTGCACAATAGAATATTTAAAAAAACAAATAACAATGGTTACCGAATTATACCTTACAGTACCTACTAAGTGATATTTATCTATTATTTGTACCATGGTACCTACCTATCTACCATTGAGCCTAGTGTGCTAGTTGTAGGTACTGCACAGAAAACTAAGTATTCTAATCCTGGCCTCTTTTTGACCCTAAAATTCTTACCTCAAAGCTACCAATCCATTGCTTGGAGCCCAAAAACGATTTCGGCTTGTCTTCTAATTTGACAAGTATCTCTTGAATATCTCTGATGTAAGGCACTGGGCTGGTTTTGTAGTTGTGATTCATCCAGGAGCATATAGTTTGTAAGGTTCTGTAGCCACATCCCCAGCCCTGGAAGATAAAAACTGATTTGTTGACAAGCACAGCATCAGCTTAACCTAATTGTTTAAATGCCCGTTTAGGTTATAAAAGAAACACTCACTCCATCGTCAAATCCATCACATAAATAATGGTAATATTCATAATTTCCACGCACTAAACTATATTTTTCAGGAGAATCTGGAATATCAGCTGATTCGTGAACATTTCTCAATAAATTTAATGACATTTCGTTTAAAAGTTGCTGTGGGAAATAAACATAAATAGTGTTGCCAATAACTAAAAAAAAAAACAAGTCGTAGGTAGGGCGTTTTCTTTGAGGGTAGATCACCATTATGCGGTAGACGGTGGTGTGTGGTTTGATCCATGTGATTCTTAGTTCTGTGGGTGTGATGGTATGTGTCCCGCTATGGTGAAACCGCAGTATATAGCTGCACTGCAGCGGACGAGTACAGCGCAGATTTTTTTTCATTGTTATCTGTGACGCAGCGAAAATATGGCCACGGTCTGCCGTGTGATGCCGGCTTAGAATAGTATCACCAATCACCCCACATCCTTCCCGCGGGTGTCGTAAGAGGCGACTAAGGGACTCGAGGGTTACACGTGTATTACAATTTTTAGGCGACAGGCTGACAATCTGTCACTATAGTGATACACATGTTTTCTGAAACAACCTTGGAAAACAATCTTCAAAAATGTCAGACGTGGCGATAGCGACCGTATTCTTACGGCCGTTAACGCTCTGCCTACCCCGCAAGGGATAAAGGCGTGATATATGTATGTATATCTGGTAAAAGCGCTGCTCTTGATATCGATCTCAAGAGTTGAGTCACGCTAAGTGCGATTTATTAATATGGACCCTAGGTACTAAGTACTAAAGTTAGTAAATTTCATAGAGTTTGTTTTGTTTGACAATAATCTTAAGCCTATTACAATATAGGTAGGCACTTACCTACTTTAAACTTCGACCAATGTAAGTAGATATGGACGGGACGTACCGAGCAAGTGGTTTGATCCGCTCCAAGTAAGTGAAGTGTGTGCAACCTTGAACACCTCGCTCAGTCGGTCTTCGCGCCGGCTACAAGAAACACGTGCGACACGTCGTTTACATACAATTCGCAAAACTTTCATCAGAACGTCGTCTTGTGCTTTGTTAAAGTGTGTCAACAATTCAACAAACATAAATAAAGCATCAGGAATTACTTATTAGTTAAAGAGTTATAAAATACATTTAAATACATATCTTGTGAAATTATTACTTTTATTTTTAGAGTTTGAAGGATGGTTTTACAGCAACGCGGTTAAATCACACGCTTCATGCTAGGTTGCGCTTTTCGTATGCGACCGCTGGATGGATTTGCATACGAAACGCGCAAGCTGGCGTGAAGTGCGCGATTGAAGCGAGTTGCTGTAAAAGGGCGTGAACATAAAGAGCCAAAGCCACTGACATAATGCTATCACGTTCGCACTACAGTGCAAGGACGTCTCCCTATCTCTGTCTTTGATCGTATATTCACATGATTAGAGCGTGTGTAGCTGTGCGCGCATGTTTACATGTAGTTGTGTCTTGGCACATTTTTAAAGTCCTGTTTGTATGCGCAAGGCATGTCCATATCTACTTATATTGGTCGAAGACTTTGAATCCCGCGCTAGGAAAATCCTGTATCGCGGGAAATCGAACAAAATCATTTCCATTTTAACATTTTGTTAGCGAGCCGTACTTACTTCACTTTCACTCATATTTTGTTATCTAAGAAATTTTCAGTCTTTCTGCAAATAATTTTGCTTAACAGATAAGTTGGTGGCTCTACGCGGGGCTAAAAGGCTTAGTTCAAAACGTTTCTTCTATTTGCAACCTAAGTCACGAGATTTCATGAAAGCATAATGATCATAAAGATGCGTATACGGCTTGGCAACGTACACATACTTAGGTACTACACTACACATTCCCTACCTACGTGATCAACTCGTGAGACCTACGTGATACCTATTTTGGAGAAGGTCGGTGATGAAAGATCGTCATTCTGTTTCATGAGCTGAGTCACCCTATGAAAAATAAAAAAAGTATCGTTCCACTTCCACTACATTTTGGTCACTGACCAAACGGAAATCAGCTTTTATAGGGGTTATTTAGAACATTTGGGTATACCTATGTTCTCCGTGAATATAACCCATCTTTCTCTTTTCGTATGGTACACCGAGTCGTCCACTAACTCACCAATTCGGTATTATGTACCTACCAATTTCGATGCATCCTCTAAATCACATGAACATGATTAGATTCGTAAAAATGTAAAATTTAGCTTGATGGTATGCCGAGTAAACATAGGAAAATGGACCTTATGTCATAGCATTTGCTCCAAGGTCACAAACGTTATAAGTATCAAGCTAAATTTTATAAACTATAAGCGCCGTAGTTAGTTCAATTAGTTAAGGTATAATATAGGTCGTGGGTTTGAGTCCCTAACATGTTTTTTCTTTGTTTGTATTGTGTCCCGAATACAAATTCTTTAACAACACTTACGTACATTTTTCTCTCAACCTATATACATTTTTCTCAAGATATTCCCCTTCTCGGAAGACATAGTGTTGCACGGCCTTCCACAAGATGGACAGATGATCTGGTGAAGATCGCTGGACGCCTGTGGATGCAAGTTGCGCAGGATCGTTCACTTTGGAAATCTTTGGGGAGGCCTATGTTCAGGAGTGGACGTCTTCCAGCTGAAATTATGATTATGATGATGATTCCCCTTCCTTCCAGAAGTTGCAGTGCAGGTTAAGTTTACAAAGTCGTGTCAAGGAAGCAAAGTACTCAAAAACAAACACAACAATAACAGACAGCAAGTTGTTTCGGACTCGGGGAATCCTTCTCTTCTATCAGATGACGCAAAAGTTTTCCAAGAACATCTCTCGGTCACTATTTACCAAAATAATACCTAGGGGTCGCGATTTCAAAACGTCCTCACTGAACGATAAACTGCAAAAACACCGGATTAGCAGAACTGTGTACTTACCTACGTACAGGAAAAACGGTTGTTTAATTTTTAAACTTGAGTAAACAGACATGTCGTGCACACATAGACCTGCTATCAAAAGACGTTGCTGCTAAGTCTTTCTCAGAATGATAGGACAGAATAAAAAAGCTTCAGCTACTTTACTTACAAGTTGACTGACCCGATGCCGCAGTGGATAGTACCCCTTCTACGCCGAGGGTTGTGGGTTCGATCCCCACCGGACACAAATGTTTGTTAAGTCAATTTTCAAATATTGTCTAGTCTGGGTGTTTTCTATGTATAACACCTATGTATTATATTACTATCAGCTACCTAGTTAGCTTTGATTAGTTTGAGGCTAGATGGCGCTATGTGAATTGTCCGGGATATTTATTTGTTTAACTATTTAGTTATGTCACGAGTCCAACTGCTAAAAGAGCTCCTCCTAGGTGTTGTCCTTTACTGAAACTAAAAAACCAACTAAGTGAGCGTACTTCGAAACATGATGATATGCCATGATGTACAAAAGATGATAGAGCATGGAACGTAATATGCAGGTAAGCAGTTAGTAATAGGCGGTTAAAAAAAATTGCCACCAGGTTTATCGGGTTGCACCACTTGGTGTCCCACACGAAAAGAGATAGTAGCTAGTCAGAAAGAAGTCTTTTTTTACACCAGGATAAAAAAACCGGACCACAATCGCTACTCTCCTGCCGAAACGAGCGGGTTTGCATGGGAGCTACTACAGACCGACTAATGTAAAGCAGTGTCCATGGATAATAGGTTTATGCTCATCTGTGTGTTTTACTTTATATGTTTGCCGGGTCGGGGGGGTTATCGCTTTGGACGTAATACCTATATAAGAGACGACACTCAAATTAACGGCACATAGTGAATTTCACATTGTTGTTAGAGTTTCAGAGTATTTTTTTTTATATCAACATGAAGGCTGTTTTAGTTGTGGTGAGTAATAAAATTAAACTTAGCAACTGTTTTCAAGATGTCAAAAACAACTGGCAGGAGATCGCGCAGGACAGGGATCAGTGGCGAGTGCTCCTTTCGGAGGGCCAGATCCCTTTTGGGCGCTTATTCAAGGGAGTTAGTTAGTTAGTTAAGCACGTGTGCAAAATTTTCGCTACACCATCTCTTACACCCTGTATTTGCCGCGTAAACAAACGATTGAACTTGAACTTGTTCCAAACCCGTTAGATTTTTATTTCATAATTTCAACAAAATTCTTATAAGTAAGTTTTTTTCGTAACGAAACATAATTAGGCAGAAACAGTTTTTTCCATTAAAACGGAAACCAAAAGCAAACTTCTTCAGTTTGCTTAAATTTAATGATAATGATAAGTAACCTCGTGTAATCAGTCAGTTTCATGGTCATTATTCTAAGGCCGTGTGGAGCCGGCAGAGTAGAATAGCACCAACCTCTCTTTTCCCGTGGGAGTCGTAAGAAGCAACCTAGGGAAAAATCCGACCCTAGACCGGTCCTGGGTCCAGGAGAAGAACCACTTCACATTTAAACCCGGAACGGCGCGTCAGGCGCGTGTGACAGAGGTCTATCGTGCGGTAGACTCCTGCAGCCGACCTGGCTCCGCACGTATCAACTCGTCGTTCCTGTGGTGACAGTCAGGAAGGCCGAGACGGTGGTGCAGTTTTCTAAACGCAGTGTCTGTAAAAAATCGGCATTATATAGCCACGAAAAGTCTTGCCTGAGACACTAATTGGATCGTCTGTCACAGACAAATGAGGCCGTTCATTTTTATGATGTAGATTTGATTCTTTATTATCTATCATCTTACAAAATATACTTACTTAGCTTCTACTAAGCTGTAACTGGATGTTACGAGGTAATTTTCAGTGATGCTCACAATAGTAGTAATGCTTATGCAACATAATACTTTTCTTTGTCTTGTGTTTTGTATAAATAAAGAATATTATGTATGAAACAAAAAGTCTGAAATGTAGTTCTTTGAATTGTTGAGTCTAGATGCACTGAGACCAAGGTTATTATGCCGTGATGACTCAAAAGCGATTGCAAACCAGTTTTAAGCTTCCGCCCTACTTGTTTTGACAAAACAACGGATATGATTTTTGTAAAAAATGCAAATTTATTATAGTTTGTAAAATTTAGCTTGATACATGTGATGTTTGTGACCTTCGAGCAAATGCTATGACATAAGGTCCATTTTCTTTTGTTTATTAGGGTATGAAGCTAAATTTTACAAACTATAATTATACGATTACATGTAGTAGAAAACCTCAGTTCATATGAGTTTTTAGGGAACCTTGCATTTTTTGCACATTTTGGCAGTTAACGTGCATTTTTGTGCATATTTCAGACCTTTTAAGTTGCATATAATCCGGTCCCTAGTTACGAGGTATCTGATGTACACCACCGGTAGCCCATAATAAACTGAGATATGGAAATTGTTCGACTGAATGAGTTACCTACATAAATGAAACTTACGTATGTATGTACGTATTTTATCAAAAAACGTGAATGTCAAGAATAAAAGTTGCGCTATTGTTCAATGTGTACCTAGCTGACTACATTGAGCTCTAAACAAATACTTACGTGGAAAATTACTAGTTCCTTTACAAAAACACAGTTCTTTAAAAATATCATATATGGATAGTGGCACGAGGCTTTTAAGTGAAATAAATGGTAACTTATATGTAGTAGTAGTAGTACTTAATAGATAGATCTGCTAATAAACTTAAGAGCGTTCCCTTGAGTCTGTAAAATATAGGATGATCCCTGTGTCCCTAGTCAACAAAAGAAACAAAAGAAAATGGAACTTATCTCATAGCATTTTATCCAAGGTCACAAACATCACAGGGATCATGGTCTTTATTATTTCGCTTTGTTGACATGATGTTGAAAGCTGCCAAAATTGTCTTCAATCAATCAAATAGTTTATTCGTAACAGTAGTTTGTTTTACAAAAGATCTTATAAAATTTGGTGGTACCATTACAGTTTGTCTGTTGGCGTACAAAGTTCAAAGTTTTTATTCATGCAGCCAACGTGCTGGTAAAGCTGGTACATGTATATATAATTTGATTACTCGCTTCTAAAGTAAAAAAAAATATAGCTTATCTGAAAAAGAAACGATTACCAATAAGATTGATAGCATTATAATATAGGCCAGTTAATGAGGAACTGTCCAGGGCCACGTTATAAAAAACAAAATTTATCCTTGATCGGAGCGTCAGGAATGTCAGTATGCACTAAAATTTATAATTATATTATGCATCTGGAATCTGTATTTTCTTTTCAACCACGTGGCCCTGGACAGTTATGATTCATTATTTTATTTAAAAAATTGGTCTTCAGGTTTCACAATGGTTTTGCCAGTAGCTACTTTGGTCGTTATTGCAAAAGTCATAGAAGCTAGTATCGTTTTTGCTTATAGTAACAAACTTGGTATGTATGGATTATCATATCAACAATAGATAGCTTCGTTGATAAGCCTGAACATCGATTATCTACTTCTTTCAAACGTTTTCTTTGTTGGAAATTAATGGTATATTAATTAAGTGGTATCTAGTTAATTGTCCTTTTGTGTTCTAAGTGTATTTTTTGTTAAGTTGCATAGTAAGTGTATTGAGCTAAGTGTAGTGCAGATCTGCACAAGTAATTTTACGAAGCCAGAGATCAAAAACGGCAAGTCCAAACTATTTGATTTTCTTGGAGTTAAAATAGTGAATAGAAAGGATGATGATAAGAGCAAGAAGAGCAATAAGGATGTCTCTTTAGGGACTGCCCTTGGCAAAGTTTTCGAACGTTTGTTGCAACCTAAACTCCCGAAAAGTATTGAAATTGATCGTACACTTAACGCACGACGGAGCGCTAAAACAGCGGTCTGTCAGATTCATACTAAAAATGTCACTCCCCATACTAAATTGCTCATTTTGCTTTATTTTGAAGGTTCCTTGATTTGATATGATTTAAAATTATTATAACCTTGATTTTAGTATTCATACCTATTCGAGGTAACTGATAAGTGTTTAAAATGACAAAATAAACAAACATTTAATTTATCTTAAGAGGTTTCGGCCAAACAAGTTCAAGGTTTATGTAACAAATATTTGAACTGTATGAGGCAGAGTAAATACCGCTAGCATTAGCACTTTGCAAATAATTAGCAGAAAATAAATAGGAAAATATCTTAAGAATGTAATTACTAACTTAGATACAAAAAATGTAATGACTTACTATATAGGGATCTATTTCTATATTATCGTATGTCTATGGTCAATTAAATTATCTTAATATTCATTTTTGAATAGATATATGATTTGAAAATGAATCATATAACATTATCATTTGATTGACTCAGATCTACGATCGTAAATATATGATAATGTATAACACCGAAACATGCATGCACTCATGTCTCATATGCAGGTAGAATGCGAACGAAAGTAGGTATTGAAAAAAAAAATATTATTTGTAGATTTTAGGTATATTAATTATTATATATAACGGTTTGTATACTTATGCAAACCAATATATATATAATATATGCAGTTTGTACTGTGACGACGTTATCTTATTGCTCCATAGTAAAAAAAATAACCGAATTAAAAGGGAAAGTTGTGAATAAAAGGAATTATAATCAATTATATTAATGTTTGTGTGAAGTAAATAATTTCAATTAATGTTGTTTCAGGTGTTGTGCGGCGTAGCACTTACGATGGCCAGACCACAAGGTAAATATTTCATCACTACATAGTATAAAGCAAAGTCTCTTATCGCGTCTGTATGTATATGTATATATATATATATATATATATATATATATATACACATACGTACAGACGCGAAAAAAGACTATATATATATATTATCTTAAATCTTTAAAACTACACAATGGATTTTGATTTAGGTTTTTTTAATAGATAGAGGAATTCAAGAGGAAGGTTTTTATGTAATAATATTTACCGGGAAAACAACTTATTCCCACGGGGAAATGTGTTGCAGCTGGCGCAGATGTTGGGCAAAATAAATCGTATAAGGCGGAAATCTCACTTGACGTGCATTGCTGCGCATTTCTAATGCTTCTGTAACGCATGCGTCGGGCAGATATGAGCATAAATTCTCCACTAAAAACGGACGTTGACGCTAAGTATTCTATCTCTTAATAATTCTTATATTTTTTGCAGGAATTAACCAGTACGGAGTCAGCGACGGTAAGCATTATAATATATTATTCGATACAATACGATAACGATACGACACGATACGATACGATAAACGTAATAATCAGAAACTTAAAAAAATTGGCTGTGATATTGTTTTCCGATCACTCTTCAAACACTATTTTACCAATTTCAATAACTTGTCACTAGTTGTCACATCTTGTAAGAAATTTATTCAAAAATCAGGGATTCTAAAAGACTAAATACTATAAACCAACCACCGTTTTCTTACTCTTTCTTGCATGTGGAAATTGACGATACGATTTAACAGTTTTTTAAATTACTTACATATAGTCTGAGAAACCAAGTTTTCTGGTACCTACCTACCAACAATTTAATATTAGCTAATATTATTTTATGGTTCTTAGAGGCCTATGTTTAGCAGTGGTCTTCCTATATATAGCTGATAAATGATGGAAGATATATTAAGGCGAAACGAAGTTCGCGGGCACCAGCTAGTTTATAATAAAACTCAGTTCAGTAGTTTCCATGCTACGTACCGTTGAGGCCAAATCAGCTCAGAAACCTCCCCTAAAATATAGAGTAGTGTTTGGAATTTTCTAAAACATATCTCGAAATCTCCATAAAAAGAGACCAAATTATTTTCAGTACTGCTTTAAAATATATGATAGAAAAGTATAGGGCCCAAAATACAATTTGATAAAGATGCCATTATAAAAAAACCTAAAAACCTGAACAATGTTATTCTTGTTAATTCATTTTTTATTTTGTACCCCTTTCTTTTACATTAAATGTATAGTATAGATGCTATGGGCGTAATTATTATTTTATATTTATCATATAACATTAAAGAAAATGTCCGGATTTCCTAAAATGAACCGTCATCGTCTGTTTCTCTCAAACGCACCAAAAATAAAAGGGATTTTATTTTTGGACCTGGTGTCACCTTAAGTGTTTTTTTCTCCAATAAGTACCTAGGGTAACGTGCCGTTTGGATTAACGTAGTACTAATTTGTTCCAGTTAGTGTCGTGGACAGGCCAGTGAGCGACGGTAAGTCGATGTAGAGTGCTATACAATACAACACAATACAATACCACACAACAAGTCGCCATACAAAATAATATGCTTTAGGGGAGGCCTTTGTTAACCAGTGGGCATCTTATGGCTGATATGATGAAGATGATGAGTAGAGTGTACTTCTATCGAGGGTGACGGAGTCAATAAACGACCCGATGAACCCTGGTGTCAGAGGTTTTCAACCGCCTGCTACTATTACTTTGATGTCTTCAATATGGTCGTGTAACGACCGCAGTTTACCTCTTCGACCAATATGTTTATCTACATATATTTAAGTAAGTAGTATTAGTAGGTGGTTGAAAAAATCTCACATTTTTTGGCGTTAAACGCACAGAACCATCGTATTTTTCTGACTATTCACAAAGTGTCTATTCCACTACGAATAGAACCAGGAATCTACGCACTATCACTATAGTCTGTAAAATATAGGATGATCCCTGTGACGTTTGTGACCTTGGAGCAAATGCTAATACATAAGATCCATTTTACTAGTAAACAAAGGAAAATATATTTTATGTCGTTAGTAGCCTTTGCTCCAAGGTCACGAACGTCACAGGGATCATCCTTTATTTTACAGACTATAGAGTGGAATTACATGATAAAACAATAGACTTTAAATAATCATTAATTAATCATTAGTTATGTGAAATTCTCTGTTTCAGTTAACGTCGTGGATGGACCCAACCCAAACCCAAGTGATGGTAAGTAGGCGTTTAACCTATATAAACTTAACTTGTGCTAGGTGATGCTGGCTTAGAATAGCATCACCCCATTTCTACCGGGTCGTAAAAGGCGACAAAGTGAAGAATCCACAGAAGCAAAACCTTGCACTGGTAAATCCACCTGCCAGGCTGTGTATTGGCCAATGTCCTCCGATTGGTGGAGGCCCATGACCAGCAGTGGACTGTTTTGGCTGTTGAAGTAGTTAAAATATTAAATCGTTTAGGTGTATGTAATAAAAATTATGTCATTTTTGGAGCGCATTCCCTAATTAGACTTTGTCTTCAAATTATTTTTGATAATTACGTAAGTACTTTAAATTGACTGTAATAAAATTATCTCAACGCATTATGTTCAATTCTCAAAAGTCTAATAAGCAAAATGTCCATTCGCAAAATGTCCAATTTACTAAATAGCCGTTCTGGTTGATTGTTAATTTAGTACACTAATAAACAAGTTTAACATTTTATTTTTATTTTTTACAGTTAACGTAGTCAATGGACCTGGAGGTAAATTAATATATAATGCACCTATTTCTTTGATACATAGACATAACATCTAAGGCGCATCGCACCCCTAACGCACGATGGACCGCTAAAATATCGCAGCGGTCTGTCACATCCATACGAGAAACGTCACTAGCCATACACTAAAACCGCACTCGACGGACGAAGTTGCGATAATGCTTCGTCGAGAGCGGTTGAGCGATTTTAGTTGCTGTTGGGGATGGACATTTCTAGTATGGATCTGCCAGAACGCTGCGATATTTAGCGGTCCGTCGTGCGTTAAGTGTGCGACCCACCTTATCTGGTACATTACGACGCAAACTATCAGATTTACATTTTGCAGTGAAGTTATTGATAATGTTAATTCGTTATTGAAATGACCTTTTTATTTGTAAATGATTTACTTAGTAAAGTCAGACCAGCGGTGTTCAATCTGTCTAACTGTGTTTACCAGACCGCAGAATAACGACATAGCTATAGAAACCATGTTAGATAGATAGATAGATTAAACGTTTATTGCATAATCAACAACACACATATACATTCTAAGTGGAAAGACGCACAAACAAAGAAAAATGAAAAATCTAACACAGTAATAGAACGCACATGTGTGCTGCAGCGATGCAAAGGGCCAAGGCTCAGTGCAAAGAATGCCCAAAAGAGGGCAGCACTGGTTTTCAGCCATTACCCCAGAGTGAACGTTACGAGTGTTTGCTAAAACATGTGTGAGAAAGTAATGTAGTTTTATGTAAAATAAAATAAAATCGTGTTGTGTGTGTGTGTGTATAATATATGTAAAATCAAGTTAAAAGTAAATAAGTTAATGTTAGACAATGCCAGTTGTTGTTAGATCGTACGCAGGGTCTGTTTGACAAGATAGTCTAATCAACCGAGTGACTTTGACTTGGAATCAATGGAAATCAAAGACGTATTAAAATTGACTTGAATGTGACTATCACTACATTAAGTCATTATGTATGCTTAAATCTTTAAAACTACAATGGATTTTGATGGTTTAAAAAAAGAGTGATCCAAGAGGAAGGTTTATATGTATGTTACGGGCAATTTGATAAGTCCGGGCGCTATTAATACTGACCGGTCAGTATTAATAGCGCCCGACCTAATTGGGCAATGTGATTAAAACAGCACGTTTAATTACTTTTCCCGGTCAGTATGAATAGTTCCCACCCTTCTTTGGGCAAAGTAATAAAAATAAAGAATTGTAATGTTATTTTTTATTAAATGAAGTTAAACTTACATTATTTTAATGAAATTAATCTTACATAATATTCATTAAGGTAACCGATAAATTTGTACATGGGAATTAAAAAAGCAAATAGTTATAAATTAAGTTAAACTTACATTATTTAAATGAAATTAAACTTACATAATTTTAATTAAAGTTATCGATAAATTTGAACATGGGAATTAAAGAAACAAATAGTTATAAATGTAATAAAATCAGTAGTTACCTACTATTTTTGATAAAAAATATTAGGTACTTCAATAGTTTGAGAATTAGTTTATTGTTGTTAAGATTATAATTATTTATTCTTGCAAGATGGGCGTGGCCCTTCCCCGCGCGCCCCTCACGTGTTACAAAGGCGTGCGGGCCAATTTATCACATTGCCCGGTCCAAGTGATAAATTCAAGCTTACTCTAAAGACTGATTTATTACATGGACCACGGGCACTCGGGCACTATTAATAATGGCCGGTCCAAGTGATTAATTAATCACTTTGCCCGTCGTTTTTGGGTACTATTAATAATGACCGGTCAGTATTAATAGTGCCCGATTAATCACGATGCCCGTAACATGTATAATACTTGCCGCAAAAACAACTTATTCCTATAGGAAAATGAGTTGAAAATGAGGCCACTTGTAAATAATAAAAACAAATTGAAGTATTTTTCCCAATCGATAATTGATCCCACGTAAGGAGCCATAATCAAAAAGCACAGCAACTCTGTCTGTATATATTAAAACTACTTCTATAGCTATGTCCTTATTCAGTGTACCGAACCACTATTGACTCTTTTTGACATAAACTCTTTTTAAATCTATTTCTTGAAGGTTTCGTTCCTGACCAGTTCTTTAACCAGCACCCACGACCAAATTACCCATCATGGGGTAACCAAAACAATGGAGGTACTTATGTCTTCTTCGTCTTTAACTATTATGGTACTTTCTATGTAGGAGTAGTGTAAAAGTGAATATAGATGGCGCGGTTCAGGAGCTAGGTATACAGGGTGACTGGAAAATTGATGCATTCCTTTCAAGGGATAAACCAGCTCATGAAACTGAACAACTTTCCCCATGGAACATAGGTCGAAATATGAAAAAACATTTTGGTCCTCCCATACAAATTGACTTATTCGGTCGGTAATTTTTGTTCATACTGACGCTCCGATTAAAGAGATAACATTATAGTAATACCCAGTATCCCGTTGCGCGCCATCTATATTTTCTTAAAATAACGTGGCACTTGACTTTTACTTCACAATAAATATATAAGTGATCTGTGGTCCCTAATTCCGTGTTGGTTTGGAAGTTACACAGTATTAGTTGCTTTTCTTGTTTAGCTAGAATATTCGACCTACTGATTATTAATGCGACGCTATGTTTTTCATTAAAAAATGTTTCTAGAATTCACCCTAAAACACGTCGTAATCTCTTTGTGAGCCAATATAACCACCCTTTGCATATCATTTTTTTTTATGATTTAAGTGCTGAGGTCATAGAGACTATTTCAGAATTTTATTTTTTCCTTTGTATGTGACTTGACCAGCTACGAATTACAAAACGAGTCTGCTAAATAAGACGTCGTACATGAAGTGCTGGGCTATAATCTTAAAAATTATCTTTTCCTTACTCTTTTAGGTTATCCTAGTGTAATAATCCCAGATCATATCTTCAATCAGCCACCAAGACCTTTTTACCCAGGTATATAGTCAAAACGGAGGTATTTTTTGTATAAATAACAGTGTTAGAATAGTAGCAAAATTTTCCGCCTGAGACAGGATTTGAACCTGCGTTTTTCGCCATAAGTACCTGCGGCCGTTAACGCTCTGCCTACTCCGCAAGGGATAAAGGCATGATATGTGTATGCTATCGCGACCTACGCTCCTTGCATCTGTGCTATCGCGGCTCAATCGTTGGCGGATCGCAAACTTAATGCACGACGCAGCGCTAAAACTTCGCAACGGTCTGTCAGATCCATACTAGAAACGTCACTCTCCGTACTAACACCACACTCGACGGACGACGATGTGATAGCTCTACGTCGACAGCGGTTGAGCGGTTTTAGTATCATATGGGGATTGACATTTCTAGAATGGATCTGACAGACCACTGCGATATTTTAGCGCTCCGTCGTGCATTAAGTGTGCGATCCCCTGACATGCATTATTGGCCATAATTCAAGAATTGATCAAGCTTCACCTGCTGAATTTCGCAGTAGTGGTAGTCAAGATGGAAAATGCATCACCTGCACCTAATGGCGAAAGTCGCATACTCAAATCCTAAATGCGGTAGAACATTTTGCAAGTCTTCTATACTATAAATTGTACCTATAACTAACACGTTTTTAAAATTCGGTGTTCAAATAATTGTTTGTGTGGTGGTGGTTTCCCGTTTAAAGTTTTTGGCGATGGGCTGTCTTCTTTTGAATGATCTTTTTTCTCTGTTAGGTTTTTCTTGGCGCTGTTATGGTGACAGTTGTTTTGTAATTGGTGGTTGATTTTATGTTGTTTTCTTTTGCACATGTAGGTAAATAAAATAATGCTTTTAGTTTTGCAGTTTTTGTTTCGCTAAGCACCAATTACGTACAGTTTATTTAGTATGACTAATAAATAAAGACAAATAAAAAGTCGTAATATTTAGTCGTTTCACGGCATGTTGAGGAGCCCTTGTATTGCCGTCTGCTTGTACCTAGCTCATTTTTACTTAATATGAGTATTTATAAAATCATGATCGATACCTTCATCGTATATAAGAAATAAAGGAGTAAAATATTGATACAAAATAGTCAACTTTGATGACAGACCTTTGACGTTATTTTCATACACAATAAATTTCAAATGGGCAACAAATCTTTGACGTTATAATTAAACACCTCAAAGCTTATTGCAGATGGCAGCAGGCGCGACAGTACCTAAACGTACCAATGAGAAGTAACTGAACTTTGACATTGACAAAATTTTGACCAATCACAGAATCGAGAGTGAGAGTGGCGCCATTAGTTCCTCAGTTTCCTACCTCATCGTCAGCTAGACAGACTGATCACTAACTGGTCTATTGTTTAGCACCTTTTGGTCAATAACCGACATTTTAGTACATTATGACTTTTAGTGTAGGTATTTGTGGAAGGTGTAAAAAATTTTGCTGCGTATATTTTAAAGGGTGAATCAGCCCATGAAAATGTACAACTTTTCCCAAGGAACATAGGTAAAGGAACATAAAAAAAAAATCGGATCTCGGAATACATTTTGTATTGTAGTCATCTGCTACATTTTGTATGGGAGGTCCAATAATTTCTTTCATATTTCGAGCTATGTTTTTTGGGAAAAGTTCTTCATTTTCTTGGGCTGATTGCCCCCTTCAAATATTGTTACACCCAGTATTAGGGTGGGAACATTTTAGGGAGTTTCTAAACATTTTAAAACAACACAATTTTGTTCAACATACATTTAATTTACTAAAAATTGTGAACAAAACTGACATGTTTCTTGCAGGACACCCTGGAGCGCGCTCAGCTAGTATGTAGAAGCATGAGCCATTGTTTTGAAAGCTTCTATATTATTATTCATATTTTTTTATACATTTTATTTTATTTTTAATTGTTAACTTACAGCTTATAACTTGCATGCGGTGCATGAATTTAAATACTTATTAAGGACCACCCCTTAATGTATAAGGGGTGAACCAGCCCATGAAACTGAACAACTTTCCTCAAGGAACATAAATCGAATACGAAAAAAAAAATTGGACCTACTATACAAAATATATACTAACCGACCAAGTCAATATGTATGCGAGCTCCTAAAATTTACTCGTATTAGAGATAGTCTTTCAATTTCATGGGCTGATTCACCCCTTAAAATATTTGCAGCTAATATTTTTACACCTTATATGCATTTGATGTATTCTATGGTTAGATGGATTACATTAATTTAATTCTTATCACTAGTAGTAGTTTGAGTAAAATTTAATGTTCAGGCAGGTGAGAAAAAAACCCACAAGTCCAACAAACTCTATAAAGAGAGCTTCTTTGGGTGGCTCTAATAATGATAACGATATCTAACAAATGTATCTACCGGTGCTTATCATGCCTAAAACCTATTTACTTATGAATTTTTCATGACTTGATCTATTTGTTTGCAGGACAAGTCGGCCCTAACAACCCCAACATTGGTACGTATTTTATCTTAGTAGGTATTTAATTTAAACATTTAAAATCGATTTGCAATACCATCTTTTCGTGAGGAACATTGAGTCATCCAACGACCCGATAATGTAGCCTAGTTTTAACGTCCTACGTTACCTTTTCCGAGTATAATTTTTAAAAACTTATCACTATCGAAATGACAAACGTTCATATATATAATTACGCTTCCTATCCGGAGGGGTAGGAAAAGACTACATCCTTCCACTTGCTACGATCCTGACATACCTCTTTCGCTTCCTCAACATACATCATACATGCTCGTCGGTTTAGGGTACTTTTGACGTGATCTTTCTTGGTACGTTAGTTTAGGTCTTTCCCGTCCAACGTTTCCATTCACACTTGCCATATAATTGTTTAATTTGTCTTCTTTCATCCATCCTCTTAGCGTGACCAAACCATATTAGCATTCCTTTTTCTATACCAGTCACAACATCTTCTTTTGGACCACAACGTTACAATGTGACTGTATTAATATTTTTTATAATTTTTTATGAATTATATTATTATTTTTTCAGGTTGGGAGCCAGCATATCTGGAGGAACCCCGCAACCCCAACATAAGTAAGTGAAAGTTCAAAAAGATCCTTATCATCTTCTGTTTTTCGTGTGGGACACCAAGTCGTCCAACGACCCAATGAACCATAGTGTCAGAAAAAGCAGTCGCTCTACCACTGTGCCACATCAGTCGGCCGGTAATAATTTAGACGTTAGGGAAGCCTATTATAATTATTCTTGCCCTGAAGTGTAAGAAAGCCTTACTGACTTGTATTTTCTATCCTTCCCGCGGGTGCCGTAAGAGGCGACTAAGGGACTCGAGGGTATTGGTGTATTACAATTTTTAGGCGACAGGCTGACAACGTGTCACATGTTTTCGGAAACTACCTTGGAAAACAATCCTCAAAAAGTCAGACGTGGCGATAGCGATCGTATTCTTACGGCCGTTAACGCTCTGCCTACCCTGCAAGGGACAAAGGCGTGATATATGTATGTATTTCTGCGCAGGCATCGAACCGGCATACGTGGACTACGGCAACAACTACCCCGTGAACCCCAACTACCCCGGCCACCTACGCCCCGGACAGAGTGAGTATAAGAATAAGAAAAAAAATATTCAGTGACCACCTTAGGCTGGTTTCAGAGCGACGCGTCTCGGCAGCGCTGCCTAGCCGCGCGCGCCTCGCATTACACTAGATTGTATGTAGCGTTTCATAGTGACGCGTCTTGGGCCGCGTCTCGGCCGCGCCGCGGTCGGATCTCCTTCGATTGCCAGTAGCGTCGACTTGCAATCTTTTAAGACGTCGTTGTTGCACTCTTTTCCATATAACGTATATAGCTAATATAGTGATTACGTTTGCTGGCTTTATGATTCTCTGCACTCGACCGTACACCGCAACGAAGCGCGAGCGTCTGAATGTCGTTTCACAGCGAACGCGCTGCCCAGGCGCGCGCCCGAGCCGCCCGAGCCGCGCGCGCCTGGGCAGCGCTGCTGAGACGCGCCGCTCTGAAACCAGCCTTAGATATAACATAATGTGTAGGAACAAACAGTTTATATTGACATTTTAGTATCAAGTCTATAGCAGAACAGTAGTACACTTGGAAGATACAGATATAGTCCGTTTGTTAATGAGGACACTGAAAAGGCTGTATCGATTTCTAACGCGGTTGCCTCTCTTGATGTCCGTTGATGCGCATTCGTAACGCATGCGTCTGTCAGATGTTAGATAATTTCGAATACCCATACTATTAACCGACGTTGGATGACGCAGGAGCAATGCAAAAATGCAAATATTTGCGTTGGATTATTTATTTTCTCTGTTACTTACTCTTATTAGCATGGCAATTTTTTTTTATACCAGCATATTCTTTTTTCCATAGAAATTGAACAACTTTTCCCAAGAAACCATAGGTCGAAATATGAGAAATTTTTATGGGCCTCCCATACAGACTGACTTAGTCGGTCAGTAATTTTGAATGGGAGGTCCAAAATGTTTATGGCGGTAGACAGGAAGGCATCCAGGTGGTGTCGGGAAAAGGGTAGCTACCCGCCTGGCCGGGTGTTGTGGCCAGGGGACCGACGGGTCCACCTGGATTGGATTGGAAGTTGTATATATGCGTTGCGCGGTGAACACTTCGATACCGCGTTTCAGGCCCATTGTTCTGTCACGTGGCGCCATCTCTCCGATATGTTGAGAACTCCTGTTGCGTCTTGTATGCATGTGAACCACTTGAGTGAGCTTCATGTTGTAGCCACCAGAGGTCGCTACAGTACTCCCCCTCAAGACCGGAGGTCGATACCGTAAGCGATCGTAGTGGGGCTGATGACGTCATTGTAGCGTGATGATGCAGTCTGGCGTGGCGAAGCAGTGTTGGTTCCAAATGTCCACGGTGAGTCGGGATGATGATGGAAGACCAATGAAGCTGCCGTCCTGGTTCCAATGTCCACGGTGAGTCGGGATGATGAGGAAGACCAGTGAAGCCGCCGGTGCTGTGACTGTGGTAGTTGCTGATGACGAAGTAGTTGGCTCCATGCTGTAGTGGTTGAAGTGTGGTTGAAGGCTGCGAAGTCCATTGTAGGGGTCACCAATATGGCGGTAGACAGGAAGGAATCCAGGTGGTGTCGGGAAAAGGGTAGCTACCCGCCTGGCCGGGTGTTGTGGCCAGGGGACCGACGGGTCCACCTGGATTGGATTGGAAGTTGTATATATGCGTTGCGCGGTGAACACTTCGATACCGCGTTTCAGGCCCATTGTTCTGTCACGTGGCGCCATCTCTCCGATATGTTGAGAACTCCTGTTGCGTCTTGTATGCATGTGAACCACTTGAGTGAGCTTCATGTTGTAGCCACCAGAGGTCGCTACATGTTTTTAATATTTCGACACCATGTTCCTTGGGCAAAGTTGTTGAGTTTCATGGGATGGTTTATCCCTTAAAACATTTGCAGCTTTTCACTCTGTATATTACTTAAATAAAATTTACATTCAGATGATATTTAAATGTGACTTAGCCTAGGATTCGGGCTGTATTACATAAACGCTACCCCACATAACAAAGAGGCGTGATTTATGTGTCTTCTTTAATATTTTATTTTTGTTTTCAGGCCCCCCTGGAGCACGCAGCGGTTAAATACAGACAAACATAATCACGAACTTATCTCTTGCGGGGTAGGCAGACCCCGTTAAGTCAAGTAACCACCTACCTACACAAATCACGCCTTTATCCCTAGCGGGACCATCAAATTCAAATAATAAAAAATAATAATTTATATATTTCATAACTTTTGTAATGATTTTTTTACTGAACAATAAATTAATATCATTTTAAAATTGATTTTGTTTGTTTGATTATTAAAACACATTTAGATGTAAAATGAAAGGTTATGGCGAGAAAAAATATTAAGGTGGATCGCACATTTGACGCACGATGGAGCGCTAAAATATCGCAGCCGTCTGTCAGATCCATACTAGGAACGTCAATCCTCATACTAAAACCGCTTAACCACTGTCGACGCAGCGCTATCGCAGCTTCGTCCGTCGAGTGCGGTTTTAGTATGGGTAGTGACGTTTTTAGTATGGATCTGACAGGCGCATACGTTAGTGCAGCGTTACTTCATCGCTGAAGTGTGACAGAGGCTATATAATCTACAATCCAACGAAACAACAACACAAGTGAAGTAAAGTTGAACTGATCCTAAATTACATACATACATAAATCACGCCTTATCCCTTTCGGGCAGGCAGAGCGTTAACGGCCTCAAAAATACAATCGCTATCACCACGTTTGACAAATATAGAGGGCGGTTTGAGATCATTTGTGTATCACTATAGTGACAGGTTGTCAGCCTGTCGCCTAAAAGTTGTAATAGACGTGAAACCCTCAAATCCCTCAGTCGCCTCTTACGACACCCATGGGTAGGAAGTGGGGTGATGCTATTCTAAGCCGGCTTCACACGGCAAATTAAATCCTAAATCCTAAATTATAACAAGTTTATCATGTACTAGCGGCCCGCTCAGCGGTTACACCCGCTGCTGTTTTCCCTTGGGAATAAGACGTTTTTCCAGCATACTATAAACCTTCTGCTTGAATCACTCTATCGATTAGAAAACACCGAATCACAATCTGTTGCGTAGTTTAAGAGGACAGACAAACAAAGGAACACAAAAAACTTCTTCATTTTATACTATATTATACCGGGTGTCCGCGGATCCGCCCGCGTGGAAGTCAGTTTTAAAAATCTACCCGTGGCATCCTACAGGAACATTTATTACTTACTTTACTTACTTTTACTTTCGCTTTTTACTTTCGCGATAATGTGTGTGTTAATACAAGTTATCCTCTGTGTATGCTAGTATTTCATTAAAATCGGTTCTGCGTGAAGGAATAACAAACAAACGAACGTACAAACTTTCGCATTTACAATATTTGTAGGATTGATTGATGATGATGCTCATCTATAATATAGAGCATCTCACTTTGTAATTGATTGATAATTGACAACAGTTTAATCCTCACGTGTCCGCCATTTCTGTGCAACAATTGGTCATTGTCTTTCACGTAATTATACGTAATTACCAACGCGTACAGTAATCCGGGACGACCTATAAAAGATGCGTGCTCGCGGAGACGGGCTATCGAAGAATTTCATCGACAATTGCAACATGTCTCGCGTTGTGGTAAGTCCTGATTTATTCCCTGTTAAATAGGGCTACGGCGCATCGCGCACTTAACGCACGACGGACCGGTAAAATATCGCAGCGATCTGACAGATACTATAAAAGTCACTACTCATAATCGACAGACGACGCTGCGATAGCATGGATCTGACGGAACGCTGCGATATTTTAGCGGTTCGTCGTGCATTAAGTGTGCGACCCACCGTAGTTCTACTAATAGAACTGAACAACTTTTGTCTGAAATTTAAAAAAAATGTAAACCTCCCAACCAAGTAACAATATCAATTCATTGTCCCAACCCATACATACTGTACCCACCAGCCGATGGAGTCAGAAGTCCAAGTTTCTTTTCCATTTATCGATAAAATTTTCCAGACAAAAATTGATTAGTTTTATGAGTAGAACACACCCTGAAAATATTTGTATATAACCTCAAATAAAAAATAAAAACGCCTGATATACGCCATTATTATATTTAACGCCCAAGGTCCTTTTTGTAGGACATAATTAAATTGTATATGTAATAATAATAATTAAATTCATTGGATTGTGTATGGAGTAGTTGCGACTTAATGACACTTCTATATATGTGTTACTATAATGAATAATGATACACCAGTCTTCTGAATCAGCCCTCAAAGATTCGTCAGATGTGGTGATAGCGACCGTATCGCTACGGTCAGGCACTGCCTAACCCGAAAGGGATTAAGGCGTGATATGTGTATGTATGTAATTTAATGGAATACATACCAACATATCCCATTTTTTAAATTTAAACAATATTTTCTTTCTATATTAGGGAGCCAGTTTATTGTCTGATTTACCTAATTATGTAGTGTAACGCTACCTGAGTAAAATTAAAGCACCAGCAAAGATTTAACCAGAGTTATATCTTTCGAGAGTTTGTTTGTGGAGATTTTGATATAAGGAGTCGTTAGATTTTTCTCAGAACAGCCACATTGGCTATACCTAAGCCAAGCCAGCCAGCCACCAGGAGGCATGTCGCCCGCAAAAAATCTGGGCCGTGGGCGAGTTGACTTTTCTTGAAAAATTTGTGGTTATCTGGCCCGAATGCTTTTTTAATATGTCAAAGTCATCGCCGAAACTTGATACTGGCGAAATCATAATGAAAACTCTGGGTCACAAATACCCGAGACCATCCTTTTACAGAAATCAATTGACCAGTATGTACGCGAACCTCCAAAATTGGGTCTGGCAGCAGTGTGCCAATTTGCGCCTTTCGCCGACCGGCGCGATTCGCCAACTCGCACTGTGCCTACTCGCACGTATAGCTTTCTGCAGCGATCCGCGACCTGCGCGATTGGTAAACTTCAGCTATTGTGTACATTTAAGTACAAAATCTTTAATCTTCCTACCAATGGCTGCACTATTGTAATTAAAGTTGCAATATATATTTTTTGGACCAAATAACCACTATAAGTTTTATTTGTAGTTATCTGGCCCAATATTAAAAAAGCATTCGGGCCAGATAACCACAAATTTTTCAAGAAAAGTCAACTCGCCCACGGCCCATATATTTTGCGGGCGACATGCCCCCTAAGCCTAATTTCCCTTGTTTCATACATTCAAAATGTGTTTAACGTATTTTTTACGGCTCTTGTTTTTTTAATAATTTTGCTTATTCGCCAAAAACATTCAGCGGAGGGTTCTGCATTTCTAATTTCGTTTTTGATATCTCTAGGTTTTAGTTATTATACTGATGTCTTTATTTTATCATGTTGGTAATATGGGTTTTATACAAAAGAGAACTAAATGGTGCTGACTTTCACACAAACAAAGCTTTTACGCATTAAACTTATCAAACGTACTGTTTTCTTCAGCTCCTCGTCTGCCTGCTCATGTTGGCCTCAGCCGTGGTCACCTTGGACCTTCCTGGAGGCCTGAAAGCCCCCGACGCACCCAAGTTGCCTGACGCAACTAAGGACCTCCCCACCAAGGATCTTCCCACCAAAGACCTCCCTAATCTTGGGAGAAAGTAGCGTCCAGAGATCAAAATAAATGTTAATTTTACCCCAATGCTGCCTTTTGGGTTTGGATAGTTATGTCTGTTTGCTATGATTGAAGTAAGTGTAAGTAATAACTTGGTAAGTAATATTAGGATTACTTTATATTTAGAATGTGTGGTCCTAAATCGATCTGAAACGGTAGTGAAATGTTTATTGTTAAAAGAAGTATGTAGTTATATTATATTATAATGATTTAATCTATGAAAAAAAGCATAAAACGCTCTAGTAGGTTAATGAAAGTATTGTATTTATAGTATTATAATTATTTATGTAATATATACCAGAAAGAGATTAAATAGAGATGGAGTACCTTTGCAAACGGTTAATATCTATAAACGAAAAGTAATGGGTAATACGTATGGATAAATGACATAACTTTTTAAACAACAACATAGGGGTAAAATTAACATGTAAAATATGTATTCTAAAATCTGTCGCTAAAATGGTTTGTAGCAGAAAATATATATTTGGGAGCGAGAAGCGGTAGGTTTTCTTATACAAATCATGGAATAAAAAGCTGAGACCAAAGCAATCACAGGAAATAGTTTTTAAGATATTTTTAATTATGCAAAATAAAATATAGCTGCAGCTAATCAGATTTATGTTTTATTCGTATCCATAACATGATGATAACGTGTTGACTGTTGGCATAAAACCAAAATAAAATAAGTATTGCAATTAAGTTTTAATGGCTTATTGGATACTCATATAAGTTGTAAAAATATTGATTGCAAATATTTTAAGGGGTGAATCAGCCCATGAACATAGGTCGAAATATGAAAAAAGTTGTTCAGTTTCATGTGCTGGTGTGAACCAGCCCTTAAAATATTAGCAGCTAAATTCTTTACATCCTGTATAATAAAGTATATCTAAGGTAAGAAACAAAGCACGCTACTCAATACAATAGAAAATAGGAGAGGGAAAATGATGGGACACCTGATACGGCATGACCAGTTATTAAAAAAAAAACGTTTAAGGTAGGATTGTAAAAAGAAGAGGAAGGGGAAGATTATGAAGGAGTATTTGGATCAAATAAAGGACAAAATAATGGTCACGTCGTACAGAGAAGTCAAGAAGAAGGCGGAGGACAGAGAAATCTGGCGGATACTCCACCGAACAGGACTAAGGGTCCTAATAAATGATGATGATCATCATCATCATCATAAGCCAGACCAAAGAAAACTGAAGTGTAATAAATCACAATAAATAAATAAAAACTGATAAACTAGCCCATATTACATTATGTCTTTTAATTAGGACATTGGGCCACAAACCCGCTTCTTGGCAGTTTCTGTTTGTTTGCGGATGACCAATATTTTGTCGCCTCAGCATAATTAACGCGTATAGTATAATTATGGCTGTTGCTTATTTTGTTTGTATGTAGCGTTACCAGACCATCCAAAAATGGTAGATTATCTTTCCTTATAGGATAGGGGATGACCATCCCATTCTTGTCCATGATGTGTACTTATTCATTTCAGCGTCCCTTTTCAGACGGTCTCTAACTATAGTCACAGAATACATAATCTATGGTCTAAACTAGATACCCATTGTATGGTCCAGAAAATGTTTTTTATTTAACTAGGAGTAGGTATATTTTGAAATAGGCATCAGGTTCGATTTACCTGCGTGTTTGTATTGGTATAATATCCAAGAAATATACTATGTAAGTATTCAAGTATATCCAAGAAGTGGCATTTTGTGCGTGCACGTGTAAGGGGCCAACTAAATTGATTTTAAAAACCAACCCTTTTCGACGAAACCCATGGGATGGTTTGGTTGAAGGGCCAAATCGTCCAAAATCGGTGGCGCAATCAACACTGTTTAAATACCATGCATAGTTGGTCCTAAAAGCCCTAAAAGGCGATATTTACTTAATTATTTAAATTTTCCTTGTTCATATTGATACAATTATGTATGTTTGCTGCTTATTTCGTGCGTAATCGTAGTAAGTATCTGAAATTTCAATGGGTTTAATTAAATACTTCCATTAATATTTTGCATAAGCTGGTGCTTTCCTGCCGATACAATTTTTAATAATTCTGCCAATGTCAACTAGTTGAGGTTTCAGTGCTACTGTGTCATCTTAAAACGGGTGAAAATTTGAAAACGGTTCTTCAGGTCCCTTTCCTGGCAAATTTGAAATTTTAGTTTTATGGTTATTTTATCATTGCATAATAAAAAAGGCTTATTGAAAAGGTTATTTACGAAAAAAACACTTAAATCGAACCACAGGTTTCGTCAAAATTCAATTTTGAAATTTGAGGTGCCAGTCAACGGGACATTTGGCGCCAGTCAAGGGACAAAGTAATTATTTTAGCAAAATATATGAATAAAAGCTGTACATCTTTTGCTTTCAACTAAGTAAAATAGAAGTAAAAGTTGCCGCAGCCTACCAGACTGACGCTAGTGACCTAGTCACAGACAATTTGCTCGTGCTTGAAACACGACACAGCCAGCCCGACATACGAAATGAAATAGCCAAAGTGTTCGACAATCACAGTTGACAGGCGGGTGTATGTGATCTGTCGACCTCCGGAAGAAGGCTGTTCGTAAACAGCCGAAACGTAGACCCATTTCTCCACCAAAGCAATAGTAACGTAAGTCATTTAGACTTAGGCCATAATGAAACAGGAGACAAGAAAAAACCACCGCAAACATTATGACCTGAGAATTAACGAAGTTAACCTCAAAGTTGACGCAATCAGCCTGAGACATACATGACTCAGATAGCCTTAGACATCACTAGGCAAGCAACCTGACACACGACGCTGTATACATGAGACACGACGCAATCAGCTTAAGAGACATTGCAATCAGACTGAGACATAACGTAACTAACCTGAGACACGACGCAGTCACCTTAGAGACGACGTAATCAGCCTGAGACACGATGTACTCAGCTAAAACCACTACGAAATAGAATGCAATCAGCTTAAGAGACGTCGCAACCAAACTGACACATAACGCAGCCATGCTGAGATGTATCTCACTCACTGAGAATGCAGACAGTTTTAGAAACTTCGTCAGCAATCTGAGCCATAACGCAGTAATCCTGAGATACAAATACAACGCAGTCAGCTAAGAGACGTCAAAATCAGACTGACATAACGCAGCTACCTTGAGGTACAACACACTGGGCTAAAGAGACGTTGCAACTGACCTAAACATAACGCAGCCATCCTGAGATACAATACAATCAGCTGAAGGGACGTCGCAATCAACCTCAGACATAACGCAGTCAACCTGAGATACAACGCAGTAGGTCAAGAGACGTCGCAGTCAGCTTTAGAGATGTCGAAGTCACCCTTAATGAGACATAACGCAGCCGCCCTGAGATACAACGCAGTCTGCTTAATAGACGTCAAAATCAGCCTGACATAGCGCAGCCACCCTGAGATACAACGCAGTTACTTAAGAGACTTCGCATTATGACCCTGAGTGAGATAAAACGCAGCCAACCTGAGATAAAACGCAGTAAGCTGAAGAGACGTCGCAATCATTCTGAGACATGACGCAGCCACCCTGAGATACAACGCAGTCAGCTTAAGAGACGTAGCAAAGAGCCTGTGTGAGCCATGACGCAGCCACCCTTATATACATCGCAGTCAGCTTAAGAGACGTCGCAGTCAGTTCAAGAGACGTCGAAATCAGTCTAAACGAGACATAACGCAGCCGCTCTGATATACAACGCAGTAGCTTAAGAGACGTCGCAATCAGTCTGAGACATTACGCAACCACCCTGAGATACTACGCAGTCAGCTTAAGATCGTCGCAATTAACCTGAAACCTAACGCAAAGATCCTGAGATACAACGCAGTCATCTTAAGATACGTCGCAATGTGCCTGAGTGAGACTTATTGCAGCCAACTTGAGATACAACGCACTCAGCTTAAGAGACATCGCAGTCAGCTTAAGATACGTCGAAATTAACCTGAGACTTAACGCAGCCTCCCTTAGATACAACGCAGCCACACCTAGAGACATAAAGCAAGTGTTTTTAAACTATGTTATCTGCACGAAAAACAATGCTGTTCACCTCCTGGAAACCCTTAATCCAACTTACAGTACCCATGAGGAGACAAAGGGTGGTGCTATTCTACTCTGCAGGCACACCTTTATACAAAAAAAATGCAAAAACAATCATTTAAATAACATTAGTCACTTGACTGGCATAAAATGTCCCTTGACTGGGAAAAATGCCAGTCAAATGAAGCCAGTCAAGGGACAATTTTCTATGTTTTTAGTGATTTATTGGTAAATGCTTGAATGTAATCAAAATTTGTAAACGAATCTTAAATCTCACTTTATTATGCGACATTATTTGTTGAGAACAAATCCTCTGTAATAACCCTTTCACGAAGAAAACATGCACAGGAAAGGGACCTGGCGCAGGTGCAAAAATAGGACCTAAAAATTTAACAACTCCTATTTCATTCTAGAAGTGCCAAGGAGTTATATGCTCCCTCTCCAGGGATGAAGAAGCAATCCTGGCACAAGGCAAAAACAAGACTCAGCTCACAGTTCTATTAGTTTCAGCGATACAGTCGTTTTAGACCACGTATTCAGAAAACACAAAAACGTGTGACCAACACAAACTGTAATTTTTATCGTTGTGCTCAGTAAAATATTGCCAATATTATAGTTTACTATAAATCTACATGATACAAGGATTATTTTGATGGGTGAAAAGTTCTATCATGTCCAGTTAGATAAAATTTTACATATGTTTGAATTTCGCAACAGCTGAGTGTGACACGCGAAGAACGCATATTTTGCCCCCGATTTTAGGTTTCAGATTAAGTTTTAGTTAAACATATTTCATAATTTGTGGATGAAGTTTTAGTTTCTGAATAGTCAATTTAACATTATTTCGTGTGAAAGTTAGTAAAAACCTGTAAGTGTTATACTTTTGAAGAAATTAACGTGTGACCGCAATTTTTACCCTCTCCAGGAATCACCCAAACCCAAATTGTGACAAAAATTATTTTGCATAGAGTTAAATATATAATTTACATTAATTCTAAGCTTTGAAGGTGTCAGTGGCCTATTTGTTAAATTATAGTTAGCATAGATATTTCCAACATTTTTCTGATACTTTCGTTTTCGTTTCATGCAAAAATCTGTTACTTAATATGTTTGTACCTAACTCACGTTCTACTTTCCTTGTCGATTCCCACATACCCTCAAATGTTCACGCATATATTTGACTATACAATCATTGAGCATCTAAAATAAATTTTAAAACGAGACCTGTCGTTTTGGACTTTCATACACGGAACCGAAAACCGTGCCGTGTGATGCCGGCTTAGCATCACCCCACATCCTTCCCGTGGGTGTCGTAAGAGGCGACTAAGGGACTCGAGAGTATTGGTGTATTACAATTTTTAGGCGACAGGCTGACAACCTGTCACTATAGTGATACACATGTTTTCCGAAACAACCTTAGAAAACAATACTCAAAAATGTCAGACGTGGCGATAGCGACCGTATTCTTACGGCTGTTAACGCTCTGCCTACCCCGCAAGGGATAAAGGCGTGATATATGTATGTATGTGTGTATGTATGAACCGAAAACGAACGTTTCAGTATGGAAAGTGTGGAAAGAGAAAGGGGAGGGAAAGTCTTGACTCATATAATAATAATTCAATACATAAATAAATATTCAATACATAAATGGTACATACGTTACACATACATAGGAATTAAAAAGTATACAACAAAATTGTCAATCACTGCATACGATAGACCATTTCTAGTTACAAATACAATACGAGTACCTACTAGTATACAAAAATCTACGATATACTTATTATCTAATTCTCGTTTTCACCATTTTCTATCGTCAGAAATTTTGCTTGCAGTGTATGAAATTCTATGGCACTTAAATCCTGAAATATATAATTATTATAGATAATATACTAACAGATCTACACAAATAAGAATAAATAAATATCCTGGACATTTCACATAGTGACATCTCGCCCCAAACTAAGCAGGCTTGTTTTATGGAAACTATTTTCTAACTACATTTTTTTTGTTAAGTTAATACAGAATTTACGTTTATAAGACCAAGTGTGTCAAAAAAGGAAGAATGGTTTGTTTGTTGTTTGTGTGTATGTAAGCGATTTTCGGAATGGATTTTCTAGTACGAAATTTTTTTTTATGGAAATTCGGTTAGCAATGGGTGAAAGCGGTGGACTGGCCTCTATCTATTATTCCTAAGATTATGATTATAAGCGGTTCTATCTTCACATCCCATCTATGCGGGTGACTAGCTCCTAACAATAAATTCTAGTGATAAAGCTCAGCAATTATAATGTATTAAAAGACGATAAATTCAAGCAGCTTGAAATAAATATTTTTCTTGCTTCATATCTTTGATTTACAATTTCAAGATGGTGTCGAGCTTTTAAGTAAAATTTACAGAATGACATCAAATTTTGTAAACTTGTAGACAATATTCTTCATGATTTTTGTTTCTTTTTTATCCCTTAGTAGGCTATCGCACACTTAACGCTCGACGGACCGCTAAAACATCGCAGGGGTCTGTCAGATTCATACTTGAAATGTCAATTCCTATTCTAAAACTGCTCAACCGTTGTCGACCCAGCGCTAGCGCAGCGTCGTCCGTCGAGTGCGGTTTTAATATTGGAATTGACGTTTTAAGTGTTTAAAACCGCTATTTTTATATTTAATACCGCTATTCATAAAATATATATTACAGTTTGTGTGAAACTCTTGACGTCATATTCGTACAAATTAAAATTCCGTCGCAGCTTTTCGCAAATAAAATTACGACTCTGGTCATACTAGTTTTTAAATAAGCAAGAATCTCAAAGAGAATTTATTGTGAGGAGTTTCACTATATCACATCCGAAGACCCGTCTCATCGTCTCCGGTCAGCAGCAGGCTTTGAGGCAGAGTTGTCGTCAGTGGCGGCGTCAGGAGTGTCAGTGGTGGTGGTGGTGGTATCACTGGTGGACGGAGCAGCAGTTGTGGTCGTATCCTTGGAGTCCTTGGCATCGTCGCCCGCGCATGCTAGGGTCACTAGCAGGCAAAGCGCTAGAAGTACCTGGAGAAATGTTTAGGAGTATTGTGAAAATATTCGCCTTACTGTTAATAACGGGCATGCGATTTTGGGTTGTTTGATTGTGACATCAATGGTTCATGTCACTGGCATCATACGCCCGTGACAGACGATAAATAAAAATAAATAAAATAAATATCCTGGACAATTCACACAGAGCCATCTAGCCCCAAACTAAGCAAAGCTTGTACTTTGGGAACTAGATAGCTGATACTAATACATATATATATATTTTTTGTAAATAAATACATATTATACATAGAAAACACCCAGACTCAACACAAATATTTGAAAATTGACTAAACAAATATTTGTGTCCGGTGGGGATCGAACCCACGACCCTCGGCGTAGAAGGCAGGCATAGGCAAGATACTCAGTCATGTCTGAGGCAAGAGCACAGACACTGCGTTGGTGGATCGCACACTTAACGCACGACGGACCGGTAAAATATCGCAGGGTTCTGTCAGATCCATACTGGCAATGTCAATCCCCATACTAAAACCGCTCAACCTTTGTCGACGCAGAGGCCGCTGCGTCGTCAGTCGAGTGGGTTTTAATGTGGAGATTGACGTTTCTAGTATGGATCTGATAGACCGCTGCGATATTGTGCGTTGCGTCGTGCGTCGAGAGTGCGATGCGCCGTTGCCTGGGACGCAATTATGGAAAACGTAGGGTAGCCCAGGACCTGCGCCATCGTCTCGGACTGGCTGACTGTACAGAAACGATGAGCGGACACGTGCGGAGCCAGGTTGACACTAGGTGTCTACGGCAGGAGTCATTAAGGGTTAAACGCGCAAATATCCCGTAGAAAATAAGACTTGACACCAGAATGGCGCAGCCTGGTAAAGAGATAAATCTGTAAATTGGAGAAGGAGAACATCCCTCGACGACGCTCGATAAATTGATGTTGGCGCATGCGTTACGGATGCGCTAAAAATGCGCAGCGTTCACGCTCCATTGTAAGTGAAAAGGCACTTTTATAAATGAAAATAAGAAATCGAAAAATTTACAAGTGTCGACCGGGAATCGAACCTAAGATCGTCGCTTCAACCTTTGTTTATTGAATTCATGTAAATATAGCAATGACGAAACTTATACTTACATAAAGAGACTTAGCCATTATCACAGATTGTAAACAGGACTCAACTGTTCACATGGACTCAAGAGCAGCACAATGGCTTCCATCTTTATACTTAGCATGTCTTATACGCCATGGACGCCGTGACGAAACCAGATAATCATTGAAATCACTAACAGGAAAATCATTTAGTCATTATCATTACCCTGTAATCGCTACCGCGTATGTCGAAGCCAGGGGTGGCAATGAAGCAGATGGATCACATAGCATAACTTTATTTTCACGTCTATATCCGGCGAAATATCAAAACCACGAAACTAATATCTAGATTGGTCTATTTTTAGACTGGCGGATCGCACACATAACGCATGACGGAGCGCAAAATCATAGCAGCGGTCTATCAGATATGTACTAGAAATGTCAATCCCCATACTTAAACAGCTCAACCGCTGAAACAGCGCTTGGTCAATCTAACATATAAAAATAAATTTTAATAAAAAAGGCCACTAGTACATCCTAATCCGGCATAACCTAAGTCATCAACTGACATCTATTGCTCCCTATTTGTAACCAAGAATTGGTAACTTTAGTTCGACTTTTTTAGTTGCATAAGTTGCATAGGAGCTTGTACCACCTGTATACAAATTAGGCTAAGCTGTAATTTCGCTATATATGAGTTTGAACAGAGCATTCTGTGTGCTATTTCCAACCTTCCGGTATACACTCGAGTTCGTTGGGTAAGCTTGGCATAACAAGCTTTCCATCTGAATTTGGATCACTTGTTTCTTAAGATTAGCTTAATTCCTGTCCTTACGTTTGCTTCTCTGACCCAACCCTGGCAGTATCCTATAATTATCAGATTGAATTGTCAGAGAGCTTGGATCCTCCCACGCGGGTGGCGGTATTCAATGGTTTTGCAATTAATTTCTTTGATTAATTGCTATTTTGCAAAAACAGAATATGCGTCATAGCAGTTATGAAGAAAATTAGGTTGCTACTCGTGACAGCTTTTTTCATCGCAAAAATACAAAACACTACATACACATCTTCAGTAGATTTTTATTGGACAGAGCTTTCGTATGTACAGTCTTCCATACAGGCTCACACTTAACGCACAATGGAGCGCTAAAATAACGCATCCGTAAAGCAGCAGTCTGTCATCCATACTACAAACGTCAGTCCCCATACTAAAACCGCTGTAGACGCAGGTTCAACGCGCGAAGCTGCGCTAGCGCTGCGTCCACAGCGGTTGTACGTTGGGACCTGCGTCAATGATTAAAAACACCCTACAAAGTGTACTGACAAAAACCTCGTATGTATTTTATTGCAACAAGAGGTTTACAAACTTTGAGATCAGGGTTCACTGGGTCGTTTATTGACTCGTTGTCCCATTCAATGGACAATAGAAATTTATTCGTATTGACGTCACTCGTTATATAAAACAACGAGACAATGTAGTTAATGCATTGTACAATTACTGCAGCTCTATTTTTGAATTTTCGCATGCCGATATCTTCTACTATCTGTGCTTATATCGCATGTTCTACTGCATAAACTCATTCATACATAAACTAGCATCAACCCATTTCTTCTCTTCATAAAAGGCGGCTAAGGGATTCATGGAACGGGTAGCAGAGTTCCCTGTAAATATCTACAACACTTTGCACTGTGCCTGCCGATCCGCCTGCCAAGCTTGGTGAGAATGAGTATGGCCTTACCCCCCCAACTCGGGGGAGGCCTATGTCCAGCAGTGGACTCTTGTGGCTGTAGAAGTAGAAGTAGTAGGGCAAGGACATGGACCCCTCTATAAACGCTAATAGGTGGATCGCATTCTTAACGCACTACGGACCGCTAAAATATCACAGCGTTCTGTCAGATCCATACCTACTATTCATCTACTTAAATAGGGTCAACAGGTGCAACTCAAAATTTTAAAAAAATATTTGCATTTTACGTGGAATATTTTAATATTTTTTAATATTTTTAAATAAAAATATGTCAATGAAATTGGGTGTAGTTTCCCTCATCTTGATATGTACAATTTATAAAGATTTACACTTACCCATACCCTAAACAAAAAAAGGCTCGAGTAGTTAAAGCTGTCGTTGCGTACTTCCGTGCACGATTTCAAAAATCACATTTTCAGAAATTGAGCTCCTGATATCCGCTTGGACATGCAACTAGACGTAAATTTATGGTTATTGGTAGTTACAATAATTAATTGCTCTAGACCATTAATTATGTGACTATTTCAATGATTTATCACCATAACATAATCACATCGTCATATCTGATACTTTTATTTGATGAATTAGATTATGAGAAATAGTTTGACAACTTGATAATTTTCAGTTTCAATTTCAAAGTTCTATGATTTTAAAACCGGACAACCTGTCACTACAGTGATATACATATCAACTGTAAAGGAGAAGTGGCGTTTGAGACGCTTTGCCTCCCCCCCCGCAAGGGATAAAGGTGTGGTATATCTGTGTGTATGTATGTATCTATAAAAACATAAAATCTTTATAAACAATTATTTAATTTAATAAATAAGCTAATATATCACAGAATTCTTATCTAATAGCCGTGTTGTTTGTAACCGCCGTGGTGTTCATCATGCCCTCCGTAACCTTGATTTCCGTGGCTTCCGAAACCTTGATTTCCGTGACTTCCAAATCCACTGTCGTGTCCGAAGCCGTGCTGCCCGTGACCGCTCTCACCGAACCCGTGAGATCCGTGACCGAAACCCTGTTGTCCGTGCCCACCTTCTCCTAGCAAGTGTTGTCCTCCTCCGTGACCGAATCCTTGCTGCCCGTGACCGAGCCCTTGTTGCCCGTGACCGAGCCCTTGTTGCCCGTGGCCAAGCCCTTGTTGCCCGTGACCGAACCCTTGCTGTAGTCCTCCATGCCCTCCTTGATGGCCTCCTCCGAAACCAGAGTCGAAGTCATTGCCACCGTAGCCACCACCGCCGTGGCTGCTACCCCCGTAGCCGTAAGGAACAGCTGAAAATATAAAAAGTTGGGTAAAATTGGGCATGGAAAAAGAGCTATGTAGTATACCGTGTGATGCCGGATTAGAATAGCATCACCCCACATCCTTCCCGCGGGTCGACACCCTCTTACGACTAAGAGGCGACTAAGGGATCGAGAGTATTGGTGTATTACAATTTGACAGGCTGACAACCTATAGCTATAGTGATACACATGTTTTCTGAAACAACCTTGGAAAACAATTCTCAAAAATGTCCGACGTAGCGATAGCGACCGTATTCTTGCGGCCGTTAACGCTCTGCCTACCCCGCAAGGCGTGATATATGTATGTATGTATGTAAGGCAAAAGAAGAGTAAAAGTTGAAGAAATGCAGTAGAGATGAGATAATTGAGAAGCATGACTGGTGTGAAATTGAGTAATAGGATACGGAATAGTGTAATAAGAGAAAGTTGTGGCGTAAAAGACGATATAGTGACAGGGATTGAAAAGGGAATGCTGACGTGGTTTGGTCATGTTGAGAGAATGAATGAAAGGCGGTTAACGAAAGAGATATATAAAGCGAGTGTTGAAATGTTGGAACGGGAAGGTCGCGAAGAACCAACCTCGGGGACGTTCTGGCCCCTTTCATAGCGCAGCATTATTTTTGCACTTAAGTGTGGGAATCAAGAGGCCAACTTTAGATATTTTTAGTTTGGACGCGAAATGTTCATCATGATTAGACAATGCCGTGTGATGCCGGCTTAGAATAGCATCACCCCAAAGGCCAACTTGCCGAGCAAATACTTTGAAAGTTTAAACTCACCAGAAGCTGCTACGGCT
This sequence comes from Keiferia lycopersicella, assembly GCA_029255805.1. NCBI lineage: Eukaryota > Metazoa > Arthropoda > Insecta > Lepidoptera > Gelechiidae > Keiferia > Keiferia lycopersicella. The sequence continues at coordinate 14,227,886 of JARACZ010000005.1, read as the reverse complement.
ACAGCAAGCACGATACACGCAATCTGAAAGCAAAAAAACGAATGCTTATTGACTAACTGATTATTGAAAAAAAAATTTTAGGCAAACCTTAAAGACATACAATGCAAATATTTAAATAAGGCCTTTTTCACACTTAATGCACAATACGGTGCTAAAATAAGGCATCGCATCCGTAACGCAGCCGTCTGTCTGATCCATACTAGAAACGTCAATCCCCATACTAAAACCGCTCAACCGCTGTCGACGCAGCTGCCTCTGCATATGGATTGACATTTTTAGTATGGATCTGTCAGATCACTACGTTATATGAGCGCTGCGTTGTGCGTTAATTGTGAAAAAGGCATAAAATTGCATTGAAATATAACTTCTCTTTTACAATAAATTTCCACTTTTAGAACTGATGAATATACTGACGAAGAATATTCGACTAAACGCTTTTAAATCATTCGTAGACCGTTGTAATTCCGGCATTTCACTTAACATAAAAAAAACAATTGTGAAATTTCTAAAAACTTACTTTGAATGCCATAATGAAAATCCTATACTGATCAACAAAAGAACTTTAGCGAACTGTACGAAAACCTCCAGCCTCCTGCTTATATATGGCTCCTTATCACTCTATTAGCGAAATGACATCAACATGTTGTTTATTGATATTTGTTGTTCTTGTTACAAATACGAGTTCCACAAAACGTATGTTTTTGTCTGCTACGTTTACTATGAAAGCGAGCGACTGGTTTTCTGATCAAAACCACACCCGGCCAAAATGTCAATAAGACGGACTGCACGTTTAACGCACGATGGAGCGATAAAATTGCACGTTGCATCGCCCTTAGCAGGGATATTGTACGATACTTTTGAACGATATTTAAGACCTTATTTTCTATATTATGTACAATGCAATAAAGAAATTGAATTGAATTTAATTGAAAATATCGCAGCGGTCTGTCACATCCATACTAGGAACGTCACCCCCCATACTAAAACCGCACTCGAGCGATGACGCTGCGATAGCGCTGCGTCGACAGCGGTTGACCGGTTTTATGGGGATTGAAATTTCTAGTATGGATCTACCAGACCGCTGCGGTGTTTTAGCGCTCCGTCGTGCGTTAAGTGTGCGATCTGCCTATGGTTAGCTATGAAAGTGAGCTAGTGGCTACCGGTTTTTGATGAAAACCTCATCCGGCCAAAATGTCAATAATGTTTATAAATATTACTATAGGTGTACAGATGAGAAAGCTTTTATAGTTCAAGCGTATTTTTACCCGACTACAGCAATCTAAAAGGAGGGTTATGTTATGACTAAATTCAGAATTTGATTTCGTTTGAAAGTATGCCCTGAATAGGGTAGTGGATTGGCAGGTCATATAAGTTACTTTTAAAAACGATCTACAACGCTATTTTGTTTGAAAATAGGGTTTGACGTCATACGTTGCTATTTTGGATGGCGTAAAAACACTTACTGGTATACATCATACGTTGCTATTTTGGATGGCGTCATATTTTATGTACTTTTTCTGTTTATTAATTCAAACTTTGAATATTTCGAAAAATTATAAATGAAGTCTGTAGTCTTTTTGGATAATAGTTTTATGGCGGGTGACAGGAAGAATCCAGGTGGTGTCACCAGAGGTCGCTACAGTTTTTAACGTAGGTACAACTTTTATATTCTAGTAGTACACAGTCCACTAGCATAATCTAAGAGCGTAAGTTTGAGTGTCTAATAATAAGAAAACTCTTTGCGCTCTTGTTCGTACGAGTTAGATTTCTACTGATTCAAAAATTCGATACCAGAAAGAGTCAACGGTATTGAGCTTTAGGACGGCAGACCAGATTTTAACGGAATTTTGGTATCTACAGCCGGTACTTAACTGGTGACAGGTTTTGCGAGCGGTTCGCAACGAACCACATCAAGAACCTGATTTTTGAACACACACACAAATCACGCCTATATCTCTGGTTTGGCAGGCAGAGCGTTAACGACCGTAAAATTACGGTATTTATCGCCACGTCTTTTCTAACCAGGGTGTAAAAAACAATGCTGCAAATACTTTAAGGGGTGAACCAGTTCATAAAGCTAAACAAATTTCCCCAACAAACATAGGTCGAAATATGAAATAAAAAAACCATCCATACAAAATGTACCCACCGACCAAGTCAATTTGTATGGGAGGTCCAAAAAATTTTCCGAGGGGACTTCGGACGGCACATAATTTATTATAACATTAGTATTAGAATAGTAATACACGAATCATCTGAAAGGGTCCTCAATATTTGTCAGACGTGACGATAGTAACCGTATTTTATACAGCGGTTGACGCTCTGTGTATGTATTAGTATTAGGATAAATACGCATTTGTCAAGAAATATAAGCACCTATCTCACATGTGATTCGGATAACATTCTGAAATAGCGTGACCTAACCTCACCCGGCCGAGATAGCATTATGAGCGCATGAGTTATCCCTTGTGAGATATCGGTTTCAGTACTTTTCCAGGAACTACTTTCTTAAGACGCGCAGATGGCGAATCGCTGTAGTAGGCTAAACGCGCTAATAGGCACAGAGCGAGTTCGCGATTCGCGCCGTTAGCTTACCGCGCATGCTCCGTAAAGAAGGAATATAATTCTTATGAGCTAAGCTTATGACAATTCGTTCTTAAGAAAGCGTAGTAGGTTGATCTTCTTTTCTTACGATTTCCATGTTTGCCTTAATGGTAGAGACGCCTTTGTGGATCGCACCCTTCACGCACGACGGAGCGCAAAAACATCGCAGCGGTCTGTCAGATCCATACTAGAAATGTCAATCCCCATACTAAAACCGCTCAAGTCAAACCAAAATTCTGAAACTATTGTTTGTAAAATATAGAATTATCCCTGTGACGTCTGTGACCTTGGAGCAATTGCTATGACATAAGGTTCGTTTTCCTTTGTTTACTATCAAAATGGACATTAAGCATTTTAGCATTTGCTCCAAGGTCACAAAACGTCACAGGAATCATGCTATATTTTACAGATCATAGGGTTCATTGGGTCGTTGGACGACTTGGTGTCCGACACGAAAAGAGAGAGAGCTACCTACATGCCTCGACCGGAGCGCTGATTGATGCCAATAAATCTAAAATGGCATGGCTTCATTTAGGTTCCGAAATTACATAGCATTTGTAATACTTTACATAGTGTGTGTATAAAGGTATTGCTGTGTGATGCTTAGAATAGCATCACCCCATTTCATGCCCGCGGGTGCCGTAAGGGGCGACTAATGGACTCGAGAGTTTCATGTGTATTACAATTTTTAGCCGACAGGCTGACAACCTGTCACTATAGTGATACACAAATTATCTAAAACGGCTCTCTATATTTGTCAGACCTGGCGATAGCGAGAGTAATTTTACGGCCGTTAACGCTCTGCCTACCTCGTAAGGGATAAAGGTGTGACTTATGTATGTATGTATGTATAAAGTTATTGTCAAGATAAATAGCTACCTAACCCGGATGTAACGGACAAATTAAAATAATTTATTTAAGTCGCTAATAAGCAAAACACAGTTCAAGGAAACAATAACCTAATTAATCTAAAGTATAGGTACTTACGGTAATGATCAACATTTACATATTGTTTGTTATGTTCCCAGAAATCCTCGAATTACAGATGTTTACGGTAAAATGCGAGCCAAATTGATAAGAAACACAACAAATACATAATTGTGTGGCACGTGAATATTTATTCACAATACCATTATGGCGGATCGCACACTCAACGCACGACGGAGCGCTAAAATGTCGCAGCCTTCGGTCAGATCCATACTAGAAACATCACTCCCCATACTAAAACCGCACTCGATGGACGACGCTACGATGACGCTGCGTCGACAGGGGATGAGTGGTTTTAGTACATATCAGATCCATATCTGACAGACCGTTGCGAGGTTTTAGCGCTCGAAGTGTGCGATCCGCTTATGCCGTATCTTTAGCTTTTGACCCACGCGACGTAAGATAGAGAACAGTAGGTATAATTTGTATGTAAATATTATTCTCGGAATCTCGATATTATTTGGTTACGAAAATGGACGGCTTGTAATATAAATACAAGTTTAGGCGCATCGCACACTTAACGCACGACGGACTGCTAAAATATCTCAGCGATCTGTCAGATCCATACTAGAAACAGGTTGAGCAGTTTTAGTATGGGGATTAACATTTCTAGTATGGATCTGACAGAACGCTCCTCTTGAATCACTCCATCTATCAAAAAAAACTTGCATCAAAACCCGTTGTGTAGTTTTAAAGATTTAAGCAAACATACATACAGACAGACGCAAAAAAGACTATGACTTTTTAGCAGATGTTGACTGGGTAGTATCAAGTAAAACTGCTAATTCAGGAGCGAATATTGATGTGTGTTTTATTTACAAAAAGTGCCTAATTATATTTACAAAAGTAGGTTCTCATTTAGCTATTTACATACAGAGCTTATCAACTAATTAAATCTACAAACACATGAAATCATGCGCGCACACATACGCGAAACCGCGGGACGCGAGGGGCGGAGCGTGACGTTTCGCGGGTCGCGAAATCTGTCGATTCTATAAATAGAGCGATCGCGGCCGCGCTCTTCCTATTCGCTCGCCGCTCGCCGTAGAAGATGGACGTCTGCGCAGTTCCGTCGCGTCTCGCGTCGCACCAAGCCAGTCGAGATGAAGATGCTGTGATGATGATCTTCGTGTTGCTGCCGTGCGTTGGTGCACTAGAACAGCTCTTTTCAGAGCTACATTCTAAGTTTCGAACAGCTCTTTTCAGGGCTCCATCTCGGCTGTTCCTCGTGGAATGGCGCGAAGTTTCAATGGTCTATCTATCGTGATGAATGCGTAGTGCTTGCTTGTAGATAGTAGCTGTAGTAATGCTTCATGATAGTGCGCAGTACTGTGTAGCAGATCTATCGTCGCTTGCTTCTCGCACGCCCAGTAGGTATACTCGCTGCTTGAATGTGACGTCACACGCGTAGGTTCGACTTAGATAGGTGTACGGCGAAATGCTTGTAGGTAGCGCTTCTATCGCCTTGCCTTTGCGCTCACGTAGGCATTCGCGCTTGCAGTCGATGTACATGTAGGTATGTATGTTGTAGCGTGACGTAGGCACCTACAGTGCACCCCCTCAAGCGAAGCGTACCGGCAGATTGATGGTGCGGCCGGAACGTGTTTTTTTCGTAGGGTCGTCGGCGCTCTGCAGTGCGGGCTTTGCGGTAGGAGGGACTAGCGAACTTGTAGGTACAGCTGGCGTAGTAGGTACTGTGGTCGGCGTAGGTACGACGGTTGTCGTCGGCGGCGTGTTGCGATCGTGATCTGCGAGTAGGTATGCAGGCTTCAGTCTGTCGATCGAGATAGTAGCTTGACGGTCTGGTAGCTGTAGTGTGAAGAACTTGTCAGTACGTTTCAGCACACGGTAGGGTCCGTCGTATGGCGGTGAGAGAGGTCTCTTCACGGCGTCGATTCTGACAAACACGTAGTTGCAGTTTTGTAGATCTCGATGGACAAAAATCGGTCGACTGTTGCTATGCGGTTCTGTAGGTACTGGCTTGAGCTTGTCTATCGCTTCTCGAAGTTGGTCGACGTAGGCGTGGTCCATGGTGACGTCATGAGGTGTTGGTATGAAAAAATCACCGGGTAGTCGGATAGTACAGCCGTAGGTAAGTTCGGCTGCACTGACACCGGTATCGCTGCGCGATGCAGTGCGAAGACCCAACATGACTGTAGGTAGCTCGGTCACCCAGTTTTCGGTAGTGAGTCGAGCTGTGAGTGCTGTCTTCATGGATCGGTGCCATCGTTCGATGATTCCGTTCGACTGCGGATGGTAGGCTGTAGTTTGGATTTTTTCAATACCCATTAGGCGAGTGAGACACGTGAATAGGGCGCTCTGGAACTGTCGTCCTTGGTCGCTAGTTAGCCTGTGTGGACATCCGAATCGTGTTATCCAACCTTCGTAGACGATTTTTGCGACTGTCTCAGCTGTGATATCTCGTACTGGGTAAGCTTCTGGCCAACGTGTCGTTCGGTCGATCATTGTCACGACGTAGCGGTATCCGTCAGCAGTGGTAGGTAGAGGTCCGACTATGTCGATGTGTAGGTGAGTAAACCTTGGTGATGCCGGGAACGTTGATATGGCGCTTTGTGTATGCCTGTTTATCTTCGCTCGCTGACATTGTAGACATGTCTTAGTCCATTTGCTGACATCTGCGTTCATTGATGGCCAAAAGTATCGAGTTTGAAGTAGCTTGCGTGTTGTTCTCGTACCAGGATGACTGAGACCGTGAATTGCTTTGAATGCGATTTCACGATACTCAAGCGGTAGGTATGGACGAATGTTGCTCGTAGATACTTCGCAGTAGATCGGTTGACTTGTAGTAGGTAGCGTGACTTTCTTCAGTTTGATGTTGTCTTGTTGCAACAAGGTAGGTATGTTGCTGTCTCGCTCTTGCGCGCTAGCTAGTTCGGCGTAGTCGATAGGTGTCGGGCAGCTGATTTCTTCGACACGTGATAAGGCATCCGCGACGACGTTTTCTTGTCCGCTGACGTGGCGAATATCAGTGGTGAATTCGCTGATGAAAAGTAGCTGTCGCGTGCGTCTCGGTGTCTCGCTGTCTGAACCAATCTTCTTGTATGCGTAGGTAAGAGGTTTGTGATCGGTGAACACGATAACTTCTCGGCCTTCAAACATTTTACGAAAGTGTTTTATCGCCATGAAGATTGCAAGTAGCTCTCTGTCGTAGGTAGAGTACTTTTGTTGGGCTTCAGTGAATTTCTTTGAGAAATATCCGAGTGGTTGCCATCTGTTGTTTACGCGTTGCTGTAGAACGGCGCCAGCCGATGTGCTGCTCGCGTCACACATGAGTGCGAGAGGGACAGAGTGATGCGGGTGAGAGAGTAGAGCAGCTTTTTCGATGCTTTGTTTGCAGTTCGTAAAAGCTTGCGTTGCGTCATCGGTCCATTCAATCTCTGTCTTGTCGCGTTTCTTAGAATTGTGTAGGTATTTACACAGTGGCGCTTGTAGAGTGGCGGCGTTCGGGATATTTGCTCGGTAGAAGTTTAGCATGCCGAGAAATCTTCTTAGTTCTTCGACTGTCTTCGGCTTGGGGTACTCTACTATGGCGTTGACTTTCTCTTGAGGAGGTTTGATGCCTTCAGTGTTCACGGTGAATCCGAGGAATGTGACTTCGCTCTTCCCTAGTACGCATTTCGACGGGTTGATAGTGATTCCATATTCATCGAGTCGTGATAACACGGTACGTAGGTGTTCTCGGTGCTCGGTTTCATTGTTCGACGCGATGAGTAGGTCGTCGATGAATGGAAACACGAAGTCTAAGCCTCGTAGTACTTCATGAATGAAACGTTGAAACGTTTGGCCTGCGTTTTTCAATCCGGGACACATTCGAGGAAATTCGAATAAACCAAATGGTGTGATTATGGCTGTCTTCTCTATGTCTTGCGGTGCTACCGGTAGCTGTTGGTAGGCTCTGTTGAGATCGAGTGTAGAGAAAATCTTCTTATCGGCGAGTCGGTAGGTAAAGTCTTTGATGCGAGGTATCGGGTAGCGATCGGCTTTTGTTATAGAGTTCAGCCTTCGGTAGTCGCCACACACGCGTAGATCTCCATTTTTCTTCGGTACGACATGTAGAGGGTTAGCCCAAGGGCTTTTGCTTGGACGGCATAGGCCCTGAGCTATCATATTTTCGAACTCCTTCTTGACTTGTTCGTAGCGGTGAGGTGGGAGGGGTCTCGCTCGACAGTGTAGTGGCTGGCCGGTAGTTTCGATCACGTGCTCGACGCTGTGCTTCGGACTGAGTTTCATTGATGTTAATCTTGTAATACCGGGGAATTGAGCGAGAATATCGTGGTAGCTTTGCTGTTCATCGATGCTCATGATTCTGGGCTCGTCCGACTTGCAGATAGGTAGATTCACGGCGAGTAGGGTTCGGCCGTCAATCAGTCGGCGGTTCTTGACATCGACGAGTAGGTTATGGTGATGTAGAAAGTCAGCTCCGATTATTGGTTTATTGACTTTCGCGATGATAAACTTCCAGCGATATGGTCTTCGTAAGTTGAGATTGAGCTCCATTGTTTTCTCTCCGTAGGTAGGTATAACGGTGTTGTTTGCGGCGTACAGGTTGAAAGATAGCGGCGGTGCATTGCATCCTTTTCTTTTTGGTATTACGGATATGTTTGCTCCCGAGTCAACCAAAAAGGTAAGTTTTGAGTTCTTGTCCGTGATAAGTAGGCGGTATTCTTTATCTTGAACGCCGGTGTCCGCCGCTGCCAGCGTTCGGTCTAGTTTTCCGGCTGCTGGTTTTCGTAGGTACTCGTCTTCTTGTAGGTACACGGTGCGTTGCAACGGCGGGCATGTTGTTTGAATTTGTAGTGATAGTAGCACACGCCATCGGTATGCGGACGGTAGTAGGTATTTCCTCTCGAGCGGGAACGGGGACGCGCGGGGTGCGGGGTGTGCGGGGACTTCTCTCGGTAGCGGTATTGTGAACGTGAATGATGTTCGCGTTTAAGTTCGGCGACTTCTAGTGATAGTTTTCTTATTTCGTCGACTAGGGCTTGCGTTTCAGACGGCTTCGCTGGACTCGATTCAGACGGGCTTGCGATTGACGAAATTTGCAGATGCTGTTGTTGCTCCATCATTTTGTCCGCGATGAGTGCGAGGTCGTCTAGTGCAGTGGATTTGCTGATGTTATCGCTTACGACGAGGACTGAGCGTACGTGGGATGGTAAGTGGTTCATCCACATCATACGTAGGGTTGCGTCCGAGATTTTCCCTCTTGCTAGACTCTTCATACGGCGAAGTAGCTGTGTAGGCTTCTGGTCACCGAGTTCCATTTCGGATAGTAGCTTCTGTAGTTGCCGTTCTTCTGACTCCTCGTAGACGGAAATGAGGCGCTCCTTAAGTTCGGTGTATGGTTTCGTATCGGATGGAGTGTAGAGAAGGTCTGCGATCTGCTCGACGTCTTGCTTTTCTAGTTGTGCGATGACCATCTGCGCGAGTTCTTTCTCTCCTCTCTTGCTGTCGGCTGTGACGGCTTCGAATGTGATGAACCAGAGCCTGACGCGGTCGCGCCAGAATTTAGGGATACGCATGGAGTGCGATGCCGGCGAGTTCGGTGCGAGGTTGTGGCTTCGGAGTTTCTTTTTCTCCATTGTTTCCCGCGTCGCCTTCGATTACTGGGTTTCCAGGATTTTCGTTGCTGGCCATCTTGACTGTTCAGGTTGCAGAATTCTTCTGAAGGGTGTCACCACTTTAGCAGATGTTGACTGGGTAGTATCAAGTAAAACTGCTAATTCAGGAGCGAATATTGATGTGTGTTTTATTTACAAAAAGTGCCTAATTATATTTACAAAAGTAGGTTCTCATTTAGCTATTTACATACAGAGCTTATCAACTAATTAAATCTACAAACACATGAAATCATGCGCGCACACATACGCGAAACCGCGGGACGCGAGGGGCGGAGCGTGACGTTTCGCGGGTCGCGAAATCTGTCGATTCTATAAATAGAGCGATCGCGGCCGCGCTCTTCCTATTCGCTCGCCGCTCGCCGTAGAAGATGGACGTCTGCGCAGTTCCGTCGCGTCTCGCGTCGCACCAAGCCAGTCGAGATGAAGATGCTGTGATGATGATCTTCGTGTTGCTGCCGTGCGTTGGTGCACTAGAACAGCTCTTTTCAGAGCTACATTCTAAGTTTCGAACAGCTCTTTTCAGGGCTCCATCTCGGCTGTTCCTCGTGGAATGGCGCGAAGTTTCAATGGTCTATCTATCGTGATGAATGCGTAGTGCTTGCTTGTAGATAGTAGCTGTAGTAATGCTTCATGATAGTGCGCAGTACTGTGTAGCAGATCTATCGTCGCTTGCTTCTCGCACGCCCAGTAGGTATACTCGCTGCTTGAATGTGACGTCACACGCGTAGGTTCGACTTAGATAGGTGTACGGCGAAATGCTTGTAGGTAGCGCTTCTATCGCCTTGCCTTTGCGCTCACGTAGGCATTCGCGCTTGCAGTCGATGTACATGTAGGTATGTATGTTGTAGCGTGACGTAGGCACCTACAACTTTATACTACCTATGTAGTGAAGTGGTGGTTGCACGTAGGAACACGAAGAAGGTACTGGTAGCCCATAGTACATACTTTATTTTAATTTATTTGGGTAGCTTGTAGCTAACGTATAAATGCCCTAATCTCACTCTTTTAGTGTGGAACACCGAGTCGTCCAACGACCCAACGCCCTAACGAAGTGTAACTAAAGTTAGAAGAGTTCTCTTTAGACTGTGTCTGCTTTCATTACCCAGAAAAAAAAATCACAATATTTTTCACCTATAAAATTTGCAATATTTTTTTTTTAAAAGTTTGTATTTGTATTTTCTACCGCAGACCGGATTGGAGCCTGTGGCTTTCGCCATTAGTATTGGCAACCACTCTTCGGCAGATCGCATAGTTAACGCACGGTGTGTCAGATCCATACTAGACATGTCAATCTCCATACTAAAACCGATCAATCGCTGCCGACGCAGCGCTATCGAAGCGTCGTTCGTCGAGTGCGGTTTTAGTATTGTGATTGACATTTCTAGTATTTATGGATCAGACAGGCTGCTGCGATGTTTTTCGCCTTCCCAGTTTTTGGCTAACGGTATTTTATAAATAATAATAATAATAAATAATAAATATTCTGGACAATTCACACAGAGCCATCTAGCCCCAAACTAAGCAAAGCTTGTACTATGGGAACTAGATAGCTGATACTAATACATATATACTTTTTTTTTTTTTTTTGTAAATAAATACATATTATACATAGAAAACACCCAGACTCAACACAAATATTTGAAAATTGACTTAACAAATATTTGTGTTCGGTGGGGATCGAACCCACGACCCTCGGCGTAGAAGGCAGGCATACTATCCGCTACGCCATCGGGACAGTTATAGAATTGTTCTTACCCATAAGTTTAAAATATTTATTGCAATATACCTACAATGGAATAAATATGATTTTGGTAGGTACTTCATTAAATTGTTTTAATATTAAATATAAATGCATACATTTCAGATTATCTTGCTTGGTTTAAATAACAGAAAACCGCAAAAACAGGTAAAATAACAAAACTTTGACTAATTAAATGGAGCCTGTGGTGGAAATATTTGTTTGTTTTATTGTATGTAGCCGTGTAGCTAAAAAAATGCCGTGTGATATCGGCTTAGAATAGTATCATCCAATTTCTTTCCAGCGGGTTTTGTAGGAGTCTACTAAGGCGAGGAACATATTTGACGCACGGCGGAGCGGAAAAATATCGCAGCTGTCTGTCACATCCATAATATAGTCTGTAAGTTTAGGTACTTATCTTTTTGTAAACAAACTTTGTATGAAAGTGACACTTCTGAACTGTCAGTTTCATACAGTATTTGTTTACAAAAAGATATGTACCTAAACTTACAGACTATAGGAACGTCACTCCCCATACTAAAACCGCACTCGACGAATGACACTGCGATAGCGCTACGTCAACAGCGGTTGAGCGGTTTTAGTATGGGGATTGACATTTCTAGTATGGATCAGACAGACCGCTGCGAAATTTTTGCGCTCCGTCATGCGTCAAAGGTGTTCCTCGCCTAAGGGTCTCGACGGTCTGTGTGTATTACAATTTTTACGCAACAGGCTGGCAACCTGTCGCACACGATTTTTGTGATACAGCCCTCAATCAATTGTCAAATAGCGACTCTATTTTTACGGCCATTAAAGATCTGCCTACCCCGCAATAAGAAGTAATGCCGTGATATGTGTAGGTCATACACATAATTACGTCGGTCTTAAATCACCCTTGTGGGTTAAAAGAGAGATTACAGAAAAATAGTAGAGCTCACGTAAACGTTAAGTTACATACATACATTCATACATATATCACGCCTTTATTCCTTGCAGGGTAGGCAGACCGCTCACGGCCGTAAGAATACGGTCGCTATCACCACGTCTGACATTTTTGAGGATTGTTTTCCATGGTAGTTTCAGAAAACATGTGTAACACTATAGTGACAGGTTGTCGGCCTGGCGCTTAAAATTTGTAATACACCAATACTCTCGAGCCCCTTAGTCGACTCTTAAGACACCCGCGGGAAGGACGTGGGGTGATGCTATTCTAAGCCGGCATCACACGGCATAGAACGTTAAGTTAAATTAAGAAAAAGTAAAAATACTGGGAAAGGGAAATTAAATTATAAGGTATTTAATTTATTTATTGGTAACTACATTTTGGTAAAACTTACATTATACAGGTACCTTGCGAAAGTATAAATTATTTACAATGTATTTATGTGAAAATTAAAATAATTTATGTTAAGAATCTAATTCTACCTTCTTAAAGATGAGTAACAAGATTTTCGATATATTGAATATAATATCAAAGATATTTCGCCAAACTTGTCATATTTCATACAAATCTAATATTCATCGACAGAACTATACGCTGCGCATTTATAATCCTAACTAGTAGTCTGAAATATCAATATATACATACATATTAAACATTTATATTTAATGCCTTACTATATACATCCAAACAATCAATTTTATCTTCAAAACATTATACACTTCCCCTAAAAACTCCCGAAAACCTTGCAAGTCCAAATCACATTATTTAAAAAGTGTGTATATTTTTGAATATGTCTGATATCGTGTAATAGTGAGTAAAATGAGGTTTAGAGATCTTCATGAAAATGACCCAAATTCGAAATAGTTTTTTATAGGTTTCGTGTTTTATCAAATCATAAAAAACTAAAATGTTCCGATTTCTCTGATGACAGGTATATTTGGAAATGGCATATCGAAATGTAAATTTTAGTTAGTTTGTAGGTGTTACATTTAAAAACTAAATTGATTGGCAGGCGTCTCCCTTCGATAACCACTTTCTTCTAATTGCTCTAATCTTGCATTAGGATTTTGATGGAGCTCATTAGCTTCCAAGCTGCCTACTGAGGCTTGAGGGGCTGAGTACGAGGAAGGCCCCGTATACAGAGTGTTCACTTCATTAAACTGTCCATCAACGAGCTTAGCAGGCTGAGACTGTAGCGGGTGCTCCACCGCATAGTCCACCTCAGATATAAAGTCCTGTCTTCGATTATCGTTCACTTGATTGAGTCTCTTAGGAGACCCGTATTCGTCTATTTGAAAAGCATTGAGGATTTTTTGTTGTTCCTTCTCGTCTTCTAATTGGTAGCCGACTGAAGGAACGAACTGAAAGACTAGGTTTGGGGAGTTTCCTTGGATTATTTTTGCACTTTGTCCACCTGACTGTATATTATTTGATTGCGCGTTTTGTAGAGCATTATTGTTTAAATTTGTATGAATGTAGTATGACTGATCTTTTTTGTATGTAACGTATTTATTGTCTTCTGAGGGATGTGGAATTGTACCTACAATTTTGTCTTGTAATTGAGCAGAAATTCCATTGGTGTTACCAAGGAAGCCACTGAAAGCTCCGGAATGTTCATGGCCATTAAATGGCTCCGGTTCATTGGGTGTAAATTGCTGCAATTTGGCGGGAGCGGAGATAGGCAAAGTATGCGAATGAACTAATTCAATCTCAGCACTTGATTGTTTATTCCTCACATTTCCATTTTGGTTTGAAGAATATTGATTTTGTCCTTGAACAAGATTAGCTGATCCAGCATTATAAATATGGTTCGTCACATCGGGAACTGGGAGCTTATAGAGTTGCCCGCTATATATATTTTGGTTCGGATTAATTTGAAGATTGCCGCTAAAGCCGTTGTTGGGGCTTTGATATGCGTACCCTTGTTGACTAGTCAGCCGAGCGGGCGCAGAATTAAGCCGCTGTTGGTTTTGTGTGTATCCGTTTGTGTATTTTGCAGATTGATATTGATTGCCGCCTCCTACTTGCGCAGATGAAACTACGTTGCCATGATTATAATTGTTTTGGTTGCCGGAGTACTGTGATGCTGTAAGCTGTGATATTTGGTTGGTGATGCGTGCAAGTTGCTGGTCATTCACTGCTTGGAACTGTGAGGGTGTGGATGGAACGATGTTTTGTTTAGCAATGTTACTGTACTCCTTAGCTGCGTTGAGTGAATCCGCTAAGAAATTGAACACCAGTGCCTGTGAATCAGAAATGTTTGTGGTTTTATCAGCTATCAACCTTCCTATTGGAATGAAACTTGCACCAGAGTCCGCTTTAGGAGCAATGTTGTTAGTAAGAACTAAGTAATTGCTACTACCGGTATTTAATATTTCCAATTTATCATAATCACTTTCATTACGACTTTTGAATAGATATGAAGCTACTTTTTCTGGAATAGAGATTTTCAAAGAAACAGTTCTTTCGATAGTATTGGTTCCACTACCAGGTTCTTTATAAAACGGCAAAGTAGCAAGTCTATTAGTGTTTATGACATTTTGATTACTATCGTATGTTTCTACTGGAGGTTCAAGATCAATGGCAGGCCCTTGTACAAGCCTAGAACTGGTAGCCACAACTGCTGGAGTCTGAGATGTTAACCTTTCATCACTTTCATTCTCAGATTGTATATAACTTTCTTCAGAATAATCTTTATCTTCTTGACGATACTGACCAAGTTCTTGAATAGGCGAAGCAGTTTTTAAGATACTATCAGTCTCAGAAACGATATCGTTGACGGTTATATCAAGCTTTTCTTTGGTGAGTATATCAGAAAATGTTAAGTTGTTATGATTAGATTTGATGTGAGAATGTTTTGTTACAGAGTATGATGGATTTTCGTTAGGTGATGCATAGACTGGAGTAGGTGAAGTAGGAGATGCCTGTAACTTTTCACTTTGATAATAAGCGGGTTGTTGTATAGCATTGGGAGCTAAATATTGTTTGGACACTATCAAATTTGCGCTTTGAGATGGAGGTATGTAAAGTTTTGCAGCTGGTTTGTATGTGGTTGGTGGAATGTACAACCGTGATGGTAGAGTAGGGGGAGCAGTGGTTGGATTTAAATAAAGACGTGATAATGTGGGGGGAGGAGAAGTGGGAGTTAAGTATTGGCGAGATGGTGGTCTAGGAGGTGTGGCCACTTGTTTTGCTGGTGCTGTAGGTCTATTGTAAACATAAGGTGCCTCGACTTGTTTTGCTGCTGGTGTTGGCTTATTGTAGGTGTAAGGCCCTTCGACTTGCTTAGCGGCTGTATTTGGTTTATTGTAAGTGTATGGACCTTCAGGTTGGGCAACTATTCTTGCTGATTGAGTAGTTGGAGGATTATAGTTATAGGGAGTAGCTGCAGCCACTTGTCTCGCGGATGGAGGGTTAGTAGGCCTTGCGTAATTATAAGCTGTAGGGTTTGCGATAAGCTTAGCAGCTTTAGTTGGTTTCACCAACCAAGTTTTAATAGTTATGCGGGATTTGGGTTTACCTGGTTCTGGGTCAACAATTCTGTTAAATGTAAGTGTTTTGGTTATAATCGTAGCTGGTGTCTCGCCACTTACCAAGTTTTCTTTAGCTTCGTGATTAATATGACCCGTGTTTGAATTGAAGACGGCATTATTGAATTGTTGCTTTTGGTATGATACGCCGTATTCAGTTTGTTTTCCATTCGACTGTGCTTGATTTCTACCATCTGTGTATTGGCCACTTTGGCGGTACTGTCCTCTTTGATTGAATGTTTGTGCGTTTCCTGTGATTTGTTGTTGTCTGTATTGAGCTTGATTGTTAAATGTTTGTGTTGGCCGTGAATTTGAATTAAAATTGTTGTATGAAAATGCTGAGTTCTGATTCTGTGTGAACTGTCCAGCGTGTCCATTTGATATTTGAGATGACGGATGTTCTTGAAGTTTCCCGCTTTGTCGATATTGACCGTTTTGTCTTTGCCTCTGAAACACTTCTGCGTCTCGTGATGGTATGGAGTTGAAAGCTGGGGGAATGTATGAAGGACTCAGTGTTGATGCTGCGATGGCGTTGTTGCTGTAGTAAGGCTGTTGTATTTGCTTGGCTGGAACGTAGACACTGTTCGGGGATCTCAAACCACCCTGTAGGAGAGCGCCAAACATTTGATTAGCAGGAGGTTTGTAGTCCTGCATTACAATTAGATTGCTTTTCATTATGGTCTTATCGTATGGATTCCTCATAGGATGTGTAATCATTTTCTTTACATCCTTCATAAGCTGAGGACCAAGTCGTAGGTTTCCAAACTTGTCGTTGTTACTACTGATGAAGTCCCCAGATTTCTCGCAGTTGACGTTCATCCACCAGTCACAGACAACGACGGCCTGGTTGAAGAGGGTGCCGTTGGGGCAGAGGAAGGACTGAAAACCGTAAGTGGAGCCTGAAGTGCAGACTCTGAAGGCTTGGCAGCTTGTTTCGAGATCAGCATAGTAACCTGTAAATAAAATAGAAATAAGTATGAATAAAAACTTTCTTGGCTTTCAAAAATATTTTATTGGCTTTTGTTCAAGTAATATAATCGCTGCACAAGAGTAAACAATTGTTATCCCCAGATCATAATGTTTTTAAAAATAGGTTAACTACTTTTGTCAGCGAAGGTCAAGTTCTTACTTGTTACTTTCTGTTAGTTGAATAGATCCAATTTCGTTATCCTCACAAGTTGTTTGAGGAGTAATGATTGAAGAGAGCTGGATGCGAGATAACTTTTCTCGGATTCTTTTTAGATTAGATAAGTACAATTTACTATTACCTACTGCTTAATAGTATTTTCGTTTCATATCTATAAAAGTTCGGTAGGTAGGTGCTGCAAAATGATACGTTCCATACATAATCAGTGGCTGACATAATATATGCTAAGTGTTCGCAATGCAACTATAATGTTGAACTCTGATACTGGATATTGCCAATCGGTTAGAAAGCTTCGATACATCATAATGATAAAAGAATTTAAAAAATACTAAACTTTATAAAATTTACTTGATTCCTGTGACGTCTGTCAATTTGGGCAATGCTATGACATAAGGTCTATTATCCTTTGTCCATTCCCTTTTATTCTAGATCTGTCAAACGTCACAGGTAAGGTTTTCTAGCCTGGATACTAGTCTTTTTGGGATGTCATAGGTTTCAAGCTAGTGTGACCATACGGACGATTTGCTCGTGACCTTTTAATGCTATGACAATAAAAGTATTTTCTTACCTGGTGCCTTCCCTGAGCATGAGAAGGAGGTCCTGGGGATGTTGCCGAGGGTGGGGTAGTCGTTGCCAGGGTCCCCCGGTACAGCCAGGCGGATGTCCCATCCGGGCCCTTGCTGCTGCCGGGCGCTCCTTTCGTGACCCCCGCACCATGAGATCAGGGCAACTGGAAAAGTATAGAGTTATTAGCGAATAATAATAACTATAGCTTCGTTTAAGGTTTAAGCTCATTTCAAAATAACTTCTTTCTTTAACATTCTCTAAATAAAATACTTTTAGGTGGATCGCACACTTAGCGCACGACGGCCCGCTAAAATAACGCAGCGATCTGTCAGATCTATACTAGAAATGACAATCCTCATGTGCGATGCGCCTTATGCCCGACATGGTCAAGGCCGACAACAACTATTTTATTCCAACGTCATTCTAAAATGAAAAATTAGTCTTTTGTATCACCAAACGCGTCAATATTCGAAAACTAGAAAATGGCTGGCTTGCTGTCTGGCACACAATATACTTTATGCTTCTTACAAAGGACAAAGTGTAAACTTAACTTTTTTTCTTTTTTTTTGTGGATCCCTTATGTCATGTGGATAACGAAAAAAAAAAGAAGAAGTATACAGAACAAACTATTTGGAAGCAGTTTTTAAACTAAACGTTTGAAGGTAATTTAAAAATGCTTTAGGTCGTATTATACCGAGAATAAAAACTGTAATTCATCATTTATCATTCTTACATAACGCGAAAGTAGTACTAAGTAAAACTTATAAGTACTACTTAGTTACCCATAGGTATTACTTAAGTCTATAATTATAAGTTACGTATTCGCTTATAGTTTATCAAGTCCAGTGTCTATTCTTAAGCCTATCCTATTGTATCATTCATAACACGATAATTGTTGATAATAATAGACAGTTAAAACAACATTCTCAGTAGAAATACGTATGTTCGTATACAAGGTGTAAGAGACGTTGTACCGACAACTTTGTAGTTGTGATGAGACCATAAAACTAAACAACTTTTTCTATGGGGATATTGGGAAACGAAAAAAGTTCCTCGATTTTCCATAATAAGTCATTTATTTGACCGAGAATTTTGTTTGGGAGGCCAAATTTTTTCACGTGACAACGTTTTATATTTCAATGGAGCCGGCTGCACGCACCAAAAGGCATGACTTATGCTGCGTTACCCCGCTCTGAGGCGTTCCATTTACGGCTTGAAGTGACAAGCGAAAAAGAGACACAAGTGATACAATCGGCCTCTGCGTTCGGCAGCGAATATCTATCAAACAAATTAAATAATTTTTCTTTTTTTTAAGCAACCATTCCATCTAGTCCATTGAATAAAAAGTTCTAGAGTGCGAGAGTTGGTAACGTAAGATGTTTCTTCGAAAACATGTCAAGAGTCCCTAGGTAATAAACATGCTAAAACCCCCGGACACTAGGAGGAGCCCCGGAGTGGGGGGAGGGGGGGAAAGGGTCCATTTTTTAATTTTTCGCTTAAATCTCAAAAACGGTACAAGTTAGAGAAAAACGTTCAAGGAAAAGTTGAAAGGCCATAAAATTATCTACAAGTTATACCTAAATCACTTTTTCCTATATCCTACCGTTTCTGAGTTACACGCATTAAAAAATGATTTTGGCTCAAACAATTTTCCCATACTAAATATCCATGTTTATCACATCAATCGATCAAAAAATATTTCTTTCTTCCATAAAACTCAAATGTGCAACTTGTGACCGGTACTGATAGATTGCTCTTGATTAGGTCTATCATTGGTAAAATAAACACATTCCTCCATGGAAGCCTTTAGGAGGAATCGATTGTCAAAATATTATATTAGGGTAGTTTTAGTTACTGAACTTGAACTATTTATTTCTTTCTTCCAAAAAACTCAAAAGTGCAACTTGTGACCGGTACCGATAGATTGCTCATAATTAGGTCTATCATTGATAAAAATACTAGATTCTACCATGGAGGCGTTTAGGGCAAATTGAACTTTATAAGGGTAATTACGATACCTGAACATTTTATTTTTTTTCTTCCAAAAAGCTCAAAAGTGCAACTTGTGACCGGTACTGATAGATTGCTCTTAATTATGTCTATCATTGGTAAAAAAAACACATTCCTCCATGGAAGCCTTTAGGAGGAATTGATTGTCAAAATATTATATTAGGGTAGTTACGCAACTTGACCTTTTTATTTTTTTTCTTCCAAAAAGCTCAAAAGTGCAACTTGTGACCGGTACTGATAGATTGCTCATAATTAGGTCTATCACTGATAAAAAAACCAGATTCCACCATGTAGGCGTTTAGGGGGAATTGAATTTTATTAGAGTAGTTATGATACCTAGTCCATTGAATGAGTGCCTCCAAAGGGGGTCTAGAGTGCGAGAGTTGGTAACGTAAGATGTTTCTTCGGAAACATGTCAAGAGTCCCTAGGTAATAAACATACTAAAACCCCCGGACACTAGGAGGAGCCCCGGAGGGGGGGGAGGGGGGAAAAGGGTCCATTTTTTCATTTTTCGCTTAAATCTCAAAAACGGTACATGTTAGAGAAAAACGTTCAAGGAAAAGTTGAAAGGCCATAAAATTATCTACAAGTTATACCTAAATCACTTTTTCCTATATCCTACCGTTTCTGAGTTACACGCATTAAAAAATGATTTTGGCTCAAACAATTTTCCCATACTACATACCCATGTTTATCACATCAATCGATCAAAAAATATTTCTTTCTTCCATAAAACTCAAATGTGCAACTTGTGACCGGTACTGATAGATTGCTCTTGATTAGGTCTATCATTTGTAAAATAAACACATTCCTCCATGGAAGCCTTTAGGAGGAATCGATTGTCAAAAAATTATATTAGGGTAGTTTTAGTTACTGAACTTGAACTATTAATTTTTTCTTCCAAAAAAACTCAAAAGTGCAACTTGTGACCGGTACCGATAGATTGCTCATAATTAGGTCTATCATTGATAAAAATACTAGATTCCACCATGGAGGCGTTTAGGGGAAATTGAACTTTATAAGGGTAATTACAATACCTGAACATTTTATTCTTTTTCTTCCAAAAAGCTCAAAAGTGCAACTTGTGACCGGTACTGATAGATTGCTCTTAATTATGTCTATCATTGGTAAAAAAAACACATTCCTCCATGGAAGCCTTTAGGAGGAATTGATTGTCAAAATATTATATTAGGGTAGTTGCGCAACTTGACCTTTTTTTTTTTCTTCCAAAAAGCTCAAAAGTGCAACTTGTGACCGGTACTGATAAATTGCTCTTAATTAGGTCTACAATTGGTAAAAAAAACACATTCCTCCATGGAAGCCTTTACGAGGAATCGATTGTCAAAATATTATATTAAGGTAGTTTGAGTTACTGAACTTGAACTATTTATTTTATTCTTCCAAAAAACTCAAAAGTGCAACTTGTGACCGGTACCGACAGATTGCTCATAATTAGGTCTATCATTGGTAAAATAATCACATTCCTCCATGGAAGCCTTTAGGAGGAATTGATTGTCAAAATATTATGTTTTCGAGCTACATCCCATGAAAGGTGAAAAATTCGAAATCTTTTTATTTTACCATCTTAGGGTGCCCGCAGAAGACCTTTTTTTTCTCCGTTTTTGTTGTAGATTGTAAGAAATGACGGTGATGGTGATGATGATTATGACGATGATTATGATAATTAAGAGCAATCTATCAGTACCGGTCACAAGTTGCACTTTTGAGCTTTTTGGAAGAAAAAAAATAAAATGTTCAGGTATCGTAATTACCCTTATAAAGTTCAATTTCCCCTAAACGCCTCCATGGTGGAATCTAGAATTTTTATCAATGATAGACCTAATTATGAGCAATCTATCGGTACTGGTCACAAGTTGCACTTTTGAATTTTTTTGGAAGAAAAAAATAAATAGTTCAAGTTCAGTAACTAAAACTACCCTAATATAATTTTTTGACAATCGATTCCTCCTAAAGGCTTCCATGGAGGAATGTGTTTATTTTACCAATGATAGACCTAATCAAGAGCAATCTATCAGTACCAGTCACAAGTTGCACATTTGAGTTTTATGGAAGAAAGAAATATTTTTTGATCGATTGATGTGATAAACATGGGTATGTAGTATGGGAAAATTGTTTGAGCCAAAATCATTTTTTAATGCGTGTATCTCAGAAACGGTAGGATATAGGAAAAAGTGATTTAGGTATAACTTGTAGATAATTTTATGGCCTTTCAACTTTTCCTTGAACGTTTTTCTCTAACATGTACCGTTTTTGAGATTTAAGCGAAAAATGAAAAAATGGACCCTTTCCCCCCCTCCCCCCACTCCGGGGCTCCTCCTAGTGTCCGGGGGTTTTAGTATGTTTATTAACTAGGGACTCTTGACATGTTTCCGAACAAACATCTTACGTCACCAACCCTCGCACTCTAGAACTTTTTATTCAATGGACTAACTAGATCTTTTTATTTTTTTCTTCTAAAATGCTCAAATGTGCAACTTGTGACCAGTACTGATAGATTGCTCATAATTAGGTCTATCATTGGTAAAAAAATCACATTCCTCCATGGAAGCCTTTAGGAGGGATTGATTGTCAAAATATTATATTAGGGTAGTTACGCAACTTGACCTTTTTATTTTTTTTCTTCCAAAAAGCTTATAGTTTTTTTATCAGTGATAGACCTTATTATGAGCAATCTATCGGTACCGGTCACAAGTTGCACTTTTGAGTTTTTTGGAAGAAAAAAATAAATAGTTCAAGTTCAGTAACTCAAACTACCTTAATATAATATTTTGACAATCGATTCCTCGTAAAGGCTTCCATGGAGGAATGTGTTTTTTTACCAATTATAGACCTAATTAAGAGCAATCTATTAGTACCAGTCACAAGTTGTACTTTTGAGCTTTTTGGAAGAAAAAAAATAAAAAGGTCAAGTTGCGTAACTACCCTAATATAATATTTTGATAATCAATTCCTGCTCAAGGCTTCCACGGAGGAATGTGATTTTTTTACCAATGATAGACCTAATTATGAGCAATCTATCAGTACTGGTCACAAGTTGCACATTTGAGCATTTTAGAACAAAAAAATAAAAAGTTCTGGTATCATAACTACTCTAATAAAATTCATTTCCCCCTAAACGCCTACATGGTGGAATCTGGTTTTTTTATCAGTGATAGGCTTAATTATGAGCAATCTATCGGTACCGGTCACAAGTTGCACTTTTGAGTTTTTTGGAAGAAAAAAATAAATAGTTCAAGTTCAGTAACTCAAACTACCTTAATATAATATTTTGACAATCGATTCCTCGTAAAGGCTTCCATGGAGGAATGTGTTTTTTTTACCAATTATAGACCTAATTAAGAGCAATCTATCAGTACCGGTCACAAGTTGCACTTTTGAGCTTTTTGGAAGAAAAAAAATAAAAAGGTCAAGTTGCGTAACTACCCTAATATAATATTTTGACAATCAATTCCTCCTAAAGGCTTCCATGGAGGAATGTGTTTTTTTTACCAATGATAGACATAATTAAGAGCAATCTATCAGTACCGGTCACAAGTTGCACTTTTGAGCTTTTTGGAAGAAAAAAAATAAAATGTTCAGGTATCGTAATTACCCTTATAAAGTTCAATTTGCCCTAAACGCCTCCATGGCGGAATCTAGTATTTTTATCAATGATAGACCTAATTATGAGCAATCTATCGGTACCGGTCACAAGTTGCACTTTTGAGTTTTTTGGAAGAAAGAAATAAATAGTTCAAGTTCAGTAACTAAAACTACCCTAATATAATATTTTGACAATGGATTCCTCCTAAAGGCTTCCATGGAGGAATGTGTTTATTTTACCAATGATAGACCTAATCAAGAGCAATCTATCAGTACCGGTCACAAGTTGCACATTTGAGTTTTATGGAAGAAAGAAATATTTTTTGATCGATTGATGTGATAAACATGGGTATGTAGTATGGGAAATTTTTTTGAGCCAAAATCATTTTTTAATGCGTGTAACTCAGAAACGGTAGGATATAGGAAAAAGTGATTTAGGTATAACTTGTAGATAATTTTATGGCCTTTCAACTTTTCCTTGAACGTTTTTCTCTAACTTGTACCGTTTTTGAGATTTAAGCGAAAAATGAAAAAATAGACCCTTTCCCCCCCTCCCCCGGTCCGGGGCTCCTCCTAGTGTCCGGGGGTTTTAGTATGTTTATTACCTAGGGACTCTTGACATGTTTCCGAAGAAACATCTTACGTTACCAACTCTCGCACTCTAGACCCCCTTTGGAGGCACTCATTCAATGGACTACCAATAGAATCGCGACAATTAAAAAGTTAAAATCAATTTCTTCTTATTATTAATAGGAGTTGCATCCAATTGGTTGTATACGATTTTAAATTTCGAACTGGCCGCTACGAATTGTGTTGCTTGAACGCAGGAATTATGTTTTTAATCTGTATTTTTATAACCTCAATAAATGAGTTTATCGAATTATTACTCAATAATACATTTACAAAAGTAAAAATTACGAATATCCCTAGCATCAATAAAATTTCTACTTTATGTTAGGATACTTTTCTTTCATATTAATTCAACATTTTTCAATCATAGAAAAAAAAGTTTTGTTGAGCAATTTGAATACCAGACAATACAATCATGGTTTATGGATCGTTTTCTTGTAATTATCGCTTTATTTTACTCACTTTTCATTCGATATGTAAAGCAGTATACGTACCACGGATGTAACATCAATAACAACCTCGGAAAGGTACCGCCCTCGCTCCGCTCGGGCGTTAAAAAACCTCGGTTGTTATTGATAGCTTACATGCCTAAGTACGTAATCTACTATTAAAGATAGTTATTAAAAGACGTATCTAGTTACTAGTTATTATTCTGTGCGTGTATCTAGAATAGTGCCGTGTGATGCCGGCTTAGAATAGCATCACCCCATATCCTACCCGCGGGTGTCGTAAGAGGCGACTAAGGGACTCGAGGGTATTGGTGTATTACAATTTTTAGGCGACAGGCTGACAACCTGTGACTATAGTGATACACATGTTTTCTGAAACAACCTTAGAAAACAATCCTCAAAAATGTCAGACGTGGCGATAGTGGCCGTATTCTTACGGCCGTTAACGCTCTGCCTACCCCGCAAGGGATAAAGGCGTGATATATGTATGTATGTATGTATCTAGAATTAGCTGTAAGATAAGGCCATCTTTTCAATTGATGATCACTACATAGTATAAGGCAAAGTCGCTTTCCTCTGTTTGTTTGGTTAAATCTTTAAAACTACACAACGGATCAAAATGCGGTTGGGTTGTTGTTTTGAGTTGTTTTAATAGATACAATGATTCAACAGGAAGATTATTATACATAATACATATGTGCCGGAAAATCATCTGATTCCCACGGGAAAAATGCGTTACGGCGGGATTTTAACGAATTGCAAGAAATTAAAAATGTTGAATGCTACTGTTATGATATTTTTATGCTATGTATGAGGAGTTATTCTGTCTTTGGTATGAAGGCTGACAACATACATGCTAAAATAGGAACTTAGGTAAGTATACAATTATAAATCGCAAAGGTAAGCAAGTACAAAAAAGCATTGAAAGAGAAAATCGTCTATAAACTGTATTTCATGGTTTTCGGTTAATTATACTAACCCAAAAATAACAATATCTATAAAAAATCATTCATTTTTCCGATTATGGAAACAGAAACGTTATGTAATCGAATAATTTAGAAGTTAAGTCACGTAACTAAATTATACTAAGTTAATTTAATTTCCAATCAATCTACACTAATAATACATACATAAATACATATATCACGCCTTTATCCCTTGCGGGGTAGGCAGAGCGTTAACGGCCGTAAGAATACGGTCGTTATCGCCACGTCTGACATTTGTGAGAATTGTTTTCCAAGGTTTTTTCAAAAAACATGTGTATCACTATAGTGACAGGTTGTCAGCCTGTCGCCTAAAAATTGTAATACACCAATGCTCTCGAGTCCCTTAGTCGCCTCTTACGACACCCACGGGAAGGATGTGGGGTGATGCTATTCTAGACCGGCATCACACGGCACATTTCTTGTTTATTTGATCGATAAAATTCGCAAATTGCCAATTTAAAATTAGTATCATTTTAATACCTATAGAGGTTACTGTACACAGTAGATCACAAAGGACGTAATTGTCCCGATGGCGTAGCGGATAGTATGCCTGCCTTCTACGCCGAGGGTCGTGGGTTCGATCCCCACCGGACACAAATATTTGTTATGTCAATTTTCAAATATTTGTGTTGAGTCTGGGTGTTTTCTATGTATAATATGTATTTATTTACAAAAAAAAGTTTATATATGTAATAGTATCAGCTATCTAGTTCCCATAGTACAAGCTTGCTTAGTTTGGGGCTAGATGGCGCTGTGTGATGGCGCTGTGTGAATAGTCCAGGATAACATAAAGAACAACACACAACAGGTCAACTTATTTCTTAAAAGAAATCTCTTCCAGCAAACCTAGGGTAGGGTTCACTTACTTAGGGTTCACTCACTTACTTTTTTAGTTCAATAAATATCATATCATTATGTCTCTATGTGTACATAGTTGATGTCATATTTATACTGGGTGTAAGGGACAGCCCTCTGAATACTGATAACCCCTTATCATCAAAGAAAATTCATGGTCTGCATCCGAATGATGATGTTGCCAGGAAACGAAAAAAATACACAAATAAAAAACAATTCAATTAAATATGAAAAAACAATATTTAAAACAGCAAAGAATTGATATAAATATATGAATATTAATATTAATATAACCTAAACCTACTTGCAACTACAGTTTCTACAAGCACTAAAATATCATCCACATAAGTCGTGCTAGCTTCAACGCCAGCCAATGCATTTCCACTTGCCTAACTCCATTCCACAGTTATTCAGCCCCCATCACGCTGTTGCCACAGTGTTGCACACAAACAGCCGTTCCCACCCTTTTTGTCCATACAGCAATAAGCATAGGCAAAAAATAGATCAATGGCACAGTCTGATACACCACGATCTCACGCTTGTAAAATTTTTCTTAGTCTTTGAGACGTCGAGTCTCGTGATTTGCGTACGCTTGATATGGTCGCCATGGGACTTCGTGAGAACTTATTGAATACAGGTCGTCGTAAATAATTTGATGTTGATTATAGTTATTAGTTAGTTAGTTAGTTTGTTTTAAGGTGAAGGTCGTAAGTAAAAGGTAAAAACTGAGCTGGAATTTGAATGTGCATTGCTAGAAAAGTACTTGGGTTGACTTCTTTTTATTTCTGAAATTAACAATCGTATGGCAATCTACATAATGGGCATTTTAGGCTAATATTTAGGTTATTGGTTAAACAAATCTATCATAAATAGTACCAACGGCGGATCGCACATCTAAAATATCGCAGCGGTCAGTCAGATCCATACTTGAAACGTCACTACATACCGGAGTGTCACATGATTACTCTTAAGATAATCTAAAGTGTATCTGTGATATTGCAATAAATGTTTGAAATTGAAACACTAAAACCGTACTCGACGGACGACGCAGCGCTAGCACAGCGTCGACAGCGGTTGAGCGGTTTTAGTATGGGGATTGATAGATATTTCTAGTATGTATCTGACAGACCACTGCGATGTTTTAGCGCTCCGTCCTGCGTTAAGTGTGCGATCCGACATAGAGATATCAAACTTTAAAACTTAAAAAACTAAAGCTGCATGATTACTGGACTGTAGACCCTAGTCAAAATGCAACTTTACTCATACTTTTCTGCGAATTCTGATATTAATAATTTTACTTACAAGCCCGTTTCAAATCTTACTAATTAGTATCCTATAATCCATTTCTGGTACATAATACTCGTATTACTAGTGTGTTGTGTCGTATGATGCCGTATGTGATGTGATAACGCATGCCGTGTGATGTGGCTTAAAACGGAATCACTCAATTCCTTCCCGCGGGTGTCGTAAAAGGCGAAAATTAAAAGTCAATAATATTTACCGCAGGCCGGTTCTGCATCTGCGAAAACTCGAGACATATAGATACCACTTCCTATAAAATATTCTCTTTTCGTGTGGGACGCCACTTCGTTCAACGATCTGATGAACCCTAGTGTCAGAATTTTTCAACCGCCTTCTAGAAGTAGCAGGCTTCTGACATTGTTGTGTAACGATCGCCGTCACGTATTCTATTCATAGACAGCAACTGGAACCTACGGCTTAAAATGCGATCCGAAACACGGAACCATTTTCTTACGGACAATCGGGTGGTTCAGCCCGCAATGTCCTAACCAGACTGGGATCAAATTCACAAAGTGATAAATATCAACTTTGTGAGTGACCTACCGAGCATCGAACCCGGAACTTTTTACGTCAAAGGCAGTCGCACTATCACTGCGCCACATCGGTGGCATAAAATATTGCAAGTTTACTAAAAATATATACCTAACCATGGAGAGTGTTATTTGGTATTATATTATACAGGTTTAGGCCTATGTTTAACCCTGTATAAGATTCAATGAAACCACATAGCAATCAGGGGCTAGATTGTGTGTGGTTGATTATCCTTCCTCTACTTGATGGCCCTTTGATGTTCATGCCATATGGTACCTATACCGAATAGGTATTAGTATGATATGGCCCGAATCACACCTGACGTCCGATGGTATAAAACGCAAATTGCATCTACTCTACAACGACAACGAAGGTTTTTGCGTAGTTCAATGTTCATGCGTCAACGTTGGATTTTTATATTAGGAATCAGAAATTTCCTTCCACCTGATAGACGCGTGCGTTATGGATGCGATAAAAATGCGCAGCAAAAGAAGGCAAGTGAGATACCTTTTTATAAAATATACTACAGGTCTGTGTAAACCATTAGCATATTAATTAGCAGTTGCTAGGGTACTTGAGTTTAATATGGTAATTAGACGGATTTGAAGGTGTTTCATAGAATTATGCTATGTTGTGATTGAGACACTATACTACAGTGTAACGAGATTAAGGTACTTTCGCCGAGCCGTGTAGTGCTGAAACAAAATCCAAATAGTTGTCTACTTATTTTATAAATAGGTACTAAGTATACAGGGTGTAAAAAATAGCTGCAAATATTTTAAGGGGTGAGCCTCAGTTTCATACAAATTAACCTGGCTAGTTGGGAATTTTGTATGGGAGATCAAATTTTTTTTTATGTTCCTTGGGGAAAGTTGTTCAGTTTCACGGGCTGATTCACCCCTTAAATTATTAGCAGCTATTTTTCTTGCACCCTGTCTATTTGCCTAAGTACCTACTTGGCACTTCGATACTCTTTTATCATTATCATAAAAACTGAACAAAACTAGATAAATGAGCCGACATTTTCTTACTTCTAGATTTTAATTTTTATGCTTATTACCTGTGCTAGAACCTTGGTAGAATGTTGATAAAAAAACGCTATCCGATACGAATACGACTCATCTAATCTATCAAACTATAGGAAAAGTTAATTATTACGAATTCCTGCGGGTGTATACGTTATATCGATCTTGTATGTCATACATTTTTCATACAACCAGCGTATTATTTCAGTAGCGAAATATTGGACTGTTGGAATTGTACTTATGTACATAGGTATGCTTCTGCCGAAAGGATCGGACTCCATTTACATGCATGTTATTTTAGTGATATATGCACTGAGTTCAAGTATCTTTGATTTACTCAAACAGTTAGGAATTCCACCACCTGAATCTATTTTGGGAACCATTTGGTCCTAATTTGTGATTTAAGAAGCTGAGTTAATTTTTCTTTTTCTTATATCCATAAGATAATCACAAACTATTATAAGAAGAGAGAACAAATAAAACAAATAAAAAGTTTATTGATCTACAGCCGGCGGATGTCACGTTAGTCATTAACATTTATAAATTACCTTCCGATTCGCTAACACTATCGATATTAATAAAAATCATCAGGTTTCGTCAACAGGCGGTGCGATATCAAACGACTTTTCTATCGACAACATTACGTCACTATGTTAAAGAACTCTAGGTCAGTCGCATTTTCTAACAAACAGGTACCTAAGGCGGATCGTACACTTAACGCACAACGGAGCGCTAATATATCGCAGCTGTCTGTCAGATCCATACTAGAAATGTCGCTACTTATACTAAAACTGCACTCGACGGACGATGCTGTGCCGCGCTGCGTCGACAGCGGGTGAGTGGTTTTAGTATGGGAATTTAGCGCTCCGTCGTGCGTTAAGTGTGCGATCCGCCCACAGTGGAAAGTTTGTTGATTTATACTTGTTTCATCTTAGATAACGTGGGTAGACTACTTTTGATGACACTGTGTCGTCGTTAGGTCAATTGAATTCGTCGAAATAGTAAAGCAGGTAGTAATTTGGTGCAATAAAATTTCGATAGCGTGTATTTTAAGACAGTAAGTAGGTTTGACAATCGCTTGGAAAATCTCATGTCTACAAACACCTGAATTCCGTGACAGTTACCAGGAAAGATGTGCCTATAAAGTGATACAGTTTTATAATATTAACATGCATCTGTTAAACAAATCTGATAATTCGTTGTCTGTTTCACATTGTCAACATTTTGAGTATTTACTTATACACTACCGAAACCATACAACTAGTCCGCCATGCAACTAGTAACGGGATAAGCCGCCTTTGTGTCATATTTATCTTGTTTGTGTTTTCGTCACTTTTTTTGTTTCTGTACTAATTTTAAGAAGGTCCAATAAAGTGAATATACATACATATTAGTTGGTTACATCTATGCTCAATAAAAACTTGTAAGTTTGTAATTTTATCTACGAAAAATAATAATCTGTCAAGTAATTTTACTGGGTAGGCAGATCGCGCACTTGACGCGCGGCGGAGCGCTAAAACATCGCAGCGGTCTGTCAGATAAGTACATACTAGAAACACCAATCACCATACTAAAACCGCACTCGACAATGGTTGAGCGGTTTTAGTATTGGGATTGACATTTCTAGTATGGATCTGGCAGACCGCTGCGATGTTTTAGCGCTCCGTTGTGTGTTAAGTGTGCCACTCGCCGTAGTACTGCGTATTTCATTTGTGCCAGCTAACTTCACCATCCAGTAGTATTATAAAAACAATAAATTAAAAGAAACTGGATTTTTTGGACTCTCGTACCTTGTACTACGGTTTTTACGTATCTGTCTTAGTATTATCTTTGTGCAACACAAGGTTGACCATCAAAATGGGCAGCTCGAAGTTTTTTTGAAAGTGCCTCCTACCCTGGGCAGTGTGGTCTCACCTTTATTTACACGAGAACCATAAACGGATTTAATTCTCCAGCTATTAATAAGCAAATTAGATTCGTTAGCGAGGTAATAGGGAGAGGGTGTGATTTTATTTGAGGGGGTTTGGTATACGATGTGATGTGATTGGCTATTTAATGATCGCCTGATTTGGCTATAACAGTTTACGCCTTTCTATAGCGATTCTTTGACAAAAACGGTGCAAATAGTAAACGTCCAAATGTTTTTATACATGTATATATAAACCAACCGATGATATTGAACAACTTTCCCAAACATAAGCCGAATTATGAATATTATGGGAAGTTGTAGAAGCTGGTCGAAAAACAAAGAATGCTTTTAGTTGAGTTCTCTAAAATAAATAACATTTTAGCAAATATGGATTGTTACATATGTTTTTTGTGTTATGTTCTGTTTTTTTGTTTGTTTATGTATTATTATTATTATCAGCCTATACTGTCCCATGGCTGGACAAAGGCCTCCCCATACTTCCACATTCCACCAGTTTTTAAAGGCATCCAGGACGTTCTGCCATCTTTTGCGAGGTCTACCCCGTCGACAAAGCCGTCGACGTGGTCCGTGAGGGGCGGACCTTTGACAAACATGGAAACATATGTTTATCTCAGTGTTACCTAACATTTTCTTGTTACCGAAATGCAACTTTCATAAGCTGTCGACAGCAGGCGTAAGATTAAAAACCGTTGACAAAGACTACATAAGGCAACAATATGATAACCCGGGGCCGTACATGTAATAATGGCTGATTATAGGCAACAAAAGTGTGTAGCGATTAATCATCGGTTTAAGCTTGTGCGCAAGAAACTATTAATCTTCTATGTCTGTAAGGCGCACACTTAACGCGCGATGGAGCGCTAAAATATCACAGCGGTCTATCAGATCCTTACTAGAAACGTCATTCCCCATACTAAAACAAGACTAAAACCGCACTCGACGGACGACGCTGCGGTTCTTTAGGGAAAGTTGTTCAGTTTTAGGGACTGGTTTACTAAAATGAATTAGTTTGGTTGAATTTTCAACCGCCTTCTACGAGTAGCAGGCTTCTTACATGGTTGTGTAGCGACCGCCGCCTAAGTAATCAATCATAGACAGCAACCGGGTCCTACGGCTTAATGTGCCATCTGAAACACGAAACCATCTTTCTTACGGACAATCGGGTTGTTCAGCCCGAGGTGTCCTAACCAGACTGGGAACAAATTTACAAAGTGATAAATATCAAATTTATAAGTGGACCCACCGAGAATCGAACCCGGAACCTTCTGCGTCGCACTACCACTGCGCCACATCGGCTTTAACCATAAGGCGGATCGCACACTTGACGCATGATAGACCGCTAAAATATCGCAACGGTCTGTCACATCCATACTAGAAATATCAATCCC
This sequence comes from Keiferia lycopersicella, assembly GCA_029255805.1. Classification (NCBI taxonomy): domain Eukaryota; kingdom Metazoa; phylum Arthropoda; class Insecta; order Lepidoptera; family Gelechiidae; genus Keiferia; species Keiferia lycopersicella. The sequence continues at coordinate 14,196,021 of JARACZ010000005.1, read as the reverse complement.
CATGCTAAGACCGCGCAACCGCTGTCGACGCAGCGCTACCGCAGCGTCGTCTGTCGAGTGCGGTTTCGGTATGGGGAGTGACGTTTCTAGTATGTATCTGCCAGACCACTGCGTTAAATTTAGCAGTCCGTCGTGCGTTAAGTGTGCGATCCGCCTAATACTGTTTTTGTCAGCTTATATCAGCGGATTGAGGAGTCTGTTGGATGTTATATGGCAATGATGAGCTCGAGGAATTTGTTAATGGTGATTGATTTCTACCGACATCTATACGCAGAACTATAAATAGGTACAGGCTAGTGCAACGCAGTCTTCCGTCTCGTTTGGCGGATCGCACACTTGACGCACGACGGAGCGCAAAAATATAAACTCCCTATACTAAAACCGCACTCGACAGATGACACTGCGATAGCGCTGTGTCAACAGCGGTTGAGCGGTTTTAGTATGGCGATTGACATTTCTAGTATCTGACAGACCGCTGCGATGTCTTAGCGCTCCGTCACGCATTAAGTGTGCGATTCGGCTAGTAGTATATTGATTACGTGGTGAGAAAGGAACCGATTGTTAACGAGGGTGTAGTTTGAGGCCCGAAGCGCAGCTGAAGTTAGTATGGGGATTTACATTTCTAGTATGGATCTGACAGGCGCATAAGTTAGCGCAGCGTTTTTTTGAGCTGAAGTGTGAGAAAGGCCTAATTGTAAGTACCAACAACGATGCGTTGAAATAACATATCAATCAGCCCCGGAATCACTTGTTTAGGAATGTATTATACAATCGCGTGGGTGTGACAAATAATCAAATTATACAATAGAAAGAGAAGAAGATATAAAAATTATCATTAGATAAAAGCTTGAAATTTATCAGTTTTTAGTTGGTTCTTGCTGACGGATAGGCGGTAGAAAGTTACTGTCAAAGTGACAGACGGCTATGTTAATTTTATTCAAGTAGATTATTTTTATCGTTTCGTATTTATTGTTTTGGATGGCCTTTCCCACAAGTCAGCGCAAAAATAACGCATAACTCTGCGGCCGTGCGTCGAGAGTGGTTTTAGTATGGGATTGACGTTTCTGGTATGGACCTGCGTTACGGATGCGTTATTTTAGCACTACGTTGTGCGTTAAGTGTGCGATCCGCCTAATAAGCTAATAACCAAAGAGTGAACGAATAGCTCCTGTTTCCTGAACTTCGGAAAGTTTCTGAAACTGTTTCAAGTCTTAAGAGAGAAAGATTAGAATAGTTTCTCTGTTGAGTAGGAAAGCTTTATGATAGTTCATGATTATGATTTGAATACATGTTTGATTTTCCGTGTGGTCACAGAATAAATAATAGTACTAGGTGGGATGCCTAATGAATGGCGTCACTCCAATTTTTCCCGTATGTTGTGGATGTCATAAAAACTGACTGAGGTTCATCCAATACTAGCGGCCTGCCCAGCGGCTGCGCCCGCTGCAACTCATTTTCCCGTGGGAATAAGATGTTTTCCCGGCAAGTATTATACATAAAACCTTCCTCTTGAATCACCCTAGCTACTAAAAGAAATCACATCCAAATCCGTTGTGTAGTTTTAAAGATTTAAGCAAGCATACATATAGACAGACGCAATAAGCGACTTTGCTTCATACTATGTAGTGATAACCAGTCAATGGAGTGGGCAGCAGTATTCCCTGTGTGAATAGAACATCTTGCACTGCGCTCACCAATCCAAGCAATAGGTACTCCCAATAGGCTGTAAGCAGGTAAGCAGTCTAATTTAGAAAAATTACCGCTGCTGTCGTCGGATGCGTTACGGCTGCGTTATTTTAGCGGAGCGTTGAGCGTTAAGTGTGCGATACGCCTTAGTAGTAGCATCACGGGGTTTTTTACCTACAAAAAATCTATAAAATACCGCTTACTGATACGCATCTTTAATGAATGAATAAGGCGTATTGAGAGTACACTGTGATCCAACTTTTCTTCTTCGTTTCTTTGTTACAAAACTATTTTTCTCATGGTTCTGCGAAATTCTATTTAAACCTATTCTATTTAATCTATTTAAACTTACTGCAGACAAAGTTTGACCTAGTTTAGTTCGAGTAGTCCAGGTTTTCTACCCATGTCCTGTCCATTAAACTACTGTGCTCACACAAGGGAGCGCACTGGGACCATTCACATTCCTAATGCATGAAGTTAGCCTAGTGGTAGTCTGTTTGCCAAACGAGAGCCACTGTTGAACAAAAATTGATTTTTTATATTGTTAAAACAAGCAAGTAAGCGTTGGTGGCAAAACTATCTGAAATATCGAATTCATCTAAAGTTTTTATTATAGTTTAAATATTACGACATCAAAGGTAGACCGCGCAAATTATCATATTTTATACAAACTTAACTGAACTGTACTTATAAACAGATGCGTTTCAAATAGTTCACAAACACACACACACACACACACACACACACACACACACACACACACACACGAATCACGCCTGTATCCCTGGCGGGGTAGGCAGAGCTTTAACGACTGTAAAATTACCGTCATTATGGCCACGTCTGACGAATGTACGAGGGTCGTTTCAGATAAGTCGTGCATCACCATAGTGACAGTCAAATTGAAATACACATGAAACCCTCAAGTCGGCTTTTACGACACCCACGGGAAAGAAATTGGGTGCTGCTATTCAAAGCCGGCACTACAAGGCTTTAAATAGTTCACATCTTTATAACAGATAGATAGGTAGATACTTTATTATAATTCGGTGTACATTGTACATTCTAGTTTTCGATAATTAACAAAATAAATCGCAAGAGGCCTTATTCGAAGTCAAATACTCACAACTTTTTTTGGTAACCTTTATCTGTAGTTTTTTTGTCTTTACGAAGAGAGTGTACAAACACTAGTATTATATTTAGAATGGACTGTAAAATAAGTTAGAGTACATAAATAATAATTTCAATTGTAAATTGATATAGAGTTGACGAACTATCCACGCAGCTTTGTGTGAATTTACTCACTTGTAAAATTATCCAAAACTTGCTCCCTAAGGCGGATCGCACACTTGACGCACGCAGGAGCGCAAAAATATCGCAGCGGTCTGTCAAATCCATACTAGAAATGTCAATTCTCATACTAAAACCGCTCAACCGTTGTCATCGCAGCGCTATCGCAGCGTCGTCCGTTGAGTGCCATTTTAGCATGGGGATTGACATTTCTAGTATGGATCTGACAGACCGCTGCGATATTTTAGCGGTCCGTGCGATCCGCCATCCACGCAGCTTAGTTTGAATTGACTCACTTACAAAACTATCCAAAACTTGCACCCTGCCATAATAGACCTGTCCAAGCTCATAATCAAAGTTTGTCGACTCCACAACGGCACGCGGCAGCCTTGTAAACAAATTACCGAACTTGCATTCAAAGGCCCGGTGGAACGTCGGTGGCCAAGTGGTTAGGACACCGGTCTTACAATCGTGAGAGCCGAGTTCGATCCCCGCCATGTACCAATGTGTTTTACTTACGTACATGCTCTGCTCTTACGGTGAAGGAAAAACATCGTGATGAAACCCACATTCAAATAAAAATTAATTCAGGTGATATTTGAATGTGATTTAACCTAGGATTCGGGGTTAGCCTTCGGATTGCAGAGGTCAGATAGCAGTCCTTCGTCTTGTGTAAAAACTTAGGCCCGTATTTATAAACCGCTCTCAACTCTATGATCGATCTTGAGTGCGAGATTGAGATGCTGTTGGTATTGATTGACATTGTCAAAATCGCTCTTGAGATCGATCTCAGAGTTGAATGCGATTTATGAATACAGACCTTAGTCCCACGTCATATCCCCTTGGTTAGGTAGCCGAACGCGACAATGAAACGTGATAAAGAAAGTAGAATGATGAGGTACACGAGCAAACAAAATAAATTACCCAAACACTGACTTACCAAATATCACAAAAGTCCACATTTCAGTCCATCCACACACAGTGTCACACTAGAGTCACAGCACCACTCACTAACGCCTGTCACTAGTTTCAATATACACCAATGGCTCGGTGGTGCGGGAGCTAGCTGGCGACCGGCATGGCGGAGGTTCAGAGTTGAATGTAAGGTGCTACTGGTGTGTGACAATATGGTTCTGCAGATACGGTTCCGCCCTACCAAGAGAGTGGAGCGAGGTATCTAGGCTAGGCGTAGCGTAATTTGATTAACGAATGTTTCTACAACTATGTTTGGAAATGGTACGAAGAGATTTTTGCTCAAAAGCTGTCTTAATGAGCCGAAACTGGTCGGGGCCCCAGCCCTTATCCAAATTTAAAAAAAGTTCTAGTTCTTCACATAAGATGGGTGTTTGTTTTAGTTTCACAATTCCTAAGTTATTATATTAGCTTCTTTGCTGTTTCTTGTGTAGATATTTGGTGAATGATTGCAGGAAATTGGATTAAACTATCTGATAACAAATATATACCGTTGCAATAAATCTGATCTGCATACATTGTAATAGCCGTTATCATGCGGAACTCTATCATCATCACCATCATTTATTATTCTAAAACAGTTACATCTTGATGAAAGATACAAAAAAGTTTTTAGCATCTTTCAAACTTAAAAAAAAAACGTACTTCAGCGTAAATTGGTGGTAAGCGTACTTGGGTGCATCGCTTGTAGGTAGATTTGCATTAGGTAGTGACTTGCGATCATACGTGAGGCAGTTAGCAGAGAGCAGCATACTAACAATAGTAAGTGCGAAAGAAACTGAACATCAGCAACATATCTTTTTCACCAAGTTATATTTCTATATACATATAAGGTGTAAACATATTAGCTGCAAATACTTAAAGGGGTATCTTAGTATTGGAGAAAGTTGTTCAGTATCATGATACTCAACAACTTTCTCCAATACAACAGTTTTACATTGGTCGAAATATGAGAAAATTTTGTGGACCTCCCGTGCAAATTGATTTGGTCGGTCGGTGGTTTTGTATGGGATGTCCAAATTTTTTTTCATATTTTGACCTGTGTTCCTTGGGGAAAGTTGTTCAGTTTCATGGGCTGGTTCACCCCTTAAATATTTGCAGGTATTTTTTTAACAACCTGTATTTACCTACCTACTATTTAGTTAACTATCAAATTCAGATTGCTCCCAGAGGAAACGCTAGAGCACAATCTGCCGTGTAAAAGACGACATGAACAAAAAAGGCGTAAATGAGGGTATGACTCCAGATAGAGATGAATGGAAGAAGACATGTTGCGCGGACCCCAAAAGAAATGGGACAAAAACAGGCAGATGATGAGATGATGAATCTGTTACTGCAGTCAACGTGTAGTCTGGGAGAACTGCAATACACATTATGACAGTAGACACCTACTACGGCGGGGAACACACTTGACGCACGACGGAGCGAAAAAATATCGCAGCGGTCTGTCAGATCCATACTAGAAACGTCGCTCCCCATACTAAAACCGCACTCGACGGATGACACTGCGATAGCGCTGCGTCAACAGCGGTTGAGCGGTTTTAGTATGGGGATTGACATTTCTAGTATAGATCTGACAGACCGCTGCGATATTTTTGCGCTCCGTCGTGCGTCAAGTGTGTTCCTCGCCTACTATAATACTAGTTTCTGCGAATTACCTACAGCTGTAGACTCTCTCACATAAAACGTATTCTATTGTTTATAGTAAGTAATAAGAATTTATTCATTGATTCAGGACTAACAAAATATGCCTATACATGGCCTATTGTCATCATAATACTACTAGTCTATAATAACTACGTAACTACGATAATGCCATGATACGAGAAAAAAGTGAAAAATGGACTCAAACTATTACACAATAGTACCCAAGAACTGAGGAAGGAAGGAAGAGAGAAAGAGGACGACCAAGCAGAAGGTGGGAAGATGCAAAGCAAAATATACAAAGTTAATAATCAACTGATATTGACGTCGTGAATATAGTCGGTTCAAAGTTTTAAAAAGTAGCTCAATTGACTAGTACCTACCTACGTACGAAAGCAGTGAATTTGCATGTTGCACAATTATTAACCTCCTTTTTTAAAGTCTATTAAAAACAAACCCAAGTACAAATCCATGTCTACGCACTATCAGCACTCTATCTGATTTTGCCACCATAACACATTTGGAGGAAAAAATCACATGGTTTTATTGTCAGCACCTTCAAAATTTAATCATTCGTCATAAACTTAGCAACTTGCAGACAATAAGCAGTTAGTTTGTATCAATGGAACTGGGCCTCCCTGAGAACCTTTATTAGGAAGGGCCACAGAAACCGAAGGTTCACGGCATAGGTGGATCGCACACTTAACGCACGACGTAGCGCTAAAATATCACAGCGGTTTGCAACGCACTCCCCATATTCGGACAGAGGACGCTGCGATAGCGCTGCGTCGACAGCGGTTGAGCGGTTTTTGTATGGAGATTGACGTTTCTAGTATGGATCTGACAGACTGTTGCGATATTTTAGCGCTCCGTCGTGCGTTAAGGGAGCGATTCGCCTTAGTTTAGTTTTGCTCTGCCTACCCCACAAAGAATGAAGGCGTAATATTTATGTGTAGGTATGTATGACGGCTTAAAGTATTTCATATCATAATCGAATTCGAACCGCGATGAAACTATAATGCAAAATGTATCTCAACACGGTGTACCTACATACATGATATACGTAAATAACAAATCTTTAAAACTACACAACGGATTTTGATATGGTTTTAAAATTGAAAGAGTGATTAAAGAGGAAGGTTAATATCTAGGTATAATACTTGGCGGAAAAACTTACTCCCACGGGAAAATGAGTTAAAGTAGGCACAGCCGCTGGGTGGGCCGCTAGTAGGGTAATAAATTGCACATTTCCCCTACATTTCCTCATTTTCCAGCGAGATTTACAAAAAAAGTCGCTCAGAGTGTAAGTTTGGTTGCTCAATGTTAAGTGCTTATTACATATGGCCGACAGACGAGACCTAATTGTCTGATGAACATAAAAACCCTAAAACTAACACCCAGCTTACAACTCTATTATTAGGGATGTCACAGGCTCGTGGCCAATCTAGAATATTGTGATTGTGAGATATGTTTAAAAGAATACCTCTCAGTTTTCATACACTCACATACCTAATCAAAGCATTATAATTAAATATATTTTTACCGTTTTATTACAATTGAATTTTTATATTTTATTTTTTATTTATTTGAAATACACTTCACAGTATTACAGCTTAGCCTATGCACTGTAAAATTAACATCTCTATAATATTTATAATTAAATCAAACATATTTACACATAACAAACAAACTTAACATTTGTGTGATAGGTAGGTACAGTTTTAAATGTTATGTATTCTGTATTTATGTATTTAATAAATAAATTCAGCATACCGCAAACAATCTTTACATAGCTTAACAAAAGAGTCAGCAAATAGGTCTGTTTGGGGTGACGTAGCTAGGAGTGCGTTAAGCTGACTGAGCGCAAGTACCAGCGCTGAGTGGCTGTGGTGATCAGTTCGCTGCGAGGGTACCGCTAAAAGACGGTGACTGCTACCACGCAGGTAATATTTTTATAATATTAAGTTATCCATAGTTTTTGAAGGGTTTCAAAAATATACACAAATGTAACGCCCTTAACCTGGACAGTAAATAACTTTTTTTTTAAATAGAACCGACTTCACCGGACGTAAAAAGTGCGAACCTCCATTTTTTTGTTGGGTAATATGCCTAAAACCTTCTCTTAAGTCCGACAAATACTTTTCTAAAAACCGCATCAAAATCGGTTCATCCAAACGCGAGACAGTCGCGGACAAACATACGTACATACATACAGATCAAACTAAGAACCTGCATTTTTTTAAAGCTCGTTAAAAAGCTACAGTCACCGAAGTCCAGAACTTGTCTTTGAGCAATCCAGTAAAAATTTAATAGGTACTTTCATCAAAACTCAGCTATGCCAACCCTAGGATAATTATTTCATTAAATAGCGTGTGCGAGGTGAGACAGAAAAGTTTTGATTGTCATGAGAATGGCGGGAAAAACACCGTTGTACCAACACTCAGCTATTGACACAGCGCATTAAATATTACACGTAATCGGCGGTTGCACAACCCTATCGAAGATTGGCATTCAATGTAGCTACCCTTTGTTGGATATCGGAATTTAATCTAGGGCATTTTTTATGCTGTTTGTTGGTATAAATGTAAGGATGCGTCTCGCTACGATTTGTTTTCTAGTATATGATATACGTAGTATAGCACCACCCGTGGGGTCGTTTTGTTTTGTAATTAGCGACATCTGTCGTATTTTTTATATGTGCATTAGACTAAAATCTTATAGGCATAAATTATATAGTCCATAGTAGCAAAATCAAGTCATATCTTGCTTATTTTGGGCGCTAGATTGCGCTGAGGGATTTTTTTCGTGCGGGATACCAAACTGTGTCCTTTTTTCGTAGAAGTTTTGTTTGTTTTCTATATGTACCTATAGAAACTTGCGCGGAAATTCTTTTATGACATGTGAGTAGGCCCCGATTTCGGGTTTTGCGGGCAGCGGGGTGGCAGCGGCGGCGGCACAGTTGCCTTTTTTTTCTAGGGAGAGTGCGCTGTTTGTTGCCGGTCCAATAAATGTTAGTATGCAAGATATCCTGCCGTATGCAAAACTCGAGAATCGCTGTCGCATAAGACATATCCCTTCAGTCCCTTAGTCGCCTTATACGACACCCGGTGAAAAAATGGGGCGAAGCTATTCTAACCCGGCATAGATAAATATAATGTCTTTGACATACCCGTAAATTAATACATCATACATATATATATATATATCACGCCTATGTCCCTTGCAGGGTAGACAAAGTGTTAACAACCGTAATAATACGGTCGCTATAGCCACGTCTGAAATTTAAGAGGATTGTTTTTCAAGGTAGTTTTAGAAAATATGTGTACCACTACAGTGACAGGTTGTCAGCCTGTCGCCTAAAAATTGTAATACACCAATACTCTCGAGTCCCTTATTCGCCTCTTACGACACCCGCGGGAAGGATGTGGGGTGATGCTATTCTAAGCCGGCATCACACGGCATATACGAGTTGTAATAGTCTCCCTATATCGATTGATATATCGATTGTTCCGAGAGCAACATTCATCTTCTTCTTCATCGAAAATTGTAATACACCAATACTCTCGAGTACCTTATTCGCCTCTTACGATACGACACCCGCGGGAAGAATGTGGGGTGATGCTATTCTAAGCATCACACGGCATATAGTAATAGTCTCCCTATATCGATTGATATATCGATTGTTCCGAGAGCAACATTCATCGATTGCATATCTTAATTATCATATTGCGTGCGATATTCGGACAGGCTGGGAACTGTATCAGGTTTAAGTGTGTGAATAAGATATTTACTGTGGAAAAAGCGGATTTGAATACTGAGATAAGTAGATATTATCAATAGGTTTAAAAGGTATTGCAACAGCATAAAAATCTTTCAGAACCTTCGATCGAACTCAAGGAAATGTTCATTGCGCGAAACTGTTTTTTTCTAATGGAATATGTGTTAAGATTTTGGGATAGGTACCTACAGTTAAATATTTTAGACTTCCTATAGAACGTCATTTAGTTGATCGTTTACTACTTACTGTTTGGAAGGTTGAAGGTAACCTAAGATTGTACCAGCTGTACTGTTTCATGGTCTGATGTTGTTAAGACTGAAAATTTTGCCATCGGTACACACACATTCAATAAAAATCACGCTTTTATTCCTTGCAGGGTAGGCAGAGCGTTAACGATCGTAAAGTTACGTCTGACATGTATTGAGGGGCCCCTTCTGATGATTTGTGTATCACTGTAGAGACAGGTTGTCAGCCTGTCGCCTAAAGTTGTAATACGTGGTAATAGACATGAAACCCTCCAGTCCCTTAGTTGCCTCTTACAACAACCGCGGGAAGAATTGGGGTGATGCTATTCTATGCCGGCATCACACGGCAAATCGTTACACCACGGTTGAAATATTTATTTAGTAGGTACTTATTTCACCCCCTAACATAGGCCTCAAGTATTTGTTAGACGTGACGAAAGCGCCCGCATTTTTACGGCCGTTAACGGGTTGCCTACCTCGCAAGAGAGTTGCCTGCCTGCCCTTATCCCAATATTTATTTGGGGTCGGCGCAACATGTCTTCCTCTTCCATTCATCTCTATCCGCAGTCAAATCTTCGTTTACACTTTTTTGAGTTATATCATCTTTTATACTTTTATACAATCCATTCAAACTCTTACACAAACAGAGTGTAAGTTTCTTACATACAGGGTGTAACGAAAACTTTGCAGGCGTGACCAGACCATTAAACTGAACAACTTTTTCTATGAAGGCTATTTTGGTAAACATAAAAAAAACTTCGACTTTCCATACAAAATTCCCGATCAGCTGACTGACTCGGTATGGAATCTCGAAAAAAAAAATTCATTTTCCATCATAGCCCCCATAGAAAAAGTTGTTCAGTTTCATGGTCTGATCACGCCTGCAAAGTTTTCGTTACACTGTCCCTTACGCTCAATATGTGTGTATTTCACTTAAACTAAGTAATCCGGGAAACCCTTAGCCGAGATTCAAAGTGAACTCAAAGTGGTCAACTAGCATAGTTTTAGTGATGCTAATTGTCAAACGATGTAGAAACTTGCGGATGGTTGGGACAGTTTTACAATCATTTCTAAGAAAAGTTGTGGCACTAGGAACATCTTAGAAACTATGCCGTTTAACATGCTACATGTTTGTAATATAAAGATTTTTTAAGCAATAACGAGGTAATTTTTTTGCCTTTTAATTTTCTATACAAAAAACTGAATATGAGAAAAAATACCACAGGCATAAGCTATAGTGATAATGGGGTAATCTTTGAAAGCCGATAATGGTTTTTAAAACTTTTTATACAATATTATATCAGGAAATTATATATTACAGGAAAGGAAAAAATACACATTAAATGAAGGGTGTTTCACACAAAAACTTGTATTTTAAAGCTCGTTTGTATAATGGTTCGGAGGATGTGTATTGACTACTAGCTGGTGCCCGCGAACTTCGTTTCGCCATAACATATCTTCCATCATTTATCAGCTATATATAGGACGACCACTGCTAAACATAGGCCTCTAAGAACCATAAAATAATATTAGCCAATATTAAATTGTTGGTAGGTAGGTACCAGAAAACTTGGTTTCTCAGACTATATGTAAGTAATTTAAAAAACTGTTAAATCGTAAAATTTCAATTTCCACATGCAAGAAAGAGTAAGAAAACGGTGGTTGGTTTATAGTGTTAATCTTTTAGAATCCCTAAAGGTTCAGTTTCTTGAAGTCGTCTTTCCCTGCTACGATTTTTTAGCTTTCCAGTTCTCTTCCCTATATCTTCAACTTTCCGCCTCTTATGCCATTTTTAGCAGATTTTTTTAAAACCGTGCAATATTTACTTCCAAGAGTATTAATTCCGTGAAGTAGACTGATGCCACATTTCTTGACATTGTGATGGAAGACTGAAGACCGAGTTCATGAGTGTGAATAAATAAAAACAAAAGCAAGTAATCATACTACTAATCCTATCCTATCCTACTCCCTACTAATAATATAAATACAAAAGTTTATATGTTTGTTTGTTACTCCTTCGCGCAAAAACTGTTTAACTGATATTCATGAAATTGAACACAGACATTAAGGGGGTAACTTGGATTAACGCATAGGAAAGTTTTCTTCGCGAAAAAATGTTCCTGTGTGATGCCATGACCGATTTCCACACGGGCGGAGCCGCGGCTAGGGTTACGTTTAATTAAGTACCTAAGGCTATTTAATTAAGGTCGTGTGCTGCCGGTAAAGTAGAATAGCACTTCTCTTCCCGTGGGAGTCGTAAGAATCAACCGAGGGAGAAACCTGACCAAGACCGGCGGCCCTGGAGAAGGACAACAGAATCTACATTTAAACCCGGAACGGAGTCTTTGTCAGACGCGTGTGACAGAGGTCTATCCTGCAGTCAATTTGGCTCCACACATATCGACTCGAAGTTCCTGTGGTGTCAGTCAGGGAGCCCGAGAGAGTGGCGCAGGTCTTGAGCAACCCTGCGTTTTCCAAAATTACACTCCAGACAAAGCAGTGTCTGTGGAAAATCGGCTTACCTATAGCCACGAAAAGTCTTATCTCAGATACTGATTTGATCGTCTGGCACAAAGGTATAAAAATATAACTTTCGTCAGGAAAATTTTACAGAAATATGGAAAATGTATCTTCTATATAAAATGTACCAGCCGATTGAGTCACTTTGTGTGGGAAGTCCAACTTTTATTAGTATTTCCAAAGAATATTTCAGAAAAAAGTTGTCGCACCCTGAAAATAATGTAGCTGTATTGTCGGCAAAACCTATAACATACTGCATGTACCAGACAAACATTGGCTAAATAGCCTTAACCAAATTAGCGAGAAAATTTAAAAACAAAAAAGTTATTGCAACTTTCCCGCGTAGATTACGCACAAAGAAAACGATTCCTATATGAAGTTTGTATCGTCTGGCCACGCAACTTGCACGTCTTGCACCACGGAACTTTTGTTTTCGAGGGTAATAATTATTGAATTATTAAAAGTGAAAATTATTCCAATATTAAAGAGATATTTTTGTAGTCGTCGACATATTCATAGATTTTAGTTTCCTTGTCGTAACCATGAGCAATAATTCTACAAACTCATTTGTTGAGGTTATAAAAATACAGATTAAAAATATAAATACGGCCTCATGTTTTTTTTCTTCCTGTGCGCTTATTCAAAGCGACACAATACGTGCTGGCCAGTTCGAAATTTGATATCAATCTCAGGTCCAATTAGCCCATACATATCCTTTTACTACGCGCCACTATGAAATTCACATGACCTACAAACTTATTTTATGTGTAGCAGCCAACCCCCCTTTTAGGGGTATGTTTTTTTTAGCCTATAACCTGGTCGGTGAATTACTTGACATTTTGGTACAATTTGATTCAAAATCCGTTCGGTCGTTTTCGCGTGATGCTTCCGCATATACACAAACAAACACACAAACATCGTACAAAACTCATTCATAGATGTCGCCACACGTCTTTTAAAACGCGCAATCGTTGTGTTTTCTCAAAACTATATAGGGTCACTGAACACTGACTTATTACTGTCTTATTATATGTATAGATAATTTATTGGAAATATTCGCAGTTTATTATCTAACTGGTCAAGTTTGTCAACAAAAGGTTATTTCTTATATAATTTTATGGGATCTTCGACCTAAAAGTTTGGAATAGGCTGAATTATCACTACTAGTTTTTAGAGTTCCTCAAGAAAAAACTTGTTATTTATATTAATATTAATTTTATATGTCACTCTTTATCTTCCGTGCTTGTATCGTACTTTCAGATCAGAATTGCAAAAGGCGTGATTTTTATGCAGTTTCTACTTATAACGGTACAAAACCCTACATGCGCGATTGTATTGGGCCAACTTTGATATTGAATTAATAGATGCGTATACATAACTAAAATATAGTTTATTTGCTATGTATCATAATCTAAAATTCTCGCAGCGGAAGCTGCAAGTTGTGACTTTAAATTCCACTTGGGTGAAGTTTTCGTTTGCATATTTTTTTTACAAAATATAATAATATGTCTCTTCTTCTTCTGCTTCGTCGGCATGGTTTTGCCCACTGCATTTGGCATGTGGCTCTTCTAATATTCTCCATTCTTCGCGGAGTTCTGTCTTCTGTATCCACAATATCCCGGCGCAATCCTTGATGTCGTCGGTCCATCTGGCGGGTGGTCTGCCTACGCTGCGTTTCCCAAGATGTGGTCTCCAGTCCAATACGCATCTATTCCATCTTTGATCTTTTTGGCGATCCTTGTGGCCAGCCCATATGTATATTGTATAATAATTCTCTTCTCTCTTTTCGTGTGGGACACCATTCGTATAATAATTATATTGACAGAACCCGCATAACGTAAACTTTCGTTGCTTGGTATTATACCTAGAACTGTGCCACCTATCACACTGGATGCAATTTACGACGGTGACGAGAAACACTATCATAGGTTCGAATTTTAAATAATGATTAGCATAATGTAGCAGTTGGTCGTCATCGATTTGTCGTGATGGGAATGTCACAGCTCTAGATGCCAACCTAATCTAGTTCAATGATGATGAAAATAGTCATTGACATACAGTTGACGACACTATTAGGTATATTACGCCATTCTTTAAGCAACACGGCCTCCCTTCCGGATCGGAACGAGACGGAAGGCGTGTTGTTCGAAGACACCATTACAAGACTTCACGACTGATTAAGATACGTTAAAAATCAACAGTCAGTCATCTTTATATTCATAAACATTTTAACGATATACAAATATTTTGTCGTTTTTACTCGTGAGAGGACAGATCAGTTTCAAAATGGCCACCCTACCGTTTTAAGAATCGACATTTGAAAGTCATTTATGTTTAGGATTTTTTTTATTTATTTTACACCTGCTTTTTACTAAGCTGTATCGTAAACACGTCCATAGCATGTAAAAATCCCAGTTTATCATGCATATTGCAAGAGTTTACGTTTTCATCAATGCAAAATGAGAATACATCACTACCCTGTTTCAAAAGTTCGTTACAAATAAGCTTAGTGACCATTTCTCCGTAACCCTTTCTTCTATATTCTTCAAGAGTGAACAGGTGACCTAAAGCTCCCATTTCTTTGACGAAACCGAAAGATACAAGTTGCTTTTCTTTGAAGAGACCATATCCGGATTTGCTCTTGATAAGCAAGTCGAAGTATCTGATGGAGCCAGGGTAGCGGTGGGGCCAGGTGGAGTTGCAGATCTCCAGATATTCATCGGTTATTTCTTTGAAGACGAATCCTTGTGGTAATCTGGAATTTAGGGAACGTTTGCTTTGGTGGATCGCACACTTAACGCACGATGGAGTGCTAAAGTGGTTGCAGCGGTCTGTCAAATCCATACTAGAAACGTCACTCCCCACTCTACAACCGCACTCACAGATGACGCTGCGATAGCGCTGCGTCGACAGCGTTTGAGCGGTTTTAGTATGGGGATTAACATTTCTAGCATAGGTCTGACAGACCCATGCGATATTTTAGCGCTCCGTCGTGTGTTAAAAGTGCGATCCGCCTTCGAGATTTTATTGATCAGATTTATATCAGTAAAATAAAATTGCTAATAGAAATTGCCACTTGTGCGAAGATCTTTGATGTCATAATTTGTTTTAATTTGGAAGTAATTTAAACCACAGGGCACTGATCCTGTCCCTGATGCATTTATACGAAAGTATAACAGGTTCCAACACGCTGCACTTTTTAAAACCTGTTCTGGCCTTACGATTTCATAAATGACCTACCTGACGTCATATAACTGAGTTTCCTTTGGCAAAATATACAGTTTGAGGGCATGTTCCCAGTCCAGATTCACGCCAATGTCTCCAATTGTTCTCTTTATGCAATCAACGACGTGTCTCTGAGGAAACAGGATGATGATGTTTTTGTTCCAGTATATCTGCTTGGTGTATCGAAACGCTTCAGATAAGCGAGAGGTGTCATCGTGTGGACACTCCACTAGCCACTCAGTGAAGTCTTTCTGAAAAATGTTATCTTTTTATACAGGTTGTCCTAGGACTCAATATCAAGCCGAAACGAGGTGACAGGATTGACCGTAACCATCATGAGAAAAATATAATTAAATATGTTATCCCGTGAAAGAAAGTTATGGGCATTTATGAAAAACCTAAAAATTTGGTCAAAATGTAACCACTTTTCGTTTTGTGTGATTTGCTTTTATTATTTTTGTTGATTTAAATTTTTGAAATGTAACTATGAATACATTTTTTTATATTTTAGATATTTATTACTTTGTTTACCTTTGCCGTGTGATGCCGGCTTAGAAATGCCGTGTGATGCCGGCTTAGAATGCCGTGTGATGCCGGCTTAGAATAGCATCACCCCATATCCTATCCGCGGGTGTCGTAAGAGGCGACTAAGGGACTCGAGGGTATTGGTGTATTACAATTTTTAGGCGACAGGCTGACAACCTGTCACTATAGTGATACACATGTTTTCTGAAACAACATTGGAAAACAATCCTCACAAATGTCAGACGTGGCGATAGCGACCGTATTCTTACGGCCGTTGACGCTCTGCCTACCCCGCAAGGGATAAAGGCGTGATATATGTATGTATGTATGTTTACCTTTAAAAAAAATAAGATAGTTTTCTTTGAATTGTTACCCCAACTAACATCGTCATTTTTTTAGATAGATATATTTTATTTTTATTTTTGGACATATTTTATTTAATTTTTCGTGTGATGGTTATAATCAATCCTGTCACCTAGTTTCGGCTTGACTGAAATTGCCTTGATATAGTTTTGTATTTTTAACTTACATTTTCTACAATGAATAAAATAATAACTACTTAAGTTAAGAGTTAAGCTACTTTGTAAACTGTTTGTTTACCTCATCCTTTAACACTACGACCATACCACTCTTCGCTTCTCCGAATGCGCTCAGAACTTTGAATCCATAACTCAAGTTTAGTTTGAGCCATTTTTCTAGAGTATCTAGCGCATAATATCCGGTTATGCCTCGAGGCCAATTTAATTTGAACTCTTGTTTGAACTCCGCCCACTTGTCTACACTTAATTCTTTAAAACTATCTTGATCCATATCTTGATCCATAATTCACTTATTACTTATTTATTAAATTTGTTTCTTATTCTTATTAAATATTACAGTTGTAATACACAGATTCACTAGATTATTTTATTTACATAACAAAATCTTATCAACAAAACAATCACAATTATCGAGTTAACCTAAAATGTGTTGATAAAAGTGTTGCCATTAATATCTTTTACATATCTCATGCTCTGAAAGTAGGTCATTACTGACAAAAAACACGACCTGTAAGTTCCACTTACAGGCGAGGTTTTAAAACTAAGCCTGTAAGTAATTTTAAATATAGAACTAGAAAAAGAACCAATAGAATCGCGGCAATTAAAAAGTTAAAATCAATTTCTTCTTATTTTTAATAGGAGTTGCATCCAATTAGTTGTATACGATTTTAAATTTCGAACTGGCCGCTACGAATTGTGTTGCTTGAACGCAGGAATTATATTTTTAATCTGTATTTTTATAACCTCAATAAATGAGTTTGTCGAATTATTACTCAATATTGCAATGACAAAAGTAAAAATTACTAATATCCCTAAGATCAGAAAAATGTCTACTTTATGTTAGGATACTTTTCTTTCATATTAATTCAGTATTTTTCAATCATGGAAAAAAAGTTTAGTGGTGCAATTTGAATAGCAGACGATACAATCATCATTTATAGATCGTTTTCTTGTATTTATCGCTTTATTTTACTCTTTTTTTCATTCGATATGTAAAGCAGTACACGTACCACGGATGTAACATCAATAACAACCTCGGAAAGGTACCGCCCTCGCTCCGCTCGGGCGTTAAAAAACCTCGGTTGTTATTGATAGCTTACATACCTCAGTACGTAATCTACTATTAAATGATGTCAAAATTATCTATAGTTTTCTATTTCTACTCAAAACTATAGCCCAGGCTGTTATAATAAAATAACATACGCAAATAGGTATCTACTAATAATTTACAAATTTGGACTTGAATATCTAACAAAAATGGAAGTTTCATTGACATTTTCTCTAATAATCACAACAATCTTTTCATTGTGGTCAACACTGATTGGCCTAAAAAACTAACGCCTGATAAAAACACGCACTCAAACGTACACATACAAACGTTAGTCTTTGGCTTTCAGGCGTTAACAGAAACCTCTGATAACGGGATTTTTTCTTCTTCTTTTAATAGGTATCTAGTTATCTAGATTTTATCTTCTTTCTAGGAATGGAACTAATATGTAGACGCTTATTTCCACATTCCTATTTTAGTGTTTATTGATACGAGTTATAGACTTTATCTTATCCAAATAAAAAACATTTTTGTTAGAAAAGTGAGTAAACAAAAACAATATAACAGTCATATTTAGCATACATAAACTTGTTCTTATAATTTAATTGTGCTTATAAATTGTTTCACATAATTTATACATGTTATCTTCCTTTTAAGTAACACCAAGCAACACCACTGCCAAATTCCTTGAATCCTACTTGCTTGTACAACTTGCACGCGCCTTGGTTTCCCTTCACGGCAAACGCAAAAACATCTTTCCCTTCACTGAGAAGCTTATTGCAAACAATCTTCAGCAATAGCTGCGCATATCCTCGCCTTCTGTGTTCTTCTAGAGTATACATATGACCAAGAGTTCCAGCCTCATTTATAAAGACCCAGGAGACAAGATGGCTGCCTTTGAAGAGTCCGAAGCCAGACTTGGTTCTGATGAGGAGCTTGAAGTACCATGCTGAGCCAGGGTAACGGTGAGGCCATTTTGAGTCGACAAGGTCAATGTGATCATGGGTCAACAAGCCGTAAATTATGGAAGGAGGTAAACTGAAAAAAGAAGAACTAAGTTGTTGTTGGTCTCAAATTGCATATATTTGTTTTTATTCCTACATACTCGTACATACATATATCACGCCTTTATCCCTTGCGAGGTAGGCAGAGCGTTAACGGCCGTAAGAATACGGTCGCTATGGCCACATCTGACATTTTTGAGGATTGTTTCCCAAAGTTGATCTAGAAAACATGTGTATCACTATAGTGACAGGTTGTCAGCCTGTCGCCTAAAATTTGTAATACACCAATACCCTCGAGTCCCTTAGTCGCCTCTTACGACACCCGCGGGAAGGATGTGGGGTGATGCTATTCTAAGCCGGCATCACACGGCTGTTTTTATTCTTTCTTTTATTATTCTTATTTTTATTATCGAAGTTGTATCGAATTGTTCGGTTGGTTTTAAAGACATTTATAATTGTAATTTTACGACTGGAAAAGAGTAAAAAAATGTCGTCAGCTACTTTGATGCAGTTAGCTAGAGATAAAAATACGTATGTATGATTTAATTTCACATTTAAACCCACCTTACATCTTGAAACAGACAGCTGTGTTTATCCAAAATCAAACTCTCACTATGCAGTACATGTAGATTTATATTAAAAGCCTTTACCACTCTTCTCACACATTCTATAACATGATTAGGTGCAAAAGGTATGATAATATCCCGACTCCAGTTTACTTTTTTTGTAGTCTTAAGAGCTTCTTCCAGATTTGTTGTATCTTCACTTGGACATTGTATAACAATTTCGTAAAACACATCCTGTAATCCGCAATATTGCTAAATCAGTCTATGAATTTTACAAAGAATTTCGACACTATTTATTTGACATAAATTAATCTAATCTATAGCAAATCGCAGTAGATATATTTTAAATCCGATCTGTTCTTCCCAGAACGATTCCTAAGCCCAGTCTCACATCAATGGCGTGATTGGGCTAGTTGTTTGAACAACCATTCAAGTATTTCCGGGTGGGTGAGCCCTCGCTCAAACCAAGGCCAAAAACATATAGCCAACATAAAAAAAGTGTAATAAATTCTTACCTTTTCGTTGACAGCTACCATTCCATTCTGCACTTCACCAAAAGGACAAAACACTTTAAAACCATAATCAAAACCTTCTTCCTTCCATATCCTCTGAGTTTCAAGTATCGTATAGCCAGAAATACCTCTAGGCCAATCTGCTAGGAACGCTTTTTGCAGTTCAATCCACTCATTTACTGGTAAAAGCACTAGTGCGTCTTGTGACATAGTTTGCTATGAAAGTAGTGAGACTACTGCAAGTGACTCTAGTTGAGATATAAATAGAATCCTTTTCCTGTATAGTATCATTATCATATTGCATCCCCGTATGGGGGGGAGCAAATAAAACTAACCTTCTTGATCTTGAAAGGGCTCAAAGATCCCTGATCAAGGTCATGTTTTTCAAGCCCTACAGGTTCCCCACAGATACCTTATATACCACTAGCAAAATTCTCTCTGTTAGGAGACTGTACATCCTAACCCTAACCTTAAAATACCACAAAGACCTACAGTATGACCGTAACGTCCTAAGCAAGAGGCGAAACGATATTGTAGCTCCTGCTCACCCTGTGCGTACAGTTTTCGCCGAACGACAATACGCAGCTCAAGCCCCTTACCTCTATAATAAGATAAATCGCACACTACAGATATACCCCATGATCAAACTCATCTGTAAACAAACTCTGACTGAGTGGCTTAAAACCCTCACCTATGATCAGGTTGAGGAACTATTAATAAGAGTTAAATAATTACATACCACTACGATACCTACCTACCCTACTTCCTGCATTGTGATAAATATAAATCGATCCCAAGGAACAAATATCCGTAGGGCATGCAGGAGGTACTGTGAACCTAAGACACACAGAATTATTTATGATGACTTAATGGAACCTACAACCTACCCAATCTAGGTTCTATTGACATTATTGTTTGTGGTCGCTGTTTGTGGTTTAATTTTATTTATACCGATCCCAAGGGTTTTAACTAAATCCGTAGGGCAAACAGTGTTCACACTTAAACGAAAACTCAAGTTTGCGTTTTTCTAATAACTTACGTACATAAAATACATAAGGAACACTATTTATACCTACATAACTATTAGCATGGTTACACTACGTTTTTGTAATGACTTACGTACATACAATAGATACACAACACTATTTATACCTACATACCTAACTATTAGCATGGGTACATTACACCTTACCTCTCACCCATCTACACACTTAACACTTCAATAATTGCATTCACACAAACACACAAAGACACCCTCACAGATCAGTAAGATACTAAGTGCTACTGCACTTTTCTTTTAATTACCAATTATCTTATAAATTTACGTAAGATTAGAACATAGAAGTTAAGTTATGTAATACGTTTTGCTACACTAGATCCTAATTGTAGTTAACAAATTTAGAAGAGCGAGGCATTCCCGACTCAAGTGTCTATGACTACTTACTGGGAAGCCCCAACAACTATATTTGTAAGGATTTATAAATAAAGAAAATTTTTATTTTTATTTTATTTTATTTTATTTTTAGTATCGTAATGCAGTCAGTTTGCATAGGTAGAGAGAAGTCATTATGAGATTACTCAAAAATCGGTTAGATTTTTGGGTAATCTCATAATGACTTCTCTAATGATGTGTTTGCATCGTTTAAAATATCCTTAATGATGCCTTTGTCTAGTCTAGGTACTTAAAACTTTCATGTACCTAGACATATTTTTGGTACTAAGAATAATGCCTTTTTTTAAAATTCATTTATTCATATAAATAGGTACTTTACCATTAACTTACAACTAAATTCCCGCAAAAATGGTTAACAAGTAAATATTTTTTGTTTAATACGTAATATTATTATTTAATTAATTTTACTGATTGCGTTTGGTTGAGAAATTAAGCCGCGTTTACACTAGGTTCATAAAATTGTTGTAAGAAATTGAAAAATGTACTCATCATACAATTTTCTCTTTTTTACAATGACTAATACTTGACCATCAAAAAAGTTAAATGTAAAATTTACTACATTGAATAAATGATTTGAGTTTGAGTTTTGTTACTATTAGCAATGAAGCTGACTGAATAAATGAATTGAATTAAATTTATTTAAATATTCATGCTAAAATGTATTTATTTATAAAATAGTTATGGGTATGTTTTATTTTGTTTGTGTTTAAAGATTACTTTCTATTTTGTTATGTATGTATTTGTAAGTAAAGTATTTAATTTAATCGCTTTTTGGTACGACTCAGTATCCCTCATGAAAAGAGAGGTCAAACAATCAAGAGAGAATAAACAATCTTTCTTCTGTATTTATTTTTACTTATGTTTCGTAAAGAGAAAGAGTTACTTCTAGAAACATGCCATATTAACAAATACAAACAATTACTTAATTCAAATTATTTTCAGAAAGTAAGTAGGTACGAGTACATAGACACTTTCTTCAAGCAATCTTGTGTATTATAACAAAGTAATTATACCCTGTATCCTTAAATCCTAATTTTGCAAATAGCCTTTTAGGATTTGTATTATTTTCTACAGTATATGCAAGAACATCGTGTCCTTTGGATAACAATTCATTTACAACATGTTTTGTTAGTATTTCTGAGTAACCCTTACGTCTGTGTTTTTCTGAGCAATACAGATGTGAGAGGGTTCCACTTTCATTTACAGAGAGCCAAGCTGCAGGTTCATCGGAATTTTGAACCTCATTTTGTTTTTCTTCTACTTTGCGGCCAGCATCATCACTGTGCTTCTCCTTTACCTCATTATCAAGATTACCATCTCTTTTTCTGTCTTCTAAATTTTCTGTTTCGTTTTTTGAATAAAGAACATACGAGAGACCATTTTTCATCAAAGTTTCGAAATATTTGTGAGTGGTTTTAGTACGGTATGTCCAAGTTTTATCGACGATGTCAATGTGCTCGGGTCGTAGAGGTCCAATGTAGGTGTTTGGTGGTAGTCTAAAAAAGAAAAGAAAATTAATTAGTTAAGAATAAAAAATAGGTGTCTTGTTGCTATCGTCGGTGTAGGTTCGTAAAAGTGGTCATCATCATCATAATTCATTTAAAAGCTCTCCTCTGTGGATCACTTCCCGATGAAAAACATACCAACAATAAGATGATGGTTTTAGCTCAAAAGTTGACTTCAGAGGTGTTTCTGATTGATGACAAACTATTTACTATTGTTAAGGCGGATCGCACACTTAACGCAAGACAAATCAACGCAGTGCTATCGCAGCGTCGTCCGTTGAGTGCGATTTTAGTATAGGGAGTAACGTTTCTAGTATGGTACTTACAGAACGCTACGATGTTTCAACGCTCCGTCGTGCGTTAAGTGTTCAATCTGCGTATTTTAGCAAAACACAACAAAAATTTAGATTCGTTAAACATGTATATTTGATTTAATTAAATAACCACCGACGGCTATAAACCGCTATAAATACATAGTATAAAGCATAGTCGCTTTTTTCTGTATGCATGTATCTTTGCTTAAATTGTTTAAATTACGCAACGGATTTTGATGCAGGTTTTTTAATAGATAGAGTGAGAGAAAGGTTTTTATGTATAATACTTGCCGGGAAAACATCTTATTCCCACGGAAAAATGAGTTGCAGTGGGCGCAGTCGCCGGGCGGGCCGCAAATTTCCTATATATCTATAAAGTGTCTTGTTGTTTTGGTGACAGAGTATAATTCAAAATTATTTTAACATAAAACTTAACTTACTGGAAGTCATATTGCTGGGATCCTTTGTCAAGAAAATGTTTGTCAGCTTTCGATTCGTTGGTACACAACATATTCAGTCCTAATTTGTGTGTGATCCTCTTTAGACATTCAAGTGTGGTCGCGTTGACGTAGGGTACCAACATGGAA
The DNA here is from genome assembly GCA_029255805.1 of Keiferia lycopersicella. Lineage (NCBI taxonomy): Eukaryota > Metazoa > Arthropoda > Insecta > Lepidoptera > Gelechiidae > Keiferia > Keiferia lycopersicella. Next base: position 14,172,611 of record JARACZ010000005.1, on the reverse strand, counting down.
TTGTTCCAATTCACAATGCTGGTATTAAGAAGTGCTTCTTCAATTTTTGCTATGTTGTCCCCAATTGGTTGGATAATGACTTGGTAAGTGGCTTGTTCTCCTGGGATCGCGTTCTTCTGTGAATTCAGCCATAATTTATTAAATTGATTTTATTGTTGTTTTGGGGGCATAGAATCATTCTTTATAGGAATGTCAATAAAATTACATATTATGCCCACTTTTTTGTCGAGTAAATGCGAAGTTATAACAAGCCCACTATTGGCTGTGATGGAATCTAGAGAACGTAATTGGGTTTATGATGGATCTAAAAAAAAACTACAAGTACCCTTGTTTTAGAGTATTTATAAGATGTCCATATACGTGGGCAATATTTATAGTGGCGTAAAAAAATATTTGTAAAACTGTTTAAAATTGCATTAGGTATGAACCCATAAAAAATTCAGTCCCACTAATTGAGTGATGAATTTGATAAAATTTTCTGGATGGATCTGATATGGATATCATACAAAACAAAAAAACTTGTCATTCTTCTATAACAAAATTTTGATGATAATAGTTCACCTTAATAATAATTTTACTACAAACAACAAAAACTTTTCATTTTTCTTTATCACAATTTTGGTGATAATGGTTCACATAATAATAATTATACAAAATTTTAAACATTCATGGTTTTTGACTATTTACCAGTTAACCCAGAATAGACAATATTGTTAACATACCTTTTCAATGGTAGCAACCATTCCATTGGATAGCTCTCCATCAGGGCAGTACACATGGAAATTAAAATCCTGGTTTAGTTTAGGCCGTGCTATTTGTAAATTCAGAAGGATGTAGGCCTCCGCCCTTTCAGGCCAGTTGGTCAGGTACAGATCACGCAGCTCAGCCCACTTTTCCCGAGGTATCTCTATCAGAGGATCCATGTTCCTGAAATTTGGACCAAAACAAAAATAAGTCTAAAATCTTATTCAACATTATGCCGAACGATATTCTTTGCATCTTTGGGTCTAATTCCCGTGACTATTTATTACACTTATTTACAAAAATACAAAATGTTTTATAATCCATAAAGCACAACAGAATTAGTACATTTATCTCTAGAGGTATAAAATTAAAATGCTAACTATAGTTACAATAAGTAATTCTGTGTACCAAAAATATATTTTCAGTAAACCGCACACTGAATAAACCTGTCACGTGAGATTTAATATTAACGATTACACTGCCGGCAGTTGGTTTCTTCACTTAAACATATTTAGCCATCCTACCAAAGCTTGACTACAGCAATTTGCAACTGATACAAGTAAATAATTTTATGACAATTACCGCTACAAGCTCGAGACGTTACTGATATACCTTATATGTAGATACTAGATAATATTGATCGCTGTTTTATTATCCTAATCTACGTTACTTCCTAGTTCGATGTCTTGCATGACGACGACGAAGAGATTTATTACATCATTCAGATATTATCAACTTATAGATTACAGTTTTCTATGAAATAGGTACCTACCTATGACAGAAAATCTTTGAAATCAGAAAGAAATTTGTTGCTAACTCTTGATATCGGAATGTCCAAATTTATATATATCGATACTTTGATTTTATATTCATATTTACAAGAATTGCATTATACGGAAATATACATAAGGGACCTTATAAGGCTCCCAGAGAATGTTGTATTTGCAAAAACGGTTCATTGTAGTTAAAGAGATCAGCGCTCTGTGCAAGATAATTAAATAATATAAAAAAGTTAATAATTGTTTTTTATGTCAATGTGTAATGTTTTTATATTGCGTTTGTTGTAAGCAAAAAAGAGTTTAAATATCTTTCTATCTATAAATAAATAAAAAATATGTACATATAAGTATTAATAAGACAAATAAATAAATAAATTCTACCTACCCAAAATACCCACTTTTTCGAGGTCACGTCTTATGATCCCGTTTACAGATCCTGACAGATACTTTACCTACTTGATTTAAGTATACCATTTTAACAATACCTATAGATTTTAGCCGAACCGCACACTTAACGCACGACGGAGCGCTAAAATATCGCAGCGGTCTGTCAGATCCATACAGAAACGTCAATCCCCATACTAAAATCGCTTAACCGCTGTCAACGCAGCGCTAGCTCTACTTAAGCAGTAGAGATTTTGGTATCGACTGCAATTGCATCGGGTCGTTGGACGACTTGGTGTCCCACACGAAAAATAAAGAAGAAGTGTGGCGCTGGTGACCCTCAACTGTCAAATTACTCTCTCGGCTTTATGAACGTACCTACTATAGTGTAACTCCGTGTATTATTCAATTTGTATCTGCAAGATCACGACCGGTGTATTTTGATAAAGTATTACGTTTCACCGTAATATGACTTTTTAGATGCCTAGGAATCTTTTAATGCATGTTTTCCATACATTAAAAGACAGATAAACGCGTTTTTTTGCACTAAAAACGTCTGTATCACTTCACTGCACAGTTGCCACTGGCAAGTTTAGACTTATGAATATAGAGATCAACAAGCAGAACTACTAAAAAACAATTGCGGTTATTTAAAAGTTATATTTCGCGTTTCAAATCCCTATAAACGGTGTCACTCGCGCTGCTGAGTTGAATTTTGATTCGACATCTAACCATACAGGGTGTAAGGGACGGTGTAACGAAAACTTTGCAGACGGGCTCAGACCATGAAACTGAACAATTTGTTAAATGGGGGTTATGTTGGGAAACTAAAAAAATTTTTTCGACATTCCATACAAAATTCCCGATCAACTGAGTGACTTTGTATGAGAACTCAAACAAGATTTTTCGTTTCCCAACATAGCCCTCAAAGCAAATATTGTTCAGTTTTATGGTCTGATCACGCCTGCAAAGTTTCCCTTACACCCCATAGGGTGTTAGGAAATTTATTACGTTTCTCTAAACCATAAGTTCAGTAGGTATAACAAAGCGTGTAAGAAAAATACTGAATTTTATGTTACAAAAAAATACAAGAATATATTCTTGAATTGTTTAACCCTATACTTTATAAAATTTAGCTTGATACCTGTGGCGTCTGTCAGTTTCGGGCGAATGACATAAGGTCGATTTTTCTTTGTTTACTTCTCTTTTAGTATGGATCTGTCAAAAGTCACAGGTATCACGTTATATTTTATAAACTATAGTTCAGAACAACGTGAGGTACCGCGTCCTCACAGTCAAGGTCAGCTCCAGATGTATTATCACTACATAGTATAAGCAAAGTCGCTTTTCGCGTCTGTCTGTATGTTTGCTTAAATCTTTGAAACTACACAACGTATTTTGATGTAGGTTTTTTTAATAAAGTGATTCAAGAGGAAGGTTTTTATATTTAATACTTGCCGGGAAAAATCCTTATTTCCACGGGAAAATGCGTTGCAGCGGACGCAGCCGCTGGGGCAGGCCGCTAGATGTAGATATAAGTAAAAAAGCTTTAGGTGTCCGATAAGGGGCCTTTTCACACCTACCTATTAAATTTTTGCTCTAACCTTTTTACCAGTAATGTACTAATTTATATAATAATCAATTTTATTTTCATGGTAAACGTATTATAAACACAAAAGGTTTAATTTAATTCTATATTTGCTACTAAGATTTGCACCATGTACACTAAAGAGCAATGAATCATAATAAATCATCACTCTCCAGTATGACAATATATATGTAGTTAATTGAAGGTCAATGGTCAATGCTCTACTTACGTCAGTAACTTATTATTAATATGTGGCTCTATGTAATGAAAACACCAGTCTAACCAGACACTTGACAAACCTCTCCCTGGAATGGGAACACGGTTCTATGTTTATTGGTGTTCGTAGTAAGCTTTTCTAGTACGTCGGCTGTCAGCTGAAAGAGTATTTGACGCGTTGAAACGTCCCTGTCACTCTAGACGTAGACACAACACACATATTACTTTTTGTAGTTATTAGGTACAATATTTTCAATTTTTATAATGCTCCTGAAACGTATCGCTTTAGTAACCAGAGTTACACTGCCGTAACTGCCGGTCTATGGACTCTACCACAGATCTTATGGTTACATTTTTTACTTCGTCGTACGCTGTTGGCTGATGTATTTCTGAGTGTTTCTCACAGATGGCGTTGGTAGTGCTCATCCAGTCAGATAATATTTTTAGTCTGATTGTAGAGTCAGTCCTGCCGCAACTTCTTCCCGAGATAAAAGTAGTTTTGTTGAGGTAATTAGTGTCTAAACAACGTAACAACAAGGTTGAAGTTATATACCTGTTAATTCAGTATTGTAGTATTTATTGAATGTGTTTTGTTGTTGGTATATTCGTCTAAATAAAAGCAAAATTTCGCGTAAAGTTGCAAACTTTCGACAAATCATTTTTGATCTAATTCTAATGGAGCCTTTGGTAGAGCTACCGATAGATAAATGGCCAGATTTGCAAGAGAAAATGAGGAATTTGTGGCCAATCAATGTGGCAGGATTTTATTCGTTGTACATTAACTTGAAATGCCCTGGAGTGAGACAAGCGTTCCAGTTTAAGGTGTATTGCCCGTATGGAGATATGAAGAATGGTTTCGTTTCTATCAATGTCAAGGTACGTGCTCAGATTATGCGCGACAAAATTCAGCACATATTGTAGATAAAAATCTTGATAATTCAATAGATAAAAAATTACTATCAATGTCTGACATCTTGGATAAAATAAGAAACCTTTTGTGGTATTTTATATGTCGTTGATCTGTGTCTCAGATCTGTCTAGACAATGTGTACTTTCGTGAGTACGTACGATAATATAATAATGTACATAAATCTTAAAGTTACCTGTTTAAGATTTTGTGATAAAAGCGAAATTGTTGATGGCACATAATGAAAGGACTTTACAAAGATAGACTCACGTTAAGCACGTGCGAAAAATATCTGTACCTATATTAAAAAAATACGAACAGCAAAGAAAAAAGATGAAGTGTGTCTCTTAAGACACGCGTTCAACGCGCGTCCTAAATTTCCCGTGGTATGGCATCGACAGTGGTATGGCCTTTGCCCAGAAGTGGGATGACGCAGGCTAGATAAGATAAGATGGCATCGACAGTAAATTTTTTGATAAAATAAAAGCGCAGGGCACACCGGCCGGACGGTGGACGGTGTACCCAGCGCGTACCGGTTGTATGACAGACGGCACACCGCTCGCGTGACCTACGCAACGAACGCGGTGTGCCGTCTCCCGTACAATCCCTTACATTACAACCGGTACGCGCCGCATACGCTGTGTACACGTGCTGCATACGAGCCGCATAACGCAGGCCGGTGTGCTCTCCTCTCCTCCTGCCCCAAAAATGTGTCTGTTAAACAAAATTCAACTCTATTTCAGCCTGGCGGCTCCCAAGACTGCATTCTGTTCTCAACAACTACAGACACCAGTAAATTGGAGTCTGCTCTAGCTAATACCAAATTGATAGATTGGTCTCGCAAGGTGTGCGTCGATTGCATCAACTCAGTTATTCTGAAGAGCCTGGATGTTGTGAGAACGGTCATAAAGTTTACAACTTATGATGTTGGGTTGGTAAAAACGTATTTTCTGGGTCGTGAAACGAAGCCTTTCGATTTGAGGTGAGAACGTAGCTTTTTTTGTTGAACATGGCTTATTAGTTTTCTGACAAAAATACGATCGCAATCGCCATGTCTGACAAAAAATGATCGCCTAATACCCTATATTGGAAAGTATAGTTAAGTACCTCCATGGGTTGGTGATGATGAAGATGTTAACTATTGTCAAAAATTCAGACGCTACGATACATTGAGCCGTTGGACGACCCGGTGTTTTACACGAAAAGAGAGAGATGAGCTTAACTTTTCCCGATAAACCTCTGGACAAGTTGCTACTTTGGGGAAAGTTGTCAGTTTCACGAGTAGATAGAACTCATCTGAATTTAAAATTAAACTTAATACTGAATTTAAAATTAATCGTAGTAAGTAGTTTTTGGAATAAAGTGTTATAATTAAGGCGAGCTATTTTGAATCACGAGCGGAACGAAGGATACTAGAGTAAAATCCCGATCGAAGCGAGGGATTTTGTAAAAGAATCCTAGTAAAGCGAGGGAATCAATGTACGTCACCCGAGGATGAAGAACTTATGCTCGAGTTATACATTTTTACTTTTAATCCCCACCTATGAGAAAAACAACAAATACCTTGCTGTTCTCCATTAATTATCGTTTCTTTACACTTCACAAAATATTTTGAAAAACCATGACAATAACACCATCATTCGTTTTCAATTCATATTGAGAGGCTGTATGGTTGATGGTCATAGCTAAAAGGAAAATAAAATTTGACACATTCCTTTCATTTTTAAATTTAGGTAGAAATGAGGTAAATACTAGGCAATAAAATAGGAGATACTAGGTAGGTAGTATTGTTTCAAGGGCAGGTTCACCACTTAAAAGGAACTTAGGCCCGTATTTATAAACCTCTCTCAACTCTGAGATCAATCTTGAGTGCGACTTTGAGATACTGTTAGTATTGGGGTGAAAATTTGCGCTGTTAAAAATTGCGGTCACACGTAAATTTCTTCAACGTAAATTTGTACAACACTTACAGATTTTAAGTATCATTAATCAAAGAATGTTTAATTGACTATTTGAAAAGTAAAACTCCATCCACAAATTATGAAATATGTTTAACTAAAACTTAATCTGAAACCTGAAATCGGGGCCAAAACACGCGTTCTTCGCGTGTCACACTCAGCTATTGCGAAATTCAAACACGTATAAAGTTTTATCTAGCTGGACATCATATAACTTTTCACCCATCATAATAATCCTTATATCATGTAGATTTATAGAAAATTATTAACTGGACAATATTTAACTGCGTATACCGATAAAAATGACAGTTTGTGTTGGTCACACGTTTTTGTGTTTTCTTAATACGTGGTCTAAAACGACTGAATCGCTGAAACTAATAGAACTATGAGCTGAGTCTTGTTTCTGCCTTCTGCCAGGATTGCTTCTTCATCCCTGGAGAGGGAGCATATAGCTCCTTGGCACTTCTAGAATAAAAGAGGAGTTGTTAAATTTTTAGGTCCTATTATTGCACCTGCGTCAGGTCCCTTTCCTGTGCATGTTTTCTTCGTGAAAGAGTTATTACAGAGGATTTGTTCTGAACAAATATAATAATGTCGCATAATAAAGCGAGATTTAAGATTCGTTTAAAAATTTTGATTACATTCAAGCTTTTACCAATAAATCACTAAAAACATAGAAAATTGTCCCTTGACTGGCTTCATTAAACTGGCATTTTTCCCAGTCAAGGGACTAATGTTATTTTATGTATATGAACTAATAGTAGAATAGCACCACCCCATGTCTGCCCATGGGTACCGTAAGTTAGATTAAGGGTTTCCAGTTGGCGAACAGCATTGTTCGTGCAGATAACATAGTTTAAAAACACTTGCTTTATGTCTCAAGGTGCGGCTGCGTTAGCTGCGCGATATCTCAGGCTGATTGATAGACGTCTCTTAAGCTACTGCGTTGTATCCCAGGGAGGCTGCGTTAGGTCTCAGGGTAATTTCGACGTATCTTAAGCTGACTGCGGTGTATTGCAGGGTGGTTGTGTTATGTCTTAGGCTGACTGCGACGTCTCTTAAGCTGGGTGCGTTGTATCTCAGTTTGGCTGCGATACATCTCACTCAGGCACATTGCGACGTATCTTAAGCTGACTGCGTTGTATCTCAGGATCTCTGCGTTAGGTTTCAGGTTAATTGCGACGATCTTCAGCTGACTGCGTAGTATCTCAGGGTGGTTGCGTAATGTCTCAGACGGATTGCGACGTCTCTTAAGCTACTGCGTTGTATATCAGGGCGGCTGCGTTATTTCTCGTTTAGACTGATTTTGACGTCTTTTGAACCGACTGCGACGTCTCTGAAGCTGACTGCGATGTACGAGTATCTAAGGGTGGCTGCGTCATGTCTCACTCAGGCTCATTGTGACGTCTCTTAAGCTGACTGCGATATATCTAAGGGTGGCTGCGTCATGCCTCACTCAGGCTCATTGCGACGTCTCTTAAGATGACTGCGTTGTATCTCAGGGTGGCTGCATCATGTCACAGAATGATTGCGACGTCTCTTCAGCTTACTGCGTTGCATCTCAGGTTAGCTGCGTTTTATCTCACTGAGGGTCATTAAGCGAAGTCTCTTAAGCAACTGCGTTGTCTCAGGGTGGCTGCGCTGTGTCAGACTAATTTTGACGTCTCCTAAGCAGACTGCGTTGTATCTCAGGGCGGCTGCGTTATGTCTCACTAAGGGTGACTTCGACATCTCTAAAGCTGACTGCGTCGTCTCTTAGCCTACTGCGTTGTCTGAGGTTGATGATTGCGACGTCTCTTCAGCTGTCTGCATTGAATCTCAGCAGGGCTGTGTTATGTCTCAGGTTGGTTGCGACGTCTCTTAAGCTGATTGCATTGTATGTCGGAGTCTTTTTAGCTGAGTACGTCGTGTCTCAGGCTGATTACGTCGTCTCTAAGGTGACTGCGTCGTGTCTCAGGTTAGTTACGTTATTTCTCAGTCTGATGGCATTGTCTCTTAAGCTGTTTGCGTCGTGTCTCATGTATACAGCGGCGCGTGTTAGGGTGCTTGCCTAGTGGTGTCTAAGGCTATCTGAGTCATGCATGTCTTAGGCTGATTGCGTCATCTTTAAGGTTATCTTCGTCTGTACAGTAGCAGAATGTACAACACAGTTAATTCTCAGGTTATACATAATGTTTTCGGTGGTTTCTTCTTGTCTCATGTTAGCTGTTTCATTATGGCCTAAGTTTAAACGACTAACGTTACTGTTGTTTTGGTGGAGAGTTGGGTCTACGTTTCGGCTGTTTACGAACAGCCTTCTTCCGGAGGTCGACAGATCACATACGCCCGCCTGTCAACTGTGATTGTCGAACACTGTGGCTGTTTATTTCGTATGTCAGGCTTGCTGTGTCGTGTTTCAAGCACGAGCAAATTGTCTGTAACTAGGTGCGTCGTGTCTTAACCAGACTGAGGCTTGAGGAGTCTTGTAGGCTGCGGCAACTTTTACTTCTATTTTACTTAGTTAAAAGCAAAAGATGAACAGCTTTTATTCATATATTTTGTATAATAATTATTTTGTCCCTTGACTGGCGCAAAATGTCCCGTTGACTGGCACCTCAAATTTCAAAATTGAATTTTGTCGAAACCTGTGGTTCGATTTAAGTGTTTTTTCGTAAATAACCTTTTCAATAGGCCTTTATTATTATGCAATGATAAAATAACCATAAAACTAAAATTTTAAATTTGCCAGGAAAGGGACCTGAAGAACCGTTTTCAAATATCCACCCATTGACTAAAATTTGTCAAAATCGCACTTGAGATCGATCTTAAAGTTGAGTGTGATTTTATAAATACATACCTTAGTATTCATCCTAAAACATTGTATAGTAATATCGAGAGAGTTTTTTTACACTAGATAAAAATAACAATAATTTTCATGCCGATATTATTATCTCTTTTTCAGATTTCCGCCGCACACCTGCGTAGCGCCTGTCAAAACTGAATATCTCGAACATATTGACAACGTGTGGCCTTACAGCTTCCCAGGCTCCGTTCACTACTTCTCAGTTTTCACCTCTAACGGCTTGTCATACGGTCTATATTGCAACGGGGAGCTGGCAGCGTGGGTCTTTCTCAACGAATACAATTTTATTCTACATTTGTATTGCGAAGAGAAACATAGAAGGAAAGGCTTTGCTGAAAGTCTTCTTAAATATGTAATAAATGAACAACTTGAGGAAGGCAACGACCTCTATGCGTACGTGTGTGATGGTAATGCGAAACCTGATGGATTATTCTCAAAGCTAGGGTTTGCTAATGTTGATCATGGTGGTTACCTGTTTGTCCAGAAATAAAGTTTGATTATAGGCAAGTTTTGCGTCTTTTATTTACGTATTAGGCGGGTTGCACACTTAACGCACGACGGAGCGCTATCGGTCTGTCAGATCCATACTACCTAGCAATATCAATCCTCATACTAAAACCGCTCAACCGCTATCAACGCAGCGCTAGCGCAGCGTCCGTGGAGTGCGGTTTTGGTATGGGGAGTGACGTTTCTAGTATGGATCTGACAGACCGCTGCGATATTTTAGTGCGATCCGCCTCAGTCGAGTACATTGACACATGAAATGCACTTGAACAATTAAGTTGCTGATAATACGTACTACTACGAAGTTACATGTACACATGTACTTGGACTCCAATCGTACCTATAGGAAAGTAGCCTGTCGAATTCGTTCCTTCGCTACTTCCATATCAAATAATCTAATATAAAAAAAACTATATAGGTACCACAGTTATAACGTCAGTATAATAGATAACGATGGCGTTCAAATAATATGTTTTATGAATGTTTTTTCGGTTTATTAGTTGTATTTTAGCATGTTTTGGTCAACATTGAACAAGAATAACAATAATATTGAAAAAATATTTTACACAAACATGTTTTTTACCAACATTCCTATATACAACATTTCTATTCTTGCTAGAAATAAGCAGTGTCTGTTGTGGCCTTTTTCTTTTTGTATTTGTCCTTTTTGTAATTACATCTCTCGGGCCCCAAGCCAACCTCTCCTGCTCGCGGTGCACCCTGCTGGACTACTAACGAGGCTCTGGCAACCAAATCCCCACCAACCCGCACTGGGCCAGCGTGGTGGGTGACGGCCCGTACCCCCTTATGGATTCTACAAACAGAAATCGGCCCCAAGTGCCCGGCGGCCCCGGTGGCCGGGCAGATTCAGGCGAAAATCGACCCGGCTCCGAGACCAGGGGTGCTAAGAATCCCCGGGCGGCGTGGATCCCTCGCCGAACGACCTTGGCCCTGGCAACATATAACGCGTGCACACTGCGGACGGAAGAGAAGTTAGTGGAACTCGAGGAAGAACTGAGCAGGTTACGGTGGGACATAGTGGGACTGTCCGAAGTCCGAAGAGAGGGGGAGGACACGATAGCCCTGAAGTCAGGTAACCTGCTCTACTTCCGGGAGGGCGACCATCTGTCCCAAGGTGGTGTCGGGTTCATCGTCCACAAGTCCCTCGTGAACAACGTAGTACAGGTCGGGAGTATTTCAAATAGGGTGGCATTCCTTATACTCAGAATAACTAAACGTTATTCGCTGAAGGTCATACAGGCATACGCCCCAACTTCGAAGTACCCCGACGAGGACGTGGAGGCAATGTATGAGGACATATCCAAAGCCATACATACCTCCAGGACTCATTACACGGTGGTCATGGGGGATTTCAACGCTAAGCTGGGAAATCGTTGCGGTGACGAACTGAGAGTTGGGCCATTTGGTATTGGGGTGAGGAACAGCCGAGGTCAAATGCTGGTCGACTTCATGGAGAAGGAGGGACTCTTTATGATGAACTCGTTCTTCAGGAAACGGCCGCATCGAAAATGGACCTGGAAGAGCCCCGACGGTGTTACCAAAAATGAGATAGACTTCATCATGACAGACAAAAAACGGATATTCAACGATGTCTCTGTGATCAATTCGTTCAAAACGGGTAGCGATCACCGAATGGTAAGAGGCACGTTGAATCTTAATGTAAAAGCCGAGAGATCACGTCTGATGAAGTCTACGCTCCGACCAGCACCTGCCCAAATCCAAAACCCTGAGAGCTTTCAGCTCCACCTGCAAAACCGCTTCGATTGCCTGGGTGAGTGTATCGACGTGGACGACTATAACGACAGGGTCGTGGAAACTGTCCTTACGGTTGGCTCTAAGTTCTTCAAACCCAATCGTACGAACAGAACCAAAAAAAATCTCAGACCTTACTTCGAGGCTCATGGAGGAACGACGCGAGATGATTCTGCAGTCGTCGGAGGATACTTCCCAATATCGGCAGCTCAATAGGCAGATCTCTAAGTCTTTGACCCGCGACATACGCCAATTTAATACTGACCGTATTAAAGAGGCAATTGAGCGCAACAAAGGCTCCAAGGTGTTTGCTAGAGATCTGTCGATAGGCCAGAGCCAACTAGCGAAGCTAAAGACCGACGATGGCAGAATCGTATCGTCCAAGCCCGAGCTATTGGAAGAGGTCGAGAAGTTCTACGGACAGTTATACGCGACAACATGCACACCTGTCAATAATCGGGTCGCAGATCCAAGAGCTCGATTAACCCGGCACTACACAGAAGATATCCCGGACGTCAGCTTGTACGAGATTAGTATGGCTCTGAAACAGCTAAAAAACAGCAAGGCGCCGGGTGATGATGGAGTTACGGCAGAGCTTCTGAAAGCCGGTGGTAAACCGATACTTAAAGCACTGCAGAAATTGTTTAACTCTGTCATACTCGAGGGCAAAACGCCACAGGCGTGGCACAGAGGCGTGGTGATGCTGTTCTTCAAAAAGGGCGATAAGTCTTTGCTGAAGAACTACAGACCCATCACGCTTCTGAGCCATGTCTACAAGCTGTTCTCAAGAGTCATAACGAATCGTCTCGCACGCAGGCTCGACGACTTCCAGCCTCCCGAACAAGCCGGCTTCCGAAAAGGCTTTAGCACCGTGGATCACATTCATACGCTGAGGCAAGTTATACAGAAGACTGAAGAGTATAACCAACCACTCTGCCTCGCGTTTGTGGACTACGAAAAAGCCTTCGATTCGATCGAAACATGGGCCGTACTTCAGTCTCTTCAGCGGTGCCAAGCTGACTATCGGTATATCGAAGTGTTGAAGTCCTTGTACGAAAGCGCCACCATGTCAGTTCGACTTCAGGACCAGGACTCGAAACCTATCCAGTTACAGCGAGGAGTGAGACAGGGAGATGTAATATCACCGAAACTGTTCACAGCAGCACTGGAAGACGTCTTCAAGCTCTTGGACTGGAGAGGACTTGGCATCAACATCAACGGCGAGTATCTGACTCACCTTCGTTTTGCCGACGATATCGTGGTCATGGCGGAAACCCTGGAGGACCTCGGTACAATGCTCGATGACCTCAATAGAGCCTCCCAACAAGTGGGTCTAAAAATGAACATGGACAAGACCAAGGTTATGTCAAACTCTCTTGTTGCACCCATTACTCTGACAGTTGGGGGCTCTACTCTGGAAGTTGTCGACGAGTATGTCTACCTGGGACAAATAGTCCAGCTGGGTAGGTCCAACTTTCAGAAAGAGGTCAATCGTCGAATCCAACTCGGCTGGGCAGCGTTCGGGAAGCTACGTAACATCTTCTCTTCTCAACAACTACCGCAGTGCCTCAAGACAAAAGTCTGGGATCAGTGCGTGTTGCCAGTGATGACTTACGGAGTTGAGACGTGGCCGCTAACAATGGGCCTCATAAGAAGGCTCAAGGTCACTCAAAGGGCAATGGAAAGGGCTATGCTCGGAGTTTCTCTCCGCGATCGAATCAGAAATGAGGAAATCCGGAGAAGAACCAAAGTCACCGACATAGCTCGAAGGGTTGCGCAACTTAAGTGGCAGTGGGCGGGGCATATTGCTCGTAGGACCGATGGCCGCTGGGGCCGGAAAGTTCTCGAGTGGCGGCCACGGACCGGTAGACGCAGCGTAGGTAGGCCTCCCACAAGGTGGACCGACGATCTGGTGAAGGCCGCGGGAAGCCGCTGGATGCGGGTGGCGCTGGACCGATCATCGTGGAGATCCTTGGGGGAGGCCTATGTCCTGCAGTGGACGTCTATCGGCTGAGACGACGACGATTTGTCCTGTATCTGTTTTTGTGTAGGTACAATAAATGGTTAAATAATAAATAAATAAAAAAATCCTTCCTGACCCACAAAATCGATAGGTATTGGTACTGTTACGAGTACTTGAGATTTTTGATAGCAGACCATCAAACTTTATGCGCTATTTCGGAACTGTTGTTTCGTTCTAGCAGGGCTGGTTTGGCTTGGCAAGTAACATCTACCTAGGTACAGCGTTTGTGTGTACCAGTTTCGAACCTTACTCCCCTAAATAAAAGTTCAAACCACATTAATGACACGCTACGCTAATTTTAAGACCAGATATTCAGTCAATATAAGGTTTTGACCAACGTACCCAGTCAAAAACCTGACTGTCCATTGCATTGACGGAGTAGGAGAACCACAATGAAACTTTGGTCTCCTCATCTCCTGCTTTCAAGTCATTAAGTAGAACTAAATTCGGTTGTGGACTGGGTCATTCTACAGTATAAAAGTTGTACGCTGAAAACTATCGTCCAAAAATACTACAAAATATTAAAAGTTTGAATATTGATAAACAAAAAAATTATATAAAAGTAAGTGTTCCAACGCCATCAAAACTAGCATGTATGACGTGATACATTCATATTTTCTTACAAAATACTGTTTTAGATCGTTTTTAAAAGTAGCTCATTTGATCTGCCAGTCCATAACCCTGTTGCCCTGTAGGTACGGCTTTCCGGCTTTTGCAAACGGAACGACACCTAAGGATATTGACTGGTTAAGGATTTCAACTGTCTTATTTAGGGTTGATGTGGAAGCTGTTATGAGGAAGAGGAAGCGGAAGAGGAACTTACAAGCCGAAACTTAGAGGATGCTGATGCGGATGAGGATTTCTTAATGAGGAAGAAGATGCGGATGAGGAAGCGGTCGAAAGACACAAGAAACGAAAAAACGGCATGAAAAATAATACTTTTTTACACTATTTCCCATAAATTATGAGGACAGGCACTTTCGTAATCTGTGAGGATGCGGAATCAGAAGAGGAATTTTAAATATTTTTTGTGGAAGCGGTAACGGATGAGGAATTTCAAAAATATAATATAAAATACGGATGCGGAAGAGAAATCCTCATCAACACTAGTCTTATTACTCGTAAGTAGTTCAATAGGTGCCTACGTCCCTAAGTTTGATTTTATAGGTATTCGGAAACTGGAAGCTTACGTCATCTGGTTTTAGTGTCTTCAGTAGTTAATAGTGTCATTATAATTAATGTACCATAATGGTCCTCAAATTAATAGTACAATGAAGTGTGATTGTAATGGAAATGGCCAGAAATATGAAGTTTTATGTTACATTGTCGTATTTGATGTTTATCTTTGAGAGCGACTTTTGTTTTTTTTCGTGGGGCACCGTGTTGTCCAACGACCCAATGGAACCCTGGTTACGCCAGTAGTATTATTTATTCTGTGTCACAATTTTTCAACCGCCTACTACCAGAAGGTCAGGTCAGAAGAACCCTAATCCGTACGTGCATGAAAAGACTGATGAATGTAGAAGAAGCGAAAGAAGTATGCCAGGATCGTTGCAAGTGGAAGGCAATAGTCTGCCTACCCCAACGGGAAAAAGGCGTGATTTATGCATGTATGTACTACAAGAAGCAAGCTTCTGACATTATTTATGTAACGATTGCCTAAACTGTGTATTTTTAGAGATAGTCAATTGACATCGTGGGTTGCCATTTGTTTTGCTAATCTTGAATAGTGATCAATCATCTGTCAAATTTAGTGCATTGTTAAAAATTATTTTTACGCCAATCTATGGAAATCTTTGTCCAGCAGAAAAAGCTTCCAATTTTATGTCAAGAACTGTGTGAACTCCAGAATACTGTAGTAAATAGTGGTCCATTAGCCATCTCAGTACTTTTATTTATATTTAACTAATACTGGCATAATTTTTATAAAGTAGGTAACCGATATATTTCTGACACTTTATTTTGTTCAATTCTTGTACTAGGTCTTTTGATACTTTATACATAAATATAACGATATTTAATAAACTAGTAAGTCAGTTTCCCGTGTGATGCCGGCTTAGAATAGCATCCCCCATTTCCTACCCGTGGGTGTCGTGAGAGGCGACTGAGGGACTTGAGGGTTTCAGGTGTATTACAACTTTTAGGCGAAAACCTGTCACTATAGTTATTGTGCACGTCTCATCCGCCTTTCGGCAAATGCCATTTCTCTCCTGTAGGTCTGCTGTAAGAATGTTCTTTTTTAGAGATAAGCAGTGCCTGTTGTGTCCATTTTATTTAAGTTTTGTCCTGTAAAATTTGTTGTGTACAATAAATGGTAGCGGCCCATTGTTAGCGGCCACTAACAATGGGCCTCATAAGAAGGCTCAAGGTCACTCAAAGGGCAATGGAAAGGGCTATGCTCGGAGTTTCTCTCCGCGATCGAATCAGAAATGAGGAAATCCGGAGAAGAACCAAAGTCACCGACATAGCTCGAAGGATTGCGCAACTTAAGTGGCAGTGGGCGGGGCATATTGCTCGTAGGACCGATGGCCGCTGGGGCCGGAAAGTTCTCGAGTGGCGGCCACGGACCGGTAGACGCAGCGTAGGTAGGCCTCCCACAAGGTGGACCGACGATCTGGTGAAGGTCGCGGGAAGCCGCTGGATGCGGGTGGCGCTGGACCGATCATCGTGGAGATCCTTGGGGGAGGCCTATGTCCTGCAGTGGACGTCTATCGGCTGAGACGACGACGACGAATAAATGGTAAATAAATATAGTGATACACAAATTATCTCATACGGCCCTCTATATTTGTCAGACGTGGCGATAGCGACCGTAGTTTTACGCCCGTTAACGCTCTGCCTACATAAGAGATAAAGGCGTGATATATGTATGTATGTATGTACGTAAGTCGGTCGGTTTCAATGGTCGTCAAGCATTTTGCCATTAGATAAATTTTATTCGAGCAATAAGAGCCAAGACGGTGTGGCCAATGGGTGATCGGAATATCTGCTCATAAATATAATATTATTATTGGGAAATGTATGTGAAAACGGACGAATAAGAATGCAATTTTGTTCTAAAGAAAACGGCACCTAGGTGAGTAATCAAATAAAAAAAAATGATATGACTTCAATAAAATAAAAGTATGAAGCGCTAAGTACGAATAACTGTTTCAATCACTGTGCTTATCATTAGTCTTGTATAAACTTACACAATATATTCCTACATATCAAGTTATAGTTCTATCTCCTTAGTTAAGTAAGAAAATCTTTTTAAACAAAGAATAAGAAATATAAGTTGTAATTCTTTTTATTTCAAGAGATATGACAAGACATCTTTCAGATGTCCTATTTTAATTAATCTGAATTTTTAAAAGAACGAGCTGTTATGCCAGTTGAAAGAAACTTACGCTTTCATTCGGCCACAGAATTTTAAAGTTTAATATAGCATCAAAATTTTTACCCAAGTCGTCAAAGTTATTTCATGATACCATCATTAACGCCACTGAATTATAATCGACGTAAAAAAAGAAAAAGCTGACGAGGTTTAGAAAAGGAGAAACATAATATTATGAATAGCGTAATTAAAAGGAAATAACCGTCGCATACTTATTAAATATCATCCTAATCGAAATTCCATCAGAATACTCCGAGATGTTATCAGCGGATCACCCAGGGCGGGCGGGCGGCGGCTAGGCGGGCGCCGCCGAGACGGCTCAGTCGCCGCACGCCGCGAGCCCCGACGCACGCGCCCGCGTCAGTCACTCTCGTGCAGTGAATTATCTAGTGACAGTGCTTACAGGGACGCAGCTTAATTACCCACCACTTCGCTACACTGTAAGTTACATACATACCTGTTTTAATGGTTCCCATTTTGCTGTGTTTGCAGCCAGCAACTTTTTCTAAACAGATGATTAGTTTGTTAAGATTTCAGTACGCGTTCCAACCTTGAATGGCTTATATTTTGGTCCATACATGATAGACGTCTCTCGTTCGTCGTTGTAAAACACCGTGTAGAAATTGCGCGAAACGTCACACTAGGCTATATCATATAGGTACCTTATCTCTTATTACGAACGTTATCTTATCTTGGAAAGGGTGGGTGTTAGTTATTTATCTTTGTTGGTACATAATGTACAGAGCTACATATATAGAGCAATCTAAATGGGAAGGATCTACGCTCGTGGAAATTTTCCGCTAGAGAGATAAGAGGGTTGAGCTTTTTATTTGCCTCTTGCCGTTGATAGGTTCCATTCTGTGGATTCGTTTGTTTGAATTCATTTCAAATTACAATTAACTGATGACGATGCTTTTTGGAAATCAGCTTATCAGCCTCACTCATCTGTATGTAAACGGTTTAGCTGCAGAATTTCCGATTCCTTGACACAGCAGATTTTCCATACTAACTAAAACCCGCGGAGCCGTTTTTCAAATTTGAGTGATTCCTCTCAATATAACATTAACGATTTACCTCATGACCATCAATATCTCTCATGGCCTGATTACCAAAGTTACTGGATCATATCCAGTTTGTGATGAAGAAATGACAAGTTTTCCAATAACAACGTATATTATTATGCCTGTGTTTTATGGCGTTTTCATTGACCCGCACCAAAATCGAGTACTTGACAGGTTAATTAATAAAACAGCTACGAAAGTTATATTGGAGAAGCTATTATCCAAAAACACTACTAACCTCATTCTGTTTGTGTCTGTTTTGTAAAATATCGGGTATAAGAATTTTTAAACAGGAAATTAAAATAAAGGTAATAATTTTGACGCCATCCAAAACAGTATAATGAGTGACACGTCATATGACAATATTTACATACAAAATGTCATTTTTGGTCGTCTTAAAAAGTAGCTCATTAGACCTGTCATTGAAGTAGCCAATTACACGAAGACACGTTTCTGTTCCTACTTAATTTTGCGCAACACAGTCCTTAGTCCTCGGACTTGGATCCCCTATGTTGTGGACTCTCCCTCGACAGTAGATCGACAAGGGATAAGTTTTTTACGTGGCAATCTATAATTTGTATATTTGTACTCCTATGTTGGTAAAATACGTTTCAAATGTTAATGTGACGCCATAATCAAAGATAGAATAGAATAGCAAAAGCTTTTCACTTTATGTTGTGTGCGTTTTAATAAAGAAGGGCGTCCATTTATTATGTTTATGTATGGAAGGAGAGATGGATGTCAAGGTTGATTTCATTAGCTAGCTCGAGTATAGTTCACTGCAGTCTCGGTAGACAATATGCAATTTTAATTAACCTGCCATCTTCTGCCATGGTCTGATCGTTCGCCTCAGGATCCGGAGGTCCTAGGCTCGATTCCCAGTGCGGCCGCTTTATATTTACCATTTTTTCCAGTTTGGTTAGAATATCGTAGATACCACATCACATCAACATCTCATTAGCCTATAGCAGTCCACTGCTGGATATAGCCCTCCACCAAAGCACGCCTCTATGAACGATCTGCCGCTTTCGCCATCCAGTCGCTACCATCCGCTCTCTTTAAGTCATCGGTCCATCTGGCCGGAGGGCGTACAACGTCTTGCCGAGGCAAGGTCTCCACTCAAAAAAACCCGCTTACTCCACAGGCCTGCAACGAGAGACCCTGATTGTTCGTATAAGAAAAATGGTGTGCTTTGGAGAGTACATTACGTTTTCTCACGTTAATCAGTTAGATGATTAGCTCAGCGGCAAATTTCCCGAATTCAAGATAATAATCCAATCAATATTGAAATAATTATGCTCTCTTTTCGGGATTTTTCATAAAAGAAAAGACTTCCACTACATTTAAAGCTGTCTCCTGCTGAATGTAGCCTTCCCCAATTGAGGAGTATTGCCACGCTTGGTAGGTAGGTTGGCGCAGAGCACGTATTTACAGGCAGGTGCACATTTTCCTTAGTCACCCACACAAAGCACGCGTTTCTCCCTTGCGGGGTAGGCAGAGCGTTATCGAACATAAAATAACGGTCATTATCGCCACGTCTACTTGTAGTATTGAGGGCCCTTTCAGATGATTTGTGTACCACTGTAGTGACAAGTTGTCAGCCTGTCGCCTGAAATTGCAATCTTTAGTCATCCGGTTAAAAATAGGGTGATGCTATTACAATGCAAGTCACGGTAGGTTTGCTACAAATTGAGCCAAGTAGTTGTTCTACAGAGCAAATTCAACTTGACTGTCCCGATGGCGTAGCGGATAGTATGCCTGCCTTCTACGCCGAGGGTCGTGGGTTCGATCCCCACCGGACACAAATATTAGTTAAGTCAATTTTCAAATATTTGTGTTGAGTCTGGGTGTTTTCTATGTATAATATGTATTTATTTACAAAAAAAAAGTATATATGTATTCGTATCAGCTATCTAGTTCCCATAGTACAAGCTTTGCTTAGTTTGGGGCTAGATGGCGCTGTGTGAATTGTCCAGGATATTTATTATTATTATTATTATTAACTCATATAAATAGAAAGGCTTTTAAGGGAAATCTGTTAGATGTGCGTAACGTACATTTCGTGAATAATATATGAGTGTGAACACAAAGCTCGCTAGCAGACAGTTTCGTTGCATTTTTAATTACATACCAGCGTTCTTTGCCGTCGGCTTGAAATAGCATCACCCTAATTCAACCAGAGAATGAGCAGTCGCTATAGTCTGTAAAATACAGGATGATCCCTGTGGCGTTTGTGACCTTGGAGGGAATACTGTGACATAAGGTCAATTATTCTAGTATACAAAAGAGAAAAACCTTATGTCACAGCATTTCCTCTAAGGTCACAAACGCCATAGGGATCATCCTATATTTTACATACTGTAAACTATGAATGATAGTAAATTGACATTTTGGGTTACCATTTGTTTCGAAAATCTTCAATAGTGATGTGCCAGATGGTAAACTGTTGTTATCGAAGTGGGATTTTTTAATCTGTTTCTTTTTGTTCCTAGTAGCTGGCGCTCAATGATGTAAAAAGCTCAGCCGCAATTTTCCATAGATTGGCGGAATAGTTATTTTTTATTATGCACAGAACTTGACAGATGATTGGCACATCACTATTTGGCATTTACAAATAAATTGGCAACCCATACATACATATATCACGCCTTTATCCCTTGCGGGGTAGGCAGAGCGTTAACGGCCGTAAGAATACGGTCGCTATCGCCACGTCTGACATTTTTAGGATTGTTTTCCAAGGTTGTTCCAGAAAACATGTGTGTCACTATAGTGACAGGTTGTCAGCCTGTCGCCTAAAAATTGTAATACACCAATACCCTCGAGTCCCTTAGTCGCCTCTTACGACACCCACGGGAAGGATGTGGGGTGATGCTATTCTAAGCCGGCATCACACAGCGCATTTTATTTTAATCTAAAATAGTAGTTCTATTTGTAAATTAACAGATATAGAAGTATGTTTATTAACTTTAATGAATGTAACATCTTGCATTGCGCTCGCCTCCGCCAGTCAAGTGAGGTGAGTATGGCCACAGAGCAGATACAATACTCTGTGAGTATGGCCACAGAGCAGATACAATACTCTGTGAGTATGGCTACAGAGCAGATACAATACTCTGTGAGTATGGCAATCACATGCCAGCAGTGGACTGTTGTGGATGTCAACCCAACAAACTCAAGTGTAACCTGAAAAGTTAGAAATAGCGCACATAGCATGCTCTGCTGAAACTCACAGCGAAATTACATACATACATACACATATCACGCCTTTATCCCTTACGGGGTAGTCAGAGCGTCAACAGCCATAAAATACAGCCGCTATCGCCACGTCTGACAAATATTGAGGGCCCTTTCAGATGATGCGTGTATCACCATAGTGACAGGTTGACAGCCTGTCGCCTAAAGTTGTAATACACATGAAGCCCTCGAGTCCCTTAGTCGCCTCTTACGACGCCCGCGAGGAGAAATTGTGCGATGCTATTCTAAGAAGGCATCACACGGATTTGTATTAGACTTAGCCTAATTTTGTATACAGATGGTACAAGCCCCTATGCAAACCTAATACAACAAAAAAGGCGAACTTAAGTTTCCTATTTTTGGTCACAATTAGGGTGCATTATTTTCACCAAAGTTAACGTTTTCACATTTTTACTTTAATCTTTTTCCTTACCAAAGTTCTTTTCGACCGTGCTCTCCGAGGATGTGACCTTTACCTCAACTTGAACAAACACGATCTATTATTCAGAAGCCACTAAGCGAAGTCTGTTCAATATTGAATTTATATCTTCGCCCAGATTTCGTTTCAGATAAGGAAAGAGAATAATGTGCGAATTTATCTAACGTCGCTACGCACTAGGTGCTCAATTTCTGAAAATGTGTATCAAATTCCGCGTTCGAATGTCGCAACGACTGGTCTAAGCACTTATATCTATTACACATTTTTTTTTAGTATAGAGTACTGTGAGTAACTAAGCGATCGTGAGCAAGAATGACAGGCAAACCATTTCTGAAATCGTAGTTTACGTCGATTCTGGGAATTAAAATCCGTCCTTGCTTACAATCATTTTTGCGAATTATTGAAATAGTAGAAAATTGTATTGCCATTTTATGAGAATATTTACACTTTTCCGTTTTACGCAGAAATATTGGCACCTTACTCCGACATCCCTAACCAAATTCATTGATTTAAAAACCGGTTATCAGAAGAACAGGGAAACGAAACGTAATTTAAAAAGTAAATATATTTTTTCGAATTTCGTCTATTGTCGAATGTTTGACTGTCATAGTAGGTTTGACAATCAGCTCTTTTGGCGAATAGTAGAAAATGGAAACGAGTAGTTGGACTGTTTACGGAAACAGAAAACAACGTACATACATACATACATATATCACGCCTTTATCCCTTGTGGGTTAGGCAGAGCGTTAACGGCCGTAAGCATACGGTCGCTATCTCCACGTCTGACATTGTTGAGGATTGTTTTCCGCTGTATCAGAAAACATGTGTATCACTATAGTGACAGGTTGTCAGCCTATCGCCTAAAAATTGTAATACACCAATACCCTCGAGTCCCTTAGTCGCCTCTTACGACACCCACGGGAAGGATGTGGGGTGATGCTATTCTAAGCTGGCATCACACGGCAAAACAACGTTCAGTTAAAAATGACGATTTTAGCATTCCGCTTACGAAATAGCTCTTTCGTAGCAAGCAATCGAAACGAACGTTTCAGAAATGGACCTCCGGGATCGGAAATTGTCGCCGGCCGCCGCCGGAACTCGCTGGCTGCCGGCTGGGCCGATCTGTTTCAGAATCTACATTTATTTATTAGTACTATCAAAGAATACTAATTATCTCTGTCTCTTATCGTGCGGAACATCGAGTGATCCAACGACCCGATGAACACTAGTGTCAGAATTTTTCAACCGGCTTCTGACGTGGTTGTGCAACGACCGCCGCGCCGTCTAAGTGATCATAGACAGCAATCGGGACCTACGGCTTTACGTGCCATCCGAAACACGGAACCACTTACGGACAAAACCAGACTGGGAACAAATTCACAAAGTGATAAATAGCGTGTTTGTGAGTGACCGACCCACCGAGTATCGAACCCGGAACCTTCTGCGTCAAAGGCATTCGCACTGCCACTGCGCTGCATCGGCCGTCTAACTATAGTTGCCCGCTAGTACCTATTGTACTATGAAAACCTTGATGAAAACTATATAATGTATATCTGTGTGAAAAAGTAAACTTTTTTAAAAGTAGGATAAATTGTCACATCGTCGTTACGATCGGTCATTGTAAAAAAAATGTTTGTAACGTATGTCGTTCATTATTATTCCATTATGGTGGTCTTTAGTGCTTAATTCTGATAGTGTTTTAACAAACAACAAAACTATTATGTAACAGAACATTAAATAAGAAATTGTAATTAATGCATATAGTAACGAGCGGTCACAATAATGGTGCAGAAAATTTACGATCAAGTTTTTGTTCCTACATAATTTTGCGCAACACAGCCTCAAATTGCATGTAAAATATTTTTACATATCTCATGCTCTGAAAGTAGGTCATTACAGGAAAAAAAACCCGACCTGTAAGTTCAACTTACAGGCGACTCTTTGAAACTAAGCGTGTTAAAAAACCTCGGTTGCTATTGATAGGTAACATACCTAAGTACGTAATCTACTAAAAACGAGGTTTTACATAGCGATGCTCGGCCGATAATAATCGGCAATCATCGGAGATGGTGAGATACGAATTCTGCTAATAGAATAACTAACACAAGTACAGTAACAGTAACACAGTACAGTAACACAAGGCTAACGCGCACTCGTGAGATAAAGAAGACTGCAACACACATACAAACTTCGGCATTTACGATATTAGTAGGATGGTGGATAGCATTTCTAGTATTCGAGTTCGCATGGCTACAAACGACGTCAGAGGCCGGCGGCGGAAATTGTCGCCGGCCGCATCCGGTACCCACAGACCGCTGGAGCTCAGTTCCGTGCACGAAAGTCAAAAACGACTAGTCGAACCACACGTTTGTGACTTTTACTTGATAATTTTATAGTTAAAAATATGTGTGAATTTTTGGGATGTGGGAATCGATAAGTAAAGTACAACGTGTGATTACAGTCTGTAAAATATAGGATGATTCTGTGACGTGTGTGACCTTGGAGAAAATGCTATGACATAAGGTCAATTTTCCTAGTAAATAAAGGATCACAAGGATCATCCTATATTTTACAGACTATTATGTTTAGGTAATATATGTAACCGAAATAATCTGAAACTTAGGGATAATCCTAAATATTTTCATCACATCGGTCGTCAGCAGTTAGCTGGGGGTGAAACCACTGGACTGACCTCTCGTAGACATATTATAGTGATTGCATTGAGCGGATAGCACACTTGACGCACGACAGAGCGTTAAAATGTCGCAGCGGTCTGTCAGGTCCATACTAGAAACGTCACTCCCTATACTAAAACCACACTCGACGGACGAGACTGCGATAGCGCGGCGTCAACAGCGGATGAGCGGTTTTAGTGGATTGACATTTTAAGTATGAATCTAACAGACTGCTGCGATATTTTGGCGCTCCGTCCTGCGTTAAGTGTGGGATCCGCCGTAGAAACATTATAGTAATTGCATTGTATGGGCAATATTGCAGCCGCTCGTTCGAGCGGAAATTGGCACCGGCGTTGTGAAATCCGCATCTGAATGTTTCATAAAAGAAATGCTTATGAAAAGGGATTTCCAATGGTAGCGCATAAAATAAAATAAGCTAGGAGGGACGAGAAGGATATTGTTATGAGACTTTTGTAAAACTGTGTGCATTGCATTTGCTTCAAACGATTCTTTAATATCAGAAAAGATATAATTTTGGCTCCAAAGTGCTATCTTGTCTTAATGAGCCTGTATCGTCCCACTGTAGGGCAAAGGCCTTCCTCCCTCTTCTCTTTCCACTCCGCTCTGCTCTGGGCTTCCAAGTACCAATCTTTGCTAAAAGGGTTTAGCTCGTCACGCCACCTGCGACGGGGTCTGCCGCGGCGTCTTCTCGAAGAGTTATTATTTTTGTGATTATGTTTTGTTGGAACTAATGAGACTAGTTTAGAAAATGCGGAATTTCGAACTGTTATATAACAATTTTCGCGTAAGTTTCCATATCTCCTACCTAGGGACGTTTCGACCCGAAGAAAAATAATCGTGAATGAGAGCATACCCTTCCCGACTCAATAAATATTACGATACCACTTGAGTACTGTCGAGGGCGGCGAAGTTATATTCTAAGTCAACACGTTATCTACTCGCCTTATTTTTGCCTTAGTACTGTCGGTACTATCGCTACAACATGAAGGGTCCAGCTTAGGCCAGGCGTAGACATCAGGTTTTTGGATTCGGTTTCCTGAATGCTATTTTTTCATACAAAATGTTCTAGCTACCGCACACACTCGGAACTGAAAATTGAACCGAATCTGAAAACCTGATGTCTGCGCTGGGCCTAAGAGGAAACCCAGTATGGGTTGATCTGACAGTTGCCATTTTGTATGTTGTTGTCAAGTTGTTGTAATAGTTGTGTGCTGTAGGTGTTTACCTCACCTCCCGCAAAAATTGGCAAAATTTGGTCGGTCATTCACTGCATCCCGTCTCCTTATATATGAATGCTCTAAGACCGAAAGAGATGACTCGAAAGAGGCACGTGCTATTTTTACAAGCATTTGGCAGTTTATTTTACAATGGCATAAAGGGAGATAGCTTGTTTCCTTTTACTACCCACAATATGCCTCGTAAAGCCGACCTAAAACTGTGATTTTGTACTGAGAATAGGGATGCGAATAAAATAATCGATAAGACAGACATAAGCCGTTACTAAGACACTATTTTCACAAACACCATAAAAAACAAAAGAATACTATTACAGCTCTATCACCAGTTAAGTAAGTAGGTATGCAGGGTGTAAAAAAATTTGCTGCAAATATTTTAAGGGGTGAATCAGCCCATGAAACTGAACAACTTTCTCCAAAGAACATATATATATACGTATATATATTCTTTATTGCATAAATAGTACAGAAAATTAATACATCAAAATTTGTCGCAAAGGCGAGTTTATCTCTTAATGAGAGATCCCTTCCAGCCAACCCATGTGTCGTGAGAGAATCTAAAATTTTGGGGCAATTAGGCAATAAAATAAGTTACATGAAAACTAAACAAATAACTAATGCTATAAAATAGGTCAAAATATGAAAAAAATATTTGGTCCTCCCATACAAAACTGCCGACCACCGCCCAAATCAATTTATATGGGTATGGGTACCAAATTTTTTTTTATATTTCGACCTATGTTCCTTGGGGAAAGTTGTTCAGTTTCATGGGCTGATTAACCCCTCAAAATATTTGAAGGTAATATTTTTACACCCTGTATACCACAGTTGTGTACTGGAGCTGGGTACCAGGTTATCAGCTATCAAAACGGTTCGTCGACGTCCATTAGCACAGTATCTACTTAGGTTTAATATAAATCAATTACCTACCTACTGGTGAAAGCGGGAGATCGTTCAATGTGGCGTACCTTGAGGGAGGCCTATGTCCAGCAGTGGACTACTATAGGCTGATGTGACGATATGACCTACCTGCTTGCGAATTTATTGATACAAAATGATGGTAGTGCAGCGTTTTTTGTCATCTACTAGGAACTCAAAGAAACAGATTTAAAAAAATACATTTCGATAACAACAGTTACCGGTACCGGCACATCACTATTCAAGGTTTGCAAAAATGTCTGTCAGATGCAAGAAAATTTAGAATACTGAAAACAAATGAAAAAACCGACGTTGACGCAGGAGCAACGATAAAACTTCTGTTAACACTTTTTTTTGTACCACCGGACATCAGAAGTGGGATTCGCCTGAACAAAAACTTCGAACACCCTTTTAGTTCACCCTGAACTACCCTCAGTATCAAATCCTATGAGGTCCCAGCTGCTCGTTCTAACTGGCTGCGTATATTAAGGCCGAAATCGTTCACGCTATGGCCATCCATCTTCCGAAGTGCCACGGTGGCGGCTCTTGTGAAATATTGGATGGCTGGCTGGACACAAGTATTATAAATACTACATTACATACCTACTCATACTACAGGGTGTAAGGGACGGTGTAACTGAACAACTTTCTCCATAAGGGCTTTCTTTTCATGTGGGACACCGAGTCGTCCAGCGACCCGATGAACCCTAGTGTCAGAATTTTTCAACCACCTTCTACTTGATAGGGGCTTTGTTGGTAAACGTGATTTTTTTTTGACCTTCCCCACAAAATTCCTGATCAGCTGAGTGACTTTGTATGGGAACTCGATTTTTTTTTTTCAAAATAACCACTACATGGAGCACTATGTTTGAAACTCCATTATCTTATTTATTAGTTGCATGATGGCGGCAATGGTTTCGCCCCATTTCTTTCCCGCGGGTGTCGTAAGACTGAGAGATTAGAAGCTATCATGTGTATCATAATTTTAAGCATTTTAATTTTAGGTACCTATCATACTAAAGTCACTAAAGTGATAAACGATTTTTTCTGAAATGTACTACAAATATTTGTTATTTGTAGATCATAAGTGGCGATATAGCCCGTATTTTTTCGGCCGTTAACGCTATAAAGTCGAGGTTATCACACCGCGACATTCAAACCCGATGAACCCAAACAATGCAAGTCACGCAGACTGGGAAACTGTGTCAGTTCTGCGTCGAAAATAGTGCGGGACATCCGCGCACGCGCACGCCAAGAGACGGTTCATCAGCCAAATCCCCGAGGCA
The DNA here is from genome assembly GCA_029255805.1 of Keiferia lycopersicella. Taxonomy (NCBI): domain Eukaryota; kingdom Metazoa; phylum Arthropoda; class Insecta; order Lepidoptera; family Gelechiidae; genus Keiferia; species Keiferia lycopersicella. The sequence continues at coordinate 14,144,648 of JARACZ010000005.1, read as the reverse complement.
GTGCCTTTATTTTTAATTTATTTGATTCAAACATATTTTTTTTTTATGAAAACGAGTAAATTATGACATGTCTTAGATTTTCTTTGTTTTACAATAACTTTTTTTTATTTGTGAATAATATTGACAATCAATAACTTAAATGAAGAATTATTTACGTAAATACAAAGCTTAAAATGAAGCAATTCTATGTGGGCCAGAACTATCTTGTTTCAATGTTACCAAGGAAGGGCAAAGAGAACACGACCGTTTATTGTTTTTAATGCGTTCCGGATTCAAAAATCATAAAAATGGAACAAAGGGACTTGAGGGTTTTATGTGTATTACAATTTTCAGGCGACAGGCTGACAACCTGTCACTATAGTGATACAAACATTATCTGATACGACCCTCAACATTTGTCGGAAGTGGCGATAGCGACCATACTTTTGCAGTCGTTATAGCTCTGTCTACGCCGCAAGGGAAAATAAATGTAAAATTGTTGGTGCAAAAATAATAAAACTTCTTAAGAAAGGTACGCGTAAAGTATTTCGTCATACAATTACCACCCCATTACTGCATTCTCACCGATAAACACAGCCGCGAACATCTCTCAAAGAAACTTTTCCCATCCGGAAATGTCCCCGCGGTGACTGGCAACACACGGCGGGAAAATATAAATAAGATTTAGCCTGGCAACACTGAGCGGGGTCGTAAATGCAAAGCCATCTGAGAGTGCGCGATGTAAAAACGGAGATAAACGTTGTAATAACTTTTTTAAATAAAAAGACAACCGACGTAAAAAAGTGCGAACCTTCATTTTTTTTGGTCGGTTGTTTTGCAAAAAACCTTTATTTAGTCTGCCAAATACTTTTCCGAAAACCGCATTAAAATTGGTTCATCCAAACGCGAGATAATCGCGGACAAATATACGTACGTACGTACAGGTCAAACTAAGAACCTCCTTTTTTATTGAAGACCGTCAAAAAGGCTGACAAGGACTGTTGTTGTGAAACTTTTGATTACTGAAATACGGGGTATAATCTTTTCTTAAACTTTCACAACTATAATTTATCGCAATAAAACTACGTATATTTCATCGGTTTTAAGTTGTGTTTGTGATTCGATTTAGCAATTTAAACTTTTCGAATATTCACTTTACCTATACAGTGATCACGAATGATTAAGTGCCAGTCATCCGAGATAGAGGGTGTAAAAGACGGTGTACTAAAATCTATGCAAGCGCGATCAGACCATGAGACAGATCTAATTTTTCAAATTTCAAATGTAACCATTTCTTCGTAAGGCGGATCGCACACTTGAAGCACGACAGAGCGCAAAAATATCGCAGCGATCTGTCAGATCTATACTATAAACGTCATTACTAAACCCCATACTGAAACCGCACTCGATGGACGACATTGCGATAGTGCTGCGTCAACAGCGGTTGAGCGGTTTTAGTATGGAGAGTGACGTTTCTAGTATGGATGTGACAGACCGCTGCGATATTTTTGCGCTTCGTCGTGTGTCAAGTGTGCGATGCGTCTATGTTCATACAAAATATCGTTTTAAAAAGTATCTCATTTGACCTATCAGTTATCATGCCTATTTCAGTAAATGAGTGTCTCGTTCGCACACCTAAAACTAATTGAACCAGCGACCCATGTGACCCAGATCCGACTATCGACATCCACTAATCCCACCAACTTGCGTGTAATTTACGCGATGTCCTAAAGCTAATTCTGCCCAATTTGTAGGGCAGTAATTTGTAGAATTCGGTTTTGTAATCTAACACCCTTAAACGAGCAAGTATTTGAAACAAAATTTGTATATATATTTTTATTTATATATATTTGTATATATATATATATATATTCGTGTATATATATTTCTCCCGTAAACGGCTCCAATGATTTTCCTGAAAATTCGTATATAGGAGTATTCGGGAGCGATAAATCGATCTATTTAGGTTTTATTTTCCAAAAATCACTCTGAACGGCAAAAAAAGCCGAATAAAAGCTCGTTGCATTTTGTGTGGAGACAGAACTGCTATTTCGTCGGTCAAAACATATATTTTGAGAAGTTACAATACCTAAATTGAACCCGCCTCATTTCCTTTCGTTTAACCTGCGAAACATTACTATAGTAGCTAATCTATGCTGGCATCATTTATGATTAATATCGACTTCTTCGATTATTTTATTAGCTCAGACATCCCTTTGCCATTTCTTGTTCTCAGCAATTTCTTACTCATAACTGAATTTAATTGACTCGGAAGTTTTTACATTAAGAGCTAGTGGAGTGGTCTTTCCGTAAAATGGCCAAGTTAATGTCCACTCGAGTCTTTTCACGTCGCTAAGTCTTATCGAGGCTCGAGGCTCGAGGTTCGAGGCTTTTAGTCTTTGGTGCAGTAGTTATATGACCTTTTATTCACTAGTGTACTTTGAGCTAGCGTTTTTAATGTACATTTCCTGAAAAACAATTACAACCCTGTCTCGCTGAGACCTTCAATAGTCATCAGATGATTCGTGTATCACTATAGTGACAGATTGTCAGCCTGTCACCTTAAATTGTAATACACATGAAACCCTCGAGTACCTTAGTTGCCATTTACAACACCCGCGGGAAGAAATGGGGTGATGCTATTCTAAGCCGGCATCACAGGGCAAATAACCATGACTGGTAATTTAATGTTTACCAAACTACAGTCAGTAAAACAGTGATTCGGTGCACAAGGTACGTTGTTAGAATTCAAGTACTTAGTTAGGTATTACTTGAATTCTGACAAAATACTCAAGTTCTAGAAGATACTCAAGTTCTAGAAGCTTATGAAATTCCTCGTATGATGCCAACGCCGATCTCATATTGCAATAAAAGATTTGAGATGTCAACAGTTAGATACACATTTGCCTAGCCGACCCTGGGGCTAAAGGTAGAGTGCAGGTCTCCTGGGATTTGCATTGACTTAGTACTGTCAACACCGAAACCTCATCAACTCAGCGTAAAATGAAGTCGTTCTTTGTGTTTCACTGTCTGTTTGCCTGTGATCCACAGATGATACGTATTATATTTGCATTCCTTTCAGTATTTACTATCTTTACATTCCACCCGTCGCTATTAACTATAATTATGTAAATGGTAAACTAACGTGTCCACACTGTGCACGGGAGTTTACTGCCAAAATTGGCTACAATTGCCATCTCCGGGCGCATCAGCGCAGATCTGATTAGGAGTCAAAGTAGTCGCCATGGCAGAAATCGGTCGGAGAGATCATCATCATCATCAGTATATTTACATTCACAGCTCATTTAAGGGGTTTTCTTACACAGATTATTTTTACAAAATGAGGGCCCTTAATTTAGTCTTCAGTCAGAGACACGAGTTTCGCAAAGGGAACCCTTCTAAACTAGTGTCAAGGGACTCGTCAAAGGAATACATGAAAACATGAAATAGATAAGAATACAGATTCAAACATTGGTCTTTTATACAAGTGTTATACCACGAAAAAATTATTTGTTACATTTATTATTTTTATTGGACTGTTGTACACATCACTACATAGTATAAAGCAAAGTCACTTTTCGCGTGTGTCTGTACGTATGTTTTCTTAAATATTCAAAACTACACAACAGTCTTTGATGCAGTTTTTTTAATAGATAGAGTGATTCAAGAGAAAGGTTTTTATGTATAATACTTGCCAGGAAATCATCTTATTCCCAGGGAAAATGAATTGCAGCATTTAAAAATCTATATTTTATATTCAAATTATTTGTTACATTGGCTATTGTTATTGGACTGTTGTACATAGTACAATAAATAAATTAATTAATTTTTAAAGTTAATTTAATGTCTTATGATCTTTTCCCAATATTTTTACATTGAAGTGTGATATTTATTAGCTTAAAACTGTATTACTTAACCAAATGGAAAATGTGTATTGGGGTGAGTTTTTTATAGCTTCACTAGTATGTTGAGTGTTTCTTCTACTTAAATCTAAATGTTTCATACCCTGACGTTTTTAATCACAGATCTGGATGTAATTAGGGAGTAGAATTGGCATTATACCGGGTGTAAGGGACAGCCCTCCAAACACTGATAGGCTGCATTAAGAGGATCGTGCAGCTGGTAATAATAGTCAATAGCGAATATTTGTGAAACACCGAGTCGTCCAACGACCCGATGAACCCTAGTGTCAGAATTTTTCAACCGCCTTCTACAAGTAGCAGGCTCCTGACATGTTTGTGTAACGACCGCCGTCTCAGTAATCATAGACAGCAACCGGGACCTACGGCTTAACGTGCCATCCGAAACACGGAACCATTTTACTTACGGACAATCGGGTGGTTCAGCCCGCAATGTCCTAACCAGACTGGGAACAAATTCACAAAGCGTTAAATATCAACTTTGTGAGTAACTCACCGAGAATCCCCATCGGTCGTCGATGTGGCGCATATGCAAAGTGAGAGGTAACGATTGTTATAGGAGATTTCATGGTTCCTACCTAAACAATGAATAAAAACAAACATAATTGTTTTGTACGATATTTTTGATATAACTAGTGATGTTTATTTCGTTTGTTACCCATTGCGTCGTCTGAATCTCAGTCTACTCAACTTCCGTGATCTATATACTGCTTCATTTTCTAAAAAAATCTCCACGTCGCACTTCGGGAAGGGCACTGGCACAGGTCCGTCGTCCATAAGCGTCTCCGCGCGACTGATGAGCTCGCCAAGCCGCGCCGTTCGCGCTTTTTGTAGGTATTTAGACATCATAATTTAGAAAATAACCCTACAACATACAAATTTGCACAGTCCCCTAGAGTATAAATTTGTCTAAAGATTGGTATAAAAATTAGGTTTTTAAGTTTAATATCTCAGGCATAATATTGAAAATAAATTTTAAATAGAGGCAACTTTGGTATTTTTTTCTATCGAGTAAAGTAAATCTAATCGTGTAACTGAATGCCCTATTCCCTCTGTTAGATCTTCAACTTCAACATATATTTTTTTCAGAATTTCTCGACTATTATTTATTAAGTAATATTGTTTTGAAAAACGACATTTGAGCCAGACGCCGCCCTTAAAAAAATATCCGTTTCAGCAAACATACATACAGACAGACGCAAAAAGTGACTTTGCTTTATACTATGTAGTGATGATGATGATATTTTATGCGACTCTTTAATTATAAACTCACTTGTAATTAATTTAATTATGTCCTCATACCAAAGTCTGAATATTTTGTTACAGTTAATAAAGATTAATGAGTCTCGCTTGTTAAGCGAGGCCTTTTAAATTAATTTTCAACTTCCATATATCTTTTTCAAGCGAGTTGATCCCGAGTATACATTTTATCAAAACATAGGTTCTTTGTTCACATTATGTGGCTACTCCTTTTATTAGAATATATTTTGTTTAAATTTGGACCACAAATAAATATATAAAATTAAAACTTTATAGATTTGTTTTCCCTGAATTTATCTAAGGTCACCCTTTCCATGCAAAGAAAATATTTTTCCAAATCACTTGATCTACCTAAGTTATCGTTACTAAACAAAAAAAAACAAGGATGCGACTCATCCAAAAACAAAATCAACAAGAATCGCTAATATACAAACAAATTATCATGTAAAAGCGTCACCGCATCATGGCTGACAGGCTGACAACCTGTCACTATAGTGATACACAAATCACCTGAAAGAGGCCGCAATATTTGTCAGACGTGGTGATAGCGACCGTATTTTTACGGCCGTTAACGCTTTGCGCAACAGAAAAAGGCGTGATATCTTCTAATGAATCGGAACGGAAGTTAAAATAAATCCAGATAATTCACAAACCAAAATATCGTTAGTTCTGTGTGTAATTTGCCATTTCAATAACGCCTTACTCTCGTTTGCCCAAAAGACTGTATTAAGGAAAAACACGAAGAACATTTTTTTACTCCCCATCTAGCGGCGTGGCGACGACGTATTTTGACTGTTATTACCAGCCTTAATTGCAATTGTGTACGTGGGCTACGTGACTGGGGATATTTGAGAGCATTCTATGTTGCGAAAATAACGTGAGTGATACTATGGTTACAGTTCAGAACTTGAAGCGTAACATAGATATCATAGTTATAGGAAATGCTGCGAATTTTGAGTTAGAATTTTAAATTACATAAATATGACATGACAAATCGTTTAAGATTCATAAAAGTCAAAGATTTTGTGTGACTTAAAATTATTGATGTACCTAGGATGTACCTAATAGCCAAAGATTACGAGAAAATAATTTGCTACGCGGCAGGTTTACCGTAGCTCCTGCTACGGCGCGTAGCGATTGCTACGAGCAATGTCTTCTAACAAAAACAAATACAGGATGTCTCTGTTTAAGTGGTCTAAAGAAAAAATATACATTCTGGACAGCCTTAGGATTAGCTACCAATCTATTTAAAAAAAAAAAAAATCGAAGAAAAAAAGGTTGTCAAGCTCGTGCTTACCGCGGGGGTATAGTGGCTGCTTCACTACCCTGCCGATTGGACGCGCTTTGGCATACATTGGTTATCGGTATTGTCATTTCAATATCTATACTCAGGTTGCTGTCTATGATTACTTAGACGGTGGTCGTTACACAATTCCATGTCAGAAGCCTTCTATCTGTAGAAAAGACGGTTAAAAAATTCTGATAGCCCCTTTATGATGCGCACATTATATACGCGGGCGATAAAACTTCACAAAGTGTCAAATCGTATGGATTTTATGAAAACAAATTAACACTTTTGTCTACAAGTGTAGAGAAGATCGAAGTGGCGGTTGCGCATCATAACTGGTTAGGGTTCACTGGGTCGTTGGACGACTCGGTGTCCCACTCGAAAAGACAAAAAAAAAATTATAATATCTTGACCGTGTCGCTCTTTAATTGTAAGTGAGACTCGCCGGGCGTGTCGAACGTGACTCAGAGCAGAGATAGTTCAGACTTTCTCTCGATCTCTTCACTTTTTCAGAAAACATTTTTCTATAATCAAAGTTTTACTGTCCCAAAGGCGTAGCGGATAGTACTCCTGCCTTCTATGCCGAGGGTCGTGGGTTCTTTCCCCACAGGACACAAATATGTATTTATTTTTTAAAATGTATATATTATAAGGTTTTAGATAAGTGCCTTATTGCTAATAATTGTTTTTATTTTTTATATTGAACAATAGTGTAAAACACGTATTAGTACAGTAGCTGTGCTTAGTTTGGGGCTAGATGGCGCTGTGTGAATTGTCTATGATATTTATTATTATTGCTTAAAGAGAGCAGCTGGTAACAAAATGTCTTTTCACGTCACATACACACATACACAAATCACGCCTTTATCCCTTGCGGGGTAGGCAGAGCGTTAACGATCGTAAAATTACAGTCGTTATCGCCACGTCTGACAAGCATTGAGGGCCTTTGCTAATAATTCGTGTATCACTGTAGTGACAGGTTGTCAGCCTGTCGCCTAAAATTGTAATACACATGAAACCCGAGTCCCTTAGTTGCCTCTTACAATACCCGCGGGAATATATGGGGTGATGCTATTCTAAGCCGGCATCACACGGCAAACGTCACGTTCATGTCACTCAATGTATTATTATCCTATTTCTTGTTTCCTTCGTGCATATCTCATTTTCGGGTTTACACGAGCAGAAAAATGGCCGTCAACAATGGATACATTTGAGGACAATTTGTTATTTATCATTGCTTGTTTTTTATGAGTGAAACACTGGAGTGCTGTCTCATGCCGGCTTAGAATAGCATCACCCCATTTCTTTCCCGTGGGTGTCGCAAGAGGCGACTGAGGGACTCGATGGTTTTAAATGTATTGCAATTTCAGGAGACAGGCTGACAACCTGTCACTATAGTGATACACGACTTATCTGCAACGACCCTCAAATATTGTCAGACGTGGCGATAACGACCGTAATTTTGCGATCATTATCGCTCTGCCTACCCCGCAAGGGATAAAGGCGTGATATGTGTATGTAGGTGTATGTGTAACACTGGAGCTGGCAAACGATTTCAGAAATATACGTGGATGCCAAGTTTCATGGGTTTTTTTACGTTTTACGCTTTACACGTGTAACATAAACTTATGGCGCCTTCGCGTCTACGTCAACGTTAAAAACCGGGTGTATAGTCTGTATGGAAAGAGAACCGTCGCGGGAAAAAAACATAGAAACTCACGATCGACAAATGTCAAAGTACGGTATTTGATGTTCGATTTTTTATTAGTTTTTAAATCAGTTCTTTTACTGGATTTCGTTGAGCCGATGTTGCTCACCATGACTATGAATGGCATATTTTATTCAAGCAAAATTATTATGAACCCACCACCCTCATAAGAAAGTTCGAATATCTGAACAAGGAAAATCAAGCTGTATCCCCAATGGCCGAGTATTACACGACTTAATTTGGTCGGCTTTCCTCCTTCGAAACAGTACGTGACTAGCCACGACTCGTGTACTTTATTGATGTAATTACATACACACATACTTAGGTACATATATCATGCCTTTCAACCCTGAAGCCTACCCAGGCAGAGAGTAACAGCCGTTTGAGAGTAGTTTCAGAATACTGAGACAGTTTACCTAACCGATAACCAATGGGGAAGAAAGGTTCTCTTCTGGCGGCCACGGGTCGGAAGACGTAGTGTTGGACGGCCTCCTACAAGGTGGACAGATGGTCTGGTAAAGATCGCTGGACGCCAGTGGATGCAAGTTGCGCAGGATCGTTCACTTTGGAAATCTTTGGGGGAGGCCTATGTTCAGCAGTGGACGTCTTCCGGCTGAAAAGATTATGATGAGACAGTTTGTCAGCCTGTCGCCTAAAATTTGCAATACACATACGCCTTCTTCAAATGGTGATGTATTAGGTTTTTTGTCGCTGGATAGATGGCGCTATTGCTTGGCACGTTACCGCAAAAAAGGGGCACATATATATATATATTTTTTTTTGGAACTTGCACTTGGACTTATTTGAAACGTAAGTTTCAATGCGTTCCAGACTGTCTGTCAGTGTCGCAATGCTTTTTTTGCAACCCGAAGGCTAACCTGATCTGAATCATAGGTTAAGTCACATTCAATATCATATGAATTCAAAATTTTGATGTGGGTTAAATAAAGATGTTTGTCCTCCATCTTCCTTGTTGTTCGTGAGTAAAACACATTGGTACATGGCGGGATCAAACTCGGGTCTCCGATTGTAAGACCGGTGTCCTAACCACTTGGCCACTGACGCTTCTAAACTGTAAATATAGCTGTAAATGTAAATTCAACGAACATCAACAATAAACTACATTTCGCAACTCATCTAATCTAATGACAACTTTAACCGTTTCTGCCGCAATTACTCACCTATGTCAAATGTAAACGGACCCTTATCAGGGGTACAAAAACTTCACATTGTTAGTGAGGTCTGTTGTTTCTCTTGCTCTGTACTCCAGACATGCCCTCAGGCCCTTGTGTTAGGCCTGTCTCACACTTAACGCACAACTGAGCGCTAAAATAACGCTTCGCTAACGTATATAACGTATACTAAAACCGCGCTCGACGTAGGTCCAACGCACGACTCAGCGCTAAGGCAGCGCGTCGTGCGTTGGATCTGCGGCAACGTCGGTATAGTATGGGGAGTGCCGTTTCTAGTATGGATCTGACAGACGCATACGTTAGCGCAGCGTTATTTGAGTGGCGAAACACACTATGTCGAGCTTACGTCGCCGAAGTTACGGCGGCCGATTTTACGTAGGTATCGACGTATTCGATGGACTTATGATATGACTCACCATAAGTACCGAACTTGCGCGACTTATAATCAATGTGATTACAAAAAAAGTTAGAGTGTAATTCGATATTTGACAAGATAATTAATAAAATATGAAAGTTATATTGTGAAAACTATTGTCTAAAGATATTTCTAACCCCACTCATCGTTTTTGAAAATTTTGACAATTAGAATTTTTAAATAGAAAATTATTATTAAAGTTATTGTATTGACCATCCAAAATAGAGACTTGTTATGTCATGAAAAGTAGTTCATTTGACCTTTCACTCAAAAAGCGGGTTTCAGAGGACTGTCATTCACCACAGCGATAGGTTGTCAGCCTGTCGCCTAAGCTCTCTTTTAGCCGGCATCTCACGGCCCTCATACTATTAGGACCATATTTTATAAATCGCACTCAACTCTGAGATCGATCTCAAGAGCGATTTTGGCAAATGTCAGTCAATACTAACAGCATCTCAAAGTCGCGCTCATGATCGATCTCAGAGTTGAGTGCGGTTTATAAATACGGGCCTTAGTGCAAAATAAACACAGTTGCCGAAACTTTACGTATTTGACATCGTTATTTGGGACAGAATAAATTCTCTAGAATGGATGCAGCGCCGTAACTACCGAAAAAAAATTGCATAACAAGCGCATCTAGCGAATATTGCACCGAACGAGACTGACGTAGGTACCTAGTATTACCTATTTGAGAGACCAAAATTGTCGTGTGATGTCGGCTTAGAATAGCATTACCCCACATCCTTCCCGCGAGTGCGGTAAGAGACGACTAAGGGACTCGAGAGTATTGGTGTATTTCATTTTTTGGGCGACAGGCTGACAATCTGTCACTATAGTGATACACATGTTTTCTGAAACAACCTTGGAAAACAATCCTCAAAAATGTCAGACGTGGCGACCGTATTCTTACGGCCGTTAACGCTCTGCCTACCCCGTAAGTTATGAAGGTGTGATATATGTATGTATGTATGTTATTGTCTTACAAGGAAAAACATTACATATTGTACATAACGCTCCCAAACTTGGGAGAAGTTTATCGGGAGCCCGAGTTGCTGCGCTTACATAATCGTTATAAGTTATTAGTTAATATAAGAAGATACTTACTTACAAATCTAATCTTTTTAATTTTAGTTTTTAACACATTCTGGGAATCATTTTTTAAGTTCTGCTGGCAATTTGTTGAAACTATACGGAATGCAAGGGTCGGTGTAACGAAAACTTTGCAGGCGTGATCAGACCATGAAACTGAACAACTTTTTTATGGGGGGTTTCCCTTTCTATCTTCCACACAAAATTCCCGAACAGCTCAGTGTCTTTGCATGCGCTAATACAAAAATACGCTGCTACTCAATGTTTAAATTTGTTGCCATGCCGGTTCGAAATGTTATTAAAACTTAATATTTGAAAACGTTGCCTTATTAATACAGTAGCCTTTTGATGCTTTTCCTGCTCAACAACGTCACAAAGGATCGCAATATGGCAAGCGCATGTTTTAGTATGCTCAATACCGATGCTTGTCATGCAAATTTTCGTCTCCAATAGAGCTATATACGTCATTTTGTGTGCGCCAACCTTTATAATTAAGTCCTTCTGATCGTATGTTCTGACATAGGTAACTATGTCTGTATCAATAAGAGCTCGCGCACACTATAGTCAAAACAGTCTCAAGACAGAGATGTGCCGCCGTCCGCAATAAGGCCCGAATGGGAATTTCCCAATAGAAATTTCCGCTTTCCAAGAACATATCAAATTGCTAAAAATGACCGGGAAAACAAAAAAATATTTTTCGTAAAGATTATGTCTGTATTCATAATAAAACTGTAATGGATCTCACATTATGTGTATGATTTATGGTATAATCCTTAAAAAAAGAAAATTTGAACTATAATAGCAGTTGTTTTCCCGAAACAAAAAGTTGTAATGTTCCCGGACAGGGAAAATAATTTGGGATTATTCCCACTTGGGACTTATTTTGAACGACGGCACATCTCTATGTGTCTAGAGACAGTTTTTCCTATAGTGTGCGCACGGCCTATTATAAGACTTCATCCCCTACTGAAGCAAGGTGGTACAAAGGATGCCCCCCTTTTGGGGGAGGCCAAAGTCCACCTTTAGACTGTTGAACTAGTACCTAATAAAAAGTGTTGCTTATTCTGTATGTGTTAGCATAATAGCGTCATCAAAAACCTACGAAAATAACTTCTAATACTTACCCTCTTCAAAACCATTAGGAACGCTCTGCTGATTTTATAAGAGCCCTTTCTAATCCAAAGGGTTAGGCTTTTATCACCTTTAACGCACAACGCAGCGCTGAAATTGTGACGCAGCAGTCTGGCAGATCGATACTAGAAACGTCAATCCCCATACTAAAACCGCTCAAAAGCTGCTGCATTATTTTGACGGGTGCTTTATTTGGACAGTAGTCAACAGCGGTTGAGCGGTTTTAGTAAGAGGGTTGACGTTTCTAGTGTGAATTTGACAGACCGCTGCGTTACGGATGCATTGTTTAAGCGCTGCGTTGAGCGATAAATGTGAGAAAGGCTTGAGGCATTATCCCACGCCCTCGCTACAAGAGTGATCGGGATTGAGAAGATTATATTTTCAACGTTTTAGTAATACCTCAAGTTTTATGAGGGTTCAAATATTATGCTTGTTTTGCTGCCGTGTGATGCCGACTTAGAATAGCATCACCCCATTTCTTTCCTGTGGGTGTTGTAAAAGGAAATTAAGGGACTCGAGGGTTTCATGTGGATTTGCAATTTTAGGCGACAGGCTGACAACCTGTCACAATAGTGATACACGACTTATCGGAAACGACCCTCAAACATTTGTCAAACGTGGCGATAGCGGCCGTAATTTTACGGTCGATAACGCTCTGCGTACCCCGCTAGGGATATAGGCGTGATTTATGTATGTATGTAATTATTTGTATTGTATTTAACAGGGGCGTGCCGTCCATAAAGGCACAAATGCACTGCCTACCCTGTTAATTTTATCCAACAAACACGTAAAAAAAACATACAAAATTAATAAATTCAAATAAATCAGCATTAACAGATACCCATTGCCCCATTCGTGAAATGGAACGTAATAATACGTAATCGAAACTTTTTCGCAACACTACCATATTCGAACATCATCATTGTCAATCACAATTTCCGACTCGGAACAGGTCGACTTGCATGGCTGCCTGCTGGCACTCTTTGAAATTTCATTTAATACACACATAAAATCTCCAGGTAGCGCTAGTAGCGCTAGTAAAGCCCTAACAAGCGGTGAATTGCGCCAAAAGCAGAGCCTCTTGGTGGTTTTACGTTTTACTTTTTACTGCAAGGCAAAGAATTCGCGCGCTGTGGAGAAAGAGACCTCCGACTGTCACGACATTAAAATCGCGCCAAAAGTCGTGTAAACAAACCCGAAAAAAAAAAGAAATAACCGCGGTGCCGCGGATTGAGGTGCGGGGGAGGAGCATGCCGATCGCACGTATAATCTGGCTAATTATTGACACCTTTTTTTCAAACATTTTGCATACTAATGGGGTGCATTATTGATTTACAGTATTTTAATTTAGATTTATGTGAAATTAGAAATTGCAAATTAGCCTCCATTGTTGTTTTGATGTGTAGCGTCACGGCGTTTAATAACTTCACATTCTTTTTATGACGAAGTCTTACAGAATTACTTGAGAAAAGATAGGCGCGTAGATTTAATTTACAAGTGAGTGGAGTAGTGTAGACTAGTGCAACAATATAACTCTTTCGTCGCATTTTATTTGTCTTTGAGTGTGAAAGTACTTGCATCAATAAAAATTAACGTCCAAGGCCTTTTAAGGCCGCTTCGGGTATTTTCTAAGTGACTTGTTAATAAAATACATCAATCACTTAGTTGAATACTTGAGGTGGTCAAACTCTAACCAACCGCACGCAGCATGTGAACTAACCCAATCCTTGTCTGTGTCCTGTCCCTGTCCTGCTAGCAAAATTAGTTCCTGGTGAGTTTAAACTAATACCTATTTGATTTTTATCTTTTACTTTTCATGTTTTTTGAGTGTGTATCATATTTTTATAAACAATCTTGCTAACAACAAAAAATCTTTTCATGGGGCAAAAATGGGTCATATTTTTTTGCTCATACTGCCTACCCTGTCGTCAAATCCTGTGCACGCCACTGGTATTTAATTGTATGTATTGCCGTCAAACAACCTGATGTGATGCTATTTGATACTTTTGTTTAGATAGGTTGAGAAAAAAGGGAAACCTTCCTTGATACGAGCATTTTATTTCATTTAATTTCATTAGCAGTTGCATACACTACTTACCTACTTTATTTATTCATTATAGGTACATAGGCGAATCGCACACTTAACGCACGATGGAGCGCTGAAATATCGCAGCGGTCTGTCAGATCCATACTAGAAACGTCACACCCCATACTAAAACCGCACTCGACGGACGGCGCTGCGATAACGTCGTGCGTTAAATGTGCGATCCGACATTTCATTAAAAAAAACAAGTACAAACGCCAAATGAGTGTACCTACTCATTTAAACCTAGAAATAATACCGTATTTCTTCATTTCCTTGAAAAACTTTAAGTACATATAAAAAATCATATCATTTCAGTAAAAACCTGAGTCATAAAACTTATTATACGATTGAAATTTCGAGAAGAAAAGTATCTTAGAAGCAGAATGCAAAAATAGCGGGTCTTTATTCAACTATTTTCGAATTTTTCATTTATTTGCACCGTGTCGGCAGAGTAGAATAGCACCACCCCCTGTCTTCCCATGGGGGTCGTAAAAGGCGACCAAGGGATCAACCAGGCAAAAACAACATACATACATACTTATATCACGCCTTTATCCGTTGCGGGGTAGGCAGAGCGTTAACAGCCGTAAGAATACGGTCGCTATCGCCACGTCTGACATTTTTGAGGATTGTTTTCCAAGGTTGTTTCAGAAAACATGAGTATTACTATAGTGACAGGTTGTCAGCCTGTCGCCTAAAAACTGTAATACACTAATACTCTCGAGTCCCTTAGTCGCCTCTTACGACACCCACGGGAAGGATGTGGGGTGATGCTATTCTAAGCCGGCATCACACGGCATTCTAAGCCGGCATCACATGACATAAGCCGGCATCACGACACAAAAAAAACTCCACATTAAACCCCGAATGGGGTCTCTTGCAGGCGCGTGTGACAGAGTTCTATCTTGCAGCCGACATGGCTCCTACGCACGTATCGGCTCGTTTCTTCTGTGGAGTCGTCAGCCAGAAAGGCCGAGAGAGTGGCGCAGGTCTTGGGCAACCCTGCGTTTTCCATGACTGCGTCCCAGGAAATGCAGTGTCTGTGTTCTTGCCTCAGTCACACTTGCCTTTGTCACAGACGCCAGTGATGATGAATTAATTTTAGTCAAAACAGAGACATCTGCAGATAAAAAAAAATTAAATCGCAAGATATATATATTTTTTAATTATGACAATTATCTTCTATCATAATTTATTTGATTAAAAATGAAAGTGCAATTTTGACGATAATGTTAGATTCGAGTCTATACCCAATTTTCTTTGCATATTACTCGCAGTGTGATAACATCTCATCTTTCATCTCTCTCCCACCCACTCTGGTAAGCGGAAACCGTCTTCCTGGAAAACCCATTAGCCTCCTTTTGTTTTTACTTCACAGCTCAGGGATCGGTCGGGGTGTTTTTAAATAATGAAATGGACGGAGAAATGTAAAGCAGTTTGTCTAAGGTTACGCTTCGACTAAGTAGTTTATAGAAAGATTGTATAGTTTTAGATCAAGTCTATTTTAGAGATCAACATCATAAAAATTTAAGCATTCATACACACACATATATCATCCTTTAGCCTTTATCTGTAGCAAAAGTAGGCCCCTGTCCTAATCGTAAGATTTGTATTTACAAAAACGAAACCCTAAAAATTCTTTACCGCTAAAAGGCTAAAATAAGTACCATTGTGTGAAAAGCTACAGTAAAACAGGTAACACTAGCTGAACCTATTAAGGCTATCAAAACAGAACTCTTGAGAAAGTATGTGTTCTATGTATTAGGTTCGAAATGCTACCTATAGTTTAGGAAATATAATTTGAGCCGATTCGGCTTAGGGTCTTTTTTATAAAAGTACATCAGAACAAATTGGAAATAACATACATCCACTCAAATAATATTGAATTTTCCTACCTTACAGGGTAGGCAGAGCGTTCACGAACATAAAAATGCGGTCGCCATCAACATGTCTGACAAAAATAGATAGTTAAGGATAACCAGTATAAAATGATGCATAGCATACCTACATACATACATACCTATACCTTAGGAGTCGAGATGCTTATCTTTTCTTATCTTATCTTAATTAGCCTGCATCATCCCACTGCTGGGCAAAGGCCTCCCTCTTCTCTTTCCATCCAGTTCTGTCCTGGGCTTCCACATGCCAGTCTTTTAAAAACTTGTCTAAATCGTCGCGCCACCTACGACGGGGTCTCCCGCGGCGTCTGTTTGCAGTGGGTGGCTTCCACAAAGTAGACGTTTTTGCCCAAAGCTCTTCTGGCATGCGGCAGACGTGACCGGCCCAGTCCCATTTTAGTTTTGCTGCTGCTCGGGCTGCGTCAGATATTTGTGTTTTAGAGCGCAGCATGGTATTCCTGATCCGATCAATCAGTTTCAGGCCTAGCATACTGCGCTCCATTGCTCGCTGGCAAATCTTGAGCCTGGACCTCTGTGCTTCCGTCAAAGACCAAGTCTGAGCACCGTAGGTGAGGATTGGGAGAATGCATATGTCCATAAGCTTCCGTTTGAGCGAAAGTGGAAGATCGCCTTTCATATGGTCTTTCATGGACCAATAGCTCCTCCAGGCGTTCTCGGTGCGTCGTGCAACTTCTTTATCTTGTCTCGCCTGAAAGGAGACTATTTGGCCCAGATATAAATACTCATCGACATATTCCATTCTCCCATTATCCACCATCACCCTA
The DNA here is from genome assembly GCA_029255805.1 of Keiferia lycopersicella. Lineage (NCBI taxonomy): Eukaryota > Metazoa > Arthropoda > Insecta > Lepidoptera > Gelechiidae > Keiferia > Keiferia lycopersicella. The sequence goes on along the minus strand of JARACZ010000005.1, from coordinate 14,127,896 downwards.
TACTTCGTGCTATTGGTCATAAGTTTGGTCTTTGACATGTTCATCATTAGTCCCGCCTCAAGACTTGCCGAGCTTAGGTCTTGCAGCATTGTTTGCAGTTCTGACGCCTTTGTGGAGAAAAGAATGATGTCGTCGGCGAAACGAAGATTAGTTAGCATCCTTCCGCCGACGTCAACACCTCGCCCAATCCAAGTATCAGCTAATCTTTGGAAAACCTCTTCTAATGCGCTGGTAAAAAGTTTGGGAGACAGAGGGTCGCCTTGTTTGACGCCTTTGCTGATTTTGAAAGATGGACCTGGACTTTCCAATTTGATGGAAGCAGTGCTATTTGAATATATTAAAAAAAAATTAAATTAAATTAAATTAAAAATCATTTATTTCAGACAATGTCCATAACAATTCATGAGTAATAAACATTAAAAATAAAATAAAATTAAAAGCCAAAAATGTCAAAATCTTATAAATTAAATTGAATTGAATTAAATTGAATTAGAAGATGTCATTAAATTTAAAAATTAAAAACCAAAAATGACAAAATCATATGAATTAAATTGAATTTGAGATATGAAATTACTTTATAAAAGGCGATGAGCTAACATGCAATTGCATCCACCTTTGAATCATTGGTGAGTCCCACCTCTCGGCCAATGCGCACAGAATGCTGTTAGTGCTGCCTCGGAATCGCTGCATCAGCGAGGCACTCCGCTTCCTAATGATTCCATAGAAGTCATCAGTTTGCGCCTGCGCGAACATTGTGGATGCGCTGCAAAACCTTGGCAGCCCCAACAGCACCCTGAACGCATTATTATACTGGACGCGCAGGGCGCTGTATGCCCGCTGCGTAAAGCTGGTCCACAGGCTGCACGTATAGAAGGACTGACAGTAAGCTTTAAATAATGTCACTTTTACTGCTTCTGTACAACGAGCAAACCTGTGAGCCAGCATATTACACCGGACAGAAAGCGCCCTGCGCTCCCTCTCGATATCCTCATTATCACGCAAATCATCTGTGACCCAGTGACCCAGATATTTAAATTTATTTACCCTGTTTAAGGTCGCACCACAAAGACTGATAGGTAATGGGGATGAGTAGCACTTGGTACCAGATTTAAATATCATGTACTCACTCTTTTTAGGGTTATATCTGAGCCCATGAGCCTCAGCATATGTCTCACAGATGCGCAGGAGCATATTAGTTTGAGTAGGTCTATATAGTTTTGGTCTATTTCTTGATTTTTTAAGGCATCGAACATAGCAGTATGGAGTAGACTATCAAAAGCCTTTGAATAGTGTACGAAGGCGAGGTAGAGTGGCATATTAAATTCTTGATGTTTTTCAATCAACTGGTTAAGTGTGTGTAGGTGGTCAGTTGTGGAAAGCCCAGGTCGAAAGCCAGCTTGCTCGGGGGGTTGATGCAGGTCTAATTTTCCAGAAATACGATGTTCTATTATTTTAATGAATGTTTTGTACAGGTGGGACACAAGGCTTATGGGACGATAATTGCTGATGTCTGTCTTGTCTCCTTTTTTATATAAAAGTATAATATCAGAATGACAGAATTTATTTGGAAAGTGTCCAGTCTTTAAGATGTTATTGAAAAATGTAGTTAAATGTGGTATAAGGGTAGGTTCTCCGATTTTTAATGCCTCGGTGGTGATACCATCCTCACCCGGACTTTTATTGAATTTCATTTTACGCAAAGCTTTTTGCACTTCTAATTCAGTTATAAGTGGGATGGTATCATTGAACACATAGTTGGTAAGCTGTATCGGAGGATTGTGGTCTGTGTAGAGGTTCCTGTAGTAGTTTGTACATATTTCTAAAACTTTGTCTCTGTTTCCTTGTTGAATACCGTTACTGTCTTTAAGCCCCGTTATCCAACTCTTTCCTTTTGTTATTCCCTGTTTAGCTACTCTGAGTGATCTATTTTGTTCCAAAGCTGTTTCTATGAGTCTCTTGTTATACTGCCTAAGGTCTTTTCTTATACTGCGCTTAACTTTTTTGTCTATTAGTCTATATTGTTCGGTTGTATTGCTGGTTTTACTCTTCTCTCTCTCTTCCATAAGTTTTAGAGAGTCATTAGAAAGTATTTAATTTTATTACTTGTTTTCTTTATCTTGCTGCTTGCTAATCGTATACATTTTTCTATTACATTAAACTGTTCTTGAACGTCATCCTTATCTTAGATGAGATGCTTATACAAAGGTTTAATAAAAATGGTAATCCTATAAACATTATAAGTTATATTATAAGTAATTATAATATTATATCCTACATCACATTATAAGTAACGGTAAAAAAGTAAATGGTAATACATACATACACATATCACGCTTTTACGCCGCAAGGGATGCGGGGTAGGCAGAATAAAAACGTCCGTAATAATAAATATGGTCGCTATTGCCACGTCTGACATTTTTGAGGATTGTTTTCCAAGGTTGTTTCAGAAAACATGTGTATTACTATAGTGACAGGTTGTCAGCCTGTCGCCAAAAAATTGTAATACACCAATACTCTCGAGTCCCTTAGTCGGCTCTTATGACACCCGCGGGAAGGAGTGACACCCGTGGGGTGATGCTATTCTAAGCCGGCATCACACGGCAGCAAAATGCTTAATTATATTATGTTATTTGTGATTGTATTATTGAACAAATAGGCGATAATTGGTTGGTAATGGTTTTATTAATAAAGCGTACCCACCTAAGATTTCAACATGCCCTAAAGTAGACAGGTGGGTATTAAGACCACTCATGTACTAATAACGTATACACCTAAACACCGAGGTAAATAAAGATAAACTCAGCTAGCTAGCGAGTGTTTATGTTTTACAAAAGCCAGTAATAGCAATGTATCTTCACCGAAACTGGTATATTTAAAAGCTTGGAAAAATGGTTCCCACATCTAACCAACGACGCTGCGCATTTTGAGCGTACCCGTAACGTATGCTGGCTGTCTGTATTGTCGTCCGGTTTGTACAATCACAACCGGGACGGATGATCGAAACTAAAATGCGATATTTACGCAGGAGAAACGCATTGTGGCCGTGTGATGCCGGCTTAGAATAGCATCACCCCACATCCTTCCCGCGGGTGTCGTAAGAGGCGACTAAGGGACTCGAGAGTATTAGTGTATTACAATTTTTAGGCGACAGGCTGACAACCTGTCACTATAGTAATACACCATGTTTTCTGAAACAACCTTGGAAAACAATCCTCAAAAATGTCAGACGTGGCGATGGCGACCGTATTCTTGCGGCCGTTAGCGCTCTGCCTACCCCGCTAGGGATAAAGGCGTGATATATGAATGAGAAACGCATTTTGCGTTGTTTGACAGACGCATTCATCAACGTCAATTTATAAATTGCTCCTGCGTCAATGCTGGTTTTAAGTAGGTAGGTAGTCAAGTATGGGGAATTTGAAACCTTGCATCTGTAAAACCGTTGGACCCCTTCCGGCCAGATGGACCGATGCGACTGGAGCTATGATGGCCAGATGGACCGATGCGACTGGATGGCGAAAGCGGGAGATCGTTTATTGTGGCGTACTCTGGGGGAGGCCTATGTCCAGCAGTGGACTTCTATATGGTGACAATGATGATGGTGATCTCTAAAACGCGCAGCGTCGTGCGTTAGCTATGAGAACCGGCAAAGTTTCAAAATGTAAGCTAGCCAGAAGTTTATGCAAAGTAACCTCTTCGGGATACAGTGGAAGAAATGGAATGAGGGTATTATACAAAGGAGACAAGACGACGATCTTAACCCATTTTAACCCAGTTAACCTAAGGGCAGAAAACTGTCAGACGTTTTTCACAAGATAAAAATGAACTCGATATCAAAATGTAAAGAAAATGTAGTTTAGTTTAGTGTTAGTATGGGGAGTGACGTTTCTAGTATGGACCTGACAGACCGCTGCGATATTGTAGTTAAGACTATAATGTTATCTCTTTGATCGGACCTTCAATATGAAAAGCGCCATCTATTTTTGATGTGACAATTCGATTTAAAAAAATGTGACCATTCCATCAGCATTTTCTTATGACGTTGTCACGTTCAACTATCGTCAGTAAACCGACTTTAAAGACCTAACAAAGAACAGTTTTTTTTAAATTACGTGGCCCTGGATAGTTTCTCGTGTCTTTTGGAGAAAAAATACCGCATGATTGCACGAATTCGTCAACGTTTTTCTGTATTGAGAATTCGAAATTTTCTTGCATCGTTTCCTAGGCGTTTCCTAGAAGAGCATTGATCATATTACCATTACGGAGGAGCCTTCCTTCGCAAGTCGGGTAATCTTACACGAGCGCGGAGTTACTTAGTTACCGTTTTCAGCTAATTACTTACCTAAGGCCATGCGCACACTATAAACAAAACAGTCTTAAGACAGATAGGATTGTGCCATTTTTCGAAATAGGTCCCGTGTGGAAATATTCCTAAATTAAATTCCCGCTGTTCGGAAAGATTACATGGGAATGTTTCAGGAAAAGAACATAAAAAGCCTGTTATGGTTAAAATATAGTTTTTCGTAAGGATTATAAATACGTATGTGCACTCTAGTATATTTTTACTATAGTAATAGTTTTTATCTGTTTTCTTAAAACCTTTTCTGCAATTTGTTATGTTCTCGGACAACTGGAAATACTTTTGGTAATATTCCAATTCGTGCCTTAATTCGGACGGCGGCACATCTCTATCTGTTTTGAGACTGTTTTAATTATAGTGTGCGCAGGCTCTAACTTTTTCGGTACTAAGTAAGAATCAGGAAAATCTTAAACCTTTAATTAGACTTCCTGAAGTAAAAAAAAACGCTTATAATTTTTTTCTCTTATCTTTATGGTTTAGAATTTCGTGTTATGCCAGCTTAGATTAGCCAGATTAGCATCAACCCATTTGTTTCCCGTGGGTTGAGAGGTAGCCAAGTTGCCAATCGTATAAAATTGAAATACCAAAATTCTTGAGTGCCTTAATATCCTTTTACGACACCCGCGGGATAGAAATGGGATCATGTTAAACTAAGCTGGTATATCACACCGAAATCAGAAGTTCCCAATCCCAGTATAACAATTAATGAAAATCTCTTTGGCGGATCGCACACTTAACGCACGACGGAACGCTAAAACATCGCAGCGGTCTGTCAGATCCATAATAGAAACGTTACTCACTAATAAAACCGCACTCGAGGGATGACGCTGCGTCGACAGCGGTTGAGCATTGATATTTGTATTATGGATCTGACAGACCGCTGCGATGTTTTAGCGTTCCGTCGTGCGTAACGTTTTATCGTTTTAGTGAGTAACGTTTCTATTATGGATCTGACAAACCACTGCGATGCTTAGCGCTCCGTCGTGCGTTAAGTGTGCGATCCGCCTTTGGGTGTGAATTGAGTGTGAACGTTTTATCTCAGCCAATAAGAGCCGAGTGCCGAACTTCGGTCGTTACAGTTCAAAGAAATGGTGTTAATGGGGAATTGTGGGCCTCCAGGAAAAGGGTATTCAAGTTGACGAAGTCCACTTTTGAACTCGGTTAAATGATGAAACATGGTTCGGTGGATCGCTCTGTAGCAGAGTAAAAACTCTGCGTCGGCGTCCTTTCTAAGTCACCTCTCCTTTCTCGAATCATTTCAAACTACTAAATTGGAATGTCGTCAGACGTATGATGCCGGCTTAGAATAGCATCACCCCACATCCTTCCCGCGGGGGTCGTAAGAGGCGATTAAGGGACTCGAGGGTATTGGTTTATTTCAATTTTTAGGCGACAGGCTGACAACCTGTCACTATAGTGATACACATGTTTTCTGGAACAACCTTGGAAAACAATCCTCAAAAATGTCAGCTGTGGCGATAGCGACCGTTTTCTTACGGCCGTCAACGCTCTGCCTACCCCGCAAGGGATAAGGGCGTGATATATGTATGTATGTATATATAGGTATGTCAGACGTACTTTTCTTTTGACTCAGTCTACTAGATCCTCGAACAGACATGTGTGTGTACCTTACGATTGGATATTAAATAATGGCGTAAATGTATTGTACGTAGTCGGTCCCAAAGTTCTGTCATATATGAAAATACTGATAAAATAAAAAGTACCAATCCGTTTTTAAAAATTTATGGCGGAGCGAGGCCGGCCAGTTCTTTTCTTGTCCTCAACACTAGAGACTTCAGTGTACCTAGTTATAGTACGATACCCAAACCTAAGCGTTATTTTCAATTTTTTGATCAACTTGAAAATGGTACTCGGCGAGTGCCCACAGCGATGCAACGCCAAAACTGCTATTCGGTTTTCTTTCAAAGTCCACTCCATCGTGAAAAATCGACCCAAATGATTATTTATTGTTTTAAAATAATTGTTAAACATTCAAAAACGGAATGCAATAAAACTTTTCCAAATCCGTGTTCTAAATTCAAAAATAATATGCCAGTGACAGAACTTTGGGACCGACTACGTATGTATGTACCTACATGATATTGTATAAGAAAGTGAAGTGATAATCATTAACCGTTATCGTGAACAAGGAAACCGAACAAGGAAACCCTTACGGAGGGCTTTTTCTAACATCACTTAAAACTTAAAATGAACTTTTAGAAGAGTCCAACCGATCTTTAATTGTTTTCTGGCACCTTCAAGTGCCACGGCACACTTGACGCACAACGTACCGCTAAAATATCGCAGTGGTCTGTCAGATCCATACTAGAAACGTCACTTCCCATACTAAAACCGCATTCGACGGACAACACTGCGATAGCGCTGCTTTAACAGCGGTTGAGCGGTTTTAGTACTGGGATTGACATTTCTAGTACGGGTCTAACAGACCGCTGCGCTGCGATGTTTTAGCACTCCGTCGTGCGTTAAGTGTGCAATACGAACTTTTACTCCTCGTGTAATTACGCATTCAAAAATGATATTCTGAAGTAAGTAAATGTTATCTAAGTCTGGCAAATACTTTGCTGTAAATCGCATCAAAATCGGTTCAGCCAAACGCGAGATAATCACGGACAAACATACATGCATAATTTTTTTGACGTAGTTAAAAAAAATATAATTTTTAGTAAAATAATTATTTTTTTATGCCGTGTGATGTCGGCTTAGAATAGCATCACCCCATATCTTACCTGTGGGTATCGTAAGAGGCGACTAAGGAATTTGAGGGTTGATGTGTATGGCAATATTAGGCGACAGGCTGACTACCTGTCACTATGGTAGTACACAGTCTTCTGAAATTACCCTCGAACATTCGTCAGACGTGGCGTAAATGACGGCAAAAATTTTTTTCAAGTTCCCAGACAAAGTCACTCAGCTGATCGGGAATTGTATATGAAAGGTCGAATCCAAAAAACAAATCACGTTTCCCAACATAGCCTTCATAGAAAAAGTTGTTCAGTTTCATGGTCTGATCACGCCTGCAAAGTTTTCGTTACATCATCCCTTACACCCTGTATTTGTCACATAACTACCTATACAGTTGTGACAACTTGCCGTGTGATGCCGGCTTAGAATAGCATCAACCCACATCCTTTCCGCGGGTGTCGTAAGAGACGACTAAGGGACTCGAGAGTATTGGCGTATTACAATTTTTAGGCGACAGGCTGACAACCTGTCACTATAGTAATACACATGCTTTCTTAAACAACCTTGGAAAACAATCCTCAAGAATGTCAGACGTGGCGATAGTGGTGTATTCTTACGGGCACTTTCGCTCTGCCTATCCCGCAAGAGATAAAGGCGTGATATATGTATGTATGTATGTATGTATGTATGTATGTACAATTGTGACAATACATAGGCCTCGGCTAAGGTTATGTTTCGCAAATAGCACAGAGTAACCATGCCCGTTATGGCCCAATTGCCCACTCTTGGTTCCAGGTGACTGCGTAGACGGATTGCACTATATTAAAACCGCTCAACCGTTCCCGACGCAGCGCTATCGCAGTGTCGTCCGTAGAGCGCGGTTTTAATATGGAGAGTCAACACAACTATGTCAGAAGCCTGCAACTTGCAGAAGGCGGTTGAAAAATTCTGACACTAGGGTTCATCGAGTCGTTGAATGACTCGGTGTCCCATACGAAAAGAGAGAGAGAAGTATGGGGAGTGACGTCTCTAGTTTTGCGCTCCGTCGTGCGTCAAGTATGCGATCCGCCGTAGCATATTAGGCCGGTAAGGTAAACGGACAGTACCGTCACACCTCACCGCCTCGATAGCTGCCTTTGCTTAGGCGGATCGCACACTTAAAGTATGGTTCAGACAGACCGCTGCAATATTTTAGCGCTCCGTCGTGCAATATTTTTGTACTCCGTCGTGCGTCAAGTGTGCAATCCGCCTACCGGCCTAAGGCGGATCGCACACTTGACGCACGACGGAGTACAAAAATATTGCAACGATCTGTCAGATTCATGCTAGAAGCGTCACTCCCCATACTAAAACCGCTCAACCGCTGTCATCGTAGCACTATAGCAGTGTCGTCCGTCCAATGCGGTTTTAGTATGAGAGTGACGTTTCTAGGATGGATCTGACAGACCGCTGCGCTGCGATATTTTTGCTCTTTGTCGTGCGTCAAGTGTGCGATCCGCCGTAGGGTAAACGGGCAATACCGTTACACCTCACCGCCTCGATAGCTGCCTTTGCTTATAGACAGCAAATTCGCCCAAACAGGATTGGGCACGCTGACAGATTCGGCGTTTATAGACGGCTGATGGATGAAGGTAAAATGCGAATGAATTAGGATTCAAATCAAAAACAACACGTCAAACAAAAGGTCCGTATTTATTAATCGAACTCAACTCTGAGATCGATCTCAAGAGCGATTTTGACATATGCCAACACAAGGACATTATATCAATACGACTGTCCCGATGGCGTAGCGGATAGTATGCCTGCCTTCTACGCCGAGGGTCGTGGGTTCGATCCCCACCGGACACAAATATTTGTTTAGTCAATTTTCAAATATTTGTGTTGAGTCTGGGTGTTTTCTATGTATAATATGTATTTTATTACAAAAAAAGTATATACGTATTAGTATTAGCTATCTAGTTCCCATAGAAGCTTTGCTTGGTTTGGTGCTAGATGGCGCTGTGTGAATTGTCCAGGATATTTATTTATTATTCATTTATTAATATGTCTACTGAACAGATTTTTATGAAATTTGGCACATATATAAGGGAAACTTGGATTGACGCGTAGGAAATTTGTTGTCCCGAAATTTTTTCTACGCGGACGGAGCCGCGAGCTTTCTCTAGTTTGATATTTTTGCTTTAGAAGGGTTAAAATTAAAAGATTTTCTTTAAAGGTTTTTGATAATGAATGACGTTGATTAAGGTACGCTTCGTTAAGACATTTTGCTTGATTGGTAGATTTATTCAAGACTAGTGGCAAGGAATAGATTATAGAGACAGAAGGATTATATACGAATTATACAGAAATCAAGAAACAGTTATAGAAGTTGGTCAGGAAGAGGGAAAGGCAAAGATAAACCAAGGAGTAAGGCATGGCTGCCCACTTTCGCCAATAATTTTTAACATCTTCATTGAAACAGCAATTAAAAAGATTATAGATTCAAAGAAGGGAGGGAGATTAATCAAAATTAATGGGGAAATATACAATTTATAAGGTTTGCAGATGACATAGCTGCAATAGGAAACACGGCAATAGAATTGGAAGAATTAATAACCGAAATGAATAAAACTTTCTGTTCCCGCAGGGACATAAGTATGAATAAAACTTTGGATAAGTTTAACCAAACTGTGGTTTATTGAAGAGAAAACGAATATTTTACAAAATGAGGCGTGTGTAAGCCGCCATGTTAAGATTGCAAGTAGAAATGACATTATACAATGCAAATCGATATAAAAAGCGCCTGCGAAATTATGCATAGCAAACTTGTAATTCTAAGTAAGAAGTATTTTAAAAGTTAAAGAAACTAACGAACTATATTACTGAACTATGAAATATACTGAAAACTATCATGGGCCGCAACATATTCCGCCCGGCTGAAAGGTCCTCCTTTCAGGATTGAATGTCCAGTGGATGAAGTGGGCAAAGCTTGATCAAAGGTCGACGAACGGAACCTCTAATAGTCTTGACATCAGCGACCCTCGAAATTCCATCTGGGCCGGGAAACAAACGTTGTACTCTGCCTAGCCTCCAGCAGAGTGGTGGAACCATGTCCTCTTTGAGTAGCACAAGATCTCCAATTTGTAGCTCCTTAAAACTTGCTCGCTTCCATTTTTTTCTCTGTTGCAATTCTGCAATATATGTCTTTTGCCAGACATTCCAAAATACTTGTCGCAGCTTTTCTAGCCGTTCATATCTTGTGAGCGAGCTTTCTTTTCTATGACTGAGCGGTGGTGCTGGTAGCGCCGTGAGTGGTCGACCCACGAGAAAGTGCCCTGGAGAGAGGAAAAGGAAATCGTCAGGGGATTCGGACAATGGGCACAAGGGACGACTATTTAGGACAGCCTCCACTTGCGCAAATAAAGTGCCTATCTCATCGTATGTAAGGTGGGTATTACCCATTACACGCTTAATGTGATATTTCGCGGATTTAATCCCAGCCTCCCAGAGGCCTCCAAAGTGAGGGCTGTAAGCTGGAATGAAGTTAAATTTAAAAGATTCTTGAATTGCATACTTGACAGACACTTGTTATTTTTCTTTAAAAAATCGGATAACTCTTTATCGGCTGCAACAAAGTTGCGACCGTTATCGCAAAATATTTCCGCTGGCTTACCGCGGCGTGAGGTAAACCTTTGTAATGCCAATATAAAGGCGTCCTTAGTTAAATCGGATACTACCTCTAGGTGTAAACATTTATACCTGAGGCAATCAAATAAACATAAATAACATTTTTGTAAGCGAGCCCCGCGCCCCCTTTTATTCAGTACTAGATAGGGTCCCCCCATATCTAAACCGACGGAAATAAATGGAAAATCTACTGAAACGCGTTGTATTGGGAGCTCACCCATTTTTGGTGCAACAATAGACCTAGCTGCACATCTACTACACCTTACGCAACTGCGTACAGTGCGCCGCGCAAGTAGTCTACCGTTAACCGGCCATACATACTCCCGCACAGTCGCGAGCAACAGCTGAGGCCCGGCATGTAGGCTTCGAATATGTTCGCGCTCGAAAATAAGTTTCGTAAAATAATGAGCAGCGTCTAATAAAATTGGATGTTTTTTGTCATATTTATAATTTGATACGGATATCCTACCTCCCACTCTGATCAGATCATCCTTTAGGAAAGGTGAAAGGGATAAAATTCTTGATTTAGGTTTTAATTGATTGCCTCTTCTTAATGTTTCATATTCGACAGGGAAAGACTGTTTTTGTGCAACGGAACAAAGTTATGTAAATGACTCATTTAATTCGTCCAACGATAAAATTCCACTACGTTTACTTTGTGGATTTTTTAAATTAAATATGAATCTTAAGACAAAAGCAAACGATCTTTGCAATTTATTCAAATCCGAATATTTCTCGAAATTAATTATTGGTTCACAATCATTTAAAGTAGGGCATACAGTTACGTTATGGGAACAGTGAGTATCGGGTAGGTATTGTATATTATTTTCTTTAGATAAGCTTGGTTGTGTATTTTTTGGTGTTAATTGTTTAGGTAAGTTTTGTTTTTATTTTTGTTTTAGTTTGTAAGGTTTTTGTTTCAGGTAAGTCGATGTTTTTAACTTCTAGAGTTGGCCAGAACGATTGATCCCTGGTTAAGTAACTAGGACCCGACCACCAGAGGTCTAGGTCTCTCAGCTGACTGGCGTTGACGCCGCGCGAGATAAGGTCAGCTGGATTGCATTCTGTAGGTACATATCGCCAGCAAGAGGATTGTGTTAGTTCGTTAATCTCAACTGCCCGATTAGCGACAAAGGATTTTAATTTTGTAGGATCTGACTTTAACCATCCAAGTACTACAGTGGAATCACTCCAATGATAACACTTATCGGGTTTAAACCGAATAAAATCCTTGACCGATTTAAATAGGCGGGCAGCAAGCAAAGCCGCGCACAATTCTAATCTAGGGATAGTTACCGGTTTCAAGCTAGCTACCTTTGACTTAGCGCATAGCAGGTGGACAGTGACGCAATCATTGTTATCTACGGATCGAACGTAGATACATGAGCCGTATGCACGTTGAGATGCGTCGCTATAGGTATGTAGCTCAATTAATTTAGGGGTGTCACAAATGACACGTCGGGGAATCTCCAAGTTAGCTAAAAATTGTAGATTATCTGAAAATTCATACCATGATTTTTCGATATCCTTTGGGACTTGTTCGTCCCAATCAACGTGCTGTGACCATAAATCTTGTAGTAACATTTTTGGTTGGATTATGCATGGACTTAGCAAACCTAACGGATCGAATATCCTGAAAGCATTAGACATTATGAATCTTTTTGTAATTGACTGATTTTGTTGTTGTAAATTAATGGGAAAATGAAATTTGTCACTTGTAGGGTTCCATCCTATTCCAAGTGTATTAGAGGACTCGCTAATAGTAAGAGTTTGTTGAAACTCGACATCAGTATTTTGAAAAATAGTAGGCAAATTACTTTTAAATTTGCGCAGGTTGAAACAAGCTGATTTCAACTCTGCCGTGACCGAGTCTTTTATGTACCGTAACTGGTCTTCACTACTAGCGCCCGTAATTAGGTCATCTATGTAAAAATCCTTTTGTATAATTGTTTTTATATTGTCGTCTGCGCACTCCTCTCCCACCTGCCACAGACAGCGCGTACTTAAATAACTCGCACTTGCGGTACCGTAAGTCAGAGTATTAAGGCGCAATGTCTTGATCGGTTTTGACTCATCATCTCTCCATAGTATCAACTGCAAATTGCGATCATCCTCGTGTACCTCAATCTGCCGATACATCTTCTCGATGTCACCGCACAAAATGAATCTATGTTCGCGCGCTCGGATAAGTATAGAGAAAAGTGAGTCTTGCACTGTTGGACCGATCATAAGTAGGTCATTAAGTGAGTAGCCGGAAGAGGTTATGCAGGCCCCGTCAAACACAACTCGTGTTTTAGTAGATTCACTATCCAGTTTGAATACCGGATGATGACATAGAAAGCATGATGGGACGGGCCTAGGTATGGGTGACTCAGACAGATGGCCTAATTCAGCATATTCATTTATGAATTTTATGTAATCGGCCTTTAGTTGTGGATTTTTTGTAAATCTTTTTTCTATGTTTAGTAAACGTTTTTTTGCTGTATAGTAGGTATCCCCAAGACAATCAGGGGAGTCTTTTAGTGGGAGTTTGACACAAAATCGTCCCGTACTTTGGCGTACAGTGTGTGTCAAAAAATGCTCCTCACAGATTTTGTCATTTTCGCTTAAAATACGCTTTTGGGGCAATTCTTCTAATTGCCAAAATTTAGGTAGAAATTCATCTACTGCGCTTTCAGCTGTGTTTTGTTGAATAGTTGCAAGATTGCAATAGAGTACGTTTGATTGATTATTTTGTGAATTAGGTATAGGACCACCAATCAGCCAACCTAGATGGGAATCTATGAGTTTGGGGTTATTAGAACCCAAGGAGCGTTTTTCTCCTTTAATTAGATCCCAAAATAGGTCGATACCTATTAGAATATCGACAGGCGCAGGCTGATGGAAATTAGGGTCTGCTAGCTGTAAGTCGCTAGGCATTTTGAACGTAGAATAATCTATAGGTGCCCTTGGCACTTCACCAGTTAGCTCATTCATGACCAGGCAAGAAAGAGTAACGTGGTAAGAAGTAGAAGTTGAATTAATTTGGATAGCACAACTCTCATCAACTACTTGTGAGAGGTTGTTACCTATTCCCACAATATTAATGGGATGTAATAGTTTGTTAGTAGATAAAGATAGCTGTTGCTGCAATGACTTGCTAATAAAGGAGTTCTGGCTGCCCTGATCTAAAAATGCACGAGCTTTAATAGACTGTTTAGTTTTAGGGTTTGTAACTTTGATTATGGCTGTAGTTAACATAGATGATTTTATGCCTTGCGCTGATAAGGACACAACCTGCTCACTATTTTCTTCTGACACAGCAGCTGCACTGTGAACCTCCTGTGGTGGACATAACATTGAATTATGTCTTTTTTGGCAAATTCGGCACGGGCCCATGGCACAAGAACGAAAATCATGACCTTTACGAAGGCAAATGACGCACAAATGGTGCCTTTTAACTTCAATTAACCGATCAGGTACGGATTTGGATTTAAAAACTTGACAATCATAAATTCTGTGGGAACCTTGGCAAATACTGCACTTATATACGGGCTGTTCAATGTTAGGCAAAGCTAAACGCTTACTGGGGCTACAATTTTGGAATTGTCGCGAAGTAGATTGTTCACGTGTTTCGTTTGGTTGACCTTGATTGGAGAAAACCTTATTACGGCTCAGCGCTTGTAAAACATTGGCGCGGTCAGTTAAGAATTCCTTGAATTCATCCAACGTAGGATAATCATCAAGGGTGTTTCTCCATTCCTCCCATTTGACAAGCGTACGTGAATCTAACTTTTTTGTAAGTAGGAAAATAATAATCGTGTCCCACTTATCGGTTGGCAATCCTAGCGAGTTTAGTGCGCGCAGGTTTTTCGTGACATGGTCCACCAAAAACCTAAGTGACCTTTCGGTTTCACGTGTCATGGATTGTATAGAACACAAAGAATTTAGATGCTGATCGATTAATACACGTTTGTTATTGTAACGATTGTTTAGGAGCTCCCATGCGTGGGAGTAGTTAGTATCGGAAATCTCTAAGTTTGAAATTACTTGAGCAGCCTCCCCTTCCAAATAAGAATTCAAATAATAAAACTTTTGTATAGGTGAAATATTTTTCACGTCATGAATTAAATTTTTGAACGTATCCCTAAACTCAAGCCAGCGGAAATACGATCCGTTGAATTTAGGAATTTCAATACTAGGTAACTTGACCCCAATTGAATTATCATGGCCATGCGAGTGGGCACAGTGGGAGCCGCAATGATTTTGTAAATTTTGCTTTTCATTAAAATTGTCAATAATAGACCTGGAAGTAGCAATAATCAAAACAAAGTCTTGCTCAATTGTGTCCCTCTGTTCCCTCTCGGCATCTAGATTTTCAAAATTTAACAATTCTATATCAGTCTGCAATTCATCAAATTTTGATTCTAGGTTCTCGAGTTTACTGAGTTTTAATTTTAATTCAGAAATATCAAGGTTTGAAAGTGCCGGCTGACTCATTAAATTTTCTAAATGCCTTTTGAATTTAGTGATTTGGCCTTTAATTGTGCCACGTTTAACGTTTGCGATCTGCAAAGGCGTAAGCGTTTTGGTAATTACATCTGAATTCTTAGTTTCAGACATGATGAAAATTACTCAAATAGTTAACTGAATTTATAAGTAAAAACTGTATAAAGTCTTGAAATTAACAATAAACTCGTTAACCACCAAAAATTAAAATTAAAAAGGCTCACGTTCCTCACTCTGAAGGCACCACGTAGTCTGGGAATCAGCTGATCAGCTGATAGTTATCACGGAAATGCGTTCGGTATAGTGCAGAATTAGGTTATTTGCACCACGCGGTATCACTAATCTGGAACGTTAACGATGGCAATTATGTATTGTGAAATTACTTTTAATGCTTTCTGAAAAGCTAGATTAAAATGTTCAAACAATATCAATAGAATTAAGTAGGTTTAAGTGTATGAATTAGACAATTAGGTAGAAGTTAGGTATGGAATGAAACTGGAAAATTAACGTTATATTTATCAACTTGAACAAAGTAGAAAGTGAACAATATTGTTATTTAGTTAATTAGCTTTCTTTTAAGAAATAAATTGTTAGGTATAGATATTTATTACGTAAGTGGAGACTTAACGTGGAAATTTAGTTGGATTTTGGATTAAAAAATAGGATAGCGGTGTGGAAATTTGTAGGTTTAGGTATTCTCCTATTCAAAAATAGGAGAATAAAGTTGGACACTTAGCTCATGTGACGTCACAAGGGTGTGGGGGCGCTCGAGGCGAAGTCTTCTGCTCCACGGCTGCTTCTACTGCTCGGGCCCGTGATGTCACGGTTTGGGCAGACTATTCCACTATAGGCTGCTGAACTGGTGACCCTCTTTATCCTCTAGGCAAGGCACGCTGAACATTGACTGCACACGTGTCGAAGTTTCTGCATCTGTTCCGTAGTCATCTCTGGATATTTTATGGAAATCTCTTCTCCCAGTAGTAGGTTAGGCTTCAGGCAACTGCGTCCAGCTGGTCTTCAGCTCAGGATATCCAGATTGGCTTGACAACGACGAAATTCCGATGACGCAACTTAACTGCGCAGTTAACTCGGCGTGGCACACCTAAGACATCGGGCTATTTTAGAAAACCAGAGTCCTGTCACGGTCGCCAACTTTATGTTCCCGCAGGGACATAAGTATGAATAAAACTTTGGATAAGTTTAACCAAACTGTGGTTTATTGAAGAGAAAACGAATATTTTACAAAATGAGGCGTGTGTAAGCCGCCATGTTAAGATTGCAAGTAGAAATGACATTATACAATGCAAATCGATATAAAAAGCGCCTGCGAAATTATGCATAGCAAACTTGTAATTCTAAGTAAGAAGTATTTTAAAAGTTAAAGAAACTAACGAACTATATTACTGAACTATGAAATATACTGAAAACTATCATGGGCCGCAACACTTTCAATGATTTTGGATTAAAAATAAATACTTAACAAGAAAACCAAAATATTAGTAACCTCAAAACACGAGCAAAGAAATAGAACAATCACACTAAATGATACTCCGCTAGATGAGGTGAAGAGTGTTAAATTCTTGGGCAGTATTATAACAAACGACTCCAGATGTACACCCGATATTAAAGCAAGGATTGCAATGGCGAAGAAAGCTTTCAGTGGAAAAAAAAAACCTTACTGAAAGCCAGAATATCATCACATGCCCGTAAAAAGCTTATAAAGGTGTATGTTTGGAGGTAGCATTGTATGGCTGCGAAACGTGGACCATGACGCAAAGAGACAAAGAGCGTTTGGAAGCCTTCGAAATGTGGTGTTGGCGGAGGATGGAAAGGATAAGCTGGACAGAAATAAAGACCAATGAAGAAGTGCTACAACTTGTAAAAGAAAAAAGAACGTTGCTCAGCACTATTGAAATCAGGGGAAAGATGTTGGGACACCTGATACGACATGACCAGCTATTGAAAACAATTATTGAAGGAAAGATCGAAGGAAAGAGAGGGAGAGGCAGGCCAAGAAGAAGTTATTTAGACCAAGTGAAGGAAAGAATAATGGTCATGACGTATAGGGAGGTCAAGGAGAAGGCAGAGGATAGAAACAGCTGGCGGATGCTCCACCGACAAGAGCAATGAGCTCTTAAATATAAGAAGAAGAAAAGAGGCAAGTCGAGCCCGCTGCCAACATGGTTTTTCAGTGTTAAAAATAGCTAAATAGCCCACTCTCTCTTTTCCTATGGGACACCGAGTAGTCCAACGACCTAATGAACCCTAGTGTCAGAATTTTTCAACCGCATTACTAGTAGCAGGCTTCTGACATGGTTGTGTAACGATGTAATCACAGACAGCGACCGGGACCTACGGCTTAACGTGCCACTCGAAACACGAAACCATCTTTCTTACGAACAATCGGGTGGCTAAATAGCTAAAAAAGTCTATTTGTAGTAATAAAGTATTTAAACAGTTACGCGGATCGCATCCTTAATGCACAACGGACCGCTAAATTATCGTAGCAGTCTGTCAGTTACATACTACAAATTTCAATCCCCATACTAAAACCGCTCAATCGCTGTTGACGCAGCGCTATAACAGCGTCGTTCGTCGCGTGCGGTTTTAGTATGGGGAGTGACGTTTCTAGTATGGATCTGACAGACCGCTGCGATATTTTAGCGGTCCGTTGTGCGTTATGTTTGCGATCCGCCTTAACATCTTGCTGCCAGCGTTCATCAAGAGCGCAAACTTGTCAAAAATCAAATTATTCTAAAGTGGCAAGTTGCCGCGATAGGCATATTGTCACTTCGAACTCACACTCACAGATTTAATTGACGAAGTTTCTAACTCCTAATGGGCTAGAACCACAGACTAATGTATCGTGAAGATTGTGTTTCAGTATAGGTCATAGAATCAGCGGGTCTTGGGCAGCCTAGCCGAGATGGTTATAAAACAATGATCTTAGCTGATAAGGACTCGGTGTCATACACAAAGAAGAAAGAAGAAGCTGATCAATACACATTTAAGGCACAGCGCAAAGCTAAAATAACGCATCAGTAACTCAGCGGCCTGTCAGATCCATACTAGAAACGTCAATCCCCATACTAAAACCTCTCAACCCCTGTCGACACAGGTGCATTAATGCGACGCGTCTGCGTTAGTTTGACGCAACTACGTCGACAGTGGTTGAGCGGTTTGGGGAATTGCATTATTGACAGACCGCTGCGTTATTTTAGCGCTGCGTAGTGCATTATGTGTAAAAAAGGCCTAAAAATGGAGGATCTTTAGGGAGGCGTCAATGTGCCCCTGCCCATAATTTCATTTGCAGCTATTTCTAGCACATTTCACCGTCATAATATATCCACATTTCATGTTCTAGCTAAGAAAGGTCTTTGATGGTTATCAGTTCAGTGGACCCAATCAAAATCGTTACCTTCGGTATACCTACGATTTGAAAATTGAGTTAAATACTTGAGTGACGACGTGTGTGTTGATTGGATTCTTAAGATAGGTACCTACTCGTATGTAGGTATACCATACTTAAGTTATACTTAACGGAGTTCAATCAGGATTCGTCATATTTTGTTAGGAAAACGACGGAATTGTTCAACTATCTTCTTGTATTGTCTTTTCATATTTGTTACAGTATTATTATCACATTATTGCATGATTTCCTCGCATATTGGATTCGATACAATTCACCAAGGCGCTACTAGTTTGACAGTTCTTACAAATCTAACTTTCATTTGTTTTCCGTACGGGAAAGGCAATGGCTATACCTACTGCCAAGTAGATTCTATTCAGCAAGTTGTCTTCGCCGACATAGGTACTCATCATCATTCTCCTTGCCTTATCCCGTTCTCTGTCGGGGTCGGCCGCCTATCATATGGTATTTGACGTGGAACCAAGTTTTTTCACAGATCAACTGCAATCTGACCTCTGCAAACCTGGCCCGAATCCTAAGTTAAGTCACACTGAAAATATCTATTAAAAATTGATATTTTCAGTGTAATTGGTCCACAACCGAAAATTACGACTTGTCATTCCATTAAAGTAACGTAATAACAAAGCAGGAAAATTATTTGCAATAAACCCCAATTTGATTTGTGAATATTTAATTTGTAATTTGGAATTTTCTCTGGCAATATTCTTTTTGTGTAATCTAAATATCACTTTTAGGTGGTTTCCTCACTTGACGTCGCATCCATAAGGCATGCGTCTGTCATATGCAAGGAAATTTTGAATTTACCATCGAACAACACAAGCTGATTATGTTGTTAAAAAGTTTGTCAAAAAACGCAAGTACATTAGGTATTCGTTGATTATGCGTCAATATCTAATTCAATTTGAGGCACCATAGAACTGAACAACTTACTCCAAGAAACAGGTCGAAATATGAAAAAATAAATTTTTGACCCCCTAAACTAATTGTCTTGGTCGGCTGGTTCGTGGTCGAATGGGAGGTCCAAAACTTTGTTTCATTTTGCAACCTATGATCCTCGATGAAAATTGTTCAGTTATATGGACTGGTTCGTCTCTTGAAATATATGCTGTTCATTTTTTTTTCATTCTGTGTAACATGTGTGTGTAATATGTTAATCTGCTGAGTCAGCAAGTTTTCCACCGTGAACTTGGAAGCGTGTAAGAATGATATCAATTTAGCTGACGAGCTGTAAGTGAGATTACTCTCACAAAATTCTTCTCATCGTGGAAACGCTCATCAATCAAATCTTCTTTTCTGATATTAATCTCTCTAGGCTCTCGGGCATATATACATACCTAATGAGAGAACTTTTTAGAAAAGGTTTTAATTTCAAGGAGTCAGAGTTCAGTGAAATGATTTGCATGGAACTGAACCACTTTTTCCTATCGAAGAAATTGATTCGCTCTCCTAATCCGACAGAAGGCATAAACTACCTTTTATTTGATAACAACAAAGACAATCGACACGATAAAAAATATTCACCCTATCAGTAAGCGAATGACTGCCCAGTGAGAGCCTGTATAGTTTTAAACGCAAGCTTATACGATACTCATGCGTCAACGTCCGTTATGATGAAACTATGGACCTTCGACCAATATGAAACAGATTCATGCGTTATGGGCGTGCTAAAAATTAGAAACTGAGAAACAACATGTAATGTGTGATTCCCGCCATTAATTTTCACAGTGCTACCTTTCATTACTCAGTTTTAAATTTCAGTTTTAAAAGTTTATACCCAGCTACCGAAATATTTATTGTACTTCTTTAAATATTTACCGAAAGTTAATCGTTTTCAACTAAAAGACATAAACTAAGCTGAAGTCAAGCGAAACTTGGACTTGCATTTAGTTTATAGACAAAAATAATCGAACGCGACCTAGTTTGATACTAGCACGGCTGGCTTTATCCAATTTTAACATTATAAGGGTTGCATTAGTAATTCACATCTAGATTTTACGGTTTTTTTTTGTGTGGTGGGGTTGGGGGGGCTTAGGGGAGCCGCCCCTTAAAAGAAAAAAGACATACATTTTGACGTTGTCTTCCCAAATTTTTATACATTTTGAGGTTATGTTTTCATTCCCGTGTCGCTTTTGGCACATCGCCGGCCCCTGCCGAAGCACGCTCGCTCCGCTCGCTCGTCTTTTGCGTTGTGGTCAAAGTTCTAACCTAACCTAACGAACCTCCAAACTCGGAATTTCAAACATGTAGGTATAAAAAAACTAGACATCTCCGCAGGATTGGAAAGGTGTCGGCGGGGAGGGTTGACCAACTCCTATAAGATACAACTCCCATCAACCTTAGATATATTCGGAATATGAATTACTAACTAAACAAAAAAAAAAAGATTGACTAAACAAGTATATATGGCGCGTGTGAATGGAAACGTTGGAAGGGGAAGACCTAGACGAACGTACCTGGATCAAATCGGGGACGTTCTAAAGAAAGGTCAGGTGAAGAGTACCCTAAACCGACGAGCATGTATGAAAAGGCTGATGAATGTTGAGGAAGCGAAAGAGGTGTGTGAGGATCGTAGCAAGTGGAAGGATGTAGTCTCTGCCTACCCCTCCGGGAAAGAGGCGTGATTATATGTATGCCCATCCACATTATGACTTAGTACGACACAGTAAGAAATCCTCTGTATCAGATTTTTGACCCTTAAGTCTGATATTTTTTACCAGTAGCTACAAGGGCAGGTCGCACACTTAACGCACAACGGAGCTCTAAAACATCGCAGGTGTCTGTCAGATGCATACTGGAAATGTAATAAAAAAGCCGCTTAACCGCTGGCGAAGCAGCGCTATCGCAGTGTCGTCCATCGAGTACGGTTTTAGTATGGGGAGTGACGTTACTAGTATGTATCTGACAGACTGCTGCGATATTTTAGCGGTCCGTCGTGCGTCAAGTGTGCGATCCGCCTAATTTCAATGGAAATGAAACTGTTCTTACTCGAATTTATTTCGGTTTCCGTTCTTAATATTTCATTAGACATGTCTGACTTCATACCAAATTGTGATTTTGGTGCCAAATGGGGCAATCATACTAGAAAAGTAATACCAACCTGTGCTCTACCATCATAATGTGTAAGTTAAACTTGGAGAAGGTTTTTGATGGATTATCGGCCTGTACTCGCTCTACTTGACACTGAAATGAGTTCCCAAGACCTCAATTCTTAGAGAATTCCCATCTTCTGGACGGCAGTATAGAGATTTGGACGGTAGAAAAAAAGTTATGAAAACATTATGATAAGGGCAGCATTTAGGGATAAAAGGAAGATCATGTTATGTTTACTGTACATCATGACAGTTCACTAAACGCGTAGGTGGCGAATTGATACAGTAGGCTTAACGCGCGAGTAGGCACAGAGCGAGTTGGACAATCGCGCCGGTCGACGAAAGGCGCAAGTTGGTTTACCGCGCTCACTCCATGGTCGCAGCACATATGCCTAAAGGCCGTGCGTAACGCATGCGTCTGTCAGATCCATACTAGAAACGTCATGCTATAACTGTTGACGCAGGTTCAATTCACGCAGCACTAGCGCAGCGTCAATAGCGGTTATGCGTTTAGAACGGTTTAAGTATGCGGATTCATCAGACAAGCCTCTGCTTTAGTGATGCATTATTTTAGCGCTGCGTTGTGCTTGCTAAGTGTGAGAAAGGCCTCAGGCTGTTATGTCATAATGTCATAATATGCGTTGTTGTTAACATCTTTGCATGCAGTGACTACCTTTAATTAAGGCTTCACTTTAGCTAAGATTTAAATGCTATGTTTTCTCATGTAATAATTGAAAGACTTGTCGGCTGTCGAAATAAAGAAAATAAAATAAAATATCGATGATTTCTTTGCCGTGTGATGCCGGCTTAGAATAGCATCACCCCACATCCTTCCCGCGGGTGGCGTAAGAGGCGACTAAGGGACTCGAGAGTATTGGTGTATTGCAATTTTTAGGCGACAGGCTGACAACCTCTCACTATAGTGATACACATGTTTTCTGAAGCTACCTTGGAAAAAAATCCTCTAAAATGTCAGACGTCGCGATAGCGACCGTATTCTCACGGCCGTTAACGCTCTGCCTACCCCGCAAGGGATAAAGGCGTGATATATGTATGTATGTATGATTTCTTGCGATTATCAACATAATACAAACTCATTTTCGTTGGGAAAACCGGCTGTAGAAGTGGAAGATAACAAATACGCTCCATGTTTGTTTGTGCCGTGTTTCAGAAAACTTCCTGTCGAATAATTCCGCGATAAATCGTAGCATTCGGCGTCTGGATCGACGCAAATATTAACGGGGGTAGGCTGATAGAAATAATTCAATAATCCAGTGGACTCCAAAGTTTCGAGCCTCTCGATTCACAAGTAGGTTACAAATACAATAGCAGGATATCTTTTTGAGAATTAAAAAAGAAACTAGATTTCCAAAAACTCGATAGATGGCGTTGAACTCACTATGTTACTAGACTTCAGTGTAGATTCCAAAGCTAAAAGATTTAAAAAAACCTTGCAACTCTGACTGACAGTTTAGCATAGTTAGCATACACTGACACTTTCGTTCCAAATGAGTTCGAATCCAAGATAAAAATAATAATAATAATAATAATATAACGTTCCATTCTTTCTGGTAACATACCAAGCACAGCGCCAGTGACTAGAATAATAATTTTAAAATAATAAAAGAAAATTCCCTATCCTAAACACGAGTTAGCAATATTGATCTCAAAGTGAAACCTGCTCAGGGCCACATCTGTTGTGATTTTTTTTAAGTACAATTAGTATTAGCCAGCCTCGGAGATGTTGCCGAAGAGAAGAAAAATTCCTCTATAACTAGCATTTCGCGGAGGCCTTTGCCTAGCAATAGGACATGGAACCGGCTAAGTGACATGTATAGTACGGCATTTATGTCAAGGATCCCTAGTTCCTTTAACATTTTCTCATTTTTACACAAGGATGATTGACCGATGTGGCGCAGTGGTAATGCGACTGCCTTTAACGCAGAATGTTCTGGGTTCGATTTTCAGTGGGCCACTCATAACGTTGATATTTATCAGTATGTAAATTTGTTCCCAGTCTGGTTAGGACATTGCGGGCTGAACACTCATTTGTCCGCAAGAAAGATAGTTCCGTGTTTCAGATGACACGATAAGCCGTAGGCCCCGGTAGCTGTCTATGATTACTTAAACGGCGGCGGTCGTTACACAACCGTGTCAGAAACCTGCTACTTGTAGGAAGCGGTTGAAAAATTCTGACACTAGGGCTCGGTTGTCAGACGACTCGGTGTCCCACACGAAAAGAAAAAAAGGAAGATTAAATTCGAACTGAGATTTTTTCTAGTTAAGGGTAATTTTCCACTCATAGTTTGAGGACCGCATCATTAAGCTTTTAGCTGAATTGGTGTTTAGCCAACCTTCGCCGTGTAGGAGTTCGCTGGGAGACGGCAAATCTGCTGATTTATTTTCCGGGAATCGAGGACAATTATGAAATATTACATTATTCAGTCCCGTGAGTTTGTCGTGGCCATGTTTGTTGGAGCTGGGTAATTTTATTACCATCTTACAGCGAATCTATATGGGGAGGATGGCTAAGACAAGGCAAACAATCTTGGAAGATTAAACCCAAACAATTTTACAGCTTTCAAAATAGGCACATCGCACACTTAACGCACGACGGACCACGTCACTCCCCATACTAAAACCGCACTCCACGGACGACGCTGCGATAGCGCTGCGTCGACAGCAGTTGAGCGGTTTTAGTATGGGGATTGACATTTTTAGTATGGATCTGACAGAACGCTGCGATATTTTAGCGGTCCATCGTGCGTTAAGTGTGCCAAACCACCATATTTGTTTAAAAAAACACTTGTGATAGTAACAACTATTTTTGACAAATTAAACTTAGCTAAATCGAATTACCGTTTCCGCATTCGAAATCACAAAATTTCAAGGAAAACGTAGGATTGTGACTCGTTTAATGAAGATATATTATTAGATTTTGTTTTCTTTTCTTCATCGTGTTATGTTACAAGTAGCAGACCTCAGACTCGTTTGTGTAGATAAGATTAAGTAGGGTAGGTAGATAGATTTGATAAAACTTTCAGTGTGTTTTTTACAGATCTGCCCTGAAACACAGGTTCCTCAGTGTTCGCGCTTGAACGATCACAGGCATTGGAGCGCAGTAGCTATACGGACCACCTATTTTAAGACTAAATTATTTAAGAGTAGCGGCCTGCTCCCGCTTGATAAAAAAACCACGCCATTCCAATTTTCATTGTTATTAATCATATTAAAAAACCGCATGAAAATTTGTTCCTTGGGTAAGAACTTCGAGCAATACGGAGTTCTGGATTAGGAGGATGGCACACTTGACGCACGATTGAGCGCTAAAACATCGCAGCTGTCTGCCAGATTCATACTATTGACATTACGTCAATCCCCATACTAAAATCGCTCAACCGCTGTCAACGCAGCGCTATCGCAGCGTCGTCCGTCGAGTGCGGTTCTAGTATAGAGAGTGACGTTTTTAGTATAGATCTGACAGACCGCTGCGATACTTTAGCGCTCCGTCGTGCGTAAGTGTGCGATCCGCCTAAATACCTACCTACATAAAGCTTTGGATAAAAATAAATGTTCGTTTATAATTTATTCATGACTAAATTTTAATCGCTAGCACAAACTGAACTGGCGGTTTCGATCTAACAAACAAAATTGTGTTAAAAACTTAATCTGGATGGAAATTAGAAATTACCGAGCAGTTACGACGATTACGAGTTACGACGTTCTATCAAAGATACCGATGACGGTAGTGCGACTGCCTTTGACGCTGAAGGTTCCGGGTTTTATGCTCGGTGGGTCACTCACAAAAGTTGATATTTATCACTTTGAGAATTTTTTCCCAGTCTAGTTAGGACGTTGCGGGCTAAACCACCCGATTCTCCGTAAGAAAGATGGTTCCGTGTTTTGGATGGCACGTTAAGCCGTAGGTCCCGGTTGCTGCCTATGATCACTTAGACGGCGGTCGTTACTCAACCATGTCGGAAGCCTGTTACATGTAGAAGGCGGTTGAAAAATTCTGAGATTAGGGTCCATTGGATCGTTGCGAAAAGAAAAAAATCAAAGATACCTAGATGTGGGAAGGTCGTCGATGACAGCTAGAGGCATAAAGAGTAATACCGAAAGAACTCGGACCACCAGCTTCTTGATCATGATGATGAATCAGTAAAGAGAATATCCATACTTGGGCTAACCATGTGTTTTGCGTAAGGGTAGCCGTTCGAACTGAGCGTCTATAGCGTCAGAGACGCCGCGACTGTGACGCCGCGACAGTGCGACAGATCGATGTTCTATGCAAATGTATGAAATTTTTGAGAACGTCATTCGAGCGCAGCGACACTGACGCGGCGTCTGTGACGTCACAACGACGCGGTGAGCGCGTCTTCAGACGCCCGCGTCTGTCGCTCGGCCGCGCTTGCAGCGTCGCTGTTTTTGAGGATAGAAAGAAAGAAAAATGGCGTCTCATGAGAATTTTAGCGCAGACTCACAAAACAAATTGCAAATCCATATTATTTTATGATAAGACTGCTATAAAGATCAATCTGGTCAGGGCGGTGCGCGGCGAAAGTGTGATGCGACTGTGCGTCTGTCGTGGGTATTCAAAGTCACCAGAGCGTCAGTGTCGCGGCGTTAGTGACGCTATAGACGCTGCGTCAGTGACGCTCAGTTCGAAAGCCTGCCTTAACCAAACAAATGATTGCAATTACTTTAATGGCGGATCGCACAATTAACGCACAATGGACCGCTAAAATATTGCAGCGGTCCGTTGTGCGTTAAGTGTGCCATCCGCCAATATCGCCAACTTTATTGAAAATAAAATAAAACATGAAATCTAAGTACCTTTATCTATTCTAACCAAAAATTTTACCGAGTTGTGAACTCCAGAACTACTATGTGGCATAAAATTAAACTCTATTATTCTGAGCTATTATAATAGTAACAATAACTTTGGCTTTGATGAAAGGCCTGCAAGTGTGACGCAAGACTAATGAAAAATAGGAGGACATCCAAAGAAAAGTTGACATATATACATACATATATCACGCCCTTATCCCTTGCGGGGCAGGCAGAGCGTTGACGGTCGTTAACACGGTCGCTATCGCCACCTAAAAGTTGAAACGATCCTTTAAATTGTGCTTCCTAATTTCTCGTATGTTTGGCATTCCTGTGTGGTGACGTAGTTAGGTCTGACCTTCGCCAAGCGTGGGTGCGGCTATTTTGAGATGAGTCAAGTACCTCAAGGGGAGGGTAGGTTGGTACGCCACAGGGAACACTAGCTGGTGGACCGAGCGAGCCAAGTTTTTTTATACAGAACAAGTCTATTTTATTTATTGACTGCACCCACCTCGATTTACCTTCTACACCGGGTGTCAGGAACAGTACTTCTTGCAAGAGATGAATAAATTGAACTGAACAACTTTCCCCAAAGAAATATGAAAAAAAAACTTGGGCGTTGCATACGAACGACTCAGTCGGTTGGTACAGTTGGTATGGGGGTCCAAATTTTATTCATATTTGGACCTATGCTATGGTTCTTAGGGAAAGTTGTTCAGTTTCTTAGGCTTGAAAAGATGTTATTAGTTTTTCTAACATCCTGTATATAAGGTCTAAAAATATTAGCTGCAAGTATTTTAAGGTGTGAACCAACCCATGAAACTGAACAACTTTCCCTAAGGAACATAGGTCGAAATATGAGAATTTTTTTTTGGACTTTCCATACACATTGATTTAGTCGGTTAGGCATTTTGTACGGGACGTCCAAACATTTTTTTCATATTTCGGCTCATCCCTTAAAATATTTGCAGCTAATATTTATACACCTTGTTTGTGTATGAAAGCTAATTTCCTTGTTTCTTTACGTACGGTTTTCCTCAATTTCGGTGTTTCCTGTTTTTTGTCTCGCTTCTCGTCTGAAGGACTTTTACAAGTACTGTTATTAATCACGGTAGACACTTTTCTTTAATCTTTTAAATTTTTCCCCAAATCACAAATGACATTACCTATGTAGGTACTGTGGTTAGTGGCTCTGTGAAAAAGAAGAACATGAATGATTAACATCTCCAAAACAAAATCAACAAAACATTTTTAGGTCACTATCGACAAGCAGCGAGCGACAAAACGAAGCGATAAATACAATCCTAAAAAATTGGGACGCACCTATAAATCCAACATTGTTTTGTCTGAATCTCACACTAATCTGTATTATAGATGGCTATAATAAAAAAATATTGCCATACATTGCTCCTTTTCCTCCTAGAACCTTGTACGCTATAGTTGCAAACGCATCTTTGTATCGTATTCTAGGCGAGAAAAACGTAAGATGGTGAAGTGGACGTGATGGTTTTGGCAGATCCACTGTGGAATGACAACACAGCTGATTGTATTTTCGTACTATATCCCTCTCCCGAATATTTTTCAGGTTCAGTCGTGTTTTGAATGTCGTCGGGAAGACACGTTGTGTTTACGCGGAACTCACACATAATATTTGAAGTGTGAAATACAAGTTTTGGTGCGATCGAATTGATTTTTCTTCTACAAGTGATTTGAGTGAGAGCGGATTTTTTAATTTTTCTTCTGCTGTAGTGAGTATTTTTTCACTGATTACGGTTTTTATACATTCGGTGGATCGCATAATTAACGCACGACGAAACGCTTAAATATCGCAGCGATCTGCCAGATCCCTACAAGACATGTCCATCCCCATTCTAACGCACTCAACGTACGACGCTGCCATAGCGCTGCTGTATACATATAAGGCGTAAAAATCATTATCATTCTCGTTGCCTTTTCCTGTTCCCTTTCCTGGTCGGCTACCATTACCTGCAATTTTTTAAGGGGTAAATCAGCCCATGAAACTAAACAAGTTTTCCCAAGAAACATAGGTCGAAATATGAGATATTTTTTGGACCTTCCATACAAATTAACTTGGTCCGTCGGTAATTTTGTATGGTCTAACTTCATTTTTCATATTTCGACCTATGTTCCTTGAGGAAAGTTGTTCAGTTTCATGGGCTGGTACACCCCTTAATATGTTTGCAGTAATTGTTTTACACCCGTGTATAGGTACTTAAGCTGACCGCTGTCAAAATTGTTCGTTGTTAGAAACAATGACATTCACTAGCGTAAAGTAGATAGCTCTCAACTCAATACGAGCAGCGAGACAAAAAAACAGGAAAAGTCGAATTTAAACAGGAAAACCGTACGTACAGAAACAAGGAAATTGGCTTTCAATCAAAAACATATACAGGCTGTTAGATAAAGTTCTAACTTCCGTTCAAGGGATGAACCAGCCTATGAGACTGAACTACTTTTTCCAATGAACATAAGACGAAATATTGAAAAAAATACCTCACATACAAACAGACAGTCGGTTGGTGTACATTTTGTATGAAGGTCAAAAGAAATATTTTATTTCGACCTCTGTACCTTGGGAAAAGTGGTTCAGTTTCATGGGCTAGTTCATCCCCTGTATACACGTATCACGCCCTTAACCTTTACGCGGTAGGTAGAGCAGAGCGTTAACGGTCGCCCCAAAAAATATATACGTATATATAAAATAATTTAATATTTCAGAAATATTGTGTAGGTAACTGTCTGTCAGCCTGTCGCCTAAAATTCTAAGACACATGAAACCCTCCAGTCCCTTATTAGCCTCTTACAACTGCGGGCAGGAAATGGGATGATGCGATTCTAAGCTGGCATCAAACGGCATAACAATGACAAGGAAATTAGCTTTCGTAAATCTGTATTGTCGTAGGAAAGAAAGTCGCTTGCTTGCCAGATACTCTCACGGGCTATTAGTTCCCAATACGCGTGCCAATGGCAGATAATGACATTTCAAATTATCGTAGACGTAATAGGAGAACAGCTGTTGTGATTTTTCAGGCTGTCAAGAAAAGTGTGATGCCGGCTTAGAATAGCATCACCCCACATCCTTCCCGCGGGTGTCGTAAGAGGCGACTAAGGGACTCGAGGGTATTGGTGTATTACAATTTTTAGGCGACAGGCTGACAACCCGTCACTATAATAGTAAAACACATGTTTTCTGGAACAACCTTAGAAAACAATCCTCAAAAATGTCAGATGTGGCGATAGCGACCGTATTCTTACGGCCGTTAACGCTCTGCCTACCCCGCAAGGGATAAAGGCGTGATATATGTGTGTGTGTGTGTGTCAAGAAAAGTTTTTACATTAAGATCTGTTTAACCCTTAACCACCGTCATTTTATCGTCACACTAACACCATTTTGAGGTCTAGGGACCGCTATGTTAAATATATATAATAAAGTGTAAAAATATTAGCACCATCAGCCCATGAAATTGAATAATTTATCTAACACGTTTACTTCTTGTAACTACAATTTTTGATTTCTTCATGGTCTGGAAATAAATCAAGTTTTTAAAGAAAAGATCTAGTTCACGGAATGCAAAAAAAAAACAACAAATTTACATAGTAAAAAAATCTGCTATGAGGTAAACTTTATGCAAAAACTGTATGTAACTTTTCAGGTTGATTGATTCTATAAAAATGTGCCCCATGGGAGAAAAAAAATTATCGAGATAAAAGGAATAAGGGCCCATATTTGTAAAGTATTTTTTTTTATTTATGTACCTAGTACTCCAAAAAGTATTTTTATTAAAAGGTAAAAAATGTTGATTTCAAATACAGGGTGTAAAAAAAAATAGCTGCAAATATTTTAAGGGGTGAATGAGCACATGAAACTGAACAACTTTCCCCAAAGAACATAGGTAGGAACATGAAAAAAATTTCTGGACCTCCCATACATCTTGACTCGCATCTGCTACATTTTGTATGGGAGGTCCAAAAATTTTTCATATTTCGTCCAATGTTTCTTGAGGAAATTTGTTCGGTTTCATTGACTGGTTTACCTCTTAAAATATTTGCAGCTAATATTTTTACACCTGATATGTATAGTTGAGCTTGAGATGCTGCTGACTGTACAAAGGACTTCCTGTCCTAATTCCACACATTTTCTCTGAATGAGTTCGTTTTCGCATCCGCTCAATAACATGTTTATCCGTTTACCGTTGACTTTTCCACGAATTTCCACAAGCGTTTGTTTGTTCTGGCGAATCTCACATGTGACGTCCGTTGGGGCTTTAGAAATAGGTACCTACTTTGCGTCTACCATAATGTGTACCAGAGACAGTGCCAACGCAAGTTCTCGCAAGTAAAAGGTATCGCACACTTAACGCACGACGGAGCGCTAAAACATCGCGGCGGTCTGTCAGATCCATACTAGAAATGTCAATCCCAATACTAAAACCGCTTAACCGCTGCGCTGCGTCGTCCGTCGAGTACGGTTTTTCGTATGGAGAGTGACTTCTCTTGTATGGATCTGACAGACCGCTGCGATATTTTAGCGCTACGTCGTGCGTTAAGTGTGCGATTCGCCTTAGGTGATTTCAAAGTTTCCTTGCATATGACAGACGCAAGCATCGGATGCGCTAAAAATGCGCAGCAACGGACGCCAATTGAGGGTATCGCTATTTAGTTCTACTCGTAAATTATGTCTATTATTATATTTTGTACTATGGCCTTACACCCACCATCTGTTTTCGCTTCATTCACAAGCGCGATCTAGAATTTTCAATGTCAATTTTGTTATTACTTTTGATAGTTTGCAGTAGGTATAATTTTCACATATTACTGTTGATAAAACAATGTTTAATTATGCGCAAAACCCTTGGAAACATCTTCGATAAACCTTTGATGTTATAATCAATCTGTTTCACGATCGTACATTGTTCGTAGATGTCGCAGATTTTAATATTTCATTTTTAGAAAAAGTTCTGCCTTGTCACCATCATCATCATCACCCTGAGCCATAAAACTTCCACTGTTGAAAATAGGCCTCTCCGAAAGATTTCCACCTTGTCCGATTAGAAACCGCCTGCATCCAGCATTTCTCCGCGGACTTGACCACACACACACACACACACACACACACACACACACACACACACACACACACAAAAATCACGCCTTTTTACCCTTGCGGGGTAGGCAGAACTTTAACGACCGTAAAGTAACGGTCGTTATCGCCACGTCTGACAAATATTGAGGGCCTTTTCAGATGATTCGTGTATCACTGTAGTGACAGGCTGTCAGCCTGTCGCCTAAAGTTGTAATACACAAGAAGCCCTCTATTCCCTTAGTTGCCTCTAACAAGACCCGCGAGTAGAAACGGGGTAATGCTATTCTAAGCCGGCATCACACGGACTTGACCAGATCGTTGGTATTGTAATTGTACAACATGCCTACGAGTATGTATGTCTATGTACTGGCAGTTTTGTCTGTCGGGGAATGCAATATCGGACGCTACACGTTCGCCAGCAGAATGAGTGATTCATAATGACGTCACGACTCATTGTATTTTCGGCGCAATATATCTGACACTCAGCTGAACGCTTTTGAAACTAAATATGGTAGTGAGGGGATGAAAGTTTTTGATAAAATTCGGGGTAAATATCAGATACCGGACAAAATAAAACAGAAATCAACTCATAGCCTCCACTAGCCCAGTTATGATGCGAAATCGCGACTTCGATTTCCTCTGCACTTGTAGACAAAATTTATCACTTGTTTTGATAAAATCCATACGATTTCATACTTGTGAGGTCTTCTCGCCCGCGAGATAAGTCTCTTTACTGTGCGCATCATAAAGGGGTAGGATTCATTGTTTATAAGTGAAATAAAATAACCATGCCCAGAAACCATATCCGAGTAACATATTAACCTTTGGCTGACGATGTGGCCAAAATGAAACTCTAACACCGCGGTGGTGTCTCACAGACGTATAAAAGTAATTGCGTTAAATTATATAAACTGAACAATACCAAACCATGTAGATAGTTATAACTGATTACAAATATATCTAAGGTAAATAAATTACAGATAAAAATAAAGTACCATACATATTTTAACAATAATCAACATTTATGTAAAAGAAGACAATAATTGAATTAGGATCTAAGTCAAACACATTTTTAAAAAAACCTGTAAATTTATTTCAAAAAATACTGCATAAACATATTCTTCTTTAAATTATTATTAAAAAACAACAAAGATAAGAAACTTTTCTTCAATAATAAAAAAAATTACAAGGTACACTTTTAACGAATTAGTATGCAGTTTTTGCATAGTTAACGACTGCAAGTAACCCACATTGGTGTTTGTATTGATAGAAATGGTACGTTATCTTCTTTTTCGGCGACGTGGACAAATAACACACGTCTTCCGCGTTTCTGGATCTAGAATTTCATGAGTTTTTGGAGATGGAGGTTGGATGTCTGTTGGTCCTATAAAAGTTTTCATACATAAACACCGTAGTTACGTCTCTGAGACGGAAATTCCTCCTAACTGAACAAACATTCATATGCAAGCGTTTGCGATCACAATGGCGGCATCTAGACGGTGGAAGATGAAGGTAGCTGGAGGGCTAACACCCTGCGACGCGTGATTCGAAAAATATCGAAGTAATAAAAATTTGTACGTCTGTGAGACGTATACCACGTCAGTTAAAGGTTAAAGCGGCTGCCCTGGTAACAGATATGTAATATATGAAATCAATCTATGGTCTACCGTTGGCCCTTGTCAAACTAATTTTACAGTAAATTTTTCCTAGGCACTTGCAACAATGGCAATTGCTTGTTATAGGCATTAAATATAGTACTTTATTTTACTCAGTCAAGTAGGCACCTATCTACATTCAGAATAGTACTTGTAGTCTTGTACAGATTTGATAGATGCTTAGAATATCTCTACAAAAACATTATAAAAAACGATGATTCAATATGAAGCCCCTGAGGGCCACCACAGTACCTATGGATTTTTATGAATGTATTTGACAATGTATTTGTATTATTTAGCAAAGAACTTTTGATACGAGCTCAAAGTTACACCATTCTGAGTTCGATCTTTCTCGATATTTTTTGCATGAATGAGTATAGTAAGCATACATATCGTAAATGATTTTTGTAATAAAATCTGTTTTCATTTTGTTTCAGGTGGCCAAACAACGCTTTAAAACAATAATAGAAATGTGCGGGATTTTATGATAAAAATATATAAATAACATACTTTATTTTGCAATTCAGTGTATCAAATTGTGTGTAAATATGTAAATAAGAGTTTTTTGATATAACAAATTATTATAAATCTTGGGAAATAAATAAATATAAAGTTTAAACTCGTATTTATAAACATTTTATAATATTATAATCGAAAAATTTGGTGTTTACTTGTGTGTGGAAGTATATAAAAAGTGTCGTTAAAAATCAATCAATAAAATGACTACGTATTAAAATTTTACTACGGAAGCATCCGTTGTTCGTAATATATTTTTTTAACCGTTTAAAAAAAAGAGCGTAATGTCGTCGCGAACCGGTCAGCGTGGGACGTCGGTGGCAACCAGTCAGAGGAAGCACCGGTCCCGGTCTACCACCAGGTACGACCTGGAGAAGAAGCCGAAGAAGAAGGACTTGCGCACCTCAGGCACCACCAGCCTGGTCTCCATACCCAACAGCATCAAGCTGACGATGCTCAATAGTGGCCTCATTTCTTTTGGTAAGTTTGTTTTACTTCTTACTTGTCGAATGAAATAGTAAAAAGCCCTGAACTAGAATTATTTACATTTGCTGCACTAGAAGTAATACCACATTTACTATCTGAACTGAGAAACTGAAAGAAGGCATCATTTATTTGGGTTCATATATAGATTAGAGGCAGAAGGCACATGGGCAAAGAAGAAAGAAGAAGAAGCTAAAGGAAAAGCCTAAAATCGAAATGTCTGGAAGAAATTTGTTGATGCCCTATGCTTCACGATGAGTTAAAGGATAAATCATCATCATCATCATAGTTTAGAGGAAAAACTTCGCTAGCGAGTTTAACTAACTTACAACGCTATCTGTTGTAAAAGTGTCTTCAACAAATAATGTAAGGAATAAAAAGGGTAGGTATAGAAGAAATAGAACTCACTGAAAAATCCAATAGTAAATCGGCCAGCTAATCGGCGATTTTGTAAGGGTTGGCCAATTTTTATTTCTCGCTCTGACCCGTGTCCCATAGGGAAAATTTATTAGTTTTATAAGTCTCTTGACCCCTTTTCTGTTGGTATATCATTTCATTACCGCTTAGCGTGCCTGGTGGGCCTGTGAGACCCTGGTTTAATTTTTTTCTCTTTAATATTGTTATCAGTTAGAATTATTTATGATTTTATTATAAAAATAAACATTTTATAGGATTTTTAATAAAATACGTGTTAGAATCAGCACCATGTTTCAAGAGAATATTTAAGTAAACTTTTACCCTGTAACTGAGGTAGCCGGCAGAGGGCCTCGTCAGTGCTAAGGTCAGATACTGAGAGCGGTTGCGTGCGATATTCATATTGCAATTAATTATATTTAGATTTATTTATTTCACATTATCAGATTCATGATTACAGTACTTATACAAAATAAAAATGACAGAGATTAATGTGATCGTCAAACATAATAAATAGAAAAAATAACATGCCAACAATCTTCAATAGAAAAATTTAAGGGCTGCGGTGGGTCTCACAGACCCAACTAAGCATGCCGAGTGTTAATGTAGTATCCCTGCGTAGCGACGCACCTACGTAGCGTCTTGGGAATATTTAGCTCAGATACAAGCGTTAGCGACATAGGCATAAGACTTTTTCACACTTATCGCACTACGCAGCGCTAAAATGACGCACCCGTAACGCATCAGTATGTCAAATATCCATACTAAAACTGCTGTCGACGCAAGTGCACTAATTTGACGCATCTGCATTATTTTGACGCAGATCAAACAGATCTGGCAATATTTGCTGCGATATTTAAAATCTGTGTTGTGCAACAAGTGTGAAAAAGGCCCTTTAAACTATGAAAGCAGGTACAAAATGATCTTAAAATAACTACTAATGTACCCATTTCATTATAAAAAACTTTAATGTCGGCAGTTTTCAACCATCTTTTTACCCACCTGCCTCAAAAGGAGTTTGCTGTTTCTCAAAAATTGTATTTAAATAAACAATTTCTTTTATCATGGACTATAGTCTAAAGATGACAATACCAGAAGCAAGTCTCATACAATATCGGTAAAATGACTTTTTTCATTTCACTGTCATTAATTTACATCAGGCCCCGTCACTGACTTCTATAATCTGGCAAGATTATAAAGGTCAGTGGGCGCTTATAGGGTTATACTTATGCCGCATAATTTAACGTTATTTGGGAGATTAAATGGCGTTTTTGGTAAATGGCATTCGCACTCCGTTGCGGGGTCGTGTAGGCTAGGTATTTTATGGTTTAATAGAACTCATATCGTCATTAGCCGTCAAAATGCCACAAACCGTACGCAGATTGTGATAACAATACTTTCGTATTATATTGCCAAAATATTGCCCGTACCATCACCCCCTTCTCGCGGGTGTCGTAAGAGGCGCTAAAAATTAAGGATAGATGTAAAGAGGAAAGTAGGAAACTGTTTGGATATTGCAAGGTTTTATGTATTTATGATAGTGTTAAACTAGTGACAATATGTGAAAATTTCAAAAATCTAAACAACCTTGAACTAAAGACAAGATGCGGCAATTTAAACTTACCTGCATACAAAAATGTTTATGGTCAACGCACATCTGAATTCATGCTCCCCTATGTACTTAACGAATTGCCTAAAGAAATTGTTGATCAAATAGGTAGTTGCAATAATGTGT
Source organism: Keiferia lycopersicella (assembly GCA_029255805.1). Lineage (NCBI taxonomy): Eukaryota > Metazoa > Arthropoda > Insecta > Lepidoptera > Gelechiidae > Keiferia > Keiferia lycopersicella. The sequence goes on along the minus strand of JARACZ010000005.1, from coordinate 14,091,426 downwards.
TCCAACGTAAAAAGAAACTAAAAACTTTCTTTATTAAAAAGTACGAATATAGTAATAACGACAGTTAGATTTAGCATAATTTATGTAAAAAATCACTAATTTAATTAGGAATAGTTAAGAGGCGACTGAAGGCCACTACACATAAATCCGCAAAAGGGTTTGCAGTAGAGGTTTTAGACTAAGACTCATGGAATTAATTTGTGTTGGAAAATAAACGATAAAAAAAAGGACTAAGGGACTCGAGAGTATTGGTGAATTACAATTTTTAGCCGACATTTCGTTATTTTCTTTCAACATTGTCCACATCAACAATAATATTTATAAATCTTGTAAAGTTGTTTCGAACAACAATACAGATTTTGAGCCTTTGTTTTACTCCGACAAATCGTCCACAATGCCGCTAAAATGGAGTTTTTATTTTCATTATGATTTGGTTGGACCCCGCTTTAGGACTTACTACACAACCCTGCCGACAGGGCCTGATTTGGCATAAATTTCTGGCTTTCTTGTTGTATCGGCTCATACATTCACATTAGTATCTATTAGGCTCATACATAGCACAATCTGCTCCGTCTGTGGCAATGGGGGCCACAATCGGGTCAGATTCTTTTTGTTTTATTTTTTTAGTTTTATGTTGATATTATTTATTTTAATATTTATTATTTTATTTTTTTAAATATTTAATTTAATATTTGTATTAAGTATGTAAATTGAATTGTTATTAAATTGATATTTATTTTATCTACCTACTAATAAATATATAATTCTTGCTCGTTTAAAAGTATTCGATTAATACTTCGACCAATATAAGTAGTTATGGACATGCCTTGCGCATATAAAAAGGTCTTTAAAAATGTGCCAAGGCACAACTACATATAAACACGCGCGCACAGCTACACACGCTCTAATCATGTGAATATACGATCAAAGGCAGAGACAGGGAGACGTCCTTGCACTGTAGTGCGAACGTGATAGCAATATGTCAGTGACTTTCGCTCTTTATGTTCGCGCCCTTTTACAGCAACTCGCTTCAATCGGGCACTTCACGCCAGCTTGCGCGTTTCGTATGCAAATCCATCCAGCGGTCGCATACGAATAGCGCAACCTAGCATGAAGCGTGTGATTTAACCGCGTTGCTGTAAAACCATCCTTCGAACTCTAAAAATAAAAGTAATAATTTCATAAGATAAGTATTTGTATGTATTTTATAACTCTTTAACTAATAAGTAATTCCTCATGTTTTATTTATATTTGTTGAATTGTTGACACACTTTAACAAAGCACAAGACGACGTTCTGATGAAAGTTTTGCGAATTGTAGACGACGTGTCGCACGTGTTTCTTGTAGCCGGCGCGAAGACCGACTGAGCGAGGTGTTCAAGGTGGCACATACTTGCACTTACTTGGAGCGGATCAAATCACTTGCTCGGTACGTCCCGTCCATATCTACTTATATTGGTCGAAGGATTAATACACAAAACTTGTTAATGTGAATTATTTAAGCTGTTTATGTCCCAAATAAATAAATATGTATGTATATATCACGCCTTTATCCCTTGCGGGGTAGGCAGAGCGTTAACGGCCGTAAGGATACAGTCGCTATCGCCACGTCTGACATTTTTGAGGATTGTTTTTTAAGGTTGTTTCATAAAACATAAGGTTGTTTCAGGTTGTTTCAAATAAATTAATATAAAAGAAAATATTGCCAAGCGTTATCGTACGCTATAACCATATATATGGGCACTTTTAATAAAATTGTATCCTCTGCCTTAATACGTACCTGTTAGATGGGAAGTATGAAACATAAGCCAACGCGGACAGACAGACGTTCCGTTTTACATTTTTATTTACGCATCATTACTTTCGGGTAGGGTTGCCAGGCGGAAAAATTGGATAATCATGGCCAGACAGTTTGAAAATTTGAACTGATATAATCATTTTATTCTCTTTCTTTAAAGATGTAATTAATACCTATTTAGATAATTATAATAAATACTTTATTAGCAAGATTCTCTCCAAAAATACTTTGTAAACTAGTTACTTACTATATTTACGTTACCTACGTAGCGTGCCAGACTGTCAGTCAGTGTCGCAATGTTTGTTTAGTCTTGAAATCTAGTAACATATTCAGTTCAACGCCATCTACAGAGGTAAGTAAGTAAAAACACTTTATCGCACAAAAGTAACAAGTACAGAAAACAAGAACATTTGGGAAGAGGAGAGGTATTGGTTTTGGAGAGGTCTTGGAATACATTTTTTTTATTCTTTAAAAGAAAACCTCCTATTATATTGATTTTCTCTATATTTTATGTGGTCCAATCCAATTTAGATCCAAAATCAGGACATCCGGGGATTCCGTGTAAAGATACCTACAGACAGAGCCGCCAAATCCAGCATTTATCCTTTAGCCAATGCAATTACGATCAAGTCAAGCCACTTTGGCATACGTTGCTGGTTCTCGTGAGTTATTGTAATGACCACTTACTACAACAGCCACCAAAGTCTACTGCTAGACGTGGGCCTCCCTCTATTGGGATATTTACCATAAGCGGATTGCAAACTTGTAGTATTGTTGTAGGTAGATATTAATTTGTATCTTATTCATGTACATGTGGGTATCTAATAAAATCAGTGTTCAACCAGCTGGCAGTCTTTTACGATACTCACAGGTAGGATTGGGGTGGTGCTATTCAAAACCGGCATCATACGAGTAATTATAATGACGCTTATCCGATAACCAGCAATATAAGTTTCCCAAATCGGGTCCTGTTGTGAATTAGCCACTTTAGCCTTTGGCAAGTACAATTACCATCAAATTAAAAGCTTTGAATAATTAGATTGGATATCGAGTGAATTATTATTGTAGCTCTCGGATGAGATTGTTATCTTAATAATAATGCCACTCTCAATAAAGAACAGTATGTTCTGTTTTATGTACAGTCAAGTCCCAGTCCAGTTAGACAACCTACCTTACCTTTTATGGCGGATCCCACACTTGACGTACGACGGAGCGCTAAAATATCACAGCGGTCTATCAGAGCCATACCTAGAAATGCCACTCCCCATACTCGATGGACGACACTGCGATAGCGCTGAGTTGACAGCGCAGCGGTTGAGCGCTTTTAGTACGTAGATAGACATTTCTAGTATGAATCTGACTATGATGCGGCTATTAGTGCTCTGTCGTGCGTCAATTCAAGTGTGCGATCCGCCTTTTGGTCTACGTTTACGTCCCCGGGGCCATCAAAACTACGCCAGTCGGCTTGGTGGGGAGCACGAGATCACCCGGAAATAATTGATTGGTTGAAAGATTTACGTTACGTTTTACGTAACTTGTGCAGTTGCATTTTTTCTCCACTGGGGAGGAATGTGATTAGTATGTTCTCCCGTTAATTTGAAACTCACAGAAGTAAACGTGAACAATGAGTCACGTTCCTCTACATTTTGTTATGCTATAGGGGTATTGTCTATAAAGGTGTAGTATAAAAATATTTACCTACTAAAATTCTCCATACTTTATCGTTTTATATCACTCAGAATACTGTTTGTTTCAAGGTTCATACACAGTATAAATGTAAATCTCGACCTACAAAATACTCTCAGAGGAATGATGTAGGTACTTACCACCGAATATGAGTTCGTTTATGTGTTTTATTCAAGTTCCGCTTGCTCGTATGTAGGTGCGTTTAAATTTAAAAATAGAAGCGTACCAGATCCGCCGTGAATTTTCCACTGTTTTGCTTGGGGATCCCTTTCGTTAGCATAATGTTTTTTCCACTAATATCTTTTAGCATAACATGTTTCGCATAATTATTTTCTCCTATTATATCTTTGTCATAAACATTTTTTCGCATAATATTTATCTTGGCGTAACACCGTTTAGTTATGTCTAACAATTTTTTTATAGAGGTTAGGTTAGGTTAGGTTAGTATTTTTATAGACATTAGGTTAGGTTAGGTTAGGTTAGGTTATTAAATTATGCTTAACGTGTTATGCCTACTATTTTTATGCGTAAGTATCATTAGTTCAATGTATATTGTGCCAACCTATGTTATGCCTAATATTTTTATGCAAATAGATAGGGAACCTTCTGCTTGTAGCAGCGACTTGTACTTAGAGGCTGAGTTTGTACAAACCCCCATTGGTTTGATGACTGGCAGGCCGAATGAGATACTTTTTAAAACGATACTTTGTATGAAAATGCGAAGAGATGACGTCATGTCTCTCTAGTTTGGCTGGCGTCAAAACACTGACTTTTATAATATTTTTCAGTTTATTTATTCAAATTTTGAATATTTCGAAAAACTACATACATACATACATCACGCCTTTATCCCTTGCGGGGTAGGCAGAGCGTTAACAGCCTCTGAAAATTTTGAGGATTGTTTTCCAAGGTTGTTCCAGAAAACGTGTGTATCACTATAGTGGCAGGTTGTCAGCCTGTCGCCTAAAAATTGTAATACACCAATACCCTCGAGTCCCTTAGTCGCCTCTTACGACACCCGCGGGAAGGATGTGGGGTGATGCTATTCTAAGCCGGCATCACACGGCACTCGAAAAACTACGAGTATAAAATAACTAATACGCTTAAAACTATTGTTGAGTATGTAGTATTTTCGAGCAATAGTTTTAAGCGTACTACTTTTGTATTTTATTAATGACCCAGTCATCATTACCTATTGTATTCAACACTATAAATATGTTCTGGTAATATTTCAATGCATCATACACGGGTTATCTGAAAGGGCCCTCAATATTATATTTATCAGACTGTTAACACTTTGCCTACACTGCAAGGGATAAAGGCGTGATATGTGTGCTACAGCCCGTGAAACTAAAAAAATATTGTTGATAATTATTGGGTATTAAAAAGTAGTGCTATTTTCAGCATTTTTTGTCTCCTAATTTTTCTTTTTTTTCCGTATTCAGTTTTCTGGACCTTAAGAACAAACTATCGCTACTTTCTTGCTATTGCAAATAAAAGTATTCAGATAAGTATATAAGTTTGCCTTCTGCTCATACGTGCTTCATAAAACAAAATCATAATAGGAAAACATAATAATTGTACATCTGGCGCGATACAGAACAGACGAAAATAGTACAGAGGTTTTTGTCCGGCTCTAGGTCAAGAAAACCAAATACATGTTAAGGCGGATCGCACACTTGACGCACGACGGAGTGCTAAAATATCGCAGTGGTCTGTCAGATCTATGCTAGAAATGTCAATCCCCATACTAAAACCACACTCGACGGATGACGGATAGCGCTGCGTCAACAGCGGTTGAGCGTTTTCAGTACAGGGATTAACATTACTAGTGTGGATCTGACAGACCGCTTCGCTGTTTTAGCGCTTCGTCGTGCATTAGTGTGCAATCCGCCTGAAGCTCTTGATAATTTCTGAAATATTTCATTATGTCTTATGTATGTATGTATTATTATTACAATATTGTTAACTTGAGTTATATAATCTATAATCGCATTCTAGTAATACTTTTATGATTAATTAGCATTTTGTAGAAATGTCCACAAAAAAGTGATTTCAGATACTTGGTGTTTTAGCCAAACACTAAATAGGTATGACAACATTATTCATTTACAAAAACATTCAAATAAAGAATTAAAACAATAATACTTGGCGGATCGCACACTTGACGCACGACGGAGTGCTAAAATATCGCAGTGGTCTGTCAGACCCATACTAAAAACGTCACTTCCCATACTAAAACCGCACTCGACGGATGACACTGCGATAGCGCTGCGTCTACAGCGGTTGAGCGATTTTAGTATGGGGGTTGACATTTTAGTATGGATTTGACAGACCACTGCGATATTTTAACGCTCCACCGCGCGTTAAGTGTGCGATCCGCCGTAGGGCAGTGGGGTCCACAGGTGGGGCCCCCTCCCCCACCCTCTACAGAGGTTTAATTGAATCATCATGGATGACTGAGCAAGACGACTGAAATAACGGGTTGAAGTATATAAGTATAGAAGACCCAATATAGGTAGGTATAGCTGAAATCAATGGCTGATACGACCCTCAAATATTTTGACAGACGTGGCTATAACGACCGTAATACTACTACTACGGTCGTTAACGCTCGTCTACCCCGCGACCCTCAGATAAAGGCGTGATTTGTGTGTTTATGAATGACGCTGATAGCTCATTCGCTTAGATAGTGTCGCTACAAGCGTAACTTGATCTCAATGCTCGATATACGCACGTACGAGCGGGTACTGACAGTTATGCTCATCGTGAAACTATACAGCTTGTTAGTACTGACTTCTTTGAAAGGGATAAACCAGCCCATGAAACTGAACAACTTTTCCCAAGGAACATAGGTCGAAATATGAAATAAACGTACTTACAAAATGCTGAGCCGGCTGGGTCAGGTTGTATGTTAGGCCCAAAATTTTTTTCATTTTTCGACCTATGTTCCTCGGGGAAAGTTGTTCAGTTTAATGGGCTGGTTCACACCTTGAAAGGAAGTTAGTTTTCCTAACATCCTGTATAAAATATTATAAGCGAATAAAGTATACGTAGGTACCTAACGAAGCTCCAGTGTAGAAGAATTAGGAACATCGATTTTATTAATTGACGATAAAATGAACTCACCTGTAATGTCAGTTACATTATTTAAACATTATTAGCTCTTTATGTCTGCTGGAAAACAAAATTTTGACATTTGAATATCCATATAGCATCTCCGAAAGCGTACGCCTTTTTAGACACGAGTATCAAAGGACACTTTTGACTGTCCCGATATGCTTATGCTCTTTCAATTTATTTTTTCATTTCCAAATTCAAAATTTCCTTGCATCTGACAGACACACTGAGAACTGACGCGTTACGGATGCGCTAAAAATGCGCAGCAAAGGGCGTCAAGCAGGTAATCGCCTTTACTACCCCTCTTTATAAATGAATAGATTTGTCACGAGATATCGAAGACCCAGGGGTATCGCCAGGGGTATCGTGGGCTGTCATGAGATTAAAGACCCTTTACCGCCATCATGCCTTCGGGTGACAGCGATGTATATGCACTAATCTGTTACCTGTCATCGCTGCAATTGTCAGAATTATCGGATGCAAATATTTTAATTCCATATATAAGAATAGAGGCTTTGACCGCTATTTACTATAAATACATATGCTATAACTAACTTTTTGAGAAAAAAAAATCCTAAGTTATCGCGGCCGCTATGGCCCCGCCGCGATATCGCGACTCATACCTGCTGCAGCTGCCGCCACATGTGCGGGCCTTAACTATCGTCACTAAACCGACGACTGTACAGACAACCGATTTTTTTCAATGTCTTTTATGCCCGCCCAGCGGCTGCGCCCGCTGCAACTCGTTTTACTCTGGAAATAAGATGTTTTCCCGGCAAGTGTTATACATAAAAAACTTTCTCTTGCATCACTCTATGTATTGAAAAGACCTGCATCAAAATCCGTTGAGTAGTTTTAAAGATTAACATACATACAGACAGACGCGAAAAGCGACTTTGCTTTATACTACGTAGTGATTAGCAAACTGCATTTAAAATTTCAATAAACCTATTATTTTTACATGTAAACATGATCAAGCGCAGTCGCTTATTGATGCCTGGGTAGCCATTTTTTTTCTTTGCCATCTTTTCTGCAATTCTACCAAAATAACCATTAATGTTTTCCAGATTCTCACAAAGATTTCAGTAGGCACAACGTCCCGTGAATCCCGAACCTCGTATAACGATACCCGTGGGAAGGATTTCGGCTTGAACACTCTCCCTTCATTCGAATAAGAATGATTGATAGCAAACACGTAGGTATCTATATTTGTTCAAGAATTTAGGTCAATTTATATCATGAAAAAATCTCGTGATGGCCTCATTCTTTTGTCAAAACGATGTAGGTACCTACCCTACCATGTTTTAAAGATATGAATGGTCACCTATTACCAAAGAATAGTATTCGTATTCGATTGTGGACTTAATCAACAGACTTCATTCATAATTTTTCAAAATATTCAAAGTTTGATAATAAAATAACCAAAAAATTACATAAAAGTTTGTGTTCTGATGCCATCCAAAATAGCAATAAATGACGCCATACATTGCTTTTTCATACAATATACCGTTTTAAAAGTACTGTCAGTCCACAACCATGAAATCTCATACGAAGCCGTGACAGTGAGTCAGTTGATACTTTCACGTACTTGGTGATATTAATTTTAGTTGCCGCTATAGGTAACAGCCAATATTAAAAACAGAACAATATAATATGTATATCAGTATCGTCCGTCGAGTGCTGTTTTAGTATGGGGAGTGACGTTTCTAGTATGGATCTGACAGACCGTTGCGATATTTTAGCGCTCCGTCGTCGTGCGTTAAGTGTGCAATCTGCCTAACGTGATTTTTTTGTGTCACACTCTGAAAGCCGAATACCGACTATTTGACACGAATTTAAAACAACGACTAAAAATACATTCAAACCTCATGCCAATTTTACGGTTGGTAGTAATGTCATTCAACTTTCAACTCTATTGTGACGAAATAAGACTGGTAATTGTGTTGTGTGGGAGAGGCAACTAGTATAAATATGTTAGTGTTGTATAAGCTTGTTGATTCGTCGTTTCGTTCATTTGAATTAAACTGGTAACAATAATGAAATGTAAATCACTTATACAACGGACCACGCACTTGTGTTTTTATCCTTTTTACCGTCAGATTTGATATTGTCCAAAGATTATTTATGTAATCCTACTACAATATTATTAGTGTATGATAACACTTTAATTATTGCGGCCGTTAACGCTCTGCCTACCCCGCCAGGGATAAAGGCGTGATATATGTATGTATGTATAACATTTTAATATTAATACGACAATCCGGATGGCGCAGCGGATAGTACCCCTACCTTGTACGCCGAGGTTCGTAGGTTCGATCCCGACCGGGTCGATTTACAAATATCGTAAGTGTCGAGTCTGGGTGTTGTCTATGTATAATATGTATTTATTTAGAAAAAACAATATGTAAGTATTAGTATCAGCTATCTAGTTCCCATAGGACAAGTTTGGGGCTAGATGGCACTGTGTGAATTGTCCAGGATATTTATTTATTTATTAGTCATTCATCGCTCACACAAGTGCAAGCGAGCTCGGCTTACTAAGGCGCATCGCACACCTTGACGCACGACGGAGCGCAAAAATATCACAACGGTCTGTCAGTTCCATACTAGAAATGTCAATCCACATACTAAAACCGCTCAACCGCTGTTGACGGAGCGCTATTGCAGTGTCGTCCGTCCAGTGCGGTTTTAGTATGGGGAGTGACGTTTCTAGTATTGATTTGACAGACTACTGCGATACTTTAGCGGTCCGTCGTGCGTTAAGTGTGCGATCCGCCTAACTGTTAATGTAATTATACAGGCACGTAAGCTGCTTTTAATAACCTGATACTGATATTAATGTAGGTATTAACGATGCAAACGCATTATTATTGGAAAATTGTTGACATTATTGAAAGTACCGTTCAGCGAATTAATTATTTTGCTATTCTACTGTCATATGCAGCACATACTGATACACTTCTCATAAAAACCGGGACACGTTGCAAGGCTTGCAAGTTTATGTTTCATAATGAATCACATTACTTAAGAAATGTGTTTATTTTGCGAATCACACACTTACGCACGACGGACCGCTAAAATATCGCAGCGTTCGGACACATACTGGTAATTTCAATCCTCATACTAAAACCACTCAACCGCTCTCTGAGCAAGACCAAGACCGGCCCAAGAGAAGGACAACTCCACATTGGGCCCGGAACTGGGTCTCTATCAGACGCGTGTGACTAAGGATTATAGTGCGGTAGAATCCTGCAGTCGACCTGGTTTCGCACATATCGACTCGTCGTTCCTGTGGAGTCAGCCAGCCAAGGCCAAGAGAGTGGCGCAGGTCCTGGGGAACCCTGCGTTTTCCATAACTGCGTCCCAGGATACGCAGTGTCCGTGCTCTTGCCTTAGGCGGATCGCAAATTTAACGCGCAACGGACCGCTAAAATAACGCATCCGTACTGCAGCGGTCTGTCAGATCCATACTAGAAACGTCAATCCCCATTCTGAAACCGATCAACAGCTGTCGACGGATGCGTTTCAGCTGCGTTATTTTGACGGCTGCGTTACGGATGCGTTATTTAGTGTAGTGTGTGATCCGCCTTAGACACTGACGGAATCGTCTGTCACGGATGTATGAGACCAGTGATGATAAAACTTATATGGTACTGGTACTGGAAAGTCCGCGAAAATTGAAAAACACTTCGACAAAGGCGGATCGCACACTTGACACACGACGGTGCGCTAAAATATCGCAGCGGTCTGTCAGATCCATACTAGGAACGTCACTCCCCATATTAAAGCCGCACTCGACGGACGACACTGCGATAACGCTAAGTCAACAGCGGTTGAGCGGTTTTAGTATGGGGATTGACATTTTTAGTATGGATCTGACTAACCACTGCGATATTTTGCGCTCCGTCGTGCGTCAAGTGTGCAATCCGCCAAAGAAATACAAAAATATTATGTGTTTTTCCAGGCTGAAAAACATTTTCGCATTAATAAATCTTCTTCGCACTACGCCGGTCGCACACAAAGCGTGTTTTTTCTGAGTGTATGCACAGCGACGGTCGGCGGACGACATAGGTTTGCGTGTAACAAAGGCCCCAAACCTTAGGACGTGGTTACAAATGTTAGCTGAGCGGGAGTGAGGTTGAGCAATGGATTTTATCAGTCGAATTTCTTTAACATTGGCAGCCATATTCCGAAAATAGGTGAAGATATTATTTATATTTATTTGAAAATAAATTTTACAGCATAACAGCTTAGGCCTATGCACTGTAAAACTAAATAATTAATAACAATAAACTTGAAAATAAAATAACGTTCTCTATATTAAAAATTTTCAGCAAAACTAAGACACTCCTTATTGAGCTTCACAATAGAGTCTGCAAACAAGTATATTGATCGCTAGTTCGTAGAACCTATCTATGATTATGTCAATTTTGGATTTTGAAATTATGGTCCCCATTGTCTATTTATGTATTATTAAAGATAAATCATTTTTAATTTTTCATTCTTTTTACTTCTCCAAAACTAATACTGGTGGTAGGTTCAAACCTGAAAAAGTTTGTCGAATAAAACCTGACATAAGTTCCTAAAGAAACAAGAATCAACGTAGAAAGTATACTTTTTACCTATTGATAGACTAAAATATACAAATAGTTATCAAATCAAAATTGCAAGACACAATTTTCTCTTTTTCACGACAATTTTATGATTTTATACGTATATATTGTTATGATCACGATCTAAAACCGCATTCGACGGACAGCGTTATCGCAGCGTCGAAAGCGGTTGAGCGGTTTTAGTATGGCGATTGAAATTTCTAGTATGGATGTGACAGACCGCTGCAATATTTTAGCGATCCGTCGTGCGCTCAGCGCGCGATCTGCCTTAAGGTATACATACAACAGAGCTAAAACCCGCCTCCGCCGGCATCGTGGCCCCCATCTCGCTCAAACAAGCCTCAAAGCGAAAGGTGGCGCTGCGCGGGACCCCGGGTTTACAAGCTCGGTGGCAATTACCAGGGACAATTGACGACCGATGTGGTGCAGTGGTAGTGCGACTGCCTTTGACGCAGAAGGTTCCGGGTTCGATTCTCGGTGGGTCACTCACAAAGTTGATATTTATCACTTTGTGAATTCGTTCCCAGTCTGGTTAGGACACCCGATCGTCCGTAAGTAAGGTAGGCCGTAGGTCCCGGTTGCTGTCTTTACCATCAAGCACAGCGCCATCTATCCAGCAACTAGAATAATTATTAAAAAAATAAAAGAATATTCTCTATTGGGGAAATGAGGCCTCGCTCTTATTCAAAATTATCCAAAACTCTTATCAGTTCCGAAACTTTTTTTAGTTCCGAAACTTTTTCCGGTTTGTCATTGTGCGTTTAGGACATTTTTAGGATTTAGGACATTATGAGTAGGGAGGAAAAATACGTGTAACGTGAAATGTTTACAAAGTAATAAGTATGTAACAATTCCTATAAGTTAAGGTCGGTAAAAACAGTATCCTACATAAACAGAACTAGTGTAGATAGATGTAATATACCCATAGTTGTGCGATCGTGGTCACAGAAATGTTGCTGCAGCTGACATTTCCGTTAAAATTCCGCTTGCAAACTAAAACGCTGCTACTATACAGGGGACAACGATGACATAAAACAGACATACATACATACATAAATCACGCCTTTGTCACTTGCGGGGTAGGTTAACGATCGTAAAATTATGGTCTTTCAAGTTTTTAAGGCCTTTTTAGATAATTCGTGTAGTGACAAGTTGTCAGCCCGTCGCCTAAAATTGTAATACACATGAAACCCTCGAGTCTCTTAGGTGCCTTTTACAACACCCGCGAGAAGGAATGGGGTGATGCAACTCTATGCCGGCATCACACGGCAAATGACATAAAATAACATACATACATACATATATCACGCCTTTATCCCTTGCGGGGTAGGCAGAGCGTTAACGGCCGCAAGAATACGCTCGCTATCGCCACGTCTGACATTTTTGAGGATTGTTTTCCAAGGTTGTTCCAGAAAACATGTGTATCACTATAGTGACAAGTTGTCAGCCTGTCGCCTAAAAATTGTAATACACCAATACTCTCGAGTCCCTTAGTCGCCTCTTACGACACCCGCGGGAAGGATTTGGGGTGATGCTATTCTAAGCCGGCATCACACGGCACATAAAATAACATACTACAAAAAATACCTGTCATAAAATGCTACAAAAAATACCTGCGTGCTGAATTAGACTATCATCACCTCATTTGCGTTGTTTTTGCGCTGAAGTGTGAGAAAGGCCTGAATGTTTTTCTTTATTAAAAATTCAAATATAAAATAATGCAAATGTAAATAATAATTACCGTACCGTTGGCCGCTCTCTGGCCAGATGGATCGATGACTTAAAGAAGGCGGCTGGTAGCGACTGGACGGCGACCGCGGGAGATCGTTCATTCTGGCCTACCCTTGGGGAGACCTATGTCCAGCAGTGGACGCTATAATGATGGTGTGATGTGATCAGATCATTTGTGCCCATTGGTGTGGAAAAAATCTGGTGATACTCGTAAATCGGCTGCAACATTCCCCAACAAATATAAAACTCCACTGCGCTCACCATCCCGTCTGCACAGTTTGATGGCTATGGGTACAAATAATAAACCACTGTCAGTAATATTTTTTCATTTAAATTCTTCATTATCATTTCAGCCATAAGACGTCCACTGTTGAACATTATAAGCCCTCTCCTAAAGATTTTCACTTTGTCCGATTAGAAGCGGCCTGCATCCAGCGTTACCCCGCGGACTTGACCAGATCGTCTGTCCATCTCGCGGGGGCTGTCCTACGCTGCGCCTGCCGGTGGTCTCCACTCGAGAACTCTTCTGCATTTGAACATTTTAATTATTTGATAGTAATACTAACTTAGAAAAGCATCACCCATTTTCTGCCCGTGGGTGTCGTAAAAGGCGACTAAGGGGTAAATCCAGAGAACGGGCCGTTTCCTGTGAATACCTACCTACCAAATCTCGCACTCCGCTCGCCAATCCGTCTACCAAGCGTGGTGAGTTCGACAATACCCCTAATTGGGGGAGGACCATGTCCAGCAGTAGACTGTTGTGGCTGTAGCAGCAATACTGATAAGTAGCTTGCTGTAGCTTATATGAACTAGGAAAGCTGTTGGTACTATTCTTAATGTACTAAAAACCTTTAAAGGTTTTATGACCGTACCCACCCGGTATGTTTTAATTACGTCATGAATTATTGATTTAATCATGATGGATTAACACAGGGGTCATAACACACCAAAGGATTAGAGAGTATATAAGCAAGTAGTCATTAATTAGTCATTCATTATGTAGTCATTAATCATCGTTCATCTAAAGTGAGAGAAAGCTTTTCAAACTCTGACACTAAATTTTATTGAGTCCTTTGTCGACTCAGTGTCCCATTCTGTAAGATAATGATAAAAATCTCAGAATATTATTAAGTAACACTCAGTATTTACTACGAGTACGTTAAAGCAATTGCAAATTCAATTTCAATTAAATTTCCTTAGTAACAGCGCTAGTAAGTAATTTTCCTTTGCTAGCACTGTTGGTTTGAATGCAAGTATACATTCAAAGTAGGAAGCTTCACTCTATGTTTAAATTATAGCTTCATTTTTAGTTGTGTATTGTAAGTACGAATAAACGGAAAAATAATAATAAAAGTGAGTGATTTGACGCTGTCCAAAATATGACAATAATGGTGATAACGGCGTCATATTTTCAGTATTTTCATACAAAATATCGTTTATCGTTATCTTTTGACCTGTCAGGCATGTAGGCTATTGCGGTCATCAAAGGTTCTCATTTGTATATATATAATTGAGAACATATTTTACATAAGAGAGGCCCGCATTTGTCTACTATCTCACCTGGCTAGTTTGTCGATCGAAACTAACAAAATATAATATACAGAATGTTAGGTAAAGTACTAACTCCCTTTCAGGGGATGAACCAGCCCATGAAACTGAACAACTTTCCCTAAGCAACATATCTAGTAATATGAAAAAAGTTAGGACCTCCCATAGGAAATAACCACGTACGTCAATTTGCATGGGAAGTCCAAAATAAAACTTATATTTCGACCTATCTTCTTGGGACAAGTTGTTCCGTTTCATGGGCTGATTCACCCCTTACAAAATTTGCAGCTAATATTTTTACACCTTTAACCTTATCTACACTGGCTGTCAAAAATCGCAATACCATGTAGTACGTGTGTGATGCGATGTACGTATGTATGTATTGAATGTATATGTCTGATTCACCATAATGTAACAAGGAACGTGAGGAAATATTCGATTCTGAACGATAAAATCTATTTTCGATTTCAACTATCGAAATTTCAGCGCAATTCCTCAGGCAACAATGTCACAGTAAAGGTATAGGTTAAACGGTAGTATTAACTTTATGAAAATGACTGAAATAAATAATTTTGTTCTTTATGTATGGTACTGACCTGACGAATGATCTCTGGTCTAAGATAATCTTAGCTGAACAATTAATTTTGTGGTTCTCCTGTCGCTCAAGTCCTCCATTGCAGCTCAGAACCTAAAGCCACCAAAGTTACTTTTTCAAACCCTTTCTTACACTTAGAAGTACTAACTCTAGAATTTTTTGAAATCCAGATTTGTCCATTACGTTCTAAATAGCCCGGTAAGCTGGTGCCCGGGTTGGAACTAGTTTATATCAGCCTACCCGAGCCCTTCGCTCGCTCGCGGGCTTCGCTAGTGATATACATGCGTACCAATGCACCAACGCTACGCAAGTGAAGAAAGCGGATTTTCTTTGCCACTCCCGTGTCGAACCCCAGAAGTTCTTTTTATGTCGAAGGCTTCGTACCGCCTAGGGCTCCGAAGCAAGCAAAGCCACAGGGCCCTAAGTCGCTAAATGCTAAATGAAAATCGTTTCAGTTCGATGCCGATTGGATCTCAATTTCATGAATTCGGTTCGTATAGAAAAGCACAGCGGCAATGAAATGACAGTTGAGTTTCGATGGCGTTACAATGACAAAAAAATAGCAGACTTCGGCCCTTTTTCTATTTTAAGAGGCTTGAAGTTGACACGTTCTTCTGCTTGCAAAGGCAGTATCAGGCGGATCTCACTCTTGTCGCACGATGGAGCGCTAGAATGTCGCAGCGGTCTGTCAGATCAGATACCAGAAACGTCATTCTCCATACTAAAACCGCACTCGGCGGTTTTGCGATAGCGCTGCGTCAGCAGTGGTTGAACGGTTTTAGAAGAAGGATTGACATTTCTAGTATGGATCTGACAGACCGCTGCGATGTATTAGCGCTCCGTCGTGCGTCAAGTGTGCGATGCGCCTTACTACTTCACTGTGTTCTACTGTGGCAGTCCTTCAAGTCTCTTGACCTCGACAACTTGGGGCAATCTCGAGAAGCACTTGAAAGTCGAAGCGACTCGATAGAATCCGTTCCAGGAAGCCACACTATGAACTTTCATTATCAACATTCTTTGAAAAAATAGTCTTCGACAACTGTAGCAAACTTTAAAAATTCAAGTCGATTTTTCTAAGAAAGCGACGGTCAATGGATGGCTACTTTTTTTTTCAACAACTTATAGTCGTCCTGCGTAACACTCTGCTTCTTGAAAAACTGCAGTAGAAATCAAAATTATCTTTTAAAAGATGAGTTCTCGATTTGATTTTAAAGACTCAGCTCACTTCACTTCAAAAGCTATGATAAAAATTCTGTTCCTATAAGGGAGCAACTTCTAATACTTTAAAAGCAGAAACGAGTTGTAATTAATAATCGGTAATTAAAGGTTGATGGCGTCTTTTTATTAAAACTAAGTACCCAGTCCTTTGTCCTTTTAGGGTTCCGATCTCGACACTTGACGAACGACGGAGCGATAAAACATCGCAGCGATCTGTCAGATCTATACTAGAAATGTTAATCCCCAGACTAAAACCGCTCAACCGCTGTTGACGCAGCGCTATCGCAGTGTCATCCGTCGAGTGCGGTTTTAGTGTGGGAAGTGACGTTTCTAGTATGGATCTGACAGACCGCTGCGATATTTTAGCGCTCCGTTGTGCGTGAAGTGTGCGATCCGCTGTAGAGTAAAAACGGGAACCCATTGCGTTTATTTCTAAAACAAACCTGCTTATACCGACTCATAAAACTAACCCCATTGAAAATATGGCAATTTAATTCTTCTTCATCTTTGATCCTATCGTGTGGAACACAAAGTCTCAAAACAACCCAATGAATTGATGAACCTACTTCACACACTCGATTGGACCAAAAACCGTCTCGATATCTACAGTAACATAAGGTAATATCCCTAGAATATCCCTAGAGTATTTTATTGGCCTCGTAAATTATAAATGAGGTTATAACCGTATACGCCGTCATCCAATCAATTTGGCAAACACGAGTTAATATGTTTATCTTCTTTATAAGGATGTAACGTGTTGATCAAACGGCACTCGTAAAAATGCTCTCCGAATATTCAAATCGAACAACTTTCCCCTAGGAACATACGTCAGGAAAAGATATATTTTCGATCTCCCTCCCATACAACATCACGTTTAGCTGACTGCCTTTATTAGTATTAATATAACAAAATACACACACACACACACACACGCACACGCCTGTATCCGTTTCGGGGTAGGCAGAGCATTAACGAACGTAATGTTTGAGGGTTGTTTCAGATAAGCCGTGTAGAGAGACAGGTTTTCAGCCTGTCGCCTAAAATTGCAATATACATACCCTCAAGTCCCTTACTCGGCTATTACGACACCCACGGGAGAGAAAGGGCGTGATGCTATTCTAAACCGACATACCATGGCAAACATAACGAAATAGGTACTCATAATATTCGTATTTTTAAAACAAAAGTAAATTTCCAAAGAGAGGGTGTTAAAAACAGCTCTTTATTGTATAAAGAGCTGTTTTCGAATTTCTAGCCCAAAACTCATGATGTGTAAAATGATTTATTTTTAAATAAAGTAAAATGAAACTCTGATTTGAAAAGACCTTTCGCAATAACAGTCGTAGTCCCTCGGAAGTTGGTACATTTATTGCTGTCCCTCAAAATTAATTCATTCAACATTAATTTCATTCGTACATCTTTTTTATACTTCAAACATGAAACGGAAAAACATTTTTGTAATTGCTTTCTTTGACAAAGTTAGGAAAGTAAATAAATAACAATTTGTATAATTTCGTTTTTATAATTAGCAATATTTTTCATGGCTGTGTAGCACAGATGCATGTTTTTTTCAATTATTAAGGGCGTTGATGGTAAATGTTGGGAAGCGGGATATATACCACAGGATATGCGTGATGCTAACATCGTTACCCTATACAAAGGCAAAGTGTCCCACACGAAAAGAAAGAAAGAAGAAGGCAAAGGTGACCGCGGTGACTGTAACTGTTACCGTGGAATATCTCTTTTAAGTATAGTAGGTAAATTATTTGCTCGGTTAGTCTTGCTAAGACTCCAGAAACTTGCTGATCGTGTATATCCCGAATCACAATGTGGGTTCCGCGCCCAACGTTCCACGACAGATATGATCTTTACACTTCGCCAACTGCAAGAAAAGTGTAGAGAGCAGAAAACACCTTTGTTTGTGGCGTTCGTAGACCTTAACAAAGCCTTCGACACCGTTAGCAGAGAGGGACTTTATGCTGCACTTTTAAATATCGGGTGCCCTCCAAAACTCCTGAGTCTCATTAAATCCTTCCACGAGGACATGAAAGGTTCTGTTGTTTTTAACGGCAATATATCTGAGCCGTTCGAAATGCGTAGAGGTGTTCGCCAAGGCTGCGTGTTAGCTCCTACCCTGTTTGGTATTTTCTTTTCATTGCTTTTTAAAGTTGCTTTCGGCGATGACCAACAGGGTATCCACCTACACACAAGGGCTGACGGGAAGCTATACAATATCTCGCTTCTAAAGTCTAAGCGTAACCGCGATGACTTATTTGTCGATAGCCTTCTGTTTGCTGACGATGCAGCCTTCGTTTCAAATTCTCAAAGTGAGCTTCAAAACATCATCGATAAGTTTTCCCACGCGTGTTCTCTGTTCTCCATGTCCATTAATGCCAAAAAAACAGTAGTGCTAACTCAAGGCGCAGAAGCTCCACATATAATGCTCGGTGGCGTTCCCTTGGACATTGTCGACAAGTTTTGCTACTTGGGGTCGACTGTGTCGAACAATCTCACACTTGATGTTGAGATCAATACGCGTATCGGCAAAGCGGCAACCATGTTTGGTAAGCTGAGTACAAGAGTATGGAACAATAAACATCTGACCACTAAAACCAAGATTATTGTTTACCAAACTTGCGTTTTAAGCATACTCTTGTACGGAGCTGATACCTGGACATCGTATGCAAAACAAGAGCGTCGACTTAACTCGTTTCATATGCGCTGCGTAAGAAACATCTTGCATATAACCTGGCAGGACAGAGTCACAAACGAGCGAGTTCTAGAAATTGCACAGCTGCCTAGCTTTACCGCCCTGCTCAAGCAGAGACGCTTGCGGTGGCTAGGGCATGTGCACCGAATGGAACCTTCGCGTCTACCGCGGCGTGTCCTGCTTGGTGCCGTAGCTAACGCCAAAAGAGGGGTTGGAAGACCCATGCTGCGTTTCAAAGATTGCGCCAAGCGGGATATGGCTGCGTTTGACATCGACCATCAAAGCTGGGAGAAGCTTGCTGAGGATAGGGACGAATGGCGAAAGCGTGTATATGATGGGCGTAAGTCTCACGACGACGCCTGGTTCTCTGGTCTCGCCAACAAAAGGCAAAAACGACACCTAAACATGCATGTTCCAGTCTTTAATACCACCTTCACTTGTAGAGCGTGCGGAAAGTCATGCCGCTCCCGCATTGGCTTATATAGCCACGAAAAGTCTTGCCTCAGACACTGATTAAATCGTCTGTCACAGACGTGTGAGGCCAATGATGATGATGATAAAAATAGTAAAAGTCAGCAGTATAATAAACAACAACTGCAGAGCGAAACTAACATAGTATATATTGCGATATCCAAAAACCAACGTGAAAAACAATCAATTTTCCGAAAAGTTTATGACAAGAGATCAAATACCAAAAACAATAGGGTCCGTATTTATATATCGCACTCAATTTTGAGATCGATCTCAAGAGCGATTTTGGCAAAATGTCAGTCAATACTAACAGCATTTCAAAGTCGCACTCAATATTGATCTCAGAGTTTAGACAGGTTTATAAAAATACGGGCCTAGGTTAGTCACTTCATTACGTCAATGAGTCAAAGCTGTCTATCGTTGACAGTAATAAAATTATTTTTTTAAAGACAGACACCTAAATCTGTATCCAAATGATTGAAATATGTCCTATATCATACAAAAATAAACACATACCGCCTTTTTGACAATAGGGCTAAGAAGTCTGTCATTATCACTTCTTCTGATAAATATTTGAGAGTCATTCCAGAAAACTGTGTAGCACGCAATAAAGTACCCAATAATAGCGAGAACGTGACCTCTACTGATAACGACCTATGTTACAAAAACAGCCATGCTGCAGAATCACAAACCTGCTCCAACACGCATTCCATTGACATTTTCTATGATCTTATTTAGCCATCCGTAAAAGACAAGTAGCGACCACACACATGTCACCAGCATGCTATGTATACTATACTATATAATGTGTAAACATATTTCCTGCAAATATTTAAGGGGTGAACTAGCCCATGAAACTAAACAACTTTCTCCAAGAAACATCAGATCGAAATATGAAAAAAAAAATTCGGCCTCCAATACAAATTGACTTCTCGGTCGGTAATTTTGTATGGGAGGCCCAAAAATGTTTTCATAATTCAACCTAGGTTTTTTTGGGAAAGTTGTTCAGTTTCATGGGCTGGTTCACGCCTTAAGATATTTGCAGCAATTTTTTTTTACATTCTGTATTTGAAGTAGGCTTCCCCCCGGGTAGGCCGATATCCCGTTTCTCCATACAATTGCTACCAGCCGCTCTCTTTAAGCCATCATCGGTTCATCTCGCTGGAGGGCGTCCAACGAATGTACTCGTAATAATATTCATTGAAAAATTATGGACAAAGATTTCGTGTGAGAACTGGGCCACTTGTTGCTCCGGTTTAAAACTACGCATGCGCAAACGAACTAATTTATGTAGACCTCTGAATATTTCAAAGATGGTCTTTGTTGTTGGAAGAAGTCTTGTATGGGTAAATCTGAAATAGGTCAGGATAAAATGGATGATGTCCGTTAATTTTGATGTTTGTAGCAGGTAGTTGCAACATCGAAGCAAAAGTTCATTTCGATGGACTCCCAAGTGAACTACGCTATGACAGATGCGGAGATGATAATTATTATAAGAAAAAGTGAATCAGAAAACGACATAAGAGAAAAGTCGTGATCGTGCGTGACTCTTGTTTTGCAAAGATCTGTAAACCGAAGTTCATATTACCTACATTTACTTCTACGTCCACAACAGTCCACTGCTGGACATGAGCCTCTCTCACATTGAGGGGTATTGCCA
Source organism: Keiferia lycopersicella (assembly GCA_029255805.1). Lineage (NCBI taxonomy): Eukaryota > Metazoa > Arthropoda > Insecta > Lepidoptera > Gelechiidae > Keiferia > Keiferia lycopersicella. The sequence continues at coordinate 14,070,277 of JARACZ010000005.1, read as the reverse complement.
TATTCACCACGCGTGGCAGACGGATAGGCGAGCACAGTGCAAGATATTGTAGATATTCTTAGGGAAGGCTGCTGCCATTCCATGCATATACATATCATGCTTTAATCCCTTGCGGGGAGCGTTAAATTTTTGCACATGACAACAGATTTTACCTGCGCTTTGTCATATTGTCATATCTTAGTACTATTATAGTTAATTAAAAGGTTATGTTTGACGTTGTTTATAACTACATCCTTAGGTTCATAATAGGTCTTGCTACAGTCGACTAGAATCCGCACTGTCGGAAGACAACATTAAAAAAATAAGGCCATCACGTCTATAAGCAGTTATTTTACCTGTGCACTTCGAATTGTCATAAAAGTATGACTCAAGGGGCATACTTCAAATGTTCTGGTTCATTGACTTTGTTTGTAGTAACTATTTATGTAATTTTATAGTATAAACCACACCAACCGCGAAGCTGTACCAATCAACGGTCTTAGATGTTTTCCGCTTCATTAGGATCAAAAAGTTAATTCCTAAGCGCATCGCACACTTAACGCACGACGGACCGCTAAAATTTTGCAGCGGTCTGTCAGATCCGTACTAAAAACGTCACTCCCCATACTAAAACCGCACTCGACTGTCGTGCGTCAAATGTACGATCCGCAAGTTGTAAAAATATTAGCTGCAAATATTTTAAGGGGTGGATCAGTCCATGAAGCTGAACAACAAAGATAGGTCGATTATATGTCATTTTTGGGACCTCCCATACAAATTGACTTGTGGTAACTATGGGTGGTCCTAAATTATTTTTTTAATTCCTAAAATGTTCAACATAATCGTTTACTCTCTCGAAACATCTCTTATTAATTGAAAACTCTCTTTAAATAACTAACTTCTTAACAAACTTAGCCTTACGCTACTCTAGCTAAAGCTAAAGCGATTCTCAGTGTGACGTTTTAAATATCTTGAAAAGAGATCTTTCGATTCCACCGTCCCTTGAGGCACATACATCGCTCGGATTTCTTAGAATTGCAAATCAATAAGAGCCTTTTGAAACGGATCTACTTATTCTGGGCGTTTTAAGGTAAGTAATGCAAATTTTCCGGCCTTTATACTTACTTTGTACTTATAGTCCAGGTATTCGCGGAATAATGACATAGGCGGATCGCACACTTGACGCACGACGGAGCGCTAAAATATCGCAGCGGTCTGTCAGATCCATACTAGAAACGTCACTCCCCATACTAAAACCGCACTCGACTGATCACACTGCGATAGCAACGCAACAGCGGTTGAGCGTATTTAGTATGGGGATTGAAATTTCTAGTATGGACCTGACAGACCGCTGCGATGTTTTAGCGCTCCGTCGTGCGTCAGGTGTGCGATGCGCCTTACTCATGGAGTATTTCTTTTTCTCTTTCGTGTAGGACACAGAGTTGTCCAACGACCTGATGTAAGTATCAGGTTGGTTGTGTAACGACCACTGTCTAAGTGATCATAGACAGCAACCGAGACCTACGGCTTAACGTGCTATCCGAAACACGGAACTACCATGGAGTCACTCTACTTTCTCTCTAAATAGAAACTTACAAAAGAATGTTCTTACGCATTATAGAAATCAGAAGGTTCCATCCAATCGACCATTTTATGAAACCGCTTATTTAGTAATATTTTTACAGAGTTCATAAAATGTCTGAATAATTAAATCTGCTAACTGTATTCTAGGGTTTTGCGAGCTAACCACTCTAAAGCACGGCAGTTCAACATCTTTACAATAATCAAATTCTCGAAGTCACTTTGCGAAGAAAGAAAAATATTTCAATATGAGAATAAGATAATACATCCTTATTGCCAGCAGGTGTAAAATAAAATGAATTATATTTTCTTTGGGATTGCTTTTGAATGGAGACTCATTAAATTAAAATATATCGGCGAGAATGCTGGCTGAATAGAAACTCCTTCGCAGTATGGCGGCCATTCCATCCTTTGCCTTATAATGCGAACTGTTAAAAAGTTAGATCTTGAACAACTGTCAATCAGGTGGCGTCTTTGTAAATAAATAAATATTTAAGAGCGGAATAATGTGTTTCATTCATCAATGAAAGACGTATTTTGAAGTACACATTTTTATTTAAAATTTACTCGAGTCTTCAGTGTTTATTTTCGATAGTAATTTAATCAATGAAGTGCCCGTATTGCAAACATTGAATGAAGAATTGTAGTTGAGTATTTTTCACCACGTTTCCGGATGCTGTCAAGAGGAGACCCTCGGATCCTGTAGATGACACTATCAGTCTATCACCCTACAGGAGCCGCCACCCGGCGCAGTTGCGCTGGAAACCTTACTTACTGACACTGGCGAAATCAAAGCGGAAACGCCATTAAATAAAGAAAGTTACCACAAAATATATTTATGTGTGCGAATCTGAATACTGTTATCAACATGGACTTATATATTGGCGTGTAGTAAAGTAATCAATGATAATCGAGAACTCAGTGTCTAGAACCAATACAAAAGAAACTGGACGTCCAATACATTACAAATCATTTTTAATAAATCATAGTTTCAATGTGTATTATATTGTGTAATGTTTAATAATTGCCCCTGATGATGCTCAGTGAGCAAAAATGGTTGGGTATTTATTACCTACAAATACAATAAGTAGAACCAGTAGAAGTTGATGTAATTCCTACAATGTATTGTTGGTTTAAGTCTTCGATCCATCTGGCACACGTCTTTTGTTGTGTATAAATCATATTTACACACATACATATATCACGCCTTTATCCCATGCGGGGTAGGCAGAGCTTTAACGGCCGTAAGAATACGGTCGCTATCGCCACGTCTGACATTTTTGAGGATTGTTTTCCAAGGTTGTTTCAGAAAACATGTGTATCACTATAGCGACAGGTCGTCAGCATGTCGCCTAAAAATTGTAATACACTAATACTCTCAAGTGCCTTAGTCGCCTCTTACGACACCCGCGGGATGGAAGTGGGGTGATGCTCTTCTAAGCCAGCATCACACGGCTAACCTAAATAAAGAGTAGCTAAATGGACATTACTCTGGAACCTAATCAATTGATATATTTGAACAGCGTGTGACCGACTGAGAATCCCAAACTCATAATTCATCGTAGCAGTCCACTACTGGAAGCTAGTCTTCCCCATCACTATTACAAAATCACAATTCCTCATTTTTACCATCCAATTGCTACCTGCCGCTCTGTATTTGTTAGTTTAAGGTCATCGGTCCATCTGGATAACGCCATTTTGTTGTGTATAAATCATATTAAACCCCTCAAGGCTATGATCGCGTCGTCAAGGGTAATATTGGCTGATCCACTCAGAGCTCAACTCTCGCAGGGAGCAAAGTATCCCATTATTTGGCTACTCGTTATTTGATGCCTGTTTTTTGCCGACAGCCGACGCGGCACGGCGGCGCCTGGCGCGACCCCCTTTACCTCCCTGGCGTGTGGTCTAAACAAGAGAGCTTGTACATTTGTAAGCTTTTGATCATTATAATAGGAGGTTTTCTTTTTGAGAATAAAAAGAAAACTGTAGTATTACAAAAACTCGGTAGATGGCGTTGAACTGACTATGTTACTGGGTTCTAAAGCAACACATTGCAACACTGAGTGACAGTCTGGCACGCAATGACATTTTCGTTCCAAATGAGTCCAAGTCAAAAATACTAAAAATAAATATTACGTTCCGTTGTTGGCGGTAACATACCAAGCATCTATATATCCAGCGAATAAAATAATAATAAAAAAAACCCTATTGATGAAGTATAATAGTAGGTGTCCAGTACCGATGATGTATAGTTTTCAAAAGAACATACCGATAGCGTGTTTTAGAAAACTAACAGCGACATCTATTGTTATATATGAACAACCGCTTTGTGGTTTTTTTTTCACGCTAAAAGACGAATTTAAATGAAACTTTTTGTGACACGTTTTGAAATTTACACCAAGCGAACAACGTCAGGGGCACCAGCTAGTTTATTAAATAAATTCGCAGTTGACCGAGCATGACCCATTTTCTGTTGTTTTAACTCATTATTGGAAAATTATGCCTACAGTCTGTAAAATATAAAATTATCCCTGTGACGTTTGTGACCTTGGAGCAAATGCTACGACATAAGGTCCATTTCCCAGTAAACAAAGCATTTGCTCGAACTAGTGTCTCACGATTGTAAGACCGGTGTCCTGACCACATGGCCACCGACGCTCAACTTTGTTAATGAAATGAATTTTTATTTTTTTATTTAATTTATTTATCTCCCGCAGCTTGCGCTTGTACCACACAACGTTTGTGAAGGACTGGCTCTGAATAAACACCCGGTTCCCATGTAAATTGTGACTGCACACAGCCGGTGACAACCTTGACAAGTCACTATTGAGCCGTTTAAGCTCAATTGTCGACTCTTGTGTGCCTCAAAGGGGCGAAGATTCGGAGATAATTTAGGACAAATTGTAACTGGAAATTTACGGTTTTTTATTTGATTTTATTACTTATACTTACATATAAATTATTTATAACAATGCAAATTAAATAAAAGACAGTAATATTAATTAAATGAAAAAAAAATACTAAAATATTCTTTCGAAAAAAATAATGAACAAATGCCTTTTTCGGGCAAGTTAGTAAGTAACCTTCTTAGTAACAAACTTGAAGTAAAAACGTAGCACTTTGCTACGGAGTAGCACAACTAAGGCGTAGGCGTTATTGTAGCAATAAATAATGGGCAGGTGAGCTACTTTTTAAAACAATATTTTATATGAAAATACGAAGAGATGACGTCGTATCTCTGTAGTTTGACTGGCGTCAAAACACTCACTTTTATATTATTTTTATATTTATTAAATCAAACTTTGAATATTTCGAAAAACTATAAATGGAGTATGTTGTATTTTTGAACAATAATTTTAAACATCCTACTTTTGTATTTAATTAATGGCCCAGTTATCTAGCGAATTAAGTGTCATTTTATATCATATCATATTATAGAGATGCGCTAAATGTGTCATTCAGAAGGAAAATGATACATCTCACCTCACATCTCAAATGGAACTAACCGCACGAACGACGTCGCGGGCACCAGCTAGTTTTTTTAATAAAATAATAAATGACATTTGACCTCGTCGCGGCTAAAGCAATTTGGCATTCATGAAGGAAGCGAAAATATCATTAAAAGATAATTTATTTAATTCAGCAAAAGACAATGAGGTACCTACTTAGGTTTTTTCTATTCGTTTAGTTCTAAGAGCTGGCAAGTTTCTAGTAGCAGTTTTTTGACATGTAAAATTTATTTTTACCAAAAATGCTTGAATCTTGAATCTTGAAATCTGACAACAGAACACTTCATTTTAAGGTTCCGTGGTTATTATCACTAAAACTATAAGACATTATAACGGGTTTTAACTCACGGTAGGGATATATCGAGCACCCAATATTTCGGCGATGTTGCAATCGCCATGATCACGGGTAAACTGGAGCGGCTGCGGGTGACGGCTAAGGGCAAACATATCTGTCTACCCTCATTCTTCTGCGTTTTTTCGGAACACTTTGGTCACTATCGGTACTCACTCGAAATTCATCTCGACAACACAACAGAGTTCATCGGGTCCTTCGCAGATTCGGTGTCTCATACGAAAGAGAAAGTGCATGTCAAACTAAATTCATTTTTATCGGGTTTTTAAAACGATCTAAAGCGGTATTTTTTATGTAAATAATATAAAATTTTGGACGGCGTCAAAACACTTACTTTTATATAATTTTTCTGTTTATTAATTCAAACATTGAAAATTTGAAAAATTATGAATTAAATCCGTAGTATTCTTGGACAATAGTTTTACGCGTACGACTTTTATATTTTACTAGCTGTTACCCGCGGCTTTGCTCGCGTACTTTTAGGCACCTACTGTCTCGAGTGATTTGTTGCACATAAATACAAAGATCTATGCTACTTCTTACATCTTTTAAGGGATGAATATTGAAAACATTGGAACACGTTAAACTTCCTCCCCCGCTTCATCTCTCACTCCCTCTCCTGCTCCATCTCCCTCTCCTACTCCATCTCCTGCTCCCGCACTTTCTCCTGTCCTCGCTTGCTCTCCCGATCCCGCTCTATCTGCGTCTCCCGCTCCTTCTCTCTTCCGTTCGCTCTCCCGCTCTCGCTGCCGCTCCATCTCCCTGTTCCGTTTCATCTCCCGCTGTTGGTCCATCACCCACTCCCGTTCCTGCCTTCACTACTGCTTCCGCTCTATCTCCCGCTCTCTCCCCTGGTCTATCTGCCGCTCTTGGTCTATCTCCCGCTCCCGCTCCATCTCCCGCTCCCACTCCCACTCCCACTGCCGCTCCATCTCCCGCTCTCGCTCCATCTCCTGCTCCCACTCCATTTCCATTACTGTTAAATATTTTTCCTACGCAAATTGTGCCACACCCGTTAACCCCCATAAGGGTTGATTTTCAAAAAACGCTTAGATATGTATCGCATTATTTGTATTGCAGAGCATTGTTTCAGTGTCACGCAAAATATTTCAATAGAATTAAATTTCCCACCCTCTTTAACCCCCAATGGATATTTTGGAAATGGAATTTCGAAAAACCCTAAAATACGTGTTTCATCATTTGTACTAAATAGCATTAATTCAAAGTTTCATGCAAAAATATGCAATACAAATATTTTTCTCATACAAACTTTGCCACCCCTTTTAACCCTTTTAGGGGTTGAATTTCCAAAAATAATATGCCTATGTCCTTCTCATGAATGCAAACTATCTACATACCAAATTTCAGCAAAATCGGTTGGGTGGTTTAGACGTGAAAAGGTAACAGACAGACAGACAGACAGAGTTACTTTCGCATTTATAATATTAGTGTGGATTAATGACCCAGTCCACAACCGAATTGCTTTTCAATATTCTAATGATGTATTTTTTGTTTCATGTAATGTGGCTGCCGCTGTTCTACATAACAGGTAAGTTCTTTAACAGCATATACTTAAGTAAAACTGAACAATGGTGTGGCCGTTCGAATAGGCCATATTTAACAGCTGTCAAAATCATGTTAATGCTATGACATAAGGTCTATTTTTCTTTGTTGACGTGTCCTTTAGTAGGGGTTTGACAGATGTCGAATATGGCCTATTCGAACATCCATACTTTATACACCTAGCCATACAACTCTGTTCCGTATAAACATGTCTTAATATCATGGTTTCAAGTCAGAACCATGGTTTAACGGTAATTTGAAAAAATAAGGTTAAAATGCAACTATCTTCCTTTGTAAGTGCGGTAAGAAATTACTTTAAAAATATTTATTAATATTTAAAAATATAAATTTTATTATATTTAATTAAATACAAAGATTTTAAGGCCGCGTTCTAGGCATAAAACTGAATAACTTTTGTCTGAAACTATTTTCGAAACATGAATATAAAATTATACCTCCCACAAAATCTACCACCCGACAGAGTCACTTAGGACCGTATTTATAAACCTCACTCAACTCTGAGATTGACCTTGAGTACGATTTTGAGATGCTTTTATTATTGACTGACATTTGTCGAATTTGCTCTTAAAATCAATCTCAGAAGTGAGTGCAATTTATAAATACGGACCTTAGTATAGGAGCTCCAATTCTTTTTCATATTTCGACATATATGTTTCAGAATAAGGTTGTTCAGTTTTATGTCTAAAACAAGCCCTAAAAAATATTTATTGCTAATTAAATTTAACCTTATATAACTTTTTGGCAAAAAGTCTACCATACTTTTTCTGCTAAGAAATACTTTATTGTTTTATAATTATTTGTTTTGTTCTGCATGTTATAATTTATCTATCTTTTGTTATCTAGATCTTAAATATAAGTAATAATTATTTTATTGGTAAGTATGCTGCATAAAACAGTTGGATAAGTCACACAAATTAATATAGATATCTTATTCTTGCTAGACGTACCTAATATTGCTTGGCAAACATCTTAAGTACCCATTTTCACATGAAGTAGGTGCTAAGTATATTACAAGAACAGGGTCGTAACCAGGGCAATCATAGAACAATAAATGTAGCATTATTTTATGAGTATTAATATATAATATTATTATATTATTGTAAATTTCATATTATGAAATAGTCTTGCATTAATCGTATAGCCTAATTTTTATGTATGAAGCAGTCAAGTGACATCCCAAAAAACCTGAACATCGATTTTAAAACACGTTTTAAGTAAACACGTTGTGGAAACTGTATATTCAAATTAATTGCCTAGTTTTTTACATTTTATCGTAAAGAAAATACCAATAAAATCACTTTTTATTTTGAGCTTAGGTGCGATTCGCCAAACACACAAACATGACTAGTGAGTCATCCGAAACATTAGTTATTTACTATATGCATACAACTGCGCTCTGGATACGGCCCCCCCTCTACTTTATTTACTGCTGCTACGAATCTGCAACGGTCAAGTCTCGGCACATATATTTATGGCAGTCTTAGTTTATGGGAGTTCACGGGCCAAAAACACCCATTAATGACACATTTTATAATTTCAGATAAGGTCACGTTTAAGCCAGAGAGTAAGTCGTTTGGTCATTTGTGTTAGAGCAGCCTCCGCTAGATTAGACTAATGCTTCATTTGTCTTTAATCAACAAAGAAAAAATGTGAGCCTAAACAGATTAACAGACAGGATAAATGTATGAAAAAAAAATAACGGCTTATATTTTAAGAGGTAAACCAGTCCATGAAACTGAACAACTCTTCCTAAGAAACACAGGTCGAAATTTATAAAAAAATGTACCAGCCGAGCGATTTGACTGGCTGAGATCGAAAAGCTTTTCATATTTCGACCTATTCTTCTTGGGGAAAGTTGTTTTATAGACTAGTTTATCACTTAAAGTATTTATAGCAGTTTTTCGACACCTTATATTCAAAAACTTGGGAATGTTAAATGTACCTAAATTATATTATTTAGTTACAAACCTTTATGGTTGTTTAATAAAAATGAGTACACATAAAATTAATAAAGACTTTCTAAAGAATTTTCTTAATAACGCTGCATTTTGGTATTTTGAAGGGTAATTTTCAGACACAATTAGATTATTTGTGGTTGTAGTATCATCAAAACTGAGGGTCACTACGCTTGACAGAGCAATAAATAGGCTTAGATGTTGCTTGTAAGACCAGGCAAAAAATATATCCAAAGGCTCTGAATATATTTAAATAAGAGACATATACTTACCCAGTCTAAAACTTTAGCCTAATGAAAAGTAGTCGAGAACAAAAAATGTAATCAGTGAGAAAACGAAAGAGCTCTCAAAAGAAAATTTCAATAACGCAAAGTAGTGCGCTAAAGCTTTAATGCTCCCTAGAAAGTGATATAGATTCTAACACGCTTTGACAGCTAAACTAAAACTAGAGAATTGGCAAAATAACTAGAAACAGCTGCTGCTTATTAGTTTGTAGAACGCTGCAAGCCAACACCACAGGCCACTGCTGGACATGGGCCACCCACACTGTGGGTATTGCCACACTCACTATGGTAGGCGGATTGGCGAGCGCAGTGCAAGATGTTGCATTCACAGGAAACGCTACTGCCTCCCTTTGATGATAAACTGGTGGAGTATGGTACCACTGCCTTGCCACTGCGTCTCGACCAACCCATGCCAAGTTTAAATGTTTTGATGTATTTTGTGTGCAACAAAATCTCGATACATTGTTATGGGTATATACATACTCCCTTTTAGGGTACTATGGGTGTTTCGCTAGTCAAAAAGGCACTCTTCTAAATATATGGAATCAGTCGTTTTGGCTCGTATTTATAAACCGCACTCAACTCTGAGATTGAATGTTAGTATTGACTGACATTTGTCATCGCTCGCTCTTGAGATCGTGATGTGTGTGTATATCGCTCTTGAGATCGATCTCAGAGTTGAGTGTAATTTATAAATACGGGCCTTGATGTCACAGCTTGGGGCTTTCTATAGCCGAATTTTATACAAATGTGACGTAGTAGATTTTAATTCCACACAAATGTAAAACTTTTGTTTTTTATACGTATACCTGTCTACACATCCTGTGTGAACTTTTTCTAAATTATGAGACGGTTTCGATTCTATTTTGATTCTTTTTGACGTTATAAAATGATAAGAATTGACATTTTGGGTTGCCATTTCTTTTTGCAAATCTTAAATAGTGATATTCCAATTACCTGTCAAGTTCGGTGCATAATAAAAACTGTTACGCCAATGTATCGAATATCACTCCTGAGCTTTTACGTCATTTCCACGAGCGCCATCTACTAGGAACTAAAAGAAACAGATTTAAAAACTCTTATTTCGATAACAACATGCATGATTTTCAAAAAAATGGCAATCCAAAATGTCACAGATAGTAAAATTGACATTTTAATTGACAAAAAACCAGGGTTTAATTAGGTAGCTTATTATGTCTGCTAATGTGTTCAGTAGATTTAGCCGTTCGTGATTCTGTGTAAAATATAATTATGCGTTTATTCATGTTACTCACCAGCAATAGAAAATATAGAAATCACTTACAGCTTCATGTGTTTTGATACTTAGTTTGTATGGTTTTATAGAGGTAAGTGTATAATATCAGCAAAATCTTGAATTTTCCAAAGAAACAACAATACAGTGGTTCTTCTTAGTTTGATAATTATGTAAAAACTAGCGGCCTGACCCAGCGGCAGCGCCTGCTGTAACTCATTTTCCCGTGGAAATAAGGATTGTTCCCTGAAAGTGTTATACGTAAAAATCTACATACATACATACATAAATCACGCCTTTATCCCTTACGGGGTAGGCAGAGCGTTAACGGCCGTAAAAACACGATCGCTATCGCCACGTCTGACAAATATAGAGGGCCGTTTGAGATAATTCGTGTATCACTATAGTGACAGGTTGTCAGCCTGTCGCCTAAAAGTTGTAATACATCTGAAACCCTCAAGTCCCTCAGTCGCCTCTTACGATACCCACGGGTAGGAAATGGGGTGATGCTATTCTAAGCCGGCATCACACGGCAATCTTAACATCGTAAAAATCTTCCTCTTGAATTACTCTATCTATTAAAAAATCTGCATCGAAATCACTTGTGTACGTAGTTTTAAAGATTTAAGCAAACATACATACAGACAGACGCGAAAAGCGACTTTGCTTTATACTATGTAGTTGACAACGTATGTCTATCGGAAGTAGGTATACAAATTGCAATCCAGCTAGATTCTTCACTCATCGTCCACTCTACGTAAGTAAGCAGTAGTGTGTAGAATAAATTCATACTGTAGTCGAATTTCGACAAGGGTTTAACGTCAGCCTCTTTAGGTCTGCTGGAAGATATTTCTTTAGAAATACAGAGTGTAAAAAAATTTGCTGCAAATATTTTAAGGGGTGAACCAGCCCATAAAACTCAACAACTTTCACCAAGTAACATAGGTCGAAATACGAACAAAAAATTTTGGACCTCCCATACAATATTACCAGCCGACCAAGCTAATTTATATGGGAGGTCCAAAAAATTTTCTCATATTTCGACTTATGGTCCTTGGGGAAAGTTATTCAGTTTTATTGCCTGAATGAGCCCTTGAAATACTTGCAGCTAATATTTTTACACCTTATAAGTAAACTTTGAATAAACTTATTTTCTTTCTTTCTTTCTTTCTTTACTTGTTGTACCATTCCTCCTTAGGATCTGTTTTTGTGTACACCCTGACAGATAAAGGGGAAAAGTTATTAAATAAAATAAATAAGTTAGTAAAAAAGTACGACAATATTAATCATATTGTGGCTCACTCATAATAGGGAGCATTAATTGGGTTGCCACACTGAATAAATAGAACAATGCCATTGTAGTTTAACTAGTCAACTTCGACAGCAGAGAAGTTGTTATAACTGCACCTCGCTGGCGCTTTAATTAACAATTAAATACAGAAATCCATTTATTCCTGTATTTAGAGGCGACTAAGGGACTCGAGAGTATTGGTGTATTACAATTTTTAGGCGACAGGCTGACAACCTGTCACTATAGTGATACACATGTTTTCTGAAACAACCTCGGAAAACAATCTTCGAAAATGTCAGACGTGGCGATAGTGGCCGTATTTTTACGGCCGTTAACGCTCTGCCTACCCCGCAAGGGATTAAGGCGTGATATATGTATGTATGTATGTATGTATGTATGTAAAAAATAGATTAATTTTTGTGAGGGTAGTAATAAGTGAAAATAATTTATTGAACAATAAAAAAACAAACACAAACCACAAAAAAAAATAATCTAAAAATGCGCTATTATTACCGGATAAGCCTTTGCATTCATTATTAAAAAAAGGTCGCTGCCTTAACGCTAAAAGAGATCTCTATCTAGCAACCCTTTAATCTCGATAGGCGGATCGCACACTTAACACACGACGGAGCGCTAAAATATCGCAGCGGTCTGTCAGACCAGAAATGTCAATCCCCATACTAAAACCGATCAACCGCTGTTGACGCAGCGCTAGCGCAAAAACGTAAGCCGAGTGCGGTTTTAGTGTGGCGAGTGACATTGCTAGTATGGATCTGACAGACCGCAGCGATGTTTTAGCGCTCCGTCGTACGTTAAGTGTGTAATCCGCCTTAGTGTGAAATTTATAACGCCCGGTTAATCATATTTACTACACGGTCTTTGAAAAATGACAAACTAATAGCAAGCGTCCAATCTTGTCAATACCATGGGGCCCCTACATAACCTCGAAACTTTCAAATGAATGACAGAGTCACTTCCATAACTTGCTAGACCCTGACAAGTTGCAAGCTAGTTCTGGCGAGATGCCATATTCCTGGGGAGATCTGTCGCGGGAGTTGCAGAGCTGACAGGTGACTAAGGACTTGAATTTGCTGAATTTGGGCCATTTGCTGATTTCTGTCTCAAGGGTGCCGTAGGATTGATTGTGTACTTCTAGAACTTTCCAGTCAAGTTTGGCACTTTGTAGAATATAATATAATTGTGCCTGGTTCACCAAGTATTGTTCGGATTTTTCTGCCGTTCAGCGTGATTTTTGGAAAATTAAACCTAGCTTAATCGATTTATCACCGCTGAATCCCAATAATATACAAATATTGCTATAGTCTGTAATTTTAGGTACTTATCTTTCTGTAAACAAACTTTGTATGAAAGTGACACTTCAGAACTGTCAGTTTTATACAAATTTTGTTAACAAAAAGATAAGTACCTAAACTTATAGACTATAAGTAATATATAAAATCATCAATCATCATTTTTGACAGACGCATCTGTACTAAAAGCTGGTAGCGTCGTACGTGAGACATGGGAAACGTCTTGCTCTTTGTAAAAAGGTTTGAGTATTTTTTTTTTCTATTTACTTGGAACTTCACTGTACACAGCTTGCAGAAAGTGTACCTTCCAGCCTAGATTTCCAGTCGAGTAGTAGTAATCGGACGTATCGACGAACAATGTGTGTGCCAGCCAGTTGACTGCGTTCCACTTGCAAGACAGTAGATACGTAGCTCATATCATAACTGTGCAATATTATGCATGCTAAGAATGTCCCACATAGAGCAAAATAACATTTATACTACACCTGCATAGAAAATGCCCTATAGCTTGAAACATAAACAGGAACGTGAGTCATTGTTCGCATTTCAAATTATCGGGAGGAAAAAATCCATATAAGTCACTTTCCTCCCTAGGGGAGAAAAGATACAACTGTCAAAGTTACGAAAATTGGAACGTAAGTTTAATATATTTTTGCATACGGAGGCTCCTGTATACGGAGGATTTGACGATTTCCGGACTGCATCTGTGCGTAAGAAAACCTACTCTGTTGTTGCGAGATGCAAAGTCAGTATAATCGATTTCTGCATCCCCTGACCTGGCGTCGAATTCTCCCGGCAGGCGACGCGATTTGCCCTGAACCAATTCTACCACTGACGCCTTTACGCCGTCTTTCCAGGCGCTCCGAATACCAAGCAAACTGATCGTAATATCTCCAACCATTGAGACAAAGCGTGGCACATTATGGTAGCCATGAGCTTACGATGCAGGCGCTCAATATCCTTTTGCGATCTTCTTCTTCTTATCGTGTCGATGACAAATTTAGATTTAATGTGCCCAAAATTCAGCCACCCGGAGAGCATTTTCTGTGGCCTTCAGGAGGTCATCAAGCGTGCAGGCATTGAGGCACGCAAAACAGGACAGGAGATGTTCCATGGTCTGAGGAGTTACACCGCATACGCATTTGTTACTGGAGCTATCAATGTAGCCCCACCGAGTCAGATTGTCTTTGCAGCGGCCCACCTGGGTCCGTAATCTGTTTACGGATTTCCAAGTCAGCCACCCTTTTGCGATGGGATGATAGGTAGTTCAAAAATAATAAGCGATGCTATAGCCTTGAAGAGACACAACGTAAATTGGCGAACTCGGTCCGTTGTCATCTTTTTAGGGCCGACAAATCTAGCAAAACAGTCACAATTCTATGCTAAGCTGTTGTAATCAGTTGGAGGGAAGGCAGTAAAACATAATAGAAGAAAATTGCAAAGGCTGTTACGCACTCCATTCACGATTGTCCTCGTAATGTTCTTTGAACGAGACGATTGAGGAAATTTGAAATGAAACCGGGCGGATAAAGTGACTTTGACGACCGATGTGGCGCAGTGGTAGGCCGACTGCCTTTGCAGAAGGTTCCGGTTTCTAATCTCGGTGGGCCATTCACGAAGTTGATATTTATCACTTTGTAATTTTTTCCCAGACTGGTTACCAGTTGTCCGTAAGAAAGATGGTTCCGTGTTTCGGATGGCACTTTACAATGGTTTACGATGGTTTTTGCAATAGCATCCTTGCAGAAACCATAGGTCCCGGTTGGTGCTGTCTACGACTACTTAGACGGCGGTCGTAGCTACTCGTAGAAGGCGGTTGAAACATTATGACATTAGGGTTCATTGGGTCTTTGGACGTTGGACGCCTTGGCGTCCCACACGAAAAGAAAGAAAGAAGGGACTTTGGGATAGTCAATTTCACAAGTAGGTACTAACTATGACGGGACCCTATTACATTATAAAGGCGTCTGCCGTTCATTCCTGAACCATGCGTTCATCTGTCACCTAATGGTTATAAAGGAAACAAGAAATATTCAAGACCTAGTCTTTTATCAACTAAGTAGTACCGTGTGATGCCGGCATAGAATAGCATCACCTCAATTCTTCCCGCGCGTGTTGTAAAAGGCAACTAAGGGACTCGAGGGTTTCATGTGTATTACAAGTTTAGGCGACGAGCTGACAACCTTTTAATACAGTGTAACACGAATCATCTGAAAGGGCCCTCAATACATGTCAGACGTGGCGATAACGACCGTAACTTTACGATCGTCAACGCTCTGCCTACCCCGGTAGGGATAATGTTATCAACAAACGTAGAAAATCAATAAAAAGTTAATTTCATCATCTCTGCTCTGACCAAGTCAAATAAGTACACACAAAGTTCGAGCGCTGTCTGCAGTTCTAAACTTTTGAAACTGATGTTTGATTTAATTTCCGCTTCTCGACTCGATAAATGATGGGTAGCCATTTCGAGTTGAATAGTGTGACCATTTTGTGGCAGATTTCTGC
Source organism: Keiferia lycopersicella (assembly GCA_029255805.1). Classification (NCBI taxonomy): domain Eukaryota; kingdom Metazoa; phylum Arthropoda; class Insecta; order Lepidoptera; family Gelechiidae; genus Keiferia; species Keiferia lycopersicella. The sequence continues at coordinate 14,054,672 of JARACZ010000005.1, read as the reverse complement.
CATTTTGGCAGATTTGGCTCCGAAATTTTACCTGTGGCAGATTTTGCTGACGTTTTATAAAACTGACAGAACTGAGGGATCACTTGAAAATTAGTACTAATAATCATAATGATGAAGTTTTCTTTAAGATTTTTTTTTTTAAAAACTTTCGCAGAAAATTATATATTAAAACGAAGCCAGTGTTGATACATTAAGACGAGGTAATGACAAATAATTTGTAAGTAAAATTGTAAAATGTTGTATTTTCATCAAAAAAACTCTTTAGAATATGCCTTCCAGGAAGGCATATTTTTGGCAGATTTTGACATCAAGTTTGGCAGATTTTGGCACATTTTTGGCTAGTGCGTGGCAGCTTCCTTACTTTTGAGATGGTCACTCTGAGTCGAATTTTGTGTAAACATTGGATACCGATATCATTTCATTATAGTCTGTAAGTTTAGGTAGTTATCTTTTTGTAAACACACTTTGTAAGAAAGTGACACTTCAGAACTGTCAGTTTAATACAAAGCTTGTTTACAAAAAGATAAGTACCTAAACTTACAGACTATAGTCATTCATGTCATCAAAATATATTCACTTTCGGCGGCCTATAAAAACCTTGTCAGTTAATTTATACTAAATACGCATAAGCTTGGAAAGCATTTCATTTCTAAGTCACTTATCTCAACACCTGTACGAAGCCAGATCAAAAATATATATTCGGAGATAGTACAAACTTCAGCATATTATGCAAAAACACAAAACAACTTTCTTTTTGGCAAACGGGCCGAATTATGGCTATACCCAAAGCTTGGCTACTGACCAACGTATCTTGATTACAAATACTTTCAAACATTATGCCACTTTGCAACAATCTATGCTGATCCGTAGGTACACTAAGGTAGGTAATAGGTAGATTATCGTTACCTCGCAATTTCACTGCATATCGAATCATTTTCATCAATGGTAAGTGATCATAAGACCACGAATAAAGGGTGCCCGCGCGCTGTTTCTCAAAAATCTAATTTAAAATTTCACCATAGATACAGGAATCCTTTCTTAGCAATACTCGTTTGCTGCCAGATTACCATTTGTTTGAACCATATATTATATTCTAAGGATAATTCTTGGTTGTTTACAAATAAACAACGGTCAGGCTATAAAAACACGTGAGGTCAGCCATTCGGGCTCACTTTCTTGACGGCTTCCGGTGGTGCAGCATCGTGCTCGGCGAGTTCTTGGTATCGTTAGCTTTTTGTTATTTGGTGATTTTGGATACTCTGTTTCACTAATTTTGGTGCTAATTAATTATAATTTAGAGGATATTTTGTTTTGTAAAATAAATTATTGTTTAGTGAAGTAAATTACTTTTTGCTTTAATAAATTGTTTTTTTTTAAGTATTTTTGGTTCCTTAACCTAATTTCAGAAGTGCGATCAGAACTTGACGTGTTTCTTTTGTTTTACCGTTAGCCATCTAAAATTTTGTTTCGAATTTTGGTGTGAAACAGGGTAGACTTCATAACCTTTCAGTGACTTGAATTTAATTGTTTTTGTACTTACGTTATTGTGATGTCGGATCGTGATCGAGACCGCGATCAAAGATCACGAGATAGAACTCGTCGACGCGATCGTGTGCATCGAAGTCGTAGTAGGCGCGAACGGACACGTAGTCGTACCCGTACGCGAACACTCCCGCTGCGATCCGATTTACTTACGCGGTTAGATACGAAACTTAACTCGATTTTGACTCGAATTGACGTATTAGAAAAAGGGTCATCTAATACTTCAAACACTCACGGATCGACCGCGAACCATGACGTAATCGCTAGCGAAAAGTGTTCAAGTAGTTTACGATCCGAGGAAATACCGCGAATATCACGTTCACAATGTTGCGAAACACCATCTGTCGTAAACAATCCAAATACGTGTATCGAAAATAACATCACCGCGACTACCGCCGTGTCACACACCGATGTGAACACGACATTCCAACCGGCCCGTGATAAGGAACTGGCATCTTCTACTTCGAGCCAAGAGTTAGTAGACGCGATTAGATCTTTGCAAACTACCCGCAGTCGCGATTATTTTGTCTCGAACTTTGATCCGTCAATTCATGACATTGACGTTTGGTGTCAAGAAGTAGAACGTGCAAAACTTGCGAACGGTTGGAACGATTACGAGTGTTTATCTCGAGTAGCAAACTGCTTAAAAGGTGACGCCCGTAATTGGCTCAACGAATGGACATCAAATGATCGTGGTTGGCGCAATTTTGTACAAGAATTTAAGACTTTATGCCCGCGCAAACTAGATTACGCGAATATACTTTATGACGTCATGAGCACGAATTCCGATAAATACACAACATATGCGGAATATGCCAGACGATCTCTGATGCGACTTCGTGTAGTTAAAGGTGTTAGCGAGGAATTGATGATTCTTATCATCATTAGGGGTATCACAGACCCTCAGATTAGGGCTGCGGCGGCCAACGCCAATTTGACCGCGGAGACTTTGATATCTTTTATGTCCCTTTACGTCAAGCCAAGTCGTAATAATAAACCAGATGCGCGTCCATTGGTCGCTAAGAAACGACTTGATTCTCAGCCGCCATTGCCAATGAAAGGCAAATGTTTTGATTGTGGACGAACTGGACATAAAAGTTATCAATGCAACAAAAAGTCCAAGCCAGACACGAACTCTAATCCCAATGCTAGTGGCGGAAATACGGCTGCTAACGCAAGTAGTTCTACGGCTACTACTAACCCGACCCCGTGTACCTTTTGTAAGAAATTAGGACACACAGAAAAGACGTGTTTTCTTAAAGAACGGTCTGAATCACGTAACAAGCGCAAGGTAAACTTTTGTAGACTGACAATTCCAACGGGAAATGACGGTCTAACCGCCGCCGTTATTCAGGGTATCCCTGTTGACGTCTTGATTGACAGTGGTGCCATTAATGTGTCGTTGATTTCATCTGATGTACTCAAGCATCTCGCGTACCAACTTAAACCGGGTTGTGTCACGATCAGGGGAATAAGTAAGGAAGATATAGTGGCGAATAGTAGCGTGACTCTTACTATTGAGTTCAGTGAGATCTCTTTCGAAGCTGACTTCGTAGTCATGCCCGCGTTATGTATGAATGCCCCGGTGATCGTAGGGACCGATATTCTCGATCGAGACGGTATTAAGTACGTGCGTACCAAAGAACGGCAATACTTGACGATGGAGGAAGACAAGCCTACATCCACACGTACCATCAGTGCTGTTGCTACTGATCAAGTATCTGTTAACACACCCCTTCAGGGCCCCGAGCGCGACTCTTTGCTGTCCGTTTTAAATGAGTACTCGGAGTATTTAATAACTGGAACTGCGACTACTACCGTGAAAACCGGATCAATGAAAATCAACCTCACTGACGATACTCCGGTTGCTTATCGTCCTTACAAGCTCTCCCATCAGGAGAAGCTCAAAGTTCGCGAGATAATAAGTGACCTTAAAGAAAAGGGAATAATTAGAGAGTCGCAATCCCAGTATTCAAGTCCGATTATTCTCGTCAAAAAGAAGGACGGGTCAGATCGTATGTGCGTGGATTATCGCGCTCTTAATAGACTCACCGTTCGGGATCGGTACCCCATGCCACTCATAGACGATCATATCGATCGTCTCGGCAAATTCAATTACTTTTCTAGTCTGGACATGGCAACAGGGTTTTACCAGATCCCGATCGACGAGGAATCGATACACAAGACGGGGTTTGTGACTCCAGAGGGCCATTATGAGTTTGTCAAGATGCCCTTTGGATTGACAAACTCTCCTATAGTTTACCAACGCATAATCAACGAGACCCTTCGCGAGTTTATCGATGCAGGCTCTGTACTCGTATATGTAGACGACGTCCTTCTAATGAGCTCAACGGTTGAGGAGGGAATCGATCTGTTGAGGCGCGTGTTAAAGACACTTACCGACGCGGGTTTTTCTATAAATCTCCGAAAGTGCTCATTTCTGACCAAAGAGGTGGAGTATTTAGGCAGGGTGGTTAGTCAGGGTCAGGTGAAGCCGAGCCCTCGTAAAGTTGAAGCCTTGGTAAATTCTACACCTCCAACCAATGTCAAGCAGGTCCGACAATTCTTGGGTTTGGCCGGTTATTTCAGGCGTTATATTGAGGGCTATGCAACCAAAACTGCATGTATATCGCGGCTAACTAAAAAGAATGTTGCCTTTCACTGGGGTCCAGAGCAGGAGAAAGTTCGGCAAGAATTGATTACTAGGCTTACAAGTGAACCAGTACTCGCGATTTTTGACCCAGAGCTACCTTCGGAGGTCCATACGGACGCTAGTAGTATAGGATACGGTGGCGTGCTGCTGCAAGCACACAAAGACGGTAGCAAGCGTGTAGTTGCTTATTTTAGTAAAACAACGCAGGGCGCGGAAAGTAGGTATCACTCCTACGAGCTAGAAACTCTTGCCGTCGTGAGAGCCTTACAGCACTTTCGGCATTATTTGGTCGGACTTAAGTTTAAATTAGTGACTGACTGTAACGCTCTCAAGGCGACAGAGCGAAAGAAGGACCTACTTCCACGCGTCGCTAGATGGTGGGTGTATTTTCAGGACTTTAACTTTGAAATTGAGTACCGTAAAGGTACCCAAATGTCCCATGCTGACTTTTTAAGTAGAAACCCTACCGCAAGCGTGAGCAACATTATTCGCCCACGTAATTGGGCCCAAACCGCGCAATCTGCGGATAATGAAACACAGGAACTGGTACGGCAGTTGCAAGAGGGCCAACTTGACCCAAACCGTTACGTATATCAGAACGATCTTCTTTACTACCGATACTCTACAGTCGGTGAAGAATCCAGGTTGCTGTGTTTCATTCCGAAAGGGCATAGACTTAGTTTATTGCGTATATTTCACGACGAACATGGGCATGTAGGCATTGAGAAGACCTTAGATTTGATCCTTAAACATTTTTGGTTCCCTGGACTGCGTCAGTTCGTAGCTAAATACATTGGACATTGTCTCACTTGTATCTCACGAAAACGTGTGCCACGTGCACCTCATCAGTACATATCCTCGTGGCCAAAACCAGAAATCCCATTTGAGACTCTACATGCCGACGTGTTAGGCCCATTACCTGCATCCAATGGCCGTAAGTTTGTTTTGTTGGTAGTAGACGCTTTTAGCAAATACTGTCTCTTGTATCTCGTCAAGATGCTGAAGAGCTTAAACAAGCGATGTCAAATGCTTTTTCGCTATTCGGTATTCCGAAATTGCTGGTGGCCGATCGTGGTCGCATGTTCGAGGCGCGCAGCTTTGTATCATGGCTTAATGAAATGGGCTGTGACATACATCACATAACACCAGAAATGCACCAGTCGAACGGGCAAGTTGAGAGGTACGTAAGGACGCTTCTCAACATGATTCGCATACAAGCTGAAAACAACAATGACACGTGGTCCGATGCACTGTGGAGACTTCAGCTTGTCCTGAATATAACGAAGCAGAAAACTACTCAGACATCCCCGCTAAACCTGTTGGTTGGTATTGATGGCGCTACACCGGTAATACGGAGTTTGGTTCGCGACGTTGCGGCTGATGGCGCACGACCCAATCGTGAGGCATGGCGCGAGATGTGCAGAACGAGAGCCAACGAACTTTTGAGGCGTAATCGCACGCAACAAAACACTTATGTAAATCAAAACCGTCGCCCAGCTCGTGTGTTTCAGGTCGGCGACTTTGTGTTCGTGATAAAGTATTCCCAGTCAACGGGGAAACTTGATCCGGGCATGCGAGGTCCGTATCGTGTGCAGAGGGCGCTGCCGAGCGGTCGCTACGAGCTCAAGCTGTTGGGTGGATCCTATGGGAAGTCCACACAAGCGGCGGCCGAGTACATGGTGCCCTGGCGAGGAGAGTGGTGCCCGGAGGCGTGCGCTGCTTTCTTTGAAAGTAAGTCTATGACTTACTTGGTGGCTACAACTTTTCTTAAAAGCTGTAATTTTGATTGCTACTGCTTTAAATATCCCTTCAGCTTTTAATTTTGCTTTCCATTTTGCTTTTCATTTTGCTTCCTACGTCTCTACTCTAACTTTGTTACCTTGACTTACTGACGTGACGTGACACTGTAAAATAAGCTGGCAATTCGAATTACAACATGAAATGTGGTAGTCCGGTCGTGAGAGCTGCGGTTCCATGACATGGTGCATCACTTGGCTGCGGTCAGTGATGTATGGGTAATACTGCGGTATTCACCCTCTTCAGGTCCTTCAGTGTGTGCTGCGGTCGCACTGAATGGACTTGGGCCTTAGCTGCGGTTAAGGTGGTGGAAACGAAGGTTCTGCGGTTCCTTTGTTTTCATAGTGTGCTTGTTTGAGACGTCTCATGGTTGTAAAGCTGATGTATGTTTTGGTGACGGATATGTCAGATGGGATAAATGTGTCCCTAATCAATTTATTTTGCTGGTCGATAGCAATGAATGGAGTATGAATTAGATGCAAGTGGATAGTATGAGTGGGCTAAGTTGTCCTGTATTACAGATCAAGAAGAAGAAGATGAACCAGTAGCTGGTCCATCATCCGCCAACGTGGACCCTGACCATGCATCAAGCTCCCCGGCCGTAGACCCAGTGCCAGAAGAGGATTCTTCAGATGAAGTCGCAGAGGCTGCATCTGATGACGAGACGACTTCCAATGTTACAGTTACGGACTTATTAGGATCAGATGTTATTGAGGATCTTGTAGATTAAAAAGCGGTCGAGGACGACGCTGTATCAGGAGAGGCCGTCTAAGGATAATTCTTGGTTGTTTACAAATAAACAACGGTCAGGCTATAAAAACACGTGAGGTCAGCCATTCGGGCTCACTTTCTTGACGGCTTCCGGTGGTGCAGCATCGTGCTCGGCGAGTTCTTGGTATCGTTAGCTTTTTGTTATTTGGTGATTTTGGATACTCTGTTTCACTAATTTTGGTGCTAATTAATTATAATTTAGAGGATATTTTGTTTTGTAAAATAAATTATTGTTTAGTGAAGTAAATTACTTTTTGCCTTAATAAATTGTTTTTTTTTAAGTATTTTTGGTTCCTTAACCTAATTATATAATCATCATCGGCAATCACAGAAGTCAAGTGAAGAACTTGCCACGTCGTCACCTGCAAAACGGGCTGATGAGCGTAAAGTAGTTACGTTTGTCATGGATAAATCGCTGTAAACTCTTTAGGATTACCCGTGATATGGTCATGACGCTTGCAACATCGTTGAAATATTGGGAACCCAATAAAAATTCATCGGTAAAGACCAGTTATAATAAAACCACGAACAGTAATAGGTAAACAACTTCGAAGGATTATGAGTATTACACGTATATGCCGTTTCAATTGATGGTAAGAATTACTGATGTTTGTCTCCAACAGCCAAGCAAGTTTCTAAAGTAGCGTGGAGCGCAAGTGATGAGGTTTTGCCGGAAATAGGGGCTCTTCCTAGAGATATTGTTGCTTCGTTTATGAAGGAAATTAAACTGGTGCTGCTTACCAAAACTGTTACGTGACTGTTGTTGTAATCAATTCTCTATGTAGAACTTAATCCCGATGAACAAACACGCAAAATCAAAACAAACAGAATTTATTAAAATATATACTATTTGGGCTGAATATATTAAAATATATACTACCAAATAAACTAGAAACTAACAGATATCTAAAAACATAAATTAAAAATAAATTATAAATTACAGTAAATAATAATCAACAAAAAAATATTAAGCATGAAATATAAAAATAAGCTAATTATAAATTTTACTATCAATGCGTTGACTCCAGAAATTAAATTATATGCAACACGGATATAATTGGTTTAAAGCTCTTCGAAATGTTTCATAGCAAACCCAACCCTGAGAGTGGTGCTTCTTAGCTTCTTCCCAAACTTTGTTAAATTTCTCATCAGTAAACTCCTCACCAGCGGCCTCGAACACGCGCCGCACTACTTCAGGCTCGCGTTTCACATACATGTCTCGATGATTCACATGGAACATTGTAAATATACTCGGATACAAACAAGACTTTACATCCAATTCATCAGGGAGACAATATTTATCGGCCAAAGTACCATCCAGTGTCATGGAATAACCGAGATCAAAGTATCTATCACTTGGCACACCAGCCACCGGGCTCTCTTCGCGAGGCTTCCCCGGCTTCACCATTTCTTGATAAGTGGTGCGGTAATCCAAACAATCAGGATGCATATCTGGAACTTTAGGCAGCTGCGGGATATGTGTTTTAAAATTCAAGATCCGGCAAAATGTTTCATAATATATCTTAGATCCATCAAACGCTCCCCATATATATAACAAGGGTTCTATTTGCGACGGGTCAAATCGTATCCGATGTGCTGTGCAATGAGTATACACTATGTCTTTTGGTATCCAGCCAGAATTTTCTTTATCTTCCCTCTTTAGAATTAAGTTAAGTTTATGAAAAAACGACGGCAAACATCGTGTGGATATGATTCTTCGCAGAGTATTTAAATATGCAAAGCAATCCCTGAGAAAATGCAGTTCTGGATTGATTGTGCACATTGATAAACATTCAGGCAAAGATCCAGGTTCAGTTTCCGTAACAATTCCAAACGAGTATCCTTCTGGCACGCAGTGTATATTTTTATTTGGTGCTAAAACGCTTTCTATACTTGGTTTGTATAACTCTTGTCTGTCAGCTTGAATAGAACTTATAGCATTAAAATGGGAAGTACCGTCTACTACCTTTGGATCACTCATGGTACACCTCACATATTTACCTTCTTTCACTATATTACTTCTGGAGCCGAAGATCATATCTGGATTGAAAGCAGGTTTACAATAATTTCGTTCTGTTTGAAATCCGGGTTCTTTTGACTTATGTGTCAAATTGGGCAAGGGAATTCTAGGCATTATCAGCTCATATAATGATCCTTCGCTGGGAGATTTTTTCCCGTACCTTGTGTTTTTAATATCGTAACCTTTAGGAAACATTGGTGTTGGATCTGGGCCTTCGCCCAAGCGTTTTTTCCAGTAAGACTTATAAGCAGTGCTTCTTAAGTCGTTGGCCAGGGATTGAAAATTGGATTGCATGGGGGGATTGACAATATTGCTATGATCGCTGTTAAAGTGACGATGCCGTTGGTCAGGAATTACTGGGTGGCGGAGTGGAGCGAGGTTCTTGGGAGGAGGAGGGGGTATTATGGCATCACTTAGTAGTGCGTCGACTTCATCCTGGAGCAGGTATTGTTGCAGACTGGATTTAATGTCGATTTGTCCTTGTGCTGTAGGAACGCCGGCTGCGCAGATACGCTGGCAACGGTCGACGGACTTACCGGAGGATCCTTTCCCTACCTCTGATTTTTGGCACACAGATGCAATCTGTTTATCACTGATCATCGTTGTGTTGAATTGTATTGTAAAATAAACAGATTCAAAATAATGTATAAATACCTATATAATTCGAAAGGTTTTTTGACATCTACAGAAAGGCTATAAACAGTTTAGTGGCGTTTTCATTGTGATTTCGCCAATGTCGAGTTGATTTTGTGTTTCAGTTTTATATTTTACTTGTGGGAGGAAGGTTTTAATCTCGTAGCATCCCACAGGAATTTGTCAGAATGAGAACTAACCCATGTATTAGTCCAAGTTACCCTCTATGTGTGAGATTAGTGAATGGTCCGATGTCCGATCCGAGCACTGACCTCAATAAACTCTCTATCGTTCCGAGGGCTAGATTATACACACAAATCACGCCTTTATCCCTTGTGGGGTGGGCAGAACAGCGTTAACGTTCGTAAATGAAGAAAATAAATTTTAATCTGAGATCGGAGGTATGTGTGTGACACGTCTAAAGATTACAAATAGGAATCAAAATAAAAAAAAGTAAATAAAAAAAAGAACAAGGCTAGCGAAGCTGTTCCACTTATTAAACTGCATACGACAGTTAATTAAGAAGACTCCAGCCAAGAGCGCTTGACCGAGACATGGTTGGTACATAAAGAGTCCCAGAGCTCAGCCTTTTAGCCTTTTATTACAAAAGCTTATAAAAATATTTCTTTTATTTTTTTTATTTTCAGGCAAAAGGAGGTTTTCTTTTTAAAAATGAAAAATGAAACTGGAATTCCAAGAACTCAATAGATGGCGTTAAACTTGATTATGTTACCTACGAGATTCCAGTGTAGTTTCCAAAGCCAAAAGATTAAAAAAATATATTGCAATACTGACACTTTCGTTCCAAATGAGTCCGAATCCAAGTTTCAAAAAAACAAAAAATAAATATTATGTTCTGTCTTTTACGGTCATGTACCAATCACAGCGCCATCTATCCAGCGACTGGAATTATAATTTAAATAAAATAAAAGAAAATTCCCTATAGTCCCCTAACTTCCAATTTTTTATGTGTGTGTACACATTATGTATTATATTTTACAAATTCCATTAATTGAATTTGTGATAAAAAGATATATATATAGTAAAGTTAAATAAAATGTCAAAAATAGTCTAAATAAAATAAATATAAAAACTCAAAAGTTGATGTAAGATCAAAACAAATTACAAACAATATTAATAAATTGGCATCGTGTGTATAAAAATATGTATAATGTAGTAGATAGCTTCTACAATTTTTATTCAAAGACGCAAGTGCTCGTTTTTCGAAGGAAGCCCTATATTACATAGATACATACATAAATCACGCCTTTATCCCTTACGGGGTAGGCAGAGCGTTAACGGCCGTAAAAATACGACCACTATCGCCACGTCTGACAAATATAGAGAGCCGTTTGAGATAATTTGTGTATCACTATAGTGACAGGTTGTCAGCCTGTCACCTAAAAGTTGTAATACACCTGAAACCCTCGAGTCCCTCAGTCGCCTCTTACGGCACCCACGGGTAGGAAATGGGGTGATGCTGTTCTAAGCCAGCATCACACGGCAAGCCCTATATTTCTACAGTAAAAGTCGTTGATCCTTACGCCGTGACTTATGGGTATTATACTCGTATGACAATAATATTCCAGACTGCTTTAGGAACCTAAATGTAGACCAATTTAGATGAACTCTCACAGATTGGTTATTAGCGGGACTATTTATACAGTGCGCGAAAGTTTTTAAACAACAAAGGCAAAATTTAATTATAGTTATGTCATGTTTTTATTTATGTTTGCATAATTAATTTATTAATAACCTTTTCAAAGTCTAATCCATTTATTCAGTATGGATAAAGTCAATTTATTCATATAAAATACAAACTGTCATGTCAAAATAAACTACAAAAAATAAAAATAACAATTACAATAACAATAGCATTAATTAATTTTTAATTGATTTTACATATTATATTATTGATACACTTACGCTGACAACTTATTATACTTTTGCCATTTGATTTTATAACTCAGTAGGAAAATTGTATAATTATTTCGATTGTTATGTAAATAAAGTTTGTATTGAAGTCCAGTTTATCTATTAGAAAAAGTTGTTTAATTTAATGGGTGATTTGACCCCGTTTTGTATTTTTTTCTTACACAGCCTTTTAATAAAACAGTTACATGTTAAACAAAAAAGTTAAATGTTAAGTAATGTATCCAAAACTACAAAAGAGTATAATTAAGACAATCAATAAACTTCTTTTGTCAGTTGAGACAACGAGTCGATGAACGACCCAATCAACAGACACTCCTCGGTCAGAGTTTTTTAACCGCCTACTACTTCTTGTAACCTTCTGACATGTTTGTGTAACAATCATAACAATGGCCTTCTAAGTTATTCACTTTTGTTTTTTTAAAATCAGGCTGTTCAGCCTGCAAGGTGACAACCAGATTGGGAATAACTTTGTGAAAATTGTAAGGGAATCAAACCCGGAATCTTTGCGTTGCAGACAGTTGCACTACCACTGCACTCTTCTTCTTTTCGTGTGGGACACCGAGTCGTCCAACGACCCGATGAACCCTAGTGTCAGAATTTTGCAACCGCCTTCTACAAGTAGCAGGCTTCTGACATGGTTGTGTAACGACCGCCGTCTAAGTGATCATAGACAGCAACCGGGACCTACGGCTTAACGTGCCATCCGAAACACGGAACCATCTTACTTACGGACAATCGGGTGGCTCAGCCCGCAATGTCCTAACCAGACTGGGAACAAATTCACAAAGTGTGATTCACATGATTCACACACTTTGTGAGTGACCCACCGAGAATCGAACCCGGAACCTTCTGCGTCAAAGGCAGTGGCACTACCACTGCGCCACATAGGTCGTCGTACCACTGCACTGTATCGTTTTTATATCAAGGCAGCCGATATGATTTCTGTGATGGGTCAACAGACAATAAAAACGAGACATGTATAGAGGTTTAAGGTAATGTTTTAATACAACATGAACCTACATGTACTTTTAGTTAACCTTTAGGCTAGGTCTACCTGGCAGCTTTTTTACAATACAATATTCCTTATTATACCTACACAGAAAATAGTTACAGTAACACAAACACTTAAAATATGTGGGTACATGGTAAATACTGCCTCTTTAACCATACTTACTTTAAATGATGATGGAAACACGTCGTAAAGATATGGTCAATGGTCATTTACCCTTTATGCCTATGCTGCTTTTTGATCTAATGCCAAAATACATATTCTTATATATGTATATACATATACATATCCGATCAATGCTATCTGTTAGAATTTTTACGTGCCCAAAATAAAACAAAAAGAACAATAGTTTCAAGTTAAAACGTAGTTTATTTATTATCCATGTTAACAAAACTAAAGTAAATTAGAACATAAAACAAATTAAAACTTAAAATAGGAAATCAATCATAAATATCCAAAGTTGGTTAATATTCTAAACTAGATAACTTGAAGAAGTTTCTTAAACAAGTATATGAAATTAATGTAAATTATTCAATTATAATGCTAAATAAAAACTAAAGTTAAATCTATAACTAGAATACTAAAACATACATATGTAAAAATACAACGCATTAACTGTAGAAATTACATTATGCATTCCGGATATAACTGGGTTAAAGCTCTTCGAAATGTTTCATAGCAAACCCAACCCTGGGAGTGGTGCTTCATAGCTTCTTCCCAAACTTGGTTGAATTTCTCGTCAGTAAACTCCTCACCAGCGGCCTCGAACACGCGACGCACTACTTCAGGCTCGCGCCTCGCAAACATGTCTCGATGATTCACATGACACAATGTAAATATACTCGGATACAAATTAGATTTCATATCTGACTCATCAGGGAGATAACTGTTATCTGCCGGAAAGTAATTTTTCGGTGTTCTAGGATAATCCAAATCAATGTATCTGCCACTTGGTACAGCAGCCATTGGCCGCTCGTCGCAAGGCTGTCCTGGTTTCACCATTTCTTGATATGTGGTGCGGTAATCCAAATCATCAGGATGTATATCGGGCACTTTGGGCAGCGCCGGTAAAGTCATTTTAAAATTTATAACCCGACAAAATGTTTCATACTTAATTTTAGATCCATCAAACGCTTCCCATAGACATAACAAGGGTTCCATCAACGACGGGTCGAATCGTATGAGATGTGCTGCGCAATTGTTGTACACTATGGTTTTTGGTATCCAGCCAGACTCTTCTTTATCTTCAAATTTTAGACGCAAGTAAAGTTTTGGAAAGAACGACGGCAAAACTCGTTTAGACATGATTATTCTCAGTGAATTTAAGTGGGACAAGCACCTCCTAAAAAAAGGTAAATTAGGATTGATTTTGCATGATATTAAACTTTCAAGCACCTGTCCAGAACCAGTTTGCTCATTAATTCCTGATGAAAAACCTTCAAACACGCTATTCATATTATTTTTTGAGTTTTGTCTGCCCTCTTGAATAACACTAATAGCACTATAATGAGAAGTACCGTCTAGTACTTTCGGATAATTCATGATACATTTCACATATTTACCTCGTTTATCTACATTAGTTTTCTTGCCAAAGGTGAAATCTGCATTGAAAGGTCTACAATAACTTCTATCTGTTTGAACTCCGGGTTCTTTTGATTTAGGTGTTGTATCAGGCAAAGGATTTTTAGGCATTACCAGTTCATATAATGAATCTTCCTTGGGATACTTTTTTCCATACGTTGTGTTTTCAATATCAAAGCCTTTAGGAAACATTGGTATTGGATCCGGGACTTTACCCACGGGCTTCCTCCAGTAAGAGTTATAGTTAGTTTCTTTTAGGTCATTGACCAGAGCTTGAAGGTATACTTGTTTGGGGGGAGTGACAAGTTTGGCAGCTTCGCTGTTAAAGTGACGATGCCGTTGGTCAGGAATTACTGGGTGGCGGAGTGGAGCGAGGTTCTTGGGAGGAGGAGGGGGTACTATGGCATCACTTAGTAGTGCGGCGACTTCATCCTGGAGCAGGTATTGTGGCAGACTGGATTTCATGTCGATTTCTCCTTGTGCTGTAGGTGCGCCGGCTGCGCAGATACGCTTGCAGCGGTCGACAGACTTGCCGCATGTACCCTTCCCCGCTCCTGATCTTTGGCAATCAGGTGCAATCCGTTTTCCAGTGCTCATAGCTCCGTTTTTTAGATAATTTCTTAAGTAAAATATATATATGTTGAATGTTGCATTTTAATTGAAATTCTGCCGGTGTCAGTGAGAAGAAAAATATTTTGACAACCTTTTTTACTAGTCTTTTATTTTTATTCATTGTCAATTGTCGCTAGAAATAAAATAGTGACGAGATATGTAAACGAGGTCATAAAACAAAACGTGACCTCAATAAAATAGGTTTTTTAAATAAAGTAAAAAGAAAGACACAAAATTAAATTGTTAGATAACACCTTTGCTAGATAACACCTGATCGGCTATACTATTTTTGGTCCTGATTGTTTTTTGTAATCGTTGAGAGAAACAGGCCATTCGGTAAAATTTTGAGGAACCTGTATATCTTCCCACCTTAACACTGGCAGAATTATCCCTGTAGACAGAATTTATACCCTAAAAAAAATGAATTGTAAATTATTATGCAGGTATTTGGACCTACAAGCTTATTTTAGTTGCTATAATCAGCTGCAAAAAGGGACGAAAAGCTTTGTTTTTGGTACGGTCTGGCAGCTTTGCTCTTTATTAGGTATCTGTCAAATCACAAATCACTCTCTCGACTTTACGGACGGATCATTCGGATCATTTTTGGTAATATTCAAAGTTTGATTTAATAAACAGGGAAATAATATAAAAGTGTTTTGACACCATCCAAATCCGTAACGTTATACTTCTAGATCTTCAAACAAAATGCCGTTTTAGATCGTTTTAAAAAGTAGCTCATTTGACCTGTCAGGAAACAAGCCTATTGTCATTTTTTTCTCTCACTGAGGTTCTTACAGCTTACATATACCAGGCGTTCATGCTTTCTCTCTCAGACTTAGGTAACCGCCGCCATTTTCAGTTCCATTTTAATACCACGGATAATAGATCTCTTCATTCGCTATAACGTCGCTTTTTTTTTATTCCAATGCCATCATTGCCAACCCTTTAAATTGTTGTTCTGAGCGTGATCTGTTACTTAATGATGGTGTCGTAGTGCAGTAGATCAAAAACAAGTGCCTTTTTCAGTCGAATAAGCATTCATCGAAAAATTTCTTAATAATTTGTATTTCGAAATTCGGACTCGCACACGAACCAAGTAGACAGAGTAGAATGCAGTACCAGTCATGGTTGGTATTCATCCTTTACTAATAGGAATCTGGATATCGTACGAAACTTGCTAAAGCAAAAAAAGCTGGGTTTAAAAACCTGGTACTAATTAACAAAAAGTGTCAAGAGCAATCTAAATCTACGATAAAACAGGGTCCAATTAGTAAGGCTTTCACAGATAGTCTCTCGGCGACTGAACAAATTTGAGATTTTTTGTTGACTTCTCCTATATCTGGTTCAAATGATATGAAACTACAGCTAGTTTTTATCAACCTTACCTTTACCTTTTAAACTTAGTCTCTTCGTCTGTCAGCATATTTATTAACAAATCGTATTAAGTAAATGTAATAAGTTAGAAAACACAACAATTTTATCTATACATACTCACAAAAACTTTAAAATATCGTAGCGTAATTCTGAAAAAAAATTTAGGTTTTATAAAATATTGCAAGTCTTGAATCATTTATGCTTGGACTTGGGTCTTTTTTATATTAAACTAGTTGCCCTTAAAGTCTTCTTGCATAAAATTGGCTGGAAATAGGGACTTTTGTTTATCTAAGCGACTTTTTGATCTTAATTCAGATATTTTTGGATTTATAACCCCGTAGGTGCGTGATACAAAAAATGGGTAAAAGTTTTTTTTACATGCTCTATTCATTAAAACATAGGAAAAAAGTACCTAAGTGGATTTAGGGGCTGCGGCAACTGACCTTTTCTTATTTATCTTGCGAAATCAAGCAAAAGCCCGAAACGTAGAAGAAAGTTGGTAGGTAAATTTCTCAATTTCTTTCTACAACCGTCTCCTGGACTCTTACAACTGTCCCCACTACAATTTACATCTGACCCCGTGGTTATTAAAATTGACCCTGTGTGGCTGTTTACAGCTGACCCCGCTGCCTCAACTGTAGCAACCGTTCATTCTAAGAAGAGAGAAGAAGCGCGATGTGTAATGTTTTCGATTCGACAAAAGTTCATTCGAACAACGTGCATTTGACAAATACCTAGATATACGTAAATAAATAAATAAAATAAATATCCTGGACAATTCACACAGCACCATCTAGACCAAACCTAAGCATAGCTTATACTTTGGGAACTAGATAGCTGATACTAATATTTATATACTTTTTTGTAAACAAATACGTATTATACATATTATACATACGGACTAAACACAAATATTTGAAAAGACTTAACAAATATTTGTATCATGTGGGGATCGAACCCACGACCCTCGGCGTAGAAAGCAGGAGTACTATACCTACGCCATCGGGACAGTCAATCGTTCATTCGGCCAAATGTGACCAGATCAAATATTCATTCGTCAAAATGGCAAATAATTACACGTTCATTCGATCACCAGTTCTGAGGCCAAGTGACTTTCGGTAAAATGTACAGGATTTAACTAATCCCGCGGCTGTTTGTTGCATCTCTTCGAGCAACACAGTCTTCAGAACGGGATGGAAGACCGTGTTACTATCCAAGTCCAACTGATGCGATTTCTATGCTTAGATCTCAATAATCCTTTATCTATAAATTTAATAAGATAGATAGTCGAGTCGATCACACATAAAAAAAATCCTATTAAACATTATAATAATACGTCACTGACCTTAATAATCTCTCTATGCCATAGATTATAAAAGTCAATGTAATGTAGTGACCACAGACCAGAGAAATTTGGCGCGCTCAGGGCCCTCATGTCATTTTTTATCTGTGGTAGTGACAGAAAGAAGTATCTTAAAAATCTTTGGAAATAGAAAGTATCATAAAATGAGAAAATATCATAGAAAATATTGACGTTTTGACATTCATGTCTTTTCAAATATAGTGAACCAAAAGCCTTTTATCAAGAAATTGAATTTAATTTCAACCTATTTCTATCATTTCTAGTAATAAATATAAGTAAATAATATTAATTGTTACTATTAGTTACCTAAATAAAATTCAATTCTAGAAACACCCCTGAGGATTAATTAGGTATTAAGTGAATGAAACAATGATGTCGCAAAGAATACTAAAGGAATGTCACGTGGACGGAAAAGGCAATCGCGGGAGGAACATCGATCGATTCAAACACATCCGTGCAGCAGGAAAACCAACCGCACAAGGAGACGACTACGTACGACTTCATTTCCAACAGTACCATCTCCAAGATGAAGTAAACGCGGTGTTAACCGATGCTATCATACCTCCCCCTCCCCCCAGAAAACTCGCTCCAATCCGCAAACCTGTAGAACCTGACCAGCGACACGCAATTGTAAACAGTAAACTTAAAAACCTTGTAAACCCCCCCCAACCCACGAAATTACAAGATTTGGTTATGGACCTCAAAAGCACGGGATACCAGTCTTACTGGAAACCTGTGGGAAAAGCACATAATCCAACAGCAATGTTCCCGAAAGATTTTGATATTGAAAACACTAGATTCGGTAAGAAAAATCCTGACGAAGGATCTATTTATGATTTGATTATGCCAAAAAGTCCTTTCCCTGACGAGATACCTAAATCAGCTCAAACGCGCCAAAATCGGTATTATTGTCCACTACCATTCAACCCAGATTTACGAACCCACGGACACAAGCCTAAAGTATCTTGTCGCATGAAAAGTATTTTGACTGATAAAAAAATTCTTGAAGGTACTGCAAGTCGTACTGTTATAAATATCTTGGCAGCTGATGAAAAAAAATACTCAACGAACCAAAGAGACAGCTTTAAACTGTGTACGGGCAGGACATTGTTTTGTAAAAGAGGGGAATACTATCTTTAACTCTGAAAATGTGGATCCGTTTAGTCCAAAACTGCGAGAATATATTAAACATTTGAATTCTCTGCGAATAAATTATTCTAAGCGACTAGCACCGTCGTTCTTCAGAGATTTTCACATGTCTTTAAAACATGAAGATAAAGACAAAACGGGTTGGATGCCGAAAGAAAAGCTATACAAGCGTTGCGAGAAAAATGGGATAAGATTTGACTCGTCTCTGATTGAGCCTTTGCTATGTTTGTGGAAAGCGTTTGACGGATCTAATGTTGAGTACAATACTTTTATTCAGGTACTTAATTATAGAATACCCATGCCTGATTTGCCTAAACTGACAGAATTGTATTGTGAAGGCTACCGCACGATATATAGAGATGCATACGCAAAGAAGGTTTTTAACGAGGAGAGACCGATGGCCGGTTTGCCGTCAGGAAGGTACTTCGATTTAGATTATCCGATAGTTCATAACGAACACTGTAAAGCCGATATGACTTTTCTTTCTGATGAATTAGACATGAAAGCCTGCTTGAATCCGAGTATACTTACTCTACAGAATGTGAATCATCGAGACATGTATGCGAGACGCGAGCCGGAAGTAGTGAGGCGCGTGTTCGAGGCCGCTGGTGAGGAGTTTACTGACGAGAAATTTAACAAAGTTTGGGAAGAAGCTAGGAAGCACCACTCCCAGGGTTGGGTTTGCTATGAAACATTTCGAAGAGCTTTAAACCAGTTACATTCGGATTGCACATGATATATTTGCTAAAAATTGAAATTCAGACTGAATCATAGACTGATTGTTAGACAAAAAGCCATTTTGTCTAAAATTCATGATTCACAGATATGTTTTTGTTATCGCTTTATTTTAAGGTATTTTAGATACTCTAGATATAATTTGTTGTTAGAGTTCCTATTTTAAGTTTTCATTTTGTTCTAAGCCTCATCATCACCAATGATATAATTAATTAATTTACATTTTTTTTCTTAGTTGTTATTGCTTTCATTATTTTTCTTAGATGTCATAATAAATTACATTTCTAATTTTAACTGTTGGTATTTATGAATCTGGATAAAAAATTTTCGGTAAATCGTAGTACATTTTAAATCGATAATTCGAGATGGTAGTTTATGGGCATCTGGGTCTTGCACTTTAGGTATTTAGTGCAGGCTGACCCATCTGTCAAATTTGCGCGGCGGAATGAACTCGTTGAGACCCCCTCGACCGATTTGCGCCGCGTACAATTTGCGAGCGTCATACTCTTAGATTCATTTATTTTGCTCATTAAGCTCAAAAGGGAATTAAAATAGTGCATAAGATTTACCCAATTAGAATATATTATGCACGCATCACGCACGCCGGTGTGCTCTGCGCTTAAGCAATCAGTACCAAGCACACGTGTTTCGTTGTCTCTACATACGACGATACGAATATATAAACTAGTAATAGTAAAAAATACTTTATCTGATTGACTCTACAATATACAAGATGGTACCGAACGATGGACTTCCCGAAAACATTAATTTCTACTAGCTGAACAACTTTTCTCAAGAAACAATTTTAGAATGGAATAAAACAAAAATTCCGTGTGATGCCGGCATATAATAGCATCACCCCAATTCTTCCCGAGGGTGTTGTAAGAGGCAACTAAGGGACTCGAGGGTTTCATGTGTATTACCACGTAATATAACTTTAGGCGACAAGCTGACAGCCTGTCACTACAGTGATACACGAATTATCTGAAAGGGCCCTCAATCAATACTTCTCCAACGTGGCGATAGCGACCGTAATTTTCGCCAGCGTTTTCGGAAAAGTACACTGTTTCGTACTCTCGTATATTTCACCCATAACGTTGAGGTCTAAGCGAGGTCAAATGGCGTGCCAAAACGGAGTGACGTCATTAGCCATCCGTTGCGATAAGGTGGCAGGACCCATCTCCGGTATCTGACGTCTTGTATCTCTTCGATATGCTGTATCAGGTTCAAAATATTCGCTAGTTTTCTGGGTCATTAAAAAAATATAACAGTTGTACGCTTAAAACTATTGTCCAAAAATACTACGGACTTCATTCATCATCTTTCGAAATATTCAAAGTTTGAATTAATAAACAGAATAATAAATATAAAAGCAAGTGTTTTGACGCCATCCAAATACTTCTAATTCTTCATACAAAATACCATTTCAGATAATTTTAAAAAATAGCTCATTTTACTTGTCACGAAACAAGCCTATTCGAAGTTTGAATTAAGGCGTTTCCGTTATTATATTGCCTGTGTCAGTAAGTAAGGTTTCGGTTGCGCCGGGTGATGGGTCCTGTAGGGTGATAGTGTCATCTACAGAATCCGAGGGCCTCCTCTTGGTACCATCCGGAAATGTGGTGTCGGCTCTTCAATTCCTATTCTTCATTTAATGGTTGCAATGGGGATGCATCACCTCTTAAATTATTTTGCACAACAGCACATCTCTATCTGTCTTGAGACTGTCTGTTTGTCTATCGTGTGCGCACGGCCTACATAGGTTCTCTCTAAAAACATAATTCTCCTTCTGAGGCATAGGGTAAAAAAAAATACATACATACATACATATCTTTATCCCTTGCGGGGTAGGCAGAGCGTTAAAAGCAGTAAGAATACGGTCTCTATCGCCACGTCTGTCATTTTTGATGATTGTTCTCCAAGGTTGTTTCAGAAAACATGTGTATCACTATAGTGACAGGTTGTCAGCCTATCGCCCAAAAATTGTAATACATCAATACTCTCGAGTCCCTTAGTCGCCTCTTACGACACCCACGTACGAAGGATGTGGGGTGATGCTATTCTAAGCCGGCATCATACGGCATCCCATTCTCTATCATCATCTGAAACCCTTCCATCGGGCTTAGCAAACTAGTTTCTGTGGAACGAAGATAAAGTTCTGAATGGCACATCTGTACAGATAACCAGAACAGATTGCAGTCTGTAAAGTAATCCATGAGAAATGTCTACTAGAGCATTCTATTGTAAGGATAAACTTTAATAGTAGGAAGTTACAACTACCTTCGTGGCTAGTCTTAGACAGACTAAAATAAGTATAGGTAAATAATAGTACTTTGGACACGCGGTAAGAAAAGAACCGAATGTTAACAAGGGTTTGAGTGCATCAATACACACAAGTTTGCAATCGTATTTTCTTCCAAGTGATACGTAGTGCTTTATACTACACATGCAAGAATAGAAAAATTACTAATTAAGAACAGCCCAATAAACCTAAAAAATTACATGTAAAATTCTGAACGAATTCGCGCGGTATTTTTTTTTAATAATGTACAAAGCAAAAGCAATAAAATCATTCAGCCAAGTCTTCCATTTTGCCTGCAAAAATTTATTCGATTTCCGTTCCATTTTACGTTACTTTGACAAACGCATCTATTCTCCTATGGGGAGGAAAGTTATTTGTATGGATTTTTTCCTCCCGCAAATTTGAAACGTAAACAATTACTCACGTTCCTCTCTACGTTTCATTAAACTTTATGGCATTTTCTATGCAGTGTAGTAAAAATAAAATAAATAAATAAACAAAAATAATATTTATGAATGGCAGATGATGAATAGGATGTCCGGGTTAAAAAATTAGGTTATTAATTAAAGAACACAATTTAAAAACATCAGCTTTTTTAAGTTGCAGCAGTTATAAGTAAAATATTTCTCCCAGATCAGCACAGTGAGACAAGGATCCTAAAATGCCGCCAGCCAAACTAATTCTTGGACATAAATAGTTACCTGCCAGCTTTTGACCTCAAACAGTCGCCTTGAGAGATCTTTCATAAAATCTTTAGCTTTTAGGCCCCATTCACCATTGTCGCCCAGAAAGAGAAAATTGTAAACAAAAATTTTCTATTTCATAAATTTTTTATATCATTGCAGCCCAAAAAAAGAAAATTGTAAGACATACTTTTCTCTTTTTTTGACAATTTTATACCTATACGTACTAATTTACGTGGCTCGGATGGGATATAAATAAGGCATTTTCATACATACATAAATTCCCCTGATTTTTTTCGAGTAATGCCTCTAGAACTATAATTCTTTTTTTATTACATTCAAGCCACAAAGGGCGTGCCTCTATCTTTTTTAAAATAATTACAAGCTAAGAGAGTTTTTATTTTCATAGAAAAACTAATATGCTCTTTGTCCATTTGATAATTATGTTTTGGAAAAAAGTGACTTAACCTAGGATTCGGGCCAGGTTAGCCTTCGGGTTGTAGAGGTGCGATGGCAGTCGCTCTGTTTAAAAACTTGGTTCCACGTCAAATCCCCTAGGTTAGGTAGCCCGACCCCGACAGAGAACGGGATAAGGCAAGAAGAATGATGATGTTTTGGAAAAAAGAAAATATAGGTAGTATGAATCATTTTTTTTTAACCGCTTTAGAAGCCAAGAAGAAAACAGGGAAAAATGTTTGTATGAAAAGGCTGAAATCTGGAGTACTCAGCATCGTTCTGGAAGACATGGACACGTCACAATATTTCAAACCAGGGTTGCCAGGCGTACGAGAAATCTCGTACCCGTTTTTTAGTTTATGTACGAAAACCAAGAAATTAAACTAAAATCTCGTACATTTTTGTATGAGATTCTAACTACATACGCCATATATAGACAAATAGGTATACAATTCCGCATAACTTATTACAGA
This sequence comes from Keiferia lycopersicella, assembly GCA_029255805.1. Taxonomy (NCBI): domain Eukaryota; kingdom Metazoa; phylum Arthropoda; class Insecta; order Lepidoptera; family Gelechiidae; genus Keiferia; species Keiferia lycopersicella. The sequence continues at coordinate 14,031,584 of JARACZ010000005.1, read as the reverse complement.
GAGGTTCGTAGCTTGACTTTTTTCGTGAAAAGTTGACAACCTGTCACTATAGTGATACACACGTTTTCTGAAACAACCTTGGAAAACAATCCTCAAAAATGTCAGACTTGGCGATAACGAACGTATTCTTGCGGCCGTTAACGCTCTGCCTACCCCACAAGGGATAAAGGCGTGATATGTGTATGTAAGTCGAGCTCGCTTCGCTAGCAATACTTATTGTATTGGTGTATCACAGTGTGGCTTCACGCATGCCTTTTTTGAAATACCGCTCACTTCACTCGCCATAAATGTCCAATTTATTGGGAGAGTTTGCGGCCGTTAACGCTTTGCCTACCCCGTAAGGGATAGAGGCGTGAAGTGTATGTGTGTGATTAGCGAAAGTGTCGCCTTTGAAATGTTTTTTTGTATTACGTTTTTTTTTCTAAATTGTATATTTTGTTAAATTATTTTTAAATTGTATTTTGTACGAGATTTTTTGAAGAATTTACTAGAGTTTTGACTACCCTCGTACGAGATAAACTCTAGGGCATCTGGCAACCCTGGTTCAAAGTTCGAATCCTGCCTGCGGCATAACAATCTCGGTTGTTTAGTTATTACAGCATTGTGTTACTTCAGCTTTAATTAAACTCGAGCTAAAGTCGGATTCAAATTGTAATACTATCCGAGTAAGCGATTCCCACATCTAAATCACGCAGCTGCGCATTTTTGCGCATCCGTAACGCATGATTCAGGGTTTCGAATTTGGGGAGCAAGGTATACATTTGCGTCAACAGATACGTCTGGCAAACGCCTGCGTTACGAATGCAGGAAAATGCGCAGCGTCGTACTTGATGTGGGAACCGCCTGATAGGCTAGTAGTGGAATTAAATACGAGTGTAAACAAGAGGCAATGATACGGCGCCATTAAACGGCAAAGGGAAATCTGTTTCCAATCACAATAGACGTTCACTGGCTCTGAGATTTGCAATACAACAATAGACACCACTTTAACTGTTTTACACTTTGCTTTTAGAACTTTATATAAGGTGTAAAAAAATAAGCTGCGAATATTTTAAGGGGTGAATCAGCCCATAAAACTGAACAACTTTCCCCAAGGAACACAGGTCGAAATATGAAAAAAATTCAGACCTCCCATCAAAATTACCGACCGACCGACCTAGTGAATTTGTATGGGAGGTCCAAAAAATTTTCTCATATTTCGACCTATGTTTCTTGGGGGAAATTGTTCAGCTTCACGGGCTGACTCATCCCTTAAAATATTTGCAGCTTATATTTTTACACCTTGTATAGTTACTTGCTGTATTATTGAGACTTGTAGTCTGTCTGTCAGTCTTTCACCAGGCTGTAACTCATAAACCGTGGTAGCTAGAAGATGGCAACTTTTACAGATGCCATATTTCAATTGCCGCAATGAGTAGACCAAAAGGTGACTTTTATAAGGAATTTCTACCCTAGAGATAAAATTTAGGTATCTCAAAAAATAGGTAATAATCTTCAGGATATTTGCTATTATATGTTATTGTTTCCAAAACATGATATAAATATTTTGGTGCGATAGAAAAACATCGTAAAGTTACCTCTAAAAATCATTATAGCGCATACTGGACGAATAATACCCAAGTAATAATGTGTTTATTTTTAGAATGAGCGCCTTACAATTCTCCTTCCATCTTTCGTTTTCCAAATAACTTTTCGTATCGAATTTTCAAAATTTCGATTCATCAATTCACGTGCGTGCGAGAAAAATACGATTACAGTCAAATCAACTCAGCTATTGCCGTGATAATACAAGCTAAGCTTACACACGTATGCTACCCTACCCCGCAAGAGCGTGATTTTATTAACACCATATTTTCCTCCACAGCTGACGAGAACGGGTCGATATCGGAGACCATTCCTGACCGACCTGTGGAGCTGAGGAACTTCCCCAAGCTGTGCGAGCAGCGACGCAAGTTCCCCGTGCTGTACAAACTAGAGTTCCAGGTAGGTTTATAAGCTTTGTCTATAAACCATGAGACGTTCAGTGGATCGCACAGTTAACGCACGACGGACCGCTAAGATATCGTACTGTTTTGTCAGATCCATACTAGAAATGTCAATCGGTTTAGTATGGACTAAAACCGCTCAGCCGCTGTCGACGCAGCGCTATCGCAGTGTCGCCATGCGAATACGGTTTTAGCATGGGTATTGACGTTTCTAGTATGGATCTGACAGACTGCTGCGAAATTTTAGCGGTCCGTCGTGCGTTAAGTGTGCAGTACGCCGAACCCTTAGGAAAGAAATACTCACATTCAAATAAATTTGAATTCAGATATTTGAGTGTGACTTAACCTAGAGTTCGGGCCAGGTTAGCCTTCGGGTGCAGAGGTCGGATGGCAATTGCTCTGTGGGAAAACTTGGTTCCACATCAAATCCCCTAGGTTAGGTAACCGACCCCGACAGAGAACAGGATAAAGCGAGGAGAATGATGATACAGTTATGCACATAATCGTGTTTCATAAGCAAGGATGGAGAATCTTTCTCAACGATCAGATAGAGAAGGTTCATATTTCTCTTGAGTTTTATTGCCTGCATCACAGCGATGTATCTGCGGCGCTTAGTTGGCCGGCGACCAAAAGCTTCCAATGGTCTAAATTGATATTGGTTGTCCAGCTAAAACAGATATCGCTATTGATCTTACCAAGCAACGGAAGTAGACTCATAAAAACATGTTCAATTAAAAGAATACTTCGTCTTCATTACAACAACCGGATACTGCTGCGACTAAAATAGGCGGTCTGATTCAATCCTTACAAGAAAGTCTTATGTAGGCTAGGCGTTTTAGCATCTAGTTGTAAAATACCTGAACACAAAATAATCATAATTAACGTATAGACACTGACAATCCTTGGAATTACCTCAGTGTCCAAGAAAAACATGAATCGCACACTAAACGCACGACGGACCGCTAAAATATCGCAGCTTTCTGTCAGGTCACATTCGACGGACGAAGCTGCGATAGCGCTCCGTCAAGCGTTAAGTGTGTGATGAGCCTAGCGTCGTCATTTCCGAGCCACGTGCCTAGCAAACTATGTATTCACTTTATTTTGTTCACGTTATTCATTCCTGAAGAACCTTCCAAGCAAAATAAGCTCGCAAGCAAGCTACGAGTAAACAATAATAAGCTGAGTAGTATTTAATTAAGGGAGCTAGCTATATAGCTGGACAGATGGACCGATGACTTAAAAGGACGGCTGGTAATGACTAGATGGTGATATCGGGACCTATGAGCTTAAAACCCTCCTAGGGCCTCTTTCACACACAACGTCCAACGCAGCGCATTTCTGACGCCCGTCAACCGGACGCTAAAATGAAGCCGAACCAACGCAGTGATAGCGCACGACACACGATCAAAATGTCAGGCAAAACGACGTCGATTGCCACGACGCAGCGCTAGCGCTGCGCTAACGGATGCATCGTCAAGCAACGCAGCGGTTTTTGTATGGAGAGTCTTCGAGCGTTTCTAGTATGGATTTGAAAGACGTTAACGCAGTGTTGTTTTTGCGCTGCGTTGGACGTTGAGTGTGAAAGAGGCCTTCCGTGGACGAGGCCCACGTCCAGTACTGGCCTGCTATAGGCTGATGTGATGAATAAATATATAAACATTTTGTTAACGTATTTGGTTCGATCAAACAAAATTGAATTATAAGCATATACAAAACTCAATCTCCGATTATCGGAATAATCCCAAACAGCGGTCCATTTCGTGTTCAATGAAATAGAAAATGGTGCTCAGGTATTAAATTGCATCGTTCAAACACGTAACGATAATAAGGTTATCTTAAACCGCAATCAATTCAAACATATTGGATTTTGCTTGGGAATAAATGGATTAAAATATATTAGAATGTACAATAATTCGGTTGTGGATAAAATATAAAAGTTGTACGCTTAAAACTAAAAAAATACTACGGACCTCATTCATAATGTTTCAAAATATTGCTCCTCATTCATAAAAGTTTGAATTAAGTCGCATCGCACACTTGACGCACGACGAAGTGCAAAAATAGCGCTAAATTGACAGCGGTTGAGCCGGTTTAGTATGGGGATTGACATTTCTAATATGAATCTGACAGACCGCTGCGATGTTTCGCGCTCCGTCGTGCGTCAAGTGTGCAATCTTAAACTATCTTCTATTAAACAAATAAAATTAACCATTCTCTCGGCATGTCAATAAACTGACTTTAGAGACAACCGATTTTTTATTTTACCTACAATCTCTGTCAATTTTTATTTCCTGCTAAATCACAAGCAAATCGCGTGGTTCGCTATTTTTCCCACAACAAACTTTGTTCCAATATACTTAACCCAATTCACGTCAAGTGTTGGGTCGGATTCAACATCGCAATCAAGTAGAAAACGCGTAAAGCCCTTCAGGGGCCATCGCCCGTCAAATAAAATACGGTTTATTACCAACTGGCTTTGTAGTTAAACGGTAACCGAAGGTGCTCGATTCGATTCTCGGTTTTATTTCTCTACTAGTGGAAGCCCGAGTCCCCGCCCGCGTTGAAGTCGGTTTTAATCTCGTAGCATCCCACAGGAACATTTTTCGGAATACCAACTATCCTATGTGTTAATCCAAATTACTCCCTATCTGTGTGCCAAATTTCATGCAAATCGGTTCAGTAGTTTTTGAGTGGAGTAGTAACAAACAAACATACGAACTTTCGCATTTATAATATTAGAAGGATACAGAGTTCCTCTTCTTTGACGCGGAACACCGAGTCTTATAAAGTTTTCATTTTTCTATTCGTCAATTTATGAGATTGTTTCCAGTTTGGTCTGGTGAAGCAAGAACCCGTTAGGCGCACACTTGACGTATGACGGAGCGCTAATACATCGCAGCGGTCTGTCAGATCCATACTAGACATGTCAATCCCCAAAATAAAACCGCTCAACCACTGTCGAAACAGTGCTTTCGCAGTGTCGTCCGTCGAGTGCGGTTTTAGTATGGAGAGTGACGTTTCTAGTATGTATCTGACAGACGGCTGCGATATTTTGTGCTCTATCGTGCGTCAAGTGAGCGATCCGCCTTGTTACCGAACATGAGATGGTTAAACTTGCATTGCCCTAACCAAACTGGGGAAAGTCTCACAATGTGACGAGAATACGACTTTTGCTTTAGCACCTTATTGGCCAAGTATACTTGCTTGATTTCGCAGGTAAAGATTAAGCCGCGATAGAAGTAGCGTCGCTAGTACTAATGAAAGAAGCAGGTTTGAATCCTACCTGTTGCTGAAAATTATACAAGTTTTCCAAATCCCAATACCAAACTTGTTCAAACTAGTAATTTCAAAGCCGACATAATATTATTAACAAAACAAACACAAACTGACTCAACCAGCAATATCGTTAAAACAGAATTAACGATTTCTTTACAAAACCGTTTTCCGATAACGCGATTGTAGCAAAGCAAATAATTTGTCATTTTAATATTAAATGCGGTTTCAAAATGTTCGTATCACAAATTCAACATTTGTATAAAGCCGGCTTTATGCATTCTGCCTGGTTTCTCTAAATGACTCTCATGAAATAACTTTTATTATGGGACCTCGTAGGCTAACTATAATAAATAGTAATTTAAAATTTTTAATGAAATTATTTTGAAGATGAACGAACATTTTTCGAGAAAAATGAGAAATGTTTGAATTAAGCGCCTATTGATTTTCTGTGCCAACAAAAGAAACACCAATGTCACTCGGGTGTGTGCAACCCCGAACCAAACATGGGGACTTCCGGTTCAGACAACGCTGCTACACCATATTATATTTGTCGGCGAAGACCACTGGCTGAATAGAAACTCCTTGGCAGTATGGCGGCCATACTACCTTTGCCTTTCCCATACTGAAAACAAATGAAAGTCAGATCTGGAAGAATTGTCAAACTTGTAGCGTCTTTGTGATTTGTATCTCTACCACAGAGTACCTTTTATATATGGGGGGGATCAAGGAATACTTACTCAAACGAAATATGTGAGGAAATCTTAGAATAATGTGGTAATTGAAACTGTAACAAATGTGACGAGACAATACAAGAGAATAGTTGAACCAATCTGTTCTTTTCAAGAAGAAATCCCACAAAAACTCGCAATATCCTGACTCCTATCCATTTCTACCTGTGTGTGTCCTAAAGGCGACTAAGGGATGAATCCATGGAACGGGCAACAGCGTTCTCTGTGAATATCTATATAATATCTTACACGGCGCTCGCCAATTCGCCTGCCAAGCGTGGTGAGTATGGCAATACCCCCTAATTTAGGGGAGGCCCATGTCCAACAGTGGACTGTTGTGGCTGTAGAAGAGAGAGAGAGAGAGATCCTGACTCACCGGCGAAATATTTATATATTAGTTATATATATATTTTTTAGTTCACGAGCTTGCCTTTCATCCTTACTTAAAATTCAGGGATAACAAATGCTTATTTTTATACTCCAACGGATAAGCAAACACTGCTAAACAAGCTTCATCTTCCTAAAAACCTTTAATATAACGGTAAAGTTTTACTTTTTTATTAATTTTGGACCGGCTTTGATCCCTTTAAAGGGCCCAGACGTGCTCTGATGAGGCCGCTCGGAGGTCAATATTGGAAGAACCAACTGAAAAATAAATACCTAGTGTTGCTGTTTTAGCGTTTTTTATCCACGATTTATCGATTTTAAAACTTTTCAGCGTCTTATAATTAATAACGCGTTGTTTATCATAGTGGAATTAGGTGGAAATTATATTTGACGTGTGATGTGGGCTTAAAGTAGCGTCACTACAATAGGTGGTTTTCTTTTTGAGAATTAAAAAAGAAACTAGTATTCCAAGAACTCGATAGATAGTGTTGAACCGACTAGATAATAGATAGTGTTGAGGTTTTAGTGTAGATTACAAAGCCTAAAGACTAAAAAAACATTCCAATGTCGAAAAAATACATCGCGACGCGACACTGACTTGCTTGTGCTCGATATGTTACCGCAAAAGACCGAACGTAATATTTATTTTTTGTTTTTTTTGAAACTTGAATCAGCGCATGCCAGACTGTCAGTCAGTGTTGCAATGTTTTATTTATGTTTTGGCTTTGTAATTAAACTGGAATCTAGTAACATAGTCAGTTCAATGCCATCTATCGAGTTCTTGAAATATTAGTTTTTTTTCTCAAAAAGAAAACTTCCTGATCTTGCTCGTTTAAAGGTTTAGATTATGTGTATAGCCACGTCGCAATGTACAAATGTTTTTGTCGGATGTTTGAAAAAAAATGTGCGGGAAATTCGCCTTTATAACAGAGTGACAATCTTGTAACTCCCCTTTCATTAGCTGTTTTTCCTTCACTTTTTCATTAAGATACCTTTCAGAGACTACTAATTTAGCGAGATGCAAATTTTGTGTCCCATTTAGTCGAAAGCTTTGAAGCTAGTATGTAGTTGTTTGGTCAGTGTTGCCATCAGTGAAAAGAAAAAAGAAAGAAATTATATTATAATAAATGCTTCTTTTTTGGCAAAGCTACGTTAAGTTAGCGTTTAGATCCATCAGTTTTCCAAGGTTATAACAATGCTTTATTTGCTACTTTTTTTTAACCCGAGTTGATATTTTGTATATTGTAATGTATACTTTTGTTGACAGACGGCAGTAAAGGTGGAGACACACTCATGTCGACACGCGACCAGGAAGAGCAACGCACACAAAAATCAGAACCAGAAAGTTATACCTTGTGAGTATTCATTAGAGCGATAAAATAACGCAGCGGTCTGCAGATCCACACTAGAAAAGTGTATCTCCATACTAAACTACCCGCTGACGACGCGTTAAATGCGTCAAAATAACGCACCTACAACTCAGTTGTGTCGACTGCGGTTGAGTGGTTTTAGTATGAGGATTAACGTTTCTAATGACAGACCACTGCGTTACGGATGCGTAACGTTGTTCGTTAAGTGTGTGTGTGTGCGCTATGTAGTGTGTTGTTTTCCCTCCTTTCATATTATGGCCGCATTCCATTAAACGCAAAACTTTTTTATTACATATCTGAATCCGCGTCAACACCATCTATCTTAATAACAAGTTAATTTTTCTATAAAAACTTACGAAGTTATTAATACAAGGCTGAAGGGGAGACACACAAACAGACAGGCAGACAGATTAAAATAATAAGGGTCTGTGACTACTAAAACCTCAAAAAAGTCCGCAACGGCGTAGCATTTGCTACGTTGCTACGAACACGATACGCTACGAAATTCTACAACTTAGTAGTGCAGTCTATTGCGGATCGCACTCTTAACGCACGACGGAGCGCAAAACATCGCAGCAGCGGTTCAGATCCATACTAGAAATGTCAATCTCCATATAATAAAGCCGCTCTTTCAACCATCGTCGATGCAGCGCTACCGCAGTGTCGTCCGTCGAGTGCGGTTTTAATATAGGGAGTGACGTTTCTAGTATGGATCTGACAGACCGCATCTATATTTTTGCGCTCCGTCTTGCGTTAAGTGTCTGATCCGTCTATGAAATGCAAGCCGCTTTTCCATGAGCTTCTCAAGTTTGTTTTAATAAAGGCTTTCAAGTTCATTACTGAATGAAATGCCTCTGACTAATTCTTACAGTGTTTCTCTACTACTCCGGTCCGGCTGCCGGATATTCGAAGGCCGAATAACGCGTTTTCACCTATCCGGTAGAAGACGGACAGATATATGACGTCATGGTAGAGTTCAAAAAGTGCAAAAGCATGCATACTTTTGTACGTCTATCACTTCGGACCGATAAAATCCAAATTCCGATTTGGGAAATAACTGGATCGATAAAAGCCGGTGTAGTAATAATGAAACGCACGAGATTTTGACAACAGCTGGTTAATTAACAAAATACCCACCACCACATCTCCCCCAATAATTTTCGTAATAAAATATACGAAATATTGTAATATATTACAATACTACCGAACAATATACTATATTACAATACAAAAATATTACCGAAATTGTAATATATTACCGAATCGGTAAAAACCGGATGCCGGAAAAGTGGAGAAACAGCTTTACTGCGACATATACATTTTTTTTTCTAATACTTCTTGATTGTATAACTTTGATGCGGTATATTAAAGAAGATTCCTTTCACAACTTACAAGTTATTCTTGTATCAAAAAACTTTAATAACATACTTTCTTTGAATGGGAGAACAGTTGCTACTTGTAATAAACATTCTTGAGTGTACATAAACTATTCCTTTGTGTCAGTGCTTTGTAGGCAACACAAACAGCCAGAGAAAGCTGGTCCAATGTGGTACAAACGCTGTTTACAGTTCTTTTGTTGAATCACCCGTATGGGGCACAGGGCAAAGAAATGTTTCATAGAGACCATCTATTCTGCCGTGTGATGCCGATTTAGAATAGCATCACCCCATTTCTTTCCCGGGGGGTGTCGTAGAAATCGACTAAGGGACTAGAGGGTTTCATGTGTATTGCAATTTTAGGCGACAGGCTGACGACCTGTCACTACAGTAATGCACGGCTTATCTGAAACGACCCTCAAACATTTGTCAGACGTGGCGATAACGACCGTAATTTTACGGTTGTTGACGCTCTGCCTTCCCCGCCAGTAATATAGGCGTGATATGTGTATGTATGTGTGAGTGTATGTAGACTATCTATTCTCTTTTCGTGTGGGACACCGAGTCGTCCAACCCGATGAACTCTAGTGTCAGAATTTTTCAACCGCCTTCTACAAGCAGCAGGCTTCTGCCATGGTTGTGTAGCGACTGCCGTCTAAGTAATCGTATACAGCAACCGGGACCTACGGCTTAACGTGCCATCCAAAACACGAGACCATCATAACGGACAATCGGGTGGTTCAGCCCGCAATGTCCTAACCAGACTGGGAACAAATTCACAAAGTGATAAAATATCAACTAGATAGAGACTATGAAACACTAGAAGAAATCTGTTATAGTTAGTTTAGTAAATATAATTTGAGCCGATTCATAGTAGAATCATCTCAAATTATATTTCCTGAAGTATACTGTTATCAGACTGAACGTACACTCAAAAACAGTAAATTAAAGTGAACTTTATCAGTATATACGTCCGGGACAGACGATTCAATCAGTGTCTGAGGCAATAGCACGAACACTGCGTTGCCTGGGACGCAGTCATGGGAAATTTCATGACAACTGGTTTGTTTATAAGTTCTACATAGGAATCGTGAACTTTGAACGCAACTCGAATGAAATGTATCTTTGAAATAACTGCACACACTCGGGTTTTTTCTGATAATTTTGTTTGTTTTATTTAAGTAACTTAGTTTACTGAACTTCCTAATCCGACACAATTTATCCGGTTCTAAAATAAGACCAGAGTACATTGACCTTGACCTAAGGCGGATCGCACATTTCACGCACGACGGAGCGAAAAAATATCGCAGCGGTCTGTCAGATCCATACTAGAAACGTCAATCCCCATACTAATACCGCACTCGACGGACGACACTCCGATAACGCTGCCGCGACAACCGCGACAGCGGTTGAGCGGTTTTAAGTATGGGGATTGACATTTCTAGTATGGATCTGACAGACCACTCGATGTTTTAGCGCTCCGTCGTGCGTCAAATGTGCGATCCGTCTAATCAGTCACGATTTTCTACGTTTTTTATTACATGTATATTGTTTTTTCGTCGGACCCAAACATTGTTGTAAATAAAATCTGAGTATCGTCGAAAATCAATTATTTAGTGTAAAAGTAACTAAACGTATTTTTGCTCAAGAGGAAAATTCAGCGCGAAACGTGCTCAGATTACACGACAGGGATCGTGACAAAAACCTGACTAGGGTAACCATCTTTAGAGGCAGGAAACCGGATTTGTGAACTGGAGTTGCTTGTCCTAAGAATAAGGATTCCTAGCCCTACAACTTGAAACTTCCTATACATTTAGTAAGAAACATGTACATAATTATAATGTTAGGTATGTTCTTGCGCGTTGATCGTTGAACAAAACACTTACAATTAAATCACGGATTGTCTTAGTCTTCTTTGAATGTTACGCGAGTTATTATATTGACATCTTATTTTCTTTTGCGTCGGACACCAAGTAGATAAATGACCCGATGAACCCTCTTATGAGAAATTCTCAACTCACATAATATACTGCCGGAGGTTTCGAACGACTGACTCTTCCGTACAAGCTAAGGTCAATCCGTTTAACTGAAAAACTTTCCCTAAAAAAACAACATTAAAAAAACTTTCCATCGAAAATTACTCGGTCTGCAAATTTTTCTGTACCCGAAAATTTTTGCATTAAGCGAACCAAAAAATAAACCAATAAAATTCCTGAGCCTGTCCCTCTTTATCCGAAAGCCTGGAAACCATAGCTCTGAGATAAAATTCGGGAACATTCAAGGAAATCCACGACAAGTCTAACCGTCCTTTCTTTTACTGCTAATACGTGTTTCTGGGAAGCGCGAGAAAATTCTCTAATGTATTTAACAAAGTAAGAAAATCTCGGGTTTCTTCTAGATTCTAGGTTAAGTAGTACAACTCAGGTCAATTTACACTAGTAATTCTACTTAAATGTCTGAAAACCCTGTATACTTGAATAAGTACTTCAAAGTTTTGCTGATAATACCATAGAGCTAATTAAATATTAGTTTTAGCTGTACCGTTGGAAAAAAATAGCATTTCTACGTAGATTCACAACGAATACTTATAGAATGTCAGTAAGTTACAATACAATACTGTCACTGAATAAATGAATTTAGTCAATGTAAGAAAGAGAAAATTGTCAGACACAATTTTTTTTATAACAATTTTATGTACCTAGTAGAATGGGATTTAAATAATAAAAATAAAGGCACTGCCTTGAGGCTGGCCAGGCTGACCACACAGCATGTAACTTACGTCTAGTTCTGAATGCTGTAGGTACCTATGGTAGCCAAATATGCTAGTCGTTAACCGTTAACGACCGCGCGGTGAAATATAATTTATATTATAACCACAAAATCCACAAATACACTGTTAGTACCAGCGATCAACTATTTTATTATCCAATTATGATATTTCAATTGGGATTCACTTTGCAGACAGTTGTGGATTACAGAATATAATAATATGAAAATTGAATTGAAACAACGAATTATGAATTTGACTCTGTGTTTTTTTGGATCTGTGGAATTGCCGAAAACTTAGTCTGTTCCCATATCTAACGTTTGAAGTTGCGCATTTTTTAAGGCATTCTTAACGCATGCATCTGTCAAATGCAAGATTTTTCCAAAAACCGACGACGTTGATGCATGAGCAATGCATAAACTTGCGTTTTGTGACTGTGCATCCGTGTGCAATGCGCAACGTCGTGCGTTATAACCGCCTTAACCTAATTGAAACCGAAACCTGGGTTGTTGATAACCGTATAAAAATCCAGTACAAGTAAATTGATCCCTTATATATGCTGCTGATGATACAAGAAAATATAAAATTATTTCCTGTGTTTTTTATACAAAACAACGTAAATTTTTAACCCTGAAGCAGTGATAGTGATGTCAATTCTGTTATTTCTCTTAACTGCCTTAACTATCCGTTATATAGTTTAAAAAGGGTAGAAGATATATTTTTTTTTTACATGTCAATGGGTTTTTCACCGTTTAAAGTAAATTTTGTCGCCATCTTTTTAATCCTCACTTTATTTTGACAGATAACACGCATTTTGCGCCAATTTCGAACACAACTTTAGTCTCGATCATCTCCTATTCTAAGGCGGATCGCACACTTGCCGCACGACGGAGCGCTAAAATATCGCAGCGGTCCGTCAGATCCATACTAGAAACGTTACTCCCCTCATAAAACCGCACTGGATGGACGACACTGCGATAGCGCTGCGTCGACAGCGGTTGAGCGGTTTTAGTATGGGGATTGACATTTCTAGTATGGAACTGACAGATCGCTGCGCTATTTTAGCGCTCCGTCGTGCGCCAAGTGTGCGATCCGACTAAGTGAGTTAAGAGAAAATTCCGAATGAGGCCTCTGTCGTACCCAACTACAGGAAATAATATAATGTTGTCCATTTTGTTTTAGTAACCTGATATCACTTTTGTCCACAGATGACTACAATAGAGTGGTGCTAGATTCGATAGACCGGGAGCCGGACTCCGATTATATTAATGCTTCATATATAGATGTAAGTACCTACCAAAATCATCAATTTAAAATATACGTCTATATCGTCTGTGGCCGAGTGCTTAGGACACCGGTCTTACTCGTACAGTCGTGAGACTCAAGTGCGATACCCGCCATGCACATTTACGTTTAAAAGTGCATATAGAGGCCCACCTGAAATGGTTGAAAATATTTCCTAAACTACATGACTTTAATAAATTATTTCTTTTGTTCTCTATGCAACTAGTAAAACTTTATTTATAAAACTAAAAAACTTCAATTTATACCTTGGGAATAAAAAGTTATTTTGAACCATTTCAGCTGGTGGCCCTCTACATGTTCTGTTTATATGCACTTTTTAACGTGCTTTTCTACGTAACGTAACTATCAAAGTGTTTTTACTCGTTTACATTTGGGTGAAAATTTGAGCAGTTAAAAATTGCGGTCACACGTAAATTTCTTCAAGTGTACAACACTTACAGATTTTAAGTATCATTCACACGAAAGAATGTTTTATTGACTATTTGGAAAGTAAAACTCCATCCACAAATTATGAAATCTGTTTAACTAAAACTTAATCGGAAACCTGAAATCGGGGCCAAAACACGCGTTCTTCGCGTGTCACACTCAGCTATTGCGAAATTCAAACACGTATAAAGTTTTATCTAGCTGGACATCATATAACTTTTCACCCATCATAATAATCCTTATATCATGTAGATTTATGGAAAATTATTAATTGGACAATATTTAACTGCGTATACCGATAAAAATGACAGTTTGTGTTGGTCACACGTTTTTGTGTTTTCTGAATACGTGGTCTAAAACGACTGAATCGCTGAAACTAATAGAACTAAGAGCTGGGTCTTGTTTCTGCCTTCTGCCAGGATTACTTCTTCATCCCTGGAGAGGGAGCATATAGCTCCTTGGCACTTCTAGAACAAAATAGGAATCGTTAAATTTTTAGATCCTATTTTTGCACCCGCGCCAGGTCCCTTTCCTGTGCATGTTTTCTTCATGAAAGAGTTATTACAGAGGACTTGTTCTGAACAAAACGTGTCGCATAATAAAGCGAGATTTAAGATTCGTTTAAAAATTTTGATTACATTCAAGGGTTTACCAATATATCACTAAAAACATAGAAAATCGTCCCTTGACTGGCTTCATTTGACTGGCATTTTTCCCAGTCAAGGGACATTTTATGCCAGTCAAGTGACTAATGTTATTTTAATGATTGTTTTTGCAATATTTTTGAGTAAAGGTGTGCCTGCAGTGTAGAATAGTACCACCCCATGTCTGCCCATGGGTACCGTAAGTTAGATTAAGGGTTTCCAGTTGGTAAACAGCATTGTTTTTCGTGCAGATGACATAGTTTAAAAACATTTTCTTTATGTCTCTAGATGTGGCTGCGTTAGGCCTCGGGGTAGCTGCGCGATATCTCAGGCTGATTGATAGACGTCTCTTAAGCTATTGCGTTGTATCTCAGGGAGGCTGCGTTAAGTCTCAGGTTAATTTCGACGTATCTTAAGCTGACTGCGGTGTATTTCAGGGTGGTTGCGTTATGTCTTAGGCTGACTGCGACGTCTCTTAAGCTGAGTGCGTTGTATCTCAGGTTGGTTGCGATACGTCTCACTCAGGCACATTGCGACGTATCTTAGCTGACTGCGTTGTATCTCAGGGTGGTTGCGTAATGTCTCAGACTGATTGCGACGTCTCTTAAGCTACTGCGTTGTACGAGTATCTAAGGGTGGCTGCGTCATGTCTCACTCAGGCTCATTGTGACGTCTCTTCAGCTGACTGCGATATATCTAAGGGTGGCTGCGTCATGTCTCACTCAGGCTCATTGCGACTTCTCTTAAGCTAACTACGTTGTATCTCAGGGTGGCTGCGTCATGTCACAGAATAATTGAGACGTCTCTTCAGCTTACTGCGTTGCATCTCAGGTTGGCTGCGTTTTATCTCACTCAAGGTCATTAAGCGAAGTCTCTGAAGCAACCGCGTTGTATCTCAGGGTGGCTGCGCTATGTCAGGCTGATTTTGACGTCTCTTAAGCAGACTGCGTTGTATCTCAGGGCGGCTGCGTTATGTCTCACTAAGGGTGACTTCGACATCTCTAAAGTTGACTGCGACGTCTCTTAGCCTACTGCGTTGTCTGAGGTTGATTGCGACGTCTCTTCAGCTGTCTGCATTGTATCTCAGCATGGCTGTGATGTCTCAAGTTGGTTGCGACGTCTCTTAAGCCGATTGCATTGTATGTCGGAGTCTTTTTAGCTGAGTACATCGTGTCTCAGGCTGATTACGTCGTCTCTAAGGTAACTGCGTCGTGTTTCAGGTTAGTTACGTTATTTCTCTGTCTGATGGCAATGTTTCTGAAGCTGATAGCGTCGTGTCTCATGTATACAGCGGCGTGTGTTAGGTTGCTTGCCTAGTGGTGTCTAAGGCTATCTGAGTCATGCATGTCTTAGGCTGATTGCGTCATCTTTAAGGTTATCTTCGTCTGTTCGGTAGCAGAATGTACAACACAGTTAATTTTCAGGTCATAATCTTTTCGGTGGTTTCTTCTTGTCTCATGCTGGCTGTTTCATTATGGCCTAAGTTTAAACGACTTACGTTACTATTGTTTTGGTGGAGAATTGGGTCTACGTTTCGGCTGTTTACAAACAGCCTTCTTCCGGAGGTCGACAGATCACATACGCCCGCCTGTCAACTGTGATTGTCGAACACTGTGGCTGTTTCATTTCGTATGTCAGGCTAGCTGTGTCGTGTTTTAAGCACGAGCAAATTATCTGAGACTGAGGCTTCAGGGCGTCAGTCTGGTAGGCTGCGGCAACTTTTACTTCTATTCTACTTAGTTAAAAGCAAAAGATGAACAGCTTTTATTCATATATTTTGTTAAAATAATTACTTTGTCCCTTGACTGGCGCAAAATGTCCCGTTGACTGGCACCTCAAATTTCAGAATTGAATTTTGACGAAACCTGTGGTTCGATTTAAGTGTTTTTTCGTAAACAACCTTTTTAATAGGCCTTCATTATTATGCAATGATAAAAAACCATAAAACTAAAATTTTAAATTTGCCAGGAAAGGGACCTGAAGAACCGTTTTCAAATATCCACCCATTTACCAAATATTCTTATGATGAAAATAAAATTTGCATACAGACGATATTTGAATGTGACTTAATCTAGAATACGGGCCAGGTTAGCCTTCGGGTTGCAGAGGTCAGGTGGCAGTTGCTCTGTGTAAAAACTTGGTTCCACGTCAAATCCCCTAGGTTAGGTTGCTTGCTTTTCGTGTGGGACAACAAGTCGTCCAACGACCCGATGAACTCTAGTGTCCGAATTTTTCAACCGCCTTCTACAAGTAGCAGGCTTCTGACATGGTTGTGTAACGACCGCCGTCTAAGTGATCATAGACAGCAACCGGGCCCTACGGCTTAACGTGCCATCCGAAACACGGAACCATCTTATTTACGGACAATCGGGTGGTTCAGCCTGCAATGTCCTAACCAGACTGGGAACAGATTTACAAGGTGATAAATATCAACTAGGTTAGGTAGCCGGCCCCGACAGAGAACGGGATAAGGCACGGATACTTCGTATAACTAGAAAGGATCCCGCTTCACAACAAATTATTTGTCTTTCTATCAACATATTATGACATATGAGCGAAATGTCAACAATGGTAGAGGCTGTGTAAAAAATTTGTTCCATGGTAAATCCCTTTAGATTCGACAATAAACACAACTAAAATCCGTTTATGATAAGTAATAGTTGTGCAATTTTTCGGTACCTCCCTTTATGAACTCTACATTGCTTATTTTTTTTATTCTTACAATCGTAATTCATTAAACCTTTCCCCAACCCTCAACAGTAAAGCTACTCTTATTTTATTACCCTCTGTATAATCTACAGGATAAAATTTCGCATGTAAGTATCTTGATATCACGTAGGAAGCGAGCTGGAGTTTGCTCTCTTGTTAGCTCGTCAGAAGTTTGTCAAGTTTGACAACTTCATTGGAGAACCCACCGACTACGGCGGATCGCACACTTAACGCACAATGGAGCGCTAAAATAACGCATCCGCAACGCAGCGGACCTGTCAGATCCATACTAGAAACCGCTCAACCGCTGTCGATTGGCGGATGTGTTTGTGATGCGACAACAGCGGTTGAGCTGTTTTAGTATGGGGATTGACGTTTCTAGTATTTATCTGACAGACCGCTACGTTACGGATGCGTTATTTTAGCGGAGCGTTGTGCGTTAAGTGTGCGATCCACCCACGAGGTTGAATGTGAAGTCAAGGAACCGAGGTTAAATGGAAATGAATAGGCTACATTCCTGACAGGTCAAATGTGCTACTTTTTTAAACGATCCAAAACATTATAAGCGGTATTTTGTATGAAAATATTAATGTAGGGCGGAGTAATAAATAATTAAGGTAAAAATTAAACAAGGAACTATTTTTTTTATTATTATTATTTTTCAACGTAGTCTCCCTCTGAGTTCATCTCTTCATCCAGCGTTTCTCTGACTTTTCTATCCCTGCCATTTAATACGATTTAGGCAAGCCTTCGAAATAGGTATTGATTTTGGCGTTTGATCCAAATCTCTTTCCACCAAGCCATTTTTTAAAATTCGGATACAGATAAAAGTCGTAAAGGGCTAAATCTGCCCAATAGGGTGGGTGAGGATGCAACTCATAGCCCAACTCGTGGAATTTGGCCATGGCAATCGCGCAGGTGTGTACTCGTGCGATGTCCTGGTGAAACATGTTTTTTTTTCTGGGCCAAATGCGGTCGTTTTTCAAGTAAAATTTTGTGAAATCGATCTAATAAATTAGCTTATTTAATCAATCAATCAAATCAATGGCGAATATTATTAATATTCGCCATTGATTATTTTTCCCTTCTCTAGGTAGTCAATATGGATTACCCTATGTGCATCCCAAAAACTGTAACCATAAAAGATTATGAACAGATACAGATAAAACGGCTTTTGCTTTCTTCGGAGCTGGTTTGCCGGCAGCAATCCACTAATCCATTGTTTTGATTGTTACTTGGTTTCTGGTGTACGGTGGTGGATCCATGTTTCATCAACCGTTATAAAACAACGAACAAATTCAGATTTTTTACTTATAAACTGGTGGTGCAAAGGTACGCCGGGTTCGATTTTTCGTGAGGTGAGTACCCCACGAAAAATCGAACCCGGAACCGATAATGTCCGGGTAAAAAAATCACTATTTATACTCATAAAAAGTGAATTTTACACATTACAGACTTCTTCTTCTTTATCGATTCGATAAACAATAACTATTTTTTGGACCAATTGCAGGCTAAACCACCGGATTGTTCGAAAACAAAGATGGTTCCAAGTCCTTAGCCTGAAAAACAGTAAATTATAAATAACAAAATCTCTTCAACTTCAGCCATGTAACTCAAGACCAACGAAGCCTAAAAGGCAGAAAGCGTCCAATCACAGGAAAAAGACTTTACCCGAAACGCTTAAAGGGAAAGGGTCGAATAGGCCTGCCCATTAGACTATAATCCACTGAGAGAATTGACCCCGTTTCCGATATAGCCCCAGGTATAATGTCAATAGACCCAAACGTTGAAGACATTGGGGAACTATTTTTGAAAGTCACAAGTGACTATTGGATAGGCCCAATGATGTGGCGAACTGGGGAACAAATAACGCCGCTTTTAACGTCTTTGCCTTTTTACTGTGATTGGCGGAATCCGTGTCAATGTCAAAATTAATTTTCTTCTTAGCGTTAACGCTTAAGCGCGCGTACATGAAATGCAGAATGGCAAACCATTTTTTTGTAAAGAGCGTCCACATTTATACGTTTTTTTAGTAAATTCCCAGTGTTTTGCTTGTTTACTTTGTGACACGCTAAGAAATAATTTCATGGTCTTTGAGCTTTTTGTCGAAAATTGGATAAAACAAAAGCTAGGTTAGCTAGATTAAAATAAACAGAAAAACAAAGTACAAGGAAGTGAACGAGACTAGAAATTGGCATTTTGGCTGAGGCTTATAAAATGCTTTTCTTCCATTTGCAAGGAAACATTACAAATACACATTTAAATCGAGATAAATTTTGAAATACGCAAGCACCATCAGTTGAAATAAGCAACGTTCATTTAATAAAATACGAATACGCTAGAAAATCACATTCAATTTCACGAAGTGTGTTTAAGAACTTTTTTAGGACCAGGGCCGAAAAGAAGTATGGAAATTCATTTTTGCCGTGTTTGCTTGCCTCTACAATCCTGACGACTTTAAAGATTCCTTTCATGTATTCTTTTTTCAAAGTAATGTCGCTATTAACGAGCAAATGGAAGAAGAGTACAATAACGGCTCACTCACAGAAAAAAATATTTATAAGATAAATTGAAAAGTCTCAGCATTAATGTCAGAATTTTTATTGCCCAAAATCGGAGCCCCATTATTTGAGGGTAAACCTGATTTTCAATTTCAGAGGAAGTTAGGAAGATTGTCTTTGGCGGGTTTCGGATGGTCGCCTGTCTGTGACTGGACCAAAAGCCTATTTAAGTTTACTATAACCCTTGGGTCCCAGAGGTTCTATAAAAGTTTTCCTTCATTTATATTGAATAATAGAATCTATTCTGTTGTGAAGTTTCTTCGTGAAAAAAGTCTTTGTTATCGAACTTTCTAAAAGAAAAATTAAGGGAAAAAAATGGCAAATAACTAAATTAGAGTAGATAAAAAAGCGATTATTTATCCACTCAGTAATATTCTTGCGAACTCACTTAACACAATTTATCATAGTAAAGTATTATGTGGCACTAAATTGCAATTTGATCAGAATAAAAATAGTCCATTGAATAAAAACTTCTAGAGTGCGAGCGTTAGTAACGTAAGATGTTTCTTCAGAAACATGTCAAGAGTCCCTAGGTAATAAACATACTAAAACCCCGGGACACTAGGAGGAGCCCCGGAGTGGGGGGAGGGGGGGAAAGGGTCCATTTTTTCATTTTTCGCTTAAATCTCAAAAACGGTACATGTTAGAGAAAAACAATCAAAGAAAAGTTGAAAGGCCATAAAATTATCTACAACTTATACCTAAATCACTTTTTCCTATATCCTACCGTTTCTGAGTTACACGCATTAAAAAATGATTTTGGCTCAAACAATTTTCCCATACTACTACATACCGATGTTTATCACATTAATCGATCAAAAAATATTTCTTTCTTCCATAAAACCCAAATGTGCAACTTGTGACCGGTACTGATAGATTGCTCTTGATTAGGTCTATCATTGGTAAAATAAACACATTTCTCCATGGAAGCCTTTAGGAGGAATCGATTGTCAAAATATTATATTAGGGTAGTTTTAGTTACTGAACTTGGACTATTTATTTTTTTCTTCCAAAAAACCCTACTGTAATTAGATTCTCTCGCTTATATGCAAACCATTGTATCAATTTTTAATAGTCAAACGCCCAATAAAACTTAAAAATGTCTAACATTAACGATATCCTTATTGACTTAGATTCCTTGAACCAAAACGCTTTCTCATGCTCTCCAGAGAACTGCACTAAATATGTGATCACATCTAACAATAAAAATATTCATATTTTCCACATGAATGTTCGCAGCAAAAATAAGAACTTTTGCGAATTAGAAATCCTTCTAAATAGAATTAAAGTAAAACCTGACATAATAATTCTAACAGAATGCTGGCTTAGTAAAGTTGTCAAACTTCCATTTCTATTTGGCTATAATTCACAGTTCACTAAAAATATAAAAAACCAAAATGACGGTGTTGTTATATATTCTAAAGTCGGTCTAAAATGCAAAATAAAGGAGCCGGAGTTTGATTGTGGGTCCTGCCTTACCTGCACAATAGATAACAAACTTGCATTGGTTGCAATCTATAGATCGCCATCGTATAATACAGTAAAACAGCTGGATAGTTTCCTGGATAGCCTCAACAATGTTTTTAATCAATATTACAACTATACAAACGTCGCTCTTGTTGGCGACGTTAACATAGACATTCAACCAAATAACACAGACGAGTTCAGTTCTAAATATGTGGTTTTTAATGCCTCGCATGGACTGCTTCCCACACATACTATGATCACCAGAGGAGGGAAATGTTTGGATCACATACTACTTAAATCCAAGCTTAAGAACACTTCATTAATAATTGACTCTTCTATTACTGACCATAATCCTACTTTGCTGACATTAGAAGATGTCAATCCAATCAAAAAAGCCCTCCACACCATAACACGCCTAGACCACGAAGCAATCAAAGCTGAGTTAGAGAGTACTGATTTCAGTGACATTCTTAACATCAAAGATGTTAACCAAGCAACTTATGCGTTCATTCATATGCTTAAAACTGTTATCAATAAACATACTTCTACTGTCAAAATACCACGGAAAAACAGAAACATTAAACCGTGGATCACGCCAGGGCTTCTGAGATGTATAAGGCATCGTGATAGACTACACATGAAGCTAAAACAGGCTCCAGACGATCCGATATTAAAAACCACATACTCACGATATCGAAACTTTTGTAACCGTCTTTTACGTAAGCTTAAGATAGAATACGAGCAAAGTCAATTCATCAAGGCAGGTAAAAATCCTAAGAAAATCTGGAAAACTATAAAAGTGATTACTAATTCGCAAAAACAACATGAAACTGCTGCTCACTTACTTGAAAAATTCGATGACCCGCGGATGGCAATCAATGATGTATGTGAATTCTTCAGTTCTATTGGTAGCAACTTGGCACAAAAAATCATATCTGAAAATCCTAATGTATCTCCTCATACTGAGCAACTAGGCTTTCTTCGTGAACAACAAGTCTCTAACCCACCATGCAGTTCATTAGCTATGTTGAGTGTAGATGAGGAAGAGATTGAAAGAATTATCTCTGAACTTCGTCAAGATTGTGCTACCGGTTGGGACGGCATCTCCTCTTTTACCATCAAACAATGCCGAAACACTCTAGTTACTCCAATTACACACATTTGTAATCTGGCCATAGAATCAGGAGTATTTCCTGAGGCGTTTAAGCTTGCCGTTGTCCATCCTATTTTCAAGGGAGGAGCCAGAGACTGTGTCAATAACTACCGCCCCATATCAGTTTTGACGGCTCTATCAAAAATATTGGAAAAGGTCCTTAACAAAAGGCTGACCAAATTTCTGGAAAAAAACAACTTGATTGCAGATAACCAATACGGTTTTCGTCCAGGAATCAGCACCGAAGATGCTGTCATTGATTTAACTCAGAACATTGCCAGAAATTTGGACAACAAAATTAAATCTTTGGGCATTTTTCTCGATTTATCTAAAGCCTTTGACACAGTCTCTGTGCCCATCCTTGTTCATAAGCTCGAAATGATTGGAATCCGTGGAACGCAACTTGAAATTTTTAAAGACTATCTTACTGCTAGGAAACTTCAAGTAAAAATAGACTCGTGGCTAAGCGAAGAGAAAACTGTCACGTACGGCGTCCCCCAAGGCAGTATACTGGGCCCCACATTGTTTTTAGTGTATATCAATGAGCTCTGCAAAATGAACCTAAAACATTGTAAAATTTTCACATATGCCGACGATACCGCAATCCTAGTTCAAGGCTCAAACTGGCAGGAGGTTAAAATTAATGCAGAATCTGCTTTACGTACGATAATGTCATGTCTCTCATCCAATCTGCTCACACTAAACCTGCAGAAAACTTACTATATCCCATTTTCTCTTCGTCAAAACACACAGCCTCAGGACAGCTTCAAAATTCAAGCGCACTCCTGCGCAAGCCAAAACGAAACATGCGATTGCTATTCTCTGACAAAATCAGATTCAGTGCGATACTTAGGAATACAAATTGATAGTAGCTTAAATTGGGGACAGCAAATACAACTTCTCTCTTTAAGAGTAGCACGTCTCGTGTATGTCTTTAAAACACTAAGACATTCTGCAAAACCCCATATACTTCGTATGACTTACCTTGCTTTGTGCCAATCCATCATCAACTACTGCATCCCAGTATGGGGTGGCACGTTTAAAACTGCATTTCTGGAGATCGAGCGAGCACAGCGAGCTGTACTGAAGGTCATACTAAGGAAGCCTTATAGATATCCGACTCATCTTGTATACTCCAGTTTTAAAGTTCTGACTGTTCGTCAGCTCTTTGTGCTACAATCGACTTTAAGAATGCATCGCTCCACTAGACCTCCCGACAAAAATAAACGTCGTTGTGACAAAATTAGTGTAAGACATAGGACTGCATTTGCAGAGCACCAACATTTTGTTCTAAGTCCGTATTTATATAGTAAGATAAACAAGAAAATCAAAATAATTGACCTGAATAGACACGAACTAAAAAATAAATTAGTTAACTGGTTACTCACACTCGACTATGATCACACAGAGGAACTCCTTACGTTCTTGACATAACCTCGAATTACACTCTTAACACACCACATACACCTCACACCTAGACAACACAATCACAATCACTTTTACACACACACGACTCACACAAGCGTAGCAAGTTTAATTAATTCTTGTACCTAGGTGTAAGACAGTTTCTTATACTTTGTTCTTTTTAGATCTTTAAGGTACATACTTAATCTTAAGTAGATCATGGTGGAATCACTGTTTCCCAAGATACAGGTATCTTTTTCCTAGTTTGGGAAGCAGGGCTCTAGTCCTAAGTCTGCGATAAAGTCAAACTGATAATTGTGTTTACCTTTGTGTCAACTTGCCTATTTGTGAAATAAATAAATATTATTATTATTATTATTATTAAACTCAAAAGTGCAACTTGTGACCGGTACCGATAGATTGCTCATAATTAGGTCTATCATTGATAAAAATACTAGATTCCACCATGGAGGCGTTTAGGGGGAATTGAATTTTATTAGGGTAGTTATGATACTTTATTTTGACAATCGATTCCTCCTAAAGGCTTCCATGGAGGAATGTGTTTTTTTTACCAATGATAGACCTAATTAAGAGCAATCTATCAGTACCGGTCACAAGTTGCACTTTTGAGCTTTTTGGAAGAAAAAAAATAAAATGTTCAGGTATCGTAACTACCCCTATAAAATTCAATTTCCCCATAAACGCCTCCATGGTGGAATCTAGTATTTTTATCAATGATAGACCTAATTATGAGCAATCTATCGGTACCGGTCACAAGTTGCACTTTTGAGTTTTTTTGGAAGAAAAAAATAAATAGTCCAAGTTCAGTAACTAAAACTACCCTAATATAATATTTTGACAATCGATTCCTCCTAAAGGCTTCCATGGAGAAATGTGTTTATTTTACCAATGATAGACCTAATCAAGAGCAATCTATCAGTACCGGTCACAAGTTGCACATTTGGGTTTTATGGAAGAAAGAAATATTTTTTGATCGATTAATGTGATAAACATCGGTATGTAGTAGTATGGGAAAATTGTTTGAGCCAAAATCATTTTTTAATGCGTGTAACTCAGAAACGGTAGGATATAGGAAAAAGTGATTTAGGTATAAGTTGTAGATAATTTTATGGCCTTTCAACTTTTCTTTGATTGTTTTTCTCTAACATGTACCGTTTTTGAGATTTAAGCGAAAAATGAAAAAATGGACCCTTTCCCCCCCTCCCCCCACTCCGGGGCTCCTCCTAGTGTCCCGGGGTTTTAGTATGTTTATTACCTAGGGACTCTTGACATGTTTCCGAAGAATCATCTTACGTTACTAACTCACGCACTCTAGACCCCCTTTAGAGGTACTCATTCAATGGACTAAAAGTATTAGTATATGTTTTGTAAGTAAACTGTTGAAATTGGTTTTTGAATTATAAGGTGGATCGCACAAGTGACGCACGACGGAGCAGAAAATATCGCAGCAGCGGTCTGTCAGATCCATACTAGAAACGTCACTCCCCATACTAAAACCGCACTCGACGGACGACACTGCGATAGCGCTGCGTCGACAGCGGTTGAGCGGTTCTATAGTCTGTAAGTTTAGGTACTTATCTTTTTGTAAACAAACTTTGTATTAAACTGACAGTTCTGAAGTGTCACTTACATACAAAGTGTGTTTACAAATCAAATCAAATCAAATCAAATTATTTATTCAAAGTAGTAAATTTTACATTTCGCTTTTTGATGGTCAAGAATTAACAATTTTATGAACCTAGTGTAAACACGGCTCAGGTGGACTAAAAACTTAAAACTAGCCCCTAAAGCACTGCCTCGGGGCTGGCCAAGCTAACTAAACAACATGTAACGTTAGGTGGTAAATAAAATAACATCGAGAAGATAAGTACCTAAACTTACAGACTATAGTATGGGGATTGACATTTTCTAGTCTGGGTCTGACGTCTGTCTGCGATGCTTTAGCGCTCCGTCGTGCGTCAAGTGTGCGTTCCGCCTAAAATAGTAAGTAACATTTTATTATTCATATTAAAGAACCATTTGTATTATACAATAGATATGCAAGTACCTATTACAGAAAAATTCAAACTCTAGTTCCTATATTTATGTTTATCATCTATTAACTACTTATATCTATAGGGTGGTATATCATTTATTACCTACATATAGGGTGTTAGGAAAGGTACTACCTCCTTTCTAGTAATGGACCAGTCCATGAAACTGAACAACTTTCCCCAAAGAACATAGGTCTGAATATGAAAAAAAAATTGTCTCTACCATACAAAATTACCAACCGACCAAGTCAATTTATATGGTAGGGCCAAAAAAAAACTCATATTTCGACCAATGCTTCTTAAGGAAAGTTGTTCAGTTTAATAGGCTGATACACTCTTTAAAATAGACACTCTTCTTTACTTCATAACAGTTAAAAACTTGGATTATATTTTGTAATTATGATTTATGCCTACTTATTATGTTTTGTCATTATGATTTATACCTACTTAATTCCGAACTCACTAGCTGTTTATAAGCCTTCGTTGGTTTTTACGGCTTTTAGACGTAAGTTTTTGAAACTCTGTGTTGATTTAGATCTTTAAATAAAAAAAAAAAAAAAAAAAAAAAAAATTGGCAGGAATTTCTTTTTACCCCCGATTTATTTCATAAAATATATCGGATATTTACAAAATTATTATAAATATCGGATATATCCGAATCCTGACTGCAATATCTACCTATTCTGGCAGAATTTAACGAGTAAAATTCCCTACACCTTCCTTGTTCAGACACTATTGGGAACCACAAAATCGGGATTTTGCAGGAGGATTACAAAGCTACAAGCAAATAAGGACTCTAAGCCAGCCGGGATTGGTTGAAAATCCCTTGAGCTCGGCACAATGCATTTCTGTATTTTGCCTCGAATAGCTCTGACCCAAAATGTTTAATCGAAAATATTTTTGTAGGTTTGTGTTTTAAAAAAAATTGATGCTAAATTTAGTTTAAATTTTACTGGAGTGTGGAGTAATCGAATCACGATTTTTCCAAAATTTAACTCATTTGAGAGCTCCAGATCGACCACACTTTTTTTGATAACTTTACAATTTTGCTTAAAAAGGAATTACACACAAATCACCACCTTATCCCTTGCGGGGTAGGCAGAGCGTCAACGATCGTAAAATTATATACGGTCATTTCATTACCGCCACGTCTGACAAGTATTGATCCGTGTATCACTGTAGTGATAGGTAATCAGCCTGTCGCCTAAAGTTGTAATACGTGGTAATACACATGAAACCCTCGAGTCCCTTAGTTGCTTACAACACCCATGGGAAGAATTGGGGTGATGCAATCCTATGCCAGCATCACACGGCAAAGAAGAAGGAATTAACACATTTTGTTTGTCCACAGAGTATATTAAAACCTAATGCGTACATAGTGACGCAAGGCCCGACGGAGGACACCGTAGTCAACTTTTGGCGGATGGTGTGGCAGCAGCGGGCGGCGGCCATCGTCATGCTCACCAAGACCTTCGACTTCATCAAGGTAATAAAAAAAATTAAGAAAACTTGCAAAATTTACACCGCAAGCTGTATTTGAACCTCTTGTCTTCCGTCTGCTACGACCCCCCAAACAACTGGTCGAACCCTACCTGCCGATAGAAAAAAACATTCAGCAAGTTGTTTAAGATTGTACACATAACATGTCGAAGAATGTCTTTGGTATTCAATCGCAAATATAATGACCGCGACGGTGGACCGTACACTTAACGCACGACGGATCCCTAAAGCATAGCAGCGGTCTGTCAGATCCATACTAGAAATGTCAATCCCCATACTAAAACCGCTCAACCGCTGTCGACGTAGCGCAAGCGCAGCGTTGTCCGTCGAGTAAGATTTTAGTATCGGGAGTGACGATTTTAGTATGGATCTGACAGACGCTAGCGATATTTTAGCGCTCCGTCGTACGTTAACTGTGCGATCCGCTGACCGGGACTTTATCCTAAGACCGTAAATAATCTGTGCTACTAAAGTCACGATCGCTCTTAGTAAATGCACGATATCATAATGCTAGTACCGAAACTACTTCCTATGCCGTGTGATGCCGGCTTAGAATAGCATCACCCCACATCCTTCCCGTGGGTGTCGTAAGAGGCGACTAAGGGACTCGAGAGTATTGGTGTATTACAATTTTTAGGCGACAGGCTGACAACCTGTCACTATAGTGATACACATGTTTTCCGAAACAACCTTAGAAAACAATACTCAAAAATGTCAGACGTGGCGATAGCGACCGTATTCTTACGGCTGTTAACGCTCTGCCTACCCCGCAAGGGATAAAGGCGTGATATATGTATGTATGTATGTATGAAACTACTTGCTGTAATAAACTTAAATAAATCGGTTCTTCTTCTGTTGTGATAGACAGTGGGTCAACAAACAACCCACTTAACTCTCTTGGTGTCAGAATTATTTAACCGCCTGCTACTATACTTATCAGCAGCTTCCGTTAACATCAAGAATAACGAAACTTAACTCCATATTTATAAATCGCACTCAACTCTGAGATCGATCTCAAGAGCGGTTTTGACAAATGTCACTCAATACTAACAACATCTCAAAGTCGCACTCAAGATCCATCTCAGAGTTGAGTGGCGAGTATTTATAAAATCGTCTAGTGTCGGAGGCCAAGATCCAGTTTGGGTCGTTTATTTAGCAAAGTAAGTAAGCTTCCGTAAACAAGTACCAATGAAGAATTGGGTAGTAATAAAATTTCCATTGCTGTAAATATGTCTTTGAATTCCTTAGAACATATTTAATTAAATTATCCTCACAGCCATAATGAACGTGTCCAAATTAAATTAAATCTTTACAATGCCGTAGAAGGTATAATGAGTTTGGGAGTGACTCGAATTTGCAACGGTCTTCATCTAGTTGCAATAGCCAACGTTTTAGTTCCGCAGAGTGAATATAACTTTTCCTCTGACAAATTTCCAGCGTGGTTGAGTCGAGTTTCATTCAAAGCGCGACAGAAAATCCTGCTATTGCAAGGCAATATTTAAATGCAAGGAATATAAGCCATTATATGCCCTACTTGTGTCGCTCGCGTCGCGGTTAATAAGTTTTATTTTAACTCTTCATGTGAATTGCATTGATTCTTTTAGCTTTAATAAAATACCTCATCATTGCTTTAAATCAATAATGCAATGAAAATATACAGTAGAGTTTCCCCGCGAACCGCACACTTGACGCAGCGGTCTGTCAGATACATACATACATACATATATCACGCCTTTATCCCTTGCGGGGTAGGCAGAGCGTTAACGGCCGTTTCGAATACAGCCACTATCGCCACGTCCGACATTTTTGAGGATTTTTTTCCAAGGTGGTTTCAGAAAACATGTGTATCACTATAGTGACAGGTTGTCAGCCTGTTGCCTAAAAATTGTAATACACCAATACCCTCGAGTCCCTTAGTCGCCTTTTACGACACCCGCGGGAAGGATATGGGGTGATGCTATTCTAAGCCGGCATCACACGGCAAATCCATACTAGAAATGTGAATGTCGCACTCGACGGACGACACTGCGATAGCGCTGCGTCGACAACGGTTGAACGGTTTCAGTATGGGGATTCACATTTCTAGTGGGGATCTGACAGACCGCTGCGATGTTTTAGCGCTCCGTCGTGCGTCAAATGTGCAATCCGCCAGAAAATACATCAGCAAAAATGCAATGAAAATATTCAGTAGAATTCCCCCTTCACAACATCAACGTCACTAAATCCCGTTCGTTGTATGGGACGCAGTAACGTGAAAAGTTTCGGTACAAATTTCATGCTCTATTTATTCAAACGCACCGGTGTTGGTATGATGAACAGAGAAAATAACTTGTTTGAAGTATGAATTTTTTTTTTTTTTTTTTTTTTATATGTAATAGGCCCGCATTTGTCTGCCATCTCACCTGGTGGTAAGTGGAGATGCAGACGAAGATGGTACATGCTTGCCTAGATAATGCCTATTCACTCTTGCCTTAAAAAGGCCCAAGTTATATTGTTCCGGAAAAAGATCCGCCGGCAGGGAATTCCACTCTTTAGCCGTACGCATGATAAAAGTTGAAGCGAAACGCTTAGTGCGGATCAGAGGTATATCTACAACATAAGGGTGGAACCCCAGTCGGCGCCTCGATCCCCGGAGATGGAATGGGGAAGGGGGTATCAGGTCGTGGAGTGATTGAGCACACTCTCCGAAATGTATCCTATAGAATACCGACATGCATGCTACTTTACGACGGTGCTCAAGGCTCTGCAACTTAGTCTTAACCAGTGCTTCGTCTGCTATGAGCTTCTTGGCGCGTTTTTCAATGGAGTCTAAGGCGGCCAGTTGGTATTTGGCAGATCCATCCCAAAGGTGGCAGCAATACTCCATGCAAGATCGAACTTGAGCTTGATATAGTTGTAGAAGCTGTTCTGGTGCAAAGTAGCGCCTAACCTTTGAGAGGATACCAAGCTTTTTTGCTGCAGTCGTGGCCAAAGATTCTATATACGTACGATGTTGTAGGTACGCGAAATATTCCTGACATTCAGTGTGGGTTGTTGTTTATCTGTATAAGTTGAACAGCTTTAGTTATGCCCTATCGAATAGGAGGTTTTCTTTATGAGAATTTAAAAAAACTAGTATTCCAAAACTCAATAGATGGCGCAGAACTGACTATGTTACTAGATTCCAGCGTAGATTCCAAAGCCAAAAGACAAAAAAAACATATTGCAATACTGACTGACAGTCTGGCATGCACTGACACTTTCGTTTGAAATGAGTCCGAGTCCAACTTTCAAAAAATCATAAAACTTTTTTTAAATAATATCGTACAAAACAAAAGCTATAAGTTTATTCAGCCAAGTCTTCCATTTTTCCTGTAAAAATATATTAGATTTGCGTTCCGTTTTACGTAGCTTTGACAGTTGCATCTTTTCCCCCTTGGGTAGGAAAGTGATTTTATGGATTATTGAACAATGACTCGCGTTCCTCTCTACGTTTCATAAAGCTACAATACAGGGTGTGAAGGACAGCGTCCCGAATACTGATAGGGTGCAAGCAGACCATGAAACTGAACAACTTTTCCTTAGGAACATATGTCAGGAAACGACAAAATTATTTTGACATCCCTTACAAAGTTGTGACTGCATTTACTATGGGAAGCCAAAAATTTTTGACGTTTCCTGACATATGTTCCTAGGGGAAAGTTTTTCAGTTTCATGGTCTGCTTGTACCCTATCAGCATTCGGGACGCTGTCCCTTACACCCCGTATAAGGCATTTTCTATGTAGGTGTACATGTACCGTCTACCTTCACACTTTCCTAGGCTAGTTTTTTTTATTTACATCAACGTAGACGCCGTATCACTTATTGTGTTAGTGCTGCGAGGCTGTGACCTCAATATAGTGAGACTATAAAACTGGCTGCATGTTCGTCTCGGTTATCGCCCGTAAACCTTCCAGAGCTTTCTCCTCATATTTTCAACGAAGCAGGTTATATTGCTTTTATCTCCTGGTTATGTGATGTGACAAGGCATGAAGTGAAGGATGAAAGTCGTTTTGATACGATAATATTTTAGAACGAAGTTTGAGCTCTTGCATGAACGATGGCTTGAAAACCTGAGGTCACAAATAACAAGAATAGGAACGTTGGATGCCTTACTATTAGTTTCTTATAATCCGCTCTTTTTCTATTTATTTTGTTAACAAAGATTTTTTTTTACATTAATAGAGTTTTTCAATGAAATGCATTATCGTGGCTGCTGCATTCCAAAATAAAACATAATAGCGGGTAGATATGATAGATATAACGTTCTTTGACATAAGTTTCTCACCCAATTGCTAGCTGCAATGTAATTTATTATCAACTTAATCCTGAATCGTATGAAATATTTTATTTATATACAAAATGTAAAAATATTAGATGCAAATATTTTAAGGGATGAATCAGCTCATGAAACTGAACAACTTTCTCCAAGAAACAGGTCGAAATATGAGAAAATATTTTTTGGACCCCCCATACAATTTGACTTGGTCGGTTGGTAATTGTGTATTGGTGGTCCTTACTTTTTTTTCATATTTAGACCTATGTTCCTTGGGGAAAGTTGTTCAGTTTCATGAGCTGGTTCACCCCTTAAAATATTTACAGCTTTTTTTTTTACACCCTACATAATTTTTTGTACCCTTGTCCACAGGTGATGTGTGTACAATATTGGCCACCGAATAAAGAGAAAGACGAGACCTATGGAGATATCAGCGTGGGCATTGTACAAGAGGAGGAGCTAGCGAATTTCCACATACGCACCTTTCGACTCTATAAGAAAGAGAAAGACGTAAGTTTATCTTCTTTATTTTCTCATTTAATAGATATGTCTTTCGAATACTGTTGAATTCAGACTATGAAACGGAACAAACCTACAAGCAAATAGTTCAGAAATAGGCGGATTGCACATTTAAGCGCACGACGCACAACGGAGCGCTAAAATATCGCAGCGGTCTGTCATATTCATACCAGAAACGTCACCCACCATACTAAAACCGCACTCGACGAAAGACGCTGCGATAGCGCTGCATCGACAGCGGTTGAGCGGTTTTAGTATGGTGATTGACATTTCTAGCATGAAACTGACAGACCGCTGCCGTATTTTAGCGCTCCGTCGTGCGTTAAGTGTGCGATCCGTCAGTTTCAAAACGCGAATAGGCTAGTTTTACTTTGAGAAATCTTCAATCCGCTTTTTTTAAAATGTCCTCTTTCCTCTCAGGTGGTGGTAGAAGAACGATTTATCCTGCAGTTCCACTATACGCAATGGCATTCGCACACGTGTCCCTTCAGCAACGCCTTACTCGAGTTCAGGCGGAGAGTCAGAGCTGTGGTTGGAAGACGGTTAGCCACCAACCCTGCTGCAGGACCGATGATCGTCCATTGCAAGTGAGTGTCTTTCTGCAGGATAACAAAAACAAGAGGAATAGGCATTATCTAGGCAAGCATGTTCCATCATCGTCTGCATCGTCACTGCTGCAGAACCGATGATCGTCAAATTGCAACTGCCATTCTTCCTAATGAGAGACTGCCTAGTTGGGCTATAATATCAGTGACTTCAAGATTTCACTGGTTTGGTCCTGAGACTTCCTCTATAGTTTTCAACCCCAATGTTCTTGGAGTTTGTCAGAACCGCCTGCTGCCACTTCAGAGACTCTGCAGTGTAAATTTTTATGTATTCTTATTACAGTGACGGCGGTGGTCGATCTGGGGTGTACTTGGCAATTGACGCGAACTTAGAATTGGCGGAAGAAGAAGATTGTTTTGACGTTTTCGGATACTTGAAGAAACTCAGACAATCTAGGAAAGGCCTTATAGAGAATGAGGTAGGTACTGTATTTCTTGAACGAGTAGCCACTAATATTCAGCTTGTTTTATTGAACTGCTTTGATTGATTATATTTGTCCCCCTTGGTATAATAATTTCAAACGGACCAAAGTATTCTAAGCATGAACGGCAATGAAAGGTTGTGATTGTGTACGGTCGTTTATCCCTAAAAAAAGGTAGTATCTGAAATGTTTTAAAAGAATTAGAGGGAAAGTAGAAGGAAAAAGCGGTCGAGGACGACCTAGGAGAAACTATTTCCAGCAGCTGAAAGAAAAGGTGAATGTTGTGACATATCAGGAGCTGAAATCACTGGCAGAGAAAAAAAGAAATGGCGGTTGCTCCACCGACAAGAGCTCTTAAATAATGAAGAAGATAAAACAACTACTGTAATTTTTACCGTTATTTTTCAGGAACAATACAAATTCGTGTACGACACGTTAGAAGAGCACGTAGTGTGCGGAGTCTCATGGTTTCCAGTAGCAGAACTGTCTCAGAGACTGAAGCAAAAGTCCCAGCGAGACCCAGTGACCAAACTAAATGAGTACCAGAAGGAATACCAGCAGATCTGCAAACAGACCCCAAGGTTCACGATAGGAGACTGTGCTGGAGGGCATAGAGGAGATAATAGGGAGAAGAATAGAGATGTTCTTGTCGTTCCTCGTAAGTGTCACAAAGCTCGAAGTGTCAAATATTTAATTGAGTCAAAAAATCACCTTAAATAAAATATTTACTTTCTATTTCAGCTGATAATTTTCGTCCATATTTGACGTCTTTCCAAGGGAACAGTTTTACGGACTACATTAACGCAGTATTTGTGGATGTGAGTACCTTTTTGCAACTGGACGCGGAGAGACTAAAAAGTTTTCTGAATGACCAAAATACACAAACTTCTAATTTAGATTTGTCGAGCGCTGTGATGCCGGCATAGCATAGCATCACCCCAATTCTTCCCGCGGGTGTTGTAAGAGACAACTAAGGGACTCGAGGGTTTTATGTGTATTACCACGTATTACTACTTTAGGCGACAGGCTAACAACCTGTCACTATAGTTATCTGAAGTGGCCCTCAATACTTGTCAGACGTGGCGACCGTAATTTTACGATCGGTAACGCTCTGCTTACACCGCAAGGGATAAAGGCGTAATTTGTGTTTGTGTATGTATGAGCTCCAAGTCCCGGCTCCAAGTTCTGCATCTTGAAATCGTAGAATTTATTTTCCTCATAAAGCAACTGTAAAACTGAGCATTGTGATTGACCTAGCTTTCTTTTACAGGGCTACACTAAACCTCGGGAATACATAGTAACGGAATGGCCCCTAATAATGACCCAAGGAGAATTCTGGTCCTTAGTTTACGACTACGAGTGCGCCGCTGTTGTAGTTTTGTGTGTTCCCCCTAAAAACTCGGTAAGTGGTGCCTTATTCACGAAGGATTCTTTGAGTCACTTTAATTTGGTAAATTTTTCTTCATTGGGACAAGTGAAAAGACTTTTTTTTATGGAGAGACTAGCTGGTACCCGCAACTTCGTTTCGCTGACTTAGTATTTTAGATGATAAAATAACCTTGTTTCCTTCACTAACGTCCTAAATTATACATGCTAATCTGGGCCCCTATTAATGCTCCTTGTGGACTACGTCAGGAGCACCAAACCTTCGAAGTCTATATGCCAGCAGAAACTACCCATCAAGCAGAACAACTTTTGCTTTCGTGCCATATCTTTATCTCGTATAGTTTAGGTGGGCTCCTGGTTGTGCACCTGGTGGTCTACATCAGGTACTCCAAACCTTCAAAGTCTATATGCCACCAGAAGCTACCCATCAAGTTAAAAATTTTTTGCTTGGTGCCATGTCTGTATCTCCTATAGTTTAGGCGGGCTCCTGGTGGTGTACCTGGTGGTCTACTGAAGGTACTTCAGACCCTCGAGTGGTGAAAAAAAGTAGCCTATGTCCGTTCTCGGTATATTACTTAAAAAGTTCGCCCTAAAGGAATAGCAAAACAATATCCGGTTTGGTTTTCACGTGATATTATTAAAGACTTAGAATATAAAGCTGTATTACATAAAGAATGGAAAGTCACAGGAAACAAAAACATTTATAACACATTTAGTAAACTTAGAGCAGACTTAAAATTGAGACTACCCGAGGCATATAATCTTTACATTAAACGCATCCAGCAAAATATTCAAAACAACCCAGAAGAGTTTTGGAGGCATATTGATAATTTGAAAACAACTGGCGGTTTTTCATCCCGTGTGTCATATCAAGGAGTTTTTTCAGAAGGACAAGAGGCTGCTAATATGTTTGCAGCTTTTTTCTCTAACTCATTTTTGCCAAATGTACCTGATCTCAGCACTGACAACATAATCTTGAATGACAATAGCAGTTCGGCCAATTATATCCATATTGACAATATTACACCAATGGAAGTAGAATTAGCGATTAAAAAGCTCAAGCCCAAATGCGCAGTCGGTCCGGATACTTTACCAGCTTACGTATTGAAAGGGTGTAAGGAATACTTCCTAACAGTACTGCTTCATATTTTTAACTTAGCCATATCTACTAGTAAATACCCAGCTCAATGGAAAATATCTCGCGTCTCCCCTATTCCTAAAAATAAGGATAAGACATTAGTTGAAAATTACCGTCCGATTGCAATATTATCTGCAATTTCCAAAGTTTTTGAGTCGATTATACACGACAAAATAGTTAAACAAGTCAGTCCACACCTCAGTAACGCGCAACATGGTTTCAGATCCGGGCGCTCAGTTAATTCAAATCTCTTAACTCTGGTAGATCATCTATCTCAAAACATGGACAAAGGTAAACAGGTGGATGTGGTTTATTTCGATTTCACCAAGGCTTTTGACCGCGTAGATAATGATATATTGCTACAAAAACTTTGCACATTGGGATTTACACCTGCTTCCCTAAAATTTGTTGCTGATTATCTACGAGATCGCAGTCAGTATGTTAAACATGGTTGTTTTGTTTCGGAACAATACCACACTCGTTCTGGCGTCAGCCAAGGATCTATCCTTGGTCCGTTACTCTTCATACTAATGGTGAATGATCTTGAATCAGCCTTAGATCACTCCAG
Organism: Keiferia lycopersicella; assembly: GCA_029255805.1. Lineage (NCBI taxonomy): Eukaryota > Metazoa > Arthropoda > Insecta > Lepidoptera > Gelechiidae > Keiferia > Keiferia lycopersicella. The sequence continues at coordinate 13,995,539 of JARACZ010000005.1, read as the reverse complement.
TTGTTTACTGTATGCTGATGACTTAAAGTTGATTAGAGTTGTCGAGCAGTCAACAGATTGCAGTAAGCTTCAGGCTGACATTGATGCTGTATTTAGATGGAGTCTGAACAATAAATTACTGTTCAATCCCGGAAAGTGTTGCACAATCTCATTTACACGCGCTCTAAGACCGTTACACAACAATTATCTCTTGGGAAATAACATAATTGAGAGGGTGGAGTCAGTCATAGATTTAGGTGTTTTGTTCGATGCGAAATTGACTTTTAATGACCACATTGGGGACCTAGCAGTCAAATGTTTCCAAAAACTCGGCTTTGTCAACCGTAACTCGAGAGATTTTACTGATAAACAGGTATTAAAGTTACTTTACACAAGTTTAGTGCGAACTAAAATTGAAAGTGCAGCTATAATTTGGGGACCACACGAGAGTTCGTACAAATTGATTCTTGAACAAGTTCAAAAGGCCTTCCTTCGTGCATTATACAAGAAATGTTACGGATATTATCCCTTTCTGTACCCCACTGCCTTCCTGCAAGGCACCTTGGGTTTCAACTCTCTCGAGACTCGGCGTAACTACCAGCTCACCCTCACGGTATGCCGCATTATCCGCGGCGAGTATGACTGTCCGGAGCTTGTATCTGAAGCACTTCAGCTATACGTCCCGGACAGTTATATGCGCGGCCGCGGGCACAAGCTGCTGGCGCTGCCAACCTGTCGCACTGTAGCACACCAGCAGTCTCCACTACTTCGAGGGCTTCGTTTCATTAGGCAGCTCTTAGACGCAAACCCGGACACGGATATTTTTGCAGACAGATGGTCAAAATTAAGTAATAAGTGTTTAGAGTTCTGTGAGGAGTTATAATTATGTCAACCAAATTAGTTGTTATTTTCTTATTTTTAATTCTAATTTTTGTTACTATATTAAGTTATTAGCTTGTAAGATGATCTCAATGTGATCTCATTGTTTTATATTAGTACTTACATAGATTTAAGGTAACCTGTTCCTATGTAATGTTTTCAAATAAATAAATAAATAAATTACTAATCTCTGTGTGAAATTTCATGATGATCGGTTCAGTGGTTTGGCCGTGAAAGTGTAGCAGACAGACAGAGTTACTTTCGAATTTATAATATTAGTATGGATGAATGCTCAGACGGAACGCACACTTGACGCACGACGGAGCTCTAAATATCGCAGCTGTCTGTTAGATACATACTAGAAACGTCACTCCCCATACTAAAACCGCACTCGACGGACGACACTGCGATAGCGCTGCGTCAACAGCGGTTGAGCGGTTATAGTATGGGGATTGATATTACTAGTATGGATCTGACAGCCACTGCGATGTTTTAGCACTCCGTCGTGCTTCAAGTGTGAGCTCCTCCAACGAAAGATAATAAGTACCTTCTCCTACTGCTAGACAGTAAAACTATAAAACAAAACTATGAATTACTCAAAATATTTCGAATGATATAAACTAGCTGGAAATATTTCATGGGTGGTAAAAATATATTGGTAAATGTTGAAATTTTCTGTGGTAGGATTATGATTTCGAGCAGTTGCACTGCACACAGCAATCACGATTCACGGATAGTTCACCCAGTCAACATCAAAAATGGAATTCCATTTTGTGCTACCTAGCTTCATTCCAGAAGCTCTATTTTTGTTTTGTTTTAAAGTCTGACTAATCCGCTACTTGACTGACAGGTCAAATGAACTACACCTATATATAACTTTTTAAAACGAAATTTTTGAAGAAAATAAAGAATTATGACGTCACATATCGCTATTTCGGATGGCGTCAAAACAATAAGTCTTTTTAAAATAACTTTTCTGTTTAAAAATTCAAATTTTCTAAAACGATGATTGGGGTCAGAAGACAACAGTTTTCACATATTTTTCAACATATTTTTTCAATTCCCTTGTCAAGTGTCGTATTGTGCTTGTATCACACGTTCTCCTACACAAAGACACCACCTAATTTGAGTTGTAAAAAGTGTAATAAGTACGAGTAGATAGAACGGTCGATTTCAGAAATCACACTTTTAGAAGTTGGGCTCCTGTTCCTATTCCGTTCGACCTTTTTACTGTTTTCCTGGTATCGTAAGAGGGAACCACAACTTTTTACTTATTTCATGTTTCTCTTGCAGCAACAATTTCCCCAATTCTGGCCAGAAGGACGGCATACCAAGAAATACGGTCCTGTTTTCACGATCGATCACGTGTCGCACAATCACTACACCAACATCAAAACTTGGATATTTAGAATCAATAAGAAGGTAAAAAACGCTATTTAATTTCCCGGAATTTTTAAATAATATTTGGCCCCCAAAACGCACTTTCGTATTGCATGCCTAGATTAGGTAAGTAATCAGATACAAATGCTAAAAATTAGCAAACTTTTCTTTGAATACTGCGATGTATAATGTAGGTAAATATTTGTTTATTTATTTAACATGAAACAAACCGCCATATACATGGTGTAAGAAACTGTAACGAAAACTTTGCAAGCGTGATCAGACCATGAAACTGAACAACTTTTACTATGGGGGCTATGGTGGGAAACGAAAAATTTATTTCGAGTTCCCATAGCTGATCGTTTCCCAACATAGCCCCCACAGAAAAAGTCTACATTGTAATAAATACAGTTCAGTCTTCTCAGCTTGCATTACGTACCGACCCTTTCTTGATATTGTATTGTTTCCTTTTTTTGTTGCCTGGTGATGAAGTACTTACCTAACAGATTAGATTACATAGATTCTACTTGTCAAATATTCTCCAAGGTAGCCAAGTAATAATTTCTAATTTAAAAAGCACGGTTTGTTGTCCACAGATTGTATCACTAACAGAGCTCATGGCAGGCGTCAAAGCCCCTCCGAAGACAGTGCAACTGTTCCAGCTGACGTGCTGGCCCATGGGACACAAGGTGCCCTCGTCGACCAACTCGCTGGTCGAGCTGATGAACATGGTGGAGCGGTGGCGGCAGCGGACCGACTACGGACCTGTTTGTGTTGTCTCGCCGTAAGTGTCGGATAAAAAAAAAGACTTACACAATCTGAGGACTTGCCGTATGACTAATGGAACTCATGGCGTCAAAGCCCCTCCGAAGACCGTGCAACTGTTCCAACTGACGTGCTGGCCAATGGGACACAAGATGCCGTCGTCGACCAACTCGCTGGTCGAGCTGATGAACATGGTGGAGCGGTGGCGGCAGCGGACCGACTACGGACCTGTTTGTGTCGTCTCGCCGTAAGTGTCTGGATCTTCTTCGTCGTGTCAATGGATCATTATATTTTGGATTTCCAGTATTTGGCGACCGTAATGGCGTTTTCTGTAGCTAGGATCAGCTCCTCCCTGCTGCAAGAGACGGGCAAAAGAGGACACCTAATTAGGTGCGCCATAGATTGAGATGGGACCCCACAGTCGCAGTTAAAAAATAGAGTTACACAATCTGAAAACTTGCCGTGTGATTTCTGTCTTTTATGCGTGGGTGACGTAATAGGCGATATTAGGTGAATCCACGGAAGGGGCAACAGCGTTTGTTGTACCTTGTAATGCGCTTGACAATCCACAGGGCAAACGCGGTGACAAATACCACCCAATAGGCTTATGACTATAAGACCTCTATCTATAACGCTCCGCTAACACATGCGCCGGTCATATCCATACTAGAAACGTCAATTTCCATACTATAACCGCTCTCGACGCACGCCCCGGCGCTGACGCAGCTGGCGCAGCGTCGTGCATTAAACCAGCATCGAGAATGGTTTTTGTGTGAGGAGTGACGTTTGTAGTATGGATCTGGCAGGCGCATAAGTTAGCGCAACGTTATTTTTGCGCTCAAGTGTGGGAAACAATGAACTAATGAGGTTGATGTAGGTACTAGGGCTTACATTCGAATATTCGAATAATTCGAATAGTAAACCAGATCGAATATTCGAAAACAAATTGGGAAAATTCGAATATTCGACCATAATCATAAACCTGTAATTATTTACAAAACTAAGCGGCATGGTATCAACACCCTTGCCGCTCCTTAACGGCAAATGTCTCTGTAATAAAAAAAAATTACTTTCTCCGCGCGGTAACAAAATTTTGTTGAGTTTGTGAGTGTTTCAGTGTTTTTTACGGGGTCATTTCACTATTTAGAAAATAAACGTATGCTGTACTGCTGGTGCTTTATGCTTTTAGTGTAAGTGACACAATTTTACAAACCTTAAACTATAATTTACTGACTTTTTCTTTTCATTCACGGATTCTAACCTAACCTCAAATAAAGAAACTTGTTTGTCGTCTATTTAGCTATAAATGCTATAATGTTTTAATGCTACTGTTTTTTTAATATGAAACTATAATGCTAGTTATAATAGAAATTATATATTCGAATATTATTCGAATAATTCGAATAATCCCGAAAAAAAAATCGAATATTCGAATAGTGAAATTTTCGAATATTTTCGAATATTCAGAACACAATTGAACGATATCGCATCTATCCGATGATTGTTTAAATAAAGTACTGAGTTCCTATCAAGGGATGAACCACCCCATGAAACTGAACAACTGTTTAATAAATGACCTTCTTGCAGAGATGGCCGTAGTCGCGCCGGAGTGTACTGCGCAGCCAATGCCTGCATCGAGCAAGTGATACAACACGGAGAAGTAGATGTCTTCCAGGCTGTGAAAACCGTCCGCCGGCACAGACCCCAGCTTGTTGAAAACATGGTCAGTATGATAGTTACGCGGTTGGAAAATATTCCTAAGTCTTTCATGTTCTTTTAAGAATTTACTTATCTGTATGTTTTCTTCCACAGACGGAATACAAATACTGCTATGATCTGGTGCTACATTACGTGCTGCACTATTTAAACAAGGATATGAATGAAAAGAAGTGAGAGTGCGAACTCAAGGACGAGCTCTGGTTCATCGAGTTTGGTCGCGGTGCGGCGTTGCCCACCACGCCAGAGGAGACCAGTCCGTCGCCCAATGACAAACGCCAGGCGCAGAAACCTCCACGCCCTCGTCGAGGCTTGTCGTTGGACAGGCTACTGCCTTCATCTTCGCGGCCGTCGCTTCCACACGCGGCCACTCTGGAAGCCCCGCCGCGTCGCCCGCGTCGTGACCGACCTCCTTTAAGGCGTTCCATCCGTCTCGAAGACGACGAAACTGCTGTGGAAGAGCGTCGTCGAGTGTTCAGTCACGGTCCCCGCGCTCCGTCATTCGATGAAGGTGATGTCAGCGATGAGCACGATGAACATGAATGTTCGTGCGCGCACACATCACTTGAGCGCTCAGGGCCGTCTGCAGACACGCCTGATGAGGACGAGTTTGATTATGAGCCGGAGTTTGTCGCCTCGCCGCCCTCCGAACCGCCACCGCCAGACCCTCGTCCGCCTTCGCGTGGAGTTTCCTCAGAGCGCATGCTCGCTGATCGCCGTGAAGCTCTTGTCCACCGAGGTCCTCCACGAGCCCAGTCGCAAGGAGTGTTCGAACGCCGTTTACCAAGGATATACAAGATCGGCCTAATGGATAAATCAAAACGTGCCAGCTCGAGTGCCCTCTACGATCAGCGTGAAAGATCTCCGACTGAAGCTTTCTACAATACGACCGGCTCAACGCGTCTTAGTTCGCAAGAGTTGTTTGAAAAGTTTTGCTCGGAGGACTTTACTTCGTTGTATGGCCGCGAAGATGACAGACGCCGCCGACCGCCTCACTCAAAATCTACTGGAAGTAGCGGATCAGATGTACGGCATGAACGCCCCTGTTGCCGGCGTGCTCCTTGTGGTTCCCAGCCCGCACTAGCTCGTCGTCATGCGTACCACATGCCTCGGTCAGATCGTTCCACGGACTCCGAAGATACATCGCCACGCCGGTCTATACCACGAGCTATACCGATTGATGATCGCGACGAAAATCACCAAATCGACGACTGTTCGCGATCTGCGCCATTGCTTAGTCCTGACCGCTTTGAAGATCGGTTCACATTCGATATCTCAGAACGCAGCGAAGTAACTTCAAACCGGGATGAAACGCCCTCAGACGCAACAGAAACAAGGAATCTGACTCTCTACGAAGAACCACACTCAGACCGTACGAGTATTTGCGAGTTATATGATGCTGCTTTCACTTCGCGTCGGCCGTCTTTTCGTCGCAATAGCTCTAAGAAACGTTGTGGCCATGTTGATTTGAGCAATCTTGACTTTCGTGCTATCGATGATGAGAGTCCATGCACTAGTCGCCGCGCCTCGCAGCGCAGTATGGACGACACGCTCCGGCAGAATTCTGAGTCACGCAGTTGGGCATCGGACTCTGTGTTTGCTACGCCGGAAAAACGAGCAGCAGACACATCTCCTTCATCTGCGGACACGCGACGATACCTGACTGCACAAAGTGACTCCCTACGGGCCGAATCTGCTGCAGCAGACTCAACTATAGCTGACACGACGGCGATAGACGACGAGCCCAACAGCGTGATTGAAAGAACCGAGTATGCGCTAGCTTTAAAACTAGGACGAATCGATCTTGATGACGACTGCACGTCGGAGCGACCGGCATCGACTCCAGCAGCTGATAGCTCGAAGATGTCGAGTCGACCTTCGATGCACAAATTAGAGCCACTTTCTCCGGAGCGGCTGGTAGGCGGGCACGGGAGCGAGGGTGATGCGAGCAGCGTCCGCTCCAAGTCGAGCTCGTCGAAGAGGAGGCGCGGCGCAAGCGAGCCTCGGCGCACGTCGCGATGCTTCCCGCTCTGACTGCGCGCGGCGGCGCCGGCCCCCGCCCCGCGCCGCAGCCGCCGCCGCGCGCCCCCCCTCGTGCCTTCCCCGCGGCGTCGCGTGCGCCGCGTGCGCGCTCACACGCCCCCGCGCGCTGCCCTCACCACTGTCGATGCGATTAAGCTTCTTCTCCTATTCGATGAACTAGACACTCGTTTTTTAATTAGGGTAGGTACCTTTAGTGGGTCCGATGTAGGTATATATAGTATAGCGGACCCGTCTGTATTCTAGTGATGGCGAATTTACTGTTCTCTGTAAGTTAACTTAGCGAAACCTTAGTCTTCGCCTAATCGTAACTGCCAAATTTCTAAAAGGAGTTTTAATGTACCTTTAACCACTTCTATTATAGTTAAGGTATTAGCGGCGTCTCGTTGTCGGTATTTTAAGGTAGGCAGTGCCTGAAACGACTACGTGCGTAGAGCGTAGATTCTAAATCTCTTAGATAGCGTTGATCCCGGGGCGCCGCCACTTGTCACGAGATGGCGCTCCGGTCGCAGTCCACGACTGACACAGGGTCACCCTTAGCTAATTACATTCTGAGGCAGAGTAGGCGCCAAATGAGAACCCTTTTTGCCTCCGTCAACTTTAATATTCTCGTCTGCAACAAAACACAAAGTAACCATTTAAGTCTATATAAGCTTAATTCAGGGATGTTATGGAGCTCCGTAACCGAAACCGAAACTATCGGATATCCGATATACATAATCGTAACCGTAAAATAAAAGTTTCGAATAATTTCTGATAAGAGCATTGCCTCACCAAGCCCTGTGATGACCAACTAGTACGACTATTTCTGAAACATATAGCATGTGTCCTTTGGATTGTTCGTTTTATTTTGTTGTACAGTCATAATACTCAACTTTAAACTTTTCACTACTTAGCGCGATAAATTCTAAAAATGTCATTTTAGTTAATATCCGTATTCGAAACTTTCGGACAATCCGAAATATTTTCATATCCGTATCTGAATCAGAAATAATTTATTTTTCACTACCCATATCCGAACCCGTAACCTAAATATCATATCCGTAGCATCCTTGAAGCTTGTGATTCTGTCAATTAAATTTCTTGTATTCCGACTCTTTATAATGTGTATTACGTAATATTATTATGTTTGTTCTTAACTTGGGTTTACTTGGCGCCTACTTTCCTTAGGAGCCTTTCACACTGATGATTGTAGTGTAGCATACAGGAATCAGTGTGCAAAGTTCTTAATTTTAGTCGTCGCGTCGTTGCAATTTATTGCGCAACACGTAATTGAAAATATTCTCAGATATTTACCAAGGACTAGCCAAAAAGTATGTAATAAATAAATATTGAAGGCCTTTTTACATTTAGCGCTCAATGCAGCGCTAAAATAACGCATCAGTAACTTAGCGGTCTTTCTAATCCATACTAGAAACCTCAATCTCCATACATAAACCTCTCAACCGGTGTCGACGCAACTGCGTTATTTTGGATCTCATAGACTGCTGCGTAATTTTAGCGCTGCGTTTAACGTTAAGTGTGAAAAAGGGCTATTTCTTACAAACATTTATATTAGTGTATGTAGGTAGTATAACCCTAAATATTGCCCATTTATTTTTGAGTCTGCCATGAACTCCGAACTCAGAAACAACTTTTAAAAAAATCATTAGCTATCGATTAAGAATTATATATTTACAAGAAATGAAGTATAAGTACATACTTTTATTATTTATGGATTTTATTAGGAAAACTTTGGACTGGATTTTGCAATACCATCCAAAATGGCTGCCTAAAAACAGTGCAGTCATTACACTATGAATTATTTTTTTTGTTTCAAATTGTTATATATTTTGTATAGTGTGAAAGGTTCAGATAGTGACTCCGGGCAAATTCATTATTCTCACAGTTTACATTATTTTGTGTGAAATTATTCTAGCGGGTATATTTTACCTAAAAATTCAATACGCTAATTACACTTATGTTAATAGCGTTGGTACATATTTAGCTTATCCTGTTTCTGTGTCTTACAGAAACTAGGCTGTTTTCAATGAATAGCTAAGCAAATTATTAGTTAATTATTAAAATATATAGTAATAGGGATTTAATCGATAGAGTGAATTTAATTCAAACCTCCATTACAGCCTGAATTTAATATGTTTAACAAAATGTAACATATTCTGAAAATATTTAGGTAAAACCATAAAAATGGGTTTTGCTATAGGTAATGTGCCAAGCCAATTTTCATGAACATATTTTTCTAATACTTAGCTTATTTTTCTTTAAATATGGACTCCAAGTCCTGATTATTAGCTTTTAAGTAAAATTTCCAAAGATTATATTTAAAAATCCAGAAATATATACCTAGCTCACAAATATTATTATTGCTGTCCTTCCATTATCATATGTTTAATAGGTAATAATAAATACATTTGAATAAGTAATCCTAGTTATAATACAAAATATTTTATGTCATGGGAAAAAATGACAGCCAAAGAATGATATACAAGTATATATTCGTTGCCTTTTGACAACGTTTTTGAGTTTTGTATTTTAAAGAGTTTTTGCAAACATGATGGATTATTTTTAAGTATTATATATATTTTAATTATATAGATACGTATTTATTGAAAATAACCTGTGAGTATAAAAATAGTACCCTCATTAAACACAACCGTAGCTAGTTTTGTCAATGATTAGCTATAAACTTTTTCAAAACGAAAGCTAACGCACAACCAACAACCGATCCTAACCTGTATTATAAAATAATATATTGTAGATAAATGCAGAAACGCACTGTATACTTTGATTATTAATATTTGCAATATATGTACCTACATCAGTGTTTTTATTACCTAGCTGCTGAAAATGAAGTGATGTAGTACTTTTATATATTTTTAACGCCACGTAACAAAATATATTGCATTATTTATTTACTTATAAAAATATGGTTTTGTAAATTATCTTGCAAGAGACGTCTATAAAGACACATTATTTTTTAAAGCGATATAAATGTTTGATATTGTACCTATCCTATATAATATATAGTTATTTTAGTTCTGCGTGTTTATTTTGTAAAAGTTTTGATAACTAGTTACACAACTAGGGAATGTAGAACAGAAGGGTAGTAAAACTAACTCGTCTGAAGCTTTTTCTAATGCCTCCACATGAAGACGATATGCAATACGTACCTACCGTGTATTTTCTTTGTTAAACTTTACAACTGTATAATTTGATAATAACTATATTTATGTAAGTTTGTATGAGAGGGCCAATATATTTTTTTTTATGTTTCGATTTATGATCCTTGAGGCAAGTTGTTGAGTATTGAGGACTCGTCTGGCTCGTCTAAAAACCAGTTTTTTTGCATCAATATACGGCTAATATATGTATGTCTTTCTTATTTTCTTAATATTATATATGTCTTTCTTACTTATTTTCAACATTGAATTATAGCGTATAATGATTTTCCTTTCTAATGTACCTACTAGTTGTTAATGCTTTATTGTAAGTTAAATTTCATGTGGACCATTTATTCGATGTTTTAGTGATAGATATATAAATAAAACACGTGAAAATATAATAAATATAAACGTTACTTTAAAACGGTTAGTTATTAATTAATAATAGGAAGTTCAACTGTCGAGTATTTTCAAAGTAGGCATACCTACTACTAGGTACCTACCTATATATCTAGTATTTATATTAGTTGTTCTAAATCGCTTACATAAGGCTTACAAACTCCGAACAAAACTAGCGACGCGTATTATTTATCACGTAACAAATCACTTTATGATAATAAAAATCATTGGAAATCCATCGTGGTTACAACTAAAACAACATTCTCAAAAAGAGTGCATGTGTAAGCACAAATTAAAGCGGGTCGCACACTTAACGCACGACGGAGCGCTAAAATATAGCAGCGGTCTCTCAGATCCATACTAGAACGTCACTCCCCATACTAAAACCGCACTCGACGGACGACGCTGCGATAGCTATGCGTCAACAGCGGTTGAGCGGTTTTAGTATGGGGATTGAGTTTTCTATAGTCTGTAAGTTTAGGTACTTATCTTTTTGTAAACAAACTTTGTACGAAAGTGACACTTCTGAACTGTCAGTTTCATACAAAATTTGTTAACAAAAAGATAAGTAACTAAACTTACAGACTATAGTTTTTTTTTTGTAATTTTTGATTTTATTGCGTATAGGTATTATTGTATTGTTAATTGACGTTTGAATTATTATTGTTTATTATGACCACAGTATCCAGTGATATTGAATTAATTAATTAATTATCTAGCTTTATTTGTTTTTTTAAATGTATTGATATATGGGTTATGCCTGGAATAAACTAATTTATTATTATTATATTATAGTATGGATCTGACAGAACGCTGCGATATTTTTGCGCTCCTTCGTGCGTTAAGTGTGCGATCCGCCTAAGTTTATCTGTCTTCAGTCTGACCACGATGAATGTTCGACATGGAACCATGTTTTTTTTTGTGATGAGAGCGCCAATTGCCGTGCAGCTGTCTCTTATATATAATTATACTAAATAATATTCGCCGTACCGACCATCTATATGTAAATAATAATGTAGCTAGTTGTAGGTACCTACATTACCTACCTATACTAAATTATGAAATTATTGTATACCACATTATACATATTAATAAATTTGATTATATAGACATTATATTATGTAACTTACTATATTATATAGAGAGTTAGGAAACGTACTAACCTCCTTCCAAGGGATGAACCGGCACTTGAAACTTAACAATTTTTCCCAAGGAACATAGGTCAACATATGAACAAACAATTTAGACCTCACATACAACCTGACTCAGTCGGCTGGCATATTTTGTATTGGAAGCTTAATTATATTTTTTTCATATTTGTACCTATGTTCCTTTGGGAAAGTTGTTCAGTTCTGGTATACTCCTTGAAAGGAAGTTTGTACTTTCCTTAACACCCTGTGTATTTGAATTATAGAAACATTGTGATTTCAGGTTTTCAACTTCCAAAGTATTGTAAAATAACTTATTGAGATATTGTTGTCATGATCATGAATGTTATTTAAAAGTAATTTTAAAATTTATACATGGAACTTAATGGAAAATATATTTATTTGTTGTATAAAACCAAGCATTTCATTATATTTTTCCCAACACTGAAACTAATCATGTTCATCAGTAATAGAAAACACCCAGACTAAACGACTAAAGCACGAATATTTGAAAAGACTTAACAAATGTTTGTGTCCTGTGGGGATCGAACCCACGACCCTCGGCGTAGAAGGCAGGAGTACTATCAGCTACGCCATCAGGACCGTGAAGTTATCACCCCGTTAATGCGGTTTCCAGATGGCTAAGTTGAAATTTGTCATTTGAGTTATATTGTTACTCAGCACTAAATATAATGAATATGAGACATTCCTTGAAAATAGCACATACATACATCACGTCTTTATCCCTTGCGGGGTAGGCAGAGCGTTAACAGCCGCAAGAATACGGTCGCTATCGCAACGTCTGACATTTTTGAGGATTGTTTTCCAAGGTGTTTTCCTAGGAAATAAACGTATTTATAATATATTTATTTTACCATTTATTGCACACAAAAACAGATATAGGACAAATAGTCCCTGCTTATTTCTAGAAAGAAATTTCTTATAGCAGTCCTACGAAAGTTTAGCTCAGAACCATCTATGTAAACACACTTGAAGATTTAATTCTAATTATTATTTAATATTATGGACTTCTACCCTATCTAGGGTAATTCTGCCAGTGTCAGTGAGAAGAAATTCTAGCGCAGCAACTGCGCCGGACGGTGACTCCTGTATGGTAATAGTGTCATCTACAGGATCTGAAGGGCTCCTCTTGATACCATCCGGAAATGTGGTGAAAAATCTTCAAGTTCAATTCTTCATTCCTTGTTTACAATACGGGCACTTTGATTAAATTACTATCAAAATTAAGACTCGAGTAAATATAAAATAAAAAATTGTAATTGAAAATACGTCTTTCATTGACGAATGAAACAAAAGAAATCCCACTTGAATATTGCGTAGAATATAAAGTTTTCCATTGACGTGATGATATGACTGACGGACCAGATGTCACGCACGAGCGGACGATGCAAATGTCATATTTTCTGTGTGCTGACGGGTGCAGATATAAGATGAAAGCATTATGAAAGAATTTTCGTGTGATGATGATTTGTCTATGATTCTCGTACATTGATTTGTCCCAAAAGAACAAGGTCTAATTACAGGGTGTAAGGGACGGTGTAACGAAAACTTTGCAGGCGTGCTCAGACCATGAAATTGAACAACTTTTTCTAGTTGGTAAATGTCAAAAAAAAGTCCTTTCCCAACCCTACTCAGCTGATCGGGATTTTTATGGTAGGTCGAAATTTGTTTTGACATTTACCAACATAGCCCCCCTAGAGAAAGTTGTTCAGTTTCATAGTTTCATCACGCCTGAAAAGTTTTACACCGTCCCTTACACGCCGTATTATACCTACGATGCAAAAAAGTTTTTATCTGTGGTTTTTATATTCTAGAAAAAGTTGCTTGATTTTTAGCTGATTAAATTTTAAAGCCAACCATTTTACTGAAAACAGCGTCGGCGGCGTAAAACCCTGACTGGATAAAAACGGTTTCCATGTAGCGTCGGCAGATTAGTGCAGCGTTGCATAAAGCTGTCCGCTGAAATTTTGCTCAGTCTCCTGTAGGGTTGATGAGGAAGCTGTTATGAGGAAGAGGAAGCGGAAAAGGAAGTTACAAGAAGAAACTTGGATGCGGATGAGGATGAGGATTTCTTTATGAGGAAAAGATGTGGATGAGAAAACAGTCGAAAAAGACAAAAAACGAAAAAAAGGCATGAAATATAATACTTTTGTTTACACTGTTTACCATAAACTATGAGGATTTTCGTAATCTGCGAGGACGCAGAAGCAGAAGAGGAATTTCAAACATTCTTTTATGTGGAAGCGATAGCGAATGATATGCGAATGAAATGAAAGGAACTTAAAAATTGCGGAACTTCCGCATTATGGGGATGCGGAACACTAGTCTCCTGTTTGCCGCCGCTGGATCGGTTTATGCAACACACGTGATGGATTGTTTTTAAAATATAAAATGACGGAAATACATCACTACAAAGTATAAAGCAAAATTCCTTTTCTCGTCTGTCTATATGTATGGTTAAATCTTTAAAACTACATACATAACATATTTTAATGCAGGTTTTTTAATAGATAGTAATTCAAGAGGAAGGTTTTTATGTGATAATACTTGCCGGGAAAACATCTTATTCCCACGGGAAAACGAGTTGCAGCGGGCGCAGCTGCTGGGCGGCCCACAAGTGAGATATAATTTAGAAAATTTTAGAGTAGGTAAATAGCAAAGTAATAAAGCATTTTATTAAATCCTACTAATTTGAGCATTGAAAAAAAACTAGGGGTTTAGCTTGTCCGTATGGCCGACTGATAACTAGGTATTATTTCTACATTACATTACATTACATTACATTACATTACATTACACATTCTTTAAAATACTTTTATATTCTTTTTAATACTTACCAATACGGACAGACTATAGAATGTTACTTATAAGTGCTATACATATAAAAGTAGTACGTATTATTATCTTCTGTAGATAAAACTATCCTTTATAATTCGCTTGTTTTGCTGCTATATTATTAGCTAATCATAATTAAAGTATGGCCATTGGAATAGGCCATATTTGACAGCTGTCAAAACCCATACGAATGGACCTATCAAGAAAGAAAAATATACCTGATGTCATAGCATCAACATAATTTTGGCTTAGTCGAACAGCCATACATAGGTACTTGACCATACTTGAGATAGCTTTAGTCACGATGAGAACTTTTTTTTATTAGGTAATTAGATTTGATTCCACAGAACAGTCAAAAATCTTTAACACCCTCGGAAAGAAATGGGGTGATACTATTCTAAGCCGGCATCACACGGCAAAGCCGACATCACACGGCAAAGCCGGCATCAAACGGCAATGAAAACTAGACATGCCATACTATTTGGGATGAAACACAAAAAACCTTGTCAGCTATGAACTGGCAAACATTTTATATCTTTTATACGCCAATACCGAAGCATTCTGATATACAGGGTGTAAGAGACGGTATCGAAAACTTTGCAGGCGTGATCAGACCATGAAACTGAACAACTTTTTCTATAGGGGGCTATATTGGGAAACAAAAAATTTTTTCGAGTTTCCATACAAAGTCAGTCAGCTGATCGGGAATTTTGCATGGAAGGTCGAATTTTTTTTATGTTTACTAACATAGCCCCCATAGAAAAAGTTGTTCAGTTTCATGGTCTGATCACGCCTGCAAGTTTTTGTGACACCGTCTCTAACACCCTGTATGTGAAAGCTGCATGTGGTTACGACGTGGCGATGGCGGCACATCGACGGCCATTTTGGATATTTTGCAACTAATGTAGTTCCGGCGTTATATTATGGCAGCGGAGACAGGGAATGGTTTTCAGAGGGATGTACATATACATATATCACGCCCTAATAATATCACACATAATTTGTCCTTTACGGGGTAGGCAGAGTGCTAATGGCCGCAAAAATACGGTCGTTATCGCCACGTCTGACAAATATTAAATGGCTGTTTGAGATAATTTGTGTCACTATAGTGACAGGTTGTCAGCCTGTCGCCTAAAAGTTGTAATACACCTGAAACCCTCAAGTCCCTCAGTCGCCTCTTACGACACCCACGGGTATGAAATGGGGTGATGCTATTCTAAGCGGGCATCACACGGCGGAAAGTCTATCCAGCTTATGATTGTCTGTGAGTTTCGCTACACTTTTTTTATTTTATATTCTTATACTACATTTGTAGACAAAAAATTTCATTTATTTTGATAAAATCCATATGATTTGACACTTGTGAAGTCTTCTCGCTCGCGAGATAAGTCTCTATACTGTGCGCATCTTATAGGTCTAAGATTAGAGTGAAGGAATGAAAACTCATCGCAATTTTACTTGGTGCACTCTCAAACGCAAAAACACGCTTATAAAATAATTACAACCATCAATTGCAATGTATTTTGTGCACGCAATTGAAAACTTTATTAAAATAACTTTATTTGTTTTGTTCTTTGGTTGTGGTTTATTTAGTTCGCGCCAGGCAGATCATGATAAGTATTTCAGGGAATAATGTTGGGTGCATTAGGCTTCCGTCTGCAACATTCCTTGCTCTAAGTGCGGCATCTGCATACATTAGAGACATCAGCTACGCTATTTACTGAACTTGATGGATATTATCGATGAGCCTGGTACTCTGCTGGGGCAATAATAGAGAGTAAATAACATAGGCGATGAAACCTAGGTAATAAGTAATTTTGACCGACCAGCCGACGTAGCTAAGAGAGTCAGTGAGCTGAAGTGGCAATGGAAAAGCAATATTGATCGAAGGATCGATAACCGGTGGAGCAGAAGAGTTCTCGAGTGGAGATCACATACCGGCAGGCAGTGCGTAGGACGCCCCCCCGCGAGATGGATAGAATTGACGTTTCTAGTATAGATCTGACAGACCGCTGTGATATTTTAGCGCTCCGTCCAGCGTTAAGTGTGCGATCCGCCTAAGTGAATTTGTGAATATTTGTAACTGTCT
This sequence comes from Keiferia lycopersicella, assembly GCA_029255805.1. Classification (NCBI taxonomy): domain Eukaryota; kingdom Metazoa; phylum Arthropoda; class Insecta; order Lepidoptera; family Gelechiidae; genus Keiferia; species Keiferia lycopersicella. The sequence continues at coordinate 13,979,127 of JARACZ010000005.1, read as the reverse complement.
GAATTCATTTCTGTTTTGTTACAATGCTTGTTTGTAAAAATAAATAACAATGTCATTCTTTTAACTCGTAAAATTTGACTCGACTCGAAAAACATTTGCTGACGGACAAAATTCTTTTTGACTAACAATCCCAAACAAAGTCCTTTGTGAAGTAAAGAACTTACTTCACAAACATATTTAAAAGCTCGCGTTGTACGAAAAATATATCCTGAAATGGCAAAAATTTGCTTCTAAACGGAATGAAATTTTCATGTGCAATTTGCATTGCAGAGCAGAAGCTGTTGAAACTAGGAGCTTTGGTTGAGTTGCAACTTTCAACAAAGGCTCATGAGACACTCTAATATTTGTTACTCTTAACTATAGGATAGACCTAAGAAATCGCTGACTATCCCGAAGGCGTAGTCGGATAGTACCCCTGCCTTCTACGCCGGAGGTCGTGGGCTCGATCCCTAAATATTTGTAAAGTCAATTTTCAATTTTGTGTCTAGTCTGAGCTTTTTCTATACGGGGTGTAAGAGACAGCGTCCCGAATACTGATAGGGTGTTTCAGTGTCAAGCACACCCTGAAACTGAACAGCTTTCCCCTAGGAACATATGTCAGGAAACGTCAAAAAAATTTTAGTAGATGTATCCATATCCATAGTAAATGCAGTCAGCTGATCGCGATTTTGTATGGGAGGTCGAAAATTTTTTGTCGTTTCCTGACATACGTTCCTAGGGGAAAGTTGTTCAGTTTCATGGACTGCTTGCACCCTATCAGTAATCGGTACGCTGTCCCTAACACCCTGTATAAGAATAAGAATATCTACTATTAGTTTACAAAAAGTATATTAATTGTGAGTATTAAATTAATTTTGTCCCGTCGACAAATGCCACAGTAGTGATGTGTCCTGCTTGAAAAGAAATCGAAAAACTGACAAGCGGCGACCGGGAGTCCAACCCAGGCCACGTGGGGTACCGGCCAACTGCTCTGACGAAGGCCAACCAATGCGTCGATAGCTGGGTACTGGGTATATATATATATATTTTATTCGAAGATGTTTTACTTTAAGAAGAAAATTCTTACGACACGAAATAAATCGCCACGCACATAGGGGTTGGTAGGGTCAGCGGCACCGCTGTAAGGCTGGTTTCAGAGCGACGCGTCTCGGCAGTGCTGCCCAGCCGCGCGCGCCTCGCATTACACTAGATTGTATGTAGCGTTTCATAGTGACGCGTCTTGGGCCGCGTCTCGGCCGCGCCACGGTCGGATCTCCTTCGATTGCCAGTAGCGTCGACTTGCAATCTTTTGAGTCGATTTCAACAAATGGATTTTTTTCTCTAATTTCCGTGTTTTTTTCCGTTTTGAGGATTTTGGCCAAAAAAATATGATTTATCGAGAACTATCCCCATTTAAAGTATAAATTCTAACGGGGGATTATATATATATAGTAATTGGTGAGTTATTTCGCCCACGGAAATTGCCTTGCCACGGAGATTTTATTTGTTACACGGAAATTGTATTTGAGGCACGTAAATTATATTTGAGACATGGAAAATTAATAGATGCCTTGCCACAGAAACCGAAATTTACTGTATAAAGAGTAGACTGATAAAAATGACTGGTAACGAAAGGTAAGGGTGTTATCCAAAGAGATACGTGGTGGTGGAATGAGGACGTGCAAGGTGCTTTAAGAAAGAAGAAAAATGCATTTAAGGAATGGCAAAATGTGAAGAATGAAAGCGTGAGTGTGAAAGATGCTAAAAGGGAAATATATAACACCTGCAAACGCGAGGCCAAAAAGGCAGTCGCTATCGCAAGAGCCAAGGTCCAAGACACACTGTATAAAAACCTAACTAGTCCCAAAGGCCAAAAAGATCTGTACAGAATAACTAGAGACAGAGAAAAGAGTGCAAGAGATATAGTACACGTGAAATGTATAAAAGATGAATTAGGAAAGGTGTTAGTGGATGATGAACAGATAAAAGTGCGATGGAAGGCATACTTTGAGAAATTGATGAATGAAGAGAATGTATGGAGTGGAGAGCTGGAACCAGGTCTGTATAATATGAGTTTGGTAAATGAAGTAAGTATGGATGAGGTGAAAAGGGCAGTGAGAAGTATGAAAAATGGAAAGGCTGTAGGACCGGATGGAATACCAGCAGAGGTATGGAAGTTGCTGAGTGCGGATGGATGGAAGTGGCTGAGTTTATTCTTCAATAAGTTGTTGCATGAAATGGCGATCCCTAATGAATGGCGTAACAGTACGCTGGTGCCCATTTATAAGAACAAGGGTGATGTACAGGACTGTAACAACTATCGAGGAATAAAGCTCATGCCACATACGTTTAAAGTGTGGGAGAAGGTGATAGAGAGACGAATGCGAGAAGAGTGTGAAATAACGAAAAATCAGTTCGGGTTCATGCCAGGTCGAGGAACAACAGATGCCATCTTCGCACTTCGCCAACTGTGCGAAAAGTACAGGCGTGCGCAAAAAAACTTACACATGGTGTTTGTGGACCTCGAAAAGGCTTATGATCGAGTACCCCGAGAGGTTTTGTGGTGGGCTTTGAAAGAGAAATGTATACCTGGGAAGTATGTTGAGTTAGTTCGCGCGATGTATGAAAGATCTAGTACGCATGTCCGGTCAGCCGCTGGTATAACCGATGATTTCAGTGTGGCTGTAGGCTTGCACCAAGGGTCGGCTTTAAGTCCTTACCTTTTCCTGCTTATTATGGATGCTCTGACATCGGACATACAGGAAGAGGCACCCTGGTGCATGCTGTTCGCCGATGACATTGTTCTCGTCGGTGAGAGCGGACAAGAGGTGCAGAGCAGATTGGAAAGATGGCAGGAAAGGCTGGAGAGTGTTGGCTTGAAAATCAGCAGAACCAAAACCGAACAAATGTTTTGCGATTTCGGCGGTCTCTCCAGTTTTGTTCCGGTAGCGCTCGATGACGAACCCTTGCCAGTCTGCTCCGACTTCCGGTACCTCGGTTCGCTCCTACAAAGCGATGGCGAAATTGACCGGACCATCAAGCACAGAATAAATGCGGGATGGATGAAATGGCGACAGGTCACAGGCACAGTGTGTGACCCCCGAATGCCCCTCAAATTGAAGGGCAAGATTTACAAGACAGTGGTGAGACCTGTCGTCATGTATGGATCTGAGTGTTGGCCCACTAAGGTGACGGATGAAAAACGATTGCATGTAGCTGAGATGAGAATGTTGAGATGGATGTGTGGTGTGACCAGGATGGATAAGATAAGGAATGAGTATATAAGAGGAAGTTTGAAAGTTGCTCCAGTGACAGATAAGATGAGAGGGAACCGTCTTTCTTGGTATGGGCATGTTATGAGGAGGGATGAGGAGTATTTGCTAAAGAAAGTAATGAACATGAATGTGGATGGATGCAGGAGGAGAGGACGGCCCAAAAAGGTTTGGATGGATTGTGTAAAAGACGACATGAACAAAAAGGGCATAAATGAGGATTTGACTGCTGATAGAGATGAATGGAAGAAGAAAACATGTTGCGCCGACCCCAAATGAATTGGGATAAGGGCAGGCAGATGATGATGATGATAAAAATGACTGTGTGTGATAACAATTAAAAACTGCTATTATAGAATCAACTTTAATAAGCATACTGCTTGCGAATTTTACACAGCTGTATGAGTAGGAATTATGAGACCCTTATCCTGCTTATGCACTGATTCAATCCAAGGAGTTAAAAAGACAGAGGGAGCACAGCATCGCTCATGAAGCCCATCGAGCCGGAAAAGAAGGTGACTGCACAGCAAGAAGATATAAATGCGGGCTCTCACTCATGGCAGCTGTCCCCAAAGCAGGCTTCATGACAAAAGAGATCTTCCTCTTTTCGTGTAGGCTACCCAAGAATACAGGAGTTGAATATCAGCCGTCCTAGAAGAGGACAGAAACGCAAGTAGTATCACTAAAAGTAAGTTTATCCTGCAGCGAGGCCTTTGCTATCGAGGGCAAACTGAAGGCTCAGATAAGGGAACACGGGGTTGTACTGACGTGGCCCACAGCTGTCCGCATCAACTAATCCCCGTTGAATAGTTAAAATAGTCAGCACCTTAATCTTGTTTTTTGGTATACGCTCTATTGCTGTAGGACAAGACAACTACCTCATTTCAGGGATGATGATATAGGTATAGGCCATCACCGGATCAATCAGAGGGCCAATATTATAGCTTCTCTTAATAGGGAATCACCCAATAATCAGACCTATACACACACTCAAGAAGACCAAGCCCCAGCGCCTATGTGACACCACAGAGACCCTCCGAAGACAGGATTTTAAATCCACCCCCAAATGGCCAGCCTCGGTTAGCAAATCCAACGCCAAAAATTGCATTAATTGAAAAGCTGATGCCCATTCTTTACGACGTCTACAGATTTAAACGGGGTGACGTTAATCTAAGCCGGCACCAAACAGCACTCTAGTAAGTCCTAGGATTTATAATGGAGTTACACAATGACGAGAACCTCGCGAAAACAATTATAATAGTACTTTTTAAGGTATTGCAGTATCAAATTAAAAACTTGCAACAACATTTCTGTGTATTTCTCTACAGTTGAAAACGTCGTAAGCAGCTGTTTGCGAATCGAATGGTATGAAAAATTTGCAACCGTGCATGCGAGATTATCATACTAATAAACACATACTTGTAAAAGCAATGACGTGTTTTCACAATAGAACGTAAAACATGGCTAAGCAAACACGAGGTTTTACTCTACAAAATATTCGCATTGATCGATAACGAAGTTCTCATTTTCATCAATAGAAAACGTTCCCAGTATCGCAGCTACGCCTTTGTTTGTGGTACATGTGCGTTACGAGTTTTTTTTCCAAAATGAAAATAAAACAAAAATCGAGAATTTCTGTTTTACGAGGTTTTCACTGCGCTGTGATCAAGGCGGTCACAGACCTGATCAAGGCGATCAAAGACAATTTCAACTAGACTATCAGCTTGAAGTAAGTTTTGTGGCCACTCCTGTTTGCAGCACTGCAAGTAAACGAAGGACGCGCTCCTCTGCCAGTTAAACCTATTGCCGCCTTTTATCTAATCTCTTTCTCTAATCAAGGGAACGTTGGCCAAGCTTACCTATCCAGCAGCTAGGTTTTTGGTAGCATCTGCTTGCAGCGTTGCAAGCAAGCTCTAGTTACAGTCACCAGCTAAGTGGACAGGTATGTGGCTACCATAATCACAGACCTGACCTAAATGTAAAGCTAAACAAATGACGTGGCTGGCCTTTGGTTTAATCGGCTGGTAGAGGAGCGTGTCTTGCGTTTGCTTGCAGTGCCCCGAGTAGGGGCCAGGCCAATTCGCCCATCAGGCGAGGTTGGCCAATGTTTGCATGCAGCGCTGCGAGTGGAGGCCAGGCCAAGTCACTCATGAGGTGACCGTGGCCAATGTTTGCTTGCAGCGCTGTAAGTAGCGGCCAGGCCAAGTCGCTCATCAGGCGAGCGTGGTCAATGTTTGCTTGCAGCGCTGTAAGTAGAGGCCAGGCCAAGTCGCTCATCAGGCGAGCGTGGCCATCGTTAGCTTGCAGCACTGTAAGTGGAGCCCATGCCAAGTCGCACATCAGGCGAGCGTGGCCAACGTTAGCTTGCAGCACTGTAATTGGAGCCCATGCCAAATCGCTCGTTAGGCGAGCGTGGCCAACGTTAGGTTGCAGCACTGTAAGTGGAGGCCAGGCCAAGTCACTCATCAGTCGAGCGTGGTCAATGTTCGCTTGCCAAGCAGCGGCAGCCACAGCCTGTGGGTAGGCATAGTCGTGGCAGAAGTATAGCCGCAGTTTGCTTGCGGCGCTGCGAGCAGAGTCCAGATTTGCCGCCGCTCATCAAAAGAGCATAGCTGACGTTAACGGCCAAGATTATCTTAATAAGCCATGTGAATTCGAATTTTATTGATTTGAATCACATTTACATTATTAGACATTTATCTGAAATCAACCTCAAATATTTGTCAGCCGTGACAATATCCACCGTTTCCTACAGTTCTGCCTGCCCCGCAAGGGATGAAAGTGCGATATGTGAAGGAATGTCAGAATGTTTATATCAATTCATATAAACATTCAATTTCTGTGGAACTTTGCAATTTCCGTGGGCATCGAACAGACACGGAAACCACGGAAATTTGCACACGGAAACTGGAAACAAGGCATTAATCTAAAATAAATAAATAACTATCAAAGTCACTAAAGTTTTCTACTAGTATACTATAGGTGTACCAAAGGCCTATAATTATTATACTAATAAATATTTTTTATCACTTGAGGAAACATTGTAAACCTGACCATGGAGATTGCAAAATTTCTGTCCGAGTTAACTGAAATCGCGTACTTTCATTTTTTGCGCGAAAACGTAGACAGATGGCACACAACCGTTTTCACAGCGCGTAAGTGCACCAAAGTGCACAACTGATCCTTGCAGGGGAAGGGTTTATATTCGGCATATACTCGACAATGGAAGGTAGGAGCGCGAAAACAAAATGTCCTCGGAAATTGGTGTTTACGCTTGGACAGAACTAGTTGGTAGCACATTTCATTAAATGTTGGGTTAAAAAATCAAATTTTAGTATTTTCTCGTAGGATAATTAAAACTTAACATATTCCGAACCCTCTTTCTTGTATGAGATGTACAGGATTTTACCGAGAGATGATTATTTACTGTCAAAGCGGTTGTGGACAGGTCATGGTAATTGAGAATACGCTACTTATGGATTTTTTTCTTACAAACTAATAAATGTACAAACATTATTTATATGGCTTCATATTGATACATGTGTCTTATATTTTAAGAAAAATAATCGTAGTCATATCTGCAAAGCATCACCACGTTTTCAGCTGAGACGCGAAAAATTTTCGCTTGAGAAATCCACTCTTTTAAGACGTCGTTGTTGCACTCTTTTCCATATAACGTATATAGCTAATATACTGATTACGTTTGCTGGCATAATGATTCTCTGCACTCGACCGTACACCACAACGAAGCGCGCGCGTCTGAATGTCGTTTCACAGCGAACGCGCTGCCCAGGCGCGCGCCCGAGACGCGCCGCTCTGAAGCCAGCCTAAATCTGTCCGCTGACCGTACGCATAGACTTTACTCACGCACGCAGCCCTTGAGCGAACCTCACATATAACGCACGTTGCTGCGCATTTTTAGCGCATTCGCAATGCATGCGTCTGTCAAATAGAATTCGACCTTCATTGAGTTGTTTAGCTATGATTTTTTTTATTAAAAAAATATATCATAGCTAGGGAGGGGTAACTATTTTGATGTCCTAATTATTTCAACATTTTCACCCCAGGGTGATTCCCATACTTAACTTCGGTTTCTGCGCATTTTTAAAGCATATATTTCACATGCATTTGTCAAATGCAGCGAACAACGCATGAGCTTAAGTATGTTTTTGAGAAATCCAAAACTTCCTTGCATCTGACAGGCGCATGCGTTACGGATACGTGAAAATGCACAGAAACGGACGTCAAGTAGGAACCGCAAAAAATGAGTTTATAAACGGCCCATCTGCGATGAACAAAACCGACCTCTCTGGACGATATTTGTACGTGATTCTACCAAAAAGAACCAATCAACGCCGTGCTCGGTTTGACAGAGAAAATGTGCCGTGTTTTAATGGGTTTTCCAACATTTCCATTTTTGTTCACTTTCTGTCCCTGTGCGGCATAGGCTAACAAAATATCCATAACTTTATAAATATTGTAATTGTATTGCTAGCCGTATAGTTCCGGCAAAGTAAAATAGCTCCACCCCATCTCTTCCCATGGCAGTCGTTAGAGGTGACGGACTGATTGAAACCGAAACAGACCCAAAACCGGTCCTGGAGAAGGATCACTCCACATTAACGGAACGGGGTCTCTGTGAGGCGCGAGTGACAGAAGTCTATCGTGCGGTAGACTCCTGCAGCTGACCTGGCTCCGCATGTATCGGCTCATCGTTCCTGTGGATACAGCCACGGAGGCAGGGTGGCGCAAGTCCTGGGCAACCCTGTGTTTTACAAAATTGCGTCTCAGGTAACGCAGTGCCTGTGGAGAACTTGAAAAGTTATGCCTCAGACACATTAAAGATTCATGTGCATTACAACTGTAGGCAACAGACTAATAACCTGTCAGTGTGAATCGTTTGAAAGGGCCCTAAATATTTGTCAGACGTGGCGATAGTGACCGTATTTTTACGGCCGTTAACTGTCTTCCTACACCACAAGTAATGTAATCATGTTATGTGTATGTATGTGAATATGCACTTAACCAATGGAAATTTTTATACAACAAATTTTATCTGTATTCGGCTGTATTAAATTTTCCATATTTTCTTGAATACAATGGCACGTATACAAAAAAAATGGCAATAACATTCCTTTTAACAAGATTTTGGACTGCTGCCTTTTCGTGAAACGCCATCTAGTGAAGAGTCTGAGTGTTATTCTGATTCCTCATACCGCGCTAAATAGTTGGAGTTCGCTTCAGCATAGTTGGGACAACAAGCCGTCGTTAAACTGACTGTGTTTTAACAGTCGGAGCGAAACTTACCTGAGTTTTAATAGTACATTGTTGAAGTTTAGAAAATACGGCTGCTGGTTGAGTATAAAGAGCTGGAGCTCAATTTCTGACACGTCGTAGTTCGTTTCATGCGAAAATCTGCAATGGTTATGCTTGTATTACACGTTCTCGTACATTCAATTTCGTAATAATAAAATTGCAAAAAACTGTTTGAATCTATTCTGTGTTTGTGACCGTATCCCCAGGTCATATTTACTCTCTCGACTTTACGAACGCACTAGAGATATAAGCGAATGAGGAATAATACAAAACTTTCAAACTATTCCAGTAAACAAACAAATAAAACGAATACTAATAAAAATAAGGAAGAAGTCGTGTCATATTCAAGTCGTCCTCGCCGCAGCTACTTTCTTAATAAATGCGATGAAACTTCAGTGGAAAAGGCTTTCTTATTTTTCTTTTAAATTGGGGTGAAAATTTTAAAACGGTTCTTCAGGTCCCTTTCCTGGCAAATTTGAAATTTTAGTTTTATGGTTATTTTATCATTGCATAATAATAAAGGCCTATTCAAAAGGTTATTTACGAAAAAACACCTAAATCGAACCACAGGTTTCGTCAAAATTCAATTTTGATATTTGAGGTGCCAGTCAACGGGACATTTTACGCCAGTCAAGGGACAAAGTAATTATTTTAACAAAATATATGAGTAAAAGCTGTTCATCTTTTGCTTTTAACTAAGTAGAATAGAAGTAAAAGTTGCCGCAGCCTACCAGACTAACGCCCTGAAGCCTCAGTCTGGTTAAGACACGACGCACCTAGTCACAGACAATTTGCTCGTGTTAAAAACACGACACAGCTAGCCCGACATACGAAATGAAACAGCCACAGTGTTCGACAATCACAGTTGACAGGCGGGCGTACGTGATCTGTCGACCTCCAGAAGAAGGCTGTTCGTAAACAGCCGAAACGTAGACCCAATTCTCCACCAAAACAATAGTAACGTAAGTCGTTTAAACTTAGGCCATAATGAAACAGCTAATATGAGACAAGAAAAAGCCACCGCAAACATTATGACCTGACAATTAACTGTGTTGAGCCACTTAAGACATTTTGCGAATTGTACATTCTGCTACTGTACAGACGAAGATAACCTTAAAGATGACGCAATGCCTGAGACATGCATGACTCAGATAGCCTTAGACATCACTAGGCAAGCAACCTAACACACGACACTGTATACATAAGACACGACGCAATCAGCTTAAGAGACGTCGAAATCAGCCTGACATAACGCAGCCACCTTGAGATTCAACGCACTCAGCTAAAGAGACGTTGCAACCGACCTAAAACTGAAGAGACGCCGCAATCAACCTTAGACATAACGCAGCCAACCTGAGATACAACGCAGTAGGTTAAGAGACGACGCAGTCAGCTTTAGAGAAGTCGAAGTCACCCTTAGTGAGACATAACGCAGCCGCCCTGAGATACAACGCAGTCTGCTTAAGAGACGTAAAAACAGCCTGACATAGCGCAGCCACCCTGAGATACAACGCAGTTACTTAAGAGACTTTGCATTATGACCCTGAGTGAGACAAAACGCAGCCAACCTGAGATACAACGCAGTAAGCTGAAGAGACGTAGCAAAGAGACTGAGTGAGACATGACGCAGCCACCCTTATATACATCGCAGTCAGCTTAAGAGACGTCGCAGTCAGTTCAAGAGACGTCGAAATCAGTCTAAACGAGACATAACGCAGCCGCTCTGATATACAACGCAGTAGCTTAAGAGACGTCGCAATCAGTCTGAGACATAACGCAACCACCCTGAGTTACTACGCAGTCAGCCTAAGATCGTCGCAATTAACCTGAAACCTAACGCAGAGATCCTGATATACAACGCAGTCATCTTAAGATACGTCACAATGTGCCTGAGTGAGACGTATTGCAGCCAACCTGAGATACAACGCACTGAGCTTAAGAGACATCGCAGTCAGCCTAAGATAAAACTCAACCACCCTGAAATACACCGCAGTCAGCTTAAGATACATCGAAATTAACCTGAGACTTAACGCAGCCTCCCTTAGATACAACGCAGCCACACCTAGAGACATAAAGCAAGTGTTTTTAAACTATGTTATCTGCACGAAAAACAATGCTGTTCACCTCCTGGAAACCCGTTATCTAACTTACAGTACCCATGGGGAGACATGGGGTGGTGCTATTCTACTCTGCAGGCACACCTTTACACAAAAAAAAAATGCAAAAACAATCATTAAAATAACATTAGTCACTTGACTGGCATAAAATGTCCCTTGACTGGGAAAAATGCCAGTCAAATGGAGCCAGTCAAGGGACAATTTTCTATGTTTTTAGTGATTTATTGGTAAACGCTTGAATGTAATCAAAATTTTTAAACGAATCTTAAATCTCGCTTTATTATGCGACATTATTTGTTCAGAACAAACCCTCTGTAATAACTCTTTCATGAATGAAACATGCACAGGAAAGGGACCTGGCGCGGGTGCAAAAATAGGATCAAAAAATTTAACAACCCCTATTTTATTCTAGAAGTGTCAAGGAGCTATATGCTCCCTCTCCAGGGATAAAGAAGCAATCCTGGCAGAAGGCAGAAACAAGACCTCGCTCATAGTTCTATTAGTTTCAGCGATTCAATCGTTTTAGACCACGTATTCAGAAAACACAAAAACGTGTGACCAACACAAACTGTCGTTTTTATCGGTATACGCAGTTAAATATTGTCCAATTAATAATTTTCAATGAATCTACATGATATAAGGATTATTATGATGGGTGAAAAGTTATATGATGTCCAGCTAGATAAAACTTTATGCGTGTTTGAATTTCGCAATAGCTGAGTGTGACACTGTAAGTGTTATACTTTTGAAGAAATTAACGTGTGACCGCAATTTTTACCCTCTCCAGGAATCACCCATTGTACTTTAGAAAGAGTGTCTTGCAAATAAAGAGCTTAAAGACAATCTCTAAGCTTGACTGGATTGGTGAGTGCAGTGTGAAATGGTTAAAGGACTTACATAGTACAATTTTGCAGGCATGGTCAGACTACGAAACTGAACAACTTTTTCTATGGGAGCTAACTGTTTTTTCGAAAATACCGTGATACGAAATTTTTTTCTAGTTTTCATACAAAGTCAGTCAGCTGATCGCGAATTCTGTATGGAAGGTAATTTTTTTTATGTTTACCAACATAGCCCTCATAGAAAAAGTCATTGTATGGTCTGAACACGCTTGCAAAGTTTTCGCTACACCCGTCTCTTACACCCTGTATAATTTGAAACGAGAACAGTGACTCACGCTTGTCTCTAATTCCGCATGTATCTGTAGTGGCCATAGCGACCGTATTCTTACGGCCGTTAACGCTCTGCCTACCCAGCAAGGGATAAAGGCGTGATATATGTATGTATCTATGTATGTATGTAAACGAGTATATTACCAAAATATAATGTGCCTGACCTTTAAGTTCGTTCAGAAACCTACTGGGCCGCAGTAACGGAAATAAAGGGAGATTTGATGTCATGGTGCTTATTGGGCCTCCAGTCACGTGCGCTCGTTCGCCACGTCGTAAACAAACCATCAGTTTTACACCCACCCACCTCGTACAGTCATTTACAAGAACCCCGAGCAGTTAATACTTATTTCCTTTTATTTCCTTACTTTAGGTAGAGCGACTGCCTTTGACGCCGAAGGTTCCGGGTTTTGATTCTCGGTGAGCCACTCACAATGTTGATATTTATCACTTTGTGAATTTGATCCCAGTCTGGTTAGAACATTGTGGGACTAACCACCCGATTGTCCGTAAAAGATGGTTCCATTCCATGTTTCGGATGGCACGTTAAGCCGTAGGTCCCGGTTGCTGTCTATTATTTAGACGGCGGTCGTTACACAACCATGTCAGGAACATTCTACCTGTCGATGGCGGTTGAAAGATTCTGGCGCTAAGGTTCATCGGGTCGTTGGACGACTCAATGTCCCTCACGAAAAGAAAGACCAAAATATATACGTAATGTGCCTGACCTTTAAGTTCGTTCAGAAACCGACTGGGCCGCAGTAACGGAAATAAAGGGGAATTTGATGTCATTGGACCTCCAGTCACGTGCGCTCGTTCGCCACGTCGTAAACAAACCATCAGTTTGATGTGGCGCAGTGGTAGTGCGACTGCCTTTGACGCAGACGGTCCCGGGTTCGATTCTCGGTGGGTCACTCACAAAGTTGATATTTATCACTTTGTGAATTTGTTCCCAGTCTGGTTAGGACATTGCGGGCTGAACCACCCGATTGTCCGTAAGTAAGATGGTTCCGTGTTTCGGATAGCACGTTAAGCCGTAGGTCCCGGTTGCTGTCTATGATCACTTAGACGGCGGTCGTTACACAACCATGTCAGAAGCCTGCTACTTGTAGAAGGCGGTTGAAAAATTCTGACACTAGGGTTCATCGGATCGTTGAACCACTTGGTATCCCACACGAAAAGAAGAAGAAGAAGAAGACCATCAGTTTTACACCCACCCACCTTGTACAGTCATTTACAAGAACCCCGAGCAGTTAATATTTATTTCCTTTATTTCGTTTCTTTTTATTATGGTTGTTATTTGTATGGTGACCGCAATATTGTGTGATTCGCTACCTACCTTGAGCACCTATTACGAATCTGAGCAATACCCGCGCGGATCGCACACTTAACGCACGTCGGAGCGCTAAAATATCGCAGCGGTAGATCTTGTCTACGGCGTAGCACATCGTAGCAAAGTAGAGGTTTACGATCAGCTACGACATTTAGAAAAGTGTATTACCCAATATATACCACACCACCCACCGGATCAGATTTCGAATTAAATTCCCCAACTATGTACTAAGTAAGTAAAAAGAGTATAAAAGCCCCGTCGCATAATTCCGTTGAAATGTGACATCAAACATAATGTAAGTATTGATATTTCTTGTCAGTTGTCAAATTTCAAGCAGCGGTCTGTCAGATCTATACTAGAAACGTCACTCCCCATACTAAAACCGCACTCGACGGCGCTGCGATAGCGCTGCGACGACAGCGGTTGAGCGGTTTTAGGATGGGGATTGACATTTCTAGTATGGATCTGACAGACCGCTGCTATGTTTTAGCGCTCCGTCGTGCATCAAGTGTGCAATCCGCCTAATAGTCCACACAATATCGCTTCGAAATAACAAAACCCTACCCCTCGTACCTAAAAAATAATACAAGGTGTAAGGAAAAGTACTAACTTCCTTTCAAGGGATGAACCAGCCCATGAAATTAAACAACTTTCCCCAAGCAACATAGGTCGAAATCTGAAAAAAAAATTGAATCTCACGTACAATCTGATTCAGTCGGTTGATACAGTTCATCCCTTGCAGCAAGTACATTTTCTAACACCCTGTATAGTAAGGTTACGCTACAGTGGCTCCACCAAGTGTGCTTATTTAGCGACCGGTTAGCCAGCAGTCGGTGCCATACATTGATCAAAGGAGCACCAACGCTGTCACTTTCTAGGGTTGCCGCCTCTGGGCCCTAAGTCTGCTAAATGAAAATCGTTTCAGCTGAATGTTGATCGGATCTCAGTTTGATGATTTCGGTCATTTCGTAGTCTGCTAACAGTTTGAAGTATAGAAAATCACAATGGTAACACACACAAACCCTTTCTATTGTCCGATCATATTTGACTATCACAATTTTTTTTTTAAATTAGCCTGTTTAGCGTCCCACTGCCGGATTAAGGCCTCCCGACTCTTCCGCCGCCCGTCTCGATGTTTAACCTCTAATTGACAGTTTTGTTTGTCTTGTCTTAAAGCTGCATATTCATCATTCTTCTTGCCTTATCCCGTTCTCTGTCGGGGTCGGCCACCTAACCTAGGGGACTTGACGTGGAACCAACGCAGAACGACTGCCATCTGACCTCTGCAACCCGAAGGCCCAGGCCCGAATTCTAAGTTAAGTCACACTCAAACATCTTTAAAAAGCTACATATTAAGCAAAGAAATTGATTCTGAGGTTGTTTTTCTCAGCCCTAGGTGCGGTCGACAGCCGACAAGCGCAGTTGGATATCTCGTGGTGGCGCCTTGTCGCCCTACATTCCACTCCTCCCATATATTCTAGCCTCAAAGCAATAGAATGTTATGAAAGGAGCCCTACGAACGAGCAAAATGAAGCCATGAAAATCCTGCCGCTGATAATCTAGGCGCGCGCGTTTTCCTACCATAGAGCTCGGCGAATCGAACCCTGGTGTTAAAGTTTAACTTAATGTTAACTTAAAGTTAATTAAACTACCTAAAGTATTGCCGTTCGAATAGGACATATTTGACAGCTGTCAAACTCATACTAAAGAACATGTCAACAAATAAAAATAGAACTTATGTCATAGCAATAATGTTATGGCTATGACATAAGTTCAAATAAAAATCATGTGATTTTGACAGCTGTCGAATATGACCTATTCGAAAGGCGATACTTAGGGTATCACTGCTAGCAAGTATTAGGCCTCTGAAATAGTTTTGTCGCAAATTCGACAGAAACCTGGCTCGACGATTTAATGTATTCTCCAAGCGCGACGACGTTGGCACGTTAAAATATGACCAAATTATTTTTTTTAATTTATTTTCGTGTGAGACACCGAGTCCTCCAACGACGCGATGAATATAATTTTAAGTAGGTATGTATAAAGGGTGGTTAATAAATCTGATCAAGGATGTTTTTGTGCATTTAGCTATGACATGTATAAGGCGCACAATTAGCGTGACGAGTTTTTCATAGCTATGTTCTGGTTGTTCATAAGATTCCCTCAGAAACGTTCCTATGTTCTATGCTCCACCCGCTTCCAGCATATTCAATATAAATATCAGAATACATTGCAATGTATGTACGCGATGCTTTATTTACAGGGTGTAAGGGAAAATCTCTCGCCCCATGTCTATTGGAAAATCACACACACATATCACGCCTTTATCCCTTACGGGGTAAGCAGAGCGTTAACGGCCGCAAGAATACAGTCGCTATCGCCACGTCTGACATTTTTGAGGATTGTTTTCCAAGGTTGTTTCAGAAAACATATGTATCACTATAGTGACAGGTTGTCAGCCTGTCGCCTAAAAATTGTAATACACTAATACTCTCGAGTCCCTTAGTCGCCTCTTACGACACCCGCGGGAAGGATTTGGGGTGATGCTATTCTATGCCGGCATCACACGGCAAATCACAAGTAATAATTTGGTCTCATACTAATTCATTATCGGTTTACCTAATTCATTATTAAACGATTGTATGTGTGGTTTTGTCTGCCTCTGAAGGACGTAGTAGGTATGTAAATAATAATTAAGTATGTATAGTATAGTGGATAAGTAAATTTAATTATTTTTCACGTATCTTTGAAATTACTGAGATCAGATTTTTATATTATTGCTCGTTATTATTTAATATGTAATCTCATTTTGCTCAATTGATAATAGATATGCATAGATGCCCTACTATTTTTTGTTTCTTTGACCGTAAAGGTACGTACGACAACGCAAGTTTGGTGACTCCAACGGGTATCAAACCCACGACCTATATCCAGCACCCAGGAATGGACTGCAGAGGCAATTATGGTCTGAATGATTAATCTCGCACGTGCTTGTAGAGGTCTGACCCAGATTTAATTTGTAGAGTTGTCTCCTTGTATATTCTGGAGCTGAATTTTTAAATTTTCGCATGCAGAAATTTTCATAATTAAATTTATTCAAATTTACGTAAAACTGTGTACGGGTAATAAACAATTAATGTCAAGAAATTATAAATGTCAAAACAATAAAAAACACAAATATAAAAAACTATTAGAAATAAAATACAAAAAACCTTCTACTAATTTATGTTAACTTAATCTTCTATTACATATTCCACAACCCAAATTCACACGTTTTTAATAACAATCTCGCATAGACATTAAAAAATCGAATCGTAGAAATTGGAATGCCCGTGGTTCCGTTTGATCAGTCGTTGCGGACTTCCGTATACGAAATCTTAGTATCACCGACAAATTTCAAAAAATTACGCGGTGTAAAATACGTCAACGACCGTTATTTGTATAGCGAATTCGTGCCAGAAATGCGTAACAACGGTCATAAAGTGTGGGCACCGCCTTAGTCGGAATTACCTCTGCCGGGATTTTTTGTTTATTTTCTCTTCATTTAGTTTACTGGGCTTAGGAGGTTCTTTATGTTTTCATTACAAAAGTAGCAGCAGGTTTTGTGATTCGCCCGAAGCGAGTGGCGCGCTACTTAGGCGGATCGCACACTTGACGCACGACGGAGCGCAAAAATATCGCAGCGGTCTGGCAGATAGTAGGAAACTAGGAACGTCGCTCCCCATACTAAAACCGCACCCGACCGACGACACTGCGATAGCGCTGCGATGACAGCGATCGAGCGGTTTTAGTACGGGTATTGACATTTCTAGTATAGATCTGACAGATCGCTGCGACATTTTTGCGCTCCGTCGTGCGTCAAGTGTGCGATCCGCCGAACCTAATTATTACGTGGCCGTGTGCAAAAATGAGATAAGTAAGGACTTTTGCAGGAAAATGGTTTTGAAATAATAAGAATTACTAACCTCACAGGGAGTCAATTTCTGAAACGTCGTAATTCGATCCGCATGTTCGAAGTTCTGCCGTGTGGTGCCCTAGAATAGCATCACCCCCAAATCTACCCGTGGGTGTCATAACAACCGGCTTAGGGATATTCACCAAGGCAATGGGCAGCAGTGTTTCCTGCGAATGCAATATCTTACACTGCGCTCGCGCTTTTGTATTTTTACTTAAAATTTCGAATATCTATAAATAGACTTTGTGGTTTTTTAGACAATAGTTTTTAGCGTATAACTTTTGTACTTTATTAATGATCCAGTCATCTAGCGAATTTGTAACAGGTTTTGGCCTGAACCGAATTACGATTACGACGTTTCAGAAATCGAGTTCCAGTTACTAAATTCAAGGAGGCAATTGAAAAACACACACGCACAAATCACGCCTTTATACCTGGCGGGGTAGGCAGAGCGTTAACGACCGTAACATGACAGTCTTTATCGCCACGTCTGAAACTTTTTTAGGATCGTTTCAGGTAAGTCATGTATCAGTGCCAGATTGTCAGCCTGTTGCCTAAAATTGCAATAGACATAATAAAACCCTCGAGTCCCTTAGTCGGCTGCTACGACACCCACGGGAAAGAAATGGGGTGATGCTATTCTAAGCCGGCATCATACGGCCCGGGAAAACACGGACCACTAAAAATATTAACGACTTTTCGGTTGGAACATCGAGTTGTCAAAAGTGGCGAAAACGACTGTGTTTTATGGTCATTTACGCTCTGTCTACCCCGCAATAGATAAACGCGTGATGTGTATGTGGTTCATAAAAGCTGAGCTTAACGACCCATTAGCTGATTGACGCAATCGGCTAAATTAACTGTGGCTTAATGAGGTCATCAATCAATACAAGTATAAAATGAAGTAGCTTTTTAACCGACTTCTAATAAAAAGGAGGTTTTTTAGTTTGATCTGTAGGTATGTACTCGTAATGTGTGTATTTAGTACGAGCGGTTTTAATATGGGAATTGACGATTCTAGTATAAATCGGACACAGAAGGCGGATCACACACTTGACGCACGACGGAGCGCAAAAATATTGCAGCGGTCTGTCAGATCCATTCTAGAAATGTCATTCCCCATACTAAAACCACACTCGACGGACGACACTGCGATAGCGCTGCGTCCTATGGGGAGTGGCGTATCTAGTATGGATCTGACAGACCACTGCGACATTTTTGCGCTCCGTCGTACGTCAAGTGTACGATTCGCCTTAGTGTGAGAAAGACCTAAAGTTGGCTGTCAAATCATAATTTAATTAGGTCCTCATTATCACTGAAAAACTGCTAAAGCTCATCACGTATCCTCATAAGACTTGTTCTCTCCTTGAAAAACTCTTCTTTCAGTCCATCCCAGAAGTCTACTCTCTTTTCCTCCGGTATGACCACCATCTTGATCTTCTTCCCCAGGCTAAGACCTCGTAGCTTTCCGTATCTTTGAAGAGGTTTCCATTGCAAATTCCCCAGGATGGTGTCAGAGGCATCTGGTGTTGGGTTTCTGAAACATTCAGCTGTACTATAGGCACAGATAATATAAAATACTACTTGAGTAGTACAGATACCTAACGTCATAGAGGGAATTCGATTGCCCAAAGATGGCTATTGGCAGGCTATTTGCGACTAGCGACATCTAGGTTATCTATTGGATACTTCGTATTGACGTTATTAGTATTTAAAAATATTGCAAAACATCTTAAATAACGTATTTATACTCGTAATTTTTCGATACTTTGTTTTTGTAAATTTGCCTTTATTTCAAACTCTTAAGTTACATTTGCTACCCGTATCGCCATCTATTGATTTTCTTTTTAACTAATTTCCTTTTGTAAGGAAGGAAACCCCATGCTATAGGGGACTGGAAAGTGTCAATGTATTCAGAACGTGTTCTGAACATAAACTGACCAACTACTAAAACAACAACAACAGCCACAATTGTCCACTCCACTGCTAGAGATAGGCCACCCAAACTGACCAAACACATATTTGGTTTTTCAACAACTTTTTGCCTATATAAGGTTTTCATATTTCGACCTATATTCCTTGGGGAGAATTGTTCAGTTTCATAGGCTGATTCACCCCTAAAAATATTTGCAGCTAATATTTTTACACCTTTGACTTTTTTTGATATTGTCGCAAACTAACTCGGTGAACGTTCTAATCAACCTTGGTTTCTGGGTTCTACTACAAAAACATTACTTGACAAAGCCACAGAGGAGACAAAGAAGCGATCCTCGTGAATTTGTCCCTGTTTTATTCAACGAATTACAAAACCGTTTGCACAGTGAATGCAAACTGTCGTAGTAGAATAAACCGACTCGAGCCCCCAAATATTTGAACATCTTACCCGCATTTAGCGAAATTCGCCCATAACTTCGCCATTTTCTTAATGAACTGCCTTTCATTCGAAGCTTCGACACTCCTGTAGACATCGTTTACTGATTTACATTTGAATAGGTAGCAAATTTCGTCACCGGCCGTCGCCCCGGCATAATTTAGGCCTAAGGAGTCCCATCCAACATTGAGAAGTCCTTGAAACGAAAAACGATACAAGTAGACACTGGTGCAGGATATGCTAGCGTGTAATTTCGCTTGACGCAGCAGTGGATACACAACTAAATCGGAAACGTACTTCGCGTACCGTCGGAGACTTCGCTCTGTCATAGTTCCATTAACGAAATAAAAATCCATTATTCTCTTTGCTATTTTGTTGTATCGCTCCGACCCGAACTCATCGGACGCGCCCTCAAAAGGCAGCATGTATTGGAAATTATAATTGAGATACTTCAAAAGTTTTGTGTTTTTAACAAGACCTTTTAATTTGTAAATGGATTCGAGACTTGTGTAACCAATCATTACGTCAACGTCGTTGTTCGCCATTCTCCTTTTGTACACGTCTATTGGAAGCTTATTCATGAAAGCGTTGTTGTTGTGAGTCTCGACTGTAGGCCCGAATGAATTGATTAGTCTTTGCCGATCTCTCACTTCTGAGCCATCGTAAAGGTTTTCAGATAATTTCGCCAAGTCTTTCAATGACGCATTGAGTAGCATTTCATACAACTCTGTTCTATTAAAGTCAAAAGTACCTTTTATCTTCCAATAAAGTTTGATAAGTTTTTCAAAGTTATATGTGCTGTAATCAGCAGGTGACAGAGCGCTACCGCTTTGTATAATAGCTCTATCGAAGAGGTCCTTAGCAGAATTAGATACCAAACATGATGCAACCAGAGCTGCAGAAGATCCTGATCCAACAATAGTAACTTTGTTAACATCTCCATTAAATATAGCAATGTTGTTCTTCACCCATTGCAAAGCTATCAACAAATCTTTAGCCCCGACATTGCCTTCAGCAAAATCATCTCCAGTATCCAAGAAACCAAGTATAGAAGTCCTATATGACACTGCAACTACAATGACGTCTTCGTCTATAAGAAAGTCGGGTTCATGTAAGTTGGAATGTTCATGTATCCAGACTATGACGGAGAAGTTGTTATTCAATTTATCTGGAAGAGGCACGAAGAGGGACAAGTAAAGGCAGTCTTCTGTGAGACCACTGGAACACGTGTCGTTGTACGGTTTGCTGTAGTCGTATGTAATGTAGTCTTTCCATGATTCGTGTTTTACCGGTGGCTAGAAAAATAAAACTTTAATGTATTTGAGTAAGAAACACAGAACCTATGCAAGTACTCTTTTTATAAAGACATACCTTAAACCTCAAATCCTTCAAAGGCGGTTTAGCGTAAGGAATTTTCCAAAATGCAGCATACGGGTTGTTCTCTATAACTGTAGTTAATTTCTTGCCCACTATAAAACTCTCTTTAGATTTCAGTATTACCAAACTGCTAGGATCTTCGCTTGAAGCTTTTTTAAGAAACAATAATAAAAGGAAATTTAAGAAATACAGCAACATGATTACTGGAAGCAATCGTCTAAATATGACTTCCAAAGCCATATACGAGTACGGGATACAACTCCTTTGGAACACGTCAGTGTAAACTATTTAACATCCGTGAACATGTTTTCATAATAATTTCACATAACTCGTTAATCTGACTGCAGGTTCTTGAACTGAGAGTCGTGAATTTGGTTTCCTTGTGGTCCAAGCTACCTATATATGCATGTTTTTTTTTTATTTTTGTTTGCATCTTATTTTGAAGAAGAATATTCGATAACTAGAAAAAAGTAATAGCCGCACGCTTATATTTTTATGTTTTGGTAAGACTTACTACATTTCTCCAAAATTTCAGCCAATAAGACCGGAGGACTCTTGTCGAACATTGTTTGCCGGGTACTTAGTATTTGTGTACCCTTCAACAGCCAATTCAACACAATATTAACTTTAATAATAAAGAAATCACAGTAAAGAACCTCAGACTTGGCACGTTTTGGTCTAGATTTCATTACTTTTTTTAGATAAACATGCAGCTCCATCGAGACTTGGCTACAGTTTGGCCAGAAAGAGTAGACATTAAATAAAATGGAACTAAAAATTTGGTATGAAAAATTGCTGCCATAGTTAAGCGTTACCTGTCTGATTTGACAAGTCGCGAAGAAAGTGGCGCCCTCGTTTTTTATCTACTCTGGTCAAGCTATAGTTTTAACAGAATGTTTTCTTGGGATACCTTTTTTTTTTCAAAATTTGTTTCAGCCTGTGTCCCTAATCGATAGATGGCGCCCGAAACTACTTTTATATTATTGCAGATAAAAAAAGAGATATATTTTTTGATATAGATTATACCAAAGATAGATATGCCATGAGATAAACCACTACAATATTTTGTATTTATGTCTGAAAACATGTCAACACGAATAACCAAGCAGATTATAAAAACTAGTATTTTATTGTTAACTCTAGGGGTTGTGTCAAAAACATCTGCGAATAATGTAGTGGAAACTTCACACGGCAAAGTTTCAGGTGTAGTACGGAAAACTTTACTGAAGGAAGTTGAGTATTATGGCTTCATGGGAATACCATATGCTTCTCCGCCAGAAGGGCACTTTAGATTTACGGTAAGTAGCAGTTCTTGTTAATCTGTGATCAGCAAAGAGAAGTGAAAAAAAACTTGAAGGCCGTTGAAAAAGTTGCTAAAACGGCTTACAAAAATGTCTCGTTCCTAAAGACACTTTTCACCGACCCATGTACATTACTTCTTATAGTCTTACCAAACGAGATTCTTGAACGTACATTACTTCTTCTTGAATTGATTTAGGCTAGCAATGTATAGAGAGTCGATTCGCGATAGAAGTTATTTATGTAGATGATACATTTCGCATTATGCAGTGTGATGCCGGCTTAGAATAGCATCACCCCACATCCTTCCCGCGGGTGTCGTAAGAGGCGACTAAGGGACTCGAGAGTATTGGTGTATTACAATTTTTAGGCGACAGGCTGACAACCTGTCACTATAGTGATACACATGTTTTCTGAAACTACCTTGGAAAACAATCCTCAAAAATGTCAGACGTGGCGACAGCGACCGTATTCTTATGGCCGTTAACGCTCTGCCTACCCTGCAAGGGATAAAGGCGTGATATAATATGTAGGTATGTATGTATGTACATTTCGCAGATATAAAATTATATAATTATATTATTTACAAATTTTGTATTTTTACGTTAACAGACTGTAAACCATTCCATTTTTACTAATAAGAAAAGACAGATTAGGTACCGTTTCTCGCGATTCTTTTTATATTCATTGCGTCTTTAATTAAAAGAAAACTTTGCAAAGACTCGCTTTACGCCTTAAAACATTTAAATATTTCAGGGATTCTTGACTAAGTTTTCGCAATTTTCTCTTCGACGGATTCATTTTGTCTTCATCCTTGTAACCTTTAATTTGTATTTGTTTTACAGCCACCCCAGCCAGTCCAACCGTGGAAGGAGGTCTTAAGCGCCACCAAAGAAAAACCTCCTTGTGTACAGTACAATAACAATGTAAAAAAAGGCCAACCTTTAGGACATTACGGCTTAGAAGACTGCCTCTACCTCGACATATTCACACCCAATACCGACGACACAAAACGCCCGATCATCGTATTCTTATACAACGAATTTCTCAGATACTCTTACAATAAAACAAAAGATTACGCCCCAGACTTTTTTATCGAGGAGGACGTCGTAATAGCTACAATAAGTCATCGGCTCGATCTGTTTGGATTTCTCTCGTTCGAGGACGACGTCTTGCCGGGAAATGCTGGCCTTCAAGACGTTGTTTTAGGGTTAGAATGGATTGTGAAAAACGCGGAAAGTTTCGGAGGCGACCGTAATAGAATTACGCTGTTAGGATCTCAAGGAGGGGCGGCTATTGTCGATCTCCTCATACATTCAACCGCAAGAAATTTATTCAATTCTGCGATATTGCAGGGCGGCACGTCGTGGACATCTATGTATTTGCAGGATAACGCTCGAGATCGGGCGGTCAAGCTCGCGCAGTTATTCGGGATCGCTTCGGGTAAAAGCAATCGACTTTTGACAGAGCTGAGCGGGATTGAAGCGGGGGATTTATTAGGAAGAGTATTCCAAGCGGTACCCGCGGATTACAACAAGCAGAGTCAAAGAGGTTTGCTTCCTTTCGGGCCGATCGTCGGCGGCCTCGTGGCCGACTTTCCCGAACACTCGACTCGAATGGACGTCCCTATTATGATCGGATTCAACTCCCGAAACGGATTAGAAGAGTCTTTGCAATATCTCATCGAGCCAAGATATCTGAATTTCGTTGAAAAGGACTTTGTTTTGCTAATGCCAAAGCGGGTAGATTTCCGGTTTGATCCCCTTGACGATATTTACGATGAAGCTGTTAAAGATATCAAAAAGTTTTACTTTCGTAAAAAAAATAAGGTTACCACTGAAAATATTTCTGAGTACATAACTTATACTACAGACTTGCACACTGTTGCTATAGACGACATGGTCAAACATTACTCGAACATTTCTTCAGAAGATGTCTTCTATTACTATTTTGACTATTATGGAGGTTTGAATGAAAATAAAAATGACATAATGAAATTATCAAAAGTACAAGATGGAACATGGGGGGCAGCTGCAGGCGATGAGCTGTGTTATTTATTTAAATGTCCCAGACTCAAAAAGAAGTATCTCAAGTACAACCAAAGTGATTCGGAGGAAATTTCGATTTCCAGAAAGATGGTCAGGATGTGGAGTAACTTTGCGAAATTTGGGTAAGTTATCATATCATTATACATACATACATACATATATCACGCCTTTTTCCCTTGCGGGGCAGGCAGAGCGCCAACGGTTATCATTATAATACTTTTTTAATCTAAAAATAATAACAATATCATTAATAAATTGAAAAGACATTGAAATAAATTTTTGGTTACCTAGAAAAAATGTAATCGAGAACATACTCGTACACAGCACAAGAAATGGGTACAAAGTTATTGTTGAAATGTGTTCTTTATCCATTCAAGTTTAATACTAGGTGATTCCCGTTTTATACTTTTACTATTCCATTTTATATGAAAATTGTTAACATCACTCTCTTTAATTTATACCTATCTACTTACGCTTGACAATGCTTTGGTTGTGGCATACGTTTAGAAGGGATCTATTTGGGGGTTTTTCTGATGGCTAAATTTAATTCGTATTTATTATATAAATTATGATTTCAATTACCTATTAGGTATATTTAGAACCTTGCTCATGAACATAGCTAGTGCGACTAGAAATTTAAATTTGTTATATTCTGTGATTTTAAATTTCAGTAACCCTACACTACCCCGCGATTCATTAATCCAAGAACTACAATGGCCTCCGTACACTACTGAAACTAGGAATTATCTTCACATTGAAAAAAATTTATCAATCAAAAAGGGCCTACTAAAAGAAAGGTTTCAGTTCTGGGAGAAATTTATGGAAAAATGGAGACGAAAATCTGTCAATGGAGTTGTAAGAGCTATCTCGAGAAATAAAAATGATGAGTTATAACGCAAAATAATTTTTACACACATTAAAACATTTTTATACACCTACATAAATCTAATTAAAGTCTAAATTAAGTAGCAAACTATACCGATAATTATGTACCTACCGTAACTACAAATCCAGCGGTAATAAATTATCTGAAACACACACACATTCACAGATAACTCGGCAAACACATCAATACCTTACCTACATAGATTAAAAGGTGATTAGGAACTAATTTATCTTTGAGACACGTCAGTGTACCAGGCACCCTTATCCAATATGTTTCTATAAACAATTTCCTATCACATACTTCTGTAAAATGACTGGAAAACGATCTCTTTTCAAATATTTATTCTTAATAGTATACGTAACATGTATAAATGCAAAGGTGGTGGTAAAGACATCTTCAGGTCAAGTGCAGGGCGTAGAAGTGCCATCTATTATACAGAATGAGAAATATTTTTCGTTTATGGGTATTCCTTATGCCCAGCCTCCAGTGGGACCATTACGATTTATGGTAAGTTATGTTACGGTAATGGACAATATCTCTATACTCTTTTTCCTACTGTGGATATTTCTAAAATCAATGGCTGTTCTGAAATGTTTTATTGTTTAACTAGCTGGTGCCCGCGAACTTCGTTTCGCCATAATAATCTTCCATCATTTATCAGCTATATATAGGACGACCACTGCTAAACATAGGCCTCTAAGAACCATAAAATAATATTAGCCAATATTAAATTGTTGGTAGGTAGGTACCAGAAAACTTGGTTTCTCAGACTATATGTAAGTAATTTAAAAAACTGTTAAATCGTAAAATTAAATAATAGTAAATAGAAAACGGTGGTTGGTTTATAGTGTTTAGTCTTTTAGAATCCCTAAAGGTTCAGTTTCTTGAAGTCGTCTTTCCCTGCTACGATTTTTTAGCTTTCCAGTTCTCTTCCCTATATCTTCAACTTTCCGCCACTTATGCCATTTTTAGCAGATTTTTTAAAACCGTGCAATATTTACTTCCAAGAGTATTAATTCCGTGAAGTAGACTGATGCCACATTTCTTGACATTGTGATGGAAGACTGAAGACCGAGTTCATGAGTGTGAATAAATAAAAACAAAAGCAAGTAATCATACTAATAATCCTATCCTATCCTACTTCCTACTAATAATATAAATACAAAAGTTTATATGTTTGTTTGTTACTCCTTCACGCAAAAACTGTTTAACTGATATTCATGAAATTGAACACAGACATAAAGGAGGTAACTTGGATTAACGCATAGGAAAGTTTTCTTCGCGAAAAAATTTTCCTGTGTGATGCCATGACCGATTTCCACACGGGCGGAGCCGCGGCTAGGGTTACGTTTAATTAAGTACCTACTAAGGCTATTTAATTAAGGTTTTGTGCTGCCGGCAAAGTAGAATAGCACCTCTCTTCCCGTGGAAGTCGTAAGAATCAACCGAGGGAGAAACCTGACCAAGACCGGCGGCCCTGGAGAAGGACAACAGAATCTACATTTAAACCTGGAACGGAGTCTTTGTTAGACGCGTGTGACAGAGGTCTATCCTGCAGTCAATTTGGCTCCGCACGTATCGACTCGCAGTTCCTGTGGTGTCAGTCAGGGAGCCCGAGAGAGTGGCGCAGGTCTTGAGCAACCCTGCGTTTTCCAAAATTACACTCCAGACAAAGCAGTGTCTGTGGAAAATCGGCTTATACCTATAGCCACGAAAAGTCTTATCTCAGATACTGATTTGATCGTCTGGCACAAACGTATAAAATATAACTTTCGTCAGGAAAATTTTACAGAAATATGGAAAAATGTATCTTCTATATAAAATGTACCAGCCGATTGAGTCACTTTGTGTGGGAAGTCCAATTTTTATTAGTATTTCCAAAGAATATTTCAGAAAAAAGTTGTCGCACCCTGAAAATAATGTAGCTGTATTGTCGGCAAAACCTATAACATACTGCATGTACCAGACAAACATTGGCTAAATAGCCTTAACCAAATTAGCGAGAAATTTAAAAAAAAAAAGTTATTGCAATTTTCCCGCGTAGATTACGCACAAAGAAAACGATTACTATATGAAGTTTGTATCGTCTGGCCACACAACTTGCACGTCTTGCACCACGGAACTTTTGGTTTCGAGGGTAATAATTATTGAATTATTAAAAGTGAAAATTATTCCAATATTAAAGAGATATTTTTGTAGTCGTCGACATATTCATAGATTTTAGTTTCCTTCTCGTAATCATGAGCAATAATTCGACAAACTCATTTGTTGAGGTTATAAAAATACAGATTAAATATATTAAAACGGCCTCATGTTTTTTTTTCTTCCTGTGCGCTTATTCAAAGCGACACAATACGTGCTGGCCAGTTCGAAATTTGAAATCAATCTCAGGAACAATTAGCCCACACACATCCTTTTACTACGCGCCACTATGAAATTCACATGACCTACAAACTTATTTTATGTGTAGCAGCCAACCCCCCTTTTAGGGGTATGTTTTTTTTAGCCTATAACCTGGTCAGTGAATTACTTGACATTTTGGTACAATTTGATTCAAAATCCGTTCGGTCGTTTTCGCGTGATGCTTCCGCATATACACAAACAAACACACAAACATCGTACAAAACTCATTCATAGATGTCGCCACACGTCTTTTAAAACGCACTATCGTTGTGTTTTCTCAAAACTATATAGGGTCACTGAACACTGACTTGTTACTGTCTTATTATATGTATAGATAACCCTTTTTATATTAATCTTTAATTAACACGAATGTAATATTGCTTAACTTTGTTTTTAGCCCCCGCAACCTCATCAAGGCTGGCCTGATGTTCTAAACGCAAAAAACGAACCGAAACCTTGTGCACAATTCTATACACCGTTGTGGCCTAATGCTCAATATGGATTTTGTGGTTCTGAAGACTGTCTTCATCTCAGTGTACATACTCCTAAACCTGAAACAGGCGCCAATCTTGCAGTCATAGTGTTTCTGTACAACGACCACTTCAAGTCATCTTACAATGGATCTAAGGACTACGGACCAGATTTCTTTATGAAGGAAGAAATTATCATAGTCACAATCAACCATAGATTGGCATCTTTAGGATTTTTGTCTTTTCAAGACGATTTACTCCCTGGAAATAATGGGTTAAGGGATATTATCCTTGCACTGAAATGGGTAAAGGAAAATATAAACAATTTTGGGGGTGATCCTAACAAAATTACCTTGCTGGGCAGCAGTGATGGCGCTGGTGTGGTAGATATTCTTTTACATTCACCGAAAGCTAAAGGCCTATTCAGCAGCGCAATTCTGCAAAGTGGAACTTCATGGAGTCCTTTGTACTATTCTGGACTTTCAGCCAAAGAAAGAGCAATTCAATTTTCGATCGAACTCGGAGAAGAAGCAAGGACAAGTTCATATTTGCTTAAACGCCTTTCTGCTATTGATGCGCAAAAACTTGTTGAGTCTGAACATTTATCTGTTCATGCAGATGAAGCTCGAGCAATTCAGAGAGGTATACTACCGTTTGGACCAGTCATTGAACATGACCATCCTGATGCTATTATCACTCGTCTGCCGGAAGACGGGCCTATTGACATCGACGTACCTGTAATGATTGGATACAACTCAAGAGAAGGTCTTGAAGGTTGTGCCCGTTACTTTTCACTACCCCAATATCTTACATTCGCTGACAGAGACTTCCTTCTCATGTTCCCAATCAGAACTGGCTATCACTTTCAAATAAATGACAATGTATACAGACATGCAGAATGGGATATAAAAAGTCATTACTTCGATGAAGGTTACGTAAAAATCAGTAAGCCAGGAGAGTACGTTACCTATATGACTGACGTGACAACATTTTACCCGATAGATTACACTGTAAGGCAGTATACAAATCAATCTAAAGCTGACGTTTTCTATTATATGTTTGACTACAGTGGAGAACTAAACTGGAGAAAGCAGAACACTCTAAAGAATGCCAAAACTATTGAAGGCACTTGGGGAGCAACAGCTGGTGATGAATTGTGTTACATGTTTGTCTGCAGACCTATTAGAAAGGCTTACGTGAAAGCGTTAGAAGAAGAAGACAATGAAGAAATTCAAGTACTAAGAAATATTGTTCGTATGTGGGCCAATTTCGCTAGAACTGGGTATGTGTGATAGGATAATAAAAAACTGTGCTAACTTATCAATCGATGTGGGAAACAAGTAAGAACCGTTTTCTTTTTTTTCAGTAATCCTACGCCTCCTGAAGAAGAATTCACTTGGAAACCAGCATCAAAAGAAAATAAAGATTGCCTGGTCATCAGCGAAAACTTAGAGATGAAGACGAAATTACATGATGAAACAGTTACATTCTGGGACGAATTCATTGCTAAATACAGGGCAATGGCAAAGAATGGTATTGTGAAGGATGAAAAAGATGAACTCTAATTAATTTAATTATAATTTAACATATAAAGCCAATGTTCTCTACTTTCGGATTTTTATATACATACACTAATCATGCCATATACGCTGTGCCAACCCCGCAATATTACTTGTTGACATTATCCGCACGCCTGACAAACATTAATGCGTCATTTTAGAAAAGTGTGTAACATAATAGTGGATCTTTTCTAATTGATATACAAATTAAAAAAGAAGATAAAAGCATTCAAAGAATTGATAAATAATAGGAAATTCCGCTGCTGATAATTTATTTATTATTTATTGCTTTACCAAAAATATCTTCTAGAATCTAACGATATAATATTATATCCTTTAATTGAATTCTGGATGGCGTTATCAGTAATTGATAATATTAAGACCACGTGTTATCATCACTTTGGTAAAGTAACAACCTAGTTAATATTAATCATATTTCGTGACAAGAAATGTCGAAGATACGTGGACATAATATACTTTGCAACCTTGTAGTTACATTAGTTTTAATAGGAAATATAATATGTGATGAAAATAGATTTAGAACTGTTGAAGTAAAGTTGAAGCAAGGTGTTGTATCAGGGAAAGTTGAAGAATCGTTTTTAAAACAAAAAGAGTACTATGCTTTTAGAGGTATACCGTTTGCCGAACCACCTGTGGGCACTTTGAGATTTCAGGTAAGAATTAACTTGTTTTTCAGTCTTTGCCCATATTTGCCTACTTATTGTATCCATACATGACTCTAGTGTACACAACTTACTTAAAATAAAAATTAATACTATCTAAAACACTACCTACGTTATTTATGTGTAGATTGATAAAGAGGTAGCTGATGAAATAAACTTTCGTTTGATAAGATTTTTATTGAATTTCAGCCACCAAAACCTATTGAAAATTGGGATGGAACCTACAAAGCTTATGAAAACAAGCCAACATGCTTACAGTTCAGCGCCAAAGAAAGAAACGGTGAACCAATTGGCTTATCAGGATCCGAAGATTGTCTCTACCTCAGCGTGTTCACGCCTGGTCTTGAAGGAAACTATCCAGTAGTGGTATTTGACTACAGTGACAACTTCAGAACAGGTTTTAATGGCACAGCTACATACTCACCCGATTTCTTTGTGGAAGAGGGTGTAATAGTAGTGACTATCTCTCACAGACTTAGATCACTGGGTTATTTGACAACCCAAGATGATAGCATACCTGGTAATAATGGGTTAAGGGACTTTATTCTTGGTCTGAATTGGGTAAAAAACAATGTCGAAAAGTTTGGAGGAGACATAACTAAAGTTACCCTTATGGGCAGTAACGGTGGTGCATCTTTGGTTAATATACTGATGTATTCAGAACAGGCCAATGGTCTTTTCTCAGCAGTTATAATGCAAAGTGGATCTGCCTTACAAACAACTTATTTTTATGAGGATCCCAGGGCCAAAGCATTCGAATTTGGAAAAGTCTTCAAAATTGAAACTGAAGATAGCAAAATATTACTAGAAGAACTACAGAAAATTGAGGCTGAGAAACTAATAATAAATGAGTTTGAGGTTAATGATAGAGAAACTATGGTAAAAAATCATAATGATGCACAAGTTTTTGCACCCACTGTCGAAACAGACAACGAAAATAGTATAATTACAACATTACCAGAGAAAGGAAATATAGTGAACGACGTACCAGTTTTGACAGGATTTAATTCTAGAGAAGGGTTAGATTATGCCTTTCATTACATTCAGGAACCAAGAGTATTTGAACAAGTTATAAGTGGGTTAGCAACTATTCTGCCAACAAGAACAGATTTCAGATTTGACCTTAATAGCTTAGTATATAGCCTACACGCAGTGAAAGAGATGAATGAAGTCTACTACAAAGATGGCTATGTTCACATTAATAATATTTTAGAATACGCGGCTTATCTGGGTGATGTCCTAGTGGGTTATCCAGTAGATAAAAATGCAAAAACTCTTGCAAAGAATTTAGAGTCGCCTGTTTATTACTACATGTTTGACTTTCGAGGATTAATTAATGAGAATAGTGAATATATAGCGAGACATGGCAGATTCAGTATACAAAATTGGGGAGCAACAGCGACTGATGATCTTTGCTATTTGCATTTATGTTCTCGAATGAAAAAAACATACGAAGAGCTGAATAGACTGCCATCTGAACAAAAAGAATTTAAAGTTTTGAAAAAAATGGTGCGATTGTGGACAAACTTTGCAAAGACTGGGTAAAAATATTTTTCTTTGCTATTATAATATGATATATTTTTTTATTGGATCACCAACAGTTTTTAAAGTTAATGACTTCTATTTTAAAGACTACTAATAAACCAATTAAAGGTGATCACCAAAAATTACAATTAAGCACAAACCAAAACCAAACTCACATGCAGGGCCATTCGCTAAGTAGGCAAGCCTAATCTAATGACAATCATTATGTGAAAATATAGTTAACTACGTAATTTTATTATGTTTATGTTTCAGAAACCCAACCCCTTCAAAGTCTGACGAACTTGTAGGAAGCTTCAAATGGGAACCTATCAGCAAAGATGAAGAAGAAGCAAAATTTTTACATATTTCCAAAAGCCTCAAAATGAAAAAGGAGCCTTTAGGACTGAGAGCTAAATTTTGGGATAATTTCTTATTAAAATATTCTGCGATGGCTGTTGATGGTGTTGTAACTGATAAAGAAGGCGAAAAATATGAAAATATAAGAGGTGATTCTGAGAGAAAAATTGAGAAAGAGGAAATTAAAAAACAAGAAAAACAAGATTCTAAACTTGATACCCCAAAAGAAAGTCAGAATACAGATAGAACTAATGAAAATGTTAAAGTGACTAATGATAGTAGACCTAAAGTTACTCCTATTAAAATTGTGAACAGCTACAAAGATGAATTATGAAATGATAAAGAATAATGAAGACTTTCAAATTACATTTTTACTTACTGTAAGGGTTTAACGTTTATTAAAAAAAATTCACAATAAGTACGTAGATAAATCTTGTTTTATTCAAAACAAATAAACACCTGGTGCCAAATTAAAAAGTGTCTTCCAAACAAGAAACAAGCAAGATTCTTGTATTGTAAAGATATTTGTATTGTAAGAATCTTAAGATTACTGCATATTAGTAAGAAACCGAGTCCCGAGTCCTACAGAATCATTATTTAACTTGCTGGCTAGTTAAACACACCGGTAATGGCCGTTTTATGGCATTCTCGTCTTTTAGAGCTCATTGCACTAATGAAGGTCCAACCAAAGACGCTACACTACCATCTATAAATATCTGTCATTCCGTGAAACTGATATACTTAACTGCAAATATTATAATGGCTGAATCAGTGCATTAAACACAACAACAAATAACATAGTTTGAAAAATGGAATAAGAATTCGGACCTCCCATAGAAATTGCCTTGGTTTAGAAATTGGCTGGTTGGTCTTCTCAGGACCAACCCCTACTCAACCAAATAATAATAAATGACTTGGATTCGTACATTTTGTATAGTATGAAGAGTCCCAGAAAGTAACTGCAAATATTTAAAAGTCCGAACCTATCTTTAAAACTGAATAACTTTCCCAAGAAAAAATAGGAACAAACATTTTGGGCCTCCAATACAAATTGACTAGCCTAGCTTCGTAGATCTTACTATATGGGACATCCAAATTTTTTTTTGTAATGGAAAATTCTCGAAGCGTTACAAAGTTTTCCGCAGTGGTTTCCATTTCCGTTTAACAATAAGTGACATCTAACGGTGTGGTATCAAACTAATACAATGCGACATTTAGAGTAAGTGTTAATACGTTACTTTTCTCATAGATGCCGTTAGATGGCGATCACGTCTCTGCTTGAGTTAGAACTCTATTCTACTCGCTACTTTCTATCTATTCATTGTGACGTGTTGGAGTCTCATCATTGTGAATAAATCAGCATACGTCAATACTGAACAAAACCTGTTAACTAAAAATAAGGGGATTCCAGTGCATATGTACAAAAGTACCTATGCTAATTGAAATTGAAGTACAGATACTGAAGCATAGAAATCTACTTGGAAATAAAACTTTTTGACTTATGACATCTATGTGTATAAATAGGGTGAGCGGTGGTGCTATTTTAAGCCGGCATCACACGGCCATTGGCCAATTTCTAAATATAATAATTTGCAATAATTAACGAAAACATCCAACGAACTTTAATACGTTAAAAACAAGTAAAGTGCGGGTTGGACTCGTGAACAAAAGGTTCTGTAATTATCTATGAAAACTATAAAAGAATAACCTACGTTTGTTGTGTGGGAATACAACAAATCTTTCTAAATCTGAAAATTACACCCCTGCTTATATCGGAAATGAAAAAGAAAACAGTCTTTTGTTGGACCAAACGCAAGAACAAGATGGAGGCTGCTGGGGCTATTTGGCAGCACTTCTTCAACTCAAGGCTTCAAAGTTGCGGCCATAGAGGGTATGGCTTGCTGCCGGGTGTGGAGCTGGCTGGCAACTTGCGGCGGTATTGGCTCATCATCATATCATAACATCAGCCTATCCACTGCTGGCCGTAGTCATCCCTCAGGCCTGTGCCCAGGTTAAGCCACAAGGGATGATCTTCCGCTTTCGCCATCCAGTCGCTACCAGCCGCTCTCTTTAAATCGACGGTCCATCGGGCTGGAGGACTTTCAACTGTACGCTTGTCGTGGTCTCCATTGGGTACGGAACGCTAAAAAAACCTGCTGCGGCCTGTAAGTCAAGGCTACCACCATCACATTAAAGTTCACTGACCTGCTTTAGAGGTGCTGCTTGATCTAGATGATTCGATCGAATTTAGATGGTGTACATTTTTCACAATCTTCCATTCAAGGTCACTGACATGATTAGCCAAATATAATCCAATTAAAATTCATCTCCAGTGATTTCGACGAAATTAAGCTATCGGGTAATTTGGTATGCAGGTCGATTTACACACAAATCTAAAAATACATGCATACATACATATATCACGCCTTTATCCCTTGCAGAGCGTTAACGGCCGTAAGAATACGGTTGTTATGGCCACGTCTGATATTTTTGAGGATTGTTACACAAAGTTGTTTCTGAAAACATGTGTATCTCTATAGTGACAGGTTGTCAGCCTGTCGCCTAAAATTTGTAACACCAATACTTTCAAGTCCCTTAGTCGCCTCTTACGAAACCCGCGGGAAGGATGTGGGGTAATGCTATTCACTCACGGCAAAATCACACGGCAAAATAAAAATAAATCTAAAAATATGACAAGAAAATAAAAATACATCTGTGTATGTAATTACTTTTCCATAGAACTTTGGTAGTTATCGCTAGAATCTTAGTTGTATGTCATAGATTGACGATGATGTAAATAAACTTGTTATATTAAACTTCAGCTACAAATTGGTATTAGATTAGCCTTATATAACCAACCTGTTCCTAGCCTTCCATAGATAGAATTACGAATAGCCTAGATTATCTTACATAACTCGCTTGCCTTTGGCCCTAGCATGCTCAAGGTTTACGAGTAACTACAGACCTTATAGACCTTTAGATTATTTTATAGATAGTCTAAAAGGGCCTTATTAGATTGTAATCTCTTTATGATTACTGCACTACTTAATTGATTGACCGGTCGGTATTGGTACGCTAGTACTACTAATTTATTATATGGTATTGGGCAAGTTTTTCGAGCTATAGTGTGGATTTCGGAATGTGTTTATGTTTTAGAATCATATTTGCCACAGGAGTGGAGCATTATAATAACTAATTATTACATAGTCAGCATTAGGTTGAAACGGTGAGTACCGAAATACCGTAGACAAAAGGTCCAGGTTGTTTTATTTTTATCGCATGGAAGTGACCATACTACAACCATTAAGGATATAATAGAGTTCAGATGAACTCTAGAATGCAAATCTGCGAGGAACTTATAATAAAGTTATCTATGATAAATGACATTGTCATGTAGTGTGGAAAACCTTTCATATCATATCAATAGGTACATGTTGTCAATGTTTATAATGTGTAAAGTTAGAGGGGTAGCGAGCGAAGGGGTCCTGTGTAAATCTGCGAACTTTTTGTAAACAAGTAAGGCATTTACATTAAAACTTTTGTACATTTTAACAATAAGACTATTTTTCCCATGAACCTTTTGACTTTGTAACATTTATTACCCGGCGGCGGCTTTCAATTGTTTTTGTATGATCGTCAATTCTTGCCGAACTTTTCACTTCGGCAAACATTTTACAGAACATTCGGCTGAACATTCGGCCTATCACTAGTAGTTACTAAATTAAACCCTTAAGGTGTTTTTTAAGAAAAGGAAAAGTAGACACTTTAAACTATTTGTAATAAAGAACTTGCATGGGTATATGGATGAAGGCTGACTGGTCAATAAAAGATCGTTACAAAACCGTGTGGAATCTTCCACTTTACCTAGACAGCTGCGGTTTTCTAGAAATTTTAATTAGAATTTGATTTCAAGTATGAGCGTCGGTGGTCAAGTGGTTGCACCGATCTTATAATCGTGGGACCCGAGTTTAATACCCGCCATGTACCAATGTGTAAATGTACGTGAGTGAACGCACATTTACCGACTGCTCTTACGGTGAAGGAAAACATTGTAATGAAACCCACATTTAAAAAAAATAATTAAGATGATATTTGAATGTGACTTAACAGGATTCGGGCCAGGTTAGCCTTCGGGTTGCAGAGGTCAGATGGCAGTCGCTGTCTATATAAACTGGGTTCCACGTCAAATCCCCTAAGCTTAGGTCTCTCTCTCTCTCTTTTCGTGTGGGACACCGAGTCGTCCAACGACCCGATGAACCCTAGTGTCAGAATTTTTCAACCACCTTCTACAAGTAGCAGGCTTCTGACATGGTTGTGTAACGACCGCCGTCTAAGTGATCATAGACAGCAACCGGGACCTACGGCTTAACGTGCCATCCGAAACACGGAACCATCTTACTTACGGACAATCGGGTGGTTCAGCCCGCAATGTCCTAACCAGACTGGGAACAAATTCACAAAGTAATAAATACTTTGCGAGTGACCCACCGAGAATCGATCCCGGAACCTTCTGCGTCAAAGGCAGTCGCACTACCACTGCGCCACTTCGGTCGTCAATCGGTCTAAGCTTAGGTAGCCGACCCCTACAGAGAATGAAAAGCAAGGAGAATGATGATATAGAACTAAAAACAACATTTTTCTAACATAGTTGTTATAGGCATCATGTCGTGACAATGGTCAATTTTCTCCGAGGAAAATTGAGCCATAATTATACCTACTCAATTTGACAAATGGCCACTTTTACAAGAAAATTTTATTATTACTACTAGGTACAACATGTTTTCTGAAACTACCTTGGAAATAAATCCTCTAAAATGTCAGACGTGGCGATAGCGACCGTATTCTCACGGCCGTTAACGCTCTGCCTACCCCGCAAGGGATAAAGGCGTGATATATGTATGTATGTATGTAAGTACGTACAACATGAATTGAAATAACTGAAACCTTATGTTTCATATACTTATTATGAATAATGTAAAAGTATTATACCTTCATAATATTATAGGGTGCCGTGTGATGCCGGCTTAGAATAGCATTACCCCAGTTCTTTCCCGTGGGTGTTGTAAAAACCGACTAAGGGACTCGAGGGTTTCAAGTGTATCGCAATTTTAGGCGACAGGCTGACAACCTATCACTATAGTGATGCGCGACTTATCTGAAACGACCCTCAAACATTTGTCAGACGTGGCGATAACGACCGGGATTTTACTGTCATTGACGCTCTTCCTAACCCGCCAGGGATATAGGCGTGATGTGTGTGTGTATGTGTGTAATATTATAGAAAAAAAATACAATTCACATTTTATGCTATTCAAAATGTGCGCAGTGAGAATTATCACACCCAATAGCAAATGCAAATAGTGATGGGCCGTACATAGGTATCACCGAAACCGAATATTCGGTAAAAAGTTTGGAGAACTGTATATTGAGCCGAAGAATTCGGCAAGAATTGATGTTCATATAAAACAATTAACAGCCCTACTTGTTTGCGGATTCAGATAGGACCTGCTAGGACCTCACCGCTCGCTACCTCTCTAACTTTTTACATAAAAAAATTTACAACATATTAAAAGAAAACTGCTTCACTCCTTGTTTTGACATAACTAGCAAATCCTACTAATATTATAGATGTGAAAATTTGTTTGTTTGTTCCTTCTTTACACTAAAACTACTAAACCGATTTTCATGAAATTTTGCACACAGATATAAGGTAACTTGTATTAACACATAAGATAGTTGTTATCCCAAAAAAAATATCCTACGGGATTAAAACCGTAACCACGGGCGCCCTCTTGTTATATAAAAACAAC
The DNA here is from genome assembly GCA_029255805.1 of Keiferia lycopersicella. NCBI lineage: Eukaryota > Metazoa > Arthropoda > Insecta > Lepidoptera > Gelechiidae > Keiferia > Keiferia lycopersicella. Next base: position 13,941,199 of record JARACZ010000005.1, on the reverse strand, counting down.
ACATTTTTATTCGTTTAAATATTCGGAAATATTTCACACCTGTCGAATACCGAATATTCAGTTCATTTCTAATTATTTACAAAGTTTCTTTTTTGACGCCAACTTTTATACAGGCATAACGTCATTTCGTATTTTCATGCGTACTATATAATATTTTAAAAAGTATAGCTTAGCTACAACTTGTAAAAGAAAAAAGAACGTTGCTCAGCACTATTGAAATCAGAAGGGGAAAGATGTTGGGACACCTGATACGACATGACCAGCTATTCAAAACAATTATTGAAGGAAAGATCGAAGGAAAGAGAGGGAGAGGCAGGCCAAGAAGAAGTTATTTAGACCAAGTGAAGGAAAGAATAATGGTCATGACGTATAGGGAGGTCAAGGAGAAGGCAGAGGATAGAAACAGCTGGTGGATGCTCCACCGACAAGAGCAATGAGCTCTTAAATATAAGAAGAAGAAGCTTATTCATAAAGAATAGATTAAAAAATTAGGGCGCCACTTTCTTCGCGATCTGTCAAATCTTACTGATAACGCTTCGCTATGGCAACAATTTTTCATACAATTTTTTTAGTTCCATTTCATATAAATTCTACTCTTTCTATTTTATTTTTATTCATTCATATCTGGCAACACTGTTACGGCAGCCGGAGGAGTTACGGGAGACAGTTGGGTGTTACGGTTGTTACGTTGTTACGTTACGGGCGTTACGTTCACGGCACGCTCCGACACGGATAGGAAACCTAACCAGACATTACGCTGCTTCCTAGCACGCGTAAGTACGCGTTAGGTCTAATCTAGATCTTATTTATTTCAAGGCAGTATTGCCTATATAAGGTGTAAAAAAAATAGCTGCAAATATTTTAAGGGGCGAATAAGCCCATGAAACTGAACAGCTTTCCCCAAGAAACATAGGTCAAAATATGAGAAATTTTTTTGGACCTGCCACACTTGACTTGGTCGGTTGGTAAGTTTGTATGGGAGGACCAAATTTTTTTTCATATATTGAATGTTCCTTGGGGAAAGTTGTTTAGTTTCAGGGGCTGCTTTTCCCCTTAAAATATTTGCAGGCAATTTATTTACATCCTAAGTTAGTAAGAGTTAAACTATGGTCATAAAATTGATACATATAGTATAATTTTTGTCTATCTTTTACAAATACCACGTTGTTACCAGTAAAGTATTACAAATGTTATTCGAAAAAGATAATTATTATCTGCTATGTAAATATCTACTTAAAATCCGATTAGTATATTATTAACGATCACTCAGATTTTTTTTATCTATAAGAATAATGAAAATGAAAAAATTTGAAGGGGTGAACCAGTCCACGAAATGAACAACTTTCTCCAAGGAGCACAAGTCGAAATATTGAAAAAAAATATTGAAAAGTAATACTTCCTACACTTAGTACCTAGTTCTTTCTAAAATCTATACCTATAAGAAAATGCACCAAATCTATTAAATCGTAATGATTGATCAAATTACCTCCACAAATGGCTCTGGCGACTCGTCATATTGAGCCAGTGAGCGACTAGTTCCGTCCCTGTACTTGTTATACAGATTAAATAATAGTTTGGACTACGGTCAGTGCCACCAGCCCACAACGCCGTGCAAACGTATAGCACATTCAATATTATTCACAGTTCCGAGTCACACCGCGAAAAACGCGACATCAGTTTTCAAACGAGTTTTAAAATAAGAATTTCACTTTTCTTTTTCGAATAAATTGAAGCGTCGAAGATTGTCTGTGACGTTCGAATTTCAAACAATTTAAAAAGTGTGAGGTGGTTTTGTTTTTAATGAAAAATTATGGAACGCTATTTGAATTTAAAAATGATTAACCTCTAAACGGTGGCCAGTGTTTACAAACAAACGAAATTATCATAGTTTCGCGCGTTTACCTAACCGTTGCTTAGCCGCTTAAATTCAGGTTAGTTGTGATGCCATCGCTGACCGATTCAAACGCGGAAAAAGTGCACATAATCGATATAGATCGTGATATCGATTCGTATGTGGCCGTTCCCGATGTCGAAGTGCCGGTGATACACGTGAAAAGTGAAAAAGGGACCATGAACGGAGCCGGTGAGTTATTTAGATAAAAAGATAAGATATAGCGTATATGCGTAAAAAGTGTTTGTCGTGGCATACCGGCATTATCATTCGATACCCTAGAGCATTCACCCTAAGGAGAAGGCAAAGCTGGGCTTACCCGTCTGCCAGAAGGGCAGAGGGCAAACATTCGACATATATTTTGATATTCGGAGACTGGATTGCAGCATGACTGCAACGAATATATAAGTACCGGGTGCTTACAATTTCATTTAATTTATTATCCTCTGCTGGATTTTTGTTGACATTAGAACCTTCTAACAATATCCAACTACCTACCTGCTACCCGCAGAGCAATGATCATTTATTGTAAAATATACGTTATATGCAATCATTGAACTTCGAACGTTGAGCTAGTTAATTAGCACATTATTATTTATACTACACCTACATAGGAAATGCCTCACAACGTCGAGAGAAACGTGAGCATTGTTCATGTTTCAAACTAGCGGGAGATAAAACACCATACAAATCAAGTTCCTCCCTCGGGGAGCAAAGATGCAACTGTCAAAGTTACTTAAAACGGAACGTAAATCTAATATATTTTTGGAGGTTAAATGGAAGACTTAGATGAATGGACTTATTGAGACGTGCTTTTGTTTTGTACGTTATTTAAAAAAGAACCCGCGAATTCACTTTGGTTTACCATATAATTTTTCAGTTTATTGAATTGTTCTTCTAGTAGTATTCCTGTTTTTTTTATTCTTGCAGGTGTATTATAAAGCACTATGTATCACTCGAAAGAAAGTCCTAATGGAAACTCTTGTGTATTGATGCCCGAAGCGCAGCTGAGGCCTCAAACTACACCCTCGTTAGCAATCGGTTCCTTTCTTAACACGTGATCAATATTTTAATTATTACCGTGTTTTCTTTGCCATTGTTGTCAAACGGGATGTAAAGGGCGTTCCTCTAAATACCTACTACACAGACAACATGCATGCAGACCATAAAATTGAATTTTTCCCTAGGGACATTATTATGTCAGGAAACAACATTTAAGAACATTTATTTTTACATGTTTTCCGAAACAGCTTTGGAAAACAATCCTCAAAAATGTCAGACGTGGCAATAGCGACCGTATTCTTGCGGCTGTTAACTCTCTGCCTACCCCGCAAGGGATAAAGGCGTGATATATGTATGTATGTATGTATGTAGAACATTTAGGTGTCCCATAAGTACCTAAATCACGTGCTGGCTGACAGATGGGAAGTCAATAAATTGATTGACGTTTCCAAAAATATTTGTTTATGTGATTAACACAACACTATTTTTCGAGGGCCATCGGTTTGATATTATATGTTTGTTCAGCCTGGGTGTTATGTATTTATTTACATACATACGTATGTCACGCCTTTACCCCTTGCGGGGTAAGCAGAGCGACAACGGCTGCAAAAATACAACTGCCGTCGCCATTTCTGACAAATATTGAGGGCCCTATAAGATGATTCGTGTATCACTTTAGTCACAAGTTGTCGTCCTGTCGCCTAAAATTGTAATACACAATGATATTTAACCCTCGGATATCTTAGACGCCTCTTACGACACCCCCGGATAAAAAATAGGGTGATGCTATTCTAAGCCGGCAACACACGGCAAATGCATTTATTTAGATACTAAGATGTAGGTATAAATAGGTGTTAAAATATTAGCTGTAAATATTTTAAGGGGCGAATCAGCCCATGAAACTGAACAACATTCCCAAAGAAACATAGTTCGAAATTTGAAAAAAAAATTTTGGACCTGCCATACAAATTGACTTGGTCGGTTGGTAATTTTGTATGGGAGGTGCAAATTTTTCTCTTCATATTTCGACCTATGTATATTAGGGAAAGTTGTTCAGTTTCATGGGCTGGTTCATCCCTTAAAATATTTGCAGGTATTTTTGACATCCTGTATAAGTATTGGGTTCGATGGGGCTAGATAATATATATATATATATATATACATATATAATATATTAATAATATCGATATAATGGAGGACATTTATTTTAATCTAATACCTTGGTTTTGTCGATACCTATATGTACCTATATATTTATTACTGTATTTACAAGTTATTAAGCAGTCTTGCCGTGTGATGCCGGCTTAGAATAGCATCACCCCATTTCCTTCCCGCGGGTGTCGTAAGAGGCGACTAAGGGACTCGAGAGTTGTATGTGTAATTGTGTATTACAACTTTAAGTGACAGGCTGACAACCTGTCACTACAGTGATACACGAATCATCCAAAAGGGCCCCTTAATACTTGTCAGACATGGCGATATCGATAGATGGCCGTTACGCTCTGCCTTACCCTTATGGCAATACTGGCAATCAAAAATATAATGATCCATTGACACGACGAAGAAGAAGAATGGATAAAGGCGTGATATGTGTGTGTAATGTGTATATGTGTGTGTAAGCAGTCTATTTTCTAATGACACCTTACTACATGCCGTGTGATGCCGGCTTAGAATAACATCACCCCACATTCTTCCCGCGGGTGTCGTAAGAGGCGACTAAGGGACTGGAGAGTATTGGTGTATTACAACTTTTAGGCGACAGGCTGACAACCTGCCACTATTGTGATACGCATGTTTTCTGAAACAACCTTGGAAAACAATCCTCAAAAATGACACTCGTGGCGATAGCGACTGTATTCTTACGGCCGTTAACGCTCTGCCTAACCTAACCTAACTACAACACTAAAATAATAATCTTTTATGGAAAAATACCAGTCAATTTAATTTATTACCAATATAATTAGAAAATCAATTATGTAACCTCAAATTAGTTCACGTGACTATCGATCAATACACCTTCTACTTATATCTTGTAGAAGGCGCTTGAAAATTTTTGATGCCAGGGTCGTTGGACGACTCGGTGTCCACGTACCTAGAAGTACCTACCCGTGAAAAATAAATGTAGTTACGCTAGTCTAAGTCGGCTTTACACAGAAAACAACTTTGTTTCGTAAAATGAACCTGTCCTTGTTACTTTTCTTATTACGATGTAAGATTATTTTTTTTTACATATCACATGTGGTGGATGCAGTGTCCTGTGCCTCGTTTTTCGAAACTACAGGCTACAATTCTACAGGTGAAATTCGATGTACATTGCGTAGCGGATCAAAAATCCTGGTTTTATAATGTCCCACCGGCTAGGCAATGTACATCGAATTTCACCTGTAGAATTGTAGCTTGTAGTTTCGTTGCATAGGCCACAGATTATCGTGATAATCGTGAGACTCGGGTTCGATCCCGCTATGTACCCAATGTGTTTTTACTCACGTACACCACAAAATAAATACTGGCTTGCGCCTTACGTACACCGAGTACGTACCGACTGCTCTTACGGTGAAGGAACAACATATACATACCTATATCACGCCTTTACCCTTGTGGGGTAAAAATACGGTCGCTATAGCCACGACTGACAAATTTTGAGGGCCCTATCTGATGATTCGTGTATCACTGTAGGGACAGGTTGTCAGGCTGCCGCCTAAAATTGTAATACACCCTCGAGTCCTTTAGTCGCCTCTTATGACACCCACAGGAAAGATATGGGGTGATTCTACTCTAAGCCGGCATCACACGTAAAGGATCAACACCGTGATGAAACCCACATTCAAATAAAATTTAAGTTTAGATGATATTTGAATGTGACTTAACCGATTCGGACCAGGTTAGCTTTCGGGTTGCAGAGGTCAGATAGCAGTCGCTCTGTGCAAAAACTTGGTTCCACGTCAAATCCCTAGGTTAGGTAGTCGACCCCAACAGAGGAACGGGATAAGTTAAGAAGAATGAAAAACGATGAATGTGGTGTCCATTGTATGAGTGATTTCGCGAAGCGTTAACGTTTTTATTGTTATGGGTCATTGTGTTTGATATTATGAAGATGTCAAGGCATACCCGTGTAGGTATGATCGACGAATAAATGTTTGTTAATACAATGCGTTGTTAATGCGTGTAATGCCGGCTTAGATTGCATCACCCCACATCCTTCCCGTGGGTGTCCTAAGAGGCGACTAAGGGACTCGAGAGTATTGGTGTATTGCAATTTTTTAGGCGACAGGCTGACAATCTGTCACTATAGTAATACACATGTTTTCTGAAACAAACTTGGAAAACAATTCTCAAAAATGTCAGACGTGGCGATGGCGACCGTATTTTTACGGCCGTTAACGCTCTGCCTACCCCGCAAGGGGTAAAGGCGTGATATATGTATGTATGTATGTTAATACAAATGACCGCGTTATACGAAGATCACATGGTTCAGTGATTCTCAAAGTGAATTGTGTCTGTCACAAATGAAGCAACATTGCAGTTTAACCTAATAAGGCTGATCGCACACTTAACGCACGACGGAGCGCTAAAATATCGCAGTGGTCTGTCAGATCCATACTAGAAATGTCGATCCCCATACTAAAACCGCACTCGACGGATGACGTTGTGCTAGCGCTGCGTCAACATCGGAAAATTCATACCTACTAGAAATGTCAATCCCCATACTAAAACCGCACTTGACGGATGTCGTTGCGCTAGCGCTGCGTTAACAGCGGTTGAGCGGTTTTAGTATGGGGATTAACATTTCTAGTATGGATCTGACAGACCACTGCGATATTTCAGCGCTTCGTCGTGCATTAAGTGTGTGATCCAGCTTAGAGTACTCTACTTAAAAAAATCTGAAAGTAAAAGTAGCAACCCTAGCAGAAAAAGCCTTCTGTATAATCTGTGGTCATTGCGATACGATCACCCCTTGGCGTATCGTAGCGGCTACGAACTCTCGTAGCGGGGGTGCGCTACGCCGTAGCCAAACGGGGTTCATATAGGACACCGAGTCGTCCAACGATCCAAATGAACCGTATAAAATATAGTACTGATACAGTGCCTCTGTATGTTAGTCGCCTATTTCTCTTTTCGTGTGGGACACCGAGTCGTCCAACGACCCAAATGAACCCTAGTGTCAAGATTTTTTCAACCGCTTTCTAAGTACCAAGCAGATTACTTGTAATTTACTACGAGATGCCCAATAGATTAGAGAAATCCAGCTTTTTAATATGTTCAATATGAGACGTGTCAATTCGCTAGTGGACTGGGTCATTAATAAAATATAAAAGTTGTACGCTTAAACTATTGGTCAAAAATACTACGAACTTCATTTATAATTATTCGAAATATTCAAACTTTCTACCTACGGCACACACAAATAATCCTAATTATATGAGGAAGTACCTATAACAATAACTATTCTGATTTCTATGGTGTAACCTGGTAAAACACAGGTGTTACTTTTTATCGCGGAAAACATGCCATTCCTACAGGGAAACAGAAAAATACCTGCAGGTGAAGCCACGATGCGGAAACATAAGCTTTAACGAGCTAGAAACATAATATAGACTGACTACTAGAATAAAATAATTAGCCAATTAAAATATTGTACCTCCTACTTAAATACAATGCTAATGTCTAGTCTAGTCTAGCCAAGAAGCACAACACAATGGAATGCCGCCAGCAGTGTCGAATAAATAGATTCACCGCATTTGTATTTACAAACGTAAAAACAAGGACAAGTTTATTACCGTACTTCTTTGCCTCTCCTTCCTACATGCGGTAATTTAATAACATTAAATTTCAAACAAGTAAATTACTTGTTATAAAATAATAGGTAAGAAGTTAGGTAATGAATTACATACCTCTACACTATTGAAAAGATTTCGAACTTTTCTCGCCAAGGTAGAAAAAAAATACACAAAGCGCCATCTATCAATGAATTCCGGCTCTACCTCCTTGGGTCAATTTCCTACTAAGAATTTTCTACCATTTCATTCATGTATCTCATAAACCATTCACCATTCCTGTCAATTACTCATTCAAATTGTCATTCGTTCGCTGGTGGTCAGAGAAAGTGCACAACTTTCTGTTTGTCCAAAAAACTAGCAAAAATACTAATATCACATTAGTATTAAGACGACTCTCGTGTTCTACAACTAAATTCGGCATTTACCAAGTTTTTTGAATCGATTGACAAAAGAGTATTTACGTGTGTTTATTTGCGTTTCCATTTCCACCAACCTGTATGTACTAAAAGTTGTCAAAACTTGTTTTGTTTGCATAAAGGACTTTGATCCTCGTAAAGTTACTACTGGTGTACAACAAGGAAGCACTTTGAGCACGATGACTGCCGGTAAGCGCCTACACATTCATTATATTTGAGTTTTAGTACAAAAAAAAGTAGTTCTATTGTGCCCCTGTTTATCAAACGTATGTACCCTATAATTTCTATGACTTGCCTGTTTGTGCAATATAATTTACACATTTATTCCAAAACGTTTTTCAATGATGCTATAAGTGATACAATCCTTGATTAAATTGCATGTTTGAGCTGTATAATTTAAGATAATAAGCTAGATTATCCACCAGTTTTTTCTTGAAGAATGAAAAACAACTTTATAAGTCTGCGTCCTCGTATTACCTGTGGTTACTATGTGAAGCAGATTCTTCCTGGATCTGTATTTCGACTATTAGAACCCAGGTTCTTCAAATATCTGAAGACCTGCTTAGTTTCATACACTGCCACTAGTTTTCCACTGGGAAAAGTACATAAAGTACAAGGTTACATGGGAATAGTGTAGCTTTTTAACGGTCTATACTACTGGATGTGGTCATGGCTGTTGGTTTCCTTAGGTCCAACCCCTATCAGTAAAACAATTATATAATAAAGAATCTATACTTTTTTCTAGACTCCGAGTTGCAGAAAATAGCCCGTTTTACCATTACCATTATTCTTTTTTCTTTGTGTGTCCCTCATTTCGACGGGGACAAGATATTTTAAGGGGTGCATCAGCCTATGAAACTAAACAACTTTCCCAAAGAAACATAGGTCAAAATATCGGACCACTTTTTGGACGTCCCATACAATTCACTAGTAATTTTGTATGGGAGGTCCAAATCCTTTTTTCATATTTCGACCTATGTTCCTTGGAGATAGTTGTTCAGTTTCATGGTTTGGTTTAGCGCTTAAAATATTTGTACATATTTCTTTTACATCCTGTATAATTTGCCAATGTTTTTTATGTAACTTAATATTATGTAGATGACCACTTTAGGTCTAAAACCTGTTCTATTCTTATTCTAGCACATCAGAAACATGTTTGTTAGTGTACTAAATTCTTGTTGTGTTGCATAAACACACATGTTGAAAGATTGAATGCAACAGTCCAGAATGGAATTCATATTATTCATTGCATTGTTTACCTATTAACATTAAGGGTACATTCATGCCGCCTCTCTGAGAGCAACATACATACATACATCATGCCTCTCTCCTGGTGGGATAGGTAGATACTATTTCCTTCCGCTTGCTACGATCCTGGCATACTCTAATAATAATCATAATTTCCTCTGATACCAATTCATAAAACTGCATTATAGCATGCTCATCAGAAAAAAAATTACTTGTAATTTTTAAATGCAAGTACATGGTGAACAGAGCAATGCTCGGTTTTTTGTACCGTTCAGAGTGTTCTTTGGAAAAAACCTAGTTTCTCACCCCTAAATCCCTCTTTATATTAATTTTCATGAAAATAGTTTGAGCCGAAATCCCAATTACATATAAATATATACAATTCTTGCTTGTTTAAGAAGATTTTAGATTTTACAAACTGTAATTGGAGGAATTTTTTTTTTATATGTAATAGGCCCGCATTTGTCTGCCATCTCACCTGGTGGTAAGTGGAGATGCAGACGAAGATGGTACATGCTTGCCTAGATAATGCCTATTCACTCTTGCCTTAAAAAGGCCCAAGTTATATTGTTCCGGAAAAAGAAATTCCTACTTATATAAATAGAGGCATGAATATACCTCTACTCTGGTTGACCCAAGTTTATTTTTGTTTTGACTTTGTCTCAAGGTTGGAGTTCAAAAACAATATCTCTACCTTTTTTAAATCTGTATGGCTTATAAATATGGAAGTAAAATTTGGGGCCTCTTTTACACATTGTAAGCTGGTTGTCTGCATTGAAATGCTTATTGGGAGATAGAAAGATTGTATAATTTTGTTTTTCTTTTCAGGAAACTTATCCAGTTCCAAGAAGCAGAGTATACCTGAGGTAAATATTATAAAATTTACTATTTCTGGTATATCCTCAACTAACCAACATAATTGGAAATCTGCATCCTGGTTTAGAAATAAAACCTCAATTCTTGGAATATTCTTGCCTTAAAATTCTTGGCATGAGCTATCAATTTCTTCTGCATTATATATATCAAATTTTTGGAGTGTTACACAAACAGCATTATTATTTGCAATCAATGAGATAATTGTCAAGTAATTTATCAGATAAAAACAAACAACATTCATATAGTTTTGTGATAAACTCATTATTATTTCGGATTAATGTTCCTTTATTCTGATCAAAGTTTACATTTGGACTTTAAAAGATAACATAATAATACTCTAAATTTGTTTCAATTTGTTATTCAATTTTGTTCTCTCTAAATGTAAACTTAAATAACTTTCAGCAATCTGTTGTATGCAGGTTTCGTTATAGTCTGTGAAATATATGATGATCCCTGTGACGTTTGAGGCCTTGGAGCAAATGCTATGACATAAGGTCCATTTTCCTTTGTTTACTATGAAAATTCACGTCAAATACGTTCCATCCAAGGCCACAAACGTTACAGGGATCATCCTATATTTTACAGACTATACTTCTTTTTTATGATTATTGATGAAGCATACAATATGTATGCAAATATACATGCTCTTTCAAACTCATAGTAAACTCGAGAAAATTTCTGCAATTTTTATACTATCGTATACTAAATAACTTTTCAATAGCCTTATTTACACCTATCCATTTGGTTTTGCGAAGTTCAGGCACAGAATAAATTATAGTGGTTCAGGCAAAGAACTGGCGGGCGGAGTGTGTAATATTACGCAATTCGTTTTATAACAATTGAAAATTTTAACACTCCACGGTAATCGTAAAACGGGCTATTTTCCGCAACTGGACGTCTACTTGCGCCTATTTTGCGTGCAGGGCTCACTACTCGAGCCATCCTAGTTCCCCAATGAAGCTCAGCGACCCTACCAAACCACTGAGTGCCTCAGGGATCGACCTAGGGTTTCCAAAAAGCTTTGCTCGGTATGTCACCACCTCTTTGCACTCCACGAATTCACAGCAAAAATTTAAACTATAAAAAACCGACTTCTCTGTTGAAGGTTCTCTATGTGACCTGTATCTATGTTTGTCCATGATTATCTCGCGTTTGGGTGAACCGATTTGTTGCGGTTTTCAGCAAAGTATTTGTCAGATTTAGGAGATGGTTTAAGGCATTTTTTAATGTAACCTATGTAATGTCACACTGCAGGGCAAAGGCCTCCCCTCTCTCGCACCAACCGTCTCGGTCTTAGGCATATTAAGCGACAAAAAAATGGAGGGATATTTTCACACGCTCTTTGAAGGTGATTTAAAAAACTGATTCATTCAACAGGCTGTCCAAAGAGCCAGGGACGCGTTCAACCGCGGCGTGACAAAGCCCATAGAATGGCGGCGCAAGCAGCTGCAGAACCTCCTGCGCATGTACGAGGAGAACCAGGGCGCCATGATCGACGCGCTGGCCAAGGACCTGCGCAGGAGCAAGATGGAAGCCGTGCTGCTGGAAGTCGACTACCTGATCAACGACTTGAGGAACACGCTGCACTACCTCGATGAGTGGTGCAAGCCTACTAGGGTCAGTGGCTTCTTTTTTTATTATTAGCCCTTTTTTCTCCTTTTTGGGCGCCACTAATAGCCTATATTTTTATTGACTGTAGGGCAAAGACGTCTGTTCTTTTTCGCTAATTTTTGAAAGAAAGAAACAATACTTTTATTTAAGTCACAACTTAAACACTATTAGTATGTACAAATAATAGGTATATTATAAATTTATAGATTAGGGTGACTTAACAAGGACTTGCTCACTCAGCTTGTGTTACGCGTAAAGCACTCACTATAAAAATTTTGGTCAAAGTATTTGTATTTCCTATGCGATTCTTATAAAATAATTTCTTGTCAATATAGGTACTTGTTGGTCGACTTCAATGTGAATAAACAGTTCTTTATTTATTTATACTATTTATTTAAAAGCGTCGTTTTTTTCTGAATCGTATAAAAACAAAGTGAAGTATGTTGAAGGTGCATGATTATTCAAATATCTACGCAGGTAAATACTGCAAGGTCATGATCAGAATTATTTACGATTGCGTCACATAACTAGATTTAGTTTGGATTGTGGATTATAAATTAATTAATATTAGCATATAGTATAAAATTAACTCGCTTTTGGCGTTTCCCTGTCCATATGTCATGGACATCGCTCACTCCTAAACTAGGCAATGGTAGATACAGTAAATCAAGAGAAAGATTTGTTTTATATGTGTAACTAGCGGCCCGCACAGTGGCTGCGCCCGCTGCAACTCATTTCCCGTGGGAATAAGTTGTTTTCCTGGTAAGTATTATACATAAAACCTTCCTCTTGAATCACTCTATCTATTAAAAAACTCCGTTGCCTAGTTTTGAAGATTTAAGCAAACGTAATAATAATTGCACATAAAAAAAATGTGAAACAGAATAACAAAAACAAGGTAAACAAAGTACAATAAGGCGGCCTTATTGCTATTACATACAGACAGATGCGAAAAGCGACTTTGCTTTATACTATGTATGTGTAACACGTGCCAAGAAAACGATTTATTCCCACGGGAAAACTGGAAGTAGCCGGTACAATCGTTGGGCGGGCTGCTAGTATAAGTTGGCGAAGTCCGGTACTTATCAAACCGAGCATTATAACGTGCATTATCTCAACAGATTATTTTGATTATGTAATTATTTTTGGCACAAGCATTGTAAATTATGTATATACCTACCCACATCATGCTTTCTTCCCTTACGGGGTAGGCAAAGCGACAATAGTAGTTAGCGCCACGTGTGACAAAATGAAAAAGGCCGTTTCAAAATCTACAGTAGAATCCATTAATAACATTGAGGAGAACTGACGAACAAGTCATTATGAGCGGACGTCATTGTTTCCGACCTTTTTTCAAGAGTTTTGTATGAAAACCAAAGTAAGTGAAGTAAGTAATTACGTCATACATAATAGCCGGTTAGTCAATTTATGCGGTGTCATAATAAACGGAGTGTACTGTATTGTTTTATGACCCAAATTTTCATAAATATTAATCTAAACTGCCGCTAGTAAAGATTTTCCCTAACAATACAATACAATACAAATGGTTTATTTGTACAAAACACATAACACAAAAAAGTACAATAGAAGAGAATTCGGTACAATATATATAGGCGGCCTTATTGCTTATGTAGCTTTGTGTAATGGTAATGACTTCCCTTCACACTATAAGGAGTAGTAGTACAAAAATAGATGAATATAGTTGATAATCTCATAGGTTAGTTTCGTTGTAAAGAATCTGGTTAAAATGCAAGAGCGAGGCCACATATACAATGCCAGGGTTATCAGGGCTTTATCAAAACTAGTGGTCATTAACATTACAAGGACTATTTACATACTTATAACAGTTTGTATGTATAAAACCGCCTTATTTTCTTTTTGTTTACGTTATATTATATAGTAAAAAATATACAATACAATACAATACAAATGCTTTATTTGTACAAAACACAAAACAAAGAAAAGTACAATAAAAGAAAATTCGGTACAATTAGGCGGTTATATCGTAATTGGCACAAAGATTCAACAAGCATAATAAATAAAAAATAAAAAACTGCCCGCGATAATTTTAAAGTTCTTTTTGCGTTTATAATCCGCCATTTTGGATTTATAATATAAACAATGCAGAATCACGGCGCTAAGACGAAGATAACCACACTCATATGTCTAAACTATTGTCCTAAAATACTACGGACTTCATTCATCATTTTTCGAAACATTCAAAGCAGAAAAATAATATAAAAGTGCTTTGACGCCATTCAAATACTTACGGCGTGACGTCATACTTCTAATTCGTCATACAAAATGCCGTTTTAGATCGTTTTAAAAAGTAGCTTATTTGACCTGTCAAGGACAGTTAGAATTATCTACTGTAATACTTTTATTTTATTTTAATTTAGCGTAGCCGTTTTTTGGGCTAATAATATATATATTTATAAAACTTAGCTAGGGTAGCCTAGGGCCTATTCTATAGGTACAAATTGTAAATTGAGATTAGAAGCACTTCTGAGCAGGTTTTTGGGTGGTTTTCCTGTTCAGGGGGTCCGGCTGATTAACATGTAACATGCTTTTTTTAAAAATATTGCTTTTAATTTAATTGATTCCATAAATTGATGGTGGTGACGTAAGTTACATGCTGTGTGGTCAGCCTGACCAGCCCCGAGGCAGCGCCTTTTTTTTTTATCCCACTCGTGCCGCGATTCTATTAGGAACATAAAATTGTTATTGTTACTATGACTAATTCACTTATTCAGTGACCGTATTGTAATTTAACTCTATGACATTCTAAAAGCATTCATTGTGAATCTACTTGGAAATAAACGATTGAATCTTGAATCTTGAATCTTGAAATCTTGAATCTTGAAACAAGCCTATTGGCCAGTGTCAATAATTAATATAAAACCTACTATACTACTTGTCCACAGCCACCGAAGGGCTTCGTCAACATCCTCGACGACGTGGTGATCTACAACGACCCTTACGGAGTAGCCCTGGTCATCGGAGCGTGGAACTACCCTCTTCAACTCCTCCTGTTGCCAATGTCCGGCGCTATAGCAGCCGGCAACGCGGTGATAGTCAAGCCCAGCGAGCTCTCTGTGGCGTGCGCTCAGTTCGTCGCTGAGATGGTGCCTAAATACCTGGACAATGTGAGTCATATCTAGATATTTCTATTCTAGATTCTATCACTACCTTCAACAAATCCTCCTGTTGCCAATGGCCTTGGAAAGGCCCACTTCAATTTCTGCTTTTGCGATTGTAAATGCCTGCAGAGACATCATTGATTCTCTTTATCCCATTTCTCTGTCGGGGTCGGCTACCTAACCTAGGCGATGTGACGTGTAACCAAGTTTTTACACGACTGCCATGTGACCTCTGCAACCCGAAGGCTAACCTGGCCCGAATACTAGATTAAGTCACATTCAAATATCATCTGAATTTGAATGCAGAGACATTGTAATATAAATGAAGGAAGTTTGAAAATTGGAAACAGGGCAATAGCCCGGCAAAAACTTCAATTTACATACAATAGTATTTTCAAGTCTCAAGGTTTGTTAAAATGTAATTACTTATTATGTTCATTCCAAGTGTTACGTACGGAACTGTTGCTGTAAATGCAATGATCAATCCAATTTAGAATGCATTGGGTTTTTCATCATCAAAAGGTTATTTTTTTTGTCAGTACACAAACTTTGTAGAGCGTTTCTACTCATGATTCTGAACAACTTTTACTATGGGGCCACCTGTAAAAAGAAGACTGTTTTTTTACATACAATAGGCTCGCATTTGTCTACTATCTCACCTGATGGTAAGTGACGATGCAAAGGATGATGGAACATGCTTGCCTAGATAATGCCTATTCACTCTCACTTTGAAAAAGCCCAAGTTGTATGTTCCGGCAACAGATCCACCGGCAGGGCAGTCCATTCCTTAGCTGCTCACATGATGAAGGTTGAAGCAAATCGCTTCGTGCCAAATAAAGGTATATCAACAACATAATCCCCACGAAATTGAAAAATTACTTCTCTTTCTTTTCTAGGACGCCATAATAGTAGTGGAAGGTGGCCCAGAAGAGACCACAGAGCTACTGAAACAGAAATTCGATTACATATTCTACACGGGAGGCACCAATGTCGGCAAGATCGTCTACGAGGCGGCCACCAAAAATCTGACACCTGTCACTCTGGAGTTGGGAGGCAAGAGGTAAAGTACGGCCCAAGATAATTAAAAGTCTCGCTCGACGAGATACCGCCGGCATACTTGTCAATGCGGCAATTGCAAGTACTCCAAAATTGGCGAATTTGACGTTTTGATACAAAATTTTATTTAAATGTGTGTTTCATCACGATTTTTTTCCTTTACCGTAAAAGCAGTTCGTAAATGTACGTGAGTAAAAAAACACATTGATACATGGCGGGGATCGAACTCGGGTCCCACAACTATAAGCCCGGTGTCCTAACATGGTCCTAACCACTTCTTATTAGTGGTTTCCTAAATTGTAGCAAAATGTTTAAAAAGAAGGTTGTAATTTTAGCGTAGAACGGTGTCGTGGTCACACAGTGGCAAAACCCTTTTTCTAAATAAAGATTTTAAAAAACTTGGTGTAATTTTTCTTCCAGCCCCGTGTACATAGACAACACGGTGGACGTAACGGTGTCGGCGCGTCGCATCCTGTGGGGCAAGTTCATCAACGCGGGCCAGACCTGCATCGCGCCCGACTACATACTCTGCACTAAGGAGGTAAATACGCCAGTTCACTGGGCCATTGACCCTTAGACTGCGGACCACTTGAGATTACAAGATGATGATATATATATTATTATTTTTATTTATTTTATATATTAGTTTATTATAAATATTGTTTTTTTATATTTGTATTAATATACAGGGTTTGAGAGACGGCGTAACGAAATTTTCCAGGCGTGATCAGACCCTGAATCTGGACAAGTTTTTCTATGGGGGCCATGTTGGTAAACATAAAAAAAAATTGACCTTCCATACAAAATTTCCAATCAGATGACTGACTTTGTATGGAAAATCGAAAAAAAAATTCGTTTCCCAACATAACCCCCATAGAAAAAGTTGTTCAGTTTCATGGTCTGATCACGCCTGCAAAGTTTTCGTTACACCGTCTCTACAGCCTGTATATCATATTAATATTTATATTATTATAATTTTATAATTTTATTATTTTATTTTTGCTTATGTCGGCTTGATATTTTCAGGTGCAAGACAAGTTCGTGGCGGCTGCCAAGAAGGTGCTCAAGGAGTGGTACGGCGAGGAGCCGCAGAAGTCGCCCGATCTATGCAGAATAGTCAACAGCAGGCATTTCAGGTAACACCCTCATCATCTACTTCTGCTACTACAGCCACAACAGTCCACTGCTGGACGTGGGCCTCCCCGAATAGGGGGGTATTGCCATACTCACCGCGCTTGGCAGGCGGATTGGCGAGCGCAGTGTAAGGTATTGTATATATTCACCGGCAACGCTGCTGCCCGTTCCCTGGATTCATCCCTTGTCGTCTTTTACGACACCCACAGGCGGAAATGGGGTGATGCTATTCTAAGACAGCACCACACGGCAATTCCGTCACCTTTCACGGCACCCTCATCATCACTGGCCTCATACATCTGTGACAGATGATTTAATCTGTGTCTGAGGCAAGAGCACAGACACTGCGTTGCCTGGAAAGCAATTATGGTTGCCGCAGGGTTGCCCAGGACCTGCGCCACCCTCTCGGCCTCTCTGGCTGACTCCACAGGAACGACGAGTCGATACGCGCGGAGCCAGGTCGGCTGCAGGAGTCTACCGCACGATAGACCTCTTGTCACGCCTGACGGAGACCCCGTTTCAGGTTTAATGTGGAGATGTCCTTCTTCAGGACCGGTCTTGGATCTGGGTAATCCCCATCTGACTCGCGGTAGCCATCTTAGTGTAGACGTAAGATTTAAAAAAAAACCATAAGTCTAAAATATAGACTTCCTATTGTTCCAATACTCTTTCTCCATTTAATGAGAGTCTAAAAATACTTTTACATATCTCATGCTCTGTAAGTAGGTCATTACTGACAAAAAACACGATCTGTAAGTTCAACTTACAGGCGAGGTTTTGAAACTAAGCCTGTAAGTAATTTTAAATATAGAACTAGAAAAAGAACCAATAAAATCGCGACAATTAAAAAGTTAAAATCAATTTCTTCTTATTTTTAATAGGAGTTGCATCCAATTAGTTGTATACAATTTTAAATTTCGAATGAATTGTGTTAAGGCCGATAAGAATTGTGTTGCTTGAACGCAGGAATTATATTTTTAATCTGTATTTTTATAACCTCAATAAATGAGTTTGTCGAATTTTTACTCTATATTACTATAACAAAAGCAAAAATTATGTTATTTTATTACTTTATGTTAGGATACTTTTCTTTCATATTAATTCAATATTTTCCAATCATAGAAAAAAAGTTTAGTGGTACAATTTGACTACCAGACGATACAATCATAATTTATGGATCGTTTTCTTGTATTTATCGCTTTATTTTACTCACATTTCATTCGATATGTAAAGCAGTATACGTACCACGGATGTAACATCAATAACAACCTCGGAAAGGTACCGCCCTCGCTCCGCTCGGGCGTTAAAAAACCTCGGTTGTTATTGATAGGTTACATGCCTCAGTACATAATCTACTATTAATTTACCTATGTTTTTTTAAATAACATCTACAATATAACAATTCCAGCCGTCTCCAAGCCCTCCTAGACGCGAGCAAGGACAAGGTGGCCGTGGGGGGTCAATCTGACCCTCAGGACAGGTTCATTGAGCCCACCATTCTAACGAATGTGACCCCCACTGATAAAATCATGCAAGACGAGATTTTCGGGCCCATTCTGCCCATCGTGCCTGTTGAGAACGCTTACGAAGCGATCAAATTCATCAATGGGAGGTAAGGTTTTCTTTTACAATGTTTTCCAGTGTTCTACTACTGTATGGAACAGTAATGTTGGGAAATAGGATGGATGGTTATGTTTTTTATTTATTCAAGAAGATTTTTCGAATTGGGTTGTGGACTGCCATATCGAATGAGCTACTTTTTAAAACGATCTAAACGGTATTTTGTATGAAAATAGGAATGTATGACGGCATACGTTGCTATTTTGGATAGCGTCAGAACACTTACTTGTTATGTAATTTTTCTGTTTGTTAATTTAAACCTTGAATATTTTGAAAAATTATGAATGAAGTCCGTAGTATTTGTGGACAATAGTTTTATGAGTACAGCTTTTATTAATGACCCAGTCACTCCACAACCGAATTTGTTCACCTAAACCTTATAAAGGGCTGATTATGTCCAAAATAAATAAACTCATAACCAAGTTCTGTTTTTAAGGGTCTGATTGATAGCACCAGTGTGATTCTGTCTCTAAATGTGTGTGTTTTCCGGAAGTTTGTGTGTGGAGTGATTATCTACGGAGACCTCTTCGCTGCGACGTATCGTTCAACTCACAATTAATCTCAAAACAATTTACACGATTATTTGGAATATTCTATATAAAACTTTCAATTTTTATTGAAAAAATATTGAATTATTTCAATTTATTTCATTTCACATAATTTCAAGTTCCTAATTCGCTGCTGTAGAAAATTAATTAATATTCTATATTAATATAATATTTGGCAACATTTAAGAAAACAAAACATTACGTTCATTCATACATTAATATGCTTTGATTAGAGACGTCAAATATAATGCAATGAAAGATAACTATATAATTTATCAATGGATTAGAATTCCATAGATAACAAACATGTCCCCGTGACCAAACATAACTTGTTATCATTAGATATAAAACATATAAATTTAAATCATACAATAATCACATAAAATATTGAACTTCCATCCCGAATTACTCCATCTCATCTCATTATTTTTTTCTTATTTGTAACATAGTTACAAAATCCTTTAAATATCGGATCCTGCAAAATCCATCGATGCCCTAACGATAAAACAATATAATTACTCCTTACCTTAGAGAATACATGAGCAAGCTATAGAGTATAGATAAATACTTATGATATATATCAATAGGAGGATTATACAGGGAGGCAAAAAATTAGCTACAAATATTTTTAAGGGGTGAATCTGCCGATGAAACTGAACAAATTTCCCTAAGAAACATGGTCGAAATATGCAAAGAAATTGTGGGCCTCCCATACGAAATTGCCGACCCACCAAGTCAAATTGTATTTTTGTATGGTAGATTTAAAAAAACTCATATTTCGACTTATGTTTCTTGGGGAAAGTGGCTCAGTTTCATGGGCTGATTCACCCCTTAAATATTTGCAGCTAATATTTTTACATCTTGTATAGTAAGCCACACTCTACAGCCTGCTTATACTCTAAGCTCCGTACAATACCCGGCATTCCATTCCCATCGGCTACATTTCCATTGGTCCATTCCAGGGAACATCCGCTAGTGCTGTACGTGTTTAGCACTCAAGCCAACATCCAGCGGCTGTTCACAGAACAGACTCGCTCGGGGTCGATCAGCATGAACGACACTATCATGTTTTACGGCGGTAAGGCCAGATGGCGCTGCAGAAAAATTCAGGCTGTTGCAAAAACAAATGATGGGTTTACGGTCGGTGCGGTTCACACACTTTGTGTGCGTATACACGTAGAACGCTCGTTTTCGGCGCCTATCAGCGCATGTAACCTCTTGAAGAAATCTGGTTTAGGTGAACGCAAACTATTACGCACCCAACGCACCGAATTTTTAGAATTCTTTATATTAAATCCTATGAAACCTCGCACATTTACCGGAATCGACCTATTCGGTTCGGACAAATGTGCGAGGTTTCATAGGATTTCATATAAAGAATTCTAAAATTCGGTTCGTTCGGTGCGGATAAGTGTGCGTTCACCTACGCTGGCTGGCAGTCTATACTATTTCCATGCATATTAAATGCATGTTCCACCATTGTTGATCGACGCAGGTCAGAACTTGTCATTCCGTTTGGCATAAAGTATGGAGATACCGACTCAGACTGTAGTCTGCGGCTGTTTCCAGCTTCCTACGTGTATACGCCCTATCGCACTTGAAGTATAGTGCTAAGCGGACGCCCTTAGTTTTGTTTCTCATACAATCTTACATTTCCTTACCGACTACCAAAGCTGTGGATTTAAGTACTCTACTTCCCGCGAGTCCTGGATACAAGACAGACCAAGATTGATCATTGCAATATGAATATTACATCCATATGCAAACTTCTGCCTCTAATGAAGTTTGGAATTCCCTCATAAATAATTCGAACTAAACAGTTTCAATAATTTTGTAACGTGCGATCTTTCGGTTGCATTACGATAAAATTATTATTTTAGTTTGTTTTTGCAACCAGCCTGAGATATTTGATAATTCTTTAATGGACTGGCTCTTCCTATCAAATTGCACTATTGGCTCTTTGTCAACTAAACTGGTGTCAGGTTTATTCTATTATAGGCTGGATTTCGTCATACCCATAACCTATACACGTCACTTTCATATGCTAGGTTGTTGGTTATATGGTATGATAACGTGAATGTGTGTTTTGGTTGCGGTGAGGGTTATGTGGAATGTGGATTTAGTGGTGCTTGATTTGGTGATGGTAAACGGAAACGGTGGTGGTATAGTGCTTTCACGTTAGCATGGCCGATCATTGACATTTACTACCACTGTACTCGTACTTTAGATAGCGATATATCGTTTTCCTCAGTAAATGTATACGATATGAATATCGCTTGAATATAGGGATACAAGCCAAGTTGACCGCTACCTAAAGTACAAGTACAGTGGTAGTAAATGTCAATAGCTATTGACATTCTAACGTGGAAGCACTATAGTTAAAAATCTTTTATGTAGGTTTATATGTAATTGAAAGTACCTAAATAATAATTAAGAAAAACTACTTCTTACTTGTCGAAATATTATATTTCTATTTTGTAAATATATCTTAGTATTTTAACTCGTATATTTCTATGTTGTAAATATATATTAGCACATTAGCTGCTCTTCGGCTAGGAAACTCTTGGTTTTATAAATCAGTGCTTTAATAAAAACCGGCTGTTTATAATGCTCTGAACAACTGAATTAAGAAACACGTCCAATACTATTGACATGGATATTCTTTGTAAACTTGGCAGGTGACTTGAGACTTCTATACCTTATTTTGTCTCAGATAACTGCTACATACTGTTTGCCTTTAAGACTTTCTTGAAGTTGTTCTTGAAGAATACCCTACCTATGTATTTTTTTAATGCTAATTATCAAAGCGGCTGGTAGTGACTGTATGGCAAAAGCGGGAGATCGTTCATTGTGGCGTACCCTCGGGGAGGCCTATATCCAGCTATAGGCTGATGCGATGACGTGAACTTTCAAAAAAAGCGGTTAATGTGTTAAACCATTGTAGTGTAAATAGACGAGGTGGTGGTCTAACAATATCTTTGGTACTGTAGAGAGAAACCGCTGACGATGTACATCTTCTCATTGGTGAAGAAAACCGTGGACAACATCTTGGACAACACTACCAGCGGGAGCGTCTGCGTGAACGATACCGTCATGCAGATGGGAGGTGGGGCAGAGATATCATTATTTAGACATTTGGTTAACTATCACAATATATAGTTTTGGCTTAGCATAATAAGTAGCCATTGGACATAATTCAAGACCGAAAAGACACAATTTAAAAACAAGACTCACTAGACTCAGGTTAAGACATAATGGACACGCATTAACACAGACTTTCTTTTTCGTGTGGGACATCGAGTCGTCCAAGGACCCGATGAACCCCAGTGCCAGAATTTTTCAACCGCCTGCTGCAAGTAACAGGCTTCTGACATGGTTATGTATCAACCGCCGTCTAAATTATCATAGACAGCAATCGGGACCTACGGCTTAACGTGCCATCAGAAACGCGGAACCATCTTAAAGTGACCCACCGAGAATCAAACCCGGAACCTTCTGCGTCAGAGGCAGTCGCACTACCACTGCGCTACATTGGTCGTCGATGATTATCATTAACACAGACTAAGATACGATAGACACATATTAACTAAGGCACAATAATCATGCAATGAGACACAATAGACTCAGATTAAGATACGATAAACACAATAGACCCAAATTACAGACACAGACAACATTAAGAGGATCCCTTAGGGTAAGATTTTCATACGAACGTATTCCCCCGTTTTCTTCCCGAATAATGCCTCTAGCTAGTCTAGAGCTATAATTCTTTTTTCATTACATTAAGGCCTACTAAGGGCATGCCTCTTTACTTTCTTTTATCGAAAAATAATTATGAGAAGTCAGAAGAAAATATGAGCAATTTTCTTTTTCCTTGGCATTATTCGAGAAGAAAACAAGTGAATACATTTGTACATATGTTCGCAAAATACTAGCATTTATGTAGGTAGACCCATTAAGTATTATACACTATAGAACACTATCACTTTGTAAATATAAAAAAAATATATTAGTGGTGATGGATTGCATGGTTCGTACTACACCTATAATTAAAAACTTAGTACTAACAGAAAAAAAATGATGTGTTTCCTAAAGTGCATCCTAAAGCATGTTTCAGAAGTAAACAGGCTGATTTACACTTGAACATGTCAAGTAGTAAGTTGAGCGTGTGGCCGTCCGAATAGGCCATATTTGACAGCTGTCAAAACCGTGTTAATGCTTTGACAAAAGGTCTATTTTCCTTTGTTGGCATGTCCTTAAGTATGGGTTTGATAGCTGTCAAATATGGCCTGTCCGAACGGCCATACTTTAATCTTTCCTTTACGTTAGAAAGACGTATGAACTCGCTACTGTGCTATTATAATTCGATCAGATAATGGCAACATTAGTGTTTGTCTCTCTATCAAAATATATGACATACAAGCGGGATGTCAACAATAATGTTGCAATTTCGCGATCCTAATCACAATAATAATGCAAAACTGAAACTAAGCAAAATCAACTCGAAACTGACGAAATCACAAACTGAACAAGAAATTGAATGGAATTTCTTTATCCGATCGTGTTATAGTCGTTATAGTATAAATCGGGCTTTAGCGTTCATAATATAAAGTCTCTTTTTACCAACAGTGGACACTCTACCATTCGGTGGTGTCGGTCACAGTGGAATCGGCGCGTACCACGGCAAGGCCACGTTCGACACGTTCACACACAAAAAGAGCTGTCTTGCCAAGAACTTTGCCGCCCTCGGGGAGAAGCTTGCCTCGTAAGTATCAACTTATACCTTGACCATAAAGAGTTGATAAAAAATGAGGGCGCTATTATCTTCGCGATCTGTCAAATCTGACAGGTAACGCTTAACAATGGCAACAATTTCTCATAAAAAATTTTTTGTTCCATTTTATTTAATTTCTACTCTTTCTGGCCAAGCTTTACATTCTATCAGGTGAGCTACTTTTTAAAACGATCGAAAACGGTATTTTGTATGAAAATAGCAATGTGTGACGGCAACGTCATGGTTCCCTATCTATTTGCATAAAAATATTAGGCATAATATAGGATAGCACAATGTACATTGAACTAAAGATACTTACGCATAAAAATAGTAGGCATAACACGTTAAGCATAATTTAGTAACCTAACCTAACCTAAACTCATGTCTATAAAAATACTAATCTAACCTAACATAACCTAATGTCTGTAAAAAATTGTTCGACATAAATAAATTGTATTATGCCAAGATAAATATTATGCGAAAAAATGTCTATGACAAAGATATAAAAGGGGAAAAAGAATTATGCGAAACATGTTATGCTAAAACATATTAGTGGAAAAAACGAAAGGGATCCCCAACGTCATACATTGCTACCGCACAAGGACCCCACCATTTGGCTTATTTGTCGTATCTGCTCTACTCATCACATTGGGGACCGCAACACAAGATGTTGCAACTATAGACACGCTGCTTACTGCCCATTTCCTAGCTAGATGTTTATCCCTTAGTCGCTTCGTAAGACATGTACATACGGCAAAGGAATAAGCTGCTCAGGGCTGCTCTAAACGAATTGAAATAATATAGTTTATTTATTTATATAACACCCCACACAACATAGAATTAATTATTATGCCACACAAGCCACCATTTCATTCTGCAAGCTTTAGTAAACAAATGTGGTCCCGCTATGGATCAGGAGATGGCGCCACTAGGATTTTAAAACGCGCTATCGTTGTGTTCACGGTCAAATTATAAGTATTTTCATACACTTCGAAATTGAGTCCTTCGAAACGTGAAGATTGTGTTCAAACGTTATCCCGTTCTATCTTCTATAGAGGGCACCAGTGTTGTGTTTTGTGTACGTTTTCCCGGCCGTGTCCTTCGAACAGTAGTGAAGTGCGTGTGTTGACGGGTTCCCTGCTCACTCGTCAGAGAGGGTGCCAGTGTTGTTTTGTGTATGTGTACCTACGCCTACGTCCCGGCCCAACAATATTTGCAAGTGGATTTTGTGTTCGTCTCCCGCACTCGACTCGTCTGTGTCTCACATCAACCGTACTCTGCAAGATCCTACATCGGACAACGGTTCTTCGGAGACTTTACTAGCGAGACTGCGACAACTTGCGAAGCGAACTCTTGTAACGACAACATTAAAAGTTCTGAAGAAGTCCAGACTGAAACCCGAGATGGCGAATGTATCAATGACACCCGAACAACAGCAACAGCTGGTTAATTCGCTTACTGCAGCAGCGGTCCAAGCTGTGACGCCGCCGGCAAATACTAATAATAATATCTGGATCAATGCATTGGGTGTGGAAAAAATTAAGACAGGAGACATTGACCAAACTAGCAAAACCCGACTTATGGAAGTTTTGAATAACAATAAGGAAGCCTTTATCCCAAGTAGCGAGCCGACAACCCTGATTGAGCATCGGATTGATACGTGCGAACATACTCCACTAGCTGTACCTCCTTACCAATTGTCTCCCATCCTCAGAGAACAAATGAAACAAGAATTGGACCGCATGCTAGAAGAAGGAGTCGTTGTGCCATCTAGTTCGCCGTGGTCAGCTCCAGTCATCCTAGTACCAAAGGAGAACGGCGCCATACGTGTAGGTGTCGATTTTCGAAGGCTAAATTCTATCACTAAAGCTGATTTATATCCTATGCCAAGGATAGATGACCTGTTACGCGACGCAAAGCCAACACGGTTTATGACAACACTTGATTTGGGTGCAGGTTTTTGGCGAGTGAAGGTTCGTGAAGAAGATCAGGATAAGACTACATTCATCACACCGTTCGGCGCCTACAAGTTTACCCGAATGCCATTCGGCCTTCGCAACGCGCCTGCAACCTTCCAGCGGGTCATCGATCGAGTAAAAGTGCTAGTGAAAGATGTTAAAATGCTTGCTTATCTGGATGACCTGATAATAATGTCACCATCGTACGAGCAGCATCTTAGTGACCTGGACAAGGTACTGAGAGTGCTAAAAGAAAACAACTTGACGATCAATCTTGCCAAATGCAATTTTTGCTGTGCTTCCGTCAAGTATTTGGGACATCTCATCACCCCTGATGGTCTTAAAATGGATCCGGCAACAGTCATGGCTATTACTGAACTGCCACGGCCCAGAAACTTAAAACATCTGCTATCGTTCATTCAGACATGTTCGTGGTACCGTCGTTTCATACAGAACTATTTTCAAATCATTGAACCACTTAGCCGATTAACCGAAAATAATGCGGCATTTGAGTGGAAAGAAGACCAAGAGAAAGCCTTCAACGACTTAAAGATTTGTCTTACTACAGCACCTGTATTGGCTCGAGCGGTTGAAACGAAGTCTTTCGTCGTTAAGACTGATGCCAGCAATTATGCTATTGGGGCAATTCTAGTGCAGGGGGAGTCTGAAGAAGAGCACCCTATAGAATATGCAAGCCGTCTATTGAATCCAGCTGAGAAAACCTACAGCACGATCGAGCGAGAGGCACTTGCTGTAGTGTGGGCATTGAAAATGTTTCGAGGATATATAGAAGGAGTCCCAGTGACAGTTATAACTAATCAGCAAGCTCTAAGGTGGTTGCTATCAATAAAAATTCCAACTGGAAGATTGGCCCGATGGGGATTATTCATCCAAGCCTTCAATAGTACTATTAAATATGCGCCTGGAGAGACTAATGAGGTGGTAGACGCTCTTTCACGACCTAGTTGCGATGAGAAAAATAAAGATGAATGTGGCGTATGCAATGTAGTCGTTAACGTACCGTCTAAAAGTGCGACTGAAATCCGTAGAGAGCAGCGAAAAGACGCACACATCACACGAATCATGAAAGCTCTAGAAGAAGAAGGCGGAGAAAATGCAATTTATTGGAGTGAGAAAGGCTATGTTATGAACAATGGAGTGTTGTACAAATATGACATGTCTGGAGATGGAGAAAACGCTCAGCTGTTAGTACCTGAGCACGAGTGGAAGAATGTTCTGTCAGCATACCACGATGATGACTTAGCTGGACATTATGGAGCTGAAAAGATTAACCAGAGAATAGCTAAGAGATATTACTGGAAAGGCATGAAAAATTGGGTGGAATCTTACGTCAGCAACTGCCTTCTTTGCCAGCGCTATAAAGCAGTGAACTTAAAACCAGCAGGACTATTACCAACGACTGCTGTAAATCAAAGATTCGAAACACTGTCTTTTGATTTATTTGGACCCTTACCTACAACGGTCACGAACAAAAACTGGATCCTGATTGTAGAAGACGTAGCCACAGGTTGGGTCGAACTGTTTGCCTTAGAAGAGGCTAGTGCAGAGACATGCGCAAAAACCTTGATCAACGAGGTTTTCCTACGTTATGGCCTACCGAGACAGATACTTGGCGACAATGCTCAGTTTGTGAGCGCTGTCATACAAAAGATGGCGTACTGCTTGGGAATGGAGCAAACGCTCACATCGGCTGCAAATCCAGTCGAGCGCAAAAACAGAGATATAAAAACGCAGTTGGCAACCCTAGTAAAGGATGATCACAGAACTTGGTCAGAAAAGCTACCTTGCCTCCGTTTTGCGATCAATACTGCTACTGGTTCTGTGACTGGGCAAACTCCAGCGTGCCTAACATTTGCTCGTAAGCTTCGTACACCAGATGATCTTGAACGCGATTTGAAGGAGGTGGTTCTCTCCGAGAAGTTCGTACCCGAGATCACCCCAAAACTTTTGTTCCTCGCTGAAACTTTAAAGCGTACAAAAGAGATAAAAGACGGCAAAGAGGAAGCCAGAAAAGAGACGGCTGATAAATCACGCAGAGAATAATCAATAAGAAAAAGAAAAGCTCCTAAAGAAGTAGAATAAGCCAGGTGTACGTAGTTGTAGTCGGTCTAAGAAATCTTAGCCTACCTAAGTTGACCTAAGCCTCCTGTCTACTTTAATCATAATATGTTGCATCATATTTTCATTTTTTCCTACCACACACATACACATTACACAACACACCCACCCACACACACATACCCTCATACACACATCGTTTTTTTTTTCTATTTTGTATTATTTTTAAGCCTAGCTTTTTAATGTCTTTGTCAACTGCCTTCCGCTACACATCTCTCACCCATTAGCTTAAAGAGAAGGGAAACGCTGAAAATCAGCGCTACGCATGCCAGCTTAGGCTGAGCCCATTCCTTTTGACAATAGGATATAAATTTAGTATC
Organism: Keiferia lycopersicella; assembly: GCA_029255805.1. Lineage (NCBI taxonomy): Eukaryota > Metazoa > Arthropoda > Insecta > Lepidoptera > Gelechiidae > Keiferia > Keiferia lycopersicella. The sequence goes on along the minus strand of JARACZ010000005.1, from coordinate 13,912,688 downwards.
TATGGTTAATGTAATGAATGTATGTTTGTCTTTTGTTCAATAAATATTTTTTTTTATCTTATCTTGTTTTTGTGTCCATCGATAGGATGTGAAGTACGATTGTAGAAGTTTGCCTAGGGCGCTAGTGTTGTGTTGGGTTGTGTAGGCTTTCCCGGACCTTGCCATCATTGCAATACCGCTCAGTTCATAGCAATCGATACTGTAAAATTAACTTACGAATAAATGCTCCTTTATCAAAGCTGGGTTTCTGTTTACCTTCCACGCCCCGCATACTCCTCTATCTTAAATCCCTGTCGCCTATCTTAAAGTTCAAATTAAAAATATAATGAATATAATAAGAAATGAAAAATTTACAAGCGTCGACTCGGAATCGAACCCGGTCCGCTTGATGTACCGACCCACTGCTCTGCCACTGAGCTATTGACGCACCGGTCCATTCTCAATGTTTTCGTCAATTTCTCAATCTCTTCATGCTCGTCTCGAAGCGACGATCTTAGCAACATCTAGTAGTAGATTCCCGGTAAATTTTTCAAATTCTTATTATCATTTATGAGAATTATGTAGCACTCCTAATAAATTAATATAAAGTTAAAGATGATTGACATCAGTTCTCGTAAAGGAAGTCAATGTGTACGCTAGAATTTATTTTAAGGATATCATTATTTTAATTCGAATTAAAATTATTTCAATTTGGAGAGTACCCTTGTGTAGCTTACTCATAATCAGACTGTACATAGTAGGTACAGTACAGTCAATAAAATGAAACTCAAACTTTATTAATGGGCAACATCAGCGACACTAGCGCAGCTCAGTAAAAAAAAAAAATACTGCCTGAATACGCAATAGATTGGGAAACCAAATTATGGATTGGCGACAATCACAAGCCACAAAGAATTTTTAGAATCAATACATACAACAATAAAACCTTGTTAAAAATTTGTGCTATAGTTATGTATCCCAATAATGCTCAAAAGGGGCCACTTATGACAGTAATTTTTCACTGAGTGGTGCTAGTGTCGCTGACGTTGTCCCTTAATAATTTAGGTGTAATAAAGACTTTTCTACAGACCTGACCTGACATCTAGAGCCAGTTTATGATGTCGTAAAGTCTCTCCGCGTCATTCATGACATGAACAAACCAAAATTTAAAAGCCCTCGTATTGGCATTTTATTAATTTATAAACGTATTCCCTTGTTTTCTTCCTCTTAGAGCTATAAGTCTTTTTTAACGGCATGCCTTTATTACTGTCTTTTTCGAAAAATAATTAGGAGGAAATATATAAGCAATTTTAGCAATTTTCTTTTCCCATACAAAACGAAAAATGCTTTTTATTAATTCCACTTCATATATTTCTTGAAAAAATACAGAAAAAATAGACTAATGTCTTTAAAAAAGAAAAAATAGAGCTAGAGTCATTATTCGGGAAGAAAACAGGAGAATACGTTTGTATAAAAAAAAACATTTGTCAAGTAGACGAAATAGATATGCTTAAAAAGAAGACCTTGCGCCTACTTTAGACTTCTACTTTTTCCAGAATTTGGATAACTTCTTGGCGGGAAAAAATTCGGGCGGGCTAAGAAGAAGCTTTTTTCAGATTAGCTCAGCGCCTAGGTTACCCATTGTACCCATGTAACAGGTGACCTTAATTCCTTCCAGCGGCCGCTACCCCCCCTACTCGGACGGCAATCTCTCCTTCATCCGTAAGCTGATGACGAAACGCCACCCGCCGTCTTTCTCCTTCCTGCCCTACCTGGTGATGTTCGCGCTTGGTGCCGGCGTCTCTTACGGGCTGGTCGCTTGGAACAAGGTAAAGTCACCACAGCAAAGTGCTGCAAATATTTTAAAGGGTGAATCAGCCCATGAAGCTTAACAACTTTCTCCATGGAACATAGATCGTAATATGAAAAGAATTGGACCTCCTATACAAAATTATTACCAACCAACCGAGTCAATTTGTATGGGAGGTACAAAAAAAAATTGCATATTTCGACATATGTTTCTTGGGGAAAGTTGTTCAGTTTCATGGGCTGATTCACCTTTTTTACACAGTATATTTTAAAGGGTGAATCAGCGCATAAAATTGAACAACTTTCCCCAAAACAGAGGAATTTTTTTGGACCTCCCATACAAATTGACTTGGTTGGTTAGTAATTTTGTATAGAAGGTCCAAAAGTTTCGACCTATGTTTCTTGGTTAAAATTGTTCAGTTTCATGGGCTGATTAACCCTTTAAAATATTTGCAGCGAATATTTTTACACTTTATATAAGTCGATCAGATAACGAAAGGATCCCGGAATGGCAACATTATTTTATCAAAATATTATATGACGTTTTGAGCGTGATTTCAACAATAATCCTTTCTCATCTGATTGAGTTATACTAGTACTACAGCCACAACAGTCTACTTCTGGACATTAACCTCCCTCATTTGTACTGCCTTACTCTGCAATAAATTGAGCAAAGTTCTTTGCTTCATACGCTCGATGCCGGCTTAGACCAACATCATCCAACATCTTTCCTGCGGCTGTCGTAAAAAGCGACTGAATGACTCGACGGTTTCAGGTGTATTTCAATTTTAGACGACAGGCTGACAATCTGTCACGAAAGTTGAACCGCGGCGCGAAAACTAGTTTAGTATAATCGCGCCCTTTTTCTTTTTTCCCGTGTGGGATACCGAGTCGTTCAACGACCCAAAGAACCCTAGTGTCAGAATTTTTCAACCGCCTTTTACAAGTAGCAGGCTTCTGACATGGTTATGTAACGACTACCGACTAAGTGATCATAGACTGCAACCGGCACCTACGGCTTAACGTGCCATCCGAAATAAATTGTGAACAATAAATAAAATAATTAAATTTATTTATTTTGCGCAGAGACGTATGCTGTGATCCAATTCAAAGAAGTCCATAATCATCAAAAACTTAGTTTATTTCCTAATCATAAGAATACTACAGTCGAATAGTAAACTTATAAATAAAAATAAAAAAAAATAAAATAAAAATAAATAAATAAAATTCATAATCAAAATCAAATTATTCATAACATTAAATTGCAATAAAATTATCTAAAACTCATTTTGCTTAGCATGAAGTTGTATATCTGTAAAAGTAAATAAATGATTATTAAATTTTTAAATCAATGATAGAGGTATTTGAATGTATAATATTGTATTTTTTGCATATTAGTCTATAATTAATAGATTATAAGCAAATGACTTTATAATTTAAGGCCTTACCACAAAAAAGTTAGACGCGACTCGAACGCGTGTTTAAAATAAAACTCCATACAAAAAAAACGCCAGAAGTGAACTTTTTTGTGGTTTGCCCATAGTGTATATTTCACAAATTAAATTCTTTTGAAATAATAGTTTGTTTTATTCATTAATTATAGACTAACCAGATATTTCCTACCAAAACCCATATATATTATCTACCAGGACCCGGTTCGACTCCCGGCTGGAGGAAATACTTAGATAAAAGATAAAGACAGCTTTATTAATTAATATGGGGAAATACTTATTGATGATTAATTCAAATATCTGCCCCTAAGAGTTCTCTAGTTCCTGTGTATATACGCGTGAACGTGGAATAGAATCGCGTAGCAAGCGTTAAAGATTTTTTACTTGAGAAGCAGTGCCACTCTCTCTCTTTCTCTTTTCGCGTGGGAAACCGAGTCGTCCAGCGATCCGATGAACCCTAATGTCAGACTTTTAGTGCCACTACTGACGTATGGAAGTGGCTACTCCCTGACTGACGTAACGTGGTCTTGAGCAGACCGGTTGCAGCGTGCGTGAGAGAGACTGATTCAATCTGCTTTTTCTGGTTTTGCGGGCAGCGGCGGCGGCGCGTTTGCCTTTTTTTTTCTATGTAGTGCGCCGATGATTACCTGCTCCCGCGCCGCTGATTACCTGCTCCCGCGCCGTTGCTGTGACCCGAGAACCGGTCTATTTGAATGTATGGAAAAGATCCTCCCGCTGCTGGCCCGCTGCCCGCAAAAGCTGAGACCGAGGCCTTATAGACAAAATATTAGATTATTTCAAAAGTATAGTCTGTAAATTTAGGTACTTATCTTTTTGTAAACAAACATTGTATTAAATTTTGTTTTTATGTGGTAAATTTAATTCGTTAAGCTTGTATAATATTTTAATTGCGCACAAAGCGCCTCTACCTGTAAATACTTCTTGTATATTAAATTTAACGAATAAGGTGTATATAAAGTGTCTATGTATATACTTAAGCTTTCATGATATATCTATTTAATTTCATTTTCATGCTCATTTGATTTCATCTTCACTGGACGTTGGCAGAAATGTCCCCTGAAAGTAGGGTTGACTATTGCCAAACACAAAAAAAAAAAAAAAATGTATTAAACTGACAGTTCTGAAGTGTCACTTTCATACAAAGTGTGTTTACAAAAAGATAAGTACCTAAACTTACAGACTATACATATGGTTCTGCCGCATCGTAACTAATCTCCGACGTTCTGTTGAACAATTAAACGTTTGTAACGGACAAATTCAAACTTCAATAGGGTGTAAAAACATTAGCAAATACTTTAGGGGTGAACCAGCCCATGGAACTGAACAACTTTCCACTAACATAGGTCGAAATATGAAAATAATGGACCTGCCATACAAAGTTAACGACAGACCAAGTCTCTCTGTATGGGAGGTCCAAAAAGTTTCTCATATTTCGACCTATGTCTCTTAGGGAAAGTTGTTCAGTTTCATAGACCTGATTCACCCTACTTTAATGCAGTAATCTGGTATTCAGCTCCTTTTACCTTAGGTCCGCAAATTCTCAATGTTACCAAAATGGGTACCTAGTGTTATATCAAAACTTTTTTGTTTTTTCCAGATGGCTACGGAGGACCTATAAACGACTGAACTAAACTACAAAGGGGCCAGGTGTTTAATTATTGTGATATATTTTATATGTAGATGAATCATATCATAAATAGTATTGAATAGCAACTTCTTATTAAAATGACAAAATGGCATGATTAAAGGATTCAATTCTCACGAACACTCATCTGAGACGAAAATCATTTACACATTTTTATATGAAAGGTGGGTAACTCTATACCAAGTAAATCTTGCCATATTACATAAAGAGACATTGACAAATCTTAGGCTGGTTTCAGAGCGGCGCGTCTCAGCAGCGCTGCTCGGGCGCGCGTCTGGGCAGCGAGCGCGTTCGCTGTGAAACGACATTCAGACGCGCGCGCTTCGTTGTGGTGTACGGTCGAGTGCAGAGAATCATTAGTACAGTTTTTCTGTGATTAAACGCAATCAATGTGTCTAATTTTACCTAAATATACTTTTATTATATAATAATTGTGTATTTGGGTAAAATAAGACACATTAATTATTGCGTTTAATTACAGAAAAACCATTCGACGTCATATCGCCAGTGGCAAACTTAGCGCGAACGGGTTGTACCTACCTACTTAGTATGTACTTATCTTAAGTTTCGTATTTTTTTCTAAATATTGTATTATACTATGTATCTACTTACTTCTTACACAAAAATAAGAAGGAGAATATTTAATTCTTTCTCAAAAATGATTGTAATGTTTAAATAATTACTTAATAAATGTTTTTCTACCAACCTTTCTGTGTAGTGAAATTTTCTCCCAATTCTATCCAGATTTCTTCCCAAGCTTTATTTTTCGCGTCCCTATTTTTATAATTCGCATCAGATGCATTCCACAAACATTCTCGATGACGAACTTCATCAATCAGTCGCCCCGTGTCGATAAAGTCATCCATTTTCAGTCACGTAGAGGAGTACATAAATTACAGTGTGTTGGACTGTACGCAGCCGCGCGTCCGCACCGTGTCGCTCTGAAACGCTACTGGCAATCGAAAGAGATCCGACCGCGGCGCGTGGCGGCGCGGCCGAGACGCGGCCCAAAACGCGTCACTGTGAAACGCTACATACAATCTAGTGTAATGCGAGGCGCGCGCGGCTGAGCAGCGCTGCCGAGACGCGTCGCTCTGAAACCAGCCTTAGATACGTCGAGTATGGCCGTTCGAATGGGCCATATTTGACCGCTGTCAAACCCATACTTTATTGCTATGCTTTATTGAGTGTAGCAAAAAAGAATAGACAAAAAATTTGGGTTCAAATTCAATACAATGATTAATTTTAGGGATGCGTGATTGTCAGGAAATATTGGAAAGTTTTGTTAAATATTTTTGCTTCTTTTATTCTTGAATTTTATTTGATCTTAATGAGCATTTATTGTTTTTCATAAAGTTGTTATTACTTTTCTGTCATTGCGCAATGTTATATTATATACCTACCACATAAAACTATTTTATTTTGCCTAATGTGATTCCTTGTACCCATGTTCGCTTATTTTGTAAAAACAATACCTCGTATTTTTGCAAACATTCCGTTTTTATAGCAATATTCTAAAATGCAGGACAGAACATAAGACAATATATTTCCATACATTTTAGTGTTTTTAAAGCAAGTGGTGTAATTTTTTTATGTGATATGATTGTGGTTAATTATTTAATGTAAATTGTTGGACCGGTAATTGTGAATAAGCTGGGTTAAAATAAATATAAAAACGCATAAAATGGTTTTATTTTTATTAACTCATTTGAGTTATCATTAGTTATTTTTTTCCTCTAATTTACCAACCTACTTATAGCCTCTGAACTGAACAAAGCATAAGCAACACAGACTAAACACAAGGAATATAGAGGAAGGAAACAAAAGAAGTAGGGGCGTAGAGCAGATAATCTCTACCTATCCTTTCTGAAAAATGTATGGATTATATTGAATTCAAGATCACCACACGACGCTCGCTCAGCTTATCCCATCGATTGCCCCTACTATTGGGCAGAGTTGAAGTAATAAAGGAAAAAATCGATTATAAACCTAGTATGTGTATCCGAGAATAACGAGCTTTGAACAAGTATCCGAACGAAATCGCCATTTTTAAAATGTCAACCAGTTGTCAATCATAGATTTTTGATGTGGCAAGTCATGTGAAGGCGATTTATATAATTTCAATAAATATTATTGCAATTCAGTAATAAGAGGGTGTATTTTTGCAACGTTTGTATCAAAGTAAACTAAAAGTTACATAAATATCATTTCGGTAAGCTCTAAAGACTATTTATTTTAATCGTGAATCATACCAAATTTTTCCATGTTGCAATACTGTTTTTATACGAACGAAAGTGCTTGTGATGAGCAAAAGTGTCGATAAGCCAAAATTCTACTGAAATTAGCCAGAATCTTCAGGTATCTAAAGAATCTAATAAATAACCACCCTCGCATGTGAGGGTACTATGTGGTGGTGCTGTTCTTCTTCCGCTAGCTCAGGTGCTTATTACCATTTGTGTGCTTCGACTACTCCCTACCTATAATCCTATACGGCGGCCATATTTATAACTCACTAAAGGCGTTGACGCCGACGATCGTAACTCATTGCGTCGTGTCGTTTTCAGGACCGATGGCTGCTATACGCAAAAAACTGGTAATCGTCGGTGACGGCGCGTGTGGTAAAACATGCTTGCTGATAGTGTTCAGCAAGGACCAGTTTCCGGAAGTGTACGTGCCGACGGTGTTCGAGAACTACGTCGCCGACATCGAGGTTGACGGTAAACAGGTGGAGCTGGCTCTGTGGGACACGGCCGGCCAGGAGGACTACGACCGGCTGCGGCCGCTGTCCTACCCCGACACCGACGTCATCCTCATGTGCTTCTCGGTCGACTCACCGGACTCGCTCGAAAACATCCCCGAGAAGTGGACGCCAGAGGTGAAACACTTTTGCCCCAATGTTCCAATTATTTTGGTCGGCAACAAGAAAGACCTCCGCAACGACCCGGCCACGATCAACGAGCTCCGCAAGATGAAGCAGGAGCCGGTGAAGCCGCAGGAGGGGCGCGCGATGGCCGAGAAGATCAACGCGTTCGCGTATCTCGAGTGCTCGGCCAAGAGCAAGGAGGGCGTGCGCGAGGTGTTCGAGACGGCGACGCGCGCCGCGCTGCAGGTCAAGAAGAAGAAGAAGACTAGGTGTTCCCTGCTGTAAGTGCGTGCCGGGAGAACTCTGATTTATGAATTGTTCGCATACTGCCTGAACCTTACGTTACTGGTGGGTCGGCCCCGCGGCCGCTTCCCGCGCCGCGCGCGAGCACACCACTCAGTATTCGTGTGGATACACTTTCACAATTGGTACTTGTATATTTTATAGATTATCTATAAAGAGTAAGCGTAAATGCCTTAACAAATTATGTAGTCGGGGGCGAGTGCGGGCTCTTCCTTGGGCCCGTGAGAATTTTCGTGCTATACTATCATGTTATATAATCGAGTAGCATTTCTTCAAACATATAGTTATATTCCTCGACCGGTGTTGTCTTATTGTTAGTTTGGTATTTTGTATTTTAATTTTTCAATAAAATAGTGATGTATAAATCGTGTAGGATGTTTATTTGACGAGGAGCGCGAGCCCCGCCTGACTCCGCCAAGTGCCTGTCAGCGTCAGCAGCGTCGCACGACCCTCTGATTCTGATCAACTAGAGCAGTTATTGTAATCTAATTGTTTGTGTGAAATTCTTAACTTCCGTAATTGCATGCTAATATTATTTATTAGTAATAAAGGACCCCATGTTTTAACAAATTCTTTTCTAGACTCTTTTTGACTTTTATAAAAAAATAATACAGCATTTATAAAACAAAGGTTTAGGAAGGGGGAAATATTTAAGTTAAAAACAATCATCTATGTTATGTTTTATTAGTATTGTAAGTACAAAATTATCTTTCAAATATACATGAATTAACATTAATTAGACTTCCTTTTATATAATTTAAGATAATTATTTTGGATCTATTCCAATTACAAATTTATTAACTAATCACTACGGTTTTCAATTTAGGTATTCCTGGACATTTTCAGTAGTTGTAGCGGGTTGAAGCGTCGCTTAGGGGTGAACATAAACTGCCTCTGATGGTAGTCGGCGGCGGTGCGGTACGGCAGCGGAGTCCCGGGCGCCACCGTGCGCGCCGTGTCGGGGCCGCGCAGTTCGGGCACCCAGTCCGCGTACACCAAGCAGTCCACCGCTGCCAGCCGCGCCGCCGCCACTGGCGTGATTATATACAACACCTCCCTCTCCCAGTCGATCCCGCGGATCAGTCCTAAAAAGATACCATTCAACTTAGTCAATGTTTCCTGTGCCAAAACATGCCATTATGTGTATCATCACGCCCGCTCTTATCTTCCTTAATCAGCTATTTATTGCGGCAACTATATTGAATTGATAACACAAATATTTATTATTACATCCATTACAACCTTGCCACAAGTTTCCATAGAGTGACATCACATACTCGATTTACTTTGCAGCGGGTTCTAAAATTGCCGTATTCTAGTGACGCGACTGAGTTTATGGTTCTGAGAATGCAGGTGTCTGTCGGTAAAAACAATGGAAGAATAAGTGATTAAACAACTACCTGTCCCGAAGCAGTGCAGTGGCTCAGAACCGAGGGTAAACACTTTCTTGCAATCTGGTGGACTTTGGCAGAGAGCAACCACCTTGCCATTGATGACCTTGGTGATAGCTGATTGATTAATTTTCACATTTAATCCGATCTTCAAGTCTTTCATGCTCACTCTGGAAAAGATAAAGTAAATCAATGCATTACATAGATCACATCAGCCTATAGCAGTCCACTGCTGGGCATGGTCTCCCCTATGGTACGCCATAATAAACGATCTCTCGCTTTCGCCATCATTTGCTAAAAGCCGGTCTCTTTAAGTCATCGGTCCATCTGGCCGGAGGGCGTCCAACGGTACGCTTGCCGAGGCGTGGTCTCCACTCGAAAACCACTCCACCGGCGATCGGTTCTACGACAGATCTGACGCCCACTGCCACTTCAGTTTGATACACTTTTGGACTATATCTGAGCCCAAAGCCTGCTAAATGAGAATCGTTTCAGTTGGATGTAAATTGGATCTCAGTTGGATGATTTCGGTCATTTCGGAGGTGCTTCCGTAGCATTAAAACATTCAAAAATTTCAAGAAGTATGATTGGTCAAAGATTTAAAATGTTTACTTCTGATAGAAAAGCAATATAATAGACGATCCTATGACAGACAAGATTAATACAGTCAACCTAACATAAACAAAAATATTGCTACATCAAAATGAACTTTTTTCCCAGTAGTGCGTGGTCAATGTTTATGTTGACGATTGTACGGTGCGAGTCATCACCGCGCGTAGCAATGACATCACCAGCGTACGGGGAAGCCGGCCCATCAACACGCAACGCGCCATGGGCTCACGTAAATAGAGGCAGCTTTAAGGTCTTTGCGAAGAGCTTTCAAACATTTCAAATCAAGGGCAACTTAGAACTTTGTACTTGAAAATTGGTATATCTTCACAAAATAGTAAGAATTTTAAATTGTAACAAGTAGTAAGAATTCATAATCTTAAATTAGTTCTTTCGTCATGTTCATGACATGACATAAACTTGTTATATTAGTCAGCAACAGGTGGTTGAGTTGAGGCTTGTGGCACCCTCCGACCTTGCATTAAGGCTCACATTACAATGTAAAGTTAGACGCGACCGCGAATGAGCATTCGATTCGAACCGCTCATTTTCTATAGAGAACCAAATGTTTATAATATAGAATATACCTAGAAGGTAATACCTACAGTTGAGACTTGGTACCTACTCCACTAATTATAGTGTCAGAATCGCAGATAGCTGTTAATTGGGCCGCGCTGTGGCCCACTGTACTGAACCTTTGGTTTTGTATCCAGATGACGTGGGTTCGATTCCTATGGATATCGTTATCAATCGCATGTTTTCCGTGTAATGTATGTATAGGTAATAAAGTTTAATTATACAAGCTGTCATTACAGTAATACACAAAAAAAACCTTCAAATATTGTTCAAATGGTCATATGAGTCGGGCAAATGCTCACACATACACAAATCACGCTTATATCCCTGATGGGGTAGGCAGAGCGTTAACGATCGTAAAATTACGGCCGTTATCGCCACGTCTGACAAATGTTTGAGGGCCCTTTTAGATAAGTCGTGTATGACTATAGTGACAGGTTGTCAGCTTGTCGCCTAAAATTGCAATACACATGTAAGCCTCGAGTCCCTTAGTCGGCTTCTACGACACTCACGGAAAAGAAATAGGGAGATACTATTCTAACCGGCATGGCAGCACACGGCAACCCCGTTAAGCAAAAAGGCGTGATTTTTGTATGTAAGTACCAGTAACGTTAACTTTATCGCCGGATTGTCATGACTTGAAAGATGATTTCGCGCTTCGGAGAGCACGCCCTTGCATTACGTCATCCTGTTAGCGATGCACCAACAACCTAAGTTAGGTTCCTAACAACTTCCACGAAAAGGTAGGTAAAATGACGTCAGAGTCTAAACGCGGCGGCGCGGCTCGATGTCCTATTCTAATATGTAGAACCCGCCGTACAGATAAAGAAACGATCTGTAAATGGCGGCCGTTTGTCATCATGCTTTCTCTCTTTACTGAGGCTCTTGCATACACCAGGCGTACATGTCTTCTCCCTCACACTTAGGTAACCGCCGCCATTTACATATCGTTACTTTATCTGTACGGGGTTCTACTGTGTTCACCGTTACGTAGATATCTTCTCTTTTTCGTGTGGGACGAGTCCTCGAACGACCCCATTGAACCCCAGTTTAAGAATTTTTCTATCGCCTCCTACAAGTAGCAGGCTTCTGACATAGTTGTGTAACAACCGCCATCTAAGTAATTATAGACAGCAATCGGGACCTACGGCTTAACGTGCCATCCGAAACACGGAACCATCTTTCTTACGGACAAACGGGTGGTTCAGCCCGCAATGTCCTAACCAGACTGGGAACAAATTCACAAAGTGATAAATATTAATTTTGTGAGTGACCCATCGAGAATCGAACCCGGAACCTTCTGCGTCAAAGGCAGTCGCACTACCATTACGCCACATCTGTCTTTACGTAGATGATTCCGTGTGTCGGAGGGCACGTTAATTCGCCGGTCCCGGTAGCTGTCTATGATTACCTAGAAGGTGGTAGTTACTTACATAAAATGTGAGAGAGGCCTAGTACGAATAGTGGGCGGTTGATAAACTCAGGATACACCGGGATTAGAATGTCTTTATGCTATAATGAGACCTTCTGACAAGACCGGTTACCCAGTTGATTGATAAGGTCGAATATTGCAGCGGCTACCATGACTCATCTGTTCCGAGAAGCGAAATTTATCTCCTTACTCATAATAATATACCCGTTGATTATTATTTACCGGGTACAGAAGAACACGATTCTAGCGGAACATATCTGTAACTTTTTGGTTCTCTTGCAAGAAAAGACAGGGAATCGACGTTTTTTTTAATCGGTCTTTTGTGTGTCGATGGCAGACACTATTCAGGGTGTAAGAGACGGTGTAACGAAAACTTTGCAGGCGTGATCAGACCATGAAACAACAACTTTTTCTATGGGAGCTATGTTGGGAAACGAAAAAATTTTTTCGAGTTTCCATACAAAGTCAGTCAGCTATGGGCTCCCATAGAAAAAGTTGTTCAGTTTCATGGTCTGATCAAGCCGCCTGCAAAGTTTTCGTTACACCGTCTCTTACACCCTGTATAGTCGCGGCCCAAAACTTAGCTACGTTGACAGCGCTGGCAGTCGCTGACATTAGATCGTCCTGCGTGCAGGTGTTAGGGCACATTTATCAGTTACTTCAGTAGTTGTTTTCTTTAGGTAGGCGAACTATCAGAGCATAGTTTATACTTCTGTGTATACTATACATTGTATATCCGGATCCCGGCGACGGCTACAGTGGTTTTCACGACACTTCGTACGAAAGGGGTCTCGGGGCGATAAACCGATCTAGGTATTAATTTTATTTATACTACACCTACATAAAAATGCTCTTTAACTTAATGAAACGTAGGGAGGAACGTGAATCATTGTTCACGTTTCAAATTAGCGGGGGGTAATAACCTATACAAATCATTTTCCTCCCCAGGGGAGAAAAGATGCAATGCAACTGTCAAAGTTACCTTAAACAAGTCGTCGAACGACCCAGTGAACCTTAGTGTCAGAATTTATGCACTGAATTTGACAGATGATTGGTACATCACGATTTGCAACCCAAACTGTCAAGATAAACCAGGGTTAAGGTTCTGAACTGCGAAATAGCAAATCTCACTGCGAACATGCCCTTCGATGAACTAAACCATCGTGATGCAAATATATAGTTGATATAAAAATACAAAAGTATTACTTACTCATATGGCACGACGCCGAGCAGATTCCCGCTTATCATATTCAGAAGACTTCCAAAATACGCCAAGAAGTTCAGATACCGCTCTTCCCTCGGCGCCAGCGAGAAGTTATTCTTCATACCATTGTCAGTATGATGCGCCAAGAAGAACGCGTAGTCCAGATTCACTTCATTCACATTCGAGAAGAAATAATCAGTCTGATAGTCTTCAAAATACAAGTTCTTTATCGTTTGCGCGTACAGGTGGAAGTCGTATCTTTTCTTGACGTTTTTCGAGTCTATTTGTAGGAGGAATGTTGGTTGTATGTGAAGGATTATTAGGGATATCAGTTTGAGTCCGACTGTGTTGGTCATTCCCATGGTATTGATGATCCAGGGTAGGTTTTTGAGGCGGCTGTCTGTGTTGCAATGGGCGACTAGTTTTTCTATGGCGGCTACGTAACGTCTCGGATTGTCCATTGTATTTATCATGCCTATGTTCAGCATCCTGTAAGGGAAATTATATGGATTAATTTATGGTTAACAGAATTAATAAGAACATTAATCTTTATTGTGCCGTGCCACGTGAATAGCCTCACCCCATTTCTTTCCCGTGAGTGTCGTTAAAGTGTATTGCAATATTAGGCGCAGGCTGACAACCTGCCATTATAGTGATACACGACTTATCTGAAACGACTCTCAAACATTTGTCAGACGTGGCGATAGCGACCGTATATTATTGAAATAATACAATTTTAGAAAATTTTAAACATCTGTTATACCACAGTCAGGATTCGAACCTGCGACTTTCACTATCAGTACTAGGGACTCCTCTTACCACTGGGCGACCGCGGGTTACCTGCCTTTGGCAAAATGCCAATAACACATGGAACGGCTTGTGGGGTACACATTCGTTATTCAGAATAGTAACAAATTATTTTCAAAAGGAAAATTTAATTGTTGTAGGACTCACAACTCAGGCTGTTTCAGATGCGTGAAGTTAGGCCCGAGTAGAGGCTCCGTCACTACAGTAGCAGACACATTCCCTGCCACAGTGAATTCACTCTGGCCCGGGTCCAGGTCTACCACCAGCACGGGCCCGCGCGCGCTCAGCGCCCGGTTCACGTAGTAACGCAAGAACGTGGATTTACCCACGCCCTTGCCGCCGCATACTATGCCTCTGCTATGACTGTCTGCAGCTGGAATCAGGTAGGTAATGATAGATTAACAGGTGGCTTCCGCAACTAGACTATATTGCAAGGAATTTCATGCTGTTGTAGTCTAAAAAGAGTCTAATATGTATAAAGTTTAAACACTCAGTGTTAGATTGGAGCTCCATTAATGTTGCAGTTTGTCAAAAAACTCCCTAATAAGAATAGTAAAATAATTAGACTTTTATCAAATAAACACTTTACCTAGTCCTGCATTTATAGCCTGCTTCCAAACTGGTTTCTCCTCAAAACATTTCCATGGTTTAGACAAGTAAAGGGAGCAACCCAACAGCTCTGACGCCTTCTTGAGACAGTTATCAATGTTTTTACTTGGCTTACTAAACAAATCTGCTGCAGAGAAATTGCTCTCAACAAAATCCATTTGCCTACTATTCAATGGTTGCATACAAATGACACCATCATACTCTCCTATAGTAGTAACTATCTCTTCAGCTTCTGATACTAAAAGTCCAGCTGAAGTCAGTTTTCCAAACAAACCATAGTATGCATTCTGATTTTTTACAGTTTTTATGTATTGAGCATAGTTGTAATTTGGTGCGTAGACTTCACAAGGCTCATCTTGTAAAGTGTAACCTAAAACTTCAATGCAGCCTCCTAGCGATTTAACTTTCACTTTACCATGCAGGTAAATTTCCACAGGATGTTTCAGAATGATTATGCAGTTGTTGTTTTTGCCATAGTATACTTTAACTGGGTTAACAAGTGTTGGGTCTATTGACTCTGTTGACATTTCTCTTTCTGAAGTCTCCTCAGACTGTGCTGTGTCATCGTAAAATGTGGACTCCTCTACTGGTTCCACAGTGGTGTCTAACTCTGTTAGGTCTATGTCTATTTCATCTACTGTAGGTGGATTGTCAATTTCAGGTATTAAGCTGCATATCTCTTCTTGTAAATTATCATTAAAATCGTCATTTTCACTTGGAATATCAACTATACTAGAGTTTTCTACTTCAAATAAACCAGAGTTATTTGTGGCAAAAGTATTTTGACTGTCTGATGGCAAGTTCCTAATTGTAGGATGTCTATATTCTCCCAAAACATCAGTGAGGCTTTGGCTCTCCATGTTAGCAGCTAAAACTGACACAAAAGGTGATGGAGGATTATCAGAATGTGCATCGTCTTCTGATATCTCTTGTGTTTGGTTTTCTTGTACTATATTTTCATCCAGTAATGAGTTTTCTGTTAAAGATTCTATAGTACTGGAACCTGATGCTTGATCCTTAGGTCTGTAAGGACCAGGGAAACTTTTTACATTTGGTAGACTTATGTTGGACATATTAACACTCAAACTTTCCATTTGAATGTCTTCATCACTTACATCTTTCTTTGGCTTGTAAGGACCCTTGAATTTATTTTTTGGATTATTTACTTTGTTTAGTTCAGTATCTTCAACTTCTTCAAACTTTCTTTTTTTACTTTTTGTCCTTTGCTTTTTGTTATCGCCTAGTTTCTCCATAATTTTAGCTGCTAGGGCACCATCAGCATCAAAGTCAGAGTCAGACCCATCATTAGATTGAGAGTCACAGTCAGTGGATGTTTCAATAAAGCTTAGCTCAGAATTGTCATCACTATCATTTGAAAACATATTTTCGATTTTGTCATCAGTTACTTCTTCGGACAGTGAATTTAAGACGTCGTTTTCATCGTATTCATAAATTGACTCAATACTCAATGATTGATCAGAATTTTCCTCAAGTATGGAGTCAAGGGATTTATCTGAGGTACGATTATCTTGGTCCACATGCTCTTTGTGGTCTGCAGTTTCTATTTCTTGCGTTATATCGATTTCATTACTGGAACTAGTTAAATTTAAGTCAGAATAACCACTCACTGAAGACGAATCGTCCAGGATGTTTTTCTCTTTGGCAGAGTTTTTAATGAGCTCATTATCATTGTGGCGATATCCGTACAGCATCTGTTTTAGTTGCTTCTTAACATTTTCTTCTGATTTATTGTCTTTTCTGTGAGAATTTGCACTTTTAGCAACATGCGCTTTCTCAAAGAACTCCATATTGAATTTCACTAACTAATCAATTTACAAATACTTTGAAATGCCTGTGACATAACTAGCACATTAACAATACTTTCACTGAAATTTCTATTCTTTAGATTATTTCTTAATTATTCCTATAAAGTTAAAATTCGGATCACACATTTATCAACACGCGTGGTAGGTACGGTACAGAATGATATTATGTCAATGTCAAAATGCGTTTATCTTACACACAAACTTCATAATACGAAGCATAGCCGATACGAAGTTTTATACAGTTTTGACTGCCTTTTATTACTTACACACTTTAAAAGCATCAAAAAACAAGTCAACTTAGCGAAATCTGTCTCCGCCACTTTCGTTTCCTTGCGGTGTCCCGTCCCGGCAAATTCTGGTTTTTGTGCGACCAATTTCGAAAAAATATTCTAATTACCCAAGGTCATGGATTTCCACATGGGCCGTGCTGGGGAGACACACCGTGTGATGCTGGCTTAGAGTAGCAACACCCTGTCCCGTCTTTCCCGCGGGTATTGTAAAAGGTGACTAAAGAACTTGAGGCTGGATAAGAACCTGTCACTTGTGATGCGACATTTTTTTAAACGGTCCGTATTTGTCGGATGTGGCGATAGCGAACACGTTTTACGCCTTTAACCCTATGCCTACCCCGCAAGGGATAAAGGCGTGATCTGTGCATGTTTCTGGATGGCGAAAGCGGCAGATCGTTCATTGTGGCGTACCCTGGGGTAGGCATATGTCCAGCAGTGGACTGTTATGGGCTGATGTGATTTATGTATGAAATGAAACCACAAAACTAAATTTTTATTGATGTTTATTTATAACTGCGTCTTCCTTCCGAGAGATAAATACATTCCATGATTCGTATTCACATTCAATACAGTCCATACGAATGTTACACTACAAATAGCTTGCTAGAAGCAGCGTCAGGTGGCGCGTGCCGCCTTACGCTGCTGCCAGCCGGCACTTACAATAGGACGCAACTCTGTACTGACAGGATTTTACGATTTGATCTAAACGGGAGAACCAGCCAGCGATCTCTGATTTTTTAAATACGTGTGAGTTTTTCTATCTGAAAGTACAGTTTCGCGTCAGAACTTTACGTTTAAAGCTACTGGCGCTTAAGAGGAGGTGAAAGTGGCCAAGAAGTCGGAGACGATCTTCTTGAGCTGCTCGTCGGACTCCTTGGTGATCTGTCCGTCCTTGGCGATGGTGGAGAGCAGGCCCTGGTGGCTGGTCTTGATGTGCTGGGTGAACTCCTTCTCGAAGGCGGTGATCTTGGCGGGGTCCAGCTTGTCCAGGTGTCCGCGGACACCGCAGTAGATGATCGCGACCTACGAAATAAACAAACAGCTTACACAAACTTATCCCTTAATAATTATGAAGTCATGCACTTTACAAAGTTTAACCATCAAACATTTTTGTCAATTATCTAAAACAAATTTAATAATTTTTCTGGAACACTAGTGATTTGATGTGCTGGTCGAGTGAAAATGCGGTATTTCGATTTGATTTCGATTACCACACACCAACGTACCGCGCGGGTGTAGTTTAAATAAGGCTTACATCGAAAGCATCTAGTCTAGTAAATCTAAAGCCGTACGCACACTATCGACAAAACAGTCTCAAGACAGAGATGTGCAGTGCAATACTACAACTTGCTGGGAATGTTTCGGGAAAACAATATAAAACTACTATCATAGTTATATGTTTATTTCTTGTTTTCCAGAAACCTTTTCAGCAATTTGGCATGTTCCATGACAATGGAAATTTCTGTTAAGATTATTCCCGTCCGGGGCTTATTTCTGACGGCGGCACATCATAAGACTGTTGACTATAGTGCGCGCAGGCTCATAATACGGTTAAAATACCTGTTCCTCGATGGCCATGGGCACGTACTGTCCCTGCTTGAGGAGCTCGGTGAGGCGCATGCCTCGGTTGAGCAGCTGCTGCGTGGCGGCGTCCAGGTCGGAGCCGAACTGCGCGAAGGCGGCCACCTCACGGTACTGCGCCAACTCCAGCTTCATGGAGCCGGCCACCTGGGGAACGCATTACACGTGAGTAAACAAAAAGCCTCTAATAAAGATCTTATACCACGATACTAAAAATATTCATTAACTGGGTCTCCATTGAACGAGCATAGTCAGATGCTCACTGCCGCGCGCAGCATGCGGCGCGATGCGCGGTCGGTGTGGACGTGTTCCGCCTGAGCAGCGCATGTCAAAATTCTCATGCTCGGGCGAAAAACAGTCCACAACGACTGCGCATTGCGCCGCATGCTGCGCGCGGCAGTGAGCATCCGAGGCTGCTCGTTCAATGGAGACCCAGCTATTGAAATTTTTGTTACCGGAAATGGGTGAAATCCAGGAATGTATACAATTCCGACGCCATTTAGGAAATGTAAGTAAAAACAGTTTATTACACAATAAGAAATAACATAATACGGAACATACGTATGAAGTATTGTTCATAATACATTCATATCTTAGGAAAAATATACATTTCCTAAGAATTATGTACAATGCCGGATTGAAATATTATAAAGAAGGTGTGACTTCTTTATAATATTTCCATTAAAAAAATATATGAAAAGAAAAGTCTTGGGTCAATGTGGGGTAAAAAGTATACCTGCTTCATGGCCTTGGTCTGGGCAGCGGAGCCGACGCGGGACACGGACAGACCGACGTTGATGGCTGGCCGGATACCCTTGTAGAACAGCTCGGTCTCCAAGAAGATCTGCCCGTCCGTGATGGAGATCACGTTGGTGGGGATGTACGCGGACACGTCTCCGGCCTGCGTCTCGATCACGGGCAAGGCAGTCAGGGAACCACCGCCCATTTTGTCCGACCTGGAAAATTGGAATTTAATTCGTAGTGTGATGCCGGCTTAGAATATCATCACCCCATTTTTTTCCTGTGGGTGTCGTAGAAGCCGACTAAGGGACTCGAGGGTTTCATATGTATTGTAATTTTAGGCGAAGGGCTATCTACCTGTCACTATAGTGATATACGACTTATCTGAAATGACCCTCAAACATTTGTCAGACGTGACGATAACGACGGTCGTTTTACAGTCTGATGATGGAGCCAGAAGATATGAACTGGAACTTCATGATGGATGATCGCATCGTAGCCGTGTTTGGACTTGTTAGAAAGGTCTTGTATTGCAGCGTGTTTTTTTGTGTTTTTAAAAGTATTAATTTATTTTTGTCCATGTGTTGTTTGTACGTACATCTTAGCGGCACGCTCGAGCAGACGCGAGTGGAGGTAGAACACGTCACCGGGGTAGGCCTCACGACCGGGGGGACGACGCAGCAGCAGCGACATCTGCAATTCACATCAACAGTACCATTAGCCATCATGTTTTCCGCTTGCAAAGATTTTGGAGTTAAAACGAGACAACTGGGATGTTTTAATCTGTCAACTAAAACGAGTACCTTGTTAATGAAGAATAATTATTAATAATAATTAACGGAATTACTTGATATAATTTTCATTAATCTGAGAAATATTTCCTGGGGTGCAGATACCAAGTACGCCGGATAGGAAGTGAAATGCACCAAATTTGCCATTAAGGCAGGCGTATATGCCTGTAAAGGGGGCGTATATGTCTGTAAAGAAGCCGTATAGGCATGTAAAGTCGGAGTGTATGCATGTAAAGAGGGCGTATATGCCTGTCAAGTGGCCGTATTTGCCTGTAAAGAGGCCGTATATGCCTGCAAAGAGGCTGTATATGCCTGTAAAGAGGGCGCATATGCCTGTAAATAGGCCGTATCTGCCCGTAGAGAGCGCGTATATGCCTGTAAAGAGGCCGTATATGCCTGTAAAGAGGGCGTATATGCCTGTGAAGAGGACGTATGCCTGTAGAGGGGCGGATACACACCTGACGGTAGGCGACGGCCTGCTTGGACAAGTCGTCGTAGATGATGAGCGCGTGCTTGCCGTTGTCGCGGAAGAACTCTCCCATGGCGCAGCCGGAGTACGGCGCCAGGTACTGCAGAGGCGCGGCGTCCGACGCCGTGGCCGACACGATGATGGTGTAGTTGATGGCACCTGAGGACCGGATGCAAAGTTTCAAAATTAACTATTCTTTTGTCGCTTTTGTCAGAGGAGTATCTACGGCTTATGGGGTCACGGAAGTGAGTGAGTTTAAGAGATGACGGCGGAACCATTTCTGCGGCATGCTCAGCTCAGTCAATTATTTCTTGCACTGTGCAGTTCATTTCCGACAAAAAGCCCTCCAGTTTTTTTGAAATTGTGAAATAGTACAAATGTTTACCTTACGAATACGTATCAATAATGGAGTTTCACCAAACGGCGTCAATGGCAAGTATAAATTATACTGTTATCCAGTGTTGACTCACCAGCGTCAGTCAGCCGCTTGACGATCTGCGCGACAGTGGAACGCTTCTGTCCGATGGCGACGTAGATGCAGTACAGCTTCTTCTTCTCGTCCTGGCCGGAGTTGAAGCGCTGCTGGTTGATGATGGTGTCAATGGCCAGCGCGGTCTTGCCGGTCTGACGGTCCCCAATGATCAGCTCACGTTGACCACGACCGATGGGTACAAGGGAGTCTACGGCCTTGATACCTATGTGATATTTATATAGTTAAGAAATATATAACAAAAATGTTGCTCAGATTCCATCCAATTTCCGAAGTTTGAATTTTAATCCAAAGCTGTGGGTACCTCTAAAAAGATTACTTCGGAAATTGGATGAAAACTGGGCAACAGTTTCATTGTTGTGGTCAGTAAAAAAAAAAACTTAAATAAATACAGATTTCAAAAAAATATGTCTTTAGGAACCTGACTAAACTAGGATGCAAAATAACTAATGTAAATTAGTATGTAACAGTTTTATACAAATAGTAATACCATCTATATTGGTCCAAATTACTGTGACCCAATTTCCATTTATTTGCCCAGGAACCTGTATGTACTACTATGCGTTATGCAATAAAATAAACTCACCAGTCTGCATAGGCTCGCGCACAGACACACGCGGGATGATACCAGGAGCCTTGATACCGACACGCATGCGCTTGTCAGTTCCCAGGGGTCCCTTGCCGTCGATGGCGTTACCCAGCGCGTCCACCACGCGACCGAGCAGCTGTTCGCCCACGGGCACGTCCACGATGGCTCCGGTACGCTTGACGATGTCTCCTTCTTTGATCAGCTTGTCGTTACCGAATACTACCACACCCACGTTGTCGGGCTCCAAGTTAAGGGCCATACCCTAGAGAAAGAGAATTGTTGTTAATGTATAAAAATTCGGTTGTGGACTGGGTCATTACTAAAATATAATAGTTGTATGCTTAAAACTATTGTCCAAAAATACTACAGACTTCATTTGTAATTTTTCAAAATATTCAAAATTGGAATTAATAAACAGAAAAATAATATAAAAGTAATTGTTCCAAAATAGCAAAGTATGACGTCATACATTCCTATTTTCATACAAAATAGAGTTTTAGATTGTTTTAAAAAATAGCTCACTTGACCTGCCAATCCACAACCCTATTATAAAAGGACTTGAAAAGTTTTATCAGATGCATTGTGATCGTAGTTTAAATGATAAGGGTCTGAACTAAAATAATAAGCCTCCGAAATAAAATAGTAGGCCATAAACTTCAAGGTCTAAGAGACCTACTTCAAGCCCACTTAGGCACTAAAAGATCTACATTTAATACATACATACAAGAAGTCATTCAAATTTAATTTAAGTGATAATCAAGATGGAGAGACCACATTAGTTTCTCTTATCATTAGCCTGATTAGATAAGAATTTTCTAAATCACTGCAATATCCAAAATTTACTGCAAAGAAAGGTTTAGGAAATTTTGCAAAATGGAAGTATAATTCTTTCAGGATAATACTTACTTCAGATTAAGAGTCTAAAATAAAAATATCATATGGATTTACAAACCATGATAGTAATACCCAAGGCATCAGTAAGCAACAACCATGTATTCAAATCAGTGTCACAGGAATAGAAGTGTGGTATGAAGTGTAAAAAAATCAACTGCAAATATTTCAAGAGCTGAACCAGTGTATGAACTTGAGCAACTTTTCCCAAAGAAATTTAAAACAAATATGTTAAAATTCCATACCAAGTACCTCAAATTGACTTGGATGGTATATATTGTGTGGTAGGTATGAATATTTTCATATTTCAACCTTACATAGGTCAAGTTACATACCCCTGCCTTACTAGGGGAAAGAAAACAGTTTCATAGACTGGAGTTCCAATATTTGAAGTTGATCTTCTTGCATCCTGGATAAGTAGTACAAACCTTAAGACCGGAGGAGAATTCCACCATCTCCTCAGCCTGGATGTTCTTCAGACCATACACACGGGCGATACCGTCTCCGATGCTCAGCACACGACCAGTCTCTTCCAAGTCGGCCTGGATTGAACATCAAGCAAATTATTACTGTACACTACAGTGAGAGTACAAGATCTGTGAATACTGTAAAAGATTATGTAGGTTAAAAGACTTAGCATTATTTTCAAAGTTAACATTAGGTTATGATTAAATGATTTGATAAGACATTGACCTTCTATACTGGGTTTTCAGTACATGACCTAATAAAACTCATTGAGGAAATTTTAATATAATTTCCCATAGTAATATTGTACTGCCCTTGACAGTAAACAGCTGATCCAGATCATAAGTAGGCACATACTATACATGTGTAAGTTTATGTAACCAATAGTAAGTCTCACCTTGGGTGCGGCACCGAGGATTCTCTCCTCCAGGATGGTGGAGATTTCGGCAGCCCGGGTGGGGGCGCTGACGTGCAACTTGCGCCCGGCCACCGCCATCGCGGGGCCTGCGACCTTCGACACCTGAACCACATAACAACACTTTTAATTCACACACTTTCAATCTACAACCATGAGCGGACGTAAAAGACAGCCCTTGTGAGATTCTTCAGTGAAGTCTGATAAGAGGTACGGCTCCGGCGAGATCGAAAATCCACTGGCCTTGTTACATAACTCGGTTCATACATAATAACCTGTACCTCATAATGCTAATTTATTGCCCAAATTCGATATACATACGCCGATAAATCTAATATAAAGCACTTTGTAACATACGAAACTAACGATTCACGCAAATTAGCGACTAAATACACGAAAAAGGTAGACATTGCGGGCGTGAAGACCGGTTCACATAACCACTTATTCCACAAGTTTACAAAGTTCCAACACATATTTGAAGATATGCATACCTGAGTCGCGGCATTTGGGAGGCGCCTGGCCACAGAAGAGGCCAAACGAGCGGAGATTAGCGACATTTTTCACAAATTACTTATTTCTGTGGCACGACCCGTGTACTTCTCCGCTCGTGTTTCGTCGGCGGTAGAGCCGGAAATGGTAAAATTGATATTACTCTATGGTTATTCTTAAACCACGTATCGAACGAAAACTGTAAAACTCGTTGACTTTGTCGTCAGTACAGTATTAAAACAAACTATTTTCAAAATATTTCAGTTTTATAACAAATAACTTTTAGTAATATTTGCCAGTATTTGCAAAAATATAAACGTTCATCCATAAATTTGTAATCTAATAAGAGTAAAAATACCTTTTTTCTGCCTAACTTAAAAATCTACTCAGAATGACTAGGTTTCAGAACGTGCAGTCTTTCATAACGGAAATGAAACTATAGACAAAACTCGGATGTTTCGGTACTGTTTATTAGAAGTTTTTAATAAATATTTAAAATATTATAATATTAAATAATTGTAATTAATTTAAAATCATATTTGATTAATTTATTAGGTCAATTAACAAAACCGTACAAAAACTATTAAATGAGTTACAAAACTAACGATCAGCTGTCAATACCAGGGACCGTCAAAATTGTTGTCTGTCATTTCTAGCGTTGCCGGCGCGGATATTTGGCTCTTATTTAGGATCTTTTTGGGCCTCAACGGATGCTTAAATAGAGCGGATATGCAACTGGTATATGTGCACGTTCACACGCACGTACCTTGTATTATAATGTATGAGAGACGGCACTCCGCCTTTCTGCACTGAGAAATGCAAGCAGTGTGCTGTCTGTCATATATGTAATCCTATATATTAAAATGTACAGTCGTGTACACGTGCATGCATAAGAGCTACGTACGTAGCCGGTGTGGTCATTACATTTGGTATGTCAACGCGCATGCATTAATTGCGTACACTTATGTGCCAAGTGTGTAAAAAAAGTTAATATTGGTTCACAAAAAAAAGTCTGAAATCGTTAAACTATAAGGGGTCGGCCCTGTGGGTAAAATTGGATCCTGCTTGTCGAACTACATTTCGGATCTTTCCGTGGTCATGTGCCGGCAACACTGGTCATTTTTGTTGTCAAATGGCTGATGAGCTGATCAGTGTTTCTCCGCATAACTGCTATTTTCAAGTAATAACAAAATGCCCTGTGCTCTTTCAACCTCAATTTTTATTGTGTAGAACGGTGTCCTCAGAGTAGCAATGGCTATATTTGAAAAATCATCGCAATCAAGGACTATTTTGGATGATACTGAGAAACTTATTTGTACAGTGGAAAATGCACAAAACATCAATAAACATACAGTAAGCGTTCTTTTGTTAATATAATCTATCGAATGCGACCTTTCGGGACATTCTGACTCTCTAGTTTCAAGTTTATACTAACATCTTTTATATATTTTTCAAGGAATACATTTTACGTGTCCAAAGAGGGTCTAACAAGGAGAATAAATGGACAGTTTCGCGGCGGTACAGCGACTTCGCAGCGCTACATGTGAGCCTGCAGCCCGCCAACATCGACCTGCCCCTGCCGCCAAAGAAACTAATAGGAAACATGCAACCCTCCTTCATAGCAGAGAGACAAATAGCTCTACAGGTTTGTGGGTGTAACTCTCAATCGCAACTCATGGCTGCTCTAGTCAAATGACTCTTCAACTATAATAACATTTAATCAGGTCAATGTTTGTTGATTTAAATGGTATTCCACCAGTATAAATCCTTTTTTTTTTCAGGCTTACATAAATGAGGTGTTAAAACATCAAGTTTTAGCGCTCACATTACAAGTCAGGAGCTTCCTGGATCCTAATAATTACTCTCTCACCTTAGGAGGTATGTTTTATCAAAATTTCTAACAGTTTATGTGGCAGCGATCTGTGTAAAACTTTTTTTAAAGGAATGCAATATACATATACCCAAGCAGTAGAGTAATATTTTTTTTCACCGCCTCGCGCAGCATGCGGCGCATGCTGAGATGAAGTCAATTCGGCATTATCTGAAAGTGTTTTTGATGGACCTTTCAGTTGCCAGTTTGCCGACATCTTTTTGCTTGTCTGCTCACACTCTTCTGAGCATGCACTGTCTTAGGCAAAACAACTCCACACCGATCACGCGAGGCGCACCTAAGGCAGCTCACCCTGTGTAGAGCACCTACTTGAAATTTATTAACTAGTAAATTGTTTTGTTTTTCAGAACAAGCCCTACAAACAGTATCAATAGCCCTCAGAGGTGATGGGAGGTATGAACTCAAAGGTCCGTTGGCTCAAATAGGATGGCGAATACACAAGCATTATTTTATGGTAACCATTCACAACTATAATTTTTTTTCTGAAAACATTTAGCAAATAATTATTTTCCTTAGCAATACATTTCAGAACACTGAATCACCAATAGGTATTTCGTGTTCAACATAGATACTACAATAGGTAAATAGTAGTTTATGACAGGCAATTTGGTATAATTTATTCATGCATATTTTCCAAAGCTACATAGAAAAAGGGGGCAGTGCTCAGCTCAGTAGCATGAATCATGGCACTTACTTAACAGTATAACAGATAAGAATAATTTGCTACACATTTTTATTGTCAAAACTTTTATTGTTATCATTTAAAATATTCTTATCTTGCAGGACACAAAAGAATATTAGCAAGTTATAAATTTAACCCAGGTCAAGTTGTAAACAAGTTATGTTTTCATTTTAACTTGATGTGTTTGTTGTTTATTTCTTGGTTGATATTAGAGCTTTGAACTTGATATTTAGAAACTATACTACTTCACACTCCAACTGATTAGCTGCATCTATACTGGGTGAGCAGCCTCAGGAGCTCACCTCCTCGCGCGGCATGCGGCGCATGCTCGGGTGAGGTAAATGCGGCTCTATCAGTGGCCTATGCAGCGAAACTACAGGCTACAATTCTACAGATGAAATTCGATGTACATTGCGTAGCCGATGGGACATTATAAAACCAGCATTTTTTACCTGCTACGCAATGTACATCGAATTTCACCTGTAGAACTGTAGCCTGTAGTTTCGAAAAACGAGGCACTGGACGTGTTTTTGACGCGCCATTTGCCAACACCGTTTGGCTTGGCCCCACACGCGCTCGCCCGAACATAATCATGCGCTACCTCAGGCGAAACACGTCCATATTGATCGTGGCAAATATTTTAATATTTGAAAATAATCTATCTATGTTTTGGTTGTACGAAGTACACAGCAAACTATAACAGTGTAAATTTTGGCTCAGGGTTACAAATAAGTTTGCTATAAAAATAAAGATGTTTCTGATGAAGTAACTTTTTCATATCTGGTGGTTAGGGATCCTCTCTTGTATACATTGTATATTTTTTATTAATAATTTTCTTTTTAGGTGACAGACACAGAGAGTAGAACAAACTGCATGTTGTCTTGGCAGAATTACGGTCCTGATAGATATTTAAGTGATAAAGATCTCCAGGCTGCCTTCAAGAGTATACAGAATTTATCTGTAAGTATTAAATACCGGTCTAACATTGCGAGTTTGTAATATATGAAATTGAGAAACTATTGTACTTTCAGCCTTTTGTTTCTCGGTCTTTATTATGACATTATCCTTTGTATTTCAGCATCCCTACATAGATCCAGTATTAACTATACATAGCTTAGAAACAGGTGCCTATGTAGTTAGAAGAATACACGAAAAAGGAACAATAAGAGACATGTTGTATGGGACTGAATACACCAAAAATTATTTATCTAAGTATGGTAACCCTAAAGTAAGGAAACCTTTTACAACTGGCCAGATAGCGCATTATGGATACCAGATATTAGAAGCACTGAAGTTTT
Organism: Keiferia lycopersicella; assembly: GCA_029255805.1. Taxonomy (NCBI): domain Eukaryota; kingdom Metazoa; phylum Arthropoda; class Insecta; order Lepidoptera; family Gelechiidae; genus Keiferia; species Keiferia lycopersicella. The sequence goes on along the minus strand of JARACZ010000005.1, from coordinate 13,885,081 downwards.
TACATGAGAAAGGAATACCTCATGGTAAGCTATTTTTTTATTTCAAACAGCTAATTTTCTGCCCCGAGAATGAAGATTTTTTGGGCTGATAGCAACATTTGTCCGAACTAGGTGTCGTTATTACAGATTGAGGGATTAATTATCTGTCAAGTTTAGTGTCCATGACTAAAACTGTCCCACCTATTTTATTGGAATTTTAATGCGTTTAATTGTTGCTCTGTTTTTATTATACTCATTATAAAAATATGATTTTTTCAATTTCTTATGTTCATTTATTACCCCTATCTATGGGAAATTGCATGATCGCCGTCTACTACGAACCAAACAAACAAAAAATTAAGATTCCCATTTACCCACGTTTGTGTTTCTCGTGAGTGTTATTCCCGTTATAATACTCTATATGTGTTCTTCATTTCTCAGGGCATATACACCCAGGCAACATAGCGATAGTGAATCAGAGAGTGCAGCTACTCGACGTAGAAAACTTCTTAATGGGCGCGCCGTCCCTCCACCGGCCCCATCTGTTGGAGTTGCGCAAGAGCACTCGAGCGGAATCCATAGATGTCTACTGCTTCGCCAGAACGTTGTATGAGATGGCGTTTGCAAGGACGTTAGAAAGCCATTGCTGTGATGATTTTCCTGAGGATTTCTCTGAGGGGCTAGGTAAGAGCTGGAAATTCGCTAATTTCCTGGGTCTTTAGTAAAATTTATTGGGATTTACCGCACTAAAAGTGCTATATTATTCTCATAAATGAGAATAAGAAATTGGAACGTTTTCCGGTCGACGCTTGTAATATAATACGCTCGCAATTATTCGATTTCTTTAACAATAAATTTGGTATTAAAACTATTGTCCAAAAATACTAACAACGGACTTAATTCATTATTTTTCAAATATTCAAAGTTTGATTTAATAAACATCAAAATTATATAAAAGTTCTAAAGCCATCCAAAATAGCAACATACGACGTCATACGCTCATATTTTCGTTTAGATCGGTCATTTGACCTTCCAGTCCTCAACCCTATGATAATGTAGGTATGAAACTGAATATAGTTATATGTTTAACACTATGAATGAATTTTCATAGAATCGCTGAACTATTTTTTTTTATTTTTGGTATGTTTCCGCGTAAGGATGGAATACGGAAATATGTCATATTTTAGTTAGTAAGTACTATTTGTTAGCGATTTTTTTTAGATACGTTTCATCGAAGCCCTTTGGATTGCTTTATTTATTTAACCGTTTATTGCACAAAATAAAAGACAGGAAAAATACAAAAAAAAATGGACACAACAAGCACTGCTTATTTCTATTTGAATCTCGTTCTTTACCAAATTTTACGGTCTATCTTCCAGAATCAATACTAAGGCTATGCCTATCCTCCATGGCCTGCAAGCATGCAGTACTGACCCTGGACATGCTGTTCTACCACCCGTTCTTCTCTGGGAGTCCGCTGGTCAGCATCACCCCTCGGGAGGACGGGAGGGCACACCTCAAGTTCCCCCTGCAACTGAAGACCGAGGTGCGAGAGGCGGTGGCCGCTTACGAGACTAGGATCAAAAGTGATCAGAAACTGGTATGGTATTCGTGATTTTTTTTCGTAGGCACCGAGTCGTCCAACGACTTGATGAAGTCTGGAGCTCCTCAAGAAACTGAAGCGCCGGCAAGGTCGAGGATGTCCCTTATTTGTGCCCTTTTTCTTGCAATTACAGGCGTGTACCGGGTAGTAGTTCAGTCCAATCCTAGCGGGTCCAAGCCTATTTTCACTAGCAAAAAGTAGCATTGTTAAGTCAGAAAATTTAAGTTTAATGGAGCAATGACGTATTTATTATTTTTCAGGTTCGCAATACAAAAAGAGAAGTGCGCATCCAAGAAATTCTAGGCTCTGAAGAGGAACTAAAGAAACAGAAACGAAGAGCGGTAAATATTTTAACATTATCTTTCTTTTGCTGTGTTTTTCTTTTGCCATGTGATGCCGGCTTAAAATAGCATCACCCTATTTCTTTCCCGTGGGTGTCGTAGAAGCCGACTAAGGGACTCGAAGGTTTTATGTGTATTGCAATAGTAGGCGACAGGCTGACAACCTGTCACTATAGTGATACATGATTTATCTGAAACGACCCTCAAACATTTGTAAGACGTGGCGATAACGACTGTAATTTTACGATCGTTAACGCTCTGCCTACCCCGCCAGGGATAAAGGCGTGATTTGTGTGTGTGTATCTTTATTCCGTTCAAAGTTGAGTGAGTAGATTCACGTCACGAGTCGGCTTGCTCGCTTATACGCGACCGCCGTTTTCGTACGACTTTTATTACTTTCCCATGAGCCACAGCTCACAGAGGTCAAACAAAAGATAATGGCCTGTCCAGTAACACTATACTTTTTTTTTAATCCGACTAAAAAGTAGACTTATGTATGTGTTTGTATTTAAAAAATTAAAAAATACCTAGCGGATTTTAAACGCGAAATAGAAATGGTTAGCCGGTGCGGTGTGCTCTACCCCTTAGATTTTTACCCCTTAGATCTGTATTTCACCACATGAAAGCTAATAAAGTTTATGATTTATGATTAGGTACTGCAGTCGGGATTTTGTTTTTATCTAATCTAAACCTTTAAACGAGCAAAAGAATCTCGGAAACGGCTCCAAGGATTTTCATGAAACTCGTATGTAGGGAGATTCGGGGTCGATAAATCGATCTAGCTAGGTTGACGAGCAGTACTCTGGCAACCAGGTACTAATAATAATACTTGTTTCACTAATGACAATCAATTTTGTTTAGAAAAAGCGGGAGAGTGTTTGGAAGTCGACGTCGTCGCTGGCCCCATCACACAGCGCCAGCACCGCGTCCTCGCCCACCCCGCCCGCCGCACGTAAGTTCACACTCAATTATTTATTTGATAAGAATTAATGTAATTTGTCCTTCAATATCTTGTAATTGTAGCAAAAGTAACTGGGTAGGTTATAGAAATTAGATACTAATGTGTCTTCCTAAATCTAAATTACGTATGTGTTGTGATATTTAGATTTATATTTGGTTATAGTATTGTACACCTAATAAGGTAGCTACACCATATTAGGTGTACAATACTGTACCATTACACTCTTAATTCCTATTCGACCTTGTAATACTTATAGTTATGCAATAAAGAACTTTGAATTATGTAATAATCCATCTAACCAAAGCGTAAATCAAACGCATAAGGTGTAAAAATATTATCTGCAAATATTTTAAGGGGTGAATCAGCCCATGAAACTGAACGACTTTCCCCCAAGAAACGTAGGTCAAATTTGAGAAAATTTTTTGGACCCCCCGTACAAATTGACTTTGTCGATTAGTAATTTTGTGTAGGAGTTCCAAATGGATTTTTCATATTCCGACCTACGACCCATAAAATATTTGCAGCTATTTTTTTTACACCTGTAGTAATTTGATAAGATAATATTTTTACATATCTCATGCTCTGAAAGTAGGTCATTACTGACAAAAAACACGACCTGTAAGTTCAACTTACAGGCGAGGTTTTAAAACTAAGCCTGTAAGTAATTTTAAATATGGAACTAGAAAAAGAACCAATAGAATCGCGGCAATTAAAAAGTTAAAATCAATTTCTTCTTCTTTTTAATAGGAGTTGCATCCAATTAGTTGTATACGATTTTAAATTTCGAACTGGCCGCTACGAATTGTGTTGCTTGAACGCAGGAATTATATTTTTAATCTGTATTTTTATAACCTCAATAAATGAGTTTGTCGAATTATTACTCAATATTACAATGACAAAAGTAAAAATGACTAATATCCCTACGATCAGAAAAATGTCTACTTTATGTTAGGATACTTTTCTTTCATATTACTTCAATATTTTTCAATCATAGAAAAAAAAGTTTAGTGGTGCAATTTGAATAGCAGACGATACAATCATCATTTATGGATCGTTTTCTTGTATTTATCGCTTTATTTTACTCACTTTTCATTCGATATGTAAAGCAGTATACGTACCACGGATGTAACATCAATAACAACCTCGGAAAGGTACCGCCCTCGCTCCGCTCGGGCGTTAAAAAACCTCGGTTGTTATTGATAGCTTACATACCTCAGTACGTAATCTACTATTACTTGTATTTATTGTTAGTTGTTTTTACTAACTCAGGTCAGGTCAGAGACCATTTAACCATTAACGACGTAACCACGAAAGAAAGTAATGAAGAGTAGCCACAACCACATATGTGGTAAGTTTTATAAAATTGGGGAAGGTAGTTTTTATTTGGTGGCGGATTCTGTGCAAGGTGGGAGAGCAAAAGGATGCGTAAAAAAATAAACTGCAAGTATTTTAAGGGGTGAACCAGGTTTTAGATTGTTTTTAAACAGTACATGAAACAATTTACCCTAGGAATAGGTCCAAATATAAAATAAAATACCTATACAAATTGAATTGGTCGGCCGGTATAGCTGTGTTAAAATATCATGACTTATTGCAATCTTGGTATAAGTGAACTTGTTTGCCATGAGTTGACAATCTTGGTATAAGTGAAACAGATACAGGCACCATACCAAGCAAGATGGATCCATGTTTCCACCTGCTTTCCTTAGAGATTCTTTAATGGCCCCTTAAAATATTTCCAAGCAGTTTTTTTTACATCTTACGTATTGTGGCTTTACCGTGTGTTTTGTTGAGCCCGTTTTGTCTACTCCGTCCTCTGTCCTGTCCTGCTATTTTCCAGTTCTATAATCACCTATGACTATACCTTATGTATGATTATCTCTCCAGCGCCTGATACGAACGGCAACGGGACGCTGTCGTCGTGCACGGCGAGCCCGTCGGACGCGGTGAGCCCGCTGAGCGCGCGCAGCCCGACCGACTCCAGATCAGCGCTACTTGACGCCATCTGCTCCTTCGACAAGTCCCGGCTGGCCAGACGAAGCAATCCGTTGAGTTGAACTAGTGTTGCATAACATACGTTTCGCAAAATGTCTGTTCATCGCAAGATGTCTCGTGAGCGGAATGTCCCTTTCGCAAAATGTCTTTTTCGAATTACTCCCCCATATACGATAGTTAATCAACATGAGACATTTTGCGAAAGCGACATTCTCCTGAAGACACATTTTGAGCAGGCATTTTGCAAAACATTCATTACGAGTCTACAGATTCCTAACGTCATACATCTACATGTTGTTTAAAGAAGGAAAATCTATACTATGACATCGAGATCTCTACTTTGAGCTCGCTGCAAGGAAAAGTGATACTTTATGTAAAGAAGAACCATTTTCCTGTAATCTACTTTTTCGAACGAATGCGGCAACCCACAGCGGCAACCAGTTGACTACAATAGATTTAATATAATACCGACCATTCCGAATTTACTTTATAGAATAAATGGAGGAAAACACAGAAAATTATATGTTAAAAGGTGTAAAAAATTAACTACTAATATTTTATGAGATCGAGTCCTTGCCACTGAACAACTTTCTCCAGGGAACATAGGTAGAAATATGTAAAATGAAATTCCTAGGGGAAAGTTGTTCTGTTCTATGGACTGGTTTAACCCTTAAAATATTTGCAGTTGATTTTTTCGCCTGTATAGGCATATAACTTAAAACACATACACCTTGAGATTTTTGTGAAGGTACCTAATATATATATTACGTAAATAAATATTCTAAAGCCAAAAAATAATTGTAATAAGATTTCGGTTAGGAGTTCAAATCATTGTAAATATGAAAGTCTTTTGTACATTCGGAAGATACAACAGGAACAAATGCAAATTATTTTACTTAGGTCTAATTTATTCTTTATTCGTTTGATGGCAGATATATCCGAACAAAAATAATGAAACAAGTTATTTAAAAAAAGTAGGGTCGGTAGTCCAACAGTTAGCCACTCGGACACATTTGGTCAGGTCAATTCGATATCTTCAAAACGCGACGTTGCAGTCTTGTGCACCGAAAGCACCGAACGAACTAATTTTAGAATCATTATATGACATCCTATGAAAACTCGCACATTTGTCCGAGCCGAATTAGTCGAATCCGACAGGATCGCAGTTTTGAAAAAAAAAAAGTGGTTAATTATTGGACCACTTACCCTGCGTAATCTGAGAACTTATATTTTAGCATGTAAGTTAACGTAAACTGAGATCTATATATGACATTATTTCCTTTGTTAATTAATTATTTAGATGTTATATTGTACAAAAAGTGATACTTTCCACTGGTCAGAAGTCATCTATTGAGAAAATTTTTGGAGAATTCATCTAAGTAGAGCTTTAATTTTAGTGTAAGGTATTAATATATGTTTTGTTGTAAGCAAAAATATACAGGTTCAATATTACGGTCGTTAATATTATTTGCGTATTAAAACCAAGTAGATATTCGAATTTTCTTTTTATTATTAAGCTTATAATCTAATAGTAAAATAACGTAAACATTTCTATTCTTTTAGTGCTTAAATTTTGAGAAAATCAAATAAATAACTGAACTTTCTGTTCGGTGCAATATTGTTTGGTGCAATATTTGAGAAAATAAACTAACAATTCTAAAGCATTGAATAATAACCACAATTATTTGAGGAACTTATTAAAAAATCAACATACGTCATATACTTTCACAAACTGTTTAGAAACATAAAATTAAGATCACAATACAAATAGAGATAATTATACAAGCTTAGTAGCTACGGTCAGTAATTCGAATACACTAATTATTAAACGTGCAACTTTTTAAAGTTGTCCATCTAGATAAAATACCTGACGGTAAGTAGAAGCGGATGTTTCAAATGATAGCTAATTTTACCAGGAAACATATCACTATGATTCCTTATGGCTCATGCAGTTCCTGAATACTGGGTTATTTCTTAGACAGTATCAGTACTCAAACTGTATCTACACCTCATTCTGAACTTTGACTATCGTGCCACCTGAAAATCGCAAAAAATTATTGGGTGTTCCATAGATTTTTGCCAAGTATAAGGCCCCATATTAAAAGATTTTTAGAAACATGAGTAGAAACACCCTACGACGTTTGTGTACTGACTAAAAAATAAAACTATTAGGAGTTAGCTTCTGGCTTTATTGGCTAACTAACCTTCAATTTAGTTAAAATAAGTACACTCTACCTTTTGAGTGCCCTAGAACTAAATAGATTCATATCCTGCCATTATAAGGTTTCATAAAGAATCCGCGTAATAAAAAGATTTCTCACAAAATGTTTGTGAATCGTTGTGTAGCGTTATATGGTAATAATGTACTTCAAGTCACATAATGGTATAAGATTGTATGTTTGTCTAATATATTGGCCTATATTATTAACAAAAAGTAAAAATGCCCTACATTTTCACAACATACAAATGTCAATATTATTCATAAGGTACCTTGATTTAGAACAACGCTAACTTGATACACCCATAATTTAAATGAGATTAAGATCTCTTATAATAATACTCTTACTAATTTTCCCGTGATGCATAAATCTAATAATAACTTTGGGAATACACTGAAGAAATTGTAAGAAGAGTAAGACGTCGAAGGTTGTGTCTCTTTCTGAATGTAAGACAACAATATGTGTTAGAAAAAGAATAATACGATTATTCTAACTCTATGATATCATCAATATCGTCGATGTTGAAGTCCTTCAATGTCATCGGAGCTGAAAGAGAAAATAAAATTTTATGCATTGAAAAATTAAATATCTGATATTCATTGTAACATAAACTTTTGAATCCTGATGGCTACGACAAACGGATTATCTATTATCTTGGACGAAATAGCCTATCTATCACCCACCACTTAGGTGGCTCTTATCTGGACATTAATTTATTTCATAGTGGCAAAATATCGAGGAAGGACACAACAAAGTGACAATAGTCAACTTTTGAGACTAGAGGTTTTCTTTTGTAATAGTGATATGCAACAGCGATATTATCCAAGAGTGGAAAAAATATGGAACCATTCAATAAAAAAACTATACGGAGCAAGCAGGAGAGCGAGCTCCGTGATCTACCCCGAGGGAATTTGATAAGGCAGATATGGTCACAATCACAATATGTTCTGTGTTCTTACCAGATCTCTTCTTCTTCTGCGTGGAGTCAGTGGGCGCGGGCCGCTTCGCGCCTGGCGAAGGCACCACCTTCTCCATAGTCGCCACTCGGGGCTTGTTCGCACTGAAACATGTTACCATTGTTAATGAACTATAGGCTATTATTTCCTGGGATTTCTTGTGAGGATAAAAATTCTTGCGATTTTATTACATAATATAGGTTCCCTATTCATTTGCATAAAAATATTAGACACAATATACATTGGCAATATGTGCATTGAACTATACTCGGTTTTTAGAGCGAGTAAATTAACATTTTGGGTTGCCATTTTTTTATTCAAATCTCAAATAGCCAGAACTGGCAACTATTGTTATCAAAAATTATTGTTTTGTATTTGTGTATACAAGTTGTAGTTATCTTGCATATTTTGGCGAGTTTGCGTGCATATTTATGCATTTTTCGTGGGATACCGTGTCGCTCATTGGGTCGTTGGACAGGCAAACTAAAAAGGGATAAAAAGTAAAACAAACCTGTTAGTACTCGACAGCGTGGAAGATTTGCCAGTCACGCTGATGATGATATCTTTGGAGGTGCCGACGATTTTCTTAGGGGCTCCTACTTTAATCTGCGTGCCAAGTTTCGGTGCCGTGGCCGGTTTAGAAGGAAGCGGTTTAGAAGGAGCCGCGGTTTTACCACCAGGTGTCTGTTTAGTCTGACCCGATTTAGGGTACGTCTTCGCTGGCTTGGCAGGAGCCACGTAATCATCAAGGTCTATCGTGTCGACCGTTCGCATGGGACCGACAGTTTTCTTTGGCTGTGTTTTTGAGATAGCGGCTGTTTTTCCAGGCGTTGCTCGGGAAGGCCCGGGCGCTAAGGCCTTGTCTAGTTTCTTGAGAATCGTGTCCGTTTTGCTAATGTGTTTTAAGATGTCGTCTTGTGAGGATTTGGCTGGTTTTGTCGGCGGTTTCTGCGGTTTAGACAGTTGCTGGTGGAGCAGGGTGTTGCCGGACTTGGAGGTGATGGAAGTTTTGCCGACGACGGCGGGTTCTTCGGGGGCCTTTATGTGGACGACGTCGCGGAGGATGGCGAGCGGGTCGTCGGGGGTGGAGGGGCGAGACTCCTCGCTGCTGCTCGACGAAGAGGATTCTTTCCGAATACGTTTTTTGTCAGTCTTTTTGGGCGACGGCTTTGGTGGTTCCGGGGCTTTCGTCGGCGGGGGCGGTTGAGACGCAGCGGGCGGTCGTCCGCGGCTCCTTTTAGGCCCTGGCGGTTGAGTTTGAGCCGGTTGGTCGGGAGGGTCATTTATTAGCGTGATGTCTTCTTGACTGCCCCTGTTCAGCACCTCGATCTGTCCGGTCTTCGTGATACGTAAGATGTCGCCGGGTTTGCAGACCGTTTTGCCTGCCGGGGGCGGCTGCGTGTTGGTGGTTCCTAGAATAGATTCAGCTTGCGGCGGGGTGGGTACGGGCGCTGTGTTTTGATACTGCGGCCGAGCCATCGCCGCCTGCTGCAGCATGACGTTTTGTAGCAACGGCGTTTGAGATATACTTTGCGGTTGCGGTTGGTACGATATTCGAGGCGTCACGTTCTGATACGATGAAGCTTGAACGTTTTGATACGACGTCTGCGGCATCACGTTTTGATAAGACGTTTGCACGTTTGAATAAGAAGGTTGCACGTTTGTATAGGACGTTTGTACGTCTGAATAGGATGGTACGTTTTGATAGGTGGAATTTTGAGGTATGACATTTTGGTAAGAAGTTTGCGGCATCATCGGTCGGAGCAGGTTCGGATTGGCGGGTAGTCTGGTGATGTTGGAAGCGGGAACAACGACGAATTTTCCGTTGTTGAATGTGAGCGGGGTGGGTTGCGGGCTCTGTCCCAGCACGATGGTGCCCCCTTGCGCTTGCGGCTGCGGGATCTGCGTGTAGGTGTATCCTTGGTTCGAGAACTGTTGTTGGTGCGTCTGCACGAGCATGGCGGCCACTTGTGCCTCGCTGAGCTGCTGTGTCAGCTGCGGGTTGGCGGCGGTGAGGCAGACGGGCACGGGCGCGGCGGGAGCGGGGGCGGGGGCGGGTGCGGGCGCGGGCGGGGTGACCTTCTGTGATTTGGCAGTGGATTTCTTCGCAACTACCTTCTTGGTTGGTTTCGGCGGCGGTTCGCTAGTAATAGTTTCTTCATCGCTGTCTAGGCAGATGGTGTCGTTGCCGGGGGGCGGGGCGGGGGTGGGAGTGGGGGCGGATTTAGGCGTTTGGACTGGAAGCAGCTTGCCAGCAGAAATGACTAGTTTGGGGATCTTCGGTTGCGTTGTGGTGGCGGGGACGAAGCCTTTAGTGTTGGCCATGACGGAGTTGAGTATTAGTGGTTTGGCGGTTTTCTTGAAGATGCTTTTGGGGAGGGGTTCTTCGTCGTCTGGAAGGATGCTCTCGGCGTGGTGGGGGGCGGAAGGCGCGGGGGGCACCGCGCTCCCGCTGGGGGTAAAGTCACCCGCCCGGTTGATGCTGGTGGGGGAACAAAGATACAGAGTTAAATACGAAGGTTGTGGATTCGATTCCCCACAAGACACAAATATTTGTTAAATCTATTTTCAAATATTTCTGTCTAATCTGGGTGTTTTAAATATATTACGCCTTTATCCCTTGTGGGGTAGGCAGAGCGTAAACGGCATAAAAGTTTTAGAGATTTAAGCATACATACATAAATACATACAGACGCGAAAAGCGACTTTGCTTCATACTATGTAGTGATACTCACAACCCCACAGGGACGACAGCGGGCGCGGTGGGCGCGGCGGGGGCGGGGGCGGGGGCGGCGGGGGCGGGCGAGGGCGTGGCCCTGTTCCCGGTGAGCTCCCCGATGCCGCGCGCCTTGAGCCGGGGCGCGGGCTTCCGGCGGGCTTCCTCGGCCGGCTCGGGCTTCACCGCCGCCTCGGCAGCCTTCGCGCTCACGCTCGGGTTCGCCCTGTGGAGTTTCTTCAGGATGTCGATGCCTAGCACCTGGTGGAAAGGAACTAGTTGAGTGCTAATCGATATATCTCGTACAGATAAAGAAACGATCCCGAATTGGCCAAATTATTGTTCGTGTCTCTATCAAAATATATGACATATGAGCGGAACAACAACAATAATGTTGCCCTTTCGGGATCGTTTCTTTAAAAAATCTAGTTATAAAAGACGGTATCCCTGATGACAAGACACTGAAGGCCCCATATTGCAAATGTAATTCTTAATTTATCTTCATCATTGGCCTCATACGTCTGTGACAGACGATTTAACCAGTGTCTGAGGCAAAACTTTTCGTGGTTATGTAGCATAACTTTCTGCACGCTCTACAGGTGAAGGTGGAATTAAAGACCGTCGTAATACATACCATATTTACCAGAGATCAGTACTTATTACATAAATAAGTGTCTAACTCATATTTAAAAATACTTTTTTTAAAATTGGATCAATAAAAAGTAAACTAACCTTAATGGCGATATCATAGATGGGTCCATTGAGTATGGGCTTCCCGGTGGCCTCGATCTCGTTCTTGGCCTTGAGCGTGCTGTACTGCGCGGCGAGCGTGGCCGCGTCCTCGTCCAGCATGGGGTTGCCCTCCAGGTACGTGTGCGCCACTATCTTGATGAAGTTCTTATTGTTGAGTAGCGATGGGTGTAGAGGAATGATTTCCTCTGGAGGTTCAGTCTTGGGGACGACTTTGGGTGTTGTTTTGGTGGGTTTCTTGTTAGCTGGTGGTGGGTCGTCGTCGTCGCTGAGGAGGATACTGTCAGCTTCGTTGAGGGTCCTGACTGGTTCAGTCTTGACCCTGACTGGTATGGTGGTGCTGGGTTTCCTCTGCGGTCTGGTTTCTGGTACGATTTCCTCTCCGCCCGAGTCGTCGTTCTGCCAGTCCTCGTCGCCCAGGTCGCGTCTGCCTTCGGCTTCGTCGCCATCTTAAAATAACAATATGGTTCAAATAAAACATACTCACAGTCAATCATTTATAATTGCAGCAAGTACTGAATTACACGAGAACAAAGGAGACTGCCCATACATGGGCTAGCAATGTGTCTTGCGTCACAAAACAATTGAATGCAATCCATAAGGTGTAAAAATATTAGCTGCAAATTTTTAAGGCGTAACTCAGCCCATTTTTGTATGGGATGCAGAAATATTTTTCTCGCATTTCGACCTAAGTCAATTGTTCAGTTTTATGGACTGATCGAGGTTGCCTAGAAGTTCTGCACATTTAAAGTTATAGGTTGGCTGAAAGAGTAGAAATTAAATAAAATGGAACTAAAATTTTAGTATGAAAAATTGTTGCCATAGTTAAGTTTTATCTGTTAGATTTGACAGATCGCGAAGATAGTGGCGCCCGCATTTTTTATCTACTATTTATGGTCAAGCACCTTGTATAAAGGAGTAAAAAATACCTCGTTCGACGGTCTCCTTGAGCGAGTACTCGGCATCGATGGCGGCGCGGCGCCGCCCCGGCGTGTACACCTTGGGCACTCCTTGTGAAGTCGACGGCTGCGCCTCGGCTTCCGGTTCCGGTCGATCCACCGCACCCTATTGTGGATTGATCAATGTCATTAGTTTACAATATAAGTATGGACCCCAGTGCCCCGTTTTTCGAAACTACATGCTACCATTCTACCGGCGAAATTCGATGTACATTGCGTAGCGGGTCAAAAATCTTGGTTTTATAATGCCCCACCGGCTACGCAATGTACATCGAATTTCATCTGTAGAATTGTAGACTGTAGTTTCGTTGCATAGACCACAGGGAGTAGATAGATAGAAACGCACTAGTTGGTGGTCAAACTTGTATTGTATCTGCTTCTAACTTACGACTAAGACATACAGCTAATGTCGCTTGATTGCTTAATACTAATTTAATGCTGACGCAAACAATACGCTTCTAGTGTGTACGGCTACTACAATTTGAAATACCGGGTTTTCTGCAATTCGCTCAGAGCATATTTAATGAGTGAGCGATTCAAAAACCTAAATAAACCGTGAACTAAAGTAGGTGGAAATCTTTAGGGGAGGCCTGTGTTCAGCACTAGTCGTCTTATGGCTGAAATGATGATAAAGATGAAGCCAAAACTGTAAAATGTTCAATCGGCATCACACGACATAAGAAGTAAATAGTTTGTTTAACATATTCTGACCTGTTTCCTCGGTCGTCCCCTCTTCGCTTTAGCATGTTCGGGCTGCGTGGCGGTCTCGGCGGGCGCGGGCGAGGGCGCAGTCGCGGGGTCTTTCATTAACAGCACGTCGGCTATCTGCATAGCCACCTCGTTGTTGAAGCTTCCCTTGGGCACGTATCCGTAGGCGACGATCTTGCGCACGGTGGACACGAGCTGCGCGATCTCGCGCGGGTTCTGCTGGTTCTGGAAGTTGTGCTGCAGGAGGATGTTCATGATCTTGCGCGACATGTCCTCTTGGATTGCTTCTTTCTCTTCGGATCTTGGTGGCGGCGGCGGTTCGATTGGAGTTTCCTTCAAAAGACAAATAATTTAACGTGAAAAATCCGGCAAGCTGATAATCTCGACATTTCGATTTAGAGTCTCTGATATTTCAACCTATGTTCCTTGTACAAAGGTTTTTAGAAAAATTCTTAATAGTTTAGTGTATATACAGGGTGTAAGAGACGGCGTAACAAAAACTTTGCAGGCGTGCTCAGACCATGAAACTATACAACTTTTTCTATGGGGGCTATGTTGGGAAACGAAAACAAAATTTCGACATTCCATCTAAAATATCCGATCAGCTAATGGACTTTGCATGGGAAGTCGTAAAATTTTTTTCGTTTCCCAACATAGCCCCATAGTGAAAGTTGTTCAGTTTCATGGTCTGGTCACGCCGGCAAAGTTTTCGTTACACCGTCCCTTACACCCTGTATAACTCATTTTCGCAAAACACCAATTTACGTCCATACGTTTTGTAGGGAACGATATAATCTGGTCTCTAATGATTACCTTCTTCTTTCTCCCGCGTTTGCCTTTGCCCTTGTTGTCGGGCGGCGGTTGTGGCGGTTGCGGTTGCGGCTGGTAGGGCACGAGCAGGTTGGGCTCGGGTTTGACAGGCGCAGGCTGGTAGCCGGTGGCGTTGACAAGCTGCTGGTACGTCTGCAAGGCGGGCTGCGCGTTCGGCGCGGGCAGGTGGAGGCTGAAGCTCGATACCAGTTGGTTTTGCATCTCTGTAACGAGGATTGGGCTCATAAGTGAAAATAAGAAATTTAAAAATTGTCAAGCGTCGACCGAGAATTGAACGGGCACATGGGGTACCGTCACACTGCTCTGTTACTGAACTATCGACGCACCGGTCGACCTTCGTCAATTTCTAAATTTGTCAAGCCCCGAGGCAGTGCGTAAGGGGCTAGTTTTAAGTTTTTAGTCCCCCTGGGCCGCGTTTACACTAGGTTCATAAAATTGTTGCAAGAAACAAAAAAATGTGTCCTACATTTTTCTCTTTTTTACAATGACTGACAATCAAAAAGTTAAATCTATAATTTACTACTTTGAATAAATAATTTGACTTTGAATTTGGTCGTTGGACGACTCGGTGTAAACACACGACAAGTAAAAGGACTGGTGAGATGGTGAGGTAGTGAGGTGGTGAGGTAGTTAGTTGTTGAGGTGGTGGTGAGTTGTTGAGGTGGTGGTGAGTTGTTGAGGTGGTGGTGAGTTGTTGAGGTGGTGGTGTGGTGGTGAGGTGGTGGTGAGTTGTTGAGGTGGTGGTGAGGTGGTGAGTTGTTGAGGTTGTGGGGTGTTGAGTTGTTGAGGTGGTGGTACTGACGCGTGTTGGCGTGCTCCTGCTGGAACTGCATCCAGGCGGCGGCGCGCTCGTGCTCCGGCAGCTGCTGCTCGCTGGAGCCGCGCAGCAGGGAGTCGTGCTCGTGCACGGCGTGCAGCGCGGGGTGGCGCGCCACGCGCAGCAGCGCCACGTCCGTCACGCCCACCGCCACGCCCCCCGCCACTGACAGACCCAGCTCGTCGTATCTACGCGGAACAAAACAATTAAGCGCAACGCACACGGTGAAGACACGCTAATAATTTTATCTTAAGATAACTTAATATACCGGTACTATACTGTACATACATATATCACGCCTTCATCCCTGGCGGGGTAGGCAAAGCCGTAAGAATACGGTCACTATCGCCACGTCTGACATTTTTTAGGATTGTTTTCTAAGGTTTTTTCATAAAACATGTGTATCACTATAGTGACAAGTTGTCAGCCTGTCGCCTAAAAATTGTAATACACCAACACTCTCGAGTCCCTTAGTCGCCTCTTACGACACATGCGGGAAGGATGTGGGGTGATGCTATTCTAAGCCGGCTTCACACGGCATAATATTTTATCTTAAGATACCGGTACACTATACTGTAATATGTAAATATATATTATCTTCGTCGTTAGCGATGGTTCATACAAATTCTATACAGCATTGCAATGAAGTTTTTCATTCAAGTTTTTCATTTTCGTCATTTGTATGGATTTTTGTCTCCCATTAATTTGAAACTTGTTTTAAAAATTGTACGTTTCATTAGGCTATACATTTATTATTTTATGTAAGTGTAGTATAAACGACTTTTTCTGAGAAAATACTGAAGATGACGTCATGTTGCGCTATTTTCGATGGCATCAAAACAGTTTTATATAGTTTTTCTGTTTATTAATTCAAACTTTAAACATTTTGAGAAATTATAAAATGATCTAGTATTTTTAGGCAATAGTTTTAAGTTGAACGCAAACGTATCCTTTTTTAGAATTCTTTATATGAAATCCTACGAAACCTCGCACATTTACTGGAATCGACCGATTCGGTTCGGACTAATGTGCGAGGTTTCATAAGATTTCATATAAAGAATTCTAAAATTTGGTTCCTTGATGCGGATAAGTGTGCCTTTACCTTTAACCGTACAACTGTTATATTTTATTAATGACCCAGTCCACAGCCGAATTATATGATTATTAAACTAGCAAAAAGAGTGCCGTCACCAAAGTTTTTTTACTTGTATAGATCTGTGAGTTCCTCCATGTTGTAATGGCGGTCGATCTGCTGCTCGTCCACCACGCGGCACGCAACAGCTTGCTTCGTCACAGAGCGCTCGTAGATCTTCTGTTCCATTGTTCCCTGTAAACCGAAAACGTCCAAATATTACCAATTATTTGTACTAATTAGTTATTATTCTTAAAAGGATCACCTAGCGCGGCATTTTCATACATATGTATCCCCCTGTTTTCTTTCCGAGTATTTTTGTTTAGGGTAGGGCCTACAAAAGCCATCTAGCGCCGATCTGATTCGGAGTCGAACTGGTCGCCAAGACCGAAATCGGCCGGAGAGATCATCATCATCATCATCATCATCACTAAAGGCATACTCTTACTTTTTATTTTTTCGAATAATAATTACGAAAAGAAAATACGAGCAATTTGTTTTCCATAGACAAAAAAAATGCTGTTTTTGCCATGCCCAAAAATCTGTAACGATCTAAAATATTACATTGCTCCCGCGGAAAGAAAGGAACAGATTGCTAACGAGGGTGTAGTTTGAGGTCCGAAGCGCAGCTGAGGGATCAATACACACGAGTTTGCAATCAGACTTTCTTCCGAGTAATACATAGTGTTTTATTTATACTATACTTGCAAGAATAAAAAACGTAGTAATATACGTAAATACTAGTATGGGCTACTACTTACCAAGGCGACCAGTCGGTATATGTAGCAGTCTTTCTTCTGGCCGAAGCGGTACACGCGGAAGATGCTCTGGATGTCGTGCGCTGGGTTCCAGGAGGTGTCGAGGATGATGACGCGGTTGGCTGCCACCATGTTCAGCCCGAGGGAACCAGCGCGCGTTGAGATCAGAAACAATCTGACAATTTGAACAAGTGAGTAATGATTTAGTGGTTATGCATCACCCCCTTTCTACCCGCGAGTCTTGTAAAAGGCAACTAAGGGACTCGAGGGTGTAATGTGTATTACAATTTTAGGCGACAGGCTGACAATCTATCACTACAGTGATACATGAATCAACTGACTGAAAGGTCCCTCAATACTAGTCAGACGTGGCGATAACGACCGTAATTTTACGATCGTTGACGCTCTGCCTACCCCACAAGGGTTAAAGGCGTGATGTATGTATGAATGTAGGAGAAGCGGGTAATCAAGCTGCACTCACTTGGTTTTGCGGTTGTTTTCTGCGTTGAACTCGCGACACCACTTCTGGCGCACCTCGGCCGGCACCGAGCCGTCCAGCCTGTAGTACTCCTGCCCGAGGCTCCACTTGTTGATCTTCTTCAAGAAGTATTCGAGCGCGTCCATCGTGAATAGAGACGTGGAGAATATTAGCCTGGAAATTTATTGACAATTTGACTGACGAGTCGTCCAACGACCCGATGAACCCTAGTGTCAGAATTTTTCAACCGCCAAGTAGCAGGCTTCTGACATGGTTGTGTAACGACTGCCGTGTAAGTGATCATAGAGAGCAACCGGGGCGTTCTGCTGAACGTACCATCCGAAACACGCAACCATCTTACTTACGGACAATCGGGTGGTTCAGCCCGCAATGTTCTAACATGACTGGGAACAAATTCAACATTGTGATAAATATAAACATTGTGAGTGACCCACCAAGAATCGAACCCGGAACCTTCTGCGTCAGCGCCACATCGGTCGTCATGATGATGATGGTAATTTATTAGGATTTACCGCACTCACAGTGCTATATTATTTTCATAAATGAAAGTAAGATAATAAGATCTTCGCTTCAAGACGAGCATCAAGAGTTCGAGAAATTGACGAAGGCCAACCGGTGCGTCGATAGCTCAGTGGCAGAGCAGTGGGCCGGTACCCCACGCGCCCCGGGTTCGATTCCCGGTCGACGCTTATCAATTTTTCAATTTCTTATTTTCATTTACATCATAAAAGCCTGTAGAGGCATAGCCTTTCCCTTGGAAGATGCGATAAATAAACGCGTTCATTTTAAAAAAATTTACGTAGACTGTTTGATGGCCCACTGCAGAGCAAAGGCCCCACCTCTTTCACGCTACCTGCCGCCTCTTTCTTTTCAACGGGTTCATTAAAAGCAAAAAAAAATGTTCTCACACTTTGTCCCCCAGCATGATGCACTCGTCGAGGATCTTGAAGACGACCACGAACTTGTTGGAGCACTCGAGCGAGTCCAGCATGGAGCCCCCGTCCAGGTACTGCAGCCACCACACGTCGTCGGGCTTCACGTCCTCGCCCTTCAGCACTTCCGAAGTCAGGTCCTCGTGGGCTAAGTCGTCTTCTAGCTTCTCGGCTGTGGGAATGGAACATCAAGTTTCAAACCATTTTTTTAATCTAAAAGTTTAAATGTTCTTATGGATTCTACTTTGCTCTCCTTTTTAGTCTATTGGTAAACTTCTAGTAAAAATTGAAGTAATGTCCAGAAAACATGTTTCGGCAAACCTAACCATGTTTTAAAAAACAGTGGGACGGTACCTCATTTCGATACTCCGGTTCGATTCTCAACGCTTGTACATTTTTCAATTTCTTACTTTCATTTATAAGAATAACATAGCACTGTGAGACATTGTTAAGATGTTACTCTGGGTTCTTTCTTTCTTTCTTTACTGGGTTGCCTGGAAGAGATCGGTTACGGCGATAAGGCCGCTTTTGCTTATATTAATTTGCTTTTTGTTCCTGCATAATGCTTTGATTTAATATGAGCAATAAAGTATTTCTGTTTATCTGTTACTCACGTTTGATTTTAGCCTCGTCGATCTCATCCCGCTTCTTGGTCTGGAAGTTGTGCAGCACCTGCGGGTGTGACCAGATCTTCTGCAATATATGGAAGTCCCTCAACACACTCTGCTTATTATTCTTCGACGTGTTATGGTTGACGTAATGCTTGTATAGATCCCACTGGACCTGTGAGAGCGAGATGAACACTGTGTATTCGTGTTTCTTTGGCAGGTAGGGGTAGAGGACGGACGCCTCTTGCCTCTGGAGACAGCCCTCTAAGACTTTGTGCAATATGTGTGTTCTTTGTTTCATTAGTTTGATGTCTTCTTCGCGAGAGTCTCTGTGTTGGCCGTTCATGATCGGGTTTTCGAATCTGTTGAGGAAAAACACATGAGTTTTAAGTGGTAGATGATGTACACGTTAATTGCCGAAACTATGGAATGCATTTATTATTCTGACGAACTTTCTTTAAGTCATATGGGGTGACATGAAAAATGAACGTTTGAAATCTATCAAAGTTGACTGTTAAATCTGAAATGTTACGGACTAAAGGAAAATTTCAGAATTACCAGCCAACTTTGACATGATGAAGAATCCACTGACATACAGGGTGTAAGGGACGATGTAACGAAGACTTTGCTGGCGTGATCAGACCATAAAACTTAACAACTTTTTCCATGGGGCTATGTTGATAAACGTGAATTTTTTCTCGACCTTCCATACAAAATTCCCGATCAGCTAACTGACTTTGTATGGAAACTCGAAATAAAATTTTCGTTTCCCAACATAGCATGGTTGTAGTATGGTCACCATGCCTGATGATTCGAAATGAAGATGAAACAACCTGGAGCTCTATTTCTGAAACGTACGCTTTTGTTTCATGCGAAAATCTGCTACTTTAAATGCTTATATCCTGTGCTTATATCACACTTTCTACTGTACTTATCGATTCCCACATACCTTCAAAAATTCATACATATTTTATAAAAACATATAGTAAAAGAAATTAAGGAACGTTTGGTTAGACCAGTCGTCTTGGACTTTCGTGCACGGAACCGAAAACGAACATTTCAGAAATTGAGTTCTTGGACCTTTTGTCTTCGCTTAAATGCCAAGTATCTTGTCTTACCTATTAGAGTACTCGGAGTAAGTCCCCAGCAGATTGGGCTTGACGAAGTTGACCATGCAGTAGTATTCTCTCAGGTTGTTCTGCATGGGTGTTCCGGTCAGGACTATGCGTCTCTTGGTCGCAACCCGGCTCATGGCAACCGCCAGGACTGAGCAGTCGTTCTTTAGGAGATGACCTGAAAATAATAAACAAATAACTTTTTTAATTAAAAAGAGAACAGACTTCAACGGACGGTAAATAGGCCTAAAACGTTCTCCTAAGTCTGACAAATACTTTTTTGAAAACCGCATCAAAATCGGTTCATATAATCGCGGACAACAATACATAACGGAAATCGCGGAAACATACATACATAATATATAAGGTCCCATTTTATTAAGTACAAATATTTTAAAGGCATGTTCAGAAATATTATTAAAGACGTTTTATGTAAAAATAAAATAAGACCTTATAAACATACATACAGGTGACTGAGACCTGAGACTGAGAACCTCCTTTTTTAAAGTAGATTAAATAGATTTAATTCTTATTTTTATTTTTTTAGTTTAATTATTATATTCCTTAGGGTAAGCCAAATAATTAATTATAGTCTTTAGAAAAAAAAAAAACATAGTACAAAATGAAATCGCTTTTTATCTTTCTCAGTACATATGTCCATAGGTGCTTAGTGGGCCGCTAGTAACTAACATAATCTGACCTTCATCGCAGACTATGATGTCTGGTCCAGGGTCCAGCAGCGCCGTCCGGATTTTGTTGACCACAGTTGGGCGAATGTTGTCCAGCTCTGGATCTAGCGTGGTCAGGCTCCGGAACAGCTCGTATCCGATGAATCTCACCGCTAGAAACTAATATAACACCAGAATCTGACCTTCGTCGCAGACTATGATGTCTGGTCCAGGGTCCAGCAGCGCCGTCCGGATCTTGTTGACCACAGTTGGACGGATGTTGTCCAGTTCCGGGTCTAGCGTGGTCAGGCTTCGGAAAAGCTCGTATACGATGAATCACGCTGCTAGCAACCAACATAACATGAGAATCTGACCTTCGTCGCAGACTATGATGTCTGGTCCAGGGTCCAGCAGCGCCGTCCGGATTTTGTTGACCACAGTTGGGCGGATGTTGTCCAGCTCCGGGTCCAGCGTGGTCAGGCTCCGGAACAGCTCGTACCCGATGATGAATATGCCGCCGCCGCTATACCAGTCTTCCAATTGGTAGGCTCGCTCGTATGTCTTCTTTAGTTTTGACAGTTCGAACACCTGTATGAAAATACATAATATTGAGTTCAACATCACGAGGAAGTTCCACTTTGGTTAGTGCAATTGCGTGTGATTCGACAATCGACTCGATTATTAACATGAGCTGATTTTAAAAGTGCTTTATCATTTTTAAGCTACGTCTAATAAAACTTTCATATCTGGATTTCAGTCATACCACACTCTTTGAATTCGGATGACATTTGAAAATGAGAGGTAAAATAGCACTCGCTCTGTGTAAAAACTTGGTTCCACGTCAAATACCTTAGGTTAGGTAGCTAACTCCGACAGAAAACGGGATAAGGCAAGGAGGATGATGATCTGGAGGACCTCATATCTACCGAAAAACCGATAACAGCGTCAGGGTAATTTGGGAAAGCAAGCAGTCCAATAGTACTTACTAACAATAATGTAGAGCACAAACCTGTAGCTTCCTTCTTAATTTTCGAGGCTTGAAAAATGAATACAAATTGACTTTTAGAAAAACTAGAATATAAGCAATAGTAGGTACATTACAGTAGCCAAAAATAGACCAATTTCTGATCGAGTAATACTGGAAACACGAAGTCGAGGCCTTCTCAAGTGAACGAGACCAAAAATTGGCCTTATGTCTGAGGCTAGTATAATGCTTTTCTTCCATTTGCGATGAAACATCACAAATCCACATTTTATTCGTGATAGATTTGGAAATAAGCAAGCAGCGTTCTTTGGAGTTAGCAACGTTCAATTTAATAAAAGATCAAAACACGAAATATAAAAAAAATATACGAAGCGTGAAGTATGGAATTTCATTATTGTCGTGTTAGCGTGCCTCTACAAACATGACGATTTAGCTGATTCCTTTTATGTATTCTTTTTTTGTAATAATGACACCATTTACGAAAAAATTAAAGAAAATAATATTTTAATACCTACATACACTTGTTTTAATTAATTTTTATTTATAAAAACTTTGGGGACTAACAATAAATTATGCAAACTTAAAACTTTAGTTCTTGTAATTTACATACACATATCATACATACTTATATCGCGCCTTTATCCCTTGCGGGGTAGGCAGAGCGTTAACGGCCACGTCTAACATTTTTGAGGATTGTTTTCCAAGGTTGTTTCAGAAAACATATGTATCACTATAGTGACAGGTTGTCAGCCTGTCGCCTAAAAATTGTAATACACCAATACTCTCGAGTCCCTAAGTCGCCTCTTACGACATACGCGGGAAGGATGTGGAGTGATGCTATTCTAAGCCGGCATCACACGGCAATTTCTTGTAATTTCACTTTTGATATTTAAAGTTACCTTGATTTGATCTGTGACGGGTCCGATCCACTTGTGTATTTCGTCGACCCAGTTGAGCACCGTGGACAGAGGGCAGCACACCAGCACGCGCTGCATGCCCACGCGCGGGTGCGTCAGTACCTGAACCACGGTCACAATCATAGTTATATTAGTACTGTACGTCCAACAACCCAATGAAGCCTAGTGTAAGTTTGTTTTTAACTAGCGGCCTGCCCCAGCGGCTGTGCCCGCTGCAACTCAATTCCCGTGGGAATAAGATGTTTTCCCGGCAAGTATTACACATAAAAACCTTTCTCTTGAATCACTCTATCTATTAAAAACCTTGCATAAAAGTCCGTTGTGTAGTTTTAAAGATTTAAACAAACATACATACATACAGAACAAACGATTTTGCTTTATACTATGTAGTGATTGATCACTTCGTGAGAAAGGTACCGATTGTTTACTTGATCATGTAGTGAGAAAGGAACTGATTGTTAACGAGGGTGTAGTTTGAGGTCCGAAGGGCAGCTGAAGATGAATAAATACAACATATTTTCTCCCGTGGGGTGGAAAGTCATTTATATGGAGTTTCGTTTCCCGCTAATTTGAAACGTGAACAATGAGTTACGTTCCTCTGTACGTTTTATTAAGCTATATAACATTTTCTATGTAGGTGTAATATAAAAAAATATAACTTTGGGAAAGGACAGAAATAATCGCTAGGGGTGCCAAAATTTATTGGTATTTTTAAGACATTCCGAGTACGTTTAGTGAACTCAGAACTTCAGGTGTAATTACAACTCTTTTTTCGTGTGGGACACCAACGACCCAATGAACCCTAGTGTCAGAATTCTTCAACCGCCTTCTACAAATAGCAGGCTTCTGACATGGTTGTGTAATGACCGCCGTCTAAGTAATCATAGACAGCATCCTACTTAACGTGCCATCGAAAACACGGGACCATCTTAGTTACGGACAATCGGGTGGTTCAACCCGCAATGTCCTAACCAGACTGGAAGATTTTTTAAATTACAAGTGTAACAAGTGTAGATAGTGACCGTGTGCAGCAGCGCGAGCACTTGCAGCGTCTTGCCGAGCCCCATGCAGTGCGCGAGGATGCAGCCGCCGCCCGGGTGCCCCGACTCCACCTTCTCCAGGCTCTCGAAGCACGCGTCCCACATGAACTTCACGCCCTCGTACTGAAATCATAACAGACACATACATATATCACGCTTTCCCAACATAGCTGTCGTAGAAAAAGTTGTTCAGTTTCATGGTTGATCATGCCTGCAAAGTTTTCGTTACACCGTCCCTTACACCCTGTATACATGCTGTTGAACACACTGCCGTCTTTTCAGGCAGTCGGGTAAATACGAGGTATGTAATGTAACAGCTAGGGGCCGAATTATATGCAACATAGAAAGCCTGAAATATGCCTGCAAATACAGGGTGTAAAAATATTACCTGCAATTATATAAATGGGTGAATCAGCCTATGAAACTGAACAACTTTCCCCAAGAAACATAGTCCGAAATATGAAAAAAATATTTGGACCTCCCGTACAAAATTACCAACCGACCAAGTCAATTTGTATGGGAGGTCCAAAATTTTTTTTATTATGGCGACCTATGTTCTTGGGGAAAATTATTCAGTTTCTCGGGCTGATTCACCCCCTTAAATATTTGCAGCTAATATTTTTACACCTTATATGCACAAAAGCAGCCAAAACAAGGAAGATATGCAAGATAAAACTGCAAGTTATAGATATATTGATTCCCAACACATTCACAGGCCAGGAGTTCTACCATGCTCACCTGATGAGCCTTCATGACCTTGGTGAAGAAGGGGTGCACGGAGACCAGCGAGCAGCCCTCCTCGAAGCCGTACTCGAGGCAAACCTCGTCATTGATCACCAGAACATTCACTCCCTCTTCGCAGCCCAGGAGTTCCCGCTATAATATGATCAAATATCGAATTAATAGGTGCGTCTCCATCGTGAACAGAGTTCGATCCCCGCCATGTACCGATCTGTTTCTACTCACGAGAATTTACCGACTGCTCTTAGGATGAAGGAAAAACATTGTGGTGAAACCCACATTCAAATAAAATTTTGAATTCAGTGAATGTGACTTAACCTAGGATTCGGGCCAAGTCAGACTTCGGGTTGCAAAGGTCAGATGGCAGTCGCTCTGTGTAAAAACTTGGTTCCACGTCAAATCCCCTATGTAACCGACCCTGACAGAGAACGGGATAAAGCAAGGAGAATGATGATCTATGCAAGGAGAATGATGATCTATTTTGACTATACTTTTTTCGTGCAACCTCTCCCTTTCTCATAAAGTCCCTTCCCCAAAATGATTAATCCCCTCTTTCCCTAGTTTTTTCCGTTTCTTCAGTTTTCGCCAGTCTGGAACTGTTTTTCTTTTCCGCCTTTTTTTCTACATTCCTCCTTTCCTCTTCGCACATCTCTCTTCGAACAATAAAAATTCGCTTGTAAACTTACCAATTGAGCTTGTCGCTGATTTAGTCTGCATTTCCTTTCGAATTCTTCCATATTCGCTATGACCGTGCTTCTCGCGAGGGATTTCTTGTCTATAACCTAAAAGAAAAATAACATTAACTTTTAAATAATATATTAACTTATCAAACTTTATTACAAAATAACAGGTGCTACTGGCTCAAATCAGACTTAGAAAAAATTCTTAACATAGACTTGGAATTAGTTAAAACATAGATTTTATGTTGAATTAGAAGTGTCAAAGTAAGGCTCAAAATAAAGTTTACATTACTACTATTTAGTTTATTGTTATTTATGGGATTGTATTAGAGGCGACACACTGGTTGCGTTGCGTAGGTTACGCAAGCAGCGTGCCGTGTCTCATACAGTACCTTTAGCCTTTTAGCCAGTTTTTATATAGGGTGTCCCTGTTTAGGTGGTCCAAAGAAAAAATATATCTTCTGCACAGCCTTAGCTACCCTGGAATATATATTTTTTAATATTCAAAGAAACAAAATTAGACCTCCCATACTAATAATACTGACTGATAGAGCTTTTGTATAGAGTGTCCAATTTTTTTTCGAATTTATAAAACAATATTCCAAATTAGTGGCTAGGGGAGTTCAGAATCTAGATTTTTTCTTTGGACCACTTAACCCTGTATAAGTTACATAGTAAGTATGACATACTTTTCTAATATTCCTTCGTCCCTTGAAATATGACTGGGAGAACTGAGCGTGTCTCGTCATCAGCGCGGGGTCTCCGCCTTTTCCGAATAATTCGTGCGACAATACTCTGAAATTTTGAAAATGACTATTAATTTCCTAGAAATATCAGGTGTAAAAATATTAGCTGCAAATATTTTAAGGCGTGTATCAGACTATGAAACTGAATCACTTTTTCCAAGGAAGTATAGGTCGAAATATGCAAAAATTTTGAACCTTTCATACAAAATTACCAACCGACCAAGTCAATTTGTAAGGGCGATCCAAAAATTTCTCTTATTTCAACTATGTCTCTTTGGGAAAGTTGTTCAGTTTCATGGGCTGATTCACCCTTGAAAATATTTGCAGATAATATTTTTACACCCTGTATAAGGTAAGATGCATCATATCATAAGTAAGTTAAATGGTGCCTTGACGTTTTATAGTCGAATTGGCTCAAATTATATTTCCTAAACTATACGTACGCACACGCAACTATGTTATGATTCATGATTGACTTATGTATTTGAATGTGTAGAAGAATTTCCACTCGACAAACTTCCCAAAGAAACAGGTCTAAACATACATACACAATATATGTAGTTTTCATGTCATAGCTTTGGTGTTTATTTTATAAAGGAGGAGACTGAGTAGAAGAAGGAGAAGGAGGAAGAGGAGGAGGCGGAAGAGGAGAAGACGGAAAAGAAGGCGGAGAAGAAGGATGCTCTTTTTTCTATGTTCAGGCGAGCCTTGAGGTTGTCCATTATCATGGGCTTGGGTAAATCTCTTGAAATATTTCCAGAATTTATTTTTGCATACTGTATTTGGTGGACTTTGGACGACACACGAAAAGAAAGACTGTATTAAAAAGTTACCTCATCTGTTTTTCACGCTCCAGCATTTTCCTGGCGCTCATTTTCCGGCCCCGGCCGCGTTTCTTGCGCTGCTCGGGTTTGACGCCGCGTCTCTCGATAAACTCCGTTACCAACTTAGCACGTTTCGCGTCATCAGCCCTGTAACAAAGACCATAAAATTTTCTAGATTAGTTTAGCCTATATATTGAAAACTACTGAACGTATTTAGGTACAATCTGTTGTGGTGCGACTCTTTATTATTGTTTAAGAACAACTACACTGAAGTCGACTATACTGAAGTCGAATTTATTGGGATTTCAAGATTTCAATCGTTTATTTCTAAGTAGTTTCACAATGAATGCTTTTAGAAAATCAGAAATTTACAATACAATGCTGTCACTAAATAAATAAATTAGCCATTGTAAAAAAGATAAAAAATAATTTGAAAGGGCCCTCAATACTTGCCAGACGTGGCGATAACGACTGTAATTAATAATTACTAATTATACGATCTTCAACGCTCTGTCTACCCCGCAAGGGATAAATGCTTGATTTGTCTATGTATGTATGTGTGTATTATAAAAGCTTAAAATAATGAGAGTTTGCATTATTCTTACATAGACGTGTCTTCTTTCTTGCCCATTCTTTTGAGCAGCTTTTCCTTAGTAGAGACCCATTGCTTTTCTTCTTCCGACGAGGAATCTTCTTCATTTTTCACGTGATCACGTGACGACTGTCCACCTCGACTTTTTTTCTGTAAAAACATTCACAAAAACATTTGATAACTTTAAAATTACTCACTGTCCCGATGGCGTAGAGAATAGTACTCATGCCTTCTACGCCGAGGGTCATTCTTGGGTTCGATACCCACAGGACACAAATATTTGCTAAGTATTTTCAAATATTTAGACTGGGTGATTTCTATGTATAATATGTAATTATATACAAAAAATATATATTTAGTATTAGCCATCTAGTTCGCATAGTACAAGCTTTGGGCCCAGATGGCACTGTGTGAATTATCCAGCATAATTTATTTATTTAGAACTCTTGTTTGCTTAATGAATAGAATTCAAAAGTCATATTTTATACTTACACTTTTACTTTTGGGTGACGGGCCCTTGTCTGTCTTTCCTAAAGCTTCATTGTTGAGCAAGACTGGTGCGTGCAGTAAATTCAACTCCTTATTCATCATTTTATCTGCAGTGAGCATCAAAGACTCAGGATGTTCGGATTTTACTGGCTGCTGAAGTTCTGGTTTCTTATTTAGCTTTTTCTTTGACCGAGGTCTTGGACCTTCCGTCGTTGTTGTTTCGTCGTTGGGTTCTTCTTTGATTTTGGTATTATCGTCTGTATCACTGTCGTACATTAGGGAGTCTTTTGCTAGGTAATTTTCGTTGGCGTGTCGTAATGGCTGTAAAAAATATATTAGGCAGTTGGTGAGATGGTGAAGGCAGGTATAGGTCTATCTTTAATATATTTTCATATTTTAGTAAGTAACAGTTAATGGTCCCCATTCAGTCAAATACTGATCTAAATAAGTTAATGTTTTTTTTATTGTGTTTTTGTGATTTACTAATCACTGCAACTATTTTCTCGAGGGAGTATTTTTTTCCGGCGGGGAAAAGTTGGCTATGTTACTCTTCAGTCTATAAGATAATTAAGCTTTCTGACAGTGAACGATTTATAGTAAATCTGTTCAGTAGTTCCAGAGAATATGTATTATTAACATGCAAACAAACACAACCTTCCTGTTTTTATTACAATAGTGTCAAGTGTGAGATCTAAGTATGTAAAGTACTTACGACAGGTGGAGGTTCTTCGTCGTCCACATTAGCACCCTCGTCTTCAGACGCGGTCAGTTCAGCACAACCATCTGAAGTAGGTGTACCAGCTCTAGATGTATCTGCAGTTTTCACTAATTGACCGTCTTTATTTATTCTGGATTTGCCCTTAATTTTTTGCCCTTCTTTCATGGACGATCTTTTGAGAGTGTTGAGATTGATTAGTCTGAAATAATTCAAATGTTGTTTAAATTGAATGTGATTATAAACAAGTAGAATATTGAACAATTTCACATTCGACTTACCTATCGACTTCTTTATCTTCATCTCGAGTGTAAGCAATTTCTTGATATTCAAAGTATGTTTGCACAAATGACTCCGGCAGTTTTTCTAAAATAATGGATGCATTTTGGTATAATTTGGTCTCATTTGGATCAATAGGGTAACACTGCCAACCATTATGTACAGTATATTTTTCGTTAACATCTGGTTTTGCAATATTCTTTTGACCTTTATCAGCATCCTGAACCATTTTGCTTTTGGGTTTAGATCTTTTTCGTTGTTTTGCCTCTTGAAAGTCTTCGTCAAATATAGGCATGGATGGTTCGCATTCCAGCATTTCAGTTGGTTCATCATAATCTATTAATGGAGTATCTGCGCGATCATTTTCATCAGGTTCATTAGACGTACAATATGGTACATATTCTGCAATTTCTTGACTTTTACTACTATTTTGATCAGCACTTTCTGTATGTTTAGGCATAATTTTATCATACACAAACTTAACATATTTCTGATAACTAGTAATTTCATTTTGATCAACAGTGGAGAAACCAGTGAAGTTTTTATCAAAATCATCGTTTGGTTCAATTTGTTCTGTTGAATCAACATTACTACACTGTATCTCATCATCTGTAGGTTTATCATGCTTCTCTTTACTCTTTAATGCTTTTCCTTGATTTTTGTGATCTATTTCATTATCTTTCGTAGGTTCGCCTTGGCCTTCTTTACTTTTTGAAGTTTTAAGTTTCTCATTTTCTCTTAGTTCCTTTTCTTTTCTTTTTGTTAATGGAACATTTTCGCCTTCTGAATCTGAGGATTCAACTTTCTTTTCTTCTTGTCTAATTTTTTCTCTCATTCTTCTAGTTAGTATAGCGACTTCATTCACAGGCGACGGAGGTGGCACTTTTCCTTTTACAGGGTCTTTTCCTTTTGTTGAAGGAGGCTCTTTACTGGGCTTTAAACTAGCTGCCTCGTGATTTTGTTTTGAGCTACTAGTGTCTTTATTTTGTTGTTTATTATCATTCTTTTTAGGTCTACCCCTTCCCTTTCTATCTGCTTTTTTCTTTGTTTTCAGGTTGTTGCTGCTCTCGTCATCCGAGCTACTTGCCATAAGTACACCTTTAGCATTTACAACACTTGAGGGTTCGAATGTTTGTGGAACTAATAAATTTAATCCAGAAGGATCATATTCATTCATATAATCTGGTTCATGTTGCCTTCGAATCCTCTGGCCACATTGATTTAAAACTTCATCATCATCTAAAGGGTGCATCATTTTATTCCGTCGCACAAAATCTTCGAAGGAATCAACATCAAAACTTGAACTGTTATGTCTTTGTATAGCCAGTCTTTCCTCTTTATCAGCTGCATCTTCAGTGTATTCTTGTTTTGTTATTATGCTTTCAGGAATAATAGTCATTTCATCATGGTGTATAGGCTCAGTTTTGACAATCGTCGAATCTATAACTGCTTCGGTTGGCTCGTCTAGGGGTTCTAGTTTTATTCGAGCCACAGTAGGTTCCTCTTCAACCGAGTTACTATTTTCATATGCTGAACCATTGTTGTCAGGCATTTGTGTGACACACAAACTTTGTCTTATACAAGGTTTAAATTCTTGCAATTGCACTTGTGACTCCCAATTATTATCCTCATTTTGATCTGGAAGGTTCTCAAAATCACCTTCATAGTTGTCATCCTCATAAAAACTTCCATTATCATTATCTGCCATACTTTCCTCATCCATGTTATGGAATGCTTCTTCTGATACAGTGTTCACACAATTTATGGTCATCCCGACAGCTACTTTCTCAATGTCGTCGGTATTTTTTGTTATGTTAGCCGAAATAATTTCAAAACATATATTGGCTAAACTCTTGACATTATATATTCTAAGTTTATTGTGTGAATTTTCATTCCCATTTTGACAAATATCTTCATCATGATAGTCCATATTATTGTACATATATTTTTTTACATTAACAAACGACAAATATTTCAAGGACTTTAAAACATTTGGTTCCACCACTTTCGGGTTAAATGTATGTTCATCGTTGGTACAATATTCTAGTTCCTTCAGTGCATTTTCTTGGATTTCTTTAGATTTTAAATGATCTCTTTGAATATTTTGTATTTTTTCAACACATACAGATACTAATGATTTCACATTATTCTTAACAACACAGTCAAGTTCTGCTATCATATCATCAATTTCGTAATTATTAATTGATGAATTAATACTGCCAGTCTCGGACAATAAAAAGCTGTTTTCACTTAGATAGTCATTATCTAACGTATTTTTTTCTTTATCTATTGGATAAAAATACAAATCTTTAATTTTGTTCAAACAGAGTGTTAGTAGAGTATGTGGGTTCATTTGTTTTATATTACATAGTGTATTTGTTTCCATCATATTAGAATGTGCAGATAAATTAAGCTGGTCATTGACATCATTACACACTTCTTTTGGATTAAGGTCAAGCAAAGTATATGTTTTTGAACTATCAGCTTTATAGCTACTTGAATCCACATTAAATAGTGAATCAGTGTCTTCATAAGAGTACATGTTGTCTATCAAGGCTTTTGTTTCTTCTTCATTAAGTAATCCCTCTGAGTCAATTTCACCTTTTTCATTTTCTGGTAAAACCTTAGTTTGCTCTGGGTTGTCATGTAGCTTTTGTTCACTGCTGTTGTCAAGATTAGACACAACAGATTTGTTTGAATTATCATCACTAATAATGTTTAGACATAGCCGAAATAAAGTGTTTGGAGATTGGGTTTGCATCAAATCTGGATGAAAACATTTTGTTTTGTTGTTTTTTTCAATAACATTCAAATGCTTTTTTAAAACTGCAGTGCACAAAGTGTTCAATGATGCTGGAGTTACTGTCATTAATACATTAGATGCAATTTTTGTATCATCAATATTATTTCCATTGACAACATCATTGTTATTGCTTTCAATATGGATTTCACCAATTTCGCCTAAACTTGTGCTTGGTTCAGAAATTTTATCAGATTGCATGATAAAATAATTACACACATAATTATCACTAGTGCCAAGCCATCTTGTGGATGTAAATGGTGCACATATAGATGGTGCTATTTGTTTATAGTAGGTGTTAAAAAAATCACTTACCATTTTTTCAGTAACAAAACAATCAGGTGGTTTTTTATTTCGGCTGTCCTGGGCTAAAAAAGACTGTGTAGGTTTGATTTTCTTGACCATTACTGTGTCACTTATCCACACTGAGTGTTTATTTTTAATATTAAGTGTTTCCTTGCATTTGTCTGCAACTGTTTTTTGTGCAGGTTTTTTTGCAATCTTTATAGACAACTCTTTGTTAAGGAATACAGTTTTGGGGTTAAATTTAGGTTTGTTTTGTTTGGACGTGCCTGGCATTTGCTCATCTACTATTTCACAGTCACTATCACTGTCTTCTTTCTTTTGTTTTGGTTCAATAACTTTCTCTGCTTCTCTGTATTCTATTAAATTGGTGTGTTTTAAAAATTCCTCATATTGCTTAGACAAATCATCTTCCATCTGAACTATATTATGCTTGGCAAGTTTAAGAAGCAAGAAAGACTTCTTTACACAGTAGTCCATTTTAAATGTGTCTGTAACATGTTTGGTATTGATTTTCTTCGTTATGAAATCTTCAGATTTTTCTGTCATTAACTGCCCCAACTCAGATGTTGTTTTAACAATGCTTCTAAGAAATTCACAAGCTTGTTCTGACTGTTCAGCAGATAGAGGAACATTATCTTTCATGGGAACTTCATGTTTAATACTTGTCTGCACACCAGTTGTATTTGTTTTGGTAGTTGTTGTTTGCACACTAACTTCCATAGATTTTTTAACATTATCCAAAACTGGTATTTCCAAAGGTGCACTTTGTGAAGATTGTTCAGATGAAACTTTCTTTATCTGTATATTAGAGCCATGGATTTTCTGTGCAAGAAAATTTTCAAACTCATTTGTGTAAATTGAATTTGGCTTTTTAATTGCATTATCATTGGCATGGATAACTGATGACTGCAAACACACTTCTATATCATCTACTTCATCAACAGCTTTAGGGGCAATAGTAGTAACATTTACATCTGTAGTGTCTGGTTGTATAGTACTCTTTTTACTCTTTCTACCCTTTCCACCAAATAATTTTCTTCTTCCTCTTTGTAAATTGTCTAGCTCTTCATCTATTTCACTGATTTCACTATCTTCTTCTGATGTTATATTTGTAAGAGCTTTCTTGCCTTTCTTGTTTTCAGACCCTGGGATATATTCATCATCAGAATAGTATTTTCTCTTTTTACCGCTAGGTTCATCATCAGATAATTCAACATTTGCAAAAGGATCTTCATCTGATCCTTCATCATAGTGCATAATTTTTTTAGCTCTCCTTCGTTTTGGTCTTTTGGAGTCATCTTGTTCCAAAAGAGAATCATTATCATTTTCTGTTACCTCTTTTGTATCAGATGACTCTTTATTAATTTGACTAATATTGCTTGCCTCTTTTTTATGTAATTCAGAATTATTTAGAGTATCAACTGTTTCGTCAAGTTCCATATCTTGTACTTCTGTATCAGCCACATTAAGAGTGCCTTTCAATTCATTTAATGTTATGTCGTCTCCAATATCTATTTCATCAGATTCATTTGGTTCAAAGTTAGAATGCAAATTTTGCTTTGTAGTGGAGTGTTGGCTACCATTATCTCCATTTATCTTAGTTAATGCTTGCAATGAAACATTATCTAATTCATCCTCATCTTCATACAAAGGTTCACCAGATTCTACTGTTTCTATGTCAACTGCCTTTTTCTTACGACCTCGTTTTCCAGGCTTTTTTAAAGATTTGTCGCCAGCTTCTAAAGAGCCATCATTCAGTTTAATGTCATTAGTTGTTCCATTAGGTTCCTCAACCAGAGATTCTTGATTTTCAATTTGTGTAATTTTTCGTCTTCCACGTTTTCCTTTCTTTTGAGGTTTCTGTTTTGTTCGATCTATTACCGTCCATCCATCAGCAGTTATCTCACTAGTGGTACTATTGTCAGCATCTAACTCTTGCTCTACATGTGAAATTTCATCTCCAACTGATTGTTCTTCTAATTTATTTTTCCGAGGGGCAGTTTTGATACTATTGGTTGGTATTAGAGCCTCTGGGTCCATTTTATAAGACTTTCTTTTTCTACGGTTTACTTGTGCAGGTGTATCCAGTTCTATAGAGCCTGAGGCTTCGGATTCGGGGTTGTTATTTGTTTCAGTTATTTGATTATCCAGTGTTTCTTGTTTATTCTGTGAAAGGTCAGCAATGTCAGTAGTTTCTGCTGTTAATATATTTGACTTCTTTTTGCGGCCTCTTCTTGTAGCCTTGGGTAGTTGTTCACTTGTGGTTTCAATGCCATTATTTTCAGGCTGAACTGGTGTTTCTATATCTGACTTCTTTTTGCGGCCTCTTCTCGTAGGTTTAGATGTTTGTTCTAGTGAGGTTTCAAGAATATTATTTTCAGACTGAGGAGTCTCATCAAGGGTAAGAGTTTGTTTAGGTTTTCTACCTCTTCTAGCCGTTGGTTTTGTTGGAGATGGCGCTTTAGCTTTGCCAACATCATTCTTTTTGTAAGCATCTTCAGGATCTATGTAATCTTCAATATAGGACTTCTTTTTACGAATTCTTTTAGGCCTACCTTGATTGATATGATCAGAATATTCGTCCGCCGGTTGGGTCACATTATTTACTTCTGTGGTCACATTATTTCCTTCCGTGGTCACATTATTTTCTAGGGCATGGGTCTGCGACTCACCTTCAGGCGGGTTTCCTTCAGTAGATTCGGGTTGCTCAAGGTCTGCTATACCGGCCAAAGTCTCGGAATAAGGCTCTTCATTTATACCGAGTTCAACCTCGTTGTCGTAAGGAATCTCACCTATATCGCTCGGTAACTTTGGAGCAGTACGGTCTGGTGATACGATGTCCGATAAAGTAATGTACTCTTCCTCCTCATACATGGATTCGGCTTGAAATTGCTCGAAGGCGTCCACTGGTATCGAGAGATTAGATGACTCCAAATTATTTTTCTCCGCCATCGTGGTAATTGCGGTTCTCTAACACACTCATCATATGCAAGTAATTAGTTGTTCACTTTGTTATTTATTTTGCCCAATAACAAAATAAAATATCGAAAACTAACGCTATAATCACAATATTGTTGCTGCACGGCTTTATTTTTGCGACCAAGAAAGAAACAGAACAGTACCAGGACAGATACAGACAGTGTTGTCAGCGGAAAAATTAAAACTTTGGATTTCGGGATTCCGTTTCCGTCATGGATTCCGTACTTACTATCTTTCTTTTGCTCATGAAAACAATCAGTGACAAGAAAGAGAAAGAGTTGCATCACTCGTTCTGGCTGGCCACTGTTCTGCCTGGGGGGGTTACAGCAATGTTATAATAGTTTTGGATGTGGGTGGATTCCAAAATTCTTTTAAATGCACGGATGCGGATTTTAAGAAGTAGGAAGCAAACGCTCGGATGATGATAAAACGCATATACATTGTACCGTACTCTTGAAGCGGCGCCTTTTCGATCAGTTAAGCTGCGAATATCCGCATTCATAAAAATCAATTAAGTAACTAAATGCGAATGCTTATTAACTTATTATTTGCCTGTTTGTGAGCTGGGTCAAATCAGTTGTCTGTTTTTATAGTACTATGTTTCTTCAAACGACGCATTCGCCCGCTTCCACTCCGCAACCGCTTCCAAATTGCTAGTATGATAAGGCCCCAAAAACAGACGTAACGGAAACGACAAAAAATAAGTGAACGCATTCGCATCCGCAATATTATCACATCAGATAAAGAAACGATCTGTTAATGGCGGTGGTTACCTAAGTTTGAGGGGAAAAGCATGAACGCCTGGTATATGTAAGAGCCTCAGTCAGTGGGAGAGAGAAAAAATGACAATCGGCATTTACAGATCTTTTTCTTTATCCAGCGGTTCTTAAGTCCTTGGAGACCATATTTTAATAATGCCATGGACTAACGCTAAGAGCCATTGCTTTAACTGGATGGCTCTAGCTTCAATTCAAGTTGATTTTTGAGGATGCGGATGCGGATGCGAATGGTCACTTCACATCACGGAACGGGAATAATAAAGATATATTTTTAAATGGCAACAAATATTGTGCTTAAATGATTGCTTTATGATACTTTTAATGTGTTAGACAGCAGAAACGCTATACAAAAGTCTAATGCAGCTATCTCTTTTTTTCATAATCATGGATGCCAAGTTGACAGCAAAGTGTCAAAATGAGTGTGGCCTACTTTGCAGTTTTAGAGCTTATTACGACTTTTTATCGTCTGCATAGCTCTATTTCATTTATATCATTTGAGAGCGGATTTTTTCTTAAATTCTTTTTGGTTTGGGACTGTTGTTTTAAACTGCTGTATCAACTGACTGTCTGGTGTACATTTCAAAGTAATCTCATGTTTCAATGTCATCAATTAAAAAATATTACCTTTTTAAAACTACAACTTGATCATTTTCAAAAACCGTTGCTGGCAACACTGGCCAAAATTTCGCTTCGTTGATGATATTTCGCGTGTAAAATAATTCGAGAAATTGTTATTTATTTTCAAATTGACGATGTCTCGAGTGCTATTTATCAATTAATTTTTTCAGTTTTTACCGCATTTCTCTACAAGTAAAGCTTGGGTTTCTTCCCAAGTCCCTTAGTGTCGTATCAAAATGTACTTTCCAATTGGTTGGCCAAAAGTTCTCAAAAATCTGGGTGCAGATAATCAAATTATAAAGCAAATTGTGTCTAACAGGGATAAGATACTGTTCGCAGCTTTGAGCGATGATTGTCTGACCGTTTGGTTTTGTAAGGTAAGATTATTTACCAATATTCTGAGGACATCATCAATCTTCCTATCATTTGTATACATTAGTATTTCTGCTCTATCTTCGTATTCGTAGCGTCGGTGCTGGTAACTCTGAATATTATACACAGTATAGTATCACTATTTTTAATTTTTAGTGCTTAGAATAGCATCACCCCATTTCTTACCTGTGGGTGTTGTAAGAGGCGACTGAAGGATTCGAGGGGTTTAGGTGTATTACAACTTATAGGTGACAGGCTGACAACTTATCACTATAGTGATACAAGAATTTATCTCAAATACACAAATAAAATAAAATATAAATAAATACCTCAATATTAGTGAGATGTGGCAACAGCGACCATATTTTTATTGCCGTTTACGCTCTGCGTACCCCGTGTATTAGTAATGTGTGCTTTCATATGCTTTGCTGGGTGGTTTCATTATCTACCCTTGTATGCCCAAAAATTTGACTAAGGAATGAATATGTTAAAGCAACAGCATTCCTTAGTGACATGTAACATCTTGTGCTGTGTTCTCCATTCTGCTTAGTGTAGTTACACTCTTCAATAGGAGCTGGCTCAACAAGCCGACTGCTATGGAATATGATAATATTAAGAATCATCTCATGTGTTAAAGGTGTAAAAATATTTGCCGTGTGATGCCAGTTTAGAATAGCATCACCCCATTTCCTATCCGTGGGTGTCGTAAGAGGCGACTGAGGGACTTGAGGGTTTCAGGTGTAGTACAATTTTTAGGCGACAGGCTGACAACCTGTCACTATAGTGCTACACAAATTATCTCAAACGGCTCTATATTTGTCAAACGTGGCGATAGCCATCGTATTTTGACGGCCGTTAACACACTGCCTACCCCGTAAGGGATAAAGGCGTGATTTATGTATGTATGTAAAAATATTCGCTGCAAATATTTTAAGAAGTGAACCAGCCCATGCAACTGAACAACTTCCCCAAAGGAACATTAGTTGAAATATCAATGTATGACAGCATACACTCCTATTTTCATACTAAATGCAGGTATATAACGTTTACAGTTGTTCATTTGACCTGCCAGTCCACAACCCTATTGTCAATTGTTGTACATACATACATACATATATCACGCCTTTATCCCTTTCGGGGTAGGCAGAGCATTAACGGCCGTAAGAATACGGTCGCTATCGCCTCGTCTGACATTTACGAGTATTGTTTTCTAAGGTTGTTTCAGAAAACACGTGTATCACTATAGTGACAGGTTGTCAGCCTGTCGTCTAAAAATTGTAATACACCAATACTCTCGAGTCCCTTAGTCGCCTCTTACGACACCCGCGGGAAGGATGTGGGGTGATGCTATTCTAAACCGGCATCACACGGCATAAATAGCTAGGAATTGAATTGATGCCTGTGTCTGTGTGAAGTTGGGGTACAATTTTCTGTATTTACGATGACAAGTACTGTAGTATTGGCTATTAATATATTTTTGTTTCATATTTAGAAATTTAGCTAGGGTAGCCTAGGGCCTGACAAATTGTATATTTAGAATAGGAGCACTTCTGGGCAGGTTTCTGGGTGGTTTACTGT
This sequence comes from Keiferia lycopersicella, assembly GCA_029255805.1. Taxonomy (NCBI): domain Eukaryota; kingdom Metazoa; phylum Arthropoda; class Insecta; order Lepidoptera; family Gelechiidae; genus Keiferia; species Keiferia lycopersicella. The sequence goes on along the minus strand of JARACZ010000005.1, from coordinate 13,847,094 downwards.
CCAGGGGGTCCGGCTAACCATACGCATGTAACACAACATTTTCTCTTGGCATGAACTCGATGTTATTTTATTTACCACCTAACGTTACATGTTGTTTGGTTAGCTTGGCCAGCCCCGAGGCAGTGCTTTAGGGGCTAGTTGTAAGATTTTAGTCCACCTGAGCCGCGTTTACACTAGGTCCATAAAATTGTTATTGTTAAAATTGTTAATTTCTGACCATCAAAAAGATAAATGTAAAATTTACTACTTTGAATAAATAACTTGGGTTTTGAGTTTATTTTAATTTTGACTTAAGGTTTTTGTTTGATTTCTAGCCGACGGTACCTATAGTTTACCACAAACGGAGTCCAGAATCTCTCCAGCGATTGGGAGTCAATGTGGGTGTAGAATGGAAGCCTGATTCTACTATGATATGTATTGCGGTATGTTTGTATTTTATTAATCGGTTTTTTTTTGTTCATTTAGATGCTAGTACATGGTGCTCAGAGTGAATTATATGGTGCAATTTCCTGTAGATAAGGAAAAATAAAAAAGGGGATTAATTTATGTGACACTATCTGAGCAAATACGGTATATTAGCCTGGCAAATTTTGAATAGCCCTAACTGTGTGTATATTTACATTCAATATCTGAAGCAGTGTATAAGACAATAAACTTTAAAATATACTTTGTAGGTATGTTAAATTGTTACTGTAATGTTTGTTTATTTGAAGCCCTCGCTACTTAAAAACGGTCAAAAAAGGTTTTTTTAATCCCATTAACTCTAAGGAAAAAGGAGGCACTGAAAAATAGCGCAAACTAAATTTTGGTTTAGTCTGCATAAGCTGAGCTGCCCCCTTTTGCCTTTTAACTATATTTCTGTGTTGTAACCACTCTGTAACTAAATAGGTATTAAAAAGGCAATATGATATTTTAATTTAATTTAATCATATTTCTTGTAGACCTCAGAAGGGCACCTTATCCTGTACAATGTAGAGGCTCGCAGTGAACAGACAGCATACCATCAGTACGACCCTCCGACGGCCAGCCTGCGCCGCGACTCTGCTGAACTGTTCGTCAAGGAAGTCATACCTTCACTCCACATCACTCTGGTGAGAAAAAAAAAGCTTTTGGATCAACAGTAGCTCGCTAGAGAATCAGTAATTTGGAGCCTTACTTAATTGGCATGTGGGTTACATTTAATTAAGTATTTTTTTCTGTGTCGGATGGGTGTGGTATGTAGAAAATTATAGAACTAAACAACTTTTTTTAGCATCTCCCATACAAAATGTACCAGCCAATGACAAAGTTACTTTGTATGGTAGGTCCACATTCCTTTATCATATTATTTAAAACAAAAACAAAAAAAACAGACGAAAGTGTTCAGTTTAATGAGTAGAATAGACGGTGAAAATATTTGTCCTTACTATCACCACATCAGCCTATAGTAGTCCATTGCTGGACAAACGACTCCCCCAGGATACGCCACTATAAACGATCTCCCGCTTTCGCCATCGGTCCACCTGGCCGGAGAGCGTCCAACGGTACGTTTGCTGAAGCGTGATCTCCACTCGAGAACCCGCTTACTCTACCGGCAATCGGTTCTACGACAGATGTGACCAGGGCCCTAAGTCTGCTAAATGAAAATTGTTTCAGTTGGATGTCGAAAGGATCGCAGTTGGATGATTTCGGTCATTTCGGAGTCTGCTAACAGTTTGAAGTATAGAAAATCGCAATGGCAATGGAATGAGAGTTGAATTTCTATGGCGTTGCAATGCCAAAAAATGGCAGACTTTATGCCCGACCACTGCAACTTCAGCTTATTAAGTAATTTTTGTATTCATTAAGTGTTTTAACCTTTTCAGTTCAAAGAGGTGCTAGTATGGGACGGAGCGATCACGCGCATGTGCTGTATCTCTGGCACGGAGGTACTGGTGTGCACGACGAGGGCGCACCTGCTGCGGTACCGCTGGGACGGCTCGCAGAACCGCGACTACTGCCTCGACCTCGGCCGGATACCGTTCTCACTCAACCAGCAGGTGTCTAAAGGTAACTGCCAGATTCTCACGCGAGTTTCGAACTTCTTTTCATGTGGTACACCAGGAGCTTAAACTCCGAAATGCCGCTTTCTGCTGGTCTAACCACACATTTTTAAATATTACTCTTACTTGATGTTTTTATAGTAAAAAATCTGTGTGAATTTAAACGTGATAGTAGATCCTGAGATCCATACACTCATACACATACCACGCCTTTATCCCTTGCCCTCTGGTATGCAGAGCGTTAACGGCCATAAAAATACCTGAGATCCAAGCATAATAAAAAGCAGATTTTCGCATGAAACCAAAAGGTACAATGCATAAATTGAGCTTAAATCGTCCAAGACTTTTCGCTAAATATTGTATTTCACAGGGAGTGTTGCCCTACCTGGGTTCTGTCGCAATTTGGCCTCTTTCAGCGCAAAGGCCGCTTTATACGCTAAGATGTATGTAAACTAGGGTTTTGTAAGCACCTAGTTTTCACCTATACCATTACCACCATTACCTGTTCAAAACAATGTGATTTCGACTTTATCGAGCGCCGTTTGTTATATTTTTTACTAAGAAATTACAAATTACCCAAGTGTCATCATAATCGACAATCACACTATACAAATAAGATAGTACCTTTATTATAGTTGACAGTAAAAGCGAGCGAAATTCAAGGGAATATTCTGACTTCAATTAAAAGAATCGTAGCAAATGGAAGGAAATAGTCTCTGCCTACCTCAACGGGAAAGAGGCGTGATTTATGTATGTATGTATGCAATTAAATGTGCAGGTGTTAGCGCAAATTCTACTAGATACGTAATACTCGAACTCAGATATTCTATCATAATAATCATGACCTGATTTATTTTAATTTCAGCGGAGCCGATTCTCGAAGACAATAGTCACGTGAACGACATAGAGTACTCCCCACTGGTGTGTGGGTTTGGCATCACGCTCAACGACGGCAGAGCGGCTTATCTCACCGCGCCCAATCTCAAGTTCGATCCTAATGTAAGTGTCTAGGGTCTAATCAAAAATATCAGGGCCCTAAGACCATAGACAGTTTATTGAGGTCAGTGGGGACCCAAGTCTGTTATTTTATTGTCAGTGTAACGCCATCGAAACTAAACTGTCATTCCATTGCCGTTGTGATTTTTTATACGTCAAACTGTTAGCAGACTACGAAATGACCGAAATCATCGAACTGAGACGTCCAACTGAAACGATTTTCATTTTAGCAGACTTAAAGCCTAGGTCTCTGAACTATGGTTCCATGACTATGCAGATGCTTATTTCCGATTTTGAAATCATAGTTGAAACTCACGTCGGTGGCCAATTGGTTAGGACACCGGTCTTTCAATCGTGAGACCCGTGTTCGATCCACTTCATGTACCAATGTGTTTTTACTCACGTACATTTACCGACTGCTCTAGGTGAAAGGAAAACATCGTGATGAAAACAAAATTTTAATTCAGATGATAGTTGAATGTGACTTAACCTAGGTTCGGGCCAGGTTACCCTTCGGGTTACAGATGTCAGATAACAGTCGCTCTGTGTTAAAACTGGTAAACTGGTACTTGGTTCCACGTCAAATCCCCTAGGTTAGGTAGCCGACCCCGACAGAGAAACGGGATAAGGCAAGGAGAATGATGACTTGAATGAAACTATAAAAGTGTTGGCCAGCAGTGGGACACCATAGGGTCATAAAAAATAATGTATTGTTTTATTTTAACATCTAAATACATATTATGTCTCAGATTGAACTGGACACAAGCTTGAGGGTAAGAAAATAAGTGCGTAATTTATTGTTTGTGTTATTTGGCTAGAATATCAGTTATATTATAATAGGGTGTAAAATAAATAACTTCAAATATTTTAAGGGGTCAACCAGCCCGTGAAACTGAAGAACTTCTCTCATTGAACATAGGTCGAAATATGAATTTAAATAAATTATCTCCCATATAAAATTAATTACCAACCGACCAGGTAAATTAAAGAGGTCCATAAAATTTTCTCATATTGCGACCTATATTTATTGGGGAAAGTTGCTCAGTTTCATGAGCTGATTCACGCCTTAAAATATTTGCAACTAATATTTTTGCAACTTATAATATTTAGTTCGTATGGATTTATTTTTTCCCTAATTTATACTATACCCTCTCAAATACGTTTTTGTACTAATCAGCTAGTGAGTTGGCCTAGAGTTTTGTGCTTATTATTTCTACCAGCTGGTGGACCGAGCTCGCTCGGTTTTTGTTTTTTTAACATCTCTCAATAGATGGCGTTGCTAGTTTAAGAACAACTTACAAAAACTGGTGGAAGAACTTTTTTGAAGAATAAAATAAGATAAAACTTATCCAAATCGATTTTTCGTCCCCAAAAACCCTTACAAACAAAACTTCGTGAATATTAGTTTGTAAACCACCATCGATGTTTGACCACATTTACTACAAATAAATATTCTTATTCTTATCATTTGGATCCGATATCCTGATATTATAATTTATGGTCTTTTAAGGGTAATGAGATATCAGACATAAAAATATATCTATTGTAATATGTTATACTAATAACTTCTGTACCAATACTTAAGTGTATGTGAGAAAATAAATGTTTTTATTATTTTTTAGGCAGTGCAAGGAATTTGGGCGCCCGGAATCGACGATGCGACGTGCGCTCGAGTCAATCACAAATTCAGGCTTATTGCTATAGGCAGAAGGAAGTAAGTTCTTTTTTATTTATTTTATTTAATCACATTACTATTGTAAGGTTTAAACTGCCTAGTTTAAACTGGCTACTTTTTACCAATACTTTAATACCATGGGCAAAATGGACTATAATATGTTTCTTTCGTATAAAGACATACCCTCATCACGGCTTTATCTCGTGCGGAGTAGGCAGAAATCAATGAATAGGCAGAAACGTAAATGTCCGCAAAAAAGGTCGTTATCGCCACTTGAGGTACATATTTGCCGGTCATTTTAGAACAGTGTATCATTATTAATGACAGGTTGTCAGCCTATCGCCTAAAGATGTGATACACATGACCCACAAGACCCTTAGTCGCCTCTTACGAAAAGGTATAATGCCCGAGCGAAAGATATGACTTCTAAGACAGCATCACGCGGCAAAGGATCATAACAACTTTTATACTACACCTACATAGAAAATCTCCTATAGCTTTATAAAACGTAGACAGGAACGTGAGTCATTGTTCATGTTTCGAATTAGCGGTTTCTTCCCCTGGGTAGAAAAGATGAAACTATCAAACTTACGTAAAACGAAACGTAATCTTATATATTTTTGCAGGCAAATGGTAGACTTGGCTGAATGGACTTATTGCTTGTGCTTTGTACGATATTATTAAAAAAAAAATTGCCCATGTATGGGCAGTCTCCTTTGTTAACAAGTGTTCTGTATTCCCAGTTCACAGGTGGATGTGTTCACGATAGACGAAGTGACAGGCGGGCTCGAGCTGTCACACACCATGGTGCTCAGCTCCAAGGACTTCCCGGGCGACCCAGGACCTGTTAAATGTATGAGGTTCGTATTACACATTACATTAAATTCTCCTTTTTCATGTGGGACACCGAGTCGTCCAACGACCCAGTGAACCCTAGTGCCAGAATTTTTTGTTGTGGGTTTTAGAAGGTACAAAGTCCGTACATTGAATGCTATAGTGCACTATATAGAGAGATACATAAGAATAATATGGGAAAGCGATTACCGGTTTATATGCCTCCTAAGTCTGACAAATACTTTTCTGAAAACCGCATCAAAATCGGTTCATCCAAACGCGAGATAATCGCGGACAAATGAACATACATACATACAGGTTAAACTGTGAACCTCCTTTTTTTAAGTCGGTTAAAAACTACAATTTGGTCTTCTAGGTGGACTTCAGATGGGCGCGCGGTGGCTGTCAGCTGGGAGCGCGGCGGGGTCAGCGTGTGGAGCACCTTCGGAGCCCTACTCATGTGTTCACTCGCCTGGGACTATGGCCTCAGTCAGGACCTCAACAGGCACAACCCACTAGTCATATCTGGCTTAGTAAGTTACTAAGTACATTAACCCCTCAACTGCTTAAAAGCCAAGACTTAGGTCGCCGCCATTTTCCTCTAAACTGGGTAGGAACCAAGACTTGGCTGTAAAGCACATTTCGTCGTATTCTATTCTATTTCTCGGTTATGGCGTTTTCATTATGATTTCGCCAGTCTCGTAGTGAAGTAATGAAAAGTTTCTGGCATTACGCCGAGGGAGAGTCCACAACACAGGAGACCCATCTTACGACTAGGGGCTGTGATGCGCAGAAATGTGTAGTAACAGAAACTTGATAGTATATTTTTCTGCACCATGTGGTGGCCGCTTGTCACTATTACACAATGTCGAATATATGCATTAATCACATTTCCTACTTACTGATTACATTCAGAATAGTTTGTTGCTTAAAACACTATCGGAATTATGCACCAAACACTCAAATAAACAAGAAAGATTAAATTATAACCAATACCCAACCGCCATGATGAAATAGCGGCGAACGACCTCCTTTCGGTGTTTATTTTTCTTGACTTTGGCCGCCGCCATTTTGCTCTAAACTGGGTAGGAACCAAGACTTGGCTGCAAAGCACATTTCGTTCTATAGTCTGTAAGTTTAGGTACTTATCTTTTGGTACACAAATACTGTGTGAAACTGACAGTTCAGAAGTGTCACTTTCATACAAAGTTTGTTTACAAAAAGATAAGTACCTAAACTTACAGACTATAGTACTTCAACTTGATTTTGTCAAAATTACACTGACTTAAATGTTTATTTTATAACACAACATGGAAGCTTTGTTCACGACGGACTCCGCAATATAACATACTTTGTTAAACGTTTCTGAGAATGCTTTATTTATGTAACCGAAGTCATTCAGGTACTAGCCTCGCAGTCAGCCATCTTGAAGGGTTAACAATAACTTTCGTCTCCGTTGTGTGATCTTCATTACTATTTTATTTTCCAGGAATGGGCAACAGAAGGTTACCAATTATGGATGGTCAAAACGGAGGGTGAAAATAGTTCAAATCTCATTCAATTAGACTTCGTAAAGAGTCCTCTTAGTGTTAATCCTTGCATGGTAAGTTTTATACACTTAGGTACTCAATCTAATACACACATGCATACATTTTCTGTTTATTCATTCAAACATGGAATATTTCGAAAAACTATAAATGGAGTATGTAGTATTTTTGAACAACAGTTTTAAGCGTACAACTTTTGTATTTTATTAACGACCCAGTCATCTAGCCAATTATAATGTTCTCTGCAGAATCCCTAAAACAACACTGCATTACATTCAATTTTCAGAGTAATCAAAGGCATTTATACCTCCAAGCCGACGACAAACTCTACGTGAATCTAGAAGACAATCTAACACGACGGACCAAAACCCCCATCATAGATTCCTCAGGGGAAAACTACCAAGAAAACAGTATAGACCACAGTATAGATCACAGTATAGACCAAGACAGCCCCGAGTTAGAAGACAGTGCCAAGTATAGAGAGTTTGTGGACGATAATGAATGCAGGAAGCAGTGGATCGTGCTGCCGCTGCCCGCCACCTATATTGCGACCAACTGGCCTTTGAGGGTAAGTGCCTGAGTAGGATTTCCTCTTCTTCTATCAATGTTGTCTGTAGGTCTCCTCCAACGATCTCCACATTCAATATCGTCTGTCCATCTTGCCGGCTGTCGCCCCACGTTCCGTCGTACTCTCGGTCGCCAATCCAACACTTTCCTTCCCCATCTGTCATCAGCCCTCCGGCATATATGTCCCGCCCACTTCCATTTCCTACCCGTTATCACTCAAGCTATGTCACTCGGATGAGTGGAATTTACATTTGTGAAAATAAGAAATTGAAAAATTGTCAAGCGTCAGCCGGGAATCGAACCCAATCAGGAGATTCTCTCTCTCTCTCTCTATTCGTATGTAACACCGAGTCGTCCAAGGACCCAATGAACCCTTGTGTCAGAATTGTTCAACCGCCTTCTACAGGTAGCAGGCTTTCGACATGGTAATGTAACGATCGCCGTCTAAGTAATCAAAGACAGCAACCGGGACCTACGGCTTAACGTGTCATCTGAAACACACAACCATTTTTCGGGTGGCTTGTGGGCTGTCAAATGAGCTACTTTTTAAAACAATCTAAAACAATATTACGTATGAAAATAGCAATGTATAACGTCATTAATTACTATTTTGGAGGGCGTCAAAAGACTTACTTTTATGTAATTTTTCTGTTAATTAATTCAAAATTTGAATATTTTGAAAAATTGTGAAGAAGTCCGTACTATTTTTTGGGCCATAATTTTAACTTTCATGTCTTATTAATGACCCAGTCCTCAACTGGTAGCAAATTTTTGAAATTAGTGATTTTATTGCACCACACGTAATTCCCTTGCAGTACAGTGCAATAGACGACACGGGCACAAACGTATGCGTGGCGGGGCGCACCGGGCTGGCGCACTACAACCGCGTAGCGAGACGGTGGAAGCTCTTCGGCAACGAGGCGCAGGAGAAAGACTTCGTGGTCACCGGCGGCATGCTGTGGTGGCGGGAATACATCGTTATAGGTGAGGTTATATGCATGATACGGGGTGTAAGGGACGGTGGTGTAACGAAAACTTTGCAGGCGTGCTCAGACCATGCAACTAAACAACTTTTTCTATGGATCCTATGTTGGTACCCGTGGAAATTTTTTCAACCTTCCATACAAAACTCCCGATCAGCTGATTAACTTTGTATGGGAAAACGATAAAAAAAAAACCAACATAGCCCCATAGAGAAAGTTGTTCAGATTCATCTAATCACGGGCACAAACGTATGCGTGGCGGGGCGCACCGGGCTGGCGCACTACAACCGCATAGCGAGACGGTGGAAGCTCTTCGGCAACGAGGCGCAGGAGAAAGACTTCGTGGTCACCGGCGGCATGCTGTGGTGGCGGGATTACATCGTTATAGGTAAGATTATATCTATTACTAGCAACTCATTTTCCCGTGGGAATAAAGATTTTTCCTGCTAAGTATTATACCTAAAACCCTTCCTCTTGAATCACTCTATCTATTTAAAAAACCTGCATCAAAATCCTTTGTGTAGTTTTAAAGATTCAAGCAAACATACATACAGACAGACGCGAAAAGCGACTTTGCTTTATACTATGTAGTGATATACAGGGTGTAAAATACTAGCTGCATATATTTTAAGGATTGAATCAGCCCATGAAACTGAACAACTTTCACCAAGAAACATGGGTCGAAATACGAAAAAAAAATTAAACCTCCCATACAAAATTACCAACAGAAAAGTCTATTTGTATGGGAGATCCAAAAATTATTTTCATATTTCGTCCTATGTTCCTTGGTGAAAGTTTTTCAGTTTCGTGGTCTGATTCACCCTTTAAAATATTTGCAGCAAATTTTTTTACACCTTATACTATAATACTGATACTCACAAATATTTTTAAACCTTATATATAAGGGAATAAGGCGTGATGTTGTGGCACTTGCGTGCAACCACAAACCAATAAAAGATGATCTTGCGACTTGAAATACTTTATTACGTTCGTAATTCGTAATTCGTAAGTCCGCTGTAACTTCACATGTGCTATACTGAGCACTACATTAAAATCATTAATTACTAACTAATCACATACAAATCACTGGATTCTTATATCACTTGGATGTTATATCTTTGATCCTCGTTGCTCGCTTATTTTATGGCGACTGGGTCAAAAAGTCAGAAAAATGTGTGACGACATTCCAATTTCTAATTTGAAATGATTCGTGAAAGGACAGGTGGTTTATGAAGGATGTGGACGCAGAGGTTCTACTCTGCTACAATGTGTGTATGTATGTGTTTAACTGTTGACGATATTTCCTGTCCCAGGTTGCTACAGCATTATCGACGGTCACGACGAGATCCGCTTCTACCCGAAAGAATCTCGCCTCGACAACCGCTTCGCCAAGATCGTGCGCGTGCAGTCCCAGGTCTTCGTGCTGGACATCCTGGCTGACCAGCTAGTGGTCTTCGGAGCTGATGCCTTGGTCACCATCTATGAGCTCAACTGTGTCGATAATGGTAAGATGCTAAATGCTTTCTTGATCACAAAAGGACTAGTGGGCGCCCGCGGTCGCGCCCGCGTATAAGTCGCTTTTCTTCCCGTATCATCCCGCAGCTGCCGTGTGATGCCGGCTTAGAATAGTATCACCCCACCGCCTTCCCGCGGGTGTCATAAGAGGCGACTAAAGGACTCGAGAGTATTGGTGTATTAAAATTTTGAGGCGACAGGCTGACGACTTGTCACTATAGTAATACACATGTTTTTTGAAACAACCTTGGAAAACAATCCTCAAAAATGACAGACGTGGCAATAGCGACCGTATTTTACCGGCCGTTATTGCTCTGCCTACCCCGCAAGGGATAAAGGCGTGATATGTGTATGTATGTATCATCCCACAGGAACATTTTTTCGGGATAACAACTGTCCTGTGTGTTAATCTAAGTTACCCTCTATCTGTATGCTAATTTTAATGAAAATCGGTTCGGTCGTTTTAGCGTAAAGTAGTAAAAAAACAAACAAACTAACTTACAAACGTTCGGATATATAATATTAGTAGTTTTACACTAAATTACATTTAGGAGTACTCTAGTAGATTAGATATTAGGTACATTATATTGAGATAAGGATATAAACATATTTTTTGGGAATGTAGTGTAAGTTTTACAATTCTAACTTTTTACGGAATGTTGTATGTATCGTATCGATCGCCTTAGGTCAAACATGTTTAAAAAAAAAATTACATGAAGATACTGACATTTGGCGTCATATATGCGAGTATTTTCATGGCATCAAAGAACTAAAAAATATATATTATATTTTGTTTAATAATTCTAGCTTCGATGTTATTAAAATGTGGAAAGAAGATTTTAGTATTTATAAACATTAGTTTTAAGCATACAACCTTCGTATTTTTGTAGTTACCCAGTCAAATACCCTATTTTAAAACATTGCGCTTTATTTTCAGTTGGCAACATCGAAATGCGGTGCGTACAAGCGGTGGACATATCCGCTTTGTCGCATCCCGCGTGCGTCGTGTCCGCGGCCTTGTGTCGACTGCAGGACTCCCCGCAGAGAGCCCGGGCCTCCACAACCACACTGTGCAACACACAGAGGCAGCCCGACTCGTTGGTGAGTGGAACCAAGCATGTGTGTGATATGTATGACGTCATACGTCGCTATTTTTAGATGGCGTCAGAACACTCGCTTTAAAAAAACTGTTTATTAATTCAAACATTATTTGGAAAAATTATGAATGAAGTTCGTAGTGTTTTTGGACAATCACTACATGGTATAAAGCAAAGTCGCTTTTCGCGGCTGGCTGTATGTATGTATGCTTAGACCTTTAGAACTACAGAACGGCTTTTGATGCAGTTTTCTATATTAGATAGTGATTCAAGAGGAAGGTTTATGTGTATAATACTTGCCGGGAAAACAACAAGTTTACAATAAATAAAATATGGAAAGTAGGGTACCAGCGGGCGGAGCCGCTGAGCCGGCCGCTAGTATAGTTTTAGGCGTATAATTTTTATATTTTGTTAATGACTCAAATCGATAACCAACAGTTTCCCTTACCCATCGCCACTCTAGACCTGCAGCTGAGGTTGTAGCAACTGATTTGTTATTTATTATATTTAGGTAATCAACGCCAGCGGAAGACTGATGATGGTGCAGAGAGAGGAATACGACGTCGATGAAGACAATAATCCGGTAAGTGATAGTTCGTAACAACGGTTAATACTTATGTGGCGTTGTAGTTGAATTTTGAACTTTATTCCTACTGTTTGTGAATTTAACCTCACGGTGATAATTGTCTACTGAAGGAGCCAAAATAATTGACTACTCTTACTTTTACATAGATGGACTGAGTGGCCAAATGCGATACGCCCATTACTACAAAGTTCATATTTCATATTCATATTTCTTTTATTGCAAGTCACAGATAAGAGAGGTGTTACAAGTATTAAAAAAAACTACAAGTGACGCCTTGTAAGGGCACAGCAAACATCAGGGAGGCAGCTAGGTTATCTACGCACTGTTAAGGTTGTCCTATACAAATGACAGCTAGTTTTACGGGTCTAATTGAAGCGCCACCTATGAGAGTACCGCGTACTTTCGTATTTGTTTTCCTTGACTGCCAGCGCTAAAATAGCGATTTTCAATGAGTGTCATCAATATTGTAGCAACAACCAGTCCACAGCTCATTTCAGATCAATAGCTATGCCCGTTTTTAATTGGCTTTTGAAAAAGCATATCATCAGAACTTATGTTGTTATCGCTGACTCCATTCCGTTTTTCTCTGCTTTTTACGAGGAAGAGAGTTTGACCAACTCTTACATGGAGTGATGACGAGGAATATAATGACTAATGCGTCAAATATAGTAAAGTTTATATCCCGTACTTATCCCGTTCTCTGTCGGGGTCGGCTACCTAATCAAGGGGATTTGACGTGGAGCCAAGTTTTTCCACAGAGCGACTGCCATCTGACCTCTGCAAGCCGAAAGGTAACCTGGCCCGAATCCTAGGCTAAGTCACATTGAAATATCTGAATTCAAATTTTATTAGAATATGAGTTTCATCACGATGTTTTATCTTAACCATGAGAGCAGTCGGTAAATGTGTGTGAGTATAAACATTGATACATGGCGTGGATCGAACTCGGGTCTCACGATTGTAAGATCGGTGTCCTAACCACTTGGCCATCGACGCCTATGGAGCTTAATTAAATATTCTTATTTCATAATTCTGTTTGCCCAATAAATAATACGTTTGTTGTAACAATTGCTTATTTAGTAGGCGAGTTTCGTTTCCGATTTGTTAAAGTCAAGATAAATAGACATCTTCCGTTTTTTTATTCTAGACAGTCTGTAATCTCATTAATCACTTCATCAAATGTATGCATTCCTGGCACGCATGTAGATTATTATCTAGAACAGGTTTGCATGCGTAAAAACAATGTTTGGTTCACGCACCGATGGCTATCATGTACTAAGTGAATCTGTTTTCACATACCATTTCCTTCTGAAACTGGCTTAGCTTGGTGCGATTGCTAAATCCCTGTCTAGTGACACGGAAACGAAGTATTTGTTAGTAAAATCAGTATGTTGATTTTTATTCTTAAGTTACGAAACGTTAGCAAACGGTCTCGGGCCTCGGTCTCGGGTTTTGCGGGCAGCGGGGCGGCAGCGGTAGGATTTTTTGCACACATTTAAATGGACCGGTTCTCGGACACAGCCGCGCGGGAGCGGGCAACGAGCGGCACACTCAATAGGAAAAAAACGTCGAGCGCGCCGCCGCCGCTGCCGCCGCAGCTGCCCGCAAAACCCGGGGCCGGGGCCTTAAATGTAAGCCTTGTGTGGTTACATAACAAAAACTACATTATGATAAAATACTCTAAAATCAGTCTTCTTTTTCAATAGCCACTATAGTCCACTGCTAGACGTGAGCTCTCCTAATTGGGAGATATTTTCCATTGTTCAAGACTTGCTCTTCCTTTTCGATAGATTTTTAAATAAGTAAAACACTTCCTTGTAAATAATATTTTTATTTACAAAATAACAATATCGTTCAGGTACACTTCGTTGCTCAGGATATACCGTCGGACTTAACTTCTAAGTAGACCTATGTATATTTTTGCACGAAACAACCTATGCAAAAACACACTAGCGCCGCGAGTAACTAAATAGGTTACCTATACACGGTAGAAGTTACTAGTACATTTGTATGTCATTGGAAGAATCGTATTTACAAAAAATGAAGAAGTGAACAGTGTAATTCAGTCGAGCGAGAGTCTCATGCAAAATAACATGCTTCGTGGCTACCGAATTTTGAATTCTAATGATGATACTTGTCTCTTATAGTCAGCGTTTTGCCGTCCAGAGAAATAGGGCCGGCGGCCCATTTGTGAACAGGATGCCCGTGACTGTACGTAGTGCCTGAGACGTGCACTAAAGGTCCGCCTAAATGCAATGGCAGGGGAAGGTGGTCCCAAGCCGGCAGGGGCGCTAGGATCGGGCCATGGTCAATAATCGGCCCGTGGTCGATCAGAGGCGCGAGCAGCGGTCCGTGGTCTATAATCGGCGCTGGAGCCAAGATCGGTTTCGCTAAGACCGGCGCGTGAACCGGTAATCCAACGGAATGCACGTTAGGCCCGCTTCTTTTTACAACAGCATTGAACCCGTGTATGGGATCAGCGGTGTACTCCACGATGCGGACGTGGCCGTCCGGCTCGACCAATGAGTAAGCGCCTTTGACGACGTCGCCGTGGCGCGTCTCCCATTGGCCCTTGTTGTCGCCCGTGTGCGGGTCGTTCACGGCGTAGTTGAACGAGTAGCTGGGGTGTGACTGGAAGTAATACAGAATGTAAAAAAATGAACTTCAAATATTGGTGGTACAATTTATTGGGATTTACTGCCCTCACAGTGTCTGTATTGAAAAATTTTCGAGCGTCGACCGGGAAACCCACTGCTCTGCCACTAAGCTATCGACACACCGGTCGGCCTTCGTAAATTTTCCAATTTCTTATTTTTATTTATACGGGTGGTACAGTCCAGGAAACTGAACAACTTTCTAAACGTAACGTAGCTCGAAATATGGAAAAAAAGGACCTCCCTCAATAGTTTACTCCCTAGAAAGTACTAAGTAGATAGGACCTCAAAATCATTTGAAAGTCTAAACTTACAATAGTTTCAATATGGGCAATGGGTAAGAGTCCCACTGACGGCGGATGCGCAGACGCCGCTGCTGCTAATGCCAAAAGGCATGACACCTGAAACATAAGAGATATAAAATATTTTTTGATTTTAGTGTGTTTTTGATATAATTTACAATATAGGTTAATAAAATGTAACAAGTGGCTTCAAGGAAAATATTGTACTGTACAGTTTTGATCTAGTTACAGTCTCATTTGAGGTGGTATGTTAACTATACGCCTTTTTTAGTGTGGCGTGAAGTTACATGCCGTGTGGTTAGCTTGGCCAGACCCGTGCAGTGCCTTTAAGCTAAATGAAAATTTATTACGTTGAATAAATATATCGAGCTTTTTGTAAAACTCAAGATGGCCTTTTAATGTGTGCTGCAAAATCTCTTTCTCTTATTTATCCTAAGACATCTCAAATCTAGATATTTACCGCGAAATTGGATTTCATATTCCCTGACAATAACAAGGTATTCCTATGAGCAAACGAAGTGCACTGTGGTATGTCATTACCTACTTGCCTTTTTATACTTCAATAGTTTTTAATAAGTGCCGGTTTGTCAAATGTTTCGGATCGCTACCCCAACACTTTACTTGCAAATTTTGCTCCCAAAGTCAACAACAAAACCTGTTAAAGTACAATTATAAGAAGTTACAAACTAGCTCCAAATTATGCTCTAATCGCTGATTATAATGCTGAATCTATGAATGAGAATCAGTCTGTCTACGCAATGGTTAGTCGTTTGGACCTTTCTAGTATTTAAGAGGTAAGTTACTGAAAGCGAGAACTGACACAATATTTCGACCATGGACCAATAATTTCGACTATCCATAAAAATCTCGACCAGCTGACAAAACCTTTTCACAGGAAATTTTTTTTGACGTCTTCTGAAAAAAAATTTAAGCGATGTACTTCAGTTTCGTGGTCTGAATGCACCCTTTCTGTATTTGGACTCCAGTCTCACACCCCGTATATAAGGTGTAAAAATATTATCTGCAAATATTTTAAGGTGTGAATCAGCCCATGAAACTAAACAACTTTCTCCAAGAAACATAGGTCGAAATATGAGAAATTAGTTTGGACTTCCCATACAAATTGACTTGGTCGGTTGGTAATTTTGTATGATTCCATTTTTTTTTTCATATTTCGACCTCTGTTTCTCATGGGCTGGTTCACCCCTTAAAATATTTGCAGCAATTTTTTTATACCCTGAATTTATCAGTTTCCATGTTAGTTTTTTATTGTAAGTGGATACTTATATTACTGATCCATTTGATTCGCGATGTGGCGAAAGGAAAGTAAGTCAAACGTAACGAAGCGATTCTGAAATAAATAATGCTGATAAAAATGTCATGCATGACTTATATCGTGTCTGCTAGTTTTACAGCCTCCTGATATTCTCGATTTGCGGCGTATGTTTTTTTTTTAATGCGGCTATGATTTAAGTTCCTTCAGTTCCCTAGTGCTCCCCATCTTTTAAATGTAAGCCGTCGCGCCGCAATCATGATACAATCCGTTGATATAGAAAAAAGGATTTAGTCGGCTGGTATATTTTTATGAGTCCAATTTCTTCTTAATATTTCGGCCTATGTCACTTGGGTAAAAGTGGTTCAGTTTCATAGGTAATTTCGCCCTGCAACATAAAATATTTTCCCTTGTTGCTGGCCAATGTGTTTAATGCTAATGTCTCTGCTGGTCAACCATGTTAGCGAACTAAAAATAATTAGATATATACAGCCTGTCCATTTTCTCAACACAGATTACAAATTATTTTAAAAAGCAGTTAGGCAATACGTACACGTGAAACATAGCTCCGTGAAAGAATCATTAGGCTCAATGAACATTAATTTGTATCCCTTTTTTAGTACACTAGTGTTGGTAACATAATCTATGTAATGTACCTAATCTTTACTTGCAACATGTAGAAAACAACGCGATCGCGTTATAGATAATTACTAATTAGTTAATTATCCGTGTTCACACTACATGGTTTTATTCATTGTTTCGTAATAACACCTAAATAAACAGACTATTTGGTGAACAGATCAAGAACAGCTCGCTCTAAAATATTTGAAGCAGAAAATACCTGCATTACCTACCAAACACTTTTTTGGGAAACACGATTAGAAACAATTACACCAATGAAGTTTCTTTTTTTTTATGTGTTATCTATCATTATCCATTTCTTACATCTGACTTCCATCTGTATCTCTATTACCTGCATTACCTACCAAACACTTTTTGGGAAACACGATTAGAAACAATTACACCAATGAAGTTTCTTATTTTTTTTTTATGTGTTATCTATCATTATCCATTTATCACATCTCACTTCCATCTGTATCTCTATATTTCTTTGCTTTAATTTCGTTAAATTTTAATGAATTTTTTTTATGTGCAATGTAACTAATTAAATAAATAGTTCTAATGTAGGAAGTCTATGTAGATAAGTACGTAAGATTTAGTTCCTTCAGGGCACATTTCCGTTAGGACATTTGATTTGTATCGGCACTACGAGGGGTGTTCAATAAAAAGTGAGAATGAGTATGAAGCAGTAATATTTTATTTCTTATTATTTTATTTTTGGACTTAGTCACCTTTGAGGTTTATTCACTTGATGTATCGTTTTTCTAAAGCTAAGATTCCTTTTTTAAAAAAGTCTTCATCTTGATCCCTTAAAAAATCATGTACGGCGGCGATCACTTCCTCATCATTGGCATATCTGTGACCTCTCAGGTGTTCTTTTAACCGCGGAAACAGGCACAAGTCACTGGGTGCAAGGTCTGGCGAGTATGGAGGATTTTCCATCAATTTAAATCCAGAATCTTGGATAGCAGTCATCGCAACTCGGGACTTGTGTGCGGGCGCGTTATCTTGGTAAAAACAAGACAACTTTAGCGAGTTTGCCGCGGCGATTTTAGCGTATTTCTTGACGCATTTTTTTTTTGTTCTGCGTATAAGGCCCCTGTAATAGTGGCTGCATGACTGAGATATTCAATCATTATCACCCCCTGGCTATCCCAGAAAAGAGAGCCCATGGTCTTACCGGCGCATGGAATTGCCTAAAACTTCTTAGGTGTTGGAGATGATGGCTCTTCCAAGTCATGGACTGTTGTTTTGTCTCAGGATCGTAATGATGGAGCCATGTTTCGTCCATAGTTACAAAGCGAGCCAAAAATTGTTTAGGATCTCTTTGTAACAATTCCAAATTGTTTTGAGAAATCCTCAGTCTCGTTTGCTTCTGCTCGTCTGTAAGCATTCCAGGCACCCAGCGCGCTGACACTTTTTTCATGCCCAAATAATAATGTATAATAGTATGGATACTTCCTATCGAAATCTTTAGTTCTTCAGCTATAAAACGAACTGTAACACGACGGTCTGCCAAAACAATTTTTTCAACTTTTTTTATCATTTGTTCGGTAACTGCCGTCGTAGGGCGACCCGGGCGCGGGTCGTCTTTGGTTGAAGTTCTTCCTCTCTTAAATTCAGCACACCACCGTGCAACCGTAGAATATGGAGGAGCATTTACTCCTCATGTATTTTTCAAATCAAGATTTACTTGCTCAGTAGTAAAAATTTTCAGGCAGAGATATTTTATCACGCCTCGAATTTAAATTTTATCCATTTTTCGCAACCCGCTCCGACACGACAAAAACAAATGACATTCATTTTTAAAATAAAAAAAGAAAATCAATCATTTTTATTTTATTATTTTACCTAATGTCTGGGCTTTACCTGCCAGTATTTTCTTTTTCGTTTATCAAGAAAATTATATGCCATTCTCACTTTTTATTGAACACCCCTCGTATTTGACCTTTGAAAAAGTAACTCTATATTAAGATAGAAGTAATACAACTATTATTTTTAATTTATTTATTTTATACATTCAACAGCTAGGGTTATTTACACAGTAAAAGACTAGTTATGACTATACAACACCTACACAATCAGGTACGATATATTATACTTTTGATATATACATTATTTACTATCTTTTACTTCTTTGTTTTATTTGTAGAAGTTCCTGATAGTACTTTCACACCACACACCATCCCTTAACGTAATTTTAATGCTTCTTTTTGACGACCAATTTTCCACCAAGAGGAATTGGAATAGGTAGTGACTCCTTAACTGCTACCAGATGTCCTTTTCCGTCGTATTTCTTAGTCACAAGTCTGGCCCAAGGTCCTAAGTGAAGTGGCGCATAATTGCCGTGGAAAGACGCGTGGCCAAGTGGTACCCAACCGCCGAAAGAATGTGTCAGCGGGTCCCAGGGTAGACTCCAGTGTCCCAAAGAAGCTGGTTTGTGATAGCCGTGACCGTTACTGACGCCGAATCCGTAGTGGATGTGCAGAGGCGTTTTGATGACGGGGATTTTGGCGATCGGAGCGACAGGGGGCAGAGCTAACGGCGCGATCGGCGGGAGAGGGATCGGTCCGCCTAGAGGCACGTGGTGCGCGGAATGCACGCCGACTCCCAACTTTTTAACTACTGCGTTGAATCCGGTGTGGTCGTCGGCGTGGTAGTCGACCACTCGGAGGCTGCCGTCGGGCTCCACGAGGGAGTATGAGCCCTTGACGGTGCCGCCGTCGCGGAGCTCCCACTGGGCCTTCTTGTCGTGCGTGTGTGGGTCGTTCACGGCGTAGTTGTAGGCGTAGCGAGGGTGGTGGTCCTGGGAATAACAAGTTATTGAATTAAGTATTCTTACGTGGTAGGTATAGGTTGTAGATAGGGAAACTTTCTAGCCAATCTTCAAATGTACGGAGATGGCGCTGAACTAAACTGAAAAATATTTATTACCAAAGAAATGTATGCAATTACGTGGCATATCAATATATAACTTGGATATCATTTCAACTGAACACAACGCCATCTGGTGTGAAATTATAAAAAGGCGCGTAATCAGATAGAAAACCGGAGTCAATCAATTTCAAATTACAATCTTTTTCTAGTTAGACACATACACACACAAATCACGCCTTTATCTGACAAAAATTGTGGGCCCTTTCAGATGACTCGTGTATCACTGTAGTGAGAGGTTGTCAGTCTGTCGCCTAAAGCTGCAATACACATAAAACCCTCGAGTCGCTTAGTCGCCTCTTACGACACCCGCGGGAATGAAATGGGGTGATGCTATTCTAAGTCGGCATTACACGGCAGACATTACGATACATTTATTGTTACGCTATGGAAATAAATGGATTTACTTAATACGTACAAATGGCGCTGGCGGTAAATGTGGATTCACTGCGGTGCTTGATACTGACACCGTCGCTAGTGCCAGCAAGCATGTTACCTACAACAAGAAAAAAATGATCTGGGTTAGCATAAAAAATACCTCAATGGTGTAGTCATCTGAGGATTAAGATGTTTATCCGTAGGTCCTAGGTTACTCCCAAAATTGGCTACATCTGATCTGATCTACATCGGATCTGATTAGGAGTCGAAGTCGCCATGGCCGAAATCGGTCGGAGAGATCATCATCAATTCCAGGTGAAGTTGTTCTGAGTTTGGTTAATACTAGGTAAAGCATGAAAACTCAGGGCTAGTTCAAAAACTCTCAGCAGGGCTCATCGGAGACTTTCGTTCCATCCGAGTCGAACTATAAAAGTGACTTGAAAATGCATAGGTATACCGGGTGTAAAAATATTAGCTGCAAATATTTTAAGGGGTGAACCAGTCCATGAAACTGATTTCCTCAAGAAACATATGTAGGTCGAAATATGAAAGAAATTTTTGGACCTCCCATACAAAATGTACCAACCGAGGAGTCAACTCTATAGGAGATTCAAAATTTTTTTCATATTTCGAGGTATATTCCTTGGGAAAAGTAGTTCAGTTTCATGGGCTGGTTCACCTCTTAAAATATTTGCAGCAATTTTTTTTTACACCCCGTATATAATTTAGGCATTTTATACCGCATCAATTACACTTTTTTTGTCACATAAAAAGCAATAATTACCATCAAAAGTCGACTCATGTTGACTACCACCTTAACCCTATCAGCTGTTGAAACGTATAGTAATGTTTTATCGCCTAACATTGCTTTTATACGTCCGTCTATTTACACGGAGAATCCTGAAAGACCAGAGTTACCTGTTTCGTTTCAGGCCAGACTCACTATAAAAACTGGCACAATCGAGTTGCCCATTTAAAAGATCTATATTAGGTATACTGGTTTTCTATGCTGTAATTAAGAATTGTAGTGTAGTTTGATCTCTAAAATGTAACTCAACATGCTGATAATTGTACAAAAAATATAGGTTTTTATATAGAATTCTTTACATAGTTCTTTCTATAGGTTTCTTAGAGATATAAATTCAATACTGTTTCCGATGTATATGATTATATGGTTGATTATCAAAAAGGTGCCGTGTGATGCCGGCTTAGAATAGCATAACCCCACATCCTTCCCGTGGGTGTCGTAAGAGGCGACTAAGGGACTAGAGAATATTGATGTATTACAATTTTTAGGCGACAGGCTGACAACCTGTCACTATAGTGATACACATGGATTCTGAAACAATCTGGAGAACAATCCTCAAAAATGTCAGACGTGGCGATAGCGACCGTATTCTTGCGGCCGTTAACGCCCTGCCTACCCCGCAAGGGATAAAGACGTGATATATGTATGTATGTATGTATCATTAAAAAGGTGATTGGTCGGTATTACTGATAACAATACAATAATTAATTATTTTATTTACAACATAAAATTAAGTGCTCCACTGCTCCTACAGCAAACACTTTGTTCAGAGTAAGATATTTTTAGTTATTATGAGGCTTGTAACAAACTATTACAGTAACTTCCTGCGAAATATTGCGAACTTAAAATCTTATTATACCGGGTGTTAGGGACAGCCCTCCGAATACTCATAGGGTGCATGCAGACTATGAAACTGAACAATTTTCCCTTAGGAACATATACCAGGAAACGCCTGTCGCCTAAAAATTGTAATACACTAATACACTCGAGTCCCTTAGTCGCCTCTTACGAAACCCACGGGAAGGATGCGGGGTGATGCTATTCTAAGCCGGCATCACACGGCATTAATCAAATATTAGGTATTTAAACAAACTTTTATTTATTTCATAATTTAAATATTTGTGCCTAACGTATCTAATTTGATTCGAAATGAGCGGCATAGGTTATAATAATATTTTATTGCTACTTAACACAGGAAATATATCCTGTTTTGTACCTACCACACAATTTGATCCTAATTAACCCCGTTCTCTTTATAGTTTGTTTTTATTATTTTCACATAAAAACTAAATTAACTTAAGTAATTATAATCTGGCGGCGATGACTTGTAAATAACGTAGTAACTATTATTAGTAAATAATTGTATCTAAGACCCAAGGACATACTACATTCAATTTTAATGAATAAAGAGAAAGCCTTAGAACTTGCTTGGGTGCAGGGAATTCCAGTTTTAGTACTATTATGTAACTATAAATACACTAGAATGGAAGTGTTTGTTTGTTTCACGTAATATAGTCTGAGAAACAATATTGGGGGACGTATTTCAAGAGAAGTCCACAAAACTAGGAAACTGCTGAGACCAACAATCCATAATTTGCTAAAAAGAGGAAATAAAATGCATAAACATTATTAAAAGTGACCAGTTTCTTAAGTAAACTGAACCATATCCTACTAATACAACATTCTGTAACGAAGCATCATTGTCTTTACTATACCAGCGGTTTTTCGATAAATTACGTTTTCAACTAGTTTGTATTTTTATGTGATTGCTGGGCAGCACAGTAGGGATAAATTATGACAGACAAAAAAGGTGTAAAAGAAAAAATTATTCACTTTGCCACACAGTGGCCTTTATGCTTTTATTATAGTGCGCTTAACAATAACGGACTAAATTAACATTACAATAAATATCTTATTTACACACCTTCCTTCCGTCGCTTGCTTAACAAGGGATATACACGATGGTCATAGAGCTGGTAGCGGCATTTATCGCCTTATGGCTTTGTAGGTTATGTTACGAATACGAGGTAATCAGTCGGTTTCACGCTTAGTGCTTATGGCCCAAGTAGGAGTTGTCCCAGTTGTACACCAGGGGGGCTTTCTCCAGCAGTAGCTCTCCGCCGTAACCCTTGTTAATGGGACCCAAGTAACCGAGGTCGGCCTTGATAGGGCCGTAGTAGCCAAGGTTGCCCTTGTTGAAACCGCCATGGCCAAGGTATTCTCCGCCGGCCAAAGGAGCCTTAATCAGACCTCCATGACCAAGGCCAAGCTCGCCACCATATCCGCCGTAGCCGCCCTTGATAATACCAGGGTTGTAGTGAGGGATATCTAGAATAGGCGCAGATTTGTAGATGGGAGCGGGCAGAGCCGGTCCGTAATATCCCTTGCCGCCGTGTCCTCCGTACCCGCCCAGTTCAATTCCACGTTCTCCATGTCCTCCAAGAGCTTCAATTAAAATCGGGCCAGACTTCAGGATAGGTCCGTGACTGGGACCTATTGGTTCTGGAGCATGAATCGGTTCGTGCGGAACAATGGGTTCGTGTATTATCGGGGCTGGTTCGTGATAGACTTCTTTAACGACGGGAGCTTTGTACAAGTTAGCGTTTGAGATAGCGCCCCCGTGGTAGCCAGTGATGAGCGGGGCGTCTGACAGGTGTCCAAGCTTGGCGACGGGTCCTACATGGACTGGTCCTAGGTGTTCGGCTCCGAGGACTGGTATCGGGGCCTTGTAGATGGGCTCGTGGTGCGCGACGTGCCCTGTGGGGTGCAGGTTGGGGCCGATCTTCTTCACCACCGCGTTGAAGCCGGTCTTGTCGTCCGCGTAGTATTCCACTATACGCACGCTACCGTCGGGTTCCACTAGAGAATAGGCTCCTGGAAATGAAATATTTTTTATAATATTACTAATGATAAGATTATTAATGAACCCTCAAATCATTTCTTGTAACTATAGAGCTGATCGAGTAAGAATTTTAGCAGACATAGTAAATGGTAAAAATGGATGACTGGCAACTATATCATTGTAATTTTTTTCTTGTGTATGACTGACCCTTGACGACGTCACCGTCTCGCTTCTCCCATTGAGCCTTGTTGTCTCCTGTGTGTGGGTCCTTCACGGAGTATTCGAAGGCGTACGCTGGATACGACTACAAATAAAAAAAAAACTAATTATGACTAGAAAATTATTCCAAGCTAGCTCTTATCTACCACTTCGCAAGTGGTTTGGTATTTTTAAATGCCTTGTTAAAATTATAGCTTAGAACTGATAACATCATAGCTTTGAGGCAAAGATTTGCGCTCCATCACCATAATTCCGTCCATGCAGATTAGACAACCATTACAAAACTTGTAACATTCCTGGTCACAAACTTATTTCTAGAAATCATTAGTAAACTGACGGCATTCCAGTAGTTACTGGCAAAATAAACGTACGTAATAATCGGCGGAGGCGTGACCCGGTGCGTAAACTAGGCCGGCCTCCAGACCGCTCGCGGCCGCGGTCGCGACCAGCGCCAGGAGACAGGGTAGCTGCAAACATAAACATAAAACATAAATAAATAAAAAAATGTAATACGTGTGATGCCGGCTTAGAATAGCATCACTCCATTTCCTACCCGTGGGTGTCGTAAGAGGCGAATGAGGGCCTTGAGGGTTTCAGGTGTATTACAACTTTTAGGCAACAGGCTGATAACTTGTGATAGTGATACACAAATTATCTCAAACGGCTCTCTATAATTGTCAGACGTGGCGATAGCGACCGTATTTTTACGAGCGTTAACGCTCTGCCTACACCGTAAGGTGTGATATATGTATGTATGCAATACGTTTATTTACCAAAAACACTTTTGCAAGCTAAATAATAACTTAAAGGCAGAGACAATGACAATTTAGATTGATTAGTAGAGGTGGGCTAGGCAGCAGACTAACGTGGTTGTAACAGATGTACCGAAAACTACGCAGGCGTGGTCAGACCATGAAACTGAACAACTATTGCTATAACCCGTGTAAGGGTTTGAACTAGGCAAACTTTTCAAAAAACTGGCTGTGTTAGGTCAGCGTTGGAAAGATCACACATTATTCTATTATAAGTACTATTATACTACTATTTGTTATTTTTTGTGAAACATTGTTGAAGAGCAAAAGTGCTGTAGATTCCAGGACACCGCACCGTTTTCACTGGGGTCGTATATTCCAGACCGATAATTAGATTTTTTAGAATAAGATTCATGTTTTCACATGCTGTTCAATACCTACTATATTTTACCAGTTGCTATAAATCGTTAATGGCTAACGAACGCATTATTACATATTGCCAATTATTATGTAAAATGGAATTTTAAAAATAACTTATCATTTCCAGAAAATAAGATTTTAAAAATAATACTTTTAAAATACTGAAAAAGGTTTTCCACTTTATTAATTTGTAATCTTAACCACATCAGATCTGATCCACTTAAAATTTTCTAGTTAAACACAGCTTTGTGAAATCCATAGAACCGCTTCTTAGGTTCAACACTTCACATCTCGTTAAAAAGATAAATCTGCAACTAACCGAAAGCAACTTCATGTTGTCAACTCACAGTCCGGTTGTAAAAAACGCACTAAATTCATAAATTGTAGCCTGGTCAATTTATAGTGTTAAGCAAATTGCGTTAGGCCTTCGTATCCTCGGCGGAAGCGTGCGTGCGGTGCTTGCCGTGTGGACAGAGAGGTAGGTGCCCTTTAGGCTTTCTACATACACACACACAAATCACGCTTACATCCCTGGCAGGGTAGGCAGAGCCGTTAAATTACGGTCTTTATCGCCACGTCTAACAATATTTGAGAGTCGTTTCAGATTAGTCATGTATCACTATAGTGACAGGTTGTCAGCCTGTCACATCAAATTGCAATACACATAAAACCCTCGAGTCCCTTAGTCGGCTTCTACGACACCCACGGGAAAGAAATGGGGTGATGCTGTTCTAAGCCGGCATCACACGTATTTCTACAAAGCTTTGATAATTATATAAGCAGGTGTAATGCTGCTCTCAATTTTGGAAACATATTCCTTTCCATAGATCTAAACATAAACAGTAGTTTTTCAAAAAAGTTGCAGAGAATTCGTTTCACGTTTCACTAATATTTAAAAAATTCGCCACAGAGTGGTGGCCAAAAAAAGTGAAAGGTTCTTCACCTGCTCGATGGTTTGACGATATCGTCAACCTTACTAGACGAGGATGTTATAGGACATGGTGAAAAATTCTGACTCTAGGATTTATTGAGTCGTCAGATGACTCGGTATCCCACACTAGAAGAGAGAGAGAGTAGTTTTCAAAAATTGTCTTAATTATGGCCTCCATTTTCTACATGATGGTCATACGGAACACCATCAGATCATGTAAGTTGTTTTCAAAACATTTCTTAATGATGGTCTTCTTCTTATTTCGTAGATTCAAAGCTAATCCGAAATGTCTACCCGACTCCTAGACTATTAACTGCCACCAGTAGCTAAGTTGCATCAGATCCTTAGTACAGCCTTCAGTGGTGAAAACATAAGAATACATAATTGAGAATCAGTAAAGTACACAGGATGTTTAGGCCAATTTTTTTGCCAATAATCGGGAAATCGAACCTGAATATTAGGTCTTGATTACTGTTACATTGAATTACATCATTTGGTCAACAACCTTTCCGGTGTTTTTTTACAAGCAGTTCACCTTCGTATAAGAACGTATTACTTAATTGAACCAATGCAAGTATGTACTCGATTTGACAATATTTCGGTTCCGTTAGCCGTATATGGTCGACCGCCGGCAAGGTCTTACTTAGTACAGCAATTCCACTTAAATTCAGATCAGAGATAATAAAGTTCCGCTATTGTAGCGTTGCCGAACTATCGATAGTAAAACAATCGATAGTTTTCCTATCGAAACCCCTATACAATCGATAGGCCAATCGATAGTATCGATACTATCGATACTATCGATTGTTCAGAATGAGGCAATACTATCGGTCAGCTTCGATAGTATCGATACTATCGATAGTATCGAAGCTGACAATCGAAGCTGACAATCGAAAAAACAATCGATAGTATCGATAGTATCGATAGTATCGAAGCTGGCAATCGAAAAAACAATCGATAGTATCGATAGTATCGATAGTTTTGGTCTATCGATAGTCGGCCGATGAGCGATAGTATCGTTCAGTCAGGTATGGATATTTTATTTTACATACATATAATTATCATGACTTTATCTCTTGTGGGGTAGACAGAGCGTTCACGGTCGTAAAATTACTCAGTAAAGCGACAGTAATCATTGCTGTCGCTTGCTATCGCCGCGTCTGAGGGCCGTTTCAGTAATTCGCGTATCACTAAAGTGACAGGTTGTCAGCCTGTCGCCTAAAATTGCAATACACATGAAACCCATGGGAAAGAAATAGGATGATGCTATTCTTAGCCGGCATCCCACGCCTAATGGGTTAATTATTGTATATGGATTATTTTAAAAGATTTTTAAAATTTTAATAATTAAAGTAAATTCATTTAGCCATAGTATTTAGCAATGAATGAATTAGTTATACAATTAGATACATAAAAATACACCTATTAGTTTTAAAGGCATTTGCACACTAGATGCGTGCGCCTGCGTCTGCGTGCGTGCGGGAAAAAATAGTATGGATATGACAGGAGAATGAAATCGACGCATCACGTGATGTATCACAATAGATACCTACGCATCACCTGTCATGTCAAGTTGTAGCGACCTCTGGTGGCTACAACATGAAGCTCACTCAAGTAGTTCACATGCATACAAGACGCAACAGGAGTTCTCAACATATCGGAGAGATGGCGCCACGTGACAGAACAATGGGCCTGAAACGCGGTATCGAAGTGTTCACCGCGCAACGCATATATACAACTTCTAATCCAATCCAGGTGGACCCGTCGGTCCCCTGGCCACAACACCCGGCCAGGCGGGTAGCTACCCTTTTCCCGACACCACCTGGATTCATCCTGTCACCCGCCATAAAGTAATAAAACAAAAATTGTACAAGAAAGGCTATTATGAAATATCTGATTATATGCAGGATAAATCTCCATGGGAGTAGTTTTAAATGTATAAAGTTGACTTTAAATGACGAAACAGGTAGAATTATCTACTGTATACATATTATATTTTATTTTATGTTTATTTCAGCATAGCCATTTTCGGCTATTAATTTTTTATTATTATTTTTTAACTTAGCTAGGGTAGCTTAGGGCATGAGCAATTGTATTTAGAATATATATTTAGAATATTTATAATATATACTGAAACGGCCCTCAGACGTGGCGATAGCAAGCGACAGTAATGATTACTGTCGCTTTACTGAGTAATTTTACGACCGTGAACGCTCTGTCTACCCCACAAGAGATAAAGTCATGATAATTATATGTATGTAAAATAATCCATACCTGACTGAACGATACTATCGCTCATCGGCCGACTATCGATAGACCAAAACTATCGATACTATCGATACTATCGATTGTTTTTTCGATTTTCAGCTTCGATACTATCGATACTATCGATTGTTTTTTCGATTGTCAGCTTCGATACTATCGATAGTATCGATACTATCGAAGCTGACCGATAGTATTGCCTCATTCTGAACAATCGATAGTATCGATAGTATCGATACTATCGATTAAAAATCGATAGTTCTTACTATCGAAAAACTATCGATAGACTATCGATTGTCTATCGATAGTCCACTATCGAGCGGCAACGCTACGCTATTGTTTCTATGAAATAAATCGATATAATATATCAGTTACAATGTAATACTGTTTCTTTGTAGAGACTATAGTGAATTCAATTTTAAACTATCGCGGTTGTCCAAGTACACTTTACATAGTTATGATTTCAAAATAAGAATTCGTCATGTAGAACCCGTTAAAAACATAACTGGGAATCGTATAGTGAACTTCTTTATGAATTCTTTGCTAAATCTAATTACTCGTAGTATCTATTTCATGGCGGGGAGACATATTAGCTGTATAGTGACGGTAGATAAGAATAGCACCACCCCCTCTCTTCACGTGGGGGTCGTAAGAAGCGACCGAGGGAGTAACCGACCCAAGCAGACCAGAGTCCTGGAGAAGGGCAACTTCACATGTTAACCCAGAACGGGGTCTCCGTCAGGCGCGTGTGACAGAGGTTTATCGTGCGGTAGACTCCTGCAGCCGACCTGGCCCCTCACGTGTCAACTCGTCGTTTCTGTGGAGTCAGCCAGGGAGGCCCAGAGGGTGGCGCAGGTCTTGGGCAACCCTGCGTTGTCCAAAATGGCGTCCCAAGCAACGCAGTGTCTGTGGAGAGGAAACTTCAAGTTTTACCTCAGACACTGATTAAATCGTCTGTCACAGACGCATGCGGCCAATAGTGGTGGCATACAGAGAAACAGACAGTGGTATACTTTCATGTTCATTTAGTTACTTGCAGCGGTCGAAAATGACGTTATCTCTTACATTTAATTAAGTCGTTCGTTGAATCGGTGTCCCACAGGACATGATGAGCAGGTGAAACCACTCGACGGTTTGCTAATTGCACTTAGCACGGATCAGGGAAACTCATGCTGAAATATTTAAGTATAGATTTCTGTTGATCGTATAATTGGTTGACTATCGACGTAGTAATCGCCTGGGGTTACCAATACTTGCCAGAACAGGGCTTCACATGATTGCATACTAGCTCGTTTTGTTATTAAACGTTACCTATCAGACACTATTAATCAAAGAAAGGATATGTCTACCAGTCATGGTATATGCAATTCTAATATATATTTTGTTTATAATTTAGTTAGTTTGAGTTTCTTTTTTGTAGTTTTATCGTTTTGAAACTTAATGTACCTACATATTATATTTAGTTGAAGGCTCTATATGAACTTACTAGAGTTTTATAAGAAACACAAATATTGCGTGTATATATACAATATGAGTTGTATTGGTTTTTCAATAACAATGAGATTTTTTTATCTATAAAGCTTACTTAACTAATAAGTGCGTGGACTTAAAATCATGCATTTAGGATCGTAGACCTATAAGTCAATGACAAATGATAATGAATGTAAAATACGTACATATATCACGCCATTATCCGTTGCGGGGTAGGCAGAGCGTTAACGGCCGTAAAAATACGATCGCCATCGCCACGTCTGAAATTTTTGAGGATTGTTTTCCAAGGTTGTTTCAGAAAACATGTGTATCACTATAGTGACAGGTTGTCAGTCTGTAGCCTAAAAATTGTAATACACCAATACCCTCGAGTCCCTTAGTCGCCTCTTACGACACCCGCGGGAAGGATATGGGGTGATGCTATTCTAAGCCGGCATCACACGGCAAAATGTAATATACATAGACATAATGTATGATTTATTTTTAAATCATATGTCAGATATCTATACTAAAACTATATGATCATTTAAATGATCACAGATATGTGATATGTGATATTCCCCTATGTATCAAGTTGACGCAACATGCCTGCGCCCGCGCATCCAATAACGCGACGGACGTCTCGCTCCACTTGCGCTAGCGTGTGCGCACGCGAGCGATGTCGGTCAGCAAGATCATTACCGTAATTACTTGTTTTGTTCCGAATTTTGTATCTGGAAGGAATTTCCGATCTTAGGTCCGTATTTTTAAATCGCACTCAACTCTGAGATCGATCTCAAGAGCGGATTCGTCAATCAATACTAACATCTCAAAGTCACACTCAAGTTCGATCTCAGAGTTGAGTGCGGTTTATAAGTACGGGCCTTAGTGCTTCTTATATTGTATGCACTTACTGAAAGAACCGTTAAATTTTCCTAATTATCTACATATTCCCAAGGGTATTAATGGTGTACCTACATACGTAAAGTCACGAAAAGCCTTACCACAGACACTGATTAATTCGTCTGTCACGAACGTGATGCTGATAATGATGACATACGTAACTTTTTGTATTCTGTTACTGTGTGGTAGCAGTAAGAAACAACTTAAAAAACCTACCCTCCATTTGAGGCAGTCGGGAAAAAATATAGAAGATTAGTTTCGCCAGTATAGTTTAAGTAGAGGTGTTGGAAAGGGACACAAAAATATTCTGCCTGTGACTTCTTCTTCTTCTTCGTCAGCATAGCTTTGCCCACTGTGACTAATTAAATAAAATTAAGAAACATTTATTTCAGATAAAGTCCATAATTTATTAACTATCCCACTAATATTATAAATGCCAAAGTTTGTGTGTACTCCTTCAGGCAAAAAAGTAGTTTTGGCGTGAAGGAGTAACAATGATTTTCATAAAATTTGGCACACAAATAACTTAACTAGGATTAACACATAGTTGCTGTCCCGAATTTTTTTACTGTAGAATGCTACGGGATCATGACATCCGACTTCCACGCGTGCAGAGTGCGCCCACTAGTTAGCAAATAATTTATAAATATTTTGCATGACTTGTTGTCAACAGGCATACAGCTGCCTCCCAGCCACAGTGCTAGCGTCCTGCGTGGAAAGCGTCTGGTGCTCCGCTGGCGCATCTTCATCGCAGACCCAGTTATCGCGAGCTCTGTGGCTCTGGTGCGGCTCGCTGGGAGCCAGGGTGTGGCTGCCGCTGCTGACCAGGGAGACATCTAGGCACCCCGACACGTCGCGGCATACCTTCATGGCGAAACGCATCATGCTGCCGTTCCATCTGGAAATCTACCCGCTTAGTAAGTTTAAAGCATCTTAGCCGAATCCTCTTTTCGTGTGGGACACCGAGTCGTCGCGATTCTCAGTGCGACATGTTTCATTTACAGGGAACTCCTACCCATTCCCTAGATGATTATCCGTTAGTCTATTTTTAAACGACTTTATAAAAAAGGAGGTTCTCAGTTTGACCTTTATGTATGTACGATTGTCCGCGATTATCTCGCGTTTGGATGCGATTTTCTGAAAAGTATTGGTTTTAAGCATATTAACCGACAAAAATGGAATTTCGCGCTTGCATATGTTCGGTGAATAAGTGAAAAAAATATTATGACACATACCTACATACATACACGCCTTTATTCTTTGCGGAGTAGGCAGAGCATCAACTAAAAAAATGGGATGATGCTATTTTAAACCGGCATCACAGCAACTAAAATAAACTGCGTCAACTTTTTGTAAGCTAATATGTGATGTTTTACGAAATGTGTCCTTAACGTGTCATTTCTCAAGAGTATTTGTTACATTTACCTGCCACGGGAAGTTGTAACAAGATGAAAATAACAATATAGTAATTTGATTTCATTGTTCACAGCCATTCTTTTCGACGACGCCATCCTGCTTGGAGCGGAAAACGACACAACTCTATACGCATCAGATACAAATTCAATATTTTCGTTACCATTCTGCGTTGTTAATAGAACGGTAAGCGTTTTTATTTAACCGTTTATTGTACGCAGTAAAGACATAACACAAATAAAAACAATACATAACAGGTCAACTTATTTTGGAGAGAAAATAATATCTTAAAACTCATTTATTTATTGCAAGCCACCGGTACTTAAGAGCGTTCCTGAAAGCGCCTGGCTTTCAGCCTTTTCATACAAACGTATTGCTCGGAAAGAAAACATGGAAATAAGTTTGTATGAAAACCCGACGATAGTAAGGATGGATAGCTCTTAAATGTAGTGCTAATATGACACCTTGCAGTTGTTAGACACAAAGCATAATACAGTCTATCTATTCTGACTTTGACACACTTTTCTTTGTTTCAATTTAACGACTCCATACATACATTATAATGAGAGCATATTGTTATTTTAGAGTCAAGTATACCTGCATCAAATCCTACGTCAACTGCTGCGAAGAAACCTGGGCTACCACGCGTGGGAGATTGCCCGGTCCTGCGCGAAGCTGCCTTACTTCCCCCACTCGCTGGAACTATTGCTGCACGAGGTGTTGGAGGAAGAGGCGACCAGTAAAGAGCCGATACCTGACGCACAGCTGCCAAGCATCATTGAGTTTGTACACGAGTTCCCTGTATATTTGAAGGTAGTGTATGCTTTTAAATTTTTACCAAAATACAAGGTGTAAAAAAAATCCTGTTAATGTTTTAAGTGGTGAACCAGCCCATGAAACTGAACATCTTTCCCCAAGGAACATAGGTCGAAATATGAAAAAAATTTTGGACCTTACATAATTACCGACCGAAAAATTTTTCATATTTGGACCTATATTTCATGGGCTAATCCACCCCTTAAAATATTTGTAGCTCATATTTTTGCACCATGTAATCATCTAAAGAATCTAGCCATTATAGTTAGAATTTTAATTCTGGACAGGACTGACTAAATATGCTAGGAGATTGGCAGATCAAATGAGTTACTTTTTAAAACGAAATAAAACGGTATTTTATATGAACGTATGACATACGCTGCTACATCATTTGGATGGCGTCAATACTCTTACTTTGATATATTTTTTCTGTTCAATAAATCAATATCGTGTGATGAACTGACACTCGCATTCTAATGCCCCCTATTATACGACAGTTGCATAAACTACTATTAAGAACTTTCAGGGCTCTAAAATCCAATTCTTATCTCTTTCTAGACTGTAGTACAATGTGCGAGAAAGACGGAGATAGCGCTATGGGCGTACTTGTTCTCGGCTGCGGGAAAACCCAAGGAGCTCTTCCAGGAGTGCTTGCAGAGGAAAATGCTGGACACGGCCGCGTCGTACCTCATCATTTTGCAGGTAATTTTTATACTCGGCAATCTTATCATTGTTGCTTGGTGTCATAAATATTACATCCGCATTTATTATAAAAAATCAAGCCATTATCATGAGTACTTTCATATCATGTACCATGGTTAAATTGAGGGATTCGTACCATAATAGGCTATCATATCAGCTTAGCTTCGCTTTGTGGAGACCACGTACTGGCAGGCGCAGCGTAGGACGGCCCCCCGCGAGATGGACAGACGATCTGTTCAAGTCCGCGGGGAAATGCTGGATGCAGGCCGCTTCTAATCAGACAAGGTGGAAATCTTTAGTGGAGTTTAGGGACGTTTTATGGCTGAAATGATGATGATAATGTGGCTTAGAGCTTGAACAGGCTTATAGCTTTAAACGGCTTGTAATTTGTGTTTTGTGCTTTCAGCATTTTGCTTGTTGGCAGGTATTGTGAATTTTTGTATTGATCCCATCTCAGTTCCGATATCAATAACAAAAAAACTTGAATTGTATAAGTGGCTACTGCTATTACTTTGACTATGGTCATAGAAAAAGAAAATATACTAGAGGAGGGTCAATCTATTAAACTTAGTGAAAAGAAAACTAAATCTCATAGGTTAGTGATCCTGATCATAAAGCTTGAAGCAGCGTCGAAATATCGGAAACTCAAAAGAAAATAAATTAGTCGGTAAGAACCCGTTAAAATCATAACTATGAATAGCGTAATAAAATAAATAAATAATAATAAATTTGGGGTTTACTGCACTCACTTTTCATTAATGAGAGTTGTTGCGATGTTTTCAGAATCTAGAAAGTTGTGTAGTGAGCAGGCAGCTAGCGACGCAGCTCTTAGACACGGCGCTACAGGCAGAGCGATGGGACCTCGCTAGGGATTTAGTACGCTTCTTGAGGGCTATAGGCAAGTACTTTACTAAATGTCAACAACAATTTAAAAAAAATACGTAATATTCAACTTAAAAACTTAAACTTAATAATAATAGCCACTTTAAATTAACCTATTCAAACAGACCGCCTCTTAACGATCCGGGTGAAAAGGTTCCCATAACACTCGCAGCGTTACCGCGTAGTTTTACTCTACAGAAAAAGATGGAAAGACGAGCTGCACATCCACGCCCTGAACTGGATGGAGATGGCTCAGGATAGGGAAAAGTAGAAGAAGGAGAGGGAGGCCTTTGCCCTGCAGTGGGACGTGGACTGACTGATAGTAATAAAATAAGAACTCTATTTAATAGGCACCCGTCACATTCAAAGGGTCAGTAAAATTTTGAAAATAATTGTGTAACAAGAAGCATAATGATTAAAAACCAAAAACGCGACTGCGGTAATTTTTGACTTATATTTTTCGTTTAAATCCGCCATTTTTAGATGAATCAAATGACACCTCCGGAGAAGATCCGTGAAAAAGAATTCACTTGATCACTTGCATTACATACTTTTGAACAACATAATCCTTCTTTTGAGGCAATCGGGTAGAAGGGTGTTTTTTGATACATACAGAGTGTAAAAAAATCGCTGCAAATATTTTCATTGGTGAACCGTTCCATAAAACTGAACAACTTCCCCAAAAAACAGGGTCGAAACATGAAAGATATTTTTGGACCTCCCATACAGTTGACTCGCTCGGCTGCTACATTTTGTTTGAGGACCCCTTAAAATATCTGGAGCAAATATTTTTACACCCTATATATTAGATTGTGTCTGTTTGCAGATCCTAACGATGTGGATTCACCAAGGAACTCCGTGAACGTCCAAGCCAAGTATGGGCAAGTAGTGCAGTCTCAACTCGTCAGCCCGAATGCCGAAGACTTATCCGTTATTTTGGGCAGTATGCAGGTCAGTCCTTGCTTAATAGGCCAGATGAATCACTTCACTTTTCGTGTGGTGTCGTCCAACGACTCAATGAATCCTAGTGGCAGAATTTTCCAACCGCCTCCTACAAGTAGCAGGCTTCTCACATGGTTGTGTAACGACCGCCGTTTAAGTGATCAAAGACAGCAACCGGGACTTACGGCTTATCGTGCCATTGGAAACACGGAACCATCTTTCTTATAGAATCGGGTGGTTCAGCCCGCAATGATATTTATCATATAGTTGATATTTATTTATCAGTTTGTAAAACAGGCCGCCCCGAATGGTACCTGGAGCTAATGTGCCCAAATATCTCCCAAAAGTTTGTAAATTTGTTCCCAGTCTGGTTAAGACTAACAAATCTAATTAGCCTGACTTTTAGATTCGAAAAACTAGCGGGCCCGCCCACTGCAACTCCCGTGGGAAAACGATGTTTTCCCTGCAAGTATTATACATATAAACCTTCCCCTTTAATCACTATCTATGAAAAAAACTGCATCAAAATCCATGATTTACGCATTATACATACAGACGCGAAAAAGCGACTTTGTTTTATACTATAACCTGATTTTTTAAAGAGAGGATCCTGAAAGGACAACATTAACATTGACTACCTCTCATATGTCATAGATTTTGATAGAGAGACAAACATTTATGTAGCCAATACGAGATACTTTCTTTAAAAATCGGGTTATACAGGGCTTAAAAGACGGTGTTACGAAAACTTTGCAGGCGTGATCGATCATGAAACTGAAGATCTTTACTTATGGGGGCTATGATGGTAAACATAAAAGAAATTCGACCTTCCATACAAAATTCCCGACCAGCTGACCATCTTTGTATAGAAACTCGAAAAAAATTTTTCGTTTCCCAACACAGTCCCCATACGAAAAGTTGTTCAATTTCATGGTCTGATCACGCCACGCTCGTAAACCGGCTCTTACACCCTGTATGTAGTGATATTGTGTCGGCCCTCTCAGCTGGCTGGCGGTCGCGGGCGCAGCTTCAGCACGACCGCCGCGCCGGGGGAGGCGCCGCCCCCGCCCGCGCCCGCGCCGCAGCCCCCCGCGCGCGCCACCGCCGCCGTCAAGCGCAAGAAGTCCGTGCCCGCGCGCGCTGACAGGTAGGGATTGAAACCAGGGATGTTATGGAGGACTGAAACTATCGGATATCCGATGTAATAAATTAATAGTTTAAAAAACATTAATATATTTAGCTTGCTTATATAAGGTGTAAAAATATTAAAGGCAAATATTTTAAGCTGTAAAACATCTCATGAAACTGAACAACTTTCCCCAAGGAACATAGGACCTCCCATATAAATTGGCTTGGTCGGTCGGTAGTTTTGTATGGGAGGTCCAAATTTTAATTTCATATTTCGACCTATGTTCCTTAGGGTAAGTTGTTCAGTTTCATGGGCTGCTTCAACCCTTAAAATATTTGCAGCTAATATTTTTACACCTTATATAGCTTGCTATTGGCGGATTTGTTTTTAAACGTACCTAAGTTGCACGTGCGCCTTGTAATCCCCTAATCCTATGGGTATGTGGACTAACCAGTTTGGGCGCGTCAAAAGTATCTAATATGGAATAAGAGAACACTGAACATTCTCAAGACAGATAAAGATATACCGTCGTCCGAAATAAGGCCAAACTGGGAATATTTCCAAAAGGAATTGCCTCTCTCCGGGAACATACTAAATTGCTAAATACGAAAGGAAGAAAACAAAAATTAACACTATCATAGAAGAAACTGTAACGGATCGCACATACGTATGAGAAGTAAGGTATAATCCTTACAAAAATAACAATATTTTGTCATTACTCTTATTTTGTTTTCCCAAAACGTTCCCAACAGGATGTAATAGACAGTAGGAATTTTTATTTGGGAATATTCCCAGTTAGGACTTTTTCGAACTCGCTAGAATACTAAAAGCATGTAACAATAACATCACTAATTCATTTCAGCTCCAGGCACAGGTAGGTCATAATAACAACCCTAACCCTGTGGCATCCAACACTTAGTACGTATACTTATTATTCTTATTTTATTCTCACTCAATCGAACGTTATACTAAACCAAATTTTTCATTGTCAAAGAATCTCCGAATCAGATTCTTTGACGAGCACAAATTACAGGGAAAGCTATAGCGGGACTGCCGAAGAGTTCTTCATAGACATGATGATACAGCGCCACGCAAGATTACTGCTCTCTACTGCACGGTTGTATTCCCTGGGGAAGATGGCGTGTGCCTTGGATCTGCATCTGGTGGCGTGGCTGGCGGGGGAGAGAGAGAGAGCGGCGAGGGTGGACAATGCTGTCATGTGTGTGAAGAGATTGCACGAGGATTTCTCGTGGCCGTACCCGGTGGTGCTCGGCAATGAGGCCGTCGTGCAGAGAAAGGGCAGCGCTGTGCTCAGTGAGTATACTGATGATAGAGGGAGACGGGTAGATGTAGCTGTCATGTGTGTGAAGAGATTGCACGAAAAAAGTATAGTTAAAATAGATTTGCCTTATCCCGGTCTCTGTTGGGGTCACATACATAGCCTAGGGGATTGGACGTGGAATCAAATTTTTACGCAAAGCGACTGCCATCTGACCTCTGCAACCTGAAGGCTGACGTTGATAGAAGTCTTAATTCATTGGGGTCTGACGTCATAATGGATAAAGGCGTGATATGTGTACATACACATGGGCTGTCCCGGTGGCGTAGCGGATAGTACCCCTGCCTTCTACGCCGACGGTCGTGGGTTCGATCCCTACCGGACACAAGAATTTATTAAATTAGCTTTCAAATATTTGTGTCGAGTCTGGGTGTTTTCTATGTATATGTATTTATTTACAATAAAAGTATTTAAGTATTAGTATCAGCTATCTAGTTCCCATAGTACAAGCTTTGCTTAGTTTGGGGCTAGATGGCGCTGTGTAAATTCTCCAGGATTAATCTGTATGTATAATTTTTAGGTTCGTACACGCCGTCAGCAGAATCCGATAGTTTGTGCGGCGACAGTGGATACATGAGTTTGCCGTTACGAGCCGCGCTAACTATGAACGCTACCGGAGCGCCGCTCTCACCTGGACCTGTCAGGTAACAGAAAAAGACGAGACGTTCAAAATTAGTTGTCGTTGTATAAAACAGCTTCCTTGTATTATCTTGATAGAAAATCAGCTCGGACGGGATAAACATACATATATCACGCCTATCTCCCTTGCGGGGTAGGTAGAGCGTTAACGGCCGTAAGAATACAGTCGCTATCGCCACGCCTGACATTTACGAGGATTGTTTTCTATAGAAAGGCGTGATATATGTATGTATGTATGTTTTCTAGCGTTGTTACAGAAAACATGTGTATCACTATAGTGACAGATTGTCAGCCTGTCGCCTAAAAATTGTAATACACGAATACTCTAGTCACTTAGTCGCCTCTTACCACACACGTGGGAAGAATGTGGGGTGACGCTATTCTAAGCCGGCATCACACGACAATCGGCTCGGACGAGATATAAAAATGTTAAAAATTGCAAAAGTGTTTCGCTTTCTATGATGAGAAGTATGTGTATATGTTCCCTTTAGTTCGGTGGGCGAAGGCAGCGTCGCCGAAGGAGGCGGTGTGAACTGGGACATGTCTTGTGGGGACGAGAGGCGGTACACGCAGCTGATGGAGAGGCTCCATCATCACCAGGCCGAGCGAGGGGAGCACACGGCGCACGTGCAACTTAGGTACGTTTAAAAACAAATCGGCCAATAGCAAGCTATATAAGGTGTAAAAATATTAGCTGCAAATATTTTAAGGGGTGAATCAGCCCGTGAAACTAAACGTCTTTCCCCAAAAAACATAGGTCGAACTATGAGTTTTTTTTTCGATCTCTCATACAATTGACTTGGTTAGTCGGTAATTTTGTATGTGAGATCCAATTTTTTTCTATATTTCGATCTATGTTTCTTGGGAAAAGTAGTTCAGTTTCATGGGCTGGCTCACCCTTTAAATATTTGCAGCTAATTTTTGCACTCTGTATTTGTCCTTTACTTCGGTGGGGAAAGAAAGGTTAGTTAGTTCTTCAATAGGAAGAAAGGTTCTCTTCTGACGGGCACGGGTCGGAAGACGTAGTGTTGGAGGCCTCCCACAAGGTGGATAGATGATCTGGTGAAGATCGCTGGACGCCAGTGGATGCAAGTTGCGCAGGATCGTTCACTTTGGAAATCTTTGGGGGAGGCCTATGTTCAGCAGTGGACGTCTTCCGGCTGGACCGTTTGGACCTCACATACAAACTGACTCAATAGGTTAGTACATTTTATATGAGAGCTCCAAAATTTTCTCTCATATTTCGACCTATGTTCCTTGGGGAAAGTTGTTCAGTTTTATAGAATATTATAGGAGTTGCAATCTGAGCTCCGATGCAGTCAGACGTATTTCTAAGCGTCGACTGTTTCGATGCCGTAAACTGCAAATAAGCGTGATTTTATTTGCTTTCGTCGAAATGGCGCCTCCTAAGCGCTCCGATACCATCGTGGTCAACGAGTTGTTGGCGTTCGTGCAAAACAAGCTGGATGTGATGGACGTGGTCAGCCTCGAGCAGATCTGCCTCACCAGCTACTCCGACGTCGACATCCACGCGGCCATGGTGTTCCTGAACGACTCCGCTGAGCCAAAACGTGTGCGTCTCAGCACACGCAACCGGGAAGGCTGTGGGAAGAAAAACATCCGAGACATCATCCGACTGTTCCAGGGTGAAGATCCTGATGACGTCCCAACCTATGTCGCACGGGATCTGAGTAAGCTGCCGCCGGTGACGTTTGACCATGTCGACGTCACCACGTTGCTGAAAGATATCCTGCTACTGAAGGCTGACGTCACAGACATGAAAAGAAAATTAGAGGTTTCCGAGCAAGTGAGTGCTGAGTTGCGATGCGAGTTGACCTCATTGCGAGGGAAAAACGCCGCGTTAGCGACTCCGCCCGCCGCGTGCAACGTGACTGTACGCAGCGACGACACCGCGCCACACGAAACCTCACCCGTCAGCAATTCTGCGAGCCGAGCAACTACCGATGATAAACTGCGGGTCAGCGACCCCGCAGCTGATAGGAAGAGCGACAAGGTTACACTGCCGCCTCCAACGCCCCGTCCCGAGTCTGCGCTGCATCCCAATGCTGCTCCCTTTATACCGGGGGAGCAAAAGGATGTGCCGCCGCGAAAAACTCGCCGCCCTCGCCGCAAGCGTCAACCTGCGCCTCCTGTGACAGAAAATGGGAAGCAAAGGGGATGCCCTACGGCTAAGGAACATCATGCCGCGTCTAAACCGATTGTTGACGAGGATGGCTTCACACTTGTAGAAACAAGGAAACATCAACTTCGTCGCAACCGCAATAAGCGCGGCACCGTCACCGCAGTCTCTACAACGCTCAAGGCTGCAGAACCCATCGCGCAGCTGTACGTGTCCCGGCTGGACTGCAATACGACAGCGGAGGACATCATGCAGCATTTGCAGCAGATGTGCAAGGTTCACCGCGATCTACTACGGATCCCCACCGGTTTGATGGTGGAAATCCGACAGCTGGACCCTAAAATTTCTACAAATTTTAAGTCTTTTGTACTGTCGGTTCCCCAGAAACATGTGTGCGGGTTCCTGCGAGAAGATTTCTGGCCACAGGGTGTCGTTTTCAGGCGATACCGACCCCCCGTGCAACGTGAGTCGCTGTCACGAAAAGTGCCAACCTAGTTTTATTAAGTAATGTTATTGTATTGTATTTATAGTATGTTTATAGATTTTAAGTTATATTGTATCATATTATTTTATTCTATGGGCCTTAGTAGCCTGAAATAAAGGATTTATTATATTATTATTTATTATTATTATAGGCTGATTCACCCCTTAAAATATTTGCAACAAATTTTTTGACACCCTGTATATTTTTACAGATACTTCCTCCAACTGATGACCGAAGCGTCCTGCGTGGAATGGGCGTTCGTCTTGGCTGTAGTGCTGCGAGACGCATTGGCAGTGCTACGAACTACGAACGCGGCGCGGACGCAAGACGTCAGTCTACCGGCCGTGCGTCGACTCAGGAACGCGCTACAAGACGTCGCGGCCTGGACCGACGTGGAGTGGTGAGTGCAGTGTAGCAGCGCTACGAGCTACTACGAGACGCATTAGCGGTGCTACGAACTACGAACGCGGTGCGGACGCAAGACGTCAGTCTACCGGCCGTGCGTCGACTCAGGAACGCGCTACAAGACGTCGCGGCCTGGACCGACGTGGAGTGGTGAGTGCAGTGTAGCAGCGCTACGAGCTACTACGAGACGCATTAGCGGTGCTACGAACTACGAACGCGGTGCGGACGCAAGACGTCAGTCTACCGGCCGTGCGTAGACTCAGGAACGCGCTACAAGACGTCGCGGCCTGGACCGACGTGGAGTGGTGAGTGCAGTGTAGCAGCGCTACGAACTACGAGCTGCTACGAGACGCATTGGCAGTGCTGCGAACTACGAACGCGGCGCGCACGCAAGACGTCAGTCTACCGGCCGTGCGTCGACTCAGGAACGAAAAAAACCCTGCCGGACAAAATAGGTAATAATCTTCGGGATATTTGCTATAATGTTATTGTTTCTAAAACACAATATTAATAATTTATTAAAAAGTAAAGTTACGTCTAAAAACCGTTGTATCCCATACTGTATGAATAATACCCACGCAATAATTGTTTATCATCAGAATGAGTGCCTTACAATAGGTACACCATCGAGGTATTGTTTTCAATTTTCAAATAGCTTATTTTTGACCGAGTTATCATCAAGATTTCAATCGTTTATTTCCAAGTTGATTGAAAAGCATTCGTTGTGCTTTTAAAAGTCAGGAATTTACAATACAATAAATACTGTCACTAAATAAATTAATTAGTCTTTGTAAAAAAGAGATAATTGTCAGACACAATTTTCTCTTTTTTATTACAATTTTATGTTCCTAGTAGAAACGCGGCACGAGTGGGATAAAAAAATAACAAATTAAAGGTAACTAAAATACGAAAATAACATCTAATCGGTCGATTCCGGTAAATGTGCCAGGTTTCATAGCATTTCATACAAAGAATTCTAAAAAATTGGGTTCGTTTGATGCGGGTAAGTTTGCGTTCAATAAAAATAATAAATAAATATATGTTTTTCCTTTGTTTACTCGGAAAATGGACGTTATGTCATTTGCTTCAAGGCCACAAATGTCACAGGGATCATCCTATATTTTACAGACTATAGCTCGTGTCAGCCACATAATGACATCGCATTTTCCTTTCTCAGTGTCGGCTACAAGCCGTTCGTGATGGCAGTGAGCAATCAGATCCCGTTCCTCACGTCCCTGATCAACACCCGGGAGCGGCGCATCTCCATGGTGAACACGAGGGTGCGCACCGCCAGCACCAGCTCGCTCAACTTGGAGACCAGCTCGCACGCGCCGGTGGAGACCAAGATACCAGCCGCACAGAAGGCTCAAGAGGTAACATATTGTTATACTAGTGGCCTTCGTTGGCTCGGCCACGTAGAGAGGATAGCAGAGGATCTGGGAGCAAAAAGAGCGTACGTGGGACGCTGTCCTGAGGGACGCCCCAGATACAGCTGGAGAGACGTGGCAGACGCTGACCAGCGCAATCTTTGTGTCAGCATTTGGCAGGAGATCGCGCAGAACATTGATCAGTGGAGAGAGCTCGTTTCGGAGGTCAACATTCTCTTT
This sequence comes from Keiferia lycopersicella, assembly GCA_029255805.1. Lineage (NCBI taxonomy): Eukaryota > Metazoa > Arthropoda > Insecta > Lepidoptera > Gelechiidae > Keiferia > Keiferia lycopersicella. The sequence continues at coordinate 13,804,006 of JARACZ010000005.1, read as the reverse complement.
TGGTCGCTGAGTCAGCGGTGTTAGTTAGTTATCAATACCCGGGAGCGGCGCATTTCCACGGTGAACACGAGGGTGCGCACCGCCAGCACCAGCTCGCTCAACTTGGGAGACCAGCTCGCACGCGCCGGTGGAGACCAAGATACCAGCCGCACAGAAGGCTCAAGAGGTAACATATTATATTATGTGTTTTTTTTAGAGATAGTAAATTGAAATTGTGGATTGCCATTTGTTTTGCAAATCTTAAATAGTGATATTTCAATATAAGAAAGCAACATACTTTATAATCATGAAATAATTTTTCGATCCATGAGTCGATCCATCAGTTTCGGAGTTAATAGATTATTAGATTACACACAATTACCTTCGAAACTGATGATTTTTCAATTTATTGGAATTTACCGCACTCCCAGTGCTATATTATACATATAGAGCTATATTGCCATATGACCCGGGTTCGATTCCCGGTCGACGATGTTAATTTTTCGATTTCTTATTTTCATTAATTGTAATTTTTCAGGTTACAAAACAGGTAGTGACCAGGAAGGACTCACCGGCGACAGTGCCAGACACGAGTGGAGAGAAGCTATCTGTCTCACTCCCTCCACGGCCGCCGCCCACTGCTAAAGACGAGGCGTCCACTTGTGCCATCGTGTAAAAACTTACAAACGAATAGTCAAATCATGTAACTACTGTTAATACAAAATGTTTCAATATGAACTCGAACTGCGCCAAGATGAACTCGATGATAAAAGAGACGAGTTAAAAGTCAGACCACCAACGGCTATAACATAATACCATATAGTAGCGGCGTGCTCACTTGTTCGAAGTGCTCAAGGATCTTTAAGGCCAAAATTGGCTACTGCAGCCACATGCGAGCACACGATCGCGCGGACCAACGAGACGCAAACTGCTGAGCCTGTCCAGCAGTCGCTGTAGCCGAAATCGGCTCGGACAGATTATTATTATTAAAATTCATGTAACTCCTGTTAATACAAAATGTTTCAATATTTATCGTCAATAAACGTACTGAACTTTGATGTCATCTGAGAGCAGGACGAAAATACGAAATTCGCCCAAGAGTGACAGTGATGATGATGATAAACTTCAAATTAATTCCTCGTTTGATAGATCTTTTTCTACCAATATGAAATTTATTAGATGTAACCTAAACTAATGTAGATTTTTTAGGCTATGATAAATGGTAGTTTTCTTGGATTTAGACTGTAATATTAGTAAGTAGTAATACTACTTGGTGCTGGCTTTTATGGAGAAGTATAAATTAAAAGGTATTTTTGGTGTACAGCAATCTAAATATTTCTATTCGTTCCTCTAGTCTGTACTGAAGACTAATTTGTGTAGTATAATTATTTATTTCTCATAGTATCATTTAATAAATTCACAATGAAACATTTAGGTATTAAAGTTAGATCTTAGATTTATTACTTTTTGGGTCTTTAGGTTTACATGAAAGTATTTCTCTTTGTATATTATATTTCCAGTAAATTAAAAACTTTTACACTAGTTCCACTAATATGTTACATCATCATCAGGCACTACTTTTTTTTTAATTAAAACAATTATTTTATTTTAAATTAATAATATATTACTGAAACTAGTGTAAAAAGCTTTTATTTTACCTATTATATGGAGTTCCATCAAGAAATTACAATACGAAGTATTAAATACTATTATATTGTATAGTTATTTCCTTTAACACTCAAGTTCTTCGTAGATGTTAGTTGAAATTTGTAGTGAAAAATCACGCGTCTTCCCGGAGGATATTGTTTTCGGTAAAGTTTTGTAATCCAATAGAACCCAAAATTAAAAAAATTGCAAAAAAATAATTAAAATAAAATAGATAGAACTATAATAAAATAATCATAAAATAACTTTTGTTCATGCTACTTTAAAACAAGGTTTAATCTTATGAAATTATGTAGAGATAATTTTAAAGCTGTGATTTAAAGCAATCAAGATATTTTTAATTTAATACTGTTTAATTAATTCTGTGTTTTCGGGTTGTATAATTTGCTCATTATATCCCATATTAATTTTAATTTTAAAGTAATCTCATTTTGTATACAATGTACTGTCGTCTAATTTAATGTAATCTAAAGATTCATATCAGTGTCACATAAATATTTACAAATTAAAAGATACCCTAATAAAGAGATAGTTCGGATAGAGGTCTATTAAGCACCTAAAGGTATAATAAACTTATGAACATGTGAATCCTGCAGTTTTGCCATCTATGTGCCAACTAAAAAATACAATTTAATCAATATAATATTATTTATTTCATTTTATTTATGTATGACATTTACACCTGATAGAGTTTAGTACAAATATTATTCATAATATATCTTTTTCGTTTCATCATATTTAAGACATTGTCAAAAGAGACTTTTATGCGGGTAGTTTAAAATGATTTGTTGGTGTATTCAATTCTAATCATACTATGCGTGCGTAAGAGTTAACTATGCATTCAATTTACTGGTGTTCAGCAAAGTCGGTTGATTGACCTGTCCCCCAGGACCAGTTGTACACTTGAGCAGTACCATTAAGTGTACTATTGGGACAAAAAAGTGCCCAATGTACACTTAAGGGTACTACTGGTACAAAAACTGTCAGTTATCATCGTGGAGTAGAAGCGTGCCCCAATTTTAACAAACAATATCCTGCAGTAAAAAGAGGAGTTACTCGGGGAGATAATTTTTAAAATCAGATGCATTGTTTCGGTGATTATCCATTAAATACAAACAAACAGAATCTTCCTCTTTATGGTAATAAATGTATTACTAACTAGCATGATAATAGACATTCTTAAAATGGATAGTTAACTCGTACCAGACCAGTTGTAAGAAATATATTTTTATGGGCATAATTTTGATTACACAATTGTAAATATTCTCAATTCTGACGAACATGTACTTTAGCAATTTCTTATCTTATCCACCCTTCAACTTAAGTGAAATTTAGTAATTGCCCGTACATATAATGTAACAATTAATAAATTTAAAGCATATTTTTAGTCAGATGTTTTCCTTTCTCTTTCTAAGAAATACTAAGTATGTTCGTCTGAATCGAGGCCGAAATATTAGGTAGCTAATAAATAACTTTGCATAGTATGTAGATTAGATTCTTTATAAAATATTTTAATACAGATAGATTATAATATATAGTATAATAGGTATAGATATTTCACATTCCCATTAGGTATAATGTAAGAGGTAATAATAATGGTCAATTAAATAACAAATATCAAATATTTCCGCATTTTTAAGATTTTTTAGGCCAAAGATTAAATTTCTGTTAATTCTGAAAATTTCTAATATTTTTTAATAATAATAACTTAATATTGTTTTGGGCATACTTACTATTTATTAAGTACTTAAAAGTTACTTTCTCTACATGTGGACATTTTTGTAATGATATTTTGTAATTATGATATTTATAATTATTAGTCAATTGGTGTTAATATGAATTTATAATAACAGGTAATTAAATAAAATTTTATATAGGTATTCCTTCTTTTATTGAGAATTGAATCAGTCGCCTCTTGTGCCACCCGCAGGAAACAAATAAATTGTTGGTCTTAGGCTGGTTTCAGAGCGACGCGTCTCGGCAGCGCTGCCCAGCCGCGCGCGCCTCGCATTACACTAGATTGTATGTAGCGTTTCATAGTGACGCGTCTTCGACCGCGTCTCGGCCGCGCCGCGGTCGGATCTCCTTCGATTGCCAGTAGCGTCGACTTGCAATCTTTTAAGACGTCGTTGTTGCACTCTTTTCCAAGTAACGTATATAGCTAATATAGTGATTACGTTTGCTGGCATAATGATTCTCTGCACTCGACCTTAGGCTGGTTTCAGAGCGACGCGTCTCAGCAGCGCTGCCCAGCCGCGCGCGCCTCGCATTACACTAGATTGTATGTAGCGTTTCATAGTGACGCGTCTTGGGCCGCGTCTCGGCCGCGCCGCGGTCGGATCTCCTTCGATTGCCAGTAGCGTCGACTTGCAATCTTTTAAGACGTCGTTGTTGCACTCTTTTCCAAGTAACGTATATAGCTAATATAGTGATTACGTTTGCTGGCATAATGATTCTCTGCACTCGACCGTACACCACAACGAAGCGCGCGCGTCTGAATGTCGTTTCACAGCGAACGCGCTCGCTGCCCAGACGCGCGCCCGAGCAGCGCTGCTGAGACGCGCCGCTCTGAAACCAGCCTTACACCACAACGAAGCGCGCGCGTCTGAATGTCGTTTCACAGCGAACGCGCTCGCTGCCCAGACGCGCGCCCGAGCAGCGCTGCTGAGACGCGCCGCTCTGAAACCAGCCTTATAAACTGCTGTTTAGTCAAAGTTACTAAATCCTCATATTTTATTTCTCTACTGCTGGCGCAGTGCTTCTTTGGCAAACGCTATGCTGAGTGTTGGTAAACCGTAGGTGTACATGTTCGTTCACCCAAAATTATTCGCAAACTTTCGCACCGAACGAAAACTAAAGACAGAGACATTTATAAGTAGTCCAACTGAAGTGCTGCACGCAAATCGCTAGATGACTAGGTCAATAATTAACTACTAAAGTAGTAGTACGCTTAAAGGGTAAAAATATTCTCCAAAAATACTACAGACTCCATTCATAGTTTTTTTCGAAATATTCCGCCTTGCCAGAACTTTACTCCACTTTCACCGGAATGGAGATCCGGGGACATGGGAACACAGCAAATTGGGTGATTCGCGACGCAAAATAACTTTCTTCCAAAGCCTTTATGTAAAACTAAAAAATATTGTCTATGCCGTTATCTCAATCTATGATGTTGTCATTGTATGACAGTTCTAGGGATGTGATTGAGATTTTATCGATAGAAATATTTATAGATTTTATCGATTTTAGGAGCGCGTTCGCGATATTTCTCTCACAAGATTTATTTCTCAGATGACAGTTATTAAACCCGAGTTCTAGCGCGCCCTTTAGGTGCAATGTTCTACTCTTGAACGCGGGTTTAAGAATTGTCATTTGAGGAAAAATCTTGTGAGAGAAACATCGCGAACATACCCTAAAATGGTGCACGGCCATCGACGTCACTTTATTTTTATCTAAGTTAACGTTTCCTACGTTACTAATTCGAATGATCCCTTAGTCATCTTCAAACATAGAATAAAGTATAGAAGTATAGAATATAGGAATCTAGTTTAGATCTAATTGCATTAATTAATGAGGATTTTTGGAATGATAGCAACACGAGTCCGAGCCAGGTGGCGAGAAAACCTTATGCCATAGCATTTGCCCCAAAGTCACAAACGTCACAGAAATCATCCTATATTTAACAGACTATAAACGTATTAAAACCCATTTATAGGGGTGATATCAGTTTATTATGTTATTATAATTTTTATTTGGCATTGAACTAAACTTGACAAATTCCTCAACCTGAAATAGCACCACCTAGTTCAGACAAGTGTTGCTGTGTGTATCTCAAAGTGTTGGATCTGAAAAAATCCTCATAGGTTGCCATCTTCAAGTTATCGATATCGAACATTTTTAAAACATCGTTCGTGAGCATTACTACAGACAGTGCATTGAACGGGCGAGCTGTCAAGACGTTTTTACTTTTGGGAGAAATGTAGAAACATTGATTTACACGTTTTATACAGTTGTTTTCTAAGATTATTTACTTTGTTTATGAGGATTAAAGAGCAGGCCGTCTAACTGTCACACGATGGCAGCCACGGCGCAGGAGATGTCGGTGGTCGAGCTGAAGGCGGAGATCGAGAGACTGAGTCGGGAGCTGGACCAGGCGAGCAGCGAGAAGATACAGTCAGCGCAGCTCGGGCTGGTCCTCCTGGAGGAGAAGAGCTCGCTGCAGCAGCGATGCGACGAACTGGAGAGCCTCTACGAGAACACGCGCCACGAACTCGAGATAACACAGGAGGTTAGTAGCCACAGTGGCCTACATTCTACCGCACTATTTTCACTTTTCATGCATTAATGGGTACATGAAACGTGCACAAACGGCGGCTCAAAGTTGATTTTAACTATTTGGCATTCGTTTTTTGTAACACTTTCCAAAATTAGCAGTGCTGAGATGCTGAGTGAGCATTATAACCTACATATGGTTGCTAGAACCTACTGGTAGATGCCTGCATATAAGCGGTAAACGCCTGCGTTTACAGTTTATTATACCGGCTCCTAACAGAACTAATGAAGGCAGTGGTATTGTTTTCATACTTTAACTTACTGGGGAGTAAGTAAGAAAAATAAAAACATTTCAAAAACACACTTCAAGTGTTCAGTTCTAGAAGAAACTACACTTCTCATAAAAAAATCCAGGACTCTTTGCAAGTTTATGTTTTGTATGAATCACTTGAGTTCAATAAAGTGTTTCTTTTGGATTAAATGTATGATATGATGCATGTAATACTGAGTAAAATGAGTTTTGTAAAGCTTGAGATAAAAATGTCCCAAATTCAAAATTGTATTTTATATGTTTCAAGTTTTATGAGATCATAAAAATCAAAGTGTCTTGATGAGAAGTATATAAGGTGTAAAAATATTAGCTGCAAATATTTATTTATTTTATATTATTGCTTGGATTACAGTTTGTACGTTTAATCTTTAGGCCAAAAGAACCATTTTAAAAATAAAATTAAAATACTAAATTCATTAAGTTCCATATTATTTTCTTAATTTTAAACATTTGACTACAATATAATACTACAATATGTTTTAAGTTTAAGGATTGGATTAGCAGAACCTTTTATTAGATACCGGTACCACACATGAGACATTTTACCTATACAAAAAAGATGACACCATAACTAGTAATCAGTAACTCCTCTTAATTTTTATTTATTTATTACAACTATGGTCAAATTGATTAAAAAAAGCATCTTTTGGTCTATCAGTAGCACTATACAAGTTTTTATTAATTTAGTTCACAGAATTCATTGTCTTGAAGTAGAATAATAAAACCTTCTTCTTCTTCCTTGTTCCCTCAATTTGGTTCGCGACCACTTTAAAGAATAATAAAACCTAAAGAAAACTAACCAATAAAACTAATTTTCTGAATCTTGTCCACCAGGCCCTAATGAAACTAGACTCAACACAAAAGGTGACGACACAAAGCGGGATCGAGCAGGAGAATGCATTGCTCAATGAGTCCGCCGCTATGGAAAGCTCGCTCACCCTTCAGATCATAGAACTTGAAGGAGAAACTAAACAGGTAAGTTTGTTACATCCTATTCATCTAACAGTTTAAACACTCCGTTCTCATTCTTGTTGTGTCGATGGCAAATTTAAATTCTATGTGCCAAAATTCAGCCACCTGGATAGCATTTTCTGTGGCCTTCTCCATTTACTTACACTATTCATAATTTCATCATTCTCCTTTCCTTATCCCGTTCTCTGTTGAGATCAGCTACCTAACCTAGGAGATTTGTTGTGGAGCCAAGATTTTACACAGAGCGACTGCCATCTAACCTCTACAACCCGAAGGCTAACCGGGCCGAAATCTTAGGTTAAGTCAAATTCAAATATCATCTGAATTAAAATTTAATTTGAATGTGTGTTTCGTCAATATGCCTTTACCCTAAGAGCAGTTGGTAAATGTATGTGAGTAAAAATACATTGGTACATGGTGAAGATCAAATTTGGGTCTTACAAGTGTAAGACTGGTGTACTAACCACTTGGCCATCGACACTCACACTATTGTGTAATGATAATGATGATTTAGGAAATTGAAAACAAAACTAGTAATAAAATTTAAAAAGGCTTTTCCGTAGGCTTTTCCTTAAGTTAGACACTGTCTGATAGGTACCTAAAATTTACTTTCCTGTGTACAAAATCCCTATTTGTTAAAGTCTTATTTCCACTATTTAACTTTTTGTAACTTAATTTTTATGTAGTAGGTTTGCTTAACAAGATTCATTCATAAATAAATGCAAGAGTGTCTAATTAAGAAAATCATGTGAAAGTAATTAATTAATAACTTGCGAAGTTGCGACTCTCAACAGTAATAAAGATTAGATAGAATTTTTAGACTAGCTAGCTTTGGTAGACTTTGTTTGAATAATGATACAGAATTTTTTTAAGAAATTCAAATTGATTACATTAACACGCAGACAATAAGTAACTTTCTGTGGTCAAAATTTTACTATAAGTTTTTTTCACGTAACAAACCACACATGCGCTGCTAAATAAACTGTCTGTGAATTGCGTAAAAGTTATAAAAAGCAAGTTTTTATCGAAATTCGAATGCATGTGAAGTCTCACCAAGAGCCAACAATCGCAAGTATTAATCATCGAATGTATGTATTCTGCAGGCAAATTCACCGATAATTAAAATATCTAAACTTGTCTTTACATTAACATTTTGTGAGCAAGTATAATATCGCTGATGACACTTGTATCCTCAGTCTTAAACACAGTGGGTGTCAGTTGTTCTTGAAATGCGGTTCTTGTTATCTTATTAGCGGGATCCAGACAGATACTTTGTCCTAATGAATGGGAGCAATTGATGCCAGTGAATCATCGGACGGGCGGCGGCGGACCCTCCGCACTGCGCGCACGCACGCGCTACCGAAAACTCCCGTCTCAAAAGAACATACGCGTGATTCCGAAAAAAGGAGTTTTACACTGTGATTAATCATCGAACTAATCAGTTGTAACGAGAGCCCGCGCGAAAAAGACCTCTACCTGCGTGATGTAACGGCGCGTATGGCGTAAGCGCAGATTCCACATCTGATCCAGAAATACATTTTTATTTCCTCGGCCTTGATGTTCATATTCTCTCGCTGAATGAATCCGTGAGTTGTCGGTTTTCGCTACGATTGCAAGTTCGTGCATTGAATAATGGGTGTTGGTGGTGCCAAGTGTGTGCCGTAGTGACAAGTTTGTGTGGTGGGGTGATGCGGGATTAAAAAATGAATAAAGGCGGTGGTGGTGAGGTATTGTTTTTGCTTCTATTCTTGGTTTTGTATAGGTTGCAACACGTGTCTGTCTAGGGCTCTTATTGCATGATAAAAACCAAAAGAGCATACCTACTTAATTAAAGTACAGAGTGGATACAAAGTTTCGTCGTAATTTATAAAATGATGTTGACAATCAATAAGTAAAATGTAAATTTTCCAATTTGAATAAATAATTTGAGTTTTGTTACTTACTATGTATGTAATGGACATCCTACTAAATATCATAAACATCATCTGCCTGTCCGTACCCAAAATTTACGATCGGCGCAACATGATGTTCTTCTTCCATTCCTCTCTATCAGTAGTCATATCCTTATTTGAATTTTTTTATGACGTTGCGTCGTGTTTTATACAATCCGTCCAACTTTTGAGGCATTCCTCTGCGTCTACCTTCCTTTCACATTCATACTTATTATTACATTCTATAACCTACTAGAGATATTCTTAAGAAATGGATGAAAATTTATTTACCGAAGTAACTAACTGAGTTAGCAAAGTCGACCCCGCACCCGAGTATAGATATATTCCGCTCGTATTTTATAGGTCATCCATCTATCAAAACTATGTATGAATCGTAGTTAGAGACGCCCTCATTCTTCGACTGTGAATAGAGTAGTCGTCAATAAAAAGTTGGTTTCTTTATTGAATGTCATGTGTCCTGAAAGGCAGAGGGCGAGCCCTCGCCGGCAGGGTCGTATATCGTGTGTCAAGCATTGTTTACCTCAGTAATGGGACTTTGTTGACGTTTGCTGGCGGTTGGCCGCGCGCCAGCTAATAAACGTAAGGCCTCGGTCTCGGGTTTTGCGGGAAGCGGGACGGCAGCGGCAAGTTCTTTTGCTTAAATTCAAATGGACCCGTTTTTGGATACAGGGCGCGAGAGCGGGGTTCGAGCGGCGCACTACATAGAAAAAAAAGGTGATCGCCGTCCCGCTGCTCGCAAAATTCGAGACCGAGGCCTTAGGGCCACGGCTGTAAGCTCGTTACTGTTATGTTTATGGGCGATTTTTAACACGAGGTTTGTTTTAAATACACTTGACGGCTTTTATGTGACACGTAAAAAGTTGATATATAAAATATTTCGATTTTTGTGTTCTTTTTGATGTTTTTATCTGTTTCTGTAATCAAATAAAAATGTTTTTATTTCTAAGTAGATTCACAAAGAATACTTTTAGAATGTCACGTACAATATTATCGCTAGATGCGTAAATGGATTAGTCATTGTAATAACAATTTTAAAGTCCTATCCTAGTAGAAAAAGCGGTATGGGCGGGATAAAAAAATAATAATACATACACATACATACACATATCACGCCTTTATCCCTTGCGGGGTAGGCAGCGCGTTAACGGCCGTAAAAATACGAACGATATCGCCACGTCTGACAAATCTTGAGGGTCCTTTTAGATGATTGGTAATGGTGTAGTGACAGATTGTCAGCCTGTCGCCTAAAGTTGTAATACACATGTAACACTCGATTCCTTTCGTCGCCTTTTACGACACCCACGGGAAGGAAATGGGTTGATGCTATTATAAGCCGACAGCACACGGCAAAAAAATAATGGCACAATAATATGCTACACGATATTCAACCTAATGTTTTTCCCGTTTGGGTTAGGGTGATTAATTTTCTCGCGTTATCCGTGAATTTCAAAGATACAATATATTTAAACCCATTCGACAATTGAGGAAGGCCAACCGGTGCGTCGATAGCTCAGTGGCAGTGGGCCACACCACGAAGCCCGGATTCGATTCCCGGTTGTCATTTGTTCGAGTTCTTATTTTCATTTATGAGAATAGTATAGCACTGTGAGTGCGGTAAATCCCAATATATTTTTTACGTTGCGGTACGACGCGTTCCCTAAAAATCGATCGTTTTTACTTCCGCCTCTACAAATGTTTAACAGATTTCTGTTACGTTTGTACTTTGTTGCGCATTCGTTAGAACTTTACTATTTATGGAAGACTCATCACTACATAGTATAAAGCAAAGTCGCTTTTCGAGTCTGTATGTATTTATGTTTGCTTAAATCTTTAAAACTACACAACGGATTTTGATACAGTTTTTTTTAATAGATAGAGTGGTTCAAGAGGAAATTTTTTGTGTATAATACTTGCCATAAAAACATCTTATTCTTACGGGGAAATGAGTTACAGCGGGCGCAGCCGCTGGGCGGGCCGCTAGTTGTTCATAAAACAAAGACATACCTACTACTTACGAACCCTTGTTTAACCCTGAAGTTTAGCGTTGTATGTCCGAACTTATTTTTTTATTTACGAAACGTAGATTTCTCTTCTTCTTGTAAGTCTTCTTGTTGAGAATATGCTTTTTTGGTTTCCCGACTCAAATATTCTCCTAAAAGTGGTTTTTTGTGATGATAAACTTATAACTTAAAACTTTGCCGAGTAATGCCGGCTTAGAATTTGCCGTGTGATACCGGCTTAGAATAGCATCACCCCATGTCTTCCCGTGTGTGTTGTAAAAGGCAACTAAGGAACTCGAGGGCTTCATGTGTATTACAATTTTAGGCGACAAGCTGACAACCTGTCACTACAGTGATACATGTGTCATCGAAAAGGGCCCTCAAGACTTGTCAGTCGTGGCGATAACGACCGTAATTTTACGATAAATAACGCTCTGCCTAACCCGGAAAGGATCAAGGCATAATTTGTGTATGTGAAGTGTAAAGTTATAACAATATTTGTAAAAAACGCACCGAATACCAACAAACATTTGCACATATTATTAAGCAATAGCTGTTTAACCTACATACCTGCAGTAATCCTATCTACTGCAATACACGCTTTATTCGATTAATTCCATTATGGAGGAGTGTAGATAGGTGCATAAAACATCGCGCGGTATCTATGCAATATGCGAGTATTTAGATTGGTGTTTAGTTCCAAGGTCGGACCTGTTATCTCTGTTACACACATACACAAATCAAGCCTTTATCCCTCCGGGGTAGGCAGAGCGTTAACAATCGTAAAATTACGATTGTTATCGCCACGTCTGAAAAGTATTGAGGGACCTTTCAGATGATTCGTCTATCACTGTAGTGACAGGTTGCCAGCCGACAGGCTAAAGTTGTAATACAGATATTACCCTCGAGTCCCTTAGTTGCCTCTTACAACACCTGCGGGAAGAAATGGGGTGATGCTATTCTAAGCCGGCATCACACGGCGCTAGTTATGAGATAGTGCAGAATTTATACTTGAGACCTTAATAAAGTATGCATTGAAAATAAAATATCATCAATATACATGATTTATAAAGAATTCACTAATTGCGTTTCTCTGTCATGTACATCGCTAACTCATCATAGTATATTATTCGTACACAAATCACGCCTATTTCCCTGGCGGGGTTGGCAGCGCATTAACAACCGTAAAATTACGGTCGTTATCGCCACGTCTGAAATTTTTGAGGGCCGTTTCAGATAGTCGTGATCACTATAGTGACAGTTTGTTAGCCTGTCGCCTGTATAATTAATAATTGCTTATAAAATAAACAATAAACATACATAAATACATGTAAAATTTAAATGTCCTGTGATAGCTATCTCTAAAGCATGAGCAAGGACAGGAATTTTCATTGCGAATGCTTCAGAGTTTTATATTTTAAAACGCTAAAGGGGCTTGGAATGCGTTTGTTGGGAGCCAATGAAATTACGCTTTGTCAAGTGAAAACGTAGAGTTATTTACGAAGTGGAATGTTTACTGAATTTTATTATTTAATCGGCCACACAACAAGAAATAAACAGTTTTTCCGCTACAGATAGATTTATTAATGTAACTATGGCAAGAATCGACTTTCCATTCATTCCTTCCTACACAATTTTGTAACATAAAACATAATAGGGTAAACAAATATTTCTGAACTATTTTTCTGTAATTGTTGCTAGATTTTACGTAAAGTTAATAAAAATGAACTGCTTATTTGCGGGTAGATACTTATACAGGTACTAGAAGTATTTGTATCACGGACTTTGGAAGAAAAATTGTTAGGTTCGACTTTGTTTATCATTAAAATGGAATTTTCACAAAAGGTATCTGTACAGCTTAATACAACTCTTTATTAAGTGCACCGATTTCAAACTAGATTATAAGTTTGAAATGTATGTGGGTATCTAGGTACTTAGTACTATTCATTTGTAAAACATATCCCATCAAAGCACTATTCTAATTTGAATTCTAGTTTGTTACTAAAAGCTACTAGCCGCATACTAACCTATTCCTAATGGCTAAAACTTTCCTCATCAGAACCATGACAGCAAAGTCTCAGGTCGGCCACCTGTTCCATAGCTACATCGTAGAACTGAACTAGTTCATGGTATGTACTTATATAGCTGGTCGTTATGTATTTAGGTCTACTGTTGTATTATACAGGGTCTCAAATTATACCTAGGAATAACTTAAAATAACAGTTCCGAAGGACACATCATTCACGCATTGATTGTTCATTGTCACCATCAAAGCTGGGAGAAGCTTGCTGAGGATAGGGACGAATGGCGAAAGCGTGTATATGATGGGCGTAAGTCTCACGACGACGCCTGGTTCTCTGGTCTCGCCAACAAAAGGCAAAAACGACACCTAAACATGCATGTTCCAGTCTATAATACCACCTTCACTTGTAGAGCGTGCGGAAAGTCATGCCGCTCCCGCATTGGCTTATATAGCCACGAAAAGTCTTGCCTCAGACACTGATTAAATCGTCTGTCACAGACGTGTATGGCCAATGATGATGATGTTATTGTGTCGTACCCTGGGGGAGGCCTATGTCCAGCAGTGAACTGCTATAGGCTAATGTGATGATGATGTGACGAATTCTCTTTTGTGGTTATTTTGAGACCAGTTAAACTCGACTCGAATTCTATTCTACTGTCTGCCATTATATCAGCTTCTTCCCTTGGCGGATTATAAAACCGAAATCACGTAACAACCGTGCCGCTATCCGATTCGCACGATTCGGGCCATATTTTGACTTATGGCTTTACTTTGAAGCCGTGTGATGCCAGCTTAGAATAGCATCACCCCACATCCTTCCCGCGGGTGTCGCAAGAGGTGACTAAGGGTATCGACGGCCATCTCTTCTACGACAGATGGAAGTGTGACTTCTCTACGTTAACCCTGTATATAATCCCATCGGTGGCGTGAATTTTTTCCACTTGTTTCGTTTGTATTAACTTTCTAACAAAAAGTATTTGATAGTATTTGATTAAAACACCAAGTATTCGAAATTACTATCTTGTGGATATTTCTAAAAAATAGTAAATATTGCCAGTATAAAGTATTTGCCGTGTGATGTCGGCTTAGATTGCCGTGTGATGCTGGCTTAGAACAGCATCACTCCACATCCTTCCCGCGGGTGTCGTAAGAGGCGGCTAAGGGACTCGAGAGTGTTGGTGTATTACAATTTTTAGGCGACAACCTGACAACCTGTCACTATAGTAATACACAAATTTTCTGAAACAACCTTAGAAAACAATCCTCAAAAATGTCATACCTGGCGATAGTGGCCGTATTCTTACGGCCGTTAACGCTCTGCCTACCCCGCAAGGGATAAAGGCGTGATATTTGTATGTATGTATGTATGTATAAAGTATTCCGTGTAGTTACAATAGGGAGAGTGACGTAGGCAGGTCTATTTCGAACCGGGCGGGCCGCACCCTGCGCTGCCCTAGCTAATTTATGTAGCTATCAGCAAAGTGCTTATTTGAACACGCAGACCTACCGCCTGCTTGATGAAATGTTTAGGCCCTTTTTGTACTCTATTTAGACGGAAATTTTGAGAAATTGTATTACATAATATCTAAATGAATAGGCGGCTAAAAAACTGACACCAGGATTCATCGAGTCGTTGTCGACTCCGTGCCCCACACGATAGAAGTAGTATTGGCTTAAGTTTACTTTTTAGAAATTTGATTAACGAAAATCTCTTTTTGTGTGGGACACCGAGTCGTCCAACGACCCAGTGAACCCTAGTGTCAGAATTTTTCAACCGCCTTCTACAAGTAGCAGGCTACTGACATGCTTGTGTAACGACCGCCGTCTAAGTAATCATAGACAGCAAACGGGACCTACAGCTTAACGTGCCATCCGAAACACGGAACCATCTTTCTTACGAACAATCCGGTTTAACGAAAATGAAAATAAAAAATAGAAAAATTTACAAGCGTCGACCTAGATTTCAAATTTTCGTTTATGAGAATAATATGGCATTGTGAGGACATTAAAAATTCTAATAAATCGATTAACGAAGCATTTTTGGAGTCATCGTTTCTTTTGCCCCGGAAAGCATAGCAATATTACAGATAGGTGACATATTTTTAAAAGCCGGATTCATAATTATTTCGACGACGTCTTATTTGGGTGTCGTCCTTTACGATAAGCTCTTGTACCTTAGCGGGGAAACCTTTTATTACGAACGCTTTACTTCGCTGCTCCTCATTGTCTCTTAGATGTTTGTTGGATTCTTCCAACATTGGTGGATATATTTTTCTAAACTTGCAACACTTTAAAAAGTTGTTGTTATCTGTACTTTCTTGTAACTGGTTGAACGTTGTAAGAGACGCTAATATACGCTTTCTTTAAATTTAATAAGAATTTGACTTCACAATCTCTGCAGCCCTATCTTACAGTATTCTATCAAAATAACTAAAAGTAAACAATGTTACATATATATATACACACATAACACCTTGATCCCTTGCGGGGTAGGCACAGCGTTAAATCACCAAGTCTGACAAATAATGAGGGCTATTTCAGATGACTTGTGTATCACTGTGTGGTTGTCAGCCTGTCGCCGAAAATTGTAATACGAATGAAACCGTCGAATCCCTTAGTCGCCTCCTACGACACCCACTGGAAAGAAATGGGGTGATGCTATTCTTCTTCTTCGTTCGTGTCGATGACTCAAATATATTTTTACCAAAAGTTTGCCACGGCTACGGCACTGTCAATGGCTTCACATAAGTCGGACAAGGTGCAGGTGGTAGGGCACTGACTGCAAGCTATTCTATGCCGGCATCACACGGCATAGCCGGCATCGTGATGCTACAACTACATAAGATGTTACTGTGTTACAGTTACATAATATTTGTGTGTTATTGTCCACAGTTAAGACACGAGCTGGAGCGTGTGATAAGCGAGCGCGACCGCTTGCTGGCCGAGAGTTCAGAGCTGGGCCAGGACAAGGCCACGAGGGAGTCAGAGCGAGCCGCCCTGCGAGCTGAGCTGAGGGAGGCGAGGCAGAGGGAGCAGAGGCTGCTGGTGGACATCGGGGACCTGGAGGACGAGAACATATCGCTGCAGAAACAAGTCTCCGCGTTAAGGTCCTCACAGGTTCGTAGTCATTTCCATAAACTATCATCATCATCCTCCTTACCTAGTCCCGTTCTCTGTCGGGGTCGGCTACCTAACCTAGGGGATTCCATAGACTATCTGGAACTCAATTTTTGAAACGTTCGTTTTTGTTTAAAGCGAAAACTTTTAAGGGACCGACTTCAATGGAGACGTTTAAAAGTGCGAATCTCCATTTTTTTTTGTCGGTTAATATGCCTAGAATCTCCACCTAACTCTGACAATTACTAGTAAAAACCGCGTCAAAATCGGTTCAACCAAACGCGAGATAATTGTGGACAAACATACAAACATACAGGTGAAACTGAGAACCTGCTTTTTTTAATCGGTTAATAATCTGCTACTTATTATGCTTGTATCACACGTTCTACTTGACTTATCGATTCCCACATACCCTAGTAAATTCACACATACCCTTGACTATAAAACATCACGTAATAGAAATTTAAATACGTGTTAAGACGGGTTAGACCAATCGTTACACACGATATCAAAAACTAACGTTTCAGAAATTGACTCCCTGTTTTGCAGGGCACCTGTTAAAATTTCAAAGGAATTAGTAAAAGAGTGTCATATTGTTCAAATACAGCTGTGTAAAAATATTGACTTGTCAATCTCAGTAAATGAGACAATAAAAATGCAGCGGTGCAATATCTCGCCCTCGGTTACTACGGGTGCTCAACTCAACTACATCTCAAAGTGTTAGATTATGCAGCGCTGCGGGCGCCTCCGTAATTATTCATAAACACGCGCGGTACATTGTACGAGCGATTTCAGCCGCTAAGAACATCACGCTTTAATGCCTTGCGAGGTAGCAGAGCCTTAATGTATACGTAAAACGGGGAATGTACGAGCGATTTCAGATGGTCTTAAGAACATCACGCTTTAATCCCTTGCGAGGTAGCAGAGAGATAATATTTTCATACAACAGGGAGTTTCATACGTTGATATCACCGTACTTTAGAAAACAGGGTAGTTTTTTTCTTTAGATATCTTTTGCAAACGCTGTTACCGTTTACCGTTAGTTAAAACACGAATAAAACATCTTTTGTTTCTATTTTATGGAATTGTTTGAAAAAATATTTCCAAAATTAAACTGGCCGGTTAGAGAGTTTAACATGATTTGGTAACTTTGTCTCCTGCTCATGAATAGAAATGGAAAGGTAGCGTCTGGTGTTTTTTAATTAAATCTGTGATGGGCTTCTGCTCTTTAAATATTAAATTTCAGTGACAGACTGCGTACCTGACTTAAAAAAAGTTCACGCAGTTATTGTCATTTCGCAAGATTTCCATGGCATTAAACACATAACAGTAAAAACTGAGTTTTTGACTGAAATAGTCTAGTTTTTAAACTGTGCCTAAGTTACTGTACTACATAGTATAAAGTTTCGCGTCTTTAAGTAAGTAAGGTTTTTATGTTTAATACTTGGCGGGAAAACACCTCATTCCAAAAAAGAAAAAGTTATTGTTTTGACGCCAAAGTCCAAAATAGTGATTTGTGACGTCATAATTCTATATTTCCGTACAAAATATCGTTTTAAAAAGTAGTTCATTTGACCTGTCAGTCAAGTAGCGGATTAATCTGTAATTCTGTAGACAAAAGTGATTATAAAATCTCTTAATTATATTAAGTATATTAAGTAAAGGTCCAATCTTTAAAATATGTATATTAAGTAATTCCACCAATTCCACAGGTTGAATTCGAAGGGTTGAAACATGAGGTCCGTCAGCTGCGCGAGGAGGCCGAGAACGCGCGCGCAGCCGCTGAAGAGACCGCTGCGCTGCGGCGTATCGCTGAACGACAGCTCGCTGAAGCGCTCGAAGCGCTGCAAGCTGAGCGGGAAGCCAAGTTCGCAGCGAAGAAAGAGCTGGATGCGCACCTTAGCAGAGAAGCCGCCTACAACATCACAAACTTGGCATACAGTATACGAGGTAAGAGCCTTATCTTATCTTATCTAGCCATCGGGATCCCACTGCTGGGCAAATGCCTCCCTTCCTTTTTTCCACTGATCTCGATCCTGTGCCTCCTCAGGTAAGTGCCTAAATAAGTTTAATTTTTCTTTCTAAGTTGTTAGGTTAATTTTTTATTTAACATAATTAATTATTGAAATATAAGCTACTATAAAGATTTATCCCATTTAAGACAGTTAAAAAAATAACTTTTCTAATAAAAAGAAAACCGACTTCAACCGATGTATAAAAGTGTGAACTTCAAATTTTTCTCGATTAGTGCCTAAAACCTTCTCATAAGTTTGACAAACACTTTTCTGCAAACCGCATCAAAATCGGTTCTACCCAACGCGAGATAATCGCGGACAAATATACATGTCAAACTGAGACCTTCATTTTGATGCGGTTTTCAGCAAAATTAGGAGAAAGTTTTCATCTTAATCGACAAAAAAAGGTGGTTACCACTTTAAACGGTCGTTGAAGTCGGTTCCCTTTTTAACACGCTTTTATTAGGTCGACCTGTATGTATGTAACTATGTAATAAAATCTAAGAAAAACTAATTTAACCGTCTTCTAAAGACCGTACCGTCATGAAATGTGATTTTGCTGACAATACAATAATATAGTACTGTCGAGCTGATCTGATAGTGGAGCCAGAAGATATGAACTGTACTTCATGATGGAAGATCGTATCATAGCTGTGTTTGGACTTTTTAGAAAGGTCTTCTAATGAAGCGTGTTTTTTAAACTATTTATTTATTATATATAAACTATAGCGAATTGGTTTGTCGGGTCCCCCAGGTATGCCGGACGGCGAGGGCGGCGAGGAGGAGGGCGAGGCGGGCGGCAGCGGCGCGGGCGAGCTGGGCGCCGGTATGGCGGAGCACCACGCCGACCTATTCTCCGAGGTGCACCTGCACGAGATCACGCGCCTCGAGAAACAGCTCGAGCAGGCGCACAGCGAGAACGTGAGTCTAGCTATCGCCACCTTCGTCATGCGACCAGCTACTGATTATCTGGGTCCAAAAGTGTAGTAACCTGAAGTGCTACAACACAGACGTTGATGGAACATGCTTATCTAGATAATGCCTATTCACTCTTGCCCTAATAGGCCCAAGTTGTAACTTTTCAAGGCAAGAATGAATAGGCACCCTAATAGGCCCAAGTTGTAACTTTTCAGGGCAAGAGTGAATAGGCACCCTAATAGGCCCAAGTTGTAACTTTTCAGGGCAAGAGTGAATAGGCACCCTAATAGGCCCAAGTTGTAACTTTTCAGGGCAAGAGTGAATAGGCACCCTAATAGGCCCAAGTTGTAACTTTTCAGGGCAAGAGTGAATAGGCATTATCTAGATAAGCATGTTCCATCAACGTCTGTGTTGTAGCACTTCAGGTTGCTACACTTTTGGACTACCTGTATCGAAGCAATTTGCTTCGACCTTCAGCATGCGAGCAGCTAAGGAATGGAATGCCCTGCTTCCGGATCACTAAACCTGTATTTTTGTGTTTCCAGAGCCAATTACAAGCGTCAATGCGGACGGCACAAACGACAGCGGAGTCGGAAAGCGCAGCGGCGGCCGTGCTGCGCGCCGGGCTCATCCGCGCAGCCTCCCGGATCACCGCGCTCAACGCCCTGCACGGAGACTGCGCGCCGCTGGTAACACTTCATACATACATACTAGTGATGTAACGAATATTCGCGAATGCGCATGTTTTTGAACATTCGCTTTCGTATTCGCAAAATTCTTGCGAATATTTTGCGAATGTGAAGGTCTATAAAATCAGGTTCGTAGATGTTTGTTTACCATCTGTAAGCGTAAAAACCGATCATTTTTTTTTCCTAAATCGGGTTTACAAGTGTTCGTTCATATCATCTCGGCAATTTCCGAAATTAAATGCGATTGCATAGTAACAAATAACCACATCCAGCTCGCGCGGCTAATCATCGACCACATTTTAGCCACAGATATACGGCCCTAATTTGACATTCGCATTCGCATTCGCGAATGCTTAAAATGGAACATTCGTTACATCACTAATACATACATGTATCACGCCTTTATCCCTTGCGGGGTAGGCAGAGCGATAACAGCCGTAAGAATACAGCCACTATCGCCACGTCCGACATTCTTGAGGATTATTTTCCAAGGTTGTTTCAGAAAACATGTGTATTACTATAGAGACAGGTTGTCAGCCTGTCGCCTAAAAATTGTAATAAACCAATACTCTCGAGTCCCTTAGTCGTCTCTTACGACACCCGCGGGAAGGATGTGGGGTGATGCTATTCTAAGCCGGCATCACACGGCTACATTTCATCACTCTTTTCGTGAGGGACTCCGAGTCGTCCAACTACCCGATGAACCCTTACTAACTCAGCGACCCAAAGAGGATCTTGGCCTCCGAAACGAGCTGTCTCCACTGATCTCTGTTCTGCGCGATCTCCTGCCAATTGCAGACTCGAAGATCGCGCAAGTTCTGACATGGTTGTGTAACGACCGCCGTATAAGTGATCAATGATTATAGACAGCAACCGGGAACTACGGCTTAACGTACCATCCGAAACACGGAACCATCTTCGGACAATCGGGTGGTTCAGCCCGCAATGTCCTAACCAGACTGGGAACAAATTCACTAAGCGATAAATATCAACTTTGTGAGTGACTCACCGAGAATCAAACCCGGAACCTTCAGAGGCAGTTGCACTACCACATCGGTCGTAAGACTTGTTACTTGTTGTTGATATACCTGTATTTCGCTCGAAGCGATTTGCTGCAACCTTCATCATGCGAGCAGCTAAGGAATTGAACGCCCTGTCCGCGGATCTGTTTCCGGAACATTACAACTTGGGCCCAATGTTTCTCACAAACCTAAATATTTCTTTTAAAAAAACTTGCGAATTCTACCGCAGGTAGCATTTGAACCTGCGACTTTCGTAATTAGGTGCGTCTAGACAGGGCGAGCAGTCTCAGGCGCGTGTTTCGCCTGAGATAGCGCATGATAATGCTCAAGCGATCGCGCGCGCCAATTGGCGTCGGCAATACGGCGGCTTAAAGGCGCATCAAAATCCTGTCTAGATTGCGCCGAATTTGCCTCGCCCGAGCATGCGCGGCATGCCGCTCGAGGTCAGCTTGCCCGGCACAGACCCAGTTATTGGCGTCGTATCGCGGCTCAATCGATGCCTGCGAATTCATGCAAGTGTAAAATGTAAATATGTGAATGTCTGTTACAGGAGGACGAGAAGGTGGAAGGCGGCGTGTCGGCGCGCGCGGCCAAGTGGCTGACCTGGTGGCGCGTGTCGGGCGGGGAG
Source organism: Keiferia lycopersicella (assembly GCA_029255805.1). Classification (NCBI taxonomy): domain Eukaryota; kingdom Metazoa; phylum Arthropoda; class Insecta; order Lepidoptera; family Gelechiidae; genus Keiferia; species Keiferia lycopersicella. The sequence goes on along the minus strand of JARACZ010000005.1, from coordinate 13,782,423 downwards.
CTGTCCGGGGTAGCCGCCTTGATGCAGGTACGTCATCATCATTCTCCTTGCCTTATCCCGTTCTCTGTCGGGGTCGGCTACCTAACCTAGGGAATTTGACATGGAACCAAGTTTTACACAGAGCGACTGCTATCTGACCTCTGCAACCTGGCCCGAATCCTAGGTTAAATCACAATCAAATATTATCTGTATTCCAATTTTAGTTGAATATGGGTTTCATCCGATGTTTTTCCTTCACCGTAAGAGCAGTCGGTAAATATGCACAACATACTTGCCTACAATATACATACACAACATACATAATATACAAAGTGTGACGTTATGACGTAAGTATTTGGATTGCGTCAAAACACTTTATATTATTTTTCTGTTTATTGATTTAAAATATTTCGAAAACTTTTTAAATGACGTCCATAGTATTTTTGGACAATAGTTTTAAGCGTACAACGACCCAGGAAACTAGCGAATTCACTAGATGACTGGGTCATTAAAAAAACAAAAGTTTTACGCTTAAAACTATTGTCCAAAAATGCAACATATTCCATTTATAGTTTTTCGAAATAGTCAAAGTTTGAAATAATAAATATAAAAATAATATAAAAGCACGTTTTTTGACACCATCGAAACTAGAGAGACTGACGTCATCTCTTCGTATTTCGGGAGGTGTTTTGATAATTTTGTATTTAAAAACGGATTTGTTATGATTAGTACCCATTTGTCAGGAGCTGCAACACGCGTCGGCCCCCTTGGAGGGCACGGCGGCGGGCGTGGCGCGCACGCAGCTGGCGGCGCTCAGCGACCGCGTGGCGGAGGCCGAGGTGCGCGCGGCGGCGCTGCAGGCCGACGCGGACCTGCTGCGGACCCTGGCCGGAGGTAATGTTGGTCAGCAGCTGCAGCACGGGGCGGGCGTGGCGCGCACGCAGCTGGCGGCGCTCAGCGACCGCGTGGCGGAGGCCGAGGTGCGCGCGGCGGCGCTGCAGGCCGACGCGGACCTGCTGCGGACCCTGGCCGGAGGTAATGTTGGTCAGCAGCTGCAGCACGGGGCGGGCGTGGCGCGCACGCAGCTGGCGGCGCTCAGCGACCGCGTGGCGGAGGCCGAGGTGCGCGCGGCGGCGCTGCAGGCCGACGCGGACCTGCTGCGGACCCTGGCCGGAGGTAATGTTGGTCAGCAGCTGCAGCACGGGGCGGGCGTGGCGCGCACGCAGCTGGCGGCGCTCAGCGACCGCGTGGCGGAGGCCGAGGTGCGCGCGGCGGCGCTGCAGGCCGACGCGGACCTGCTGCGGACCCTGGCCGGAGGTAATGTTGGTCAGCAGCTGCAGCACGGGGCGGGCGTGGCGCGCACGCAGCTGGCGGCGCTCAGCGACCGCGTGGCGGAGGCCGAGGTGCGCGCGGCGGCGCTGCAGGCCGACGCGGACCTGCTGCGGACCCTGGCCGGAGGTAATGTTGGTCAGCAGCTGCAGCACGGGGCGGGCGTGGCGCGCACGCAGCTGGCGGCGCTCAGCGACCGCGTGGCGGAGGCCGAGGTGCGCGCGGCGGCGCTGCAGGCCGACGCGGACCTGCTGCGGACCCTGGCCGGAGGTAATGTTGGTCAGCAGCTGCAGCACGGGGCGGGCGTGGCGCGCACGCAGCTGGCGGCGCTCAGCGACCGCGTGGCGGAGGCCGAGGTGCGCGCGGCGGCGCTGCAGGCCGACGCGGACCTGCTGCGGACCCTGGCCGGAGGTAATGTTGGTCAGCAGCTGCAGCACGGGGCGGGCGTGGCGCGCACGCAGCTGGCGGCGCTCAGCGACCGCGTGGCGGAGGCCGAGGTGCGCGCGGCGGCGCTGCAGGCCGACGCGGACCTGCTGCGGACCCTGGCCGGAGGTAATGTTGGTCAGCAGCTGCAGCACGGGGCGGGCGTGGCGCGCACGCAGCTGGCGGCGCTCAGCGACCGCGTGGCGGAGGCCGAGGTGCGCGCGGCGGCGCTGCAGGCCGACGCGGACCTGCTGCGGACCCTGGCCGGAGGTAATGTTGGTCAGCAGCTGCAGCACGGGGCGGGCGTGGCGCGCACGCAGCTGGCGGCGCTCAGCGACCGCGTGGCGGAGGCCGAGGTGCGCGCGGCGGCGCTGCAGGCCGACGCGGACCTGCTGCGGACCCTGGCCGGAGGTAATGTTGGTCAGCAGCTGCAGCACGGGGCGGGCGTGGCGCGCACGCAGCTGGCGGCGCTCAGCGACCGCGTGGCGGAGGCCGAGGTGCGCGCGGCGGCGCTGCAGGCCGACGCGGACCTGCTGCGGACCCTGGCCGGAGGTAATGTTGGTCAGCAGCTGCAGCACGGGGCGGGCGTGGCGCGCACGCAGCTGGCGGCGCTCAGCGACCGCGTGGCGGAGGCCGAGGTGCGCGCGGCGGCGCTGCAGGCCGACGCGGACCTGCTGCGGACCCTGGCCGGAGGTAATGTTGGTCAGCAGCTGCAGCACGGGGCGGGCGTGGCGCGCACGCAGCTGGCGGCGCTCAGCGACCGCGTGGCGGAGGCCGAGGTGCGCGCGGCGGCGCTGCAGGCCGACGCGGACCTGCTGCGGACCCTGGCCGGAGGTAATGTTGGTCAGCAGCTGCAGCACGGGGCGGGCGTGGCGCGCACGCAGCTGGCGGCGCTCAGCGACCGCGTGGCGGAGGCCGAGGTGCGCGCGGCGGCGCTGCAGGCCGACGCGGACCTGCTGCGGACCCTGGCCGGAGGTAATGTTGGTCAGCAGCTGCAGCACGGGGCGGGCGTGGCGCGCACGCAGCTGGCGGCGCTCAGCGACCGCGTGGCGGAGGCCGAGGTGCGCGCGGCGGCGCTGCAGGCCGACGCGGACCTGCTGCGGACCCTGGCCGGAGGTAATGTTGGTCAGCAGCTGCAGCACGGGGCGGGCGTGGCGCGCACGCAGCTGGCGGCGCTCAGCGACCGCGTGGCGGAGGCCGAGGTGCGCGCGGCGGCGCTGCAGGCCGACGCGGACCTGCTGCGGACCCTGGCCGGAGGTAATGTTGGTCAGCAGCTGCAGCACGGGGCGGGCGTGGCGCGCACGCAGCTGGCGGCGCTCAGCGACCGCGTGGCGGAGGCCGAGGTGCGCGCGGCGGCGCTGCAGGCCGACGCGGACCTGCTGCGGACCCTGGCCGGAGGTAATGTTGGTCAGCAGCTGCAGCACGGGGCGGGCGTGGCGCGCACGCAGCTGGCGGCGCTCAGCGACCGCGTGGCGGAGGCCGAGGTGCGCGCGGCGGCGCTGCAGGCCGACGCGGACCTGCTGCGGACCCTGGCCGGAGGTAATGTTGGTCAGCAGCTGCAGCACGGGGCGGGCGTGGCGCGCACGCAGCTGGCGGCGCTCAGCGACCGCGTGGCGGAGGCCGAGGTGCGCGCGGCGGCGCTGCAGGCCGACGCGGACCTGCTGCGGACCCTGGCCGGAGGTAATGTTGGTCAGCAGCTGCAGCACGGGGCGGGCGTGGCGCGCACGCAGCTGGCGGCGCTCAGCGACCGCGTGGCGGAGGCCGAGGTGCGCGCGGCGGCGCTGCAGGCCGACGCGGACCTGCTGCGGACCCTGGCCGGAGGTAATACTACGACCAATGGGAAATGTTCTAGTGCATATATATGTTATAAAAATATTTGCAATATTAGGTGCAAATATTTTAAGGGGTAAATCAGCCCATGAAACTAAATAACTTTCCCCAAGAAGCAAAAGTCGAAATATGAGAAAAAATATATTTTCGTGGAATGCTTAAAACTATCAGTTATCTGTTTTTCCATTTTATGAAGTTTGCACAATTCCTGCATTTTTAACTTACTTCAAAAAAAGGAGGTTCTCAGTTTGACTTGTATGTATTGTATGTTTTTCCGCGATTATCTCGCGTTTGGATGAACCTATTTTCATGTGGTTTTCATAAAAGTATTTGTCAGGTTTTAGGCACATTAACCGACAAAAAATGGAGGTTCGTACTAAAAGTACGTAGACGTAGAACGTTGTACGTCTGTATACGTCGTTTCTTTAAAAAAAGTTATATTATGAAATGTATGTGTATGTTGCAGGAGCGGGTCGCGCGCTGTCGACGGCGGCGCCCGCGCTGGCGTCGGCCGCGGAGACGCTCGCGCAGATCTACCACCACGTGTGCGCCATCAACGGCACCCAGCCCGAGCGCGTGCTGCTAGAACACGCCGGACAGCCGCACGGTAAGGAATGAAAAGTTTTTACCTTGCGGGGTAGGCAGAGCGCTAGCGACCGTAAAAACACGTCTGACAAATGTTGAGGGCCTTTTTGGCTGTTAGATAATTTGTGTATCACTATAGTATTTGTGATCAGCCTGTCGCCTAAAATTGTAATACACATGAAACCCTCGAATCCCTTAGTCGTCTTTTACGACACGACCTTTTTACACGACTGCACAGCCAAAAAAGTAGTGTAATGTTTTAACAAATAACGAGATTATATTATTTTTCACTTACTTTTATTTATAAATGTCAAGTACAATAAATTATCATAATGGCAACTTAAAACTAAAATAAAATAAAAATACAAATAGAAGCTACGAAAGGTAGCCTAGTCAAATAAACCCCCGCACAGTGTCCCCTGACCAAACGTGCCCATAACACTAGCCGCGTTGCCCCTTTGGATTGCCAGGGAAATTCGCTGAGCCAAGAAATAACACGATCGTGGGTCACCACCCCTATCTCTCAATCGCTGTCCGATGTCGGCGATCAGTTTTTTGGCTTCTGAGCCCCACGGACCAGAGGTTTCCACAGCAAAAGGCACAAAATCATACACCGACTCCCAAGGCAGAATATTTGGCATACTTACTTTTATATTAGTTTTCTGTTTATTAATTAAAATTTTGAATAATTTGAAAAATTTGAATGGACATTCATAGTTCGCCTTTGCGCATTTTTTTGTTTAAGATTTACTGTTTTGTGTTTGTGTATTGAATGTTCACTAAATTGTTTACTTACTTATTTATTTTATGTTTATTGAAATTTTAATTCAGATGATATTTGAATGTGACTTAACCTAGCATTCGGGCCAGGTTAGCGGGTTGCAGAGGTCAGATGGCAGTCGCTCTGTGTAAAAACTTGGTTCCACGTCAAATCCCCTAGGTTAGGTAGCCGACCCCGACAGAGAACGGGATAAGGCAAGGAGATTGATGAGTTATTTTATGTTTGGTCAGCGGGCGGCGGCGAGGACCGGTCGGTGGAGGACGAGGCGCTGGCGCTGGCGGCGGGCGAGCTGGAGGGGCTGCGCGCGGCGGGGCTGGTGGCGCGCTCGGCCGACACGCTGCTGGACCAGCTGACGCACCTGCGCGCCGCGCTCGACACCGCGCTCGACACGCGCACCCGCCACCAGCCAGGTCGGTCACACTACACACACACTTGTATAAGCTACGCACACACTTGTGTAACGTAATCAGATAAAGAAACAATCTGTGAATTTCGCCCGAATGTTCTCCCCGCTCTAAGGCTGCTTTTCCACCAGAGCTGTGCGAGTAAAATGTATCTTAAGAGTATGAGTAGACACGCGCAACTGCCACCAGCCAGGTCGGTCACACTACTGCTGCAGCCACAACAGCCCACTGCTGGACGTGGGCCTCCCCCAATTAGGGGGTATTGCCATACTCACCAAGCTTGACAGGCGGATTGGCGCAGTGCAAGATGTTGTAGATATTGACAGGTCACGCACCTGCGCGCCGCGCTCGACACGCGCCACCGCCACCAGCCAGGTCGGTGCTGCGACATACACACTTGTATGACGTACTCAGATAAACAAACATTCTGTGAATTTCGCCCAGATCCCCGCTCTAAGGCTGCTTTTCCACCAGAGCTGTGCGACTAAAATGTCTCGTAAGAAGATGAGCAGCTGTGCTGTGGTAATGTATAGAGGTGTCCACCAAAGTTGTGCGAGGTAAATGTCTCGTACGAAGATGCGTAGCAGAGCTGACAAAATACGCATTATTGTGCGGTGCGAGTGATGAGAAATTTGTGAGCGGGGAGTATGCGGTGAAGTGGGGGTTTCTCGCACATTTCTAGCATTTCTCGCAACACATTCGCCGCAACACCCTCGCATTTTTGCTTGTTTTGCATGTTAATGACCTCGCTTTAGCTAAAGCCTTTTCCACCAGAGCTGAGCTGAGCTGAGCGAGGCTAGGAATAATAAAGCGATTCTATTGGTGGATTTTTTCCTCGCACACCGCTTAGCAACCTCGCGCAGCTCTGGTGGAAAAGCAGCCTAACACATAGCTCGATACTCGCACATTACATTATTTATTCGTATTCCTCCCCAGACCTGTCCCAAGTCCAAGAACAACCTCCCTGGAAGTTCAAGGGCCTGTACTTAACGTCTATAAAAAAGAATAAAGAGCAAGCCAACAAAGCCAAGCTGGCCGATTTGAAGAAACGGCTTAACAACCTTATTGGCCTACTACAAGCGATACAAACAAGCGACGCCAAAAACCAGATATATCCTGGAAAGTCTGTGAAAGATCTCGCTAATTACTTCGAGAATATGTCTAAATATAATTCTAGTTTAGATTTTAATAATAAGCAAAAAGAATGGACGAAGCTTAGCTATGACGAAAAACGCGCTATTCAATTTCCTAAGCCTAACGTAGCGTATCCTAGAAAATCGAGTTTAAGGAGTTACTCCAAAGATAATTTGATTCATATATGGCGAGATACTATGTTCTATAGAGGGAATGTAACAAGAAGTAGCATAGACGCCAGAAGTGATAATATGGTGAATAGTATAAGAGAGTCGCTGCGATATAGTTTCGCGAACTGTGTTTTGATGTTGCAGTATATTATGTGATAAGGGACGTTGTGATGCCCACTACTAATGTAAGGACTATAACCATTTTACGTAAGACTCCTTTTCGAAGTAAGGGTAGAACCATTAGCCGTAAATATTTCCACATGTTGAGACCGACCTCTAAGGTAGGAATCAAACCAGGTAATCGAATCATAAAATCAGAACACGAATCATAAAATCCGTAGTACGCCATTTTTGTAATTAATAGAGATATGTTAATTGAGTCAACTCCTCGTGAGTAATCTAAGAGCACAAGTATGGTCGCTTTGCCCTTCTCTAGATTATATAGAATGTAGTCAAAAACATCAGTTAACGTAATTGATGTACTGCGACTCTTTCTGAAGCCCGACTGAATATCAGGGGGACTAGATTCGCAGTATTTAATTACCTGATTCTAAACCCTGTTTTTTAGAGATAGTAAATTAGCATTTTGGTTTAGGTACCATTTTTAAATAGTGACGTGCCAACTGCCAATCATTTGTCAAGTTGAATGCATAATAAAAAACAACTATTACGCCGATCTATGGTAAATCTTAATGAATCTGAAACTGCAGAGTTTTACATCATTTGCACAAACGCCATCTACTAGGAACTAAAATAAACATTTTAGAAAATCCCATTTCGATAACAACAGTTATCGGTAATGGCACAATTGACTATTTACGTTTTGTAAAAAAAAGATAACAGTCCATTTACTATCTCTAAAAAACAGGGTTTAGACTTACTTTTCCAGAATTTTCTATTATAAGGTATTTGAATTTTCAGGGATCAAGAACTTTTATTTTTCCTTTCTTTTTAACAAAGTGTTCACCTATTCATCTACTCCCTACACAGTAATGGAGACGGAAGAACGCGGCGCAGAACTAGCGGAACTCCAAGAGCAAGTGATCAAACTGAAGTCGCTGCTGTCGACGAAGCGCGAGCAGATCGCCACGCTGCGCACCGTGCTCAAGTCCAACAAGAACACGGCCGAGGTCGCGCTCGCCAACCTCAAGTCCAAGTACGAGACCGAGAAGACCATCGTCACAGAAACCATGTTGAAGCTGAGGAACGAGCTGCGGCTGCTCAAGGAGGACGCTGCTACATTCTCCAGTGAGTATAAGAATAATAAAAAAATCTGTGATAATGATAATGATTTATTTGCAAGAAACGTGCTTACAATAAGGTCTTAGTTTTGTTTCATCCGTCATAGATATTGCCATAAACTTAAAAACATAGCCGCCATCTTGGTGCCGTTAAATACCAGTGCCCCGTTTTTCGAAACTTCAGGCTACAAGTCTACAGGCGAAATTCGATGTACATTGCGTAGCGAGTCAAATCCTGGTTTTATAATAAGGCTACACAATGTACATCGAATTTCACCTGTAGACTTGTAGCCTGTAGTTTCATTGCATGGGGTATAGGTACACCATTTTTAGAAGTGAAAACAGGCCAATTCGTCATCAGGAGATCATGAATTCAACGGTACCTGTTTTAGGTATGGCTCTTGAAGTGACGACGAACTCGGAAATTAAAACACTTACTGCAAATTCTCTTCCAGTTTAGTCATTGATATGATAGACTTCTTTACAATTTTGATTTCCAAAACGAGCATCAAGGAGTTGAGAAATTGACGACGCCGACCGGTGCGTCGATAGTTCAGTGGCCGGTAAGGGTACCGGCGTAGGGACGCGGCCCGGGTTCGATTCCCGGTTGATGCTTGTAAATTTTTCAATTTCTTGTTTTCATTTAAAAGAACCCTAGGTGTAAGCACCTGTATAGTCCAAGGCAAATTATTTATGCCGTGTGATGACGGCTTAGAATAGCATCACCCCACATCCTTCCCGCGGGTGTCGTAAGAGACGACTAAGGGACTCGAGAGTATTGGTGTATTACAATTTTTAGGCGACGGGCTGACAACCTGTCACTATAGTAATACACATGTTTTTTTAATCAATCTTGGAAAACAATCCTCAAAAATGTCAGACGTGGCGATAGTGGCTGTATTCTTACGGCCACTATCGCTCTGCCTACCCCGCAAGGGAAAAAGGCGTGATATATGTATGTATGTATGCAAATTATTTATTAAAAGTAGTAAATTTTACATTTTAACTTTTTGATTGTCATGTATTTATTAGTCATTGTAAAACATTTTTCTATTTCTTAAAACAATTTTATGAACCTAGTGTAAACGCGGCTCCTATAACATCCATTAAAGTGTATTATTGACTGGTGCATCCAGGTCTGCGTGCGATGTTCGCGGCGCGCTGCGAGGAGTACGTGACGCAGGTGGATGAGCTGACGGCCGCGCTGGCCGGCGCCGAGGAGGAGAAGAAGACCCTCAACCAGCTGCTGCGGCTGGCGGTGCAGCAGAAGCTGGCGCTCACGCAGCGGCTCGAGGAGCTGGAGGTGAGTACACCAGCTTCTTTCTTTGTGTGGGACACTGAGTCGTCCAACGACCCAATGTTCCCTAGTGTCATAATTTTTCAACCGCCTTTTACAAGTAGCAGGCTTCTGACATGGTTGTGTAACGACCGCCGTCTAAGTGATCATACACCGGGACCTACGGCTTAACGTGCCATCCGAAAACGGACCCATCTTACTTACGGAGAAACGGGTGGTTCAGCCCGCAATGTCCTAACCAGACCAATTCACAAAGTGATAAATATCAACTTTGTGAGTGATCCACCGAGAATCGAACCCGGAACCTTCTGCGTCAAAGGCAGTCGCACTACCATTGTGCCACATCGGTCGTCAAAAGTAGACCAGCTGAGGAGCTGAAGGTCGAATCTTTTCTCGTAGGTGCAGACTATTCAGTGTAGGATGGAATTTTGGTCATAATTGGTATGCAATCCTGAAACTTTGCCAGGTGGAGTCGAGCGATACGCGCCAGCGTCTTACTTACCTGTCACTGCGGGCATAGGCCACTCAATAAAACTGTTTATACCTGTAACCCAATGTCATGATCATTCACATATCACGCCTTTATCCTTTGCGGGGTAGGCAGAGCGTTAACGACCTTCAAAATACAGCTGTTATCTCCACGCCTGACAAAAATTCAGATTATTTGTATATGACCGTAGTGACAGGTTGTGAGCCTGTCGCCTAAAGTTGTAATACCCATAAAGCCCTCGATCCCTTAGTCGCGTCGTACGACACCCGTGGGAAGAAATGGCGTGATGCTTTTCTAAACCAGCATCACACGGCACTTATGATCGTTTAATATTTCCAGGTGGACCGCGAGATGCGTACCCGGCGCGTGCCGAAGCCCGCGGGCGGCGGCGGGGGCGGCGGGCGCACGCGGCCACGAGACTTCTAGCGGCTCGTGTCCGCGCTCAAGGCCGCCGCGCTCGCCTTGCGCGCCCTGCTCGCGCACGAGCACCACGCCCCAAGAGCGCGAGCGAACTTGCCTCGCTCGCACACTATACCGCTATAAAAATACAGCTCAATCAGTGACGTGTGACAGTCTTTTCGAACACTACATTACGTGTGACGCGTCTCCTAGGCAAGGTTACGTGCAAGGCGTTTTATACTTGCAACACTTGTCATTTAAATAACTCGCCTTAATACGCCCAAGTGATAGTGATCACACTTTTACGATGAAAGTGTCGTTTCGGACTTGGATCTTGAGTGCGTACCCAGAACGCATTTACGAGTGAAAAATTCTATATCGTATCTACTTTCGACATCTCAACTTAAAAAGGTGTTCGCGAACGTTTTTCTTGACTCCGGAGTTGTTACGAGTTTCTTCAAAAGATTCTAGAGAAGTGCAATCAATGAGCAAGTTGTTGAACTTGTATCCTTCCTGTCCGCGATGCGACGGCGTCGACAGCGAAACGAATTTATAAATAGACGTAGTGATCGCCCGCTCGGCATGATAATAATACGAACGATTTTTTATAAATGTGGTTCTTAGGAGACTAAATTATTTATACGTTTTATAAAATTTAATCTAATTATTCGTACCAATAACTTAAGGCGGAGGGGTTTTGTCGATGTCGTTGGTTTTGTGATTGTGTGTGGATTGTGCCTCGCGCGACCGATTCCCGTGAACCGTCAAACTGTGCAATAGCGCGACGCACAACGCACCGGCCGCGATTTACGTCAACATTTTTTAGTCATACTTCTGTCTATTTTAACCGCAGAAAAGGATTTTTGTGTCTTCCGTCAATGAAAGACGTATTTTCAATGAGGATCTTCAGTGCTTATTTTCGATAGTAATTTAATCAATGAAGTGCCCGTATTGCAAATATTGAATGAAGAATTGGAAGATGAATATCCTTCACTACATTTCCGGATGGTATCAAGAGGAGACCCTCGTATCCTGTAGATGACACTATTTCGGATGACACTATCTCGGATCCTGTCCACATAAAACTTATTTACTGACACTGGCGAAACCAAAGTGGAAACGCCATTAAATAAAGAAAGAAAAGATTAGAACCTGTTGATCGTAATTTTTAGTTCTGTCACTTGTTTTGTTACATATACAGAAAACGAGACGAATCATCTATTGCTATCTTGTATAACGAATTATGTATGTTTTTTTGGAAATTGTTACTGGCACGCGAATGCCAGCATTAACTGTCCTGTTCTTTAGTAACCATATTTGGAAAATTGACAAGGTTTAACAAATTGATCTAAAAAATGTTTACGCATGAATCGGCGGCCCAAGTAGCTTTAGGCAAATAGATAAAGTTAAACTTTATATCGACTTGGCCCCTCCGCGAATAAATGGTCGGTGTTATATTGAATGTTGACTGATTTTATGGTGTGGGGGCTCCGTGAGGGGGGCAATGGGGGGGGGGGGGGGTACACCGGAGCCGCGCTGAGGCGCTTCTTGTGGGGGGCATTAATGCGCGACAAATAATATACACAGCGCAATGCGCAACAAAAAATAGTTTGTGCATTACGAAATATGCAGCAAAATTTTGTGCATTACGAAATGTGCAGCAAAATAATCGGCCACACAACAATCTTAACCATTATGCCAGGCAAATGTAAGACATAAACGCCAGAAAAGACGTAATGTTTGTTGTTCTTTATTCTACTACAAATTGCCAACATTACTTTGCTTTAATTCTGTGAACTAAGAGTCAGATTGAACGTCATGTCGCCTGGTAAGCACGAGGTATTAACTGCTGAACAATTTTTGTCGCACATTAATGTGTCCCATTATTCTCACGTTACGTTAGCTTGTATTGTCGATTATTAGCGATCTTGCCGATCTCGCGTCTCTGTGTGGAGGAAAACGTAAACATGAACAGATGTCGCTAGCTTATGAGGCTGGAATTAAATCGATTGTTCGGCCGCCGCGTTATCAATATTATTCAAATATGTTGCATATTTTTTCTTGTAAATTTGCGACGGAGCGATCTGGCCGTTGATTGATGAATATTTCAGGCCTAAAAATCATTTAAATGTAGATCATAATAAAGTTTATTTTCCTCTTCATGGCGACGCGACACTAACTCTCACCCGCGCACTTTGATCACGTATTTTCCTAAGCGAATTCTTCAAATTATGTATTGCACGTCATCAGATCGATTTACGAGTATTTTTCTAATAGGATCTGTGTATTTTTATTATGCAAAAGAATTTATCTCCGTTATCATGAAACCTGAATGACGATATATCTAATTATCGACCCTTCGCGAGATCTCTATTCGCAGGCGACGGTTTAACAGGAAAATAAACCGTGCAACGTTATTTTTTACGATATACATGTTTAATAGGAAGTAATGATTCTCGTATATTATAGAATCCTCTACAATACGAATCTTTAGTACGTCCAAAAAGTGAAAATTTCTATATCCATCGTCCATCCATTGTGTGCGCAAAAAGACTATGTAATCTGTTCTAGTTGATACGTTTGTTGAGTTGTTGAGGCCCTCTGCCGGATACTTTCGTCCATCTTGTTCTAGTGTTGGTAGTTTTTTCCTTAGGGGTGTGTACACGACCGCTTTTTTGTAGGCTCTACCTAACTATTAGGCATACCTGTCTTCAGAGTTTTATCTCCGTTTTTATATAGACAGAGGGAAACTGAACAAGAAAGCTAAGGCGAAGCGATATTTTCTCAACCGTGTGCTTGTTTCATAGAAACAAGATAGAAAAACCCACACATCAAAATGGCTGTCCGAAAACGCGGTCGTATTCATACACCTGTATTGTTTTGGCGGTGCGTGTGCTGTGCGTATGTGTGCGCATCGTCCTCTGCCGTCCTGTGGCCGAGCCACGCGCGTCCATTCTTGTCCACCAGCCGGCCGCGCTCTATACGTCCTCACTCATTTCTCAACTTGGAAATAGAAACACATTTTGCTCAAAATTGTTGCTCCGAGCCGGCCGGCTGTCTAATAAATAAGACAAAATTTTAAAATGGTTATTGAGGTGTTACGTTTTACGTTATCAGATGTGATAGGAGGGAAGGGGGAGAGGGAGGGGGGCAGCTTCCCGTGCGCCGTAGTGTTATTTCTTCTAGCGTCTGGACTTAGGCTAGTTCGACCGTTCCATGTAGTGGGCACTTGCCCGTCGTAGATATTTTACTGGTTTTAGGTATAGAGCTAGATTATATTAACCTTCAAGTATACTTCGTAGGTTATGCGAGAGTTGTTCTCGAGTAGTGAAATTGGTTTGCAATATTAACTGTTTGTAGCATAATTGGTTGCATAGCTCAAAGGGCGGGCGCCTATAGGCGTCGCGCGTCAGGACCATAGCCTTGCATTTATTGTTTTTAGCTATCATTATTTCTAGCTTCTAGGAGTGCCGCTCGTGTACTTAAACGATGGACTTACCAATGTTAGTTATAGTATTATTTTTCTAAGTATTACTTATATTTTCTTTCTTAGCTTAGCAGCAGACATCGTTATTGTATTATGTCTAGTCATTGTTACTTCCGCGTGCCTAGTGCTGTCTCCGCGACTTCGCTCGCAGAGTTATTAAAGAATATTATTTTATTGAAGTAAAGTTTCGGAGGGAGTACTAGGTAGCACTCATCATATAATATGCCATATTGGTTGTAATTTACGGCACATAATAATATTCTGTCCTATAGTTCTACTTTCGTCATCTCGTCCTTTTTGACATTGTTATGTTTACCTAATTTATCTTGACATGCTATTTTGACATCATGAAATTATTTTAGACTTATTTATTTCGCATTGTTAATAGTTAAAGTTAATCTTGACTATATGGTTTGTGCAGAAAACGAAGTTGAGGTTTTAAAGTACCTGCATGATATAGTAGTATGTACCGTATTATCGTTGTGCAATAAAGTGTTGTGTATTTCTGCACTGGCCATGTTGTGCAGTATTGTATAGTATCTGGCATCGCTTGGTGTCTGCTGCCACGAGGTGGTGGTGTAAGAGCGATTAACCAAATAACTTCTTTATATTAAACACTTTAGATCACTTATTTTGCTTAGGCATAGATATTATTTTATAGCGAGAACTATTGATTATGATTTTTATTATTTAAAGTTGAGGAGTATGATTGCCCGCTACTTATCGTTGTAACGCCACATGATTTGAGGTTTGGATAACTCGTAGCATGAATGTTCCCACTATCACGGTTTCTTTCGATTTGTAGCAAATTAAATTTGTCTAATGCTTATCACTTTTTGCACGAAAGAGATAGCGCTATACAAACTACATATTTTTGTATAGTTTTATCTCGCTTAACAAAAATTTTTGTCTCGAACATTGCACAGTTTGATGGTTCACTTTTCAACTTGTCGTTGCAATTTTTCTTTACAAGATGGTCATTTAATTTCAGTAATCAAATCAGATTACATGTCTTTGCATATTGAATCTCATCGGGAGTAAAACTATGAGCTTTCAAGAGTATAATTTATCGTGTTCTGTATCAAATATCGGAAGCAAAGTCTCGGGAACATATCATGGAACAGAGCGATATATATTCAAACCGTTTGGCACGCCGCGTTGTCGATGACTGATAAATCATGTATGAGAATAATAAATGATATATTTAAAATTATTGTGTTTCATTTACTATCTATCTATTCCAAAAGCTTGATAATATTTTACGAAATTGTTTCTTAAAATCTTCGTGAGATGGCCGAAATATAAGGTGTAAAAATATTAGCTGCAAATATTTTAAAGAGTGAATCAGCTCATGAAACTGAACAACTTTCCCCATTAAGCATAAGTTGAAAAGAGAAAAATTTTTGGACTTTCCATACAAATTGACTTGGTCGGTTGGTAATTTTGTATGGGATGCCCAAAATTTTTTTCATATTTTCAACCTGTGTTCCTTAGGCTGGTTTCAGAGCGACGCGTCTCGGCAGCGCTGCCCAGCCGCGCGCGCCTCGCATTACACTAGATTGTATGTAGCGTTTCATAGTGACGCGTCTTGGGCCGCGTCTCGGCCGCGCCGCGGTCGGATCTCCTTCGATTGCCAGTAACGTCGACTTGCAATCTTTTAAGACGTCGTTGTTGCACTCTTTTCCATATAACGTATATAGCTAATATAGTGATTATGTTTGCTGGCGTAATGATTCTCTGCACTCGCGCGCGCATCTGAATGTCGTTTCACAGCGAACGCGCTGCCCAGGCGCGCGCGGCTCGGGCAGCGCTGCTGAGACGCGCCGCTCTGAAACCAGCCTTAGGAAAAGTTGTTCAGTTTAATGGGCTGATTCGCCTCTTTAAAATATTTGTAGCAATTTTTTTTACACCCTGTAGAATTT
This sequence comes from Keiferia lycopersicella, assembly GCA_029255805.1. Classification (NCBI taxonomy): domain Eukaryota; kingdom Metazoa; phylum Arthropoda; class Insecta; order Lepidoptera; family Gelechiidae; genus Keiferia; species Keiferia lycopersicella. The sequence continues at coordinate 13,766,952 of JARACZ010000005.1, read as the reverse complement.
ATAACACGTAATGGAATAATGCCAGGTTTTCTAGTACGACATAACTGTATTTTTTTTTACATATATGAGAGGTTTTTATGTCACAAATACAAGATATAAACAATGTTAGTTAATAAATACGTTTATTTATAGACATCGTTAAAATAATTAAATGTAACTGGTATTTACATAGGCTATGTCGCCTTACTTGCAACAAATACTTGGTACTTAGCTTGAAAATAAACTAACAAGAATTGTATTGAAAAATGAAATACTTAAAAAATACAATAAACTGTTTATTTACAATTCTGAGTATTAGTACGTACGCAAGTTTATCTATGGTTACGAATGAAGGGCATTTATATCTTGCTATATTTAAAATATGGCCGTTCGAATATGCCATACTTGACAGATGTCAAAATTATGTTGTTATTTTTTTATATGGGTAGCCCATAGCATTAAAAACTTACATAATGTAAAAACAAATGCCAATTACAAGCTTTTACATATTTAATGCTCTATCTATTCTATCTTGAAATAAGGCGTCCACATCTACATCTAGAGACGTATTTGCCAATTACCTACCGAGTGTATTTCGCTACTTATATGTTTTCCCAAGTGGCGGACCACTTGGTGGAGGGAGAGTCCACAACACAGGAGACGCTAGTCTGACTACTAGCGACTAGGGGCTGTGATGCGCAAAATTGTGAAGTAACAAACTTAATAGTTAAATTTTCTGCACCACGTGGAGACCGCTCGTCACTACTACAATGTCGAATATATGCATTAATTACAATTTCCTATTCAATGTTCAGTTTAGTAATAGTTTGTTGCTGAAAACATTAAGTATCAGAATTATGCACTAAACACTCAATATACAAAAAAAAATATAACCAAAACACGTCCGCCATCACGAAATAACAACGAGCGATCATGTTAATGCTATGACATAAGGTTTATTTTTCTTTGTTGATATGTCCTTGAGTATGGGTATGACAGCTGTCAAATATGGTCTATTTGAACGGCCATACTTAATTTTTTTATTGCCCCGTGCAAGCTTTTCCAGAGCTTGATACGCATACTTTATAAAAATATTTACTGGGTCCACTATGAACTAAAACTTGCATTGAATTTGCATTCCTTAATAATTATTCGATATTAAGAAGTAAAAATATCATACTTAACAGTAATGAAACAAAGCAACATTGTAGGAGCTTAAATAATAAACTCTACTGACTATAACATTCGTATCACAGTCCGTAAACATGTCACCAAATTGTTAACAATCTCGTGAGATGCAGTATGCACCCACCGTTATAGCCTCTTTTCCATACAAAAAATACTGTACACAAAGACTTTCAAGGTTTCCGTTGGACTAGTGGCGCGCCCAAACAGGAAAAAAACCCTGGATGAACACGCTGGTCATCTCGAAACCAATGTAATGTATTAGCGACAATAGCTAACTAACTATAAAGATTACTAGTTTTTGGATTAGAATTGGTATCCATGAGTTATGTAACAGATTTAACGAGGATATACAGGGTGTAAAAATATTAGCCGCAAATATTTTAAGGGGTGAATCAGCCCATGAAACTGAATAACTTTCCCCAAGGAACATAGGTCGAAATATGAAAATAAAATTTGGATGTCTCATACACAATTACCGACCGAACAATTTGAATGGGAGGTCCAAAAAAAATTCTCCTTTTTCGACCTATGTTTCTTGGGGAAAGTTGTTCAGTTTTATGGGCTGATTTCACCCCTTAAAATATTTGCAGCTAATATTTTTCCATCTTATATTGATTCTTAACAATCTTTGTGGCTAGTGATTGTCGCCTTATTAATTTGGTTTTCCAATCAATGGCATATGCATATGTAAACTCGGATCAGATAAAGAAACGATCCCGAATTTTTCAACATTATTGTCCCTCCATCAAAATATACGACATATGAGCGGGATGTCAACAATAATGAGAAGTTATGTTCAGCCAGTTTTTTATTTTACTTAGCGGCGCTAATGTCGCTGACGTTGCCTCTTAAAAACAAAGCAACTCTTACAAATATTTACAATAAATGAAAAACTAATTAATAAATAACAAATGCACACTTAAAATTAAATGCTGGTAAAATTAGGGTAGAACAAAAGTGGTTTCACGTGTCTTGATACCGACATTTTGAGAAAGGGACATTATGCAACTAAACGTCATCATCCAATGTCATAATATTATCTGTTTTAATAAGTGTCTCACAAAAGTTCCAGCTGGCATATGACTCGGTTAAAATACTGATACAATACACATCACGTCTTAATACATTGCTGGTAGGCAGAGAGTCAAGGGCCGTAAAAATGCTATTACAGAAAAAAGCTTTTATGGGGTTTACAATGACAAACACCTGAAATCCTCGAGTCACGCAACTATACAAATTATAAAAATCCACATTTTAAAAGTATGAAATTAGTCATTAAAATTACAAGAAATGTGGTTACAAGAGGGTCTTAACATATTAGGTACCCATAAGGTACAAGCACATTTCACCATACAAGCATGTATTAAATTATTGACCTTCATTCAAGATCAACTTGGCAACAATATACGATGGCAGTCGCCCCGCACGTCCCACGTGGCGGGAGTTGTATCGATCTCAATCCAACGTCAACGGAACTACTTGACCTTAAATTATTAGTATTTACGGGATTATCACCACGATAATGATAATTTAAGTGTTGTGAACAACCGCGAAAATTTCAAAACATGTATTACTTGACCTTAACTCAGCCATAACCTTAACATGGGTGGCTATGGGTAATATACGATGCAAATAGTTAAAATACACTCCTCATCAAAAAATCCGGGACACCTTGCAAGCTCAAAGTTAATTGGCTAATCATAAGTGGCTACATTAGCCTATGAATAGTGTACACAACTGCAATAGTTTAAAATTTAGTGTTGCAAGTTATTTAAAAAGTTTTATTTTGGAGTAAATATGTGATATTGTGTAATAGTTAGTAAAATTAGGTTTATAAATTGTCACGAAAATGTCCCAAAATCATAATAGATTTTTATAGATTTCGTGTTGCAACTAATTATAAAAACAAAAGTGTTTCGATTTCTCTGATGAGAAGTATAGTTACATTGCGATTTTGTGCTTAAAACATGGTTCAACATTACAAGTGTACAAGATCGCCGATGTCTGCCAGGGGCGGTACCTGGCTGGGCCGGAAGTACGTACCATTGGTTGGTCAATTTCTCGACCTCTTGATGCGACGATGATGTTTTCATTCAACTGGGTTTACGTGCTTAAACACAGTTAATCATTACAAGTGTACGAGATCGCCAATGTCTGCCAGCGGGAGGCACCTGGCTGGGCCGGAAGTTGGTCAATTTCACGACTTCTTGATGCGACGATGATGTTTTCATTCAACAGGGTTTACGTGCCTTAAAACATGGTTCAACATTACAAGGGGCACCTGGCTGGGCCGGAAGTACGCACCATTGGTTGGTCAATTTCTCGACCTCTTGATGCGACGATAATGTTTTTATTTAACAGGGTTTACATTGTGATTTTGTGCTTAAAACATGGTTAAACATTACAAGTGTACAAGATCGCCGATGTCAGCCAGCGGGGGCACCTGGCTGGGGCGGAAGTAGCTACACAGCGCGTCGTAGAGGTCGGCCCGTGCGGCGCGCGTGGCCCACTCGGCGGCGGGCGCGGCGTCGTCGCAGTCGTGCCCCACGTCCCACGTGTCGGGCGCGGGGGCCGACATGTCCTCGAACGGCTGCGGCGGCTCGAACGCTGTGTCGTCCGCGCCTAATACCTGCGGGGTGACTAATTGTTATATAAGTGTAGAAATATTACATTTAGCTGCAATTATTTTAAGGGATGAACAGCCTTGTGATGCCGGCTTCGAATAGCATCACCCCATTTCTTTCCAGTGGGTGTCGTAAGAGGCGACTAAGGGACTCGACAGTGTCACGTGTCGTACAACTTTTAGGCGACAGGCTGACAACCTGTCACTAGTGATATACAAATTATCTCAACCAGCCCTCAATATTTGTCAGACGTGGCGATAACGACCTATTTTTGCGGTCGTTAACGCTCTGCCTACCCCGCTAGGGATAAAGGCATGATATATGTATGTATGTATGAACAACCTAATGGTCTGAACAACTTTCCTCAAGAAACATATTATTTTTTTGCCTATACAGATTGACTTAGTCGGTCGGTAATTTTGTATGGGAGGTCCTAATTTTTTTTTTTCATATTTCGATCTATGTGTCTTGGTAAAAGTTATTCGTCGTCGTCGTCGTCGTCGTCTCAGCCGATAGACGTCCACTGCAGGACATAGGCCTCCCCCAAGGATCTCCACGATGATCGGTCCAGCGCCACCCGCATCCAGCGGCTTCCCGCGACCTTCACCAGATCGTCGGTCCACCTTGTGGGAGGCCTACCTACGCTGCGTCTACCGGTCCGTGGCCGCCAATCGAGAACTTTCCGGCCCCAGCGGCCATCGGTCCTACGAGCAATATGCCCCGCCCACTGCCACTTAAGTTGCGCAATCCTTCGAGCTATGTCGGTGACTTTGGTTCTTCTCCGGATTTCCTCATTTCTGATTCGATCGCGGAGAGAAACTCCGAGCATAGCCCTTTCCATTGCCCTTTGAGTGACCTTGAGCCTTCTTATGAGGCCCATTGTTAGCGGCCACGTCTCAACTCCGTAAGTCATCACTGGCAACACGCACTGATCCCAGACTTTTGTCTTGAGGCACTGCGGTAGTTGTTGAGAAGAGAAGATGTTACGTAGCTTCCCGAACGCTGCCCAGCCGAGTTGGATTCGACGATTGACCTCTTTCTGAAAGTTGGACCTACCCAGCTGGACTATTTGTCCCAGGTAGACATACTCGTCGACAACTTCCAGAGTAGAGCCCCCAACTGTCAGAGTAATGGGTGCAACAAGAGAGTTTGACATAACCTTGGTCTTGTCCATGTTCATTTTTAGACCCACTTGTTGGGAGGCTCTATTGAGGTCATCGAGCATTGTACCGAGGTCCTCCAGGGTTTCCGCCCAAAGTTATTCGTATCGTTGGATAACTGGGTGTCCCACACGAAAACCAAGAAAGATGGGCTGGTTCACCCCTTAAAATGTCTGCAGCATTTTTTCCACATCCTGTATACGTACACCATGTATATTAGGCGACAGGCTGACAACTTGTCACTATAATGACACACGCCTTATCTGCACTATAGTAATTCACACTTTAGTGCTATTAGTGTGGCAAATTATTGGTCAGACAAGGATTGATTAGCCTCGACTTGCAAAGAAGAAGATACACATCTTATCTGAACAACCCTCAAATATTTGTCAGACGTGACGATAACGCTCTGGCTATCGCGCGAGGGATATAGGCGTGATTTGTGTGTGTGTGCATACGTACCGCGTGCAGCGCGTGCTGCAAGTCCTCGCGCGCGGTGTGTCGCGCGGCGGCGCGGCGGCGGGCAAGCGCGCGTGTGCGGCGCGGGCTGAGCGCGTGTCCCACCGCGCGCGTGCTGTCGTCCGCGGTCGCGCCGCGAGAGAACAACAACGTTGCCAGCTTCTTGAACCGGGACACCTGGGAAGTTAAACATGTACTTTCCTATAAATGAAAATAAGAAATCGAAAAATTGACCGGGAATCGAACCCGGGCCGCGTGGGGTACCGGCCCACTGCTCTACCACTGAGCTATCGACGCACCGGTTGGCCTTCGTCAATTACTCGATCTCTTGATGCTCGTCTTGAAGCGACGATCTTAGAGAATAATATAGCACTGCGAGTGCGATAAATCCCAATACTTTTCTATAGGTAGTCCATAAAATATTGCCGTGTGATGCCGGTTTAGAATTTGCCGTGTGATGCCGACTTAGAATAGCATCACCCCATTTCTTCCCGCGGGTGTTGTAAACGGCAACTAAGGGACTCGAGGGTTTCATGTGTATCACAATTTTAGGCGACAGGCTGACAACCTGTCACTACAGTGATACACGAATCATCTAAAAAGGCCCTCAATACTTGTCAGACGTGGCGATAACGACCGTAATTTTGCGATCGTTAACGCTCTGCCTACCCCGCTAGGGATAAAGGCGTGATTTGTGTATGTATGAAATATAGGATGATACCTGCGATATTAGCGATTTCATTTGAAAGACATCTACAATGAATTTCTTGTTGAAAAACATACACTTTTTTAATTGTAGTATAAAGCACTAGGTATGTATCACTCGGAAGTGAGTCCGATTGCAAACTCGTGTGTATTGATGCCCTCAGCTGCGCTTCGGGCCTCAAACTGCACCCTCGTTAAACAATCGGTACCTTTTCCATCATGTGATCAATGTATTATTTTTGCAGTAGACGTGCAATAATATAACTTTTTTTTCTAGTTGTGGCATCCTTCCCGTGGGTGTCGTAAGAGGCAACTTGTGGAATGGAGAGTATTTGTGTATTACAATTTTTAGGCGACAGGCTGACAACCTGTCACTATAGTGATACACTTGTTTTCTGAAACAACCTTGGAAAACAGTTCTCTAAACTCTCAGAAGACGCGTCATTCCTCAAGTACTCGACAGCGGCGACCTCCTTCGCTTCGGCGCAGAGCTCCCTGAAGCAGGCCTCCCTGAGAGCGGCGAGCGCAGTGGAGAACACCGAGTCTATGGTGGGCCGCACCAGCTGCAGCGCCCATAGGTCGTCCAGAGCTTGGTGCAGGCTAGGCTAATATTTCTACACCTTATATAACTTACTTCTAAGAGCGTCGGTGGCCAAGTGGTTAGGACACCGCGGTCTTACAATCGTGAGACGCGAGTCCGATCCCCGCCATGTACCAATGCGTTTTTACTCACGTGCATTTACCGACTGCTCTTACGGTGAAGGAAAAAAATCGTGAAGATACCCACATTCAAATAAAATTTGAATTTAGATGATATTTGAATGTGACTTAACCTAGGATTCGGGCCAGGTTAGCCGTCGGGTTGCAGAGGTCAGATCGCAGTCGCTCTGTGTAAAAACATGGTTCCACGTCCAATCCCCTAGGTTAGGTAGCTGACCCCGACAGAGAACGGGATAAGGCGAGGAAAATGATGATAACTAACTTGTATCGGGTCGGAGTGGTCGAGCGCAGTGCTGACGTCATTCCTCAAGTACTCGACAGCGGCGACCTCCTTCCCTTCGGCGCAGAGCTCCCTGAAGCAGGCCTCCCTGAGAGCGGCGAGCGCAGTGGAGAACACCGTGTCGATGGTGGGCCGCACCAGCTGCAGCGCCCAGAGGTCGTCCAGTCTCAGCTTGGTGCAGGCCAGGTTGCCTGGGTTGCCGCCGAACAGGTAGTGAATCTGCGAATATTATTAAATGAAAATGGGTTTAATCTGGGAACATTGTTTAATGGGAATGGGTTTAATCTGTGAACATTGTTTGATGAGAATGGGTTTAATCTGTGATCATTGTTTAATGGGAATGGGTTTAATCTGTGAACATTGTTTCATGAGAATGGGTTTAATCTGGGAACATTGTTTGATGGGAATGGGTTTAATCTGGGAACATTGTTTGATGAGAATGGGTTTAATCTGGGAACATTGTTTGATCTTCTTCTTCTTTTCGTGTCAATGGCATTTACCCTGGATTACAGTTGTTTTGCCCAAAAATTAGCCACGTCAATTGCATTTTGGTTGGCTTTAGACAGGTCCTCCTGTGTGCAAGCAGCAGGGCAGGCAGGGCATGACAATAGATGTGGCATAGATTGAAGGGCGCCACAATCGCATATGTCATCTTGAGAGAAGCCCCACCTTTTCCTGAACTCCTTACACCTACCGACACCTGACCGGAGTCTATTCAGCGCCTTCCAGGTGGACCACGGAAGGTTGTGTCATTGTTTGATGGGAATGGGTTTAATCTGGGAACATTGTTTAATGGGAATGGGTTTAATCTGTGAACATTGATTCATGAGAATGGGTTTAATCTGGGAACATTGTTTAATGGGAATGGGTTTAATCTGTGAACATTGATTCATGAGAATGGGTTTAATCTGTGAACATTGTTTAATGGGAATGGGTTTAATCTGTGAACATTGATTCATGAGAATGGGTTTAATCTGGGAACATTGTTTAATGGGAATGGGTTTAATCTGTGAACATTGATTCATGAGAATGGGTTTAATCTGTGAACATTGTTTAATGGGAATGGGTTTAATCTGTGAACATTGATTCATCAGAATGGGTTTAATCTGGGAACATTGATTCATGAGAATGGGTTTAATCTGTGAGCATTGTTTAATGGGAATGGGTTGAGAATGGGTTTAATCTGGGAACATTGATTCATGAGAATGGGTTTAATCTGTGAGCATTGTTTAATGGGAATGGGTTTAATCTGTGAACATTGATTCATGAGAATGGGTTTAATCTGGGAACATTGTTTAATGAGAATGGGTTTACACTAGGTTCATAAAATTGTTGTAAGAAATAGAAAAATGTAGTCATCCTACATTTTTCTCTTTTTTACAATGACTGAAACATGACCATCAAAAGGATAATTGTAAAATTTACTACTTTGAATAAATTATTTGAGTTTGGGTTAATGGGTTTAAACTGGGAACACTGTTTGATGGGAATTGATTTAATCTGGGGACATTGTTGGATGGGAATGGGCTTAATCGGGGAATATTGTTTAGTGGGAATAGGGCATGCAATATCGGAAGGTTTTCAATTCCGATATTGATTTCCGATATCAGATCTCAATATCGGAATTCCGATATTAATATCGAAATTGCACATAAAATTAAGTTTCACGCGTTTTTTAACAGTTACGAGTAAGTATATTATTTATTACTTTGGATTATAACCTAGGGATATATTTTGGTATATAAAGAAAAAAAAAGACAGTTTATAGATCGAATCGTTTATAATATGGAACTTAGAAGCACAAAATCACAGATTTCTCGTTACTATTATCACTAATTACTAAACTTTCTTAAAATCAACATTAATACACCTTTTATAATATCAAAGTAGGCAAGCAAAATCAACAATAATAAAAAAACAATTATCAGAAATATAAAAAATAGCGGCTGAATGCCTCAAAATTATTTTATAAATACACGTTTTTCTTGATAGTGCGTTCTTAAAAACAACAAGGCATCTAGCATTTTGTGTGACAGTGAACTTCTTATTTTATTACAAATCCTTAAAGATCAATTTCATCAGACGGAAGCATAGAAGTTTGCTTTTTTTTTTGCATTTCTCTATTTCTTTCTGAAATTCTTGCTTCAGTGTCAACTTCTTTGCAGTAAATCTTTGTACATTATTGGATCACCAGTACGAACTTGTACACTGTCTACTTCAAATCTACCGCAATCTATTGATGACTCGTCATATTCATCATCTTCGTCACTTTCTGAGTTTGAGTGGTTAAGGAATTCGATTTCATGCTGAAAAGATGGTTCGGGTAGAGCTTCATCAGTAGTCGTTGGCTCGGTTTTGTACAATGTATCGATGACAGCAAGCTGAATTCCGTGGGCGAGGCATAATTTGATGGTGGCCACAGATGTAAGAACCCATTTTTTTTTCATGACGACTCGGTGTCCAAAACGAAAAGAGAAAGAGATAACACACACAAGTACGGATAACCTGCGCTCGTGAGATGAAAAGAATGTAACGGGCGTCAAGAGAACATAATAATAATGACCACAGTCTTTTACAAAGTATATTCCAGGTGTTTTCAAATAGAGTTTTCTCAATCCGATATTTGATCACTTAGTATCGGAATCGTAATATCGGAACTTTTGCTCCGGGATTCCGATATTACGATATTCCGAGATTCCGATATTCATGCCCTAAGTGGGAATGGGTTTAATCTGTGAACATTGTTTCATGGGAATGGGTTTAATCTGGGAACATTGTTTGATGGGAATAGGTTTAATCTGGGAACATTGTTTGATGAGAATGGGTTTAATCTGGGAACATTGTTTGATGAGAATGGGTTTAATCTGTGAACATTGTTTCATGAGAATGGGTTTAATCTGGGAACATTGTTTGATGAGAATGGGTTTAATCTGGGAACATTGTTTGATGGGAATAGGTTTAATCTAGGAATATTGTTTGAGAAGTATAATTTAAAGTTCACATTACAATTTCAATAAAAAAATTGTGTTTGTCCATTGGACAGGCAAAGGTCTTAAAACCATACAGCCTGGTCTCTAGTTAGATTTTTGATCTCGAATATAGGATAGAGTGTATCACCAAATCGACAACGAAATATTGTAGCTTCATAAATAGCTGTTAGGGATATTTTGGTGATGTTTGGTTTGCTGTAATCCCCCCTCAAAACATCACGACGCTATCTTAAACGTGTGGTGGGTCTTAAAGGGATATGAAAAAGGAGCAAAAAAGGGTCTTAATACAAAAAGGTTAGACGCGCGTTGAATGCGTGTTTACAAAATTATCTACGTCCAAAAAAATGCTATACACGCGGTTTAAATATAATATCAATGAATTGACGGACGGTGAATTAAAACAGAAGCCTGCTACTTGTAGTAGGCGGTAGAAAAATTCTATCACTATAGTCTGTAAAACATAGGATGATCCCTGTGACATTTGTGACCTTTGAGCAAATGCTATGACATGAGGTCCATTTCCTGTGTTTACTAGGAAAATGGACCTTATGTCATAGCATTTGCCCCAAGGTCACAAACGCAAACGTCACAGGGATCAAAGGAAATGGATCTTATGTATTAGGATCCTATAAAGGGTGCAAAAAAATTAGCTGCAAATGTACTGGCAGAAGTACTGCCAGGAAATATAGAACTCTTAGATTGTGTGGAAAAACAATTTGAAGTACTCCTTGAAGAAGTGAAGCGCAGTATGATACTACACGTACCACAAATCAAAACAGACCAAATCAAAAGTTTGAATAAACCATGGACATCCAAAAACATACAGGATCTCGTCAAACAAAAAATGACCCTTTGGAACAGATACGTAATCACCGGACTTGACGAACTACACAAGGAGTACAGGAAAGTAAATAACAGACTGACGAATTTAAGCAGAATATCGCGTATCAAATTTGAACAAAATCTACTAAATGCGGGACCCAAGAAGTTTTACTCTTATGTCAGGCAACAAGTTACATCGAAGGTGAGCATACCAATAGTGTTACGAAATAACAAAGGAGAATTAGTAACTGAACCATTTAATATAGCTGAAACGTTCGCAGACCAGTTCGAAAATGTTTTTCAAAAAGAACCTCAAACGCAATTGCCCATATTAGATCCAAGACTGCGAATACAGGAAAGCATCACAGATATAAAATTCACAAATGACATGATCCAGAAAGCCATAAATGAAATAAAGTCTGACTCATCACCCGGACCAGACGGAATACATGCCAAAATTTTACAAAAATGTAACCTTACAGAAACTCTTACAACCATCATGCAAAATTCACTTGACACAGGCTCTTTACCCTCAAAATGGAAAACGGCAACTGTAACTCCAATTTTTAAGAAAGGTAGCAAACTTGACCCAGCTAATTATAGGCCAATAAGTTTAACAAGTGTTGCTTGCAAGGTCATGGAAAAAGTTTTAGTGAAGCACATAAGACTATTCTTATCAAAGCATAGAATAATAGGCAATCAACAACATGGTTTTTGCCCACACCGTTCAACAGCCTCAAACCTGCTATCATGCTTGTCATCGTGGACCAACAGTTTTAATGACAGAGAACCAGTTGATGTGATATACTTAGACTACGAGAAAGCTTTCGACAAAGTCCCTATCTCAAGACTTCTGCAGAAACTAGACTTTATTGGAATTAGAGGCAAACTACTCAAATGGATTGAGGCCTTCTTACGCCACAGAACTTTTCGGGTCAGAATTGGTGAAGAAATGTCAAACCAACGTATTATCCATAGCGGAGTGGACTTTATATTATCTTTACGTTCGACCTGCCCTATTGTCTTCAATGCGATGTCAGCATCTTTGCTGACGACACAAAAATATTCGCAAACCCTCTTGTTGACTATGACAAACTCCAAAAAGACCTGGATATTGTAGCTAACTGGTCAAAGGAATGGGTAATTAACTTAAATGCAGCTAAATGCACCGTATTGCACATAGGAGGGCGAATTCCGCATTTCAAATACAAATTGGATGGAACTGAACTACTGGAAGCAAAAACTCAAGTTGATCTAGGAGTTATCATCTCAGGGGACCTGAAATGGGAACACCACATAAATTCGATTGCTAAGAAAGCGAAAAGTCTGATCTACCTTATCCGTAAAGCATTTAGAATCCTGACGCCCGAGATGATGCTTAAGATATACAAAACTTACATACGACCCATTCTGGAATATGCCTTTCAAGTCTGGAGCCCATATTTCGCCAAAGATATTGACCTGCTTGAAAAAGTGCAACGCAGCTTCACAAAAGTACCCAGGACACTTAAAAACCCTGAATATGAAGAAAGATTGCAATCACTCAGACTTACTTCACTGAAAGATCGAAGAGACCGAGGTGATCTAATAGAGACCTTCAAAATACTAAATGGGCATTATGACCTTGAAAATTTTGATGAGATAATTTTCACATATGACACAAATACCAGACTACGAGGCCACAGCCTAAAACTACGCACAAAACGGTCAAATAACAACCCCCACAAGCACTTCCTGAGTAATCGTGTGGTAAGAAACTGGAACAAGTTACCTGAAAGTGTCATCTCAGCACCAAGTGTAAACACATTCAAAAACAGACTGGACAATTACCAAAAAAACAGTGTCGTGGCAAATAAATAACATTTCAATAGACTGGACTTATACAAGTGTTGTAGTGATGAACTTTAAAAAGATATCGGGATACAGGCATCTATCAGTTGTTTCAACTGCCTGCCTGTTACAAATAATAATACTAATAAAATATTTAAAGGGGTGAACCAGCCCATGAAACTGAACAACTTTCCCTAAGGAATGTAGGTCGAAATATGAAAAAAAAATTTGGGCCTCCCATACAAAATTAGAAACCGACCAAATCAATTTGTTTGGGAGGTCCAAAAAATTATCTCATATTTCGACCTATGTTTCTTGGGGAAAGTTGTTCAGTTTCATGGGCTGGTTCACCTCTTAAAATATTTGCAGCTAATATTTTTACACCTTATATTGGGTCGTTGGACGACTCGGGTGTAATGTATGGCCCATGCCCAGCAGTGGACTCACCTTGGTGACGGGGTCGAGGACCAGCTGGTGCGCGAACCTGGGCCTGGGGTCGGTGTCGGCCACCGCGTCGTTGCGGTACACGCAGCTCCACGTCAGCCGCCTGAGTGACAGCACCCACAGCGTGTTGTACACGCGCTTGTCCTTCTCCTTGCTCATGCCCTGCGTATGTAATTAAATACATTGGAAAATACACTATCAACTTACACAATAAGTTAAAAAGTAAAATAAAACATCAACAAGGTTACAATCATCATCATCACATCAGGAGTCAACTGCTGGATATGGCCTCCTCCACGGTACGCCACAATGAACGATCTCTCGCTTTTGCCATCCAATCGCTCCTAGCCGCCCTCTTTAAGTCATCGGTCCAACTGGCCGGAGGGCGTCCAAGGGAGGCGTGGTCTCCACTCGAGAACCCACTTACTCCACCACCGGCCATCCCCCACCAGCTGCTCTACCACTCACCGAGAGCACGTACACCTCGTCGTGGTCGGGGTCGAGGGTGGCGCGCTGCGTGCAGCCGGCGGCGGGGGGCGGGGGGCGGCGCTGCCCCCCCCCTGCTCACTCACCGAGAGCACGTACACCTCGTCGTGGTTGGGGTCGAGGGTGGCGCGCTGCGTGCAGCCGGCGGCGGGGGGCGGGGGCGCGGCGCTGGCCCCCTCCTGCTCACTCACCGAGAGCACGTACACCTCGTCGTGGTCGGGGTCGAGGGTGGCGCGCTGCGTGCAGCCGGCGGCGGGGGGCGGCGCTGCCCCCCCCCTGCTCACTCACCGAGAGCACGTACACCTCGTCGTGGTTGGGGTCGAGGGTGGCGCGCTGCGTGCAGCCGGCGGCGGGGGGCGGGGGCGCGGCGCCGGCCCCGTGCTGACTCACCGGGAGCACGTACACCTCGTCGTGGTCGGGGTCGAGGGTGGCGCGCTGCGTGCAGCCGGCGGCGGGGGTCGGGGGCGCGGCGCTGGCCCCCTCCTGCTCACTCACCGAGAGCACGTACACCTCGTCGTGGTCGGGGTCGAGGGTGGCGCGCTGCGTGCAGCCGGCGGCGGGGGGCGGGGGGCGGCGCTGCCCCCCCCCTGCTCACTCACCGAGAGCACGTACACCTCGTCGTGGTTGGGGTCGAGGGTGGCGCGCTGCGTGCAGCCGGCGGCGGGGGGCGGGGGCGCGGCGCTGGCCCCGTGCTGACTCACCGAGAGCACGTACACCTCGTCGTGGTCGGGGTCGAGGGTGGCGCGCTGCGTGCAGCCGGCGGCGGGGGGCGGGGGCGCGGCGCTGGCCCCCCCCCCCCCTGCTCACTCACCGAGAGCACGTACACCTCGTCGTGGTCGGGGTCGAGGGTGGCGCGCTGCGTGCAGCCGGCGGCGGGGGGCGGGGGCGCGGCGCTGGGCCCCCCCCTGCTCACTCACCGAGAGCACGTACACCTCGTCGTGGTCGGGGTCGAGGGTGGCGCGCTGCGTGCAGCCGGCGGCGGGGGGCGGGGGCGCGGCGCTGGCCCCCTCCTGCTCACTCACCGAGAGCACGTACACCTCGTCGTGGTCGGGGTCGAGGGTGGCGCGCTGCGTGCAGCCGGCGGCGGGGGGCGGGGGCGCGGCGCTGGCCCCCTCCTGCTCACTCACCGAGAGCACGTACACCTCGTCGTGGTCGGGGTCGAGGGTGGCGCGCTGCGTGCAGCCGGCGGCGGGGGGCGGGGGCGCGGCGCTGGCCCCCTCCTGCTCACTCACCGAGAGCACGTACACCTCGTCGTGGTCGGGGTCGAGGGTGGCGCGCTGCGTGCAGCCGGCGGCGGGGGGCGGGGGCGCGGCGCTGGCCCCCTCCTGCTCACTCACCGAGAGCACGTACACCTCGTCGTGGTCGGGGTCGAGGGTGGCGCGCTGCGTGCAGCCGGCGGCGGGGGGCGGGGGCGCGGCGCTGGCCCCCTCCTGCTCACTCACCGAGAGCACGTACACCTCGTCGTGGTCGGGGTCGAGGGTGGCGCGCTGCGTGCAGCCGGCGGCGGGGGGCGGGGGCGCGGCGCTGGCCCCCTCCTGCTCACTCACCGAGAGCACGTACACCTCGTCGTGGTTGGGGTCGAGGGTGGCGCGCTGCGTGCAGCCGGCGGCGGGGGGCGGGGGCGCGGCGCTGGCCCCGTGCTGACTCACCGAGAGCACGTACACCTCGTCGTGGTCGGGGTCGAGGGTGGCGCGCTGCGTGCAGCCGGCGGCGGGGGGCGGGGGCGCGGCGCTGGCCCCCCCCCCCCTGCTCACTCACCGAGAGCACGTACACCTCGTCGTGGTCGGGGTCGAGGGTGGCGCGCTGCGTGCAGCCGGCGGCGGGGGGCGGGGGCGCGGCGCTGGCCCCCTCCTGCTCACTCACCGAGAGCACGTACACCTCGTCGTGGTTGGGGTCGAGGGTGGCGCGCTGCGTGCAGCCGGCGGCGGGGGGCGGGGGCGCGGCGCTGGCCCCGTGCTGACTCACCGAGAGCACGTACACCTCGTCGTGGTCGGGGTCGAGGGTGGCGCGCTGCGTGCAGCCGGCGGCGGGGGGCGGGGGCGCGGCGCTGGCCCCCCCCCCCCTGCTCACTCACCGAGAGCACGTACACCTCGTCGTGGTCGGGGTCGAGGGTGGCGCGCTGCGTGCAGCCGGCGGCGGGGGGCGGGGGCGCGGCGCTGGCCCCCTCCTGCTCACTCACCGAGAGCACGTACACCTCGTCGTGGTTGGGGTCGAGGGTGGCGCGCTGCGTGCAGCCGGCGGCGGGGGGCGGGGGCGCGGCGCTGGCCCCGTGCTGACTCACCGAGAGCACGTACACCTCGTCGTGGTCGGGGTCGAGGGTGGCGCGCTGCGTGCAGCCGGCGGCGGGGGGCGGGGGCGCGGCGCTGGCCCGGCACAGCGCGCCGCACTCCCCGGTGCCCACATCCCACCACCACAGGTCTAGCAGGTGCTCCTTGTTGCGCTGCCCCGCGAATATGTACAGGCGCCGCTGTATCTGTAAGAAACCGTGTTTTACTTGGGGAGATTGTATGACCAAACTTCTGGGTAACTTGAATGAGAAACCTGTATAATCACATCGGATGAAGAAAAGATCTGTAAATAGCGCACTACCACTGCATCGGTCGTATGTATGATATACAGTCGTAGGTAATCAAGTATCTGGAGTTGTGCCCTGCTGGACGCGGGGTGTGGTACTCACGGGGTGGAACAGCATGGAGTGCGAGACCCTCGGCTTGGGCGCGTCCAGGTTGTGCTGGTCGTCCAGCAGCAGTTGCCAGGTGCCCTGCTGGATGTAGTACGCGTACAGGCCGGAGTACTGCGGCGATACCACCTCTTCCCTGGAGAATAGACAAGTCATTCTGTCAACCTACGCTGGAAACCAATTGGTTTTATACCCTTCGGGGGGAAAACGGCGTTATTCTTCTTCTTTCTTTTTTTGTGGGACACCGAGTCGTTCAACGACCCGCCATTAAGCCATTTACTTTATATAAGGCATCATTATTTCTTCCATTTGCTCGTAAATTGTGTCCTTACTTCAAAAAAAGTATAAGTAATAGGAATTAGTTAGGTGGCTTAATTTTATACTATGTTTTCTTTAACATTTAAACCAATCTACTCACGTATTACCAAGGCGATCAAGGGTATGGGCAGCAGCATTCCTTGTGAATATCTAAAATATCTTGCACTGCGCTCGCCAATCCGCCTGCCAAGCGTGGTGAGTATGGCAATGTCCCCCATTTGGGGGAGGGGTCATGTCCAGCAGTGGACTGTTGTGGCTTTAGAAGTCTGTAGAAGTGACTGTCCCGATGGCGTAGCGGATAGTACGCAGAGGGTCGTGGGTTCGATCCCCACCGGACACAAATATTTGTTTAGTCAATTTTCAAATATTTGTGTTGAGTCTGGGTGTTTTCTATGTATAATATGTATTTATGTACAAATAAAAAGTATATATGTATTAGTATCAGCTATCTAGTTCCCATAGTACAAGCTTTGCTTAGTTTGGGGCTAGATGGTGCTGTGTGAATTGTCCAGGATATTTAAGTACTTACGTATTAGCGGGCAGCACGCGGCCGCCGAACACGTAGATCGTTTGCGAGTCAGGGTCGATGCACATCTGGTGGTCGAACACGAGCCGCGGCCCGCCGCACGCCGCCGTGTCTGCGCTGACTAGCGACCACTCGTTTGACGCTACGTCGTACATGTATAGATCACTCTGAAACAAAATATACACATCACGCCTTATCCCTTGTGGGGTAGGTAAGGCGTTAACAGCCGTAAAAATACGGTTGCTACGTCTAACAAATATTGAGAGCTCTTTCAGATGATTGGAGCATCACTGTAGGGACGGTTGTCAGCCTGTCGCCTAAAAATTGTAATACACCCATACTCTCGAGCCCCTTAGTCGCCTCTTACGACACCCGCGGGAAGGATTTGGGGTGATGCTATTCTAAGCCACCATCACACGGCAGATCATCAGCATCATCCGCATCCTCTTCCTCATAAAGAAATCCTCATCTGCATCCGCATTCTCGAAGTTTCAGCTTGTTACTTCCTCTTCCTCATCTACCCTACTGGAGACACGAGGTACTCACATTCATGTTGGTGGGTATCCGCTGCACGTTGTCCAGGTACCTGCCCAGCGTGTACAGCCTGCGGTGCACCGGGTCGAACACCATCTTGTGGCACGAGCGCGGCGTTACCACCTACACACCACACATACACACATACACACGAGGTACTCACATTCATGTTGGTGGGTATCCGCTGCACGTTGTCCAGGTACCTGCCCAGCGTGTACAGCCTGCGGTGCACCGGGTCGAACACCATCTTGTGGCACGAGCGCGGCGTTACCACCTACACACCACACATACACACATACACACGAGGTACTCACATTCATGTTGGTGGGTATCCGCTGCACGTTGTCCAGGTACCTGCCCAGCGTGTACAGCCTGCGGTGCACCGGGTCGAACACCATCTTGTGGCACGAGCGCGGCGTTACCACCTACACACCACACATACACACATACACACGAGGTACTCACATTCATGTTGGTGGGTATCCGCTGCACGTTGTCCAGGTACCTGCCCAGCGTGTACAGCCTGCGGTGCACCGGGTCGAACACCATCTTGTGGCACGAGCGCGGCGTTACCACCTACACACCACACATACACACATACACACGAGGTACTCACATTCATGTTGGTGGGTATCCGCTGCACGTTGTCCAGGTACCTGCCCAGCGTGTACAGCCTGCGGTGCACCGGGTCGAACACCATCTTGTGGCACGAGCGCGGCGTTACCACCTACACACCACACATACACACATACACACGAGGTACTCACATTCATGTTGGTGGGTATCCGCTGCACGTTGTCCAGGTACCTGCCCAGCGTGTACAGCCTGCGGTGCACCGGGTCGAACACCATCTTGTGGCACGAGCGCGGCGAGGGGCCGCCCACCTGCACGCCACACATCCAAACATAATAGTAGTTTTTTTAATTAGTAGCATTCCTTTCTTTTGTAAGGTTTTCTATTTCTAGCCTGGTAACGTCACTTCGTAAAATAATGTTGCCATATTTAAAGTAAGTACCTGGTTGACCGAGCCTTGCTCGGATTTATCGCCTCCAAAACGTATTTTGTTTCTTACATTATCTAATATATGGATATTAGATGTTTACTGTTTACCTAGTATTCATTCCGCGCGGTAAACCCGACATAGTCATAATTATGTATTACGCCATCTATCCGGAAATGCGAAAACTACTACAATACGGACCACGTCTTACGCCATCTGTCCGTAAGTGCGAAGACTACTAACAATTCTTGCTCATTTAAAGGTATTAGATATAGGGTGTTAGGGACAGCGTCCCGAATACTGATAGGGTGCAAGCAGACCATGTAACTGAACAACTCACCCATAGGAACATATGTCAGGAAACGACAAAAAAATTTCGACCTCCCATACAAAATCGCGATCAGCGATGCAGCATGCATTTACTATGGGAAGCCAAAATTTTTTTGACGTTTCCTGACATATGTTCCTAGGGGAAACTTGTTCAGTTTTATGGTCTGCTTGCACCCTATGTGTTTTCGGGACGCTGTCCCTTACATCCTGTAGATAGATAGATTAGTTAGTGATGCGTTCAGATCTTATTCAATCATTTGTGTACTAAATATCGTTTTAAAAAGCGGATATGTTTAACTAACCTGATGGCTGTGACGACATAGCAGCGTCCAGCGCTCAGCCACGGTGTCAAACGACCACAAGTCGTCCAAGTCCTCCGTGCCGTTCCAACCGCCGAATAGATACAAGGTACCTGAAATTACAATATTTTTCATCATCATTTCAGTCGGAAGACGTCCACTGCTGAACATAGGCCTTCCCCAAATATTTCCAAAGTGAACGATCCTGCGCAACTTGCATCCACTGGCGTCCAGCGATCTTCACCAGATCGTCTGTCCGCCTTGTGGGAGGCCTCCAACACGTCGTTATCGTTGAAACATTTTTAACCCATTTCAAAAAAGGAGGTTCCATGTTTGACCTGTATGTATGTTTGGCGGAACCGATTGATGATGCGGTTTTCAGGAAAGTATTGGCCAGACTCAGGTTAAGGTTTTAGGTATACTAACCTATGATGTGGAGGGTCGCACTTTTGCACGTTTTCGTAGGCGCTGTTCTTTTTAAAAAACCTTATTTATTGTGGTGAATAGCACCCCATTTTTACCCGTCCTCGGCGTAAAAGGCAATTAAAGGTTGAATCTAAGGACTGGGCAGCAGCTTTCTATGTGACAACAATCCTTGTACTGCGCTCGCCAATCCACCTGCCAATCTAATGAAAATGGCAATACTCCCGTCAGACCCGCTCGCATGTACTTACCAGTGGAGGAGTCCACGACGAGCTGGTGGCCGCCCCGGGGGCCGGGCTTGGTGCAGCGGGCGCTGCCCCCCCCCCTCGCCCCGCTCGCATGTACTTACCAGTGGAGGAGTCCACGACGAGCTGGTGGCCGCCCCGGGGGCCGGGCTTGGTGCAGCGGGCGCTGCCCCCCCCCCCTCGCCCCGCTCGCATGTACTTACCAGTGGAGGAGTCCACGACGAGCTGGTGGCCGCCCCGGGGGCCGGGCTTGGTGCAGCAGGCGCTGGGCCCGCACGCCGCGTCGCCGCCCTCCGTCGCGTCAATCCCGTTAGAGATGTCCTGAAATTTCAACTATTTTATTGTAAATTAAAGCATCTATAATAAATTCTAAATGGTCTGGTCTTGTTCACTTAATAGGAAAGAAAATTTTTATTCATTGACCACTTTAGATACAACATATAGCTTCACCAGAAAGAGTAGAAATTAAATAAAATCGAACAAAAAATTTGTATAATAAATTGTTGCCATAGTTAAGCATTATCTGTTACATTTGACAGATCGCGAAGAAAGTGGCGCCCTCATTTTTTATCTACTCTCAAGCTATAATTAACTGTAGGAACCAATAGTTTGTATTGACATTATAGTATCAAGTAGAGATGGGCCAACAAAAACGAGAACATTTAAATTAAGTATTTTATATTGTAATTAAGTATACGCAAAAGCGGCTTTATCGCTAAAAGCGATCTCTTCCAGACAACCTTTGGGTGGAGGAGTAAGTATATGCGGCTGTACTTACATCAGGTCGGAAGTCGTCAGGCGCGACCCTGTCACGTGCCCTCCGAGGCACGGGCGGCGCGTCGCAACACAGCACGGCCTCTACTTGCGCGGAACACGCGGACATCTGTCGCCACACCGGCGTGTAGGGCTGCCACGACAGGTACCAGTCGAATTCACCCTCTGCCAAACAAGATACTAATCGAATACCTTCTAAAACACATTCCTAGTCACTAAATAGCTACATAGTTTAAAACAAAGTCATTTTTCGAGTCTGTATGTATGTTTGCTTAAATCTTTAAAACTACATAACGGATTTTGATGCAGGTTCTTTTAATGAGTGATTCAAGAGGAAAGTTTTTATGTAAAATACTTGCCGGGAAAAAATCCTTATTCCCACGGGAACATGATATGCAGCGGGCGCAGCCGCTGGGGCAGGCAGCAGTGGCCTGTTGTGTCTGTTATGGTAAACTCACCATCTCTTGCCTCCTCCAAAATCTTCTCAGCCAAGTTGTAATCCCCGCTCTCGACCAAGGCGTTCCACAGCCGAGCTTGTAGGGGCCCCTCGAGCTGAACACCGCTTTCCCTCGACAGCGCCTCGAAGGCGTCCTTGTATCGCCGCCGTCGCAAGTGCTTTAGTAATATGCGCACTGCTTCTTCTTCTTTGCGCTGAATGATAATAAAACATATACAGGTTGTAAAAAAAATACATACATACATAAATCGCGCCTTTATCCCATGATAATAAAACATACGTATATACAGGTTGTAAAAAAAATACATACATACATACATAAATCGCGCCTTTATCCCATGCGGGTAGGCAGAGCGTTAACGATCGTAAACTTCGTTATCGCCACGTCTGACAAGTATTGACCTTTCAGATGATATGTGTATCTGACAAGTTGTCAGCCTGTCGCCTAAAATTGTAATACACATGAAACCCTCGAGTCCCTTAGTTGCCTTTTACAACACCCGCAGGAAGAAATGGGGTGATGCTATGCGAACCACGGCATATGTGTGTATGTGTAAAAAAAATTGCTGTGAATATTTTAAGAGGTGAACCAGCCCATGAAACTAGCTTATATAGGTATGATGCGAAAAAAAAAACAAATTTTATTATCGTAATAAAATATTTTGCTATGCGACAAAGAGGAAAAAATTAATACATGTGATACATTAATACAACCCCCTTCCCCCTGTGCTATTTCGTGATTTTTTGTAGACCCCCCCCTTTCGAACTTTTCGAACATGCCGTGCAATGCGCGGTCAGTGTGGACGTGTTTCGCCTGACCAGCGCATGTTAAAATTCTCATGCTCGGGCGAAAAACCGTCCATACCGACCGCGCATTGCGCCCCATGCTGCGCGCGGCATTGAGCATCTGAGGCTACTCGTTCAATGGATACCCAGCTATCAATGGAAGACCCCTTAAAGGGCCTATGTCCAGCTGACTTGTAGCTGTAGGAGTAGCAGCAGACTTACCAAATTGATAGTGTCCAGAGCATTAGTGATTAACTCCTTGTGGTTTTTGCCCTGAAGCTCCACATACCAGATGGTATAGTTGTACGCCGGTCCCCAGGACTGCAGCGGCACTATCTTCAAGTATTGTACGGCCAAGTAGAGCCCTTCTAGTGTCCGATGTCGAAGTCTAAAAGTTTCTGGTGCACTGTCTTTCTTCAAACCTCTAAAAAGATAAACATAACACGCCTTTGTATTGCTGACGGCCGTAAAAATATGGTCGCCAACCCCATGTCTGACTGACAAATATTAAGGCTGTTTCACATGTTTTGTGTATATAGTTACAGGTTGTCGGCCTGTCCACAAAAATTTGTAATACACATGAAACCATTGAGTCACTTAATTGCCCGCAGTAAAGTAATGGGGTGATGCTATTCTAAGCCGACATTACAGGGTAAAGAATAACAAATCCATTCGATCTGTAATTTAGAATTTAAGATCATTGAAAAATTTTGGACATATAACAACAACATATAATAATAACAAAGATAATGCTTATCAAAGTTTAAGCTAAATTTTTTTGGCCCAGTTTTCAAAAATATTGAAAAACACTAGTCAAAACTGTTACCATTGACTCAATGAAGAAGAACTATTGACATTGTACTTTTTATATCAAATTAGCTTCTTCTTTGCATGTCACGGCAAATTGAATTTTATCTGACCAATTGCCACACTAATGGCATTTTGAGTGGCTGCCCATAGGTCACCTAACATACAGGTGTCGGGCATGCTATTTTGACTAAACAAATTTGGTTGTGGACTGAGTCATTAGCAAAATATAAAAGTTGTATGCTCAAAAATATTTCCAAATATACTACGGAACTCAGTAATTATCTTTCAAAATATTCAAAGTTTGAATTAATGAACAGAAATATAACAAAAATTTAATGTTCTGACGCCATCTACAATAGCAGTGAATGGCGTCATACATTGCTATTTTCATACAAAAACAGTTCAATGCTTACCCAGATAACAATAATGATAAATTATTTTCATCAATCCCGCCAAGTATTTCAAATTTCTTCAAATCACTGACATGTGCTTTTATGAACTTTCCAAACTTAATTGTTTCCACTACAGACGGTGTCTTCAGCTTGAGCATAATGTACTGATGAGGCGTAGTACTGTCCGTGAACCATCGCGACAACTGCTCCGTTGGATTGTTCACCATAATATTCCTAAAAAATAAAACCATGGTAAGATGGCAAATTGAAAAGACAATTAAAAAAACAAGCGTTTCAGCTGGATCCATTAAATATGCCTCGAAAATGGCTTCACGGGTCAGAGTATACTTATGAGCCCACGGTTACGACAGATTAGCCAGTCCACCGCACTTGCTACACTTTTAGAGTATCTGTAATAGATGGTCCTTGAAGCGGATAATCCCATTCCAGACATAATCTATTAGCGAGATCCAGTGTTTGTTCAAGGATATTTATTTGTTCTGCAAATGAACCAAAACACGGGAACCAAAAGAAGAAATTCTATTTCTAAGGCCGGGACTATAACGCGCATTAGCTATGTATAGAGCAACTTACTCGGGTATGTAGTTAGCAGAATAGCTAGAATATTTGTGTATTGTATAACAAAGTTTCACAGTTTCATATTTAATATCCATTTTTATGTACTTTCTGTAAAAATTGCGATTCAATTTGGATTTTGTTGTTTTTATTTCAGCCAAAGAGAATATAATAAAACTAGCGTTTTAAGAGTTGGGTCTTACGTATAACGTTTTTTTTTCAAGTTCACGCTAAAATCTCTAGCCAATATAAGCATTCTAACAATATTGTAACAATGCTACCAACATGACAGAAAAATAGAGATGTGGTATGCCCTGGTATGATAAATATATCGATATCGATATTTAAAAAAAACAGCGTTGGAATATCCTAGACTGTTTTCAATGGGCGTTTTTCAAAGGAGCAGTTTCGCAATATGGCGGAGTACACCACTATCTTGCGGAATTGCTCCTTTGAAAAAGATTAGGTGTATGAGAAACAAACTCAATTTTCTTAATTTATAGGTTTATTTATTTTTCCTATACCTGGGTCGGTATGACATAGACTAGATCGTACAATGTACAAAATATCGTATCGACTAAATATCAGTCCTTATCTCAAAACAGCCAAATCATATATTTCCAATGTATTATAGTGCAATGTCTATTAAAAAACATGATAAAAGTTTATAATTTTTTTTATCAAAGAAACTTTTTTTACCTGACAGATACAATAATTGCTACTTGCTGTTATTGGTAAATGTTGATTTGTGCAATAGTCTATTTAGTTGCTGTATGTGGTCTTCTGATCAGAAATGTTGGCTACTCTGCAGCTGCAAATAAGGAAGTTCATTACTCAGGCTAGTACCTCACTACACCTACGTCGTTTTTACGCGGTTTTCGATTAAACTCAGTTTTATTCAATTCAGCAAGTAGCAGTAGTACCTTAACCATGTAAACTGCATTTCTTGGGTTTTGCTCTCGAATAAGATTGCTTGTGTAGATCAGCCCAGATCACGTCCGCTAAACAGTTTGGTTTAGCTGAAGGTTTTAACCTAGATAACTTCCTATTGAAGTCTTTTTTGGTAAAATGATTTCCACATAAATACTTCAAAGAATGTAACTTTTCTATAGGCACATATGCCAAATCTTCTTTACCAGTCAATTTTACCCATTGTCTGCATCTGAAACAGTATAGTACATTATTAGAAAGTGTACAACACAAAAAAAAAATTGCATTATAGTGCATAAAATACAATTAAAAACTCTAAGGGGTTCGCAAATTCGCATGAATCATTTTTTTTATTGGACCTAAGATGAAGAAGAATGTGAGTTTTTATTTTATTCAAAAAGTTAAAACCATCAAATTTTTTCAGAAGACAACAGAACACAATTAGAAGAAATGAGGTTTTGCAGTTGTCAAATGCATTGTTATAAAAAAGGCCTTATTGGAAAAGTATACTCTGACCCGTAAATAAACTATCGATAATTTTATCGATACAACCCTAACCCATCTCTATGGTAAATTTGCAAGGATAGCCCAGATATAAAATACGTAAAATAAATGACAGAAAGTCTTTCGAAATCACTTAGAATTGATAAAATGATAACCAAAATAACTTACCGCCTTTCAAATAATGGGAACTGAGCCAAAAATACTCGCTTTTCTCCCGATTGTCGACCGGCTTTCAATCCACAAATTTCACACTTTTTATAGTGCATCTTGAGATGCAATCGTAATTAATTTATTACCACAATGTAAATTATTTGTAAATGTTAAAGTTTCGTCACCAATATTTCACGTTATTCACTGAAAACTTTTAATTAATCATGCTGCGATATCAACAAATTTGACAAGAACCGCCATATTGTTTAGTGGTGTGACAGTCTGACAGCGCTAGACAAAGAAGCAGGATAAAAGGAAAGAGACAATAAACGACGCCATAAATTTTAGCGTGAACTCTTTGAGTTTTTTTTTTAATATGAAGTTTCGTCAGGCTGATTTCAGCTGAGCTGGAGTGCGTTCGTGATGTTCCACAAACTAGAAATTTTCTTAATTGTCAATTTTTTAACCTTCGTTCCAGAAGAGTGACAAGTATACAAAAATTAAGTTATATTTATTTCCGGGTATTTTCGTATTTGCTTTCCTTGACTGCCAGCGCCAAAATGGGTGCCTTCAGTAATGTAGCAACAACCAGTCCAGCTAATTTCAGGTCAGTGACTTTTTCACTCTCGATCGAACGGGGGTTTAAGAACAGTCAATTGAGAAGATTTCGCAAATCGAGAAAGAGAAACACCACGAGCGCACCCCTGACTGACTGAAGCAATCACATCAGTGTTGCTATAAAGAAAATATTTTGTTCTCGATTAAGATATAAATCGATTTTAACCTGCATCTACGATTCCGCAATTTGTTAATCGTTTTCCCGTGGAAATCATAGGTTTTGCCGGCATGGTGATGTAACGAATGTTAAATTTTCATCATTAGCATAGATTGCTATGATGAAAATATCGGGGGCCCATATTCGCGAATGCGAATACGAATGTTTAGTTATTAAATATTGCGCCGTTTATCAGTGGCTAAAATGTGGTCGCTCATTGGCCTCGCGAGCCGCACGTGGTTGTTTGTGACTATCAAGGAACATATTATATAGATACTATGTAGGTCCCCTCTGACTACTCTGACTATGCAATCGCATTTCAATCCGGAAATTGCCGAGATGTTACGAACAAAAAAGATCGGTTTTTTACGCTTACAGTTACAGGTGGTCAACCAAAACGTACACACATACCTTATTCTATGGACATTCGTATTCGCAAAATTCTTGCGAATATTTTGCGAATGCCAATGTTCAAAAACATCACTCGCATGTACACTAACTAGCTGGTAGATTGATAGATATCTTTCACTACATAGTATAAAGCAAAGTCGCTTTTCGCGTCTGTATGTATGTATGTTTGCTTAAATCTTTACTACACAGGTTTCTAAATAGATAGAGAGTCAAGAGGAAGGTTTTTATGTAACATACTTGCCGGGAAAATATCTTATTCCCACGGCAAAATGTGTTGCAGCGGGCGCAGTCACTGGGCGGGACGCTAGTAATATAATAATATGATTAAGTAGAAAATATAATCATTATTTAACTTTATTATTAATAGTGAAATTCCTTCATCGAATTTATAGATTATAGATTTTATTTTATAATTTAGTGCTTAACTATAATTAAAGAAACAAAATTGTCCTGAATTATAATTTATACCTCTAATCGTTATTGTTGGTTTTTAAATATAGTTTGTAAAATTTAGCTTGATACCGGTGACGTTTGTGACCTTGGAACAAAATGCTATGACATAAGGTTCATTTTCCTAGTAAACAAAGGAAAATGGATTTTATGTCATAGCATTTGCTCCAAGATCACAAACGTCACAGCTAGCTATCAATCAAAATTTTACAAACATACTCCTGAAATTAAACGTATTTTCTTTCTTTTTTTCAAAACATGCTTCCAACTTCCGACTTTTTAGTCAACATTCATTTCCGAAGCTATAGTATAAATTAATTGTACTTACACATACATACACAAATCACGCCTTTATTCCTTGCAAGGGTAGGCAGAGCGTTAACAATCGTTAAATTGCGGTCGTTATCACCACGTCTGACAAATATTGCGGGCTCTTTCAGATGATTCCCAAATCACTGTAGTGACAGGTTGTCAGCCTGCGCCTAGAATAATTAAGGGATTTGAGGGTTTCATAAGTATTACAATTATTGTAACCCTCAAATCCCTTAATTGCTTTTTGCAACACCCGCGGGAAGAAATGGAGTGATGCTATTCTAAGCCGGCATCACACGGCACATGATTATATTAACTTTATGTGTAAAATGTAGACCGATTGCACACATACAAATTCATACAATACATCCTTCACAATGCCTACGTTTTATTTAAGTTTTGGTGGGTGGGTACTTACTATAACAATTGGATGGGAGTCAAGCTGAATTAATAATAAATAACAGTTTTGCAACATTATACCGTACGATAAGCGACTTTCATTGTAGCTCTATACCTACTTTTTTACCCTGGCTCATTGAAACATACCATTGACACATTGTGAAAAGAAAGCACAGCTTAGCTTAGTGCTAATCAGTTGTTTTTGCCAGCTGGACGTTTTACTCGTATATCCTCCAGGAAAATGATGTGTAAACTTATTTTGATATTTTGTCTAGCGAATCATGCATTGACACTAATTCCACCGAATATGTGTTATAAAGAGATTTCATACAATGCAATAAGTTCGGAGGAGTTTACTAAACTATGTGTTCCACCTTTAGAAGGAAAAGTTATGGGTGATTCAGGGCGGATTGGAATAATTGGGGGTTCTTCGGACGCCACTGGAGCACCGTTCTTCGCTGCAATGGCTGCTTTAACGGTAAGCATATCGAATCATTTTTACTCTTGTCTAAGAATATTATTCCGTTATTTTCTTTTATTAAAACATTTTTTTGTTTGCAGTCTGGTGCTGATTTGGTATATGTTATTACACCGGAATCTGCAGCACCCGCTATACAATCATATAGCCCTGATTTACTAGTTTATCCGATTTTACACTTCATGTCTTTACCAAAAATAAAACATCTCATAGCAAAGATTGATACAATTGTCATTGGGCCTGGTTTTGGCCGAGATGAAGACAGTTTGGCTTTGATGTATGAAATAATACATATATGCAAGAGAAAACTCAAACCATTAATTATAGATGGCGATGGTCTCTATGCCATATCCAGGAATATCAGTATAATAGACCAGTATCCAAGTCCAGGAGTAATTCTAACTCCTAATCGCAGAGAAGCAGAAAAGTTGGAGTTGAGTGTTCCTGCTAGACCGCACACTTTTTGGGCTCAATACTGGGGAGACTTCGTTTCTGTTCTTGTTAAAGGAAAAAACGACACCTTTTTTTCCCCAGTGCGGGAGTTCGGTTGGTATTTTGACAAGGGGGGGTCTCCTCGAAGAACTGCAGGTCAAGGGGATATTCTGGCTGGAGCATTGGGTACCTTTTATCATTGGGGCATCAAAGCTGATGTATGTTCAAACATGCACTCAATACAGCTCGCACAGAGCCTTGCCTCAGCCGCAGCAGCAAACCTGACAAGAATAGCTAACGCTTTAGCGTTCCATACCTATGGCAGAAGTATGACGGCATCTGATATGTTAAAGGAAATTCATAAAGCGTTAAATATTTTGATGTTTACCCCGTTGCCCTATGTTGACTATAGATTCTCTTCATAGAGGTAGTTTTTACAATCACCTATCTCGTAATTTGTATTGTAAGTAATTAACTTAATTGTAAATTCGTAATTTGTATTGTAAGTAGGTAATTAACTTATTTGTAAAGTTAATAAGATTTCTACTGTAAGTAATTAAGTTATTTGTAAAGATTTTTAAATAAATAAACCTTCCATGAATGTTTCGTAACATCAGAATACTTAGTTTTATTTCGAATCTCTAGATATTTTGAATCATCACTATAGTATAAAGCAAAGTCGCGTTTCGCGTTTGTCTGTATGTATGTTTGCTTAATAAACCTTTAAAACTAAACAACGGATTTTGATGCAGGTTTTTTAATGGATAGAGTGTTTCATGAGGAAGGTTTTTATGTATAATACTTGCCAGGAAAAATCTTTATTACCACGGTAAAATGAGTTGCAGTGGGCGCAGCCGCTGGGGTAGGCCGCTAGTTTGCTAATAAAACTCAGAAAAATCTCAGACATAAAAGTATAGTTGAAACTGTTTAGATTTTGATATGATTATTTGGTATGAGGTTTTTCTTGTTGGGATAATTATTTTGATGGCACTAGCAACTAGCTAAGTTACAGCAGTCAGTACCTAACTACCTCCCACAGATGTTGGATCTCGACTTTCAAAGTGGTCGTTTCGTAGGGTCAGGCCGTGAGGCCCCTACACTCCGACGCCCCCGTCTTCGAGGCCGCAAAAATAGGCAGTACCGTTGCAAATATGTTTTACCTATATTAAAATATTTACATTTATGTGAATTCATTGATCAATACCAATCATGTTTTACAATTATTGTTTTTTTTATAAGACAAGTGTAGGTACAAATCTGATTTGAAAGTAGACTTAATATAGTATGCAAAATCTGTGATTTCAAATACAACCTTATAGTAAATTAAGTAGTTTGATGTCTTTTTTTTTAATTTCATAGTAATATTTTTATTGTATAAATGTAACTCAAGATCATTATTACATGATAAAAATGATTAAGTACCTACAGTAATATTGAATGTTGTGATTTGACTACTTTTTATTTTATTATAACGTCCGTTAGTAAAGTAATATTATTTTCAAAACAGCTATTGTGTGATCGGAAACCAAAAATGTATCCATACGCTGTCGTCGAGGTAAGTGATATCCATTTTAGTCAGACATTTTTTCTCAATGATGTATAATATAGGTATACCTATTGTTTATGAATAAAATATTTTTCTGGTGAATCCAGATTTTTCTTCCCTCGCCTATTATTATATGTCGCTTTTCGCGCAGAGGGGCCAATTATAATAGTTGGGTATAAGACCATTTTTGTAATCTAATGAGGATATCTCATAAGCTATATTATATAATTTCAAGTCGGACTCTACTATTGTAACTATATTGTATACAGACTTCAACGCAAAGCTGACGGAAGAAGCGGTAATTAATGAGTTGGGGGTGGGGCCATTTGGATATGGGGATCAAAATCCGAGGGGCCAGAGACTGGCCGAGTTCCTGGAGAATGAGGACTCTACACGATGAACTCGTTCTTCAGAAACCCGCCTCATATGAAATGGACCTAGATTAGGCCCGACGGTTTTACCAAAAATAAATAAGACTTCTTTATAGCCCCAAAGGAAAAAATAATAATGATGTCGGAGACGGAGAGCGGGGGAGAAGGCGAGTGGGAGAGCGAGAGGGAGAGCGAGAGGGAGAGTAGGAGGGACAGCGAGAGAGAGAGAGAGAGAGAAAGAGAGAGAGAGAGAGGAAAGAAGGGCGAGAGGAAGAGTGGGAGGAGAAAGCGAGAGGGAGAGCGAGAGAGCAGGAGGAAAAATGAGAGGGAGAGTGGAAGGGAGAGCAAGAGGGAGTGGGAGGAAGAGCAAGCGAGAGTGGGAGGAAGATCGAGAAGGAGAATGGAAGGGAGAGCAAGAGGGAGTGGGAGGAAGAGCAAGCGAGGGTGGGAGGGAGATCGAGAAGGAGAGTGGAAGGGAGAGCAAGAGGGAGTGGGAGGAAGAGCAAGTGAGAGTGGGAGGGAGATCGAGAAGGAGAGTGGAAGGGAGAGCAAGAGGGAGTGGGAGGAAGAGCAAGCGAGAGTGGGAGGGAGATCGAGATGGAGAGTGGAAGGGAGAGCAAGAGGGAGTGGGAGGGAGATCGAGAGGGAGAGTGGAAGCGAGCGCGAAAGCGAAAATGAGGGGTACACCTAAATAATGTGCTTTCAGCCTTTTATAATATTCAACCCTAAAAAAGGGGTACAA
Organism: Keiferia lycopersicella; assembly: GCA_029255805.1. Taxonomy (NCBI): domain Eukaryota; kingdom Metazoa; phylum Arthropoda; class Insecta; order Lepidoptera; family Gelechiidae; genus Keiferia; species Keiferia lycopersicella. The sequence continues at coordinate 13,735,615 of JARACZ010000005.1, read as the reverse complement.
AAGAGGATGAGATATTTATATTTATGTAAAAAATAATAACACAAAAAAATTGGTACATATCTCCTTTTTAATTCATTATGAATACGCAAGCAAAGCCGCGGGTTATAGCTTGTTATTATATAAGTTCAAGCAGGCAGATTTAAAACGCAGTATTGAATAAGAAATTAAATATAGATTTATAGACTAACATAGAAAAACGCAAAATAACTTCGAGCAAAACTGCGCAACAAAAATAAACAATAAAGTGCTTTGTAGAATCTACTGTCAAATTTTTTCTATTACCTAATCTATGTAGTAGGTAGGCATGCTTATAATTTTTAAACGGATTATCTAACAAGCAACTTTCTTCTATAACTTCAACTTGTTAGGTTAATTATTTTTTCATTAGATAATTTTATTTGTTAATTTTTTATTAGATAATTTTATTTGTGTTCGTAGAATTACCGGCGGATGGAGTCAACACCTACTACTAATACTATGCATAGTAGCCAATGAGTGGTCAACTATATAACTATCGGGAACAACAGTGGCCACCCTTGTATTGTAGCCAACGGGGAGGGTAACCACAAAAATAATAGGCGATGCCGTCGAATCGGCCGAATTTTGATGCGCTTGTATTCTGACAGTTGAGTGCAAGTTGCTCACTCTGCAAAAAATATTTCACTTAACAACTTACGTAACAGACATCAATGCCCCTTTTCAGTTGTTTTGATTGTGGTTTTGAGTTTTGATCATCTTTCGTTTTATTCGACCAAAGATTTCTTAGTTCTTCCTAGCCTAGCAAACACAAACAAATAAACAAACAAACTTTACACAATCGATTAGATGTATTATTAAATCGATTTGTCTTGTCATATTTTTAATGTGGCAACATTCTTACTGCCTAGTAGGTGGCGCTGGATGCGAATGATGAACAACCTCAGCAGTAATTTCCTATAGATAGGGGTAATAAATGAAAATAACATTGTATGCGCATAAATTAAAATCCCAGTAAATGGGGATAACAAAAAGACTTTTTCTTGTGCACTGAACTTGACAGATGATCCGTCAATCTAAAGAGCCACCAATTGTTGCTAACAAACAGCCCAAAAAATCCATTTTTAAAGACCTAGGATACAGATCCATGATTGTATACTTTTTTTTTTTTTTTTTGTGTTTGTGGCACTAGTTTGCTTTGTGCCAATGTCAAGTAAAAGGTAGGGAAACAAAACGCGTTTAAATTATTATGAAGAAATAAATTTTGTAAGGATAGTCAGGTATAATATAATGGAAATACATATTAAATTTTTATATTATTTGTTGTAATAAATGAAGATAGTACATTAAAATACAAAATGGGATACATAATAAGACATGAGACTCGAGTAGGAAAAGGAACTTTGAGAGCCAATAGGTTGTGGAGAAAAGAAGACCGGTCATAAAGTGGACAAGCAAAAAATATATGATCTAAATCACCCACATCGCCCCCACACTCACACATATCACTATTAACAATGTTTAGTTTCGCCAAGTGGAAAGGTGTACAGACATGACCCAATCGCATTCGTGAAATAATAGAAGTAACAGATTTAGACCCCTTGCTTTTAAAAAACCATGGTTTTGGGGGAATATTCGGCTGAATTTTGAAAAATGATCTCCCCTTTGACTGACTGCTATCTGTCCAAAGCTCACTCCAAGAGTTTTGAAGATAAACTTTGGGCAAAGCAGTTATGTCGTGAACGTAATTTATAAATGGAACCATGTCACCATCATGCACAGCTTCTTTGGCCAAACGATCAGCTTTTTCGTTTCCATTTATGCCACAGTGACTAGGAATCCAAGAAAATAATACGGATAAACCTTTAGACATGCATAATTCAAGGCGTTTACGAATTTCAAACACGACTGGATAATAGGGTTTCATTTTAAACGGAAACTTATCTAATGCCTGTAAAGCACTTTTAGAATCTGAAAAGATAACCGTTTTGCTCAAATTCATTAATAATATTAATTCCAATGCCTTAAGAATGCCCAAACATTCACCAGTAAATACAGAAGATTCTGGAGGAAGTTTTACTTTTACTATTAATTTTAACTGAACAAGAAATACACCTACACCGACACATTCATGAGGCAAGGATTTCGATGCGTCAGTAAAGATATGGTAGCTGTCCTGCCAATTCTCGTTATCAATCGAAGACAAAAACTGAATGTTCGCATTCAAATCTTGTTTCCTGATACCCAGATCATAGCGAATAATAGGTTGAATTAATAATGATTCATAACTGGTAACAAACAGAGGCAAAGCTGGAGAGCGGTAAATGTGTTGATGGATAGATGTAAATTTTCTATAACTTTGTATAAGACATGGAATAGATTTATGTCGCCAATAACGGGATGTCTCAATGCATTCTGATATAGCCTGAAGTTTTAAATGAAGTGGATGATTCGAAAACTGAAATGATTTAAACAGATACCGATCGCTTAGATATTGCCTTCTTAACTTTAATGGAGGTTCACAACATTCTACTTGCAACGCGTTGATAGGGCTAGATTTCATTGCTCCAGCAACAATTCGCAGAGCTTTTGTTTGAAGTAAATCTAACTTTTTAAGACCTTGCACATTTCCTCCCTCTAACAAAAAAGTACCATAATCTAGAATAGACCTAATTAAAGCATTATAAATAAGTTTCATTGAAAAGGGATGAGCCCCCCACCAATCGCCTGACAAACATCTAATGATGTTAATTAGTCGCTCGCATTTAGACACGACGTATTCAAAGTGTGGAACACCAGTGAGCTTACTGTCTAATATAATGCCTAAAAATTTTGCAGTCTTTTCAACTGGTAAAGTATGATTATTGTATTTGACAGAGATTTGAGGGACTCTCCTCATTCTGGAAAAAACTACAACGCAACTTTTTGTTACTGATAAATCTAATCCATTGCGATCCAACCAGGTCTTCAATAAACTAAGTGATGACGAAAGCGAATTGCTTGCGAGTTCTAATGATCCATCTATTGAATATAAAAGTAAGTCATCAGCATATTGTAAGATGTTTATTGAGTCATTTAATGCAGGTTCCAAATCATAAGTGTAAATATTATAAAGCAGGGGGCTAAGGACAGATCCCTGCGGCAAACCTTTATAAACTGTACGCGTAATTTTGTTCACATCATCAATTATTAGAGATATAGATCGGGCAGACAACAAATTGAAAATGAAATTAACTAGCATCTTGGGTACTTTAAGTTCTTCTAGTTTATTTTTAAGAATTGAAATTATGACGTTGTCGTAAGCCGCTGAAATATCCAAAAAAGCAGCAACTACGGATTTATTTAGGGAAAATGCTAATCGAATATCTGTAGTAAGAATACTTAAGTTATCTAGGGTACACTTTGCTTTACGAAAACCGTATTGACTGTTTGCTAATAGTTGGTTATGCTCTAAGTACCATTCTAATCGATTTTTAACTAAATGTTCAGCAAGTTTAGATAAAACTGTTGAGAGAGCTATAGGTCTATAAGAAGCGGCATCATCAGCAGGTTTATTAGGTTTTTTGATAGGTATGACTTCTTGTGATCTCCATGAAGGCGGAATGTTACCAGACACCATAACAGAGTTTAACAAATTAAGGATGTAATTTAAGGTCATGTCACTGAGATGAACAAAAAAGGAGTATGGAATGCCATCTTCTCCTGGGGCGGAGTCTTTAACACTCGACAGCACCCCTTTCAATTCATACAATGTAAACGGAGAATCTAATGTAGGTAATGGATGGGAAGAATGAGATAGTAAAGTAACAAGATTATTATTTTCAGGGACAGTAGGAGGAGCTAGCTTATCAAGGAAATCATTCATTATCGTTGGTGAAAGAGCCAAGGATGAACATGATTCACGGAACGCAGATCTAAAACGTCTAATGTTATTCCAAACTTCTGAAGGACATGTTGTAGGAGAAAGTGAGGAGCAAAATGCTCTCCAGCCATCTTGTTTTTTATCTCTAAGAAACTGTTGAGAAGTTCTCACAATATCATTTAAATTATCTAAATTTTCGTCTGACATATTCAAAGCATACTCCCTTTCAGCATCCTTTCTTCTCCTTACCATTTCCGAACATTCATCATCCCACCAAGGGGGAAACGGTATCATCTCTGAAGAAATATTTTTAATGGGGAATAGTTGATCAGCCACTTCTACTAAACAACGGGCCAAAGCATTAGATGAATCAGTCTCACCACCACGAACTATTTCAGGAATTTCCAATAATTTTCTCTCAACTAGGTTTTTGTATTCGATCCAATCAGCTTTGTTTAACTTATATTTCATCCGGGGCTGACGCCTCCGGGCGCTAGGGCATCTAAATAAAAGTGAAGAAATAAGAAGAGGAAAATGGTCACTAGCAAAAGTCGAAGGTAAAGGTAACCACGATAAAGATGAAGCTAACGAAGGAGAACATATAGACAAGTCAACAGCACTGATATTTACATTAGGATTCGTGCGACGGGTTGGAGACCCATCATTTAATAAACATAAATTGTGTGCATCCAATATTTCTATCAATCGCTCTCCGCTATGATTTGTAATACCGCAACCCCACGACTGATGATGACAGTTGAGGTCACCCAAGACTAAGACCGGCCCTGTTAAATTTGAAAGGATGTCATTAAATTCATTGAGAACATCAGATGAAGAACGAGAAAGATAAATTGAAACTACAGAAACGTTGTCGAGCTTAACACCGACTAGATTAATTCTGTTATTAAAATTATGAGATGAAAAACTAATTTGACTAAATAAGATGGAGTTTTTGATGAGCATGGCTGCACCACCATACCCATCTAATCGATCATCTCGAAGACAGGTATAACCAGGTATTTTGAAAACATATCCTGGTTTCAACCATGTCTCTACTAAAGCAATTAAAACTGGTTTATATTTATTAATCATATAAATAAGATCACTTTTTTTAGGAATTATGCTCCTGCAATTCCATTGAATTATTTTTGAATCCATTATAATTGGTACTTAGCATGTTGAAAATTTCTGTAACAGGGGCAACGTGGGACGGTTGTAATAAATTTGACTGCAAAAGGGTGTGAATTAGCGCAAGTATTGCATTGAGGGTAGTCTCTTCAGACTTTGATTCTCTAGGCTGTATTGCACAACCATTCTGAGGCTGGGGAGCTTTAAATTCTTTAAGTAAATCATTATGACCAGCCCTGTCATAACCAGCTTGAGCCTTAGGGACTGATCGAGGCTTTAGGTAAACAGTTTTTTTATATGTTGAACGATTTGAAGAATTTTGAGCAGAATCATTTAACTCAACAGAAGCAGAACGGGTAGAAGTTAAAACATCCGCGTAAGATTTTGCAATGGGAGGGAAGAGTTTGCTAGCTTCTAGATATGAAACGCAGCTATGAGCCATGGTATGTTTAATTTCTCTCTGTCGTACAAATTCGGGGCATTTTTTGTTAGTCGCGTAATGGGAACCTTCGCACATAATGCATTTTGAGTTATCTTCTTCTATATCGCAATTTTCTCCGAGATGATCTTTCGAGCATTTGAAACACTTTGGGGATTTTGCACGACATTGCATTTTTGTATGACCGTATTTGCAACATCTAAAGCATTGAATAGTTGGATAAACGTATACCTCTACTGGAAGAGCATTGTAGCATAAAAACAAACGCTTAGGTAAAACTTGGCCATCAAAAGTGATTACCACAGATTCAGAGGGTTTCCACGTGTTGGATCCATTGACTGTGACTTTATAGTTTAATCGTCGTATTTTCATAATATTACCACAACCGATAGGAGTAGAGATGTTGCTTTCGATCTCTTCTTCACTCCAATCCGCTGGAATTCCACGGACCAAGCCCATACGCGTGACATGAAAAGTAGGTATAAACGCCTTGAATTTGTGCATTTCCAAAAGATGGCTTTGCAAAAAGCTATTTGCGTCACTGAATTTTGAAAACGAGACAGTACATCGGTTTCTACCGATTCTTTTGACACTTCCAGGAATAATATTTTGGAATTGGCTTTTCCTTAGGAAATTTCCAAATGCAATCGGGTGCAAAATAGTTCCATCGTTGGGGGCATTTTCAATTTTTTGAACATGAATTAAAAAAGGAGCAACATCTGAAGGCAGATATTCACTCCTTCCCACTTGACGAAACTCTGTTTGTTGAACCTCTTGAGTCTTGTTTTGTTTAACGGATTCAGTAGTGTTTTGTTTTTCAGTAGCATTATGTAAATCTTGCGGTTGCGAGTGAGCTGTTTGAGTTTTAGGCGGACGGGGGGTAACTTTTTTCATGACAATAGTATTTTCATCAATATTTCCTATATTATCGCACTGACAAATATTATCGCCCACTGGGTGACCGTCAACCTTCTTCTTCCTTCGCTTAGAACAATCACGACAAATCCGTATGAACCGAGTCCGTTTCCGACCCGATTGACTTGTACCATCACCGGTTATTGACGATACTGAACCGTCTGTATCCATTTTACTTAGTTCATCGCTAGGAACAATCGTAATAGAAGAACCTACGGGGAGATTCAGGCTAGGCCAAAACCCGCCTTTACCCCCCCGAGCTTCATCGGGGGGATCGTTCATACAAAATTTACAATCGATCAAATATGTACAAAACTTACCTAATCCACCGCAAATATACACTAACTATGAAATATATACACAAAATAATATGAATATTAACAATACCAGACTATCCTGATAGATTTACACTATTAAAATTAAAATTGAATTTTCCAAACACGAAAAAACGTCCTGTCACCACGAAGTTTCCCGCGCTTTTCTTGTATACTTTTAACCGGCTTAAAAAGAAGTAACTAGGTTTGCAGTTTCAACTGTATGTATGTATGTATGTACCTATGTAATGTATGTATACATATGTATGTGTTTGCCCGCGATTATCTCTCGTTTGGATTAACCGATTTTGATGCGGTTTTCATAAAGTGTTTGTCTTATAGTAAGTTTAGGTACTTATCTTTTTGTAAACTAACTTTTTATGAAAGTGACACTTCTGAACTGTCAGTTTCATACAGTATTTGTTTACAAAAAGATAAGTACCTAAACTTACAGACTATAGGCTCATTGTGTGTTTTGTTTTAGGCTCATTTAACCGACAAAAAATGGAGGTTCGCACTTTTTACGCCCGTTGAAGTCGGTTCTCTTTTTAAAAAGTTATGTATTTTTTTAAAGCACAACCAATGTTGAATTATATATAATACAATTAATGAGTGATCTGTGGGCTCGCTCTCGCTATCGCTAAAAAAGTAATAGGTTTGTTTCAACGGATAGTTCCTATGGCATAATGTTGGCAGTATTGGAAATTAGTTATTCTCTTATCGTAATACATTGATATGAAATTATTTACGCATTGGATAGGTTGTCCCATACAAATGACAGCTAGTTTTGCGGCCCCAATTGAAGTGCCACCAACGAGAGTACCACGCACTTTCATATTTGCTTTCCTTGACTGCCAGCGCCACATAGGTGATTTTGGAACTAAATTATTTATTTCCGTTCGGGTACTTTCATATCTGTTTTCTTTGACCACCAGCGCCAAAATGACGATTTTCAATGAGTGCCACGAATATTGTAGCAACAACCAGCCCACATCTAAGTTCAGGTCAGTGCCTTAATAGAATAATATTTGTATTATAATGAATTAAAATATTTTTGTTTGTTTGTTTCATCCGCGATAGTGTTTATATTTCCGTAAAAATGAGACGTTTTTCCGCGGTAAAAAGTAATCTCCCGCCTCTTGTCTACATACAAAAAAACACACTCATATTTATCCATATTATCGCGCTGTGGTGACAGGAAAGACTGACAATCCGACAAATACACTTTTTAATTTATAATATTACTACCTTCAGCAATAGAATACTTTACTTGTTTGAATAATCCGGCCTGAGCTGGCAACCCTACTGGACTAACCTGTATGGCGGCAACCCGAACATGAACATATCTTAACGGGGGTATTGAAGCCCTTATTGCATTTTTCAAGTTCACAAAAACTCGTTCTCTTAAAGCAAAATTGTTCTTTCTCCACTTCTTAATGTTTTTGGCATAATTTTAACAATAATTCTGTAATTAAATCGTACAGTAAACCTCCGAGCACAAATTAAAGTTTCGACGGTGTTGACAGACAGTGGCGCCAACATAACGCCATAAGAACTATTCATTCGTTGAAACGCACTTAGTAGCGCTCATAGCACCTTGGTTGGACATATGTGACATGACATATTATAATATTAGTGATCTGTGGCTCGTAGTCGTAGAGCTAGCGTATTTGATTTGATTCCTTTCATTTTTCAGCTCGGTGTTCAGCTCTTATCAAAATATTTGGTGCTATAAATTCAAGGACAATACCTACTGTTTGCGTTAAATGTAGTGCGAATTAAAAGATAAACCCCTCGTTATCATGGAGGAAGAAATTGAGGAATGTATTAGAAAGAAAATACACTGGCCCCAGTTGCCTGGAACAGTGAAAAAGGTAGGTAATGCCTTTAGTGATAATTTTATTGTGAGCTAATACAGCATGAAAAAGATAAAAGGTGTTTATGTATCGCCTGGTTTTAGAATCCTTCAGGTTGAGAAACATGGTAAAAATTTAGATCTTGGACCGTCGAATAATGGTTTTTTTTTGGAAGGGGGGGGTAGGGGGGGGAGGGGGGAACCCCCCAATACCACTCCCCCCCTGCGGAAACCAGTGGTTCCTGAGATATTGAAGGTTGAAGTTTTGAGGTTAGGACTAGCCAAAAGTGCTAAAATAGTACAAATATGTCATAATTAAAAGAGGGGAAGGTTGAAATCACTCCCCTGTACTCCCCCAACTCGCGCCCCCCCCTCTCCCCTCCTGATAGTTATTCCTGTGGTTCCTGAGATATTGAAGGTTAAAGTTTTGAGGTTAGGAAAGGCCAAAAAGTGCTAAAATAGTACAAATATGTCATAGATAAAAGAGAAGAAGGTTTAAATCCCTCCCCTGCACTCCCCCAACTAAACCTGCCCTCCTCCTAAAGAAAATATGCCCCTCTTGAGAAAAAATGCCCAGCGGGGGCTCCTTTTCGAGAATCTAACCGAGTCGGGGTGCCATTACTAGTCTCTCCGGGTGGCAATAAAAAAAATAACTAACACCCCGAAGGCTAAGCCGGTCTCTTCGCTCGCTGCGCTCGCTTCGTTCCCGCCTTAGCCTTCGGAACCTAATCTAACCGAGTCGGGGTGCCCTGAAGTCGGTTCTCATTTACTAGTCTTTCCGGGTGGCAATAAAAAAAAATAACTAACACCCCGAAGGCTAAGCCGGTCTCTCCGCTCGCTGCGCTCGCTTCGTTCCCGCCTTAGCCTTCGGAACCTAATCTAACCGAGTCGGGGTGCCCTGAAGTCGGTTTTCATTTACTAGTCTCTCCGGGTGGCAATAAAAAACTACTAACTTTATTCTCATTTTATTTTTAACTCTGTCTATAATGTACTTTTTGAAGCAGAAGCTGTTTCCCAGTCAAAGGAAATTTGCACAGATGACATAGATATCATTCACTTTTTCATTCAAATTATTCACTCTTTCAATCATTTTACTCACTCTTTCATTAAATTTATTCACTCTTAAAAGCGAAATGCGTTTCGTTACATCAGTTTTTGACAGTTTAAGTATGCGCGTTTGGTTTTTTAGCACTTGTCAGCGTCAAAATGGCGGAAATTGAAACAAAATTATGTAAACTTGTTTATTTTTTATAAAAAAAACTACGCATCTCCGCACTTTGAAACTTCGTAATTATACTCCTTATAGTCCTATCTTATCGCCATAAAAGTTTCGTTAGCCAACTCGACGGTCCAAGATCTAAAGTTTAGCCGTTTCCTATGTTGTAGTTGCTGAGTGATTCTCCAAAAGAATACGAGAGGTACATATTTGAATTCAGCATCAAAAACCAACTGCGTTACAGGGGAAGTCTTGGTAAGTATAACTTGGGGTATATATCAATGTCAGAAGATCGTGATCAGTTATAAATACTTGGTATAACATCATCAGATAAAGAAACTAACTGAAAATGGCGGCCTAAGTGTGAGCGAGAAAGCATGAACGCCTGGTATATGTAAGAGCCTCAGGGAGAGAGAGAAAGCACAACAATCGGCCACCATTTTCAGATCATATCTTTATCTGTTTGGGTCTATCATCATCATCATATCAGCCTAAGTATAGGCAAGTATACTCTGACCTGGACCTCTTCTCTTTGTACCACCTATGGCAGTTCTCTGTCATCCCGCTGAATCCCGGGATGCAATCTGCATCCACTGTCTGCCAGCAATAGTTTATAAACTATATTTGGTAAATTTTTGTATGAAAATAGGAACATATGACGTCATATGTTGCTATTTTGCATGTCATAAATTGATGGTGTGGAGTAAGTTACATGCTGTGTGGTAGGCCTGGACACCCCCGGGGCAGTGCCTTTATTTTATTTTTTTATCCCACTTGTGCCATGTTTCTAATAGGAACAGAAAATTGTTATAAAAAAATATGTTTGACAATTTTCTCTTTTTTACGATGACAAATATTTATTTAGTGACAGTATTGTATTGTAACTACTTTCTGACATTCTAAAAGCATTTGGCAATCTACTTGGAAATAAACAATGATATCTTCCAAACTTGGATGTCATCAGAACACTTACTTTTATATGATTCTGATTATTACTTCATATTTTCTATAAATTATAGATGAAGTCCATAGTATTATGTGATACACTGAATATTGTAATATTAGATCTTAAGATACCATGTGATAAGCAAATAAATGAATTATGAATTATTTTTAGACAATAATTTTAGCATGCAACTTTAATTTTTTTATCAATGACCCAGTCTACTATTGATAAATCAATCTTGTCTTATTTTATTTTGCAGTGCGAACTGTCAGAAAAGATGAGCGGAAGTACTATGAGACGCTGGTACACAGTAGCATACAACGGCTCATGCTCTACCCCTATCACCTAGCGGATATGATTGTTAAAGGTAATATCTTATGATGAACATTTTTTTTTGGTCATCAAAGGCTGAACTCCCACTACATGGAAAGTCCTTTTTAGAGGACTAGGGGTTGAAAGTGTTGATTTTGTTGAACTTTCTCAATATGCTCCTGAGTGGCTAAAAGATTTACTTATTAGATAGATATAACTTCAATCCTCATTAGATTGAGGTCTTGTTTTAGATACTTATACAGGGTGTTAGGAAAAGAACTAACTTCCTTTTAAGGGCTTGAAAAACTTGTTCAATTTCATGGGCTGGTTCATCCCTTGAAAGGATGTTAGTACTTTTCCTTACACACTGTATACTGTAAAAGGTATAAACAGTAATATACTATGATTATACATACACTCACACACATATCACGCTTATATCTCTGGCGGGACATACATATCATGCCTATACCCCAGCGAGGTAGGCAGAGCGTCAACAACCGTAAATCTATTATTATCAGTGTTTAATTAAAATTGAAAAATATTTTTATTTCTTTTAATTTTAATTTTTCGTTTATTAGGGTTTATAGTTAAAAGTTAGTTTGACCAAAGTTGAGGTGCAAATACTACTAATATACTGAATTTATCTTTCAGGTCTAAGGATAACCCCATTTATCTATTATACGGAGGTGGTGGCGCTTCTGATTGAGCTGGAGAAGAGCTATGACACCATGCCCAACTTCACGGCAGCTGATTGTGAGTACCACACACTCATCTGTGCCGATACCGTAGCGGATAGTACCCGTGCCTTCTACGCCTAGGGTTGTGAGATCGATCCCCACCGGACACAAATATTTGAAGTCTATTTTGAAATATCTGTGTCGTGTCTGCGTTTTCTATATATAGTATGTATTTATTTACAAAAAAGTATATAAGTATTAGTATTAGTTATCTAGTTCCCATAGACATTTGTTATTAATTTTTTAGTTAGAAATTGTTTACAATTAATTTGTTAATCTTACCTATATTTTATTTTAATTTTTTTGACGATTGTATTATCCTTTGACATTTTTATTTTATATAATGATAACTATGAATTTGATAATGCAAAATAAACTAAACTAATCATAGTACAAGCTTTGCTGAGTTTGGGGCTACTTATTTATTTATTATCTATGTACTTGCCTCTCTGACTCCTAAGTTAACCATCATCCATAGTCAGAAAAGTTTCTCTGACTCCTAAGTTAACTATCATCCATAGTCAGAAAAGTTCAATGGTATAAATTAGGCACACATAGATAGTAAATGTTGTGGAGCGTAGGTGGGCAAGTGGTTAGGACACAGTTGTTACAATCATGAGAGCCAAGTTCGATCCCCGCCATTTACCAATGTGTTTTTATTCGCGAACATTTTCCGTCTGCTTTTACGGTGAAGGAAAAACATCGTGACGAAACCCACATTCAAATAAAATTTTAATTCAGATGATATTTGAATGAGACTTAAACTAGGATGCGGGCCAGGTTAGCCTTCGGGTAGCAGAGGTCAGATGGCAGTCGCTGTATGTAGTACTTGGTTCCACGTCAAATCCCCTAGGTTAGGTAGCCGACCCCGACAGAGAACGGGATAAGTCAAGGAGAATGATGATGTTGATATTGATGATGTTGTGAAATTGCGCGTGACTTCACGCCAATGTACTATTTTTACATAGCAGCGACGTCAGGACCCACTCCTGACCACTGATACTTATTATCAATTATGATATTTACAGATTTTTAAAAACAAAATATACGTTTCCATTATTTCACTATCAAAATTACGGACTAAAGGGATTTGCTCATTTTTTACCCTGTCATCTACCCAACTATAATAAAACCTTGATATTTGAAACAATCTTGAAACAAAACAACGCCATCTGTTGAAGCGTAAAAAGACCCGAAAACCGAGCACACTCTTCACACCAGTTGACCTATTTGTATATTAAGATTGTACATGTTTTCACAGGTCTCCGACTTCTAGGCATTGGCCGCAACGAGTACCTAGAATTAGTAGCGAAATCTAGATCGCTAGGGCGGCGTGGGAGGTCTAGGGCGATTCGCGCTCTGCTACCGAAAGTACCCCTAAACATACCCATGCAGCCGTGGTGGAGGGTTGAGTTAGGGTATGTTTTGGAAGAGGATGTTAAGGTGAGGTGGTTTTTGATGAATAATAAAATAAAGAAAATTAAAGTATGATTTTTGTGTGGTCTGTTTGAAAAGTTTTTCATTATCCCATTTTTGGGGTGCGTTCCCACTGAAGCGGGGCTGCGCTAAGCTGAGCTGAGCGGGGCATGAATTGACCAATCATGAGCCTCAAAATCCCCGCCCCGCTTCAATGGAGACAATGGATTGGTCAATTCATGCCCTGCTCAGCTCAGCTTAGTGCAGCCCCGCTTCAGTGGAGACGCACCCTTAGTCAAAGACTTTTTCCTTCTTACAATAAAACGAAGCTTATCTAATACAGTTTTGAATGTAGTTTAGTTCTAACCTCCTAACCCGCTTGTTCATAGCCGCTGAATGAGAACGAACGGGCGATGATCGATCTGCTGATTGACAGAGGATCACAGACGGCCGGAACCTTAGACTACAATGTCGTCAATACACTCTACAGGTTAAAAATACAACTTAAAAATACTTATACAGGATGTAAAAAAATTTGCTGCAACTATTATAAGGGGGAAACCAGCTAACTGAGCAACTTTCCCCAAGAAACATAGGTCGAAATATGAGAAAATTTGTGCCTTCATGGGCTGGTTCACCCTATAAAAATATTTGCAGTTTTTTTTATACACACACATTATTTTTATTTATACAAATTATGAACACGAATTGCAACATCCCAGACCATTAACTCGATTATTTTTCAAGCAGATTTTGTACGTTAAATTGCCACTTGACTGCTATTCCATGAATATTCTCTGGTAAATTGTCAACCCTTGCAGTCTCTTCGAAACAGCTAATTGTCGATATGGATCGACAACTTTATTTATCTGTGGCTAAGATCACTAAACTGCTTTTCCGGGAGAGAATCTCTGTTAACTTGTCAATCTTTAAAATACTTAATATGGTCAACCGTATAACTCGATCACATAAAGAAAAATACTCATAAACATCGTTGAATCTTTGAAAAGATGTCACCATTATTGTTTGTCGCTCTATCAGAATAATGTCTATGACATACAGGGTGTTAAAATAATTGCTGAAAATATTTTAAGGTGTAAACCAGCCCATGAAACTAAACAACTTTTCCGCAAGGAATGTTCCTTATATTTCATAAAAGTTTCGGACCTTCTATACACATTGACTTGATCGGTCGGTAATTTTGTATAGGAACTTAAATATTTTTTGTCAAATTGCGACCTATGTTCCTTGGGGAAAGTTGTCGAGTTTCATGGGCTGGTTCCCCCTTTAAAAATTTGTATTTGTATTTTTACATTCTGTATAAGCATTAAGCAATAACGTTGCCATTTCCTCTTTTCTTTATTTGATCGAGTTACAGATAACACGCAAATGTTTTACTCAGAGCATTCTCTGTAAACTTGCCACCTTCCAGGCGTGGTCTTATCTACCTGGACGTGCCCATCACGACGGCGGACAGAGTGTCGGTGCCCCCCCTCAAAGGCTTCGTGATGAATCGAATAGCCGGCGACTACTTCGAGACGCTACTGTACAAAGTGTTCGTGTCCATAGACGAGCATACTACTGTGGCTGAGCTGGCCACTGTGTTGCAGGTGAGATTCATGACAAGTATAAAAATAAAACTTGGACAATTTTTATAGGGTATACGGGGTGTAAGGGTCGGTGTAACCAAATTTTGTAGGCGTGATCAGATCATGAAACAGAACAACTTTTAGTATGGAGGCTATGTCGGGAAACGACAAAAAATTTTCAAACTGGAAACCATACGAAGTCACTCACTGTTCGGGAATTTTGTATGGGAGTCCGAAAAAAAGTTCACGTTTACTAACATAGCCAGCCCCCATACAAAAAGTTGTTAATTTTCATGATCTGAGCACGCCTACTTTGCAGGCGATTTATCGTTACACACTGTATAGTACAGTTGGATTATGAATGAGCTACACAGAGGTATAACACAATTTTTTAAAGAAAGGATTCCGAAGGGCCATAATTTTGCCCTTTCAAATCAAATCTTGCCCTTTTATAACATTATTTAAGATTTGCAAAAAATAAATTGCAACCCAAAATGTCAAATTGCTCTCTCAATAAAAACAGCTTCAAGACAGTAAAAGTTAAGATTTTTACGCAAGGATAGCAATTTGTAGATAAGTTTTGGCAACACGTAGTCTGGGAGCATATTTGTGCTGGAGTCTCTCTCGATCGTGTTTTTAGAAGACATTCGTTTGTTTGGAACAATTAAAAAAAATTAAATTGAAAACATTTGCTAGGCAACATTGTATGTATTAAAAAGTTCCCTACGAAATGTTTTATAAACATAGTTTCTGCAACGTGAGAACTAGTGTGGTCGGTTTGTTTTACATACAAGCTTCGAAGCTGGTATCACTTGAGTGTCGTTATAGGCGACTAAGGGATCCATTGAACGGGCAGCAATATCTAATTTTTTTTTCCAATATTTTTCAATAATTATGTAATTACTGACCGACCGAGTCAATTTGTATGTGAGGTCCAAAACATTTTCTCATATTTCGGCCCATGTTTCTTGGGGAAGTTGATAAAATTGTGAACACTAAATTAAGAAGGTTATTGTTTTGTAGATATTTTATTTAAAGTCGTACCTAAGTTTGTTTTATTTTAATATTTATCTAGTATTTATAAACCGCACTCAACTTTGAGATCGATCTTGAGTGCGACATTGAGATGCGGTTAGTATTGACCGACATTTGTCAAAATCGCTTTTGAGATCGATCTCAGAATTGAGTGAGATTTATAAATACGGACCTAAGATTTCAATCTCATTAAGTTCTTAGTTTTACTGTTAATTTTGATCTCAATTTATGGTATTTTTCATAAACAATCGCCTTAAACTTGTAATGGTTGTATAAATGTTTTTGAATAAATAATAACAATTCAGTTTCGTGGGCTGATTCACCCTTTAAAATATTTGCAGCTTTTACACCTTATTGTAATGATAATGGCGTCCACGGGTCGGAAGACGTAGTGTTGGAGGCCTCCCACAAGGTGGACAGATGATCCGGTGAAGATCGCTGGACGCCAGTGGATGCAAGTTGCGCAGGATCGTTCACTTTGGAAATCTTTAGGGGAGGCCTATGTTCAGCAGTGGACGTCTTTCGGCTGAAATGATGATGACACTTTAATGTACTTTTTTTTGCAGGTGGAATGTGAACTAGTGAAGCAAGCAGTGTCCCTGTATTGCCGACTCGGCTTCGCGCACAACCTGCAGCCGCCGCCAGTCAGCCCGCAGCATCCGTCCTGGCAGCACGCCGTCACAGCACATAAGCATGTACCGTAAGTAATCCGTAGCGACCTCTGGTGGCTACAACACGAAGCTCACTCACAAGTTTTTGTGCAGTTTTGTTTTGATATTCTGCTTGGAAGCAATAAAGAGTTTATCTCACTTTAATTGCAAGAAGCCACAGGGGTTCTCAACATATTTGATAGATGGCGCCACGTGACAGAACAATGGACCTGAAACGCGGTATCGATGTGTTCACCGCGCAGTGATTCATAGTGCTATATACCACAACTCCAAGACAAAAATTAAAAATAATAATACTAATAGAAGAGCAGTTAAATAAACCTGAAAAGTGGCATGAAAAATCAAATGCAATTTTGCGCAGTATTTTTTTTTTAATAACATTGTACAAAGCAAAAGCAATAAGTTCTTTCAGCCAAGTGTACCATTTTTCGAAGTGGTCGCCATGGTCGAAATCGGTCGGAGAGATCATCATCATCAACATAAAATCATCAGTATAAAAATATTACCTAACTTATGTTTGTTTCACAGGTATAGACAAATAAATCCTCTGACATTTGACGCCAGCGACGAAGACACGCTTCAAATGGAACCCGTATTAATAAAGCAAGAGCCCTCCACTTCCAGACAGGTAATACCTCCTAGTTGTAGACGGGGTCATTTCATTAATAAATAATAAAAGTTGTACGCTCAAAACTATTGTCCAAAAATACTACGAACTTCATTCATCATTTTACAAAATATTCAGGTTGAATTAATAAACAGAAAAAATATATAAAAGTAAGTGCTCTGACGCCATCCAAAATAGCAAAGTATGACATTCCTATTTTCATACACAATGCCGTTTTAAAAAGTAGCTCATTTACTCTTTCTGAATAAAAAACAGATTTTACTGCAAATTAAAACTCTGTATCTTTCTCCCAGTCATCTTATCAAGAGGCATCCCCCGAGGCCACATCCCCCACCACCCCCGGCTGCAAACGAGTGGCGGTTCTCTTCGACTCCACGCTGGCCGCGTACCTGATGATGGGGAACCTGTCTCCTGACCTGAAGAGCCACGCTGTCACGCTGTTCGAGGTCGGCAAGCTGTGTGATGAGAGCCTGGATAGCCTACTCATGGAACTAGATAAGGTAAAAACATGGTGTAAAAAATGCTGCATATTTTAACGCGTGAAACAGCGCATGAAACTGAACAATTTTTCCAAGGAACATAGGTTGAAACATCATGCCAAAAACATTAAGAAGTGGCGAAAAACAATTTTGCTGAAAGTGAATGTGAAAAGCGCAATAAGGCTCCAATAATCCTGCTTTTTACCGCGGGAAAAAATATCTCATTTCTAGCCGCGGATGAATCAAATAAATAAAAACAAACAAACAAAAGTAAATTAATTCATTATTATAAATAAATAGTAAGAGAATACGGCAATACTCATTTGCAATACTGCCAACATGATGCCGTAGGAATTATTTGTTGAAATGGATCTGTGAATACGCACCTTGTTGTCTCGCTGCATTACGTATATTAATGTATGTTGTCACTTGTCAGGTGGTAGGCGACCCGGAGATCGAGGGCGAGGCGCGGCGCTACCTGTGCGCGGCGGCGTGCCTGCGCTGTGCGCTGCGCACGCTGCGCCCGCGCCTGCGCCCGCTCGACCTGCTGCGCTGCGAGGCGCTGCACGCGCTGCACGCCGCGCAGCGCGCGCGCCTGCTCGCCACCAAGTACCGGTCAGTGTGTAGTATACCCCCGCTCCACCTGCTGCGCTGCGAGGCGCTGCACGCGCTGCACGCCGCGCAGCGCGCGCGCCTGCTCGCCACCAAGTACCGGTCAGTGTGTAGTATACCCCCGCTCCACCTGCTGCGCTGCGAGGCGCTGCACGCGCTGCACGCCGCGCAGCGCGCGCGCCTGCTCGCCACCAAGTACCGGTCAGTGTGTAGTATACCCCCGCTCCACCTGCTGCGCTGCGAGGCGCTGCACGCGCTGCACGCCGCGCAGCGCGCGCGCCTGCTCGCCACCAAGTACCGGTCAGTGTGTAGTATACCCCCGCTCCACCTGCTGCGCTGCGAGGCGCTGCACGAGCTGCACGCCGCGCAGCGCGCGCGCCTGCTCGCCACCAAGTACCGGTCAGTGTGTAGTATACCCCCGCTCCACCTGCTGCGCTGCGAGGCGCTGCACGCGCTGCACGCCGCGCAGCGCGCGCGCCTGCTCGCCACCAAGTACCGGTCAGTGTGTAGTATACCCCCGCTCCACCTGCTGCGCTGCGAGGCGCTGCACGCGCTGCACGCCGCGCAGCGCGCGCGCCTGCTCGCCACCAAGTACCGGTCAGTGTGTAGTATACCCCCGCTCCACCTGCTGCGCTGCGAGGCGCTGCACGCGCTGCACGCCGCGCAGCGCGCGCGCCTGCTCGCCACCAAGTACCGGTCAGTGTGTAGTATACCCCCGCTCCACCTGCTGCGCTGCGAGGCGCTGCACGCGCTGCACGCCGCGCAGCGCGCGCGCCTGCTCGCCACCAAGTACCGGTCAGTGTGTAGTATACCCCCGCTCCACCTGCTGCGCTGCGAGGCGCTGCACGCGCTGCACGCCGCGCAGCGCGCGCGCCTGCTCGCCACCAAGTACCGGTCAGTGTGTAGTATACCCCCGCTCCACCTGCTGCGCTGCGAGGCGCTGCACGCGCTGCACGCCGCGCAGCGCGCGCGCCTGCTCGCCACCAAGTACCGGTCAGTGTGTAGTATACCCCCGCTCCACCTGCTGCGCTGCGAGGCGCTGCACGCGCTGCACGCCGCGCAGCGCGCGCGCCTGCTCGCCACCAAGTACCGGTCAGTGTGTAGTATACCCCCGCTCCACCTGCTGCGCTGCGAGGCGCTGCACGCGCTGCACGCCGCGCAGCGCGCGCGCCTGCTCGCCACCAAGTACCGGTCAGTGTGTAGTATACCCCCGCTCCACCTGCTGCGCTGCGAGGCGCTGCACGCGCTGCACGCCGCGCAGCGCGCGCGCCTGCTCGCCACCAAGTACCGGTCAGTGTGTAGTATACCCCCGCTCCACCTGCTGCGCTGCGAGGCGCTGCACGCGCTGCACGCCGCGCAGCGCGCGCGCCTGCTCGCCACCAAGTACCGGTCAGTGTGTAGTATACCCCCGCTCCACCTGCTGCGCTGCGAGGCGCTGCACGCGCTGCACGCCGCGCAGCGCGCGCGCCTGCTCGCCACCAAGTACCGGTCAGTGTGTAGTATACCCCCGCTCCACCTGCTGCGCTGCGAGGCGCTGCACGCGCTGCACGCCGCGCAGCGCGCGCGCCTGCTCGCCGCCAAGTACCGGTCAGTGTGGGATCACCACAACAATACTACATTATAGCCAAAAATGGACCAATTTCTGGTTGAGTAATATTAAACGCAAACTTATCCGCACCGAATGAACCGAACAATGCGTGCCTCTGCCAACCTGACGACTTATACGACCCGATTTTCGTATTATTTTTTGGAAATAATGCTGCCATTAACGAGCAAATAGAAGAAAAAAATACTGAAACGAAATTTTTCAGCACAAAATGTACTGCAAAAATATTGTTATCCTCGGAAAATTTCATATTCTTATCCTCCTCTCACATGATTTCAAAGCTCCGCACGTCAATCGACATAGATTTGTTTTAGCAGCGTGAGTGACGTAGCTATATTAAATTTTAATTCATTCAAAATGACGGCTTTGATACGTGACCAAAATACTTATAAGTTGAAAACTACTGCAATTTCAAGATATTTTTCAAGATTTCAGTCGTTTATATCCAACAAGTAAATTCACAATGAATGCTTTTAGAATGTCAGATAGTTAAAATACAATACTATCACTGAATAAATGAACTAGTCATTGTAAAAAGAGAAAATTTCAAGACAAATTTTTCTCTTTTTTCTAATAATTTTATATTCCTAGTATAATTGTTTATTTTTAATAATTTATATTTAATATGTATTATTTACGGCCCAGCAAAGATGTATTGTTTATAATTTTTTTCAACATTTATTTTTAATAATTTTAGTCTGGCGATATCAACGGCGCCGCTGTGTAGGGAGGCGCGGGCGGGGGCCGCGGCCGGAGCCCTGCCGCACCTGGGGCCTGCGCCCCCCGAGGCCACGACGCCCTGGATGCGTTTGTACTTGTACCACGTCGCGGGGTACGGACCCCCCACCTTACTGCTTACTAAAGGTAGGGTTACCATCGATGAAGTGAAGTGAAAATCACATTTGTATAGATTGCCCTAAATGTTAACATCACTGTGTTTTTTTTACTAAAAAAATACTAATTTGTTATAGCGGCATGGCAACGGAAATTCTTTAGCTATCACAGTTTAAGAGATACAGCGTGGTGATAAACTGCATCGAGATCTCTGTACGAGCAATAATCGCACATACGTTTTTAGCTGACGCTGCGGTCTGACTGTGGCCGCCGCGTGTAACTTATATTTAAACTAGTGTGCAAATAAACCACTGACGGAACCGCTTGTCTGCTTCACTTAACTAAACAACCAAACTAACATTATACATTCACAACAATTAAAAGAACGTGCGAGTCTGCAAACCCGTACAGCCTCAATAAGAGTTCTTCCACCGCTCAAAGTCAACGGTCGGATGGTGTCCATCGCCACACTACCTAATTGCCAATCAGCTGTTGTTATTCCACAGGCACATTCCTCCGCTCCGTCCCGCGGCTCCTGCTCGGCTACTCCCGCCTGCTGGTAGTGTGGTGGGGCGCCGAGACAGCCCCCGAGGGCGCCGCGACGCTGTCCGGGGCGCTGCCGGCGGCCGGGGCGCTCGCGGCGGCCAACACGGCGCTGCGCC
Organism: Keiferia lycopersicella; assembly: GCA_029255805.1. Classification (NCBI taxonomy): domain Eukaryota; kingdom Metazoa; phylum Arthropoda; class Insecta; order Lepidoptera; family Gelechiidae; genus Keiferia; species Keiferia lycopersicella. The sequence continues at coordinate 13,714,380 of JARACZ010000005.1, read as the reverse complement.
GCGGGCCCGTCATGCTGCAGGCCGTGGGCGTCAGGCAGGGCGCCGCGCTCAGGCACGTCATGTTCCCAGACAAGGCTCAGCCCAGGGGTACGTGCGACTAATCGAATATACGGCGGAATACAAACATTATGTCATGTCAATTTTTTGTTTTTAAATTAGCCTGTTCAGCGTCCCACTGCAGGGCAAAGGCCTCCCCTCTCTCGCGCCATCAAGATTCAAGATTCAAGATTCAATCGTTTATTTCCAAGTAGATTCACAATGAATGCTTTTAGAATGTCATAGAGTTAAATTACAATACGGTCACTGAATAAGTGAATTAGTCATAGTAACAATAACAATTTTATGTTCCTAATAGAATCGCGGCACGAGTGGGATAAAAAAAAAAGGCACTGCCTCGGGGCTGGTCAGGCTGACCACACAGCATGTAACTTACGTCACCACCATCAATTTATGGAATCAATTAAATTAAAAGCAATATTTTTAAAAAAAGCATGTTACATGCTAATCAGCCGGACCTCCTGAACAGGAAAACCACCCAAAAACCTGCTCAGAAGTGCTTCTAATCTCAATTTACAATTTGTACCTATAGAATAGGCCCTATATAGGCTACCCTAGCTAAGTTTTATAAGCATATATATTATTAGCCCAAAAAACGGCTACGCTAAATTAAAATAAAATAAAAGTATAACAGTAGATAATTCTAACTGTTTCGTCTTCCTTACTAATTATGCCAATTGTAAATTCCATGCACGTCCTGATTTGGTATTAAAAATGACTGCATGTTTCTTGTGCTGTGCTGGAATTTCAGAGGACCATGCCTCTTTGTCATTAACATAATCATCTAACTTATAATAAGCTTTATAACATAATGTTTTCTTAATAATAGATTTAAATTTACTTTCAGATAAACTTAATATATCTTCCGGTATTTTGTTATAGTATCGTATACTTAAACCTTCAAATGAAGTTCTTACTTTAGCTAGTCTATACGCGGGTTGATCTAATTTATTTTTACTTCTTATATTACGATTATGTCTTTCATGATTTCTTGTGAACGTATGAATATTCTTTCTTACATACATGATATTTTCATAAATATATTGACACGGCACCGTCATAATATTAATTTCCTTAAACAGTTCTCTTAGAGAATCACAACTGCCTAGTTTATAAATTGCTCTAATGGCCCTTTTCTGAAGAATAAATATTGTTTCAATATCAGCGGCGCGGCCCCACAGCAAAATTCCATAGGACATAATGCTGTGAAAATAACTGAAGTAAACAAGTCGTGCAGTTGAAATATCTGTAATTTCTCTAATTTTACGTACTGCATAGGCAGCTGAGCTTAATCTACCCGATAAAGATGTAATATGAGGGCCCCATTGGAGCTTTGAGTCAAGAGTAATCCCTAAGAAAACTGTGCTGGTGGTAAACTCTAATTTTTCATTATTAAGTGCAACATAGTTATTCAATGAATGTACTACATTTGGCAAAGTGAATAATATACATTTAGTTTTTTTCGCATTTAGAACTAAATTGTTTGCAGTAAACCAACTATGAATTTGCCCAAGAGTGTGATTTACTTCGTCATAATTATGCGCTCGTCTATCAACCTTAAATATAAGGGATGTGTCATCAGCAAATAAAACAATTTTGGACAAATTCTCTACCATGTAAGGCAAATCATTAATGTAAATTAAAAATAAAAATGGACCTAATATAGAGCCTTGCGGCACACCAATTTTAACACGAGATCCCTGTGATTTGGTGCCGTTTACTTGTACTTTTTGCGTTCTATTATCTAAATACGAATTCAGAAATTTCAGAGCTGCGTTTCGAATACCGTAGTGTTCTAGTTTTACCAATAAAGTTTCATGATCTACGCAATCAAATGCCTTGGAAAGATCACAAAAAACACCAATGGCGTCCTTTGATTCCTCCCAAGCATTAAATACATGTTTGACAAGAGCAACACCAGCATCTGTGGTACTACAGCATCCGTCTCGATCTCGGGCCTCCAATTGCCAGTTTTGGAGAAAAGCTTCCAGATCATCTCTCCATCTTCTGCGAGGCCGGACTCGACGACGACGACCATCCTGTGGCATCCACTCTGTTATTAATTTAGCTCATCTGTCGCTTAGCGTGCGGCAGACATGTTCCGCCCAGTCCCACTTTAGCTTTGCAGATTTTTTTGCCACTGAAGTGGGGCGGATATTTTGCGGCTTATGATTGGTCAATTCATACCGCGTTTAGCTTAGCTTAGCGCAGCCCCGCTTCAATGGAGACGCACTCTGACCGATGGGGAAGAAAGGTTCTCTTCTGGCGGCCACGGGTCGGAAGACGTAGTGTTGGAGGCCTCCCACAAGGTGGACAGATGATCTGGTGAAGATCGCTGGACGCCAGTGGATGCAAGTTGCGCAGGATCGTTCACATTGGAAATCTTTGAGGGAGGCCTATGTTCAGCGGTGGACGTCTTCCAGCTGAAATGTAGTGATGATGATTTTTCAATAATAATATAGATTATACACATTACGGACTAAATTAATTTCCTTATTTTTTAACCTGTCATCCACCCAATATTTGCAGATTCGCTATGGGCGCGTCACGCGGGTCTGCGGCGGCTGCTCGCGCGGCTGCGCCTACACCGCGCGGCGGGCTACGTGACGCTGGCGGACATCGGCGTGCCCGACCTGGGCTGCGCGCGCGTGCCCGCTGCCGTGCAGCTGCGTAAGTGTGCCCAGTCGCTAGGGGGCGCCGCAAGGGCACAATATACCAAGCAGTAGTTTAAAGCACCGCACGTTTCCGCCTGAGACTATCTACTCAGGATGTCAACAAATTGGTATTTCATAAAAATTGTACGTAAAAGGAATCACTTAAGTCATCAAGTTTGTCGGGGCATGCATACACGACAATAATGCAATTCTATGCAACTTTTAGGTCCTAGGCCCTAAAAGGGTTCTGAAACTTCACACTTCGTGATTAGGTGTTTTATGGTACGCAATTTGTTTGAAGCTTAAAGGCTGAATGTGACTTTTCCGCGCATTCTTTTTTTTATTAATTCGAGCGTAAGCAATTCCAACAAAATTTGTCTCGATTAAAATGTGGATTTATGATGTTTCCTCGCAAATGGAAGAAAAGCATTACACTAACCCTAGCCAAAATGCCAATTTCTGATCTCGTTTACTTAGGAAGGCCTCGACTTCGTCTCGTCCTTTCAATATTACTCGACCATAAATTGGTCTATTTTTGGATACTGCCATAATATGCTATTGCCAACTTGAATTCATGTTTACCGCCATTAGAACATCATCCTTTATCCACAGTGCCACCCAGAAAGAAGAAAGACATATGCGGAATGGCGCAACCCGTCAGCGAGATCTCAATATCATCCAACGAGTCTTCAGACAAAACAGAAGAGTATTACAAGATGGCGCATAGACTACAGTCGCCTATAGAGTCACACTTCGCAGTGACTCCCACCACTGACAGTCATGCCGGCTCGCCTGACAATGGATTCACATCTGTTGAAGGTAATCGCTAATAAACAAGTGTGTTAATAGTCAATAAGACAAGAGTATTGAAAGTTAGAGTCACACTTCGCAGTGACTCCTACCACTGATAGTCATACCGGCTCGCCTGACAATGGATTCACATCTGTTGAAGGTAATCGCTAATAAACAAGTGTGTTAATAGTCAATAAGACAAGAGTATTGAAAGTTAGAGTCACACTTCGCAGTGACTCCTACCACTGATAGTCATACCGGCTCGCCTGACAATGGATTCACATCTGTTGAAGGTAATCGCTAATAAACAAGTGTGTTAATAGTCAATAAGACAAGAGTATTGAAAGTTAGAGTCACACTTCGCAGTGACTCCTACCACTGATAGTCATACCGGCTCGCCTGACAATGGATTCACATCTGTTGAAGGTAATCGCTAATAAACAAGTGTGTTAATAGTCAATAAGACAAGAGTATTGAAAGTTAGAGTCACACTTCGCAGTGACTCCTACCACTGATAGTCATACCGGCTCGCCTGACAATGGATTCACATCTGTTGAAGGTAATCGCTAATAAACAAGTGTGTTAATAGTCAATAAGACAAGAGTATTGAAAGTTAGAGTCACACTTCGCAGTGACTCCTACCACTGATAGTCATACCGGCTCGCCTGACAATGGATTCACATCTGTTGAAGGTAATCGCTAATAAACAAGTGTGTTAATAGTCAATAAGACAAGAGTATTGAAAGTTAGAGTCACACTTCGCAGTGACTCCTACCACTGATAGTCATACCGGCTCGCCTGACAATGGATTCACATCTGTTGAAGGTAATCGCTAATAAACAAGTGTGTTAATAGTCAATAAGACAAGAGTATTGAAAGTTAGAGTCACACTTCGCAGTGACTCCTACCACTGATAGTCATACCGGCTCGCCTGACAATGGATTCACATCTGTTGAAGGTAATCGCTAATAAACAAGTGTGTTAATAGTCAATAAGACAAGAGTATTGAAAGTTAGAGTCACACTTCGCAGTGACTCCTACCACTGATAGTCATACCGGCTCGCCTGACAATGGATTCACATCTGTTGAAGGTAATCGCTAATAAACAAGTGTGTTAATAGTCAATAAGACAAGAGTATTGAAAGTTAGAGTCACACTTCGCAGTGACTCCTACCACTGATAGTCATACCGGCTCGCCTGACAATGGATTCACATCTGTTGAAGGTAATCGCTAATAAACAAGTGTGTTAATAGTCAATAAGACAAGAGTATTGAAAGTTAGAGTCACACTTCGCAGTGACTCCTACCACTGATAGTCATACCGGCTCGCCTGACAATGGATTCACATCTGTTGAAGGTAATCGCTAATAAACAAGTGTGTTAATAGTCAATAAGACAAGAGTATTGAAAGTTAGAGTCACACTTCGCAGTGACTCCTACCACTGATAGTCATACCGGCTCGCCTGACAATGGATTCACATCTGTTGAAGGTAATCGCTAATAAACAAGTGTGTTAATAGTCAATAAGACAAGAGTATTGAAAGTTAGAGTCACACTTCGCAGTGACTCCTACCACTGATAGTCATACCGGCTCGCCTGACAATGGATTCACATCTGTTGAAGGTAATCACTGATAAACAAGTGTATAAATAGTCAATTGCCGAGTCATGCCGGCTTAGAACAGCATCACCCCATTACATTTCCGCGGGTTTTGGTAAGTGGCGACTGATGTACTCGAGGGTTTCATGTGCAATTACAACTTTTGGCGCGATTTGAGAAAAAATATTACAACACGCACTCACGCACGCACACACACACACACACACACACACACACACTCACGCACACACACACACACTCACACACACACATTTTCACACACCTACACCACGCCTTTTTCCCTTGCGGGATAGGCGACACGTTAACGGCCTCGAAAATGCGGTCGCTATCGCTACGTCAGACAAATATTAAAGCCCCATTCAGCTGATTCCTGTATCACTATAGCGACAGGTTATCAGCCTGTCGCCTAAACTAATTGATATCATGTTATAACGTAATTTACCAAAATTTCAGGTGGCAAACTGCTATGCGAAGAACTGGACAACCTAGAGATATCCGACCCGAACCCGACGCACCAGAGCAAGGAATCCATCGCCAACAGCGACGACATGGTCACCCTACACTCCGACTCCACCAGCAACGAAGACCTGAAGACCAAACCGTCCAACTCCATTCAAACTTCCAAGGAGTCCATACAGTTCGACGAGATAGTGCCGCCCGAAACCGGTAAACCGGTGAATCGGCTGAATGACTTGCTGAGCCCGGCGGAGGAGTCGATATCGATGTTCTCGCAGCTCTCCGACAAGCTGACGGAGATGACGGAGGATAGCGGAGTGGACACCGCGCATAATTGCTCCGATGAGGAAACTTGCCGCCCTGAGGTAAATATGTTATCAATTCGGTTGTGGACTGGATTATTAATAAATGTAGTACGCTTAAAACTACTGTCCAATGATAACTTTTTTTAAAAGAGAACCAACTTCAACGGACGTTTAAAAGTGCAATCCTCCTTTTTTTTGTCGGTTAATATGCCTAAAACCTTCTCCTAACTCTGACAAATAATTTTCTGAAAACCACATCAAAATCGGTTCACCCAGACGCGAGATAATCGCGGACATAGTGTTGTAAAAGACTCGAGTCTTTGAAGAGACAATTTTTAACACTAAAGAGATTCGTGTTTCTATTATTTTTCTTTTTCGTGTGGGACACCGAGAAAGAGACAGACACTTACACAACTAACTTATTATAACTACAGACTTGAGTTCGTATTATTTCAACTACTACGTTTTTTTCAGTGGATACTCAATAAAAATATGTTATTATTTCAGAAATGGACTATTTTGGATCTCCAGTTCGGAATACCATTATTTGATGAGGAGCTTTGTGAAAAAATCTGCCATAGTATTATAGAGAAGATAGATAAACCTGAAATGTAAGTCGAATTATGTGATGAAGTATTTATTATTTTTCCTGCATTTACGAACTGAATATTAACAGTACATAATTGTTTCCTTTCCTTTCAGTTTAGAGAAAGTAAAAGAGGACAACGAGTTTATTTGTTCGGATGTCTTGAAGTTTGTTTCGCAGTGCCAGGTAAATAAGATTATGCTAGATTATATATATATTTCATCATTTGCTACATTCTTTTCTACTAAAACATTCTTTTTTTTCAGTATTATCCTGGAGAAGATATGGGCATAGTGAAGCGAGGCACGCTGGTTCCTTTACCGAGAAAAAACTTAGCGTTTGAGAATGGCCGCATCAGTGAGTGGACCGGGAAATGAGCACGTCTCTTTCCCACTCGCAGCACTCGCCTAGCAGTCCGACGGTACGAGCGGGACGACCGTATATGTGTATACCCCAGAGCTTTATTAGACAAAATAGTCAAACGAAAGAAAAACTTGTGTACTAAACTAAACATGTAAAGTCCAAAGTATTGTACAGGATTACAAGATGGAACACCATTGACGAGCGCATCTAAGTTAATACAACTGTTGTAAATAATATGAATTTGGATGTTCGGGTCCTAATCCAGAAAAAAATATGTTTGAATGGTGGTCCATCGTGCTAACTATTGCCATAGTCCATATCTCGAGTCATGTAGAAAAAATATTATATTTATTGAAAAATGTATATGGAAAAGATAGTTTATGTCAATTATGTAGGTATTTTATTAGCGCTTTGATGTCCCATCTTTTGGTATATAAATATTTTATGATAATGATTGTTTTAAATGCGATGACTATGTGATAATTGTTTTGTTCGTTTATTTTATTTTAAGATATTTCCAACCAATATTGCGTTGGCCATATTATTTTTTTATTGTAAGCTGTGCTTTCACTATACTTTTAGTTTTATTTATAAACACATTCCATACTAATCATACTTCTTCTAAAACTAGTGTTATAACTTCTTTGGAACTTTAAAGAACTAAGTTGATATTTTCTCTGGAGTCTTTGAAGACTCAAGCCTAGGTTGAGCCTAGGCATCAAGTCCCTTACAACCCTAATATGAATAAGTTAGTAGTATTTTGCTACTAATGTATTAGTAATATTACTAAGTACATAACAACATAGACACCTATTTATTTATTATGTTTGTTAATTACACTACATTGGAAAATCTTCAGTATTTTTTTATGAATTTTTATTTAACCGTTTGTTCAGTATTTACTGTTGTTAATTTAGTTTTAAATTGAGATTTTAGCAGTAGTGGACTGTTGTAGCTGTTGATGCTAGTTTAATGGGATTTTAGCCGCAATAGAGCTTCGTTCTCTGTTAAATTAATAAAATTGGGCTATTGTAAACCGTGACTGTAATAGTAGTTTTGGGGGCATTAGAATACGAGTTTATCACATTCTAATGCCTAGTTATATGAGGTTGCATACACTCTGAAAACTTTTTATCTACACCCTGTAAAAACAAACTGAAAAAGGAATTTGGTACACTCCTTAACCTCCGCACCTACCATTGCAAGGTCGATACAGTACAAGAGAAAATTCAATACGAGAATGTTGTGGTTCCGAACAAAGGCACAACGTATAATGAAGACCTGTATCGTGAAATACACCTGTATCGAAAGATGTGTAGGTATGAGAAAATCTATTATTCACGGGTATGGCTGCTTTACCGTCATAATGCGTATAAAGTCTATATGCAACTGCTTCCGAATCTGTAATCCGAACATTATGAGATGAGTAGATAATGTACCGACTATTTCTTATCTTAGGACTGCAAATTTAAGATATTCTTTAAAATCTATTAGATATGTTACCAAAGCGTCGGGATGAAAGGAAATTATTTTTTATTGGTGTATTTCGTATTTCCACAATAGCAATCGCCAATTTTTTCTACTTTTGCGTTGTATGTCACTATTATTATTTCCTTCATGTCCTTAAACCTCCTATTATTAAGTTCAGAATATTATAGTAAATATTTGTAAATATAAAAATCAAATTGTTTAATTTAATTTCCTTTATTCTGCACAACCACTTTTTTGTTAGGCTGGTTTCAGAGCGGCGCGTCTCAGCAGCGCTGCTCGGGCGCGCGTCTGGGCAGCGAGCGCGTTCGCTGTGAAACGACATTCAGACGCGCGCGCTTCGTTGTGGTGTACGGTCGAGTGCGGAGAATCATTATGCCAGCAAACGTAATCACTATATTAGCTATATACGTTACATGGAAAAGAGTGCAACAACGACGTCTAAAAAGATTGCAAGTCGACGCTACTGGCAATCGAAGGAGATCCGACCGCGGCGCGGCCGAGACGCGGCCCAAGACGCGTCACTATGAAACGCTACATACAATCTAGTGTAATGCGAGGCGCGCGCGGCTGGGCAGCGCTGCCGAGACGCGTCGCTCTGAAACCAGCCTTAGATTGTTCCCAATTTTAATAACAAAATTGCGAGCTGGACCACTGCTTGCCTCCGTCCCCTAATACCTAATTACATCTCTTTCTCTTTTCGTGTTGGACACCGAGTCGTCCAAGGACCCAATGAACCCTAGTGACAGAATTTTTCAACAGCCTTCTACAAGTAGCAGGCTTCTGACCATGGCGGTCGTTACACAACCCCAGTAATCATAGACAGCCGGGGCCTACGGCCTAACGTGCCATCCGAAACACGGAACCATCTTACTTTCGGACAACTAACCAGACTGGGAACAAATTCACAAAGTGGTAAATATCAACTTTATGAGTGTACCCACCGAGAATCGAACCTGGATCCTTCTGCGCCAAAGGAAGTCGCACAGTGGCGCGGGCCAGTATTTATTTTGTGGTCGCACAACCACTGCGTCACATCGGTCGTCAACCTAATTAAGTACATAATTTGTAGTGATTGTCCCTCAGATTGTCCGTAGTAGAAAAAGGAATTGTCTCGGAGGGCATACCAAGATGCAAAGAAAGACTTAAATCCCTTATAAATATCAACATTAGTAGAATACATATATCTGACACCAGGGTACATCGAGTAGCAGTTTTCAAGATTTCCGCCCGCTTTCCGCATAGGCGGCGACTGTATTTTAAAAAAACCGAAAACATAATCGATTTAAATGAAAATACCGGTTTTCGTAAGCCGGTCACTAGCGACGGAGCACTAGTCGATTTGATAACCGGTACTCGAGCCACATTTGACGTTTCATTTGTTTTGGTGATTGACTTTGACATACGAGAGAGAAATTGTGCAATTTTCTGTATTTCGAATTTGGTAAATCGTTCCTATTCCTGCATTAATTCGTAATAAGTGCAAGAACTGTGAAATCCTGGCTCATATTCCTAAAATACCGGACATTATGGAGGTGGACCAGTTTGCACTGGAATGGCCCGGCAGCTCCGAGAACAGTCGATTGCCGCTTATCGACGAAACCTCAACTTTATCTACCCAAGCACCAAAAGACAGGTAAGGACATCCTTTCTTGTTTCACTACCAGTAGATCTAGTGAAAATCCACAAGGGTTTAGCGCAGAGCTGGTCAGTTTCGGCGATATATTTTACGCAGTTCGGCGTCCCAATTTGGACATCGAATTTTACGGTCCAGTTACAAAAAATGACGATGTCGACGCCCACACTCCTAGATTCGCTGGGCCTATTATTATAATGAATAGCCTCACAACTTTTAAGCTTTTGGTCAGATATAAAAACAAAATGTAGAATATCGAATTAGGATAGGTAGGTAGGTGTCTGAATTTTTTGTTGTAGCTATCAGCTTGTAGTTTGTTAATCATTAGGAAGCATATGTTACTGAACATTACCCCTGAAACAATTAGTTCATACTTATCAGCATCTGTAAAGCTTGTATTTTTTTAACTGTGCCTTATTTTACAAAAGTCCTGTGAATGCTGTAGAAAAGGACCATTAAAGCTTGTATAAATTATGTTCTCAATTATGATAATAGATACTTCTAATAAACAGTATAAAGGTCTACAAAATTATGAACTAAAATAGATCATGCTACATTCATTTCTTTAGGGGAGGCCTATGTTTAGCCGTGAACACCTTGTGGCTGAAATGATAATGATGATGACTTTAAGTTTTGGCTTGATATTTTAAATTTTCTATACCTGCCTCTTCTTCTTTGCATTTTTGAGCAGATAGGCAATCTACTACTGATGCTACCCAGTCATATTAACTTAAATCAGAAAGATGATATATTTGAAACATTTACATGTGTAGGTTGATAGCAGTGCTAGACCAAGTGGAGATGCGAGTGGAGCGACTGCGACGAGACACGGTGCGGATTGAGGAGGAGAAGGATTCCCTGCTCTCCACCCTGGACAGTGTCAAGCATTCGGAACTGTTGGGGGAAATATCCGAATGTAAGTGCCAACTTTTTTTTTACTGTTTATTTGTTCTGGAGATAAGAAAGGAGATAACAGCAGCATGTTCCATCATCATCTGTATCGTCACTTACCATCAGGTGAGATAGTAGACAAATGTGGGCCTATCTTAAGTAAAAACAAAAAAAAACATTTCGGCAAGGAAGTTAAGTCACACTTAAATTGTTTACAAAATGTAAATCCAGTTTTGGTTAAAGATCTTCTATAATATTGATCTCAAAAATGGATCTTAATTTTTGCATATCATTAGGTTCTCAGCCATTACTGATTAGAGAAGTTTAGTGAGCCTCAGATTGATTATCTCTTTTGCCTGTACTTGTCTCTGTTTTCACAAGAGTCTTAAATTTCTTATTTTAGAGATTCAACTTTAGATTATTACTTACAAAAAAGATAGAAAGATTTAGATTATTAGCACAAAAAATATTATTTATTTATTTAACAATTATTGTACATAATATTATACTTTCAATCTACTAGGATAAGCTTTCATATGATGTTTTTCTAAAAATATCATAGGTTGGTACATAATGTTCCCTAAATGTTTATTTTATTAATTTTTACTTAAATTACTATGATTTACTACTAAGAAGTTTCTTATAACTGTGCTCCAGGCTTGTCCCATAAGGCCCCGGTCTTCAATTTTGCGGGCAGCGGCGGTGGCGTGCTCGCCTTATTTTTCTAGGGAGTGCTCCCGCATGCTATTTCCAAGAACTGGCCCATTTGAATGTATGCAAAATAACTTCCCGCTGCCGAGGCCTTATAGTGTGTTTTGTTTCGCGCCTTTACTAGAGAAACAATTTTCGTGTGGCACCTGTCTTTATACACATGCTTGGATTCATCTTAATGCCTAAAATCAGAAACCGGAGTCGTCAAAAATCGTGTGGTTGCGGGGGAGTCAAAGATGGTAGAAGATTTTTTCTAAATCCCATCATATAGCGTCATGTGTGGGCACGGAGGAGAGTAACCAGTGGAGAACGCGTCGGTACGATTTTGTTCAAAACCAAGCTCACTGGTTTTTGCGGGGGGAGAGGTAATTATCGCTAGACGCAATTGGCTTTCGCAATGACCGCATATTTTGTAGAGATGGGAAAAATAAATATGTAAAATTATATCGATATTTTATATCACCGTTTAATAAGTTTACTCATATTATGTGTAAGAAAATTTATTGAAACATGTGCATGCTAATATTAATATAGCGATATATGTATAAAAAAAATAATAAGTACCTACTTACATTGTGATTTTAGGGTATGTATTGAAATAATTGTACCGAATTGGAAACGACCTGTTACGATCATTTTGGATGGTAGGGCTGGTTGGCGAGACGATGCTGGTCAGCGGACAGACAGACGGACATGACAAGATGATATATTGACCTACCTATTGATATTTTGTTCTGATTTCATAATAAATGAAATAGTTACAAATTGACTCGAGAGTGTTGGTGTATTTTTAGGCGATAGGCTGACAACCTGTCACTATAGTGATGTGATACACATGTTTTCTGAAACAACCTTAGAAAACAAATATCAAAAATGTCATACGCGGCGATAGTGGCCGTATTCTTACCATTGGCCATTAACGCTCTGCCTACCCCGCAAGGGATAAAGGCGTGATATATGTATGTATGTATGTATGTATGTATGTATGTATGTATGTTACAAATTGATATTCGACTAGTGCAAGATCTTTTATTTATAATAATGAAACACGAAATTTTGGCGCGGGGGGAATGCGTCCGCGCCACTCCATATACCCCGAATGCATTCATTCATATAATTATACATTGTAGGTAAGTTGTTAAGTACGTACAATAACATAATTCTTTTATGACGATCCCAGAATTATCGATAAAATCATTCTATACTTCTGAGAGCAGTGGTATAGCACTAATACGAAGAAAGAGCCAGCCTACGTATGGACACACCCGTGCGTTAGAAAGGGATAGCAATGAAAGACATCAACGGGAGCGCATCAGAAATTATAAATATGGAATTATTTTTCATTAAAATGAAATTTTGAAAGAATCGAGCATAAAAATGTTTACCTATAAAATGTCATCCCGTCTTTTGCGGAACTTGATGTTGTACTACACTTTCCACACCATTTCACTGCACAGGAAGGCATTCTTGTTTACGTTTATACGCTAAAAAACGAAGCGCGGAACGTCCGTTCTTTCGCGCAGTCTCAACCCGACTAATCAAAATTTTGATGCGTCAGCTCTATAAGGCATACATCAAGTGAGTGCGGTCGCCCCCGCATGCGTTCTCCACTGGTTACTGTCCTCCGTGTGTGTGGGGTATCAAATGAAAGAAAAATTAGTCAAAAATTACATTACAAATTGCCACAATATATCTGCAAAGGTCGCAGTGGCTGTTGGTCTCCTCAGGACCAACCCCTGTTCTATCAAATAATAGTATTAATAATACATTACAAATCTATCAAAAAGACCAACAAAGTATCAAATAGTCCACAAACACCCTAAACAGACTCTGTCTGACTCCAGTTTATGATAAGAACTATTTATTTCATACTGTTGTTTACTCATCTGTGATAATTTTATCAATTATTTATCATACTATAACAGTTGCTTCACCGAATGTTTGTTGGTATCTTCTTACGTGTTTCGAGTGCCTAATTTGATGGGCGAAGACCCATGATACAAATACAGAAGTCTGGAAAAATCCAATATAATAGGTACAGCGGCGAATCGTAGCATAACGACACTGAATTTCCTGCGGTAATAAAAAGAGAGTAATTAATTCTTAACAATGTAGGCGTGTTGTATTGAGCGCGGAATAATAATCTGGATAATTCAGCGCTAAAATGCAATGCTAAGTTTAACAATCGCCCTTGACATAGGCTGCCGGCCGGCGCTAATGGAAAGGACGACTCGTCCGTCATCTCGCCCGGGCCATTTTTGTGGCTATCGGACGAGATGATGAAATTAAATTTTAATTTATTTTATCTTAGTAAACTCGTCCGATCGTAAAAGTACAGTCAGCTACGAAACGAAATGAAGCTAAGTAATTAAAACTCACTTAATAGGTTTCGAGATACATACACTAGTCTTGAGATGCCCGGTTAACTGTGTCACTTCTTTCTGGCGTGATATGTGAATTATTTTTTTGTCTTCTACTTAATAAATACTTTCTCTTATTAGGTACTTAGGCATCGATGACGAACGAAAGTTAATAGAAAATGTTGTCGGTAAACACAAGTTGTTTGCTATCAATTTCAAGAGCATTCTCGAATGGTGTAGATGCCTCAGTTCTAAGCTTGTTATTTCGATGGACTTTGTATTCATTATTGGTTGCGGGAAACAATGGCGAACGCAAAATACAAATAAGTTAATATACATACATACATACATGAGTATATATCAATAACTTCTTTTGTCTTCGGTTCATGGGTTAACGTAAACAGTCACAGGGGCGGATTTACCTATGGGCTTTTGGGCTTCAGCCTAGGGCCCCGTTAAACTTAATAAGAGAAGAAACCTATGCAATAAATGTAGGAAGGTTGATCGAAATTATTATTTTTTAAATTCTGGATAACAACAGCCACTTATATTAAAATAATACCTACATTTTATGGATTTAAATATAAGCCATTAACAGTTATCCACTTTAAATTTACTTTAAATCCGTATAGTAGCGTAAGTTTACAATTTGATATTTAAAATGCCACATCTACTTTTTTGTAGAAAAGACGCGAGACGAGATATATATACGCATAACAATAAAATAATGTAATATAAATACTTGGTATTGTAATAATTGGCTTCATGTATAAATATTTTTTCAGCCAAGTTGTTTTCTGATAATTAGGTACCTTCCTAAGCACTTCAATATCTCCATAGAGAAAAGGGCCCCCAGTAGTTTTAGCCCGGGGCCCCAAACAATCTCGATCCGCCCCAGTGAACAGAGTATCCTCAGAGTGTTATCCTGCTTCCGTCTATACTAAAAATATCGTCGGTTTTAGTAAACAAACACTTAGTTGGTTTAGTACACATTGTCGTCATAAAGATATTTTTCTTCCTTCTGAGTGGAATACCAAAGCATCCAACGACCCGATGAACCCTGGTATCATAAGTTTTCAGCCGCCTTCTACTATTGAACACTAGTAAATTTTATAAGTTTTCTAGCGTGGGTTTTCATCGGTTTGGCTACATTCAATCTGTAAAATATTTTGAAGTTGAGAATTACTTGCAAAACTATCCTGGTTGATGATGATAGAGCCGTGCTACGCGTTAATGGCCAAAAATACACTTGCATTATATCGTATGCAATGAAAATGATTGAGCCGCGGGAGCCCAGATGGAATAGGCTTCTTAATGGCGAAAGTCGCAGGTTCAAATCTTGCCTACGGTCACCGACAACGGTTGAACATTTTGCACGTTTTCTTAAATGGAAACTAACTAGCCAAAAAACTCAACTAACTCCGCTGGCTTAGCGACCAAAAAATTATCTTGGTCTCCTCCTGCGCGATCTCCTGCCAATTACTGACACAAAGATCGCGCAAGTCAGCCTCTACCACGTATCTCCAGGGGTTACTAAGCGTCCTGTGGGACGACCTACGTACGCTCTTTTTGCTCTCCGATCCTCTCCCATCCTCTCTACGTGGCCGAGCCAAAGAAGCCAGTAAGCTCTTGTCTCTCCGATTATGTTAGGAATGGAAACTAGGATTTTATAATTAACGACCATCTTTGTCCGTAGGTGACAAAGACGACATAAGCCGGTATGCAGACCGCATTTTGGCGCGCGCCATGACGGTGGAGGTAGCTGTCAGAACTGACCGAGATCCGCAGCAAGAGGAGGCACTGCATCAGGTACAGGATTTGCAGGATCTAGGCTCTTCTTTTTTTAAGTCGTCCAACGATCCGATGAACCTTAGTGTCAGAATTTTTCAACCGCCTTCTACAAGTAGCAGACTTCTGACATAGTTGTGTAATGACCGCCGTATAAGTGATCATGGACATCAACCGGGACCTACGGCTTACCGTGTCATCCGAAACACGGAACCATCTTTCTTACGGACAATCGGGTGGTTCAGCCTGCAATGTCCTAACCAGACTGGAAAAAAAATCACAAAGTTATAAATACCAACTTTGTGAGTGACCCACCGAAGATCGAACCCAGAACCTTCTGCGTCACAGGCAGTCACACTACCACTGCGCCACATCGGTCGTCTGAGTTTTTCGACCGCCTTCTACATTAACATAAAGTACGTTCTTGACCCAATATTTTCTAAGATCGTGATTCGTTTTAATCATTTTGCATCACGTGTTTGCGTTTTATTTATTCCACAAATCGAAAGGAACGTTCAACTCTAATCAACTATATTTTTGCGTAGGTAGAGAGAAATGCTCAAAATATACAATAGGGCGTTATGGCCCGACTCCGCTGGGAAGGCAACCTAGTGACCCACAGACTAAATCTTCTCTCCCTGTGAATAATATTTTTTTTATGGTTTAAAACCTGAATTTTCATGGTTCTTAACCAAAATTTTTTAAAAGACTTGAAAGCAAAGTATACATTAGGCCGTGTGGTGCCTTAAGAGGCGACTAAGGGATGAAACCAAGAATGGGCAGCAGCGTTGCCTGTGAATATTATCTACAATATCTTGCACTGCGGTCGTCAATCTGCCAAGCGTGGTCAGTATGGTAATACCCCAGAGGGTAGGCCCATGTCCAGCAGTGGACTGTTGTGGCTGTAGAAGTAGTAGGATTATAAGTATACATTAGGCAAGTAGGGGGAGTCCGGGAGACTTGAACCGCTTTTTACTTAAAAAATCATAAATTCTGATCAGTAATATTGAAAGCCTTAAGGTCTACACCATCTGAAAGCCTTACTATTTAGCTAAGATTTTGCACTGTTTTCAAAACAACATGTGCAAGTAAAAGACGGAAAAGTAAGTTTTAACGAAAAATGGGTTATGGCTCAACTCTCCCCAATGGGCGGGACACTTGCCCATAGGGTGCGGGACAGTTGCCCATACTATTTTGGTGAGGGAAAATGTAGTAAATAAAGCATTTTAAAGATTCGTTTTTAATTATTTGGATGCATATAACAATAGCATGAATACTTTTATTCACCTTCTAAACAGTTCAGCAAAATTAATGAAGAAAATGTTTTATTAAGTTAAGTTTTATCAACTAGATCCAAATCTTGAAATAAATTCTAATCATATAAATCAACAAAACTATTAAAAGTAATTTTTTAACTTACAGTTACAACTTAGAACTGCAATCAGTCTTAAATTTTTTTAATATGGCACATGAAAATCACAATAAGTTTATTAACAGAACCTTTAGTTAAATTTTAATTTATTTGCTGGTTAAATTTGAGAGCAATCGTGACAAATAAACTCCTCAACGTCATTTTTAGTAAGGCCGACACATAACTCATGGACATACCTACGGCAAGAAACACAAAGACGCATATCCATGATCTCATCAGATTGGCAGACAAAGCAAAACCAAGATTCATCTTGTTTCTGTTCCCAATCATCGTCATTAGAACTTTCATCGTAGGGGATGTTATCTTCTTCTGACTCTGTTTCACTCTCAGATTTCTGAATTATGCGTTTCTTCAATATTTGTCTCTTGCCTGATCCTTTTACGCTTTTACCTTTTTCTTTTGTATTCTTCTTTAAACCGCGAAACCAGTCTTTCCCGGCTGAGTTGTTAGCTGTCCAACTTGGAGGAATCTTCTTAGAATTTGCTTTAGCGTAATCGAAAGCCAATTGCATCGCTTGCTTTCTTGTTAAACCATAATGCATTTTGCTACAAGTCAACAAGTAATTTACAAGGGATTTTTCTTCATCTTGATTAAAAACTTGAGAGGTTTTGTACTGGCTGCCTTTTTCCTGCAAAGGTTTTAATTTTTGATCACCTAGCAAGTGATATCGACGTAAAGTTGATCTATCTATGCCATACTTTATGGCAACTTTACGAATCGAGTTGCCTTCTTTGATTTCTCCGACAGCATTTTCAATATCAGACTTTGTAAACGGTTTCCTGCGACGACAACCTACCTTCGGTTTATACTGAAATGGCATTTTTTTTTCTGAAACAAAACAAAAACGAACTTACACAATATTCAAACTGAAAAAGGAGAGTTGAACCAGTGTTCAAGTCTCCCTAAGGTAGACTGGTTTAACTCTCCCGCACCGGACCCAAGGCCATATCTTGATTTTTTCCTTCAAATCCGCTCTCTACAGAAGAACAACACTGAACGTACAATATTATATGATAACCAAGCAAAACTATACCACAGGCTTGATTTACATACCTTCATAAATGTGTGCACAGCAAACAAAACAAGAAATCTGAAAAAAATCACTCAGCGATTGCAAAAACACCTTTCAGTCTCGCACGGCCAAACGCGTATGTTTACACTCAAAATGGCGGATTGGTCGTGATTGGTGCGTTACGCGCGTTCATTTTTATACCGCGCGTCCTACCTTGGCGCCAAATTTTAAAAGTTATTAAGAGTGGTTCAAGTCTCCCATCTGGGCAAGTCTCCCGGTTTCCCCCTACGTTTTTAACCGACTTCAAAAAAATTAGGTTCTCAGTTTGACTTGTATGTATGTTTGACCGCGTTTATATCGCGTTTGGATGAACCGAATTTGATGCGGTTTTCAGAAAAGTATTTGTCTGACTTAGGAGAAGGTTTTAGGCATATTAACCGATAAAAAAATTGGAGGTTTGCCCTTTTTATGTCCGCTGAAGTCGTTACTCTTTAAAAAAAGTTTTGTTTGCAGGTGAACATGTACATCGACCAGCTAGTTATGTCCGTGCACGACGACGCGGTGATGGCTCACACGCGCTGTCAGACCTACATGAACGCCTGCACCTCCCAGCCAGACCCATCTACTGGTAACTATAATAACTAGGCACTGTTGTAGTAGGTTTCACCGAAACCGAATATTCGGTAAAAAGTTGTCAGGGATTGATGTCCATAAAAACAATTAAAAACATTACATATTTACGAAAAGTTCGCGGATTCAACAAAGACCTCTTTGCTCGCTATTCTTGCTACCCCTCTACTTACTAACTTTCAATATTTGTAATGTGAAAGTTAGTTTCAAATTTAGGGACCTTAAAAAATTACGGTACCATAACGGTGCGGTGGGGTAATATTTTGTCACTGAAACGATATGATATCGCAATATTTCGGATATTTGATATGACGTGGTAATTTTTACCGTTCTAACTGTAATCATTTTTCTGATTTATACAATCCATGCTTTGCTCGAAAAAGGGAGTTCATTCACGTTTTTTATTAATTTCGAAACGAATGCAACTTGAAACTGTCAAATCTTTTTACAAAAAGATTTTGCTTTGTAATATTATTTTGCAGTCTTCAGTCTTTACATACATACACATATCACGCCTACATCTCTGGTGAGGTAGGCAGAGCGTCAACGACCGTAAAATTACGGTCGTTACCGCCACGTCTGACAAATATTGAGTGCTGTTTGAGATAATTCGTGTATCTACTATACCATAGTGACAGGTTGACAGCCTGTCGCCTATAAGTTGCAATACACCTGAAACCCTAAGTCCCTCAGTCGCCTCTTACGGGTAAGAAATGGGTTGATGCTATTCAAAGCCGGCATCACACGTCTTAACATACCTACACGCTAGTCTGAATCTTCCGTCTTCTCCAGGTACTGACAAGAACTTCGAGTCTGCGATCCTGGGCTGCACGCTGGACGACCAGAAGCGCGTGAAGAAGCGCCTCCAGGGCCTGCTGGAGTACTTCGCGCGGCTCAACGTCACCACCTGCTCGTGAGTAGAACACAGCCTCCAACAGCTGACCATCAGTTGAGCGGTCTATAGGTTTCGTATAAGCTTCGGTTGTTTTGTGACCACGGAGAGTGGGTTTCTTGTGATTGAGCATTTTTTTTTTCTAGTACTAGGTAAATTATAGTGCTAAAGTCAAGCTAGAAGTTTACTTAAATATTACACTCAATCCCAGTTTAAATAATAATGTCAAACATAGGTCTGAAGTAGGCTTGAAGGTTTTTGCATGGTGTGATCTAATAGCTCGCGCGACTTAATGTTGTGCTCGTGAGCGGCTTTTATAGGTTTCGTGTTTCGATTGTTTTGTGTGGATCGAGGGTGTGTTAAGTTTCTTGAACTAGCATTTTTCGGGTATTTTTCCATTCTGTGTTAAAGTTGTAAAGATATAAACCTAAGTAATGTAAGGTCAAGAATAAAGTGCCTCTAAGATACCCATCAGTAAAGCGACGGCGGCGAGGTTTTTTCTTTATTCTTAAACGTTTCAAATTCACATTTCAAAATGTGGCAAGATTTGCCATAAAGTATATTTTATAAAGTGAATGTGCGGTGCTAACTTAAAAGTAAAATTGATCGCTCTAGATCATTTTTATGTTTCCTATAAATTACTTATGTTTCGAGTAGGGTGATCTTTCAGAGAACAAAACAGCGTGTTTTACACTGACAAGTAGGCTGTAACGTGTATAAAAAATTAGGGTTATGTAAGATTATTCCAATACCTTCACGGCCAAAGATTGTTTTGAAGGTTCTTTAAGATCTATTATTTCTGTTTTAGGAGATGTTTCGAGATAATTAAGTAGTGAAGAGGCTGAATAAATACACCGACTTAGTCTACCTCAATACAGGTTGCATTTAAATACATAACACACTACCATTTACTAAAATAATTTAGGCGAATACTCAAATATAACAAGATGATAAATTATGATTGTTCTCGATTCTGGCGGAACATTCTCTTAGCCAATGCTTGCTTTTTAAAAAAAATATATATTAATTGTTTCAAAGTGTTTTCTAAAGCGGCGTTTTTATTCTTGTGTACAGCGCGTAATGTAAAGAATCGTTCATTATAGGATTACTTGGCTCCTTTCAGAACTGATCCATTCGGAAAGGATTCAAATGGATTTTAACCTGTGACTAACGTTATTGATAGCAGAAACGCGGTTACCATCTGAGCTATCGCGGCTCGAACGTTGCCTGCAAAAATATATTATCAAGAGTTGGTTGTTCTGTTAGAATCGAGTTTAATTACATTTTCTAATATTTAATCATAAAAGGTAAGCAATAAAATAAACTGCTTTAGGTGCTTCTAATTAAACCTCTACTGAAACATTAACTATTAACATCTTCACACAAAAAAACCAGTAGCTACTGCGTGGGTTTGCACTTTGGTAAAATACCGGTATGGTATTCAGCTGGTAATACCGGTTTTCAAGACTTAGAAAAAGATTAACCAGTTTTGATTTTAAACGTGTCGCTTTGTAAACTTTGCCACTCGATCCACTCCGTGTTATAAGCTTTGGCAGATGTGATAGTTTATACTTACTTAATATTGTTAGTGAATTGTGTCTATTAAAATATTGTGTCTTACATCTCTAGTATTATCGCTAGCAATTGAACTATAGTCTGTATGTTTAGGTACTTATCTTTTTGTAAACAAACTTTGTTTGAAAGTGACACTTCTAAACTGTCAGTTTCATACAATGTTTGTTTACAAAAAGACTTAAACTTACAGACTATAGTTTCACGAATTGTCAAAGCATGTCAGCACATTCTTGCAATTTATTATTGAAGTTGTAGACATAACTACGATAAGGTGTCGAAAAGTCATGTCGTTACAATTGTTCTGACCAATACTTATAACGTTTATGTCTGCTTTAATATAAATTGTCCTTAGAAATACTTACAAAGTGATCGATATTCTATCGACCTAGGTAAAATGTATGTTTCTTTTTGTATCTAGTTGTAGCATTTCGCAAGTTTCTATTTTTAAGAAATATCATAAGTTGATTTTGTGATATCCGCTATACTATAAAAGGTTTTTTCTCATCGAATGAGACTTATTGTATTTACCGTATAACATTTAACTTTATTTGTCGACGTCTATTTTTTATGTTATTTATTTACATATAAACAGATCTCGTACATCCATTTTATTCAACTTATGGTTTTCAGCGACAGGTATCGGTACCTACTTAGTTTCATATTTGCTTAAGTGTCAGAATAAAGCGGTTATCGCTTCGGATTATTTGCGGCGACTGGAGTAGAATGGACGCTATAAATGTAATCTGGTATTGCTTAATATAATTATATGGAAAAATTTACAATGCGTACCTATCCTCCATCCAATGATTTTTTAAATGATACATACATAGACTACACTATTACTATTATTTATTTTCAAATCCATAATGGTGTCATGAGAACGACAGCGAGTTTGAATTAGTATAATGAAAAAAAAATGCCATAGCATTGTATAAATTAAATAATCGGCATGTACGCACTTGTAAACATACCTAACAATAAATACATTAAAATATTAAATTATGTTAATGTTATGTAAAATGTGTAAACGCGAGTGCTTTGAATGTTTAGCTTAAATACGAAAAAAAATTTATACTGTATTCTCTATCAATGCAAGCTTTTTGCCAACAAGAAAGAACATGGTGTAAGTACTCTTTTCTTTATTGTAAAGGGGTTACAGTTTTATTTTAATTAAACTTTCTTATTTGCTGAAAGCAAATTTTAAACAACATTATGTATTTTTGTATTTGTAGTGTATCATTCAATTGCAGACCAGCTGAACAAAAATTATCTAGTAAAATTTAAAGGAAAGCTGTATTTTACAGTATTCTGAACACATTTAGCAGTACATTACAGTTTGGCTGTTCCATTGAGATATTAGTTCATAGTTTCATGATTACGGTATCGTTTAGTTTTGTGATTGTTCAGTAGGTCTGTTAAAGTTTTGGTGGTGTCTTGTATTAAGGTCTGAGTGAACACTCTGTAATGTATCGACTGATTTTACACGGTTGTTCAATGTTCGTGACATGCCGTGGCGTCGTGTCTTTTTTATTTAATACTAGCTGGTGCCCGCGAACTTCGTTTCGCCATAATATATCTTCCATCATTTATCAGCTATATATATAGGACGACCACTGCTAAACATAGGCCTCTAAGAACCATAAAATAATATTAGCCTATATTAAATTGTTGGTAGGTAGGTACCAGAAAACTTGGTTTCTCAGACTATATATATATATATGTAAGTAATTTAAAAAACTGTTAAATCGTAAAATTTCAATTTCCACATGCAAGAAAGAGTAAGAAAACGGTGGTTGGTTTATAGTGTTCAGTCTTTTAGAATCCCTAAATGTTCAGTTTCTTGAAGTCGTCTTTCCCTGCTACGATTTTTTAGCTTTCCAGTTCTCTTCCCTATATCTTCAACTTTCCGCCTCTTAAGCCATTTTTAGCAGATTTTTTAAAACCGTGCAATATTTACTTCCAAGAGTATTAATTCCGTGAAGTAGACTGATGCCACATTTCTTGACATTGTGATGGAAGACTGAAGACCGAGTTCATGCGTGTGAATAAATAAAAACAAAAGCAAGTAATCATACTACTAATCCTATCCTATCCTACTTCCTACTAATAATATAAATACAAAAGTTTATGTTTGTTTGTTACTCCTTCACGCAAAAACTGTTTAACTGATATTCATGAAATTGAACACAGACATAAAGGAGGTAACTTGGATTAACGCATAGGAAAGTTTTCTTCGCGAAAAAATGTTCCTGTGTGATGCCATGACCGATTTCCACACGGGCGGAGCCGCGGCTAGGGTTACGTTTAATTAAGTACCTAAGGCTATTTAATTAAGGTCGTGTGCTGCCGGCAAAGTAGAATAGCACCTCTCTTCCCGTGGGAGTCGTAAGAATCAACCGAGGGAGAAACCTGACCAAGACCGGCGGCCCTGGAGAAGGACAACAGAATCTAACATTTAAACCCGGAACGGAGTCTTTGTTAGACGCGTGTGACAGAGGTCTATCCTGCAGTCAATTTGGCTCCGCACGTATCGACTCGAAGTTCCTGTGGTGTCAGTCAGGGAGCCCAAGAGAGTGGCGCAGGTCTTGAGCAACCCTGCGTTTTCCAAAATTACACTCCAGACAAAGCAGTGTCTGTGGAAAATCGGCTTATACCTATAGCCACGAAAAGTCTTATCTCAGATACTGATTTGATCGTCTGGCACAAACGTATAAAATATAACTTTCGTCAGGAAAATTTTACAGAAATATGGAAAAATGTATCTTCTATATAAAATGTACCAGCTGATTGAGTCAGTTTGTGTGGGAAGTCCAATTTTTATTAGTATTTCCAAAGAATATTTCAGAAAAAAGATGTCGCACCCTGAAAATAATGTAGCTGTATTGTCGGCAAAACCTATAACATACTGCATGTACCAGACAAACATTGGCTAAATAGCCTTAACCAAATTAGCGAGAAAATTTAAAAACAAAAAAGTTATTGCAATTTTCCCGCGTAGATTACGCACAAAGAAAACGATTCCTATATGAAGTTTGTATCGTCTAGCCACGCAACTTGCACGTCTTGCACCACGGAACTTTTGTTTTCGAGGGTAATAATTATTGAATTATTAAAAGTGAAAATTATTCCAATATTAAAGAGATATTTTTGTAGTCGTCGACATATTCATAGATTTTAGTTTCCTTGTCGTAATCCTGAGCAATAATTCGACAAACTCATTTGTTGAGGTTATAAAAATACAGATTATAAATATAAATACGGCCTCATGTTTTTTTTTTCTTCCTGTGCGCTTATTCAAAGCGACACAACACAATACGTGCTGGCTAGTTCGAAATTTGAAATCAATCTCAGGTCCAATTAGCCCATACACATCCTTTTACTACGCGCCACTATGAAATTCACATGACCTACAAACTTATTTAATGTGTAGCAGCCAACCCCCCTTTTAGGGGTATGTTTTTTTTTAGCCTATAACCTGGTCGGTGAATTACTTGACATTTTGGTACAATTTGATTCAAAATCCGTTCGGTCGTTTTCGCGTGATGCTTCCGCATATACACAAACAAACACACAAACATCGTACAAAACTCATTCATAGATGTCGCCACACGTCTTTTAAAACGCGCTATCGTTGTGTTTTCTCAAAACTATATAGGGTCACTGAACACTGACTTGTTACTGTCTTATTATATGTATAGATAAATTATGCTAATCGGACATACCTACAGTATTTTATTTCACACCTTTACAAAAAAAAAATACAGAACAATGATAGAAACTAGTACATAAGTAAAAATAATTTATTAATTTTCCATAAAATGAATGTTTAAAAGTAAACACAAAATATTTACAAGTATTTTGTAATTTTGCACTTACAAAAATGACTAAGATTCATTTTCATTCAATCTCTTATTGCTTAATTAAAATACGACCCTATTTGGTTACAGATTTAGTTAGACTTAAAATAGTGTTAATTTTTAAAATAAGTACGTTTCTAACGTTCATTGCACATTGCATAAATTACTTACATATGTACACGTAATCACGAAAGTTAAAAAACATATTTCTGTTCTTACTATACTTTATAAAATTTAGTTTGATACCTGTAACGTCTGTCAGTTTCAGACAAATGCTATGACAAGGTCCATTTTCCTTTGTTTACTTCTCTTTTAGTATGGATCTGTCAAACATCACAGGTATCAAGGTGTAAAAATATGAGCTGCAAATATTTTACGGGTTGAATCAGTCCACGAAACTGGACAACTTTTCCCAACAAACATAGGTCCAAAATTGAAACCTATGTTCCTTGGGGAAAGTTGTTTAGTTTCATGGGCTGGTTCACCCCTTAAAATATACGCAACAATATTTTTTTACACCCCGTATTCACATAATATATGCACAATCAAGAGTTTTAGAGTCCCTTTCTGGTGCAAAACACATTCTATTGCTTGCTACACTTGACAAACCTCCCAAATGGGTTAAAATAGCTTATACGTTGGAAAAGCTATAAGGTAATAAGACATTCATTTATCTTTCGTAAAACCACTCACTGACGCATAGAGGTTATACAGGTAAAGGGAAAATTCATTAATCTGGTAAAATAAAAACCGAAATTTTGGCCTATGGAAATATCGGTACCATGAATACCGGTAATATAACCTGTGGTGATGCGATTAGAGAATTCTGCAAGCGTTCTTGAGTACATTCTTTTTCTTGCCGCCGGGCCGGTGCTTCGTGGGCCGCAGCAGAATGGTACCGTTGCTGTGGTGGTTCGTGAAGGTACCTGCAATGTAAAAAATGTATATTGATCACAAGGTGAGAAAGGAACCGATTGTTAACGAGGGTGTAGTTTAAGCCCCAAAGCGCAGCTGAGAAGTGTTAGGTTTTTTTTTTTACTTTATTGTTCAATACATTGAACTGCGTATTCCTGTATCGTCTTTCAGCGAAGGTTGTTAAGGGCAGAGCTAGTTTTAACCAATTTCATCACCCTATTTTCTACCTATGGTTATTCCCAAAGACATCAAGGCGAAGATTCCAGGGAATGGGCTGCAGTATATTTCTGAATTTGCACCGCGCTCGCCAATCCGCCTACTAAGTGTGAGTATGGCTAGATAAACTAATATTTTTAATTAGAGGCAGCTGGGTGAAGTTTACAGTGTTGTCAGTTAAATATGAAATAAAAATAGTGTTGTGACAAAGTGAATGATTCAAAAAACTGAGTGAATGAAATAGTCTCGATCGACTGTCTAGTGAATAATAATTAGTGTGCCGAAAGTGACATTACATTAGCTACTGTTCACCCACGCCGGCGGGGTCGCCGAGGTCACTCATTTACGCCTCATTTAGAAATATTCATTTTACCGTTCTTCCCAGAACAATTCCTAAGCCCAGCCTCGCCCCAAGGGCGTGATTGAGCTGGTTGTATTTAAACAAACAAAAAAAAAATTATAGAGTTTAAAAACAACCAATTTATTATTCCGGGTGAGCCCTCGCTCCCCACCAAGCCGTCTGACGTAGTTTTGATGGCAACGGGGCCAAACACATATACAGCACAAAAAAAACATTACCTACTGTGAGCTGGGTCCGTCTAATTAAAAATGTTACTTTAGAGGTAGGCTCTCCAGAAGTGGACTTTTGTTGCTGTTGAAGAATTAGAATCGTACCGATGACGGGCGTGTGGGGTGCTAGCAGGTTGTCAGCGGCCTCCTCCCGCCGCATGTCGGCCAGGCAGCGCGCGGCCAGCGCTCGGAACACGGCGCCCACGTTGACGTCCTCCTTGACTGACGCGCGCATCAGCCGGCAGCCCAGCGCGCGCGCTACCAGCTCCGCTTCGTCACTGAAAAACAATTGAGATACATTTAAATTGTTTATACTTAAGATTTGTCGTGTGATGCTGGCTTAGAATAGCATCACCCCATTTCCTACCTGTGGGTGTTGTAAGAGGCGACTGAGGGACTTGAGAGTTTCAGGTGTATTACAACTTTTAGGCGACAGGCTGACAACCTGTCACTATAGTGATACACATGTTTTCTGAAACAACCTTGGAAAATAATCCTCAAAAATGCCAGACTTGTCGATAGCGACCATATTCTTGCGGCCGTTAACGTTCTGCCTACCCCGCAAGGGATAAAGACGTGATATATGTATGTATGTATTTTTCATATTTAGAACTTTTGTCCTTGTGTAAAGTGGTTCTATTTCATGGACCGGTTCATCCATTGAAAGAAAGTTGGTATTTTTCCTAACATCCTGTATAGTACACGTATTATGTTAACTGGATGGTATTTATATTGTCATATCAGACGAACTGGAACTTAAAATTTCTCTCTCCATGCAAAATATCGAGATTTCTATAGCTACTCGCCGTGCTTAGCATCGAGATTATGTCCCGCGGCAAATATTCCGCCGCTTGATATAATGATTTACGTTGCTCCAACATAATCACGTCAACACTTACTCTACAACTTTCCAGTTAAATTACTCTACCTGCCAAATGATGCTCTAGGCTGGTCATTAGTACCTTGACTTTCACTTCGGAACATCACTACTATCAATAAAATCTGACGACCTTGACGACCTATGTGGCGCAGTGGTAGTGCGACTGCCTTTGACGCGGAAGGTTCCGGTTTCGATTCTCGGTGTGTCACTCACAAAGTTGATATTTATCACTTTGTGCATTTGTTCCCAGTCTGGTTAGGACATTGCGGGCTGAACCACCCGATTGTCCGTAAGTAAGATGGTTCCGTGTTTCGGATGGCACGTTAAGCCGTAGGTCCCGATTGCTGTCTATGATCACTAAGACGGCGGTCGTTACACAACCATGTCAGAAGCCTGCTACATGTAGAAGGCGGTTGAAAAATTCTGCCACTAGGTGGACGACTCGGTGTCCCACACGAAAAGAGAAGAGAATAAAATCTGTAGATACTTACGGCCCAACGACGCATTGGTCCATCAGGTCTATCTTATTTTGAACTATGATTGTGGGAATCTCCCCGCATTCGTTCTCTACCTGTAAAACAGATAAAATATCACTTTAACGTCATTTTCAGGGATCAGAATTAAGTATCAGTAGATAAGTAATTTAAAAATTACCTCTTTTGTTTTAAAAGCATGTGTAGGTAAGGTAATCCTATCAGAAAGCACAATAAAACGCAAAGTTCATAAATAACACTTATTTATCAGGTACAATATTAATATTTAACAAACAGTGTTAAACAAACACACAGTTATAACCACCATCTCTTCCTTTCATTATTTCAAGGTTATTGACAACGTTGTCGATTTGCTCTTTACTTGGCACAAACTTCGCCATCAGAACTCCCCTTCCACTCGAAGAACAGTTGATCCCCAACACATAATCGAGATCGAGTTTAATGAAAATATACTTGTATATTCGGTCACACGATCTAAATAGATGCTTCACTTCGCCTTCGCCGTAGTATGCGATTTTCGCCATCTTTCCTGCGCTGTTTCTGTACTCGGCTTGTACGACAGTCTCACCATGCGATGGGATCTCTGAACACCCCTTGAACGTGGCGTTGACTTCCTGTTGACTCAGTTCCTTAAAGTTGATCATTTCACTACTCGATCTAATAGTATTCGCCGGCCAAGTGTACACTACGTACCATGATGGACTGGCAACCAAATTGTACAGACTGAATTTTTCACCTGTTTTGTAGTAATCGATACATTGGTCTTCCGATTTCGAACTATTCACGGCTATAAAAGAACAAAAATATATTGCTCCAGCGATAATTGTGCACACGTTTGAATTTGAAGACATTTTTGTGCATATAAGATCAAAATGATAGGAGCAGGAAGCGCCGCGGCACAACAACACTCTGTGTTTACTTGAACACAATTGTGAATAGCCGATCAGTTTTGTAAACAAGTGGGAGTTCAGATAAATATGTATGGCTCAATCAATATCTTAACTGTGCTCCATGTGACCTTTTTATCTGTAGTTCGAGCATGCGTCGTCTTTCGACAACTGATGTATTTCGGACAGACGTAGGTACATCAACCGGTTAAGGACATTTTTATGTTTTTATAACGGGTCCCTTAATGCGTAGGTACTTGGTAACGGATGAATTGCGCTCAGCACTTCACACCCAATCGAGATTTGAGAATTTAAATTCTTACACAGAAGTAAATTGGCGTAACTGAAAAGATGTCGCCCTGTTGTGATGACCGGCCACGGTGAAGATGGTGAGTTGATGGCCTTTCTCTGCAGAACTTGCAGTCGGAAGTCCAAGACTAAGACTGAGTGTGGCGCGGAAAGTTGAGGTCTCTGCACCGCTGTGGAATTTTGAACAGGTTACTTCAATATATGATTTCTTCTGTTACCTTGAGCTTCCAAGAGTGCAGCGCGAGGAAGGAGGCGCGGTCTGTGGTGGAGAAGGCGAGCACGCACGCATGCGCGCCGCGGTAGTACGCCTTGGTGATGGCATCGAACTCCTCTTGGCCGGCCGTGTCCCATAGCATCAGCCGAACTTCTTCGCCGTCGATTCTGAAAGTGGGATAAATCAGGTCAGTAAATTATCCCTGATCAACATACAATGCATCTCGTGTGCCACCACACCATCCAAGGCTACGTCTAGTTGGAAACCTCCCCTGCACAGTCTTAAAGTCACTCAACCGACTCTGGCTGGGCTGGTGTGCTGGGAGGTGCCACGAAAACAAAGCCCCTGTTGTTCTGAAGCCAAGAACTTCGTGCAGGAGATGGACGCCGTTTAAGGCAGAGAGGTGCTGACCCTCGCTCTGGTTCGTTCCTAGCGCAAAGCATTTCTATAGCCGTACAACGAGGCAACGCGGCCTGCATATTAGGCTGCTTTTGCCGGGAACGATCCAGGGTGGGTTTATTATAGGTTAGATTATAGCGCTAGGTCATGGAGCTCTTGTACATGCCGCCGTCTCCAACGATCACCTCCAGCTGCTTGGTATAAATGGTTATGTATGTAGACGACTTACTCTATCTGTCTTTCAAGGAAGTCCACTCCTATGGTCTTCTTGTAATCCCTGGTGAAGGTGCCTCTGCAGTAGCGCTGGATCATGGAACTCTTGCCCACGCCGCCGTCCCCAACGATGACGACCTTCAGCGCCACCTCCAGCTCCTCCTCGCGCATATCGGAGCCTCCGCACCATCCACCGTCCGCAGCAGACCAGAGAACAACATTAGTGACTGCTTTCTTCCTGGAACAAGTGGAAATTGTGTTTACAGATGTTCAAGTTGCATATAGATGCGATCAGTGAAAGGACTCTGGTGGGAAGAGATGTTGCTTGGACAGGAAAGCATGTGTGTGAACCAGAACTAATATGTTACCTATAATATAGCAAGCCTGTTATGCTACACTTGTTTTATATACCTACCTATAGACCTCTTCATGTACCCGGCAACAGCTACGTTATTTACTTCTAGCATGAGCCCGTATGTGGCTAGCAAAGCCGAATTTATAAAAAGCCCCAAACCTTTCTTTATAATTGTACACGTACGACGCAAATGGACAACTTTTCTGTGCTAAATGCAACAAAGTTTACTACACTAATTGTTCTACCCAACAGTAGACTATGCTGCATAGAGCGTACCTACACCAATGCTATACCATACTCGTACATGAGTAGGTAGGTACATTGTATATATTCACATAATCATCATCAGTCATCATCAATCACACACAGATCGGCATCAAGTAAGTCATGTCGAACTCGAAAGTCGAGATGAATAGACACTTGATTTTATGTAATTTTATTATCTTAACGCCACTATGATTGTATTTGCTTTACTTTTAATACTATGTTTAACACAGGTATTTGCATGTATTTGGTTTCAATCTGGATACTATGTTATAATGTAATCTGATGTGTTCGTCTTTTGAATAGTATTAAATAAAATAAAGATGTCTGGCTGTGTGTTTTGAGTCGTCAACAAAACTGGGCAAGAATTTGGAGAAAACGCCGCAGGACAGAGTTCTTATAAGTTAATCACGGTTATAAAAACGGTCCGACATTATCGTTCGGCCCATTTTTTCTGCTTCTTTATTTAAACAGTCAGACGGTTTGGATAATATTCTGCTAGTTCCGCTATCTTATACTCATTGACTCGTTTTCTGTTTTTGAATACATCTTTAAGGGAAGGTCAGATACATACATTTATTGATCAGGTGTTTCGAAAATGGTGAAGTTGTGCGACAAAGTCAAAGTCAAATTATTTAATAAAAGAAGTAAATTTTACATTGAGCTTTTTGTTGGTCAAGTATTAAATTTTTTAACAATAACACTGACAAGACATGAAAGTAAACAAATGAATAAAAATCCATATTTTTCAAACATTTTAGCCTTTAACCTCTCTTGTAAGTATCTACTCGTAAGTAGTCAAGTAACGAGAGCCAATCGTGGTGTAGCGGTTAACACATCTGACCCGGCTAGTCAGAAGACGTGGGTTCAAATCCCATCGGTGTCGTGATTTTTCCATTTGTTTCGGTTGTATTCTCTTTGTAACAAAAAGTTAGTATGATGAAAACACGCCTACCGAACTAATAAGATTGACTCGCAACTGCCTTTTGTACACCTACTTGTTTTCTGTCAGCAAACACTCCGCAAACCAGTTTTGAAGGAAGCATCTGAGTTGGCTACTTGAACATAGTGGTAGGTAGGTACATTCCATCTTGAGCCTCAAGTCATAGTAAAAAAAAAACAGCAGTAGGTTTCCGTCTCCCTTTGTGGCAGTCGTATGTTAAGCTGTAGAGCTTTATACAAGTATTTTTGGAAAACTTGCATGATCTTCCACCATTTGAACCAGCGACTTGTATACCACTGTACTGGCGACGCTACTATTATAAGATGGTTCATGGTATATTATTTGAGCTGATTCGCCTTGACGTTTCATAGTCGAATTGGCCCAAATTATTAGTAGATGCATTCCTAGACGCACCTATAAGTCTGTAAAATATAGGATGATTCCTGTGACGTTTGTGACCTTGGAGCAAATGCTATGACATAAGTATTGCTATGACATATGTAAGGTCCATTTTCCTTTGTTTAGTAGAAAAATGAACCTTATGTCATAGCATTTGCCCCAAGGTCACAAACGTCACAGAGATCATCCTATATTTTACAGACCCTATTCCCCTATTGTTGACCAGTCGTCGTTGTAAATCCACAAGGGTTCTTTAGGTCGTTGCACGACTCGATGTACCTACTATAGGTACAGAAATAGAGTAAGATTGCCCCATAAACTCTACGTGACTTCTACTGTGCCCACCCTGCGAGCCATTTGCTATTAAAGAGAGCAGTTGCTTACAAAATAGTTAATGCACAGAGCAATTTCGTTATAAGTTTGTTGGTCGAAGTCTGCCTTGTAAGGACCGTAGGGGAGGTCTTATCGATAGTAAATGTTCAACTTTAATAGTAGTTATCTATGTTTATGGGAATTTCTTATTAAGAACGTTAACACACTTGACGCTTAGCGGAGCGCGAAAATATCGCAGCGGTCTGTCAGAAACGTCGCTCCCCATACTAAAACCGCACTCGACGGAAGAAATTGCGATGGCGCTGCGTCGACAGCGGTTGAGCGGTTTTAGTATGGGGACTGACATTTCTATTATGGATCTGACAGATCGTTGCGATGTTTAAGCGGTCCGTCGTGCGTAGTGACCCCGCCAAGACGAGCTAGGCGAAGCGCGATGGCACTACCTACCTTCGCTCGAAATGCTTCGTCGTTTTTTTTTATCCCCATACCTTTGGTTCCCGATGGTAGACTTAGGGCGAGTGGATTGAGAAGCTTAGCTCTATTTGAGATCTGCTGTCATTCTGCCCGTGTTAGCATAAAAATACTTGGCATAATAATGTGTGCCTACCTTGACATAAAAATGTTTTTGGTAGGATGGATAAATTTGTACATTTGTACGGTTATTTCCTTCGGTTACTTTAGTTCAACTTCATTAAACCAAAACTGCAGAAAAATCTTGGTTTCCTGTAAAATTTCGTGCTATATTATTTCTGGTTATACTAGACTGTTTGTCTGGGTGCTCTAGTTAAATAGATTTAGAAATATCTTGATCTAGGAAACTAGACTTTCCAGTCTGTCGACCGAGTTCTAGTAGTTGCATACTGGATTATTTAATCATCCGTGTCCAATAAAACGTTATATACATACTAGGACTAGATACTGCTTCCGGAAAAAGTTGTGTTATTAATTAAAAGTTTAATTAATAGGATCCTCTGTGTTAATCCAAGTTACTCTTTATATAGTATGTGTAAAATTTTATAAAAATCGGTTCAGTATTTTTATCGCGCAGGAGTAACGATAGTTACTAGTTATTATTCTGTGGCAGGAGTCCAATTCAAATTATATTTATTGTTCACTGTGTTTACAAAGGTATTATAAGAGTAACAAACATACAAACACACGCATTTATAATATTAGATTAGTAGCATTCTGGTAGATCCATCGTGGCTACGTGTGGACCCTTGATACGGAAATCTACCGTTGTAGTAAACAAAAACTTCACCGCGTACCTTTGGCGGATCGCACACTTAAAGCACGACGGAGCGCTAAAATATCGGAACGGTCTCTCAGATCCATACTAGAAATGTCAATCTCCATCTCCATACTAAAACCGCTCAGCCGCTGTCGACGCAGCGCTATCGCAGCGTTGGCCACCGAGTGCGGTTTTAGTATGGGGAAGTGAGTGACGTTTCTAGTATGGGACTGGCAGACCGCTGCGATATTTTAGCGCTCCGTCGTGCGTTAAGTGTGCGATCCGTCTTTATGTTCATTTAAATCGACAAATAATTGCTCTGTGTAGTGTAAGTGTAATGTAACCTTCTCAAAACCGGTGACCGTGTAGCGCTTTCGCTTTTCTAAACATTATCTGTTTCTTGTTATTGCCTCTGACTTGCAAGTCATCAAGTAGGTAACAAGTTTCTTCGTATCTCGAACAGAACAAAATAATATTTCAGAAGGAACCCTCAAACGACCAAAATGAATCCATGAAAACTTGACTTACTTAGTCGAACTTGGTTTGCGCTAAAACAACCAAATGCTCAATACCTTTTGTACTTACTTGACTAGTAAGTACCTATTTAGTATTTTATGGCGACCGATGTGGCGCAGTGGTAGTGCGACTGCCTGTGACGCAGAAGGTTCCGGGTTCGATTCTCGGTGGGTCGCTCACAAAGTTGATATTTTTCACTTTGTAAATTGTATAGGACATATTTTTGGTGCCAGTCTGGTTAGGACATTGCGGGCTGAACCACCCGATTTTCCGTAAGAAAGATGGTTCGTGTTTCGAATGGCATGGCACGTTAAGCCGAAGGTCCCGGTTGCTGTCTATGATTACTTAGACGGCGGTCGTAATACTACCATGGCAGAACCCAGCTACTTGTAGAGATGG
The DNA here is from genome assembly GCA_029255805.1 of Keiferia lycopersicella. NCBI lineage: Eukaryota > Metazoa > Arthropoda > Insecta > Lepidoptera > Gelechiidae > Keiferia > Keiferia lycopersicella. The sequence goes on along the minus strand of JARACZ010000005.1, from coordinate 13,679,738 downwards.
TTGAAAAATTCTGACACTAGGGTTCATTGGGTCGTTGGAAGACTCAATGACCCACACAAAGAGAGAGGGAGACATTGCATAAAGCATTCAGTTTTGAAATTTATTTTCGAGCCTGATTTCCGCTCGCATCTATTCACTGGATAATTAAAAATAATTTCGATGCATTTATGTACTTCGTTGGATTTTTTCTCTTCTCTCTCTCTCTTGAAGAGAAGAGTTGGATTTTATCTCACGCAATGGTCTATGTGATTGATAACTCTTTATGGCTTCATACCGTTTGCTCGTAGGAATTCGTCAGAATGTTGCCTTGTCCTGAGATATTACGCTACAGAGCAGAAGAACATTAACTCTGAACTTTATAATGATCTCTTATTGTACGTTTGCTGTTAATAACGCCAAGCTTTTGTGGTTGTTATAGAGTAGAGAAGTTTCATAATTTTTCTTTTTTGGTCTTAATCAAATATTAAATTACTGTTTGGAAATGATAAAGTTTTTAATATAAGGTAAGTAAAGTAATCAGTGATCACTAGTATTTTAAACTTTATTTTTTCTACGTATTTAGAATAATTATATATTACCTATATATTCCTACATCACCACAACCACATCACATCGTAAGGGATCCCTTACTAGAAGTACTTACAAAACAAAAAATACTAAGTACTATACCAATAAAATAATGCGTAGTGCCTACCCAGCATGCCGGCAGTTCCCCTATAGTATATAAGGGAACATAAATAGGTCGAAATATGAAAAAGAAATAAGACCTCCCATACAAAATAAACCAGTCAATGTGCCACCTGAGTCAGGGTCTATGTGATGTCAAAATATTTTCATATTTCGACCATGTTCTGTTCCTTGGGGAAAGTTGTTCAGTTTCATGGGCTGGTCTTTCGGATAACCAAGGAAGAGCCCATATAATATCAGCAGTGAACTGCTATAGGCAGTGATGTGATGAGGCAATCACCGCATACATTCCTGCGATATTTTGCCGCATCATCTTAATTGCGATTTTACTTTCGTCGCTGCGTTTCTACCAGCGCCGGTCGCATTCCGCGCAGTCATGCTGTAATGAAGTGGGCGCATGCGCAAGATAGCTATTTACGATTTCGATTATGTCAATATATTGGAGACGTAGGTGGATCGCACTCTTTAACGCACGATGGAGCGCTAAAACATCGCAGCGGTCTGTCAGATCCATACTAGAAATGTCAATCCCCATACTAAAACCGCACTTGACGGACGACGCTGTGATAGCGTTGCGTCGACAGCGGTTGAGCGGTTTTAGTATGGGGAGTGACGTTTCTATTCTAGTATGGATCTGATAGACCGCTGCGATATTTTAGCGCTCCGTCCTGCGTCAAGTGTGCGATCCGCCGTACGCGAATGGTCGAGATTTATTGTCTGGTTGAATGGAGAAAGTTGTCATGTAAATGATGTTAAATGCTCGTATCACGCACATAGATTGAAGATAAACAGTACGCAGATCTGGAGTTCATGATCATTGTCTCCTTATCGCACTTGGCTAAGTACTTGCAAGAGCGACAAAGAGGCACGCTTACTTGAAGGAATCTACTAATTGCTTCTAAGTGTACACATACATACATACACACATCACGCCTCTATCCCTTGCGGGGTAGGCAGATCGTTAACGGTCGTAAAAATACGGTCGCTTTCGCCATGTATGACAAATATTGAGGGTCGTTTGAGATAATTCGTGTATCACTATAGTGACAGGTTGTCAGCCTGTCGCCTAGAATTTTTAATACACCTGAAACCCTCAAATCCCTCTCTCGACACCCATGGGTAAGAAATGGGGTGATGCTATACAAAGCCGGCATCACACTGCTAAGTGTATGCACGATTTTATCTAGCTTTAGTCTTTTTCTTGTTTATTTATAATTATTATGTTTCAGAAACAAAAAATATGCCCTAATAGAAACCAAATTCGCTATAGAAGATCTAAATTTAATTAACAAAATTGATCTTACAATATCATAAACTAGCGGCCTGCCCCAGCGGCCGCGCCCACTGCAACTCATTTTTCCATGGGAATAAGGATTTTTCCCGGCAAGTATTATACATAAAAACCTTCCTCTTGCATCACTCTATCTATTTAAAAAAACTGAAATAAAACCCGTTGTGTAGTTTTAAAGATTTAAACAAACATACAGACAGACGCAAAAAGCGACTTTGCTTTATAGTATGTGATTAGATCTTACGATACCTTACGATTAGATCCTGTCATATTAACGTGCCTACCTATCACCTAAAATAATTCAAATCATCAAAATATATATGCTTTGGGTACTTAACAACGAATTAAAACCATCAATCACTTTCATGTCAACATTAATCATAGAAACGATCTAGGTAGTCATAATCACATTAGTTCGATATTCAAATATCACAGTATGAAACTGGGTATCTCCGTTGGAGCGTTGCGTCGCGTGCGCAGTGATCTGATCATTTTATAGCGACAGGGCTGTTCAAAATTCGGATCGCTAAAGGGCATTTCTACGGTAGGAGTAAATTTTTATCACCTCCGTGTGCAATTTTATTTTTAACATTTTATTGACTTTATAATACTGGAAAATTAGGAAAAAAGAATAGAAACATATTGATGCTTATTTGCCATCATTTGCTTCAGTAGATCCTGAAATAATTAAATTTTAATTTCGAGTGTTCACGGAGTTGAGAAATGTGTTCACGGAGTTGAGAATGCACGTTTGTTTTAAGATTTTCATGCACTCATTCAAAGTGATTTATTGTTTTTTAAATGAATAAACAACATAAGACGAATTTCTCCCCATTTCCACTTGCAGATTCTGAAATAATCGAATTTGAATATTGACTGTTCACGGAGTTTAAAAATTTGTTTACGGAGTTGAGAATTTTTAAAGTATTATTGTATTAAATATCAGCCGATGGTGTAAAAGTTTAAATTCTTTGTTAATTCTGTATTTGTATTTTTTGAATTCAGTTATGCGTGAAAATGATTTCTGATTTGGTTTTCGTGGATTGCTTTCATCAGTACTACTGTCACAATTTTTACATACATACATACATATATCACGCCTTTATCCCTTGCGGGGTAGGCAGAGCGTTAACGGCCGTAAGAATACGGTCGCCATCGCCACGTCTGACATTTTTGAGGATTGTTTTCGAAGGTTGTTTTAGAAAACATGTGTTAAAAATTGTAATACACCAACACTCTCGAGTCCCATAGTCGCCTCTTACGACACCCGCGGGAAGGATGTGGGGCGATTCCAATTATATTCCAAGCCGGCATCACACCTCACAATTTTTGGTCATTTTAGATCTGAGTCTTTGGCTAATGGACGATTTAAGCGTAGCCTGTTAATTTTAATGAAATAGGACTTGACCATCCGGAGGAGTCTGGTGCTGAGAAACAATGAGGAGTACGGGAAATATCCGAACAAGTGGATCATGCTGTTAAAAAGAAAATTTTTCGAAATTTTAGAAAATCTAAAATAAAATGTTAATTTAGCTGGCATCACTCGGCAAATTTAAATGCCATAAAATATTGTCAAAACCAGTGGCATAGTTTATACTACGACTGCTTTGCTTCAACACACTAGCAGTAAGTAGGTGTTACGTTATTTTCCAAAAATACACCTTTACAGCCACAACAGTTCACAGCTGGACATGAGCTTCCCTTATTGGGGAGGTATTGCCATGTTTTCCACGCATGGTAGGTAGATTGGCGAGCATCAAATACGATGTTGCATTCACAGGGAACGCTGCTAGCTATTTTCTTGATGATTAACTTTTAGCCGCCTCTGACGACACCTACAGGTAGAATTGGAGTGATGCTATTCTACGCCGGTACCACACGACATCATTCTAATCACAGTTTTATAAAAAACTTCAACTCCGTGAACAAAATTCTCAACTCCATGAACAAATTCACACGGAGTTCAGATTCTCGGAGTTGAGAAAAAGCTGGTTTCTTTGAAATTTCTCTTTCACAGTAAAACTTTGTGCAAATCCAATTTTACCTACGTATTGGTATACTATCGAGGCACAAATTACACAAAGTAACAACCTTTTAGCTCTTATAGTTTCAAAAATATTCATGATCCGGAGTTGAGAAATTACCCTGCACCAAAGACGAAGCAAAATTTCTTACCTTTGAAAATGGTAAATTCCGGCAGCATGTCTCAGATTCACTGCACTCGCCTACTCGGAAGCAACTGGCAGTTTATGTGAATCGAATAATGGTGTGCATATCGCGCGTGTTTACAGATGTGCGTAAGAGTTTGTGAGTGATACCGAATTTAGTCATAAGCTCGGGACAAATATTTAAACTAACATAAGTGGTACAAAATAAAACATTATAGACATCTTGGTAATAAATAAGCCTTTGTCATATATCTATATACATGTGAACATAGGAACATTATTATAAATTCCGGAAATTATCGAATTATGGACCAATTTAGTTTCAATTCCGCCAAAGGGACAGGCCTAAATCAGGTAAATTTGGTGTTTTTTTTTTCAATTCAGTATATTTTTCAGAAGAAAGTAATATTAAATTAGTCATAATAATTATGCTCTCCAAATAGAACATACATTAAGGATTATGTGTTATTTTTTTGAGATTTTAGTTTATATGTTTAACACGATTTCTGGACCAGGACAAAAAAAACGGCGTCTCTGTAGAAATGCCCTAAAAGTGTCAAAAAATGAGCTATTTTTCTGATCGATCCATTAACACAGAAAAGGATTTTTTCTGGTTTATTCGTAAAAAAAATTTTAAGTTCTAGCATTACAGGCATAAATTAATACTAAGATGATAACAAAAGCTTATCACTCATTTGGTTGATAGAGTAGATTAGTAATCTCATATTTACGTAGGTACGTAATGCCAAACTACAGAAATGTAAGGTCCGAAACCGCGTTTCATGGAGGTGCCTGATGGAGGCCTCTGTCCAACAATGTAAGAACGTCATATGTTATAAGACGTATGCTATCTTAATCATTAGGTTTTAACCTAGGTTGCACTATGCTGCAACAACGTTAGTGCTACTCATTGAAAATCGCCATTGTGGCGCTGGCAGACAAGGAAAGCAAATACGAAAGTACACGGTACTGACGTAGGTGGCGCTTCAATTAAGCAAAACTAGCTGTATTTTGGTTTTATGGGATATATTCAGTGCGTAGATAATTTTATATCAATGCTAGGTTGTGAGTAGGTAACCAGAAGCAACCCTGTTTGTGCTCAGACAGTGTTGCCTGCTCGGGCGACGGAAGAGGGCAGTGAAGCGTGCGAGCTGACACCAATACAGAACAATATAATCCGCATAATGCCAGCTTTTGCCACTCTTGCGCAGATATTCGTCTCACTCCGCGCCGTCAATTGATCGGCCATTGTTCGATTATCGGAACAATCTATAGGAATTGCGAACTTTAGTAGCAAGGTGAGAATTTATCGCTCTATATATATGTGCAGCGAGTAGAAATTGAAAGAAAAATTTAATTAATGTATTCATAGTTATGGTACACGAATCACCTGAATAGGCCCACACAATTTGTCAGACACATGACAATATTTTACGGCCGTTAACGCTCTGCCTACCCCGCAAGGGATAAAGGCGTGATATGTGCGTATAGTTATGATTTTAACGGGCCCCGACTTTATTTTGTTTTGAGTTCCCTAGCAGTCACCCGCAGATACTCCAGTTTACCCGTGATCATGACGGTTGAAACTGCGTCGCAATATCGGAAACTCAAAACAAAATAAATTCATCGGTAAGAACCCATTAAAATCATAACTATGAATAGTGTAAACAACCGCGATTGTACAAAGTTTTATGAATGTATTTTTGAACAACACCAATTTTTTTATACAACATATATGTATCTACCTAGAACTTGTCTCTATATCTTTGGACCTGTCGACTGAAGGCTATCAAAACCACCCTTTTTCTATAAGTATCCTACATTGAGTGGAAGTTGGCCAATGGCGAAAGTAGAGCTTGCTTCATTCGCTATGTTGGAAAAGAATATTGACGATGATTTAGATGTTTTATTTAATTTTGCGTTTTTTAAGGCTGCCTCCGCTGTAAGCCTGTAACTCATTTTTCCTTTAGAAGAAATTGTTTACCGGCAAATATTATACCCATAAAAAAGAAACCGCACCAAAATCCATCGTGTACTTTTAAAGATACACACAGACGCGAAAAGCGACTTTGCTTTATACTATGTAGAGATAATAAAACTGTATAGTTCTAGACTGATATTCCCAACAACAGTTGTAAAAATAGGCCTCACTGCTCATTATAAATTCAGTAGGTGCCTTGGTACGTACGATATGCAAAAGCAAACTAACTAAGAGAATGTCACACCTTATAGGTTTTGAAACTTGTTAGTACGCTGCTAAAATATTACTAGGATAATCCAGGTTATAAGGTTCGTTGCGAGAGTAAACTTTGTGATTGCAATTAAATTATGTAGACACTTTTTATGATAGAAATGTGTGAAAGAACCTTAGGTACCTTCGAATGACGTCGTAGCAAGATTTTTACTGCTACAAATTTACCATCAATCAATACATAATAAGTATAAAATGAAGTTGATTTTCCGTTCCTCTGTCTATTTTGGAGACCGCTACCACGCAACGAAATTTTGATGCGTATTATCTATCTATACATATAATAAAGCTCAAGAGGACCGAAAGTCTGTACATACAAGATATCCAAAAAAAAATTGTTTCGTGATACTTAATATTGATAACAAAACACGTTTCTGCAATTTTTTAAATTTTTGTCTGTTTGGATGTTTAGATGTTTAGATGTTTGTGTGTTTGTTTGTGGATATGCGGAAGCATCACGCGAAAACGACCGAGCGGATTTTGATGCAATTTGTACCAAAATGTCAAGTAAATCACCGACCAGGTTATAGGCTAAAAAAAAACATACCCCTAAAAGGGGGGTTGGCTGCTACACATAAAATAAGTTTGTAGATCACGTAAATTTCATAGTGCCGCGTAGTAAAAAGATGTGTATGGGCTTATTGGACCCGAGATTGATTTCAAATTTCGAACTGGCCAGCACGAACTGTGTCAATTTGAATAAGCGCGCAGAAAGAAAAATAACAAGAGGCCGTATTTATTATTTTTAATCTATATTTTTATAACCTCAATAAATGAGAAAAGTAAAATCTACGAATATGTCTACGACTACAAAAATATCTCTTTAATATTGGAATAATTTTAATTTTAATAATTCAATATTTTTTACACTCGAAAACAAAAGTTCCGTGGTACAAGACGTGTAAGTTGCGTACCAGACGATACAATCTTTATTTATGGATCGTTTTCTTGGTGCGTAATCTACTATTTACCGCGGGAAAATTGCAATAGCTACAAAGCAAAAGTTTGTGTGAAGGGATACCTATCCTTATTTTTGCCGCTCCAACCATGGTTAAAATGGCTCAGCGGAAATGGATCTGCTTATGATGTAAGTCGGCCAGCGAAGTACCACAATTTTTTGTTTTTAATTTTTCTTGCTAATTTTGTTAAGGCTATTCTTTATATCTACGTTACTAGCCAATGTTGTTCTGTTACATACTGTTATTATATGTTTAGCCGACAAATTGTAATACACCAATACCGTCGAGTCCCTTAGTCGCCTCTTACGACACCCGCGGGAAGGATGTGGGGTGATGCTATTCTAAGCCGGCATCACACATCATCTGTGCCCAATTTCATGAAAATCAGTTCAGCAATTTTTGCGTGAAGGAGTAACAAACAAACAAATCTTTTGTATTAATATATTAGTAGGAAGTAGGATAGGATAGGATTTGTAGTGGGATTATTATATTATTCACTCTCATGAACTCGGTCTTTATTCATCCATCACAATGTTAAGAAATGTGGCATCAGTCTACTTCACGGAATTGATACCTTTGGAAGTAAACGCACGATTTAAAAAAAAATGCTAAAATGAACTGTAAAGCGAGGATTTGGAACAGGGAGTGACTAATCTGTAACCTGATTCAGCAAATTCAACCTACAGGAATCAAAAAGACCAAACATATATAAAAGAATCACCGCTTTCTTACTCTTTTTTGCATGTGGAAATTGTAAATTTAGGATTTAACAGTTTTTTTAAATTACATATAAAGTGTAAAAAAATTAGCTGCAAATATTTTAAGGGGTGAATCAGCCCATGAATCTGAACAACATTCCCCAAGGAATACATAGGTCGAAATATGAAAAAAACATTTGGGCCTCCCATACAGTTGACTTGCTCGGCTGCTACATTTTGTATGGGAGGTCCAAAAATTTTTTCCATATTTCGACTTATGTTGCTTGGGGAAAGTTGTACAGTTTCATGGACTGATTCACCCATTTAAATATTTGCAGCTAATATTTTTACACACTGTACGTAGTCGGTCCCAAAGTTCTGTCACTGGCATATTATTTTTGAATTTAGAACACGGATTTGGAAAAGTTTTATTGCATTCCGTTTTTGAATGTTTAACAATTATTTTAAAACAATAAATAATCATTTGGCGCGATTTTTCACGATGGAGTGGACTTTGAAAGAAAACCGAATAGCAGTTTTGGCGTTGCATCGCTGTGGGCACTCGCCGAGTACCATTTTCAAGTTGCTCAAAAAATTGAAAATAACGCTTAGGTTTGGGTATCGTACTATAACTAGGTACACTGAAGTCTCTAGTGTTGAGGACAAGAAAAGAACTGGCCAGCCTCGCTCCGCCAGAACACCAGCAGTGATCAAAGCGATCAAGGAGCGCATACGAAGAAATCCTGTCCGAAAACAGAAACTTATGGCTTTGCAGATGAAGGTTAGTAGAAAAACAGTCAAAAAGGTTTTAAACGAAGACCTTAAGCTGCGAGCATACAAAAAAAAGAGTGGGCACTTACTTAATGCCCGTTTAAAAGAAATTAGACTCAAAAGATCTCGGGTGTTGTTAAAACGGTACGCGAAAAACCGGCACCGCGATATACTTTTTACAGACGAAAAAATTTTTGATATAGAAGAAAAGTATAATAAACAAAACGATAGAGTGTACGCTACCAGCTCTGAAGAAGCAGGAAACAAAGTTCCGCGGGTGCAACATGGGCATCATCCCTCTTCAGTCATGGTCTGGTTAGGCGTCTCCTACTATGGGCCAACTGAGGTTCATTTTTGCGAAAAGGGGGTCAAAACCAGCGCAAAAGTGTACCAAGAGACGGTTTTGGATCGGTACGTCAAAGACCTGCCCAACACACTATTTTCAGGACATCACTTTGTATTCCAGCAGGATTCTGCGCCCGCTCACAAAGCCAGGACCACTCAAGCCTGGTTTGAACGTCAAAACATTGAGTTTATAAGACACGAAGATTGGCCTTCCTCCAGTCCGGACCTTAATCCTCTGGACTATAAAATTTGGCAGGTCTTAGAGAGCAAGGTCTGTGCTAAGCCCCATAAAAATTTGGAGAGTCTGAAGTCAGCCATAGTTAAAGCAGTCGCTGAAATCGACATGGATATGGTGCGTGCTGCGATAGACGACTGGCCGCCGCGGTTGAAGGCCGTTGTTAAAAGCAAGGGAGGTCATTTCGAATAGTTTTATGTTATTTTGATTCTTCGATGATTGTATTTTTAATTGATATATAAATTTTTAAAAACGGATTGGTACTTTTTATTTTATCAGTATTTTCATATATGACAGAACTTTGGGACCGACTACGTATAGTCGGCGAAACCAAGTTTTTGGGTACCTATCTACCAACAATTTAATATAAGCTTATAATATATTATTTTATGGTTCTTAAAGTCTATGGGGGAGGCCCATGTTTATCAGTGAGCTTCCTTTATATAGCTTATATGATGGATGATATATGGCGAAACGAAGTTCGCGGGCACCAGCTAGTTAAAGATATAAATGTAGATAGAGTGATCCTAGAGGAACATTATTTAAATAAAAATAATACATGCCGAAAATTTTCCTATTTCTTCGACAAAACTATTAGCAGCGGGTGTCTACGTAGTCGGTCCCAAAGTTCTGTCATATATGAAAATACTGATAAAATAAAAAGTACCAATCCGTTTTTAAAAATTTATATATCAATTAAAAATACAATCATCGAAGAATCAAAATAACATAAAACTATTCAAAATGACCTCCCTTGCTTTTAACAACGGCCTTCAACCGCGGCGGCCAGTCGTCTATCGCAGCACGCACCATATCCATGTCGATTTCAGCGACTGCTTTAACTATGGCTGACTTCAGACTCTCCAAATTTTTATGGGGCTTAGCACAGACCTTGCTCTCTAAGACCTGCCAAATTTTATAGTCCAGAGGATTAAGGTCCGGACTGGAGGAAGGCCAATCTTCGTGTCTTATAAACTCAATGTTTTGACGTTCAAACCAGGCTTGAGTGGTCCTGGCTTTGTGAGCGGGCGCAGAATCCTGCTGGAATACAAAGTGATGTCCTGAAAATAGTGTGTTGGGCAGGTCTTTGACGTACCGATCCAAAACCGTCTCTTGGTACACTTTTGCGCTGGTTTTGACCCCCTTTTCGCAAAAATGAACCTCAGTTGGCCCATAGTACTCCTAACCAGACCATGACTGAAGAGGGATGATGCCCATGTTGCACCCGCGGAACTTTGTTTCCTGCTTCTTCAGAGCTGGTAGCGTACACTCTATCGTTTTGTTTATTATACTTTTGCTTCTATATCAAAAATTTTTTCGTCTGTAAAAAGTATATCGCGGTGCCGGTTTTTCGCGTACCGTTTTAACAACACCCGAGATCTTTTGAGTCTAATTTCTTTTAAACGGGCATTAAGTAAGTGCCCACTCTTTTTTTTGTATGCTCGCAGCTTAAGGTCTTCGTTTAAAACCTTTTTAACTGTTTTTCTACTAACCTTCATCTGCAAAGCCATAAGTTTCTGTTTTCGGACAGGATTTCTTCGTATGCGCTCCTTGATCGCTTTGATCACTGCTGGTGTTCTGGCGGAGCGAGGCCGGCCAGTTCTTTTCTTGTCCTCAACACTAGAGACTTCAGTGTACCTAGTTATAGTACGATACCCAAACCTAAGCGTTATTTTCAATTTTTTGAGCAACTTGAAAATGGTACTCGGCGAGTGCCCACAGCGATGCAACGCCAAAACTGCTATTCGGTTTTCTTTCAAAGTCCACTCCATCGTGAAAAATCGCGCCAAATGATTATTTATTGTTTTAAAATAATTGTTAAACATTCAAAAACGGAATGCAATAAAACTTTTCCAAATCCGTGTTCTAAATTCAAAAATAATATGCCAGTGACAGAACTTTGGGACCGACTACGTACAACGGGCGGCCCATTAGTAAAAAAAACTGATAAAATGTAGGTAAGAACTATTTTAAATTCTATAATATTGAATTACTAACCCAAATAATATTTTATGCATGCATGACTGAGTGTGTCTTATTTACAGTATATGAAATTTGATAGGGTACAACTATTCACTCTAATAACTTTGTGCCTGTAACCACTAGAAACCTTTCTAACTCGATAGTACTCTGCAGTGGCTTGGAATATTAGAAATGGTTTATAATTTAGTTGATGTACGATCTATTGTCCTACAAAACCAGACCGGCTTTCTTAGTAACATTCACTTACGATACCGTTTTGCAGAGCTAACTTCAGATTACGTTTTCAATAATTTAAGTATTTCCAATATTGTACAATTCGCTCGTGGACTGGGTCATTAATAAAAATAGTTGTATGCTTAAAACTATTGTCCAAAACTGCTACGGATTTCATATATATTTTTTAAATATTCAATGTTTTAATTAAGAAACAGAAAAATTATGTAAAAGTTAGAGTTCTGTTAGAGTTCTGATGTGAGTGAGAGTTCTGATGCAAAGTATGACGTCATACATTCTTATTTCCATAAAAAATACCGTTTTAAAAAGTAGCTCCTTTGACGTGCCATGCCAGTCCACAATCCCTATTATCACAATTACATTTTGCAACTCAGTTATGCCATTTAATAATACTATAATACTATGCCAGTAGGTAAATTGATATTTATTTTCAGTTATCCATATAAGGGATCCACGCAGCATATTATGTAACACGTTTTGTTCACAATTTGTACTGTAATTTCCTATCATTACTGTAGTTTCCGGATCTTTTGGATCTTTTTCCGGAACAATATAACTTGGGCCTTTTTAAGGCAAGAGTGAATAGGCATTATCTAGGCAAGCATGTACCATCTTCGTCTGCATCTCCATTTACCACCAGGTGAGATGGCAGACAAATGCGGGCCTATTACATATAAATAAAAAAAAAAAAAGTTTAAATGAGCCAAAATCTTATAGTGGCATTGAACTAGAATGAAATCGCCAGTACAGTTATATATTTCAATGAGTATAATCTCGAACGGAATTTTAACGCTACATTATTAGAGTGCTACATTATTAGAGTATGTAGCATTTTGTATTTATATTCGACCGAATTGTTGAAAAATATAAAACAAAAGTATCGTGATTTGTGTTTGCATGACTATAGTCTGTAAAATACAGGATGATCCCTGTGACGTTTGTGACCTAGGAGCAAATAAACAAAGGAAAACAAAGGAAAATGGACTTTATGTCATAGCATTTGCTTCAAGGTCACAAACGTCACAAAGATCATCCTATATTTTACAGACTAGACAAGAAAAAGTCAGTTTTATAATGTTTTGCTATTGACAATATTGTTATTATTTCAGATGTGCCTCTTTCTCTAACCGACGTCCATTCTTTCATTACAAAGATATAAACGCGCTTCACTGTGTATAATTTTTGTATGGCTTGTAATGAACTACCCATCTACAATTTCTGATTAAACATTATTTACTAGTGGAACGAGATGGAAGACCGTGTTGCTAGAAGATATAAAACTGCCCATTATTTCCTATTTATAACTTAATTTGTGTTCAGACAGACGGATCGCACACTTGACGCACGACGGAGCGCTAAAACATCGCAGCGATCCATACTAGTAGTGTCAATCCCCATACTAAAACCGCTCAACCGCTGTTGACGCAGCACTATCGCAGTGTCGTCTGTCGGGCGCGGTTTTAGATGAAGTGACGTTTCTAGTATGGATCTGACTGATCTGAATATCGCTGATATTTTAGCACTCCGTTGTGCATCAAGTGTGCGATCCGCCTAGCTGTATCATCATGACAATAATTAAACCGAGAATTTAAATTGCACAGTTTGATTGTAGTAGTTTGGCGTGATTTATAAGGTCTTCATTTCACGGGGATCCGCCAAACGGCTGATCAATGCGGTCGATGGTCGATCTGGCTGAGCCAATTATCTGGATTGATGGCTACAGCCACCGCAATCAGCTGGACCTATTCTGGTCCTAATTTCCTATCGAATGGTCTGGGCGTTGTTAGATAAAAGTAGTAATATGCCTTCTTTCGATGTGGAGCTTTTGCGTGCTTATAAAAGCCAACTTTTTGAAAAATCTGAAGAATTTATGTTAGCCACATTCAGTCAGCCAGATTGAAAATTATTGTCCTGTTCAATAATGAGTGTTTCGAGTGCCCACACACTAATGTAGATAATATTAAATCGTAGTTTGAGAAAGCTAGTATATCATTATTATCATCATCATCATCATCATTCTCAGCCCACATCGACCCACTGCGCAGGGTATAGGCCTCTTCTGTACAGCGCCAAGCCTTGTCCTGTGAACTTGACGATATTGTCGGACCATCGAGCAAGTGGTCTGCCCACTGACTTGTTATACGAGTATATACTCTTTTTTTTACAAATAACTTCATTAGGATCCTGAACGATAAATTCGCAGAATACCGGCATTGGCTGGTTCGATGCTACAGATTACCCGGCTCTTTATAGGCGCATCCAACTTTACAGTGTATCGTAAGTCAGCATCTCCGCTAAGAGGCAGCGGTATAAACATGGGTATAGGTGGATCGCACACTTAACGCACGATGGAGCGCCAAAATATCGCAGCGGTCTGTCAGATCCATACTAGAAATGTCAATCGTCATACCATGTCATACTAAAACCGCTCAACCGCTAGCGCAGAGGCGTAGCAATAAGGCGTAGAATAGGGTTGTGGACTGGCTGAGCAAATGAGCTGCTATTCAAAACGGTCTAAAACGGTATTTTGTATGAAAATAGGAATGTATGACGGCATACATTGCTATTTTGGATGGCGTCAGAACACTTACTTTTATGTACCTACCTAATTTTTGTAAATAATTATGAATGTGGAAAAAATTATGAAAGACTAAGGACAGTCTTTTTGTTGTATCATTTTAAGCGTACAACTTTTATATTTCATTAATTTATTCATGACCAGTCCACAACCGAATTAAGGGCATTAAAATAATACACCTGATTACTAAGTATTTTTAGGAGTAGCAGCAACATTACTCCGAAATAGGTAGCGCTGTTGACGTTCATTTGATTGAACAATTATCTGTCAAAAGTCAAAAGAACTGGGAAGTCACTGCCAAGTTTTACATCATTCGCACGAGGCGCCACAAACTAGCAACTAAACGAAAAGTGCTTATCCATCAATTATGCGTCTGTCAAAGCAGAATGTAACTTACGTCACTGAATCTTATTAACCTGCGCGGTGGTACCCGCGGTATCTAGATTAGCAGGTTCTAGAGGAAGTAGTGTTATCCAATTTAATGATCGGTGGACGACTCAGCGGGGACCAATCGGTTCATAGAAAGGAGTGTCGTGCGTGTTACCTTAAAAATGTTAAATTGTATTGGTTCACCAAAACACACGTACTATACGGGGTGTAAGGGACGGTGTAACGAAAACTTCGCAAGCGTGCTCAGACCATGAAACTGAACAACTTTTTAGCTGTACAATTTCATATTTTTCAAGTAACACGCACGACACTCGACACATGGCCTGAGCACGCCTGCAAAGTTTTCGTTACACCGTCCCTTACACCCTGTATAAGTAAGTATGTACAAGTGGTGTTCAAATCAGGGGTTGAGTTGGTTTGATTACCTCAATAGTTAATTATTAGCGAATAATTATGTCACCTTGTCATGTCCGTCTGTCCGCTGGCGCCAGCCAGCCGTAATGTTCAAAAAGGTCGAAAAAGAAGGTGCATGTGCATAGAGATTATAGAGGTCAGTAATGAGTGGATTTCTCAAGTGAAAATTTTTCGCGTCTCGGCTGAAAACGTGGTGATGCTTTGCAGATATCACTATGATTATTTTTCTTAAAATATAAGACACATGTATTGATATGAGGCCATATAAATAATGTTTGTACATTTATTAGTTTTTAAGAAAAAAATCCATAAGTAGCGTATTCTCAATTACCGTGACCTGTCCACAACCACTTTGACAGTAAATAATCATCTCTCGGGAAAATCCTGTACAACTCATACAAAAAAAAGTGTTCTGAATATGTTAAGTTTTAATTATCCTACGAGAAAATACTAAAATTTGATTTTTTAACCCAACAGTAAATGAAATGTGCTACCAACTAGTTCTGTCCAAGCGAAAACACCAATTTCCATGGACATTTTGTTTTCACGTTCCTACCTTCCATTGTTGAGTATATGCCGAATGTAAACCCATCCCCCGCAAGGATCAGTTGTGCGCTTACGCGCTGTGCGAACGATTCTGTGCCATCTTTCTACGTTTTCGCGCAAAAAATGTAAGAACGCGATTTCAGTTTACTCGGACAGAAATTTTGCAATCTCCATGGTCAGATTTAGAATGTTTCCTCAGGTGATAAAAATATTTATTATGTATAATATGTATGAATTATAGGCCTTTGGTACACTTATAGAATACTAGGAGAAAACTTAAGTAGCCTTGATAGTTATTTATTTATTTTAGATAAATGCCCTGTTTCCAATTTCCGTGTGCAAATTTCCGTGGTTTCCGTGTCTGCTCGATGCCCACGGAAATTGCAAAGTTCCACAGAAATCGAACAATTCATATAAACATACTGACATTCCTTCACATATCACACCCTCGTCCCTTGCGGGGCAGGCAGAACTGTAGGAAACGGTGGATATTGTCACATGGCTTATTAAGATAATCTTGGCCGTTAACGTCGGCTATGCTCTTCTGATGAGCGGCGGCGAGTCTGGACTCTGCTCGCAGCGCCGCAAGCAGGCTAAGTCTGTGGCTGCCGCTACTTGGGGCGCTGCAAGCGAACATTGACCACGCTCGCCTGATGAGCAACTTGGCCAGGCCTCTACTTACAGCGGTGCAAGCAAACATTGGCCATGCTCGCCTGATGAGCGACTTGCCCTGGCCTCCACTCGCAGAGCTGCAAGCAAACATTGGCCAACCTCGCCTGATGGGCGACTTGGCCTGGCCTCTACTCACAGCGCTGCAAGCAAACGCGAGACACGCTCCTCTACCAGCCGATCAGACCAAAGGCCAGCCACGTCATTTGTTTAGCTTTATATTTAGGTCAGGTCTGTGATCATGGTAGCCACATACCTGTCCACTTAGCTGGTGACTGTAACTAGAGCTTGTTTGCGACGCTGCAAGCAGATGCTATTACAAACCTAGCTGGTGGATAGGTAAGCCTGGCCAACGTTCGCTTGTAGAGATTAGATAAAAGGCGGCAGTAGATTTAACTGGCAGAGGAACGCGGCCTTAGTTTACTTGCAGTGCTGCAAACAGGAGTAGCTACAAAAGTTGCTTCAAGCTGGTAGTCTAGTTGAAATGATCGCCTTGATCAGGTCTGTGACCGCCTTGATCACAGCGCAGTGAAAACCACGTAAAGCAGAAATTCGCGATTTTTGTTTTATTTCCATTTTGGGAAAAAAAACTCGTAACGCACATGTACCACAAACAAAGGCGTAGCTGCGATACTGGGAACGTCTTCTATTGATGAAAATGAGAACCTCGTTATCGATCAATGCGAACATTTTGTAGAGTAAAACCTCGTGTTTACTTAGCCATGTTTTACTTTCTATTGTGAAAACACGTCATTGCTTTTACAAGTATGTGCTTATTAGTATGATAATCTCGCATGTACGGTTGCAGATGTTTCATACCATTCGATTCGTATGATAACCTCGTAAGCACCTTTTTGCGAGGTTTTCAACTGTAGAGAAATACACAGAAATGTTGTTGCAAGTTTTTCATTTGATACTGCGATACCTTAAAAAGTACTGTTATAATTGTTTCCGAGGTTCTTGTCATTGTTTAAGTCCATTATAAATCCTAGGACTTACTAGAGTGCCGTTTGGTGCCGGCTAAGATTAATATCACCCCGTTTAAATCTGTAGACGTCGTAAAGAATGGGCATCATCTTTTCAATTAATGCAATTTTTGGCGTTGCATTTGCCAAGCGAGGCTGTCCATTTAGGGGTCAATTTCAACTCCTGTCTCTGAGGTGTCACATAGGCGCTGGGGCCTGGTCTTTTTGGGTGTATGTGTGTAGGTCCGACTATTGGGCGATTCCCTATTAGGAGAAGCTATAATATTGGCCCTCTGATTGATCTGGTGATGGCCTATACCTATATCATCATCCTTGAAATGAGGTCTTTTCCTACAGCAATAGAGCGTATACCAGAAAACAAGATTAAGGTGCTGACTATTTTTACTATTCAACGGGGATTAGTTGATGTGGAGAGCTGTGGGCCACGTCAGTATAACCCCGTGTTCCCTTATCTAAGCCTTCAGTTTGCCCTCGATAACAAAGGCCTCGCTGCAGGATGAAATTACTTTTAGTGATGGTACTTGCGCTCTGTCTTCTTCTAGGACAGTTGATATTCAACTCCTATATTTCTTGGCAACCTACACCAAAAGAGGAAGATCTGTTTTGTCATGAAGCCTGCTTTGGGGACAGCTACCATGAGTGAGAGGCCGCATTTATATCTTCTTGATGTGCAGTCACCTTCTTTTCCGGCTCGATGGGCTTCATGAGCGGTGCTGTGCTCCCTCTTTCTTTCTAAATCCTTGGACTGAATCAGTGCATAAGCAGGATAAGGGTCTCATAATTGCCTGCTCATACAGGCGTGTAAAATTCGCAAGCAGTACTATGGCAGTTTTTAATTGATATCGCACACAGTCATTTTTATCAGTCTACTCTTTTCGGTTTCTGTAGCAAGGCATTTATTAATTTTTCATGTCTCAAATACAATTTACGTGCCTCAAATACAATTTCCGTGTAACAAATAAAATCTCCGTGGCAAGGCAATTCCCGTGGGCGAAATAACTCACTAATTACTATATTTATATAATCCCCCATTAGAATATGTACTGTAAATGGGGATACTTCTCGATACAACATATTTTTTTAGCCAAAATCCTCAAAACTAAAAAAAACACGGAAATTAGGCAAAAAAATCCAGTTGTTGAAATCGACTCTAATATGCATGGAATTTTCTCATTTTGACATTTGAACTAAATTAATAATCCACTAGATTACATACATTTCCTTGAAAATATATTTTTTCAGTTGAACTCAGCACCATCAATGTACCTAGTACATACACTAGAAGATTGGCTAGAAAAAAGTCAAATATGTGAAATATTACAGGGACAATATAGTATGTGGACAATATAGTACCTAGTAAGTTGCCGTGTGATGCCGGCTTAGAATAGCATCAACCCACGTCCTTTGCCGTGTGATGCCGGCTTAGAATAGCATCACCCCACGTCCTTCCCGCAGGTGTCGTAAGAGGCGACTAAGGGACTCGAGAGTATTGGTGTATTACAATTTTTAGGCGATTGGCTGACAACCTGTCACTATAGTGATACATATGTTTTCTGAAACAACCTTGGAAAACAATCCTCAAAAATGTCGCACGTGGCGATAGCGACTGTATTCTTACGGCCGTTAACGCTCTGCCTACCACGCAAGGGATAAAGGCGTGATATATGTATGTATATGTATAGAAGTGACGCATAAGACTTTCATCTGCATTGTAATAAAAATAGGATGATGTAAGAATATATATGATGTGTGTTTTGCTGTGTGATGCCGGTTTAGATTAGGATCACCCCATTTCTTTCCCATGATTGTCGTAGGAGGCGACTAAGGGGCTTGAGGATTTTATTTGTATTACAATTATTAGGCGACAGGCTGATAACCTGTCACTACAGTGATACACAAATTATCAATCACCCTCAATATTTATCAGACGTGGCGATAGCGACCGTATTTTACGGCCGGCCGTTATCGCTCTGCCTACCCCGCAAGGGATAAAGGCGTGATATGTGTATGTGTGTATGTATGTAATGTACGAACCATGAAAAATTCAGTTGACATACTTTTCAAGTCCAAAAAAAGCTACGCTAATTAAAAGATTAATAGTGTGAACCCACGCAAAAGTATTATCTTTTGTTCACCCAAGGGTTTATAATTATGTGTCGTAAAATAGTTTATTATCTTGGAAACGCCATAGCAATTATTCAAAGTTAAATGCATGATGTAATATTAAGTTATTGGGTTTTCGCACGGGCGGCGCCGCGTTCTAGATTTTTATGTCGTAAATAGCCATTTCCTACAAATTATAGAAATGAAATAAGTTCCGCAGTCAGTGGCGGCCGTAAACTTGCCTAATATAAATAATTTTATTTTATTAACATTAGTAAGTAGGTTATAGAACCGATTTTAGTTTTTCTCCTGTCCCAACGTGTATTTAACAACAGTTTAATATGACATAAACAACATTTGCTAACTGTTCTGTGTCAATTGATCATTATGTCACTGCTCATCCTTCAGTATGTATGAAATAGGACGAACTGATCACAAGGAAAATATTTTCCGTAGAAACTTAATATTGGAATTTAATATCGATCTCCGACAAAAAGTAAGTAAGTATGATAAAAGATCAGTAAAGAGTCACAATCAGTGATCAGATTAAGATGGTCATACGCAGACAAAAGTCTCACTTCCACGCTACGAGCCGGCTTTTTTAGGCTTTACTTCGAGTTGTAGGGTTGATATTCTCAAAATTACCCATAATATGAAATGTTTGTATCAAATATTTTTTTGAGAAGTTGTTTGTGACTGCGAAAGTTTGCATCAGTTTATTTATATGAAATGCCCAACCTCGTCTCGCAATCAATTCAATTTTTTTTAATTGCTCGCAACTTTGCCAAATTATTATAACAGCATAATTTCTTCGTCTATCTATATTGTTTATTTCTGTTTCATAGTAATTAAAGAGTTATTTGTTAATCCTTTAAAGAAATTATTGGTATGTATTTCCAACCCTAATTTTATTGTGATTGTGTTACGAATTGATGACCACGCGTTCCTGACTTTATTGTCCTTGAGCGGGTTTTGTAATTCATTGTGTTAAGTCTACATACATATAAGTTCATGTTACACGCTTTGATTCGATTATAAGGCCGGGGCTCCGGACTGCAGCGGAGCGGTGTCGGCGCGAGAACGAGCGAGCGAAACCGAGCGGGCAGATCCGTGGCGCTCTATTAGAAACAAATGGGCAATGTAGGATAGACTGGGTACAGTTGTAACATTGCTTTGATTACCCATTGCTCCTCATGCATATAAACCCGAAGTAAAGCATTGTATATGAAAGCTTGGACATTTTTTTATGAATACCGGTCATATCCAAATGCCTAAGTAATACAGTTTTTCTGGAATATCAATCAATCAATCAATCAATTATGAAGTTGAAAAAGACTTACTGACCTTAATACCGCGGCTTAGGGAATTAGGCTTAGAGATCAACCCGGAAAAGTGTGAGTTCTACCCCTGCAGTACCGGAGTTAGATCTCAACTAACTCACTTTCAGTCAGTAATACCAGGTTTTAAAGAAATTAACAAAACCAGTTTCGTTTTGCTGGGCTCCCCCATCTTTCCTGCTGGGATAGCGGAGGCATTCGAGGCAAGGGAGCTGATGCTTAGACTGGCAAGTGATCGACTCCAATATTTGTCTGCCCACGTCGCTCTAGTACTGCTAAAGATGTGCTTCGCTATTCCCAAGGTAACATACCTGCTACGTACCACCCCCTCGTGGTTGCATCCGGCAAAGATTGCCTCTTTTGATGACACTTTGAAGGAAGCCGTTGAAACCATCTTAAATGTGTCTCTCGAAGAAAGGCAATGGACGCAGGCAGCTTTGCCGATCAGGCACGGGGGAATAGGAGTACGACGAGCCCGTGACGTTAGTTTGCCGGCCTTTTTGGCGTCAGTACACGGAGTGTCAAACCTTGTCTCTAATATTTTGCCTAACAATGGAGTCAAGGTAAGCATCCCGTTTGCTGCAGATGCACTGACAGTTTGGTCGAGTCGCTATCCGGATACACCAGTTAAAACTGAAGCCACACATTTTCAACGGGCTTGGGATGACGTTGCTGCGAAAGCTGGTTTTGAGGATCTGTTGGGCGCCAGCTCCGGAGCAGACTCTGCCAGACTGAGAGCGTCAGCTTGCCCAGAGTCAGGTGCATGGCTGCACGCTTTACCATCTCCTCACTTGGGAACTTTACTAGATAGCGACTCCCTACGTGTAGCCGTTTCTCTTCGCCTAGGGTGTAAAGTCTGTGAGTCGCACTCGTGTATCTGTGGGCAATTAGTGGACGAGACTGGAAACCACGCTTTAAGCTGCTGCCGCTGCCTAGGAAGATTTCCACGGCACCATGCTCTCAACGAGCTGATTCGTAGAGCGCTGGTTTCTGCCAACATACCCGTCGTACTTGAGCCTCCCGGACTAAGTCGCTCAGACGGTAAGAGACCCGACGGTCTAACGTTGGTCCCTTGGCAGAAGGGCAAGAACTTGGTTTGGGACGCTACGTGTGTCAGCACGACTGCGGCTTGTCACCTTAGTCGCACATCACGCGTGGCTGGTGCAGCGGCCAAAACCGCAGCAAAGAAAAAGCACGAGAAGTACAGGGAACTCGCCGCGTACACCTTCATCCCCGTAGCGGTGGAGACGCTGGGCCCCTGGGGTTCTGAAGCTAAGAACTTTGTGCGGGAGATTGGCCGCCGTCTTAGAGAGAGGGGCGCAGACCCCCGCTCAGGTTCGTTCCTGGCACAAAGCATTTCTCTAGCCGTACAACGGGGCAACGCGGCCAGTATATTAGGCTCCTTTGCGCCGGGAATGATCCGGGGTGGGTTTATAGTAGACAGGGTAGGTTAAGTTTTTGTTTAGTTTTATTTTATATTTTGTTTTGTTGTTATGTTTTATGCTGTGGATTTTATTTTGTTTTTACACTTGTTTTTTTACACTGAATAAAATATTTTTCCAGTTATTAATGAATTTAAAAGTACAATATGATACAAGAAATTAAAGCACAATATTAAAAGATAATGAAACCTTTAGGGGAGGCCTATGTGCAGAGCAGTGGACGTCTTATGACTGAAATGATGATAATGATGCTGATAAGAGAATGCCTTTGTTACAACCGTCCCTATACGAGCGGTTGTAACAGCAATTTGGACACAGTTATACAGGCAAACAAAGTTCATAATTTTCAGGTATTTTAGACGTAATCAGTTCTAATATAATACAAAATAAATATGTATCAACACTGGGGCTAACATTGCGTCTTACTTTTTCCACGTATAGTTTTGGAAATATTCGCGTTGTTTGGCTTGTAACTTGGAGCCCCAGCCCAAAGAGCACATCGACTTGTTTCCATCAATGAGCAGACGTGAATACGTTACACACATTTTGATTCGTTTTCTGTTTGTGATTTTAGATGTTCAATCGCGATACAATGTGATGAGGCACGCTCAATTTTATTTAAGCTACGAAGAATAGTATAAGAAAACGCGCGCGTTGATGTCTTTTCTATATTTCCTTACTAGGAGCTTTTCTGAAAAGTGATAATTAGATTCGTGCGAAAATCTGTTAAAATTGTGCTTGTACCTACTTATCAATTCACACTTATCAATAATTACAACTACTAATTAAGCATACATACATATAGATATAGATTATTATATTATACATAGTTAATATACTAATAATGCAATAATAGATTGTAAAGGCCTGCTTCTGCCTCTTATTTTTCCACATTGATAAGTATAATACGGCCGTTAACACTGCCTACCCCGCAAGGGATCAAGACGTGATATATGTATGTGAATTTCATTTTCCATGTTTACATTCTTGTTCAAAAACCCTTTGTGAATGTTATTTAGGTACGGTTAGTTTATATCCCAAGGAAAGTCTTCGAACGTAATTAGCGTCATGTTTCAATGTGATTATGAGCTCGGCTGTCGACCGACGAACAATCGCTCTGTCGCCGTCACCGCCGCATTCCAGAGGTTGAATGACCATCGCAAGCCCGACACCAACTGGCTACTTGAATGACAGGACAGGTCAAATGAGCTACTGTTTAACGACATTTCGTATGTAAATATTGTAATATGATAGTTGGATGCTGATAGTTGGAGCTAGCTTCAAGCAAAGATATATAAATAAGGTTTAAAAATATCACCTAGCTGCAAATATTTTAAGAGGTGAATCAGCCAATGGAACTGAACAACTTTTTCCAAGGAATTAGGGTCGAAATATGATACAAATTTTTGGACCTTCCATACAAATAAAATTGGTCGGTAATTCTGTATGGGAGGTCGAAAATTCTTTTTCAAATTTCAAACTATGTTCCTTGGGGAAAGTTTTCAGTTTCATGGCCTTGCTCACCCCTTAAAATATTTTCACCCTTTTTTACACCTTGTATGTTGGCTCGGTGTTTGTGATTATTCCTACCTACGTTCATCTTGGAGAGATTTATCAGTTTTGAATAACGGGGGATCTCTACGTAACTACTATGTATAACCAAACATTATTATTAATTTTCTCTGAGAGAATCAAACCCTGTGCATCAGTACTATAGGTACAAATTAAGTAGGTAAGGAAGTACCTAGTTAATTACAGAGGTACAAAAATATTTTTCTTCTTTCGACTGCATGAACTTAATAAGCAGGTAGATTCATAATTAAGTAGGTATCGACGATAAAGGATGGGCATGAATGAATACTTTACCCAATCTTTCAAAACCCCATTTCCCTAAACCCTAGATTGAATTAACTATATAATAAAATATGTATCTAATAACTTAAAAGCTTTGTTGGTATGATATTTTATTTTTTAACCCTTTA
This sequence comes from Keiferia lycopersicella, assembly GCA_029255805.1. NCBI lineage: Eukaryota > Metazoa > Arthropoda > Insecta > Lepidoptera > Gelechiidae > Keiferia > Keiferia lycopersicella. The sequence continues at coordinate 13,655,669 of JARACZ010000005.1, read as the reverse complement.
ACGGACAGATCATGTCAAATTTTTTCATTCGTTTTAAAATCTATTGCGGGTAGTTAAAGTCCAATTTTAGGTGGTAATATTCTTCCCATGGCCTTATAAAGTATTACCAGTAGTTAACTTTCTTACATGAACAATAATCTGATGTACTGATGGATTCAATTATAGCGGGTGCACGCATTTGTGTACTGCAAGGAAACCCGTTCATGAATGGAATGGCGCGTCCTTGCGCGGCGCAGGTGAGTGCCCTGGTTGTGGCTGCTCTGGCCACGAGACGCAGCACGGTAAACAATGTATGGAATAATACGGGATAAGTGCCAATAGAAAGCGACAATACCCACTGTGCAGAGTCTGCAGCAAGAATAATTAAAGATGTGCAAAGCTGAGCTGTATATAGCAACTTTACTACTACTATACTAAGGTCTGCTCTTCCTTAGGTCTTCTGGGAGAAACTTCTTTAGAAATAAGCAGTGCCTGTTGTACCTGTGTTTCTTGTGTCAAGTCCTTTTGTATTTACTTGTGTACAATAAATTGTTAATTAAATTAATAAAATACTAAGTTTAACTTTGTTTTCATGTCGTAAGTAACGTAAACGAGTATTTTTTTGCATAGTTTGGTATGTTATTCACTCCATCCAGCTTAGTGTTAGTCAAACTAGTATTCTTGTTACTGCTCATACTCATTAGATCAGAACCTGTTTCTTTTGGGATCCCAAAGGAAAACTCGTGCAAAATACCCTTAAAGTCCACACTAACGCACGACGGAGCGCTAAATATCGCAGTGGTCTATCAGATCCATACTAAAAACGTCACTCCTAATACTATTAGTAGGTTTTAATATGGGGTATCGGGATTGACATTTCTAATATGGATCTGACAGACCGCTGCGATATTTTAGCGCTCTGTTGTGTGTTAAGTGTGCGATCCGCCTTACGGCCGAGCTGGACTTTAAACGACAATGCAGCGCATCGATATTCAGGCGGGCGATTTCTCCGCAAACGTACAGTTAAGTCGCCGTACCGTTGCACAAACAAGAATACGTCCAAACTTGTTTTGTGCACTTCGCCCGAATCTTAAATGGTAGGTAAATTTGCAGTCACTGAGTGGAAAATTGCAGACACCGTACATAAGGAACTCGAATCATCATCTTAAAACTGCTTAAAAGCTTAATTGAGCAGTTGACAATAGGTTACCATGATCGAATCGAAAATATCAGTCCGGTAATGGTCCGGTGACATTAATTTTTAATATCGCTTCGATAGATAAGGATTAATATGTTGGTAGTATTTGTTTTTCTTGAAGACACTTTACGGTTACTGTATTAGTGAGTGATTAGGTACTCATTTTTACTTATCACTGCAAAACCAGGATTATTATTTCGCTTCTCTTTTGTAACGTACAAGAAAAAAATCGGGGACAGACGTTTCTTCTATGCCTGATGTAATCTGAGAGTAGGTCCCATCCCACCCTGGCCATTACATAGCTTACAAATCCAGTACCTAGATGACTTTAACCTTCCCACGGTCCCCAAAACGTGATCAAACAAGACCTCGTCAGTTGCGGTGTGACCAGCCGTTTAAAGGTCTGATGCCTAAAACCTGTCGGGGTATCTTCCGCGAGCCCTTACAACATACAACCCGTCACGACAGGTGCGTCCAACCATCTGCCGGTTGCCGGCCGCCACACTTTTATTTTGCTACACTCACTTCTTTAATTGTGACCTTTTTTTATACAGTTTATTTATGTGCTCATTTCCTTTGTCCTTTAGTGTGTGAAGGTGGAACTCCATTTCTAGCTAGCGTATTTCTGCAATGTTATTTAGTTAGTAATAGTTACTAACTCTTCATTCACTCTCTCTAGAGAAGAAGATTACTAAAGCGTGGCACAGTAACGTATAGTATTGCCGTTCTAATAATCCAATTTTGGCAGCTGTAAAACCCATACTAGAGACATGTCAACAAAGAAACATACATCTTATGTCATAGCATTAACATGATTTCAACATTTGCCTAATTAATATCTTATTCGAAAGGTGACATTTGACATAGTGCTAGATCTGACGTAAGTAAGTATCCCGTCGTCGTATCCCGTCTAGTATATTATAAGTCTATGTATCCCGTGCTACTATGGTGTCATGGTGCCCATCCAAACTTGGTTCCACGTGAAATCCCCTAGGTCAGGTAGCCGACCCCGACAGAGAACGGGATAAGGCAAGGAGTATGGATAGTGCAATCCTAACCCGACTAACCCTATAAGTTCTTGTCGGAACGCCATATTTGTACCATCCTAGAAATAGACATCCTTACTGAAGTTAATAATTAAGAGGTTGCCTGGAAGAGATCGCTACAAGCGTTAAGGCCGCCTTTGATTACTTTTAGTTATAGTTTTTGTGCCGTTTTGTGTTTTAATATTGTGTTTCTCGTCAGCAATAAAGAGTTTCTATCTATCTAATAAAGAACATATTGTAGAGCGTCAAATTAATCCATCACAAATAGTAATAGTCTTAATTTCCATAATTCACCGATTCATAAACATCTGTATCCATTACATAATCCATAACGAGTCGTACACAAATCGAGACGTATTCAAATCGATTTTTTTATTGATTGCGTTCCGTTTTACGTGATGTTACATGACGTGAGTGACCTATAGTTTCCGTGGCGGAAGCTGGGTCACGGCATCAGATTTTATTATGTATCGGGAAAAGTGGAACGAAATTATGTGGGTCGTGGGCGTGTGTGTTTACCAGCAAGATAGTATATTTCTTAATGAGAACCAGGAAATTAATGTATTAATAGAGACCGCGAACGAAAGAAGTTCCGCAAAAAAAGTTTATTATGGACGTCAGATTAAGGGTCATTGAAACTTTTTCGCGGGACTTCTTTCGCGGCGCAAACTCTATATTGAAAATGATATCTAGGTACCTATACCTATCATTGGTAGATAGGTTTTTGCGTGTGTACTCTACGTATCAAATACCTAAGGACTTAAAATCTGCTGTTGGTAAACGATACAAAAAGTGTTGCTGACAAAAATTTTCCTGAACACGCTTGTATTGTGATTCAATTATTGAATCTTGCGAACATCATATTTTATTCAGTTGGCAAAATCAAGCCAAGGTAGGTATTGCCGGACCTACCTATACCTAAAAGATAGATTGCACAGGTAAGTAAGTACCTATATGTTTGAAATATGTTTCGTAAGCAGTAATTGTGACTGGAAAACATTTTACGACCGTCTTAAGAATCATTTTTTTTTATCACCGTATAAAAACCGGCTGTAAGAGGCAGTACGCGAGTATGTAGAGCTAATAAATAAGAATTATTTATCGGTCTCTCACCGCCATGGTCCGCTAGTTGCGTAGATTGCGAGGTTGCATTTTTCCAAATATTCGACCAAAACATTGTTTAAAAAGACAACATCTTCGTCATCACAATTTATTGAAAACTAAAAAATAGAAGGACGAAAAAACAGGGAATAAGAACATGTTATGATTTCAAATCATAAAAATAAAGAATAATTTTCCGCCTTAGTGGCCAGTGTCAGTCGGCAACAATTGTTTTCCATTGGTCGCGAAAAATAAGTAAATCATAGAGATATGTGGACCAATATAGCGGGTGGACAGGCAGTTACTTATAATTTTTCTGACTGCATGATGAATCCTGCTGTTTTACTTTATGACGCATTGAAGTCTTTATAAAAAAAAGACTTAGGTACATCAAAAGGTTACCTATAGGTGTGCGTTGATGTCTTTTCTATGAAAATTATTTTTTACTATCGCTCATCGTCATTGAAAAGAGACTATAACTTCTATATTAAATAATGTGTCGTATATTTTACTTGTTACAATATTATAAATCAAATTACAAAATAAGTCCATACCTAAAATGAAAGTATCTAATGATTTCATCATTTGAACCATACTTCATACCTAAAATATCTAATTCTGAGACCATAGGTACCTTATCTTTCACAGCTAGACGCATTTTATTGTGCGGTCATATTTTGGTGTAGCAGGCGTCGTGTTGGATTTGGGAAGCTTGTGCGCGCGCCGCGGTGCGTGAACCGTGACCGGGTGGGCGACGACCCTAGTCCGCTCATGATCACATCATACTCACTAGGAGGACTACCAAAATTGTGACGTAGCACACCGAAAATACTAATAAATGTCTTCATGAAATAAGCGCCGTGTGATGCTGGCTTAGAATAGCATCACCCCATTTCTTTCCCGTAGTAAAAGCCGACGAAGGGACTCGAGGGTTCCATGTGTATTGCAATTTTAGGCGACAGGCTGACAACCTATCACTATTACGTAGTGACACACCTTATCTGAAACGACCCTCGAACATTTGTCAGACGTGGCGATTACGACCATAATATTACGGTCGTTAACGCTCTGCCTACCCCGCCATAAAGGCATGATTTGAGTGTGAATGAGTATGAAATTAGCATTATATTTGTTTGTAAGACAGAGTCTTTTCACACCGCAGAATGCCGCTAAAGTAGCCCACACTTCATAGTAATCGTAAGTACATAGAAAATGTCATCATAACTAATACATAAATAACTAAGTGAAGTCTTATAATAGTAGGTACAGTGAATACAGGTAGGTAATAGTAGTACTATGTAATCGACAATATTGAGGAAAACATTGACCTCGTATTCGAATATCGATCGAAAGTAAAATTTCACACCGAATCGATAAATTGTGCAGAACATCGATTTCGAGTTTCACGCAGCTGTTTTGTTTGTTCGATCGAAGGCACATTCATTCATCGTCATCGACATCATGAATAGACTAAAATAGGGCTCTGGACTGGCAGGTTAGATGACCTACTTTTTAAAACGATCTAAAACGGTATTTTGTATGAAAACAGGAATGTATGTCATAGATTGCTATTTTGGATGGCGTCAGAACACTTACTTTTAATGTAATTTTTCTGTTTGTTAATTCAAACTTTGAATATTTTGAAAAATTATGAATGTAGTCCGTAGTATTATTGGACAATAGTTTTAAGCGTACAACTTTTATATTTTATTAATGACCCAATCAACAACTGAATTATTTTTTTTTATCTATGTACCTACACGTTACAAAAAAACTTCTGATTGCTGAGTGATCCCACACACCTAACGTAAAAAATACGTAAGACATCGCCATCTTCGTGCATCGCATTTTGCTCTACCTATCCTATAATTATAAAATTAATTACCTATCGATCGTTGTCAACAATTCGTAGTTTTTATTGGCGAAGCGCGTCTTTCGCCTATTGTCGCCAACTTTCAACCGCTCAATCACAATGGACAACTGCGTCAGGATTTCACCAGTATTGTAGGCAGGGATCCCACCGTAAAAACTTGCATCGACAAACTGTCATAAATACATTATGTTCATCATAAATCTGTAGGAATCGCGATTACTCTTTATTTTATTTTCTATACAAGAAACTCTACATAACCAAGAGTGCATTCGAGATGTTCCAGTAACTAGACATTTTCTCGATTGATAGTTCTAGCCCCCGGTTCGAGAGTTACAAGTAGAAAATAACGCATATTTGTCACTCTCGGACAGGGTTTTAAGCACTGCAAAGTTCTATAACTTTGCAATTCTTAAAACCCCGCAAAATCATATATATAGAAAGAATTATATGAATATAGAAAGAATTATAGAAAGGGGACGTTCCGAACATGTTTCATTATTTACTGGAAAGGAAACTTTCCACTGAATATGTTGAATGTATCGGCATGTAATAAGATGATATGATAGATGGTAAAATAGCACAGTTTGGCAAAAAAGTGTAGAGAAAAAAATGAAGGCGCTACTTTCTTCGCGATCTGTCAAAACTGACAGATCACGCGTAAGTATGGCAAGAATTTTCCTTACGAAATTTGTAGTGCCATTTTATTTCGTTCCAAACACTTATTGGCCTGACTGTATGTAATATCTTAGGTAGTAAAATAGATTATAATTTGGTGTCTGTCGTATCAATTTTAAAACGAGATCAAGCGAAACAAATTTATGCACACATGTCAAGAATACATTAATATTTTGCATCAAATCATCTCTTTACGCTTCCTAGTCTTGCGGAGACGTCGCGAGTCGCGAGTCGCGACGCGTCGCTCCGCCGTGGTATGGAATGTGCAGTAAGGCGGATCGCACACTTGACGCACGACGGAGCGCAAAAATGTCGCAGCGGTCTGTCAGATCCATAATAGAAACGTCACTCCCCATTCTAAAACCGCACTTGACGGATGACACTATGATAGCGCTGCGTCAACAGCGGTTTTAGTATGGGGATTGACATCAAGCGTCAAATGTGCGAACCGCCTAAGAGACATTGTCAGAACCCGGCAAAAACAACCCAGCCACACAAGCCTTGACTCTGATGATCATTGAGAATACTGATTGGTGTGAATTAGAGTTGAGTATATATGTTTCAATGTCTTTGATGCAAGGAATGAGATAATACGTCATGAAGAAAACTAGGTGAGACGACACGTAGCGGACTTACGTTACAATAAATGTATCGTTGTATTCGAGCAATTCGTTTAGAACTGATCTATATACATATTAAATCACGCCATTATTTCTCGCGAGGTAGGCAGAGCGTTGACGACCGTAAAATTACGGCCGTTATCGCCACGTCTGACAGTATTTGAGGGTCGTTACAGATAAGTCGTGAATCACTATAGTGACAGGTTGTCAGCCTGTCGCCTAAAATTGCAATACTTACTCTTAAAACCCACGGTTCCCTCAGTCATCTCTTACGACACCCACGGAAAAGAAATTGGGAGATGCTATTCTAAGCCGGCATCACACGGCAAACGGATCTATCTATCTTTTCTTTCGGAATGGGAAGGCAGCTTTTAGCGTATATGGGTATCTAATCAGAATCTGTAGGCAAGGCACTCACCATAAAGTGGCTTATCTCAGATTATCTCGAAGTGAGATGCCGCATCCATCACGTCAGCTACAGGCTATACCTAACCTACCCATTTTCTATTCCATCGAGGACACAGGCCTCGAGTTGCTTAGAAATACGAAAGCAGCAAAAAGTTGCTATCATTAGGGGGACGACTATAACGAGGCGACGACATTTGTGGCTTTTTTGCGCTTTTCGTATGTAACGAATAGACTTCAGAGGCAAAGGTTTTTGCTCTATAGTATGACATTAATTTCAGTTCTACCGGAAGTAAGTTTATTGATGTACCTAATCTATAGCTCAAAAATCATTTACGGTAGGTGCAAATTAACAAATAAATTCAAAGTAGAGCTAGTATTATACCTAGTCACTACATAGTATAAAGCAAAGTCGCTTTTCGCGTCTGTCAGTATGTATGTTTGCTTAAATCTTAAAAACTACACAACTGATTTTGATGTAGGTTTTTTAATAGATAAAGTGATTCAAGAGGAAGGTTTTTATTTATAATACTTTCCGAGAAAAATCCTTATTCCCACGGGAAAATTAGTTGCAGCGGGCATACCGCCAGTATTGTATATTTTGATACCGCTCTACAATGTTCTTCCCTACATTTATAACGATGTTAGAAAAAGACAAACGCAGGAGCGGTCATTATAAATTCCTCACAGCTCGGCAAAAAGTGGCAGGCTTGGGCACCCGGCCTGCGCAGGCGCCGACCTCGAGCTTTTTATGCCGAGTGCGTACACACTTCACCTACTCGATTTGTTGTCTCATTCATATTTTAACTGCCGACCTACGAGATTCCAACAGGAGCGTTTTTACAAAATTTATTACTCGCCAGATACTGTATTTCATTGTATCGTCTTTTGAGTAGGTGGTCGAGCTCCTGTCTTACAATTTCGAACTGAGATACAGCGGCGAGATAGGTTAGGCTTTCTGCGATACATTAAAAGATAGCCGGAGAAACATCTACTTTAGATGCTTCACTGATTGAGTGCAAGATTATGCAGTGCGAATTGCGAGCATTCTTCATTCACGCAAGCAGATCAAAGGCCTTTCTCACATTTAACGCACGGCGCAGCGCTAAAATAACACGTCTTCCAGATCCATGCTTTGGTTACTAGGAAAATGGACCTTATGTCATAGCATTTGCTCCAGGGTCACAAACGTCACAGGGATCATCCTATATTCTACAAACTATAGAAAAGTCAATCCCCATATGACGCAGATCCAACGCACGACACTGCGCTATCGCTGGTCAACAGCGATTGCGACTTTGTAACCTGCGTCGAGAGCCGTTTTAAAAAATTTGGGGATTGATGTTTCTATTCAAGTATGGATCTTCTCACAGACCATGCGATGCGTTATTTTAGCGCTCCGTTGTGCGTTAAGTGTGAGAAAGGCCAAAATTGAAATATTTATCGCAGAATCACTTGAATAGTGAAACGAAAAATATTTCTGCTCCAAAAATATTACAGATAGTAGGTAGGTATGCATTAGACTATTTCATGAATTAAAAATCTAAGTCATAAAATGTAGAGCTCAAATTAGATTTAGCTATCGCGTGTGTTGAATAGTATACTTTCTAATTATACCTACTAACTTACTATTTTATTACTTACCAAGACAGATGTGATGATGATGACCGTAATTATATCAACACACTTTTAATCCTGATCAGTTTTTCTTTTGTATAACTAGTTAAGTAAAAATGAGTCTTTAATCCTCAAATAGGAATTTAACTAAAAATCTACTTTTATTTGGAAGGTAAAGTGTTAGCTCAACAATGTAGAAGATATCATATTTATTATTTTCAAATTGAATTATTATTGTCTGTTTAATAATAAAATTTAACATGAGTTGGCTGAGGAAGGCTTTAGTATAGATAGTATTATCATCTGTTGTAGATAGTAGGTAGGTTAACCTACCTATGAAATGTTGTGTAGGTACCTACTTATGTAGGTACTTAAATGGGCAGGTGTCTGCAAGTAGGTAAGTCCTATTAGATATATATGATAAAAGATTGTGACTGTTAATAGTACACTCTACCGCCCACATTCATCATCCATGCGTGTTGGTTATACGACTCTACATAGACATAATTAACTAATGTTAGTTATACGACTCTACGTAAACGCTACTAACCAGCTAATGTAGGTAGTCGTGAACATTGTTATTATTATATATTTTTGTCTTTCGATTCTCACTTTTCAGAGGTATTTGTCAGCCCTGACGGGCCTTAACTATTATAGTTTATCGATAGAGACATTGTAGAAGAATATAACTTCCTAGTTGATATACATATAGATAGAATATACAAACTATAGTCAACGTACAAAAGGATTGATACTTTAGCGGAAATCTGAACCCAATCGATGAAACCACACTCGATGATCCTGCGTAATAGGTAGATACGAGTATAAACCACAAAAGCTCGCAAACTTACAGTAAGCTGTGGCCGGCGAAGCTCCTCACTGTAGATCAGAGCAGGCATCCCGAGAAACAGATCTCATAGAGCAAAACCGTAAAGAATACCGCACAACACACGACGGTTTTCACTTCACACTATGTGAGCAACTTCACTTGCAAGAGAGAGCTTTTTCGTCGTGGGAAAATCACTAGTACTAGCGAGCGAGTGGTCACGACGGAGTTGGCGCGGGGACTGCGGCCGACCGGCGCACGCGCAGCCTTCGCGGAGAAGCGGTGGAAAGTTCATCGAACGAACCGCGCGAGGTTTGATGCCTTAAGTGGGTTGGTGTGAGAAGACGCGAGTCTTCAGGAAATTGGGACAGTTCGAGGGGAGGAATCTTAACAGCGATCATGACTCCGACAGCTTCATCATGAGGCTGGATCATGTTACTGTTAGATGGTTGGAATAGGTAGGTACGGCGTCTTGAGGATTCTGGGAACACATTCCAGACCGTGTTAGGAAAAGTACTTAGGGGTGAACCAGCCCATGAAAAACAACTTTCAAGGAACATAGGCCGAAATATGAAGAAAAATTTTAGACAACACATACGACACAGTCGATTGGTACATTGTGTATGGGAGGTCCAAAAATTGGGCACTTTTCCTAACACCCCGTATATTATAAATATCCGAAATATTTTCAATCCCAGATTTCATTTTATATTACTACCGTATTACCGTGCCCGTTCAACGGGGACAACAGGAATTATTTTTATTTATTTAAAGAAAGTCCCGATTGACCACCAGCATAATAGGAATATTTCTATTGATCAAAGGGCACGTTCATGCCGCTCGCTTTTCCACCTCCTCCGTGAGGAGTAGAATGGAAAGGAAATGAGTAGTTTCCTCCGAGCTCCGATGGCTCCGATTTGTATGCAGAAGCTGGCAGAAGCAGAAGCGGCATCATGAATGAACTCGCTGTCCCACTTTCAGTGTTACCACATTCGGCAGGTTTTATATTTTTTGCAAAAAGGCCCTTTGCGCTAACAATTTTAGTGTAAGTGATTGACGATGACGATTTAGTGGCTTAGAATAGCATCTTCCCAATACTCAAGAGTATCACCAAAGTGTATGCCTCCCTCCATTTTGCACTGAAAATAAAAAATCAGACGGCGGCAACGATGATAAAAAAGAGGACGTTCCGAACGCGCCCCTGGCTGGTCACACTAAAAAAAAAATAAAGTCAAGTTGACACGGGGCGAAATACGGTTGCTGTTTGCTGAATCGTGACTTTCATTTCGTTGGAAAATCGTGCAAATTACGTGTGATTTCTTCTTACTGGTCTTAATTTTGTGGAACTAATCAACCATGCCTAAAGTTCAAGGTAAGTTTATAATAATTTCCGCACTACAGAAAGTGCTAGTTCATTCTAGAAGATTGAGGTTATTTCCAATCTGAACGTAATAACTTGCGTAGTTTTGTCCGTATTTGTATTTAAATCGTATTTTATATCATATTTTGAGGGCTTTTTGATAGTTCCTAATCATGCAAACCAATAATTCTTACGCTTTTATCAAATTCATGGCTTATTATGCTGTGTCATGTCATGTATTTAGATGTCAACAAAAGTCCTTGCAGAGTGCCGGGCGTACCTTTTACCGTATTTGGACACAACTGCAGCACGCTAAAGTGCATTATTATCGCTACTCAACACACACTTCTCGAGCGAACTAGTTGGCATGTGAAAATTGTGCCACTTTGTATTTTCCAGTATTATTTATTCTGCCAATTTTCTCTCTCTGCTCATGTGTAGGAATTGAAATATCTGTAGCCCTACAACAGTGCGCATCTTCTTCATTCTGCCTCCTTAACTTTACATTAATCTTCAAACCCTGCTGGGTACTACTTTACTATGTCACAGATAATATAATACTACTAAAGTAGTACAGATACATAACGTCATACAAGGGAGTTCGACTGCCCTAAGACGGCTATTTGGGTCGGCTATTTTGAGATGTCGACTCAGCGCGTGCGCTGTGAGCGACATCTAGGTTTATTATTGGATAATTCGTCGCCGACGACGTGGGCGACGTGCCTCACAGCTTTACTCGCTGTCACGATTGATGGCAGCACGGTCGCTGCACTGGTATTATCATCTGTGGTTGTAGGTAGCGCATGCGTCCGTGTGTGTAAGCACAATAATGCCAAAATAGAGAATTTTTGGCGCGAGCCAATATTTTATTTTGCGGAAATACCTAGTATCAATTGGATAAATTTGAAAATGTTTTCAATGATGCGCTCGCGTGAAATAAGTTTTGTTTCGATGGTCAAAAATGTGTCGGTGAACTTACTATGCGTTGTGCTATATAAATATCTGCCTATGCCACGTATCTAATCTGGGGGAACGGCAGTGCCCTCGCCAAGTCGAGCAAAAAACCAGCATAGCCGCCGTACCATCCTTTTTTCGAAGCGGTTCAGGCCATTTTCAAAGCAAAAGTTGTTCAAATGATGGGCCGCTTCTTTTTACATGGACATTAAGGAACCGGTGTAGCCAATGTAGACCATCAGATTTACCACAGAAGCCCGGCCAAATTATAAGAGATACAGTAAAGGTCCTTAAGCAAAAGTTGCTCAGTATGATAGGTCGCTTCTTTTCACATGGAAATCTGGGGATCCTGATGTAAGTTAACTAATTAGAGATACTTACATAAAAATGGTTTCAAAGAAATAGATGTTCATTTACTCGGTACTGAGCTGTTCTACCATAAAAGGTGTGAAATCCATGTGAAACCAAGTCGGCTTTTGATTGATTATATTCTTATTTTGTTTTTTTTTACAAATTAATGTTTTTATAGGGATAAATACTTACGCACAAGGTAGTTCAGAACAGTCAATGCTTGTAGTCAACGTTTTGCATCGATCTGTGGCCTATGCAATGAAGGTAGGTACCAAAGAGAATATAATAAAACTAGCGTTTTAGTAGGTACAAGTTATAAGTCCACAGGTAAAATTCGATGCACATTACGTAGCCAGTGGGTCATCAAAAGAGTAGGATCTTACTTCGCTACGCAATGTACTGAGAATTTCACTTGTAGAAATTGTAGCCTGTAGTTTCATACATAACATGGGGCACTGCCTGTAAATCAGCCTCCAAAATCATCTAGAATGAGCAGAAATCCCTCTATCTGAAGATTAAGTAGGTACCTTGTAGCGAAAAGTTTTATCTAAAAACTATTTATAGGTAGGTAGGCAGCTGCATACTCCTACCAGATGCTTAATTTTAATAAGTACCTGAGTAGTAATTTGTCGATTTTAAATATTTTCATTCACTATCCAGCATCTAGGTACCCCACTTGTTGGCATATATATGAAATACTACATAAGTACTATGATAATGTGGCCCACAAAACTGACCAAGTTTCTTCAAACATTGGTCGAAAAGGTACCTACTACCTACGTACCTACCTATTGATGGTGTAACAGTGATAATGATAAATGATAATGTTCTCATCAACACGATATGTTAATAAAACTAGAAAATAAATGCATAAACCTTTATTGTAATTCCATTTACGAAAAGAAATACTTAAAAAAATGATCACTCTTACGAAAATTTATCCTTAATGTTCTAGTAAGTAGTTTATTTTTAAACGAGAATTAATTTTTTTAAAAAATTGAGAATCTTACATAATAAGTAACATTCTTAATCAACCATTATACTCATTTCATCAAAACATACAGCACATGATCTGTTTTGAATCGATTTACCGGAAAATTTATTTTTAATATTATCAAATACATCATCATTTAATCCGGGTAGACAATTAGTTTCTTGAAGCCAACGTTGGATTGTTGATGGAGCGGCCAACACAAGTCCTGAATCATACATAAATTTATATGCCCTTGGTGAATTATAACATAATGACATGCAAAATTTTCTTTCCGTTTCTGTCCACTGTTTTTTTGATTTCGATTTCTTAAGCTGCATTTTAGTAACTAATTTACTTAATTTGCTTTTAAATTGATGTGTTTGTAAATTAACTAGTTTTTTATTGCCCAATTTCATTCTTAATATTTTATTTTTGATTCTCTCACGTTTGAGTTTTTTATTAGAATCAGCTAAAAGCGTTTTTAGTTTTTTACATTTTGGAGTGTCTTCATTCTTAGTTCGCCTCCTTTTTCTAGGCGTTGTCCATGCTTCTGCATCTTCCATTTTGCAGTCTTGATCTTCTTCATCCTTATGGTCAATTATTTTCTTATTCGTGTATACTTTCTTTGGCGTTAGCACTTTCAACTCTGGTGAAGGTAAAAGAGAAAATAAATTTAAATTTACATTTTACAAGTAAAATATTTAAAAAGACCTGACTTTAGTATTTTACAATTCATATTTTGCGTTTAATATTTGCCATCCTGATTAAATGAAATTTTAATGTAGCCAGTGTCACCCGCGCAGCTGATACAAACTAGCTTGTATGCCAATATTGTTCAGCTGTTTGGACTGTAGCCCGTGAAAAAGAATTTCTTGTCCACATACATACATACCTACATACAAACATACATACATAATATATACATACTTTCGAAAAACATAGCCCTCCTTTTGAGGCAGTCGGGTTAAACAAAAATTACAACAAAGATTAAGCCATTTTGTTTTATTTGGAGCAAGTGAAGTGGAACGCAACCGGCGTTTAGGAGTAATAATTCGGTAAAGTTGCTTATACGTGTATAGAAAGTAATGTTGCAACTTTATCGCAGTCAGTTAAATACCTACCTGGTGAGTGAGGTTCAGCCATAATCTCTGGAGATGGTTCGTGTGCAGGAGCTGGGTTCTCAGGTTGCTGGTATGGTACTGGTATAGCAGTTTTTCGCAGTCTTTTTCTCTGCCCAGCTAAGTTTCTTAAATACTTTTCATCAAAATGGTCAATGCATATGTACCGGCATCGTAATTTTTCTGGGGGCAGGTGAACAATAGTTGCATTCCCTAAAACATAAAATATATATACATATATAGGTTCCTAAGAATATTGTGAATGTAGGTACCTACCTACACCTGCGGTTGTTGACACTCTACCTTCCTCGAAAGGGATAAAGGCATGATATAGGTTTATGTATGTATATCAATATCTCCTATTAACCAATTTGCAAAAAAAATATTATATTCCTACTGAAAAATGTCTAATTAAATTTCTATAGAAGTACCTATAATTATTAAAAAACAATAACCCGACTGCGGCACTTTGAAAGTTGCGTTTTACGAAATTTTAATATAGCCAGTATCACACGCACAGCTGAGATGAATCTAATAACACCGCGCATGCGAAAATCCGTCAAGCTGTTCGGGAAAAAGATTTTTTTGTCCGCATACATATATAATTACATACATACATACTCTCGAAAATCGTAACCCTCCTTCTGAGGCAGTCGCGCAAAAAATTTGCAAAACAGTAGTTTAAAGTATTGACTTCAACAAAGTATCCCGCACAAATAGAGAAAGAGTGTGTATTGAAATTTTAATTAATACCTACACAGTATAGGTATTAAAATTTTATAGGTAAAGGTTATACCTCAAAATTTTATACACTGCTGGTGGTCTAGGAATATTTTTTAAAAGGCCTGCATAAACTCAAATTCTATTGCCGGCTGGTGTATTCTATTACCTTAATATAATAATATTTTTATTTTCTGTTGTCAAGGTCAAGGATTACTTAGAAAGAAGATATCCTAAGAAATTTTTAAATACATAAACAACTTTTAATAGCTGGACTAATTAATAAGTTATCTAGTCATTTATCTTTGGCAACCAATGTGGCGCAGTGGTAGTGCGACTGCCTACAATTCAGAAGGTTCCTGCCTGGTTCAATCCCAGTGGGTCAGTTACAAAGTTCAAGTTGATATTTATCACTTTGTGAATTTGTTCCCAGTCTGGTTAGGACATTGCTGGGTTAGCCATCCGATTCTCTGTAAGAAAGATGGTTCCGTGTTTTGGATAGCACGTTAGGCCGTAGGTCCAGGTTGCTGTCTATAGATGGCGGTTGTTACACAACCATGTCAGAAGCCTGCTACTTGTAGAAGGCAGTTGGAAAATTCTGACACTAGGGTCCTTCGGGTCGCTGGCCGACTTGCAGAGAGACAGATTTATCTTTAATATCACTGTGTACTTTAGTTAATAGGAGAAATGTTATATAATGTGAGCACAGTTCAAAAGAAATATTTTAAGGGCATTGCACATTTCATTTTTTATTATAATAATATGATTGGTACAGTCAAATAGAAACAGTCAATTAAAACTTATTTTTTTAAATTAAATCTCAATGCTAAGATAAAAGTGAATAGGCCAAATTCTATAAAAGCACCTAACCTCCAACTGCTGCTTTGAAAATTAATTGTCAAGTCTCTAGTATCCTACCATGGTAACTGGAACAATCTGAGGGTGGAGGGAACCTAGAAATAGGCTGGCCATTCAGAACTAATTAGTTATATGGAGATACATCGACAGACCAAAAATGATGTAGGTCTTGGAAAACTGATTAAGAATAATAATATTCTTTATTGCACACAAAGTAATAACAACAAAGATTAGTATACTCTAGACTACCTATTCACTGATTTAATTATTCTATGGCTAAACTAAGCATAAAGGAACTGATTTTTTACTTTGTTGGTTTAGTTCTAACTTAGAACTCGGGCACAATTTATTTTTATCGTTTGTTTTTTTTTTTAACTAGGTACTCCACATTATTATGAAGAAGCATGTGATAGTTTTCTTTGTTGTACTTACCTAGTAGTGAATTAAATTATATTAATTTCAATTTCAATCGTTTATTGCAAAAGTAGTACATATTAGATTTGCAAGGCTAGACTACAGGTATATTGTAATTAATGGTACTTATTTACTCCTATGTGTGTAAATATATTTTTATTTTTTTATTTTATATTATAGGTATTTAGCACTTTTAGAAAAGTAAAAATAATATTGACTACATGTACTTACCACAATTATTGATCCACACATTTAATCTGTCTGTGTCCCTCCACGGAAACCGGAACATAGATTTACTGGCACAGGTGTTTTCACACATAAAGAAGGAACATTTTTGTGGTGCCATTTTCTTGGAACAAATCGCCGAAAGCGAAATCGGAAAGTCCGTGTTTAGCGCTAGGGTCAATCGTCGTGCAAACAAAACAAGTCCAAAAAATCAAGGTGCCAAGGTCAGTCGTGAGGGGAATCAGTAATCGAAGCCCAAAAAGCAAGCGAGGGTCAAAAGTAAAATTAATAAACAAACAACAACGCGCATCCAACTTGAGACTCAAACGAACAAAAGTCGGCGAACGGCAAAAACAAACCAAACCTCACGATGTTTCTACAGGTTCAGAAATGCGTTTTGCTTTCATGTGTATAGTGTCCTCCTAAATGTCATTCCTAATCATAATATTATTGGTATAAATAAGTAGAATGCTTTTATAGATAGGTAACGAAAAAAACATTAACATTCATTTTATATTAATTTTGTCACAGTTTTATTTTCCTTAAAATTTATAGTGACGTATTTTAATAAAACATAAAAGTGTTTAACAAAGTCCGAGATGCATAATTAAAACGCAAAAGCAGTCCATGATTAGCATGGACTGGAACTTTGAAACGATGAATTCTGAAATCATGCACGGAAATACATAACGTCTGGTCTATCCACTCGTATAACACTTTCTACTTGCTGATTTTTTAAATGACAAATGTATATGTCTGTTTATTAGGGATTGTGTGAATGGATAAAATTAGTAAAACGTGTGATTGAATCAAACATCGTCAATAGTCGCGGAATTCCGTGCACGATTTTATTATACACCAATTCAGAAATTAGGCTTTACTCTTTTGCTATCTGTGTGCGCACCGCTGCGCGCGCGTGTTATTTATCAATATTGCTTATTTGCAATACAGCGACATCTATCAATTTGAGCTAGTAACTTTAAGTCAGGTCACATCCCTCGTTCACGTTAAAAATTGAGAACCTACAAAATGTGATGGTGACGTCATTTGTATTGAAAAATTTTGCAAAAATGAGAATAATTTCGGCTTTTTTTCGTCTCAAAACATCTTAATTAATGTATTTGTAATTTTACAATACTTTGTTTTTGTAAATTTGCCTTTATGTCCGACTCATAAGTTACATTCGCTACCCGTGTCGCCATCTATTGTTTTTTTTTTGGACTAATTTCCTTTAGTAGGGAATGAGACCCCATGACTATGTGCACTATCCTATGGGTTATTCAATTCATCCCACCAGTTCTAGATCAAGAGGCATTACTGGTATTGTTCAGGTCACACAATAGCTGTTGGGTTCGCTAAGACCACAACTTTTTCATCAATACATAATACAGTAATACCATGGACCAATAATACTAGAGGACTTGCAACCCCATACGCAAGAGCGTAATCTCATTCATTAGTTCACGCGTAAAAAATAGATGGCTCCGGTAGTAGCATTTGTAAACAAACTTCGACTTCTGAAACTGAGCCGCCATGTATGACCTACACAAGTGCGAAATAGTTCAACATTTTTATGATAGATGTCACCGTCTAAGTACAACCGCCATGGAAAATAGTAGATTACGTACCTAGGATGTAACCTATTAATAGCAACCGAGGTTTTTTAACGCCCGAGCGGAGCGAGTAGATTAAAAAATATTGAATTAATATGAAAGAAAAGTATCCTAGCATAAAGTAGATTCTTTTTTTATCGTAGGGATATTAGTAATTTTTAGTTTTGTTATTGTAATATTGAGTAATAGCCCCACGTCGGAATAGCCCGCTGCACCTTGGGCGCAAAACACACAGATGAGACGACGATGAGACGCGTCAGAATTCGTGTGAGTGTGAGTGTTAGATGAATAATTTCGAAAGTAGTAACACACACACACACACACAAATCACGCCTATATCCCTGGCGTGGAAGGCAGAGCGCTGAGGACCGTAAAATTACGGTCATTATCGCCACGTCTGACAAAAGTTTGAGGGTCGTTTCAGATGAGTCGTGTATCACTATAGTGACAGGTTGTCAGCCTGTCGCCTAAAATTGTAAAGTAGTAGCAATTCAAAATAATGTAGTCACGATAAGACTCCTCTCTTTATAACAGATCTGAATAGGTAGGTAGGTACCAAAGGAACATTATCATGCCTAGCGCGTCGGATATCGTGAAGATACTTTAATATTTTATAAACAAACATAGGTTTTACAATATCATAACATACAAAATATGTAGGGTAGGTATGTATAATTTAGCACTTGAAATATTATCACTTCACCGTGTAGTGTACTGTACAACTAGCTTTATCCCAGAAATCATTCTTGTAAAATCTAAGTGCCAAGCATTCAACGATCTTATGTAGGTAAGTACTTATTTTCATAAGGGTAAATATTTGAAAACGGTTCTTCAGGTCACTTTCCTGGCAAATTTGATATTTTTGTTTTATGGTTATTTTATCATTGCATAATAATAAAGACCTAATGAAAAAGTTATTTACGAAAAATCCACTTAAAATAAACCACAATTTTCGTCATAGTTCAATTTTGAAATTATAGGTGCCAGTCGTGACATCTGACATCCTGACATTTTGAGCCAGTCAAGTGACAAAGGAATTATTTAAACAAAATATACGAATAAAAGTTTTTCATCTTTTGTTTTTAACTAAGTAGAATAGAAGTAAAAGTCACCGCAGCCTACCAAAGTGACGCTCTCGCGCCTCAGTTTTGGTTAAGACACGACGCACCTAGTCACAGACAATTTGCTCCTGCTTGAAACACGACACAGCCAGCCTGTAGTGTATGACGCACCTCCACGTCATTCTTTATAAGTATTGTAAGACATAGCTTTAGATCTTTCATTTTTTAGTCAATAAACGCTCTTTATACGAGACGGTCGTTTCCTTCCTTGGTCGCTCCGAATGCCAACATCGCATGGCGACCCTGCCAGCGCTGCCTTATACGGGCAGTGTTGCGCAGCGCGGTTTCATATTACGTTGACGGACTTTGTGCTCATGAACTAAAAATGTGAAATTACGAATGTTACGAGTAAAATTATTATTTTTGTGAGTGTTTACTGTACGTCAGGACCTCCAAAACGACTTTTATTTTTGATTTCTTTAACTTGTTATTCTAATCCGGGACATCAAGATGACTTAATAAAAATAATATGGTATGGATTGATCTGCGTGGCGAAAAGTGTTTAAAAAAAAATCGTTCCTATTACCTAATAATTATGGAGTGTAAGCTGGGCGCCGGGAGGATGTCGGTGTCAGGAGGAAGTGTACGCTGGGCGCTGGGAGAAAGATGGAGTCGGAAGGATGATGATTAGTGAATGCAGGCAGCCGGGAGATGTTCGGGTCGGATGTGGACGCGACCCTACCCAGGCATTCCAGATGCCTAGGGCAAACGTTGGTATCTCGGAAGCGGCAATGTAAAGAGTGAGTGTTGTGTTTTCAGTGTTATGTTTCAGAAAGGTTCATTCGGCTAGTTAACGGCAAAGAAAGGTCAGCAGTAGTTTTTATCATCATGGTTTCGGATAGTCATGGACTGAATTTCGTCGATATGGAATGATATCATCAAGGATGGAGGCGCAGTTAGCTAATTAATAAGTAATAGGTACCAGCATACATATCCGTGCCTGGCGTGAAAAAGTTGATATGTCTAAAACAATGATTTTACAGGAGAGCGATTTTAAGGTTTTAAACTTTTCTCCTAAATCCAGATTTAAGTTTTTTTTAAAGTTTCACTTGATCTAGCCGTTATTTTGAGCGATAAATTGAATGGATAGGACAAATTATAGAAAAATAGTGTACTTTAGGAAATAAACGAGTTATCAACATGTTCACCAGCGACTTATCCACTTATTCACTGTCAAATCAGGAAGTATTAGGTGTTATTATAAATGAAAAATGTATAATCGTGCGGAAATTTATTTTTGGAATGTTAAAAAATGCCATTTTTATCCATTACACAAACAAAAATCGTGTTTTTATCATCAAATTATAATCATAAATCAAAATGTTAAAAAAAAAACATCTCTTTCTAATAAAATTGAAGTTTTTGTAACTTTCATTTGAATTATTTAAGTAAAAAAAAACTAATTATTTTTAAACATTAACTGTACCATTTAAGACTTCTTAATCATCTAAATCTGGGTTTTCTTCGTCTAAATCGGGATCATTCGGCTGGCAGTCATTTGTTTTTAATTGCAAATAGAAATCATGAAAAGGTGTGTCTATTAAATCTAAAAGATCCAAAAGATCTTTTTTCTTCTCTGCACTAATTGGCAAGGATTCGTTTGTAATTTGGCTCAACGTGAATGAGTCCAAACAAATCTGCTTTCCGCGTTTTTTAAAGTTCACAGATTTGAAAGGAGAGTCTCGGTCTAGTTCATGTTTAAAAAGAATTTTTCCTGTATTTTCTTTATTGTATTGCAGCCATTTGATTGGCTGCCAGAGAAATTTTTCACCTGAGTCGTCCTGTTTTTTTATTGAAAATGGCCCTTTCTTTGATTTAAGCTCAGAAAAATCCAAAAAATCATGTAAAGTCATCACTTCAACTTTGAAATGCTTTTCCACTCTACATGTTCTCACCAGCTGTACCCAATCGTTTAAATGATTAATCTTTATTCGAGTTCTTTTCTTCGTTTTTTCTATTATTGCATGATCTGAATCACACTCCATATGAGTATGCCCACTTATCAGAAATTTGTGGTTAATTGTTTGCAGATGTGGGTGCTTGTGAAGTAAATACATAAACATCATAGCTACAATGTTATTTTTGTTCTGCCCACCACAAGTGTCCGAATAGAAGATTAACTCTTTTACTTCAGGAGGCAACTTATTGCAAAAATGCCATAAACATGACGCAATTTGATTTGCTCCCCGAGCTCCTATTGTCTCATCCCACATGTAACATACTGCCTCATTGGAACCCAAGTCATGAATGGTTAAATTAAATGACCATAATTGTCTTTTATAAAAAGATACACCCGTTGTTAAATAAGGAGTTGGCAAACACTGTTGCAAATCAAAAGCATAGGCTCTTACAGATGGGTCATTTTTTACAATTTCTTTATCAACACGTTTTTCCTCATAAGCATTTTCAGCTAGAGTTTGATGTTTAGTTAATTCGGCTGTTAAAGTTATTTTACGATCCCCTTCTGCGATTTTCATTTTAGTGTTAAGGACGTCACATGTATTACATGTGTCTTTAGATGGCTTTTTAAATGATAAATTGAGATCATGAAAACATTGGGCATACAATTTCAGTGACACAGGATTTGGGATGGCCATTCTATATTCTCGGTACATTTTGGCTATTGAAAGGTCAGGTGATAGATATTTTTTACCAGTCGATTTCCTACAATAGTGGCTTTCGTAACTTGGGTAGCTGGCAATGTGATTTATGGCAGACGTTACATCTTCAATAGTTTTTTTATTAGTAGGTGGTTTACGGCCTCTCTGGTCGGTATCTATGAGTCCTGTAGGAGACAGTTTCTTTTTCTCCATAACTATATTTATGAAACCCTTGGTCTCTCCCAGCATTCTGCAAAAACAATCTTTGCAAATCGGTTTATCCTCTTCAGAAATACGTATTTTATACAAACAATAGTAATCTCTGTTTTTTGATCGGTTGTGAGTAACTTCTGACTTTTTTGGAAATATCGTTATTGAGTTAGCCACAAAGTTTGCCCTTTTGTCTCTTTCTCCCAGTTTCCAATAATTTTCAAAACACTCCTTTTGATCAGCTTCAGAAAACCTTTCTGCACATTTTAATCGACAATTTCTCAAATCTAATTGTATTCTTTCAGGAACAAATTTACCTCTTGTCGTAACGTAGCTCTTTCCAGTATTTCTTAAAATTTTAGCTTCATTTCTTTCTTTTCTTGATCTTCCTTTCATTTTTCTTGTTTCATTAACTGACTGAGTAGTTACAGTTTCATTCTGATTTTCGTTATCCGCTTCAAGTGCTAAACTTTGGGTTACAATATTGCGTATATTTAATGTAGATATTTCGTGCTCTGAATCTGTGATAAAGTCCTCTGGTATTTCTTGCTGTCTTCGTGTTGCACCTGAAGTAGATGCAGCGATTTCATGCAATGTATCCTCTTTAGTGTTTATTTCGGGTTCCTCAGCAAAGTTTTGCGCTACATTTTCATCTTGGTTATTTATTGAAATAGCAATTGTGTCATCATCAATATTTTTATCAGATATTGTGTTTAGTTTTTCTTTTTCATGTATAATTGAATGGTCTAGATCAGTCAATAAGCTTTGCGATGCTTTCGGTGCAGTTTCGTCAGTCTTATCTATATCTTTTACAGGCACAAAATCCTCGTTAATGTTTTTATCCGGTTCATTGTGTTCTAACCCACTCACTTTGCTTTGTATATAATTTTCGTGTTTTTTATCACTTTCGGCTGTATTTTCTTGTATCTGTGAGTCATTTTTATTAAGTGCTATATATTGATCATCGTTTTGGTTAACATTGGTGCATTTATTATTACTGTCTAAATTTATTTCTGTTATTCTTGTTATATATGTTTGGTTATAGTTTAAATTTCCCGCTGTATCTCTTGGTTTATTTGTAATTTGTGTCTCTTCAGTATTTGGTAAATCTATCTCTGGATTATGTTGGATGGGTATTGCAGCATCTAAAGCGACATCCTCAATATTTTTATCAGGTATTACTTGTGATTTTGCATTTGTATTATTAGTTTTAACAATCTCTTGTGTCTCTTCATTTGCCACATTTTTCTCTTGGTTATTTTTTGTGAGTATTGTGGAATTTGGAATTTGTGGAATAATATTTTTATCAGGTATAACTTGGGGATCTGTATTTGTGTTTTTAGTTTTAATAATCACTTGTGTCTCTTTAATATTTGCTATATTTTTTTCTTGATTATTTTTGATGGGGATTGCGGCATCTAAAGTGATATTTTCAATATTTATATTAGGTGTAACTTGCGGATCTGCATTTGTGTTATAAGGTTTTAAAATCTTATTTTCATCTTCATCATCGTCGTCACATTCACTTTCTGTTTCACTAATTATGCGCTGTTTTGTGTTTTCTATTATGAAATCAGGATCTTTAATACTGTCGTCACTGTCTTCTTGAAAAGTCTCATCTTCGGAATTATCACTGTTTTCTATAATATCCGATGAATGTTCTTCCTCTTGTTAACCATCTTGTTCACCATCAGGCAAATATTCTTGTTCATTTTCAGGAAAAATAACCATATTATCTTCTGGATTATTTTCTGATAACTCTTCTGCGTTTCCTTCTAGGCTATTGCCATATGACTCTTCTACATTATCTTCTTCTTCTTCATTATCAGATGACCCTTCTACATCTTCTTCTTCATCATCGTTATTGTCAAATATATTAAGTTCCTCATCATCTTCTGGTTCATTATCAGGTGACTCTTCTGCATCATGTTCTTGGTTAAATTCAGATATATTGTCGTCTTTTAGCTCATTATCAGATGGCTCATGTTCCACGTCTACTTCTATTTCACTGTCAGATGGATTTCCAATGTCTTGGTTTGCCAGCATGTCATGAAATAAGACTTGAGTTTCAGGGGACATCGGATGTACTGGCGAAGATGTTGGGTCGTTGTCATTATTATTTCTTATTGAAGATGATTGACCTTGTTTTTCACCATCTATATTTTTTCTAATTTGTTTTGTTTTAAACATAAGTGGAGTCAGTGGAGAAAAGGGCGGCGGAGAAATTGAAGGCTGATTAGAGTAAGGAGTTCCAGGATTGCTAACTGCTGCTGAAACATAAAAAAATACTGCTTAGTGAAATCCATTACAATATTCAGAAGTTAAATTAAATTTTGTCTAGAGTAAGTTATTCTAGTATAACTTAAGGAGAAGATTAATAATTAAAATGTGATATATAAAAAATACCCACATAAAAGTTGTTTTTGTATTTTGGGCCAAATAAATTGAAAGTAAAAATTTTTAACCTCACTAGAAGACTGTATTTTGTTTAAAATAAATGTAAATTTTTATGTAGGTATTCTATCTGTATCATGTTACTTCAATACAAACTTATATGTAGCTTCCTACATTCCAGTTTATAAGAAATTAATATCTGCTTACTTGCTTTAGGCTCCAAAATAGACCTGGGTGAAAATGCAAAATGTTGTGGCCTCTTTGGTTTTGTAGCCTCATCAGCCTTATCAGCCTCATCAGTTTCATCTGAAAATAAATGTATTTTTCTATTTAACAAACTTAGAAATTATCACTTTACTTGATTTTTTTTGTTAACCTTTCTACAATCTAATCCTGGTTAGTCAACCACATCAAAAAGGTTGGTCAAATAATTAATGCAAAACAATAAATCCAATAAGGGTATTTAATCTGTCTTACTGTTTTCATCTACTTTCGCAAGAGATCCAGGTGAAGATTTTGTTATTATCTCCTCTCGCAAATCTAGCAACTTGCGTTTTCTGGCCAACAACTTCACAATCCCATTATCCTGCAAGAAAATTGTCTGTTAATAATAACGTAACTTGCCCTCTTAATGAATGTAACAAAATGTTTATTCAATGGTTCATTCATCAACTCAGCAAGCCACATGACAGAAACAAACAACAAAACAAAACTTCTTGAAAACTAAGATTTAAACATAACTTTATTATGTACTTACTTTTTGGTCGTTTTCCATTATCAATCACAAGCATATGAAGTTCACACACCAATATGCAACTTATTTTAAACACTGCAAATACAACTTACTTTTTGAAAGTCACAAAGCCGTGAAACATTAAATTAACCACAAAGAAAGTAAAAATTAGGAATAATTCTGTCGCGTGCAGGCACAGGTGCGGGACTCGTAGGCCAGCTAAGTAGGTAGGTAATTCGACTCACGGCTAACTAGTGATGTACTAGGTTTATCGTTTTTTATCAGTTTTTTGACAAACGGTTTTTTAAAGGTGTATTGTTGTGATATGTTAAAATTTGTTTAAAACAACGGCAACATTTAGCGTAATAGCCAAATCGTTTCTTGTGTAGATATTCAATTCCGTCGTAATTTGTGTTTTAATTTTGATGAATTAAAAGTAAATACCTGTTCAATGCATTGTTAACGAAATGACCTAAAACTAAAAAAAACATTAAAACGTAATTTTCGCTGTGTATTTTGTTAGTATTCAATAAAGATTAGGCTAACCTACTTGATACTCGTTTCTAAAACCATGTATAAAAATAATAACTCAATAGGTACTTCACTATTACAAAAAGACTAAAATTATGAACGAGATACCTATATGATAGGCAACGCTTAAAATTGTTGATCTTTGTAATAAAAGTAAACAAATCATTCGTAATCATAACAAAAAGGGCTTGATCCGTAACGACAGACATGTCATAAGAGACATGTTTTTAATAATGAGCGGAGTACTCCATAGGCCAAGAGCGATTTTGATGCATTTATTAGTATGACACAATGTTGAAATTTGTGACATCTTTAGGATTTTCAAAAAATTAAGTTGACAATTTCATTTATACTAAAGGGAACCAGTTGACATCGGTTTGTAACTAAATATATTCTATCAGAATCGTTAAGAACTTACCCGAACAACTATAAATATCAACATTTGTTTTACTCACTTTGATTGAGATTAATTTGATAACTAAAATTATTCAAAGAATTAAAAATTATTAATATGGACAACTCAACATATCAAGTTTTCAATTTTAAACCTTAGTTGGTAATAACTTGATATCTCAAGTTATTCGACTAAACTTTATATTTCATTGTGGATAAATATACTTATCAATATCAATTTTTCAAACTTTTGTTAGTCATAGCATGACAATTGAATATATTTAATAATGCTTTAATAATAGGACTATTCAATAATACCTATGACAATATTTTTTTGAAATCGCTTTCTGAGAAATTGACAAAAAAGTGTTAAAACTTGCCGCAGACAGAGCATCACATAAGTTGTTTGAGATGTAATATCATCTGCTTCCCAAAAAACTGCGCAAAAATTTCCTGCGACCAGACACAACCCGGTGTCGCACTGACTTGGTATACCCGGTAGCACAATACCCGCCACCTTGGCCGCCGCCGGGTATGGTGGTAATAGATTAAGTAGCTGGCTTGGCACGTAACGTAACATAATCGCACTTGGAGTATTTGCCATAGTTACATACGGCAAGTAAAGTAAATAGCAGTCGACGCAAGCCTTTACTCGTATTTGACAGACATAATAAAATAAAACATTTATTTAAAAAAATCACGTCCGCATTCCACATCTCACACAGGCGTCCGAAAGCTTTACGACACTGTAAGGAGTTTAAAACTACGAATTTTAATAAATACCTCTAATCAGTAAAAATTTTTTTTTGGGGAGGTATTCCTATCAGCTTTTCATAGACAAAAATACAGGTTCAGGCAGAAATGATACAATTTTTAACACCCAGCTTGTGGAGTGATGGCAAACAGGTCAATCTTTCGTTTCTAATTTGATCTTCGGATTGGAATTATGTTATTTCTTATTATATCAAATATTTGATTGCATGAAGTATATGTATAAATTGATTTAACAAGTTACGCATAAAAGTACTAAAAACAGTATATTGATTTATCATTAATTACATTACAAAATTTCTTGGATCTAATACGTATAAATTGAAATATCCAGTTTTGTACGCCCGTGTAGTGTTTGTGAATAAGTTGATAAATCTACATGATCACTTTTGTACCGAAGTATTTTTTTATAAATTGACATATTCAATTTCATATGTCCTCATATTGTTTGGGAATAAGTTGATAAGTTGACATGTCGAAATTTTTACTCTTAAAATCGTCAAAATAAAACTTGATAAAACGTTTTGTTAAATAATTACCGCAAAAAACAGAGTTATCTACTTACTACCAGACGCAATATCTCCGGTGATTTTGATCATATCGAGTTGATCTTTACATATATATAATATCATAAGCTTACGAAGCGTTTAAGCCAATAAAAAAAAAAACCTACATCTCGACTTATCAACTTTTTCACGCCAGGCACGGATATATATTATTATAAGCAATGTCGCCGTACATGTAAGGCGTCGAAATATTGTTATTATTAATGTTACTAATCTTTTACTAATAAATAAGATATTAATATAGATAGATTACAACGGATTCATTTATTAATATGTAATGTTGCCTTCTTGACGTATTTAGATTAACTTGTCTGTTAATTTAAAGTTTACATACCACCAACATTTTTTTTAATGATCATAAACCTAAACCTACTTTACTTCGTAGTAGCAATGATTATTTTACAAAATTTTATTGTAACTCGTTTAGAACATTTTAGACACAAAAGGAAAGACAGGATGTAAGTTCCAACACTTCTATCAATTTTATTGTACCTATTTGTTTTGCGATATGTATCTTTCATATCTGATTGTTTTCACTCAGCAACAATGGGCTGCGAGTCTCAAGTCGAAGTTGCTGACCAGCAAAATTCTGGTTGACGACCGAGTGCATCACACGTGAGCACACAATATAGATACGTATGTGGTGAATACATAATGTATGTAAGTACTAAAATGCCTCGTGACAGCATGACAAAGTAAATTCATTCGTTTTAACATTTGAAAGAAAGAGAAAGATATCTTAGGAAAGTATAACTATGTGTACAGGAAGTATGAGATATGTCATAACATAATAATCTCATGAACGTTGCATTTTATTATTTTAGGGCATGCAATTTGTATTATTGACATGAAAATTTATAGGTATCAAGTAGGTAGTATTTATTACCAACACAGAATTTTACAGTTAATTTTAAGATTAACTTACATTAACAGAGCCACTTTTTCAGAGGTATTTTTAAATTTGGTAATATTAATATTGGTATTTTAATCAATAATTGCATACTTTATGTATCAGCCAGGTACTTATATAGCATAACATAATCAGTAGTCGACATAATATATGGATTAATGAATGTATCATTATCATTACTACTTAAGCCTAAAGTGTCCCACTGCTGGGCGAAGGCCCCTCTCTTTTTTTATCATTATAATGTATTGTAGTAAATTTTTGTCGAGAAATATTTTTTTTAATAATTATGTGTTGTCTTGTCAAAAGTGTCTCACATAGCAATTTTTCTAATCAAGCCTAAAATCGATATTACTAAATTATTTTAATTTAAATTTACTTTTATAAATTAAAATTGTTTACAGTTTTCGCTTAAGTTGTTGTTTTCATTGTAGTCCGGCTTAGCTTCTTTCTTTTTTTTCGTATGTCGATAACACATCCATAATTTAACTACATCAAGTCAATATACTCGAAACAAAGTACTTGTATACAGAATGGCTCAAAAATTCAATTTTAACGCTGTAATGTTTATAAATTAATTATTTGGTATGGTATGTATAATATATTTTCAAGATATATTTTGTCATTATGTTAGACCATGTTTACTTTTCTATTTAAAATAAAAACCTAAGTATAACGTAAAATTATACCTACGTGATGACTTGAGTTATTCAAAAAATGTTAATATAATTTTTACTTCAAATAAATATTTTATAACTTTATACGTTCAAGAAAGGGGGCAACATAATCGTTTACATTTACTTTTTTTTTTCAATTCTTTCAGCTTCCAGAAAAATAAAGTTAAATTAAAATATAACAGTAACTTGAAAAATATATTGCAATCACAGTCATTCGTGTCTTTATTTTACAATTGGAATGTAGGTTACACATGTGGTGTCGTATATCTTTTACTTATACATAAAATGATAGGTACCTACGCACGATACGACAATGGCAAAGCTGATGTAGCGAATGCTCGCAAATCCATGTAGGTTCTTATTCATTTAGCACAATTCTAAATTAAAAATTATTCTTTCATTTTCATATTGTCAAAGTGGTGTATTACATTTACGTAATCAATAAAGTAGCTAAAGTTTATTTACAGAAGAGGGTTTTGTTAGAGGTTTGTCTATGAAGTTTTAAAAAATTGTATTAAATTTATTTGCCACCGTATGAGCCCTCATACAAATAAAACTGCACAGTTAGTTACGTTTCAAATAGGAAAATATGATAAAAAATGTAAACCAAAGAAATGTATTAAATATCTTTTTGAACCAAAGAGTACAATTAGTTGCATTTCTATTGGTAATTCAGAAGAAGGGAAAATAGAGTAATAGTTGTTGTTAGTTGGTTTTGGTCTAGTTAAGATACGTCAAATAGTAGAGAAAGGAATAATTTGGTTATAGGTGTTTTGTATGGCTACCGGATCCAAAGCGATGCAAAATTTCTTATACTAAAGAAATCAAGCGGATTGAGAAATAAGATTGTGTTTGTATGAATAGGAATGAATGAGTTGTGTGAATAAAATCGGTACACAATAAGGTACATAGGGAGCGAACCTTCTGATCTGATCATGGTGCGAACGAGTTTTCCTCTGTGAAGATAGTTGGGGACCAAGAAGTCTTAAATCGTGACCCTGATAGAGATCAGATCCTTCAGTAAACATTGAAACTGTTGGAGTTCTAAAATGTCTTAAACACTGATCCTATAATAATTGGCTGTGCGCGCAGCAACGATAGGTGCTTTAAAGACCTACGGATAAAATGTTTAAAAGTTATATACACGCAAAGTACGTGTGAGTCGACTCATTATAAAATGTACCTTATATTATTGTTTTTATATTGTTATGTGTATGGGACCGGCCGGCCCAAAAGAAGTTAAATACTCTGAGGAGTAAAATGTGTACCGAACTACCGAGTGAATCTGAATTAATTCTTTAAAAAAAAATGAGATGGAAGAGTTTGCACTGAAATATGAAAGAAAACGGTAAAAAATGACATAAAAGGATTTTGTTACAAAAAGTAATGTTTTAAATGATGAGGAGTATTGAAGAGATGTAATTAAAAGAGTAATAAAGAATAAATGCAAAAGTAAAGAATTTTAAATTATGAACGTTAGAGCAAAGGCAATATTTTAATAGTAATTTTTCATAAGAAGTACGTTTACTTTAACAATTTGTGCAATTTTTTGATTTTTTTTTTACAATTTTATATACATTATACAATATTTAGTCCGAATGACTGCGAACTATTTATAAAAATATATGCTTTACAAAAATAGAATTCAATTATAATGATGATTTAAATAAAAACACGAATAATAAATGAATCCGTCATCTTCTGTAATAAGCGTACTTAAGATAGCATTTAAGGTATCTAGCATTTGTTTATTATAACATTGCTAATTATTATTTTATCATAAGTAAATATCAAATAGTTAATGACATACACATGATCTTGTTATGTCAAATTCACATCTATTAAATCATGTTTAGACTATTATTTTTTCTAATAATATTTTTTATTACGTACGAAATTTAACGTATCATCTGTTTGTTATGTCTGCTGCTATAAGTTCAAATTACTTTAAATTGTGATTTATTCCTAACAAAATTGAATAAAAAATGTAATGTCTTTTTATCTCAAAATATTTTGGAATTGATTTCCATTTCACAGGTAACAATTTTTTTTAATTGTAGTTCTCATTGATTTATACTATTCATTCGTGATTATCATACTGTATACGCAGTATCCTTACATGTTATTATACTTTTTTTTACTGTTATTTTATTTTATTTTATCAAAATATTTTGTTTACATTTTAACAAATCATAATATTGCAGATTTTTATACAACTTAAGATTTTATATATAAATTGTCATTTACAATTATCTTATAAAAAAAATAGCCTAACAACTTAGAAAAAAAAATTATACAACTATGTTAAAGAAAAGAATATTTTAGGACTATCTTGAGTAACTGTATTTTATTTCCGATTATTATGATAACTTTTTAAAATATCATTACAGTGTTATTGTAAAAAAAAAACTATTATTAAAAGATCATGCGTAATTGTCAGTAAAAAATGTTATTATTTACTAAATTGAAATTTTAATAACTTGAACAAGTTGTACATAATTTACTTTGTTTCCTAAAAATATAGAGATATATCAACTTTTTTATCACATAGACATAGACATATATCTATTCAGACATATACATCTTGAAATGTATTATATAAACTGAAATTCAGGAAAATAATATGAATTAATAAATTACTGGTTTGTCATGTCTTATATATAATTTTAATTGCAACATTTTACTGGTTTTGATTTTATGTTGTATTTCATCGTTTCTTAGGTCATACTTTCTTATTTTAATAATACCTATGCTAACGGAAATATATTTATCTGATTTAATTGGACGTCCAAAGTAACAAATCTTTATAATAATAAATAAATAAAATAAATATCAGATAAGTATGTTACTGTTAACAAGTTAAAACTGTATTAGAGTAAGATTAATTCAAAAGAAAAAGAAAATTACTTTCTTTTTCTTTTTCAGAAACGGTGGAGGTGTAGTGTATGACGCACCTCCACGTCATTCTTTATAAGTATTGTAAGACATAGCTTTAGATCTTTCATTTTTTAGTCAATAAACGCTCTTTATACGAGACGGTCGTTTCCTTCCTTGGTCGCTCCGAATGCCAACATCGCAAGCCCGACATCCGACATGAAACAGCTACAGTGTTCGACAATCACAGTTGACAGGTGGTCGTATGTGATCTGTCGACCACCGGAAGAAGGCTGTTCGTAAACAGCCAAAACGTAGAGGTCCTTCACCAAAACACAGTAATGCAAGTCGTTTAAACTTAGGTCATAATGAAACAGCTAGCACGGGATAAGACGAAGCCACCGAAAACATTATGAGCTGAGAATTAACTATGTTGAGCCACTTAGTTATAGACCACGTATTCAGAAAACACAAAAACGTGTGACTAACACAAACTGTAATTTTTATCGGTAGGTATATGCAATGAAATATTGTCCAATTTATAATATTCTATAAATCTACTATATCATATCATCGAGGTAATATGTACTAGCGTACTAGAGGCAACCGCAACTTCACTTTTTGTAACACGCGTTAGAGTACATGTGCTCTAACTCGCTTAGTTTGAGCCTACCGCTTGCCGCGACGTCACGTGTCAGTGCTAGTTTCAAAATGCCTGGCTGTGTACTAAGATACTGCACAAACAATTCGAGAACCACAAGCAAAGCCCACGGAGTAACATTTTATATGTTAGTTATCTAATTTTATCAGTAAGCCATGCACCGGAATATTATTTTCATAATTTTGAAAAAAATCACCACGCGCTCGGACGCGGCGGCCATATTTCGGCGAAAATCATAGATTAACAACATTACAGTATGTACAGACGTGACACGTTAGATGAGTCACTTTAATAAAAAGCAGTCAATTTGCTAGGAAATGTTATTGTAGTATAGTATTGTAAATATTTATACTTGTAACTGACTACGCAAAGTGAAAATGAGGTTCAAATTAACAAATATTTCCGTTCTTGCTGTTTATTTTTATTTGAGCTTGTTTAAAGGTTTCCGCATCCGGGCCATGAAAAAAGAGAGGCGTGGATTAAATTTGTACAGAAAGTTCGCAGCGAAGAAACGTGGTTGCCATCAAATTATTCACGGATCACTACACAAAACGACAAAAACTTACAAAACTTGTTTTATTTAAAGAAAATTAAAATATAATACTAGATAATATACTCTTTTTATTATATTCTCGATCATTAGTTCCTACTGACAATGTCAAGTAGACGTAATGCACAATTTGTCGCATCTGCGCGCATTACTCGTTATCTATGACTTGCACCGACGCTCCCGCGTGTCCCGCGCGGGCCCCGCCGCAAGGTCACGCGCAATGCTTTCAATAACTACTCCACATACATAATACCTCGATGTATAATATAAGGATTATTTTTATGGGTGAAAAGTCATATGATGTCCTGCTAGATAAAACTTTATACGTGTTTGAATTTTGCATCAGCTGAGTGTGACACGCAAAGAACGTGTGTTTTAGCCCCGATTTCAGGTTTCAGATTAAGTTTTAGTAACACATATTTCATATTTTTAATTAAGTAAGTGTTGTACACTTGAATAAAAATACGTGTGACCGCAATTTTTATCCGCGCAAATGTCCACCCAATAAATGACAGATCCCCACACTCCATCTATCCTTGATATTAAGTATGATTTGAGACCTTAGCTGTCTTAGCGCTTACACCGCCATCTATTGATATTTGGTTCTATTACTGCGAAATGGGTTGTTACAAGAAAATTTGAATTTAATTATTTTCGGAGTATTCTGTGACATTAAATAATTCTAAAACGACTTTTTTAAAGGTAAACTTCCAAAAAAGAGCCACAGTTCATGAACATACGCAAGTTTTATTCATTGTGAAACAAGTTTTTGGCGCCATCTAGGTTTAAGACCAAAAGTAAGGTACTAAGTAAGGTAGGTAAGTAAGGTACTATGGGGCTGTCAGTCCTCTAGTATTATTGGTCCATGGTAATACCCTGCTATACACGGCCCCCACTTTATAAGGATACCATATAATGCAATTTTCAAAAGGATAATTGATGATGATGATTGAAGGAATAGAGTGACAAAAAATAATAAACTACTCAAATACTAGGACTTTCATAATATTATACTTATACCTCTATCTGAAGTGACCTTGTAATACGCAAAATGCACTTTGCGTGATTTACCTGGAATGCATCACTTGCATAAAGCGGGGTATTACTGTAAATACAATCTTTATTTTTAATTTTATTTATTTAATGCAATCTGTGGTATTGCAGTGAAAGTGAAATGGGGCAAGGAGATGTTTCCTGGTGTGGAGGTGAACACGGATGACGACCCCGTGGTGTTCAAGGCGCAGATCTTTGCCCTCACCGGGGTGCAGCCGGAGCGACAGAAGGTGGTGTGCAAGGGCATCACGCTGAAGGATGACAGCTGGGGGAACTTCAAGCTCACCAATGTAAGACAGACATTCAACAAGTACACATTCATACATAAATCATGTCTATATCCATAATTTTAGAAGACTGTGTATTACTATAGTGCCACGTTGTCAGCCTGTCACCTAAAATTGCAATACACTTCAAGCTTCAAATCCCTTAGTCGCCTTTTACAATACCCACAGGAAAGATATGGGATGATGCTTTTCTAAGCCGGCATCACATGGCAGACAAATGTTACAATTCTTCTTTATTGGCCAAGACACACTTGTATAATTTCGCAAGTAAAGATTATGACTCAGCAGCCGAGATGGTAGAGCCAGTATTAATAGCGAAAATCGGAGGTTCCTGCCTGCAGTAGTAATACTGTCTGTAAAATGTTACTTAAAAGCATTGTCATTGTTTGGAATTAACTTTCATCATTATTTATCAGAATGCAGATTAATGAATAGTGTACCTTACCTACATGACAAGTCATCAGATTATTTTCATTCACCTTGCTTTTTAGAGACCATTGCCCTGTTTGTTTTAATACATATAAATATGTTTATATAAATTTTATATAAACACCTGTAAAAATGTTTTAGCGGCTCGCCAAGATTTTGCGCCCGCTGCAACTAATTTTCCCCGGGGAATTAGTTTTCCCATTATGCTTATTGTTTGTATTGAAGTGCTCTACACACTTAACAAGGTGGTGTTCGTTGACAGTTACAAAAATTCTACATACATTTTTTGAAAGGCACCAACCATTTTTTACTCATAGCCCTTTAGACCTCCCATAGAAAATGTATCAGTCAACCGAATCACTTTGTATGGAAGGTCCATTTATCAAAAAAAAAAGGGGTCCGTATATAGTAGTATTCTTCTCATTCACGGACAGATGACATAAGACATAATTAAGGCTTTATCGGGTTTACGCGACATACGGATATTAGATGTGTAAGAAACAAAATATGTTTTGGGGAATTTATTGGGATATTTATCTCTTAAATGAAAATAGATAATGGTTCGACTCCCGGTCCACGCTTGTAAAGAAGAATGACCATACATGGGCTAACCATGTGTCTTTTGTAACAAAACAAATGAATGCAATATATAATATCGCCAATTTCAATTAAAAATACCAACGTTAATTGTTAAAAATCCCGGAAAATTATAAATTAATAAAATTTAAAATCTATGTTTACCTATTTTTACACAAAAAATAGTGAGGCGTAAACCTTTTCTACAGTGCTTACCGAAAATAACGTATTTAGAACTAAATACACTAAAGAGCGCCAAAAATGAGCACATTTGTCTCTTTCAATGCCCGACTTTGACACTCAATAATCCCAGAACTAGTATATTGCATAAAAATTCCCTGTGCTAAAATGATAAGCAATATTTAATCTCTATTATTATATGACTTTGGCTTTGATGCGATTCCTGCAAGTGTGACGCAAGACTGATGAAAAACAGGACGAGCATCCAAACAAAAGTAGTCATGATCCTTTTTCGATTTCTTATTTTCATTTATGTTTTGGGGGCGATAAATCCGAGCTAGGCTCTGTCAACCATGTAGTTTTAGTATGCAGTTTTATTAACTATGAATCTGATATGCTTGTTGCAGAATGCCCTGGTCCTAGTGATGGGCAGCAAGGAGGAAGATGTACCGTCAGCTCCCGTGGAACAGACCCGCTTCGTCGAAGACATGAATGAGGCAGAGTTGGCCACTGCTGTATGTAGCAACAATTTTGTGCTAAATTTAACTTTCTCTTTTTAACCAACTTATAAAAAAAGAAGGCTTCTCAGTTTGACCTGTATGTAT
Source organism: Keiferia lycopersicella (assembly GCA_029255805.1). NCBI lineage: Eukaryota > Metazoa > Arthropoda > Insecta > Lepidoptera > Gelechiidae > Keiferia > Keiferia lycopersicella. Next base: position 13,619,625 of record JARACZ010000005.1, on the reverse strand, counting down.
GTTTGTTTGTATGTATGTATGTATGTATGTATGTTTGTTTGTCCGCGATTATCTCGCGTTCGGATGAACCGATTTTGATGCGGTTTTCAGAAAAGTATTTTCAGACTTAGAGAAGCTTTTAGAGATATTAACCGACAAAATAAATGAGGGTTTGCACTTTTTATGTCTGTTGAAGTTGGTTCTCTTTTTAAAAGTTATTTTCATCATATTTAGTCTACTAGATCCCACTGCTAGAGAAAAGCCTGCTCTGTCATCTTCCACTTTCATTATTTGCTTCAAGAATAATTTGACAAAATATCTTTCACAATCTGTAGATAGTTTGAAAGGTCTGTTGGAAAAGTTTACTATTTGATGTTATTTTTTGCAACCTGAAAAAGAATAAAAAGTTTTCCAATAAGAAATTCCTGTGAAATTGTTGAATTATAACTAAGGTTTGTTTGTTTTGCAGCTGGATATGCCTGAAGGTCTGATAAACCTGGGAAACACCTGCTACATGAATGCCACAGTCCAGTGTCTCAAAACTGTGCCAGAACTGAAGAATGCTCTGCTCGCTTATGACAAAAGTAAGTAAGTAGGGGTATAAGGGACGGTGTAACGAAAACTTTACAGGTTTGCTCAGACCATGAAACTGAAAAAGTTTTTCTATGGGGGCTATGTTACGAAACGTGAAAATGTTGGGTTTTGGAAATTTGTTGGAAAGCGACTTTGCATGGGAACTTCAAAAAATTTTTTTTGTTATAGTATAGGGTGTAAAAAATCAGTTGCAAAATGGGTGAACCAGCCCATGAAACTTTCCCCGCGGAACATAGGTCGAAATATGAAAGAAAAGATTTGGGATACCCATACAAAACTACCGTTGTTCAGTTTGATGGGTTGGTTCTAAATTTCGCTCCATGGTCCGCGTGTAACTGCTTCGAAATAGCGAGGTAAAAACAAAAATCGTCGGGGTGATAATCTCGTTAATACTATTAATCTCATATGTTGTCGTTTGCAGCCCGGCAAGCGGGCACCGCGGGCGACCTGACGTCGGCCATGAGCGAGACGGTGTCGGCGCTGGAGGGCGGCGGCGCGGGCGCGTGCGCGGGCGCGGCGGCGCGGCTGCTGCGCGCGCTGCACGCGTCGGCGCCGCGGTTCGCGGAGCGCGGGCCGGGCGGCGGGCTCGCGCAGCAGGACGCCTCCGAGTGCTGGAGCGAGATCGTGCGCGCGCTGCAGCAGAGGCTGCCCGCCGCGCCCGGCGCCGGCAACAGGTACGAATACTTTATTTTTATTTATTAAGGGGAATCTCATCATTTAAATTTACATTTTAAAATAAAATATCCTGGACAATTTACACAGCGCCATCTAGATTGAAATTTTACATTGCCATTTATTGAAATATTATTTAGTGTTTGCCAATAAAAGAGATAACAGATATTAACAATATTTGTAAAGAAAAGGGTTTTGGAGATCAGAGCAAGTCAATTTGTATGGTATGTCCAAATTTTTTTTTCATATTTCGATCTATGTTTCTTGGGGAAAGTTGTTCAATTTCATGACCTGATTCACCCCTTGAAATTTTTACACATTATATTTGTCTAACAGTAAGGATATATTGTACCGTGTGATGTCGGCTTAGAATAGCATAACCCTATCTTTTCTCGTGGGTGTCGTAGAAACCGACTAAGGGACTCGAGAATTTCATGTCTACTGCAATTTTAGGCGACAGGCTGACAACTTGTCACTATAAGGTGTAAAAATATTAGTTGAAAATAATTTAAGTGGTGATTCAGCCCATGAAACTGTACAAGTTTCCCCATGAAACACAGGTCGAAATATAAGAAATTCTTTTATAATACAAAGTGGCTTAGTCGGTTGATAATTTTGCATGGGAGGCCCAAATTTTCTTTTCGTATTTCGACCTATGTTACTTGGGGAATGTTGTTCAGTTTCATGGGCTAATTCACCCCTTAAAGTATTTGCAGCAATTTTTTACTTATCTATGACGACCGTAATTTTACAGTTGTTAATGCTCTGCCTACCCACCAGGGATATAGACGTGATTTGTGTATATTTGCAGGGCGAACATGGTGGAGCAGTACTTCGGCGGCACGCTGGACGTGGAGCTGGTGTGCGCGGAGGCGGACGAGCCGCCCACCAGGTCCACCGAGACCTTCCTGCAGCTCTCCTGCTTCATCAGCCAGGACGTCAAGTACCTGCAGTCCGGCCTCAGATCGGTAAGGGGAGGAGGGAACATCACGCTAAAATATAGGATGATCCCTGTGACGTTTGTGACCAAATGTGGGCAATTACTGGGCAAATGCTATGACATGAGGTCTATTTTCCTAGTAAACAAAGGAAAATGTACCGAATGTCATAGCATTTGCTCCAAGGTCACAAACGTCACAGGGATCATCCTATATTTTACAGATTATATAGTAATATTTTTAATTAGATGGCTAGCTGACAGCTCCTAATGTCACTTTGTATAATGTTGCCATATTGAAAGTAATACTGATGCGTTCATTTTTCGTTCAATCAGATGAATGAACAAGGAGTTACTCAATTCACTAATTTCAAACTATAAAATTGCTATATTGCTATGTTTTATGATGTATTGAAAAATAGGACAAAGTTTCCTCGCAATGGTATTCAGTATACAGGGTGACTGGTAAATTGATGCATTCCTTTTAAGGGATGAACCAGCTCATGAAACTGAACAACTGTCCCCATGGAACATAGGTCGAAAAATGAAAAAAAAAATTGGCCCACCCATACAAAATTACCGACCGACTAAGTCAATTTGTATGGGAGGACCATAATTTTTTTTCATATTTCGACCTATGTTTCATGGGGAAAGTTGTTCAGTTTCATGAGCTGTTTCATCCCTTGAAAGGAATGCATCAATTTACCAGTCACCCTGTAGACTTAGATACTACAGGAACATAGTTGTCGAAAACTCGTTGGTATGTACAAAGCACCACTAAACTTGGAACCCCGTATCCGATATCGGCAGTTCAGCACACTAATTATTATTCAATTGACAATAGATCATTTTATTTTCAGAAAATGTCCGAGCAAATCACAAAGATGTCACAAACATTGGGAAGGGACGCCACTTACACAAAAACAGTATGTAACAGTTTCCATCTATTATAACCTTAACAGCCTAAACAGTCCAATATTGAACATCGGCGTCCCCCATTTGGGGGTATTGGCACCAAGCTTGGCAGGTAGATTAGCGAGCGCAGTGCAAGGTGTATTAGACATTCACTAGGAATTTTGCTGTCTACTACTGCTACAGCCACAACAGTCTACTGTTGGACATGGGCTCCCGTCAATTGGGGGGTATTGCCATACTCACCACGCTTGGCAGGCGGATTGGCGAGCGCAGTGCAAGATATTTTAAATACTCACAGGAAACGCTGCTGCCCGCTCTCTGGATTCAATCCTTAGTCTTAGTTTTGCTGTCTATTCCCTGGGTTTCTCACATACAAACTGATTCAGTCGGTTGGTACATTTTGTATGAGAGGTTCAAAGTTATGATCATGGGCTGGTTCATCCCTTGAAAGAGAGTTGGTACTTTTCCTAACACCCTATACCATTTTTTTCCGACATTCCCATTCTCTGTCGCGGTTGGCTACGTAACCTAGGGGATTTGACGTGGAACCAAGTTTTTACACAGAACGATGCTATCTGACCTCTGCAACCCGAAGGCTAACCTGGCCCGAATCCTAGGTTAAGTCACTTTCAAATATCATCTGAATTCAAATTTAGTTTCATCACGATGTTTTCCCTAACACCCTGTATGTGTTCCCCAGAGCAAGATCAGTCGGCTGCCCGCGTACCTGACCGTGCAGTTCGTGCGCTTCTACTACAAGGAGAAGGAGTCCATCAACGCCAAGATCCTCAAGGTAACCAGCTGTTTCTATCATCATCATCATCATCATTTCAGCCGGAAGACGTCCACTGCTGAACATAGGCCGCCCCAAAGATTTGCAAAGTGAACGATCCTGCGCAACTCGCATCCACTGGCGTCCAGCGATCTTCACCACAAAATTGTTGTAATATTAATCCCATTCGTCGTTTTCCCTCAAATATTGAAGGTTACAATTTTAAACAGTAAATATTTAATGTTATTGTTCTGACGCCATCCGAAAAAGTGTATTGTGACGTTACTTTTTGGTAGTCTTAAAAAGTAGGTCATTTGCAAATAAGAAATTGAAAAATATAAAAGATCGACTGGGAATCGAAACAGGGCCAAATGGGTTACCGTGCCGCTGCTCTGCCACTGAACTATCGCACGGGTCGACCGTCGTTAATTTCTCAATTTCTATAAAATGCTCGTCTCAAAACGGCGAGCTTAACAACACCTAGCAGTAGTTCGATTCCCGGTCGACGACGCTTGTAAATTTTTCAATTTCTTATTTTCATTTATAAGAATAATATAGCACTGAGCGCATTGAATTAATAGGTCATTTGATGAGTCATTAAAGTAGGCAATAATTTTGTAGGACGTGAAGTTTCCCCTCGACCTGGACGTGTTCGAGCTGTGCTCCCCCGAGCTGCAGGAGCGGCTCATGCCCATGAGGAACAAGTTCAAGGTACAATACATGACATACTTTACCAAATATCATTTCAGATTTTGAGCCGGTTCTAAAGTATCGCCGCTCGAATAAGCCAATTTTGACTGCTGTCAAATTGGTCTATTCGAACGGCGATACTTTAAATAAGTTGTAGAGGAAGATATTACTCGTTCATCCATCATGTTTACGCGTCCGCGACATACCAAACCAATCGGTGGTTCTTTGTCGGGCGGTCGGGCGGTGGGGCGGTGGGGCGCGTTGGGCGCGTTGGGCGCGGGCGGGCGTCCAGAGCGACACAGCAGCGTAAACATGAACGCGACTCCGCCCGACTAAAGCCACGGTCTCTGGTTTTGCGGGCAGCGACAGCGGCGGCGGCGCGCTCGTATGTTTTTTTCGTATGTCAAAAGATCCTGCAAAATTCGAGACTGGATTATTTTGGAGAACCACCGATTGATTCGATACATCCCGGAAACGCGAAACATGACGAGTAATATCCGTTGTATAATTTAATAAAACTGTTTCAATGCTATGTTTAGGAAATAGACGACAAAAAAGTGGAGTCGTCACTCAGCACACGCAACCGCGGCGACAGCAATAAGGAGGTCAAAAAAGCAGTGCTCCCATACTGGTTTGAAGATGGTAAGATTAAGGCCTTTTTCATACTTAACGCACAACGCAGCGCTAACATAACGCTAATGTCTGTCAGATCCATACTAGAAATGTGAATTCCTGCGTCGACAGAGGTTAAGCGGTTTTAGTATGGTGATTGACGTTTCCAGCATGGGTCTGACAGACCGCCGCGTTACAGATGCGTTATTTTAGCGCTCGGTTTCAGCAAATTATTTGTCAGACTTAAAAGAAGGTTTTAGGTAATTAAACTGACTAAAAAATGGTTTGCACTTACACGTTCTTTGAAGGCAGTTCCCTTAACAACTCGCTAGTGGACTGGGTCATTAGAAAGCCTAAAACTTGTCCGAAAATACGGACTTCATTTTATTTTTTTAAATAGATTACTATATAAAAAAATTAAAATATTCGTAGTTTGAATTAATAAACAGAAAAATTGTATAATTAAGTAATCTGACGCCATCCGAAATAGCATCGTAAGACAAACATTATAATACAAAATACACATACACATACATGCATGCACAAATCACGCCTTTATCCCTTGCGGGGTAGGCAGAGAGTTAACGATCGTAAAATTACGGTCGTTATCGCCACGTCTGACAAATATAGAGGACCCTTTTAGATGATTCGTACGTAAAATACTTTTAAAAAGTAGCTCATTGGACCTGCCGGTCCACTAGCCTATTAGGCCTCGGTCTCAGGATTTGCGGGTTATTTTGTCATTGTAATTATGTTTATTCAATAAAGAATTATCGTATCGTAAACAAAAGTTGTTTATACCCAGACATAGGCAGCAACAACAGCGGCTACTACCGTCTGCAGGCGGTCCTCACGCACCGCGGGCGCTCCTCGTCCTCCGGGCACTACGTGGCGTGGGTGGCGCGCGGCCGCGACTGGCTGCGCTGCGACGACGACAACGTCACGCCCGTCACAGAGGAGGAGGTGCTCAAACTCAGCGGGGGAGGTGGGTACAGCAGCGGTGACAACCTGTCACTCTGCGGGCGCTCCTCGTCCTCCGGGCACTACGTGGCGTGGGTGGCGCGCGGCCGCGACTGGCTGCGCTGCGACGACGACAACGTCACGCCCGTCACAGAGGAGGAGGTGCTCAAACTCAGCGGGGGAGGTGGGTACAGCAGCGGTGACAACCTGTCACTCTGCGGGCGCTCCTCGTCCTCCGGGCACTACGTGGCGTGGGTGGCGCGCGGCCGCGACTGGCTGCGCTGCGACGACGACAACGTCACGCCCGTCACAGAGGAGGAGGTGCTCAAACTCAGCGGGGGAGGTGGGTACAGCAGCGGTGACAACCTGTCACTCTGCGGGCGCTCCTCGTCCTCCGGGCACTACGTGGCGTGGGTGGCGCGCGGCCGCGACTGGCTGCGCTGCGACGACGACAACGTCACGCCCGTCACAGAGGAGGAGGTGCTCAAACTCAGCGGGGGAGGTGGGTACAGCAGCGGTGACAACCTGTCACTCTGCGGGCGCTCCTCGTCCTCCGGGCACTACGTGGCGTGGGTGGCGCGCGGCCGCGACTGGCTGCGCTGCGACGACGACAACGTCACGCCCGTCACAGAGGAGGAGGTGCTCAAACTCAGCGGGGGAGGTGGGTACAGCAGCGGTGACAACCTGTCACTCTGCGGGCGCTCCTCGTCCTCCGGGCACTACGTGGCGTGGGTGGCGCGCGGCCGCGACTGGCTGCGCTGCGACGACGACAACGTCACGCCCGTCACGGAGGAGGAGGTGCTCAAACTCAGCGGGGGAGGTGGGTACAGCAGCGGTGACAACCTGTCACTCTGCGGGCGCTCCTCGTCCTCCGGGCACTACGTGGCGTGGGTGGCGCGCGGCCGCGACTGGCTGCGCTGCGACGACGACAACGTCACGCCCGTCACAGAGGAGGAGGTGCTCAAACTCAGCGGGGGAGGTGGGTACAGCAGCGGTGACAACCTGTCACTCAGCGGGGGAGGTAGGTACAGCAGCGGTGACATCCTGTCACTCAGCGGGGGAGGTAGGTACAGCCGGCTGCAGACCCACCGAGAATCGAACCCGGTACCTTCTAAATCCAAGACAGTCGCACTACCACTGCACCACATTGATCGTAATATTTAATGTAGAAGATAAATTATCCTAAACCATAACAGCTTTCCTTAAAACTTATAAAAAAATCTGTCTCAGGTGACTGGCACTGCGCGTACCTGCTGATGTACGGCCCTCGCATCCTGGAGATCCCTGAGGAGGAGCCGGAGCCGATGCTGGTGGAAGACGAGCCCTCCGCCGGCAACCCCCCCACCGCCCTCGCGTAACTACCCCCCACGGGGCCACCCTGACTACACTCAAGGCTGACTACGCGATCGTATTTGTATTAACCAAGAAAGAATCTGTAGATGGCGGCAGTTGGAGTGAGGGAGAAAGCATGAACGCCTGGTATATGTAATAGCCTCAGTGGGAGAGAGCAAGCGTGATAATCGGCCGCCATTTACAAATCCTTTCTTTAGTCGGACTGCTTCTATTTATAACGGGTGCGAAAAATTGCTGATTTCTTAAGGAGTGAACGGGCTCGTGAAACTGAATAACTTTTGCTTAGAGACATAAATCGATTAAAAACTTTTTTAAAAGGGATCTGCCTTCAAGTCAAAGAGTGCCCTTGAAAAAGTACCCATTTTTTTTGTTGGGTAGCGCCTACCACTTTCTAATTCTGACAAATACTTTGTTAAAAACCACGTCAAAATCGATTCAGCCAAACGCGAGATAATCGCGGACAAACATACACACATAACTATACATACATACAGGTAAAAAATGAGGTGTGTAATACACACGTCCTTGGGCGGACAGACAGATAAATATTGTTCCATACAAAATCTATTAAACTATTGATTCCTATTATCTTAATTTATTTTTCATATCTTGGTCTGTTTCTTGGAGAATATTGTTTAGTTTCATGGGCTAGATTGGCTAGAATGAAATAAACCTTTTAAATGAAATCAGCAAGCTTTTTGGCACCTTATACAGAGTGTTAGAAAAAGTGCTGAATTCCTTTCAACAATTTTTTTTCATATTTCGACCTATGGGGAAAGTTGTTCAGTGGGCTGGTTCATCCCTTGAAAGGAAGTTAGTAAGTTTCCTAACACTCTGTATAACTGGACATTCTAGTCGAAACAGAAAGGATATAAGTAATGAATCTATTGTAACTGCGTCGCTGCGTAAGGGTAGAGTACCCGAAGCAATGTCGGTCTTGGGCACCCGTTGGTATATCTTGCCCGCCAAAGTCTACTACTACTAAAACACCCACTGCAGTCCACTGCTTGACATGGGCCACCCCTATTTGGGGGGTGGGTATATGTCATACTCATCACGCGGCAGGCCAGCTTGGCAGGCGGATTGGCAACGCGGTACAAGTTGTTGTATTCACAGGGAACTCTGCTGCCCACTCCCTGGATTCATCCATTTTTTGCGACATCCACGGGTAGGAATGGGGTGATGCTATTCTAAGCCGACGCCACACGGCCGGCATTTCATTAGCTTCAACTATAACATGTTCGTAAAGTGAAGCGACGATAGAATGTACACTCTTTCTGTTTCGACAGTAATTTTGACCTGACTTCGGCGATTTCAAGTTTACAACTTCCCGGCCCGCTCGGTCTGTACAGACAAAACCAATAAAGAATCATTTTTTTATCACGACTCGAATAAAATTTCAATAACTGATGTCTAACAATGCGTCGAACAATATTATGAAATGTCACAAACTGATCAGAATAATCTATTTATGAAAAATAGCACAACAGTGCATGCATTTTGTACAATAAATAATTTTTATGTTAGCACAAACATAATTTTCATTTGTACAGAAAATCGCATTTTGCGCGCATTTAGGAGGATTCTAATTGTAAATCAATTTTACGAGTTGTGCCGGCTTAATGTAACTAAGTATTTTTTTAATACGTGTCAAAAAGTACGCTACATATTGATCTCAAGTACACTACTTAATAAATTGTAAACGTCTATTTCCAATCTTAGGTCCGTTCTTATAAACCACTCTCAACCCTGAGATCGATCTTGAGTGTGACTTTGAGATGCTGTGTATTGACAGACATTTGTCAAAACTGCTCTTGAGATTGATCTCAGAATTGAGTGCGGTTTTTAAATACGGGCCTAAATTATGAAATTGTACTTGGAATCACTCTATGCTTTAGGGTCGATCTATTTATTTGTTATTTGAAGCGGGCCAATATTTATACATTTATAGAATAACTCGTACGGCATTTAAAATGCTGTTTGTTCTGTATACTTCTCAGTAAATGTCATTTAGTTCGCTATACTTAATGTATTGAATTTTATAAGACTAATATTATTGCTAAATGATCGATAAATAAAATTTGATAAATTTATTTCAAGCGTTTCCTTTTCCAATTGCAAATATAAATCATTAAATGTATTTATCAAATTCCTTGTCCCAAATACGGACATTTCAGCAAAAACGCAACGTTTTGCGACAGTAACATTATGCTTGATTGCACTGAAAAATAAATACATGAAAATAAAAACTCCTTGAAATTGATAACTTAACTATGTCAGCATTGTCAAAAAAGAAAAGTCAAAATAGTTTTGTTAGTAAACACACAACAAGAAGATATACGTAATATTATCGAATGTACAAACGTAGACATAACGTAGAAAGCGATGTGAAAAACGTCAACTTTGTATTATGTGTGTATCATTAATGTGTATTTTCGGTGGCTTAGTAAAATTTCTAAAATGTTTGTTTTGGTGTCCAATCTGCCTGTTGTCTTTTTTCAATTCTCTCATGATATTTATATTGAACATGTTCTACGTAAGATTTCTTGCACTGCTTGGCGGGATTGTCCTGGGCCAGCTATATTACCAGTACTTGTGGGCTAAAATACCCTTCCCGTACCATTTGGGAACTGTGCTATCAATCAGCTTGAGTTTGTTGATGGGTAAGTCGCAATTTACAATATCGCTATAAAAATATTTTCTTGCTTCTCACTAAAGATGTTTAAATAGGTATAGACCTTTTATCTCACGAGTGCGCGCCAGCCACACTTGTGTGCGCTATCTCTCTCCTTCCGTTTTAGACACTGAGTGGTCCAATAAAAAGAGAGAGAGACAACACACACAAGCATAGCCAACGCGCACTCGTGAGATAAAAGGTCTGTATCTATAACGTTTGGGCGCATGTCCAGTGCCCCATGCAATGAAACTACAGGCTACAAGTCTACAGGTGAAATTCGATGTACATTGCGTAGCCGGCGGGACATAACAAAACCAGGATTTTTGACCCGCTACGCAATGTACCATCGAATTTCACCTGTAAACTTGTAGTTTTGAAAAACTACGCGCAGTGCGTCAAAAAAATACTAATTTGCAAACGTTCCAGTCAGCAAATTAACCTCTTGTCAGCATCTTTTATTTCTCTCAGACTGAACTAGCATTTATTTTGCTGCCCTACATTTGAAGTAATTTGATTGTTTTTGCAGGCATAGGCAATGCAGTATGCCGGCAGCTGAGATGCATATCCCTATTGATGTTCCCGATGTACTTAGGGAAGCCGGGCCGCGGCGTGCTCAAGGCTGTCGTCCTCACCTACGTGATTGCTGGTAAACCAAATTCACACAACACTCTTAGTTAACTTGAAACTCAATCAACCCAATATACAGGATGTATAAAAATTTGCTGCAACCATTTTAAGGGATGAGCCAGCCCACGAAACTGAACAAATTTTCCAAAGGAACTTAGGTCGAACTATGTAAAAAAAAATTTGAACCTCCCATACAAAATTACCAATCCAACAAGTCATTTGTTGTATCCATCAACACTCTGTGCTAACTTGTAACAATTTTCAACTAATATCTTAGGGCCAATAAGGAACATGGGTCTCAACGCGAAGGAAGTTGTCCGCGTGTACGCTTGCAGCACGCACCTTGCGGCCAACTTGTCCAAGGCCAAGCACAACCTCATGGTGGGGCCCTTTCAGAAGTCCGTGATTTTGGGCAAGAAGGATATGGAGCAAGTTAAGGATACTTTGGGGTAAGCTCGATTGCTTGCATCTGGCTCCGACTCGTCGTTCCTGTGGAGCAAGCCAGGGAGGCCGAGAGGGTGGCGCAGGTTCTGGTTAGCCCTGTTTTCCATAACTGCGTCCCAGGCAAAGCAGTGTCTGTGGAGAGGAAACTTCGCCATGCGGATAAAAGTCTTGCCTCAGACACTGATAAATCGTCTGTCACAGACGCGTGAGTTCCTCTGTTTTAAGATTGAGTCGTTCAGCAACTTTGTTTTGTGGAGTGGGATTTTATTGACTCAAAAATAAAGACAAAGTTTATCGGTACCAATAAATTGGTTTGATTTTGATTGGACGTAAACTGAAACATGAAAAAGGTCTATTTTTTATGCTGGATAAAATACTAAATTATTACGAAAATAGTTTACTATATGGACAATGTACAATTTTTAAGGACTTTTTCTATCGAGTCAATTTTATCTTTTATAGCAACAAATTAACTTCATAGTATTTTCACTAACAGTAGTCTGTACTAACTTGTTATCGATTTCTATGAGGTCTTTTCGTAAAGTGGCAGCGCCAATAGAAGACGAGGTTGAGAATTTACAACATTTGAACAAGAGTCGAGCGATCAACGATTATGTCGACGCGGTCTTCGGTAGCTTCCGCAGATCTGACCATATTGATAAGAAATATGCGTTAGTACCTTTCTAAATTATTAATAGCATATGATAAAAATGGGGTCGGGCTAAAATATTGCCGTCATGAAGTGGAACACTTTTAACAACTTTCAAATAGATTGGTTTTATATCTTGCAAAGTTGTGTACTTTACAGCGTTATGTAACACACAGCGTTATGTATATAACAAATTAGCTCTTGATTTTTAAAACTTTCTTTGAAAATCTTATCAAAATTTTCAGTGTGAAGCCTTCTGACAAAGAAGAAACCGCCTATCAAAAAACCTACTCAAAGAAAGTCGAATACCGCTGCCACGAACAAATTTCTCGTGCAAATAAATTATGCTTTGACGCTTTCCACGGTGCGTTTGAAAAATGCATCAACGAGATGCCGCAGTATGTGGCGTGGGCGATGTGCTGGCCGCTCAAGATTACCTTCATTTGTAACCTGATGCATTATATCGATGGAATTGGGTTGTGTGATAGTAGTAAAGAGGTAAGGCTACCGGTAGAACCCGTACAGATAAAGAAATGATCTGAAAATAGCGGCCGTTTATTAAATTAACATGAAGGAACAAATATTTTAGTATATTAGATAGGATAGTTTATTTAAATTTTAAAGTTGCTATGCCCACGCAGGGTTTGATTTTTAATATCTCATATGTACAACATATAAAGCATTAACAAAGAATTGAAGTGAGTTTGTTATACTTTCTCTCTTCCACTGAGGCTCTTGCATATACCAGGCGTTCATATTTTCTCCCTCACACTTAGGTAACCGCCGCCATTTACATTTTGTTTCTTTATCTGTACGGGTTCTACTTGTTAATTCGTAATTACACTGCGTCCAGACCGCCCAAGCCGTCTCGCGTGCTCGCCGCATTGCGAGACTGAGCACTCAGTTGCCTCAGGTGAGGCACGTCGCTTTGAAGGCTACATTGCCAGTCTGAACGCTAATTAGTTACTACACCAGTTACAATGAAAATAATGCTTATTTATGAATTAAGCTATGGTAGAACAATGTTGTTCCCATCATGAACCCAGTTCACTGGCGCGGGAGGGAGGTACCCGTTTTTTTACATGTTAAGTCACGGTTCTTTAGACAGTTTTTCATTTTCATACTTTTATAGCTACTATCCCTTATGCCTTGTAGACTTTTAGTTAGAGCAGTGCTTATAGGTGATAATGCTTTTCCGATATCTATGTTTAGATAAATCCAGGTTTGGGCGAAGGATATTTATATCTGAAGAGGGCGAAAAGTGAATTATGCGACAATCTTCAAGATATCAAACTACAGTATAAAGTGAACGAAATACACCAACTATATGATGTCCAGGTAATTTTGGCGTTTGTCAGTTTTGTATCGGTTCTAATATTCGATACTAGTTACACTTTTGTAGACATTCCGTAGTAACTTGGAGGTGTCTTTGATTGTTGTGAGTTTAGTATTAACTAGAAAGTATAGAATAACTAGGTTCCCTTTGTTAATTTGGAGGTAAGCTTTTACATACATACATACATACATATTCACGCCTTTACTGTGTAGTTTAAAAAAATCTTGTCGATAATCGAGAAATTCTGTATTCAGAGCGCAAACAGCTATGGACAACAGATGGAGATTATGACGATTTCAGAAGACTATAATGTTACCATATCCTCTCGCTTAAACTTGCAATACAATCAAATCTTAATTCCCTTAGTCGCCTCTTGCGACACCCACTGGAAAGATTTAGAGAGGGTGATGTTAAGCCGGCATCACACGGCAAATATTGATGATTGGATAATTTCTGATTCATTAGGATGCAAAAGAAACTGGTGACCGAGTAATGGAAGCGTTTGAAGAAAAGCACATCATAATGCAAAACGTCGTCCACTTAGTGAATATTTTCGTCGCGCTTTTGTTCATAAGGATCATAAAAGCTGCTATCTCCTACCACGACAAATATCTGACCAGCATCGGACACGACAACGTGTATATCACTAGCTATTTCAAGAAAATCGATAGAAAAAGAAAGGAGAAGGATAAATGCTCTCTGTTGCCTTTGAAGAAGGTAAATAGAGTTTATCTTCTTCCACAGCCACAACAGTCCACTGTACCAATGTGTTTTTACTCACGTACATTTACCGGATGCTCTTACGGTGAATTAAAAACATCGTGATGAAACCCACATTCAAATTTTTTTTTAACCAAACCCTAGGTGGGTTCGGGCCAGGTTAGCCTTCGGGTTGCAGAGGTCAGATGGCAGTCGCTCTGTGAAAAAACTTGGTTCCACGTCAAATCCCCTAGGTTAGGTAGCCGACCCCGAAAGAGAACGGTATAAGGCAAGGAGGATAATGATATTAATACCAGCCATCTAGTTTCTATACTACAAGCTTTGCGTATTTTGGGGCCAGATGGCGCTGTGTAATTTATCCAGGATACTTCCAGATGGAAAGAAGCAAGTACATAGACGTGCGCTCGACGGTATACACGGCGCAGCCCAACAAGCAGCTGACTAAGGTCCTCAAGGTCCTGCTGGAGATGGTGACGGCGACCACCTTCGTGATGCTGGACCGGCTCTTCTACGAGGCCCTCGACGTGGTCCGCCAGCACGCCGAGGCAGACGTCACGCGGCAGCCCGAGCAAGATGTCAAAATAACGGTTTGATTCTTGTAGACTGTACAATAGGGCTGAATCAAGGGCTTTGAATTTATACAGGAATGTTAGGAAAAGTACTAACTTCCTTTCAAGGGATGAACCAGCTCATGAATGAAACTGAACAACTGTCCCCAAGAAACATAGGTAGAAATATGAAAAATATATGGGTCTTCCATACAAAATGTACCAACCGACTGAGTCTGTTTGTGAGGTCCAAAAAATTTTACATTTCGACCTAGGTTCCTTGGGGAAAGTTGTTCAGTGTCATGGGCTGGTTCATCCCTTGAAAGGAAGTTAGTAGGTAGACACTTTTCTATCACCCTGTTTAGGATGACTTAGGTACTGTTCATTGTAAGAACCTGGCACATATGCCATCCTCACGTTCACGTTTCCAACAAGGTGGACGGCAAAGGCCCGCTGGCGAACGCAGTCCGCGCGCTCCTATCGGGCCTGAATGGCTTCAAGCACGCGCGTGTACCAGTGTCAAACCGCCAGTGTCTGCCGAGGCCGCGCTGCATGCCTATCGTCTACTTCCTCAAGATATACGGTGGCTACCTGTGGATCCTGTTGCTGCTGTACTTAAGTCCCTACACCAAAAGACTCAATAGGTTGGTGCGGCTGGTATATGATTTTTATTTATTAGATGAATGCTGTGTGATGCCGGCTTAGAATAGCATCACCCAATTTCATCCCGTGGGTGTTGTAAAAGGCAACTAAGGGACTCGAGGGTTTCATGTGTATTGCAATTTTAGGCGACAGGCTGACAACCTGTCACTACAGTGATATACGAATCATCTGAAAGGGCCCTCAATTCTTGTCAGACGAGGCGATAACGACCGTAATTTTGCGATCGTTAACGCTCTGCCTACCCTGCAAGGGATAAAGGCGTGATTTGTGTATATATGTATGTATTTATTTATTAGAAAACACGGTATGATAGGTAGGTAGATATATAGACTGCAGGCGTTGTTTAGGGCACCATTCTAAACTACTTTCCCTAGGGAGCAGTGCTTGAAAACGGCAATAAAATTTCGACCTCCCATATAAAGTACAGTGATCATGAATTTTGTATATTAGAGGTCGATTTTTTTTCCTTTTTTCACCAGTGGTCCCCTAGGGAAAGTGCCAAAATAACGTCTCTAATTTAAAGCATATTTCCTCCGACACACGGTAATACAGGATATTAGGAGTTAAGAACAAAATGTAAGTACCAGCCGACTGAGACAGCTTGTATGTGGAGTCTAAATTGTTTTTCATATTTTGACCTGTGTTCCTTTGGGAAAGTCGTTCAGTTTCATGGGCTGGTTCATCCCTTGAAAGGAGTTAGTACTTTTCCCAACACCCCGTATATATATACCTATATCATCCTTTATATAGATAAGGCCTAAGTAGTTATTCTTTACAGGCTAATCTGCAGCTGGTTCTACCCTCGCCGAGAGAAGCAACGCATCCTGCACCTTTACAACGACATCCTCAAGAAACGCGTGAAGATGTCTAAGACCCTCCGGCGAACGGCGGTGCAGGCTGTTCGGGCCTACTACCTGTCCGGAGAGAATCTTCTGAGCCTGAGGATGAGGTTTCCTCAGGCTCTGGGGTGGTTGCAGGTCAGTGACATAATATAGCACTAAGTAGTTGAAGCGGTATACAATCATCATAATTTCATACGCCTCCCCCAAAGATTTCCAATGTGAACGATCCTGCGCAACTTGCATCCACTGGCGTCCAGCGATCTTCACCAGATCATCTTTCCACCTTGTTGGAGGCCCGACCCGTGGCCGCCATTCGAGAACCTTTATAACTCACTCTATACATAATTACGAGCGGTACGAGCTCGACATTTCGTTGTGTTCCCGGTGTCCCCAGTACTGTATCCCCAGTGACTGGGGACATAATTAATAAAATAACAAAAAATAAAAATTCCCGTTGTCCCCAATGAGCGTGTATCGGTAATACGGTTCGGCTACCTAACCTGGGGGATTTGACGTGGAACCAAATTTTTACACAGAGCGACTGCCATCCGACCTGTGCAACCCGAAGGCTAACCTGGCCCGAATCCTAGGTTAAGCCACATTCAAATATCATCTGAATTCAAATTTTATTTGAATATGACTTTCATCACGATGTTTTTCCTTCACCTTAAGAGCAGTCGGTAAATGTCCGTGAGTAAAAACACATTGGTACATGGCGGGGATCGAACTCGGGACTCACGATTACAAGACCGGTGTGCTATCCACTTGCCAACAGACGCTTTGTGCTGACTGGGTTCCTTTGCAGTAAAAAAGAGCAACTATAGCCATTTCGGGGCACGTGTTCGTCATACATACATTCATACACATACACAAATCACGCCTATATCCCTGGCGGGGTAGGCAGAGCACTGACGACCTTAAAATTACGGTCATTATCGCCACGTCTGACAAATGTTTGAGGATCGTTTCAGATGAGTCGTGTATCACTATAGTAACAGTTTGTCAGCCTGTCGCCTAAAGTTGCAATACACATGAAACCCTCGAGTCCCTTAGTCGGTTTTTACGACACCCATGGGAAAGAAAGGGGTGATGCTATTCTAAGCCAGCATCACACGGCATTGTTTTGAGGTATGACACCTCTATTGTAAATTTGTAACTGCTGCAGGTACTCCCACCGGCCAGGATGACCTGTCTCATTTGTGGAGAAACGGAACCGAGGAATGCTGATGGTGAGCTGGTTATGTGCCCGATTTCCGACACTACTGTGTAGAATCTCATAACGATAATGTGATTTGTATATAAATAAGGAGTTAAAATATTAGTTGCAAATAATTTAAGAGGTGAACCAGCCCACGAAACTGAACAACTTACATATATTTATTTATTGGGATTTACCGCACTCATAGTGCTATATTAAGAGAGTCGTGCAGCTGGAAATTTTCATACAAAAAGCGTTAACGTTTTTATCATACTTACCGGTAATCAATTGTTCTGATTTTTAGGTATTGCATTTAAATTTACAAAAACTAGGTTTATGCTTTTTTATTTTTTTGATACATATTATAATTTCAGAAATAATGGGGCACAAAAGTACACTTTTTTGATACCGAAAAATCTTTATGTTTGAGTGAGGTTCCTTATGAAACTGTTCAAAATTCGGTCAAAAACGAAACGTATAAACCTAGTTCAGTTTATACCCAAGCGATCAAGACCAAAATAATAGAATTTGGTTGAAATTTAGGGGTAGGGAAACGTTAACGCCCGTACCTCGATTTTACTCTGTTTTCGAGGCGATTTCTCAGGAAGCCTGCAACTGTCCCTACCACACATTTCGGGTTGGGGGGCGGGTTATAGTAAGTATACGTACATTGGGGTAGTACAATTGTGATATCGATACTTGAAATAATAGGGTTGGGATAATAATAAGATAATATCGATAAAAATCCCACCACGGATATTTAAATACCGTATTTTTAAGGCTAAAAGGATAAAAACGTGATGCATGTATGTATGTAACCAAGTGCAATGCTGGCTTGGAATGGCATCACCCTAATTTTATCCGTGGAAGTCGTGAAAGGCGCCTAATGGATACCTACAAGATGTTTATAAATAGGTTTAGGGGAAAAATAAAACATAATAATTGGATGAAACTACTTTACTGATTATATTCACAACAACTTTAATAACAAAACAAGTAATAGCAGTTTATCTACAATCGACTCATAATAATGTTTGGATTAAAAACTCGAAAAAAAATGTACAGTGTGTCTCAAAAGGTTGGGCCCTTCTTTATATATTTATATCTCGGCTAATTATTATTCAATCACAACAAACTATATGTTTTAATGTTAGATGAATACTAAAGGTCGTGTGGTGCCGGCTTAGAATAGCATCATCCCATTTTTTTCCCGTGGTTGTCGTAAAAGCCAACTAAGGGACTCGAGGGATTCATGTGTATTGTAATTTTACCCCTTGCGGGGTAGGCAGAGCGTTAACGGCCGTAAGAACACGGTCGCTATCGCCACGTCTGACATTTTTGAGGATTGTTTTCCAAGGTTGTTTTGGAAAACATGTGTATCACTATAGTGACAGGTTGTCAGCCTGTCGCCTAAAAATTGTAATACATCAATACGTGTAGAAGGATGTGGGGTGATGCTATTCTAAGCCGGCATCAGACGGTAAACAAACTATTATTACGTAATTAAAGTTAAAGTTATCCCTAATCTGTAAAGGTAAAATATATTTTATTCACAAGCATACACGGTACAGTAGGTAGTTTCATCGAATTATTCTATTTCCACCCTGGGCCCCGCTCTGGACATCTGCTATTTTTTGTCATTGTAACGTGATTGTAAGTATTGTAACGCCATTTAAACTTCTGTAATTACATTGACATTGTGATTTTCTATACTTCAAAGTATAAGCAGACTACAAAACTTCAATAATCATCCAACTGCGATCCTATCGACATCAAACTGAAACGATTCTCATTTAGCAGTCCAGGAGCTCAATTTCTGAATTGTACGTTTTCTGTTCCGTGCACGAAAGTCTAAAACGACTGGTCTAACCACACGTTTTTAAATTTCTTTTACTTGATGTTTTGATAGTCAAAAATGTGTGAATTTTTGAGGACATGTGGGAAATGGGAATCGATAAGTAAAGTAGAACGCGAGATATAAGCATAACCAGTGGCAGATTTTCGCATGAAACTAAAGCGTACGTTTCAGAAATAGAGCTCCAGGACTAAATACAATGTAACTTTTAGTATCCGTACATACCTATTATTTGGAGTAGCACAAATCCATTTGTTAGATTTGCGAAGAAAACCAGTTTTTTTGCGTCTTACACATAATCTCTTCTTTTTTCCCTTTCGGTACGTTTTATCTTCCATTATTTTGAAGTAGGTATAAGTCTTTTACCTACTATAAGATTACTTATACTTTAAGATTTGAATTTTCGAACCAAGGATCTACTTTATTTGATTATGTAGGTAATTAGTTACCGCCGCCGGCGCTGCGTCATTCATACCGTCCGTCAACTCACGAATCACGATTCGCTCGCTCGAGTTCGCAGCGCAGTGTTAATGTGTGCGTAAGGTTTTGCATGTGTGGGTGCTGCCCGCGCGGCAGTCGAGATAGCACATAAAATTTGAAAAACGCATTTCGCGCGCGCCATGTCGTTGAACGTCTGTCTTAAGATGCTAAGATCGTCGCTTCAAGAGATCAAGAAGTTGACGAAGGCCAACCGTGCTCTGTGGTAGAGCAGTGGGCCGGTATCCCACGCGGCCCGGGTTCGATTCCCGGTCGACGCTTGTAAATTTTTCGATTTCTTATTTTCATTTATAACTTACATATTTGTTTGTTGACAGATACAGCCGAATGGCACAGGTGCGCGTCGCCCGAGTGCCCGTTTGTGTACTGCGAGGAATGCTGGCGTGAGATCAGCGAGCGCTGCCTCGCGTGCGAGCCCTGCCTCGCCGAGCTGAGCGACGTCGACCCACTGAGCGACGATGACCAGCCCAGATACTGACCAACTGAATGCTGGCGCGAGATAAGCGAGCGCTGCCTCGCGTGCGAGCCCCGCCTCGCGGAGCTGAGCGACGTCGACCCACTGAGCGACGACGACCAGCCCAGATACTGACCAACTGACTGCTGGCGCGAGATAAGCGAGCGCTGCCTCGCGTGCGAGCCCTGCCTCGCGGAGCTGAGCGACGTCGACCCACTGAGCGACGACGACCAGCCCAGATACTGACCAACTGAGTGCTGGCGCGAGATAAGCGAGCGCTGCCTCGCGTGCGAGCCCTGCCTCGCGGAGCTGAGCGACGTCGACCCACTGAGCGATGACGACCAGCCCAGATACTGACCAACTGACTGCTGGCGCGAGATAAGCGAGCGCTGCCTCGCGTGCGAGCCCTGCCTCGCGGAGCTGAGCGACGTCGACCCACTGAGCGACGACGACCAGCCCAGATACTGACCAACTGAGTGCTGGCGCGAGATAAGCGAGCGCTGCCTCGCGTGCGAGCCCTGCCTCGCGGAGCTGAGCGACGTCGACCCACTGAGCGACGACGACCAGCCCAGATACTGACCAACTGACTGCTGGCGCGAGATAAGCGAGCGCTGCCTCGTGTGCGAGCCCGGCCTGGTCGAGCATCCTTTCTTTTCGTGTGAGACACCGAGTCGTCCAACGACACGATGAACCCTAGTGTCAGAATTTTACAATCGCCTTCTACAAGTAGCAGGCTTCTGACATAGTTGTGTAACGACCTACGGCTTGACGTGCCATCCGCAACACGGAACCTTCTTACTTACGGACAATCGGGTGGTTCAGCCCCTAACCAGACTGGGAACAGATTCACAAAGTGATAAATACCAACTTTGTGTTGTGGGTGACCCACCGAGAATCGAACCAGGAACCTTCTGCGTGCGATCTTTAGAAGATGGTTAAATTAGTATTTTTAGACATATTACATACAGGTCCGCGTGTTAAAAAAACATGTTGTATTGTATAAGGTGTGAAAATATTTGCAAATATTTTAAGGGATGAATAAGCCCATGAAACTGAACAACATTCCCCAAGAAACATAGGTCGAAATATGAGATTTATTTTTTCACCTCGTCGTTGGTAATTTCGAATGGGAGGTCAAACATTTTTTTTCATATTTAATTGTTCAGTTTCATGGGGCTGGTTCACCGCTTAAAATGTTTGCAGATTTTTTTTTTACACCCTGTATACTTAGATGTGGTAAGTTAAGTATTTTTTAAATAAAACTAGAAGTTACGTAACTATGTTGTTATTATATTTGAAATAAACCATTGAACGGATAGAAAGTTAAAACTGGTTTATAAATTAGTATTAAATAGCTAAAGTATGGCCGTTCGAATAGGCCATTTTTGACTTTTGTCAAAATCGTGTTAATGCTATGACATACGGTCTATTTTTCTTTGTGGACATTTCCTTTAGTATGGGTTTGACAGCTGTCAAATATGGCCCATTTAAACGACTGGGGTTTAGGTATTAGAAAAGTCCGTATTCTAGTTGTTCGCCCACTGTCAAATTGGAGACGAACTGAATGTTCTCAGCCACCGTATTGCAAAGAGCCGCGAGCCCGGTCAGCTGATCGCCGTCGGCCGGGCTGTAGTTGTACACCAACTGGTAAACAAAAGTATACAGGGTGTTATAGTTTGTTTACTAAGAAAATGGACCTTATGTCTAGCATTTGCTTCATGGTCACAAACGTCACAGGGATCATGCTATATTTTACAGACTGTAGGAAAAGTAATAACTTTCTTTCAAGGAGTGAACCAGCCCATGAAACTCTGAATAACTTTCCCCGAGGAACATAGGTAGGTCGAAATAAACTTAGGGTTAAATTAAAAAAAAACACATGAATTTTAAGGTGTGTTCAACTTATAAAACTGAACTTTCGTGCTAAACATATTTCGAAATATGAAAAAAAAATTGCACCTCATACAAAATGTAACAGCCAACCGATTAGAAGATAGGTGCAAATAAGAAAAAAAATACGAATACCCGATACAAATTGACTTGGTCGGCTGGTTGCTGATACAAAAGTATGGGAGATCAAAAATTTTTCTCATATTTCGACCATATAAGATTGTGTAGTGGACTCTAGGATAAAAACTAGCTATTGAAGCTGATAAATTAATTTATTTTATAATAATCGAGACAGACACGATTTGCACGTAGTTCAACAGAAATGACACTCTTTGGGGAAAGTTGTTCAGTTTCATGGACTGGTAAGTGCAGTAAATTGTTTTATTCCCTGTATGTATAATATAGGGCTTACCGACAAGAACTCGTCGTAAGTGATCCACCCGTCGTTGTCGGTGTCCGCGGCCGCGAAGTGTTCCTTACGAACGTCCATCGAACTGTCGTCACCCAGGCTCTCCAACACTGCACCACTGACCAATAATTATAGCTTTAGTGAATCCGAACACTTTATGCCGTGTGATGCCGGCTTAGAATAGCATTACCCCACATCCTTCCCGCGGATGACGTAAGAGGCGACTAAGGAATTAGAGAGTATTGGTGTATTACAATTTTTAGACGACAGGCTGACAACCTGTCACTATAGTGATACACATGCTTTCAGAAACAACCTTGCAAAACAATCCTCAAAAATGTCGGACGTGGCGATAGTGACCGTATTCTTACGGCCGTTAACGCTCTGCCTACCCCGCAAGGGATAAAGGCGTGATATATGTATGTATGTTAGCGAACACAATTATCTTATGCTAGAAATGGACCTTATATCATAGCATTTGCTCTAAGGTCACAAACATCACAGGGATTATCCTATATTTTACAGACTATGGCTAGACATAGTCTGTAAAACTCTAACTCAGTCCACAAACCCGCAAAGAGTGAAAGAAAGCTATACGATAACTCTTTTAGCTACAACTTAACACAGACGTGCCGTGTGATGCCGAATGCCTAAGAATGGCATCATCCCATGTCTTTCCCGAGGGTGTCGTAGGAGCCGACCAAAGAACTCGAGGGTTTCATGTGTATTGCAATTTTAGGCGACAGGCTGACAACCTGTGATACACAACTTATCAAAAACGGCCCTCAAACATTTGTCAGGCGTGGCGATAACGACCGATATTTTATGGTCGTTAACGCTCTGCCTACCCCGCCAGGGATATAGGCGTGATTTGTGTATGTGTAGCTAGCTTCGTCTTCGTCTATAAGCCTCTAGCTTCGTCTCCAAACCCGCAAAAAGTGAAAGAAAGCAATACGATTGTACAACTGTTTTAGCTACAACTTAACACAGACTACCCTAATAAATATCAATGGATAACTTGATTTTTAAAGAAAGAATCTTGAAAGGGCAACATTATTGTTGACACCCCGCTTATATATTATATATTTGTCGCTTCGAGACGAACATCAAGAGTTGAGAAATTGACGGGCCGACCGGTGCGTCGATAGCTCAATGGCAGAGCAGTGGGCCGGTCCCCACGCGACCCGGGTTCGACTCCCGGTCGGCGCTTGTAAATTTTTCTATTTCTCAATTTCATTTATGAGACTAACATATGTGTCCGGCCCTCTATATGTGTCAGACGTGGCGATAGCGACCGTATTTTTGCGGTCGCTAACGCTCTGCCTACCCCGGAAGGGATAAAGGCGTGTTATATTATGTATGTATGACTAACAAATCGTCGAAGGTGAGCATGCCGTTGGTCTGGTTGTCGAACAGCAGGAACAGGCTGTGCAGGTTGGCGATGGTCACCTCGTTCCACCCGGGGAACCGCTGCACCACCTTCTGGATGCTCCAGCGACGGTCCTGCTCTTTCATCACCTGGATAGTGAACAAATCATCACTGCATTGTACTATACAAAGTAAAGTCGCTTTTCGCGTCCGTATGCTTAAATCTTTAAAACAACACAACGGGTTTTGATGCAGTATTTTTTAATAGATAGAGGGATTCAAGAGAAAGGTTTTTAAGTACAATACTTGCAGGGAAAACATCTTATTCCCACAGGAAAATGAGTTGCAGTGGGCGCAGCCGCTGGGCGGGCTGCCACGTATAGTGAGTAACAGCTAGATGGACGGACGATCTAGTGACCATTGCTGGCAGACAGTGGATTCGGGAGGCACAGGACCGGCGTAGATGGCAAGAAAAAGACGAGGCCTATACTCAGCAGTGGGTAGATGTGGGCTGATATGACGATGATAGTGAGCGAAACGATTAGATCATTTTAAGTTACTTGATTGTACTGTCGTTGTTCGGCAAGCCGCTTGTAGAACAAGTCCACCAGCCTGTCATAGTCCGTCAGCGGCTGCGTGTTTACTGCTGTGGTTTTCTTCACTGGCTCGCCTAATTCATAATAAGGGAATATTTCAACTTTATATTTATCACTTAGTGTATTTGTTCCCAGTCTGGTTAAGACAATGCGGGCTCCTTTACTGCCGATGGTACCCCCCTCTGTTTCAGATGGCACGTCAAGCCATAGGTCCCGGCTGCTGTTTACGGCGGTCGTTACACGTCCATGTCAGTAGCTTGCTACTTGTAGAAGGCGGTTGAAAAATTCTGACACTAAAGTTCATTGGGTCGTTGGACGACTTAGTGTTCCAAACCAAAAGAAAGAAAGAGCTGGAATCCTACATGAATTAGAATAATCAGCGTTCCTCTGATTGTAACTAATCGGCGTTACAAGGTCTTTCGGAATCCATATTATGGCACCCACAACTTAACAGAGAATGCTAACCTTTTTACATATAATCACGCCTCTTTCCCGGAGGGGTAGGCAGAGACTACATCCTTCCACTTGCTACGATCCTGACACACCTTTTTCTTTTCTCATAAATTCTTGTTTTGATTCTTACGGTTTTAATTAGTTCTTCTTCCAAACAGAAGAACCAGCCTTCAAATTAATCCAAGTAAGTTTGTGTAGAACAAGCCTACCTGGACCCGAACCAGTTATTAAAAATACAAAGACTTGACTTTTGCGAAGTGATGAAGCGATAACTTTACCAGTGGCGGTGAAGTCCTCCTGGCGGTAGAAGCAGATGGGCTTGCGCTTCACCGGGTACTCGAAAAACCTGCCCAGCCCCGAGAACAACGCCGTCACTTGGTTACCCATCACTACTGACCTCAATAATCTCTCTATGGTCGCACATCACGCTTACTGGTTTTCAGATGTCAACTAAAAGTCAAATTTCGATACTTCACGCTACACGTGTGGATTTTAATTAGGTATTTTATGTACCTATACCTATAAGTAGCTAGAATTAAACGGTGTTAATTGGTTTAAGAGTGTAGGTAGAGTCTGCGCGGAAAAAGAACCGGTGTGAAATTTGGGGGCGCTTTTGTGCCTTAGTGTGTAAACACACCATGCCGAACCTACGCCGCCGAAGTTCGGCGCAATTACGCTAGCAATGTTATTTGAATGAAGGATGACACACTGAGCCGAATTTACGTCGCGTTACAGCGTACAGCCGAACATCAGTCGGGCGTATATTCGGCGGCGATTCGGCGATACGGCAACACATTATACGCGACCGAAGTTCGGTTCGATTGGCGACGAAGCAATTGACGGGCAATTGCTATTACTGTAAAATAGTTCATTTTTCGGGTTTCGCACCTCTAAAATAATAAAAACAGTCTGTCCGACAGTGTAGGTGACACGACACGACGCCACGACAGCGCTCGAAACACTAAAATATACACCCAAAGTTGCGCAGCTGAACTTACGCCGCGTAAATTCGGCGCTAATGGTGTGTCATATCCGCTGAATACGTCGGAACGTAAAGTCAGCCGCCGAACCTCGGCCGCGTAACTTCGGCATAGTGTGTTGAGACACTTATTATGACTGACATTAAATTGTGAGTGTCCACTTTTTTCCCGTGACGGTTTTCTTTCCACACAGACTATTAAGTGTGTTTTTGTTTACTTACTATTTATACTTAGATTTTTATATCTCTTAATTTTAAGGGGAGTAAATTGGAATCGAAATAAAAACACCAATATCTATCAATCACTTGATTAATTTTTCATTACAAAATTCCATTAAAAATTTCAAAAATTCCATGACATATATAGCGTCATACACAATTGATAAGAATATAAGAATCAAAGTAATATGATTACCACAGTAAGGTAAACATAATGTAATGTAAATGAAAATATGGTAGGCAGTAAATTATTCTAAATTAAAATATAGGAACATTCATAAAATTTCAGTCTTCTTTCAACAATATTTCAGAAGTTTAACATAAAGATACAGAGATAAAAGTAAAAAGACTGCTGTCTTCGCATCGACGTCATTCCACGTGACACTACCAACCAAATCTGCGGATTACTCCTAATTTACTTGTGATTATTTAAGGAAGAAATTATACTAGGAGACAACAGACTTCTAATACGGTGATTACACCACCGTGTCATTATTCCAATCAGTCTTTAATGCATTACGAGTGAGGTAGATGCGGTTTACAAGCTTGAACACGAGGGCGAGTCACAGGGGGAAGGGGGGCGACGGGGCGACCCACCCCTCCCCCGTATGACCCTGTATAAAAATACTAAATACTACTTATCCGTTATATGATATTTATGAAGGTGCATACGACCCCCCTTCGAGGTCTTAATACGAGGTAGCGATAGACGATGAACGTTCAGGTTACACTCTGAATGCACTTCCAATAAGAGATATCCGATAGTCTACACGGGCTATCCTCGAACTCAATTCGAAAAATTCAAATCCATTATTCATAGAGATGACACAATTACAGTTCACCTCAACGTTATTCAAGTAAAACATCGCTATGGAAAAGGAGACGTATGCAGAATAATTAATTACACTAAGACTAACACAACACAAGCGTCTAGTTAACTTTACAAAAATACCACGACAATGGCTCAATACATTTCCACTAAAATCTCATAATTGTATCATAGTACGATGTCTGAGTGTCGCGTCAACCACACGGCTCCTACCGCATCATGCAGTATCTGCCTCATTGAAGAATTTAGCTCACAATCCTGATGTTGTTCCTATATCAAAAACTTGTACAAAAATTATAATCACGTTTCAATCATTAAGTTCTCAATTTTATTGTACCTATCACAAAACTACAATTTTACTGCTAGCAACTAGCAGCGCTCACAAGAATCGCTTTTATGCGATCGAATTCATTTCTTATCATTTTGTGATCATATCAACGGAAATGCACTGATGTTCCTCCCTAACCACTTTTCAAGTGCGATTCTCGCGCGAATCCAAATAGGTAACCAATTGATATCGTCACAAAATTAATAAAACAACGTAAAATCAAAAAACTTAACCAAATCATACATTTTCAATGAGGTTTTTCATTCAAATATTAAGTAATGCATCAATAGCTTTCAGCTGAATTAATTACGCAAATGTCTTAAATAGACGAATAACCAAAAAGGATATAAAAATCTTCAATTACGTTCATATTTGTTAAATCGTACTTTTGTGACACGGCATTTCACAAGATCGGTGCCAACACTTGATTACATTATGCAAAAAAAATATACGGTACAACTTCTAGGTAACCGAGTTTAAAAAGCTATCTGATACTTCTTCGAATGCATCAGTTGCCGTCACAACGGTGACAGGAGTTTGCTTTGCAAATCCTTCCCAAGGCTCCGCACCAAACTGGTAAGAAACCACTGATTTCATTAAATTATGAGATTCGTTGTTGTCAGCAATAAAATTTGAATTGGACTTTTAAGTTTCTCAAAGATATAATAATATTAAAGAAATGCATTTTATGCAACACATTATTTTAAAAATAACGTAATACTTTTAAATGGCACTGAATAAGAAATAAACATAAAATGCGTTATTTATAACTGATATGGAACTTGAAATAAAAATATTCACTTCATTGATACAGTTCGACAATTCACTGTTAAGACGCAAGACACCTCAAATTCATTGAGCACAAAATAAATATGGGCAATGTGGTCTTTAATGTAAATAGATTGGTATAAATATTTAATCTGATTTTTTATGTTTTTTTAATCGTTGAAATTGCGTTTTTTTTTCATTAATCGTACCGTGTACCACATTGCCCATTTCCTCGCCCCTAAACTATGGAATAAATGAAACGTGCTCAGCATTCGATTTATGGTCAGTGCAGACAGGGTGGATAAATCCGGGTGCTATTTTCAGTAAACTTACCAATTGTAATTTAAGCAAATTAAAATCTGATACGTTCCCGAGGATTTTTTCTTTGAAAGCCAACTTCCAATTTGTCCTGTAGCTCAAATTCCAACTGGCTACTGAAAAATGCAGGCGAATTTTGTCGCTGTTGCGTACTGACTTTTACGCTACATTTAACATTTTTACCCAATACGTAAATATTAATTTCAGACTCATATTATCCAGTCAATACGGTTCGAATCAGTTCCTTAAAATAACAATTACGACTCTTAATTTCACCCCTTCTTGGATTTCGAAGCGGTTGTGTGTACACAATAGGATACCACTTGCAGGTTTAATATTTGAGCACTCAGTGTGCCTACATTCAACCCTGAGACGTGAAACGGAAAAAGTCGACGAGAGAATCATTTTTTGCATTTTAATTTTATATTTCCTACTCCTGCACCGCTACGGTAGCGGCTGTGATGGCTCCTTACAAATAAAGGTTAAAGATTTTTTCTATTATCTGTAAAGTTATAGACAATGCAAATAAATCTTCGTCGAATTTTTCAATTTGATATCTTTGGTTGACTTACATAACTAAATTCTGTCACTTATTCTATCCTAGCCTAAGTACAAAGGTGAAAAACATTAGTTACCTTACGACATTATGCTCTCAAATAGTCAGAAATTTCTATTTAATTAATTATCGTACAGTTAGCTCACACCGGAAATTGAAGTATTTAAACGTTTTTATTCTTTGGACTACACGTTACACAAACTAATAGGAATGGAAATGATTTTGAATTTGGCAGGATTTTACGATATAAAATACACAATTGACAAAACTATGGTTAACTCAAGTCTGTAGCCAACTGTACGTATTATTCGCTAACTTACAGTACATTCTATCAAAGAATATATTCGTTATTTTATTTTTTCAAATTACCGATATTTACATCTTATAGTAGAAACTGTATGAAGAGACCTACTAAAAGCACGGATTAGATTTTTGAGTGACATCTAAAAGTATACTAGTCGGTACGTGTAATGTGTTTGTATAAAAATCTAGTTAATATTAATACGTAGTATCTAATTTAATTCACACTTTGACAGATATATGGAGAATAAGTGAAATTCTTGGTACAATTGCTAGGGCAAAACTAAAAAATCTGAAGTCATTTATAGCATCGTTCCATTTTTAACACAGACCAAGCACATCGAAACAAATATTGCTTGACTAAAAATATCTATGAGTTAAACCGATTTTTACGAGATGATTGTTACACGATAAAACGGAACTTTCTATAAAGTTCTTCAAATTTCCTAAATTTGGCCTTTATAGTTGGTTTAGATACGTGCCAACGCTACAGATATCAGCCATAATATGATTAAATGCGTTTAAATACCTAAGTAACATTTATTTAATTTTATATGCCACTTAAAAAGCTAAGATCTTTATGTATACTCAGTTAGGTAACTTCCGCTAATTATCGTATTGCTAACAAAATATTTCTAATAATATTGATTAAGGACACGAAGCGCTACGAAATGTTGGTTTTTACATACACCTAGCGCAAGGCAAACACTTGACTACTCTTTAAGAACGACCACCGTCAAAATCACGCTCGAACATGCAACTAAACTTACTTCCAAGTGAACACATACTGACTGAACACATCACACGCCGGCCTCAACCGACGATTTTTTTTTAACCTAACAAGTACATTTAAAAATAGATTATGCAATCGATATATAAATTTCCACAAAGAGAATTTCGCTACAATATTTTGAACATTTTAACTAATACCAAAATTTTGATTGTATACGAATACGAACCACACGATAATATTAGCTATTAGTTATCAATATATAAGAATATCTATTTAATTATCTATTAAAAAGACGAGTCCGTACAATTTGCCTATGTATTACACGATTAATTAGCTACTTCATTATAGAATTAGAATACGTCACTACACGTAAACGCTAACATAGCAAATAAAAATATTATTCAACGCCCCCCCCGTGATTACTAAAAACTACGTTTGAGAATATAATTCAGTTCTTAATACATTTAACTAAAATTAAAGTTCAAGTTAGCCTGGCAGTCAAAATAATCGTAATAGATTTTAACGAAAAAGAACCATTTCTAATAATCGTAAAATAAAACTATCGAGTCTATAGAACAAAACAAAGTCTTTGACGACAGACGCGACTGTCTTTCTCTCCCAAAAAATAATTTTTATATCTAAATTTTGGCTATCGAAAAAAAACACCAATTAATTATACGTATCAATCAGTTGATCGAGGCAATCGGTTGACCGAATTACAAACTACACGAGAGCGACTGCGGATATTGCGCAATATATATGAAAAAGTTTTGGTAAAATAGCAGTAACTCGAGTTACATCTAATCTTCAATACAGCCTTAAGGATAACTAGAATCGATTGACTCCTTACTGCATGGCACTTCACGTCTCGGATCGGGCCCAATTTTAGTACCAAAAATCAGTCAATATTTTCAAATATCCCGCGCAATATCCAGCGCCGCCGCGGATGCAATGCGTCGCGAATCCAAAACCCTCATCCATGACCAACGTCTTCAAGACAGTCTTCTAAAGTCAGTCTCAAAGTTTTTATTGCATTGATTTCTTTGCTCAGTTTATTCCTCCGATCAATTCCAAAATGAAAGAGAGAATACTCAAGTAGGCGAGCAACTAGAAACTAACTATCACCTAGTCATAATCATAACAGCGTGCCGTACGCTAACGTTCAATAAAAATATATAGGTAGGTACCTAAACCAATACGCAAAATAACTTACGATAAGAATACATCTCAACGTCGGCAATCATTATTAACCAAGTTAAAAAACGCAAAATTAACATTTTGGAAAAATACTTTCGAAGTCATTTTTAAATTATCTCACATAAAAAACATCTTTTACATCACAAAGTGATCCTCTATATAATTATAACTTCACGATTTATAGTTTTCACTTACGGGAATCGCAAAAGTT
This sequence comes from Keiferia lycopersicella, assembly GCA_029255805.1. Lineage (NCBI taxonomy): Eukaryota > Metazoa > Arthropoda > Insecta > Lepidoptera > Gelechiidae > Keiferia > Keiferia lycopersicella. The sequence goes on along the minus strand of JARACZ010000005.1, from coordinate 13,588,476 downwards.
AGGACTGGACAGATTTATAATCGACATTATCTTTAGTATTCGGTGTTTCGAGTATGGGTTCACGATAATCTACTCTATTACTGCTTAGCTTGATCATGTCGACGCTTTACTATGCTATCGACAGGCTTTATTATTTTACTGTGTAATCCAACACTGCAAGCAAAGTTTGGCCCTTATAGACTAGTTTATACGGAATTGAAACTCAAAGTAGTATGGTAACGAAACAATCATTAAAAGATTTTTTAAGGAGAGTCCTGTTTGCACATCATATTGTAATGAATGAGCAAACATCAACTCTCCGTACAAGCTATGCTCGATTCAAATATTTCCAAACGTTAATAATAAAATTGGCACATTATCAAAGAAATCACAAATAAACGAAATAAAAATAAAGGGACCTAAGGTCCACGCGGTTGGGTAGGTGATAGTTTAGTATACCTTAATGTATTGCTTGCCGTGCGATGTCATGTCCCGCGCGGTATCCGGCAGCGTCTCGAACAGCACCACGAGGTACCCGTCCGGCGTGAGCGCCACGTCGCTCGGCCGGTCCTTGTCGTCCAGCCCCGGACTCTTCAAGTCCACCGCCCATAAGATACGCAACTCCGACGTAAACACAAGCACGCGATGGTTCTTCGAATCGGCAACGATTATACGTCCGTCGTCATCAGTCACTATCCCTGATGGACGATTCAACTCACCGATACCAGACCCTTCGCGTCCCACACAGTGCAGCACTTTGGACAATGTCCCGTCCACCATCAACAGGCGATGATTTTCGAAATCAGACACTATGATATTGCCAGTCGTGGTGAAGCACACTCCTCGCGGTGTCGTCGGTCCTTTGAGCATTTTAGCTGGGTTCGCGCCTTCGAACACGAACTTGGTAATGTAAGTTCCGTCGCTGGTAAAAAGCTGGATGCGGTGATTGCGTGTATCTGTCACACAAATGTTTCCGAGTGTGTTCACGGCCACATCCCACGGGTATTGGAATTGGCCACATTCTTTTCCAAACGATCCAAACTTGAGGATGAAATTCCCTGATGATGTAAATATCTGAACTCTGTGATTGTCTTTGTCTATCACGATGATGCGTCCATAAGTGTCAGTCGTAATCCCAGCCGGAAGGTCAAATTCTCCTGGCCCTGTTCCCTTTGAACCAAACATGGATCTGAATTCTCCGCGGCTGCTGAATATCTGTATACGATTGTTTCTACGATCAGCAACAATAATGTTTCCTTCTCTGTCAATGCACAGGCCCCAAGGTCTGGAGACTTGCCCTTCATCTTGGCCTTCTCTGCCGAAAGAAAACATGGGAACCCCTGGGACCGGGCTCCTAGTTGGTCTCACTGATACAGACATCCAATAGCCTGGTATAGCTTGTCCGATACCACGAGCTGGATTGGATTCCAAGATAATGCTGGAGGAAATACTCTGCTCGTAGTAGTTTGTAGGTCGGGTATGTGAGGAATAATCGGGCATCGATCGTAAGCTGGTCGACATTGACATGTTGTACGAAAGTGGGGAGAAAGTCTGGGCAGGTTGGAGCGATGACATCAAAGATTGACGAGATGGAATCGAAGAGGTGTTGAGAGCATGTGCAGGCGCCGGTTGCACATCGCATTGTCGCTTTAACTGATCTACCAGGTCGTAGTTAGGCGGTACGAACATGATCTTTTCCTCAAACAGGTACATACTTTTAAACATACTCGAGAAGTAGTCTACTTGAGCACGTCCCTTTTCTTTAGCCATAAACAAGTCGATGCCTTCAGAATCCATGCTGCGCACAAGAGTTTCATTAGTATGTGCCAGACCGGCGAGTATTCCACGTAGGGTGTTCATATGGTCTGACAATTCATTCATCTTTGCCTGGCGCATCTTCTCTACTTTTTCCAGTAAATACTTCTCGCGATCCTCAATAGCTTGCGCGTAGCAGCGCATCGCCTTTCTGATTTTCATGTTAGCTTCAGCGGTTTCCTTCTCGTAAGCTTTTGACATAGCGACAGCGCGGTCGATGGCCGTTTTAATCGCTTTAGTACCCGCTTTCGTGTCGTCTATAGCATGTAGGACGCCAACTCGGCACATGTCTAAAGCGCCTTTAATTGGACTGAATTTATGGTCCTTGTGCACCCAGAGCGTGCATTCCTGGCAGATGAAAACGATGCAAGCTTCGCAGTAGAAGCGAACAGGATCACCATGAAGCTCGCAAAAGACTAAGTCTTTTTCATTGCTGACAGAAGACGGCCGGGCCCCGATAGGTGAAATCTGATGGATCGGCAGCAGAGTGTGCTCACGTAGCTGGCAATCAGAGGTGACTTTGTGGCAGCACTCGTGACAGAAGAGATCATTACATTCCAAACAGCGAGTCGTGGGCGTGCGTTCCTCGCAACGGAAACACGTGATCGAAACCGAAGACGACGTACCAGGGGAGCCGCTAGAGTTGTCCTCTCTGTGCGAATTGTTGTTGGTCGCTGAATACTCACGGCTCGGCGGATTCTGGTAGCTACACGAGGGTAGCGCCCAAATGTCGTAGGGGACTGAGGTCGAGCTGGAAGTGCTGGGTTTGTTCATGTTCTCGAGCAGGTTGCAGATGATGTGTGTCATGGCCAGCGGGTCATCCTGGTCGGGGGGGCTGCCCGCGGCGCCGCTCGACGTCGACGGCAGGCTCGACGCCAGCGACTGCGTCAGGTTCGCGAATGACGTCATTGCTTCAAGCAGGTCAAGGCATTAGGTCTGAAACAAAGAAGATAACGTTAGTTTACTATTTCTTGCGTTGTTGTTTGTTTTGCATTATATTCTTTGTAGCGGAAGTTCTACAATATGTAGTAATCGCTAAAACTCTTGTTTACGCTATCTGCAGCCCCTTCGGCCGTTAAGGAAACCAAAGTTTGGAAACTAGTTTCCTGAAAAGATTTTTTTATCCTCCTACGTAACTGGTTTCCTATAAGAACTTTTTAATACTTTTACGTAACTGGTTTCCTGTAAGGCTTATTTTATACTTCTATGTAACTGAATAACTAATAAACACCTATTTTAAAAAGGAGTGGCAAAACAATACAGTATTTGAGAAAACTTGTTGCTGTAGTGAGGAACAGGTTAGAACAACAAACAATGTAGAAGGGTGGCATAGCCGTATCAACAGATACATTGGCAAGAAAAATGTCACGGTAACCAATCTATTGGAGGTTTTGATTAAGGAAAGTAAAGTAACGAATATTTTTAGATCTAACTGCAGCAAAAGTAAACGCTACGAAGAAATAAATAATGAAATTGATAATGCGATTACAGATTTGAAAAATGGACTGATAACTGTGGGCCACTGTATCGAAATTTCACCGTACGCATTTTTATTTTAATTTCAAAACTCAAGTTTTTTAAGTTCATCTGAAGAGTTCTTTTACGTTTTAAGTTAAGTGACTGATTTTTCTAATGTTGTAATCAATTTGTCTTAAGGAAACTTATTATAGGTAGGTACCTAATTGGTTTTTTTATGTTGTATGAAAAAGTTACTATATTTTATGTTTAAACGATTCAATTGTTTTCGTTATTAAATCCAAATATCTTAAATAAACGGTTTTATTACAGGTCTACTAATAACACTCGTAAAATTACTACTGAAGTTCAATTAGTTTCGTAGGTGGCTGAAATAACACAAACAAAGTATTTTTTGGAAACCAGTTACGTAAAAGTATTAAAAAATCCTTAAAGGAAACCAGTTACGTAGGAGGATAAAAAAATCTTTTCAGGAAACTAGTTTCCAAACTTTGGTTTCCTTAACGGCCGAAGGGTCTGCAGCAGCTTATAAGAATACTTTCTTGACTGGTTCCATTACATAAATTATTTTTTAGCTTTTAATACATTTATCGGTAACATAAAACAGTTTAACTTAAAAAGCTACTTTACTTTTTAATTTTTGTTTTTAGTATAGTTTAGTGCATATAGAATGTCACCTTGAATAACTTTTTATTCCCAAGGTATAACATTAATGGTTTTTTTTTAATAGTGTCACTAGCTGCATAGACAACAAAATAAATAATTTATTAAAGTAATGTAATTTAGGAGATATTTTGTACCATTTGATGTGGCTCTCTATATGCACTTTTTAACGTGACTGTACACTTTAGATATCTTGTAGCGGCGGCCATGTTAGAGTTCGATTTTGAATAGTGAACTATATTCTATGTTTAGCAGTGGAGGTCCTATGGCTGATATGATGATGATGATGATGATGAAATAACGTATTACTGGGTTTTATACTCGCAGTTTATTTTATTGACTTATTGATAGAGATATTTTGGTAATGTTGCAATCACTATGTTCACGGGTAAACCAACCAAACTAGTAAAAAAAAAAACGTAAATTTCTGCAGATTTAATGTAAGAATTATCGTCCATCCTTTATACAGAAATTAATAGAAAAGGTAAGTGTGTATAGGTAATTTCATCAAATTAAAGGTGATCTGGCATAAAAATAAATAAAAAGAGAACTTTGAAGGAGAAAACATCTAGTACATCACTAAACCTACAGTGCTGCTTTGTATGGTAGTATATAATAAAATAAAAATAAATTATTTGAGTGCTTATCTGAGTGACAATTTCTGTTAATAAATAAAGTGTAACTAAAATAAACGTATTTTCTTTCTATCTTTCTAATAATAAATTAAACAAACTTAAAATTTAGTAACTAGGAAATTCTAAAGTGTTACTATCAAAGACAAGCAAGTCAAGAAATACTACACAGAAAAAAAAAATCTTTGATCAGGATCACAGAAATACATGTAATCTAATATTATTATTTTAGCGGAACACCCAAATGAAATGGTGCGCGGCGGTGGCCATTCTGTGCACCCACCCACCAACCACCACTTGGTATTTCCATTCCGGCCTATAAACACCACACATAAAAACATTTCCTGCGTGTTGCAGTATTTCCTATTTTGAGATATTTACACCATAAAGCTTTTCAATCAGTACATGGTATAGAAAAATAGTCGCTATTTAGTCTTCTCTGTCTTTCTGTCATGGACAACGCTAACTTCTCCTAAAGCACGCAATGGATATTGATAGGGTTTTTTCTAATAGATAGTGATTCTAGAAGAAGGTTTAAATGTATAGTATCTATTTGCCGAAAAAAGTCTTTATTTCCACGGGAATTCGAATAGCAGCGTATGCTAGGAAAAAGTAATGGATTGACGAGATTTAATTTTAAATTTTTGCCAAGAATTTTCCCTAAATAAATAGTGACGCAACTAAAAAAAGTGTTTATTGATATACTTACTTGTCTATAACTATTGTCGTTGCCTGATATCGATGTTTGCAAGGAACTTTAGTTAACACATAATCTTAAAATAAACAGTGTAACAGAAGGATACACACAAACAACAAAAATAACTTGTTTATGTAAAAAAATATAACAAAAAGCGTGGCGCACGTACCGTAGTGCCGGATGCACTGAATGCCCAACACCAATCCATGTGGTACAGTTTGCGAAAAAAATCTACCCAAAATCTTTTGTGCACCATACCACCCCTCTTCTAGGTAGAGCCCCCGAAAGAGACAGAGCGATGCGATTTGGAAAACGAGCGAGAGAGAAATTCAATACGTCGCATTCCAAAATATTCCATAATTTAGATAAGGTTTGCTATGATTAGGGCTGTCGCTAGTGAGTTGTCAGTTCACTTATTCAGTTCAAGTTGTTAGATAATGTTGAACAAGTAGCCCGCTCCGCGGTTTCGTTCCTACCAGTCTTCTCGAGGACATATAACATTCTGCTGTAAAAATAAAAACAGGAACCATATAACTAATTGAATTTCCTTAACCAGTAGAGTACTTCCAAAAATTAGCCTACAAATTCAGACTTACAAATTCGCAACCTCTTTTAAATATGTATTATATGTACTGATTTCTACATCCTGTTGCTGTCTTGGCTCATTAACTTCGTCAACAAGCAATTAGTAAATTATGTTGACCGTACGTTCTGACTTAAAATTTGATGTAAACAGTTGTCTGTTTGTCTCTCTCACGTCTCTCTATTATATCATCTATTTTGTCCTTCCATAGAGTTTTCACTTCACATGATCCATCTAATCCGCACCCTTGTTGGTACTCGAATAGATAACTAGCCAAGATTAAAAATAAGTTTATATCCGACTAAACCCTATCAAGCAGCCCGATCAGTTGAAGAGCTATCAACCCTGACAACATCATCGAAATCAGTACAAAATACTGAGTGCGAGAGAGCCGGAAGATACATGAGAGGGACAGGCTTCGTCTTTCCATTTCTCGAGATTTTGTATTTTGGTAGTGCCACATGCGGTGCGGGTGCGTGCGTTGCGTGACCTTGGGCTGGGCGCGCGGTTGAGGCAGGTCGCCGCTGCGCTTGGCTCGGCGGCCATCTTGCCGCGCCTCTGAGGGTGCAGGGCTCCGAAAATCGATGCCTTCCCTAGCTGCCCTTAGCGAAGGGCGAGATATCGAACCGTTGTTGTAACACCAATGGTATTAAGTGTCCTCCTTCGAGGGCCTCCCGCATGCCGGTTTCTTGGGATCGACCGTTTAATTTTAGGGAGGGTTAGTCCTACCCTACTGCCTACATCGCCACATGACTTGAAGATTTAATATGACGTGGGTCCGATCCGAATCGAATTTGGAAAATAGAAAAGAAATCTATAATAACAGGAGTATATTAGAATGATCTTTATTGGTCTTGTTCCAGATTTATAGCTTTTCCAATGTAACTTTTTTTGTCTTCCTCATGATATGGCACACAATTTTGTGGTTAAGTATATTGTAGTTACATAGATAAAATTACAACAGTTATACACAGGAAATCAAGTCCATTTTCATTTTCTACAAGTCAATAACTTGTGGCATAGATCTGTATAATGCAGTCATTCGTGTCGAAAATCGACCATGTCATCAACCCTATAACAAAACAATGCACCATGGGCTGCGAGGTACAACAATTGACCAAACTCTACCATCGGTTTATGAACGTCCATGACACTTAATCCGAAAAAAAATCTTGTCACAATACAACCTTATCAAGAGAAATTCTTACTTATCAACAGTAGATAGTGCAAACAAAGGGCTTCAAAAAAAACGCCAGTTTCCGGAAGAGTTTAGCAACAAAAGCGATGAATCACTCTCGTGGTCATTTTGAAATGTCGAAAGTTGTGCTTTATCTATCAACGGAATGTGCAACTACATAGGTATCTGTTTAACTATATAGGTATCTATTAGACTAGATTGTGCCTGAGTGGACACTAATTCTAAAAGTCTGGCATCTAACAACCAAACCAGCAAGCAAGCCAGTTTTTGGATGCCTTTAGCAACAACTGCAGTGAATCTCACACTCAGGATGCTCTACTGACATTGCAGCTTTTCAAAACCTTTGAGTTTCTTTTCATGCCGGTCAAAAGTAATGTTCAAAAATTTTCTGACATGTTTCTGTAAATTTCAGGACTCATATTTCTGTCTAGGCATCATCTGCAGAAGCAATCATTTAATGAGCATCTGAAATCATTGACAATAAATACAAAATGTAACCTCTTTTCCTCATTGTAAACAAAAAATCGCCTAAGTTATGAAAGGGATGAAATCCTAGAAAAAACTATAAAATTAAAAACGGTCAAATTATATTATTCGGGCTGAGAGAGTAGAGATAGCCCGTCCACCATTTTCGTATATTTAGGAGTTTTGGATGTCAATGACAGTGATGGATGACAGACAGTATAAGTTCAAAGTTGTACATAAAATTGAGCAAGCTTACCACTAGAACCCTTTTGAAGACACCACAACTTTATTGTTGCAAAGGGACCCGACTCTCCTACAAATAACCATCTTTTTACAGTTTGTTTACTTTTAGTGAAATATCTAAAAGCATGGTGTCGTGGAAAATCCCAAACTAATGCCGATATTTTGGATTTTACTTTAACTAAGGAGCTATAGAATTCTTTGCCTGAGAGATGCAGTTAAGCTTTGTATGTCTAAAAGTTTGTTATTGTCATGGGACCTTTCAAGCCGTCGACAGAAAATTCTTTACGTTTAATATTTTACTTTCCGTGTACCTGTTTGTTCGTTACTTACTTCGGTATTGTGTTGTGGGGCAATGCCGATGAAAGAAAAACCTCGGTGTATTTTGTAGGAACAGCAATAAGGGACAATAACTTCGCGCAGGCCTGGTGTGCACCCTGCGATCCCTTTGTAACGAACAGTGGCTCTCAAAACTTACATCATGTACAAAACTGTTCCAATCTTTCGCGGTCACACATCAAAATTATATCCCGGTAAGAATCCCGTCTTAAATTATTGTGAGTACATCAAGTACAGTTTTTAATTCAACCTATATATGTTTGTATTTATATATACACACATATATCACGCCTTGATACCTTGCGGGTTAGGCAGAGCCGTTCACAACTGTAAAAATACAGTCGCTATCGCCACGCCTGACAAATCAAACGAAACATGGTGTATCACAATAGTGGCAGGCCCCAAGCACTATATATTTTCTCCGCGTCATTCATGAATAATCCAAAATTTAAGATCTCGATTTTTTTGAGACTGCTGCGTTCTTCAGCAATAATTACTACTATTATAGGTGCAGTTACATTTACTGAACGTGCATCATCATTTTTATCCGGCTTGTTGGTAATAACATTCACAAGAAAATCGAAGCCTCAAAACTGAATTTGTCTTGAGTTACGACCACCGACTGTACATAAGCCTGAAAACTTTGAGAATCTTCGGTTTGCCATAATAAAGCTTTAGAGAAATCTACCTGCTTGGGCCGATCCCACGCCGCCATCGCCGTCGATATTGTGATGAAGCTACGACGGAACTAAGAAACCTTCAAGACTTCCAATAGACTATTGTTCTATAAATTGCGGCTGTAAATAGATATTTGCTTTTCGGGTGTATTGGTATTGTAACAGAATAAAATAATAGTACTAGCATTGTGCCTTTCAAATCTTCGAGCCATTATTGTCAGGTTTTTTGGTGTATTGTCTAGTTTAGGGTGAATCTATAAACAATGAGGAGCCCTTTTTATTTTTCATAAATTCAAAACTGTCCTTGAAAATAATTTTTAATATCTTTGCAACCCTATATACTTTTTAGTTTTATTCAAATTTGAACCTATGTTATACGGTATAATGTTATATGGAACATACATACATACATATATCACGCCCCTATCCCTTGCGGGGTAGGCAGAGCGTTAACGGCCGTAAGAATACAGTCGCTATCGCCACGTTTAACATTTTTGAGGATTGTTTTCCAAGGTTGTTTCGGAAAACATGTGCATCACTATAGTGACAGGTTGTCAGCCTGTCGCCTAAAAATTGAAATACACCAATACTCTCGAGTCCCTTAGTCGCCTCTTACGACACCCGCGGGAAGGATGTGGGGTGATGCTATTCTAAGCCGGCCTCACACGGCATGGTACGGATGGCACGGTTGTTATATGGAATATTGCTTTATAACAATGCAAGCAAAGAATAATAGCTATATAGCTATGCAAGTAACATGATAGATAACTGTTCTGTTCAAAGATTAGGATACCATTTGTCTACAATTTACAAGGAAGATGTAGTTTTTTGTATTTAATCGATACATTCCGATTTCCGAGATTATGTAATAGATTTGAAAAATATAGCTATTGTATGATAAAGATTATACTGTTATTTATTTAATATAGTTTTGACATAGTTCTCTTTCCATTTCTGAAGTTTTTATTTCTCTCGAGTTTCACTTCCTTGGGTTAATTCTTTTTCAGAGGATTATATGAATTGAATTGAATATTCGTAAGAAACGTACTTGTGTTTTAAGGAAAACTGAGATAAGTAAGAGCCTACGTAAATAAAATGCTAGACTAGCATTCTCTACCTAGAAAAACTTTAAAATAAATTAATTTCATGACTTCCCCATTTTTTAAAGGGTCTCATGTATGAAATATGCAGCAGGGATGTTCATTTGAAGTCATATCTATTCTGACCACACACTCAAAAGCGTGTGCGAAAGTAATTTACGAGTCGTGTGATATTTTCCAAAATGGCTCTGAACAACAGTCCCTAATGAAGGGGCCGTGTACACTAGATTTATAGCGAGCTAGGGGTGCCTCGCGCATGCGGCTTGCTCACTTGCACCCCTAGAAGTTGGGAGATTACGATTATCGACGGGGTAGAAGGGTAGCGGGGGGCGACAGATGATCTTTAGGAAGCCCGGTCAAGTTTAAGTAACGACGGTTGAGGATGTAAACAAAATGATGTTCATTTAAAAGCTTTCTTGAAAATTTTGCCGTGATGTCCATACAAAAACCATTAAAAGCCCTACTTGTTTACGAAAAGTTCACAGAACCTCACCGTTCGCTACCCCTCTAATCTAACTTTTTACCTTAGGAGCATTGATAACATATTTCAAAAACTGCTTCACGTTTTGTTTTGACATAAACATTTACAAGGAATTATATAAAAAAACAATACGTTATTATTTGGTCAAATGTTTGGCAAATTGTACGGAATATTCGGTAAATCTGCCGAACATGCCAAATACCAATTATAAGTCGAATATTCGGCCCATCTCTAGTTAAAACTGTACGAAATGGACCCACAGTGGACTCGCTGCCGTTGCTACGACAAGGTCCTATTCAAACCTGAGCGGTATCCGAGCGGTACGTGTGTAGCGGTATCCTGATTGGTACAAATTGTCAGGCGATTGAGTTCTGCTATCCACATACCCACGTACCCTAAAGTACAGAACTTTACTCAGTATCTTAGGTAGAAACGCAGCCTAAAGCTAGATACCCTACCGAAGCAAACTGTTGTTAGTGCTGCTGTTTCTGAGTTCAAGTTCCGATAAGCGTAAGCGCATCCAGGAATTCTCTACGTCACATGAAATCTAGATGAGACGAATGGTAGCATGTCGGAGAAGTTGTGCTGCGCAAGAATCAGAAGAATCAACATCAGCAATTTGGGCGGAAGTTGGAAACAATCGGTGATTTCTGGTTTTCTAATTCTAATACTGCGATACTTTTTATGAATGGACTGATTTGCAAATGAGACGTGTTATGAACGAGACGGGTCGAAAATGGATGGCACGAAAAGCAAATAGAGGGAGTTGCAAATGGAATAAGTAGCAAATTGGATAAGAGGCGAATAGGACGAGTTGCAAATAGGGCAAGTGACGAATAGAACGAGTTGCGAATTGACACGTGGCGAATAGAACGAGTTGCGAATTGACACGTGGCGAATATGATGAGTTGCAAATAGTGCAAATGGCGAATAGGACGAGTTGCGAACTGGACACGTGGCAAATAGAACGAGTTGCGAATTGGACACTTGGCGAATAGGACAAGTTGCAAATTGGACAAGCGGCGAATATGGCGAGTTGCAAATTGGACTAGTGGTAATTAAGACGAGTTACAAATTGCACGAGTTTAAAAAGACATGGATGAGATAAGTAGGTAGTTTGCAATTGAAACAAGTTCTAGCTGCGAATTGTGAATGCTTGAGGCTTATTGGAAATAAAATAAAAATTGTAAATTGTGAAAGTTATATGTAACTTAAATGGTAAAAGTCGTAAACAGATGAGCAGAAAATCACTACCAAAACACAAAAGTGTTAGGAAAAGTACTAAGCTATCAAGGGGTGAACGAGCCCATGAAACTGAACAACTTTCCCCATTCAACATGGGTCGAAATCCACACTAATATTATAAATGCGAAAGTAACTCTGTCTGTCTGTCTGTCTGTTACTTTTTCACGCCTAAACAACCCAACTGATTTTGCTGAAATTTGGTATGTAGATAGTTTGAATTCATGAGAAGGACATAGGCATATTATTTTTTGGAAATTCAACCCCTAAAAGGGTTAAAGGAGTGGTAAAGTTTGTATGAGAAAAATATTTTTATTGCATAGTTTTGCATGAAACTTTGAATTAATGCTTTTTAGTACAAATAATGAAACACGTATTTCAGGGTTTTTCGAAATTCACCCCCATTGGGGGTTAAAGAGGGTGGCTAAGTTTGTATGGGAAATTTAATTCTATTGAAATATTTTGCGTGACACTGAAATAATGCTCTGCAATACAAATTATGAGATACATATCTAAGCGTTTTTTGAAAATCAACCCCTATGGGGGTTAACGGGGGTGGCACAATTTGCGTAGGAAAAATATTTAACAGTAATGGAAATGGAGTGGGTGCAGGAGATGGAGTGGGACCAGGAGATGGAGCGAGAGCGGGAGATGGAGCGGCAGTGGGAGTGGGAGTGGGAGCGAGAGATGGAGTGAGAGCGGGAGATAGACCAAGAGCGGCAGATAGACCAGGGGAGAGAGCGGGAGATAGAGCGGAAGCAGTAGTGAAGGCAGGAACGGGAGCGGGTGATGGACCAACAGCGGGAGATGAAACGGAACAGGGAGATGGAGCGGCAGCGAGATCGGAAGAGCGAACGGAAGAGAGGAGCGGGAGGGGTGGCATTAGTGGGACCAGGAGAGGGAGACGCAGATAGAGCGGGATCGGGAGAGCGAGCGAGGGCAGGAGAAAGTGCGGGAGCAGGAGATGGAATAGGAGAGGGAGATGGAGCAGGAGAGGGAGTGAGAGATGAAGCGGGGAAGGAAGTTTAACGTGTTCCAATGTTTTCAATATTCATCCCTTAAAAGATGTAAGAAATAGCATAGATCTTTGTATTTATGTGCAACAAATCACTCGAGACAGTAGGTACCCTAAAAGTACGCGAGCAAAGCCGCGGGTAACAGCTAGTATGAAATAAAATTTGGACCTCACATACAAACTGACTATTGTCTATACTGGCGGTTGGTTGGTACATTGGCAGCTTTTTTACAGCAAATAGTTTTTACATCCTAAAACTGCAAAACAGTGTCAAGTTATCATAAAATGGGGTACTTACTTACTCATTCTTGTCTTTCCTCTTTAAATATTTTTTATTATTGCAAGTGAGGTGGTTAGGGTGTAAGGGATAAAGGGATATAGGCATGATATAATTATACACTCGACTTCAAAACAATCGCACGTCCGTAAAAATAGGCTTCAAGCACTGGTAATCCTTAAGACAAGCAGTTATTTGTAGCAAAATTGGTATCATTTGAGAGCCCTATAAAAACTCTTTAAAAAAATATCCATTTCATTTGAATAAAGAAAAAGCTTGACACTTCACGTCACTGTGAATGATAATGGAACTGATTCTCCTCTTCAAATTTTGTTTGTATTGTTTTGTTTTTTGGGTATAAAAGGGTCGATACAGCTTATTGGGGGATAAATTTGCTACCATCAGTCGAAGAAGACAGAGAAGAATATCTTTCATCAGAAAAACGTCCTTGAAGATGGACACTACAGCTGCTGAAGCCGCCCAAGTTATCGCACTACTGCAATCAGGACTACGTCAGTGTGATGTTGCTCCTCAATTGCACTTGAGTCGCTTTTCTGTTCGAAGAGTGTACCAGCGGTTCCTGCAGACCGGTGGCTTTGTCCGAAGGCGTGGGTCTGGTAGAAATCGCTGCACTTCTGCGAGAGATGACCGATTCGTCGTATCGAAATCTTTGGGAAATCGGTTCTCTAATGCTATTGAGTTGCAACAGCAGCTTCAAACAGTTCGTAGAAGGGCCGTGAGTGTCTCTACAGTTAGAAGAAGACTAGTGAGTGTCTCTACAGTTAGGAGAGAAATATTGTGGCTAGAAGATCTGCCACGGGTCCAAAATTAACCGCAGCGCATCGGCGAGCACGCTTGCAATTTGCTCGCGCCAACGTTAATTGGACCCTGGACCAATGGAGAACTGTTCTCTTCTCAGACGACACAAGAGTGTGCCTTTTCTGCAACGATAGACGCAAAAGAGTATACAGAAGACAATGGGAACGTTTTGCCCAAACCTGCATCCAAGAAACGGTAGAATACGGGGGCGGTTCCTTGCATGTTCCTGCCGATGGCAAAACTGAACTTTCTTGCGTCTCTCGGACCGGCAGTGCTCGCGGGCAAGGGTCGATGACTGCTCACCGGTACATCACAGAGATCCTGGAAGAACATGTGGTCCCCTATGCTGGATTTATTGGCGACGGGTTCACATTAATGCACGATAACGCTCGCGCGCGCACTGCTGGTATTGTGCAAGGTACCTTCAAGAGGTTGGGATCCCTGTCATGCAGTGGCCAGCGAAAAGTCCAGATCTGAACCCGATAGAGCACCTCTGGGACCAGCTGAAACGCAAGGTTAGATCCCGTGATCCCGCTCCCGCGACTCTTCAGGAGCTCCAAGACGCCGTTATTGAGGAATGGGACAGTATCCCTCAAGAAGAGGTCCTAAAGTTGGTGCGATCCATGAGGGAGCGCATGGAAGACGTTATTAGAGCTAGGGGGGGTAAAACTAGGTTTTAGGTTAGTTTTAAGCAACTTTGTTTTGAAAAATTAATCAGATTTCATTAGGGTTTTTAGGGATTTTTATTATTTTGTAAATTTTTCTCAGTTCCAATAAAAAACATTGAATGAATTATTGTTTTTGCATTCTCTGTTTTCTTACCTTTCAAATGATACCAAACATTACCAATATTTCATGATACAAATACGATTGAAAAATGTTTGAAATAGATTTCTTAAAAGGTGCGATTTTTTTGAAGCCGAGTGTATGTAAAAAGTTGGATTATTTCCATTTCACTTTTTGCTATGTGCAAAAACTGGATGGATACTTATCAGCTTTTATATTTAGAAACTCTGTTTTTAAATAAAATGAAAATGCTCATTATTGCGCAACAATTAGTAACGAAAGTAATTATGTTATTAATAAACTGATAAAACTAGTCTCTGGCAACTGATATACCCTTCATACAAAAAGAATGTTTAAACATTATGATAACATCAGGAGGAATGTTCCTACCTAAAATTTACCTAACCTTAACTAAGAAGTAGCAAAAGATTTTGAAACCAATTTTTAGGGATAAAAATACAGTCTCTATTTGTGTGTGTACTATATGATTATCACGGTCAATTATACATATATGGGAAGCTTTTAAAAGACAAGGTGTCCACGAAAAATACACCACTCCCTTGAAAAATATTTACAGTCAGTACTGCACAAGTCAAACTGGAAACAATTGGGGAGGAATTCCGTATTCAAATGTACCCTGTCTCACTGAAACTTTTCACAACTGTACTGGAGATGATTTTATAGAAACTTCCATCTACATTTCAGATGATTTGGTTTTATTCTCCAAGAGTTCCAGGCAGCTTGAGCAAATGTTGCAACAGCTGTCTGATGAAAGTGCAAAGGCTGGATTATCAATGAATACTACAAAAAACTTAAAGCTATGACAAATGCTCTTGAAGACTAACATCATCAAGATAAACAACAAGGAGATAGAATATGTGTATCTTAGACGATTGATATCTACAACAGATTGTATGGAATAAGAACTGGATAAATGGATAGCTAATACTTGGAAAAGGTACTGGTCCCTTAGCCGGGTGATGAAAAACAAGGATCTGCACAGAAAAGTTAAGTGAATGATACATCATTCTACGATACTTATGAATGCCAGACATGAGCTTTAACAAAAGAACTGAACAACAAAATAAAAGTGTGTCAGAACAGCATAGAAGAAAGTGTAATAGGAGTAAAGAGAAGAGACAAAGTAGAATAACAGATAAAAAAGGACCACAAAATTAAAAAAAGTGGACTCAGTATGTAAATGTAGACAAGTATACTCCGACCGACGAAACAATTTCGATGTAAAGCTCCTACTAATTATCACTACAAGAAATAACTCATGCATTTGAGTATTTACAGAATCTAAAAATAGAAACTTACCTTTCGAGCTGGGTGTCAGCGCACGGCAGAGGCACCAAGGCGAGTATACGCAGCCCTGAGGCCGGTGACATTGTTTATTCCCACTTACAATGGATGTGCACAAGATAACGTGAATCATAATTATCTAAATACCTACAGACTCACCAAAAATATCCTCGGCGTTCGACGCACAGGAGTCACCAGCACTCGTGCGTTATACGCATCACGGTGCATTCACTCCTCATAAGTCCATTGAAAATAATACAATAAGTCCAACTACGATAAAATTATTCATGAAAATTACATCCGACAGTGCAGGTAGATTGCACAAAGATAGCTCCTAAAATATCAGTCAGGTCCTCACAAATGGCTTTCAAATTAACACTAATATTGCACTAAACCTAAATACTGCACAATCATCGTAAATTGCTCATTTATATCGCAATTATTTTTATTTATTTATAAAATTACACCACGAAAACAACAGCGGTGAATGAACGATCAATCAATGAATAAAAAAACAATATTGTCTATGGTACGTTTGACAACACTAGAGCTGCTATGCATTCGATGAGTACCGAATTCGATCGATTCGTAATTTTTGTGAATTTTGGCTTTATTGATCTTCTTTTAGCATTCTTCTTTTTTTTTCTCTATTTTCCTTTTTCTCGTTAGTCTGATAACCCAACCCTATATCTGCCATGTTTTTTTATAAAATACCGGTTTTTACTGATGAAAAGCGGTATGATCACAAGCCTTGGACTGTTCAAAATAAAAAGTTAAAAATATACATTTGACAGCTGTCACCACATTTCGCGCCAAATCTAACCTTATTCGCGTGTTTGGTGTTTATTCTTTGTTATTTTACAAATAAATATTTGTATTAACTGTTTAGTGCTAACAAGTGTATCAAAATGTCGACTCCCTCTAAGCGGCCGTCGTCTAGTGCGTCCTCCGAAGCCACGACGCCTTCACGCAGGACCACCAGATCGTCGCAACAGCTTGTTGTTCCCGAGACTCCTCAACGGTCCACCGGTACTCCGTCGAAAGGTAACTAATTAATAACATAATGCATCGTACGTGGCTCACACTAACCGGTCCACGGCTGGGCGGCTGATAAAGTCCTCTCCTTTTGGAAGTATGGTCTTTACATGAAAAATTGGTTTTCGAATGCCTGCGAGACCTATCGTTCGTATAAGGTTATGTTTGTTCAATTGATAGGCATATGTATTGGCCGTTCAATACAGAAAACTTTTCAGTCCCTCGATAAGTGGCTGCCCATTCTCTGGATTTATCTGAAAAGTATACTCAATCCCTAATTCCAGATGGAACACCTGGCGGCACTCCTGGCACCCCTGAGGGGCGAAGGACCCCTGGGGGGCGGCGGACCCCGCGCACGCCGCGAGAGGCTCCTGGCACATCACCAGCCCGAGCGATGGCTTCTAGTCCTTTTGGTAAAACTTTGTTTTTTAGATATAATATATTCCTCTATCTGGCTTGTCAAAGGGTGCTATTAGCCTTTATAAATCCACTACTGCTGGGAAAAGCTCCCGCATCCACATACTAAAGAGTGTTTAAATTATTGCAAATGACCTACTGCATAAAACAGGGTGTAAAAAATGTTGCTGCTAATATTTTAAGGGGTGAATGAAACTGAACAATTTTCCTCGACATACATAGGTTAAACATGAAAAAATATTTTGGACCTTCCATACAAAATTACCGACCAACCAAGTCAATTTGTATGGGAGATCCAAAAACTTACTCATATTTGAACCTATGTTTCTTGGGAAAAGATGTTCAGTTTCATTCACCCCTTAAAATATTTGCATCTAATAATTTTACATCTTACAGTATACTAGGAACTAGGAACATAAAATTGTAATAATAAAGTGAACACTGTCTTACAATTTTATCTTTTTTAAAATAACTAATCCTTTTATGTATAGATCAGAATGATAGACTATTATAGACTATTAAAAAGTGAAAATATTTTTTCCTAAAATGAATAAATAAGTTTAAGAGTTTGTAACTTTTCCATGAATGAGAAATTGTTACCTAACTAAACCTAGCACAACACAATTTTTGCTTACAGAGCTGATTGAAATAGTTGAGTAACATTTCATATTATGCTGAGTTACCTAAATTATGATATTATATATTTCATTTCATTAATACTAAGCTAAGTATGGCATAGTGGAATCATTTTGTAAAATAAATTACCCTAGTTTGTATGTATGTATGTAATGTAAAATAATTTGAAAATTATTTTTTTTAAATTGTGTGTAGGAAATAGTTTTTTCTTACTTACTTGTTAAAATGTCTTCAGGTAAGCTACTGCAATACTTACATATTTTTGTACAGTGCGTCACTCATGAACAATCCAACATTTAAGTTTGTGATTTTTTTGAGATTGTTGCGATTGTCAGCAATAGTTATTACTTTCCTAGGTAGAGTAACATTTACTAAATATGCATCATTTTTTATCAGCCTTGTTGGTAACCAATCACAAGAACATTGAAACCTTAAAAACTATGTCATGAGTCACTTGTTGGTAACCAATCACAAGAACATTGAAACCTTAAAAACTATGTCATGAGTCACTCACTTACTTAGAATTACTATTACTATTGCGATTATTTATTTATTTATTCATTATTACCCCCAGGCACAGACATAGATATGAGTTCTCCATTGAACTATGGCACGCCGAGTTCGCTGAGCACCCCTCGGTCTGCCCTCATGCGCGGCGTCATGACTCCGGCTCGGCAGCGGGCTGATTTGAGGGGACACCAGCTCGGACCCAATGTGCCTGCACCTACTCCTACTAGGGGGGTAAGTTTATGCTGCTGCATGTCAATGATTACTTATTCCAAAATATGTAAGAGTGTAGAAACAGCACAGACCAAAGAAGTCATATAACAGGTACTTAATTAGAGCTGGCGAAAGGCTGTAGAAAGATGGAACCATGTTTCAGATGGCACATTAAGCCATAGGTCCCGGTTGCTGCCTATGATTACCGAGATGGCAGTCGTAGCACAACCATGTCAGAAGCCTGCTAGAGTAGAGAAGGCAGTTGTAAAATTCTTTCACCAGGTTTAATTGGCTCAATGGACGACTCAGGAAAAAAAATCACTAGATGACGAAAGGAGTTGAAAGTTTACCATATCTTCTACAGACTAGAAAGACTTGTATTACGCTGTTCTGTGTTTTGAGACAAAGTCAATATAAGCTCGATTCAACCGGCTTCGGCGTCACTAAGACCTCTATTTTCTACTAAATAAATACGGCCCTAAATATGCTCAAGCCGTATAAATAAAAATATCATATGGGCACTATGTAATGAATGTAATAAAATCAATCATTTCACTAGATTATATTGTTTGAAAACCTAATCTCGACTGAACAACCTAAGTACAATAGGTTTAACAAGAGAGCCTAACAGGTATAAGGCTGGCATTATCAGAATAGGTATCATCCAGGTAATATAAGACATGTAGCTGCGACGTTCCACTATGGTCTTTGAGTGCATTGTGTGTGAAGAAGGCATGTCCACATAGTCTGGGTCGAATCTCTTCCGGAAAGCTTTTATTGAGTGCTCGCAACTTTTCTGCAAAATTAAAAATTTCTGCTGTCATCAAATTGAATGGAAATTCCGTAAAAGCTCGCGCCGCGCAGATACGTTAGCTTAGCTATGCCTGCAAACATCCTATTTCGATTCATCATTGGCATCTGAGGCAAGAGTACAGACACTGCGTTGCCTGGGACGCAATTATGGAAAACACAAGGTTGCCCAGGACCTGCGCCACCCTCTCGGCCTCCCTGGCTGACTCCACAGGAACGACGAGTGGACACGTGCGGAGCCAGGTCGAGTACTCAAAATCCGTTAAATGTGCGGCGGCTATTGTAGTCCAAACAATAGTTCACCTGTTCAAACCCGACCGTGCAAGCGTAGTTCCGGCACAGCGGGCACACTATCGCGTTGGGCTCCTCGTTCGCCTTCCAGTACTTGTTGAGGCAGTCCTCGCAGAACCGGTGGCCGCAGCCCAGCCGCGCCGGGTCCATCAGCTTCGACAGGCAAATGCGGCAGCTGCTTACCATGGGGTTATTGCCGCTGCAATCAAAATTATCTTTTATTTCACCAAGTAATAAGGCCCCGGTCTCGGATTTAGCGGGCAACGGGGCGGCTATCTTTTCTGTTGCATAAAAGTCAAATTATTATTACTGGTTGGGTACACTTCAACAACAACATTTCAACATTTCTTTACATCCCTAATTTTGTGTAAAATATTAATTATTTATTTTTGTTTGGAGCTAATTATTTTACCAGAATAGCAGAGCTATACTAAATAAGCAAGCCAGTTTGGATTGTCACTGCACCATTAATGGAAATTGTTCATAATAATAACGAAAATCGAAATAAGCTTCCAAGTTGAACAGTGAGATACAAGCACTATCAGTTCTAGCCCCGAAATAAGCAACGCTTGTGCTGTGGGAAGTAGATCGCTGATATTTCTACGTATATACCTTTTTTGTAAATAAATACATACATACATAGAAAACACCAAGACAGATATACACTATTAACTTTTCGTTAGAAAGCTAATACAAGATAGATATACACTAGACTATAAATATTTGAAAATTGACTTAACCAATAATTTGTGTCTGGTGGGGTTTGAACCCACGACCCTCGGCGTAGAAGGCAGGTGTACTATCCGCTACGTTATCGGACAATTCAAAAATATAATAATAAAGTAGTAAAAAAAAGACATCGGTAGACATACCTGTTTGTCGGAGCAGATGAAATGGATTCTACCTTCTTTTTGAAATTGTCGTCGAAAGGTAAAATGTTCTCGAGTGTGGTTTCTAGCTCATCCATGTTTCCGGTTTTTGGAGAAGCCATTTGTGTCTATCGTATCTACCCCATTGGTATTTTACTGGGCATTTTCTGATGTTTTTATGCACTGAAAATTCAGGGATAACTTCGATGACCAAAGGGCCACAGAGTACCTCCAAGTTATCAAGCAAAAGTCAAAAAGCTAAATGTCATCACATCAACATATTTGACAAATGGTCAATTATTTGTGTCAAAATGAACTCAGATTGCATATCCTGTCAATCAAATCAAAAAGGTTTAATACGGGTTTAATCATCGCAGCCTTCACAATCTTGCATGACATGAAGCCAGTAGCCAGCAGGTAGCGCGGAAACTTGTGCCCGCTCCAATACGTACAGACATCACGCGTGCTCACACCGTACCATATGACAGTCATGACGGCCTTATAAACATGTTTCTTGATGTTTCTGCTGAGAAGCCTGGACACTAACACCTTATAAAAAGCAGCGCTACAACGCAAGGCATTTTAGATCCGGATGTCGATGTGTTTTCGTAGGTACAATTTGGGTACATTTGATTGGTGTTTATAAATTATAAATTCAGAGGTATTAAATAGTATGTAAATTAGGTACGTAGATTTTTTGATTTATTTTAATCTGTACACCTACATGACGTTCACAAAAAGCTTCTATAAACTACCTATGTCTCAACTATTATTCTCCCTCCAGTATCTAAATTCTTATGGCGTAAGTATTCGCGTTAACAGGTGCGTCTATACCGGGCGAGCAGCCTCAGATGCCCACCGCCGCGCACGGTCGGTGTGGACGTGTTTCGCGTGAGGTAGCGCATGCTCAATTGCTCATACTCGGGCCAAACACGTCCACATCGGCCGCGGCTTGCACCACATTCCGCGCCAGTCGGTGGGCATATGAGACTGCTCGCCCGGTATAGACGCATTTAATGGGGCGCGTAGGTATATTAAAATCAGAACCCCGCTCCACTTCGTATATGCACCCTCATAGTGTTTATCATATTCATAGCAGGGAGAAGAGCTGTCGGCGTCGTCGGGCGAGCCGCAGCTGGTCGTGTGGGGCACGGACGTGGCGATTGCCGAGTGCCGCGACAAGTTCGTCAAATTTTTACAAAGATTCGTGGAACCTGACGCTATCACCAATGAGCCACTCTACGAGCAGAAGTTGGAAGAGGTAAGCCTGTAGAAATCAAAAATTGTAGGTCAGAGAATCGGAATCAAGTAAGGGAATCGAACCCGCCGCGTGGGATACTGGCCCACTGCTCTGCCACTGAGCTATAAACGCACCGGTCGGCCTGTCAATTTCTCAATCTCTTGATGCTCGTCTTGAATGACGATCTTAGCGATATCTAGTAGTAGTAAAGTACTACTACTTTCTATAGTTGCACTTTTTGGCAGAGGCCGGTACCCCATGCGACGACTCGGGTTCGATCCCCGGTCGACATTTGACAATTTTTCGATTTCTTATTTTCATTCTTTCTTATCTCACTTTCAACTCACTCAAAGTTAACACATTTTGTTCCTAAATGGTATAGTTTATTAAGATCAAACAACTTGTTTTCCATATCTCTAGATCCACACATTGGAGGAGCCGTTTTTGGACGTGGACTGCAAGCACGTCGAGGCCTTCGACGCTAAACTGCATCGTCAGCTCATCAGCTACCCGCAAGAGGTATATTATCCTTTTATTCTCATGTCTTGACTATACTTTTCATTACATTTGCCGTGTGATGCTGGCTTAGAATAGCATCACCCCATTCTTCCCGAGAGTGTTGTAAAAGGCAACATAGAGACTCGAGGGATGAAACCCTGCATTGCAATTTTAGGCGACAGGCTGACAACCTGTTATTATAGTGATACACGAATCAGCTGAAGCCCTTAATGCTTGTCAGCCTACCCCGAAAGATATAAAGGCGTGATTTGTGTACGTGTCTCATAGGTCTGCTGTAAGAAATTTTCTAGAAATAAGCAGTGCCTGTTGTGTCCTTTTTAACCGACTTACGATTACGAAATACGAGCAGGTTCTCAGTTTGACCTGAATGTAAGTACGTATGTTTTGTCCGCGGTTATCTCGCGTGTGGATAAACCGATTTATATGCGGTTTTTCAGAAAAGTGCTTGTCAGACTTAGGAGAACTTTTCAGGCATATCAATGGAGGTACAGGCACAAAAAAATGGAGGTTCGTACTTTCATACATCCATACATTCTCTTTTTAAAAAAGTTATTCTTCTTGTTTTGTCCTGTATCTGTTTTTTGTGTGCATAAAATGGTTAAATAATTGTTTGTAGGTGGTGCCGGCGTTTGACGCGGCAGTGAACGAGTTGTTCTTTGAGAAGTACCCGGCGGCTGTGTTGGAACATCAGATCCAAGTGCGACCCTACAATGCTCCCATGAGGCACATGCGGGACCTCAACCCTGAAGGTAAGCCATGCTCTTCTTTTCAATATAAAGATAAGATAAAGATAATGTATTTTGAAAATAAAATAGTGCTTACAAATAGTTTTTACAGATATAAAAGTAAAGTAAGTAGTGCATAAATTTATCAATTATACCTAAACTAAGTAAATAAATAAAAATATTTACTTGTATCTCAGGTAATATCTAAAAATCTATTCTGTGCAATTTAAAATTATAATTTATGTAAATAAAAACAATCTTCTGCATACAGTAACTGGATGGAAACTTTTTCTAAGGTTCATATTTATAAATCGCACCCATACTGGAGGGAATTACGGATCGCAATTACAATTACAATAGAACATTATTACCTCTGAATATTCTCGAAATCTGCATAAACTACGCATTATTACAGTATTTTTTATTTGGATGTTTTTGTCACTATCAAAAGTTATGATTATGAGCTCTCAAAGCAAAAATCTGCAACCTAAATTTTTACCTTTTTTACGTTTTATTTATAATATTACTATGGAATTTTAAAAACCTAATATCAGAAATGAATTTTACGTCTTTGGATTATACGGAAATGATACCAATACTGCCCTAGTAGCCAACAAGACGAGTAGAGATTCTTTTGAAGATGACGGGTGGCGGCCATCTTGGTAGCCCCCCCCCCCCCCCCCACCCAGACTGAACTTTTTTATTGTGTCCCGGACTAGAAATGTTTAGAATTACTCAAGGAACATATAAGATGAAGCTCATAGCGCCAAAAAGAAAAAAATAGTTAAATCCGGAATTCCCTCCGCGAATGCGACATGAGTACGCGCGCATACACCACTGCGGTTATAATTTTTTTTCAGCATCTTTTTGTATGAAGATGTAGCAAAAACTATATATTTACAAAATCTGCATGAATTACGCTTTATTATAATATTTTTTATTAGGATTTTTTTGTTACTATACAAAAGTTATTAGCTCTCAAAGCAAAAATCTGCAACCTAAATTTTCACCTTTTTACGTTTTATTTGTAATATTACTATGGAATTTTAAAAACCTTGTAACAGAAATGAATTCTACGTCTTTGGTTTATACGAAAATGATACCAATCTTGCGATAGTAGCTACCGAAACGAAAAAAGATTTTTTTTTAAGATGACGGGTGGCGGCCATCTTTGTACCCCCCCCTCCCCGACCAGACTATACTTTTTAAATGTCTCCCGGACTAGAAATGCTTAGAATAACATATGGAACATATAAGATGAAGCTCATTGCTGCATAAAAATTTTTTTAGTTAAATCCGTAATTCCCTCCACTACCAACTCTGAGATCGAAAGAGCAATTTTGACAAATGTCAGTCAATACTAACAGCAGCTCTAAGTCGCGCTCTAGATCGATCTCAGAGTTGAGTATGGTTTATAAATATGGGCCGAAGTTATGAATACTTGAAAGCGATAAGACCGCATTGCAAGTATTAATTTGACATACATACATAAACCACACCTCTGTCCCTTGCGGGGTAGGCAGAGCGCTAACAATCTTAAAATTATGGACTTTATCGCCATGTCTGACAAGTATTGAGGGCCCTTTCAGATGATTGAATTTGACATTGATTATTACGTACACACATACATACACAAATCACGCCTTTGTCCCTTACGGGGTAGGCAGAGCGATAACGATCGCAAAATTACGGTCGTTATCGCCACGTCTGACAATATTTGAGGCTCGTTGCAGATAATTCGTGTATCACTGTAGTGACAGGTTGTCAGCCTGTCGCCTAAAATTGCAATACACTTAAAACCATCGAGTCCCTCAGTCGCCTCTTACGACACCCACGGGAAAGAAATGGGGTATGCTATTCTAAGCCGGCATCACACGGCAAATTGATTATTAACGGAAAAAAAATATTATTAACAAATATTTTGTTTTATTTTTCGATTTCTTATCCTCATTTATATGTATGTAATTTGTCAGACATCGACCAGCTGGTGACGATATCGGGCATGGTGATCCGCACGTCGGCCATCGTGCCGGAGATGCGCGAGGCGTACTTCCGGTGCGCGGTGTGCGGCGCGCCCGCCACCGCCGAGCTGGCGCGCGGCCGCGTGCCCGAGCCCGCGCACTGCGCGCACTGCAACACCGCGCACTGCTTCCAGCTCGTGCACAACCGCTCGCACTTCAGCGACAAGCAGCTCGTCAAGCTGCAGGAGGCGCCCGGTACGTACTTTTACGACTTTTACCTTATACACTTACAACTTGACTTTTTATAACAGTTTATTATTCCCTGATGCGCTTCGCGCAATTTGCTGCGTCAGTTTATCATTTTCTGATGCGCTTTACGCACTTTGATGCGTCAATTTATAATTCTCCGATGCGCTTCGCGCATTTTGCTGCGCCAGTTTATCATTCTCCGATGCGCTTCGCGCACTTTGCTGCGTCAGTTTATCATTCTCCGATGCGTTTCGCGCACTTCGCTACTCCAGATTTCCATAAATTGCTTTTCTTTCGCATAAGTAGTGAGTTTCATTTGTTATAAACGCCAGACGACATGCCGGCGGGGCGCACGCCGGCGACGGTGAGCGTGATGTCGCACGGCGCGCTGGTGGAGGCGGTGGGCGCGGGCGAGCGCGTGCGCGTGACGGGCGTGTTCCGCGCCGCGCCCGCCGCCGCGCACCCGCGCCGCGCCACGCTCAAGGCGCTGCACAGGACGCACGTCGACGCGCTGCACTTCAGCAAGGCGCACAGCGACCGCCTGCTAGAGACCGCTGAAGGGTAACTATTACATAAAAAATATTCGTAAAATATTCTTCTTCTTTATTTAAGAGCCATGCTCTTGTCGGAGGAGCAACCGCTATTCGCTTCTTTTATCTGCCAGTGATTTCACTTGACTAAAAGTATTATCTGCAAATATTTTAAGGTTCGAACCAGCCCATGAAACTGAACAACTTTCCCAAAGAAACATAGGTCGTAATAATAAAAAAAATTTTGGACCTCCCATACAAACAGTACTAGCCAACCAATCAAGTTGTATGGGGCGTCCAAAAATTTTTTTCCTATTTCGACTCATGTTTTTCGAGTCGTCCCTTAGTATTCTATATATTTTTATGAAAAGAATTTTGGACCACCTCCCAAACAAAATCACTAACCGACCAAGTCAATTTGTATGGGAGGTCCAAAATTCTTTTTTCATATTTCGACCTATGTTTCTTGGGGAAAGTTTTTCAGTTTCATGAGCTGATTCACCCCTTAAAATATTTGCAGAATTTTTTTTACAGCCCTGTATACTAAACTAATACATAATACCTTTTCGCCTTACTAGAGTAATAATACCAGAGCCATCCTAATCAGATTAATCCAAAGGACGAGCCATCCGCCAAGTAATTTTTTTATACAGTTCATTGTTTGATTGACTACTGAAAACTAAGATAAATGTGGACCGGCCATCCACATACAGGCCGCCCAAAGCCAATGAGATCTGTATGTCAGGCTATACCATCTACCTCCTAACGCCAACAAACTGTTGTTACAGTTTGGCGTATTTAAATGAAGGAAACAAATATAACTGTTTTTTTTTATAAACGTTTTCTATTCTATTCCTGTTGTCAGCAAGGAGCACCGCTTCCCTCCGGAGCGCGTGGAGCTGTTCAAGGAGCTGGCGTCGCAGCCGGACTGCTACGAGCGCCTCGCGCGCGCCATCGCGCCCTCCGTCTACGAGAACCTGGACATCAAGAAGGGCGTGCTGCTGCAGCTGTTAGGCGGCACCAAGAAGACCTTCAACGCTGCTGGACGGACCCACTTCAGGTACTGATGACACTGCGTAGCGCCCTCCGTCTACGAGAACCTGGACATCAAGAAGGGCGTGCTGCTGCAGCTGCTGGGCGGGACCAAGAAGACCTTAACGCTGCTGGACGGACCCACTTCAGGTACTGATGAGACTGCTACGCCGTAGCGCCCTCCGTCTACGAGAACCTGGACATCAAGAAGGGCGTGCTGCTGCAGCTGCTGGGCGGGACCAAGAAGACCTTCAACGCTGCTGGACGGACCCACTTCAGGTACTGATGACACTGCGTAGCGCCCTCCGTCTACGAGGACCTGGACATCAAGAAGGGCGTGCTGCTGCAGCTGTTAGACGGCACCAAGAAGACCTTCAACGCTGCTGGACGGACCCACTTCAGGTACTGATGAGACTGCTACGCCGTAGCGCCCGCCGTCTACGAGAACCTGGACATCAAGAAGGGCGTGCTGCTGCAGCTGCTGGGCGGCACCAAGAAGACCTTCAAAGCTGCTGGACGGACCCACTTCAGGTACTTTTGAGACTGTGTAGCGCCCTCCGTCTACGAGAACCTGGACATCAAGAAGGGCGTGCTGCTGCAGCTGCTGGGCGGCACCAAGAAGACCTTCAAAGCTGCTGGACGGACCCACTTCAGGTACTTATGAGACTGCGTAGCGCCCTCCGTCTACGAGAACCTGGACATCAAGAAGGGCGTGCTGCTGCAGCTGCTGGGCGGGACCAAGACCTTCAACGCTGCTGGACGGACCCACTTCAGGTACTGATGAGACTGCGTAGCGCCCTCCGTCTACGAGAACCTGGAAATCAAGAAGGGCGTGCTGCTGCAGCTGCTGCTACCAAGAAGACCTTTAACGCTGCTGGACGGACCCACTTCAGGTACTGGTGAGACTGCTACGCCGTAGCGCCCTCCGTCTACGAGGACCTGGACATCAAGAAGAGCGTGCTGCTGCAGCTGCTGGGCGGGACCAAGACCTTCAACGCTGCTGGACGGACCCACTTCAGGTACTGATGAGACTGCGTAGCGCCCTCCGTCTACGAGAACCTGGACATCAAGAAGGGCGTGCTGCTGCAGCTGCTGCTACCAAGAAGACCTTCAACGCTGCTGGACGGACCCACTTCAGGTACTGGTGAGACTGCTACGCCGTAGCGCCCTCCGTCTACGAGGACCTGGACATAAAGAAGGGCGTGCTGCTGCAGCTGTTAGGTGGCACCAAGAAGACCTTCAACGCTGCTGGACGGACCCACTTCAGGTACTGATGAGACTGCTACGACCTCCGTCTACGAGGACCTGGACATCAAGAAGGGCGTGCTGCTGCAGCTGCTGGGGGGCACCAAGAAGACCTTCAACGCTGCTGGACGAACCCACTTCTGGTACTGATGAGACTGCTACGCCGTAGCGCCCTCCGTCTACGAGGACCTGGACATCAAGAAGGGCGTGCTGCTGCAGCTGCTGGGCGGGACCAAGACCTTCAACGCTGCTGGACGGACCCACTTAAGGTACTGATGAGACTGCGTAGCGCCCTCCGTCTACGAGAACCTGGACATCAAGAAGGGCGTGCTGCTGCAGCTGCTGCTACCAAGAAGACCTTTAACGCTGCTGGACGGACCCACTTCAGGTACTGATGAGACTGCTACGAGCGCTGTCCGTCTACGAGGACCTGGACATCAAGAAGGGCGTGCTGCTGCAGCTGCTGGGCGGGACCAAGAAGACCTTCAACGCTGCTGGACGGACCCACTTCAGGTAAAACCCGATAAAAAAAAATGGCGGCCAGTGGTCATGCTTTCTCTTTTCTACTGAGACTTTGACATATAACAGACGTTCATGCTTTCTCTCTCCCTCACACTTAGGCAACCGCCGCCATCTACAGATGCTTTCAGCCGTTATAAATAAATGCGATCTTCCGAGCTATGAAGGCTAATAGGCTACATTCCTGACAGGTCAATAGAGCTACTTTAAAAATGATCCTTTGTATGAACAACTGAAAGTCGTCATACCGACGGCGTCAAAACACTTACATTTATATTATTTTTCCATTTATTAATTCAAACTTTGAATAGGTAAGTATTTTAAAAAATTATGTATGGAGACCGTAGTAGGTATTTAGAAAAATTTGCTGCAAATATTTTAAGGGGTGAATCAGCCTATAAAACTGAACAACTTTCCCCAAGGAACATAGGTCGAAATATGAAAGAAATTTTTTGACATCCCATACAGATTGACTCGCTCGGCTGCTACATTTTATATGAAAGATTTTCAGTTTCATGTCTGATTCACCTCTTAAAATATTTGCAGCAAATTGTATACAATAAAATCCCCCTACAGATCGGAGATCAACATCCTGCTGTGCGGCGACCCCGGCACCAGCAAGTCGCAGCTGCTGCGCTGGGTGCACGGGCTGGTGCCCCGCGCGCAGTACACCTCCGGCCGGGGCTCCTCCGCCGTGGGGCTCACGGCCTACGTCACCAAGGACCCCGACACCCGCCAGCTGCTGCTGCAGACGTGAGTGCTCCAGCAGCTGCAGCGCGCAGTACACCTCCGGCCGGGGCTCCTCCGCCGTGGGGCTCACGGCCTACGTCACCAAGGACCCCGACACCCGCCAGCTGCTGCTGCAGACGTGAGTGCTCCCAGCAGCTGCAGCGCGCAGTACACCTCCGGCCGGGGCTCCTCCGCCGTGGGGCTCACGGCCTACGTCACCAAGGACCCCGACACCCGCCAGCTGCTGCTGCAGACGTGAGTGCTCCAGCAGCTGCAGCGCGCAGTACACCTCCGGCCGGGGCTCCTCCGCCGTGGGGCTCACGGCCTACGTCACCAAGGACCCCGACACCCGCCAGCTGCTGCTGCAGACGTGAGTGCTCCCAGCAGCTGCAGCGCGCAGTACACCTCCGGCCGGGGCTCCTCCGCCGTGGGGCTCACGGCCTACGTCACCAAGGACCCCGACACCCGCCAGCTGCTGCTGCAGACGTGAGTGCTCCCAGCAGCTGCAGCGCGCAGTACACCTCCGGCCGGGGCTCCTCCGCCGTGGGGCTCACGGCCTACGTCACCAAGGACCCCGACACCCGCCAGCTGCTGCTGCAGACGTGAGTGCTCCCAGCAGCTGCAGCGCGCAGTACACCTCCGGCCGGGGCTCCTCCGCCGTGGGGCTCACGGCCTACGTCACCAAGAACCCCGACACCCGCCAGCTGCTGCTGCAGACGTGAGTGCTCCCAGCAGCTGCAGCGCGCAGTACACCTCCGGCCGGGGCTCCTCCGCCGTGGGGCTCACGGCCTACGTCACCAAGGACCCCGACACCCGCCAGCTGCTGCTGCAGACGTGAGTGCTCCCAGCAGCTGCAGCGCGCAGTACACCTCCGGCCGGGGCTCCTCCGCCGTGGGGCTCACGGCCTACGTCACCAAGGACCCCGACACCCGCCAGCTGCTGCTGCAGACGTGAGTGCTCCCAGCAGCTGCAGCGCGCAGTACACCTCCGGCCGGGGCTCCTCCGCCGTGGGGCTCACGGCCTACGTCACCAAGGACCCCGACACCCGCCAGCTGCTGCTGCAGACGTGAGTGCTCCAGCAGCTGCAGCGCGCAGTACACCTCCGGCCGGGGCTCCTCCGCCGTGGGGCTCACGGCCTACGTCACCAAGGACCCCGACACCCGCCAGCTGCTGCTGCAGACGTGAGTGCTCCCAGCAGCTGCAGCGCGCAGTACACCTCCGGCCGGGGCTCCTCCGCCGTGGGGCTCACGGCCTACGTCACCAAGGACCCCGACACCCGCCAGCTGCTGCTGCAGACGTGAGTGCTCCCAGCAGCTGCAGCGCGCAGTACACCTCCGGCCGGGGCTCCTCCGCCGTGGGGCTCACGGCCTACGTCACCAAGGACCCCGACACCCGCCAGCTGCTGCTGCAGACGTGAGTGCTCCCAGCAGCTGCAGCGCGCAGTACACCTCCGGCCGGGGCTCCTCCGCCGTGGGGCTCACGGCCTACGTCACCAAGGATCCCGACACCCGCCAGCTGCTGCTGCAGACGTGAGTGCTCCCAGCAGCTGCAGCGCGCAGTACACCTCCGGCCGGGGCTCCTCCGCCGTGGGGCTCACGGCCTACGTCACCAAGGACCCCGACACCCGCCAGCTGCTGCTGCAGACGTGAGTGCTCCCAGCAGCTGCAGCGCGCAGTACACCTCCGGCCGGGGCTCCTCCGCCGTGGGGCTCACGGCCTACGTCACCAAGGACCCCGACACCCGCCAGCTGCTGCTGCAGACGTGAGTGCTCCCAGCAGCTGCAGCGCGCAGTACACCTCCGGCCGGGGCTCCTCCGCCGTGGGGCTCACGGCCTACGTCACCAAGAACCCCGACACCCGCCAGCTGCTGCTGCAGACGTGAGTGCTCCCAGCAGCTGCAGCGCGCAGTACACCTCCGGCCGGGGCTCCTCCGCCGTGGGGCTCACGGCCTACGTCACCAAGGACCCCGACACCCGCCAGCTGCTGCTGCAGACGTGAGTGCTCCCAGCAGCTGCAGCGCGCAGTACACCTCCGGCCGGGGCTCCTCCGCCGTGGGGCTCACGGCCTACGTCACCAAGGACCCCGACACCCGCCAGCTGCTGCTGCAGACGTGAGTGCTCCCAGCAGCTGCAGCGCGCAGTACACCTCCGGCCGGGGCTCCTCCGCCGTGGGGCTCACGGCCTACGTCACCAAGGACCCCGACACCCGCCAGCTGCTGCTGCAGACGTGAGTGCTCCCAGCAGCTGCAGCGCGCAGTACACCTCCGGCCGGGGCTCCTCCGCCGTGGGGCTCACGGCCTACGTCACCAAGGACCCCAACACCCGCCAGCTGCTGCTGCAGACGTGAGTGCTCCCAGCAGCTGCAGCGCGCAGTACACCTCCGGCCGGGGCTCCTCCGCCGTGGGGCTCACGGCCTACGTCACCAAGGACCCCGACACCCGCCAGCTGCTGCTGCAGACGTGAGTGCTCCCAGCAGCTGCAGCGCGCAGTACACCTCCGGCCGGGGCTCCTCCGCCGTGGGGCTCACGGCCTACGTCACCAAGGACCCCGACACCCGCCAGCTGCTGCTGCAGACGTGAGTGCTCCCAGCAGCTGCAGCGCGCAGTACACCTCCGGCCGGGGCTCCTCCGCCGTGGGGCTCACGGCCTACGTCACCAAGGACCCCGACACCCGCCAGCTGCTGCTGCAGACGTGAGTGCTCCCAGCAGCTGCAGCGCGCAGTACACCTCCGGCCGGGGCTCCTCCGCCGTGGGGCTCACGGCCTACGTCACCAAGGACCCCGACACCCGCCAGCTGCTGCTGCAGACGTGAGTGCTCCCAGCAGCTGCAGCGCACAGTACACCTCCGGCCGGGGCTCCTCCGCCGTGGGGCTCACGGCCTACGTCACCAAGGACCCCGACACCCGCCAGCTGCTGCTGCAGACGTGAGTGCTCCCAGCAGCTGCAGCGCACAGTACACCTCCGGCCGGGGCTCCTCCGCCGTGGGGCTCACGGCCTACGTCACCAAGGACCCCGACACCCGCCAGCTGCTGCTGCAGACGTGAGTGCTCCCAGCAGCTGCAGCGCGCAGTACACCTCCGGCCGGGGCTCCTCCGCCGTGGGGCTCACGGCCTACGTCACCAAGGACCCCGACACCCGCCAGCTGCTGCTGCAGACGTGAGTGCTCCAGCAGCTGCAGCGCGCAGTACACCTCCGGCCGGGGCTCCTCCGCCGTGGGGCTCACGGCCTACGTCACCAAGGACCCCGACACCCGCCAGCTGCTGCTGCAGACGTGAGTGCTCCCAGCAGCTGCAGCGCGCAGTACACCTCCGGCCGGGGCTCCTCCGCCGTGGGGCTCACGGCCTACGTCACCAAGGACCCCGACACCCGCCAGCTGCTGCTGCAGACGTGAGTGCTCCCAGCAGCTGCAGCGCGCAGTACACCTCCGGCCGGGGCTCCTCCGCCGTGGGGCTCACGGCCTACGTCACCAAGGACCCCGACACCCGCCAGCTGCTGCTGCAGACGTGAGTGCTCCCAGCAGCTGCAGCGCGCAGTACACCTCCGGCCGGGGCTCCTCCGCCGTGGGGCTCACGGCCTACGTCACCAAGGACCCCGACACCCGCCAGCTGCTGCTGCAGACGTGAGTGCTCCCAGCAGCTGCAGCGCGCAGTACACCTCCGGCCGGGGCTCCTCCGCCGTGGGGCTCACGGCCTACGTCACCAAGGACCCCGACACCCGCCAGCTGCTGCTGCAGATGTGAGTGCTCCCAGCAGCTGCAGCGCGCAGTACACCTCCGGCCGGGGCTCCTCCGCCGTGGGGCTCACGGCCTACGTCACCAAGGACCCCGACACCCGCCAGCTGCTGCTGCAGACGTGAGTGCTCCCAGCAGCTGCAGCGCGCAGTACACCTCCGGCCGGGGCTCCTCCGCCGTGGGGCTCACGGCCTACGTCACCAAGAACCCCGACACCCGCCAGCTGCTGCTGCAGACGTGAGTGCTCCCAGCAGCTGCAGCGCGCAGTACACCTCCGGCCGGGGCTCCTCCGCCGTGGGGCTCACGAAATAAGGCTAACAAAGCGATGTTATAGATTACTTCTACGGCCCCAACACTCCACTACTGGACATGGGCCTCCCCGGCCTACCTCAATCGAGGAGTATACACCAAGAGTATACTCACCACGCTTGGCGCGGATTGGTGAGCGCAGTGCGAAATATTGCAGACATACACAGGGAACGCTGCTACCCATAGCGAATTATCTAAAGTGCCGTTATTCAAGGCGGCGGGCGGTCCTTTCCCAGTATCTGTGTCATAGAGAGATATAATATGATAAAGTACTTACTATATTTCTCGTTTTGTACGCAATATATTACAAATTAAGTGTTGTTTTTTTTTCAGAGGTGCTCTGGTATTAGCTGACAATGGGATCTGCTGTATCGACGAGTTCGACAAAATGAACGATTCCACGCGCAGTGTTCTACACGAGGTTCGTATCAGACTGTTTCGTTTTCCAAATGTCTTTATTGATTGAGAGTCGTTGCAGAGAAGTCATGTAGCACTATAGTGAAAGGTTGTCAGCCCGTCGCCCAAAATTGCAACACACATGAAACCCTTGAGTCCCTTAGTCGGCTTCTATGACACCCACGTGAAAGAACTGGGGTGATGCTATTCTAAGCCGGCAACACACGGTATAATAAAATGTATATAAAGTACGTATATATACAGTGCATAGTCGTTTTTAGCTGGCTAACAACCATTAATATAGACGTATGAGCCAAGCAGGGATTGTCATACGACATGATGATGATTATAAAGTTGTGTTGCAAAATTACGATTTATCATACAAATATAATAAGATAATTCTTTATTCAATAAACTTTATTACAAATAGGTACACTTATACTATACATATAGTTATGAAGCTTAACCATTTCCTAAACTATGAATTAGAATTCTTGTATCTTATCTTATTATTCCTGTATTATCTTTCATTCAAAAATAGAACTTACTTTATCTTACTTAAGCGTCTATGAAAGTATATTATACATGAGAATTTAAATTATTTAACATAAATAAGTTAACACAATTAGATAAACATGCATTGCAGTTTTGCTTCCAAAAGTGCCAGACTAATTATTCTGCTATGAAAACATTCAGGACACTTATCTCATTATAGAGAACGATTTCATGTAGAGACTTTGACCTATGGAAGTAGCCTACTTAAAAAGATTAATTTTGACATACGTAAGCCTAACTTTGCCTAAGTCCACGTTTAGTCTCCTTTCTGAATACCAACATTAGAACCGAAATCATTTTAGAGTCATAGAGAGTCCTAAACTGTGTTGTTTTTTACCAGGTAATGGAGCAACAGACGCTATCGGTAGCTAAAGCCGGTATAATCTGTCAGCTGAACGCGCGCACGTCGATCCTCGCGGCCGCCAACCCGGCCGAGTCGCAGTGGAACAAAAACAAAACCATCGTCGAAAATGTGCAACTGCCGCACACGCTCATGTCCAGGTAATATTACAAACGCATTACTATAAAACCATAAAATTAGCATACGAAAGAGTACTAATCTCCTGACTCAACAAATGACCCTATTCGACAAATTAGTCTTCCCACTCTACAAACTAATTTGTCGTCTCATCAAATTTATCTTCCGTCTCAACAAATTAATCACCCGTCTCAACAAATTAGTCTCCCGTCGCAACAAATTAGTCTCCCGTCGCAACAAATTAGTCTTCCGTTGCAACATATTAATCTCCCATCTCAACAAATTAATCTTAATCTCAGATTAATCTGCTGTCGCAACAGTTAATAGATTGACCAAAAAGTGAACCAACTGACTAAACAAATCTCAATCAATAGATTAAACAAATCAATCATCTAGCAAAAACAATTTGATTAAGTAACTAAACAAATCAACCAACTGATTCTTTACCAAAACACAGCAATGACTTACTGAACATTCTTATATTTTTTACATTTTACTATACTTCTACTATCGGGGGGTATTAGCGATTAGGGGGTACACTTACTTGGCAGGCAGATTAGCAAGCGCAGTGCAAGATATTGTAGCACTTTTTTTGTCGCTACATAGAAAGATGGTTCCGTGTTTTGGATGGCACGTTAAGCCGTAGGTCCCGGTTGCTGTCTATGATCAGTTAGACGTTGGTCGTTACACTACCATGTCAGAAACCTGCTACTTGTAGAAGGCGGTTGAAAAATTCTGATACTAGGGTTCACCGGGTCGTTGGACGACTTGGTGTCCCACACGAAAAGACTACATAGTATAAATCAAAGTCGCGTTTCGCGTATGTATGAATGCTTAAACCTTTAAAACAACACAACGGATTTTGATGCAGTTTTTTTTAAGATAGAGTGATTCCACAGAAAATTTATTACTTGCCGGAAAAAAACACTTATTTCCACGGGAAAATGAGTTAGATCGGGCGCAGCCACTAGGCGGGCCGCTATAACCATAAATACATGATTATTTTCACTTAACAAAGATCCGGGCCAGGTTAACCTTCGGGTTGCAGAGGTCAGATGGCAGTCGCTCTGTGTAAAAACTTGGTTCCACGTCTAATCCCCTAGGTTAGGCAGCCGACCCTGACAGAGAACGGGATAAGGTAAGGAGAATTATGATGAAGTGGCACTCCAAACTGTGCTACCAGTTTATTTTCATAGACAGTCACGACTTATAAATGTTATAAAAATGGTCAGGTCTAAATCACCCACATCATTTCCGCAAATGCCGACCCCGACAGACAACGGGATAAGGCAAGGATGATGATGATGATGACATGATTGTTTAATGATGATGACGTGATTGTTTTATGATGATGATGACGTGATTTAGTATTAAATATTGTGCACGGTCATCAGCCTCACCTTATGCTATCTCTCTACCGTAGGACTGCTGGAAGAGATTTCTTTTTAGAAATAAGTAGTGCCTGTTGTGTTTTTTGTCTAAATGTGATTGTCCTGTGTTCTATCTTGTGTGCAATAAACAGTTAAATAAATTGTTTTATGATGGTGATGGCATGATTGTTTTATAATGATGATGACATGATTGTTTTATGATGATGACATGATTGTTTTATGATGATGATGATGACATGATTGTTTTATGATGATGACATGATTGTTTTATGATGATGATGATGACATGATTGTTTTATGATGATGATGATGACATGATTGTTTTATGATTATGACATGATTGTTTTATGATGATGATGACATGATTGTTTTATGATGATGACATGATTGTTTTATGATGATGACATGATTGATGATGATGACATGATTGTTTGATGATGATGATATGATTGTTTTATGATGATGATGACATGATTGTTTTATGATGATGACATGATTGTTTCCAGGTTCGACCTGATCTTCCTGGTGCTGGACCCGCAGGACGAGGTGTTCGACCGCCGGCTGGCATCACATCTGGTCTCCTTGTACTACAAGGACTTCGTCGATTCGCAGAACGATGGCGATTTTGTCGTGAGTAATAATAATACAATAGTCTAGTAATAATTAGTAGCTTCCATAATAGGCTTGATTCCTGACAGGTCAAATGAGCTACTTTTTAAAACTATTTAAAACGGTATTTTGTTTGAAGAATTAGAAGTATGACGTCGCGCCATAAATATTTGGATGGCGTCAAAACACTTTTATATAATTTTTCTGCTTATTAATTCAAACTTTGAATATTTCGAAAAATTATGCATGAAGTACGTAGTATTTTTGGACAACAGTTTTAAAAGTACAACTATTTTTTTTTTAATGACCCTAACGAAATTAGCTAATTCCAAAATAGTCCAGCATTAACCGGGGATTGTCCGTGAGTGTAAAATCGTTACTTCCGACTCGTTCCATTCCTTAGGCTCCAATAAGCGTGCGTTCACCTATAATATCGTAGGAAATAATCAAAAGTAGGTGTCCGGAAAAGTACTAACTTTCTTTCAAGGGGTGAACCAGGCCACGAAATTGACCAACTACCTAAGGACCATAGGTCAAAATATGAAAAAAATGTACCTACCATACAAAATAACAACCGACCAACCGACTGAATCATTTGGTATGTGAGGCCCAAGACCTACCTATGTACATAGGGGAAAATTTGTTTAGCATCATGGACTGGTCCATCCCTCGAAAGAAAGTTAGTAGTGTTCCTTACATCCTGTACTGCATGAACGTGGCTTCAGGATCTGCGTCCAATCACTTCGTGTTATTTTAACTACATATAGGTGTTATATATATTATTAGTAATTTTACCGTGTCTTCGATTTGTACCGTAGTTTACCTGCGCACACCATGTCCTCTGGATTTCTCAAAGGTTGACTGGTAGAGATCTCTTAATGGAATAAGTCCGCCTTTGTGCCTACACATTCTATTAGTTTATTTAAGTGATTTTTGTAACAATTTCTTGTTTGGTACAATAAAGTTATTACATACATACATATATACTTGCGTCGTTGTTGTTTTCAGGACATGAGCCTGATGCGCGACTACATAGCGTTCGCCAAGGAGCACGTGCACCCCACGCTCAGCGAGCAGGCGCAGCAGCGGCTCATCGACGCCTACGTCGACATGAGGTCCACATCTCATTTACTTGTGCTCTAGATATCATTCTCTTCCATTTGCTTGTAAATGGCAGTATTATTTCAAAAAAGGAATATCAAAATTGGATCGTTTAAGTCGTCAGGTTGGCAGAGGCATGGGGTCTCATTCCCTACTAAAAGAAATTAGTCCAAAAATAAATTCGATACGGGTCGCGAATGTAACTTAAGAGACTGGAATAAAAGCAAATTTACAAAAACAAAGTATTGGAAAATTATAAATACATTATTTATGATGTTTTGTGACGGAAAACACGCGAATTATTCACATTTTTGCAATATTTTTCAATCTAATGTCGGCAATACGAAATATCCAATAAATAAGCTAGATGTCGCTAGCAACGCACGCGCTGAGTCGACATATCAAATAGCCCGCCAATAGCCGTCCTAGGGCAATCGAACTCCCTCTATGACGTTAGGTATCTGTACTACTTTAAGTATTATATTATCTGTGGCAGAGGCACGCAGACAGGTCAACAATGAGATTCCATACATACATTTCGGACCTACTAGCAGACCACAAAAAAGGTTCTTAAACTTCACTCTTCATGAAGAATTGATGTTTTAAGGTACACAATTTTAGTTGAATGCTGAATTTAAAGGCTGAATATGATTTCGCCGCGCATTCTTTTTTTTTTCAATGGAACGTAAGCGCGTGTTGCTTGTGTATTTCAAAACTTGTCACGATTACAATGTGGATCTATGATAGATATTTCGTTGTAAATGAAAGAGAAGCATTAGAATAGCCTCAGTCAAAATGCCAATTTCTGGTCTCGTTCATTTGGGAAGGCCACGACTTCGTCTCGTCCAGTATTGAAATTCCTTGACCAGAAATTAGTCCATTTTTGGCCACTGCCATAATGTACTATTTTTGTTGTATGGATAGCCCTTCTTCTTAGCGTGTCGATGGCAGACACTACACCGTCGCAGCTCAGAACTTGGCCACATTGACAGCGCTGGCAGAAGCTGTCATAAGATAGCCCTAAATGTATGGTTCACCCTTAGGCGCGTGGGCAGCGGGCGCGGGCAGATCTCCGCGTACCCGCGGCAGCTGGAGTCGCTGATCCGGCTGGCGGAGGCTCACGCGCGCATGCGCCTCTCCAACACCGTCGAACTCTCAGACGTCGATGAAGCCGCAAGGTAATAATACGTATAATACGGGTTATTTCAATTCACTAGTGGAGTGGGTCATTAATAATAGTTATTTGAACAACAAGAGAGCAAAGTTGCCTTTTTGCAGCGAGTGGTAATTTTTAATCACTCGTAGCAAGTGATTCAAAAGTAGTATCCTGAACTCAGTGAGGGATTCAATAGCACAGGTTATAAATGTATTTGCTCTCGTGTGGTACACACAACTTTTTCACGTCTGCCAGTGATAAAATTGTGTGGTTTAACTAGATAGAAGATGTGCCAGTCATCTGTCAAGTTAAGTGCATAATAAAAAATAATCATTCGCACGAGCGCCATCTACTAGGAACTAAAACAAACAGGTTAAAAATTCTTGTTTGGATAACAATCACATCACTATTTAAGATTAGCAAAAAAAAATGGCTACCAAAATATCAATTAACTATTTTTCAAAAAAAGGAACGGTGGCGAATAGCGTGTTTGATATTGGCGCTTAAACATTAATTTACTTCAAAAATTTTGAGTGTAACTTATCATATAATTTTGTAGACTGCACCGCGAAGCGCTAAAGCAGTCCGCGACAGACCCGGCGTCAGGGCGCATCGACGTGGGCATCCTGACGACGGGCCTGGGGGCCGCCGCCAGGAGGCGCCGCGCGGACCTGGTGCAGGCGCTCAAGCAGAAGATCCAGCCCATGAGCAAGCCCGCCACCCTCACGCACTCCAAGCTGCTGCATGAGATCAATGCTGACTCGCAAATTGTACGTCCTATATCTCTTCTCTATCTAGGTTGGAAAACACTGATCCAATGTTTCTTCTAGACTGTTACAATGTAACCGCTAAAAACTGTTCCAATGTTCCTTCCAGTTCAGCTAATCCAATGTGATTTCAAGTCTGATCCAATATAACTTTTCGCATGAAACAATAGAATCTGACCACAGGCGAGGTGTCATGCACGCACCACCCCTTCCAAATGTCATTTTTGCTCTGTGAACTTGAGTAATCCAATATATACCTCGTCTTTGTTTGTTTATTTTAAGCCCTCTCTACTACCCCTTTTTAACCTCATTAAATCTGAGGGGAGGCACTCAAAAACAGCGCAGTCTACATTTCGCTTTAGTCTGAATAAGCTGAGCTGACCCTTTTGAATTGTTATTTTAATTTAGTTCGGTTATTGTTGTAACCTCGTTGTAACTAAATATTGAAAAGGGCGATAAATGTTTTTTTTTTCCAGACGGTGTCCCGTGAGCAGCTGGACGAGGCGCTGCGGGACCTGCAGGACGAGGGCAAGGTCACCATCATCAGCAGCACGCACATCCGCATCTGCTAGACTTCGCCGCCATCTTGGCAAACTGTCACACGACAACATTCACCATCCTCTTTATTATGCGCACAGTATACAGAATAGGTTTGTTTCCTGACAGCTCAAATGAGCTGCTTTTTAAAACGATCTAACGGTATTTTGTTTGAAGAATTAGATGACGTCACGCCGTAAGTATTTGGATGGCGTCAATACACTTACTTTTATATTATTTTACTGTTTATTAATTCAAACTTTGAATATTTCGAAAAATGATTAATGAAGTCCGTAGTATTTTTGGACAATAGTTTTAAGCGTACATCTGCTATATTTTTTTAATGACCCAGGAAACTAGCGAATTATATCGCGGGCGAAAAGACTTCCCAAGTGTCAAATCGTATGACTTTAATCAAAACAAGTAATTTTGTCTACAAGCGTAGAGATAATCAAAGCAGCGCTTGCGCATCATAACTGGGCATGTCACAATATAATGCCACTTTTATAAAAAAAAATGCTGCAAATATTTTAAGGGGTGAACCAGCTTTCCCCAACATAGGTCGAAATATGAAAAAAATTGACCTCCTAAACAAAATTCCCAACTTCAAATTGTATGGGAGGTCCAAAAAAATTCTCATATTCGACTAAGTTTCTTGATGAAAGTTGTTCAGCTTTATGGGCTGATTCACCCCTTAAAATATTTGCAGCTAATATTTTTACATCTTATATTTCGTCATGTACGTGCCTTGCTGTTTTCTCTAGTTTAAGTTCTGGAGGACTTCGTAATAATATTATGCAAGTATTGCTTTTGTGTGAGTGAGACATTGCTATAGTAAGACACAGAAAGTATGAGAAAATGCTAAAAAGGAATCTTCGATAATGTAAGGGGCCAAGGCTAGTTAGTAAAATACACCGCCTGGTATTGTTATACAAAAGTTTAAGTTCCAGTGTTATAATTTTAACTATAAGCGTAATTAATCAACACGTTAAGTACCGTCTATTGTGTTTGTGTTTACTAAGTTATAGTTAATAAATAATGGTATATTATTTTTGATGTTATTTTATTTTAATGCGCCATCACTTTTTTCAATAGGGCATGTATTTTAAAACAATAATTACTTAATCAGATTCAAGGTTGAATGCTAGTATTTATGTCAAGGGACTAAAGTGTTATATTTAAAGCGAGGGATTCAATGTACGCGCTGCCCGAGGATAAATATTTTTAGGCCCGAATTATACATACTACTTTTCATCCCCCTCAATGAGAAAAACAACAAATACCTTGCTGTACAGTAATTGACGTAATTGTCGTTTCTTCACAGCTTATTTACACTTCACCTACATCAAAATATTTACAAAAACACCATCATTCGATTCTTTTGCATGCCGCGCGAGGCGGTGAGCGCCTGAGGCAGCTCGGGCGGTCAGGACGCTGGTTTTATTCTCTAAGGACGTACCTAAGTAATTTAAACAAGTTTTCAATAATTTAACGATATTTATTTTATTGAAATATTTCACTCAATGTATCAAAAAGCCAACAACAATTTAGTCCATGTTAAAATATATAAAATTAAATAACACATCAATGAATTATGTGCATTGTGCAGAACACAATCAAAAGTACATAATATATCTGCTGGACTATACACACAGCTTTATCTGACCCTTTTTACAATATGGAAAATAGAATAAAGCACTTAAGAGTCGACGATACACATTTGAAATTAGTTAAAAGATTTCAAAGAATTCGTCAATCGATCTTGTTGGGTTCAAACAATAATAGACACAGATAAAGAAACGATCTGTAAAGGCGGCGGTTACCTAAGTGTGAGGGAGAAAGCATGAACGCCTGGTATATGCAAGAGCCTCAGTGAAAGAGAGAAAGCATGGCAAACTGCCGTCATTTACAGATCGTTTCTTTATCTGTACGGTTCTAGTATTGAGTACTTAGGAAAAGTTATGATACGGTCCAGCACGGTCACACATTTTCATTGGGATTTAGTAGCTTACTAAATTTCTCGTGCACGTTTTTACGTTCATGTATTAATCTGTTTACCCGTAACCTTATTGAATATTATTTTGATTTCATGAACTGAATAAATATTTTAAGGGGTGAACCAGTCCATGAAACTGAACACTTTTACACTTTATATGAAACGGCACGTAGGTAGTCCAAATGTGTGCTATTTTCATAGAC
Source organism: Keiferia lycopersicella (assembly GCA_029255805.1). Taxonomy (NCBI): domain Eukaryota; kingdom Metazoa; phylum Arthropoda; class Insecta; order Lepidoptera; family Gelechiidae; genus Keiferia; species Keiferia lycopersicella. The sequence goes on along the minus strand of JARACZ010000005.1, from coordinate 13,545,935 downwards.
AGTCACGACTTTCAAATCTTATTATAATGCCATGTATGTTATCGAAAAGTCAACATAATCAGGCAGTGCTTGTTTGATAACGATTTTAATTTTGTCAGCTCTATTGCATCTATTGATAGGAATGTTTACTATATTATATTAATTTTATTATACAGTAAAATAAACTCTTAACACGAAAACAATATAAAACAAAACAGGTACTTATATTTTAGCATTAATCTAAAGTACGCCGAGTGATATTCCAACCCGCAAAAGTAAGGTAGGTATTAAATGACGAAGTGGCTCTATTTCGGCTGTCAACTCGCTTAGGGCTCGTACACGAAATAAAGCGATTTGTGCTAACCTATCGCCATCATCATCAACCCGCTTACCGTTTCTTACCTTGGATCAAAGAGTATACGTAAAATCCAAGATATTCGATCCAAAATATTTGATCCCAGATAATATTTGGTACACGATTCTTCGAATCACGCAGGTAATGCTAGCGGTGAGCTTGGCGCACTTAGTGATTAGTGTTAACCACAAGCCACAGGCCAGCGGGGTGATGTCAGGTCAGACGAGGCAGCGAAGTGATGCCGTTCTCTTAAATTGCATTTTACTTTTTATTGTGCGCAAACCATAAGCTCCATTTGTATAAAAATCGACGGTTTATGTACCTTTACGACTTACAACATTTTGACACTAACACTAGCCGCGCACAGATTGAATATTTAACATATTTTCTACATTCTGGACACTTTTAGAGCTACCAATCTGAAATATTATATTTCAATATTCAAATAAAAAAATTGGACCTGCCATACTAATAATAATATTGACTGCTAGAGCATTTTCTATGGAGTGTCCGAACATTTCTTGAAAATTTATAAACAATATTTCATATTTGTAGCTAAGGGTGTCCAGAATCTAGATTTTTCTTTGGACCACTTAAAGAGGGACACCCTGTATAAAACAACTCTTTAACAGCAACAAAAGTAAAGGGGTACAATACGCATCAAAAATATTCAAACTAAAATGTTCAACCCTAAATGTGCAGCAAATATTTCGCGTCAAAACAAACGATTGCGCTTGACAATCTATCTATCCTTGTCACACTTAGAAAAATTTCATCTTTCCATCCTGCTCTCTGATGACGAAAATTGACGTCAAATATGCATTTTTTTTAACTTTTTCGTTTTAATTTTTTGACGCCGACATAAGAATGCTACGACATAAGGTCAATTTTTCTTTGTTGACATGTCCTTTAGTATGGGTTTGACGCTGTCAAATATGGCCTATTCGATCGACGGAGGTTTAGCCGTAGGTATATTGCCAAGGTACCATTAATGTAGTCATGACGTCACAGATTCTAGTTCAAGTACTACTCGCTTTGCTCCCCTCGCCCCGCGCGAAACGTCATACGTCATCTCCTTTATGTACCAGAGATGTTATGGAGCTCCGTAACCGAAACCGAAACTAACGGATATCTGATATAAAACTATATACGTCACCGAAGTAAATGTTTCGGATAATAGCATTTGCCTCACCAAGCCTTGTAATGACCAACTAATGTGACTATTTCTGAAACATGTCGCATGTGTGTGTGCGCATTGTTTGTTTTATTTTGTTGTAAAGTAATAATACTTTTCTTGTTTATTTATTTCTTACAAAGTAGTAAATTTTATATTTATCTTTTTGTAAGTCGAAATTAAATTAGTCATTGTAGAAAAAAGAAAAATGCAGGACTCATTTTCTATTTCTTATAACAATTTTATGAACCTAGTGTAAACGCGGCTCAGGTGGACTAAAAAAATCCACTCGACACACTTTCCACCTGCAACTTAACGCGATAAATTCTAAAAGTGTTATTTTAGTTACCGAAACTATCCGAAATATTTTAATATCCGTATCCGAAATGATATTTATTCACTATCCGAATCCGTGACCGAAATTTCATATCCGCAACATCCCTGCTATGTACATTGTATAACTTGATTTTTTAATGAAAGAATTCGGAATTGGCCACATTATTGTCTCTCTATCAAAATATATGACATGAGCGGGATGTCGATAATAATGTGGCCCTTCTATAGTCTGTAAGTTTAGGTACTTATCTTTTTGTAAACTAATTTTGTATTAAACTGACAGTTCTAAGTGTCACTTTCATACAAAGTTTGTTTACAAAAAGATAAGTACCTAAACTTACAGACTATAGGATCCTTTCTTTAAAAAATCTAGTTATATCTGGTTTGTGGACGGGACGCGGGACGGCTGACGGCTGACGGCTGACTTCACGCCGTGGCCTGTCATCAAGACTGCGCGGTGTCGTTGGGCCTGGCGTCGCCCGCCTCCAGATTGCTGTTATCCCTACCCTCACTTTCCTCCTGGTTGTAGTCTATGGCCGGCTGGTTGGGTTTCTGTTCCTCTGCCTTGTCGCACGCTTCGTTCACAAATTTGTTGAATAGTTCTGGCTTGTCGAGGTATACGTGGTGACCGGCGCCGTTTATTACCTGAAATTGAATTAAATATACACGTAAGTAATACAACCATGTCAGACACCTGCTACTATTAGCATTTATTTATAATGAGCCAGATATATCCCACTGCAGGGCAAAGGCCTCCCTATCCTTCTTTCACTTTTCCCTATCTTGGGCCGCCTCCATCCAGTTTCGGGCGTGGGTATTTAGCTCGTCTCTCCATCTTCTCCTGGGACGACCACGTGCCCGTTTTGCGTTAAGAGGGACCCAAGTGGTAGTTGTTTTTGCTCATAGTGCATCAGGCATTCTGGCGACATATCCAGCCCACAGCCATTTGTGTCAGGGTATTAGTGTTTTAGTTGCCGTATGATGCCGACTTAGAATAGCATCACCCTATTTCTTACCCGCGGGTGTGGGATAAAGGCGTGGTGTGTGTGTGTGTGTATTTCTCGCAACTTGCCTGCACATAAGTGTGGTCGGAGTGTATAACAAACGATATCCGGGCCCTTATAATTTAAATATAGCGACATCTGTTGACCTTAAGTCAATTGGTACCAAAGATGATACCAGTGTACTACAGTGGCTCAACCCTAGTCTTTGATGGGAGCGGGATTCGTTCGATAACTGGATAAGAGATGGCGCTGGGAGTCATATTTGGGTCGATTGTTTGTGAAGGTGGGATTTGTGTGTATATGTGTGTGTGCATGTGTGTGTATTTATGAATGAAAATTATATAAAGTAGCGACGCCTGGTGTCGAGTAGGAGAATTATTTAGAAAATTCTATAAGTATGTGTGTGTGTGTGTGCGAAGGTTCCGGAGAATTCAAGAAAAATAATTTTCGGGAAAATGTTTAGAGATTGATCGATTTGAGGACTATAATAAGCCGGTCGCACGGCCGTCGAAGGCAAGTTTAATTTTACCGAGACAACTCGCTGGATAAAATGAGAAGGTTTCGAAGTAAAGTGAGAAAGTTAGTGAGTGTGCTGTGAGTCTGAAAGGTCTTCGTCCGCAATCAGCTGTTCGTGCCGTGTCAGCTGATTGATCCGCGGGTGAAGTTTGGTGTACCTAGTGCTGGTGTCTTGTTATGAGGAAAGAGGAGCAGCTGTGTCGCTGGAGGGTGCTGATGCTGCCGGTCTATTCAGCGAGGGTGGAAGCTGTTTGTTCTGGATAGTTTTGTCGAGAGATACTGTTTCCTGGGACTCGCCAGATAAGTACAAGTTTTGCTATTCTAAATCTTGTCAATTGTAGCTAATGAATCATAGATTTTTAGGCAAGAAAACAGGTTAGACTAAATATCTAGGTCTAGGTTATACAGAATAGACTAGTTCAACCTATTTTATATTTTTTATAGAAATTGACAAGATTTGGAAATGTTAGGCTTCTTTTTCTTAGGCTATACCTAGATTTATTCTTGTTGAACTTTGTCTTTTGTTTTGTTATTATTATTATTAAACCATTTATTGTACACAATATAACACAAAGGACATAACATTAAGAACAATACACAACAGGTCAGCTTATTTCTAAAAAGAAATCTCTTCCAGCAGACCTAGGGTAGTGAGATGGCATAAAGTGAGGCAGTTGACGTGTACAACATACTAATATACCTATAATAATTTATAAAACAAATATTTTAGAAACTATATCTACTTATATAAATAATATACCTACACTACATAATTATTACATAATAATACCTATATTTATATACGTACATATATACACCATAAATATATATACCTATAGATTAATTTGGGAGAGAAAGATAATGCTCTTTTACGCGTTTTTTGAAAATTGAAAGAGACGGGCTGTCACGCACTGCGTGCGGGAGGGAGTTCCACAGTCTGGCCGCATGAACAGTGAAAGAATAACTATAGAAGTCAGAGCGGTGGATGGGTATGGATAGAATCGTCCGAACATGAGAGCGACAAGATTTGTCAAGGGGACGAGAAAAATTAAAGCGCTCTTTGAGATATGAAGGAGAAGATGGGTTATGGAGAACATTATAGAGGCAGGAAAGAACGTGGGCATTTCTACGATGTCGAATCGGAAGCCACTTGAGTTGCGAGCGAAACTGCGAGACGTGGTCGTATTTGCGTAGGCCGAAAATGAATCGGATGCACAGGTTTTGGAGACGGTTCCGTTTGAGTTCTTCATGCAAACCTTATCATTTCTTAATTCTGCAACCAACAACCATAATTTCTAAATATTTCAAAATCTTTTTTATTAATCTGCCTAAGCAATTGCTGATGTTTCAATATAGGTATATAGGTAGGCATACCCTAAATCTGATCCTATCCTAACCTCTTCTATTCTACCAGAATATATCAGGTCTGTGCCTGCACTGGACTATTTTATATCTACAGTTTTGGTTTGTTCCTGTTGGGACTATCATATTAAAACTTTGCTGCTAAGGCGACTGAGGAGAAAATACTCTTTGTGTCTTTTACTTACATGGGGTTTGCTCAGTGGTATCTATTAATAATAATTACAACTAATACTTACCTATTGTTGTTTTATAAGCAAAATATGTTCATAAGGAAAGTGGCTTTGTTCATCAGTGGATTAAAAATCTATTTATCACCTACTTGTGCTTACTATTTTATAGTTAAGTACTTTCATCATACTAAAAATATGGCTGGTAGATTAGAAAATCTCCCATCCTTTGTTTCCTGTCTAAGAACAGGTTTCAGATGTTAATATGCATCTTAAATTATTTTATTGTTTTATAAAATCTCTCATGGCTTGCCTGAGAATACCGGTGTGTTAACACATACCAAATTAATTGTCATTGAATGATGTATGACAACTGCTATCCAACGCTCCTGATATAATATTCTTACCTATAGTATTCTATATGGCTGTAACGATATCCTGTTCCTATAATCATTTATATGACCAAAGGAGGTAATTATGGGTTTCAGATCCGCACTAGCCACATCTATCTATATCTTACAATGGGATTAGCATTAGCGTCTCAACCTACTATTGGCTCGCGGAATGATCTCATTTTAGAGGGACTAATTTGCTAAATGCATACCCTTAACTTCCGTATGGAAATCATATAAATTGTATGGGGGAGTTCAGTACAGTCTTTATATTGAATACTGGCCTGTAAGGTCAAAATAACAACAAACTACTACTGAATGATTCCAGTTGGAATTATATTATTCATCTGATAATATTACATCTGACACATTGGTGTCTTCTGGCTGGTCATGAAGACTGGTTATACTACAAAATCTAATATTTGTTCTTAAAGAACATCTGAATCTGTTCAAAACTCTTGATCATTTTCCGTAGCGCTGCTTCAGCGCTACAGTGTCAGTGTTATGACACATCTTTTAGCAGGGGAATAATCTCCAAATCCAAATCCAAATCTTCAAGGGGACCTGTTGGGCAGCGTTCAGTTTTGATAATTGACTCCTTCCTTGTGGATGTTTTTGCATAATTCATGATTGTGTAAGAATATCCATGGGCAGGCATTTTGTCAAATATTGGATGTTGCTGGGTCGGAGGTCCATTCGGTTGAGCGTGGATTGGGGGCTCTAATCGGTCTCGTTTGTCCGTCCCTGTTGTCCAACCTTATCCAACTAGTTATGCTTATGCCTACCTAATAGCTATTATAGTCCAAGAATTCCATATACCAGCTTAAAAGAACTATTGGTTTACTATATCTTATAAAACACAACGTATATAAGGGTCCTAACTATTATCTAGACGATCACAACTAAAATTTATATCACGAGCCATTTCATCTAGACTTCTATGTGAGGTCTAGACCTTCTATAGGTCTTCTATAGGTCTCCCGGGCCTCCCAGGGCTGAACTGTTACAAGTGCCTCTGTTCTTTTAACACTTGTCCGGTAGCATTGTCGACCCACGAGCGCGACCCGTACAGCACGGTGACGGGCAGCGCGGGGTCCAACCTTATATTCGCTGTGTGATGCCGGCTTAGAATAGCATCACCCCATTTCTTACCCGCGGGTGTGGGATAAAGGCGTAGTGTGTGTGTCTGTGCACTTGTGTGTGTGTGTGTATTTCTCGCAACTTGCCTGCACGTAAGTGTGGTCGGAGTGCCTCTGCTCCTTTAACACTTGTCCGGTGGCGTTGTCGACCCACGAGCGCGACCCGTACAGCACGGTGACGGGCAGCGCGGGATCCAGTTTCTGCACGCGACTCACCATCGGGTTCTTGGCCCACCCGAAGCCGTCCATCAGCGTGTGGAAGGCGCTCTCGCCGCTAAAAACGATATTCAAAGTCGACGTAAATAGTGAGGTCTGAAGCGTTCAGTAGCAAAATGTCCGATTCGCAAATTGTCCACATCTTTCAAATTAGAAAATTGTACATTTACTCCTGCCGGCTTAGAATGGCATCAACCCACATCCTTCCCGGGGGTGTCGTAAGAGGAGACTAAGGGACTCGAGAGTATTGGTGTATTACAATTTTTAGGCGACAGGCTGACAACCTGTCACTATAGTGATACACAAGTTTACTGACACGAACTTCGAAAACAAACTTCAAAAATGTTAGACGTGGCGATAGCGACCGTATTCTTACGGCCGCTAACGCTGTGCCTACCCCGCAAGGGATAAAGGCATGTTATATGTATGTATCTATGTATGTGACATACTATTATTTTTATCGTGTGGGGTAAAAAAGTCGACGAAGCGAATATAAAATTCGAAGCATTCTCTGATAAATTGGAAAAATCAATACGAACATTATTTCAAAGTTATGACTCACCTAGGCGTCTGCGAGTTGCACTGGTAGATATACTCCGGTATGACCGTCTCCGCGTCCTCCACGTACTTGGTGTACTTTCTGGATATGTCCGGCCTGGTCTTGCTGACGAGCCACTTGCCGGCGGGCCCGGCGGCGCGCACCGCCCACAGCGGGTTGAGCGGCTGCACGGCGGTGGCCACGGCGCGCACCCACAGCGGGACCTGGTGCTTGTCGTATGGGTTGGCCGGTTTCTCGGGGAAGCCCCACGGGTCGGCTAAGATTAGGTGCCGTACTCTGTGGCCAAAGATGTTTAGACGTCAAATTGGTCCTCTTCTGCTCTCTTTTTTGGCATTTAACATTGCTTGATATATAGCTTGACCATAAAGAGTAGATAAAAAATGAGGGCACCACTTTATTCACTGACAGATAACGCTTAACTATGGCAACAATTTTTTATACAAAAATTTTAGTTCCATTTTAACTACATATTTAATTTCAACTCTTTCTGGCTAAGCTATATTAGGCTGCATTCCTGACAGGGCAAATGAGCTCCTTGTTAAAATGATCTAAAACGGTATTTTGTATGTACGGCGCCAAAACACCTACTTTTATATTATTTAACTGTTTATTAATAATTCATACTTTAAATACTTCGAAATCATTAATGAAGTCCATAGTATTTTTTCACTACATAGTAAAACTAGCTTTTCTCGTCTGTCTGTCTGCATGTATGTTTTCTTATTTTGATGCAAGTTTTTTAAATAGATAGAATGATTTAAGAGGAAGGTTTTTATGTATAATACTACCCGGGAAAAATCGTTAATTCCACGTTAAATGAGTTGCGCCCGCTGGGGCAGGCCGCTAGTTTCTCATAAATTCCAAAGATCCAAATACCGAATTTTCTTTTTCGAATCGAAAAAAATAATCACCTTTCAGGGTACTTCATAGCGTAGGCCGTAGCGATGTACCCTCCCAAACTGTGTCCCAGGAGGATGAACTCGCCAAGGTTGACCTCCCGCCTCCACTCCTCGACTGACTCCACCCACTGAGCTTCCACTTTGGCGGCGTCAGAGGAAAACTTCGGACGGGAACTGCGCCCAAAACCTACGAGACAAACACAGTATAGGTATTAGTGATGTAACGAATATTCCCATTCGCATTCGCAATTATTCGCGAGCGCCTGTAAGCGTAAATAACCGATTTTTTTGTTCGTAACACGGATTCGTAATTGTTCGTCCGTTTCATCTTGGAAATTTCCGTAATCAATGCGATTGCATAGTAACAAACAACTACATGATGCTATTTTATGGGAGTGATGCTATTCTAAGCAGGCACCACCCTGCGTCGATTACTATTATACTGATTCAGGATATGAAACAACCCTTCAACATTTTTAGACGTGGCGATAGCGAGCGAATTACGGTGGCTAACTAACGCTCTGCCTGCCAAGCATAGGATAAGGCGTGAGATATTATATGTATTGTATGTACTCGTAAGGAAGTCAAATCAAAATGTCTTTTATTCCTACTAATGGACACAGCTATCGCCGCCATTTACTGTCTTTTCAGGAACAGCTAAGGAAATGTATAATCACATCGTATAGACACGATCTGTAAATGGCGGCGGTTACCCAAGTGTGACAGAGAAAGTTTGAACGCCTGGTATATGTAAGAGACTTTGTGGGAGAGAGAAAGCATGAAAATCGGCCGCCAGTTACAGATTATACTGTCAAAATCGATAACACTGATAAATAAGTCATTCAGTACATTACAATATTGCATGCGGACTATTTTTGACAAATTATATTAGCGCAATGTTGTCAACAACTCACGCCTTTCGTAATTTGGTATTATTTAATAACAAGTATTCGTAGTTCTCTTGAATAATAAATTATCTTATTAGATAAGTAGTAATGTTACTATAAATAGTCTGTAAGTTTAGGTACTTATCTTTTTGTAAACAAACTTTGTATGAAAGTGACACTACTGAACTGTCAGTTTCATACAAAGTTTGTTTACAAAAATATAAGTACCTAAACTTACAGACTATATGTCGTTACTATTTTGCGCATACGGAAGGTTATTTAAATTGGGGCATTGCCTTCTGTAATATTTGGCTGCGTAAGCCTGGCATAGTCCCAAATATAGATTTAGTTCTTATCTATACATTTAGTTTGCTATATATAATAAATACCGGTATCTGTAAGTGTATTATTTGCGCAGAACACGGAAACAGATAATATTCGGTTAAATTATTGCGAATGAGGATGCAACTTCAGCAATCAACCCGCCGATATAATCAGTAGTGAATGGGATTACCATTATCTTATCGTCACTATCAAACTTTAAATAAATAAAAGATGTGTGACGTAATGATACTAGCAGAAGTCGCTTTGACGCTATTCTAAGCCGGCGTCACACGGCAATACGTCTCTACAATGTAAATAAAGGACAAATATCTTACCTTGGCCGTGTGTTGCCGGCTTAGAATAGCATCACCCCACATCCTTCCCGCGGGTGTCGTAAGAGGCGACTAAGGGACTCGAGAGTATTAGTGTATTACAATATTTAGGCGACAGGCTGAGAACTTGCCACTATAGTGATACACCTGTTTTCTGAAACAATCCTCAAAAATGTCAGACGTGGCGATAGTGGCCGTATTCTTACGGCCGTTAACGCTCTGCCTACCCCGCAAGGGATAAAGGCGTGATATATGTATGTATGTATGTATGTGTTACCTAGCAAGTCGATAGCATAGACCGGGCGGTTTACTGCAAACGCGTCAAGATTGGGGCACCACAGCGCCAGCCCTGCTCCCATTCCATGCAGCATGACCAACGGAGTCTTCGGTGATTCGTCGTTGAGCGATATCGTCCATATTTTGTCGCTCTGTCCGACCACCGAACCGATGTCCACGTAGAAGCGCTTGTATGCTGTTTTTAGACCTGTGGATGAAAAATTCTTTACAATATCGGGATGTAAACATTTTTCCAAACTATAAAAGGTGTGTGAATCAGCCAATGAAACTTAACAACTTTTCCTAAGAAACATATGTCGACATTAGAGAAAAATTTTTGGACCTCCCTTACAAATTCACTTGGTTGATTGGTAATTTATTGACACATATATATTTCGACATATGTTTCTTGGGGAAAGTTGTTCAGTGTCATGGACTGGTTCACCCCTTAAAATATTTGCAGCTAATATTTTTACATCTTATATTTTAATTTTCATCGATCTTCCACTTTCGCTCAAACGGAAGCTTATGGACATATGCATTCTCCCAATCCTCACCTACGGTGCTCAGACTTGGTCTTTGACGGAAGCACAGAGGTCCAGGCTCAAGATTTGCCAGCGAGCAATGGAGCGCAGTATGATAGGCCTGAAACTGATTGATCGGGTCAGGAATACCATGCTGCGCTCTAAAACACAAATATCTGACGCAGCCCGAGCAGCAGCAAAACTAAAATGGGACTGGGCCGGTCACGTCTGCCGCATGCCAGAAGAGCTTTGGGCAAAAACGTCTACTTTGTGGAAGCCACCCACTGCAAACAGACGCCGCGGAAGACCCCGTCGTAGGTGGCGCGACGATTTAGACAAGTTTTCAAAAGACTGGCATGTGGAAGCCCAGGACAGAACTGGATGGAAAGAGAAGAGGGAGGCCTTTGCCCAGCAGTGGGATGATGCAGGCTAATTAAGATAAGATAAGATAAGATTTTAATTTGAGCAAGTGTTTCTGTCTGTTCTGTTCTAACAACTTTCCTTGAATTACCATCGCATTTAAAGCAAATAAAGCAAAGTCGCTTTTCACGTCTATGTAAGTATGTTTGCTTAAATGTTCAAAATTACACAACGGATTTCGTTTCAGTTTTTTTAAATAGATAGAGTGATTCAAGAGGAAGTTTTTTATGTATAATACTTGCCGGGAAAACATCTTATTCCCACGGGAAAATGAGTTGCAGCGGGCTAGTACTACACTAAAACCAGTCCTTCTTTATAATGTTCAATCAACCGAGTTATGCGACTAATACAACTAGTCACATCACAGCACCAGAATCATGTAGGTAGTGGTTAAAAATAGGTAGCAATTTACGCGAGACTTCTAATGAATGGTTACTTTACGACCAAGGCAAAGGGTACCGGATTGAGTTTAGCGTTTATTAAATAATGTCACGATGTTCGCAGAGAAATACGACACAAAAACTGGGATAGGTCATTCATTATCACAACATAATAAATAGCCTGACAGAGGGTAGTATAATTCTATCTTGTTAGTTTTTCGTTATGTATCTCAACTCAATCCAAATAATACAATTATTATTTCACAACATAACAAACATTTCAAACATGATATTGTCTTGTGAACTTTGTTATGCGATAATTTGATGACTCATCTAAATCCAATGCATCATTGATTGTATAAAATTGCTATGACCTTCGTAAGTTCAGGTTTTGACGAAAACGGCAACTCATAGAAATACAAAACCAGTGTGATTTTTTTAATATAATAACAGGAGTTGTTCGTCAAGTTTAATGAGATAACGAAATTTTAATGTATACGTATTGCACTATTCGTCAACTACTTACGTGGATAGTTTTGTACAGTCGGCACGAAAATAACTTAAACATTTATCAAAACCTCCTTTAATAAAAAATTGATACCTAAGTGGGTGACAAATTCGGAAGACAATCCAAAATTTTATTTTGTTCATTAAATATATTGGACATTTTTTCAATTTCATTTTTTAATTTATCGTTTACTTCCAAGTAGATTCTTCTTTCCAAGTTACTTACATGATAATATTTTCTTTTCAACGCAGCGTAGCATCGCATCAGACTGCCTGGTCCAGCTGAACCATCCACCAGTATAACTATTAATAAAAATATAATTTAGTATGAAATCAATGCAGTTCTATAAATTAATATGTAGTTTATTAATGTTACACCCACATGCAACTAAATTAAAACAAAGCAAAACAGTAACACATTAAATATAGCAAAACAAAATCATAGCAAGAAATAAGATTATGTACTGCAGAAAGTTTTTTTTGCTTTTGATGATAGTCTTTCTGTTTCGTTACTGTTGCTTATCTGTACTGGCTACGGACCAGTTTTATCACAGTTTTGTACCTAACATGTTTATTTATTATAATATTTACCACTATAGGGTAAGTACGCAGTGATTAAAAACATTCACAAGTATAGCATAATTTTGAGCATCTAGGTTGGAAGCAGCGTTTTCAATAATAAAAAAACCAACAAGCCAAACAAAATAAATAAAAATTAGAAACATCTAGAACTACAAAACATTGAAAGCAGGTTTATTTCATGGAACCGGTCTTACTTCCATATTGTGGAAAGGATACTTCCAATCCAGGTCCTTTTAACTATGCTGCAAACATTAAACCACACCAAACCATCAAAATACAGATATGAAACAAAATATTCTATAATGTACGCTGTACACTGTATGTATTGGTGCCAAACTTTATTGGTTAAGCATTGTAAATCAACTAAATTATAAATTGAAATACAAATAGGAAGAATGTTTATAAAAAGTTTTATATAATTATATGTATAGTTTAGTAGTTAAATAATTTGTTTAATAGCTTTATTTCAGAATTGTGTATGATTATTATCTTTGTAGGTAGAGTATGATTAGAATATTAGCCCTGAATATAAATTTTCATTATTTTTATTATTACATCGAATTTCAGCCAAAATTGCATTTAAAAACACTTTTGTATTAAAAAATTAATAAACTTTTTTTAATTTTTTCATAGAATACACCTGCTTTTGCTTCTGATCACAAAGTTTTTTTGATATATATAACATGCCAAATAATAAGTATTTTAAATAAATCATGCAAAATTAGATGCACAGTCACAACACATTTTTAAACTTGCTTGTTATATCCCATTTGTGTTGGCAACTAGAAAATTCTGCAAAATTATCAATACATCAGGACTATAATAATAAGTATGAATAGTAATAAAAATTAATTTAGGAAGTTATAAGCAGTGTTAAAGTTTGGCCGCCACATGGTGGTAACTAATCTTTATATAGGCTGTTTTTTAGTTGTCCTGAACAAAGGCCAAGTTGTGCTTCGAAAAGAAAAAACAGTGTTGCTATGTTGAATGGCCAAAATTTTCTTTTATTTTTGTCAAAACTCAAACATAATAAATTCTATAAAAAAATGTATGGAGATATGACATGTATTTCTCTGCAACTTTGCTCTATTGCTCTGTATAACTTTTTAATTTGTTTGTAAAACAATTAATATATGGTAGTAGAATAAATTTTGATGAATTTATGCAAATGTAATGATGACAAAGTTACGATGGCGGCCGTATTTTTGCGGCCGGTGACTCTACCTACCCTGCAAGGGATAAAGGCGTGACATGTGTTTGTATGTATGTAATGATGGATGCGAGCGAGCATACTGAATGAAATTTGTGTAATTACCTTAGGAAGCCGACAATGATATGATAAATGATTGGCAAGACATACTGCGGCCAGAAACAATAGGACAGTACGCGGAGCCAGGGCATACCAAACTGCGACTTACGACTACGATGAAAGAATTGCTCCTAAAAACACACAAATGTTTATTCAACTGATTGGGTTCTGAGCCGTACAGCCGATTAATAAGCTACGGATGATGTGAAGCGGAAGATGATGTAAAGAAATAGAGCAATATTGCGCAATGGTAGTACAAAAATTCAAGAATGACGGAAGATAATCTTCTCCATACCTGGTTTCAGAGGTTTTGATGTCTAGTTTACTACCCATTTGGATGCTGATGACTTCAAAAACACCATAGCACGTTCACGTTTAATTTTTGATCCCAAATATTTACTGAATTTGTAATTATCTGCTCAATACTACGTAAATTGAAATTCCAGAAAAAAACTGCGACCGACCGTGCGAAAATTTTTGTTGTGACAGTTGCGTTTTGAACATCTGATCGGGTGTCACATCAGGCCATATCTATCAGACAACAAATGCATAGTTTTTGAACAAACTTTTAGTGATGTAGGTACGTTTCCTAAACTTACCGGTTCTGGCAAACTTTTTTTTTTATGAAATCGATTCTAATAACAGATAACAGTCATCGATTTTAGAGGTGGGAAATGGGTAGGTATTTTTGTAATGTAATGTATTCGTTTTCTCCCGTTATTTTCTCTAAGATCACAACTAACTACCAGTGAAATCTAAAGTCACGAGGACTCAGGCCCAAAATCTTGTCACAATCTCAACGCCAGCCAGCTCTTTGGTTGGTTACCATGACAATAAACTACACACACCTAAAAATAAGTACATAAACAAAACACTATCCCTCTTTGCCTTTAGTAGTAATCTGTTTAACGATGCAGGTATCCACGACACAGCCAGTATTCAAATTGGAGCTGAACCACAAGGTGACCCCGGGGATCGTGACCATCGCTAAGTACGATGGCACACATCCTTGCCTCACTGCCTGCGCTGGATATGACAAAGTATGATCATTGCACCTGGCCAAGATAGATGGACGGAAGACGGATAATACTTGTTGATATTATCTTTACTTTCCAACTTAGATAATAATTCACCACCCTCACGGAGCGGTCGCGGCTGGTCGCGCGACGCGGTCACAGGCGCACGGTGAGGTGTCAGAGCTGAACCTAAGCCAGGCTGTGGTAGCCCTGGCGGCCGGACCGCTCAAACCTGACGTGCCGAGGGACATGCTGCTTATTGGGTCTCCTACGCAAATATTAGGTAACATGTCGATTTCGTAACGCAAGGTAGCCGTAATTTTTTAAAATTCTGAGTGCCTGTAAAGGTTTTAATAGCAACCTTGCCGTAAAAGTGCCAACTCCTAAGCCAGTTGATTAAAAGGTACGGCCACCAATACCAAATGAACGAAATCTATGGAGAAGCCACAGTGGGTATTCCGTTAGAGAACAAAAAAAACTATCTTCATTCCAGCGTACGACGTTCATGACAACACTGACTTGTTCTTCAAAGAGGCGCCAGACGGCGTGAACGTCATAATTGCGGGTAGTTTCGGCAAGGCGCAGGAGACGTTGGCGTTAGTGGGCGGCAACTCTTCGGTGCAGGGCCTCAACTGGGAGGGGAACGAGGTATTCTGGAACGTCGTCAGCGGGAAAGTCTGCTGCATGATCGCGTTTGATTTCGATAAGGATGGGGAGAATGAGGTTTGTCCAGTCATGAATTCAACAGCTCTTGATAAGTTTTAATCAATTTACAACCTACCTAAGTGTTTCAGGAAGATATGAAAACTATCTAGACGAAATGGTGTTACTTACAACATTCCTTATTTCTAGCTGCTGATCGGCTGTGAGGACTCGTACATCCGTGTGCTTAAGAACAACCAATTCATAGTAGAACTACCCGAGACAGGCCCCGTGATCTGCCTGTCGCCCGTCACCGAGGTGCGCTTCGCGTACGGGCTCGCCAACGGAACCATTGGACTTTATGAGGAGGGCACCCGACTCTGGAGAGTTAAGGTATTTACGCCAGTTTGTTATGATGCAATGAAATGCGTCACGAATTGGCTTGACTAAAATGTGCTACTTAAAGAAATATATCGACGGGTTCCGGGCTATTTGTATTAACCGACAATTTTTGCGATATAGACTTTTATACATATTTGGAATCAGCGAATTTTTCTGCGTCGTTTGAGCTCGGTTTGGTGATGATCGGAGCAAAAAAATGTCGCTTAATACAACCGTATTTTTTGGGCCTATTTCGAAGTGCAATGTATGAACCGGCACAAAATATTGACAAATTTAAGGCTTGTGTACTTAAGCTCACTACCAAATGACCACACAGTCGTTTAAACCTTTTTGCCTGGAACAATAATTTACAGGGTGCATACGTTCAACCATTTAGCCTGACCTTATAAATATATAGAAATGTCGCTTAAAACAGTTAGCCTCTTAGTAAAATTCATGTCAAATGTCGCTTAATACAATAAGTCGAATAAACAAATGTAGTCATATTTTTAGCCATATTTAGCAGTTTAAGATGTGGTATTTAAATTTATTCGCTTAGGATTAAAATATGAATAACTTTTTGGTAAAAGCAAGTACTTAGAGCTAGTATTTTCAATTCTAGGTACTAGCTTGGAACATGTATTAATAAATCTAGGCGGTTGAGTCATTTAGCCTGGAACAAAAAACCATAACCTCAGGCGGTAAAATCATTTAGCCTGGAACAAAAACCCATTATCTCAGGCGGTTAAGTCATTTAGCCTGGAACAAAAAAATGAAAATTTTGGGTCACTTTGTATTAAGCGCCATATATTTTCGTTAAAAAGAGAAATATCAGAAAAAAATATTAATCAAATTATAGATAATGAGTAACAGGAACAGAAATTTTCTTTGTTGTGATAAAATAATGCGATTTGTTATAGTTATGATTTTTTTTCTGAAACTTTAAACTTTAAACTGCTCTGGTGTAAAGTTTCAAAAATGGCGGTTAATACAAATAGCCCGGAACCCCTCGATATCTACGTTAATTTACTTCGTTCGTTCTATCTCCCAGTCAAAACAAAATGCGGTTTCTCTTCAATGGACAAGCGAAACCTTGGCCTGTTGCTGGGAAAACGGTCGCGTGGATTGGCGAGACGGGGCTTCAGGTCGTGTGATCAGACGAGTCCAGTTGCGCACCTCCGCAGCTGCCATGATGCTTTCTGACTACCGCTCGGTAGGCGCGCCGGATTTGGTCTGCGTCAGCGATAGAGGCGAAGGTAGGTGTAGCAAAGAAATGGTAATATTGCCTGAAGCCAAATACCGATCAGATCCTGAGGGTGTGTGATGTAAAAGTTGATGGGGAAAGACGTGTTAGGTTCCGGAAATTGTGTTTTTTCCCGCGAACGAAACGCTTGACCAAATGATCCCTTACTCAGACGCGTATATTATTTTATACAGTCCTCGGCTACTTTCCAAACCAAGCAGAATCAGGCTTCAACGCTGCGAAGAAGATGCCTTCAGAAGAAGACCGACTGGCCATCACGGAGCTCTTCAACCGGAAACAGGCGCTGGTGGTGGAACTCCAGCACTACGAGGCCAACGCCAGCAATGCTAACATCAGCTTGGAAGAGCGCCCGCCGACCGCCATGCCGACGAATACTAGGCTGCAGGTGGCTGTTACGCCATTAACAGAGGAGGTACCATATATATGAATTTCTGGGTATCAATTTAATTTATTCGCAGGAAAGCTGTTTTTGCTCAACACGGCGATTACGTGCGTGTATGTGTGATGAATCTGCATGAATGCTCATCTAGTTCTACTTCAAACATTCTTTGTTAACTTGTTGTCACAGTTTGTTGGGAATGCTACAGGGTTGTCTGGGCTTGGCCATAACGACGAACAACGAGACGATTGTACGCGCGGCGCTGGTGTTAGCTGAGGGCGTCTTTGAGAGTGGGGAAACGTTGGCAAGGCACCCGCCTGCTAGCCAGCTGAAGTCGCTGCTGCATGTGCCACTGCGGCCGCCGAGAGATGTGGTTGTAGATGTTCATATAAAGGTTAGCGTCGCATTTTCGCACCATGGATATATCTAAAACTAGCAGCCTGCCCAGCGGCTGCACCCGCTGCAACTCATTTTCCCGAGGGAATAAGATGTTTTCCCGGCGGGTATTATACATAAAACCTTCCTCTTAACTCACTCTATCTAGTAAAAAACCTGCATCAAATTCCGTGTAGTTTTAAGATTTAAGCAAACATACTTACGGACGCGAAAAGCAACTTTACTTTATACTATGTAGTGATATGCCCCTCATAATTCCTTTCTTTACAGGCGTTAGTTGGTTATGCGGATAGTGAACAGTTCCACATCTTTGAATTGACCAAACAACTACCAAGATTCTCCATGTACACTTTAGTACCAAACAGCCAAACTAACTACCACCATGAAAACTTTGTCACATTTCGAATAACTGAAAGGGTACAGAGGATTTGTATCTGGATCAATCAGAATTTCCTTCTGGAAGATGAAGTGGAATTGGAGACAGAAAAAGACCTCTGTATTGGATTTATCTGCTTGAGGGATAAAACAAGACTGGATATGGAATTTGCTGCTGATGGACAAGTGAAAATTTCTACACCCAATATTAGGCTGGCAGGGGATTTAATACAGAGTTTGGCTGTGTATCTCAACTTGACTGATTTGCAAGTAAGTTCTGAGTTTTATAGTTTAAGGCTAGAAATCAAAGACTAAGTTGTATGTAATACTTTACTTAAATAATTAATCTTATGGAATTACTCTTACATTTAAATCACTGGCCATACAACTCTACAAAGCCTACACACTTCACGGGGTTGAAAAAGAACATGTTGTTATGTGGTGGCTCTCGCTGACTCACCGCCTTCACAACTTCTTGACCGATGACTCCGCCCACTACAGCAGCAGCACCAGCCACTGTACCGAAGACGTCAGCCAGCAGTGCATCACTGACAAACCCAGCTGGCAGATTCAACTCCTTTACAAGTTCATCACGCATTTTGAGTAGTATTTCTGTATCTGCTTTCCTTTTTGATGGGTCTGGGTTACGGTTGTACTCATCTCTGAAGCGAGATAAAATTTTCATGACGAAGTAAGAAGGATCGCCACGCCTCAGCCGTGAACGTAACTCGGGCTTTGACCAATCAGCTGACAATGCGTTTTGTAGTGGTACATAGATAGCGCGGCGTTTGACTGTAATAGAAACAGTTTCTCTAGCATTTTTCTCTGTGTCGTCAGGTCCCCGCTTAACAGCTTTGTGTTGCACTATCTCCTCGGAGTATTCGTGGTCGATGAGATCGGCGAACATGTAGCCGAACATACCCCAGACATCGCCACAGAGGAACTTCCTGTTGTTATCGCGGCAAATGTTATTGATGCGTTCCAGTTGCTCTTGCTTCAGTCCAGTGGCTACCACAATGTCGTATTGTGCAAAAAAGCTGTCTGGGAGCTCGTCAACACCTTTAGTTTCTGAGGAAATGTCCACCATGGGGTTCAGTGCCCTCGCCCGTTGTAGCGATACTTCAGCCCGGTTCTCACCTATCTTGTCCGGTGGCGCCAAAAACTGAGAATACAGGTCGATTTCGGTCAATTTCTCGTTGTCAAGCAAACAGATACTCTTTACTCCAGACAGAATTATGTTCTTTGCGATTTCTGCTCCTAGACCACCGAGTCCGATGAGTAGAACTTTGGAGGCACGTAATCTTTTCTGAGATTCAAGTCCCCACAAACGAATTTGACGGTCGTACTGTTCCGCCTCAGCTTCAGAGAGCTCCACGTCGTTGTTCTCAACCATTTTTGTACTTGTTATTAAAATTATTTATGTAAAATGCTGCAAAATCGCACTTGCTTTCCAGTTATCTGACAGTTTCCACGCCAGACCGGGTACGACGCGACGCCATATTGCTTAGAGTCGTAGCACATTTTTCATCGATTGTATCACAATCGAGAAATTTCGGTAATTTACGGTTGTGGAGCAACTCTATCCACCATAGACAAAATAAATTTTTCTCGTCGATATTTTAGCGCGACTATTCAAAAAGTTTTGCTAAACTTAGGTGTACTGTAGCTTGCCCTGTGATTGCTGGTTTAAAATACCCTCACCCCATATCCTTCACGCGGGTGCCGTTAGAGACATATGAATTACAATTTTAAGCGACAGGCTGACTTAGTGATACACTCACTACTCCTATTTTTCTGAATCAGCTGTAGTACCTACTTCATGATCCAAATATAAAACATTTTATTTCAGTCTGTGGCCCAGTTTCCAGAAGCCGAAAAGAAACTCCGTCAAGAGATGGAGAATGCTTCACAATTGGGGGAGATGAGGTCCCGCCTGGCAGCGGAAACTGCCGAGAGAGCGCAGCTGATCACTGCCCTGCTACCTGCAGCGCAAGATGCGGCTAATTACGATCTGTAAGATATCTTTGAAAACAACACCAAATGAATTGGCTAGTTTCCCATTAAAAAAATAGAACAGTTGTACGCTTAAAACTATTGTCCAAAAATACTACTGACTTCTTTCGTCATTTTTCGAAATATTCAACGTTTGAATTAATAAACATAAAAATAATATAAAAGTATGTGTTTTGACGCCATCCAAATACTTAGGGCCTGACGTCATACTTCTAATTCTTCATACAAAATACCGTTTTGGATCGTTTTAAAAAATAGCTCATTTGACCTGTCAGTAAACAAGCCTATTCGATCGCAAGACTTGACTTATTTTAATTATTTAGGAAAGAAATGGTGAACCGGTACAAAGAAGTGGTGATGCTAAATGAGGAATTACTGACGGGCTGCCACATCCGGCGCGCGACGCAGGAGCAGGCTGTAGCGTCGTTGAAGAGCTTGCACAGAGTTCTACAACAAGCTGCTAGGCTTAGAGGTACTGTCGAGCTCCAGCTTAATATTTTTTGAACGTTTTTCATTTGTTTCCTGATTGTTGAATACCAAATTATACAACACTTCCCCGTGTTATATAATTTTGATGTAAAGCAGGTGTAGAAGCTCCCAGATGGAAGAGTACTAATGTCGAAAGTCGCAGTTTCAAATCCTGCCTGTAGTAAAAAAAAAATCGGTTTAAAAAAAACGATTTAAATCCCGATCGATTTTTTTGTGCCGTGTGATGTCGGCTTAGAATAGCATCACCCCATTTCTTCCTACGGGTATCGTTATAGGCGACTAAGGGACTCGAAGAGTCGCATACGTGCATACATACCTACATATACATACATATATTCTCGCCCAACCGCTGTCCCTTGCATATGTACTAATCAATATTTGTCAGATGTAGCGATACGACGACGATAGCGACCGTATTATAAGGCCGGTAATGCTCTGCCTACCCCGCAAGGCGTGCTACGTGTGTGTTTTTTCCAGTGGGCAAATACAGCAAGGCGGTGGTAGCCGCGAGCAGGCAGGCAGTGAGGGAGGACAATGTGGACGCGCTCATTAAGATCTTACAGCTCGGAGACACGTAATTATTTTTACCTAACTTTAGTTTTACCTATACGATAAATTACTACTTTGGTCAAGGCAAGACAAAGAAAGTACCTAGTACCAAAAATCTGTACCTAAACACGTGATTGTTATTTTTATTTTAACAAATACAATAATGTTAATGAATAAATTAAAATGATTACCATATAATAGTAAATAAAATAAGTGTTATTTAAATTCCTTATTTTTTATTATATAAATTAAAAGCCTTAATCTACGACAGTCCATATTTTTTATTCTAGTTACATCGATACTCCTAAGCATGATATTAAAATTAATCAATAAAAACAACATCTCATTTCACTTATTAAACTCGCTGCGCTCGCGATGCGTGTAGTATTGGTGTGGTCGTGGTCGCCATTACCAAAATACATGGTGTAAAAAAAATTGCTGCAAATATTTTAAGGGCTGAACCAGCCAATGAAACTGAACAACATTCCCCAAGGAACATTAGGTCGAATTATGAAAAAAATTTTGGACCTCCCTTACTAAATTACCAACCGACCAAGTCAATTTCATTGGGAGGTCCAAAAAAATTTTCATAATTCGACATGTTTCTTGGGGAAAGTTGTTCAGTTTAATGGGCAGATTCGTCCTTTAAAGTATTTGCAACTAATATTTTTACACCTTATAGATATCATTATCATTGGTGTAGCGCTGTGTGGCTCGCTTCGCTCACATCATAATGCAGTTTAGCCTCTTTTTTGCCCGATAGCAGTCTATGATTGCCCAGGACCTGCGCCACCCTCTCGGCCTGCCTGGCTGACTCCACAGGAACGATGGGTCGATACGTGCGGAGCCATGTTGGCGGAGTCTACCGCACGATAGATCTTTGTCACACGCGCCTGGCAGACCCTGTGTTTTCCATAATTGCGTCCCAGGCAATGCAGTGTCTGTGCTCTTGCCTCAGACATTGATTAAATCGTCTGTCGCAAACGTATGAGGTCGATGATGATGAGTCTACGATTTGTGACCCGCACGCACTTGATCTATAGTATAGACGCCGCCGCCGCTGGGTTAGAACCCAGATATAAGGTGTAAAAATATTGGCTGCAAATATTTTAAGGGGTGAACAAGCCCATGAAACTGAACAACTTTCCCCAAGGAACATGGGTCGAAAGATGAAAAAATTTTTTGGACCTCCCATACAAAATTGCGGACCGACCAAGTCAATTTGTATGAGAGGTCCAAAAAAATTTTCTAATATTTCGACCTGTATTTTTTGGGGAAAGTTGTTCAGATATATGGACTGATTCACCCCTTAAAATATTTGCAGCTAATATTTTTACACATTATATAAACGTAGTTGGGTTATCCTATAGTCTGTAAGTTTAGGTACTTATCTTTTTGTAAACAAACTTTGTATTAAACTGACAGTTCTGAAGTGTCACTTACGTACAAAGTGTGTTTACAAAAAGATAAGTACCTAAACTTACAGACTATAGTAAGTATGTTAAACAGTAATCTGCCTGGTAGCGTAATGCACGTCATCCACGCTGACGTTTAGCAGCAGCCTGGGTTCAGGAGGCTTGGTCTCCAGCAGCAGCAGCCTGGAGGCCGCCAGCCGCGCGC
Organism: Keiferia lycopersicella; assembly: GCA_029255805.1. Lineage (NCBI taxonomy): Eukaryota > Metazoa > Arthropoda > Insecta > Lepidoptera > Gelechiidae > Keiferia > Keiferia lycopersicella. The sequence goes on along the minus strand of JARACZ010000005.1, from coordinate 13,523,172 downwards.
ATATGGCCAGCGCCTGCTCGTGCGAGGGCGCGCGGATCTTCGCCGCAGACTTGTACGGCCGCCCGTCCAGCGCCACGATCGCAGAGGCCGTGGCTAGTGCGCGGGAGAGGGTCGTCTCGTCTGACCCGGTGCGTTCCACCTGTAAAAAAATATGTGCTCAGTAAAAGTGCCCACTATTCGCTTGTGGACTGGGTCATTAATATAACATAACAGTTGTACGCTTAAAACTATTGTACAAAAATATGTAATAAAAGCGTTGTGACGACATCCAAAATAGCAACGTATACACTCCTATTTTCATACAAAATACCGTTTTAGATCGTTTTAAAAAGTAGCTCATTTGACCTGCCAGACCACATCCCTATTACTTGGAAACCTTAGAACGCTAATGAGAATACATATTTTTATTCTCAACAGTAAACAATGATTTGAAATAAAATGGAATAACTATTATCAATCATCGTTCATCAAGTCGCCAATGACCATGAAATGTTCGTTTTCGGTTTCGCGCACGAAAGTCCAAAACGACTGGTCTGACCACACGGTTTTATAAATTCCTATTATTGCCCCATAAATTCCATTTTTTTTTTACTATAAAACCTAGTAAAATAGGCTGGTATACTAGTCTTCACTATACTGTATCACTATTTAAATTATGACCTAATTAGGAAAATATGGCTTTGATACAATCGAAAACACAAACAAGGAAAATATCAATTTTAATTTCCCCTTGCTATGGATTTTGATATCTATCCTTAACGAGTTTACAATAAAATTCTAAGCGTTGACTAGTGTATTATTGGTTTATAAATATTATTGAAGATTGTTGTGATTTAAAAATGGAAGAAAACCCTAAGCTAGAATCGTGTGTAAAAAACAAAAGAAATCAACTTATATTTGTGTGTTTTTTTCTAGTGCTGTTTTTGTTTTCTATGAGTTTATTGTTTGGTGTGAATTTCCTCCCGTCGTCAGAATCTTACTTGTTACATAGTCCTCAAGAAGGTAATACTGTAACGAGAGATGAACATGAGTATTTGTTTTCGGCGTTTATTCAGAAATTTCAGAAGAAATACAAAAACCAGGAAGAGTATCACCGAAGGTTGAAAATATTTAAGGTACGTTAATTTTTAAGATACAGTTACAGTTGAGTCAAAGGCCCGTCCACCCGTCGCCACTAACTATAATTATGTAAATGGCAAACTCCACACGGTGCACGGAAATTTACTGCCAAAATTGGCTACAATAGCCATCTCCGGGCGCATCAGCGCCGATCTGATTAGGAGTTAAAGTGTTCGCCATGACCGAAATCGGTCGGAGAGATCATCATCATCATCATCATTCATACAGTTAAATGACTGCATCAGCACTCGTTCCTTAATGTTCGTATTACAGATTTAAACACAGTTGTATATAAAGTTGTCCTTTAAATACAAACAGCCCATAATATTTACTTTTGTTCTGAAAATCGGTAAATTGAGATTAAGTACTTTAAAGTAAAAAGGATGTTGGTAACATCAGATGTATATTTTAAATGGCAACACCTTTGTAATTGTTCCATTCATTCTTACTTCAACTAAAATACTCTCTTCAACATCAACTCTGTAAAACTCATGAATAAACAAGTGCAAACCCTTACCAAAGTGTTCACCATTAAGACTTCTCGTCACTACAATAACCCAGCAAAAAACATACAGTCCACTACCTACGCACAAACGCGTACATGGTCCTTCAAACCTAAGAAGAAAATTTATCATCGGCCGGCAAGAACCGGCGGTCGGTAAGCGACGCAAATAAGAAGTCATCCCAAGCTACATCAGGCTGTAAAGTACGTGAGTGCAACATCATTTTACAGTGATCGCCGAGCAACATTTCCTTGACGGTTCCTGTGAACACTTACTACGCCAACTACGCCGGTGCGGCTTCCTTTTGGTTCACACTTTGCAAGACGCCATTTTGCACGCGTTCGGCACGCAACAATTACGACCCGTGCTGCAACATTCACGCATCATTTTACAGATTGAAGAGCAACTTTCCTGCAACATTTTCCAGGACAATATACTCTGCGAGCTTACGTTCATATACCTCACCGTGTGTGCATTCCATTTAGGTTTTGAGCGTCATCAAAAGCAAGCAGCAATTTTTCTGGCCGACATATTGCCAGCAAAGAATATTTCGAGTTTCGCGCGATTCCATACTTCAACTGCACAACCACGCCATCTGACATTCGGCCGCAGAACTTCTCCGGGTCACCGTGACGCAACAGTTTGCCACCAGCAACAACAACTTCGCAAACACGCCGCGGTATATTTCCCTCTCTTTCGCGCAACATAAGTAAAGCGAGAGAGCAACACGGTCAGCGGGCGACATCTATCCAGGCAGAGGTGCAACATAATTTTACGGTTGACAACACAGGGATCGACATTAACCGGAAATCGATAAAAAAAAAAAACTATGTAATTCATTCATTCGTTCACTTGACGACATTTTGTTTTATTTCGTGTACGACGTAACAATTTTTGTAATTTCTTTCCGATTTGTTTACTGTAGGAAGTTAAAATGGCAGATTCATCTGCTTTAATTAGTGCTCGTGGCTATGTAAAAGCACAATTGACGCGCTTGAATAATTTCATCGACGCACCCGAATTCAAAAAAGCGTCATGTGCTGTCCTTGAAGCTAAGAAGGAGATGCTTTTGTCCGCGTACAAAGAGTACGTAAATTACAACATAAAATTGCAATTGCTGAAGCCAGACGATAAAGAGGACATTGGACAACAGGAGGACAAGTATTGCGAGACATTAGCGCGATTAAATGATGAGATTTACGCGAAGAAAAAGGACGCTGATTCGGAAGGTTCACGTGCGCCTACGGCACATACTAAATTGCCAAATATAGAAATTCCTACTTTTACAGGTAAACACAGCGAATATATGCAATTCATGAGCATCTATAAATCGGTAATTCATAATAACCCTAGGTTGGACAACGTCCAAAGGCTGTATTATTTGCGAAACTTTGTAAAGGGCGAGCCCCTAGATTTAATAAAAAACCTACCTCTCAGAGCTGATAGTTACAAAAATGCAATTAAAATTTTAGATGAAAGGTATGACAATAAAACGCTCATCATGAATGACCATATCACGCAGTTAATGGACTTGCCCAATGTTAGGAACTCGGCATTGTCTATCCGTGACTTCATATCACAAATAAAACAGCATGTTGCTGCTTTAGCTAATTTGGACACAAATGTTTCAGGCTGGGATCCAATTTTGTTGTGTATTTTGTTAAGAAAAGTGGATTCCTACACTGCAAAAGCGTTCCAAATGGATAGGGATATGCATCAATCACCAAAATTAACTGATTTTTTAGAATTTCTACAAAAGAAGGCAATGGCTATGGAGTCTGTGGACGGTAATGGAGAGCGGCCCATGAGAGCTTCAGTGCATGTGGCGATTGCAGAGTCTGCTCAGCAACATCAGTGCCCTTTCTGTAAGTACAACAAAGAATTTCATAAGTTATTTGCATGCCCCAAGTTCAAGTTAGCGCCTGTTAAACAAAGAATACAGTTTGTAAATGAAAATAAATTATGTAGACTCTGCTTAGGTACACACAAAGGACGCTGTAAGTACCACTTCAGGTGTCAGACCTGCAAAAAGACTTCACACAGTACACTGCTGCATGAGGACACCCCAGCAGTGAATTTGTGCATGAAAGAGGAGTCACAAGTGGTAATGATGGCACAAAATGAAAAGAATAATCTCAGTTTGCTTCCAACAGTAAAGGTCAAATTAGTCCGAAGCGATGGAACTGAAATGATCATCAAAGCGGGTCTAGATTCATTTTCACAGGTTTCACTGGTCACTTCTGAAGTGATACAAGAGTTAGGGCTCAAACCAAAGCACTGCAACACTGAAATAGTGGGAGTAGGTAATATCACAAGCAGATCAAAGTATAGCATACCGTTAGAGGTCCACTCTATCAACTCAAATTACAAAGTGAGCGTCAACTGTAAGGTAGTGGATGAAATTACATGCAAACTGCCACAGCAAAAATTCCCTCGGTTCAATCTGCCAGCCAACATTAAACTGGCAGACAACACATACAATGAACCTAGTGACATACACATGATTTTAGCAGGCAACATATTTTTACAGAGTATCCTGAAAATCGTGCCGCAACATGAGCTGCTCGCAGGGGATGGCGCAGCACTACCGCCGTCACTGCGCATCATCAACACTCAATTCGGCGACGTCATAGGAGGCGATTTAACTATAAGTACCCCATCACAACAACAGGTAGCTCTTTTATGTACTACTTGCGATTCGAGTATCAGCAAAACTATTAAACAATTTTGGCAATCGGAAGAGGTCCCTCAAGTATTCAATGAAAATGCCACAGAGTCTGAACTATGTGAAGACATTTTTAAAAAATCTGTGCAACTAAAAGGTCAGCGTTTTCAAGTAGATTTGCCATTAAAGGTGCCTCTAGATCAGGTGAATGAGCATCTCGGTGATTCATTTCATCTAGCTCTCAACAGGTTTGTCAATTTAGAGAAAAAGCTGCACAAAGATGAACAGCTGTTTCAGCAATACAAAAGGTTCATCGATGAAATCATTGAGTTAGGTCATGGCCGCTACATAGACATCAATCAGTATGATTTTAAAAAGGATCCCCTTTGCTTTATTGCCCATCAGGCAGTCATCAATGAAAAAAGTAAGACAACAAAATTAAGATCAGTACTAGATGCAGCTATGAAAACTAGTAATAAAATATCACTCAATGATTTGCTGCTCAATGGCGATGTGGTACAGAGAGACTTATTTGGCATACTGTTGTTGTTTCGGCTTGGTGAACACATGTTCACTACAGATATAAAAAAAATGTTTAGATGCATAAATTTAAATCCGTCGCATGCCTCGTTACAGAACATCCTGTGGAGAGAGAATCCCAACACCGAGATCAAATGCATACAGCTCACAACCGTCCAGTTTGGGCTCAAAAGTTCCAGCTTTCTCGCTACACGGTGTCTGGATGAGCTTGCTTCGATTTACAAAGAAGAACTCCCTCTAGCTTCTTTCATACTAAAAAACTGCACATTCGTAGATGACATTTTGTATGCAGAATCTGATATTGACAAAATGATAGAGGCCAAAAAACAATTAGTAGAATTGCTAAAAAGGGGTGGGTTTCAGACGCATAAATGGGCATCAAATTCTTCTCAAGTGTTACATGATATTCCTCACAATGAGCAACACTTTGATACCATTGACTTTGAGAAGCAAAATTTTAATTTGAGAGCCTTAGGTATTAACTACAATGTCAAAGAAGACTGCTTCACGGTCTCTTGTCCCGAGAAATTCGGTGACAGAGCAATTACAAAAAGGGAAATTCTCAGTTATGTCACAAAATTCTATGATCCCCTTGGTTTCATATCTCCTATTATCATAACTGCAAAAAGTTTTATCCAGACACTGTGGGCAGCTAATATAAATTGGGATTCTCCCTTGACGGGTGACCTGAAAGAAAAATGGGTGAAATTTGCAAAAAATTTAGATAACATGTCACAAATCACAATAACAAGGTCGGTACCTATTGCGCATGCACACACAATCGAGCTTATTGGATTCGCTGACGCTTCGAGCTCAACAGCGTACGGCTGTTGCATATACCTACGGCTGATTCATGAAGGTAAGGCAAGCTTATACTTACTTTGCTCCAAGTCTCGTGTGAACCCGCTTAAAAAACCACTAACTGTGCCGCGATTGGAGTTGAATGCTGCACTGCTGCTTGCAAAACTAATGGTCTAGTTGTACATGAAGTAGTACATGAAGCTATCAGCGCTAAGATGACTGTGCACTACGTGCGCTTGTTCTGCGACTCAAAAATAGTCCTAGCTTGGATCGGGACTCAAGTGACGCAGCTGAATGCTTATGTGGCAAACAGAGTACAGGTGGTGACACAGTTGACGGCCGGGTGGACTTGGCATTACATCCCCACCGGCAACAACCCCGCAGACCTCATCACTCGTGGCGTGAGCCCGCAGGAACTTGATGACAACGCGCTCTGGTGGTCAGGACCTTCCTTCCTGCAAAACGATAAGTATAATTATGACAGCAAAGTAGACTTACCTACCAACTTACCTGAAATGAAGAAGGCACAAGCCGAAGCGGCGATTTCCAGTCATGTGGCTATACCGGCAGTGATTGCGGCGGATGATCTATTCGAAAGGTATTCTGATATTCACAAAATGACTAGAATATTTGCATACTTATGGCGGTTTTATTACAACTGTAAAACAAAAGATAATAACAAAAGAATAAAAACTACCTTTTTAACAACCAAAGAATTAAATAATTCGTTATTATCTATAATAAAACGCGAACAGCAACAATATTTTTCAAAGGAAATTAATGCAGTACAAAATAACACACAAATAAAAAACAGCTCGTTGAAACCTTTGTGTCCACATCTTGACAAATTTAACATGTTGAGAGTCACTGGTAGGCTGCAAAATGCTGCGATTCCGTATTCGCAAAAACACCCCATTATACTTCCAAAAGATTCACGCATTACGGATATGGTTATTCAGAGTGAACATAAAAGACTGATGCACGCAGGTCCAAAATTATTGTTATCAGTATTAAATGAAAGGTATTGGTTAATTAACGGTCCTAGACATGTAAAGAAAATAATAAACAAATGTGTAACATGTTTTAGGCTTAAGAAAGAAACGCAAAATCAGTTAATGGGTAATCTGCCAGAAGAGAGAGTAGTTCAAACTGCGGGCTGCTTTGAACGTGTGGGTATTGACTACGCCGGTCCAATAGATATTAAACAGTCCAAGATAAGACGGTCTGTTATTAGCAAAGGATATATTTGCATTTTTGTATGTTTCACGACCAAAGCAGTTCACATTGAACTCGTGTCGGACCTTACGACCGCATCATTTCTCGCCTGTTTCAGACGCTTTACTTCGCGACGTGGTTTCCCGCATGATGTATTTTGTGATAACGCAAGTAATTTCAAAGGCGCAAAAAACCAATTAACTGATTTATACAAGCTGGTCAACTCTCAGAGTCATCAGACACAGGTGATTAATTACGCATTAAAAGATCAAATTCGTTTTCACTTCATACCGAGTTACTCGCCTGTTTTCGGAGGGCTCTGGGAGGCGGCTGTAAAAAGCACCAAATATCACCTAAAACGTGCAGTAGGAAACACGTTACTTACATTCGAGGAGATGTATACCGTTCTTACGCAAATAGAGGCGATTTTGAATTCAAGGCCCCTGGTGCCTCTGTCATCAGACAGCGACGAATTTGCATACTTAACTCCAGGACATTTTATTACTGGAAAAGCGATAGTTTCTTACCCTGATCGTGATCTCACCGACATCCCAATATCTAGGCTTAAACTGTGGAATGTCATCAACAAAATTGTACAATCGTTCTGGCAAACTTGGCACAAATATTACCTGAACACTTTACAGTCTAGACCTAAATGGAGGGACGAAGTGCAAAATGTAAAAGTAGGAGATCTAGTTCTGCTCCGTGATGACGGTGTACCTCCCCTCATGTGGCCTATGGGTCGCATCACTAAACTTTTTCCTGGCACGGATAATAAAGTGAGAGCATTCGAAGTAATGACTCCAAATAGAAAGACACATGTAAGGTCTATAACAAAAATATGTTTGTTTCCAATTAACAAAGATGAATAATTTATTAGTCTTTAAGATTAATAAGACATGTTCGTAGGCCATCTTAGGATGTGTAATTTATTGCGATGCCAAGAACACCTCAGGTGTACTATTTAGATTTAAGTTTTGAGTCTGACTACTTTTACAGCTCTACAAACACCTCAGGTGCATTATTTAGATTTAAAATTTGAGTCTGATTATAAAGGCTCTATATAAAAGGTATACAGGGTGATTAGAAGATAAACTAAGATACCTACTCATTAGTGTAAGAGTTCAATACCTAATCATTTATAAGTCTTATTTTATACCTAAGGTCAAATAAGTAAAATAGGTATGATCTCATTGTAAGTTTAAGGGTCATTGACATGCAATATGTAGTTAATGTGATATTGTAAACATAAAGTTTATGTTGTTTTCATGCTGAAAATTTCAGTAATATTTAAATTTTAATGAGCATAAGTTTTATGTTAATTCTTTTCCCGTGGCCCCCCAATATGTTGGTAACATCAGATGTATATTTTAAATGGCAACACCTTTGTAATTGTTCCATTCATTCTTACTTCAACTAAAATACTCTCTTCAACATCAACTCTGTAAAACTCATGAATAAACAAGTGCAAACCCTTACCAAAGTGTTCACCATTAAGACTTCTCGTCACTACAATAACCCAGCAAAAAACATACAGTCCACTACCTACGCACAAACGCGTACAAAGGATTAAATGAACCGATGAAACGACTTGTCGCGTAATACTATAATGTGTGCCAAAACAAAACTTCATCCGTGCTATGTCGTGTCTTGTGTTTGTTATTTTATTTTAAAAAGTTAGTTTTTTCCCATATTTTGCGAAGGAATATCAAGAAAGTGTCAGCGATGAAGACATTTCCACGCCACCTGATATCGCGTCTTCGTACATGACTCGTGAGTTACTCCCCTTAAAATCAAGAAAATAATATGAAAAACTGTAAATAAAATAGTGTATACGACTGCATACAATTAGGCATTAGAATGCTCGTGTCAAACTATTATCACATACACATTCGAACACAGCTGCACTTCGGGGCTTCAAACTACACCCTCGTTAGCAACGATTCCTTTCTCACCACGTGATCAATGTATTATTGCTATTCAATTTAGAACTCGTACAGATAAAGAAACGATCTGTAAATGGCGGCGGTTACTTAAGTGTGAGGAAGAAAGCACGAACCCGGTGTATGCAAGAGCCTCAGTGAAAGCGAGAAAGCATGACAAACGGCCGTCTTTTACAGATCGTTTCTTTATCTGTACGGGTTCTACCGCACTTGACTCAGTTTGTAATTTACAGGATTCATTATCAAGAGCGAAAGGTCTGAATGAGTCAGATAGCAAAACTGCATTCTATGGTATCACCAAGTATTCAGACATGACCCCCGAAGAATTCAGAAAGACAATGTTGATGGATCCAGTATGGTTCGGAAATATCGATAAAGATGGCGATTATAATTGTACTTGTGGCAAAAACGGAAGAAAAGAATGTGAACACGATTTAGAGGTGGAAGAAAATACATCGGATATTGACGTGGAATGGGGTGATCTACCCCTGCAATTTGACTGGTATAAAATACTATAAGGTGTAAAAATATTAGCTGCAAATATTTCAAGGGATGAATCAGCCCCCGAAACTGAACAACTTTCCCAAAGAAACATATGTCGAAATATGAGAATTTTTTTGGACCTCCCATGCAAATTCACTTGGTCGGTTGGTAATTTTGTATGGGAGGTCTAAATTTTTTTCTTTCTAATTTCATTAGATCATTATGCCTTTGTGTCTCAGACACAAATGTCGATAATGTTCTAACTGGCAAATCACCTATTACGGTCGTTTTTAGAAGACAAAATTTTCAAATTACAAACAAATCGAGCCTGGAAACTTGAGTGAGACAGAAAGTATTTTTTTCAGGCGCTCGAAAGGTGTCATCGGTCCGGTGTTGAACCAAGGGGTCTGCATGTCTTGCTATGGGCATAGCGTTGTTGGTGTCATGGAGTCTATGGTGGTGATCGGCCGTGCAGCTACACGACTTCCAAGGCTCAGCATACAGGTAAAGGATGAAGTGCTCTTGGCCTTATATATGTCTGTGATAGACGATTTAATCAGTGTCTGACGCAAAACCACAGAACCTGCATTGTTTGGGACGCACTTATGGAAAACGCAGGGTTGCCCAGGACCTGCGCCACCCTCTCGGCCTTCCTTGGCTGATTCCACAGGAACGACGAGTCGATACGTGCGGAGCCAGGTTGGCTGCAGGAGTCTACCGTACGATAGAACTCTGTCATACGCGCCTGACGGAGACCTCGTTCGTTCCGGGTTTAGTGCGGAATCGTCCTTCTCTAGGACTGGTCCTGGGTCTGATTAGTCCCTCGGTCGCCTCTTACGACCACAACGGTAAGCAATGGGGCGAAGATATTCACATACATTCGATACTTTGTTCTACTCACCTATGTATACATATATGCACCTACATATACATACCCTAAGTAATTTTTAACTTGAATTTCGGAAATATAGTAATGGGAATATTGTTTTAGGTGACCCTTGCTGCGAATAACAGCTTTTTTAAAAGTTCAGCATCGCCTTACATACATACGTACATATATCACGCCTTTATCTCTTTAGGGGTAGGCAGAGCATTAACGGCCGTAAGAATACGGTCACTATCGCCTCGTCTGACATTTACGAGTATTGTTTTCTAAGGTTGTTTCAGAAAACATGTGTATCACTATAGTGACAGGTTGTCAGCCTGTCGCCTAAAAATTGTAATACACCAATACTCTCGAGTCCCTTAGTCGCCTCTTACGACACCCGCGGGAAGGATGTGGGGTGATGCTATTCTAAACCGGCATCACACGGCATACATAAAAGCATCGCCTTCCGATACATAAAAGTCACTGACCTTGATAGATAAATCCCTCAATCTGCAAAAATGTCCACAGCCTCATCTACTTCAGACATTTTTTTTTTTTTTTTATATGTAATAGGCCCGCATTTGTCTGCCATCTCACCTGGTGGTAAGTGGAGATGCAGACGAAGATGGTACATGCTTGCCTAGACAATGCCTATTCACTCTTGCCTTAAAAAGGCCCAAGTTATATTGTTCCGGAAAAAGATCCGCCGGCAGGGAATTCCACTCTTTAGCCGTACGCATGATAAAAGTTGAAGCGAAACGCTTAGTGCGGATCAGAGGTATATCTACAACATAAGGGTGGAACCCCAGCCGGCGCCTCGATCCTCGGAGATGGAATGGGGAAGGGGGTATCAGGTCGTGGAGTGATTGAGCACACTCTCCGAAATGTATCCTATAGAATACCGACATGCATGCTACTTTACGACGGTGTTCAAGGCTCTGCAACTTAGTCTCAACCAGTGCTTCGTCTGCTATGAGCTTCTTGGCGCGTTTTTCGATGGAGTCTAAGGCGGCCAGTTGGTATTTGGCAGATCCATCCCAAAGGTGGCAGCAATACTCCATGCAAGATCGAACTTGAGCTTGATAGAGTTGTAGAAGCTGTTCTGGTGCAAAGTAGCGCCTAACCTTTGAGAGGATACCAAGCTTTTTTGCTGCAGTCGTGGCCAAAGATTCTATGTAGCGTCCAAAGTTCAGGTCTGACGTAAGAGTCATGCCAAGAAGATCAAGGTGGTCAGAAATCGGTATGGATACATTTCGGAGACATATGTTGCTATCAGCCCAAATAATCTTTTTTTTACAGGAACTCATAGACTGTTCCAATTATACAAAAAAATGTGTTGGGGGTAACCCAGCACTGGCGATGGAATTTCTGTGCGACCATGGGCTACCAATGGTCGATGAAGAAGCATATCCTTTGGTCAACAAGAATCAGAGCTGCAAGCTGAATACCTGGCCTAAGCACGGAGTGGTGCTCTCTAGAATTACGAAAAACAAGTAAGAACAGCTTTTACTAACCTACTTTTTAAAAGAGGAAGTTTTTTATTCGTCGGGGTTTTTGTAGTCTACTCTCTCTCTCTCTTCGTGTGGGACACCGAGTCGTCCAACGACCCGATGAACCCTAGTGTCAGAATTTTTCAACCGCCTTCTACAAGTAGCAGGCTTCTGACATGGTTGTGTAACGACCGCCGTCTAAGACATCATAGACAGCGACCGGGACCTACGGCTTAACGTGCCATCCGAAACATGGAACCATCTTACTTACGGACAATCGGGTGGTTCAGCCCGGAATGTCCTAACCAGACTGGGAACAAATTCACAAAGTGATAAATATCAACTTTTGTGAGTGACCCACCGAGAATCGAACCCGGAACCTTCTGCGTCAAAGGCAGTCGCACTACCATTGCGCCACATCGGTCGTCTAGTGTAGTCTACTAAATGAGTAAGAATACTGAATGATACTTAATAAGAATGGAGCTGTAGTGATTCGTATAAGATGAAGGAGAAGACTTGATATACAAAAATGGTGGCTGTTACAACGAACGGGATGTGGATGGGGGCATCGCCCTTTAGATGATGATGATGATTATGACATAACTAAATGAGTCTGTCTGTCTATTCATCTGTACTGTATGCCCTGCTTCAATAATTGTGAATGCAAACGCATCCAGGTTTTTTTGCACGCAATTTTACTAATTTAACTTTCTCAGAACTCTACAAAGTGGCATTCAGAACTGTATTTGTAAAAACAAAACGTGTAACGTTAAATGCGCAAAACCTCAGACACCCTCAAGCAGCCCATGAAACTGAACAACTTTCCCCAAGAAACATAGGTCGAAATGTGAGATATATATTTATACCTCCCATAGAAATTGACGTGGTCGGTCGGTAATTTTGTATATTTTTAAGATTTAAATTTTTTCTCCTTTTCTCTTTCTCAACTGTTGCCGTGTGATACCGGCTTAGAATAGCATCACCCCACATCCTTCCCGCGGGTGTCGTAAGAGGCGACTAAGGGACTCGAGAGTATTGGTGTATTACAATTTTTGGGCGACAGGCTGACATCCTGTCGCTATAGACTGATACACATGTTTTCTGATATAACCTTGGAAAACTATCCTCAAAAATGTCAGACGTGGCGATAGTGGCCGTATTCAGTATATACGCTCTGCCTACCCCGCAAGGGATAAAGGCGTGATATATGTGTGATGTATGTATGTTTCTCAAAACTGCTTTTCATAGTATTTTTAGTTTGGTTTTCTTATTGTTTCAGACTAGCATCGCCGAAATGGATTGCCAAACAGATAGCGACGCATGGCCCTGTGGTGACGACTGTCAACGCACAATCCTGGCAGTACTACACGAGTGGAGTCATTCGGTACAATTGCGAGTAAGCCCAAGATTTTATCTCATCATTCTCCGTGCCTTATCCCGTTCTCTGTCGGGGTCGGCTACCTAACCTAGGGGATTTGACGTGGAACCAAGTTTTTACACAGAGCTCTGCCATCTGACCTCTGCAACCCGAAGGCTACCCTATCTAAATTCAAATTTTATTCGAATGTGGGTTTCCTGTGCCGTGTAATGCCGGCTTAGAATACCATCACTCATTTTCGTCCCGTGGGTTTCGTAAGAGGCGAATGAGGGACCTGAGGGTTTCAGGTGTATTACTACTTCTAGGCGACAGGCAGACAACCTGTCACGATAGTGACACACAAATTATTTCGAACGGCCCTCTATATTTGTCAGACGTGACGATAGCGACCAAAATTTTACTGCCGTTGACGCTCTGCCTTCCCCGTAAGGGATAAAGGCGTGATGTATGTATGTATGTGGGTTTCATAACGATGTTTTCCTTCACCGTAAGAGCAGTCGGTAAATGTGCGTGAGCAAAAACACATTGGTACATGGCGGGGATCGAACTCGGGTCTCACCCACTTGGCCACCGAATTACAATCACGAAGCAAACATTTTTTTTATTTGTTTAAGACTTCCGCGCTTTGTACACATTACACTGTTTAAATCGGGTCTACGCGCGGAATAATAACTATAGTCTGTACGTTTAGGTACTTAACTTTTTGTAAACAAACTTTGTATTAAACTGACAGTTCTGAAGTGTCACTTTCATACAAAGATTGTTTACAAAAAGATAAGTACCTAAACTTACAGACTATAGGTAAACATACTTTTACGTTTCGAGACTTGTTACAACGCTCGTGGTCACGAGAGCAACTGATGACGCAGCGAGGTGAAGACCGCAGCGTCGTAAGGATATCAAAATACCCTCATTCACCTTGCACCTACTTTCTTAAACAGTATAATTTTTTCAGGGACATAGATTTGAACCACGTGGTACAAATAGTGGGGTACAACTTGAACGCCGCGGTACCGTACTTCACGTGCAGGAACTCGTGGGGCGCGGACTGGGGCGAGGACGGGTACCTGCGGGTCGCCATGAACCGGGAGCGTGGAGTGTGCGGAATACAGACGCAGATCACTACTCTAGATGTCGAGATTTTGTAAAGGTTTCGTGATGATCGATGGTATATGAAAATAGTTTTTTTGTAAAACCCTGTTTTTTATTTGCTTATTTGAATCGAGTTTTATCTAATGGGTTAATCTGTTTGTTTTTTCCCCAAGAAACATAGGTCGAAATATAAGAAAATTTTTTGGATATCCCATACAAATTGACTTGGTCCGTCGGTAATTTTATGTGGGAGCTCCAATTTCTTTTCTTCATATTTCTACATGTTCCAGGGGAAAGTTTTCAGTTTCATGGGCTGGGTCACCTCTTAAAATATTTGCAGCAATTTTTTTACACCCTGTATTTCAATCTATGTCCAATACCTATTTAATTTTCAGTTTTTCTGTTCGTTTGTCGACTTAGCTAAGCGAAATCTTGTTATTGGCTTAGTACTGTGCCATTGTTTAAAAGCCCAATTTTTGTTTGTAAATGTAGGTGAAAGATTGCGTAAAATTATTATGTTGGTATCTTATAAAATCTCAGGCCCACGGGGACCCGGTCCTTTTGAGGCATGCGTGCTGCCAAAGCCAACAGCACAGAGGCTTTTTTAATACCATATAATCTAAAGTTGTAAGGGTACACCGTCCAGGACTTATCCATAAGGACACTATGTGAATGCACTCACGGACAATTCCTGGACGGTACAGGGCTATTGTGGAATTTATGGAAGCTAATAAAAATAACTGGACTATTAGGTGGGGTTCCGAAAGCATGGTAAACTGGACTATGGAGAGGACTATGGCGTCTGACTGATCTATGTTAAAAACACGAAACAAAATGGCAGACGGTGACTAGCTATAGGTATTATTATGAGCCCGAAGTGTCCCACTGCAGGGCAAAGGCCTCCGTAAAATAAATAAAGTAAAATAAAATGCGTTTTCATTATTTTTATAACATACCTCTGCAGCGACGGCGCGTAACAGCAGCCGCTCGGCGGGCGCGGCGCTCTGTATGGCGCGCACAGCGGCGCCCGACGCTGCTTCTGCCAACGCTTGTTGCACCTGGACATATCACATAGAAGAAACGTAAATTTGTTTAGTAGCAGAATGACTAGTTCGCAAAACGTCAGACACCGCCGCCCCCTTCCTGCCAACCCCCCAGCATACAGCCTAGCACGTACCTGCGCGAGCCCCGCGCCCCCCGGCCCCGCCAGCTCCAGCGCGCGCGAGCACAGCGCGAGGGCGCGCCGCGCGTCGCCCGACACCGCCGCCCCCTTCCTGCCAAACCCCCACCATACACACTAGCACGTACCTGCGCGAGCCCCGCGCCCCCCGGCCCCGCCAGCTCCAGCGCGCGCGAGCACAGCGCGAGGGCGCGCCGCGCGTCGCCCGACACCGCCGCCCCCTTCCTGCCAAACCCCCACCATACACACTAGCACGTACCTGCGCGAGCCCCGCGCCCCCCGGCCCCGCCAGCTCCAGCGCGCGCGAGCACAGCGCGAGGGCGCGCCGCGCGTCGCCCGACACCGCCGCCCCCTTCCTGCCAAACCCCCACCATACACACTAGCACGTACCTGCGCGAGCCCCGCGCCCCCCGGCCCCGCCAGCTCCAGCGCGCGCGAGCATAGTGCGAGGGCGCGCCGCGCGTCGCCCGACACCGCCGCCCCCTTCCTGCCAAACCCCCACCATACACACTAGCACGTACCTGCGCGAGCCCCGCGCCCCCCGGCCCCGCCAGCTCCAGCGCGCGCGAGCACAGCGCGAGGGCGCGCCGCGCGTCGCCCGACACCGCCGCCCCCTTCCTGCCAAACCCCCACCATACACACTAGCACGTACCTGCGCGAGCCCCGCGCCCCCCGGCCCCGCCAGCTCCAGCGCGCGCGAGCACAGCGCGAGGGCGCGCCGCGCGTCGCCCGACACCGCCGCCCCCTTCCTGCCAAACCCCCACCATACACACTAGCACGTACCTGCGCGAGCCCCGCGCCCCCCGGCCCCGCCAGCTCCAGCGCGCGCGAGCACAGCGCGAGGGCGCGCCGCGCGTCGCCCGACACCGCCGCCCCCTTCCTGCCAAACCCCCACCATACACACTAGCACGTACCTGCGCGAGCCCCGCGCCCCCCGGCCCCGCCAGCTCCAGCGCGCGCGAGCACAGCGCGAGGGCGCGCCGCGCGTCGCCCGACACCGCCGCCCCCTTCCTGCCAAACCCCCACCATACACACTAGCACGTACCTGCGCGAGCCCCGCGCCCCCCGGCCCCGCCAGCTCCAGCGCGCGCGAGCACAGCGCGAGGGCGCGCCGCGCGTCGCCCGACACCGCCGCCCCCTTCCTGCCAAACCCCCACCATACACACTAGCACGTACCTGCGCGAGCCCCGCGCCCCCCGGCCCCGCCAGCTCCAGCGCGCGCGAGCACAGCGCGAGGGCGCGCCGCGCGTCGCCCGACACCGCCGCCACCTTCCTGCCAAACCATCATCATCACTATTAGGTGCGTCTCAGGGCGAGCAGCCTCAGACGCTCACCGCCGCGCGCGGCATGCGGGCGTGCTGAGGCTGCTCGGCCAATGGAGACTTGACTATTTATTTAACAATTTATTGTACACAGAGAGGATGAACACATTGAGAGGATGAATGAAGGAAGATTAACTAAACAAGTATATATGGCGCGTGGAATGCAAACGTTGGACGGGGAAGACCTAGACGAACGTACCTAGATCAAATCGGGGACGTTCTAAATAAAGGTCAGGTCAAAAGTACCCTAAACCTGTATGAATAGGCTAATGAATGTTGAGGAAGCGAAAGATCAGGATCAGGATCGTAGCAAGTGGTAGGATGTAGTCTTTGCCTACCACTCCGGGAATGAAGCTTGATTATATGTGTATATGTACCTGGCTATAAGTTGCACGGCGTCCGCTGTCACATTCCCCTTCAGCCTCGTAGTGACTATAGTCTGCAGCTGGGTGTGCGTGTAGGGGGGGAAGGTGAGCCTGGTGAGCCCCAGCCTGGAGGCGACCCTGGCGGCCAGCGCGCGCTCCGGCAGGTCCATGGTGTTGGCGACGGCGAGCACGCTGAGCCGCGCCGCGTCGTGCGCCGCCCACTCCATGATGCTGTACAGCACGTCTTGCCGCCGCGTGCATAGCGCGTCCAGCTGAAAAGACAAACAGGAATTCTGGTATCCTGTTGTAATACCTATTGATCACACGTGGTGATAGCAGATAGCTGAGCCGAGTAGCGTGCAGCACATTCAATACGTGTAAGAATGACGTGTGATGCCGGCTTAGAATAGCATCACCTCATTTCTTTCCCGTGGGTGTCGTAAGAGGCGACTAAGGCACTCAAGGGTTTCTACTGTATTACAAGTTGTAGGCGACAGGCTGACAACCTATCACTATAGTGATACATGATATTATGATCCTGAAACGGATCTATATTTGTCAGACGTGGCGATAGCGACCGTATTTTTACGGCCGTTAACACTCTGTCTACCCTGTAAGGGATAAAGGCGTGATGTATGTATGCATAAGAAAGACGCACCTCATCCACGAGTAGGACGGTGGGCGCGCGCCGCGGCCCGGGGTTCGTGAACCTTTTCTCTAACAGGGAACACGCCTGCTCCCACACTACAGATTTACCTGAAATCACCAATCACCATATTATAGAAATATCATCTATTTCACATAACTATTATATTGCGTTCGGGAGAGCAAGGTGGAAAAATAGAATCTTTTTATTGTGTGAGGGTCAAAGATACTTGCTCATGTATTGAATATACTATCTAGTGTTATATATAATATAATATCTAGTGTCGAAGTATTGTTTCTAGACCTACACTTAACACTGGCGAGGTAAAATTTAAATAATTTCGCAGGCAACGATCGAACGGTGAGAGCTCAGGTTTTAATCCCGCCAGAAAATTGTGTAAGATCTAAGAGGTTCTGAAGATCTACCTTCCCTTTGAAGGTAAAAGAACCTTCAGATCCACCTTTTCCTTGAGGGTCTCACCAGTCAGCTGCTTGTAGATCTGCACGTAAGCCTGGCGGGGCTCCGCGATCCTCATGCCGTTGACTTCCACCAGCTGGAAGGTCGGCAGGTCCGCCTCCTCCTTGAGGGTCTGCAGCGCTGACCACACCGTCGCTGTCTTCCCTGTGCCGGGAACTCCTGATATGTACATGCAACTGGAAATATAATGATTTACTTATTTATATACATGCATATATCACGCCTTTCTCCCTTGCGGGGTAGGCAGAGCTTTAACGGCCGCAAAATAATACGGCCGCTATTGCCACATCTGACATTTTTGAGGCTTGTTTTCCAAGGTTGTTCCAAGAAGAAGAGGGCCGTTTGAGATAATTTTGTGTATCACTATAGTGACAGGTTGTCAGCCAGTCGCCTAAAATTTGTAATACACCAATACCCTCGAATTCCTTAGTCGCCTCTTATGACACCCTCGGGAAGGACGTAGGGTGATGCTATTCTAAGCCAGCAACATTACGGCAGCATTTATTTACCCCTAACGTAAAGAGAACAGGGCTCCGATTCTGGAGGCAGTGACACTTAACTGTCATTCTATTGCCTGCCACTGTGATTTTAAAACTGTTAGCAAACTACGCAACGACTCAAACCATCGAGTGCGATACTAAATCACGACACACAATCCAAATGATGCATCTTTAAATATGTGCTGAGTGATTTTTAGCAGAAAACTCGGTTAAACCCTTTTAAAACTGTTTCAAGCCCTGGTTTTAAACTAACATTTTTTATGTTTTATTAATGACCCAGTCCGTAGCTTACCCACTGGTCCCATCAAGTAGCTTCGTCCTGACAAAGGAGAGTATCTCTTCCAGTTGCATCTCTCTGCCAGGGAGAGAACTGTCCCTTTTCAAATCTGAAAATAGTAAGAACAGTAATAATTTCAAATTTATGTTTACTACATTGGACTATACCAATTATGCAAAGGAAACCCTCTTACATCAAATATATATAAAATACAAGCAACCTGCCCTGCTGTGTGTAACTACATTACTACACCTACTACTAATAATGAGTAAGTAATTTTTCTGGTATATATTGTACCTGGTAAAAAATGTCGCATCAATATCCATTGCGTGGTTTAGAAAGAATAGTGGTCATGACAGAAAGAAAAATGCGAAATTTCAAGCTATGGATTGATGTTCATTTATACTATAAAACATAGATCATACCATTATTATCATCAATAGAATGAGCTCTTGATTGTAGTGTTGGCGTTAGTTCACTGGTAATGATCCTTCTCTTTGGAGTCTTGCCCGGTGTAGCCCTGGGGGTCCGGGTGGCTTTTGGAGTCCTGGGAGTTTTAGGGGTCTTTGGTGCTGGTACAAAGTCATCATCTTCACTATCCTCAGTAATTTTATGGATTGATTTTCTGGGAGTTCTTTTAACAGGAGCTACATTCTCAATTTGGCTGATAGAGGTTCTGGCGGCTCTGGTACGTAGTGGAGTCTTCTTGACTGGTGATAGTTCTGGTTCACAGTAGTTAACTGAAGTTTTTGTTCTGCCTGATCTTTTTGAAGGAGTTTCCTTTTCGTCATCTTCAAATTGTAATACTTTTCTAGGTGTACCATCACTGTTTTTGGCAATAGATGTCTTTCGTTTTGGTGTAGAGGGTACATGCTGTCTGATAATTAAAGTAGGGAGTTCGTCATCTGATGTTTCTCTCAGTTCCAATGATAACACTTGTTCTATGTTACTACTGGTTAATCTTTTTGTACTTCTAGGTGTAATAGTTTTGGTTGGCGTCGGTTTTGGAGTGACTTTTTTGGGAGATTCTTTGTCTATCTTATCAGCTAAGATGGCTCTTTTGAGTAACAGTTTTGTCCCGTCGTTTTTACTTACACTCCAATTTTTTTGTTCAGAAATGGAGACTCTGCTCATGCGTTTCACTAAACTGCTTGGTGTTTTAGGAGTTCTGGACGGAGTGGTTTTGGCTGGTGTGCTGAGAAGTTGTAAAGCTTTGCGTTCTTCTTCTAAAACGGGTTCTAAGTGCACTTTCCTTTTGTTCACTGGCTTAAGTCTGTATCTACAGACATAGCTGTAAGGTGAGGTGCACACATCTGTGTCTCTGGTGAAAGTGAGTAGGATGCAGCATTTTTTGAAGAATGTTTCTATGGAGACATCTGTGTCGAAGGGCCTGTAGTCTTCCAACACCTGCAATATTAGTAAAACACATCTCAGAATGTCTAGATTATTATTACAATTGTTGAAGCTTTACTTATCCAAGACATCAAACTACACTTTTTAAATATTATTATACAAATGAAAATAAATTGTTTATGTTAATTAATTTAATATTATTTGATCTTAATTTAATGTCTAGCACCTCTTGGGTAAAAGCCTTCTCCATTTGGTTCTGATACTGTTTTAATCCAGCACTAAATGGCAAAAACAACCTACTCATAAAAAAACTGAACTGTAACTGTTTTTGTTTTTTAAATATCAAAAACTTTATTACCTTACTAGCAGCCTACCTAGCGGCTCCGCCTGCTGTGACCCTATTTTCCCATGTGAACTTGTTGTTTTACCGGCAAGTATTATACACATAAAACTTCCTCTTGAATCACTCTATCTAATATAGAAAACTGTATTAAAATCCATTGTGTAGTTCTAAAGATCTAAGCATACATACAGACAGACACTATGTAGTGACTACAAGTAAAAAAATATCTCCAAGAATTCTTATTATATAGGAAAAAGGCGGTTACCTCTCTTTCTAAAAATTCAATAGGTTCAGTATTGACCAAACTGGACTTGGGAAGGTCTTCAGGGCGCGAGTACCACTGCACCTTGGCTCGGAACGGGTCGCTGCTGTTGGTGGTGTCTTCGTAGAGCGACACGATACGCGCCGCGTCGCACCCTTCTTCAGTGTCCGGTTCAGCGGAGTCGGCGTTCGACACCAGCACAAAGTCACCGATTTCCGCAATCAATTCGTTGAATTGGAACTTCCTGCAACACCACAAGGAAGAACGAATAACCATGATGGACGGAAGCTTTATTTGACTGATAGATCGTACTCATTAATTAATAAAAAAACTTTGAATATTTACTTACTCGTAATGACGAAAGGTTATTGAAGATTTTTGGTCGATAGTTATCTCATCACTTAACCAGGTCACTGCTTTATTGACAGGTCTTCTCTTCATCGTTATGAACTAAAATTAGAGTCGGATAAATGAGAATAACCCTGAGAATAATAGCAATTTTATAGGTTAGAGTAGCTGCAACGGACGGACGGTTTTTATTTATACCAGTCAGCTGTCAAACTTTCGCGCCATGAAAGTAGAGTTGACCATTTGTTCGGAGTTTACCGGTTTTTTTGAGATGTTATAACATGCTGCATAAACGACCACATTCAAACCATACTCCATAAACGCCTCAATACCTCACAGCTAGGTTTTTTTTTTTTTATAGTTATGGCAATAGAATTTCTTTATGCCAATGACAAGTTTGTTTTATATAATAAAGCTAAGGAAACTTTTCGCGAATATTACATTAAACTATGCACATTAAAGTAAGTAAAGATTAGGATAGTCTGAATACATAAATTATAGTTTAATACTATTTTCCATTATAAATGTTGTTAATATGTTACAATACAATAGAGGATACATTAATAAACAAGTTAATCGGGTAGGAAAGGGTACTTTAAGAGACAGGAGGGAATTAATGAATGAAGTGCGGTTGTAAAGAGAACAGGCGAAAAAAATGTGGTCTAAATCACCCACATCAGCTCCACAGTCACACAAATTATTATTTACTATATTAAGCTTTGCTAAGTGGAAAGGAGTACAAACATGACCCAAACGCATTCTCGAAATAGTGGACGAAACAATTTTAGGACATTTGACTTTAAAAAACCAGGGCTTTGAAGGTATAGATGGTTGAAGGAGGGAATAAGATCTGCCTTTTGTCTGGCTACTTTCTGCCCAAAGACTATTCCAAGAATCTTGGAGATAGACCCTAGGCAGAGCAGACAAATCATGACAGTAGATTTTGTATGGGAACATGTCCCCATCCTGAACTGCTTCCTTAGCCAATTGATCAGCTTTTTCATTTCCTCTTATGCCACAGTGACTAGGGATCCATGAAAATATTACTGAAAAGCCTCTGGATATGCACAATTCCAAAAGTTTACGAATTTCAAAAATAATGGGATAGAAAGGTTTCATTTTGAACGGAAATTTATCTACAGTTTGTAAAGCACTTTTTGAATCAGAGAAAATTACAGTATTTTTAAGGTGCATTAATAATACTAACTCCAAAGCCTTAAAAATAGCAAAGCATTCACCGGTAAACACTGAAGTTTCCGGTGGTAATTTAACTTTTTCGATTAACTTAAACTGAGA
Source organism: Keiferia lycopersicella (assembly GCA_029255805.1). NCBI lineage: Eukaryota > Metazoa > Arthropoda > Insecta > Lepidoptera > Gelechiidae > Keiferia > Keiferia lycopersicella. The sequence continues at coordinate 13,500,706 of JARACZ010000005.1, read as the reverse complement.
CAAATATATACCCACGCCGACGCAACCCGTTGTAGTTATTTTGGAAGCATCAGTATATATATGATTGTAATTTTGCCAATTTACATTATCAATGCAGTTTAAAAAGCTAATGTTTGCATTTATGTCGTGCCCATTTAAATCTAGGTCATAATGAATCACAGGTTTTAAAGTTAATATATTATAGTGATACTCAAATAATGGCAATGCGGGTGAGTGATGTATACGCGTTTGTATTGTGAAAAATTTTCTGTAACTTTGAATTAAACAAGGGATGGTTTTATGTCGCCAATATCGAGAGGTTACAATGCAACTATCAAGAGCTTCAAGCTTTGATCTAAGGGGGTGGCTGGAAAACTGAAAACATTTAAACAAAAATCGATCACTAAGGAATTGCCGTCTCAACTTTAATGGAGCCTCACAACACTCTACTTGTAAAGCATTGATAGGACTTGAACGCATTGCTCCAGTGATTATTTTAAGTGCTTTAGATTGGATGGAGTCTAACTTTTTAAGACCTTCAACGCTACCACCTGCCAAAAGAAAAGTACCATAATCCAAAACGGATCTTATAAGAGCATTATACAGAAGTTTCATTGAGAAAGGGTGAGCTCCCCACCAAACACCAGAGAGACATCTTATGATATTAAGTAAGCGTTCACATTTATTCACTACATATTCAAAGTGGTCAACGCCAGTCAGTTTACTATCTAAAATAACGCCTAAAAATTTGGCGGTACGTTCAACAGGTAATGGATGATTACTATAAGTTACTAATATGGGTGGAATTACTCTCTTTCTAGAAAAAGCTACCACTGAACTTTTAGATATTGAAATATCCAATCCATTACGTTCCAACCAGCCTTTTAATAATTCTAAGGAAGATGATAATGAGCTGCTTGCGCAATCTATAGAGTCATCAATTGCGTATAAAAGTAAATCGTCAGCATATTGCAAAACATTTATGGAATTATATAATGAAGGTTCTAAATCGTAAGTATAAATATTGTATAAAAGCGGACTTAGGACAGATCCCTGAGGCAAACCCTTAAAAACATTTCGTGTGAATTTTGTGTCATCATCAATGATTAAAGATATTGATCTATTTGCTAAAAGATTAATAATAAACTGAACTAATAATTTGGGCACTTTGAGATCGATTAGTTTTTGTTTTAAAATAGATATCAAAACATTGTCGTAGGCTGAAGTGATGTCTAAAAAGGCTGCTACCACATGATTGTTGGCTGAAAAAGCTAATTGGATATCTGTGACTAAGATACTTAAGTTATCTAATGTACTCTTTGCTTTCCGAAAACCAAATTGACTTTTAGATAAAATATTATTATGTTCTACAAACCACTCTAACCGATTTTTAACAAGGTGTTCAGCAATTTTAGAAAACACTGACGATAATGCAATTGGCCTGAAAGATGTGGCATCATTTGAAGGCTTGTTAGGTTTTTTAACTGGAATAACTTCCTGGGATTTCCAGGAAGGTGGAATATTTCCTGAGATCATCACGGAATTTATTAAACTTAAAAGATAATTTAAACTATCATCACTAAGATGTGTTAAAAATGAGTATGGAATTCCGTCCTCTCCAGGAGCTGAGTCTCTAATGCCAGAAAGTACACCTTTTAGTTCATATAATGTAAAAGGGGAGTCTAAACTAGAAGAAGGAACAGAAATTACAGAATTTGGTAATGACGCAAAATTGATATTTTCTGGAACAGTTGGAGGTGCTAATTTATCAAGAAAATCATTTACTAGAGATGGAGCCAATGAAGCTGATGAAGATGATTCATTAAAGGCTGACCTGAAACGCTTAATTTTACGCCAAACTTCTGTTGGACAAGTAGTAGGGGAGAGAGAAGCACAAAAGGCTCTCCATCCTTCCTGCTTCTTATCCCTCAGGAATTGCTGAGTGGTTTTCATGATATCGTTAAGATTATCCAAATTTTCATCTGACATACTTATAGCATATTCTTGTTCCGCTTCTTTTCTCTTTCTCACGGCCTCCGTACACTGACTATCCCACCAAGGTGGGAAAGGGATTTTACCGGAAGATTCCCCTTTAATTTGGAAAACTTGATCTGCTGTTTCCACCAAACATCTGGCTAGAGCGTTAGAAGAGTCAGTCTCACCACCTTGTACTAATTCCGGAATGTCTAAAATTTTTGATTCAACAAGCTCTTTCAATTTTGTCCAATCGGCATTACTTAATTTATGTTTCAGGCGAGGACTACGTTTACGCAAAGATGGAGTTCTAATCGGAGAAGTTACAATTATAGGAAAATGATCACTACCCAATGTTGATGAAAGAGGTGTCCTGTCTAGAGTAGAAGCCAATCTGGGAGAGCAAATGGATAAATCTACAGAACTGACATTTTCATAAGGTTTGGTGCGTCGAGTGGGGACACCTGTATTAAGGACGCATAAATTGTTTTCATCAAAAATCTCCACTAATTTTTCACCCTCACTATTTGTAATTCCACATCCCCAGGACCTATGATGACAATTTAAATCACCCAAAATTATAACGGGGCTTGGTATAATACTGAATAAAGAATTAACTTCATTAAGGATCTCAGAAGAAGAACGCGAAATATAAATAGATACAAACGAAATGTTATCAAAACGCAAGCCAACTACATTAATGATGTCACTGTAAGCGTAATTTGGGAAAATAATTTCAGTAAAAGGTATAGATGTTTTAATAAGTATGGCGGAACCGCCATACCCATCGGAACGATCATTACGAAGACAGGTATATCCAGGTATATTAAAAATATACCCAGGTTTTAACCATGTCTCAACTAAAGCTATAATAATTGGATTATAATTATTAATCAAATAAATTAGATCAGATTTCTTGGGAATTATGCTCCTGCAATTCCATTGAATTATTTTGGAATCCATTGGAGTTATTACAAAGTTTATCAAGAAGGTCTAAAATAGGGGCAACGTGGGACGGTTTAAATAGTTTATTCTTTAAAATAACGTTTAAAATGGTTAAGATTAAACTCATGTCAGAATCTTCTGATTTCGAGTCCTTAGGGCAATAACCACATCCATTTTCTGATGAAGAAGCAGCAAATTCTTTTACAAGTGCGTTATGTGAAGCCCTATCATATCCACCTTGAGACTTAGGTGGCGTACGAGGCTTTTTGAAAGACTTGGGGATATATTTTCCTCATCTTTTTTCGTCTCATTCGGTTCAGAAGCTACAACATCTGCAAAAGACCTTGAAACAGGGGGGAAAAGCTTACTAGCATCTAGGTAAGAGATACAACTGTGGGCCATGGTATGTTTTATTTCTTTTTGTCTGATATTTTCAGGGCAAGCTTTATCCGTTGCAAAGTGGCGGCCTCCGCACATAGCGCATGATGCGGAACCTTCTTCTTTTTGGCATGTTTCCCCAAGATGGTCTTTACTACATTTGAAACATTTTGGTGATTTGGACCGACACTGCAATTTAGTATGTCCATATTTGCAGCATCTAAAACATTGGATCGTCGGGTAAACGTAAACTTCTACAGGCAGAGCATTGTAACACATAAACAATCGCTTGGGAAGGACCTGGCCATCAAATGTCACTACAACGAATTGCGATGGTTTCCATGAAGTATTTCCGTCAACATTAACTTTGTAATTAAGTCGTCTTACTTTTAATATGTTGCCACAGCCTATGGGTGTGGAAATGTTGTCTTTGATTTCCTCTTCACCCCATTCTGTCGGAATACCACGCACTAGTCCCATTCGAGTTACATGAAATGTAGGAATAAAGGCCTTCAATTTGTTTAGTTCCAGAAGAGATTTAGACAGAAAGTCGTTCGCATCATTATACTTTGAAAATGCCACCGCACAGCGATTTTTACCTATTCTTTTGACACTGCCTGGAATCACGTTTTGGCAATTCATTTTCCTGAGGAAATTACCAAAACTAATAGGATGCAAAATTGTTCCGTCATTTGGTGAGGTTTCTATGCGTTGCACGTGAATAAGATATGGAGCAACATCCGAACGTAAATACTCGGTTCGACCATTTTGACGTCCTGGATGGGTATTATTTTGAGAATTGTCCGGCTGAGAGTTTGATTGGGTCACGTTAGGTGGGATTTTCTTAGAATGGTCATCCATAGAATGAACCTCCCGGGATGTCGTTTGTACCTGAGGACTCGGGAGTGATGTAGGTGGCTCGATCACAGGCGTAACTTTTTTTAATACAATTGTGTTTTCATTAGAAGCATTAGCAACGATATCACATTGACAAAAATCACCCGAAATCGGCTGGCCATTATTAGTCTTCTTCCTACGCTTTGAACATACGCGGCAAAGGCGAATATAACGTGTACGTTTCCGTCCTGTCTGTGTAGTATCCCCGGCTTTAGAAGATATCGAGCCATCAGTATCCATCTTACTGAGGTCATCATTTGATATAACACTAATAGTCGAGCCCACAGGGAGATTCAGGCCAGGCCAAAGCCCGCCTAAATCCCCCCGATCTTTATCGGGAGGCTCGCTCATAGAGCGAGTCCAGGTTATTTACAAAATATTTACAAAACTTACCAGAAAAGCAGCAAATAAACACAAAAAAAGAAATATATACACTAAATATAAAAGATAATTACACTACCAGACTATCCTAATTGGATTATCCTATTTTAAAATTAAAATTTATTTCCCAAAACACAGAAAACACCCAACACCTACGAAGTTTCCCGCGCTTTTTTCCACCGCTAGGTTAGTATTATTTATGTTCCTTGCTCAATACTTGTCAAAGTCATACTCCGCACGTGTTTACTGTGTTTTTACTTGTGACTTTATCTGGTTTTCTCATACAAAATGAAGCTAAAATCAAAGAAAACCACAAAAACCAATTTATCAGATAGAATAGCAGATGCTCTTACCGTCAAACCCAAGGAAGACATCGAAGATGACCAAGTATTTGGAACCAAACCTCAAACTCTCACGAAGGCGGATTTGAGCTCCTGTGATAGCGAAGACGAGGCGGCGATCAGTGATTTTCGCAAGAGGAACGTTAATTTACTTAGTGAAATTAGTAAGAAGTATGAAGGTCAGGTTGTATCACGAAAAAACACTAAAGCAAAAGGTTTAGACGATTATGAGGAAAGTGACTCTGATGATGAACTTGGGTTATCTGCCAAAGATTTAGCACTTTACGATGAATCTTCAGATGGTTCGATTGACTTGGATGCTGAGAAGCAGGATGACAAGTCTCATTCGAAACAGGAAGAAATTAAAGCTAAACCAACACATCAACGGACTACTGCTTCTGATTTTTTTCGGGAAGAAATGAACTCTAAAATGAAACAGGTATTCCAGAAAATTGCAGCTTCAGATTCTGAAGACAACTCAGATGTTTCTGAAACTGCAAAACAGGACAAAGTTAAGCCTAAAGCAATACCTAAACTTCGAAAAACAGAAGCTACAGAATCCGATGAATCATCTGATGATGATGGTGAAAGTGATGATTATAGTATTACACAACAGTTTAAAAAGCAAATTGCTGAATCAGATGATGATGATAATGATGGAGAAGAAAGTGAAGAAGAATCGGGTGAAGAAGGTGAAGGATATGATATCAGTAACATGGATGAACCAATGAAGGAAGATTTTGAACATGTCAAAAAGCAAAATGTGTCTGAAGAAGCCAAGAAGGGTTCTTGTGTAAGGAATCAGCTACTTATATGGGAGGGCCTGTTGGAAATGCGAATTCATTTGCAGAGATGTGTTTCTACAGCTAATCAAATGCCTATGCCTGAGACACACAAACAACTTAGCCAAGATAATGAATTCGTTGAACAATGTACTGCTACTAAAGCTAACATTGCTGGTGTCTTAGATAAGTAAGTTGAATAAACATTATTAAATGATAAAAGTATATAAACCAAACAATTCTGTGTATATTATACAATTTTCGCTTTTTCAGGTTTTTGAATCTACAAAACATTTTACTCAAGAAATTCCCAGAGACAAAAACAATAGCAAGCAAGAAAGAAGGAACGGATGAACAGGAGACCAAGAAGAAAGAAGAGAGTGATGAAGAAATTCCCAGTGATACTGACAATGAGGAGATACCATCAGATACAGAGGCAGAAGACAATGATGTAGATGATGAAGCTGCTGAAGAAACTTCTAATAAAACGGCTAAACTTACAGCTACGAAAAAGAGGAAACTCCAAGACTATGATAAGGATATAACAACAGTCCACAAGGCATTCAAACAATTCAGAGATTCAACAATACAGAAGTGGAATGAAAAGACTAGATTGGCAACTGCTTCAGCTATTAAAAATAAGAATGCACCATCAAATACTGTATTACAGCAAATATCTTACATTCTATCTGACAGGGAAAAGCTTGTTAGAAGAACACAACTGAAAAGAACAGAATATGACATTGTAGGTTACAAAAAACCTATAATTGAAGAAGAAAAAACTCAAAGTGGAGACAATGTCCCTAAAGTAAAAGACCGTAAAGATGATGATGAATATATTCCTGAAATATTTGACGACAGTGATTTTTACCATCAGCTGTTGAGAGAGCTTATTGAATGTAAATCTGCTGATATTTCCGACCCGGTGCAGTTGAGCCGTCAGTGGATTGCGCTACAGCAAATGAGGAGTAAGATGAAAAGAAAAGTTGATACAAAAGCTACTAAAGGTAGAAAAATTAAATATGTTGTTCATAACAAATTGGTAAACTACATGGCACCAGAGAAATGCACCACATGGACAGATGAAAGCACCAATGAACTATACAGCTCACTATTTGGAAAAATGTTTGAGAACAATAGTATAGGTTTAAATTCACAAATAGAGAATGGATTCAAAATAAAGAATTAGATAATGCAAATAAATTATATGGAAATTCATATACTATAAGTACTTCCATCCTCATGGGTTGACACACCACTGATAAATTAGAAACAAGTTATGTACAATTGATGACTAAGAGACTCAAGGGTTTCATGTGTATTTCAAGTTTAGGGTGTATGTATGCACATAGAAATAACCGGCGTCGATCTACTAACGCTTATTGGACCTGATCAACGCTGGTAGACTGCGCCAGTATCTCCGTACTTTTGTGCTGAATCAGCGCCGGTTACCAGCTTTCTACGTATGTATACACCCTTAGGCGACAGGATGACAACCTCCTGTCACTACAGTGATACACAAATCATCAAATCAGAAAAGGCTCTATTGGGTAAGGGGTATCATTACGGCCGTTAACGCTGTGCCTACCCCGCACGGGATACCGGCGTGATAAGTGCATGTATCTTTCTAAATAACTATGTTTATCAGTTTGAATGTCCCAGTTCAGAAGGGGTTATCTGGTGCACAAATAACACATACCTACCTTTGTACCTTACCTTTTAAGGTTGTATCTTATCACTGCTATAGAACTAATAAAATAATCTTCTCGATTTTTTAATATTACTATTAATTTTAGAGCTTATTGTAAATAAAAGAAACAGTTTAATGTAATTGAGCATCATTTATTTGATTAAAAAGCTTGATTTAAATAACAATAACATAGAATATTATTAATCAATTCATCACAAACATTTGGAACTTTCAACCATTCGTTTACCTAATTCTACAGTTCTTTATGAAGACTAGAAAAAACGAGAATCATATTTTATTTTTTAACTAGGATTGTCAAAGTTGAGAAAATACAACTTGTTGTATCTAGCTAGATTGATAAAATTATTGAACTTTTGATGAAGAGGGCACCACTTCCCCCCGAGTCCATATTCATTGGTTAGACTAATTCTATTTTCTTGCACCAAATACAATCAATCCTAGTGTAAAGCCATTGAATGTTGAAAATCTCCACTTCTATCTACAATTAAAAATTACAAGTCGTTAACAACCAACTAGGTATACATATCACAAGATTATAAAAATACTAATTACAAGCAAACCCACAGTCTAAAGACAGGTCAATAGAATTAATTTCAAATCAATCAGTATTTAAGGCAATTTTTCACTCTAAAGCCATAAAGGCCTCTTCTCTATGAAAACTGCTTGGTTACTTTTAAAAAATTAGAAACCATAAATCTAATTATTAATGGTAGGCAATAATATCTCTAATTCTTAAAGTTGTTACTCGAGTCACAAAAACTATCTATCTACGTGATTAGAACAATTTAAATAGCATTTTATTGCTTTGATAGAACAAATATTTCTTAAGTTGTGCATTTTATTAAATACCTATATTTTTTAAACTTCACATTTTTTTTTACAAATGGTCCACTTTTATATTTTTTGTTAGAAAATGTATTTTAAACAATGTACTACTAAAACTATTTACAACCATTACATTTTACAATTATGAAAACCTAAAATGAGGCATTTTTAAAGTTAATAGTGACATAGTAATAGGTTGGCAGCATTCTGAAGAATTTATTTAGTATTTAAAGAATATAATTATAAATAAGCGTCATATTGTTTGGTAACATTCCAAAAATGAAGAACAATATTCGCTGCATAAGGTTTGCACGATACAAAAAAATGTGTTAATAAATTCGAAGTAAAGGTTTTTTTTTAAGGTGAACGCACATTTATTCGCATCGAACGAACCGAATTTTAGAATTCTTTATATGAAATCCTATGAAACCTCGCACATTTGTCCGAAACGAATCGGTCAAATTGGTCAAATCCAATCCAATCCGAATGTGCGAGGTTTCATAGGATTACACCTTACCTTCGAGCAACACGGGTCTCCTCCGGACGCCCGGAAGCCCCGCGTTGCTCGAAGCACCTTACAGGTAAAAACTCGGTGGTAAGATTTTCACTTTCAAATGTCAACACCTCATCGTAGTTTATTTCTTTCAGTTAACTGCCAACCAGCGCGTCGAGTGGATCTTATTATTACGTGTCACAACAGATTTTCAGGTCCCGCCTTCGAATTGCAACCTCTCTTAGTCCAAAAATGTAGAGTTCATTGATCTGTAAAACAAAATGGGAAAGAATTTGTATATTTTTTTTCCATTTCTTTAAATAAGTCACAGCACAGATAGTCGTTTTACCAAAATAAATCTCCGTTTTAAAAGGGAACATATTTAATTTTAATTTAACTATTGATACGACAAATATTTAGGTGAACAGGGGCGGCAATACTTTCATAATATGAATGAGGACTTCTATACTCTTAGGCAATCCTTGTCTATTTCTTTACTACTTCAGCTCTATCCTGATGAATCTTATATATGCCGTGTGATGCCGGCTCACAGTGTGAAATTTTGTCTCGATTTCGGACATCCCTATTTTATCCCTTTATTCTATAGATCTTCCAAAGGACTACAGCTTCTGGGAAGAAACCATATTTTTTTTTACGTTTAGTTTTGATGTTATTTAGAAACTCGAGAAAAGTCCATAGAAACCATAGAAATGTATTTTCTGGCTGTATTTACTGTTTTTTGTTACTGTTAGTGAATGTTATAACACAACACTATTGTTTCCAAAAGCTTAGTTGCTAAAACCCTATAGAAATGTTGAAACACGGACGTAAATTAACGTCTTAGCTAAATATTTTTCTAATATTTTTAATTTTTTCTGGCGAGTATGAATGTTGTAGCACGTTTTACAATCACAAAAAGATAGATATCATACTGCTCTATATTAAAAAAAAAACTTTTTTGGAACAATCAACATACTTACGAGTTATGGAATTTTAAACTTTTATGTATTTTTACAGTTAGGGCTGTCACTAATTTTTACAGTCATACTTCATCCTCAACCTTGGACGCAAATTTGATATCTTACAAGGCAAAGGGGTATTTCCTGTAGCTAATTGGTTTTTAAAACCGATTAAAACATAATAAATTATTTTATTTTTCATGCTTTAGTATTTCCGTACCGTGTCATTTCTAGCGTAGTGACCTACTTAACTTAACCTTACCTTTTTCTCTAAAATTTCGAAAGTGTTAAGTTTTTGTTTTGAATATGTCAAATAGCGAACGTTAGGCATCACACTCAATTGGAGGTTTTCCACAATGTCTCTAATATAAAATAAAATTAAGCAATTTGAACACGAATTTACATATTATCTTCGATGAAAGGCATCATGTGGCATTGGGGAGGGGTCCGCCCGCGTAAGACGTAATGTTAAAACCCAATGCCTAGACATGCTACATCTGCAAATGTTGTACTTCAATCAGAAGAAAACATCTATTGCGATAATGAAGATTATATTAAATAACTAAAGCTAAACATTCACAGTTCAATCCCATTTATCACACGATCATGTTAAGGATGCTTCAAAATAATAGTAGGTACTCAATTTTTTCAAATATATTTTGGATTGCGTGCTATATAATTAAATAAAACCTTCTTACCTATATATTTAGTCTGGGAAACATAGTCATACTGAGTCTAATCACAATCAAAAAAGAATTCGAACTGTGACAACCCTATTTCCATAGAAATTTACAAAAACTTTAGAAATGGTCTATCTCATGGGTATGTTAATAAATATGCGTGGTTTTTTTTTTATTTGTAGTTGCTTATATTGAGTATATTTATGAAGCAAAAGTTCGTGCTACAATGATTCCACTTCCAAGAAAAAATTTTCTTTGTGAAAATCAATAAATCGTTGATTTCTCTTTAAATATTATGAAATATAGACTCAAATTTTGCAATTTATTAGATATCATTTGAATATAATAAAACACGGTATTTTCAATTATATAAATTAATCATATAAGAAAATATCAATTATATCTGATTTTGCTGACGTCAGCAAATTTTTAAATATTTTGTAAAAAAAACAAAAAAAACACATAGTTTCTTGGAGAAAGTTGTATTTTCCAGTCAGATAGATTAAATAAATAGTAATTATGTATGTGTCCGAAATCGAGGCAAAATTTCACACTGTGCGGCTTGGAATAGCATCACCCCATGTCTTTTCCTTGGGCGTCGTAAGAGGCGACCAAGGGATTTGAGGCGCTACGCTAGTAATGCATAAAGAGTGAATGTCTTACCTGTCCATCATTCGGCGGCTTTCCGGCACATGGGGCAGGTCTGCTGCTCCTGCAGCCAGGGTCCTATGCAGGCCACGTGGAAATTGTGGGTGCACGGGAGCTGCATCAGCGGCTGATCCTTAAGCATCACCTCGAAGCAAATGGCGCACTCCTCCAGCGACCAGCGACGCTCACGGCTGGAAACAAATATATTTCACTAAATTAACTTCTTGCGTACGACACAAATCTATGCTTACACTATAAATACTACCATCGATAGACAACAGATGTCATGCGTGCGCCGGCGCTGACGCAAATGTCATTTTAGCTCTGTACTACCCACGTACTACCATCAATGTCCCACACGAAAGGAAGAAAAAGTCACACCCAAAAAAAGTTGATCTTGAGACGTGGTGACCCAATGCCGCCAATAGGAATTCCCCCTGGTGTCATGCAGTGGTGACGTACTGGCTGGAGGCTGAAGAAATGGGATCAGGAAGGGCTCATGACCAGACAAGGGCAACTCGCTTCATGCATTGCGGTGTGGAAGGCAAGAGGGAAACCACCACACTATTTTCCTTAAAAAGTGAAAAGGCAATGCCCCTCAATAGGAGGAATGTTTAAATATAAAAATATTTTTTTCTTGTACAAATACTCTCTGAAATCAAACTATAGCCTAAAAATGTTTAGTTTATTAATTATGACCAAATGGCACACAAATTACACATCACTACACTACACACAAAAACAAAAACACAATAACACAGATAAAAATTATTACACTTCACATTGTACACCTCGTAAACCAAACTCACACTTATGTTAGCAATCTTTTTAGTCTGGTTTAAATTAAGTAAAAATTCATGCAAGTTTAGTATTTAACATTTGTATCAATCTCTGAATTCTTGCTTACAATGTCTGCTCTCTTAATATTCGGGCCCGTGTATCTTCAACTCTGTAAGAAAATAAAGAACTTTGGACAACTCTGTATTCTTCACAAAAAGAAGAACAACAAAATATATAATTATCTTATATTGGTAGTAAAACATAAGCACAGAATAATGACAATGACTTATGATAGAAAATCGATTATGATTTGATACCTAGAAAAATCAGTGTATGATATTGGTAAAGAATTTTATGACGGGCTATTCAATGGAAATTTTGTACAATCAAGGGGTTTTTGTTTCTGTTACATATTAACATTTGGTACAACTTACGGTGCTGAATTCCGCTGTCTAAGGCTAGTTAGACGTCTCATAATATTTCGGAAGAATGGGGATGAGTCGTTGTAACTAGTATCATAAGGCACATCTGAAGAAGAATTTGTTATGTCCCATTCGTCTTCCATGTCAGATTCTGATGATGGCTCTTGAGTCACATTGTTTGAATATGATGATGTTGTTCTAAATGTAACATATCCAGTCTCTACAGATGAATCTTGATCTGAATCTGCCTCCGATTCCTCTTCATCTTCAATTGAATCTTCCTCTTCCTCAATTGAATCACAACTCTGTGTCAATTCTACCGATTCCATGTCATACTCTGTGTCTGTTAAAGTCAAATCTGATTCTTGCGAGAATGAGTAATTATTGCTGCATTTATAACAAGATGAGTCATCATTATCTTCAAAGCTGCTGTCCATTTCGCTATTATCAGTACTAGAGCTATCTGAATGGAATATTATTTTCTTAACTATTGGAATGTTAATAGATGTGTTCCTCGATGGTCTTCTTCTCGAAAGGTTATTGCTTTTTTCACTATCAGTGATGCATATGCTTGTATCTGTAGTGGTGTGTACCGATATTGTTGTGTAATCGGATATTGAAGACTTAGAGATGCTTCTGTTTGACATGATTGTCATGGTGAATGAAAATATGGCAAGTTAATAATGCAGTAAAATGAAAATGCAGCCTACTACTTGTAAAAGGCGGTTGAAAATATCTGACACTAGGGTTCACTGGGTTGTTGGACAACTTGGTGTCCCACAAAAAAAGAGAGAGAGTAATATGACATAGTAGAAAGCATGAATTATATTAATAATGGTATAAAATGAAGTCTGCCCAAGTCACTATTAAAATTTACATTAAACAAAATTGCAGATGGATAGATTTGCAGGATGAATAGATGAGTGAGTTGATGCATAAATATGAATTAAATTTATAAAACACTGTTACACTACTATGCCAACAGGGATATTATAGGATCTAACTGCAGTGTTGAAATAAAATTAAAAACCTATATTTAATGTAATTATGTCAACAGGGACCAATCTGAAACACCCAGTCTGCTTAGAATTTATTTAGCACAAATAATGGTTGTAAAAACCAAAAACAGTAAGTTGTATGCCAAATTGGACCCTGTGAAAAAGCAGGGACCCGATGACGGAATTGATTGTGGTCAATTTGGTATACATTGGTGGTTATCTTGATTTTACTGCAACAACACCCGTAAAATAACCATCAATGTGTGCTGATCAGACACAATACATTACGATGTTGCTTGATACTGACTTCTAAAGATTATAACTTGGACACATTGAACCCTACTTGATCATTATTTTGTTCAACCACCCACATATACACTACTTAAATACAAAAAAATGTTTAGTTGAGTGAATTACAAACTGAATTAAGGAAATAAAAACTCAGTATTTATAAGAGAAAGTTGTAGCTATCAATTGAACATTGAAGGTTACAAACCACCAAATGTTGCGCCTACATAAATTATAGGTAGGTACAAAAGTAATCTTTAAATACCCTACATCAGCTGGTCAACAAAAAAACAAGCGGATGATTCTTTGAAATTGTGGAAAGTGAAAAGTAGGCATACTCACAAGGTCTGAGGCTGTTCCACCGTCCAGCCTTCGCTCGTGGAGCCTTCTGTGTCCGGTTGCTCAGGTCGTTTGCTGAAGAAGTAGTACAGGGCCGCTCCTACGCCGACGCCAATGGCCGCCGCCGCGAGACCCAACCCTCGGCTCGAACTCGAGCAGTTCTTGCGACGATCTTCTTCGCGAACGCTCATTTTGTTGCGAATTTTCAAATATTTTGCGTATCACAGAAGAAAAATATTTATTTTGACGTTCTGTGTTGCCTACCACATAGAGTACTTTAGCCAAACTGAATAGTGAACAGTTTTGTCGAAAATATATTTTTGTTAATCTCCTAGTCTAGTCATATGTCATATTTTTATCATAGTTCATTAAGATTATTTTGTAAATAAAAGTCCAAAGACAAAGAGGTTGGTCGATGCAAGCAAACCCTACGGTTATTAAGAGACAGCATTGAGAAAAGGAATTCCAATTCGTCCAAATTTTGACGGCCTGGCAATGCTGTTGGTTGACGTTTGTAGTGATGAGGTAAAACGCTTGTAAAATTCAAAATGTAATTTTTTTACCGGTATTGGTGCAACTCACTAGTAAAAATAAAATTACATACACATATCACGCCTTCATCCCTTGCGGGGTAGGCAGAGCGTGAACGGTCGTAAGAATACCTATCGCCACGTCTGTCATTTTTGAGAATTGTTTTCCAAAGTAGTTTCAGAAAACATGTGTATCTCTATAGTGGCAGGTTGTCAGCCTGTCGCCTAAAAATTGTCATACACCAATACTCTCGAGTCCCTTTTAGTCACCTCTTACGACACCGGCGGGAGGGATGTGGGGTGATGCTATTCTAAGCCGGCATCACACGGCATAAAAAAATTTGGAGGGGCATATTTATTATTCATAATCGGGATCTCGGAAACACCTTCAATGATTTTTGCGAAATTTCATCATAACTGAAAGTTTTAACTGAAAGCGTATCGCTATTAGAAAAGTAGTTTGTATTACGATCTTAACTAGCGTAGCATACAGTAACAGTGGCGTAGAAATCGTAGCAATTTTGTCTACGTTATGCTACGGCGTAGACAGTAATAGAAAAAAAGTTTTGCGCTAAAGTGGAGTATGTAAATTAACTTTATCATCATCAAAGCCTTACCATCACTCTCATCAAAGCCAAAGTTATATAATTTATGAAGTCTAATTTATTTAAACAGATGATAATATACTTGGTTATTTAATTAAGACAGAGACTAATTGAATGGGTCGCCACCGAAATCAAAAGTACTGAAGTTTGGCTCTTTTTCGAGTTCTATTTTGTTCTAAATTCGTTCACATCCCAGTAAAATCTTTGCTAAAAAAAACTTATCGGTGTTTTTATCAAAACTTATTTTATGTCTGTCTTTTGTGATATTATCAATCCATTTGTTTTGTGACGCGCGACGCAGTCTAGAGTATTTTAGAGTTTGTTTACCCTCGGGGGAATTACAAGAGCCTCTAGAAAGAACATTAATTTAGAAGTTTGTATTCTATTGTATTAGTAACATGATTAGGCCACAGACTTAGCCACAGAACAATTTGTTGTACTAAATCTAACAAGATAACGTATAGAGCCATTTCTTCGCATCACACTTTCATCATCATCATCATCACATCAGCCTATAGCAGTCTATTGCTGGACATAGACCTCCCCCAGGGTACGCCACAATGAACTATCTCCCGCTTCCGCCATCTAGTCGCTATAAGTCTACATGTAAAATTCGATGTACGTACATTGCGTTGCTGGTGGGTTATTATAAAACCAGGATATGTAACCCGCTACGCAATGTGCCTACTAAGAATTTTACCTGTAGACCTCCCGTGAGAAAGACGTTTTCTCGGCATGGATTTTAAACCATTATTCCGCTTGAAAAGCGACTTTATATCTACCTAACTGGATGATATCGTATGATACAAATCTCTCTACATAATATCTAAGAAGTGTATACGTGTCTAGAATTCCTAGTTTTAGATATAGGTACTCATCTGAAGTTAGTTTGAAGTAAGTATCTACGTAATTAATTTAATTAGCACTATCTTTTACCATCTGACACGTTCAATCTAATTTTGGTCTCTATGTTCTAAGTTGAGTTTTAGAAGTCTTTTTGACCTTAGATTTTTTACAAATTTGTATTTTTGTGGACGTCATGTAGTGAGCTACGTAACTAGACGCAACCACCGATATTTCAGATGTATTGTATATTGCTATATATGTATTGTATGTTGCTTTATTTATTCGTAGACTAAGCACGAGGTAAGGGTAGGTAACTACGGTAAGGAAGGACCTTTGGACATGTTTGAGCTACTATGATTTCACCATTGGGAAGGAACTTTATAAGTAAGTACGTAGACGGATCGCACACTTAACGCACGACGGAGCGTTAAAATATCGCAGCGGTCTGTCATATCCATACTTTATATAAGGTGTCAAAATATTAGCTGCAAATATTTTAAGGGGTGAATCTGCCCATGAAACCGAACAACTTTCCCCAAAAAAACGTACCTAGGTTGAAATATGAAAAAAAAATTTGGACCTCCCATAGAAAATAAGGAACCACCCAAGCCAATTTGTATTTTTTTTGTCCAAGCAAATTTTCTTACACCCAGTAGAAAAAAATAAAAAAATCATTTATTTCGGACAAAGAATCCATATTTAAAAGTCCAATTTTAGTATGGGGAGTGAAGTAGAAACGTCACTCCCCATACTAAAATCGCACTCGACGGACGACACTGCGTTGACAGCGGTTGAGCGGTTTTAGTACGGGGATTGACATTTCTAGTATGAATCTGACAGCCGGCTGTGATATTTTAGCGCACCGTCGTGCGTTAAGTGTGCGATCCGCCGTAGGTAAGACGACGCTCGCAAACGATTAGACTAGCTATATAGGTATCCGGTACACGTTTATGCCATGTGATACCGGCTTAGAATAACATTACCCCAATTCTTTCCCGCGGTAGTCGTAAGAGGCTGGGGAATCGAGGGTTTTAGGCTGATAACCTGTCACTTGAGTCTCTTTTCGTGTGGGACACCGAGTCTTCCAACGACCCAATGATCCCTAGTGTCAGTATTTTTCAATACCTACTAAAACCGCTGTTGGTGCACCTATATTAGGCAAATTGTAGAACCCGTACAGATTAAGAAACGATCTGTAAATGGCGGCGGTTACCTAAGTGTGAGGTAGAAAGCATGAACGCCTGGTATATGCAAGAGGCTCAGTGGAAGAGAGAAAGCATGAAAAACGGCCGCCATTTACATATCGTTTCTTTATCTGTACGGGTAATATCAATCTTTAACGAGACCGCTTTCTCTGTTGATTGTTTTAACTTCAAACGATCCGAAGGAAATGCTAATTTGAGGGCTCAATTCCAAGTAGTTGATTGTACATGCAGATGAAGTGGCCTGTCTAATGGAATCTCCATTTTCTCAAAATTTCTGGGCTAAAACGGCCTTGATCTTAGGCCTTTTTTACACTTAAGACTGTCATTATCAGCGCACAACGTAGCGGTCTAACGTTAGTTTGACGCAGCTGGGTCGACAGCGGTTGAGCAGTTTTAGTATGGGGTTTGATTCTAGTATGGATCTGACAGACCGCTGCTTTGCGGAAAGTTTACTTTATCGCTGCGTTGTGCGTTAAGTGTGAAAATCATCATCATTGGCCTCACACGTCTGTGACAGACGATTTAATCAGTGTCTGAGGCAAGACTTTTCGTGGCTATATAAGCCAATGCGGGAGCGGCATGACTTTCCGCACGCTCTACAACTGAAGGTGGTATTATAGACTGGAACATGCATGTTTAGGTGTCGTTTTTGCCTTTTGTTGGCGAGACCAGAGAACCAGGCGTCGTCGTGAGACTTACGTCCATCATACACACGCTTTCGCCATTCGTCCCTATCCTCAGCAAGCTTCTCCCAGCTTTGATGGTCGATGTCAAACGCAGCCATATCCCGCTTGGCGCAATCTTTGAAACGCAGCATGGGTCTTCCAACCCCTCTTTTGGCGTTAGCTACGGCACCAAGCAGGACACGCCGCGGTAGACGCGAAGGTTCCATTCGGTGCACATGCCCTAGCCACCGCAAGCGTCTCTGCTTGAGCAGGGCGGTAAAGCTAGGCAGCTGTGCAATTTCTAGAACTCGCTCGTTTGTGACTCTGTCCTGCCAGGTTATATGCAAGATGTTTCTTACGCAGCGCATATGAAACGAGTTAAGTCAACGCTCTTGTTTTGCATACGATGTCCAGGTATCAGCTCCGTACAAGAGTATGCTTAAAACGCAAGTTTGGTAAACAATAATCTTGGTTTTAGTGGTCAGATGTTTATTGTTCCATACTCTTGTACTCAGCTTACCAAACATGGTTGCCGCTTTGCCGATACGCGTATTGATCTCAACATCAAGTGTGAGATTGTTCGACACAGTCGACCCCAAGTAGCAAAACTTGTCGACAATGTCCAAGGGAACGCCACCGAGCATTATATGTGGGGCTTCTGCGCCTTGAGTTAGCACTACTGTTTTTTTGGCATTAATGGACATGGAGAACAGAGAACACGCGTGGGAAAACTTATCGATAATGTTTTGAAGCTCACTTTGAGAATTTGAAACGAAGGCTGCATCGTCAGCAAACAGAAGGCTATCGACAAATAAGTCATCGCGGTTGCGCTTAGACTTTAGAAGCGAGATATTGTATAGCTTCCCGTCAGCCCTTGTGTGCAGGTGGATACCCTGTTGGTCATCGCCGAAAGCAACTTTGAAAAGCAATGAAAAGAAAATACCAAACAGGGTAGGAGCTAACACAAAGCCTTGGCGAACACCTCTACGCATTTCGAACGGCTCAGATGTATTGCCGTTAAAAACAACAGAACCTTTCATGTCCTCGTGGAAGGATTTAATGAGACTCAGGAGTTTTGGAGGGCACCCGATATTTAAAAGTGCAGTATAAAGTCCCTCTCTGCTAACGGTGTCGAAGGCTTTGTTAAGGTCTACGAACGCCACAAACAGAGGTGTTTTCTGCTCTCTACACTTTTCTTGCAGTTGGCGAAGTGTAAAGATCATATCTGTCGTGGAACGTTGGGCGCGGAACCCACATTGCGATTCGGGATATACACGATCAGCAAGTTTCTGGAGTCTTAGCAAGACTAACCGAGCAAATAATTTACCTACTATACTTAAAAGGGATATTCCACGGTAACAGTTACAGTCACCGCGGTCACCTTTGCCTTTGTATAGGGTAACGATGTTAGCATCACGCATATCCTGTGGTATATATCCCGCTTCCCAACATTTACATAACAGATTGTGCAGAATAGGTAATATGCACTTGAGCCTGATAAGTTCGGCGTGGGTACCGTCGTTTCCAGGAGATTTTCCAATCTTAAGCTGCTTAACAGCCTTGTGGTATTCCCTTATGGTAGGAAGATCATCTAACTCTGACCAGGTAGCTAGTTTCGGCATGCAATTTGCAGCTTCTGGCATTATATTTACTGGTTCTGAGTAGAGACCGATATAATGTTCTACCCATCGTTCGAGTTGGCGTTGAGCATCTGTTACAACAGTGCCGTCCGCTTCTTTAACGGGGGCTGTTTTTTTAGGCAAAGGACCAAGGGCCTTTTTAATGCCAGCGTATACACCACCAAAGTTTCCCACATCAGCGCACGATTGAATGCTTTTACAAAGTTCGGTCCAGTATGCATTAGCGAAGTACAGTGATGTGCGTTGTAAAGTTGACTTTGCGTCCGCTAGATCAATACGTGACTTTTCAGATGGGTTAAGGCGATGTCTTAGCGCAGCTTGTCGTTTGGACTCGAGCAGGGGTGTAATGTGTTCGAAATTTTCGGCGAACCAATCCTGGTTTTTGACTTCCTGATAACCGAAAGCCGTACCAGCTACTTCTGTCAGTAGCTTTTTGACTTTGCCCCATTCTTCCTCGATATTAGCGTCTACATCCCAGGTGGCAACTTCGTCCCGCACCAGCTCCTCAAACTTTCGGACCAACTCATCGTCTCTGGTTTTGGGAAGATCAAGCTTCTTCTTACCGGGCAATTTGGATGAATGGATCTTTTTGTGAGCTATAGCAACATGTGAAGCCACCAAGGAGTGATCTGTGTCACAATCAGCGCTATGAAAGGTTCGCGTGTGCAGAGTCTCGCGGAGATTTTTCTTTTTGGTCAGGATAAGGTACAGTTGATGCCAGTGGCCAGAACGCGGATGTTTCCAGGACACTTTGCGAGTTGCTTTGCCTTTGAAGTAGGTATTGGTAACACACAGTAGGTGTTTAGAGCATAACTCTAATAAACGCTGTCCGTTTTCGTTTAACTTCCCTAGACCATGATTACCTATACAATCTGGCCAAGCAACGTTGTCCTGTCCGACCCTAGCGTTAAAATCGCCCAGAACGTATAAGCGGTCAGATGACTTTATGCCGCGTAAGGTCTGGTCGAGCTGGTCATAGAACTGTGTTTTAGCTTCATCAGTTGAGGATAATGTTGGTGCGTAAGCAGATATTATTGTTACGTATCCATGATTCGTATTTAATCGCAGCAACATAATGCGTTCCGAGATGCCGCATGGAGCCTCTATAGATGTTAACAGGTCGTTGCGGATAGCAAAGCCAACACCATGTTCGCGCACAGCGCTGCTGTCCTTTCCTTTCCAATAAAATGTATAGTGTGTCTCACGCAAGGAACCCTCGTCAGGGAGTCTGGTCTCTTGTAAGGCACAAACAGCAATGTTCAATCTGTTTAGTTCGGCGTCAATAACGGCAGTTTTGCGCAGATCTTGTGCGTCAATAGAAGAGCCTCCACAGGTGTCAGGGAGGCCTGTCCTCATAGTACGGACATTCCATGTTGCAAATCGCATGGATAAGCGGAGTGGGTTTATGTTAATTTTTTGCCTTGTAGTCGCAGGTGTACAGTTTAACGGCGCCGATTGTCCAGTTGAGGCTGGTGCTCTCTACACCCTAAAAGAGCAAACCAGCACCGGGGCGGAACAGTACCTTATTGGTTGGGGGCTGCCCAACTTGGAGCGGGCGGTAACTGATCAGTGGGTCTACGATGGACCCTCCCACTGACGGAAGCGACCCCTGGCGCCTGCACTTACGCCCATATGTGCAGACTTATAACCGGTCACTGCCACTTCCCGTGTTGGTATCCGCATGACGCGGGTGAAGTTTCCTCTCCACAGACACTGCGTTGCCTGGGACGCAGTTATGGAAAACGCAGGGTTGCCCAGGACCTGCGCCACCCTCTCGGCCTCCCTGGCTGATTCCACAGGAACGACGAGTCGATACGTGCGGAGCCAGGTCGGCTGCAGGAGTCTGCTGCACGATAGACCTCTGTCACACGTGCCTCACGGAGATCCCGTTCCGGGTTTGATATGGAGTTGTCCTTCTCCAGGACCCTGGTCTGCTCGGGTCGGGTTTCTCCCTCGGTCGCTTCTTACGACCCCCACGGGAGGAGATGGGGAGGTGCTATTCTACTCTGCCGGCACCACACGGCTAAAGTGTGAAAAAGGCCTTAAATAACAAAGGAGTTAAAAAAAGCAGCGTCCAAATGACGAACCCACTCGGTCTAATAGTTGAATATCTATTTCTTAACAGAATATGAATGTATTATGTCATGAAATTGCGGGTACTTTTTAAATGTACTTAGATAGACTTCGGGATTTATCTAGAACCTGAATAAATTTAAGTGTCGTACCTATTTTCGCCGAGTCAGGGAGGGAGGAGAGACAGATCTTGATATTATCAAATATTAGTCAAACCGTGCGGAGGGCCGATGCCCTTAGCTTCCGATCCGATAGATCGAAACCCTATTAAAGAGTTACCTGTCACAGATTAGATAATGTGTTTATTTTAGTAGGGTTAAAACTTATGTAATAGCAAATTATTTTGCGTCACTGAGCGGGCAATAGCGGTTCGAAGGCGGAAGGCAGGTATAATTCCCGTACATGGGCGACTTACCTAAGGTAATTGGACTGAAATTACGATATGAAATTTGTGAATTCGGTAATTAATGATGTAAACCACATGTTTTGTATACGAGGTTCGAAACACAAATATAACAAGACGCCTTTTAATCTTTTTTTAGAAAAGTGCGCTAGATTACTTTCTCATTTTAATACACACCGTCTATCTTATACGTACACTAGCGACCCGCCCGTGGGAGTCAGATGTTTTTCCGGCAAGTATTATATTTACTTACATAAAAACCTTCCTCTAGAATCACTCTATCTATTTAAAAAACTGCATCAAAATCTGTTGTGTAGTTTTGAAGATTTAAGCAAACATACATACAGACAGACAGACGCAAAGAGCGACTTTGATTTATACTATGTAGTGGTGAAGTGATGTGCCCTACATTGAAAATGCTTAAAACAAAACTAAGGGGGAAAATCATAACCCTCCTTTTTGCTTTGCTGTAGTCGGGTAAAAAGGTAATTCCACCAGCTTGTTTTGTGTGAAATCAAAACGCGGGCTTGGCGTGAGCAAAACGACACGGGTCCCGACGAGATGTCAAAATAATAAGTATGGCCGTTCGAATAGGCCATAATTGACAGCTGTCAAACCCATAGTTAGGGACATGTCAACAAAGAAAAATAGACCTTATGTCATAGCATTTACATGATTTTGACAGCTGTCAAATATCTACCATCATTTATCGTTTGTTTTGTCATTTTATCTACGCTTGGCTATTTTGGTTTAGTATCAAGCTACCTTTAAGGCGTCACTGTGGCGGCGCACGCATGACATCTGTTGTCTGTGGCTACCTATGACAACCATATGACAACCGCATTGTCTTCATTGCTCGATCATTATCAAAACGATGCACCGGCCGACACGTCAGTTCACCCTCGCCGCATGAACATTTATTACGAGACCAATTAATGGCAACGGGGCGCAATCTAAGGGCAATAGAGTGCTTCATTGACACCTACTTAACCTTACGTATACGTCTACTGTCAATAGAATTGCAATTTAGATTATTTTATACAAGTTCTTTACCAAGAACCGAAAAACTTAAACTGAGAATTGGAGAACAAATTATTTCCAATGAACATGAATTATTAATACAACACAATTAATTTGAAAGAGGGAATCCATTTACCTGTTTCGACTTTCCTAGGAATAAATCAAGAAAATGTTGCTCAATTTTAGCATTTCATTCACAGGACAAGTTGACAAGTACAAGTAGGTACAAATAAAATAAACACAGGCATAATTATTAAAAAGCAACCTGCAGTAATTTCAAAGTTATATTTTGGGTTCAAAATGAGTGAAATTTTAATATAGTCAGTGTCGTTTGTCGATGTCTCTCACTATATACATACGTATGAACATTAGAAAAACACAATCCTCCTTTTGTCTGAGGCAGTCGGGTAAAACGGAAATTAGCAGCTATGATTAGGTTTTCTTATTAATAAAGGAAAATGAATTGTGTTCCCTACGATTGATGCACCTTTGGTCACATAACTTACTTTTTTGACAATTTGGTGCACTTTCCACACGCTTTCCCGATGCTAACGTGTACCTACCAGAGACGAAAACTTAGTAGTAGAGCATTAGGTACCTCGACCAGCGGGTGGAACTTCAGTACTGCTTGGTGGAATAGTAGGTACAACTGTAGATGCAACAAGTATCTACCCAGTTACAAGTCGAGTATTTACGCTAACAAGTGAAGCAATTTATGACGACGGGGCGCTCTCCAGGGAAAACACGCCGTCTAATTTATAAGCGCGCGCGATTATCCGGGTAGCTTCGAGAATAGTATAACTCACCACTAACAAATTAATTATTGGTTTATTCTTTTTCAAGTGAAGGTGCCGGAATTTTTTCCCTAGTGTCAAACTCTCTCTCTCCCTTTTCGTATGGGACATCCTGTATGAAGCACCCTGGTGCTATACCAAACAAGGTACAAAACTAACAAAAATGTAAATCGCCATGCTGCCACGAGATTCCAGCCACGGACGCCTAGATAAAACCATAATTATCTCAGCTCCACTTGCCAGCCTCCCATGCCGGCGTCTATTATATCATGCCAAAACCAAGCCTGGGGGAGCTGTAAACAAGCCACCCACAGAATAAAGCCCCATTCAACTGCCAGCTATTTTGTATAGTTTTTGAATATTGACATGTTCGGACAAACAAAAGATGATGTGTGCTTTTTGTACTTCCATGACAAGGTTGAAATAAAATAGTTGTTGTCCGACATAAAAGTGTTTCATTTTCAGTATTTTATAAAAAAGGATAATAATGTGACGTAACAGTTAACCAGAAAAAAGCAACGATTGCGCTTTATAACTGTGCATCAAATCAAATATACTAACTTGCACAAAATATACCTTAGGTACCCTAAAACACGGCTCATAAAGAACAAATTGGTGCAATCTTTTTAATGACACAAGATTTGTTCCACTCAGCAACATCAATGCCTCGTTTTTCGAAACAACAAGTTACAATTCTACAGGTGAATTTCGATGTGTACATTGCGTAGCGGGTCAAAAATCCTGGTTACATAATGTCCCACCGGCTACGCAATGTACATCGAATTTCTCCAGTAGAATTTTAGCTTGTAGTTTCGTTGCATAGACCACTGGGCGGCCCGCCCGGTCCACGCAGTAGCCACATCATCCATTGGTATAATCACGGTCGTTTGTGTCTTGTACCACGCGGCAGCAGTTGGAGATAGCATCTGGGCGGCCCGCCCGCTCCACGCAGTAGCTACATCGCGCGCGGGACACACAAACGCCTGGCGCGCCTGGCTCACAAAAGTGGACCCTAAATTAGTACGCGTTCATAAGTGTCTTATGGATTGAAAACTGTGGTGTGCGTGATAAAGTTTTTACATTCGTCGAAGATTATTTTGTGATATTTTGTGCTAGTATGAAAAGATTTGGATGCATCAGAAACTTTTGGGTAAGTTCTGTTTTTCTTACAGTTTTTAAAGATGATGGTGTTATCGCAAGCAAAGAATACTAACTACATCTACTCGCTCACAAGTTAGACGCCTATTTACACAGTTTCCAGTATTTAAATATACTCTTCATAAGTTTTAACGTTATCAAACGGGTTATACCATGTCGAATTTTTTGTAATACCTAATACGGTGCGAAAAAACTATTAGAAAATACATAGAAAATGGGTGGTACTAAAATGTACCTCAATGTTTTTCGGTTTTCTACATCTAAATTTACAGGTAGTGTACGACATCGATAACTTGTGTTACGAGAAAATTCAGTAACTCATCTCTATGACATGAACACTTCATTCGTGCCCCAGTGTTAACGGAAGTGATAGAGTATCTATCTACTGACCAAAATGGTTGTAATAACACCTCATCATTATCTTTGCCTTATCCCGTTTCTTTGTCGAGGTAGGCTACTTAACTAGGGGATAGTGGAACCAAGTTTTTACTCAGAGCGACAATGCATTCATATGTCAACGGGTTGCATGACTTCCCCCTCTAAATATTTTTTTTACAACTTGGGGGACGTACGGCAAGTATGGTGTAGTAGGTAGAGGAATTTCGAACAAATCTTCCAACATGGTAGTAGGAGGGATAATATTCGTAAAATTACAAAAGTAAACAAAAATCGTAATTGCAAAACACGCACAATCGTTCACAGGTGCAAAATTGTAATTGCAGTTGCTCGGGCTCAGTAGAAACCAAAAGAAAGCCTTATTTCAATTTTTTCTATTGAAAATTATGATTCTAATCTTACGTGAGATTTAAAAGGCGTTATTTTTCTTAAGGGGTCAAAAGTTGCTCAAAACTATCTTACGTTATAAAAGAACGGCTCCACAAAAACTTTAATTTGCTTTTACGGCTTTGGACGGCCTTTATTTACGGACGGACGCTAGTGCAAAACAGATAGGAAGGTACGAGTATACCTATTGAATCTGACATAATAAGTGAGACATATGCCAACGCAAGCTCCTGTATTGCTCCTGCGTCCCTTCAGGGGTGTAATGACCAAGATGTTAAAATGACCATAGTGCTAAAATGACCAAGTGGCGAAATGACCATAGTGGCGATATGACCAAAGTGCTAAAATGACCAAGGTGCTAAAATGACCAAGGTGCTAAAATAACCAAAGTGCTAAAATGACCAAGGTGCTAAAATGACCAAGTTGCGAAAATTACCAAGGGGCTAAAATGACCAAGTCTAATGTCGCAAATTGACCATAATTGCATCATGTCTAGAAATTGTTTATTTTTTCGGAAACTATTTATGTTAGACTATCAGTTTCTTTGAGAAAGTTGTTGTTTTACTCTGTTATCGATTTTAAAGCGAATAGAGCGGTGCAAGCGATTTTTGACTTTATGGACAGTTTTCAAAACGTCCTGGGTTTTAGAAGTTCTTGTGAATAAATATGTTAAACGTCCTTTTGTACTAAAATTTGATAAATGTCAATAAGGTCGAAAACCGCATGCACCACTTCATTCGCTTTCTGATCGATAGTGGAATAAAAAAATATGGTGAAAGCAATTTTCGACCTTATTGACATTTGCCAAATTTTTGTCTAAACGGACGTATTAACATATTTATTCAAGAATTTCAAAAACCCAAGAATGTTTCATCTTTGTGTATTTCACAATTTTGGTCATTTTAGCACCTTGGACATTAAAGCACTCCGAAACTTAGTCATTTCGCCACTTGGTCATTTTAGCACCCTGGTCATTTTAACATCTTGGTCATTACACCCCTGAAGGCCTGCGTCAACGTCGGTTTTCAGTATGGGGAATTTTTCTTTCATCTGATAGACACATGCGTTACGGTTACGGATACGCTAAAAATGCGCAACTTCGTGAGTTAGACGTTGTTAGAACGAACTGACGCATTGAGTTTCAGTTTAAGCAGGTACGTAGATGATTGAAAATAATGATGAGGTTACATGGTCTAAAAGCATGCAAATTACGTATCTTCAAAACCATTAGACGCTGAAAGGAACTCTCATGCGTTTTTTACCGTTCGATATATAGATAGATTCATTGTCTCTCTTTTCGTGTGGGACACTGAGTCGTCCAACGATAGATTCATTTATTTCGCATTATCAAATTCATAGTTACAGTGCTAAAACTAAATAAAAATGTCAGAGGAAGTGCGATCGTCAAATAATAAAGAACATTAAAAGTATATAACAATATCAAAGTTGTACAATAGTAGAATAAAAAGTCTATATACGGTGGTTACATGTGACTGACAGGTAAAATCTACATCAATCTAGAAGTTACAGTACATTCGTAAACTCGAGAGTGATTTGACAGATAATCCAGAACAAAGCTGCCAGACCGTTCCTAAAAGCACTGTTCCTCGTCTTTTTTCGCAGCCACCGTACCTCAGACTTTACTTAATACCCACATTTTGGAGGTCATGTTTTATACAATACCTATAGATTTTATCGACTGAAATTTCAGTAATGTGAAGCTGGTAACCCTCACCTGTCAAATTACTCTCTCGACTTTACAAACGTACTTTAGGTATTGTCTACATGTTACCTAAGATTCTGACTTGTAATAATTTGTAATAAAATTTTATTTTGTAATATTTTTTGCAATATTTAATAGAGGTACCTAACCTACTTAATTATAAAAAATGTTTCGAACTTATCACGGATTTTTACGAGTGTTGGGACCTATAAGTTATCTTATCAAAGACCTACACCTTGCAGTCACAAACATTAACTTGTATAAGATAATTTTAATTATTGTTGATCTCTTTTCAGTTTTGTTATCAAAAATGTTTTGCATCCGTGTAGATTACTTTGTAGGCAGACAGGTACATAATAACTGTAGGTCGAATATGTTTATATAATATAAACATTTACCTAACATTTTTTATAAACCTACAAACATCAACCCATCTTTTATCCTATTTTTTTTAATTTTATTGGTTTTCAGTACACTTCACATTACATTATCACATCACAATTTTCATCACATCAGCCTCTAGCAGTCCATTGATGGACATAGGCCTCGGCCTCCTCTGCTTTCCCCATCCAGTCGCTAGTCGCTACAAGCCGCTCTCTGTCCATCTGGCCGGAGGGCGTGGTCTCCACTCGAGAACCCGCTTAATCCACCGGCCATCGGTTCATCACAATTTTATTAAACAGGAAAAATTATTGTTGTTTGCATGTAGTTGATGATCTCTGCTAATGAAGATCTGATTTCAAAATATATATCTTTCTTTTGACTACAGATACGGGTCAGCGTAAGCTCGGCAGGCCGTAAGTAGTTATTAAGAGATATACCTACGTCAGTACAGATATTTAATCTCAAAGTCCGAGCAAACCAAATACGATTACGAATGCCCACCAATCTTCCTTGCTTTATAAGCGCGGATAAGGATTATGCGTATCAATCATTACTGACCCAAATCTGTTTCCATTACAATTTTGAGTTATAATAACTAGAAATAAATGCTCTGAATAAGATGATGAAATTTATGTCTGTACAATAATAACAAAACTGCCGGACTACGCAGAAGGCCGACGTAAACAAGATAAGTTGCCACAAGTTCAGCTAAGCAAACTAGGTATTATTGAAACCTTGGGATTGAATTTTGCCCGAAGCAAGGGACAAGGCGGCCGGGGCTAGTGGTTTTGTAGTCCGGTTTTCACCTGCTTAATACGCACCGTGACAATTACGAATTTTGTGAGATTCCGAACTTGTACGGAAGATCTACAGACTTAAGTACAAGATGATCTTCTTCTTTTCGTGTTGGACACCGAGTCGTCTAACGACCCGATGAACCCAAGTGTCATAATTTTTTCAACCGCCTTCTTCTTATTTCTGTCTATGATCGCTTAGATGGCGGCCGTCACACGACCATGTCAGAAGATGTATGAGGTCACTTTCAAACAATTTGGTAAAAGGGAGCCCAGCCCTATTTACTTTAGTTGCGTACCATCAGATTGTTTGAAAATTACTTAATTAAACTGTTATTTTTCGGGGGTTGAATAATAAAATATAAGCAAATGAGTTTCAATAGAGCGCTTTTTGAAATAGCTTGTAAATAAATTGTAAATAGTTCATTTATTAATCTACAGGGTGTACAATTTGATGCAAATATTTTAAGGGATGAACCAGCCCTTGAAACTAAACAACTTTCCCTAAGGAACATTATATTTGGACCTCCGATACAAAATTACCATTACCAACCCACCAAGTCAAGTGTATGGGAGGTCCAATTTTTTTTAAATATTTCGATCTATGTTTCTTGGGACAAGTTGTTCAGTTTCATGAGCTGATTCACATCTTAAAATATTTGCACCTAATATTTTTACATGTTATATATTGTAAGTAATATTAAGTATAGGTATGGAAGTATGAAGTGGATTTTTAAGTATGTGTACCTAGAGGTATATTTATTTACAAAAAAAGTATGTAAGTATTAAATTAGCTATCTGGCACTGTGTAGGCAGAGCGTTAACAGCCGTAAAAATACAATCGCTGTCTACCTATTTCATCTATTGAAAATTACATAAACAGGTGGGAGGTAAAATCTCAAATTCTTTCCCTTGAATTAAAATAAAGCCTTTTCCTGTAATTTCTACGAAATTAATAAATAGAAATCTTGGAGAATTCTTTAAACATACAGAATTCCAGTTACGAGCAAAGAGTAGGTAGGTTACCGGGTGAGCCAGTTTTCCCCAATAAACAAAGGTTGAAATATATAAAAATATGGACTTGTCATACAAAAACAGTGAACGAGTCAATTTATGTGAGACTGGGAGGTCATATTTTTTTCATTATTTCGTACCTGTGCTCTACGTGTTTGTTCTTTGGGAAAAGTTGTTAAATTACATTGAATAATTCACCGATTAATATATTTGAAGTTTTTTTTTTACTCCTTATACAGGGTGTAAGAGACGGTGTAACGAACTTAGAAACACTTTTCAGGCATGATCAGACCATGAAACTGAACAGCTGTTTCTATGGGGGGTATGTTGGGAAACGTGAACATCTTTTTGACCTCCCATACAAAATTCCCGATCAGCTTACTGACTTTGTATGAGAACTCGAAATATTTTTCCGTTTCCCACTATAGTCCCCATAGTAAAAGTTGTTCAGTTTCATGGTCTGATCATGCCTGAAAAGTGTTTCTAACACCGTCCCTTACACCCTGTATACTGAAATGGATCATAACGTCTATGACGCAAGCGATCGGGAAGCGAAATTCGATTAGTAAAGTATTTATAACTTATATTTTTATACCAAGGATTGTATTTGTGCGAAACCAGAGTAATACGTGTCCTACTACAACACTTTACTCACGATAATACTTATATGAAAATAACGAATTACAAAGAGCTGAGCCATCAAAAATGTAATGGTAACGCGCATGAACATAAAACTAGAAATGGATAAAAAGAAAACAAGGGGTACGATGTAGGCTATTTCTAGCAGACAACCTTAGAGTGGAAAAGAATAGCGCTTCATTTCAATTCTTATTCACTGTCTGTAAAATATAGGATGATCCCTGTGACGTTTGTGACCTTGGAGCAATTTTCCTTTGTTTACTAGGGATCACCTATATTTTACAGACAGGCCTTTATTCAAAATTGTGTATGACACATGTTACACCACTACGTTTATTAGCTTTTTTGGGATAATTTTTGCACCAAACTGCACATACAGATATATAAAAAACAGATAAAAGTTTGATTGGATAAGAGTAGAATAAGTAACCACACAAAATGCTTGCTAGTGGCTGGAATCTAAGAAGGACATAAGTGTGTGACATGTTAGCTAGTAGACACTGTTCAACTGTAGTTTCATGCAGATTTGACACGCGATATTACCAAAAAGGCGTCTCTATAGTCTGTAAAACATAGGATGATCTCTGTGACGTTTGTGACCTTGAATTGAAGCAAATGCTATGACCTGAGGTCCATTTTCCTTTCTTTACTAGGAAACTTGAGGACTATAGTAGCGGCCAACGCGAATGTCATTTTTAATACTACCTTATCAATTCGCTACTGAAACATTGGATCATACTGATTCTTGCAATAAGGGAGACAGTCAATAAAGATGTTGTACAAGTATACATGACAGAGTGAAAGCAAAAACAAATACGTATGGCAAAACTTTTCGCATTAAATTCCAAAGTTAAAACGATTAGAAAAGTTATACCCGGTGAAATCATTTAAAGTCTCAAAACAATTTTACCTTCAAATTTTGCGTTACAGAGCAAAAATTTTCCCCGTATTAAAGTTACCGCATTTTTGCGGCAAAACTGGGATCAACTTCAATTTTCGAGGTAATTTAACATATTTACCTTACCTGTATTGGGTTTGATAGAAATATTCAAAGAGCTTCAAGTAGATATGAGTTAATAAGGAAATATTTTGAATTGAGTTAGCAATTATCATTATCATATAGTAACGAGGAGGTTAAGTCCTCTCTCTGTCTCTCTTTGTGTGGGACAGCGAGTCGTCCA
This sequence comes from Keiferia lycopersicella, assembly GCA_029255805.1. Lineage (NCBI taxonomy): Eukaryota > Metazoa > Arthropoda > Insecta > Lepidoptera > Gelechiidae > Keiferia > Keiferia lycopersicella. Next base: position 13,469,429 of record JARACZ010000005.1, on the reverse strand, counting down.
ACGACCCAGTGAACCCTAGAAAGTCCTTAATCTTAATAGAGAGAGTAGCTTAAATTGATTTTGAGATTTCCGCGTGCAAGTCGAGGACGCTTTTAAGAAAGGTCATGTCAAGTGTACCCTTAACCGAAGAGCGTGCATGAAAAGATTGATGAATATAGAAGAAGCGAAAGAAGTGTGCAAGGATGCCAAGGATCGTAGCAAATGGAAGGAAGGAGTCTCTATTAGTATATTCCTATCTTTCCGTGAAAGAGGCGTGATTTGTGTAGGTATTTTCCGCACAATGTATTGGGATTTTTACTAATTATCATTTTCCGCACAAGTTGTCATTAATCTTAACTTATCAATAGTTACGCTCGTGATTATCACCCATAGTCTTCGGGCAACCGGTCTTCCGTCCCGTTCCTCCATAGTCAATAGTCAAGTACCCACCCATATTTCATTTATAATATATCTTTGGAGAAGTAATGTACGCATATCCTTTACAACATGGGTGTTGACTATACCATTGTACTTTTAAACCCTTTGTTGAAAATCTGAAAAGTTGTCATGGATTGCGATGGTAATGAGATTCCTAAGCACTAAATAATTACTGATTGCATCGATTGAGAGCACAGCGGCTCACCTACCGTGCCCTCTGATCCCCCGATAACACCGAATAGCTTCACGCTATCTCACCAACGACGGCGACTGGCCAATCGGACGAAGTTCACGTCGATATCACTTACGACCTTGTTGTAGACAATATTGCAGTTTTTTTAAGAATTTCGTACAAATTATCTGATAAATAAGCCAAATTATTTTTATTGTTTGATTCTGAGATTACTACAGTTTTGAATAAATGGTTTCGAAGACTCCGCGCTGGTACAGGAATCCCTGAGGTATCACCATAACAGCAAGGATAATTTGAAGTGTCTATTCGCAGATGTGTCATTAAAATAATTGACGTATCCGATATGTACTTACAAATAGCATTATACTTGTATGATATGACATGAATAAAATTCATCTATATGTTTATTTTTACAAAGAGAAATTGAGCAAGAGAAGTTGTAAACAAACATACATCATTTGATTAGGGTTGTAGACAAGTTTGATTTGAAAATAGAATATTAACGTTCTGAGTTTTAAATCTGACGTTTATTGTACGTACTACATAAAAAAAATTATGTCTGTATTAAATTCAAAATGGGACATACTTAAAGCAAGCTAGCTAAACTTTATCCATCATTGGAGATTTCATTATTGTTCCGTTAAACACTCTTAAAAACAACCATTGATTTTAGCTACCAAAATTCATTGAATATTTACTACACGCCAGCTTTTCAAAGAGCTAAGACATACTTAACCTTTATGTAAAAGTTTACTTTCCTAATCAAATTAATTTCCTAAATAATCCTGCTCTGAGGCAAAGTTGTTATTGAATTGTAAAAGATTAATGTGTTGGTTTCAAAAAGTTTGAATTCTGGTTTGCCATTTTTGTGAGAGTTAGCAGTGTAGGTAAAGAGATACCTACCTATCTTTGGAGCAAGCACGAACAGTAATGAGCTGGTAGCTAGGGCAATGTACGATTATATGTATAGTTAGCTATCTAGTTTAATATTTTATTTTACTGTAAATCTATACACATTAGAAATATTTCGATTCATGCAATATTCGATCCGATAAACGATTTCATGCAATATTCTTGATCAGGTTATGATAGGGAAGTAAATTTTAAGTTTTTACGGCTCAGCATAGCCATGCATGACTAATGTGGGTAGGTCGCTTTAAAAAAAATACCTATATCAAACGCATTCACGCCTTTCACAATCACAACAGAACATGTCGTCATCATAAAACACACCTGAAAGGCTGTAACGAGTATTTTAGATGTCCTGTGTATTTGAAAGCATATTTTATATTAACATTTAGTTTCTAAGTTAATACAAACAAAACAAGTGGAAACATTCACGGCACCGATGTGATTTGAAGCCTCGACTTTTGAATTTCCGGGTCAGACGTGTTAACCGCTACAACACGGTTAGCTCGATCCTAAAAAGTTATATATCTAGTGTTTGATTAAAACACCATGTATTCGAAATTACTATCTTTTGGACATTTCAGCAAAAATAGTTATTTCTAAACTTTCGTCTATTTTCTATATGAAAGGTTAAGAAAGTTCTTAGTTGATACGTGTTGCCACTGCTACTTACTGTGTGCTTTTGCATTTTCCTTTTAGTAGGTATGCTGGGTTGCCTGGAAGTTCTCTTGAGGCGATAAGGCCGCATGTGCTTTTATTATGTTGTTGGTATTATTCCTGTATAATGTTATGTTTTCATGTGAACAGTAAAATGTTTGTGTCTGTCTATTTAATTACCAACCAACACAATTAGCGTAGAATCTATGAATAATATAAATTGGGGTCGATTACGGACATACAATTTGTGAAGTCTAACTTAGATTGAAGATTCCGTCCCCTTGTCCAAGAGTTTGGAATTCGTTGAAAATGGTTTTATTAACGTGAAATATCTTATCTAATATTTAAAGAGTTTGAGACAATTTAGATGCTGATAGTTTTAAAAGCTTTTGAAGCATTTAGCTGTCAGTAGTTTTTATTTTTTACGTTTTATAAAAAAAAATAGGTAGATTATGATATACTTATTACTTTAAACGGCCCGTTAATTCTAATAATAGGAGGATGCAGCAGTTATTGATAGACCGGAAACTGGTTGTACAATATGTAATGGAATATATCTCAGCTAGGCGTCAAAATCGAATGCCTGAATAAAATACCATCGCTCCTGTCATTAATTCCGTGACAGTGGGTGTCACATCTCAACAAGGAGGATGCAAGAAACTTGTACGAAAATAGCTATGACGGCAAACTATTCCCTAAACCAAGAATAGATAATTCTGTATCGTAAGCGGATCGCACACTTAACGCACGACGGAGCGCTTAATATTGCAGCGTCTGTCAGATGCATACTACAAACGTCACTCCCCATACTAAAACCTCTCAACCGCTGTCGAAAAATTCAGACACTATGGTACATTGAGTCGTTGGACGACGGATGCGGTTTTAGTATGGGGAGTGACGTTACTAGTATGGATCTGACAGACCGCTACGATGTTTTCCATTGTGATCCGTCGTGCGGTCAGTGTGCAATCCGCCTTAGTTAAACAGATAACCGCCAAACTATTATACGAGTAAATTTAAAATACAAAACATAACATAAATACTATACAATTACAATAAAAATACAATAAATTCCATCATCGTCTGTATTGTCACTTACCATCAGGCAGGTATCAGGGATAGTCGTAGACAAATGCATGTGTATCTTAAGTAAAAAAAAAACTTAAACTATGAAAAAACATAACCTAAAACCTATCCTAACGATGAGATGGGAGTGGGCAGCTTCCCTCGGAAGCGGTGGAAAACGAATCCCCATGGCCAAAACTCCGGCGGCACGAAGATGCGAATTACATAAATTAAATTTATAAGATACCAATTTAATTTAGCATAATTTTAATAAATATGAGTTTTAAAAAATTAAGAATTAAATACTTACATCGATCTGTTCAGTATTCATCCTTATCCTTCTCTCATGTATAATATAGATCAGTCGCGGAAGTTCAAATTCATTAATTAAAGATTTTCCGCCCAATACAGGATGCGATGCGATACAGATGTAAAAAAATCTACTGCAAATATTTTTAGGGACGAACCAGTCCATGACAATGAACAACTTCCTTCAAGGAACATAGGGGTCGCTCCAGCATGCCACTTTCTTTTCCTTATATCTTTTGAACGGGGTTCCGACAAATTCTGGTTTTTGTGCGACTGATTTCGATAAATTATCGACAATTTATTGTACTCAAGGCTATGGATTTCACATGGACCGTGCTGGGGAGAGCCACACGAATCTACACGATGTGTTTCGGTAGGAAGGAAGCTATAAAATCTGTTATTACAAGCCTTCCTGTGTTTATTTACTTGTTACTTACGGTGTTTTTATTTTATTTTTAATTTGTTTCTGCATGCATTAAAAAACTGTTTATGGACTCAACAACAGCAGACATAAAAGGGTCTTACAACAAAAAAAATGTGTACGTCGAAATGTGTTTGTTTAGAAAATATCTTCAATAAAAAAAAAACATCAGATACGCGTTCAACGCGCGTCTTACTTTTTTGTTCTTTTTTGATTATTTTTGTACTACTTATGACTTCTGTCTCAATCATAAATAATTAAGAGAAAAAATTGCGTTGAATTAAACTATAGAATATAATCTTACCAGTATGTGGAGTATTAAACAAATGATGTATCCTTCCTTTATGTGTTACAAGTAAATACTTGCTGACCCTTATCCGTCCGTCAAATCATAAGACGGACGGTTGGAGGCTCATTTCTACTCTACACAATACGAAGGTATGTACTTGTCCTTCTATACATACATGATTAGCCCAACAATGTATTCATAATTATGTTTATTTATATTGGATTTATCTCTTCATAAAGTAGTGTATAAAACTGATAGATAATCTTCGAAATAAAATGAAATTAAATTATGTATCAACAATAAAATCACAAAAACCTACCCTTAACAATTAAACCCAGTCCTGAAAATGAAAATAAAATTTTGAGCAAAATCTAATGATATACTAAAAAATACTTGTAATAAATTTACATTCATGGAGTAGAGTAGGTAGGTAAATACGCAAGGGGTTTATAATTTTTTATTCAATTTAATTTTCTGGTCCTATGTGTATTGACTATTGACCCCACAGACCAGGGATGTCATGCGTAGTGAGCGACACAAATCATCTTTGCTCTGTGATTGACCTCGAAGTTGACCCAAAGTTATTTTTTCTGGATGGTATATTGTGGTGACGGGCGAACGTTAAGGGATTGTCTCGGATTGTCTTACATATGTGTGTATGTACACATATCGCGCCTTTACCCCTTGAGGGGTAGGCAAACCATTGATAATACCAAAGGATAGCTATTCGCTCGAAATGCCTTGTATATAACAGTCGACCCATTGTTAGCCATCACCTAAACCAAAATGCTTCATTAAATTATTATTTCAGGAAAACTGGCCAGTGGCCACATATCAATAACGATGATTTTTTGTCACTTGAGTAAGGACCAAATCTAATAAACTTATCTGTCCATTTTGTCAAAGGGTTCCTGTGGTACAAGAAGTCAAAGAGAAGAATAATCTACTTTGAAACGGAGCGTAGTTTCGTGGTTCCATCTTAAATAATATTTTGAGGACTTAATTGCTACGGCCACGGAGGACAGTAACCAGTGGAGAACGCATGCGGGGCCGACCGCACTCACTTACATACATACATATATCACGCCTTTATCCCTTGCGGGGTAGGCAGAGCGTTAACAGCCGTAAGAATACGGTCGCTTTTGCCACGTCTGACATTTTTGAGTATTGTTTTCTAAGGTTGTTTCGGAAAACATGTGTATCACTATAGTGACAGGTTGTCAGCCTGTCGCCTAAAAATTGTAATACACCAATACTCTCGAGTCCCTTAGTCGCCTCTTACGACACCCACGGGAAGGATGTGGGGTGATGCTATTTTAAGCCGGCATCACACGGCATTCACTCACCGCACTCACTTGATGTCTGCTATATTAAGCAGACGCATCAAAATTTTGATTAGTCGGGTTGAGACTGTGCGAAAGAACGGACGTTCCGCGCTTCGTTTTTTGGCGTATAAACGTAAAAAAGAATGCCTTCCTGTGCAGTGAAATGGTGTGGAAAGTGTAGTACAACATCAAGTTCCGCAAAAGACGGGATAATATTTCATAGGTAAAATTTTTTATGCTTGATTCTTTAAAAATTTCATTTTAATGAAAAATAATTCCATATTTATAATTTCTGATGCGCTCCCGTTGATGTCTTTCATTGCTATCCCTTTCTAACGCACGGGTGTGTCCATACGTAGGCTGGCTCTTTCTTCGTATTAGTGCTATACCACTGTTCTCAGAAGTATAGAATGATTTTATCGATAATTCTGGGATCGTCATAAAAGAATTATGTTAATGTACGTACTTAAGAACTTACCTACAATGTATATTATATGAATTAATGCATTCGGGGTATATGGAGTGGCGCGGACGCATTCCCCCCGCGCCACCCGGAACGAAAATCGAAATCAAGTGCAGGTGTACGCGCACGTGGCGACCTTTGTTTCGGCAGATGAAATGATCGTAACAGGTCCTTTTTCAATTCGGTACAATTATTTCAATACACACCCTAAAATTACAATGTAAGTAGGTACTTATTAATTTTTTATATACATATATCGCTATATTATTATTAGCATGCACATGTTTCAATAAATTTCAATCACATAATATGAGTAAACTTATTGAACGGTGATATAAAATATCGATATAATTTTGCATATTTATTTTTCCCATCTCTACAAAATATGCGGTCATTGCGAAAGCCAATTGCGTCTAGCGATAATTACCTCTCCCCCCGCAAAAACCAGTGAGCTTGGTTTTGAACAAAATCATACCGACGCGTTCTTCACGGGTTACTGTCCTCCGTGGCTACGGCGCAGCGTAGCGTTCGTAACTAAATCGTAGCAAAAATTAAAATTTGCTAGCTGGTTTTATATATACACATACGTAAATAGAAAGAAAGATAGAAAAATAATTTAATAAATCAAGACTCTTTCCCAGCGGGGTAACCAGAGACTTAGGCCCATAGGGACTCGTTGCTTTGAGGCATGAGTGGGGCCGAAGCCAACAGTGAAGAATCCTTTTTGCACCTCTTGTGATGTGCAGTGTCATCATTATTATTAATTACTATTTATTTTGTAGGTATCTTATCTCGGGCCCACAGGGACCTTTCCTTTTGAGATAAATAAGCCACAAAACACCTTGAAGTAGAAAGGTAGGTCGAAATATGAAATAAATTTTGGACCTCCCATACAAATGACTTGATTGGTTGGTAATTGGAGCTCCAAAATGATTTTTTATATTTTGACCTACCTACATACTTGTGGAAAGTTGTTCAATTTCATCGGCTGATTTAGCCCTGTCAGCTAATATTTTTACACCTTACGAGTACTAAAGAACGCAAACCCTTTCCAAGCCTTGCAAGTCTCAAGTCCTCTGACAAAGATCAGTAAATCGAAGCGAGAGATTTCGAGAACCAAGTTATTGGATTTCGTTCCCAAGTATTTTATTCAACAATAGTCCCACAACACGCGTGATAAAATGGGACTGTATTGCAATGCTAAATATTTTTCATCCAGATGTCAAAGGTTCTCACACATGACGCACAACGAAGCGCTGCTTTAGCGCGTCCGTAACGCATGCGTCTGTCAGTTTCAAGGAAATTTCAAATTTCCAATACTACAGACCGACATTGCGCCTGTAAAATATCGCAAGTTCATTCGTTCGAGCTGCGTCAACGTCAGTGGGGAATTTGAATACTCCTTACATGTGACAGACGCATTGCGTTACAGATGCGCTAATAATGCGCGGCGTCTTGCATTGTGAGATTTGCCAAAGTCATATGGCGCTATTGTAGTTTGTATTTGACGGGTCAGGTCATTGCACCCACACTACAAGTTTTTTTTATACAAGACAGGATTTGTCACAAGGATTTATGATGGTTGACATGATAATTTATTTTATTACTTTTAAAAAAATATGATTTAATGATATGGACTTTAAACTTCTCAACTTCCGTTCTTAATTAGATGGTTGCTATGAAGACGCTTCACTGATTGAAATACTATCAAAACTAATCGGTCTATAGACATAGAATTCATAAAAAAATATTTGAAAAGACGTGCTATATTGACGGATGAAACAAAAGACGCCCTTTTTATTAATTGCAAGGAAATATGTCGATCGGCGCGAAATATATTAGATGTCAAAAAAACTGTTTATTTATCCATGCAACTACGTTATTTTTATTATTATCGTGTACGTCTAAACTATATAATATACTGTAACACTGTATGAAAACGGGTAACCTTAAGTGGTAATGGTAACTAACTGAGATCTATTTAGTCGGCAGTCGGTAAATTCTCTCAAAAGAGGCTTAATGTAATCCTCAGAGCGACATTCAACCTTAATGCTATTTTGCGGTATTGCCTTTTCTACACGTTATAAGAACGTATAAGCCGGGTTAAGTGGAAAAAGGTTTGAACACATATATTATTATACCTACCTAATGCATAACTGGATGATGAGCATTGTCTTCTTCTTCTTTTCTTATTTTGCGGCTTTTAGCTGTTTCGTTAATGTTATATACCGTGTGATGCCGGCTTAGAATAGCATCACCCCACATCCTTCCCGCGGGTGTCGTAAGAGGCAACTGAGGGACTCGAGAGTATTGGTGTATTACAATTTTTAGGCGACAGGCTGACGACCTGTCTCTATAGTGATACACATGTTTTCTGGAACAACCTTGGAAAACAATCCTCAAAAATGACAGACGTGGCGATAGTGACCGTATTCTTACGGCTGTTAACGCTCTGCCTACCCCGCAAGGGATAAAGCTTTTATCCCTATTAGTGATATATGTATGTATAAGTACAATATTATATGTCGCTGAGATCGTCGCTTCGAGACGAGCATCAAGAGATTGAGAAATTGACAAGGTTGACCGGCGCGTCGATAGCTCAGTGGCAGAGCAGTAGGACGGTACGCGGCCCGGGTTCGATTACCGGTTGACGCTTGTCAATATATATAGTACTGTAGAATAATATAGCACTGTGAGTGCATTAAGATCGTAATAAATTCTCACAATATGTTTTGAGTAAATCTGAAGTATCCCTCTACGAATCAATTTTCGAAACAAGCTTTGTGAATAGTCAATGGATATTATATTAAGTAGGTACCCACTGGGGCTGGGATTCTCATTGGTCATTACAACCAGTCATGCAAAAGAGATTGGGGTATTTGACCTGAAACAGGGCCAAATCAGCCGAAAACATAGATTTTCACGATTAATATTGTATCTATGGGCAAGTACGTATCACATTAATTAGTATTCCCGAAACGCGAAGTTTGTCTGAATTGATAACTAGTTATCAAATTTATTTACTACTAATATGGGTATCTAGTACCTATCTTAAACTAGTATTTAGATTTAAATGAGGACGACATTTTTGCAGATTGAGGGATTATTTGTTAAGTTCAGTGTCTCTTATGTATGGAAAATCACTGCTAAGCTTTAAAAAAAAGATTTCATTGGCTGCTAGCCCAAGCTACTAGGAATTAAACGAACAGATTAAAAAAATTCCATTACTATCATTTATTATGTTTTTATACATTATAGACAAAAAATTAGGGACACTGACTTGGTGTCCAACAGTATCTGACTGAGTATAAAAAAAAAAATAGGTAACTCACAATATAAGGTGTAAAAATATAAGCTGCAAATATGTTAATCAGCCCATGAAACTGATCAACTTTCCTCAAGAAACATAGGTCAAAATATGAGACAATTTTTTGGACCTCCCATACGAATTGACTTCATCGATCGGTAATTTTGTATGGGAGGTTAAAATATTTTTTCATATTTCCACCTATGTTCCTTGTGGAAATTTGTTCAGTTTCATGGGCTGGTTCACCCCTTAAAATATTTGCAGCTATTTTTTTATTACACCCTGTATAAATTTGACGTAACTTTCGAAAGTGGGTTGGGTCTGAACCAAATCACAAAAGCGATTCAAACACATTTAAATTGCTTGTTGATTTTTGCCTGCCATTGATATTCCTAAACTAATTTCAATCGACTTGTGCAACTATTTTCTCCTTGAACTTCACCCGATAACGCTCAATTGATCGGACTGAAGGTCATTATTGAATTCGGATCATATTGTACTATTGGAAACACAACAACCTATCCCTAAAGGAGACCTTCTTTTCTAATAGAATGTTAGCCACCAGTTTAAATTTATTCGTGGAATAGTAGGGGAAGGTGCTATTAACAAAAAAAGGAAAAAAATAGCAAAAAGACCAGGAAGTTTATCACTACATAGTTTAAGCAAGGTCGCTTTTCGCGTCTGTCTGAATGTTTGCTTAAATAATTAAAAGTACACAACAGATTTTGATGCATGTTTTTTAACAGATAGAATGATTCAAGAATAAGGTTTTTATTTATAATACTTGCCGGGAAAAACCTTTATTCCCACGGGAAAATGAGTTGCAGCGGTCGCAGCCGCTGGGGCAGGCCGCTAGTATTCTATCAAACTGCTATTTAATAAAGCAACGATCGCTCTTTCTTCTTTTTTAAATTAATCAACAATAACTCAAAATTATCAAACTCCTATTAAAAATAACAGATTTTTCAAAACAATGTTTGCCAATACCCCCACCAGTGGGGAAAGACATATAGGTAACACCCAGGGGTGCTGAGGCACGATGGGGTACAATATGATTAATCACCGTCACAAATGTCACAATAGGGAATTAGGGACATATACGAGTAATACCATCATCATTCCTCTTGCCTTACCCCGTTTTCTGTCGAGGTCGGCTACCTAACCTAGGGGATTTGACATGGAACCAAGTTTTTACACAGAGCGACTGCCATCTGACCTCTGCAACCCGAAGGCTAACCTGGCCCGAATCCTAGGTTAAGTCACATTCAAATATCATCTGAATTTAAATTTTATTTGAATGTGGGTTTCATCACGATGTTTTCCTTCACCGTAAGAGCAGTCGGTAAATGTACGTGAGTAAAAACACATTGGTACATGGTGGGGATCGAACGCGGGTTTCCCGATTGTAAGACCGGTGTCCTAACCATCGAATCAACCATAAATCTTGGCCACTGACGCCCTCGGGAGATATATATACCGTCCCATCATAATTTGTTTTCAAAACATACCCAACTACCTACATAGTCCATAGGCGTGCGTACGCATGTAATATTGACAAAGGCTACCCAGTTTTTCTCCAAACAGCAATAAAAAAAAAATGTTTTCGTATTTATGGATGAAAGGTGCCATCCAGAAAAATGCTCAATAATTAGTAAGATATATAAGCCATGTAAAGTATGATTTCCCGAATAAAAACAGATAAAGGCAAATATGCCGATTTTCAAAATAAAAATCAGAGCCCTGTCAGTGATGTCTGATCTAAATAAACAGGTAAATTATCGTAATAATGAGGACTTTTGTCGATAATAGCCTCCGGTTACAGTATATGATTAAAGCTTTTTTGTTAGCAAAATCTAACTACGTATATATATCTAAAAAAATCACCCTAGAATTGTTCAAATAGACTTCAAACACACATTTCAAAGATATCAAGAAATTTAGTTATAATGTTGTATTTGTATGCCCTACTTACTTCTAGGCGGATCGCACACTTACTTAACGTACGTACGACGGAGCGGTTTAAGTATGGGGATTGATATTTCTAGTACGGATCTGACAGATCGCTGCGATGTTTTAGCGCTCCGTCGTGCGTTAAGTCTGCGATCCGCCTAAAACATTTTTTTTACGAACTGCTTTTACCGAGTATTACATAAAACGGAGACATACAGTCGTCAAAAATACACCTGTGTGCTTCGTCTTGAGTACATTTTTATTAGGTTTTATAGAGCTATCCAACCCATAATGGGTGTGTGCTCAACCCTTTTAACCGACTTCCAAAAAAATGATGTTCTCAGTTTGACCTGTATGTAAATAAATATGTATGTATGTTGGTCCATGATTATCTCGCATTTAGCTGAACCGATTTTGATTTTTTTGTCGAGTTTGTCAGACTTAGGTGAAGGTTTTAGGCATATTAATCGACAAAAATTGGAGGATTGCACCTTTACACGTTCTTTGAAGTCGGTTCCCTTTTTAGAAAAGTTATTAACTCGTTTATTTTCATTTCAGATGCTTGTATGGCCGTAAAGACAAAAGAAATGTAGCTGAGACGTCGTGTGTGCATAGATATGAATGTAAGTTATAAATCCTTTACATATCTCATAACCTGAAAATAGGTCAAGACTGAACAAACCCGTTCTCTCTCTTTCCTGACCCGTAAACCCTTAATTTAAATTTACAGGTCAGCCCATAAGTAATTTTAAATATGTAACTAGAAAAAAAAAAACAAAAGAAACGCGACAATTAAAAAGTAAAATTTTATTCAAATTAAAAAAAATAAGTGTAAAATCAAAATAAAATCCACAGCAAAAAACATAACAATAAAACAAAATATAGAAGCTAAAATCGATTTCGTCTTATTTAAATCGGAGTTGCATCCAAATCGTATGCAATACGATTTCAAATTTCGAACTGGCTGCCATGAATTGTGTAGTTTGAATAAGCACACCGGATGAAAAAAAAAACGTGAATTCCATTTCTAAACTGTATTTTGATAACCTCAATAAATGAGTTTGTCAAATTAATACTCAATACCGAGAGTAAAAATTGCTAACATCCTTACGATAATTTTTTTTTTATGTAAGGATACTTTTCTTTCATATTAATTCATTTTGTTTACTGATAGAACAAAGAAAGATATTGATTGCCACAAACACAAAAAAAAAAGATATTGATGCAATTTGCGTACCCGGCGATACAATCATCATTTAAAGATAGTTTCTTGAATTTATGGCTCTATTTTACTCACTTTTTATTCACCGCTGATATAACATCAATTGAAACCTCGGATCAAAACGGGCGTTAAAAAACCTCAGTTGCAGTTGGTAGGTGCATAATCTGACCTGTTAGGATACTTGTGGAAAAATAGAGATTCAATGATTCTCCACGTAAAATAATTTCGACCAATGTGGTAACTATGACGCATTATATTTACCTATTGATTTGTAAACAATGAGATGATGGACTACACATTTTCAATACATATTTGCGTGCCTATCTTTTATGTTTTGTGATGAAATGCTAATGGATCGTGTCTGGATTCAAACAAAAGGGTAATGACAGACCAGAACGTTTTAGATCAAATCAAATAGAACAGAAATTTAAATACAGATCTTTTATTAGATTAGATTAGATTGCCGTGTGATGCCGGCTTAGATAGGCATCACACCATTTCTTCCCGCGGGTGTTGTAAAAAGCAACTAAGGGACTCGAGGGTATCATGTGTATTACAGTTTTAAGAAACAGGCTGACAACCTGTCACTACAATGATACACGAATCATATGAAAGGGCCCTTAATAATGGTCAGACATGGCAATAACGACCTTAATTTTGCGATGGTTAACGCTCTGCCTACCCCGCAAGGGATAAAGGCGTGGTTTGTGTACGCAATATCTACCAATTATATATATCTACTAATAGACCTCTATATTATATAGAATATCTAATTATATCTACCAATAGACCTCGGTTTGTTCCTAGGCTAACATAAAACAAATTAAAATCAATATTGTTCACATGAGACCGTCTGAAATATACGACCAGTAAGGTAAAACATAATTATGTGTTTACTAGTAACTGTCTTAAGATAATATTATTGGTTTCTTGCTCACTTGACCTGTCAAAAGTCAGATATTATCTCAGTGTATTGCGCTGTTGATTGAGATGGTCCCAGAATGGTCCCAGCTTATGAGTTATTTATTATTATAACCACTAGCTGATGAACCTAGCTCATACATTTTTTTTTAAGTCTAAATTGTTAGTCCCGAAAGCTCCTAATTTCGTAAAAATCGTTTTCGATTTCTTGATTCCAAGTTAATATATAATTAAGGCTACCAACATTTAATTAAGTGCCTTAAGGTTAAAGTGATAAATATCAACTTTGCGAACGACCAACCGAGAATCGAATTCGGAACCTTCTGCGTCAAAAGCAGTCGCACTACCAATGCACCACATCGGTCGATTAGATTGGCCGCCTAGTTGTGTATCGCGCACGGAGTATAGAAGACTGCCCTTTGATTCTGCCTACCCACGGTCGTCGCGTAGGGATCTGTTGAGCACCCCGTAACCCCGGGCTCCCACCAGCGGGTCTCACCGGGGGGGGGTACTCCAGGGTCTTGCGTCCCGTGGGCGGGCTACGCCTCGCGCGGACCAGGCTTACACTGGAGATACCAACTTAGTGTTGTTTGGAGAAGATGCTGCCGCCTACTGGCCGCCCACCTGCACGGCGCACCCGGTTGTTCGTTCGTTCGAACCCGGGTGTCGCTATGCAACGCGTCATTGACGTAATGGCGCCGTTGATGACGCCCGCGCCTCCGCTGGCGCCGCCGGCGCCGCTGAAGACGCCCGCGCCCCCGTTGACGCCGCGTACGCCGGGACCGTCCCAGGCACCCGCGCGCCCCGCTACCTCGCCGCGAGCGGCAGCCATCGTGGCTTCGTTCGCTGGCGCCCCACCGCTGCCACCGCTGCCACCGCTGCCTTCTTTGCTTGCGTCTCCTCCGCGCGAGTTGAAGACCAGCAAGAAGGAGCCAGCACGGCAAGCAGCCCTGAGAGACCTCAGGGAGAGTGCTTCCGCCGTGCAGGCAAACGTGCCGAAGCTGCAGCGCGCCGCAAAGCGCGCCCCCCCCTCCACCTCACCGACCCCGCCGAGGACCCGCACGGTTCCGGCTACGAGGGTCACGCCGCCGCTGTCCATGCCTATGCTGGACAGCCCGTCGCCGACGACGTCGAGCGCGCCCGCTCCGTCGACAAGTGCGGCCACTTACGCGTCCGTGTTGACGACGCCCTCATCGCCACCGCCACGCGCTACCAGACCGCCGCCCACACCTACCCAGGACGCGGGCAAGAAACCTAAACCAGCACCCACATCCGGCATGAAGCTGACGGGGTGCTCGAAGAAGCCGCCGCCGATAGTGGTTGATGTGCTACCACAATGGGGCCGCCACTTCGGCAAGCTCAAGGAGGAGCTCGGCCATGCGCCAAATGTGCGACCCTACGGGTCCACAGGGTTCCGATTCCTGGCGAAGAGCGAACAGGAATTCCGTGTGTACCAGCGCTACCTAACCGCGCTGGAGGGCACCGGCACCGGAATCTCCTGGTTCGCCTACGCACCCCCGAAGCAGCAACCGCTGAAGGTCGCTATAAGAGGCCTCCCCGTGAACACCGATCCGGAGGAGATAAAGAAGGAGCTGACCACCCTGGGCTACGAGGTGGACTACGTGCGCCCCATCAAGGCCCGCGGAGGACGCCCAGGGTGCATCTTCTTCGCCCAGCTGACCCGCACGCCAAACCTCGCCCCGGGCATCTACGACATCACAGAGTTGATGAACATGCCCGGCGTGAAGATCGAGGGATGGCGAGGCAAGCAGGGACCGCCACAGTGCCACCGCTGCCAGTAGTTCCGGCACAGCAGCAGACACTGCCATCGCAAGTTGGTATGTGTCATCTGCGGCGGCGAGCACCCCGCCCGGGACTGCCGGCGCCCCCGTGAGCAGCCGGCCACCTGCGCCAACTGTGGCGGGGCACACCCCGCCAATCACACTGACTGCCCCGTACTGCGCCGTGAGGTACGGAACAAGAGAGCGGGTACAGCGTCTCTTACGAAGTCCGTCGACCTGAAGAGGACGGAAGCGGCACCGCAGGGAGAGACCAACGCGGCAGGATCTCTCATGGCGGCCGCCAACGCCCCAACAGGATCGGCGAAGAAGCGGCAGCCGAGGAGGCGGAGGAGGCGAGCATCGCCCCCGCCCCCCCAGGACGTGGAAGAGCCGGGCCATCCACGTCATATGCCACCCACGGGTCCGTTGGGAGCGGTCGGCACCCCTTTGGGTGAACCTCAGGGGGAGAAGCCGAAGCCCCAACCGGCCCCAAGACAAAAGACAGTAAGAGCAGCCGTCCTACAAGAGGACAGACAGGTCCTGATCGCGATCAGGACCCTCACAGATGTTCTGGCCGCGCTCCGTGAAGGTGAAGACGCGGCCCCCATCATAAGCTCTAGCCTCCAGCGCCTGATGTCGTCCTTCGGCGATGTCACGACCGCCATGGGCGGCCTGGAGGCTAAGGCTCTCAGATAGTCTGCTCAGGGTGGTGCTGTCAAGCACAGCCTGACGTGGCCGTCGCCTGCCCACATCCATTACTCCATGTCGAGTAGTCAGGATCGTGGGCACGCACGATGAGCCCAGGAAAGCCCGGCACCCGCCGCTTACCGGATATGACTGCTGCCTCGGGACCCCCACGTGAGAAAGACGAGGCAGCCACTACTGGATATGACCACCAGGGGACGAGCCACCGCTGGCTGACGGGCACTAGCTGGGCCTCCCCCAATGGGGAATCACCCGGCTGGAACGACCTCGCCGCGGCGTGAAGTCCTCCTGGCACCCGGACGACCACCGCACTTGCCTAAGTGCCCCCCATCGCCCCGCCTGTTTTAGCAGGCGGCGATTCGAGCCCACGCCCATGAGGCCGTTGCCTCGAAGGCGTCTCCCTGCCGGCTGCTGCGCAGCCGTCGTGAAGAAGACGGACGACCACATCGGTCGTCAAACATGGGGATATAATAATAATATCTTACAAAACCGTCTGAAACAGAAAGGTATTTAGCTTCCTGTATACAAAACTTCGTAATCCGATTCCTTGCACGCATGTTCCAAACGACTAGTCTAACCATTCGTTTTTAAATTTCTACTACTCGATGTTCTTATAGTCAATATTCAAGGGTATGTGGAAATCGATAAGTAAAGTAGAACGTGAGATACAAGCATAATAAGTAGCAGATTTTTATATTATACAAAAACGAACGTTTCAGAAATTTACTCCTTGCAAGTTATTCTTTATTTTAACGCATCCTATCTTTAGAACCATAGCCATTTTGAGTTGACGAAGGTCCACGTCAGCTTAGTAAGCATCTGACACATTCTTTTTTCTCGTTAATGTTATGAATATAAGCTGGCTAACAGATTTCTCAATTCGCCATTTTTTTTAAGCTCGCTAAAGCAGGGTTTCTCAAGTTTTCGGCTCTGGGGCCTTGGTAGCAGGCGGCTAAAAACTTTGACACCACGGTTGATCAGGTTGCTGGATGACTTGTTATCCCACACAAAATAGAATAGTAAAGTTCTAAAAAGTACTTATCTCATAATCACTTATCTTTTATAAAAACAAAAATAATTGAATAAATTATGGACGTAAATGCTAGCTTTTATTTTTTTGTTTGTCGATGGTAGCAGCTGTTCGTTTAGCCACTGAAAAACAATTAAAAAACAATTATGGGGAGCAAGAACTAATTGATGCTTTGTCGCTGAAGGGCATGTTTTATTTCTTTGTTTACTTTTTTGGTAGTCATTTCCTCTTTCAATGCGATATGAAAATGTTTCATTTCGAATATATTTTTTGTTGTCATATATAAACCTCGAGTATTGTTTTTGAAAAGCATCAAACCACTTGATACCAGTTTGACTTGACACATAGAATAGTTTATACTTTATACATATCTCATAGTTAGGCTTAGGTTAGGTTTCGGTTTTGATACTAGGCATGTAAGTAAAAAAAACACGGTTGCAATTGAAAGGCTACACTCCTAGGCTACACTACCAATCTACTATTAAACGGTCTTTTTGTAATAAAGATAATTTTTAACAGGTGTCTAACCATGGTTAAACTATATCCATTTTTTTGTAAAAACACTTCGATTGGGGCGAACTTTGGCAGCATTTCAGCAAATATTTTCGTTTATATTTCTTTCCCCAGTTCCCCACTCTTCCGCCAATAATCTCGTAATGGATATAACATGTATTCCACAACTTTGACGAATAACCTAACCCACAGATATTGATTACTTAGTTTCAGTATCATTCCTTATGTTATGCCGTTGACATGATTTCAAATCTAAAAAAGCACGGATAATACTATTAATGTAAATATTTTTGTACATAAGCTGTTTAAACGTTCTACTTTAGCTTAGACACATTTTAATAACATTTTTTTTACAAGAAAGTGATATTTTTAAAAGATAGATATTTATATGTACTAGTAGGTAAGAAGAAGTAGGTAATATTTGCACTATCCATGTAATATTTGCTTCCATAATGGCACTCTCTTTCACCCTAAGGTAGCCTGGTAGAGAATGCTACCTAACCGCCTTGTTGCACAGTGTACTGTTTCCTTTGTTTGTGTTTTCTACATGTTGTTCCAATTTTGTGCAATAAGGAATTTTGTTATGTTATATAAATAAGTGGCGATAACGACCGTAGTTTTACGATCGTTAACACTCTGATTATGCCGCAAGGGATAAAGGAGTGTATGTGTATGTATGTATATAATACTTTTGTTGGATGTTTTGTAACGAATATAAGCAAGCATCCCTTCTTAACAAGTAAATAGATATTTACGTGAAAACTTGTCTACGAATGCCTATAATTATTTTTATTCAGATGTACCAACTGTATGTTTATTAACAATGTCTCAAAAAAGGTTTTGTTCTTTTTGATTGATCTCTGTTACAACGCTCTCTTTTTCATTATGAAGCTTTAATACTTTTAAATTGGAATACGTAGGTACTTTTGAACTATGAACTAGAAAATAATATTGAAAAAACTTTGCGAGTAATTTTCTTGAAAATGCGACAAAAACTTGTACGTCTTTAATAAGATTATTTCTAAGCTTTTTGTGTACCTAAATGCATGTTTTCAAATTGAATAAATTTGATTTCAATCAAAATTTTTCTCTTGATGTTTCATTACACGTACATTTTGAGATACCTGAAGGTGACGTGAATATTATTTTGAAAGAAAAAATATTAAGTGTATGCGAAGTAGTGACGTTTTTTCAGTCACGAAACTAAAGTAAGCGACTGGCGGATCGCACACTTAACACACGACGGAGCGCTAAAATATCGCAGCGGTCTGTCAATCACCAATATCACCATACTCAAGCTGCTCAACCGCTGTTGACGCAGCACTATCGCAGCGTCTTCGTTCGTCGAGTCCGGTTTTAGTATGTCGAGTGACTTTTCTAGTATGGATCTGATAGACCGCTGTAATATTTTAGCGCTCCGTCGTGCGTTAAGTGTGCGATCCAACGAGTGTACTGTCA
Organism: Keiferia lycopersicella; assembly: GCA_029255805.1. Classification (NCBI taxonomy): domain Eukaryota; kingdom Metazoa; phylum Arthropoda; class Insecta; order Lepidoptera; family Gelechiidae; genus Keiferia; species Keiferia lycopersicella. The sequence continues at coordinate 13,450,494 of JARACZ010000005.1, read as the reverse complement.
AATATGCAGAGGATCAGTTTTAGTATATATGTCGCAGGGATTTAGTCAAAGTCGTTATATTATAATTTCACTAGTGAAATTTTAATTACACTATTTATTGTCAATAACTACAGATTCGTATAATTTCACGGGCTCATTTCAGTGATATTGTAATTTCACTGGTCTGCAAAAGTGACATTATAATAAATTAAGGTTTATTATGAGTTATGATTGTGGAGGGAGCCACACGTGATCTGATTGGTCAATAGAGTTAATCAGTCGCCATTTGCTCAGTTGGTAATAAAATCAGACTAATCAGCCATTGGTATGATAATCTAACGGCTTGCTCAAGCCAGTGCTATTGTCAATATATCACTGCCTTACAATTTCACTGTATCGGTCTAGTGAAATTATATAGTCACTGAAACTAGCCCGTTAAATTGAGAGTAATGCAATAAATCAGTGCAAATATAATGTCACTAGTGAAATTTCAATATCACGGCTATTTTAATATCCCTGCAACATATATATAGGTAGGTTAGGTATTCTACATAAAATATTTCGCTGTAGCCTGCAAAGATTGGCTGCACCGATTGAACAAAAAGTTTTTCTTATCCAAACTTCGGAATATTGATGAAATTTGATTAATCTTCGATTAAAATGCCTTTGACTTTATGATATCAGACTGCCTTTTGAAAATATCGCTCTCATGTAAAAAAAAAATTGAAATGTGCCTAAGCTAACGTAGAACGTTTAAACTGCTTATGTACAGAAATATTTTGTTACGTGTTCTTAATAATTCGTAAATATTCGTAATATTCGTATAATTACAAGAAATATTTCTTATAGTATTTAATTCACAATTTGAAATCTACCGGCAGACAGTAATCTAGATAGCTTTTATGCCCCTATTCGTTATCGGCCTTACTAACTCAAACAAAACCACAAGACAGATCTATGACAGATATCGTTTTGTAGTAGCGTAATATTTTGCTTGAATGAATATCTTTGATTTCAACTGTTTGCAAAATATCCATTGAAACCTTTGATAAGCTTATATAATAAATAAAAAATAAAAAATATCGTGGACAATTCACACAGCGCCATCTAGCCCCAAACTAAGCAAAGCTTGTACTATGGAAACTAGATAGCTGATACTAATACATATATACTTTTTTTTTGTAAATAAATACATATTATACATAGAAAACACCCAGACTCAACACAAATATTTGAAAATTGACTTAACAAATACTTGTGTCCGGTGGGGATCGAACCCATGACCCTCGGCGTAGAAGGCAGGCATAGTATCCGCTACGCCATCGGGACAGTTATATTTGTTAATAGTCCTAGCAGAATAGGACACTTTCTATGTAGGTGTATTGTAAAATAATATGTAGATGGAGCGTTCTAAGTGCTTAGTATAAATAAACTTTTTAGTGCATATCTACCGACGGTAGCTGACCCCGACAGAGAACGGGATAAGGCCGGGAGAATAATGATCTATCGACAATTGAAGAGATAGCATTATATTGTAATACCACAGAATAAATAATACTGCTGTAATACTTAATCATTCGGAGTGCACAGGGTGTAGGAGACGGTGTAACGAAAACTTTGCAGGCGTGATCTCTTATACCCTGCATTTTCTTTTCCATACGTGGCCCTGAACGTATACTTTAGGACAGTGATCTACCCTGGAAAGTTCCTCATTACTACGCTGCGGGAACAAAAGTTTCATGGTATATTAAACTCAATAAAATCATAAGAGCCTCCCATGAAAGTAATTGCCAGTGAACAATTTGATTTGGAAAGCGTGCGGAAAGTGGAAAGAGCCATGAATATATTAAAAGCTCTTTACATGATCGAATTCCGTCAGGGAATTTGCGTTTAATTGACAGCTGCGATTACAGTTAGGTGTTTTTGCGTGGGACACCGAGTCGCCCGACGACCCGATGAACCCTGGTGTCAGAGTTTTTTCAGTGTCAAGCCTCTGACATCATGGTTGTGTCATCATTCTCCTTGCCATATCCCGTTCTCTGTCGGGGTCGGCTACCTAACCTAGGGGATTTAACGTGGAACCAAGTTTTTACACAGAGCGACTGCCATCTGACCTCTGCAGCCCGAAGGCTAACCTGGCCCGAATCCTTATGTATAGTATCATAAAGAGCAACCGGGACCGACGGCTTAACGTAAATTTCAGAACGTATTATCTGGGGTCCTTTGCAAGACAGGTTTTTCTTCTGTTATAATGGTTTATCGCGCGCATTATCCCTATTGAGAACTACAACAGCATATAGGTTCCTACTCAAGAGCAGCAGGACTAAATCATATTCAAATGGGTTCTCATATAACAAATATAATTTTTATGGGCATTTCTACGGCAGGAGTAAATTTTTATCACCTCCGTGTGCAATTTTATTTTTAACATTTTATTGAATTTACAATACTGGAAATTTAGGAAAAAAGAATAGAAACATATTGATGCTTATTTGCCATCATTTTCTTCAGTAGATCCTGAAATAATTAAATTTTAATTTCGAGTGTTCACGGAGTTGAGAAATGTGTTTACGGAGTTGAGAATGCACGTTTGTTTTAAGATTTTCATGCACTCATTCAAAGTGATTTACGTATATTGTTTTTTAAATGAATAAACAACATAAGATGAATTTCTACCCATTTCCACTTGCAAATTCTGAAATAATCGAATTTGAATATTGACTGTTCACGGAGTTTAAAAATTTGTTTACGGAGTTGAGAATTTTTAAAGTGTTATTGTATTAAATATCAGCCGATGGTGTAAAAGTTTAAATTCTTTGTTAATTCTGTATTTGTATTTTTTGAAGACAGTTGTGCGTGAAAATGATTTCTGATTTGGTTTTCGAGGATTGCTTTCATCAGTACTACTGTCAAAATTTTTACATACATACATACATATCCCTTGCGGGGTAGGCAGAGCGTTAACGGCCGTAAGAATACGGTCGCCATCACCACGTCTGACATTTTTGAGGATTGTTTTCGAAGGTTGTTTTAGAAAACATGTGTATCACTATAGTGACAGGTTGTCAGCCTGTCGCCTAAAAATTGCAATACACCAACACTCTCGAGTCCCATAGTCGCCTCTTACGACACCCGCGGGAAGGATGTGGGGCGATTCTATTCTAAGCCGGCATCACACGTCACAATTTTTGGTCATTTTAGATCTGAGTCTTTGGCTAATGGACGATTTAAGCGTACCCTGTTAATTTTAATGAAATAGGACTTGACCATCCGGAGGAGTCTGGTGCTGAGGAACAATGAGGAGTACGAGAAATATCCGAACAAGTGGATCATGCTGTTAAAAAGAAAATTTTTCGAAATTTCAGAAAATCGAAAATAAAATGTTAATTTAGCTGGCATCACTCGGCAAATCTAAATGTCATAAAATATTGTCAAAACCAGTGGCATAGTTTATACTACGACTGCTTTGCTTCAACACACTAGCAGTAAGTAGGTGTTACGTTATTTTCCAAAAATACACCTTTACAGCCACAACAGTTCACAGCTGGACATGAGCTTCCCTTATTGGGGAGGTATTGCCATGTTTTCCACGCATGGTAGGTAGATTGGCGAGCATCAAATACGATGTTGCATTCACAGGGAACGCTGCCAGCTATTTTCTTGATGATTAACTTTTAGCCGCCTCTTACGACACCTACAGGTAGAATTGGAGTGATGCTATTCTACGCCGGTACCACACGACATCATTCTAATCACAGTTTTATAAAAAACTTCAACTCCGTGAACAAAATTCTCAACTCCATGAACAAATGCACACGGAGTTCAGATTCTCGGAGTTGAGAAAAAGCTGGTTTCTTTGAAATTTCTCTCTCACAGTAAAACTTTGTGCACATCCAATTTTACCTACGTATTGGTATACTATCGAGGCACAAATTACACAAAGTAACAACCTTTTAGCTCTTATAGTTTCAAAAATATTCATGATCTGGAGTTGAGAAATTACCCTGCACCAAAGACGAAGCAAAATTTCTTACCTTTGAAAATGGTAAATTCTGGCAGCATGTCTCAGATTCACTGCACTCGCCTACTCGGACGCAACTGGCAGTTTATGTGAATCGAATAATGGTGTGCATATCGCGCGTGTTTACAGATGTGCGTAAGAGTTTGTGAGTGATACCGAATTCAGTCATAAGCTCGGGACAAATATTTAAAGTAAAATAAGTGGTACAAAATAAAACATTATAGACATCTTGGTAATAAATAAGCCTTTGTCATATATCTATATACATGTGAACATAGGAACATTATTATAAATTCCGGAAATTACCGAATTATGGACCAATTTAGTTTCAATTCCGCCAAAGGGACAGGCCTAAATCAGGTAAATTTGGTGTTTTTTTTTCAATTCGGTATATTTTTCAGAAGAAAGTAATATTAAATTAGTCATAATAATTATGCTCTCCAAATAGAACATACATTAAGGATTATGTGTTATTTTTTTGAGATTTTAGTTTATATGTTTAACACGATTTCTGGACCAGGACAAAAAAAACGGCGTCTCTGTAGAAATGCCCTTATGCCATTAATATACATTTCGGCATGGAACCCTACGACCGCGAGTTTGACTCGCACTCGGCCAATTTTTTTAGTTAGAGCGATGTTCCTCTGGAAAATTAACCAGATGACTGGGTCATTTATAAAATACAAAAATAATATGCTTAACACTTTTGTCTACATAAAGTTTTTCAAAAAAATTTAACAGCTGAATTTAAGAAACGGAAAAATAATACAAAAGTTAGTGTTCTGACACCAGCCTAACTAGAGAGAAATGACGTCATCTCTTCGATTTTCGTACAAAATATCGTTTTAAAAGTAACTAATTTGACCTGCCATTCATCATACCCAATGTTCAGGTTGATCGGCAGGTGTATCCTTTAACTGGATTATCGTGACAAATTACCAGAATTCGTATTTGAACTAGTCATCGGCTCATGTTATCTTCGAGGGCTTGTGTGACGTGTTATGGCGTCATAAACGTACCTATTGTCTTCCGTTGACAACACGACATATGACCCCAATATGCCCCAGACTGACAGTAAATCATAACTGGCGACAAATATTTTAGTGGGCAGTTGTGAAACATTAACTACCCATCCATTATCCATCACATTCATCACATCACAGCATGGTTTTCTGGCTTGTCAGCTTACCACTAAGGCGCTCCACGTGCCGTCTCGCTTTTTTGTGTCTACTTACTTCACTCAGAACTTATTTCTGTTGGTAATGATTTGAAAACTGCTTTCCTAAGGAACGTAAAGAAGTTAGCTTTTTGCATTTTGGTTCCCCATAATGATGATTATAAGTCTGATATTTAAAAGGCTAGAATGAGAGGGATTCGCTTATCTTGGTATGGGGATGTTATGAGGAGGGATACGGGAGCATTTCGCCGTCCTACAACGAAAACCAATTAAATCGTAAAATGTGCAAACGAAGATATCGCGATTATAATGTTTAAGGGGTTGAAAATCCATTAGTAATATTATATTCTTATTGTTACATAATAGCATCAGTACACTAATAAATGTTCTATTTAAATATATCTATTGTGTTTTAAAAAGACTATTATTATATTATTAGTGAAATATTCAAAAATGTTCACAAGGCCACCTATTTAATCGGTTTTCGCTGAGAACTTTAAAATTGTTAATATTTTCTAAAGTATTAAGAATACAGCAAATCCCGAGAAATTACTTTTTACATTTAGTTCATTAAACCTAACCATGATAAAAACGTACCTATCCAGTTGTCCCTTGTAGAGTTACAAGTAGAAATTGTATCAAGATAATTGGTTTTCCCTGCCGAAAATTAAAGAATATAAAAGTTAAGCAAGTAATTTATTACAGTTTCAGTACTCTTATCTGTTATCAAAATTTATAACTCAAAGTTTAGGGTAGGTGTAGGGTACGTGTAGGATACGTGTAGGGTAGGTGTAGGGTAGAAGTAGGGTGGGTGTAGGGTAGGTTTAGAGTAGTAGATGTAGGGTAGGCGTAGGATAGTTGTAAGTAGGGGTAGAATAGGTGTAGATAGAGTAGGTATAGGGAAGGTGTAGAGTAGTAGGCGTAGGGTAGGGGTAGGTAGGGTAGGGTAAGTGTAGGTTAGGTGTAGGGTAGAAGTAGGGTAGAAGTAGGGTGGGTGTAGGGTAGGTTTAGAGTAGTAGATGTAGGGCAGGCGTAGGATAGTTGTAAGTAGGGGTAGAATAGGTGTAGATAGAGTAGGTATAGGGAAGGTATAGAGTAGTAGGCGTAGGGTAGGGGTAGGTAGGGTAGGGTAAGTGTAGGTTAGGTGTAGGGTAGAAGTAGGGTAGAAGTAGGGTAGAAGTAGGGTAGAAGTAGGGTGGGTGTAGGGTAGGTTTAGAGTAGTAGATGTAGGGTAGGCGCAGGCTTGTGGTAGGGTAGGTGTAGAGTAGGTGTAGGATAGCAGGATAGGTAGGTGTCGTGCAGTGGGTGTAGACCTAATGATAAAAAGTCCGAAGGTTGTAAAACATGTTCTTGATTAGCCCCGCCTGCAGTTTCTAAAGCTAAAAATTTCTTTGAAGCTAAAAATTCTAATTAACCATCTTTCGCCAAATATAATACTCGTACATAAAAACGGCTAAAAAAATATATGCCGAAGCCATAAAATGTCTCGATGACATATACATAAAACCGTAGAATATAATCTACGCTCGGCATATCCTTGCAACCAGAAAACTGTCACCTGGTGAATCTATTTCTGAATATATACGTGCCTTGAAACTATTGGCCCTTGAGTGTGACTTTAAAAGTGTAGATTCGGAAACTCATATGCAAGAATCCACACGCGATGCTTTTATTTCTGGCAATTATTCACAAGAAATACGCCAGCGATTATTAGAAAACAATATTCTGGACCTTGATACGGCACTAAACAAATCTATAACCTTAGAGTCAGCGGAAATTAATGCGAAATCGTATACCCCAAACATTATTATAAATGCCGTTCCACAATCAGTACAAGAGAACCCAGACTTGAACCTAGCTGTTCGCACTCATCGTAAGTGGCGATGCTTTTTTTGCGGCGGTAACTTAGCTCACCGAAGGCAAGCGTGTCCCGCATATAATGCCACCTGCCAACTCTGCTCACGAAAAGGCCATTTCGCAAATGTTTGCCGATCTAGCAAACCGAGTATCAACTGCATTTCTCCTAATGTAGATCAGGATCAAGAGACAACAACGGAATCGGCCTCGGCGCACATAGCATGCATCTGCGCGGCTTCTCCTGCAAGCTTACGTAAAGCTGTGATTCCAGTATATCTGAATGACACATGTGCCGATGCCTTGATAGACTCCGGCAGCTCATCCTGCCTCATCAGCGAAGAACTTGCTTCAGTAATGAATCTTAAAAAGAAACCAATACAGCAGACAGTAACCTTAACGTCTCTTAATCACGTGGCATTTGTAAATGGAATTTGCAACGCTACAATTAAAATAAATAACCACGTCTATAAACAGCATCCATTGCTTATCGTCCCGAACCAGTGCGCTGACGCTATCATTGGCCAAGATATAATGAAATTCCATAAATCAGTCGACATTGAATTCGGAGGCGAAAGAGAACCACTACGAATTTGTAACGTCGCGCAATCTTCTCTACCGCCGGCGACAATATTCAACAATTTATCTGATTGCAAGCCTGTGGCAATAAAATCAAGAACTTTCTCTGAGGAGGATGAAAAATTCATAAAGGACGAGATCGATAAACTTTTACAGGACGGAGTGATAGAGCCCAGCAACTCACCGTGGCGAGCGCAAGTTCTTATCACCAAAGACGCTACACATAGAAAACGTCTTGTTATTGACTACTCTCGTACTATTAACCGCTTTACTGACTTAGATGCGTTTCCTCTTCCAAAAATCGAAACAATCATTTCAAAAGTAGCGAAACACACTCATTTCAGTCAAATTGAACTAAAGTCGGCGTATCATCAGGTCCCCATCCTTGAAAAAGAAAAACCCATGACGGCCTTCGAAGCCTGTGGTAAGTTGTGCCAATTCACACGTATACCGTTTGGTGTAGTTCGTACACAAGTACACAAATGGCGTAGCGGCCTTTCAAAGATCTTTACAACACATAGTAGATACAGAGAATCTTAGAGGGACCTTCGTGTATCTCGATGACGTCACAATTTGCGGCAAAACAAAGACTGAACATGACGAAAACCTAAAGAAATTCATGAACGCGGTCGATAACCAAATTAAGAAAGAAATAGCTAAGTCCTCGCTTATTGCGATCAATGAAAATGATCCCCTCACAGTAGAAACAGATGCATCCGAACATGCAATAGCTGCAACCATTACTCAAAATGGATGCCCTGTAGCCTTTTTCTCAAGATCATTAAATGATTCCGAAAAGAAACATTCTTCTGTAGAAAAGGAAGCCTGCGCTATAGTAGAAGCTTTAAGAAAGTGGCGTCATTATCTACTTGGTAGACACTTTTTATTAGTGACCGATCAAGAGTCTGTCACGTTTATGTTCAATCAGAAACACTCAAGTAAAATAAAAAACGAGAAAATCGAAAGATGGCGTCTGGAACTATCCTGTTACAAGTACGATATAGTATACCGGCCAGGAAAAGAAAACGCAGCTGCTGTCGCGCTGTCAAGAATTTCAGCTCACATAAATATTAATACCAGCAAACTTTACGAATTACACAATTTACTTTGCCACCCCGGAGTAGTGCGAATGATGCACTTCGTAAGAATGAAAAATTTACCATACTCAATGAAGAACGTTAAAACAATGACCGCTTCCTGTGCCGTTTGCGCCGAGATCAAACCCCGGTATTCTAAAACTAAGGGAGAATTGATTAAAGCAACGGCAGCATTCCAAAGACTAAATTTAGATTTTAAAGGCCCTTTACCATCAAAATCAGGGACGAAGTATATACTCACGATAATTGACGAGTTTTCTAGATTTCCATTTGCATACGCATGTAAAGATGTTTCGGCCCGAACTGTTATAAATTCTTTAAATGATCTTTCTGAGATCTTTTAAATCAAATGTAAGACATTTGGTGCCCCTACTGCGCTAGCTTCGCCAGTGACACGGAACTAAACAGGTTTAATCGTTCTTCGCTGTAGTGATTATGTAACATCCGTGAGTATAATATAGTCAGGGAAAAGCAATTATCTGGATATATAATATTTTCTTAGACGATTCGATGTATTGCATTAAGTATGAAATTCGTCCGGTAAAACCAACTAAACAATTTTAATTGCTTTTATTAGACCATCTTAATCAAGTACGGAAATTTAAATCTTACTAAATGGTTGTTACTGAGAAAAAAAAATAGAGTTTTCTATGGTCTCTCCTACGGGAAAACCAAATTTTATCAACTTAACCGAAAATCGTTGGAGACAAATATGGTGTCAGTTAAGTTAAATCTGCTTAATGTTTTTTATTTGAAAACAAACCTTGCCAGTGTTTGAAATGATTGGTTATCTACCTAGCTAGAAGCGAAACTATAAGACTTAGCAGTTAATGGGTTTTCGCAGAAGAAAGAGCAAAAAATTTTAAGTACTTTTGCATTCAAAAGTAATTTTCGTAAAAAATTCGAGTTAATTGGTTTTCGTTGTAGGACGGCGATTTGCTAAAGAAAGTATTGAACATGAATGTGGAATGATTCAAAAGGAGGGAAAGGCCTAAAAAAGTTTGGATGAATTGTGATTACACACACACACACAAATCACGCCTTTATCCCTGGCGGGGTAGGCAGAGCCTTAACGACCGTAATAATACGGTCTGAGGGTCGTCTCAGATAAGTCATAAGTAATTGTGATTACGACGACATGTACAAAAAAGCCATAAGCGAGGAAATGACTGCAGATAGAGACGAATGGAAGAAGAAGACATGCGCCGACCCCAAATGAATTGGAATAAGGCCAGGAGATGATGAAATGAAGCGATACTCTAGAAACCCGGTATGACACGATTTCTTCCTTAGGGAAAAGCATCCCTAAACCCTTCGCGCGCAAAGGACCTCTTCCATCAAGAGCACTTTTTGCTTACTCAACCGAACTCAATATTCCCAGAAAATGAGTAAATATACCCGGATTTGCACAACAGTAAGGTGGTTCTCACCCTTAACGCTCCTTTGTGCGATATTTTAGCGCATTCGTAACTACTGTCAAATGCAAACTGAAAACATCATTCCCCAAACTAAAAACGGACGCCCGACCCAGGTCCAACGCAGACACTAGCGTAACGAATCCCTCTGTCAAACAACGCAGGAGTCTGTGTTGGACTTGTGCATACTAAAACGTCATTCCGTATACCTACTAAAAACGGATGCCAAACTTAGCGTTGTTTCACAGAAGAATTCGTTACGAAAATGTCTGCGTCGGACCTGTGCTGGTACTATTTTTAGTATGAGGAAAGACGACTTTTTAGTACTTAAAGACTTTTTAGTATGCATCCGTAGCGCTAAAATAGCGCACAAGGTAAAGTGTGAAAACCACCTTAGATCCACAGTACCTAGTAATGTGATCATACTCTAGCACTTGTGGTAGGCAAACCGTTATTTACTGAATCCCTTTTCTATTTGCCTCCCTTTGCGCAACAGATCCAACGGTTAGACAGATTCACGTCACGTTACGGTTCAGTTACGTGATGCTGGGTACAGAAACATAGTTTGTATTACGTACAGAGTTCGAAAATAGAGTTCGAGTTTGATTTCTGGTGTATAATAAATGGTAAATAAATAAATAAAATAAGATATAATACCCCTTTCAAGGGGTGAACCAGCCCATGAAACTGAACAACATAGGACAAGGAAATATGTAAAAAAATAAAATTGCCTCACATACAACCTATGATGGGAGGTATGGGAGGTAATTTTTCCATATTTCGACCTATGTTGGGGAAAGTTGTTCAGTTTTATGTGATATTACAACCCTTTTACCCTTGTTGTGGTTGTGGGTCACGCAATAGGTCTATACAGACGTATGAATAAATGTTGTAACGCGCGGAGCGCTAGTGCGGTTCGACCTTTAATTTAACCCTTCATCAAATGATTTAACTAACAATGTATGATAAAATTTTGCCTTAAACTGGTTGGTTTTTAAATTAGTAGGTTTACCTTCTATCTACAAACTAACATGAAATCTCAACGTAGTACATACCTTTATTATAGTAAAATGTTGTCGTACTATTCTAACTATTTTGTGTGACGACGTAATTTCCACATTTCTGGAATGCTGACGTCGGGGCGTTACCGCGTTACGTGTGGATATAAATACACACCTTTTGGAAGGGTTCGGAATTCTTGTGCCTACATTTAAGTTCAATTACCTACCTCTATGTGTGGAAGCTTTTATAATTGGCATATGTTTAAAAAAAAAAATATTTAAGGCTGTAAGCTACAAGCGATAAGGCCGCCTTTGCTTACTTATAGTTATAGTGTATTGTACCGTTTTGTGTTTTAATGTTGTGTTTGTTGCAAGCAATAAAGAGTTTATCTATCTATCTATCTATCTATCTACCCAAATAATATAAATAAAATACCTGTTGTTATTACTATTTTAGCAAGCCACAATATTTGAAATTTGATTCCAGAGTTGGGAATTCAATTAGACTGTGGCTACTACGTAAGAAATGAGTACATACAATACATACATACATACATATATCACGCCTTTATCCCTTGCGGGCTAGGCAGAGCGTTAACGGCCGTACGAATACGGTCACTATCGCCACGTCTGACATTTTTGAGGATGGTTTTCCAAGGTTGTTTCAGAAAACATGTGTATCACTAGTGACAGGTTGTCAGGAAATGAGTAGCTGTACAGAATTGGATGATATTAACAAGTAAAGATAAAAATATACATATTAAAAAAGCCGCCACAAGACTTAAGAAACTACTTTATTTCGCCTTGATTATTGTCATTCTGTTGATAATGGTTATATTTTTAAAAAGTTAGGTTTTTAATGTATCATAGCTTATATTTGTTACGACTTATAATCGAAATAGTTATTATTCATAGGTCCGGCACGGATCTTTCATTTAATAGGCAGTATGCAAATTGTTTGCAAATGTACTAACATAGCCCTGTGACGTCAGGAGTGCTTGCCAAGTAAGAAAAACTGTGTGTGTGTGCGTGCGTGTGTGTGTGTGAGTAGATACGGGGTGTAAGGGACGGTGTAACGAAAACTTTGCAGGCGTGATCAGACCATAAAAGTCAACAACTTTTTCTATGGCGGCTAATGTTCCTAAACAAAAAAAGTTTTTTCGAGAGTATTGGTGTATTACAATTTTTAGGCGACAGGCTGACAACCTGTCACTATAGTGATACACATGTTTTCTAAAACGTCCTTGGAAAACAATCCTCAAAAATGTCAGACGTGGCGATAGCGACCGTATTCTTACGGTTGTTAACGCTCTGCCTACCCCGCAAGGAATAAAGGCGTGATATATGTATGTATGTATGTCATCATCATCATTTCAGCGACAGGACGTCCACTAAGGCTGTTTTTCCACTTGTCCGGCATCCGGCTTTTACCGATCCGGTAATGTGCGATCCGATCTAGAAATACACTATACACGCTTTTCCCCTCCTCCGGGTCCTAATTTTACAAACCGAAATTTGGTTTTTATTTGTCCGCGAAGTGACAGATGTACAAAAAGTATGTATACGTTTGCACTCTTTGAACTCTACTATGACGTACGTCCTATTAACTGTCCATCTTTCACCGGATAGGTGGAAAAGCGTTATCCGGCGTTCGAATACTGTCGGACGGCAACTTCCGGCATCCGGCAGCCGGACCGGAGTTGTGCAGAAACACTGTAAACATAGGCCTACCCTAAAGATTTCCACCAAGACCATATATATACATCCATTATTCTTTATTACTATTTAACCATTTATTGTACACAATATAACACAAAGGACATAACATTAAGAACAATACACAACAGGTCAGCTTATTTCTAAAAAGAAATCTCTTCCAGCAGACCTAGCGTAGTGAGATGGCATAAAGTGAGGCAGTTGACGTGTACAACATACTAATATACCTATACAAATTTATAAAACAAATATTTTAGCAATAATACCTACTTATATAAATAATATACCTACACTACATAATTATTACATAATAATACCTATATTTATATACGTACATAAATACACCATTAATATATATACCTATAAATTAATTTGGGAGAGAAAGATAATGCTCTTTTACTCGTTTTTTGAAAATTGAATCCATATATATATATCACGCCTTTATCCCTTATTTTATATCTAGCTATCAATAGGTATGTTTTGTATGTATTTTTTTAGTTTCAAAATACTTGTTTGTGCACCTGCCTGCATAAATTGACTTTGATCGCATAAATAACTAACACGAGTGGCTACTTCAAAAAAACATCTTTTTAAGCACTTTTTTTAATTGCTTTGAAAATTTACAAAATAAATTCCTTCTTAAATATCTGCGTAAGAATTTCTATCAAGCGCCTAACGACCTTTCATTTATTTGTTTCGATTACTCGAAGGAGTTTTAACGAAGCTGAGTATTTTATTGCTTGGTTTAGTTAGATCAGGGTTTCTCAAACTTTCGGCTCCACGAACCCCTGTTAAAATTTCCAAGTGACAGCGAGCCCCTTACATAGAATTAATCCCCCCCCACAAGAAAAAAAAAACGTTTAAGAAAATAAGGATTTTATTTGAATAAAAAGTAACACATAAAGTACCAAAGGAAATGTCTCTGTAATGTTAATGTGATGGGTGTGCTTGTGTCTTATCGCAAATGGATTCAATGTTAGGAGTAATTTTGGACAATTTTAACCTTAATTCTGACTCGGTATTAAGTCGATTTCTGTATTTATTATCTATCATGATCAGGCGTGAAAACCCACTCTCACATAAGTATGTTGTAGCAAAGGGTGCGTGCTTGCCAGTGATCGAGCCACCATTACGTAAATCTTGTCGCGAACCCCTTGCCGTCGAATGACGAACCCCACTTTGAGAAACCCTGAGTTAGATCAATTACTAATTTAATGATACCATTTTGTAAATCATTGAAAAAAATCTTTATTTATCGTACACATTTTAAAAATATTGCTCTTTTTAGCTTTTAGGTTGTAAAGTGCTTACAAAGAGCTCGTTGACTTGAAAGAATGTTAAGTTTTTTAATTTAGTTTCCAAACTAAGTAAGTATACGCGACTCTTAAAAATTGCTTTGTGCTTTTACTTAGTCCGCAGGTTAGGGGCCGTCCATTATCCACGTTATGTTTATAGAAAAAGTTTTTGCCTAGTAGGTACACAAAGGAAAATGGACCTTATCTCATAGCATTTGCTCCACGGTCACAAACGTCACAGGGATCATCCTATATTTTACTGAATATTATTTGGCTTTTTTTACCCCCCTTCCCCTTTGGTAATGCGTGGTGAGAATTGACCATTGCCCCCCGCCCCCGCCTACATCACGTGTATTTTTTAGTACCAAAATAACGAATCAAAGTCACATTATGTCGCGACAACTATATATTGGCGTCAGTGGATTTTATTATTGTTATAACGAATATTCTTACGTGAAAAGGAGGAAAAATTCATACTCGTGATACATTCAATCCCTCCTCCCAACCGGTAATATTTCGTGATTTTATGTAGACCCCTCCCCAACCATAACGTGATTAATAGAAGGCCCTTTAATAAAAAATATATCAATGTATCGTTGCACGGCGCCCCATATAATAGCATATATCAATATATAGTGCGTTGGCAGTGTATTTTTTCTGTTGTGAGGGACACAGAGTCTACGAACGACCCTAAAACACTGGTGTTTACACTTTGATACAATAGCGGGTTGCATTGCGTAGTTTCTCGTGAAACAGGGGTGTAGTTCAATCGGGCATAATATTTGCTACGCTGTACTACGAAGGCTACGCACTGCTACGAACGTATGCTACGAACGCGATACGCAACATGGAGAATTTTAGGCCCGTATTTATAAACCGCACTCAACTCTGAGATCGATCTTGAGTGCGACTCTGAGATGTTGTTGGTATTGAGATGACATTTGTCAAAATCGCTCTTGAGATCGATCTCAAGGGTTTTATAAAAACGGACGTGTCACAGAATAACCAATAGTATGTAAGTGATGGGCCGAATATAGGTATCACCGAAACCGAATATTCGATAAAAAGTTTGCCGAACCTAATATTCGGCCGAATAATTCGGTAGGAATTAGAGACGGACCGAATATTCTGTTTATGTTTGATGTTCGGTCGGTACTCGGCATGTTCGGCAGGTTTATCGAATATTCGGTGAAATTTACCGAATATGTAACCGAAAAATAGGTATTGTTTTTATATAGAATTCGCTGTAGATGGTAAAGTGTAATCAATCAAGGAGTGAATCTTTTTTTTAAAAGGTTGTCAATGTTTCTAATGTGAGAAGTGTCCTGTGTGAATCCGCGAGCAAGTACGTTACGTACGAATTATTTGGCCGAATATTCGGTTCGGCAAACTTTTTAAATAATCGGCTGAACATTCGGTTTCGGTGAAACTTATGTTCGCCCATCACTAGTAGGAATCTTTGATCCCAATTATTTGACAAATCACTCTCTTGATTTTGCGTACAAACTATACGCGTAATGATGTCTGATTTCACCACCACGCTTTTTTGCTAGTCAGATTATTGGAAACGGCTTGTCAGGAAATATCTCCCGATAAAACATGGGTTAGGAATCCGATCCCTTATTTTTTATAGGAATTCTTTTTCACGTCACCCGATACTGGTTTACTTTTATTACTATAAGCCTTTTTTACTCTGACATTCCGATAAGATTTCGGGAAAACAAACCAAAGAGAGATAAAGCAAAATCAAGGGGTATTTTTTGGATCTCATTACTTGGAAAAACGCTATTTTACCTGCTTACTAAAGGTTTCCTTCTTGAACAGGGTTAAATTAGTATTATCGCTAATAGAATGATTTTATTTTCGTATGTATAAGATATAAAAATATTAGCTGCTAATATTATAAGGGGTGAATCAGCCCATAAAACTGAACAACTTTCCCCAAGGAACATAATTCGAAATATTAAAAAATTTTGGACCTCCCATACAGTTGACTCGCTCGGCTGCAACATTTTTGTATGGCAGGTCCTAAAACTTTGATCACATTTCGACCTACGTTTCTTGGGGAAATTTGTTCAGTTTCATGGACTGATTCACCCCTTAAAATATTTGTAGCTAATATTAATAATTTACACCTTATAAAAGATGGGGTATATTATAAGGGGTGAATCAGCCCATGAAACGGAACAACTTTCCGCAAGAAACACTTGGTCGGTTCGTAATTTTGTATGGGAGGCCGTCCAAATTTTTTTCATAATTACACCCTGTATATTGATATTATTATGTTATTGATACGTGATCCATAGAAATCATATACGCAGTACCTTGGGCTTTCGACGGCTCAGGTATATCGGTGGGCAAATCCAGGCTAATCCACTTGTATGTTTTTTGTTACCTGCCAAAATCCATCAAAATTGAAATTCAGAGGATAATCCCACCAAAAACGAATAATTGTTATACAAGGACTGATGTTTATGTATTCAGAACTTAGAACATTCAAGCTATGGAGATGGCAAAGATATACTTACCTCTCTGCCAGAATTCACCGCCCATTTGCCCAGCACGTCAATATGAAACTGACAGTTGCCTATTTTGTATGTGGTTGTAAAATTTATCGTTGTGTGCTGTATGTGTTTACCTCCTCTCCCGCAAAAAGTGGTTGGAGTTCGATAATTGACTGTTTACCACCTCCGCTCTCTGCTCTAAGATTCGGAATGTACTTACAGAAACATTTAAAAAATTTATAATGTAATTTAAAAAATAAACTAATTGGATGTTTTAGGCGGCTGTTATCTGTTTGCAGCCTTGTCTTGTGACAGCATTTTAAAATAGTTTTTGTTTAAATATGTATAAAAATTCGTGCCACGGTTTTGGGAAGTATGATTCATCGCGGTTTATCGGAGGATAAAAAAAAATGTTCACATAAGAACAATAGATATTTTGTTTACTCGCCTCAGATGCGTAGTAACGTTTACGTTGTGTTTCTCAATTTAACGGCGCAAGATTTAGCGATAGGTGGCGGCGGACACTAACGATGCCTGCCGATTGTCGTCGACATTTGACAGGTGACCTTCAGGACTCCATGGTCACGTTGGTCACCCCGCCTCGGCCGGACGCGTGTACAAATCAAACGATAGAGGTGCCAGTCCTGAGAGTCACTGCTACTTATAACAGCTGCCATAATCTGAGGCCCTGCCCCAAGTCTGCTATTTTTTTGTCATTGTAACGTCATCGAAACTAAATTGTCATTCCATTGCCATTGTGATTTTCTATACTTCAATCTGTTAGCAGACTACGAAACTACTATAATCATCCAACTGAGACTGAGAGAAAAAACTGAAGTAGCGGCATAAATGAAAATAAGAAATCGAAAAATTTACAAGCGTTGATTGGGAATTGAACCAGGGCCGCGTGGGGTACCAGCCCACTACTGCGTTGCCACTGCGCTATCGACGCACCGGTCGACCTCGTCAATTTCTCGATCTTAATTTTTCAATTTCTTATAATTTTTGAGAACACTGTGAGTGCGATAAATCGAAATAAATTAATTACCGGCAGACTTTATGCTGCTTCGCTCAGTGATAGGGACCATTGTGAACCACCGGAGGAAATGAAAAATCCATTCACCAAAGATTAGGATAGCGGATCCTCGATATTTTTGTACGCCATATTTTTTATGGATCCTATTGTGGGTGTATCAAATGGAAAAACTTTATTGAGACGATTTATAAAATATAGAATTAATACGTTTCAGCTACCCCTTGTTACTGTTAACAGCTTTTATATTACTGTTATTTTTTTTCCTTTGATGGATTTTGCTGTGATGTGGGTTTCAGACTATTATATATTTTAATCCTTGAATATTTTTTGTATTTAATATGTAAAAAAAAATGCAGCATGACTCAATGCGGGATTGCAGTTAGTCCAATCTGGTCAATGTCTTTTACCTTTATTCCCTAGTCGTTGCTTGTAAGGGGTAGCTCCTAAACCATTTTTACACTTAACGCACAACGCAGCGCTAAAATAACGCAACCATAACACAGTGGTCTATCAGATCCATACTAGAAACGTCGACGCAGCTGCGTTATTTTGACGCATCTGTGTTATTTTGAACAGCGGTTGAGCGGTTTTAGTATGGGTGTTGACATTACTAGTATGGATCTGATAGTCCACTGCGTTATAAGTGTGAAGGAGACCTTATTTGTGCCTAGGTGCCTATATTCACATTATCTTAGAAAATTGATAACTGATCCGAAGTGTAAACAAGCAAAAGGTGCCAGACGTTCAAAGAAAATTTTCTCCTAAGGGTCTCCGATGCGACCTTTTGCTCATATCTAGTGACGAGACGAGACTTAAAATAAATTGAACATTACACGGAATTTTTTCTGTTTAGAATAGGCAAATAATTCGGTAGCAACATGGACTGTGTAAAATTTCAGCGCTGCCACAAGAAAGCCAGAAGGAGATTGAAAGTAGGGTTCCTCAGAAAATTAAAATGAATAAACGTTTTTACGTTTCACATAGTTCGCATTTATGAGTAATGGCCTGCGTTGTCATTTATTCAGAAATATTTTTTAAATGAAAATCCTAATATTCAACCTGGCTTTTATCGAGACTGTGCCGATTGGCTGATTGTAATGGTGGAATGTTCAGTGTATATTCAAATTAGTGTCCATTCCTAGATCAAAATATGTATTAGGATGACATTTTCGTTCAGTCCATAAATATGCATAAAGTATGCTTGTTAGAATAGGTTTTGGCACATCTATTGTCTTGCCCGCGTGCCCAACGACCTCTACAAAGCAATGGACAACGCTGTGCGTGTAGCTGAGTATTGCAAATACATTTGAGCGTCAGAATTGATTCGCTAAGAAGAAGAAGAATAGGTTATATTTGACAACTGTCAAAACCATGATAATACTATGTCATAAGATCTATTTGTCTTTGTTTACATGTCCTTTAATAAATAAATAAATGAACGGCCATACTTCACGTGTACTACAACGTTGTTTGCGACATCATACAATGTTAATGCGACGATCTTTTTGAGTTTTTTTTTGTACATACCGGGTCTAGCTCGGGAGCATTCCGAACGTTATTGCTAAGGCGGATTGCACACTTAACGCACGACGGAGCGCTAAAACATCGCAGCGGTCTGCGTGAGTGTCTCTCTCTTATCTCTATGATCGGAGTAATTTTTTGTACATATCGGATCTAGTTCGGGTTCGATTCCAAACGTTATTGCTAAGGTACCTGTTATAAATTCTCATTCTCGATATTTACATCTTTAATACTGTATGATTGTAAAGTGGGGTCAGGAGGTGATATACAATCAGTCTGCAGTTGTGCACTGCGGCATTCCAATCTAATTATTATTGCAGACCTTTTATCTCACGAGTGCGCGTCAGCCACACTTGTGTGTGTTGTAACGTTCTAAGCCTGAGGGCCCAGACCAAATCCTACCTATCTATATTCTACGTATGTCTATCTATACCTATCCAATACATGTAACTCAAGAGATTAAATTGGCCATTGATCATCTTAGTGGTAGAACCCATTGTTATTTTGAGCAACCCAGAACGAGAAAACAGTCTACAGTCCCTAAGATCATCCTTCAAACCGCATTCGCTTTAAATATTATTCCCGAGAAATAAATAGGCAATATTCCGCATATTCACCTAGCTAAATATTATACTGTACATAAATCAGATAAAGTTACAAAGCAACAATTTTATTTTACGCCATCTATCGGAAATTGGGCTAACTAACACCATAATTCTAGTCCACAGATTATGATCCTGCAATATTTAATAGATATAAAATTCGATACTCTCAAGATTCATTCATTGTAGCAATCATAAATATATTAAGCTATGTGTTATTTCAAAATTGCTTAGATAATCGTTTCATAAGTCTATAATCCTTGATACAAAAATATTTACGACGTTTTCACACAAAATACTCAACACAAAAGAAATTCGCGCGTAATTACAGTATAGTGTAAAATGGCCCTAAACAGGTTTGTCTATAGATTAGCTATGTCTATACTCTGTGGTCAGACGGAACACTTCAGCCATGATGAGACTGCTGCGTAGAAGCCCGTTTGTTGTATTTAAATTAACTAGGTATCCTGTGACAGATTATGGAGCTGTTTTACTAAATTTACAGGTAAATAAATCTATTTGTTGTTCATGGTCATGATGAAACACAAGTTTGCTACTAACATTTCTATCTAAAACTACTTTTACTCCGGAAATAATACGTAAATATGTTATTGAAAAAAAACTTCCTATTTTCTCTGATCAACTGTCTCACAAAAGATACTACAATTTGTCATAATTAATAATTAGATAACTAATCTCAATATTTCGTTACAGTATGGATGGATTTCTTGAATCAGAATGACATCAAAAGCGTGCTACTGAAAAACAATGAAAAGGAAACGACCTTGAAACTAGAATTTATTCCTACTCTCAGCGACTGAACAAAGGACTGGAAGGAAAGTCTTAGCTTTCCTGTCTATCTACCACTAAAATATCAGAGATCCTACAAATGTTATGAAAGGTAAAGATAATAGAATTTTACTAATGAGCCGCCAGTCATTTATCTAAAAAACCTAGTAGTCTATATAAAGTAACTACCTATTTTATTTCTGACAGCATGACCTATTATCTACTGCAGTGTAAAATAACTAGAAAATTATTAGTTCTTGTCAAACTTATTACAGTGATATGAATTTATTTGACAGTACTTGATAGCAGACAGCGCTATAAGAAATAATCTATTTCCTAACTATATTCTAGTGAGTTTCTTTTATTTTATTTTATTTTGTTTCACCTATTACAGGTGGTATAATGGAACTCTCCAACTCCCAAACATTACAAAATTAATCAAGCTTAAGAGAACTAGGATGCCTTGAGTATTTCCTTCAAGTTAGATTTCTGGCTAGAACGGTAAGCAAATTTTAATAATATTGAGTCATGATCACTCATATCATAATAATTTAACTGAGCACTTGAACATATTAAGAAGCTATCAAGTTTATATAAGAATCAGACCACATTTTGGTATCTAGAAAATTGACTTCTAGTTTCACGTTCACGTCCTATATACTAGTATGGAGAACACTCTAAATTCCATTATGTATTTCTACTTTCAGGTTACCTAAGAAGACTGAAAGACCTGACCCACATCCTCAAGATTCAAATTAAAAATCTTAGTCATAATATTATAAGAGTAATTGATCTTTGACAACTTAAGTTGTAAAAAATTGTTTTTACTTATTTACCTAGTACTTGTGTAATTGCGTTTTTAGATTGTGAATTATAAATAACCTACTGCCTATCTTTTATTGGAAATGGAACCACCTGAAATGGTCCTGGTCTAAGAAGTTGCCTTTTTTTTCTATTATTGAAAGATTTTAATACCTAGCAAATCTAGACCTAACTTTGAGCTAATGTATAGAACTGATAGAAATATATTTTCAGAATTTTGTTGCTATGTACACCTATGTAGTAGGGTTACGAATTAGTATTATCTTATCGACTTGAAACCCTATTAGTCTACAGATAAAATCAATTAGATTTCCAGGATGTGACAAGTTCCCAAGTATAATTCTAGATTCTAGACTTGTTTTAGGTCATTAGTAATGTAATTTGTAAGCTAGTAGCTAGTAGTACTTATGATATCTTATTTGGAAGCTGATAAATAGGGGCCCCGCCCCGCCCCCTGGGATTAGTGTATTTTTTTTCTTTCCCAGTATATCTGTGTTTCAGACATTATAATTTCTGAGGATAGTTGGTTTATATGTTCCTCTATTCTGAAATCTCCTATTACAGATATATATTTCGTAGACTTCGTCACCTGACTTGGACGTCTTCCGGCTTCCCTAATTCTCCAGTCTTGCCAGAATTTACATTATTACAAAATAAAGAATGCCTTAGTAAATCTACTTTACAATTTCTTTTGCAAATTTCAAGAGAGGGCTGATAAGAATAAATAAATATATACATTACAAAAAGAGCGAAGTCTGGGCTGTCCAATTCCCAGAAGAGTACTAGCTTTTCTAAGGCATTATGCAAAAACTATAGAAGTTACTTATGGCCAAATGTCTGGAGAATTTGATTCTTTTTAATGAAGCTAATTTACTGAATCTACTTGGAACTTCAAAGATTAATGTCATACAGTCGTCCGTCAAAAAGTCTCTCCAATTCCCAAAGAATTAAAATTCGTTCAATCTGTTGTGTTATAAATATTTTATACTAACTTGTCAAACCCTGAGAAAGCATTCCAATTTTATCTTTTTGGTACTTTGAACAACAAACTAGTAACTCAATAATTTTTCAAGTTACCAAGGATATTTTTATTCTATCCCAAGCTTGTGTCAAATATTGCAAACTCTCTTAGGTAAACAACTTAGATGTTGATAGTTTAGTAATATTTTACTTTCTTTGAACAAATCTTAATACTTATGGTTTTATATTCATTTACTATAATTTCTTTTATAGTGGATGAACGAGAATCTTTTTAAAGTACATAGGTATATGTACGCGAGTGAATTTTGCTAGCAATTTGCTTAGGAATTCTCACAGAAAATTACTAAACTTTTAAGTAGATCGGTACTAAACAGACACGTCGTATAGGTACTTTTCCCATGAAATGAATCTGATTGAAACTGAAAGTCTGAACTTTCAGAAAATATAGAAACTGAAATTATCTAGTTTAACTCCGCAAAGATGTAAGAAATAATATGTTTGATGCGCAAGATTATTTTTTGCTACATCAACAATAAATTCGCCTATATTGTACCAAATTTTCTATTTATTTGTATATTATACCGAATTCAATAATTCAATCTATCTGCAAACAACGAGTCTTTTATTTTTGAGCAAAGAGTAAGTATTTTAAGGTTTGAATTGGAAATCCCTAGTTCTAGGTATTTTCTTGGTTTCCTACTTCTCCAAAATCATCCGTGACACTCCACAAATGATAGAGGTTCCCTGCCTACGTGGAATAAGCCTATCAGCAACTGGACTCTATTTTAAAACTATCATGTCTATCCTAAATCCTAATCTAATGTGAAGAAAGCAAAACTATGGCCTGTGCCAACATTTAAAAATTTAAACGCGTGATGTGTTGTGAATTAGGCTTCCGTTCTGAGTTCAAACCTTCAGCCTCTAATCTTGCAAGGTGTACACGGTTGCAAGCCGTGATTTGTGGACCTAAACATAATGCATCCCTACAAACTCGCCCAACTCATGTGTGGTCCGGAGACCGATATTGAAGGGGTAAGCCGAGCGAGCTTAAGTGAGTTGTGTGATGGAGACCATTACGAATTGACGGACTGATCAAAAATAGGTGAGCGACCAACGAGCGTGGCTGGCCTCTCCCTGATACAAAGGAGGATACATCAGATCGACCTCTACCAGCCTTCTTCGATCAGTCAATTCAAGCGTAATGTGAGGAATTGGCTGTCCCGTAAACGACAGCCCTCAGCCCCTCCTCAAGAACTGAGACCTAACAGGGAAAATCAGAATGTATTCCTAGAAAACTCTGATATCATAGATACCAGAAAATTCCAGTACAATACACTTGATCCACTTGCTTGAAATATTACACTGGATACAAAACCGAAAGATTCATGAGTTTCTCCCAGCATAATCCCGCCTAAACGCGAGTTACGAAAATGCCGAGGAAAACCCAGAACTATCTAACTGATAAAAATGAAATTACTTCACAAAAAAAAAATCACTCCGAAGATCAAAGAGACGACGTGTAAACTAAACTGCGCGTGATGAAGAACTGCTCCCAACTGATCCCCTATCCAGGATTTGTATGGCTTATATAAGCTTTTCCTGACAATACCAATTTTACACCTTAACACAAAAGCAGTCAAGGTCTAAATTCAATCACACCTAGTACATTTGCCTAAAGATAACAATAAAATCCACTACTGAATAATTTTAAACCTAAACTCGAAAATACTTTGACGTGATAATATCCTGTAGTTCATTACGCTATAAAGGACATATTCCCCTGTACAATTTTCAGAGAGAAAGTTCCAAACGTGTCTGCACGCTGTGTAGCCTTCGCCAGCCAAATAGATTTACTTTCTTATTGGGTATGCGCCCCTGGTACTTGAAATGCTCTTAAAGCAATTTATTGTGCCTATCTACCTACCCCGCAAGGGACACAGGCGTGATTCATGTATTTATTGTGCCTATCTACCTACCCCGTAAGGGACACAGGCGTGATTCATGTAAGTATCTAAACTACAACCATATTTTCACAGTCGTCACTACTCTGCCCACCCCGCAAGGAACAAAGGCGTGACATGTGTATAAATAGAATTCACTACTGAACAGGACCTCATTTCATATCCCTTAGCCCAAAATTACTTTGACAGGATAATATCCCGTAGTTCATTATGCCATAACGCTCATATTCCCATGTACTATTTCTAGAGAGAAGGTTCCTCAGTATCGGCTCGGCGAGTTGAGAGAGAGAGAGATCGCTATCTCTTTCTAATCCCGTACGCCAGCTAGTAGATTTTACTTCCCTGATGCTTTTGCACTCCTAGTACTTCAAATAGTAGAAATTTGAGGACTGTTTCTTAAACTACATTACCAGGAGCACAGAAACGTGAAGGACATAAGTATGACCTTTAAGCAAACGCGTGACTTATTAGTACAAAAGAATACCCCAAGATGTCACTACATATTTGGAGTAAGAAAAAAGGTAAAGTTTTATCCGTGAACCACTGCATAGAAAGCCGATAGTGATACAACGAAAAAGCTACAGATGTCGTTGAAAGCAAAATTTCTAAATTGTGTTCCAATTCATACTTAAGTAATTTCCCATTATTTTTCGTTAGGTATTGAATATAATAATCTTATTAGGATAAATACCTTCCTACATATTTGTGAATGAAATGGTAGCCCGAATCAGTGGCGTACCATTACATCCAGCCCCCTACAACAAAATTATATAAAATAATGATTGTTGTACCCCAAAAATAAAATTTATTCACAAATATGTCACAACACCCAGTTAGATATTGCAAATTCTGTCAAAGAATGTTAATTATGTGTGGTGTGTATCTATACCAGATGTTCAGCATCCATAACCTTTGCTTGCCATCCAAAATCATCAACAACTTTAAGAAAATGTACAAAATTATATTCAACGAGTTACATCCCTGTCTCACGCAAGGAAGAGAGTTGTGAATTCTCTCAGTCCTAACGACACAGCATCCGAATGCATCAGGTGGGCAAATCTCTCGTTTTCTTTTTCGATGATTTGAGGACCGATACAACATACTGCCCTACGAGAAACAACAATACCCTGGTGCCGAATGTCAAATTGTGCATAATTCAAAATTGTCTATTTGAATATCAGAGCTAATTCATTTAACTAACCACCTGGCATAATGTGTGTCACCTATTTATTAATAGATGTTTGTGTGGGGAAGTTTGCGATAGCGCTGGGCGCTGCGTGTATAGTGCAGATTCCATATGAAACATCTGTTAAACACAGAAATGACAGCTGTCGTACTCCTAACTTCTAATTTTCATATGGACTCCTCTTGTATAGCGTAGTGTTTCTTAGAAGAAGGCGCAATATCTTCGTTCACTTATAGATGACTGTTGAAAATCTGAATGAGCCTTTCAAACCATACCTTTGTAAAGTGAATATAAAACGATAAAAATAATACAATGTAGGTGCCTACGTCACGCTACAACATACATACCTACATGTACATCGACTGCAAGCGCGAATAACTACGTGAGCGCAAAGGCAAGGCGATAGAAGCGTTACCTACAAGCATTTCGCCGTGCACATACCTAAGTCAGAACCTACGCGTGTGACGTCACATTCAAGCAGCGAGTATACCTACTTGGCGTGCGAGCAAGCAAGCGACGATCGATCTGCTACACCTATACACAGTACTGCGCACTATCATGAAGCATTACTACAGCTACTATCTACAAGCAAGCACTACGCATTCATCACGATAGATAGACCATTGAAACTTCGCGCCATTCCACGAGGAACAGCTGAGATGGAGCCCTGAAAAGAGCTGTTCGAAACTTAGAATGTAGCTCTGAAAAGAGCTGTTCTAGTGCACCAACGCACGGCAGCAACACGAAGATCATCATCACAGCATCTTCATCTCGACTGGCTTGGTGCGACGCGAGACGCGACGGTACTGCGCAGACGTCCATCTTCCACGGCGAGCGGCGAGCGAATAGGAAGAGCGCTTTTTTTTTTTTTTTTTTGGTGTTGGACTATACGTTTACGGCCCCGGGGCCATCAAAACTACGCCTGTCGGCTTGGTGGGGAGCACGTGCTCACCCGGAAATATTTTATTGGTTGTTCAAACAACCAGCCCAATCACGCCCTTGGGGCGAGACTGGGCTTAGGAGTTGTTCTGGGAAGAACTGATCGGACTGAATCTACCCGGTACATGCCGGTAATTGCCAAAGTGAGGCGTAAATGAGGGACCTCCGCGACCCCGCCGGCGGGGACGTCGGTTGCTTGAAGAGCTTGTGGAGTGTGATCTACTCGTAATGGCTGCAGTGGCGGCTTGGGTGATTTTGTCATCATCATCCGAAAGGACGTGTCTGGGACGGCGTTTGAAACGCGAGGTTGGATAGGGGTAGTAGTTGGACGCGGCAACTATTAGGGGATTTTTATGATGGGGAGCGTTGTCGAAGAAGCGACGGGACGCTTGTTTCATGTAATCTTTAATGGTGGGGAGACCTAAGTCGATGTGGAGGTTGGCGTTCCGCAGGTACAGGGGAGCCCCTGTTGCCCTGCGCATAAATCGATTTTGGATGACCTGCAGCATATTGAGATGCGACTTAAATGTGTGAGCAAAGACTACGCTGGCGTAGGTCATGATTGGCCTTACGCAGGTAGTGTAGATTCTCACCTTATTCCTAAGGGAGAGTCGGCTCCGTTTGTTCAACATCGGATGTAATCTGCCCAAAACGAACGCCGCACGGTTGCGGACCGTCTTTATGTGACTACGGAAGTTTAACCTGGAGTCGAGGGTGACTCCTAGGTATTTTGTCTCTTTTACCCAGGGGATGGGTCGGCCGAAGAGCTTTACAGCGGGGACGTCCAGCCGGTTAGAGCCCCTACGAAAGTGCACTGCTGCGCTTTTTTCAGGGTTGACCTCGATTCTCCATTTGCGGAACCAGCTCCCGAGGGAGTCTAGCGCGCTCTGGAGAGTGTCGACTAACTTGACATGGTTACGGTTGGATGCGTAAATGGCGGTATCATCAGCGAACATTGCAAGCTGAGATCCAGGTGATTTTGGGATATCGCTGGTGTACAGCGTGAAAAGAAGCGGGGACAGGACGGAGCCCTGAGGTACTCCTGCCTGTATGTGGTGAGGGGACGACAGAGTGCCTTCAACTCTATAGCGAAAACTGCGGTTCGACAGAAAGTTTCGCACTAGAAGTACGAGACGATCAGGCACACCGAGCTGGTATAGCTTGTATATCAGCCCGTTGTGCCAGACCTTGTCGAAAGCTTTCGCTACATCGAGGAAGACTGCTCCTGTGGGGGTCTGTTTGCACGAAGCATTTAGCTTGTTAAGAGCGTGTTCGACAATGCGATGCACTTGTTGAACACAAGAATGTCGGTGCCGAAAGCCAAATTGCTCCGCGGGGATGAGGTTATTGTTCTCCGCATGGTCACGCAGCCGAGCGTAGATCATGCGTTCGTAAAGTTTTGCGAGGGGGTTCAAGAGACTGATCGGGCGGTAGGAAGTGGGCTGGTTGGCCGGCTTCCCTGGTTTATGGATGCCGATGACCGTGGCCTCTTTCCAGCATGCTGGAAAGGTGCAGTGGGCCATGGCGGCATTCAGAATGAGGGTGAGCATGTTGATCAAGTGATCGGGCAGGATCTTCAGGACTCGGTTGGTGATGCCGTCCGGTCCTGGAGCCTTTCTGGGCTTGAGCGCCTTTAAGGCATTGCGCACTTCCATCTCAGTAATGGCTCTGAGCGGAGGGCTAGAAGGCGGGAGGGAGATTAGACGTTCGACTTCGGAGTCGACTGTCGACAGAAAAGATAAGTCACAAGGGAGGGCGCTTGGGGTGCATTGGGCTTCGAGACTGGCAGCCAGACATTCGGACTTCTCGTCGTCGTCAAAGGCTTTGGTCTGGTCGGGTCTGTTAAGTACCGGTATTTCGGTGACGGTGTCCTGTTTGAGTGAGCGTTGTAGCTTCCAGAACGCAAGGTGGGACGGCTCCAGCTCCTCGAGGTGCTGGTCCCACCCTGTGTCACGCCATTCAGCTGCACGTTGCTTTACCTCCCTCTGTAAAGCGCGCATGAATTGTCTGTTGGCATCTGATGGGAAGGCGTCAAACGCGCGAACCGCGGCGTTTTTCTCAGTTATCAGATCACGAAGGTCGCTTGGAGGACTGAATTTACGGTCGTCCGTAATTTCGACTGTCCTAGAACAGCTGTCCACAGCGCTTCTGATGTGATTTGTAACTGAGGAGACGGCTTGCTCGATTTTGGTTACGGTGTCGAGCCTTTCCGGTACTTGGTCAAGGTGGATAGAGCTGGGAGCCTTAAGGGCTTCGCCTAATCTCGTCCAGTCTACAATGGTTTTGGTCGGACCACACAGACCTGAAGGGCCGGGGAAGTCAGTTCGGGGGTCTAGTTGCAGGATTACAGGCCTGTGGTCGGAGTCGAGTTCATGACACACTACGATAGAACTTAAGCGAAGGCTTATGTTCTTTAGCAGGGCTATGTCAAGAACATCGGGTTGATGATTTTCGATGCGGGGGAAGTGGGTTGGTTCGGTCGGAGCGACCAAGTCGAAGGACAGTTCTTCCTGCCAAGAAAAGAGACGATTGCCCCTGGGGTTGGTGGCTGCGCAGTTCCACGACAGGTGCTTGGCATTCAAGTCGCCTGCTATGAGGACTGAGCTGCTGAGATTTAGCAAGGACTCGAGCTCACTTTTAAGAAGTGGCTTTTGCACATTTGTTCTGCTTGGGGGCAGATATACCGACACCAATGTGATGGGTTGGTGTCCCGTCATGCCTATGCGGCATGCGGAAGCCTCGATGTGGGAAAGGGGCGGAGTCTCCATGGGAGAGCAGTGGAGTGCTCGCCTGTAGTAGATGAGGGTGCCGCCCTTTTCTCCCGATACGCGGTCATTGCGTACCGTGTTGTAGTTTGCGATGCGCGGGGGTCGCATGTGAGGTTTAAGGAACGTTTCTTGTACAAGAAGGACGTCCAAACCGTGCTCTTTCAGGAAGTGGCTAACTTCCGTCTTTTGGGAGCTAATGCCGTCGGCATTGAAGTAGCCTAGCTTTAGCGACCGAGGCTTGGTCCTACCAGTGCTGGGGTTTCCTAAGTTGGGTGTATTATCCATATTAGGGTTTGAAATTTTTAAAAGCTGTTATCAGATGTGAGTATCTGATGGTTGACTGAATAAGCGCGCTGGGGTTACCAGTGTTGGCTTTTATTTCCCGAGAGTAGGCAATGAGCTCGTCGATGTCGAAGAGGCTCGTGAAGGAGGAGACTACTGAGAGC
This sequence comes from Keiferia lycopersicella, assembly GCA_029255805.1. Taxonomy (NCBI): domain Eukaryota; kingdom Metazoa; phylum Arthropoda; class Insecta; order Lepidoptera; family Gelechiidae; genus Keiferia; species Keiferia lycopersicella. The sequence goes on along the minus strand of JARACZ010000005.1, from coordinate 13,420,805 downwards.
GCCTCGGCCAGGTCGCTCGGAGAGTCCTCTCTTTGGGAGGTCGGTTTGGGCGGGGAAGGCGGCAGGGTTGCCGGCTTCTTGGGGACACTCGGGGGGGACGCCAAGGGCGTGATTGGGGCTGGGGTCGCTTGGCTCGTTTTGTGAGTCCATGCGGGACTTGGTCTGAGGGGCGGGAAGCTAGTTCCTACGCTAGCGGGGGCGACCGGCTGCGGTTTCGATAAACCGGCCAGCTTGTTGGCGTAGGTGGTTCTGGCGAGGATGCGCTGCAGAACCTTCGGGTTTGCTTTGGGGGCTCGGGGGCAGCCACGGTAGTTGGCTGGGTGGCCAGACTCGCCGCATAGGGCACAGTTGGGAGGGAGGGTGGGAGTGGCGTTTTCCGCTGCTGCGGGCGGGTCCGTCTTCTTAGGACGTTCACACTCAGCGGTGGAGTGATTGTCAGCGCACTTGACACACCGTGGAGCGGCGCGGCAGGTGCGGGAAGAGTGGCCATATAGTTGACAGTTGTGGCACTGGCCGGGGATCCCAGTTTTCCTGGGGGGCTCCATGCGGATGCCCGAGAGATGGCAGATTGTCTTAAGGCCATGGATGGCCTTACCTGCCTGACCTCTTTCTAGGGTGACATGTACCATGTCATAGGTTTTTTTGTTCCTATGGGACGCGATTCGGTGAACATTCGTAACGGGAATGTTCTGCCTTGTGAGGTCGTCGAAGACTTCCTTCTCGGAAATCTCCTTTGGGATGCCGCGGATTACCACGCGGTACATTTTTTCCTCCTCCAGGGCGTACGTATGGTACGGGAACCTGAGGAAGTCCAGTAACTTGGTAAGCGCCCGATGGGCGGTTGATGTGGGGACCTGTATTTTGATCCCATCCTTCGACTGGGTAGCCTTAGAGAAGGGGATCTTTTGGGTGGTCATTTGGCTGGATAGAGATGACCATTTGGCATTATCCCTTAGGATAATGGGAGGCGGAATTTTCTCCTTGGCCTCTCTTGCCACTGGGGGGGAAGATATGATCGGCTTGCGCCGGTTGTCGGTTGGCCCGTCGACGCGGGCGGCTTTGACAGAGTTGTCGCGGAGCGACGGGGAGGGTTTCCGGGCCCGTTTTTTGCTGTAGCTGACTCGGGTGAATTCATCCTCCGAGTCAGTTTCTGCCGGGGGCTCGGTGACGTCCATGTCCTCAACGTGGTCGTTGGGGACATGGTCGTCGTCGGCGTCAGCTGGGGACGGCGGGTCCGGGGACCGGGGCGACTCACTCTCGTGAGTTATTGCCTTGGCGGCAATCGGGTTTGACCCAGAGGGGGTCGGAGGGGGGGCGGGGACCGCTGGCGCGGGCGCGGACGGTGACGACTCACTGTCGGCAAATTTGGTGATGAATTCACCTATTAAGGGAGAGCGCTTCGCTAGGCGTGCGCGGATCTTGTTATCCTCTGCGAGGACGCGAAGAAGCTCCTTTAAGAGCACCGATGCCGTGTCGGCAGCCATTCCTAGCTAAGGAATAACAAAATTCTATCTAAAGTGGGGTTACGCGGCCCTCAGGCGGGAGCAGCCTTCGGGAGAACGTCGGTGTTCCTCCCTGCCGGGTGTAGGCAGGGAGGGTGAACTTAACTAATGTGCCCTAGAGTGTCTCCTCCGCCAATCTTATTGGGCGAAGGTTCCTAGCAGGCCCGAGCAAAGAGGAAGTTGGGGCCGGAGCCCTTCTCCCAGACAGACTCTGCTCGGACAGGGAAAAGGAGGTACCAGGGTCGACTTGGGTTCACCCCCAGGGCCGGTGGTGCTGGTACCCGTCCGATTTAAGCGTTGCCCTGAAGGGGCAAAGCCGGTGTATCGGGTCTACACCCCTTGCTTAGCTTCGTTGTACACCGTTAGGTATCCACTGAGCAAGGACCGCGTAAACCGGCGGTTTTGGAGCAAATGGACGAATTGAAACCCCAGACCACGAGTGCGCCTTGAAAAAGGCACAAACTGTGGCTAGGACTGCGTAGGTCCGGTGAGGCCGAACAGACGCAGGTAACTGCGGGCGATCGCGGGAGCGATAGCGGGGGGCGCGGCCACGGGAGTGGCAGCGAGCAGTCGGAGCGGGAGGCGACCGTTCGGGACGGCTGCTGCGCGGCGACTGAGGAAGAGCGCGGCCGCGATCGCTCTATTTATAGAATCGACAGATTTCGCGACCCGCGAAACGCCACGCTCCGCCCCTCGCGTCCCGCGGTTTCGCGTATGTGTGCGCACATGATTTCATGTGTTTGTAGATTTAATTAGTTGATAAGCTCTGTATGTAAATAGCTAAATGAGAACCTACTTTTGTAAATATAATTAGGCACTTTTTGTAAATAAAGAGTCATCAATATTCGCTCCTGAATTAGCAGTTTTACTTGATACTACCCAGTCCAAAACCGCTAAAACAATAAATATATAAAGTCGATGTAAAGTCTTTCTGGTTACTTTCATAAGATTCATCCTTCCTCAATCTCTGATTCTTTCTCTCAACAGAATCTCAAGGCCTTACTATTCGTGAAAGCTTTAGAAGTCTACTATATACTTATTTATTATCACTATTTAATTTGTGATACTTTTTCGACGCAAACCCCTTTCCCTTATCATATTTCACTTTTGATTCAGAAACTCCACATTAAAGACAAAGTTTGCTGAAACAAAAGCAGAACTTAAAAATATAATGGACAAACACAATTTTTTTATTGTAGCGAGTGGTGAAAAGTCCCAGAAAAAGGTCCGAGGAAAACTCCTGTAAAGCTCCGAGTGTCTCGTCACCTTAAAACAGAGTAGTCCCAACACCGAGTCGGGTAACTCTTAGCACTCCCGCCCAAATTTCTTAAACTAAACATGCAACATAAATCTCTAAATTTGAAGAAAACACAAGACTGATGTTTCTCTTATATCCTGTATAATCTTCAAACTCAAAGTTGGGATGTCTAACTACCTTATTCTATCTTGCATGAAGGTACGCAAAATGCAATGCAAAATTGACGCCAAGTGCTTCTGAGTAATGAAATATTTATCTTAGGTTCGCTATCATGGCATAATATCATATTATGACACCCATATAGTTACTGAACTCCATATTTAGAAGCTAATGCAAATAATCTACGCAAAACCGCTTAGTACTAAAAGAAAACAAATATTTACGCTAATCTGCTCAAGATCCCTCCAAACGTGATTGGTAGAGATCTCTTAATGGGATAAGTCCGCCTTTGTGCTTACACATTCTATTAGTTTATTTAAGTTTTTTTTTTTTATAACTATTTCTTGTTAGGCACAATAAAGTTATTACATACAAACATTCATACATACGTGATAAGTGATAACTCAAAAATAAACTTTCATTTAAAGTACGCATATAAGCATTAAATCTACGCCTTAGCTGCACTAACAAAATTTAGTTTTTTAAAAACAAGTCCATGGAAAAATCGCGTAGACACAGCCCTCCAGGTTTACATCTGAAACAATTGCATTAAAATCTCGTCCCGTCCGATGCAATCCCGTCTGCAACGAAGAACCGAATACCTAAGTATTCCCGCATCTATCTACCCAGCGCCCTCTAAAGGAAAATAAAAGAATTTTTATAAACACCATCACACATCAAAATTATTATAAACCCTAACCTAGCTTAAAGAAGAAAGACATTTTTTCTAAGAAGATATTATTTTGGGTGATAAGACCCTAGTCTGGCCCTAGTGGCCCTACTTTGAAAAGTAAAATACCTATACTACCTAATATACATTTTTCATACAAAACTTGTTCCATTTGTTTCTGCTTTAAAACTGCAAGATGAATCCAGTACCTACGTCTACTCTTCGTACCAGTTTATATATATATATATATATTTTTTTTTTTTTAATCACAAGGTTTCCATCAATATTTCAGATTTAATAAAAATGATTTTTATTTCTCCCAGTATAGTATAAGGTAACAACCCAGTAACGCCATCTATTACATTAAAAACTATCCATCAACCCAAAGACTAGAAACCTAGTGTAACGACATGTTGATGGATTTACAAAGAAAGTTATCAAATGAAACAAACCAACTAATTCATAACATGATCATTAGATGGCGTTCTTAATTTTTTTCTCAACTTAAAATGAGTGGAGAAACTTGATAGGTACTTCCCATTATTTCTAAAGTCAAATTCAAAGAATCTGAATTTTACGAACTTATTTAGAATACGAAATTGACTTAGTTACCATTTCTAATGCGCATTTAAACTTTTGGAATATTTTGTTACAACAAGTTTGAATCTACCTACCTACTCAATCACTCAGCTCAGTACTTTACCTATAAAGCATGGTTTAATATCTATTATCAATCATAATAATGGAAATCAAACTCAGTGTCTTGAATTATTATACTAGCTAGCTCTTATGTTTCAGTTTAAAAACCCCTCAAAATAAAAATCCTCAGAAAGATATTCTCGTTTTTTCATCTTAAATATAGGTATTGTTGACGCCAAATCTACTAAACCGACTAAATCTATTAAAACACAGTACAGCCCCCATCCTAAAAAAACTGTTCCTACGGGTTTAAAACAGACTTCCATGCGGGCGGAATTATGGACGCGCACTGGTTATACAAATATCCTAAATACCTAGGTTTATTGAAATCTGTACGAACTTGTATTGGGTTCGACATGAAATGCACACAGCCCCCAGGCCTTACATTTCTATTACCGTTTATCATATTTATCTACATACATAAAATAAAATTCAACTAAGCCTTTTATACTTCTACTTTTTCGAACGTATCTACCATCCAAGACTCAAAGCCACAGTTTTTCATCTTCTTTTCGTGTAAACCAATAAGGTTTTTCAACCGCCTACTACTAATATCATGCCTGACCTGACTGATATGGCTGATTCTCATGGTTTAACGTGCCCTCCGAAACCCAGAACCATGTATTCAGTGTTAGTTCCTACTTGAGACTTTAGAACATAGATCTACCCTGAATCTTTTCCCAAATCAACGTCTTATTTAATTTACACCCTAAACACATACCTCAAATAAGTAGATATATAAACTAGCTCAATATAGGTAACTAAGTTTTGAATATCTCGCTTTTCATGCTTTACATAAGTTTATGTTAGCGAAAAGAAACACTTCGATCAATAACTTTACTTTTCTCAAATCTTTCATAATATAGAGTTACTTACTAAACAAAACTAGTTCCCAGAGCCTACTAGAATGAGAAAAGTCGAAAAGTCACAGCTACTTACATACATACATAAAAACTAAACTTCCGTCTACATTATTTATTTATCTATTCAACCCTTCAATATATTTCTTTTCAACATTTCCTGTCCAGACACCATATCTTGAGATCTTTGCCTGTCCAGAATGAAAGAAAAAACAAAAAAAAACTAATTCGATCATTGCTTGCTGTCAAACAATCAGTGCCTCGTTTTTCGAAACTACAGGTCACAATTCCACCAAAACCGATTGCAATTGATGTTTATCAAAATAATAAAGTGCGTCCCAAGTGCTATAAATTAATTCCAACAAGGTACGTATAAAATTTTTTTTCAAAACCTCCTAAGAAAATATTATTTTAAGTATTAATGTTTACATCGCTGTTTTAACGAAATTTTCCTAATTATAAGTTACCCCAGTGAATAAAATGATCTACTATGATGCCCTAAAACAATATTCTTCAAGTTTATTGCAATATTCTGTTTATTTGACTTAAAACTAGGTATTCTTAACTACATAGCTTTACTCCTATCTTAACGATTTTCCTCTTTTGTTTTTCCCCGATTTTATCTATAGCAACTCTTGTCTTTACAGATATCCACACAACTGTCCTGAAAGAAACCTGAAGTAAAACTATTTTCATTCGGAAATCATGTTTTGACATGAATGTTCATATGTTTTGCTTCAAGAAAGAAAGGCTGAAACTAAAGTTCTGAACAGTACTCTACCGGACCTACTGAACAGTTAAATTACTTATTGAAGACTGCATTCCAACTGCATAGCTTAATCCATTGCTATACTTTATTCAGACAGATAAATGTGCTATCCTAATATTATTGTATTTTACCTGAACTCAAAATAAAGTATTCAAAATAGTGAAATATATGTCCTGTGCAATTTTTTACAATATGCTATCTAAATTATTACCGATGGACAAAGATCTATTTATATAAAATGAATTTTAGCTCGGTTTGATCGTTCTGTTATGTGCCGCTACAACGAGTTAATACTATTTATTAAGTTACTTAGTCCTAAGTTACTAAAGTAAAGTCTAGATATAAACAAGATCTTTCAAAATGCTAGTTTAACCAGTATAAAAAAATCCTCTATTTGTAGTGAATCTAAGAATTTAATTTTAATCCCCGCTGATTTGATTTTACTTTTATTTTATTTTTCTATGCATTTAATTTATAAATTTTATATATATACTACAGCCCCCCCTGTATAAGACTGTTGCCCATTTTAAATTCACTCATGTCATAAACCCAACAAAAAAATGCAAGAATTTAATTTTCAGCCCCCCGACTGAAACATTCCTAAGAAAAAGATAATGAAATACCTAAACTAAAAGTAAGACTGTTCTCTCTATCCGATCACTTTCACAGCAACAAATTGTGATCACAGCCTGCTAAGTAAGGCTATGACCACCGAAGAATCCCTATAACTAATTCCTATGTTCCCTAACACATAAATTTAGCTCAGAAATGTGAGGGAAATCCGTATTAGCCCAGCTATCCTGGTCATGGCACCCACCAAATTGTAACGTTCTAAGCCTGAGGGCCCAGACCAAATCCTACCTATCTATATTCTACGTATGTCTATCTATACCTATCCAATACATGTAACTCAAGAGATTAAATTGGCCATTGATCATCTTAGTGGTAGAACCCATTGTTATTTTGAGCAACCCAGAACGAGAAAACAGTCTACAGTCCCTAAGATCATCCTTCAAACCGCATTCGCTTTAAATATTATTCCCGAGAAATAAATAGGCAATATTCCGCATATTCACCTAGCTAAATATTATACTGTACATAAATCAGATAAAGTTACAAAGCAACAATTTTATTTTACGCCATCTATCGGAAATTGGGCTAACTAACACCATAATTCTAGTCCACAGATTATGATCCTGCAATATTTAATAGATATAAAATTCGATACTCTCAAGATTCATTCATTGTAGCAATCATAAATATATTAAGCTATGTGTTATTTCAAAATTGCTTAGATAATCGTTTCATAAGTCTATAATCCTTGATACAAAAATATTTACGACGTTTTCACACAAAATACTCAACACAAAAGAAATTCGCGCGTAATTACAGTATAGTGTAAAATGGCCCTAAACAGGTTTGTCTATAGATTAGCTATGTCTATACTCTGTGGTCAGACGGAACACTTCAGCCATGATGAGACTGCTGCGTAGAAGCCCGTTTGTTGTATTTAAATTAACTAGGTATCCTGTGACAGATTATGGAGCTGTTTTACTAAATTTACAGGTAAATAAATCTATTTGTTGTTCATGGTCATGATGAAACACAAGTTTGCTACTAACATTTCTATCTAAAACTACTTTTACTCCGGAAATAATACGTAAATATGTTATTGAAAAAAAACTTCCTATTTTCTCTGATCAACTGTCTCACAAAAGATACTACAATTTGTCATAATTAATAATTAGATAACTAATCTCAATATTTCGTTACAGTATGGATGGATTTCTTGAATCAGAATGACATCAAAAGCGTGCTACTGAAAAACAATGAAAAGGAAACGACCTTGAAACTAAAATTTATTCCTACTCTCAGCGACTGAACAAAGGACTGGAAGGAAAGTCTTAGCTTTCCTGTCTATCTACCACTAAAATATCAGAGATCCTACAAATGTTATGAAAGGTAAAGATAATAGAATTTTACTAATGAGCCGCCAGTCATTTATCTAAAAAACCTAGTAGTCTATATAAAGTAACTACCTATTTTATTTCTGACAGCATGACCTATTATCTACTGCAGTGTAAAATAACTAGAAAATTATTAGTTCTTGTCAAACTTATTACAGTGATATGAATTTATTTGACAGTACTTGATAGCAGACAGCGCTATAAGAAATAATCTATTTCCTAACTATATTCTAGTGAGTTTCTTTTATTTTATTTTATTTTGTTTCACCTATTACAGGTGGTATAATGGAACTCTCCAACTCCCAAACATTACAAAATTAATCAAGCTTAAGAGAACTAGGATGCCTTGAGTATTTCCTTCAAGTTAGATTTCTGGCTAGAACGGTAAGCAAATTTTAATAATATTGAGTCATGATCACTCATATCATAATAATTTAACTGAGCACTTGAACATATTAAGAAGCTATCAAGTTTATATAAGAATCAGACCACATTTTGGTATCTAGAAAATTGACTTCTAGTTTCACGTTCACGTCCTATATACTAGTATGGAGAACACTCTAAATTCCATTATGTATTTCTACTTTCAGGTTACCTAAGAAGACTGAAAGACCTGACCCACATCCTCAAGATTCAAATTAAAAATCTTAGTCATAATATTATAAGAGTAATTGATCTTTGACAACTTAAGTTGTAAAAAATTGTTTTTACTTATTTACCTAGTACTTGTGTAATTGCGTTTTTAGATTGTGAATTATAAATAACCTACTGCCTATCTTTTATTGGAAATGGAACCACCTGAAATGGTCCTGGTCTAAGAAGTTGCCTTTTTTTTCTATTATTGAAAGATTTTAATACCTAGCAAATCTAGACCTAACTTTGAGCTAATGTATAGAACTGATAGAAATATATTTTCAGAATTTTGTTGCTATGTACACCTATGTAGTAGGGTTACGAATTAGTATTATCTTATCGACTTGAAACCCTATTAGTCTACAGATAAAATCAATTAGATTTCCAGGATGTGACAAGTTCCCAAGTATAATTCTAGATTCTAGACTTGTTTTAGGTCATTAGTAATGTAATTTGTAAGCTAGTAGCTAGTAGTACTTATGATATCTTATTTGGAAGCTGATAAATAGGGGCCCCGCCCCGCCCCCTGGGATTAGTGTATTTTTTTTCTTTCCCAGTATATCTGTGTTTCAGACATTATAATTTCTGAGGATAGTTGGTTTATATGTTCCTCTATTCTGAAATCTCCTATTACAGATATATATTTCGTAGACTTCGTCACCTGACTTGGACGTCTTCCGGCTTCCCTAATTCTCCAGTCTTGCCAGAATTTACATTATTACAAAATAAAGAATGCCTTAGTAAATCTACTTTACAATTTCTTTTGCAAATTTCAAGAGAGGGCTGATAAGAATAAATAAATATATACATTACAAAAAGAGCGAAGTCTGGGCTGTCCAATTCCCAGAAGAGTACTAGCTTTTCTAAGGCATTATGCAAAAACTATAGAAGTTACTTATGGCCAAATGTCTGGAGAATTTGATTCTTTTTAATGAAGCTAATTTACTGAATCTACTTGGAACTTCAAAGATTAATGTCATACAGTCGTCCGTCAAAAAGTCTCTCCAATTCCCAAAGAATTAAAATTCGTTCAATCTGTTGTGTTATAAATATTTTATACTAACTTGTCAAACCCTGAGAAAGCATTCCAATTTTATCTTTTTGGTACTTTGAACAACAAACTAGTAACTCAATAATTTTTCAAGTTACCAAGGATATTTTTATTCTATCCCAAGCTTGTGTCAAATATTGCAAACTCTCTTAGGTAAACAACTTAGATGTTGATAGTTTAGTAATATTTTACTTTCTTTGAACAAATCTTAATACTTATGGTTTTATATTCATTTACTATAATTTCTTTTATAGTGGATGAACGAGAATCTTTTTAAAGTACATAGGTATATGTACGCGAGTGAATTTTGCTAGCAATTTGCTTAGGAATTCTCACAGAAAATTACTAAACTTTTAAGTAGATCGGTACTAAACAGACACGTCGTATAGGTACTTTTCCCATGAAATGAATCTGATTGAAACTGAAAGTCTGAACTTTCAGAAAATATAGAAACTGAAATTATCTAGTTTAACTCCGCAAAGATGTAAGAAATAATATGTTTGATGCGCAAGATTATTTTTTGCTACATCAACAATAAATTCGCCTATATTGTACCAAATTTTCTATTTATTTGTATATTATACCGAATTCAATAATTCAATCTATCTGCAAACAACGAGTCTTTTATTTTTGAGCAAAGAGTAAGTATTTTAAGGTTTGAATTGGAAATCCCTAGTTCTAGGTATTTTCTTGGTTTCCTACTTCTCCAAAATCATCCGTGACACTCCACAAATGATAGAGGTTCCCTGCCTACGTGGAATAAGCCTATCAGCAACTGGACTCTATTTTAAAACTATCATGTCTATCCTAAATCCTAATCTAATGTGAAGAAAGCAAAACTATGGCCTGTGCCAACATTTAAAAATTTAAACGCGTGATGTGTTGTGAATTAGGCTTCCGTTCTGAGTTCAAACCTTCAGCCTCTAATCTTGCAAGGTGTACACGGTTGCAAGCCGTGATTTGTGGACCTAAACATAATGCATCCCTACAAACTCGCCCAACTCATGTGTGGTCCGGAGACCGATATTGAAGGGGTAAGCCGAGCGAGCTTAAGTGAGTTGTGTGATGGAGACCATTACGAATTGACGGACTGATCAAAAATAGGTGAGCGACCAACGAGCGTGGCTGGCCTCTCCCTGATACAAAGGAGGATACATCAGATCGACCTCTACCAGCCTTCTTCGATCAGTCAATTCAAGCGTAATGTGAGGAATTGGCTGTCCCGTAAACGACAGCCCTCAGCCCCTCCTCAAGAACTGAGACCTAACAGGGAAAATCAGAATGTATTCCTAGAAAACTCTGATATCATAGATACCAGAAAATTCCAGTACAATACACTTGATCCACTTGCTTGAAATATTACACTGGATACAAAACCGAAAGATTCATGAGTTTCTCCCAGCATAATCCCGCCTAAACGCGAGTTACGAAAATGCCGAGGAAAACCCAGAACTATCTAACTGATAAAAATGAAATTACTTCACAAAAAAAAAAATCACTCCGAAGATCAAAGAGACGACGTGTAAACTAAACTGCGCGTGATGAAGAACTGCTCCCAACTGATCCCCTATCCAGGATTTGTATGGCTTATATAAGCTTTTCCTGACAATACCAATTTTACACCTTAACACAAAAGCAGTCAAGGTCTAAATTCAATCACACCTAGTACATTTGCCTAAAGATAACAATAAAATCCACTACTGAATAATTTTAAACCTAAACTCGAAAATACTTTGACGTGATAATATCCTGTAGTTCATTACGCTATAAAGGACATATTCCCCTGTACAATTTTCAGAGAGAAAGTTCCAAACGTGTCTGCACGCTGTGTAGCCTTCGCCAGCCAAATAGATTTACTTTCTTATTGGGTATGCGCCCCTGGTACTTGAAATGCTCTTAAAGCAATTTATTGTGCCTATCTACCTACCCCGCAAGGGACACAGGCGTGATTCATGTATTTATTGTGCCTATCTACCTACCCCGTAAGGGACACAGGCGTGATTCATGTAAGTATCTAAACTACAACCATATTTTCACAGTCGTCACTACTCTGCCCACCCCGCAAGGAACAAAGGCGTGACATGTGTATAAATAGAATTCACTACTGAACAGGACCTCATTTCATATCCCTTAGCCCAAAATTACTTTGACAGGATAATATCCCGTAGTTCATTATGCCATAACGCTCATATTCCCATGTACTATTTCTAGAGAGAAGGTTCCTCAGTATCGGCTCGGCGAGTTGAGAGAGAGAGAGATCGCTATCTCTTTCTAATCCCGTACGCCAGCTAGTAGATTTTACTTCCCTGATGCTTTTGCACTCCTAGTACTTCAAATAGTAGAAATTTGAGGACTGTTTCTTAAACTACATTACCAGGAGCACAGAAACGTGAAGGACATAAGTATGACCTTTAAGCAAACGCGTGACTTATTAGTACAAAAGAATACCCCAAGATGTCACTACATATTTGGAGTAAGAAAAAAGGTAAAGTTTTATCCGTGAACCACTGCATAGAAAGCCGATAGTGATACAACGAAAAAGCTACAGATGTCGTTGAAAGCAAAATTTCTAAATTGTGTTCCAATTCATACTTAAGTAATTTCCCATTATTTTTCGTTAGGTATTGAATATAATAATCTTATTAGGATAAATACCTTCCTACATATTTGTGAATGAAATGGTAGCCCGAATCAGTGGCGTACCATTACAGTGTGTTATCTCTCTCTCTTTTCGTTTTAGACAACGAGTCGTCCATCGAAAAGAGGGAGAGATAACTTACATCTGTTTTTGAATTTTTTGCATCAATTTTGCTACGGCAAAGTACAAAATGAAGAATTGTATCGCTCTCAATAGTGAGTAGATATGAACAGTCAGTTTAATATTAAATCAGGTAAATCTTTTTCAACACAGGTATTATGCCGGTTGGTAGAGAGTTCGAGAATTAACTTTATGTTACAAAGTTAATACATTTGATTTGAGAGACTGGAGTCCAACTCTGAGACCGAAGGCGAGAAAGGAGACGGGTAGAAACAATTTCATAATGAACCTTTTAAAGTTTTTGGCGTAAAATAAATAAGCTTTGGAAAAGTTTCACCTAACAAAGGTTTCATTACATTCGTCCGACTCTAAAAAATAGGCTAGTTTATATTAGAAAATATTTTTTCCATAAAAAACTATGACTATGTGTTCACACACTTTTTCGGTTCACTGGTTCGAAACGATGTTCATAATATTTCCCCATACAAGTATGTGGGTGAACTTGTTAAGCTTGCTTGTCTTTTCGTCTCACAGGATTTTTTGGATAAATATTTTACTACCTACCTAAGTACAGATTTTTGACCTCTACAAATATCACGTGAAATCCGAACCCGGAATTAACTGTATCTTGATCAATTATTGTCTAACGGGAGTACGGAAAACAGTTGCTTTACTAATAACAAAAGGGGTAACTATTCATGGTAACAGAATCCTCTCAAAAGCTGCTACTAAGCGAATGGATTCCTGTTGAAGTTAAAGGATAATGCCCATTCCAGGCTAATAAACCGTCTTGCTGCGTCACAAAACAAATTAATGCAATATACAGAGCAAAGAAAGCAAATTCGCAGGTGGCCCCATAGTAAAAGTTGTTCCGAATCATGAATAGAAACACCCTACAAAGTTTGTGCACAGACTAAAAATAACCCTGTAGGTATAAATGTGAATGAATATTAAATATTTAAGCGTGCCTGTTGTGTCCTTTTTCTTCTTGCATTTGTCCTGTACCTGTTTTTGTGTGCAAGAAACAAAGCGGTCCTATTTAACATATTATTATACTACTACGGGCTACACTACACGTTACAGTATCATATCAAATTCAGCCTACACTACATCTATCTATAGGGTTCAATGAGATTTACCCAATTTGATATTCGGCAGGTTGATCCTACCTTATTTATGTAATGAGTTTAGTTCAGTATAACTAAAAGTGGTTTTGCATTGAAAATGGCGGAAAGCATAACTGATTCTATATTCGGAACACTGGGATCCATGTTGTGTTGTTCTCGAAAATCTATTAATATTCCAATATAGAAATTTAATTTTACCTACCCTTTATAATATAAGTTTCGAAAAGTAGTTATGGTAGTAAATGATATATTGAATTATCTAAATGTAGGTAGATACCCTCGATACAGATGATGCGATATCCATGTTCTTTTCTTCTTTTCGTGTGGGACACCGAGTCGTCCAACGACCCATAGCTATGTTTTAAAAAATAGATAATTTTATGACTATGAATGAGCAGTTGTTGATTAAAGGCACACTTATCCGCACTGAACGAACCGAATCGAATATTTCCGTCTAGGAGTTCTGGGATCCTGCCGGATTGGACCGATTTGATTCGGGAAAATGTACGAGGTTTCATAGGATTTAATATAAAGAATTCTAAAACTCGGTTCGATTCGGTTCGTTCAGTGCGGATAACCTGTTTGTTCACTTAAAGTTGCTGACACGAGCTAAAAACCGGTCCCTTTCGGACAAATGTCAAATTGCGCGCGAGCGAACAGGACGGAATCTTGCCGATTTGATGATTTTCCCGTAATTTTGACGATAACTCGGTCAAAAGAAACGGACCAGAAAACGGAAACGGATCGGATCGGTCGGTCGGATTTGAAAATCTAAAATAAAACGTTGATAGAGTATTGTAAGGCGTTCATTCTGATATAAACACTTTTAAATAATGTGTGGATATTATTCATACAGTACCTACCTATGAAATATAATGGTTTTTGTTAGAGATAATTTTAAGATGTTTTTCTATCTAGCCAGATTAATATGTTTCGGAAACAATAACACAATAGCCAATATGCTGAAGACTATTACCTGTTTTTTTCGGCAGGTTTTCTGCATTATATCTAAGGTAAAAATCCCATAAAAGTATAAAAATATAAAAGTTGCTTTTAGCTCTATTCAGCCCGCAAATTTTCTCTCACACAACGTAGGTTTCTTAACGAGGTATTAATCAACGTTGTATGTCAGGGACTAAAATATCTGAAACAAGATTATTATTTAATTACCTAATAGCAACTAATAGTTTCAAGAGAGGGTGTTACTAAGGTAATCCTTATCAAGATCCTTGATTCCGTATTATACGAACTAACAAACCACTTGACAGTTATTATGTAGTATCGGTAGCGCGTTAGCCTACCGTCTAAGGCATTGTTCTTCAAATTCAACTTAACTACTTGCATCATCAGAAATGAGGAGATCCGTAGACGAACCAATGTACCCGACATAGCTAAGAGAGTCAGTAAGCTAAAGTGGCAATGTGCTGGCCACATTGCTCGATGGACCCTTAATCGGTAGTCGGTAGAGCAGAAGAGTTTTCGAGTGGGAACGACGTAACTGCAGGTGAAGCGCTGGACGCAAGCGGCTTCTAATCGGACAAGGTGAAAATCTCTAGGTGAGGAATAACTTGGTATATTGCACCAAAAATATATGGGTTTTTGATACATTGTACAAAAAGTTTTAAGTAAATAATTATGTAAATAAGCTGAATTTCTAGAAGTCATAAATGTTAATTAAAAGCTAAAACTAGGTAACAGATACTAGGCAAAAGTGTAATAAGAGGCACGCTGTCACTCTGTCATCTCCAGAGGTTGTTATGTCTCTGGCACAGAGTCCTCGTATGTATTGTATAATCAACACCATTCTCGGCTGCTGCCACACTCACGCTGGTTTGGATTCGACATGTTAAATTCGTGGAATTTCAGTCGTACATACATGACAATGAAGATATTTTATGCAATCATATTCCAGTCATATCTACTGATACATTGAAAATTCCGAGATGGGAACATTAAGGCGGATCGCACACTAAACGCACGACGGAGCGCTAAAACATCGCAGCGGTCTGTCAGATCCATACTAGAAACGCCACTCCCCATACTAAAACCGCACTCGACGGACGACGCTGCGATAGTGCTGCGTCGACAGTGGTTGAGCGATTTTAGTATGGGGATTGACATTTCAAGTATGAATCTGTGCGTCAAGTGTGCAATCCGCCTAAGCCAACACATCAACATACTCAACGGGTCATGCTGGTTTTAGCAGTAGTAGAGTTATTACAATACCTACAATGTATGAAAAACGTTGATCCGTATAGGTAGGTTGATGTGCTGTAGAAACCGATGATGTACAATTCCGATAAAATATATCGGAATAATATTTCTAATGACATAGGTACTTACATACGTACAGGTACATATCCCTTGCGATGTAGGCAGAGCGATAACGGCCGAAAAATACTATCGCAACTTGTGACAAACATTAGGACCGTTTCAGATAATTTGTGTACCTATCACCATAGTATAGTGACAGGTTGAAAGCTGACAAAACATTGTAATACACATAAAACCCTCGAGTCCCTTAGTCGCCTCGTATGACATCCGCGGGAATGAAATGGGGTGATGCTATTCTAAGCCGGCATCACACGGCATAATTTCTAATGAACCACATTAAAATTACACCTCTTCACTGATTTACTTGACTATGATAGATAATATTCTTTTTTCCTGGTATAGGTATCTCCAAGAAACGTTAATATCTATCAAATAATAAATTTTATTGGGCTGTCCAGGAGCTCAATTTCTGAAACGTTTGTTTTCGTTTCTTGCAAAAATCTACTACTTCTTATGCTTGTATCACACAATCTACTCTACTTATCAGTTCCCACATACCTCCAAAAATTTACACATGTTTCTGACTATGAAAACATCACGTAAAAAAAATTAAAAACGTGTGGTTACACCAGTCGTTTGGGACTTTCGTGCATGGAACCGAAAACGAACTTTTCAGAAATAGAGCTCCTGAGCTGTCAAATTAGAGATGCTTCATGCTAGTGACACGTTGTCTATGGGTACGCTTGCCGTTGATGCACGAAAAATTTGTAAGAAATGAATATCAGGTAAACATGATATTGGCTCACGAACTTCATAGGAAATAAGCGACACAATTTTGGCATACACCTACTTACAACCGCACATCAAATTGCCTTTCTTTGGTTACATGTTTTCATACAGTGTGTAAGAATAACCAATATAATATACCTTGGTCCATTGAATAGGTATGTGTTGTTGATTGTATAGACAGCTGATGTCTTCAAAACAAAGCTTCTGTCAAGTACCATTAATTTAATGCTTAGAACGTTCAATCTTGGGACAATTTTTTCTGCCACTTTTTGCGGGAGGGAAGGTAAACACGTACAGCACACAACGACATTTTTACGACAACTTGACAACTACATACAAAATGGCAACTGTCAGTTTCATATAACGTGCTGGGCAAATGGGCAGTGTTTTCTGGCAAAGGGGTAAGCCCAGCTTTGCCATCTCCTTAGGGTGAATGCTCTAAGATGGAGTCACATACATAATACACCGGTACTTTCAGTAAGGCCTTTTTCATGCTCAACGTCCAACGCAGCGCCAAAATAACGCTGCGCTAATGGATCCGTCTGCCAAACCCATACTAGAAACGTCACTCCCCATAAAAAAACTGCTCTCGACGGATGTCCCAACGCACAACCGCTGCGTTGATTGACGACGCATCCGTTAGCGTCGTGCCAAACGATGTCATTTTGCATGAAATTTTGATCGTGCGCGGTTATTGCGTTGGTTCAACGTTATTTTAGCGTTTGACGGACGTCAGAAATGCGCTGCGTTGGACGTTGAGTGTGAAAGAGGCCTATGTGAATTGGGAACAGTGGCGGTAGACAAACAATAGGTACTCGCAGAAATACTTGGTACCGAGTTCCCTTCTTTACCCATATCTAAATGATTTTATAAAACATATTTTTCTTGAGCCGATCCTAACAAAGAAAGCACTTATCTCAATCTTCGGAATAATCTCGTTGGGAAAATAAACTTCTATTGAATACCGCGGTACTCACACGGCCCGCATGCTTTTTCGGATCCATTTTTTAACATACATACATACCTACACATATCACGCCTTTATCCCTTGCGGGGTAGGCAGAGCGTTGACAGCCGTAAAAATGAAGTCGCTATCGTCACGTCTGACAAAATATTGAGGGCCCATAGAGATGGTTCGTGTATCACTGTAGCTTTTTCTAATACACAGGAGGTCCGTGAAACCCTCTCCTCCTCTTACAACAACCGCGGCAAAGAAATGGGGTGATGCTGTTCTGGGGCTTAGAAGCCGGCATCACATGGCAACTTTTTTTGACAAGATGAGAAATGACATGTCATGACACTCGCCTCGCAAGAAGCTTTCGGCAGTTATAATTGTGGCTGGAACAAGTCGACATTTATACAGACAGGGTGTTAAGAAAAAGTACTAACTTCCTTTAAAAAGATGAACCAGCCAATGAAACTGAACCACTTTCCCCGAGGAACATAAGTTGAATGATAAAAATTGAAACTTCTATACAGAAATACCAAAAAGTGTGTTACTTTGAATAGGACGTTCTTGTTTTTCACACTCTTTATGTTTCTAGAGGAAATTCGTTCAGCTACACGAGTAGAACTCACACTAAAAATAATTTACGCGGAATTACTAGAAGTTAACATATATTTCTATGTAACATAACACGTGAGATGAAAACGTGTATATTAACCCTACACGGGTTTTTCCGCCCCGTGATACCAACCTACCTGGGACACCAATCTTAAGCTCAAGTAAGTGACCACGAAATGAGAGAAAAAGCTCTATCTGGCATGTAATTTGTTTGTTTATTTGTTCACAAGTTGTCCCCAAGACTAAGGTCAATGAATAAAGGCACTCGCACCCGCAATATAGCCCTCAGCTTGAATAAAAAGTTAATAACAATAGGCCCTAGGGTTTCATGAGTAGAATTCATCGTAAAAGTATTTTCACTGAATTTAAAATGAGCTACTGCTACTACTCATTTACTTCTACAGCCACAAAAGTCCACTATTGGACACGGGCCTCTCCTAAATTGAGGGGTATTGCCATACTTACCACGCTTGGCAGGCGGATTGGCGAGCGTCGAGCCAGATATTGCAGATATTCACAGGGAACGCTGCTGTCGGTTCCATGGATTAATCCCTTAGTCGCCTTTTACAATACCCTCGGGTACAAATAGGGTGATGGTATTGTGAGCCGGCTCCACACGGCCAACCTTATTGATTTGCGGTATCTCTTTCTTTTCGTGTGGACACCGAATCGTACGAATAGAACGTTCACAGAATAATGCGACCCAACGACCCTAGTGTCAGAATTTTTCAACCGCCTTCTACAAGTAGTAGGCTTCTGATATGGTTGTATAACGACCGCCGTAGTAATCATAGACACACGAATTATCTCAAACAGCCCTTAATATTTGTCAGACGTGGTGATAACAATTTTACGGTCGTTGACGTTCTGCCTACTCCACCAGGGATATAGGCGTGATATGTGTGTGTATATTTCTTACGAAGAATCGGGTGGTTCCGCTGTAATGTTAACCAGATTGCAAACAAATTCACAAAGTGATAAATATCAACTTTGTGAGTGAACCACGGAGTATCGAACCCGGACCCATCAGGCAGTCGCACTACCACTGCGCCACATCGGTCGTCACATAAATTGGCGGCGCGGGAAGGTCGCCGGTCCCCGGAGCTATCTAAATTACTACAACCGAGTATACACGATCGACTCCTCTGGATTAACACAAACATGGCGGTACTTAAGGGAATTAATTATCAGGTGTGAACTCATTAAGGATTCATTTAGCGATTTTCCGCACCGGAATTTATTGGATACAAAGACCTAACTTAAACTTTCTCAAAGATATACGCGGTATCAATCTTCGTATCAATGGATAGAGATGGCTTGTGGCTATGCCGATGTTCCTCAATATGTTATTTTATTTCAGGAGTGAAAAGACCAAGATGTGAAAATGAACAAGTGGCGAAACGCCCAAAGTGCTATAATGATAATGTGAGCGTAAAGTGTTTCTGTCAGGCTGTCGGTCTTGTCGTTTGAGACACCCAATTTTACTGCGGGTCAGATGATACGGTTGGTACGATTCGAGGGGGGAGGGGTCACTATAGTAATGCACGGCTTATCTGAAACGACCCTCAAAAATATGTCAGACGTGGCGATAACGACCGTAACTTTACGGTTGTTGACGCTCTGCCTACCCCGCCAGGGATATAGGCGTGATATGGGTGTGTAAATAGTCAGTTTTTGTAAGTATGTACATACATAAATCACGCCTTTATCCCTTGCGGGGTAGGCAGAGCGTTAGCGGCCGTAAGAATACGGCCACTATCGCCACGTCTGACATTTTTGATAAATGTTTTCTAAGGTTGTTACAGAAAACATGTGTACCACTATAGTGACAGGTTGTCAGCCTGTCGCCAAAAAACTCCCTTAGTCGCCTCTTACGACACCCGCGGGAAGGATGTGGGGTGATGCTATTCTAGGCCGGCATCACACGGCACAAGTAAGTATGTATGTTGTAAATATTTGAATTCGCGACCTTACCGCGCATGTAACGGCTAATAGTTATCGGAATTTGGCAATCGAGAAGGGAACGCGGCTTTCCCTAGACCCTAAGCCCTTAAGTGCGCGGTTAACCACCGACTGTGTTCGCACAGGGCAATTCATTTTCACCCTGCATACTGCCCTTTGGAATCTGATTTAATTTACCGCGTGGTCCTCCAAATTAAATATGTAGCCGAAGAAGGTTATGTACCAAATAGTGTTGAATTGGCTTGATTTTGATCTTGAATGTGTGATGATTGCTTT
Source organism: Keiferia lycopersicella (assembly GCA_029255805.1). NCBI lineage: Eukaryota > Metazoa > Arthropoda > Insecta > Lepidoptera > Gelechiidae > Keiferia > Keiferia lycopersicella. The sequence continues at coordinate 13,400,487 of JARACZ010000005.1, read as the reverse complement.
TACATGTGTTTACTAAATTCAGCGTTATCTTAAGTAGGTAGTCAAAGAATTCTAACTACACAGCTACTCGCTGTATAACATGCCTATTTATACAATATATAAATAATCTACTATAGCAAACAGTATGTGATACTATGAAGCCACGCACGCCACCTTGTTAACCTCGTCACCTCGTCACCAATCGAGGTGTTTTTTTGCCATGCATAATTGTGAGCGTTCCGTATTGGTAGAAAGATAATTTTCATGTTATTACGTGTGCATTGAATACACAAAACGACCTCATGAATCTTATTTTGAGATTCCGAGTGTAAGCAATAATTGTAGCGAAATATTCAGGAATTTTTAATCAGTTTTTTTATATTCCTTTGCAAGGTTTGAAAAGCAGTGACAACTGCGAACAATGAGGTTCTCCTTTTTGATGGACCCATTGCGACTCTTTTTTTTAATCTCAAACAAAAACATGTCGTTCCAGAAGCGCTCGACTCGACTCACGAAATCTTGCTACGAAATACGGGAAACGTAGCGTATAAGAGTTGTTCGTCAACTCGTCCGAACCAGTTTAGTACCTATTGGACGAGATGAAATAACTTTTTTACCAATTTCACTTTTCGTCAACTTGTCAGATTGGTACTTATGTGGATACTTTTATACAGTTATTTATACAGTTAATTTAAAATATCCGTTTACTTAACTTCTTACCTAATTGTTTCCGAGATAGAAAGAAATGTCAGAAATGTAGATCTCATCAAGGTCTACTACTTCTTCTAAGAAAGTATTAGTCTAGCGTGCACATTTTCTACGATAAATGAAATTTTATTAGTATTTCACCAATAAATTATGAAGCAATTCCGGGTGTAAACACAATTGGGGAATAAGGGATACTGGAATTTATTTGTCGCACTAGTACCAGAAGAGGAATATCGGAAAAGGTATATCTTAAATTTTAATTCTATTCTATTCTATTTTGAGCCAGACATGTCCCACTGCAGGGCAAAGGCCTCCCTCTCTTTTCTCCACTTTTCCCTATCCTGGGCCGCCTCCATCCAGTCATGGGCGTAGGTATGTAGCTCGTCTTGCCACCTTGCTCGTTTTTCTGGGACGACTACGTGCCCGTTTTGCGTTTGGAGGGACCCAAATTTTAATAAATATTAATCATTTTCATGCTGATTGTATAAAAGTACCCACGTAAGTAGCAGTTGGACGAGTAGACAAATAGTTAAATAGGTAAAAAATATTTCGCCATCTCATCCGATAAGTACTAAACTGGTCCGAACGACTCGTCGAACAAACTGGTATATAGAAAGCGCTACGTAATCTTTGCTACGAGATGCTACGGAAAACCATAGACTCTTGGATTGTGCTTCACCATGTAATCGAATATTATCAAAAAGCGTCTTTAAGAAAAGGAAGTTATTTTTATGGTGCCGGAACTTAACCTCTACGGTAAAATATACGTATAATAATTAAGTTTAAAGTAAAATACCAAGAGTGAAGTTCTACTGACAGAATATAATGTAATATCATCTCATAAAATCCTATCAAGACAGACATTGATCCGGCACTTGATCTCGTTCTGAGGGATTTTTGAAAAATTTGGTTGGCCTTTTTTGTCGTTCTGAGGGATTTTTGAAAAATATTTCTTTTCTGTCATTCAGAGAGATTTTTGAAGAATTTGCTCGTTATTTTCTGTCATTACGAGTGATTTTTAAAAATTTTGCTCGTCATTTTCTGTCGTTCAGAGGAATTTTTGAAAAAAAAAATGACTTGGCCTTTTCTGCCGTTCAGAGCGATTTTTGAAAAATTTGCTTGCTGTTCAGAGGAGAATTTTTGGAAAATTAATAGCTAGATCGATTTATCATCCCTAAATCGAATACACAACACAATCAATAACACAATGTAAATGCAAATATTAACTTATAAAACTTCAAATAAAAAATAAGGTATTTTTATCGCGTCCGCGATTGTTCTGTTCATAATTTGTTTTTATCTTCAATTTGAAATATTGTTGTATTTTCCCTTTCGTAACATTTTTTTTGATACGATAAGTGTTTCATTGATTTAAATTCAAACCAAACTTAATTTTCATGTCAATATTACCTACGTTGTAACTTAACTCACAACTTAAATCTATTTATACCTAACTTTCCCTTTGATCCCTATACCTGTCTATTTTTGTTTACATAAGCTATATATGTTGCCAACTACAGGTAAACATATTCGTAGTATTTCGTAGCATTCATAATTTTTTGAAATTATAAAATAACATGATTTTTTAAACTGAATTAAACCTCTAACAATATAATAATAATAATCATCTTTAAGACATTGAATAAAGTCTCATTCTTACGCTGCGCTAGCGCTTGTTCGTGCGTTGGACCTGCGTCAAGAGCGGTTTTTAGCATGGGGAATGACGTTTCTAATATGGATCTGACAGACATTCGTCTGTTACGTAGCGTTATTATAGCGCTGCGTTGTGCGTTCAGTGTGAGAACGCCATACTTAATGACTACGGAACCTTTTTATTGGACGTGTCCAACAGCCTCTTGGCCAGTTTCATCCACAAAAATATAACAGAGCTAAAATGGTTTTTTGTCCTAAGCTAACAGAATAATTTTGGTTATGCTAAGTAAGACCAATATTAAAACAAGCGTTTTCAATTGAAAAGCATTCGGTATAATTGCTAGATATAATTGCTTGATATAAACAGACATTTTGACGCATTTTTACCACGTATTGTAGTAGGGACGTTAACGCACATGAGCAAAAATGTTTGTTATGGATAGACCTACTCTAACTAAGATATAGTCATCAAATTTTTAATTTTATTTTCAAAATCTAAAATGAAAATGGGACCTGCCATGCAATGTGACTGGTCAGCTGGTTAGCCTTTTTTTCATATTTAGGGAAAGTTGTTCAGTCTTAAGAGTAGACACCCTTAAAATATTTCTACCTAATTAAACGTAGCCTTATATATTCCTCTTCAGCACTTCATGGATCTTATCAACCACTGAACATTACAGAACTTCACAAATCTAAAAGAATCATTGTAATATGCCTGAAGAGTGCCCCTTTCTTTCGCAAAGGATGTCTCTACGCCAAGGCTCTTTAACCGCGATCGTATTGATTTTGCTCGTTTCAACAGCCTTATGATCCGCAGATCCGCTTGACTGACTTCCGGGATCAGCTAACGGCGAATATATTTTATGCCCAATAATTTCATATGGAGGTGGCTCAAGACAGGGATAAATGGAAGAAGGGGAGGAAGGCCTTTGCCCTGTAATGGGACACTTCAGGCTCATAATAATAATAACAAAATTTCATATTGCACAAGATATATTATTGTAGGAAATAGACTAAAAATGTTGTAAATTTATAAAGCCGGTGTCGGCAGAGTATATTGCACCACCACCTCGCTTCCCGTGGGTGTCGTAAGTGGCGAAGGGATTGCCCAGACCCAAGATCGGTCCTGGAGAAGGAAAACTCCACATTAAACCCGAAACGGGGTCTCCGTTAGGCGCGTGGGACAGAGGTATATCGTGCGGCGACTCCTGAATCCACTACGCACGTATCGACACGTCGTTCCTGTGGAGTGAGCCAGCGAGGCCGAGTAGGTGGCGCAGGTCGTGGGCAACCCTGCGTTTTCCATAATTGCGTCCCCAGGCAACGCGTGGGCAGCGGTACTCAATCGCTATAACCATACTGGTACCCGCGTACTAAGTAGATACTGAGCTAAACTTTTAACCTGCGTGTAGTTCACACGTGTATTCTTTAGATCGTATGAGATGTGACGTTTTACGTTAAGGTGCTCGTAAGTATTTTAACGGGCTGCCTACCCCGCAAGGGATAAAAGCGTGTATATGTATGTATGTAAACATTTCATAAAATCTCTATACTTGCCTAGAATGCCTGGATATCGGTATCATAATTTTCAATTTTTAGCTGTGTCGTTGACACGCATTGACATTATTCTAAATTAAAATCAAATTCAGTTTCTACGAACCATATATAGTTCGTAGAAACTGCTCATTAAACTATTTGAGATTTGACACAAAGTTTTAATCATTATCGCTTTACATTTAGAACTCGATACCTAATTAAAATATTACCTATAGGTAGAGGCACCGAAGTTGGGGTCGGCTACCTAACCTAGGGGATTTGACATGGAAGGCGGATCGCACACTTGACGCACGACTCAGCGCTATCGCAGTGTCATCCGTCGAGTGTCTTAGTATGGGGATTGACGTTTCTAGTATGGATCTGACAGACCGCTGCGATATTTTTGCGCTCCGTCGTGCGTCAAGTGTGCGATGCGCCGAACCAAGCAGAGCGACTGCCATCTGATTTCTGCAACCCGAAGGCTAACCTGGCCCGAATCCTAGGTTAAGTCCAAATATCACCTGAATTCAAATCTTATATGAATGTGGGTTTCATCATGATGTTTTTTCTTCAACGTAAGAGCAGTCGATGAATGTAAGTGAGTAAACACACATTGGTACATGGCGGGGATCGAACTAGGGTTTTACAATTGCAAGACCGGTGTCCTAACCACTTGGCCACCGAATACTATCAAATAATTTAAGATAATTTGTTATTTATTAAACTTAATTACAAATAGGTACACTTATATAAAATAGTTATATAATATTTAATAAAAAAAATAGTGCCTTGACCCTTTGAATGAATGAATCGAAGTGCTACTTGTCACATAGGTAATTTATATTTTGTTTACGTATTTGTTACAAGGCAAATTTCTTGGAGAACTCCAAAGCTATTTGACTATTAGAAAGACTTTGATGTAGAAGTTGCGAGCCGTTTGACCCCCGACCCCGAGGCCGACCTGGAAAGTGGCCTGGGGATATTTGACTGTAACACAATAAAAGAGCGCTTGTACAGACACAGCGAGGTCCAGCGAGCGCATCGCACACTTAACGCACGACGAAGAGCTAAAATATCGTAGCGGTCTGTCAGATCCATACTGCAAACGTCACTTCCCGTACTAAAACCGCACTCGACGACAGCGGTTGTGCGGTTCTAGTATAGACATTGACATTTCTAGTATGGATCTGACAGAACGCTGCGGTATTTTAGCGGTCCGTCGTGCGTTAAGTGTGCTATTACCTTACAGTTCAGTTTGTGTATTCGTTTTAAGTAAAAAAGTATCTGTACAATATACGCACGTATAGTTCTGTATAAAAAAACCTTTGCGTAAAAAAAAGAACATAATCGCGTTTGTTGTACAGGCACCCCCTTAATTAACGTTATTAATTTCGTTAATAATCTTTGGTTGAATGTCATACAATTCAACATTCCGTAGCGTATAGTCTCTCTCTTGGAAGAAGCTTGAACCATTTATTGTTTATTGTACAAAACACAATATCTAAAATTGATAAAATGTCTACGTCAAATGTACGTCTGAACAGTCATCCTGAAGGTGAATTTACTCAATTACCTACCAGCGTAATTGGATTATTGGTGTTTCGCAAAATTATAATAAAAACAAATAGATGGGCAAGAAATAAAGTACCCAGATTATTTTTAAATCACTACATAGTATGAAGCAAAGTCGCTTTTCACCTGTTTATACATACACACAAATCACGCCTTTATCCCTTTTGGGGTAGGCAGAGCGTTAACGATCGTAAAATTACGGTTGTCATCGCCACGTCTGACAAATATTGGGGCCCTTCAGATGATTCGTGCATCACCTGTATGTATGTATGCTTAAATCTTTGAAACTACTACACGGATTTTTATGAAGGTTTATTGATTGTTAAATAGATGGAGAGATTCAAGAGGATGGTTTAGATGTAAAATACGTATCGGAAAAACAACTTATTCCCACAGGAAAATAGCTCTGTATAAGCACGATATATATTTATCAGATTTAGGTAGGTGAGTATATACGCTCGCTATAGGCTTTGTATTCTGCGAAAGTGCTAAACACATTACAAGTTGCCAGTTTCTTTTTAACTTGATAAGTCCGAGTTTGTATCGACTGTTGCTTCCACGATAACGTATAGAAAATGTGGCTATTTCAAAGCAAATATTAAACAACAACTTTATCTCTTCACAAGCTCATTTGTGTTTTATAGTTTATTGTATTTGTATATATTTATTCACACAAACTTTATAATCGACTGTCCCGATGGCGTAGCGGATAGTATGCGCCTTCTACGCCGAGGGTCGTGGGTTCGATCCCCACCGGACACAAATATTTGTTAAGTCAATTTTCAAATATTTGTGTTGAGTCTGGGTGTTTTCTATGTATAATATGTATTTATTTACAAAATAAAAAAAAGTATATTTATGTATTAGTATCAGCTATCTAGTTCCCATAGTACAAGCTTTGCTTAGTTTGGGGCTAGATGGCGCTGTGTGAAAAGTCCAGGATATTATAACATTATTTACATACAAAATACAATTTAGAAACCGCTACGCCAAATACTACGCCACTTCGTTAAGGGCGCCTCTAAGAGATTACGAAATTGTAGGTAGATCTAAAACGAGGGTGTATTTACGATCTTGAAAGTCTATCTATAAGAGTATTTAACAATACATAGGATTTGTAATGGCGTAGCAAATTGTTTTCAACTAAAACATCAGAAAACAGAAAAAAATATAAGTGTTTTTCTTGATTATTGTTACAGATGAAGACTTACAATGCAACGATGACCACAGAGTAGAAGAATCAGCACGATGTCTGCGGACAATAGCATGGACGAGAAGATCGCGGGGCCAGGGGGCGTGTCCCAGCACAACTGGACACACCTCAACACGTCCAACGAACTGCCGTTGGACATGAGGTATTTATTCATATTTTCTCCTGTTAGCAAAGAAGTAAGACTAGAAGCACAGAAAATGGCCACGTCGTTTCTTCAATTACGATATTTTAAATTAATTGTTCAATTCAATTGTTCTTTTGTGAGAGGTTGGCTTTCCGTAATATAAACTTTTTAAATACTGGCACCGGCAACATTCCGCAATATCAGACCTTTCTGACACTTAACGCACAACGCAGCGCTAAAATAACGCTGCGTAACGCAGCGGTCGGACAGCTCCATACTACAACGCTTAATGTACAAAACAGAACTAGCAACGTAAAGGTTTAGTATGGGGATTGATGTTTCTACTTCTGCGCTCTCATCCATCTGCGATGTACGCCATGTCTTTGAATGGAAGACCTTACGCGGTCCATGTTTTCCAAACAAAATCTGTGTGAAAAAGCTACGTTTGTTTTTGTTGGAGGTTCAACCACGGCCACGTGATCATCATCACCGTGTACAGCGTGCTGATGGTGATATCGGCGACGGGGAACCTCACCGTGCTTACGCAGTTGGTGAAGAGACGTCGGGCGAAGAGAGCTAGTAGACTGGACGTACTTTTAATGCATTTAGCTGTGGCCGATCTCTTGGTGAGTAAGCAGGAAAGGAGAATGAGTAGACTGAACATACTGGTATTGGGTTTGATGTGGTCAAACTTTTGGTACCTAAACTTGTACGTATTATTATTACGTATTATTCACTGAGCGGTATTTGATTAGATAAGGTCCACAGAAAAGTTATTTAAATATCTTCATACACAAAGAACTCTAAACATGCATTCAACGAGCGTCTAAACTTTTTATAATAATGCCCACAAAATTTGCGGAAAGGTGAGTTTTTACAATTTTTTTGACGTGACAATGTCTTGCAAACCCAAAAATCATAACTCATGCGCCGTTACCTCGCCCTGAGGCGTTCCATTAGGCTAGCAGTTCAAGCGAGAGCGCGGTAAGAGCGACAAAGAAGCACAATCCGCCTCCGCGCTCGGCAGCGTAGGTATAACTATAATAAATAAAATAAAAAATTTCTTTTCATAAATGCAACCATTCCATCAATATTTTCTTATGACGTCGTCGTCACGTTCAGAAAATTCGAAAAATTTGCGCAGAATTCAGAGGGTCTTGGATTGTTATTATTAGTATCTATTCCTGCATTTTCAATTTGACAATGCTTCTAAGATACACCTTTTCTATGGAAGTTTTCCTTTCAATCTAATCTACGTTCATTTCATCTCTTAAGTGGATCTGTGTTTATATTTACAATTCCCAGACGAACTTATGCCTGAAGGGTATTTGACAAGGGTATTCGATAATTGTTAACGCACTTTGACAGAGACACTACTGTAGGAGATAAGATTTTGCGATAATTGGAACTTAATATTCCGAATTGACAACAACCAGACAGAGGTCGTAATACTCGAATTGAATGAATTGTAAGTTAGGTCAAGGGTTGGGTCTGTTTCTCGGTCACATGAAGTGCCGTTTATAAACTGCTTCAAACACAAAGCTAACTCGTTGGTTCTGTACTTCGAAGGGCACGTTTATCTGTGTCGGTTGCTATTTATTTAGCGATCATTTAGAAAACCTTGTCAGAGAAGTACTCGTCTCGGTGACAACAAACGAAACCAACCATCTTGTTAGAAGGCTCACATTGCTGGATAAATAAATTATCCTAGGAGCAAAGTGGTTACTCTAAATTAGATATCTCTACATAGAAACAGTCTGTTCTAGTGAGATATGAACCCTTAAGAGGGCACGTAGATTTGAGGGCACTTGTGCAGATTCTTGTGACTAGTCATTAAACCTCGTTAATTACTTCGCTTCGTAGTCTCACGATTCCCCAAGTGGATTACGAGTTTACCAACTTACAGGGACTACAGGGATATACAGGGTTATTTGGGTATTCGTCACGATCCAGCTCATGGAACTAAACAACTTTCGTATAAAAACCTTTATTTCTTTTTTTCTATAAGATTGCAATAAATATTATACAGTATTAGGAAAAACACTCACTTCCTTTCAAGGAAAGAATCAGCCAATAAAACTGAACAACTTTCCCCAAGAAACATGGGTGGAAATATGAAAAAAGTTTTGGACTTCACATACAACATGACTCAGTTGGTTGTTGGTACATTTTGTATGGGTTGTTTTTTCATATTTCGACCTATGTTACTTGGGGAAAGTTGTTCAATTTCATGGGCTGGTTCATCCCATTGAAAGGAAGTTAATACTTTTCATTACCTGTATTGGAAAGTTGTTCAGTTTCATGACATGGTTCACCAGGTACCAGCGACCCTGTATGCCAGCGTCTTAGAACTGCCTGCGCACGTACACGACGTACGGAATTATTATAGGAAAAAAACAGGCAATAATTATAATGTCGATACACATTCATGTACAGCTCAGTAAATCCAAAATTGTAGGTAACTAAATACGATATGTATTAGCGGCGTAGTAACGAGTAATTTGTAGATAACCAAATACAATATATACTCGTATCTATATAAAATACTTTTTATTTACAAATTTACAATTTTACATACTATATACATTATATACACCTTATACTAACTTAACCTATTCAAAGAGTCCGCCCCGAATGGTTCCCGGTGCAAATATAACCCATAACGCTGGCCGCGTTTCCGCGTTGAATTGCCAGCGATATGCGCTGCACCAGGAACCATCCGGCGCGGGGTTCTGCGCCATTGTTCCTGAGGCGCTGTCCTAACTGGCCGATAAATTCTCTTGCTTCTGCACACCAAGCGCCACTCACTTCTACCGCAAAAGGGACAAAATTATATGAAGCCTTCAACTGGGCATATTTGAGGTGTTTTTGGGCTGCTGCCCATTCTGCAGCTGCTCCAGCGGCTCGTATCGTTCGTGGCAGGTGTGATGCTGCGAACGTGCTAACACACGTCGCATCCCAGATCATCGAGCGCCCTCTCTCCCACGGGATCATTGTTAACCCGTCAGGTCGCTTGCCGTCGGTGCGACTTAGACCAGGGGGTTCCAGGGTGGAAGACACGCCGGCGGACACCAGGGCACGACGGACAATATCGTTGAGCATGTGGTGTCTTGGAAAACGTCCAGCTGATTTTCCACAGCTCAAACCATGGTGACCCGTGGTATCCACCTTCGCGCCGCAGACGCAATCATGCTCTTCGCATAGTTTACACCCAAGTCTTAAAGCCACTGGCACCCTAAGCGAACCATCATCTAGAGCCGTTCCCAAATGGGGCGACGGTAAGGCATGAAGCCAAGCTCCAGACTCCCGGGAACAGGCCGCCCTAAGGCGTGCAGTGTCCGCTCCAGATGATGCTTCGAGTAAATCTTTGGATCTGGCTTTGCACAGCTGCTCATCCCATTGTCGCTGTACGTCCGGCTTTTTAGGGTGATCAGCAACAGGACAAACAGTATTCCAGACGTTCAGGGCATCCCCCGCAAAGGGAATGTCGAGACTGTCACCTTGTATGTCGAGTATATTAGTAACTAGTCCGACTACCCCATGAGAGGACGCCAAGAAGGCCGAAACACTGGTGTCCTGCACACGCCTCACGCCCAAGCCTCCGTGCCGGATCGGCAGCGACGCCTGCAACCATTGTGTATCGTCCAAATGTACATTGAGGATCTTCTCCAACGTAACTTTAATAACCTCATCTAACTCAGTAACTTTATGTGGAAAGAGCCAAGTTGGAGAAGTCCTCAATAGGTACATTAATTTCTGCATTGAAAGACAGCTACGGAAGAGTGTGAGGGCGATATGGGCTGGCAACTACTGTAAATGCTCCCGGGCTCGTATTAGCATCTCTTGCTTGACGTGTAAACTGTCCTGAACTGCGTCTTTAAAAATCGGTGCCCCCAGTAACTGGAGTGAATGTTCGTCAAGCATTTTTACCCCTGGCAATAAATCCTGCAGTTCGGCAATACAAGTCCTGGGGACGTCCCCACAAGGGTATAGCTCGCACTTGTCGCTATTAACTACTAAGCCCATCTCAGCCAGTTTGGGGACAAGTGCAGCTATATCCCTACGTACTACATCCGGGGCACCACCAATTGTACCGTCGTCAAGGTACCAGACGTTAAGTGGTGCCGCCAACGAGACCACAGCACTATGTATAGCCAAACTGAAAAGTAATGGACCAAGTGGGTCGCCCTGTTGAGCACCTACTTGCGACGCTATCCTCTCGCCATTAAAATACAGGTTGGTGGGGGAGACGTAACACTGATGAAGGAAAGGACATAGGGATGGGATTTTATCCTTTGCCTCGTTCAGCATCACGTCTCTTTCAACACTGTTAAAAGCGTTTTTAATGTCCAGCTTTAGGATAACGTCGCCGTTGTGCACCGGGTCCATAGCGAATACTCTGGTTGCATGTATCGCCGCCTCACAGCCAAGAGGAGTACCAAAGCCTACTTGATGAGGCTGTACCACTTCTGCAACCTGCTCTCGTACCGCGTGACACCCCAACTTAGCAACAAGGCGGCGAATGACACTACCCACTGCTATGGGCCTGATGCCACCGCATTTTTTATTTAGGGCACAAAGTGATGCTCCATACAAATAAGGGCAAACCTCACTGCAAAGCGGCGTATTGGCGGCGTAATAACGAGTAATTTTTTTGTTAATTTTACTATTAAATTTCAGTATTTCTTACCAAAAGATGGTTATATATATCTATCATATAAGTATCATAATGTCACAGGATATACTCGTATACCCATGATATTTTTATTTAGGAGAATATATCTTCGGATTAGTTACCATGTCATCAACTGGTAAAATAATAAAAGCACTGTTTTTTCTCATATTTTTGTAACACACAGACTAAACACAATATATGAAAAGACTTAACAAATATGTGTGTCCTGTGGGGATCGAACCCACGGCCCTCGGCTTAGAAGGCAGGAGTAGCATCCGCCATCGGGACAGTCAACTAATTAGTTAAGTAAATAACAAACTTGTTTTTCGTTAATTAGTTTTTTTTTCAGGTAACATTCCTAATGATGCCTCTGGAGATAGCGTGGGCTGGCACAGTGCAGTGGCTGGCTGGGGACCTCATGTGCCGTCTGATGATGTTCACGCGCACCTTCGGCCTCTACCTCTCCTCCTTCGTGCTCATCTGTATAGCTATAGACCGGTGGGTGAAATGCTTGCTCAGCTCATCATTGTCCTTGCCTTATCCCGTTCTCTGTCGGAGCCGGCGACCTAACCTAGGAGTTTGACGTGAAACCAATTTTTTTACGCAGAGCGACTGCCATCTGACCTCTGCAACCCGAAGGCTAACCTGGGCCAAATCCTAGATTAAGTCACATTCAAATATCAAATTCAAATTTTATATGAATTTCATCACGATGATTTTCCGTCACTGTAAGAGCAGATTGGTCAGTACACGGCGGGGATCGAACTTGGGTGTCACTCACTTCCTCAGCTATAGCTATAGACTGGCAATGCTGGCTAAGTTGTAGAACCGTAGATCCGTAAGTTTGAATATGCTAGTGAACACAATAAACAACAAAAAATACAGTTTATTACTTGTAATAAATGTGTAATCGGTTAAATAAAATCCTAGACTACATACATACGTAACTACTTGACCATACGGTCCAAAGTACCCATAGCCCTGGGTGCATTTGGCCCGCTTTATAGTTAAGAATGCTACCTAGGAACTTTGCATGAAGATCATTCCAATATTATTTTAAATAGACTTTTGTTGAGCAAGCTAAAATGATACCCCGATAACCTATAATTAGGAAGTCTTCTTCTTTTCGTGTGGGATACCAAGTCGTTCAACGACCCGATGAACCCTAGTGTCAGAATTTTTCAACCGCCTTCTACAAGTAGCAGGCTTCTGACATGGTTGTCATGGTTGTTGACGTCTAAGTGATCATAGACAGCAACCGGGACCTACGGCTTAACGTGCTATCCGAAACACGGAACCATCTTACTTACGGACAATAGGGTGGTTCAGCCCGCAATGTCCTAACCAGACTGGGAACAAATTCACAAAGTGATAAATATCAACTTTGTGAGTGACCCACCGAGAATCGAACCCGGGACCATCTGCGTCAAAGGCAGTCGCACTACCACTGCGCCACATCGGTCGTCACATTAGGAAGTAATAAACTGCATATGCGAGGAACACACTTGACGCACGACGGAGCGCAAAAATATCGCAGCGGTCTGTCAGATCCATACTAGAAATGTCAATCCCCATAATAAAACCGCTCAATCGCTGTTAACGCAGCGCTATCGCTGCTGACGCAGCGCTATCGCAGTGTCATCCGTCGACTTACACTTATACACATCGGAATAATGTAGTTCAAATTCAAATAATTGTATATACAGAACTAGAAAATAATGAAACGAAGCGTAGGTAAGTAGTATGTAAATATCTTGCGGTGTTCTTTCAAGTTTGATTCGGTACCAACTAACTAAGATCAAAAGCCTCGGAGAGGGTGACTTTGGCGCTAAAATCGAAACAATTTCATTCCATTATTTTGCGCGAATTCCTCAAATGTTTCATGAACAAAGAATCCGAAGAACGATGCTCCGAATCACAACGATTTTGAAAAGAAAAAGAGCATCGATATTTTCTTTGATATTCTAGAGGTATAATAAATTAATTACGTTGGAGCACACGAAATTCCGTTTACATGTTCGTTCATTACTAAGATTTTAATTTCCGAGTTCATCGACCAAAATTATAATAACAAAGTCTTGTTGTAGTACTGTAGGCTTTTTCTGCCGTTCAGAGTGATTTTTGAAAAATAAATCCTAGCTAGATCGATTTATTGCCCCCGAATCCACCTATATACAAAATATCATAAAAATCGTTGGAGCTGTTTCCTAGATCACAATCTAGCTCTAGCTAGCTTTTCATATAGCTCACTGGAACTCCATGGTCCAGAGTTTCAAAAATATAAAATTTTAAGCACTTGCTAATCATATTTTAAGTATTTCACACATTGTAAGTATTTGATCAAGTATAGCGATATACGTATATTTGATCAAATACTTACAATTAAACATTACAATCAAACAATTAAACTCAAATACTTACAATCAAAAAACAAATAAACATTTAGGTAATAATATTTCTATTTCCCTACGTTCCAACAGTTTTGTGGTCGCGGAGTTAAACAAAATATTAATAAAAATAAATATTGTTAGGATTGCCTTATATTACTACTTACTTAAAGTCTCAAAGATAGTTGTGGTGTGCCCATCACTAAACCGCGCATCACTACGGCGAGCGAGGGGACGCAGCGGCGCGCGCGGGGCGGTCAACCCGAACCGGCTCCCAGACGGTCCAGCGCCCGCGCAGCAGTCGTCCAAACGCCATCCGAGCACCTACACGTCGCTTTCGCTCAAATTCGCTCGCGCCTAATTACGCTAATTACTTAACATAACTTCATCTTACTATCGCTGTAATTTCTATCATATTCTTGCTTCGTTCTTCCGCCTACTCTTCGCCTTCTGCTGTGCTTCATAAACTGTATAACTTTCCGTTTCGAACAATAAACATTTGTGTTAAATTAAAGTGCTGTTTAACATTTCATATAGCCCAAGTAAGCTATATTGGTGACTCCGACAACGAACATTGTTTAGCGCTTACGTTGCTATCGTCGCGTCAAGATGTCCGACAGTGACGAGGAACGGAACGAGGGTGATGCTGTACAGCAATCCGGCGGCGGCGGCCAACCCGTTGGCCAATCCGGCGGCCAAGGCAGCGGCGGCGGCCAAGGCGGCGGCCAGCCGAATTTTGCGGTGGAGCGCGTTGCTGTGCGCTTACCCGCCTTTTATCAAGATGACCCAGAAATATGGTTTGCTCAAGTTGAGGCGCAATTCGAGATGACCAACATCAAGCAGGATGACACGAAATATTACCAGGTACTCCGCGAGCTAGATCCTAGAACTGCCAAGGAAATACGCGACATAATTATTAAACCCCCGGCAACCGGGAAGTACGAAAAACTTAAAACTGAATTAATAAAGCGACTTTCTATTTCTCGTGAGCAGAAAATACGACAGCTACTCAACACAGAGGAGATGGGTGATCGCAAGCCCTCGCAGTTTTTACGACACCTAAGATCGTTGGCCGTGGACGGTTTAACCGATGAGGTTCTTCGCAGCATATGGAGTACCCGACTTCCTCTGCATATTCAGGCTATTGTTGCGTCACAAACGACGCCTTTAGATGAGATGGCTAACCTTGCTGACCAAGTTTACGAAGCTGTACCTAATCCTAATTATCAAAAGCAGGTGGCGAGTGCTGATAACTTTGAAGCCATGATGCAACGTATGGAGCAGTCAATCGGCACGCGCATTCAACAAGAGCTGTCACGGCAGATCGCGCAGCTGAACATTCAACCTGAGGGTAGTCGCAGATCACGCAGCCACTTCAGGAACACGAGGTCTGGTGGTAACAGGTCGAAGTCACGAGGTAGGAGTAAGAACCGTAACTCATCTTGGTGCTGGTACCATAACAATTTTGCTCAAAAAGCGAACCACTGCGTGAAACCATGCACCTATACTACTGATTTAAAAAACAGTCGCGACAGTCAGTAGAGGCGACTAACGACTGTCACGCTCCCTCGAGTCGCCGCTTATTTATTACCGATAAGTCAAGTAAGATTCAATACCTTGTGGATACAGGCTCTGACCTCTGCGTGCTACCTAAAAGATTTTTACGCCAGTACACTAGTCCGTCTGTCGAATATACCCTCACTGCAGCAAATGGTTCAGCAATTTCTACCTACGGGGTGATGAAAATGATTTTAAACCTGGGACTGAGGCGTGATTTTACTTGGAACTTTGTAATTGCTAATGTGAACAGACCCATTATTGGCGCTGATTTTTTATCTCACTATGGATTATTGGTCGATTGCAGGAATAAAAGACTGATTGATACCCTGACTACCTTAACCTCACCTGGAGAAGTCAGGCTCTGCCAGCACGTCAGCGTGAAGTCCATTTCCGGTAACAGTGAGTACCACAAGCTTTTAGCAGAGTTCCCTAATTTGACCAAGCCATCAGGCGTTCTTCGTCAGATCAAACATTCAACCATGCATTACATCAGGACTACAGATGGTCCACCAACGTTCTGCCGACCTCGCCGTCTAGCGCCAGACAAACTCGCTATAGCTAAGGAGCAGTTCGAGGAGATGATGCGTGATAGTACAGCTCGACGCTCAGACTCACCTTGGGCCTCTGCGTTACACCTGGCGCCTAAAAAAGGAGGTACTTGGAGACCGTGCGGCGACTACCGCGCCCTTAACGCGCGTACCATACCCGATAGGTACCCTATCCGGCATATTGAAGACTATTCTCATCGGTTGGCTGGTTGCAAGGTATTTTCAAAAATTGATCTAGTAAAGGCCTATAACCAGATACCTGTATTTAAGGACGATATTCCAAAAACTGCCATCACCACTCCATTTGGCATGTTCGAGTTTCCTTATATGTCGTTCGGACTACGCAACGCTGCCCAGACCTTCCAACGTTTTCTCGATGAGGTACTGAGAGAGTTGGACTTTACCTTCGGCTACATCGACGACGTATTGATATTTTCGGAGGATGAATCACAACATCTGGAACACTTACGTCAGGTCTTCGAGCGGCTACAAGACTATGGCCTTCTGATTAACGAATCTAAGTGTAGCTTCGGACAAAGTGAGGTAACTTTTCTTGGTTTTGTTATCTCTGACAAAGGCACAAGGCCCATGGACGACAAGGTTGAGATCATACAGGAGTTTCCACCACCTAAAACCGTGAGTGGACTGCGAAGGTTTTTAGGTATGATCAACTTTTATAGACGCTTCATACCTCACGCTGCAGAGGACCAGGCAACTCTGCACGACATGTTAGCTGGCCCCAAAATAAAAGGATCACAACCTCTTACTTGGACTCCAGAACTCACCCAGGCCTTCAACAGATGCAAAGCTAGTTTAGCGAAATCTACACTATTAGCTCATCCTCAAATGAACTCACCGCTTGCCCTCGTAACTGATGCCTCAAACTCAGCCGTGGGTGCGGTATTACAGCAGCTGGTTGAGAAGCAATGGCAGCCCCTCGCTTTCTTTTCCAAGAAGATGAATAAGGCTCAGCAGCAGTATAGCGCCTACGATCGAGAACTGCTCGCCATATACGAAAGCGTGAAGCATTTCCGCTACATGGTTGAAGGGAGACATTTCGTAATCTATACGGATCATAAGCCAATCACGTTTGCGTTCCAGCAGAAGGAACGTAAGTGCTCACCAAGGCAATTTAACCACTTGGATTTCATTTCGCAGTTCACGAGCGATATTCGCCATATCTCAGGGAAAGATAATGTGACTGCTGATACTCTTTCACGCATAGAAGCCATTTCAAGCCCGCCATTTGAAACTCTTGCGAAATACCAGTCGCAGGATAGAGAACTACAAGATCTCATTTCTTCAGGCTCCACATCATTGCAGCTTCAGCAGGTTCCTGTACCAGGTACCAACATCAAATTATATTGTGATGTTTCTCAATCGAGGCCTCGTCCTTATGTAACGAAGGAGTTGCGTCGTGAGATATTCAACGCTGCACATAGCATGAGCCACCCAGGGGTCAAGGCTACTACCAAGATGGTAACAGACAGATTCGTTTGGCCCTCAGTTCGGAAAGATTGCCGTCTTTGGGTCAAGACTTGTGAAGACTGCCAGCGCTCAAAGGTACATCGACATACCGTATCTCCTCTAGGCGCTTTCAAGCTTCCACCTGGAAGGTTTAGCCACGTCCACATCGACTTAGTAGGACCACTTCCCCCATCCGCTGAATTCAGATACTGCCTGACTGCCGTGGACAGGTATACCCGCTGGCCTGAAGTAACGCCACTACGGGACATGACTGCTGAAACCGTCGCAAGAGCTTTCTACGAGACGTGGATATCGCGCTTTGGTTGTCCGGAAAATATTACCTCTGATCAAGGTCGTCAATTTAATTCTAATCTGTTCAGGGCACTGATGAACCTCTGCGGAGCACAACTACGCCAGACAACAGCCTATCATCCAGCAGCTAATGGCATGGTGGAGCGTCTACACCGAACGCTGAAGGCTGCTATCATGGCTCACAACGACGCGCGATGGACTGATGCACTTCCCATCATTCTGCTGGGTATACGGACAGCATGGAAGAGCGACCTGAAATGTTCAGCAGCCGAGATGGTATATGGTGAGCCACTCAGAATCCCGGGTGAGTTCATCCATTCAATAAATCCTACACCTACACTTACTACGGATTTTGTATCTCAATTACGAGAACAGATGGCACGATTACGCCCAGTACCTGGATCGAGACACACAAGTACTAGATCAACTTTCATACACGAAGACCTAAAAACCTGCACTCACATTTTTCTTAGAAAAGACGCATTGCGTGGAGCATTAGAGGCACCTTACACAGGCCCTTATCGAGTAATATCACGCACAGACAAGACCATGACCTTAGATTTACCCAGAGGACCAGTCACTGTCTCCATAGATAGAATCAAGCCGGCATATGTGTTAAATAATGATATACACATTGAAAATATGCCGCACTCAAGATCTTCATCGCCGGTCGTTACTACACGATCTGGCCGAAGAGTAAAATTCCCTAATTATTATTCCGCAGAACTTTCACACTGCCGAGGGGGTGGTGTGGTGTGCCCATCACTAAGGCTGGTTTCAGAGCGGCGCGTCTCAGCAGCGCTGCTCGGGCGCGCGTCTGGGCAGCGAGCGCGTTCGCTGTGAAACGACATTCAGACGCGCGCGCTTCGTTGTGGTGTACGGTCGAGTGCGGAGAATCATTATGCCAGCAAACGTAATCACTATATTAGCTATATACGTTACATGGAAAAGAGTGCAACAACGACGTCTAAAAAGATTGCAAGTCGACGCTACTGGCAATCGAAGGAGATCCGACCGCGGCGCGGCCGAGACGCGGCTCAAGACGCGTCACTATGAAACGCTACATACAATCTAGTGTAATGCGAGGCGCGCGCGGCTGGGCAGCGCTGCCGAGACGCGTCGCTCTGAAACCAGCCTAAACCGCGCATCACTACGGCGAGCGAGGGGACGCAGCGGCGCGCGCGGGGCGGTCAACCCGAACCGGCTCCCAGACGGTCCAGCGCCCGCGCAGCAGTCGTCCAAACGCCATCCGAGCACCTACACGTCGCTTTCGCTCAAATTCGCTCGCGCCTAATTACGCTAATTACTTAACATAACTTCATCTTACTATCGCTGTAATTTCTATCATATTCTTGCTTCGTTCTTCCGCCTACTCTTCGCCTTCTGCTGTGCTTCATAAACTGTATAACTTTCCGTTTCGAACAATAAACATTTGTGTTAAATTAAAGTGCT
Organism: Keiferia lycopersicella; assembly: GCA_029255805.1. Classification (NCBI taxonomy): domain Eukaryota; kingdom Metazoa; phylum Arthropoda; class Insecta; order Lepidoptera; family Gelechiidae; genus Keiferia; species Keiferia lycopersicella. The sequence goes on along the minus strand of JARACZ010000005.1, from coordinate 13,381,301 downwards.
GTTTAACATTTCATATAGCCCAAGTAAGCTATATAGTCCTACAGATATATCCAGACAAAACCTACTTGAATATCTCGGCATAGACTACAGAAAACAAACAACGTATCTCGCACTAATTAATTACTTAATTATCTACTATGTACTGTAGGTAGCTGGTATCCTACCCGCAAGTAAACATAAGTCAATCACTTCATCAATAAATTGATAATTTTCAAAATAGTTAAGTAATTGTAGTGTGATGCCGGCTTAGAATAGCATCACCCCATTTCTTTCCCGTGGGTGTCGTAGAAACCAACTAAGGGACTAGAGGGTTTCATGTGTATTGCATTTTCAGGCAACAGGCTGACAATCTGTCACTATAGTAATTCACGCTTTATCTGAAACAACCCTCAAACATTTGTCAGACGTGGCGATAACGACCGTAATTTCACGGTTGTTGACGCTCTGCCTACCCCGCCAGGGATATAGGCGTGATATGTGTATGTATGAATAGTAGTATGTGTAGTTAAGTAATTGATATGTTTCTAATTAAACTCTCCATGGATAGGTATTCGGTGGACTTAAATTTTATTGGAAGGTATGCTCAATCAAGCGAAAAGGTCAGTAACTTTTGTTAAGAATGTCTTTACATTAGAAGTGTACGGAGTGTAGCATTGAGTTTGGAACAGAAAGACCACTAATTAAGAAGTTTTAATTACCAACATGGAGTACTAAGTTTAACGTTAAGGTTTTAAAGGACAACGGTCAATGCATCACAATCAAAACTTTGATGGGTCGGACTTTTAATGAACTTTGTGATGAATTTAAACTAAGCGTGTGTTCAGTCTACACGGTTCTTTCAGGCTGACATGATAAAAGATATTATATAACGTCCCATTTTATTACAAATATTTTAAAGGCATGTTCAGAAATATTACTAAAGATGTTTTATGTAAAAACAAAAAGAAAATACACGCTAGTTTTCAAAATAAACGCCAAAAACATGTTCACCAAAATAAAAAAAGTGAACGACCAGTACACAGCTTGCGTAGTCCACGTGGACTATTTTACCACGATTTGACTGTCATATATTTGACATCACATGTCATACATATGTCAATGGGATCATACATAGGATTCTACTTAAAAATTCGATTTATTTTGTTTGAAAAATGAAGAAAAAAAAACTAGCGCATACATTTTTTTGCTTTTTACATAAAACATCTTTAATTATATTTCTGAATTTACCCTTAAAAGATTTGTACTCAATAAAATAAGACCTTATATATGACATGTGATATGATACATGATGACGATGATAGTGTCAAGTTATTTACTAGTGAACGTTAAGCACATCTTTATATGAAGGCGTTATCTCCTTGTCTATCTCAGGGCATGTGGAAAAAACAGGGCAGGCGCAATAGTTGGCGGATCACACACTTAACGCACAACGGACCGCTAGCGCAGTGTCGTCTGTCGAGTGCGGTTTTAGTATGGGGATTGACATTTCTAGTATGGATCTGACAGACTGCTGCATTATTTTAGCGGTCCGTTGTGCGTAAATGTGCGATCCGCCGTAGAGTGCAACGTCAGGTAATTTAATTCTTTAGCACCAACACTCAAATAATCACCGTATTTTAAATTCTTTGGGTACTCGCAATCGCTATTAAAAAAACTGTAAGTTTATTTTTATTTCCTTCAGGTACTACGCAATCCTAAAACCCCTCAACGTGACGTGGGAGGCTCGCGTGAAGAGAGCCCTCATTGTGGCGTGGGTCTGCGCTGCGCTCGCCAGTCTGCCGCAGAGCTTCATCTTCCACCTGGGAGAACATCCGGAGGTACAAGGGTGAGTAATTCTAGAAACCCACTTGGCTCGTGCGGGATGATATAATTATGAGGTACGGAAACGGAACCCCGCCTGAAGATGATATGTCAGTGTGTGGTATGCATACCCATTTATGCGGTTTTTTTCTACGGTTTTTCTATACAAATCATTTTTTTACTATCAAAGTTTAAAATTGGATTATACCGGGCTGGGTCCATTCCTTTAGGTTAGACCATTTCCTAGACTTGTCCCATAATCGCCTTTTGCAGCAACAATTTTAGACTGACGTTGAGTTCAATAAAATATTTTAAATTTGGATCTATATAAGACTTATTTACCCACTTTTCTGAGTGTTACCTTGAGTACCTAAATAAACTTCGCAACTACTACTTTCCTTTTATTTTCGAAGTAGTCAAAAACATGAAGGATTCCATGAATAAAAGTCTAAAAATATTATTTTCGATGAAAATTTTCTTGTTCTTCCTGTCCTTCTGTTAATTTACGCTTCTCGAACCTTAATTTCTTCATAAATAACTTTTTAAATTATGAAATGTTTTTAGCATAATTTCTCTGTGTTGGACATTCCATTTCTCAAAAGGTTTCAAAGAAGGTGTCGCTCTTAACCAAAGTTTTGAATTCAATATTAAATTTTACCATTGGTGAATTATTAACATAAGAGGGAGGCCAGAAAAGCTTTCCCCCAAATATAATGTAAATACACACTGTTCCGCAGGTGTAGTGTAGTTCCCAGGAACCATACCATATTAAGTATGTAGCAATCAAACTACAAATCGTATATCCACTTAACATTGCCATCAGTAATTATGATTTTGTACTGACTTTTCTTTTATGATCTAGGTATTATTAGAATAAGTAAGCAAGAATGTTTACTATTTTGCTTTTTAAATGTCCACAAGATAGTAATTTCGAATACTTGGTGTTAATCAAAAACTAGATATTAATACTAACTTTCTGTTCCAAAGTTAGCTTTGAGTTAGGATAGCGCCTGAGGAACTAATTTACAACCTCGTGCGGAATGGTTTTTGAGGTAGCACCTACAGTGGCAATACAGCGCGGAAACGTACGACGATACGATGTCCATCGCAACTTTGATTTATAGCTACACTCACTGACGTCTGTAATCTCCCTACACCACACCTTCCTCACTTGTTTATTATTACGATTCACCACCACCTCTGTTGGCTGGTGAGTCCCGTTCAGAGTCTTATCTCGCGCGCGAGTAGACTTAGGACATGTCAAATCGTATTAATTTTATTAAAATAACTGAACAATTTAGACATTCGAGTACATCATAAACCCTGCATGTACTATTGCGGCAGCCTCTTTGACTACCGCTGAGTTTGTTATAATTAAGTTTTATTTTGTTAGACATGATTATTTAAAAAAAAAAAACTGTTTTAGTGTAGAATAGAACTTATAAAGTAAATCAAAAGTATGAGAAACTTCAAATATTATCAATATGAATCAAAATTTATAAGCATTTTCTTTGATGTAGACATTCGGATATTCATAATAGGTTTTATTATTTGATAATACTTACACAACACAGAAGGTCAAACGAAGTCGACCTAGTCAAATATATAGTGGATGAAATAAGAGGACAATGGATAAAAATAGCCTTTGATGATACGCTTTTATATCCTTAATCCTTCGCTTTCATGACTCACTCAAGTGAATAAAAAATTACGGCCTGTACAGAAATCAAATTTGATTTTTACCTAATCGCCTTTGTAAAGAATTGAATACGGAAAAATTCTATTGTTGGGTGATTTTAGGGCATTCATATTTAAATTGCCTACTTACATATTTTTGTTATTTCTGTGTAATAAAGAGTTTTTACTTAATTACACAATAAAAATAAAGACATAAAAAAAAATTCAATTACATTTTTCTTCTTTTGTTTATTTCAAAAAAGATAAAGGTTAGGTTTAATACGTGCATAACGCGAACATTTTGATTTATTTCAACTGACGGACCTGGCTATAATTTCGACAAGAGAAAAAAATGTGTCTACCTAGTTTTTGTTGGATGTTACTTTTGTTGAATCAAAAATTATTAGTCCCATTTTGTTTATTATAGTGTTTTTAAACAACAATCGACGACTCGAATTAGGTTATGTATGTCTCTGACACTAGGGTTTATTAGGACGTTGGACGCCGCGCTGTCCCACAACAAGAGAGAGAGAGAATGTCTCTTATTCTATCGAGCACACCCATGGTGCTACCAACCTCTCGATCATCAAGACCGCGTCGGACCGCACTTCACAGGGGACTTGAGCCCATACTGAAAAATGCCATCTACTACTACTACAACAGCCACAAAAGTCCACGGCTGGACATGCGCCCCCAATAGGGTATTGGGGGTATTAGCCATTCTTCGTAATTGTCCTGTCGGCAACGTTGGAAGTTGGGAAATATCATTTATCGTAAACAAGGGGTGTTTATATTGATATATTTCTGCGTAATTACTGTATGGACAATGCTTGTGATAATTATCACTAATTTATTCCCGGTTATTTCTGTTCACAATTGCAATCAGCCAGCGCGTGCGCGACAAGTATCTGCTAGTTATAAATAATGGCACTGCTCCAGACATAGCTCTATTTCTTGGCACGGCACTGCGTCTTGATCTCTCTTTCAATACAAGTGTAGGTATTAAATATCAAATATAGACATACGATACGATACATATAACTGGTAGAGCTATATCAATTCTGTGATATACTTTTATTTGTATAATTTTTACATGTCAATGGCCTGTCTTTTATTGCGTATTGTATCAAAAGTTATAAGGCATAAATATATATTAATAAATTGCAATTATGTATTAATCCAATTACGAAGCTTAAGAGCTTTATCAAGTCTATTTCAGCTGCGTTGTAAGGTTGACGAACGACTTGACAAAACCTGTTTGTAATAAATGATTCTCGACTAGATCGCTTCGAATCTACGTCAATTTCGCCCGAAACACTTAAATATTTAAAGTAAAAACTGATAGGAATGCAACTACTTTGTATCAAATTTTCATAAAATCAGCCGTCGGATAATTCTGTGTTCATACTTCGCTGAAATGATTGAATTCAATAAATAAAATTAAAGTATAAATTGAAATGAAACATTAGATTGAAAAAAATATTTCTATAAACAACAAATATTGGATTAGGATTAGGAGTAAAGACCCTTTATAATTATACTCTTCAGTTATTTTATGTAATTAATATTTGAAATAGATTTATTTAAAACGTAGAATTGATATTATGAAACGGCCCGTTTGGGTAGGATACATTTATCAGTATTATCACCTATGGAAATATTAAAAATGAAAATATTATTTACCAATTTGTACTACTGGTAGTACAAACGGTCTAAACTTGTATCATTAGTACTACTGGTACTAAGAACTAATGCCGCTAATACGAAAAGGTACTGACTACTGAACAGACAGGCACAAACTAAAACAGATTTTTTATTTTTTTGTTTCTTACTACTTTTGAAGTTTTTCGTTACTTTCTGAAGCAATTATCTACGGACGGGAACTACAGTAACAGTGTATCACATTTCAAGTCATAATCCTAAAAGAGCTTTCGTCTTAATACTGATCCAAACTCTACAAGTTGTAAGTGGATCATGGAACTCGTGTTAAATAAGGTCCCTTAAAGTCCCTTCGCAACGGAAAGTTGACGAAACTTTTCCTACTTTTCTTTTCTTTTAATTGCTTGAATTTATATACTTTTTATCCCTGACAATAACACGGTAAGCCGGCTCTGTATTTTTGACTGTTGGCAACTGGGTAAAATATTTTGAAGAAGATTTTTTTCTGTTTACTTCAAGTTCTTTTTCTTGTTCTTTACGTGTAGGACATGAATTGCAAAAACAACGCAATGTAGGTGGACTTTCAGTAAGACACATGAAAACGTTATTTCTGTCCTGTGATGAAGAAAAGGACTACCCAATGAATAACCACTGGTGTCAGACAGTTACCTACAACTCCTAGTAGGTTATCGTAGACAGCAACTGGGGTCGACGGTTTGACGTGACCTCCGAAGCACAGAACCATATTTCTATGAAAATTGAACTATCAAAAGTACCTATAATAATATACCTTTTATAGACTACTAACGAATGCCCACGGCTCCGCCGCGATGCTAGTTATAATTCCATTTTCGAGATAATAACTACCTATTAAAATATTGATATTCTTATTTCACAAAATTACTTCCTTTGCGAGAACTGATTTTAATAACCTTTACATTTTTATTTGATGATGATGATTGATCCTTTAACTCCTCGTGGAGCATAGGGCCTCCACAAATTTCCTCCAGACATTTCGATTTTGGGCTTTTTCTTTAGCTTCTGCCCAGGTTGTTCCGGCAGATTTAAACATTTTTATTTGGAACTATAATATTTCGATTCGTTTGGAGCACCACTGTACAGTATATTCCTTTGCTGTGTGTACATCCCCAGTATACAGGGTGTAAAAATAATAGCTGCAAATAAGGGGTGTATGAGAAAATTTTTAGGACCTCCCATACAAAGTAATTTGGTCGGTCTTTAATTTTGTATGGGAGGTCCAAAATTTTTTTATTTCGACCTTATGTTTCTTGGGGAAAGTGGTTCAGTTTCGTGGGCAGATTCACCCCTGAAAATATTTGCAGCTAATATTTATTACACCTTATACAGTATCGGTTCGGGCAAATGTGCGAGGTTTCATAGGATTTCATATAAAGAATTCTAAAATTCGGTTCGTTGACCCTGCAGGTACTACCAGTGCGTCTCATACGGCTCGCTGCCGACCGACACCCACCTGTTCGCGTACTTCCTCATCAACATGACGCTGATGTACATCGCCCCGCTGGTCTCCACGCTGTACTGCTCCTCGGCTGCACTGCTGGAGATCGTCAAGCGAGCGAATACTGCCAACGGTGAGAAACTCCTCAACTACTAAGTTAAGCCGGTAGAGTCTAGACCAACGCGCGGAGTCTACGGCGCACTTAACGCACGACGGAGCGCTAGAACATCGCAGTGGGCTCTCAGATCCATACTAGAAATGTCAAAAACCGCTTAACTGACACCCACCTGTTCCCGTACTTCCTCATCAACATGACGCTGATGTACATCGCGCCGCTGGTCTCCACGCTGTACTGCTCCTCGGCTGCACTGCTGGAGATCGTCAAGCGAGCGAATACTGCCAACGGTGAGAAACTCCTCAACTACTAAGTTAAGCCGGTAGAGTCTAGACCAACGCGCGGAGTCTACGGCGCACTTAACGCACGACGGAGCGCTAGAACATCGCAGTGGGCTCTCAGATCCATACTAGAAATGTCAAAAACCGCTTAACTGACACCCACCTGTTCGCGTACTTCCTCATCAACATGACGCTGATGTACATCGCCCCGCTGGTCTCCACGCTGTACTGCTCCTCCGCTGCACTGCTGGAGATCGTCAAGCGAGCGAATACTGCCAACGGTGAGTAGAAGAAGCTCCTCAACTGTTAAGTCAAGTCGATAGAGTCTACGGCGGAGTCTACGGCGCACTTGATGCACGACGGAGCGCTAAAACATCGCAGTGGGCTCTCAGATCCATACTAGAAATGTCAAAAACCGCTTAACTGACACCCACCTGTTCGCGTACTTCCTCATCAACATGACGCTGATGTACATCGCCCCACTGGTCTCCACGCTGTACTGCTCCTCCGCTGCCCTGCTGGAGATCGTCAAGCGAGCGAATACTGCCAACGGTGAGTAGATGAAGCTCCTCATCTATTAAGTCAAGCCGGTAGAGTCTAGACCAACGCGCGGGGTCTACACTTGACGTACTTTGGAGCGCTAAAACATCGCAGTGAGCTCTCAGGTCTATACTAGAAATGTCAAAAACCGCTCAACCGCTGTCGACACAGCGCTATCGCAGAGTCGTCCGTCAAGTACGGTTGTAGTATGGGGAATGACGTTTCTAGTACGGATCTGAGAGACCGCTGCGATATTTTAGTGCTCGTGCGTCATGCGTTAAGTGTGCGGTCCGCCACTTCGTTATTCCGAAAAACCAAGTCACGTGTGTAATTTGCCTTGGAGAGATAAATAAATGATATTTATTATTATTTTATTATTATTATTAATTCTACATATATGCACAAATCACGCCTATATCCCTGGCGGGGCAAAACGTTATCGACCGTCCGACCGACTGACGGTCTCTACCAAACACCATTAAATTATAGGACATTTTTGAGTCGAGCTTAATGTGGTTGATGATATTTATATAATTTTTTATTAGGTACGTCCAATTAATACTTCTATAACTTGATTTTTTAAAGAAACAATCCCGAAAGGGCATCATTATTATTGACATTCCGCTCATATGTCACATACAGGATGTAAAAAAATGAGCTGCAAACATTTTAAGGCTTACACTAGCCCATGAAACTGAACAACTTTCCCCAAGGAACATGTCGAAATTTGAAAAAAAAATTGGACCTCGCATACAAAATGACCAACTAAGTCAATTTGTATGGAAGGTCAAAATTTTTTTTTCATATTTCGACCTACGTTTCTTGGGGAAAGTTGTTCAGTTTCATGGTCTGATTTACTCTTTAAAATATTTGCAGCTAATATTTTTACACCTTATATTTTGATAGAGAGACAAACAATAATGTTGCCAATTCGGATTATTTCTTTATCTGATCGAATGGGCCACTTTTTTTTTGTTCGTTAATTTCCTAATAGGTGGCGCCCAGGGATGAGGGAAATGCTTAGTATGGATTTCCCATAAGTAGGGGTAATGAAATTGCGTTAAAAATTGTATTTTATTTTAATATTTTGTAGACATATGTTTTAATTTAGGATAATCAACTCATAATTTATAAAACTGCTTACTTTCCGTACCTCATATCGAAAATATACGCCAGTAAACTTACTTTTGAAGGACTTGCGATTTAGAAAGCGGCAACATTATTGTTTACGGTATTCATGCATGATGGTGCAAGTTGTTATTATTAAGGTTATTATCTGTCCTTCTCCTTCCTGTCTGTCTTCAGTTCAGTCATCGCTTGTCCGCCCATCAGTCGAGATCGTTTTTACGTACTGCTGTAAGCCTGACAACGTTGACTATCTACCGAGAACTCATCATTACCTATTGAATAAGTTTAGGAAGAAAGTTACCAAACAAAACCACAACACAACAAAGTTTTTGTTTTGACGTCACGGGCGTCTCGGCTCATAGATAATACCGTAGTTTTTTTTTGTCAATTGACAGCTTTTCCTCAGTTTAGGAGCGCCATCTAGTTCCACCCAAGGAAGCTACCAGTCCAAAAAATCCTCATTATAGTAAAATACTATTCCATCTAATATCAACAGTTCAATTTGCATTAGTCTGCTTTGATTTCAAATTACATACTTTATTTATTTGTTTCAACATCAACATAGTATTTCTAACGTTAAAAGCAAATGTATTTAATGAAATCTACATAATTTCGTAGCCTAGTGATTTGTTTCTAGGCTAAAATTTAGTTTTGTTCAATACGAACTAAGCGAAAAACTGATTATTAGGTAAAATGAAACCGAGTACAAAAATAGTTGAAGATCTAGGCCTACTAATAACCTCCGCAGATTGAAGTCTCAGTCACAAACTTCGGCCGGAAGCTAAGGTAAGGGAGACGTGTAAGTCACAGAGAGATAATATGGCACCGAAAAGTACATAAAATGATGGATCATAATACATGATAATACTACTGAACTTAATTCATTCATTCATTTGTAATTACTGGCTGTAATGTAATACAAATGTACACATTCAATTTTATTAATTTTGGATAATATTTTTCAGATAAAGTGCGTCGCAGCGGGGTAGGCATCCTCGGCCGGGCACGAGCGAGAACCCTCAAGATGACGGTGACCATCGTCCTCGTGTTCTTCACTTGCTGGTCACCCTACTACTTCTATTGCTTGTGGTAAGTTCCGTTGAATGCTGTAAGCTCCAAATGTCAAGTGACTCATCCCAGGACCCTCAAAATGATGAACACCCGTCCTAGTGCTTAGATTATTGACGGTCTTGCTACAGACTTTTAATAATCTGACGTCCCTTGTGTTATGAACATTTATACACCTGACATGACTACTTTATTGCCTGTCTGTGGTTCTGCTAAAACTAAGCGCTTGGCGAATCGCACACTTGACGCCCGACGGAGCGCTAAAACATCGCAGTAGTCTGTCAGATCCATACTAGAAATGTCAATCCCCTTACTAACACCGCTCAACTGTTATTGACGTAGCGCTATCGCAGTGTCATCCGTCGAGTGCGGTTTTAGTATGGGAAGTCACGTTTCTAGTATGGATCCAACAGACCGCTACGATATTTTAGCGTTCCGTCGTGCGTCAAGTGTGCAATCCGCCTAAATATGTCACAGTTCCTGTAAAACAAAACACGAAAGGCTTCCCGGTAAAAACATAGACAACTACTATCCACAGATAACATAGAGAGCTAACCTCGCAAACCTACTTCATGCAGGTTCGGATACGCATGCATAATGCATATTCAGTAAAGTGGCAAACGTCACAACGGAAAAAAAGGCAAAAAAAGCAAAGACCAAAGCGTGAAAAGTCTCTATAGCCGGAAATTTCCACTTCTAAAGGTAAGACGACGTAATGGAGCCGTTTTATTTAACAGGAGAAGTTAAAAAAATTTAAAGGGCCATCTATATCTATTGCGTTGCTATATTCCATACTTTTGAAAAGAAGAACTATTGTTTCAAAGCTTACGTCTGATAAAAGATGCCTCATCTCCTAAAAGATCGACAATATCGTCCAATACTCTTTCTAGTTACTTTTTATTTTTCCTAAGGGCAAGTCCGCACATTTTGAGTTTCCTTCCTCAATTTGAGACCGGCGACAACGACCTTTGATGTCACTTGAGGTCAACAAAATAATACTTCTCAATTAAAGGGCTTAAGAGGCGAACCGCCACCAATTCTAACTTAACTCGAGCCACTGTAGGTATATAAGAATATCCGCAAAGATGGCGAAAGCGAGAGATTGTTCATTGTGGCGTACCCTGGAGGACGTCTATGGCCAGCAGTGGACTGCTATCGGCTGATGTGTATGTGTGTGTGGGTGTCTAAAATACTAGCAAAATCGTTTTGATGTCTCGTGCTTGTTGGGTAGGTAAATGGCAACTCTAAATTCCGCTCATGTAAAATCATTGGTTTTCATATATTTTCTTTTAACCAGCGCTTTTTGAGATCGTTTAAAATCTTTGCAAAATTCCACCATAGAAATAGGAGACTAAAACCCGCATACTTCAGTTTATGGTTGAGAAAATTTTGTATCTTCTAATTGTAGCGATAAACTCTCAGAACCTTTGTCGTGTTAATGTCGGCATTTGAAAGTTTTTAATTGTTTTGTGGTTAACGTGTAGGCGGACTGCAATTTCATTGTTTAGATTCTACAACAGATTACACATACATACATATATCACGCCTCCATCCCTTGCGGGGTAGGCAGAGCAGTAACGGCCGCAAGAACACGGTCGCTATCGCCACGTCTGACATTTGTGAAGATTGTTTTCCAAGGTTGTTTCAGAAAACATGTGTATCACTATAGTGACAGGTTGTCAGTCTGTCGCCTAAAAATTGTAATACACCAATACCCTCGAGTCCCTTAGTCGCCTCTTACGACACCCGCGGGTAGGATATGGGGTGATGCTATTCTAAGCCGGCATCGCATGGCACTTTTACAACAGATTTATGTATACATACCTCACTGAAGTATCATCTTAAAGAGGTACGTGAGGAGTATTTTAAGAACTTAAATAATAATTAAGGATCATTGAAAGTGCGTAAGATAATCGAAATACGGTAGAGATACATTATTTTCAGTTTGCGGTTCAACCATTCAATAAGCAATAAAAAATACTAAATAATAAAATATAATTCAATAACATATTATTTTAATGTTACTCAATGGGTACTTTGTAGAAATTAAACCACTTGTAGATGACTTTACTACTTTACCACCACAGCATTACCACTTACTGGGTTTTTGGACAAGCCAAATAATTCGTTTTTTCATTACGGGATACTCCTAATTGAGTTGGAGTGCACATTGAAACAACTATTATTTTTCTATGAGCTTATTTACCTAAAAAGACAGTGCTATTTTTAATTTATCGATGTTAGACAGTAAATATGTCGACTCATGCAACACGGAGCGCAAAAATATCGCAGCGGTTTTTCAGATCCATTCTAGAAATGTCAATCCCCATACTCATCGCTATCAACGCAGCGCTATCGCAGCTTTATCCGTCGAGGGCGGTTTTAGTATGGGGAGTGAAGTTTCTAGTATAGATCTGACAGACCGCTGCGTTATTATAGCTCTCTGTCGTGCTTTAAGTGTGCGATCCGCCTTAGTGCGTAATCTGCTTGCTGTCCGTCTGTACAGACATTTATTTTCAAGTACACGAGCGAGATCCTTTGATGTGAGTTTCAGTGATCCGAATACTGGAAAATTATTTAAACAGTATCAGTTTCGGTCGAATAGTGACTTTTGTTGATGAACTTTCTCCGCTCGTGCTAATGACCTGAGAAGTTTTCAAGGATTGAATAGGATCTGATATAATGGGACAGAAATACAATACAGAATATTAAAAATTTACTTTTGATTAGGTAAATAAGGTTCATACGATATATTTTTTTACACATACACATATACACAAATCACGCCTATATCCCTGGAGGGGTAGGCAGAGCGTTAACGACAGTAAAATTACGGTCGTTATCACCACGTATGACGAATGTTTGAGGGTGGTTTCAGATAAGTCGTATATTAAGTGACAGGTTGTCGCCTAAAATTGCAATACTCATGAAACCCTCAAATACTCATCAAACCCTTAGTCGGCTTCTAAAAAACCCACTGGAAAGAAATTATGCTATTAACACGGTAAGGTTTTTTACCCGTGATAAACCCGTGCATCGTGTTTGTCAGAAATGAAACTAAGAAGTCGAAAAATTGACAAGCGTCGACCGGGAATCAAACCCGGACTGCGTGGAGTACCGGCCCACTGCTCTACCACTGAGCTATCGACGCACCGGTTGGCCTTCGTCAATTTCTCGATCTCTTGATGCTCGCCTTGAAGCGACGATTTATGAGAATAATATAGCACTTGAGTGCGGTAAATCCCAATAAATGCTTCTCGTTCAATTTAGTTTTTATTTTTAGTTGAACCTAGAGCTTTTATTGAATTTGAAATTGTGTTTGTCAGGTTCTGGATAGACAAGGACTCGTTGAAAAACATGGACCCTGCGATCCAGAAGGCGATGTGGCTGTTCTCTTGCACCAACTCTTGCGCCAACCCCATCGTCTACGGCATCTTCAACAGGAACCGCTGGTCGTGGCATCGGAGCGCCGTACGTACCTTTTCTCACTACATAGTATAAAGCAAAGTCGCTTTTCGCGTCTGTCTGTATGTATGTTTGCTTAAATCTTTAAAACTACAAAACGTATTTTGATGCAGGTTTTTTAAATAGATAGAGTAATTCAAGAGGAAGGTTTTTATGCCGAAAAAAATCCTTATTCTCACGGGAAAATAAGTTGCAGCGGGCGCAGCCGCTGAGGCAAGCCGCTAGTTTTATTATACATTCATACATCACGCCAGTATCCTTTGCGGGGTCATCATCATTATCCTCAACAAACAAACATACAATATTTCGCATTTAGAATATGAGTAGGATTATACTAATAATTTATTTTTTGACTTCCAGACGACGCGTTGTCGCAACGGCAGCCTGCGGCGCGGCTCCCGCCTCCCCTACGGCGAATCCATGGAGATATCCGCCGCCACTCTAGCCCGAGCGCGCTCCTCCGTCGTCAGCGAGCGCCACCTCCGGCGGGACTCCGCCTTCGCCTCCAACGGCTCCAAGGGCTCCCACAGCTCGAACACCTCTAAACACTACCACAACAACAACAATCATTTTGCCAACGGGATGGTGTAGCGTTACGCGCGCCGACGTCGGTGGTGCAAGCGGTACTACTACAGCGATCGACAAACGATATGCAACGATCGAGATTCATGCAGCGATGAGATTTTATAGTACAGGTTACATAGATCTGAATAGGCTAGGCACAACTGATAGGGTGGAGTGTAAATAGTGTATGTTTTAGTTTTAGGATACTTGGACATTGCGAGCGTCGGTGGCCAAGTGGTTAGGACACCGTCTTACAATCGTGAGACCGAGTTCGATCACCGCCATGTACCAATGTGTTTTAACTCACATTTACCGACTGCTCTTACGGTAAAAGAAAAACATCGCAATGAAATTCACATTCAAATAAAATTTGAATCCAGATGATATTTGAATGTGACTTAACCTAGAATTCGGGCCAGGTTAGGCTTCGGGTTGCAGAAGAGGTCAGATAGCAGTCTTTGAATTTGAAAAAACGTCTTTGAACGCGTGTTTAAAAACGTTTTTGGATGGAGTTTTGTAATAAACACGTATTCGATACATGTCGAACTTTTAAGGCTCCTTATCTTGGAAGGCTTACAAGTGAAAGAAATACTAATTAAAAACTTTGTAAATTGTTAATGAAGTGGTGAGGTGAAGCTTGTGCCATGCCTTTAAATAGTTTTAATTCGTGTAGTAGAATAAACATTCCAGATATAAGTGTAGCGTAAGTAGAATAATTCGTAAAATGCACCTTGTGGAAAGGATATAGGAATAGGATATTTATCAAACTGTAAATATATATTTTAAAGATCGTTCAAGTAATTACCGTTAGCAATATAGAAAAGTTCAACCTGCTACTTGAAGGACACAGTGCTATTCTTTATACTTTAATCACGTGTAGATGTAGGTATATGCTCTATGCCTCATAAGAACAGACCATATAAGGCATATAAATATTGGCTGCAAATACTTTAAGGGGTGAAACAGCCCATGAAACTGAAAAACTTTCCCAAAGAAAAATAGGTCAAAAGATGAAAAAAATCTTTGGTGCTCCCATACAAATTGATTTCGGTCAAATTGGGTCGGTTGGAAATTTTATATGAGAGGTACAATTTTTTTTTTCATATTTCGACCTGTTTCTTGGGGAAAGTTGTTTATTTTCATCGGCTGATTCACCCCTTAAAATATTTACAGCATTTTTTTTACATCCTGTATGTTATTTGCATCAGTTTGTTTAAGGGTTTAATGAACTTTTGGCACGAACCATTTATGAGGTTTGTTTGTCAAATAAAGCTTAGACAGGTCCACCTTCTTTTGGCAGCTCTCTCTCTTTTCGTGTGGAACACCGGGTCGTCGAACGACTCAATGTACCCTTAGATCTTAGCTAATTTGTTTTAAGCAGCTTGCACAAAAGAACTGAACGCATGTACGAAAGAAATTAGGTATCTACCTAGTTACCTAAAGTACTTATAATTAGTCGACTAAGAATAGGTACTCATATTTTTTTATATATTGCAACAGACATTCCATTATAAACGCTTAACGATGTGTAATATACTTATACAATCATTAAAATGGTTTGGTTAAGAATAAATATGAATGTCATAAAAGATTTTTGACGTTGTCATACATGTACTACAACTAAACACAGGTTCCTAGGCAAGTCTATTCAACATTTTTTACGCATCTTCGTGTAAGTAACCTGGATTTTGTAAATAAGACTGACCGAGGCTCTGAAGTAAAATGATGACATGTTTTGGACCATAAAATAAAAGACCATTAATTGCATTAATATTTTACAAGTCAAATGTTGTTCCGTAGGTGTTGCTTGTGAAATATTTCCACGTCGTTGGCCGTGCTGGAGAGACCCACATGTTTCGTAGCACTCTGACTACGACTTGGCTACGACGTAGCAACGGTAAGGTTTCGTAGGCCAAAGCCTACGAAGCTACAGCCGAGAGGTTTGGTCAGGCTACATTACTTTAGTGCTTGAAGCTATATAATTTTTCTTACCATGAGGCGGAACGCACACTTGACGCATGACGGAGCGCAAAAAATATCGCAGCGGTTGTATAACAGTATATATGACCGGTTGAGCGATTTTAGTATGGGGAGTAAAGTTTCTAGTATGGATCTGACAGACCGCTGCGATATTTTTGCGCTCCGTCGTCGTACGTCAAGTGTGCCATACGCCTAACAAACGGATTACTTGTTTCGCAGTAAATCAGATACGGTCGTCATTTTATTATTAAGGGTCGTAGTCTCGTAGGTATTTTGATACCAAGAACTAGTTGCTAAGTGTAGTATATTTTGTTATAATCATAACGGACCTATTTTCAAACATAAATGAATTTTCGACCAAACAATACCTAAGCTAAAATTTAAGCTATTATACAAAATTGTGTAGATAAATAACAAACTCCGGTAAGTCACACATCTGGTCAAAAGTGAACTATGAATGGCGCCAAATTTCAAATTTAAAACTTTATACGACTGTTTAATCGAAAACGAGATAAGTCGCATAAATCCTCATGAAAATAACGGTTAAAATAGTAGATTTTTTTCAAACGGCGGCACGTCCATTGACAAGTATAAATCAAACTCAAGCAGGTCCACGTCGGCCAATCAAAGTTAAGGATGGCATCCAAGATGGCTACCAGTTCCTCAATCTTGCGCGAGAGGTTAACTTTGCGGTCGAAGTTTTTATTAAATATCTTTGTTTAAAATGGACAATTATTACTTCAAAATACACGTGGTGGATCCTGACAAAGCCCGAAAAAAGACTGTATCAAAAGTTTTTCAAAAACCGACATGTTACGCTAGTATACAACAAAGTCCGGTATGTCCAAAATTTATCGTTATTTTCTAGCATCAGCAGATACTTATTCGTTATTTTTGTGTATTTTCTTCAACATTTACCTCTACCTCGAGTAGCCTAAATAAAAAAAACATGAATTAAATAAACCTTTAACTTAAAAACAAACTTTTGTCATTTCCCATTTTTTACTTAGACTGGACATACCGTACTTTGATATTTAACTACACAATTATTCTCGTTACAATTTTAAGTGAACATCAGTTTTTCAATTTTTGTGTATGACTGTGTTTCTACTTTCGCTGGGTTTGGTACAGTTTTGCGCGGAAAATCCAGTCCAATGACGTTTGTGAACTTAGAACAAATGCTATGACCATTTCCTAGTCTCTCTTTTTTCATGTGGGACACAGAGTCGTCTAACGACCCAGTGAACCCTAGCGTCAGAATTCTACAACCACTTTCTACAAGTAGCAGGTTTCTGACATGGTTGTGTAACGACCGCCGTCTAAGTGATCATTAATCAATCGTGTGGTTCAGCCCGCAATGTCCTAACCAGACTGGGAACAAATTCACAAAGTGATAAATATCAACTTTGTGAGTGGCCCACCGAGAATCGAACCCGGGACCTTCTGCGTCAAAGGCAGTCGCACTAACACTGCGGCACATCGGTCGTCAATTTCCTAGTAAACCAACGAAAATGGACCTTATATCATAGCATTTGCTCCAAGGTCACAAACGTCACAGGTATCAAGCTAATTTTTACGAACTATTATCGTCAAATACAACAGCTACCTCGCCACCGTCTGTCATCTCGCGGGAAGGTGGCGCATGAAGTTGCCGGTCTAAGGCCTTTCCCACACTTCAGCGCAAAAGTAACTCTCCATACAAAAACCGCTCTCGATGCGGGTCCGACGCACTACACTGCGCTAGCGCTGGGTCTTGCGCCGAGAGCGGTTTTAGTATGAGGATTGACGTTTTTAGTATGAATCTCACAGGTGCACACGTTAAAACATCTTTATTTTTGCGCTGAAGTGTGGGAATGGCCTATAACTTACAGTACTACGGATGCAAACCCAGTGGCATTTTTTTTTAGTTTCTTGATTGTGTGTACCGTGGCTGTGAAGCTCAGTGAACAAATACTACTTACGAATATGTTTTATGAATTATAATTATAAACTAATGCAGCATACAATATTGTTTGATAATAAATGAGTTGATTTAAAAATAAAAATCTAGTTTCCACTTCAAAATTGACCCTGTTAATTTAATATGTAGACTTTTATCCTATTTTAAACATTTTTGGATCAGTTCATTGATACTACGCATCTACGCCACCAAGTCCTATCATGGTACCTAGTTTTTGTACTTCTTCTTCTTCTTCTTTTCGTGTGGGACACCGAGTCGTCCTACGACTCGATGGACCCTAGTGTCAGAATTTTGTACTACGTGTTGTACTTAAGTATAAAGTACAAATAGTGTGTACGTACAACGCAAAAACATGTAAGAAACTTAATAACAATATACTGGTTCACCCCTTAAAATATTTTCAGCTAATATTTTTGCATCTTATATTTATTCAAAGAGTAAATATCGTGATATATACCCGATATATATCAAGTGATGTATATCTTCGAACCCTGATTTTTGTAAATAAATTATATAAATAACAAACAAACAGACACAATAAGTCTTTATTAAAATATTCAACATCCAACTACTATGTTCATTTATTATATATATATATATATATATATATATATATATATATATAGAAATTTGAATACAAAGTGATTTTATCGATGAGCTCATACAGTTTGTACTTTTGGTACTACTGGGTTTCTTCTTTGGTCGTAATTTTGGTACATTTGTGATTATTTCAAGTTTCAATCAAAACTGTCTTAATACTCGACGAATGCGGACTAGAATCTATTAACTATCACTAAATACATAAACACGGATACATCATTATTAATAAACCCTTAATAAAATGTTTATAAATATTAAAATCTCTTACGTAGACGAATATCCATCGAAACGTTAGGCCTAACATTTACTTAACATTTACCTACTACAATAACTTGGCCATACTTTGAGCCTGCTGTTTTTAATACCTACCTGGATCTTAACAAATCTACCTACCTGTTTTTTATGGTGACAACTGATAAAAAAATATTTCAAAATTAGACCATTTGAGAGATCGCAATGGACCAAACTATAGGTAAAACATAAGGCCTTTCCCTCACTACTCCCAAAAATAACGCAGCGCTAACGTATGCGCCTGTCACATCCATACTATAGTATTCGTTTCTATAGAAACGTCAATCCCCATATTAAAAACGCTCTCGATGCACGACCGCTAGCGCAGCGTCGTGCGTTGTGCCTGCGTCGAGAGCGGTTTCTTGTATGGGGAGGGACGTTTCTAGTATGGATCTGACAGGTTATTTTAGCGCTGATGTGTAATAGAGGCCAAACAAGTCAATGCCATGATACGTAACAGTGGCCTATATGTATCTGTTAAAATTATAATAGTCTCCCAACCGATACTAATAGGTAACATTGCACGTGATGGTTGATAAAGAGTACGTCTTGCGTTTGTAATACATAGACATAGGCAATAGAAGATTACAACTTGCTGAGTTTGGTGAAATTGGGTTAAATACCTACTTTTTAAACCATGCTAGCAAGATTTCATGACAGACTTCATAGTTAAAAAAAAAACAAAAATATTTTTGCGTAATTAACTGGTAATTATACCAAAACTACACTTTTGAATCCATTTAATATTAGATCAAAGAACATCATGTTTCTCAGAATGTATGAACATTTTACTAGTGTTGTTCATGATTATTTGAAAATGACATCAAAGATTTTCCGCGAAGTTGTCATATTTTTAATTAATAATTTAGCTTTATGATGACACGTAATAGTTCAACAAATAGGTAGGTAGATTAGTTTCGTGTGCATGATTGATTAAATTACATAAAAAGAACTCAAAGCATAACCACTAAATATTTTTATAAAAATAATCGACCGAGTGACACAAAATTTAATGTAACTAAGTTTATCCATTTTCCCCCAAAACAACTTCAGATTAATGAAATTCCTAAACATATCCCTTTTTACATCGTTTGAAACGATAAAATATAAACAACGTTTTCAAACACTTCAAGTGTTTTAAAATCACTCAAAATTTCAACTGGAATGCAGAAAATCGACCGAACAACCTTTGAACAACAATATATTAGTCCAGCATACAAAATAAATAATACACACTTTCTGTCAAATTATTGCACCATTCGCACTGCAATAAAAACAACATCTTTGGTAAAATATGACACTTATAAGACATTTGCACATCACAAAAAAATATACTTACGAAGAATCGATGTCACAAAACTATAGTTTATAAAATATAGCTTGATACATGTGACGTTTGCCAGATCCATACTAAAAGAGAAGTAAAGAAAATTCACCTTATGCCATTTTCCCGAAACTGACAGGCGTCACAGGTATTAAGCAAAATTTTGTAATGTAGACTAATGATATGCGAAGTCGTACTATCATGTAGGTATAATCAAATCAGCATCAGCAGCACATCCATTCCTCTTCACTGGTTTTTTGCTTAATATACGGAAAATCAGGATATGTTGCTGCTCGAGACGCTGAGAAATTACACTATTTTTGCTGGAAAAACGTTTAACTTTTAAATATTTCAGGTTTATAGCAACATTACATTATCCGTCATACTTATTTGACATAGTTTTTAAAATACTGCGGTTTTTGATCGACAATAATTGAGACTATTGTAAAAACACACTCTATTATAAAATTTAAACTTGAAGATATAAAAATTACAGATATCAATGTTAAAAATTCATGACTTTTTCATTTTAAAAACTTTTTCTTGCAAATAACTACTCCTCTATACTTAATAGTTATTTTATTAACTAAAAATGTTATCAATGGAGCTCTACATGTAAACTGTTTGACAAATTTACTTCGATAATGGCACAATGAGAACACACCGACGTATAAGCTCTAAGAGGGGGAACGCACGGGCAACGCTATTAGTTGGCAACTCGCGCATATCTCTCCTTCTCTCCCACGTGAGTGAAAAGGACTTCCAATAAGTTGCCGGCAACAATCTCCTCAGTGCGTTCCCCCTGTAACATTACATTGTCATACAAGAACTGGTTTTTATAAATCATTCCACTCGACTTCATTCACAAACTACCTACATTCAATACAGAATATTATAAATCTATCAATACACCTCTACAAAACATTAAAATCCGTCGAAAACTGTATACATAGACATAAACTTGTCTTTTCAATTTATTTCCTACTTCACTAATATTATATAACGTTGATCATCAAGAAAATATTCGTTTTTAAAAAGGACAGATCATTAGAACAATCATAAGAAACGAATAGTAAAGGTACGTAATACGTTAAAGATATGATGTTTTTGTCTCTAAGACGTAACAGAACGATGAAAATACTTTTTTTAATCACAAGGGGACGCTATCGCAATATTATTGTCCCGCACGAATACATGAAATTACATCCATAATTCTTAATTCACCCAACTTAATGGTGATACGATAAAAAATTTCGAATACACTTTAGATCGTTACTCTTGGGTAAACTCCCAACAAAACAACTTCAACCATCAACCGAAATGTATACGAGATACATTTGTTAAATTACGTACATGTACAAGTCTCTATTGAGACTTGATTGTTTGGGAAACGTTCATGCTGTAGAATCACAGCGCAACACACTGCTGCGTATAATCAGTCGTACAACTTTAGATCGTTAGAAAACTTAGATTTTCACGTTTGTAGACAAACATTTATAGTTTTAGACGTTCGTAGGTTAGAACCTCATATTATCTGTTCCACGACTGTAATCCTCATGCGAGTTCCGCCTCTAAGCTGTTTTTCAAGCTGAAACTTGACCTTTTACTTTCGAGATACTATTGCTGAACATGCTTGTACGACGCAGCGCTACAAGTGTAGTAGCTATAGGTTCGATGAACACAAAAGATCTCACCTTATTACTCCATAGAGCCATTTTTGCAAATTTGAGACAAAACTGTTTCAAGACAGTTCACAGACGCCGTCAGTGGTATTATTCCCGACGACTTTTAAGCAGAGCACACTGCCTGCGTATGCGTTCACGAGATCACGCGCGTACTACTTATAACGGGATTTTATGAAATACGGCACACTCTGCTTGCGTGCATTACGCAACATACGGTATGTCATATAGTCCGCGCAGCACAAAACAGGTACGAGCGTGATCACATGCACGAATATAATATAAATAAAGCAAGGATCCCGAAATGGCAACATTATTTTTGACATCCCGCTCATACGGAGTTATTTTCTAGTCAGTACGCAAAGTTTCTAGAGTGACGACCAACTTTGGAGGGTGCACCAACTAAAGGTTGGTTTACACAGGGTCAGTAGACAAGTCAGTCACGGCGCCAGTGACGGCGCCGTGACTGACTTGTACTGTTTACATGAAGTAAGTAGAAGTGGTGCATTTTTCATGGTGAGCACACGTGTTTGAAGTCAGTGGGAAAAATGAATCCGCGAAAACAACTGAAACCGAAATTTAATTATTTGTTGAAAAAATTATCAAATTTGGTGTTAAATGAGTTAATAGAAATGGTAGAAAGTGTAACAACTAAAATTCATTTTTATCATTTTTATTGCAGCGAAAATAACGTGGTCACTCTACAACGCAGCGTCAGCGACTGACCACGCACTGACTTGTCTGTTTACACGGGGTTTATTCGGCTGGCGCGGTGGTGCGCGGGTGGCGGGGGGCGCCGACTGACTTCAAAATATTCGCGGCCGAATTTTCAAGTCAGCGCTGACTTCAAGACGCTGTACTGACTTCAAATCAATTTACACAGGGACTTGCCTCGAATTTGAAGTCAGTTACTGACCCTGTGTAAATCTGCCTTAACACCATGTACTGACTAAAAACTAGCTCGGTATGACATACATATATTTTGATAGAGACACAAGCAATAATGTTCCCATTTCGCCATCCTTTCTTTATTTAATCGAGTGACACGAGCTGCATAAGCAGGTAGTGTGCTTTGCCCTTTTGGCTCTATCACACTTCGGCGCAAAAATAACGCTGCGCTCACGAATGCGCCTGTCAGATCTATACTAGAAACGTCACCACTCCCCATACAAAAACTGCTCTCGACTCAGGTCCACCGCATGTCGTTAGCGATGGGTCTTGCGTCGAGAGCGGTTTGAAGTTTCTAGTATGGATCACTTAAAAACCGCTCTCGACGCAGGTCCAACGCACGACGCTTCGTTAGCGCTGAGTCGTGCATCGAGCGGTTTTAGTATGGGATTGAAGTTTCTAGTATGGATCTGACGGGTGCAGTGGTACTTTTGCGCTGAAGTGTGGGAAAGGCTGAAGTGTGCGGTGTTACCCGATGTCTTAGCAATGTTCCGCCTTGTCGAGCTCAGTGAGCTCGTGCGCCGTGGCGTTCTCGCGGTCGTTCTGCACGGCGCGAGACTTCTCAATGTCCTTCTCAGAGAGCGACGCCACAATAATGGCGCCCAACGCATCGCATACCACGTTGATTGTGGTGCGGAATCGGTCACTGAAAAATTGAATATTATTTATTGTTATTATTCTTATTTTGAGCCAGAAATGTCCCACTGCAGGGCAAAGGCCTCGCTCTCTTTCCTCCACATTTTTCTATCCTGAGCCGCCTCCATCCAGTCATGGGTGTAGGTATGTAGCTTTATATTTTGTAATGTATCTTTATATGTAATATAATATAAGGTGTAAAATATTAGCTGCAAATGTTTTAAGGGTTGAAGTAGCCCATGAAAAGGAACAACTTTCCCCAAGAAACATAGGTCGAAATGTGAAAGAAATTTTTGGACAATGTAGCAGCCGAGCGAGTCAACTGTATGTACTTTAAGCCGTAATGCAGCGGTTGTTACACGACCATATCAGGGGCCTGGATTGAAATACTCTGATACCAGGGTTCATCGGGCCGTTAGACGACTCGTGGTCCCACACGAAAAAGAAGAAGAAGCACAGGGTATACTTACAGCAGCCAGTCGACCGCCAGAATGATGGAGATATCTTCAGCTGGCAGGTTCACCGTGTCCAGCACCATCACCATCGTTACCAGACCCGCCTATTTAAATAATAAAAAAAGATTACATTTTTGTAATTATGTATTTGCGTTTATTCAAATTGAGTGGAGACAGAGTAACAAATAAGCAAATCAATTTAGTCCGTAATACCTCTATCACACTTCAGCGCAAAAATAACGCTGCGCTAACGTATGCGCCTGTCAGATCCATATAGAAACGTCACTCGCAATACAAATACCGCTCTCGACGCAGCGCTTATGTAAATGCTACCATTACTCATAGCCTCCATACATTTGAGGTAAGGTAGGTTTTTCATCGTTAGGTCTCCGGAAAACCTACCTGAATTCAGAAATATGACGCCATTTTGAAAACGATTATGTTATCCCTAGGGCAAAGAACATTCCAATTTTAAAATTACGATGTTTTAAGTTTATGAGTATATCTTGGACGTAGTTGAATGGTGTCAAATAAGTTTATAAAAGATACTTGTGTATCTATTAATATGAAAAATGAGAAGAAGATGTTTGATAAAAAAATAAAAGATATTACAAAATTTCTCATCATTACCTGGGGAATACCCGCCGCGCCTATACTTGCTGCTGTTGCTGTCACACTGGAATAGAATATCACAGTGATTTATAATCATACAATAATAATAAGAAAATATGTATATTTTACAAGGTATATCAATATACAGGGTGTAAAAAAAATTGCTGGAAATAATTTAAGGAGTGAACCAGCCCATGAAACTAAACAACTTTCCCGAAGGAACATAGGTCGAAATATGAAAAAAAAATTGGACCTCCCATACAAAATTAACAACCGACCAAGGCAATTTGTATGGAAAGTCCAAAAAATTTCTCATATTTCGACCTATATTTCTTGGGGAAACTTGTTCAGTTTCATCGGCTGAGTCACCCTTTAAAATATTCGCAGCTAATATTTTTACATCTTCTACAAAAATATATATTAAACCCAGAACGGTGTGTCCGTCAGGCGTGTGTGACAGAGGTCTATCGTGCGGTAGACTCCTGCAGCCGATCTGGCTCCGCACGTATCGAGTCGTCGTTCTTGTGGAGTTAGCCAGGGAGGCGGGAGGGTGGCGCAGGTCCTAGGTAGCCCTGCGTTGCCCAAAATAGCTTCCCAGGCAACGCAGTGTCTGTAGAGAGGAAACTTCTCCCCCGCCATGTGGACGGATGATATTGCCTCAGACACTGGCCAATGATGACAGAATGTAAGGGACAGCTCCCCGAAAATTAATAAGGTCCATGAAGACCATGAAACTTGATCGTGATTTAGTACGGAGGTCTATTTTTAGATGCCCGGATATTCTGGTCGTTTATTTCTATTCTCACCTGATAGCGACGATCTTCCCGAATGACATATCGATTCTTCTCAGCTGCGCGATGAAGATGGCTGCCACGGCTTCATACAACGCTGTACCATCCATGTTAATGGTGGCCCCGATGGGGATCACAAACCGGCTGATGCGAGGGTCCAGGCCCATCTCGTCGCAGCAGCCTATCGTAATTGGCATCGTTGCTGAGCTGGAAAATGTGCACACATATACCAATAAAAATCAAAGATATTTTTGCCAGTAAACGTATTTAAGCAACCGATTCATTTACTAACTTCAAGCACTTAATGGCCGGTCGAATAGGCCATATTTTACAGCTGTCAAACCTATACTAAAGGACATGTCAAAAAAGAAAAATAAACCTTGTGTTGTGTTATTAACATGATTTTGATAGTTGTCAAATATGGCCTATTCGGCCATACTTTAGGTTAGACTACATTCCAGATCACATAAAGTCGTAAACATTGCATGCAAAGAGAAAAGTAAGTTAAGCTGACACGGACCTGGAAGCCGTTCCAAAAGAAGTCGCCATGACCTGCCCCATCTTCGCAATATACCGGCACGGCAGCTTCTTCGTGGTAAGGATGAACAGGATACTTAGGGTCCCGAATCCGTGGAGGAAAAGTCCCAGGATCACAGTCATGAAGTACAGACCCAACCGCCCGATCAGCTCTTGGAATGACTCTATCTCCATAATCTTTGCAGTCACCAAAAAAAACACTCCGAGGGGTGATATCCTGAAAGTCATAATAGTTATACAGGGTGTAAAAAAATTCCTGTAAATATTTTAATGGGTGAATCGCCCCATGAAACTAAACAAGTTTCCTCTAGGAAAATAGTTCGAAATTAGAAAAAAAAATTGGACCTCCCTTACAGGTTGACTCGCTCGGCTGCTACATTTTGTATAGAAGGTCCAATAATTTCTTTCATATTTCGACCTATGTTTCTTGGGGAAAGTTGTTCAGTTTCATGGACTGGTTAACCCCTTAAAATATTTGCAGCTAGTATTTTTACACCTTATCGATTATTCATCAATAGTCTTAATAAACCGCCGATATAAACTGTAACGTCAATCTTTTCACAGACAATAAATAGTCTCTGCCGAATTTCAATCTTCTTTCAAAATATTACTTTATTTCCGAGTGAAGCCCCCATCATTAATATAGTGATAATGGCAACTTTGAACCCGAGATACTTACTAAAAATCTAGCTAAGTTCTTTTTGTCTCTACTTGTCACAGAAACTGCAACCAAGAAAAAAATTTCCGCTCCACAGTTCGCCAATCTAAGTTCTAGAGAGTTTAAAAAAAATCTTACCAAATAACCCAACCAGTGATGATCATCATAGCGTCAGATAGACATTTGAAGAAGTCCTGCAGAGGTCGGCTGGCCTCCCCCATCTTGCCGAGGGTGATGCCGAGTACGATGCTGAAACACACCAGCCCCAACACGTTGCTGCCCCGCTGGTATTCGTATTTGATATCGTACGTTTCCAACTGACCTGATAATAACAATCATAAAAAATATGGTACTAAAATTGATTGTGCTGAACTGGGTGAAGATCGAAATACTCCTGTATATAAGATTAAATAAACCAAAAACCAGTCACGCAAAGCGGGATATGACGTAGTTCAGTTACGTTTGTCTGGGTAATGTTGTGACATCTCGCAGGGGAAATCTTTTAGTTCATGGGCCGATCCATGATTAACCTACGTCACATGACATCTATATGGCATGCCATATGGCAGCGGGTCGGAAAAGTTGTGCTGAGCAAGAATTATAAGAACCAAGACCCAGGAATTTGGCCGGAAGTTGGAAAAAATTTGTGATTTCCGGTTAATACTGAGGTACATTTTACGTCATGTGCTACGTAACGAAACTGATGGCAAAATTTTGTGCTTTACTAAGAAAATAAACATGGGTCTTTTTTACATACCTTTGATAGCTTTAGTGTCATTCTTATCGTAAACGAGTTTGGTCCGGTAGGTAGCGATGGTCGCTTGCGCGATGTTCTCGGGAAACACGTTCCTGTAACCAAGATTTCAGGGGTTTTGATCGATTGTTGTTGCGAAAATGAATGCCTAGTATAGTTATAATAATGTCCTACTCGCATGGGGTCATTTCTGTTCATCTTTGCGTATTAGGAAGAATAATTAACTGCATCTAATGTGCAACAATATAACTCAAGTGTAGTCGATCTCCTCGTGCGTGCATCGCAAAGTAGACGTCCTATACATGGCCGATATGATGATATATGGCGAAACGAAGTTATAAAAAAATGTGTTTACATAAATAATCTCTTACAACTTGAAAGTTCACACAATTATTTGGCGCTATTTTTCTAAATAAATCCAAAATTTCATGCTTTAACGCTAAGTCAATATCTACACCTCAATGCATGGTTCGAATAAATACCCTACTTCAAAACAGAGCTCTATCTTATCTCTATCTTGACATAATTCCTGAGTGATAATAAAACTAGAGGTCTATCTTTGTCCCAGTTTCCGAGTGTAGTTGTAACGCCGGTTGCGTGACAACGACTTCCTTGCACTGCGCTTGCCGAATTATTCAATTAGGCACCACGCGGAGTTCACAGTCGAGTTACTGCCTCTTCTCGCACCCACATTTATTCAGTACAGACGGCCAGAAATAGTAGATTACGTACCTAGTTATGTAACCTATCAATAGGAACCGAGGTTTTTTAACTCGAGGTTGTAATTGGATGCTACATCCGCGGTGTGTATACTGCTTTACCTACATATCGAATAAAAAGTGAATAAAAATAACTGATGAATTTATAAATATATAAAATATTAATGCTGTTCATAATTCTATTGAATTACTTAGCGGTGCCGATAAATAGGTATATTGGAATACTTATATGTGATGTGAATTGTGATGATTAGATTCTTATGTAGCACTTCTTTATAACTCTTATTAATGATGCTATTTCAGTTTGACCATGTCATAGGTAATAAAAGCCGGTTCCAAACGGTAAACAGATATTCTATGTGCCGTGTGATTCCGGTTTAGAATAGCACCACCCCATTTCTTTCCCGTGGGTGTCGTATAGGCCGACTAAGGGACTCGAGAGTTTCATGTGTTCATTGCAATTTTAGGCGAGAGGCTGACCACCTGGTCCTGTCACCATAGTAATTAATGACTTATCTGAAACGACCCTCAAATATTGTCAGACGTGGTGATACCGACCGTATTTTACAATTGTTACGCTCTGCCTGCCCCGGAAGGGATAAAGGCGTGATTTGTGTGTGTATATTCAACCAGTTGTCTGTACCGTACGTGTCGCTAAACCAACTGAAGTTACTCTGCCGCCAATCTGCGGCATTGTTTCATTTGATTGATACCATCCAGGGCTGACAAAAGTCATACACATCTCAAAAATAACATTCAGTGTCTTCGATAAAAGTTAGGTACGCATAGGTCAATAATATTGATGATATACCTACTTTATGTATAATAAATTTTACCTAAGCTTTGGTTTAGTTGCAAAATATAAGATGTAAAAATATTAGCTGCAAATATTTTATGCGGTGAATCAGCCCATGAAACTGAACAACTTTCCCCAAGAAAGATATGTTGAAATATGAGATTTTTTTGGACCTCCCATACTAATTAAGCTGGTTGGTAATTTTGTATGGGAGGTCCTATTTTTTTTTCATATTTCCACCTATGTTCCTTGGGGAAAATTGTTCAGTTTTATGGGCTGGTTTACCCCATAAAGTATTTGCAGCTAATATTTTTACACCTCATATAGTTAAAACAAATTAGAGGTAAATTCTAATGCTGTACGTACAGCAGAACAGAATTTTCTTCGAAGTACTTTTATCCCTAGGTTCCTATGTAATATAGTATCTATCTTCTATACATCTATACATATAAAATAAAGCTCAAGAGGACCGAAAGTCTGTACATACAAGATATCCAAAAAAAAAATTGTTTCGTGATACTTAATATTGATAACAAAACACGTTTCTGCAATTTTTAAAATTTTTGTCTGTTTGGATGTTTAGATGTTTAGATGTTTAGATGTTTGTGTGTTTGTTTGTGGATATGCGGAAGCATCACGCGAAAACGACCGAGCGGATTTTGATGCAATTTGTACCAAAATGTCAAGTAAATCACCGACCAGGTTATAGGCTAAAAAAAACATACCCCTAAAAGGGGGGTTGGCTGCTACGCATAAAATAAGTTTGTAGATCACGTAAATTTCATAGTGCCGCGTAGTAAAAAGATGTGTATGGGCTTATTGGACCCGAGATTGATTTCAAATTTCGAACTGGCCAGCACGAACTGTGTCACTTTGAATAAGCGCGCAGAAAGAAAAATAACAAGAGGCCGTATTTATTATTTTTATTCTATATTTTTATAACCTCAATAAATGAGAAAAGTAAAATCTACGAATATGTCTACGACTACAAAAATATCTCTTTAATATTGGAATAATTTTAACTTTTAATAATTCAATATTTTTTACACTCGAAAACAAAAGTTCCGTGGTACAAGACGTGTAAGTTGCGTACCAGACGATACAATCTTTATTTATGGATCGCGTAATCTACTATTTACCGCGGGAAAATTGCAATAGCTTCAAAGCAAAAGTTTGTGTGAAGGGATACCTATCCTTATTTTTGCCGCTCCAACCATGGTTAAAATGGCTCAGCGGAAATGGATCTGCTTATGATGTAAGTCGGCCAGCGAAGTACCACAATTTTTTGTTTTTAATTTTTCTTGCTAATTTTGTTAAGGCTATTCTTTATATCTACGTTACTAGCCAATGTTGTTCTGTTACATACTGTTATTATATGTTTAGCCGACAAATTGTAATACACCAATACCATCGAGTCCCTTAGTCGCCTCTTACGACACCCGCGGGAAGGATGTGGGGTGATGCTATTCTAAGCCGGCATCACACATCATCTGTGCCCAATTTCATGAAAATCAGTTCAGCAATTTTTGCGTGAAGGAGTAACAAACAAACAAATCTTTTGTATTAATATATTAGTAGGAAGTAGGATAGGATAGGATTTGTAGTGGGATTACTTGGTTTTTAATAAGCTTATGTTTTATTTATTCACACTCATGAACTCGGTCTTTATTCATCCATCACAATGTTAAGAAATGTGGCATCAGTCTACTTCACGGAATTGATACCTTTGGAAGTAAACGCATGATTTTAAAAAAATTGCTAAAATGAACTGTAAAGCGAGGATTTGGAACAGGGAGTCTGTAACCTGATTCAGCAAATTCAACCTACAGGAATCAAAAATACCAAACATATATAAAAGAATCACCGTTTTCTTACTCTTTTTGCATGTGGAAATTGTAAATTTAGGATTTAACAGTTTTTTTAAATTACATATGAAGTGTAAAAAAATTAGGTGCAAATATTTTAAGGGGTGAATCAGCCCATGAATCTGAACAACTTTCCCCAAGGAATAAGTAGGTCGAAATATGAAAAAAACATTTGGGCCTCCCATACAGTTGACTTGCTCGGCTGCTACATTTTGTATGGGAGGTCCAAAAATTTTTTCCATATTTCGACCTATGTTGCTTGGGGAAAGTTGTACAGTTTCATGGACTGATTCACCCATTTAAATATTTGCAGCTAATATTTTTACACACTGTATAGTCGGCGAAACCAAGTTTTCGGGTACCTATCTACCAACAATTTAATATAAGCTTATAATATATTATTTTATGGTTCTTAGAGTCTATGGGGGAGGCCCATGTTTATCAGTGAGCTTCCTTTATATAGCTTATATGATGGATGATATATGGCGAAACGAAGTTCGCGGGAACCAGCTAGTACAATATAAATCATTGACTAAATTTCCTTTTCACTTTTCTTTTACCCCTGTACATCACAAAAACATATTGCCAAAACATAGTTTGACAAACCGACGATAAAACAAAAATTGACAACCATATAAGTATGAAATATAGGGCGTGCAGTTACTTATATACTAGCTAGAGCCAACATGGAGCGTGATGAAGAGTGACGAGCCGGTGTGGGTATAGGGAGCCGGCGGTACATAGTAGATAGGGCAATCATCTGCTGTGACAACATGCCTAGGAAAATACCATTCACCATTCATGGCGCCCTAGTACAAACAGATCCTAATCGTGCTTTGATTTTAGAAAGGATCGCATATTTAACGCACGACGGAGCACAAAAATATCGCAGCTAGAAATGTCAATCCTCATACTATCCATACTAGAAATCGCCAGCCAGTATTTATTTTGTGCTAGAAATGTCAATCCTCATACTAAAACCGCACAAGCACATTCGTTCGTACGAGTACGTTTTTAGTATGGGGATTGACATTTCTAGTATGTATCTGACAGACCGCTGCGATATTTTAGCGGTCCGTCGTGCGTTCAGTATGCGATGCACCTTAGGTCCGGCGGTACTCAGTAGATAGGGCAATCATCTGCTGTGACAACATGTCTAGGAAAATACCATTCACCATTCATGGAGATCCTAAGCGTGCTTTGATTTTAGATCTCTTAGGCGGATCGCACGCTTAACGCACGACGGAGCGCAATAATATCGCAGCGATCTGTAAGATACCTACTAGAAATGTCAATCCTTATACTAAAACCATAAAACCGCACTCAACGCATTGCTATCGCAGCGTCGTCCGTGGAGTGCGTTTATAGTATGGGGAGTGACGTTTCTAGTATGGATTTAACAGACCGCTGCAATATTTTTGCGCTCCGTCGTGCGTTAAGTGTGCGATCCGCCTTAGGTCCATATTTATAAATCGCACTCAACTCTGAGATCGATCGCAAGAGCGATTTTGACAAATGTCAGTCAATACTAACAGCAACTCAAAGTCCCACTTAAGATCGAACTCAGAGTTGAGTGCGGTTCATAAATACGAGCCTTAATTAAAAAAAAATAGCTATGAAATGTGATATGATACAATGGGATCACAGAATAGGGTGTCTGTGAATGGGAGCTTTGTGAAGGAAATAAACTGATATTTAAGGGCAAGATATCAAAGAAGACCCTCGACTGTATAAGATCCTAGTAGGCTAGAAATATGAATTGTAAGGTTATGTCTATATAATTTGAGATAGGTACGTAATTAATACCTAGTTGATAGAGACTCAGAGATGAATCCGTGTAGGTCCAGCATTGGGGTTGTCAGGAATTTTTACACTTGACACGCACAACGCAGCGCTAGAATAACGCAGCGGTCTGTCAGATCCGTACTAGAAATGTCAATCCCCATACTAAAACCGCTCAACCGCTGTCGACGCAACTGCTTCGATAGCAGGTGAGCGGTTCTAGTATCGGGTTTATCGTTTCTAGTATAAATTTGACAGACCCCGCTAAGTTACGGATGCGTTTTTTTAGCGATGCGTTGTGCGTTAAGTGTGAAAAAGGCCTATAGTCTGTAAGTTTAGGTACTTATCTTTTTGTAAGCAAACTTTGTATGAAAGTGACACTTCAGAACTGTCAGTTTAATACAAAGTTTGTTTTCAAAAAGATAAGTACCTAAACTTACAGACTATAGCTGTTGATGGACTAGGACTTGCATCACGTGATGCATCTAGAGTAGATGCATCTGCTACAGCCGATTAAAATGAAACAGGATACTAACAGCTTCTGGAATTTTATGATGGACACATTCAAGTGAATTAGCCTCAAGATAATAGACAGTTACATAGCCATAAATAAGGCTGTCAAGAGCAGCTCGCTCCGTATTGTCACAACAGTAGATATGCACTAACATTTACTTGGGGTTTTTCAAGGCAAGCATATTCCATCATAAAGTGCTGCAGACATGTGTGCCTGTTCTTTATTATAGAACACGTATGAAATAAATATATCGTTATCATATAAGAGATAATCTCTATTCAACAAACAGGAATAAGAAGATACTTATTTGTATATCACTGAACAAATAGTTATAAGATCACGTACGTGTAAATTTCAATCACTAACTATGACACCTTCTTCTTGGGTTTGGCTGGGTTAGGCTTCGAGTTTAATTCTTGGATATAAATCAATAAATATTTAAAGTTAGGAATGATATTATATAAATGACTTTTCAGGAACCACGCCTACAGCAAAATTTCATCATAATTTTGGTTTTCAATTCCATTCAAATAAATTTTATTACAGCTATAAAAATGAGTCGATAAGCGACGTAAAATATTTTTACTGGTTCTTGATAAATCCGATATAAATTAAAGTTTGCAAAGTACGTGCTTCAAATTCACATTCGGTAGTTATTAATTGATTGATAAAATCGTGATGTGAGTTTCAGTCACAGGTTCAATGATTGGAATCGTTCTTCGAATTCCGAAATGCACCTGTTCATACCATAATTTCAATATTTCACAACAAGTCAATTGAAATAAAAGTTACGTAAATATATCATTGTTAGGCTGTGTTCAGTATGGTCTATATTGGAATACTGCCGGTACTGACAATCCTACAAATCGTGGCAACATATAAACATAAAAAACCATATCGACGGATTGGAAAAGACGTCACAAATGCGAAATACCCCTATATTGTAGCTATTGGAACCGCATGTAAACCACAAAGAATATGTACCGGATCCCTCATTGCACCGGAATGGGTATTGACTGCTGGCCATTGCATTGATAAAGAACGGTTAGTACACTGGAGAGTATTCTACGGCAATCTAACTCAATTTCCCAATACAACTTATGTCCAAAAAATCAAAGACGGATATATAGCACCAAATTATAATTTCAAATCGCTTGAAACTGCCAAACGAAAACAATATTTTTCCGTACGTAACGACATCGGCTTGATATTTATTGAAGCGTTACCTGACCAACAAATTCAAATTGGAAAACTATCCTTAGTAGATTTTTGGTCTTTAGTTGGACACCCAGTTCGTCATGTGGGAGCGCGAAGATTAAACAAGAATTGTGGAAAAAAATACAACACTAGTCCTCTGAACGAAGGTCATGCTGTGGTCGTCAGATGTACTAATTCTCCGGGTCTGTCAAGCCCAACCTTATGTTTGCGTCCCAAATGTTCGCACAGCAATAAAAAGTCTTTGCAAGGTGATGCTGGTGGACCAGTGCTGTACCAACGGATGATAGTGGGCGTCAGTTGCTGCAGGGCTCGTGACGACACGGCCTTGTACACCGCTGTGGCCCCCTACGCTGACTGGATTCAAGGAACCATGGAAATGGCAGCGAAGGAACATCGTGAAAAAGAAGAAAAAGAAGAAAAAAAGACAAAGAGTAGATTCGGTTGAAAGACGTGCCGTGTTTACATTGTTTATCATCTTTTATTATAGTTTGAATTCCACTCATCATGAAAATAAACAGGACAGGGATAGCAATTAAGGCAATGCAAAAACTAAGCTAATTCTATATAATTAATAAAGATTTTATGATAATATTCCCAAGTCCTATACTGCGTCTGCTGACAGTTGATGTGTCAAACGTTTTCCTGGTTTACGCGTTTAAAGTTTCTGTGTTGTTTGACCTTTTCCGTTTTTTTACAGTTACGTTACGACGATACAGTTTATCTATTCCGAAGTCCTCTCGTTTTACTTCAAAAATCGCTATGTCCGCATAGTAACCTCTAAATACAATAAAAAATCACTAAGCCCCAATTTTTAAAAATATATATATAAAAAATTAAATATAAAAAATTGCTAAGATAAAAAACATTATTCAACATTTTGTTGTAGTCTATTCTGTCCACCACCCTAAAATAATATTTCAGGAACAAAAACAAAGTTGTTAATCCTAAAAACTTGAATAGCTTATTTTGAAAAAGGTGATTTGTTGAAGTGAACCATCCTTTTTTGCTCTCCAGCCCATCCTGAGTTTTCAGTATACTTCACTACATTTAACCGTATAATAATACGGTCAGTTGTTTAAGAACTCACCTCACCAATTCAAGCAGCGTATCGGAGGTATAAATCTCCTTGGGGATGTCCTTGACGCAAGACATCTGCTTCAGGTCCGCATCGCCAGACCGGCTCGGCTTTATCGTGGTCACCAGCATTATACCCAGTATCAGTCACTTGTTCTACTATATTACGATCAGTTGTTTAAGAACTCACCTCACCAATTCAAGCAGCGTATCAGAGGTGAAGTTCTCCTTGGGGGTGCCCTTGACTGAGGACATCTGCTTGAGGTCCGCATCATCAAACCGGCTCGGCTTTATCATGGTCACCAGCACTATACCCAGTACCATTCAATTGCTCTACTGTATTACAATCAGTTGTTTAAGAACTCACCTCACCAAGTCAAGGAGCGTATCGGAGGTGAGGGTTTCCTTAGGGATGCCCTTGACGCAAGACATCTGCGTGAAGTCAGCGTCGCCTGACCGGCCCGGCTTGATCGTGGTCACCAGCACTATACCCAGTACCATTCAATTGCTCTACTGTATTACAATCAGTTGCTTAAGAACTCACCTCACCAAGTCAAGCAGCGTGTCTGAAGTGAGGGTCTCCTTGGGGATGCCCTTGACGCCCGACATCGGCTTGAGGTCCGCGTCGCCAGATCGACCGGGTTTTATCGTGGTCACCAGCACTATACCCAGTACCACTGCGCAGAACGTGGTCGTCATGTAGTACAGGATCGCGCGCATGCCCACCCTGTGGAAAAATTCCGTTAGTTTAAAAAGTGTAGGTACACCAATACACAAGAAAAATGAGCCAATGATGTGTTTAGCCGCGTCGTTCAGTTTTATTTTTGTTTCGAACTCACAGGTATGCCAGGCTCCATACTAAATAATTGAACACAATAGCCTCTGAAACTGTATAGCAGAGCTTTTAATTTTCAAAAAGCACATTGACTTCCCTTTACTCCATATTTTATCGAAGTGACCGGAGTGATGGTACGCTGAATTTGACAGCCTCTTAGCATGATCGATGAGAAGTCCTCATCGCGGCCCATTACCGCTTACCAAGCGGGAAAATGCTCAGATTCCACAGCTTTTCAGCGTAAGTGCTCGCCTCATAATTATTCTGGTCGAAATTGGTATTGCTCGGAAATGAAAATGTTGGTTATTATGTTGATAAATTGTGCAAATTCTAAAGAGGCAGGCTCATGACTCTACCAACTGAATTCAAATTTCTTAGGAACGTAAAGTATTTGTCTATGATAATTTCCCTTCAAAAATTAATAGGACCCCTTTATAAAAACTGAAAATCTCAAATAGTAAACCACACAACCTTTTGAATAAAATGGTTGATGTATGTATCTCGTGGCGGGACCACTCAAGACTTGAGATATGCACTTCTCATCAGAGAAATCGAGTCACTATTGTTTTTCTCTTTCGATAAAACACGAAACCTATAAAAAGCTATTTCAAATAAGGCGCACACTTAACGCACGACGGAGAGCTAAAGCATCGCAGCGGTCTGTCAGATCCATACTAGAAATGTCAATCCCCATAATAAAACGTCAGCGTCGGCCGTCGGGTGCAGTTTTAGTATGGATCTGACAGACTGCTGCGATATTTTAGCACTCCGCTCCGTCGTGCGTTAAGTGTGCGATCCGCCTAAGGCACATTTTCATAAACACATTTTGCTCACTATTACAGGACATAAGACATTTATTCCAAAATAGACACACTTTTTAAATACAGTGATTCGTACGAAACGCAAACTTGCAAAGTGTCCCGGTTATTTTGATTACAAGTATAGTTGGAGTAAAGATTTAGTTTAGAATTAAACAAGCTGCGCCCGCTGCAACTCATTTTCCCGTGGGAATAAGGATTTTTCACGGCGAGTATTGTAAAAACCTTCGTCTTGAATCAGTCTATCTATTAAAAAAACCTGCATCAAAACCTGTTGCGTAGTTTTAAAGATTTAAGCAAACATACATACAGACAGACGCGAAAAGCGACCTTGCTTATACTATGTAGTGGAGAACGAGGCTTGAAGCGACTCACTTGCCAGAGAGGGACAGATCCAGCGACGCTATGGCGGACACTATAGAGGACACCAGCAGCGGCACGATCAGGCACTTGAGCATCCTGAGGAAGAGCTCCCCAGGATACTGGAAGTACATGACCTCCCGGCGGGTCCACTCGTAGCCGGTGGCGCGGAGCCCGCAGCCCACCAGGGTGCCCGTCACCACGCCGATCACCGTCAGCATGGTGAGCAGGTTCCCCCGGAGGAAGGAGGCGCAGCGCCCCTGCCGGAGCTCCAGCGGCATTTTGGGGCGCTCCTGAGGACAAATAAAAACCGTTATTAAAAAAAGGTAAATTAGATATAAAAACCATGTTTGAACAGACAGAATATATAAATGTGTATAAATGCTGCAATAAGCATTTCACACCACATAATGCACGACGGAGCGCTGAAATAACGCATCCATAACGCAGCGGTATGTGAGATCCACACATTTAGAAACGCTCCCGCAGTCGACGCAGCTGCGTTATTTTGACGGATCAGTTATGGATGCGTTTTGACGCAGCTGCAACAACAGCGGTTGATCGGTTTTAGTATGGGAATTGACGTTTCTAGTACGGTTCTAACAGACCGCTGGGTTACGGATGCAAATAAAAAATATGGTTTCAATGTACCTATTATAATTTTGAGTCAGAAACAAAACGACCGTATTTAAAGTGATAAAAATCTATCGATCTTGGAAGTAGGGAAGTGGGTACTTAATTAGGTACGTCAAATGGGGGAAAATTAGCATGGTCGACACCAGCATCTATGAACCAGCTATAACGCTGTAACTGGTTGAAAACATTGGACTCTACATTTATCAACCAGTTAGTTATTATAACGTTATAGGCTTATAGCTGGTTCATAGATGCTGGTGTCGATCATGTCCCAAGTTTCAGTCGAGTCTAGTCTCAATTTCCCCCATTTTACTGTACCTTGAGGAACACTGCTAAAATCTTTTCATACTCTTTTTATAGCGCCAATTTACCGGCTCTGTATTCAATATGTCAGAGTATAATGGGCCGCTGAATCAGTGTCAAGGCAGGCCAACAGTAGCCAATCGCCATTGAAAATGAACTTGCTGGGAAACAAGGCGCTTCTATATGTATCACTCGCTACTCATTAGAAAACTGTCGCAGAAGAGTTTGTTTGTTTGTGTCAATATTTTGATGAAACTTGTCTTTGGCTCTGTATTAACTTTTTTGTCAGTTAAGCATCACAACTCACATACTATAGTTATAATAAGTTGCGTTATGTATTTTCAAAGATTTAAGCAATCATACATACATACATATAGACGCGAAAAGCTACTTAGATTTATACTATGTAGTGATAGTCACAGGCATAGGTACTTGAGTCCTCAGATTATAAATATCGAATATAAATCAGACCTAAACGTTATGCTTACAATAATTTAAAAAATTACTAACTAACAATCGCGAATCAAAGTCAATTATACATTTAGATACAGTCTTGGCAAGCAGGCACGGAAAAATCATCGTTAAGACATTGACCAGCAAAATAACTATCAACAAACGATAATACGTATGTATGTGTTAGTAGCAATTTGACGGTAATAAATTAACGACTTATTGTAGTTTGCTCCAATACTTTTTGACGATGAATTTTTATATCTCTGTAAAGATACAGACGAATCCCACATCCAACGTACGACACAGCGCATTTTTAGCGCATCTGTAGCGCAATATCTCTCAGAAGTAAGGAAATTTCATTTTGATTCCCTATTCTAAAAACTAAGGCTATGGCGCAGCACCGACGGATGAACTTGCGATGTTTGACAGACTCATCCGTTTACGCAGGTTCATGCGTTCGACCTGCGTTAACGTTGTTTTTAGTATGCAAATTTGCCCTACGGATGCGCTAAAACAGCGCTCAGTCACCATAGAGTTGCAAATTAGAACTCCTGAAAACGTTATACAGATAATTATTATATCCCCTACTAGATTCATGGTCACGGGTTGGGGTAGACTGTGACTTCAATTAGTTCTTATTTATTAACACAAATATTTCAATTCAAGCGAAGACCTGATATGTAAGAGCGTATGTTTTTACGAGAAGCCCAAGCTCATAAAGGGGAAGGAAATAAAGACAACATTTTTCATGCTATGAATGTTGATTGAAATCATGGTTCACTGCTTACGAAAAGAAAGTAAAAAACGGTGTCTAAAAGGCGTAAAAGCTTAACAAAGGAATGTTGTGATAAATAAAAAACAACTTTTCAGAAAAGATAAATATGACGGCTTAATCCGTCTGGTAATCTTTTCGACGTTAATCTTTAATTTTCTAAATGCTAGTCATACTTTTTTTGGTACGAGAAAGAATTACGTAAAAATAAAACGATATTCATTCATGAGCTGAGTACGGTATTAAGACTTCCATTGCCGGAATTTTATATTAAATGAGACATTGGAATTGGAAACTGCGTGGAAAATCCACGGTAAATGAGATCCAAGTGAAAGGAAAATGACTATCACTTTTCAATAAAGTACTTAGGATGTTGCGAGCCAAACATTCAAAGACATTACAAAAGCCAGTGTTAATATTGAACAAATTCTTTTCTTTTTTCTTAAGAATCACAGATATTCATGAAAGTGTGATTCGTTTCGTCAAGATGAACTGTTCCGTTACAAATAGCATTGAAATTATTGTAAAATTGTCATGATACGATGGGTCAAAAATTACCAGCAAAAAGCGGCCGCAAGCGGTGTTTTCGCGGGTGGTATGCTAGGTACGTGGGAGCGCGGCCCCGCGCGGATGTGGCGCGGAAATCTTTATTTAGTGGATCGCGATCGGTGCGCGAACCCTCCGGCGCGCGCGCAGCCCGCAACCGCACGCCGCTCACACGACCCAGTAGGGCTGCTACCACTTCAGGAACATAGATAAATAAAGTGTAAAAATATTAGCTGCAAATATTTTAAGGGTTGAATCAGCAAAGTTTTTGGACCTCCCATACAAATTTGTCTTGGTCGGTCGGTAATTTTGTAAAGGAGGTCCAACAATTTTTTCATGTTTCGACCTATGTTCCTTGAGGAAAGTTGTTTAGTTTCATGGGCTAATACACCCCTTAAAATATTTGCAGCTAATATTTTTACACCTGTATACCGCAAGATTTATGCGACGCGACCCGAGGTTCATCTGGTGGTGGACCAAGCCAAACGATCGACGCCCGATGACGAAGAATATGTAGCTTACTCGATAAGGAATGCCAACTATTCCGACACAGGCCAGTACCTTTTGTAAAAGTTACTGTTTTCACAGTAAATACACGCGTGAGAATGAACTGGTTTCTTTTATCCGTACATTTAGTTATTTGGGCTAGAGATCGTTGTTGTACAGAGTAGGTAAATTTTGGTAGGAAAATCTTAAATGTAATTTGCAAACAATCTTAAATTCTGCAAAAGTACGTCCATGAAGTGTACTGGCAGGTCAAATAAGTTACTTTTTAAAACGATCGTGAACGGTATTTTGTATGAAAACAGGAATTCTGACGTCATACGTTACTATTTTGGGTGGCGTCAGAACACTTTTTTTTATAATTTTTCTGTTTATTAATTCAAACTTGGAATATTTTGAACAATATTATGAATGAAGTCCGTAGTATTTTTGGACAATAGTTTTAAGCGTACAACTTTTATATTAATCACCCAATCCACAAGCAAATTGTTCGATTTGAATGAAATATTACAACTTGTGCGGAATATTTTAGATGCAGTCTTATCAAATTTTGAAAGAACTGTGAACGAAATATCAAAGCAATGGTCAAAAGTTCAACTAACCGAAATCTGAAAATATCGTACTTTTACGCCCGTTAACGCTCTTCCTACACCGCTACGGATAAATGCGTGATATATGTGTACGTATACGTGTGTGTGTTGAACTAAAGAACAGGACATGACAGTAACTAATGTAGTTATGCAAATTGCTGTCAACTGGCGAGATTGCTTTGCGGTTCCTCAGCTGCCGGTGCACTAGTCCAAACAACTAAGATATATACAGAGCCACTAAGACTAATTGCTTACGTGTGGCTTAACCGAAAAACCGACAGTAAAGATACACGTACACACACATATCACGCCTTTATCCCTTGCGGGGTGGGCAGAGCAATAACGGCCCTTAAAATACGGTCGCTGTTGCCACGCTTGACAAAATATGGGATGGTGCTATTCTAAGGCAGAAACACACGACAGTAAAGATGTTGATATAATATTAGCAGATTGCTGTCTAATGGCAAGTAGGTATTTCTGCAGCGGTTTGCGGTGCCTCAGCTACCGGTGGACTAGAACAAACCACTAATTTATTTTATAATAGAGACACGGAGAGATTACTTACGTGTGGCTTTAAGCCGAAGACTGACAGTAACGGTATTACGAGAACCAATAAGGCATGCACATTGTTTTCTTATGGCGAGTATTTCTCCAGCGGTTTGCAGTTTTTAAGCTACCGGCTTACTATACCAAACAACTATAATATTTTTGTATTAATTAATGTTAAATAATACTAATCATTTATATTGTCTATTTTAAGGCCTTTCTCATACTAAATTCACAACGCAGCGTTAAAATAACGCTGCGTAACGCATGCGTCTGTCAGATCCATAATAGACACGTCATTCCCTATACTAAAACCGCAGTTGACGCAGGTCCAACGTCCAACGCTACGCTAGCACTGCGTCAAAAACTTGAGTAAAGTGAAAGCATTGAATTAAAAAATATGAAATAATCATCGAGATACAGGCGATGGCACTCCATCCATCCATGCTACAACTCCTACGACACTGACTGAGGCTATGTAACTGCAATCAATTAATTACTCATGAATCAGAAATGCGCGAGAAAACGTTTGATTATAGAAAAAAGTTACGAATAGCAAAAAATTAACTCATAAAATGTGTTGCCAGAACCGAGAGTAATACCTTAGTTCACCGGCCTAACACCCCGGATGCTCTTGTTAGTCCAATCTTAGATTTGCCTAAGGATGTAGGTCTGTAAGTCAATAGTAAATCCATTTTAAGATGTGAGAACTATTTTAGTCAAGGACAGGAGAAATAAGGGTACTGACTGTAATATTAGCTGAATATATCGACGCTCCAACCGAATAAAGGCGCAATGGCTATTGCCGCTTTTTTAATATTATTTGTTTTTTGGGTACCTCTCGGTCTATTACGTGTGTCAAATTATTTTTGTAATTTTAGCTTACTTATTGACAAAGTTATTTGCAAAGACAACTTTATTCTTTCGAAATGAGCCCTATATCTTCTAGGAGAATAAACCTGTTATAACCGATAGCTTCCTAATGAAACAACGTTTGTTCCCCGAACAATGGTGTTTTACGTTTATACGCCTTTATTCGCCTAAAAATTTCTGATACCTTGTTCGCAATATCACTTTGCGCCAATATTCGTCCAAAAGTATCGTCTTTTGAAAATAGTAAGTTAATTTACGTATTCTACACAATAATTGTATTATTGCTACTGAATGTTACTCTTCTGAACCA
Organism: Keiferia lycopersicella; assembly: GCA_029255805.1. Taxonomy (NCBI): domain Eukaryota; kingdom Metazoa; phylum Arthropoda; class Insecta; order Lepidoptera; family Gelechiidae; genus Keiferia; species Keiferia lycopersicella. Next base: position 13,338,785 of record JARACZ010000005.1, on the reverse strand, counting down.
CTTACTGATATGGGAGCGCAAGGTCTTTACTCCATTGTTGCAACAAAATGAGCTTGATAAATCAATGTTTTACATATAATTGTCAACAACATACCAGCTTATTTACAGCCCAAAGTTCTTTAGAAGTATGTGTAGTTTAGATTGATATTGCATCTATTACTCCACTGAATATAAGACGACATGCTGATTGTTCTATCGAAAGAATTAAACAGATTATAGGATACCACAAATCCGGTGTACGATGAAAGTCAATCAGAAACACATCTATAGAATCGCAAAAGTTTCTTAGGGAACCTTAGCCAGTTAACGCAGATGCCTCTTAGCTGAGACTGGCGCAGTGGGAAACAATAACATATCTAGCTACGACATCTCATAATAACTTACCATAGGGGGCAGAACTTCTTAGGCAGGCTGGATGTAATTAAATAAACTCTGGGTTGCTGTCTGGTTTTCTAGCAGTGGTCTGTGTGTTGGGCATAGAAAAAACTATAGCTTCTCATCTCTCTTACTCCAACTGTCTCAGTATGAAAAACATGTTAGAAACTTACAGCAAAGCGATCAATGAAACCAAATAGGGGTAAAATAAATATGGATAGTTGCTCATCAATTCGATGATGAAGAAAAAATATCGCACTTGGGTAAAAACAAATTTGGGGTAAAATTACCAGAAGAATGAAGTTTAGCTGGACCTGGACAGTCAAGATGTGACACCTGAGCCTGAAGTAACTTGGCTTATCCGTTAGGTATATGTCACTCACAGAGCTATGGAAACATCGCAGCTCGGGACCTCTCTAATGTTCCAAAAAAGATTATCTGACAGAGGTCCATGGTAACGGATATAATGTGAATATGCAACACAGCAAACTGGTCAGTTAAGGTTGGATTCGCCTCGACACGCAAAGAAGAAGACAGCAAACTGAAGTGGTAATGGTTTCGCCACGATCGTCCCTTCATCTTCTTAGCGTGTCTATGGTAGGCACAACATGGTAGCAGCCCAGAACTTAACCACGATGGAAATGTTGGCAGTCGCTGAGATCGTCATGCGTGCAGGTATCATAAGGCACGCAGGACATGATGATAGGTGGTTCATCGTTTGAACGGTCGTACAATCGATTGACGGTGTAAGAAGCGGGTTTTGGAGGAGCAGCTCTTGGGGCCAACCCTCAGCGAGCGTAATATGGGACGCTTTCCGGCCAGCAAGATATAGCAATGACTTGAAGAAGACGAAATTGAAAATGAATATGAAAACGAAAGTGAAACATCATAACCCCTGATCTGATGTGTGAACAAGCGTAGGATATGCTTTATGAGCGAAGCCATGCAAGTTTAGAGCTAGTATGTCACCAACACAAACTCTGCTATTAATAACAGTACAAATCTTCTCCAGAAGTAATGATCCGATCCATGAACTGGTTTGAATAGGGTCTGAGACAGACCCCACCAATGCACAACCCGTCATACCTAGCTGTAATAGGGTTCTGAATCTGCTGGAATCTACCTTTTAAGCACAATACATAGTACATCTTGGGACGCCTACAGACAAGTTAAGGGTGTCAACGCACTATGCCAACCCAGCTTAAACCCGAACTTCCTATTGGAACTAGGCACGGCCGCTTCAGCAACCTGCTATCAGTCGTAATCGACATCGGGTAATCGACAGTCCTTTATGAAGATTTTAAATGGAGGACTCAAATGCATTTCACACTGTAAGGCAGTGTCCACCTTCCGGGTGTAGCCAACGTAAACTTCTCTGTAGCTCAAGTATGTATTATCCCACCTACAAATAGGCAAAACAAAGCTGCTTGCAAGGCTATCGAAGTCCAGATTACTATCCCAAAAAGTTCAGGATTATCCGAAATAGTCCATTAGTTTCTCGCGCCATATGATGAGAGTTTGTTTATCTTGTGACCCGATAGCTTGGGCAACCAATTACAAAATGACGTACATAATTACAAAATATTTTTTTAAACGGTAATTATGTTATTACAGTAATTCAATTTTAAAAAGGGTTTCGTTTTATTTTTAGAATATGTTTCGGGTAGTAAAATATCTATAGATGATAATTGCCAACTAACTATACCAATAATTTACAGCAACGCCTATTCAGTACGTGGATTTTATCTACGAATAAATATTACTTCAAGTTCAGGTTCAAGTTCAAGTTCTTTATTGCATAGTCAAATTCACATTCCTAATATTTGTTAAAAATTTAGTTAAATATATCATATTTTATAGGGATTTTAATGGATTTTTACCTTTTAATATTAATTTTGCAGTAATTTCAAAACACTAATTTTATTTGCTAGCAGCGCTTACGTTTAAAACATTCATTTTTTTTTTGCGAATATTAGCGCCATGAAATAAAGCAAATTTTATTTATAGAATATTTTTGACGAAAAAAGGCGTACTTTGCTAATACGCATAGAAGTTTTTTAGCTCTATACCCTAAAAAAGGTATGTAAATGTATATTAAGTTCGACTATTTGAAAATTTAACAGGCGAATAAAGTAATCAGTAATCAGTTGTTTATTGTCTCATGGGTTTACATTACATAGGTCGTAAAGAATTTTGCAAAAAAAAGAATGAATTGCAGTTAGGCGAATCAAAATTTAATATGGTTTTTATCAAATATCTTTGTGATAGATTATTCCAAAAATATGTGGTTATTAATTTAGAATTCTGTAATTTTTTCCCCACATTTTGGTATATATCATCATACGGTCAATTGTAAAGGAGCGACGCTAGACATCATTTTCGGTTTTTTAGCCATACTGAAAAGTAGTAAATTTGATATTGCGCCTTTATTCGGTTGGAGCGTCGATATTTGAAGGGTGAACCAGTCCATGTGCTGTTCGGTAGGGATTTTCCCCCAAATGAAATTGTAAAAAAAATTGATCTTACATGTGACAACATGTGATATATAGCAAGTTATCATGTTGGTTGTGAAGCGAGTTCCATGTGATGTATTTAATTTTTAATGCGTAAACTAGCAAGAAGCTTCCTTCTTTAACTTTAAAAAACCTGTTAGCATAGCCTAACAACCTTTTATTACATTTCATTCTGGAATCCCCTCAAATATAAGACCCTCTCATAAAAAACCCCTGTTTTTATACAACATGTTCAATAAATGGTATGGATTCTTCATTACTGTTATCCTAGTAGTCATTTTTCATTTCCACCACAATTTTTGCGGCTGTTTCCTTCAAGAGATAAAATGTGATTTGCTTATACATGCGTAATTTTATAATATCTAGTCCCAGCAAATGTGGCATGTATTTCAATCATCTTACCATCCCTTACGACCCTTAGCGTGGCCGTTATGTAATATTCTCGATTTCCCATTGTACGTCGCTGGTGGCTGATTGTGAAGCGGGGGTAATCCCGGATTAGCCCGGATCCCAGCCTCTCACCTGCCTGCTTTGAGCTACAGTCGACGACAGGTGGTCTTACTTCATTTGAGAACTTTCAACATATGTTTTGGCCGGCCAAATTATTTCCTTTTCTTATAATCTTGAGATGAGTAACTATTAAAGATCACGTGAAATAAATAGCCTGAACGATGTATAATCCAATATTATAAACAAGTAGCTCACCCAAGGGTTGATTCGTCCGCTGTTTATCGTTCTTTTGTGAGAATAAGACGTTTTTCCAGCATGTATTAATTACGCATATAACCTTCCGCTTAGATCACCCTATGTATTAAAAAAACTGCATCAAAATACTTCGTGTCGTTTAAAGCGGTGTCCATGGCAGAGAAAGGCAAGATGACGTAAATCACATCAACGATTTATATCGAAGATTTTCAAGCATGCAAATTCTTTTTCTTAGCCTGTAAATTGTCTCATTGCTGGACAAAGGTAAGTAGGCAAGTTGTCGGATACAAATAAGTATACAAATTATACAGTCTTAATCTCCGCAAATTGGCTATATGTACCTACCTACATACGTCATACCTACCTATTTATCAGGTAGATTCCAACTCAATGGTTAGCGGCACATTATTGGCAACTTCTCGACCTATTTCCGAGGATTATAAGCGTGAACGCAATATTACGCGATCACATTGACTAGATTTGGATGGCTTAGACATAAACGATATCGGTAAATATATTTAACATGGGGATAAGTATCTAGCAGTATGACAGACACGTTTATTAAGTAAGATTTACAATTTGACGTAGTAAAATTAGACATATTTTACTCGTTTCGTAATAACACGTTACAACAACGGCAAATATTTTGTTGAAAGTTTTATAGGTCCATGAAAAGACTGATGAATGTAGAAGTAGCGAAATGACGTATGAGGCCAATGAAGATGATGAGTTGTTTATTTATATAACACACCCAGTCGTTCAATATTTTTTGGAAATCTTGTCAAATCCACCGCTCCCGGCTGAGTTTATACAAGGGAAATATCATGAACTGGGGATTGAAATTGTGAGATGAGCAAGCAACCGCCATGAATCTTGCCACGGCTCACTGCGTTTCGGGTTATCTCATTAGTAGCTCATTCATTCTACTCATAAATCGCGGCGGCGAGATAACAGGCTGACTTGACTCTTATTTTTAGGCTTTATGAAAAATTGCGACACTTTTTGTAAAAACGATGGTTAATGGTAAATAAAAATGTTTACAGTGACTGAAGACACTGACAATCAGACATGGTGACCGCTTAATACTTAACTGGCAGAATTTGATAGCGGAAAAATTGTTCGTAAAATAATGTCTTTGAGCTTGGCTATTTTGTAAAAGTTCTTGTGAGACACAGATTCGACGAATTCGCATTGTATTTAGTACCTCACCATCTAATAATATAATCAAATATATTTTTGCATAAAAACCAAAAAGTTTTGAATTTAATGGAATCAAAGATTTTTGACAAATTTCTGTGTCACATTTTTTTACTTAGGTACTTAACTACCCGGAGATAGTTGCGATAAGTCTAACTTTTGTCAGCTAAAATAAAGTAGGGAGACAGAGCGTTGTTTTTGTGCTAAACATCTCAGCTAGAATGTATAAATAAAATAATTTTATTTGCACAAGGCACACACAACGCACGAGACTAAGTAGAAAAAGGAGTTAACATTTCTAATATAATTAGGGCATTGCCAGATCGACAAAAACGCCAATGTAGGTTGTGTTTAAAATGCCTACTTAACAAGGCCGTGTGATGCCGGCTTAGAATAGCATCACCCCATTTCTTTCCCGCGGGTGTCGTAAGAGGCGACTGAGGGACTTGAGGGTTTCATGTGTACTGCATTTTTTTAGGCGACAGGCTGACAACCTGTCACTATAGTAATGCACAAATCATCTAAAACAGCCCTCAATTTGTCAGACGTGGTGTTAGCGACCGTTATTTTACGGCCGTTAGCGCTCTGCCTACCCCGCAAGGGAGAAAGGCGTGATATATGTATGTATGTATGTACTTAACAAAGCTATTGAAGAGGCAACCAGAGGCAAACATGGAAATGAACAACGGTACATAAAACAAGGTCGGCAACTCCACTCAGGGTCGGTGCTGAGACAAAGGGTGTGTGTCCTGAGAGACCTCGTTACACAAAAGGAAGGGACGAGGGCCCTTTAACGCCCGGGGCCCCCGAGATGAGTAGCCCGCTTAAACTTTTAATGTGTTGAACTTAAATTGCTTTGTTTGGTGTTTTAGTTGCAAAATAAATGTTTATCGTGTGACCTTTATTAACGTGAGATGGAAGACATTGATTTTATTTGTTATACAACACAACACAAATCACGCCTTTATCCCTTGCGGGGTAGGCAGAGCGTCAACGATCGTAAAATAACGGCCGTTATCGCCACTTCTGACAAGTAGTGAAGGCTCTTTCAGATGATTGTACGTGTATCATTGTATTATTTGTTATACAGGGTGTAAAAAATTTTGCTGCAAATACTTTAAGGGGTGAACCAGCCCATGAAACTGAACAACTTTCCCCAAACAAATAAGGAGAAGGAAAAAAATTTGAACTTCCCATACAGAATGTACCGGCCGGCCAAGTCAATTTATATGGGACGCCATTTTTTTCATATTTCTACCTATGTTCCTTGAGGAAAGTTGTTCAGTTTCATGGACTGGTTTACCCCTTCAAATATTTGCAGCTAATATTTTTACACCTTATAGTACAAATACGTAAGTCAAAATACGGTGATGGTAAAAATACATGCCGTGTGATGCCGGCTTAGAATAGCATCACCCCAAATCCTTCCCGTGGGTGTCGTAAGAGGCGACTACGGGACTCGAGAGTATTGGTGTATTACAATTTTTAGGCGACGGGCTGACAACCTGTCACTATAGTGATACACAATGTTTTCTGAAACAACCTTGGAAAACAATCCTCAAAGATGTCAGACGTGGCGATGGCGACCGTATTGTTACGGCCGTTGACGCTCTGCCTACCTCGAAAGGGATGAAGGCGTGATATATGAATGAATGAATGTAAAAATACATGATAATATGATGAGATAACTCTACAAATCTTTGATTGTTTCGGATTCGAATACGGGATTTAACGGTCAAGTACAGAAATCGTAGGTAGAGACCGCCAGAGTCATACACTAGCCGCCTCAAAGAGCACAGAAGGAAAATGTATGTATGTAGAACAGTTCACGTAGGGTTATGAGCAACAAGCGTACTTCAACCTACGATTATGCCTATTCACCTTTGACTGAGAAGTCAGCTAGCCACAGCTGCAAGATGGCTTAGTATGTGGCTGTGAGTTTTGTCGTAATTTTTTAGCCATATTACCATATAGGTTAGTGCTTCCGCGTTAGTTTTAGACATATCAACATACTTTCCCCGACAATACCTAGGTAAAATAAATAGCATGAGTAATATCCATAATAGTACCAAGAAATATAAAAAAGAACTTTGCTAATTTTATACATATATATCCCGCCTTTATCCCTTGCGGGGTAGGCAGAGCGTTAACGGCCGTAAGAATACGGCCGCTATCGCCAAGTCTGACATTTTTGAGGATTGTTTTCCAAGGTTGTTTCAGAAAACATGTGTATCACTATAGTGACAGGTTGTCAGCCTATCACCTAAAAATTGTAATACACCAATACCCTCGAATCCCTTAGTTGCCTCTTACGACACCCGCGGGAAGGATGTGGGGTGATGCTATTCTAAGCCGGCATCACACGGCAATAAGTAAATTAAATCTATGAAGTAACTGCTCTCAAAAGCTACCTAACTTATTACCATAGACTTATACTTCGTTGCGACAGTCATCATCATTCTCCTTGCCTTATCCCGTTCTCTGTCGGGGTTGGCTACCTAACCTATACTTCGTTGCGGCAGTATATAAGTATTATTATTATTTATAATAATAGTATATAAGTTATTGTATGGTAATTACAATGTTAAGGCTTTGGCGCAATACAAAAGACTTCAACGCACTCAAGTGGATGTTGCCATTACCAACAGTCTAGTGGCGCCCCTAAACAGGAAAAAAAATCCTGGCTGGTCATCTGGAAACCAAGGCACCACACGACGACATTAACCAACCATAAAGATTATTCAAAACTAAGAAAATGGCGGTACTTGGCCCCCAAACAGGATAAAAATCCTGGCTGGTCATCTGGAAACCAAGGCATCACACGACGACATTAACCAACCACAAATTTATTCAAAAGTAAGAAAATGGCGGTAATTGGTATCCATAAGTACGATCGTACCAATCCGTACGTACCAAGATAAAAAATTTTGGGATGCATAACTAAACCGCAAAGATTTATCAAAGTTTTCAAATCTCTGTGGCTAGTTACTGTCGCTAATCCACAATTTGGTTTTCTAATATATTATGTATTCAGGCAGTAATTTCTTTAGTGTCCCAATCTATTGATATTCAGGCAGTATTTTTTTTTCACTGCGCGGAGCTAGGGTCGCTGACGTTGCTCAAAGCTTACTGCAGATGGCAGGCGTGATAATAACACACACACACACACACACACACACACACACACACAAATCACGCCGTAATCCCTTCCGGGGTAGGCAGAGCGTCAACAATCGTAAAATTACGGTCGTTATCGCCACGTCTAACAATATTAAGGGCCTGTTTCGATGATACATGTATTACTGTAGTGACAGGTTGTCAGCCTGTCGCCTAAAATTGTAATACACATTAAGCCCTCGAGTCCCTTAGTTGCCTTTTACAACACCGACGGGAAGAAATGGAGTGATGCTATTCTAAGCCGGCATCACACGGCCAAGCCGGCATCACACGGCCAATAATAACGGATAATAATACAACAGTAGTAATTTTTAAACTGTTCGTTTAGTTCCTAGTAAGTGGCACTTTTTAAAAACTCAGCCAGCAGCGATTTCCCATAGATAAAATTTACTGAACTTGAAAGATAATCCCTCAATCTGCAAAAACATCAGCAGCGAAGTGTGGCTATCAGCGCAAAAAATCCGTATTTATAATAAACAAGTAAATATGTAACATAGCAATGGCAATATGGCTTCGCAATATGTATGTAGCTTCACGCCATCGGAAACCATCGATATGAACCATTTTACGAGCCGAGGAAAAAATCTTATTTACTTGGGAGTAGCACGTAATCGAATCGCAAATATTTCACCGAAAATGTCCCCGAGTTAACCGCGGGTTGACCTACTTTCGCTTTTCATTTGCGATCAGGAAAATTTACGGAAATATCTTAAAACCTGCAGAATCTTCAGTTTGCCTTCGTAGGTGTTTAGTAAATAGAAACCCGTGCACCACTTAGGAATTGTAATGATTTTTTTTCATGGACGAAAAATAACGTTCGGAAAACGAAGATGGTAGATAACGGCGATATACAGGGTGACCGGTAAATTGATGCATTCCTTTCAAGGGATGAACCAGCTCATGAAACTGAACAACTTTCCCTATGGAACATAGGTCGAAAAATTAAAAAAAATTTTGGCCCACCCATACAAAATTACCGACCGACTTAAGTCAATTTGTATGGGAGGACCAAATTTTTTTTTCATATTTCGACCTATGTTCTATGGGGAAAGTTGTTCAGTTTCATGAGCTGTTTCATCCCTTGAAAGGAATGCATCAATTTACCGGTCACCCTATATGTGTTTGGTTGGAGACTGTACTTACAAGCTTCTTAGGCGTCTTTAGGCGCGAATTTGCACAGCTACTAATTTCAACTTAAACCTTAAAATCATTAGTAAATCCTACGAATATTACAGAACAGAGCATCTGTGGTCAATTAAGGCCGCCGTATATCTGCCGGCATTTGACGCGAACCATTTTTAGTCTTATAATTTATTAGCTAACTATAACTTTAACTATAATAGCGGTCCGCGCTACGATTGCTCCTGCTGCTAATCGTTTTCCCGTAGGAATATGACATTTTCCTCCCGTCATGTAGTATAATGTATATATAAACCTTCACTTGAATAATTCTATTTAAAATTTCATCAAAATCCATTATGTACCTACTTTTAAAGATCTAAGCACACGCACAGAGAGACAGACGCGGGAGCAACTTTGCTTTATTTATACCACCTAGTGATGATAGAGCTCACTTTCAATACCAAACCGACTCGCGCTCAAAGTGGCTGGACTAGGCTAGATGTGCGTCGACTTTTACGGGTGTCATTTATTTATTTAACAATTTCTTGTACACAGAAACAAATACAGGACGAATAGACACAGAAAATGAATACCACAGAATACCAGCGCTGTAATACCTGCTGCGTATTATGGCATATGCTGAGTGGCATACCCTTTTCAAAGTACTTACCTACAAACTGTGCCTAGTATATAAGTTAATTATGTTATAAGTTACTTTGAAATAAAGATTTCTATTCTATTCTATTCTAAAAAAGACACAACAAGTACTGCTTATAATGTAATTATTTCAGTGATGGATGAATGATGAAAGCGTTCATTTACAATTTGCTAATTACACTAATAACTTCATATCAATGGCTACTAAAGTACTAAACATGCGATCACCAACCCGCCTGCTCCGCGTAGTGACTATGGGCATAAACCCCAGCAGTCTACGTCCAGCAGTGGACTGTGTGTGTGGTTGCGCCGAAAGTGGCTAGATGTGCGCCGGGCTTAGCGTAATCGGTGCGATAACGAAGCGCGGCGAACGCAATTCGCGCAACGAGCACTTCCGACTGCGCCGACCCTAACGTGGATATTCCCAGGGCACCAGCACAGATCATGCTCCACTGCTTCATCTCTTTGCACTTGACAAAGTTTGTTTTTTAAATGTCAGTAGATTGCGCTAGCTAAATTCGGTACTTGGCATAAACGGTGATTGTCCAAAAATACTACTAACCCCATTCATAGTTTTTCGAAACATTAGAATTTTTTAACAGTAAATGAAAATAAAAGTTACTGTTTCGACTATAGACTTTTGATATACTTAAGTAATTGTATGATTTCGACACCTCCCAAAAAAGTGTTGGTAATATGACGTCATAACACAATATTTTTATAGAAGACGTAGTTTTTAGTCGTCTTAAAAAGTAGAGCTCATTTGACTCTCTCATGTCATTCAAGTGGCCAATATTGTGAGAGCAACGCGTCTATGTTTTTCTTCTTTTCATGTGAGACACTGAGTCCACGAACAAGCAGATAACCATATGTTTTATGAGCGCTATATTTTCCATAAAATGGTTTTTAAACTTAAACTAACGTTGGAACTTGGAACAACCTACTTTCGGTGTAATAAGATTACAAAAAAGTTTGAGTTTGTAGTTTGAAATACTAGACGCGTGTTTAGACAGCAGTGTTTAGATTTAGACTGTTTTTTCATACGATTTGGCGCTGTCATTTTGCAATATCTAACTATGTTTTAAAAACACGTCATGTAATTTTATGATATTAAAAAAAAACCGAACTGAATTTTTTCTAGAACCTATTTCCATTCCTTTTGTTCTAATTTAGCTATAGCTATTTACTTAGTTGAAATTATTCCATTAACGATACTCATCTTATCTTGTGTTCGCCAACTAACCGCCCCCATCCGCCGCCCTTCATCTACCACCCGCCCTATCAACTTAAATTAATTTTTACCAAACCCAACAAAAATACTTATTTTTATTATAAGTTTATAGAGAAGGTAAAATGTAGAAGAAGAAAAAAAACTGTATCATCAAATCAACTAAGCAGGTCCCGTACTAGAGTACATCACAGAAAAGATTTGTAAAGAAAAAAATAAACTGAACTATTTAAATCATTTATTGAAACTGAATAAACGGAACAGTAGTAACTTTATTCCGTAACGTTACCGAGATATACTTACTTGTTTTGACATACCTAATCAAAGAAAAGTTTATAGGTATGTAAATACCTAAAACCCTGTCCGAATAGGTTCCTGTCCGAATTAAAATCTACCGCAATAACATGGGCCTAAGCTAAAGAGAGAGCCCATAATAGAATTGTCTGGAACAAATTTGTTGAGGCTCTATACTAATCATCAAATACCTAATCATGAAATGCAACAAGTTAAAAAAGAAGTATTTATACAAATGCGCTTGATATCTCAAGACTGTCATGGTGTAGTCTTCATTAATCTTTCCGATTGAGAGATTTGCTTATTAATCTGTCATTTGCAATCTCCGAGCTTAACGAAGTAAATATAGGGTCTTATTCGGTTATTTTCAACGTTTAGTTTAGTTCATTGTCTCTTTAAGTGCTCTTAATCTTCAAAGTAGTTCTGAAGAATAGTAATTTCAGACAACTATATCATATTAATTTAAAAGTTTCAAATAAATTGAACACATATTACAGTTTAAAAACTGTTGAAAACCTGTGATTGAAACCGCCTCCCCTCAGCTCAACAAGTGGAATCCGAGCTGCGCAGAAGAGTTTTTCATTTCCACGCGTAAACGTAAATATACTTCAACCAAGTTTCTTACACAACTGCCTTAATTAAGCATGCGATACTTACCGAATCTGTGAGTGAGTGCGAAATGTGGCGGCGCGCTCAGATGAACATGTCGTGTGAAGAGCTCATAACGAGGTCGCGTGTGGCGTGCGGTCGGAGCGGGCGTCGGCGAGCGACTGGGGCCGGCGGCCTGTCTGGCGATCCTGCGGGCGGGGCGGGCCGCGGCCCGAGGGGTGCAGCGATTGATCTGCGGCGGCTTCCTGCGTTCCATGTCCTGGATGAGGCTGGCAGAAGGACCGTTTGGGCTGTTAGCGAAAGTAAGTACCTACTGTCTATTGATATATGATATAAGTGCCGTGTGATGCCGGCTATTTGTGTATTACAATTTTTGGGCGACAGGCTGACAACCTGTCACTATAGTGATACACATGTTTTCTGAAACAACCTTAGAAAACAATCCTCAAAAATGTCAGACGTGGCGATAGTGGCCGTATTCTTACGGCCGTTAACGCTCTGCCTACCCCGCAAGGGATAAAGGCGTGATATTATGTATGTATGTCAATTGATAAAATAAACCGTCCGTGCCTTAGGTTCGATCTATCATACCCAAAACGACACCTAAGCCCTACCTCATCACAAATATTCAGGTCGTATATATCCAGTCTTTCAAAAAATACCGTCCTCGAAAATAGTACCTCTCATCAAGATTAGCACAATATTGTTCAGAAGCTTTGAAAAACTCGGGTCGAATTGATTACGCCATTTTTGAACGCGGCTTTTCTTCTTCAAAGCGTTATATTATAAATATCGTTTCAGTTTTGGCTTGATAGCATGTCAGTTGTATAGTTTTGATAGTTTCGTAGTCCGCTAACAGTTAGAAGCATAGTAAATCAGAATGGCAATAGAATGGCACTTGAGCTTCAATGGCATTACAATGACAATAAATAGTAGACTTGGGGTCCAGGTTAAACAGTTTTTGGCCAGTGCCTGGCTACGGAAATGTATATAGGGTTTGGCTTCTGCAGGTCTTGAAGCGTGTGTGAGAATAATTGTATTTTTGTATAAAAACCTAAAATGTTAACTCAAAAACAATATGTAAATTAAACAATTTGGCAAATTCCTACATTTATCACAATAATGTCAATTCCAAAAGCGTCGTCCAGAAACCAAGACTGACAAGACGAAGTTACTCAGTGCTTTTGCACAGACAGGTATGAAAAGAAATATTGGTAATAATTGTTAGTTATTACTAAATAAAAATTATTCTCACACGTGCAAGCGAAACGCGAGTTTAAATGGTACATTACTCTTATAGCGAGCCTTCTGTCTCGGCTCGCCGCCGCCTCGACTAATTTGAGTACTTGTGGTGCCATGTGCTGAATGGAGCCACGTAGCGTCGGAGCAGCCTCCCTATCACCAGCTATCCACTGTAGTAGTTGTGGTGTATATTGTGCGACATTATACGCGATCATGTATGCAGAGCAGTTAAAGAACCAATACTTGTTTGTTTTGAATGGTACATTTTTACGCAACTGTACTTACACTCGTACATTTTTGCGCAACAGTGTACAAATATCGGTTCTTTATTAAAATTCAACTCTAGATCAGTAGGACAGGAAATAACCTGGTAAATGGGAAGAAAATAAGTAGAGTGGGTATTGTAAAATCCGAGAAAAACTTTGTTTACGTAAATGTAGAGATTTCGTAGCCGTCTACGCAAACCGTAGCCTTCGTAGCGGTTCTACGAAAGAGCTACGTGTGATAATTTCTACCGGAAATTGAGGGATTAGAAGTTCAATTACGCTTCGAGCAACACGGTGTTTGGTCTCGTTGCGGAAGAAAAAGTAGAATATTTGGAAGAAGTCTACGACGCGGTGTGCGTGAATAAACTATGTTCCGAGATTTTTTGGGCTGATAGTAACTATAACACAAGTTATATTTTTTTTTAATTCACACAAGACATGAATTTTTTAAAGTTCAGTTCCGTGCACAATAAAAACTATTACTGCTTTTTAATGGGATTTTGATGCACTCAGTGCTTTATTATTCTCATAAATAAAAATAAGATTTTATAAAATTTCATAAGATAGTATAATAAACCTATCCATGGGAAATTGCACCAAATAATTCACTCCAAGCGCCATCTACTAGGAACGAAACGAACAAAAAAATTTCGTATTTTAGGGATACAATTTAATTTTACCCCTTTTCCCCTTTTATTTAATCTGAGGACCTTGTTCAAACAGAGGGCTCTTGGTCACCATAAAATTAGCATTAAATTTCAGAGAATTTTCGCTCCCCCCACCTGCAAAGATGTTTCACAAACAAACAAATGTCTAAACCCTGAGGAACATTTGCAATCAACGCCCAGTATAATAAAAGTAGCCTATAGTCTGTAAGTTTAGGTACTTATCTTTTAAAAAACAAACTTTGTATGAAAGTGACACTTCAGAACTGTCAGTTTAATACAAAGTTTGTTTACAAAAAGATAAGTACCTAAACTTACAGACTATACCAATTTATCAAAATACCAGCCGACCGCGTATTTTTGAGGACTCAGTCACACATATTGCGTGTGTGTGACATGTGCGTGGTAGCAAGTTTTAAAAACCTGGTGTGACTGAGCCTTTATTGTTATTGGCTGTATGACTCAAATATCCAATGCCGAATAAGCTATTTAAAAAAGTCAGCTGTCAATGTGACAGATCAGGTGTTTGTTGTGCTCAGTTAGTTTTGTTTTTTCCCAATATTTCGTTTATTTCTCTATTTATCACTAAAATGGCAACGCGTAAACTGTGGGGTGAATTTGAAAATGATCCATCTGATGAGACAATACTCCAAAACGTTAATTTCAACCCTATCATCGAACTCGGCATGCAGAACATTCCCGAGATCCCAATCACCGTGAAGTCCTCGCCAATAGAACTGCCGAAGCCAAATTTGATCACACATACAATACAGCTGCACGCCTGTGCGAGACAACTGGCGGCAATCCTTGACAGGACAGAGAACGCAGCGTTTGAAGGCGCGCGAATTGATGCACTCAGCCTGCCTCCCATACCACCGGAACCGGCTTTAAAATTAGAACACGTAGCAACACCACCTATCAACTTCCTCGAAAAAGAGTATTGTGATTTCTCTCTAGGAAAAGGCCCTGTTATTCTTCCATTCACACCAGAAAGTCACAAAAGAGCACTAAAACAATGTGCAGCAATAGGCATAGGCCATGTAGGCTTCTCCATGTGCACCAGCACGGCATTGACTGCTGTATCTGACGCATTAGACCACTACATGGCAAATATGTGCAAGCTGTTGAGATCTGTAGTAGACCGAGAAGCAAGTGGAATAAAATCAGGCTTCCCAGATGCAATATCAAAAGTATTTGCCGATTTGAATGTTGGAAACTTGCATGAATTTTACGAAAACAGAGTAGTAAGGTACCATGCACGAATAAGGGCTAGATGTGAGGATTTGAGATCTCAGTGTGATGCCCTGGTAGTTGGCAACATTGCTCCTCAGTTGAAGCTGGAGGATGTTCCAGAGTTACACTTTCCAGCAGCATTAGATGCTTACACTCCGTCCCTGGAGCCAGGGTTCCAGATGCTGCAGAGTTTAGAGCAAGAACAGTTGCAGGGCTTGGACTTGCTGGACACTGTTAACACGGAAGACATTAAAATGGAAGCCATGGAATTCTCACAGCCAGAGACCACTAAATTACCATCCCTCTCACCTAGCGCTAAGAAGAAAAGAAAATAAAACTTTAGTTCTAAATGAAATAAATAATTTTAAATAAAATAATTTTAAATAAAATGAAAAATAAAAAATAATTTTAAATTTTTTAAAAAAAAGTTCTTTAATGTTTAGTCTATCATTAGCTACATCCAGACCACCTGAGCAGCCTCACATACCTCAGGTGGTCTGGACACAGCTATTTAAAAACCCTATCAACATTTTTAACGCATCTAAAATCCTGAAAAGAAGTTGAACACGAATAGGGTTGTGGACTGCCCTCACTAGCAGGTCAAATGAGCTACATTTTAAAACAATCTAAAACGGTATTTTGTAGAAAATTTGAAGAAAATAGCAAAGTATGACGTCATGAATTGCTATTTTGTATGGCATCAAAACACTCATATAATTTTTCTGTTTAATAATTCAAACTTAGAATATTTTGAAAAATTATGAATGAAGTCCATAGTACTTTTGGTCAATAGTTAAAGCTAATGACCTGGGCCACAACCGAATTGCATGTTCTTCAAGAACATTGTAAGAGAGGTCAAACATTAACAATGTAGAGGTCAAACATTAACATGTATATATAACATTTAAAAAATTAAGCCAGGTGATTTAGTTATCAGATACATGTTTCAGTAACATGTATTTGATGATACATTGCATTGTTGTAACAGATGTTATATGCACCTTTATTCCTATCAAAACAATTTTATTGAGAGGATACCTTGCCTTGCACAACATGTACGGTAGTTGTAAACCGCAATAGCTACAAGAAATCTGCACAGGTTGCAGTGGCTGTTGCGTCTTCTCACATTATCACCCAATCATCAACACCCAATCTGAGTCCCATATCTTTTATTGGTTGAAAGAAAACATACCTAAATATTTTTGTTTCATAATGACATGTGTGTATGTATGACATGATTCCTATAATACACACAAGGTGCAAGGTGACTATACATCACAGCCCTTAACAGTCCGCAGCTGGACATAGCAGACAATTAGAGTTTGTAAAATGTCATGCAATAGGTATCATGCATGTCAACTAAATAATAAAAAACAAACACAATTAACATAGCACCAAATAATTTATTGTCACCAATACCAAAAGAACACTCACTGTATCAAAAGCTGCTGCTGATTGATTCATATTTACATAGCAAACAAAGGTGAACTGATGCTAAATCTAAAAATACCGTCATATTACCTAAAATTAAAAGTTATTTCAATTCTAGGAGACTTGCTAATAGTCTCTTTCACATAGGCTGAAACTTAGGAAATATTTAAAAACTCATCATTCCACATACAACAGACTTATACAAATTAATTAGTAATACACAGATGATATTTAAACTAGTGCAGCAATTATTTTAATAATAATCATTACTACCATCACCTATGTTATATATTTATGTAGAAAGGATATGTTGGGACTATGGCCTGCATGTATCACAAAATGATTTAACAATCACAATACAAATGATCTTTGATTGTTTCTTCACTACTTTTACAAGGACACTTGGTGAGGAAACCTCTTAATAGTAATGACTAATATATAAGTAAGAACTTAGAAATATGGAATGAAGATCATTGACCAATTCATAAACCTAAAACCCACAATAAATATAAACAAGAAATCAAAAAGAAGTATTAGCTTATTATTTTAATGTCGGACAATTCTTTGCAAATGTTTTGTCATAGCATAGCTTTCATATCTTTTATTATTTTGTAATGTACTATAAACTGCAGATATAAATAATTTATTGTGGGTTCTGCTAAATCTAATGTTAATTCTAAGTACTTGCTTGCACTAACACTGTTTGTTGATATTGTCAAAAACAAGTATTTTGTTAAGTGCAAATAAGTGTGAAGAGAGAACTGTACAAAACATAAACATGCAGTCCATCTACTTTTTCTCAGGAGGAGTGGTAATCTTTCTTCTGAACAGCAGGATGTGGGGCTCTGAAAACATAATGAACAAAAATGTAGCAGTACAAGAAAATACAAATGTGACAGGTATAAAAAGAAAAATAGAGACAAGTTATCTAAAATTGTGAAACTTATCTTAAACAATAAATAATTTGATCTTTGGACATCGGCCATATTTTAAAAACCACTAATTCCAATAAAAGCCACTTTAGTTTTTTATTAGGTTGATTATTTACGCTTTTGAAGTACCAAATGGTCCAAGGATCTTTTATAAGTTTAGGTTCACTTTATGAAACAATAAACTGCTCAGTTTGTCTTGTTCAAACAATTGTTATGTCATGTGCAGGTTTGTTTCGTCTCAAGTTCAAGGAATTTTGTAATTTATTTAATGAATACAAGGATAACAACAAACGAGGTTACATACCAGGTTGATGTGTCATGTAGTGCACCCATCCCTGGCTCTGTTGCACCCCAATACTGCGCCATTCCTGCTCCGTCATTAAGTGGTTCTTCGGCACCAACTTTACCATCTCCTTAGGCAAAACTACATGCCTGAGAAAGAAAACAGAATTGTTAGGGTTTTTGTTTATAATGCAAATTAATCTAAGAAAGAAACATAATGGTTTAAACTGATAAGGACACTGTGAACCTCAAGGATGTGAATCAAGTTCTTTATATAGATTGTAATAACCTAACAAAGTTATTATATTGATATGAAACCCACTGAGATATGCAGGTGATGTTTATGAAGCAAGCAGCTGGTCTTGTTTTGACATAAAGCAGCTGCAGTAAATGTGCCTAAGCATATACAACTAACCAAACAATACCAAACAAAAACTAAACGTGCTAGAAAGATCTTATGGACGTAAATGAAAGGAGAACCTAATTAATATAAACCCTGAGAAAAAACTAGGGTTAGGTTTGCAGGTTACTCCATATGGAGAGATCGTTTTGTTAAAATAGGCATCGTACAGCTCTTTCAATTACCTGTATTCGTGTTCCTCATCGTAGTATTTATCTGAATAATAAATATCTCTCGACATGTTTGCCGCAAAGCGTTGACAAGGTTCACAAAGAGTTGACTAGGTTACTTCAGGTTTTTCAACACAAATACCGTCGATATGGTAATCGCAAGTGTAAAATCCGAATATTAACTTAATTCTCTTATTACAGTTAGCACTAGTTAGCAGAAATTACGAAAGAAATCGCTCTTAATCAAACAAAGACAACACAGATGAATGACAAAAAGAAATGAAACGTTAACGAATTTCAAAGTTTGAAAATCGAATGACAGGTGTTGTTAGAGTAAAAAAATAATTAAAAACCGATAATTACCGGAAATGTATATGGGAGGTTTTGAGGCTTTTGACAAAGTAGCGTCATCTATTGACTGTAGTTGAAGATAACTTTTAATACGACCGAAATCGGTCGGGGGATATATTTTTTGGGAAAGGCGGGAATAGAGCTCTTGTTGGAATAGAAGAGAGAAGAAGACAGTATTATTAATTTGTTCAAAATAATTTAATAATAAATAAATGCTATTTTCATTCAGTTACTGAAGTGAAATCAAGGTGACTGTTTAGGTTTTGTTCGGGCGCGTTTTCGAGTCATATCTGGTTCAGATTCTTTTTCATCCCCATCTTCTGTGGTCTGTTTGTCGGTAGTAGATTGCTTATTGTGCACGTTTTGCATGTGCCGGCGGAGATGCGAGGCGCGGGACAGCCTGGAGCCGCACACGAAGCACATGAAACGCCGCTCACCCGAATGCTGAAGCATGTGCTGCTTCAGATGACCGCGGCTTATGAATGCCTTTCCACATGAGTCGCATTCAAAGTTTTTCTCGCCTGTGTGTTTTCTGAAAATAATGCAAAAATAATAAATATTAAGTAACTAAGTACCACAAAATAAATACTGGCTCGCTAAGTACCTCATTTACTACGAAAAATGATTTTTATACACACACACAAAAACAAAAATGATCTTCTAAGCAACCGATAAGCAACATGGAATGTTCTTACGTACGCACTCATTCACTGACTCACTGATTCATCAACGCAGAGCCTAAAGTACTGAAACCAAAAACATGAAATTTGGACAGTAGGTTAATTTTACCACGTAACTATCCACTAAGAAAGGTATTTTAGAATTTCAATTCAACCCCTAAAGGGGGTAAAAAGGGGGGATAAACCTTTGTACGAAAGTGAGTAAGCCTTTAAGGCGATTTGTTTCAAATTTTGTGCTTAGATTGAAATATTAAAATAAATAAGCATGTATATCAGCATTTAATGAATTTCAACCCCAAAAGGGGTAAAAAGGGTGCTCAAAGTTTGTATGGAATTTCTCAATTACTAAATGCAATCTATTTTAAATTTTGTGATTAAACTACGAAAATGAAAAAAAATAACATATTTTGATAAAACCCCGTGTTCTTTAGTGCAAAGCTTTTTGATTTTTAAGCTCCAAGAGACAAAGAGCGGGGGTTAACATTTGTATGAAAGTTTTAGATCTTTGAAGCAATCTATTTTAAATTTTGAAAGTTATGCAATGCAAATTGTTGCAGGGGTTTTTGATGGGGTAAAAGGGGTGTTTGTATGAACATTTGTGGTCTTTAATGTGAAATTTAATGTTTCATAATTTGAAATTAGATTTAACAACAATAAAAACAAATTATAACAATGAAGCTTAAAACCACTTTACCTCACATGGTAGCGAAGATTGCTGGCTGTGTGAAAACTTTTGGGACACAGCACACATTTGTACGGCGTCTCACCAGAGTGTATGCGCTGGTGGGATCGCAGGCTGGATGGGTGGCGAAATGACACATTGCATTCCGGACATTTCAAAGGTTTTTCACCCTGGAATATAATTTAAAAAAACAAGTTAGGTACAATAATAATATCTTAAATTCCTTAAATAAAAATAAACCGACAAGCATGTATGAAAGGCTGATGGATGTTGAGGAAATGGTGTCTAAGGATCGTAGCAATTGGAAGGATGTAGTCTCTGCCTACCCCTCCGGGAAAGAGGCGTGATTATATGTACCTAAGTAGGTTGTCATGGGATAACACATATTCCAACACAAGTACATGGTATATTGTACTGGAAAGTATAATAAATAATTCAATAAAATACTTATTTAAAATTTCAGAAAGAAGACAAGGGGTAACTTACAGTATGTATCCTGAGATGAAAATTTAGAGTTGTTTTCAATGTAAAGGTCTTAGGGCAATGAGTACAGGAATATGGTCTTTCGCCAGAATGTGTTCTTAAATGTGTTTGTAAGCTGGATCTACAAAAATAAAATAAAAATATTAAGATTCAGAACTTAATCATTACAATAAAACAGTTTTAATATTTGAGTTTATTAAGGGATTTTAGATTTCCTATGCTGGACTGGAGTTGTGCAAACACTGCAAATCTAAGAAAATATTATAGATAACTTTTCATTATAAAGGTATTTATTCTCAATTTAAAACTACTAGACTGCAGTAGATTTATATCCACAATAAAATGAGAACCTTAGATTTCATGCCGCATTACTTTTTGCTTTTGGAAAGTGACTGTCATAGTTCATTTAGGTATTACATAAAATATACTTTATGATTTGAGTGCAACTTATTTTATTTATATAAATACCTTACCCAGCAGATAATATTTTTCCACAAATTGTGCATTGGTATGGTTTTGTTTTACCCTTCTTTCCAATTTTTGTGGTATCTCCAACTGTGTTTGCTGTGGATATCTCTATTTCTTTATTTGTTTTTGGATATTTGTTTATATTATCCACCTCGCTATTTGGAGAAACGGCATTTTCAATTGGAATTTCTATATTATATTGTTGACAACTATCTGTATAGTCAGTCTCATGTTTTGGAGAGTATTTGATAGGGATTTCATTTTTGAATATCATTGTATCTGATGGAGTAAGAGATGCCCTTAGTTTAGCATCAGATTCTTCACAGAGTTGTATGAAATCTGTGCATTGGTCTAGTCGTTTAATGCATTTTCTACATATTGTGCTTGGCAATCCGTCATCTGGATACATCTAGAATAATGCAAATGAAAATATAATGTTTATTGTAGACACTTTATCGCGGGGCTGTTATATTATTAGAATAAGAGCATTGCCTTGCTTGCATAATTATTGTTTTGGAATTTTATTTGGGTTATAGTGTCTAAATATCCAATGGTGTCTGGCTGGTTCTCTTTTCGTGTAGGATATCAATAATAGGATTTAATCCAAGATGATTTTTATTTTTGTCTGGAGAATCAACTTACTTGAACTCGAGTTAGCGACATGATTGTTGTAGATATAGATACACTCTGCCGCTGTTTGAATATACTCTTCACCGCTCCTTTTCCTAAGCAAACTCTGCATATCATATTTTTCGACATAACTAGACCATGAAATTTTATGTTCCCATAAAGAAAAATAACGATGATGAAATAAAAGAACGAATGACAAAAAGAATGAATGACTCTCGGGAATGACTCCAATAACTTTTTTAATTACTTGTGATAGTGATGTGTTCGGGGGCCCCTCTTTTGGGCCCCGTACACTGTAGTCGGAGGGAAGGTTCTGCTGTCTGCTCACAAGAAAACCGAACCGACTATCTGTTCACGAGGTGACATCCCTAAATCATATCCCACCACTTCCGTTTGTTCAAGGACACAGTCAACCAATGATCAGACAGAGCCAGACAGCGCTTACTTTCGAATTTGAAAGTTTATAAGTGGACAGATAAAAGGGTCACAGTGGTCACAACACAGTGTCTGTGCACTTTATGTGAATCATTGTTTATTAAAATGTCTGTTGTTAAATTATATCACTTTCCATTAAGCGGGCCTTCGCGTGGTGCACTTTTGGCAGCGAGGGCCGTTGGTGTACCAATTCAGGTGGAAATCGTAGATTTATTCCAAAAAGAGCAGATGAAAGAGAGTTTTCTGAAAATCAACCCTCAGCACTGCATTCCTACACTGGATGATGATGGTTTCGTTGTGTGGGAAAGCCGGGCTATAGCCAGTTATTTGGCTGACAAATATGGAAAAGACGACCAGCTTTACCCAAAAGACTTGAAGAAACGGGCTGTAGTAAACCAAAGGTTATACTTTGATGCCTCATCGTTGTACGTGAAAATAAGAGCAATTTGCGTAAGTAAATACCGTAAATACCTTGCAGAGTTGATAATCAGACATGTTTTTGCAGAGTAGTCAAACAACTTATTATGCAAATACCTAAAAAATATCTATAAGGACTGGTGTAATAAAATTAGCTTCCTGTGCTGGTTAATTTGTTCCCATACAAATTGATTTAATTGGTCGGTAATTTTGTATGGGAAGTCCAAATTTTTATTCATATGTTCCTTGGGGAAACTTGTCCAGTTTCATGGGCTGGTTCACCCCTTAAAATATTTGCAATATTTTTTTTTACACCCTGTAGGTATATTACGTAGTCGGTCCCAAAGTTCTGTCACTGGCATATTATTTTTGAATTTAGAACACGGATTTGGAAAAGTTTTATTGCATTCCGTTTTTGAATGTTTAACAATTATTTTAAAACAATAAATAATCATTTGGCGCGATTTTTCACGATGGAGTGGACTTTGAAAGTTTAGCGGTTTGTGACTGGGTAGTAGACAAGTAAAACTGCTAATTCAGGAGCGAATATTGATGTGTGATTTATTGATGTGTAGTCTTCTCGCGGTCCTTCTCCAGGACGCGGGGAATCACTCGGGGCTAGGTTGCCCCCTTCGGAAGCGGATCATCGCGGTCGATGACTATCGACCGGTCTTTGGGTGGCCGCTTTTCAGCAGCCTTTTAGTCTTGCCTTACTTGGCTTGGGGTGGGCCATCTTGGTGTAGATGGCCCGTCTTCATCGTTTTGTGGAGTGATGTCATCACTGGGGATCAGCTCTCTCGCGTAGGGTCTGGCTCTTTTATCTGGCGGTCTTGCGTGGAGTGGAGCTATTCCCTGCAGATGCGGGTGGCTCGACTCGTCGGCTCTGGCAAACATGTTCTTTGCCAGCCGTCCGATAAAGGCGTCCAGTCTTTCCATCTTGAGGTCTCTCGCTATGGTGTGATTTCTCACGTAGCGTGGA
Organism: Keiferia lycopersicella; assembly: GCA_029255805.1. Lineage (NCBI taxonomy): Eukaryota > Metazoa > Arthropoda > Insecta > Lepidoptera > Gelechiidae > Keiferia > Keiferia lycopersicella. Next base: position 13,315,162 of record JARACZ010000005.1, on the reverse strand, counting down.
GCGTCCACGATGAGGCGCAGGGCTTTGTTTTCTTGCGCCTGGAGTCGTTTTTTGAGGTGAGTTGCCAGAAGACTGTACCAGGCTGGCGCTGCGTATGTCAAGCGGGATCGTAGGTACGTCTTGTAGATGCCCAGCTTTATCCTCGTTGGGAGCTTTTGTGAGGCTAAGACGGGGCGCAGCAGGGTCCTGGCGACTTGTGTACGCTGGACGACCGATTTGACGTGCGCCGTCATGGTGAGCTGTCTGTCGATCGTGACGCCCAGGTACTTCACATTGGGCTGCCACGGAATCAATTGGCCCTGTAGTTTCAGCTGTGGTGGGAGTTTCCTGTTTCCGGTTATCATTGCTTGTGTCTTAGCAACGTTAACCGAGAGCCGCCATTTGGATAACCAGTCGGGTAGAGCATCAAGGGTAGGCTGCATTTTCGTTACAGCATTTTTAGAATTCATAGATGCAACGAAATATGCCGCATCGTCCGCGAATAGGCCCAGTTTGGCGTCCCCCAGCACCGGGATGTCGTCGGTGAACCTCGAGTAGCAGAAGGGTGATAGGCAGGATCCTTGTGGTACTCCAGCCGCAATGCTCCGTGGGTCCGATGTGATGCCTTCGACCGCCACGACGAATTTTCTGTTATCGAGGAAGGAGGCGATCACTCGTACTATTCGCCGTGGAGCGGTAGACGTTGACAGCTTGTACAGCAGCCCCTCATGCCACACTCTGTCAAACGCCTTCTCCATGTCCAAGAGCACCGCCACTGTCACGTTTTTCTTGTTTGCCTCCACGGACATGAAGTGCAGCACTCTGGTAAGTTGCAATGTGGTAGAATGGCCTGGGCGGAAACCATACTGCTCTGGTCTTGGCTCAATGTGCGGCTGGATCTTCCCCAGCAGCAGTTTTTCGAACACCTTGGAGAGCGTATCCAACAAGGTGATCGGTCGGTAGCTCTCCGGTTTCTTCAGGTTCTTTCCGGGCTTGGGTAACATTATCACCCTGCCCATCTTCCAGTTCTCGGGGTAGTGGCCGGTTCGCATTATGCCGTTGAAAAGTCATGTCACTGACGCGATGGTTCGGCGAGGCAGGTGACGCAATGCCATGTTCGGGATGCGGTCCGGACCTGGAGCCTTTTTGGGGTTCTGGCATCTCAGGATCTTCTGCACTTTAGCTGGAGAGAAGAATACAGGATCTTCTTCAGGTGGGATAGGCTCAGCGAAGTAGTCCTGTATATGGGCGTTCACCATAGCAACGTGGTCAGGTTGTGCTGCTGGATTGGGCTGGAACTGTTTTTCCAGGGCTTTGGCAAAGAGTTCAGCTCGATCTTCTGCCTTGTACCTTGGGCTTCCATTTTCATCAAGTAGAGGGCGAACTGCTTCCGACTTGTTCCCCAACTGCCGGCAAAGACGATGGATGGAGGGGACATCGTCTTCGATCTCCATTATATGGTTCTCCCACGATTCCATAGAGTGGTTGGCGAGTTCGCTCTTGAGCTGCTGAGTGACATTGTTGAGCAGTCTCTTCAGGGTGCGGCATCCTGCAGAGTTTTGCCACTGCCGACGAGCCTGTCGCTTCTTCTCAAGTAAGTCCAGAATCTTCTTAGGTAGGGGATTTTTCCTCTCGCTAATCAGATTTGTGCGAGATGCGGTGTTAATAGCGGACTGGATGTCGGCAGTGACAATTCTCGCAGTTTCTTCAACGTCCTTTGCAGTATGGATGGGGGGTATGGCAGGCTTCCTATCCATCTCAGCTTCAAAAGCTTCCCAGTTTACCCGGATTTTTGGCGGAGCGTCCAGCACTCTGGTTGGCTTTGTGTGAAGCGTGAGAAGCACGGGTCGATGGTCTGAGGGTAAGTCCATCATCACCTCCTGAGACATCGGGTAGTTGAACCCTTTGTGGATGACAATATCCAGTACGTCTCCATCAGTCGAATCTCCCTGGTAGTGGGTAGGTTCGTCCGGAGCGCTGCACTCGTAGTTGTGATCCAGAGCATCTTTGGTAATGAGGCGGCCAGATCTGTTTATCACTCGGGAGTTCCAGTTTGTGTGTTTCGCGTTCAGGTCACCCGCCAGGATGGTCGGCATGGGTGAATTGAGCAGCAGGTCACGGATTTCTTTCACATCCAAGTGGTTATCTAGGGGGCGGTAAACTGCATATAGCCGGAGTTCAGTTCCGGCTATTTGGATGTCTACTCCAAGGGCGTACATAGTTTGCAGCGGCTTGAAGTTGACTGGCTGGTGTACGATGTTCCTCCGGACTATAACAGCTAGTCCGCGGTAGGCAATTCCCTCTGGGCTGACTTCCTCTTTCCTGTAGGTGTGGTAGCCAGTGAAGTGTAAGCGAGTGTGGGCACGCAAGTGGGTTTCGCTGATGAGGGCGATGTCGATCTGCTGCTCGCGGAGGAAGTGCTGGAGCAGCAGTCTTTTCCCCGTCAGCGACTGGGCATTCCAGTGTATGACCCTCAGCTTTCTATCCATTGCGGTAGGACAGCTTGGCAATCTCGAGAAGTTGGCTCATGATCTTCGGGTTTGATTTGGTCGAAGGTCGCTGCAGCATTAGGGTGAGGAGCTCAGTTACAGCGGCCTCGTCGTCGTCTGCTCCGGGTTGTGCCGTATCTTCGGTTTTGGCGCTTTTCTTCTTCTTCTTCGCGCGTTTCTCGCGCTGGGAGGAAGAGGGCTGTCCTCGGGGTTTGGGATCATTTGCCGGGGCCATTAACGATGCCTGGGCGGTCTCCTCTACCGCTTTGGGCTGGTCCTTGGCAGTGCTTGTGGCTGGTATGGTCTTCTTATGCTTGCCGCTCTTGGCTAGTGTGCTGGCCTTTTTGTTTCTGGCCTCCCTCAGAAAAGCCGTGCACGCCGTGTAATTTGCTGGATGGGGTCCACCGCAGTTTACACATGTTGGTGGATCTTCAATGGGTCTGGGGCAGTCTTTTGCAGCGTGGGGGCCTCCGCACCGGACACATGCCAGTTTACGGTGGCACCGATGTGACGAATGGCGCCATTGTTGGCATCTGTGGCATTGTGCTGGGCCTTTCTTTCCACGCCAGTTTTCAATTTTCACCCCTGGCATGTACAGCAGTTCATCAACTTCGTACAGTGCTGAGGTGAGTTCGGACGTTCTTTTGAAGGAGGCGAAAAAGATACACCCGGGTCGGTCGCCTCTCGCCCTGATGTTCTTGACATGTTCCGCCTCAAAGCCTTTCTCCGAGAGAGCATGTTTTATGTCTTCAGGGTCCGTATCTGCTGGGAGACCTCGAATGGCGACTTTTACTCGTCGTTCTTCGGCGGGGTCGTAGCCAAACCAGCTGATGTTTTCGGTGGCTTCGAGTTCCGTAAGGTAGCGGTCTATGCAGCGGTACTCTTCTCCGTCGATTGGGGTGAATCTCACTCCTTTTCCGAAGGGACTGGCATTTGGAGGCCGTCCTAGCTTGTTCTTCAGCTCGGCGAAGTGCTTGGCCCAGTTTGGGAGGTGTTCGACGACTAGTGGCGGGTATGGCTTTTCTTTGGGCCTTGGTTGCTGGGGCTTGGTTTGTGGGGAAGCGACTGCTTTTGCTGCGTCAGCAAACGAGGTCGGTGGTGGCGGTGCTTGTGGGGGTGTAGATACTGGCGGCGGAGGCGGCATGTGTGCCGAAGCAGGAGGCACTATTGCTGCCGGCGGTGGTGGTGGAGGGGGCGGCGTCAGTTTCTTCGCGGGCTTTGGCTGGCGCTGTGGCAGGGGTTCCGCAGCTGTGGTGGCGGTAGGCTTCTGCTGGGGCTGCGGTGACTGGGCGGCTGATGCCCTTTGGCTTGGGTCACGATCGCGCCCTTGCGGCCTCAGTCTGCGCTCTTCCAGTGATTGGGTTCTTTTCAGAAGTTGAGCTCTCTGCTCAGCGTCCTTTCTTGGGGATCTGCGGCACAGGTGGAGAAGTTCAGCGCAGTGGCGCTTGTGAGCGCTTACTGGGTCGTCTTCGTCCGCGTCGCGCTTGCGGCGTGAACGTAGAGGCGGAATCTCTACTGTAGTCGCTTCTTCTACTAGTGAGAGAGCGGCCAGGTCTTCTGGTTGGAGTTCTTCTAGGTCCCCTATCTCCTGTTCCTGTATGCGCAAGTAGGCTGCCATCCAGCGGAGCATCCCCTGCGACAGGAAGCTATGTTCCGTCAGCCTAGCAGTCATCACTAGGTCACGTTCATAGCGTAGCCGGGGGTTCTCCTCTGCATACAGACGCGCAGGCGGTTTGGTGACACGGGGCTTCGGGAGTGTCGGCGTTTTGGTATCGGCCGGTGGTACCGGCGGTTGGGATGCCGGGGCGGCAATAGCTCTCCAGGTGGGATGTGGAGTAGCGCTCTCGGGCGTGTCGGTCGCGGGAGCGGGCGGAACTTGCTCACGGGCGGCGTGTGCGGCTCGCTCGGGTGTACCGGGTGCTCCGGGGTGCGGTCCAGAGAGTACATCCTGTTTTTGGGCGTCTCTCTCGGCCGAAACCTCGGTGGTATCAGGCATATCCTTCTCTCTCGTTTTCTTTCGCGACGCCATAATTGCGGGTTACAGCGATTTCCCGCATCGGCCGTCTAGTAGGGTGACGGTAAACTCCGCCGGGGGATGGTTGATAACACCCCCGGGCGATAACTCGGAGGGTAATTGATACAGCAATTACCCCCGAATTTTCTTTCGTAAGTGCTGTGTGCGTCCGTGCGATCGTCTCGTGTCTCAGTGTGTGAGGGTAGACGGAAAACATGAGCGAATCCTTTTGTGATTTATTTACAAAAAGTGCCTAATTATATTTACAAAAGTAGGTTCTCATTTAGCTATTTACATACAGAGCTTATCAACTAATTAAATCTACAAACACATGAAATCATGCGCGCACACATACGCGAAACCGCGGGACGCGAGGGGCGGAGCGTGGCGTTTCGCGGGTCGCGAAATCTGTCGATTCTATAAATAGAGCGATCGCGGCCGCGCTCTTCCTATTCGCCAGCCTGACGAAACTTCATATTAAAAAAAAACTCAAAGAGTTCACGCTAAAATTAATGGCGTCGTTTATTGTCTCTTTCCTTTTATCCTGCTTCTTTGTCTAGCGCTGTCAGACTGTCACACCACTAAACAATATGGCGGTTCTTGTCAAATTTGTTGATATCGCAGCATGATTAATTAAAAGTTCAGTGAATAACGTGAAATATTGGTGACGTAACTTTAACATTTACAAATAATTTACATTGTGGTAATAAATTAATTACGATTGCATCTCAAGATGCACTATAAAAAGTGTGAAATTTGTGGATTGAAAGCCGGTCGACAATCGGGAGAAAAGCGAGTATTTTTGGCTCAGTTCCCATTATTTGAAAGGCGGTAAGTTATTTTGGTTATCATTTTATCAATTCTAAGTGATTTCGAAAGACTTTCTGTCATTTATTTTACGTATTTTATATCTGGGCTATCCTTGCAAATTTACCATAGAGATGGGTTAGGGTTGTATCGATAAAATTATCGATAGTTTATTTACGGGTCAGAGTATACTTTTCCAATAAGGCCTTTTTTATAACAATGCATTTGACAACTGCAAAACCTCATTTCTTCTAATTGTGTTCTGTTGTCTTCTGAAAAAAATTGATGGTTTTAACTTTTTGAATAAAATAAAAACTCACATTCTTCTTCATCTTAGGTCCAATAAAAAAAATGATTCATGCGAATTTGCGAACCCCTTAGAGTTTTTAATTGTATTTTATGCACTATAATGCAATTTTTTTTTGTGTTGTACACTTTCTAATAATGTACTATACTGTTTCAGATGCAGACAATGGGTAAAATTGACTGGTAAAGAAGATTTGGCATATGTGCCTATAGAAAAGTTACATTCTTTGAAGTATTTATGTGGAAATCATTTTACCAAAAAAGACTTCAATAGGAAGTTATCTAGGTTAAAACCTTCAGCTAAACCAAACTGTTTAGCGGACGTGATCTGGGCTGATCTACACAAGCAATCTTATTCGAGAGCAAAACCCAAGAAATGCAGTTTACATGGTTAAGGTACTACTGCTACTTGCTGAATTGAATAAAACTGAGTTTAATCGAAAACCGCGAAAAAACGACGTAGGTGTAGTGAGGTACTAGCCTGAGTAATGAACTTCCTTATTTGCAGTTGCAGAGTAGCCAACATTTCTGATCAGAAGACCACATACAGCAACTAAATAGACTATTGCACAAATCAACATTTACCAATAACAGCAAGTAGCAATTATTGTATCTGTCAGGTAAAAAAAGTTTCCTTGATAAAAAAAATTATAAACTTTTATCATGTTTTTTAATAGACATTGCACTATAATACATTGGAAATATATGATTTGGCTGTTTTGAGATAAGGACTGATATTTAGTCGATACGATATTTTGTACATTGTACGATCTAGTCTATGTCATACCGACCCAGGTATAGGAAAAATAAATAAACCTATAAATTAAGAAAATTGAGTTTGTTTCTCATACACCTAATCTTTTTCAAAGGAGCAATTCCGCAAGATGGTGGTGTACTCCGCCATATTGCGAAACTGCTCCTTTGAAAAACGCCCATTGAAAACAGTCTAGGATATTCCAACGCTGTTTTTTTTTAAATATCGATATCGATATATTTATCATACCAGGGCATACCACATCTCTATTTTTCTGTCATGTTGTTAGCATTGTTACAATATTGTTAGAATGCTTATATTGGCTAGAGATTTTAGCGTGAACTTGAAAAAAAAACGTTATACGTAAGACCCAACTCTTAAAACGCTAGTTTTATTATATTCTCTTTGCTATTCGCTCGCCGCTCGCCGTGGAAGATGGACGTCTGCGCAGTTCCGTCGCGCCTCGCGTCGCACCAAGCCAGTCGAGATGAAGATGCTGTGATGATGATCTTCGTGTTGCTGCCGTGCGTTGGTGCACTAGAACAGCTCTTTTCAGAGCTACATTCTAAGTTTCGAACAGCTCTTTTCAGGGCTCCATCTCAGCTGTTCCTCGTGGAATGGCGCGAAGTTTCAATGGTCTATCTATCGTGATGAATGCGTAGTGCTTGCTTGTATATAGTAGCTGTAGTAATGCTTCATGATAGTGCGCAGTACTGTGTATAGGTGTAGCAGATCGATCGTCGCTTGCTTGCTCGCACGCCCAGTAGGTATACTCGCTGCTTGAATGTGACGTCACACGCGTAGGTTCTGACTTAGGTATGTGCACGGCGAAATGCTTGTAGGTAACGCTTCTATCGCCTTGCCTTTGCGCTCACGTAGTTATTCGCGCTTGCAGTCGATGTACATGTAGGTATGTATGTTGTAGCGTGACGTAGGCACCTACAGTGCACCCCCTCAAGCGAAGCGTACTGGCAGATTGATGGTGCGGCCGGAACGTGTTTTTTTCGTAGGGTCGTCGGCGCTCTGCAGTGCGGGCTTTGCGGTAGGAGGGACTAGCGAACTTGTAGGTACAGCTAGCGTAGTAGGTACTGTGGTCGGCGTAGGTACGACGGTTGTCGTCGGCGGCGTGTTGCGATCGTGATCTGCGAGTAGGTATGCAGGCTTCAGTCTGTCGATCGAGATAGTAGCTTGACGGTCTGGTAGCTGTAGTGTGAAGAACTTGTCAGTACGTTTCAGCACACGGTAGGGTCCGTCGTATGGCGGTGAGAGAGGTCTCTTCACGGCATCGATTCTGACAAACACGTAGTTGCAGTTTTGTAGATCTCGATGGACAAAAATCGGTCGACTGTTGCTATGCGGTTCTGTAGGTACTGGCTTGAGCCTGTCTATCGCTTCTCGAAGTTGGTCGACGTAGGCGTGGTCCATGGTGACGTCATGAGGTGTTGGTATGAAAAAATCACCGGGTAGTCGGATAGTACAGCCGTAGGTAAGTTCGGCTGCACTGACACCGGTATCGCTGCGCGATGCAGTGCGAAGACCCAACATGACTGTAGGTAGCTCAGTCACCCAGTTTTCGGTAGTGAGTCGAGCTGTGAGTGCTGTCTTCATGGATCGGTGCCATCGTTCGATGATTCCGTTCGACTGCGGATGGTAGGCTGTAGTTTGGATTTTTTCAATACCCATTAGGCGAGTGAGACACGTGAATAGGGCACTCTGGAACTGTCGTCCTTGGTCGCTAGTTAGCCTGTGTGGACATCCGAATCGTGTTATCCAACCTTCGTAGACGATTTTTGCGACTGTCTCAGCTGTGATATCTCGTACTGGGTAAGCTTCTGGCCAACGTGTCGTTCGGTCGATCATTGTCACGACGTAGCGGTATCCGTCAGCAGTGGTAGGTAGAGGTCCGACTATGTCGATGTGTAGGTGAGTAAACCTTGGTGATGCCGGGAACGTTGATATGGCGCTTTGTGTATGCCTGTTTATCTTCGCTCGCTGACATTGTAGACACGTCTTAGTCCATTTGCTGACATCTGCGTTCATTGATGGCCAAAAGTATCGAGTTTGAAGTAGCTTGCGTGTTGTTCTCGTACCAGGATGACTGAGACCGTGAATTGCTTTGAATGCGTTTTCACGATACTCAAGCGGTAGGTATGGACGAATGTTGCTCGTAGATACTTCGCAGTAGATCGGTTGACTTGTTGTAGGTAGCGTGACTTTCTTCAGTTTGATGTTGTCTTGTTGCAACAAGGTAGGTATGTTGCTGTCTCGCTCTTGCGCGCTAGCTAGTTCGGCGTAGTCGATAGGTGTCGGGCAGCTGATTTCTTCGACACGTGATAAGGCATCCGCGACGACGTTTTCTTGTCCGCTGACGTGGCGAATATCAGTGGTGAATTCGCTGATGAAAAGTAGCTGTCGCGTGCGTCTCGGTGTCTCGCTGTCTGAACCAATCTTCTTGTATGCGTAGGTAAGAGGCTTGTGATCGGTGAACACGATAACTTCTCGGCCTTCAAACATTTTACGAAAGTGTTTTATCGCCATGAAGATTGCAAGTAGCTCTCTGTCGTAGGTAGAGTACTTTTGTTGGGCTTCAGTGAATTTCTTTGAGAAATATCCGAGTGGTTGCCATCTGTTGTTTACGCGTTGCTGTAGAACAGCGCCAGCCGATGTGCTGCTCGCGTCACACATGAGTGCGAGAGGGACAGAGTGATGCGGGTGAGAGAGTAGAGCAGCTTTTTCGATGCTTTGTTTGCAGTTCGTAAAAGCTTGCGTTGCGTCATCGGTCCATTCAATCTCTGTCTTGTCGCGTTTCTTAGAATTGTGTAGGTATTTACACAGTGGCGCTTGTAGAGTGGCGGCGTTCGGGATATTTGCTCGGTAGAAGTTTAGCATGCCGAGAAATCTTCTTAGTTCTTCGACTGTCTTCGGCTTGGGGTACTCTACTATGGCGTTGACTTTCTCTTGAGGAGGTTTGATGCCTTCAGTGTTCACGGTGAATCCGAGGAATGTGACTTCGCTCTTCCCTAGTACGCATTTCGACGGGTTGATAGTGATTCCATATTCATCGAGTCGTGATAACACGGTACGTAGGTGTTCTCGGTGCTCGGTTTCATTGTTCGACGCGATGAGTAGGTCGTCGATGAATGGAAACACGAAGTCTAAGCCTCGTAGTACTTCATGAATGAAACGTTGAAACGTTTGGCCTGCGTTTTTCAATCCGGGACACATTCGAGGAAATTCGAATAAGCCAAATGGTGTGATTATGGCTGTCTTCTCTATGTCTTGCGGTGCTACCGGTAGCTGTTGGTAGGCTCTGTTGAGATCGAGTGTAGAGAAAATCTTCTTATCGGCGAGTCGGTAGGTAAAGTCTTTGATGCGAGGTATCGGGTAGCGATCGGCTTTTGTTATAGAGTTCAGCCTTCGGTAGTCGCCACACACGCGTAGATCTCCATTTTTCTTCGGTACGACATGTAGAGGGTTAGCCCAAGGGCTTTTGCTTGGACGGCATAGGCCCTGAGCTATCATATTTTCGAACTCCTTCTTGACTTGTTCGTAGCGGTGAGGTGGGAGGGGTCTCGCTCGACAGTGTAGTGGCTGGCCGGTAGTTTCGATCACGTGCTCGACGCTGTGCTTCGGACTGAGTTTCATTGATGTTAATCTTGTAATACCGGGGAATTGAGCGAGAATATCGTGGTAGCTTTGCTGTTCATCGATGCTCATGATTCTGGGCTCTTCCGACTTGCAGATAGGTAGATTCACGGCGAGTAGGGTTCGGCCGTCAATCAGTCGGCGGTTCTTGACATCGACAAGTAGGTTATGGTGATGTAGAAAGTCAGCTCCGATTATTGGTTTATTGACTTTCGCGATGATAAACTTCCAGCGATATGGTCTTCGTAAGTTGAGATTGAGCTCCATTGTTTTCTCTCCGTAGGTAGGTATAACGGTGTTGTTTGCGGCGTACAGGTTGAAAGATAGCGGCGGTGCGTTGCATCCTTTTCTTTTTGGTATTACGGATATGTTTGCTCCCGAGTCAACCAAAAAGGTAAGTTTTGAGTTCTTGTCCGTGATAAGTAGGCGGTATTCTTTATCTTGAACGCCGGTGTCCGCCGCTGCCAGCGTTCGGTCTAGTTTTCCGGCTGCTGGTTTTCGTAGGTACTTGTCTTCTTGTAGGTACACGGTGCGTTGCAACGGCGGGCATGTTGTTTGAATTTGTAGTGATAGTAGCACACGCCATCGGTATGCGGACGGTAGTAGGTATTTCCTCTCGAGCGGGAACGGGGACGCGCGGGGTGCGGGGTGTGCGGGGACTTCTCTCGGTAGCGGTATTGTGAACGTGAATGATGTTCGCGTTTAAGTTCGGCGACTTCCAGTGATAGTTTTCTTATTTCGTCGACTAGGGCTTGCGTTTCAGACGGCTTCGCTGGACTCGATTCAGACGGGCTTGCGATTGACGAAATTTGCTGATGCTGTTGTTGCTCCATCATTTTGTCCGCGATGAGTGCGAGGTCGTCTAGTGCAGTGGATTTGCTGATGTTATCGCTTACGACGAGGACTGAGCGTACGTGGGATGGTAAGTGATTCATCCACATCATACGTAGGGTTGCGTCCGAGATTTTCCCTCTTGCTAGACTCTTCATACGGCGAAGTAGCTGTGTAGGCTTCTGGTCACCGAGTTCCATTTCGGATAGTAGCTTCTGTAGTTGCCGTTCTTCTGACTCCTCGTAGACGGAAATGAGGCGCTCCTTAAGTTCGGTGTATGGTTTCGTATCGGATGGAGTGTAGAGAAGGTCTGCGATCTGCTCGACGTCTTGCTTTTCTAGTTGTGCGATGACCATCTGCGCGAGTTCTTTCTCTCCTCTCTTGCTGTCGGCTGTGACGGCTTCGAACGTGATGAACCAGAGCCTGACGCGGTCGCGCCAGAATTTAGGGATTCGCATGGAGAGTGCGATGCCGGCGAGTTCGGTGCGAGGTTGTGGCTTCGGAGTTACTTTTTCTCCATTGTTTCCCGCGTCGCCTTCGATTACTGGGTTTCCAGGATTTTCGTTGCTGGCCATCTTGACTGTTCAGGTTGCAGAATCTTGAGGTTGCAGGTTGCAGAATTCTTCTGAAGGGTGTCACCACTTTAGCGGTTTGTGACTGGGTAGTAGACAAGTAAAACGGCTAATTCAGGAGCAAATATTGATGTGTGATTTATTTGATGTGTAGTCTTCTCGCGGTCCTTCACCAGGACGCGGGGGAATCACTCGGGGCTAGGTTGCCCCCTTCGGAAGCGGATCATCGCGGTCGATGACTATCGACCGGTCTTTGGGTGGCCGCTTTTCAGCAGCCTTTTAGTCTTGCCTTACTTGGCTTGGGGTGGGCCATCTTGGTGTAGATGGCCCGTCTTCATCGTTTTGTGGAGTGATGTCATCACTGGGGATCAGCTCTCTCGCGTAGGGTCTGGCTCTTTTATCTGGCGGTCTTGCGTGGAGTGGAGCTATTCCCTGCAGATGCGGGTGGCTCGACTCGTCGGCTCTGGCAAACATGTTCTTTGCCAGCCGTCCGATAAAGGCGTCCAGTCTTTCCATCTTGAGGTCTCTCGCTATGGTGTGATTTCTCACGTAGCGTGGAGCGTCCACGATGAGGCGCAGGGCTTTGTTTTCTTGCGCCTGGAGTCGTTTTTTGAGGTGAGTTGCCAGAAGACTGTACCAGGCTGGCGCTGCGTATGTCAAGCGGGATCGTAGGTACGTCTTGTAGATGCCCAGCTTTATCCTCGTTGGGAGCTTTTGTGAGGCTAAGACGGGGCGCAGCAGGGTCCTGGCGACTTGTGTACGCTGGACGACCGATTTGACGTGCGCCGTCATGGTGAGCTGTCTGTCGATCGTGACGCCCAGGTACTTCACATTGGGCTGCCACGGAATCAATTGGCCCTGTAGTTTCAGCTGTGGTGGGAGTTTCCTGTTTCCGGTTATCATTGCTTGTGTCTTAGCAACGTTAACCGAGAGCCGCCATTTGGATAACCAGTCGGGTAGAGCATCAAGGGTAGGCTGCATTTTCGTTACAGCATTTTTAGAATTCATAGATGCAACGAAATATGCCGCATCGTCCGCGAATAGGCCCAGTTTGGCGTCCCCCAGCACCGGGATGTCGTCGGTGAACCTCGAGTAGCAGAAGGGTGATAGGCAGGATCCTTGTGGTACTCCAGCCGCAATGCTCCGTGGGTCCGATGTGATGCCTTCGACCGCCACGACGAATTTTCTGTTATCGAGGAAGGAGGCGATCACTCGTACTATTCGCCGTGGAGCGGTAGACGTTGACAGCTTGTACAGCAGCCCCTCATGCCACACTCTGTCAAACGCCTTCTCCATGTCCAAGAGCACCGCCACTGTCACGTTTTTCTTGTTTGCCTCCACGGACATGAAGTGCAGCACTCTGGTAAGTTGCAATGTGGTAGAATGGCCTGGGCGGAAACCATACTGCTCTGGTCTTGGCTCAATGTGCGGCTGGAGCTTCCCCAGCAGCAGTTTTTCGAACACCTTGGAGAGCGTATCCAACAAGGTGATCGGTCGGTAGCTCTCCGGTTTCTTCAGGTTCTTTCCGGGCTTGGGTAACATTATCACCCTGCCCATCTTCCAGTTCTCGGGGTAGTGGCCGGTTCGCATTATGCCGTTGAAAAGTCGTGTCACTGACGCGATGGTTCGGCGAGGCAGGTGACGCAATGCCATGTTCGGGATGCGGTCCGGACCTGGAGCCTTTTTGGGGTTCTGGCGTCTCAGGATCTTCTGCACTTTAGCTGGAGAGAAGAATACAGGATCTTCTTCAGGTGGGATAGGCTCAGCGAAGTAGTCCTGTATATGGGCGTTCACCATAGCAACGTGGTCAGGTTGTGCTGCTGGATTGGGCTGGAACTGTTTTTCCAGGGCTTTGGCAAAGAGTTCAGCTCGATCTTCTGCCTTGTACCTTGGGCTTCCATTTTCATCAAGTAGAGGGCGAACTGCTTCCGACTTGTTCCCCAACTGCCGGCAAAGACGATGGATGGAGGGGACATCGTCTTCGATCTCCATTATATGGTTCTCCCACGATTCCATAGAGTGGTTGGCGAGTTCGCTCTTGAGCTGCTGAGTGACATTGTTGAGCAGTCTCTTCAGGGTGCGGCATCCTGCAGAGTTTTGCCACTGCCGACGAGCCTGTCGCTTCTTCTCAAGTAAGTCCAGAATCTTCTTAGGTAGGGGATTTTTCCTCTCGCTAATCAGATTTGTGCGAGATGCGGTGTTAATAGCGGACTGGATGTCGGCAGTGACAATTCTCGCAGTTTCTTCAACGTCCTTTGCAGTATGGATGGGGGGTATGGCAGGCTTCCTATCCATCTCAGCTTCAAAAGCTTCCCAGTTTACCCGGATTTTTGGCGGAGCGTCCAGCACTCTGGTTGGCTTTGTGTGAAGCGTGAGAAGCACGGGTCGATGGTCTGAGGGTAAGTCCATCATCACCTCCTGAGACATCGGGTAGTTGAACCCTTTGTGGATGACAATATCCAGTACGTCTCCATCAGTCGAATCTCCCTGGTAGTGGGTAGGTTCGTCCGGAGCGCTGCACTCGTAGTTGTGATCCAGAGCATCTTTGGTAATGAGGCGGCCAGATCTGTTTATCACTCGGGAGTTCCAGTTTGTGTGTTTCGCGTTCAGGTCACCCGCCAGGATGGTCGGCATGGGTGAATTGAGCAGCAGGTCACGGATTTCTTTCACATCCAAGTGGTTATCTGGGGGGCGGTAAACTGCATATAGCCGGAGTTCAGTTCCGGCTATTTGGATGTCTACTCCAAGGGCGTACATAGTTTGCAGCGGCTTGAAGTTGACTGGCTGGTGTACGATGTTCCTCCGGACTATAACAGCTAGTCCGCGGTAGGCAATTCCCTCTGGGCTGACTTCCTCTTTCCTGTAGGTGTGGTAGCCAGTGAAGTGTAAGCGAGTGTGGGCACGCAAGTGGGTTTCGCTGATGAGGGCGATGTCGATCTGCTGCTCGCGGAGGAAGTGCTGGAGCAGCAGTCTTTTCCCCGTCAGCGACTGGGCATTCCAGTGTATGACCCTCAGCTTTCTATCCATTGCGGTAGGACAGCTTGGCAATCTCGAGAAGTTGGCTCATGATCTTCGGGTTTGATTTGGTCGAAGGTCGCTGCAGCATTAGGGTGAGGAGCTCAGTTACAGCGGCCTCGTCGTCGTCTGCTCCGGGTTGTGCCGTATCTTCGGTTTTGGCGCTTTTCTTCTTCTTCTTCGCGCGTTTCTCGCGCTGGGAGGAAGAGGGCTGTCCTCGGGGTTTGGGATCATTTGCCGGGGCCATTAACGATGCCTGGGCGGTCTCCTCTACCGCTTTGGGCTGGTCCTTGGCAGTGCTTGTGGCTGGTATGGTCTTCTTATGCTTGCCGCTCTTGGCTAGTGTGCTGGCCTTTTTGTTTCTGGCCTCCCTCAGAAAAGCCGTGCACGCCGTGTAATTTGCTGGATGGGGTCCACCGCAGTTTACACATGTTGGTGGATCTTCAATGGGTCTGGGGCAGTCTTTTGCAGCGTGGGGGCCTCCGCACCGGACACATGCCAGTTTACGGTGGCACCGATGTGACGAATGGCGCCATTGTTGGCATCTGTGGCATTGTGCTGGGCCTTTCTTTCCACGCCAGTTTTCAATTTTCACCCCTGGCATGTACAGCAGTTCATCAACTTCGTACAGTGCTGAGGTGAGTTCGGACGTTCTTTTGAAGGAGGCGAAAAAGATACACCCGGGTCGGTCGCCTCTCGCCCTGATGTTCTTGACATGTTCCGCCTCAAAGCCTTTCTCCGAGAGAGCATGTTTTATGTCTTCAGGGTCCGTATCTGCTGGGAGACCTCGAATGGCGACTTTTACTCGTCGTTCTTCGGCGGGGTCGTAGCCAAACCAGCTGATGTTTTCGGTGGCTTCGAGTTCCGTAAGGTAGCGGTCTATGCAGCGGTACTCTTCTCCGTCGATTGGGGTGAATCTCACTCCTTTTCCGAAGGGCCTGGCATTTGGAGGCCGTCCTAGCTTGTTCTTCAGCTCGGCGAAGTGCTTGGCCCAGTTTGGGAGGTGTTCGACGACTAGTGGCGGGTATGGCTTTTCTTTGGGCCTTGGTTGCTGGGGCTTGGTTTGTGGGGAAGCGACTGCTTTTGCTGCGTCAGCAAACGAGGTCGGTGGTGGCGGTGCTTGTGGGGGTGGAGATACTGGCGGCGGAGGCGGCATGTGTGCCGAAGCAGGAGGCACTATTGCTGCCGGCGGTGGTGGTGGAGGGGGCGGCGTCAGTTTCTTCGCGGGCTTTGGCTGGCGCTGTGGCAGGGGTTCCGCAGCTGTGGTGGCGGTAGGCTTCTGCTGGGGCTGCGGTGACTGGGCGGCTGATGCCCTTTGGCTTGGGTCACGATCGCGCCCTTGCGGCCTCAGTCTGCGCTCTTCCAGTGATTGGGTTCTTTTCAGAAGTTGAGCTCTCTGCTCAGCGTCCTTTCTTGGGGATCTGCGGCACAGGTGGAGAAGTTCAGCGCAGTGGCGCTTGTGAGCGCTTACTGGGTCGTCTTCGTCCGCGTCGCGCTTGCGGCGTGAACGTAGAGGCGGAATCTCTACTGTAGTCGCTTCTTCTACTAGTGAGAGAGCGGCCAGGTCTTCTGGTTGGAGTTCTTCTAGGTCCCCTATCTCCTGTTCCTGTATGCGCAAGTAGGCTGCCATCCAGCGGAGCATCCCCTGCGACAGGAAGCTATGTTCCGTCAGCCTAGCAGTCATCACTAGGTCACGTTCATAGCGTAGCCGGGGGTTCTCCTCTGCATACAGACGCGCAGGCGGTTTGGTGACACGGGGCTTCGGGAGTGTCGGCGTTTTGGTATCGGCCGGTGGTACCGGCGGTTGGGATGCCGGGGCGGCAATAGCTCTCCAGGTGGGATGTGGAGTAGCGCTCTCGGGCGTGTCGGTCGCGGGAGCGGGCGGAACTTGCTCACGGGCGGCGTGTGCGGCTCGCTCGGGTGTACCGGGTGCTCCGGGGTGCGGTCCAGAGAGTACATCCTGTTTTTGGGCGTCTCTCTCGGCTGAAACCTCGGTGGTATCAGGCATATCCTTCTCTCTCGTTTTCTTTCGCGACGCCATAATTGCGGGTTACAGCGATTTCCCGCATCGGCCGTCTAGTAGGGTGACGGTAAACTCCGCCGGGGGATGGTTGATAACACCCCCGGGCGATAACTCGGAGGGTAATTGATACAGCAATTACCCCCGAATTTTCTTTCGTAAGTGCTGTGTGCGTCCGTGCGATCGTCTCGTGTCTCAGTGTGTGAGGGTAGACGGAAAACATGAGCGAATTTTTTTTTACACCCTGTAGGTATATTACGTAGTCGGTCCCAAAGTTCTGTCACTGGCATATTATTTTTGAATTTAGAACACGGATTTGGAAAAGTTTTATTGCATTCCGTTTTTGAATGTTTAACAATTATTTTAAAACAATAAATAATCATTTGGCGCGATTTTTCACGATGGAGTGGACTTTGAAAGTTTAGCGGTTTGTGACTGGGTAGTAGACAAGTAAAACTGCTAATTCAGGAGCGAATATTGATGTGTGATTTATTTACAAAAAGTGCCTAATTATATTTACAAAAGTAGGTTCTCATTTAGCTATTTACATACAGAGCTTATCAACTAATTAAATCTACAAACACATGAAATCATGCGCGCACACATACGCGAAACCGCGGGACGCGAGGGGCGGAGCGTGGCGTTTCGCGGGTCGCGAAATCTGTCGATTCTATAAATAGAGCGATCGCGGCCGCGCTCTTCCTATTCGCTCGCCGCTCGCCGTGGAAGATGGACGTCTGCGCAGTTCAAGTTGCTCAAAAAATAGAAAATAACGCTTAGGTTTGGGTATCGTACTATAACTAGGTACACTGAAGTCTCTAGTGTTGAGGACAAGAAAAGAACTGGCCGGCCTCGCTCCGCCAGAACACCAGCAGTGATCAAAGCGATCAAGGAGCGCATACGAAGAAATCCTGTCCGAAAACAGAAACTTATGGCTTTGCAGATGAAGGTTAGTAGAAAAACAGTCAAAAAGGTTTTAAACGAAGACCTTAAGCTGCGAGCATACAAAAAAAAGAGTGGGCACTTACTTAATGCCCGTTAAAAAGAAATTAGACTCAAAAGATCTCGGGTGTTGTTAAAACGGTACGCGAAAAACCGGCACCGCGATATACTTTTACAGACGAAAAAATTTTTGATATAGAAGAAAAGTATAATAAACAAAACGATAGAGTGTACGCTACCAGCTCTGAAGAAGCAGGAAACAAAGTTCCGCGGGTGCAACATGGGCATCATCCCTCTTCAGTCATGGTCTGGTTAGGAGTCTCCTACTATGGGCCAACTGAGGTTCATTTTTGCGAAAAGGGGGTCAAAACCAGCGCAAAAGTGTACCAAGAGACGGTTTTGGATCGGTACGTCAAAGACCTGCCCAACACACTATTTTCAGGACATCACTTTGTATTCCAGCAGGATTCTGCGCCCGCTCACAAAGCCAGGACCACTCAAGCCTGGTTTGAACGTCAAAACATTGAGTTTATAAGACACAAAGATTGGCCTTCCTCCAGTCCGGACCTTAATCCTCTGGACTATAAAATTTGGCAGGTCTTAGAGAGCAAGGTCTGTGCTAAGCCCCATAAAAATTTGGAGAGTCTGAAGTCAGCCATAGTTAAAGCAGTCGCTGAAATCGACATGGATATGGTGCGTGCTGCGATAGACGACTGGCCGCCGCGGTTGAAGGCCGTTGTTAAAAGCAAGGGAGGTCATTTCGAATAGTTTTATGTTATTTTGATTCTTCGATGATTGTATTTTTAATTGATATATAAATTTTTAAAAACGGATTGGTACTTTTTATTTTATCAGTATTTTCATATATGACAGAACTTTGGGACCGACTACGTATACGATCGATACGATCGACAACTTGTATCTGTATGTTAAATGAACAGTAGATATATTTACGAGATTATTTAGGTCAGTGTAACTACCTACTGACTGTAGACTGTTTTTTTACTTCTTTCCCAGTTCCCAGTCCTCTTCCAAGGGGTTACAGAGATCAAAAAGCAGCTGAAGGACGATCTGGACTCGACCCTGGGGTTCTTGGAGCAGTTCCTCAGCCAATCAGAATGGGTCGCCGGGGACCACTATACAATAGCTGATTGTTCCATCTACGCCTCGATGTCCAGCATCCTTGTAAGTTTGTTTATAGTCTATGGGTAGCGTGCATCTCCAAACAAGACCGGCTATAAGCACAATTTGATGAGAGTGCCTATTTTCCTGCAGTGTCTTTGGTACCAAAGTTTGTTACATGTAAACACACCCTTTGCATCGCGCGTGTTGTGAAAACTCCATATAAAATTATGGACCTATTTGATTTTTTTTGTATTTCAGGCTGTTGGCTGGGACATTTCTGCATTTCCTAACATTAAAAAGTGGTTGAACGCATGCACTATTCTTCCTGGATTCCAAGAAAATGAGGAGGGAGCTAAGAAGTTTGGAGAAGCAGTCAGAATGAAGCTTAATCAAAATTAAAAAGACATGTTGATGGGTGTTCATTTAATTTAAACTTACTATAATAATAATAATTAAGTTATCATCATTTCAATAGGCCATATTTGACAGCTGTCAAAATAATGTTAATGCTATGACATAAGGTCTATTTTTCTTTGTTGACATGTCCTATAGTATGGGTTTGACAGCAGTCAAATATGTTCTATTCGAACGACCATACTTTAATATACAACAGATGCTTACTGTCTATAAAATTTTAACACAAGTTGCTGTTCATTTCTTACTCTCCTTTGTATTACGGTTTCGGATTTGAAGCCATAAATAGACATGATATCTATGACTTCAGTTGGAATGTTCTCTTCAATCAATAGTAGGTAGAAAGTACCATCATCTGCAAGCTTCTTTGGTATTAAAGTAAGTAATCTATCTGTTACCTCTCTCCCTTTCCTGCCTCCTGCCCAGCTTGCACTAATATCTGTACTCCCACATTCATCAGAATCTGTCACTACATAAGGAGGATTGAAAACAATTACATCAAACTTTTTGTCCATCAGTGAACCCGCTAAATCCATGTTCACTGCATCCAGTGAAACTTTGTTGTAGACAGCTGTTTGTTTAGACATTAGGCAGGCCTTAAAGTTAATATCAGTACTGATGCAAAAAACTCCAGGGAATGCCATTCCAAGAGCAGTTATAACTACACCACTTCCAGAACCTACTTCTAGGCAAAGTATAGGATTTTTCTTTTTTAGATAATCTAGGTCTTTTTCTAAGGCATCAATAAGAAGAAAACTGTCTTCTGCAGGTTCATACACATGATCAAAATCAACCTTATCAATATGGTTTTGGAATGGAGTCTCCATCATGAATGTTGAATATCACAAGAGGTTTTCTCATTAATTGATGCTTCCTCTTTCTGACAATGAGAGTCCACTGGTACCCTGTTGAGGTTCTTGGGGCAATTCAGTTAGTACTGCTGGTTTTGTATTCTTTTCTTTACTAACCATACGCCTTACTTCATTCAGCCTGTCCTGAAATGGGAATGTTTTTTAGTTCCTAGTAAGATAGCACTCGGAGTGAATTATACAGTGCTATTTTCCAGAGATAGTTGTAATAAAGTAGCTTCTGTTTTATCTAAAATTGTATAAATCTTATTTTTATTTACTTATGAGAATAATAAAGCACTAAACACATTAAAATCTTATTAAATTGGGGTAATAGTTTTTATTGGGCACTGAGCTTGAGAATTCCTCAACAAATTATAGTTCGGACAAGAGTTGCTGTCAGCCCAAAAAATCCGAAATTAATGTTAGGATAAGTTTGACTGAAGGGTAAAAGCTGTGGTTAAAAAAATCAGTTCCTATGAAGAATTGGAAGTTATTAAGCAAACAAAATACTTCTTTCTTTCATTCTTTCATAATTAAACTATGGACTAAGACAAATGCCTAGACCTAAACATCAATAAAGCAACAAAGTAAGAGTAGTAGTCAAGTAGTTTCTGCAGTATTGGCAATAAAGTTCTTTATTCTAATTCTTCTTATTCATGAGATAGCAACTATAATAGAATAAAGGCAGAAAAAATAATACTTCTTGTTTCTTACTTGAGTGGCTTGTAACACATTAAGTACAACTGTTACTTTGTGTTTGCATGCAATCAATTTTTTCACATAGGGATCCAAATCAGGGTGGTTGTTCAGCGCCTCTCGGACCTTCTGTAGCTCCTCATCCAATGAATCTATTTGCTGCTTCAGTTCTAATTGAGATATCCTAAAAAAGAACAACTGATGTAAGTACTATGTCTACTGCAATAAAATTTTGAGTCCTTGAATGGAAATTTTACATTAAAATATCTATTAGGTTAGGTTCATTATACATACATTTATCTCTTGCAGGGCAGGCAGAGCGTTAACGACCGCAAAAATACGGTCGCTATCGCCACGTCTGACAAATATTGAGGACCGGTTGAGATAATTTGTGTATCACTATGGTGACAGGTTGTCAGCCTGTCGCCTAAAAGTTGTAACACACATGAAACCCTCGAGTCCCTTAGTCGCCTTTTACGACACCCACGTGAAAAAAATGGGGTGATGCTATTCGAAGCCGGCATCGCAAGGCAGGTTCATTATACATAACGTTATCAGGATGATATTATGATATTACCTTGTGGCTCTGACTCTGTCATCGAGCTGGTCAACAGTGGGTTTCAATAATCCTAATAACCCCTCAGCCAAAGTATCTCTCGTGGGGTTGTCGCAAAGATTACCAGTATTCTCATCGGCTGATGTAGTTGTACTTTCCGTGTCATCCATTGCGAACAGTCGCACTTTGCACCTTGCTTGTTATTCCATCATTAGCTTACGATATACTATTTTCTGTGAATATAATAAAGAAGTGAAACGAAGAAAGAAAATTATCAGTTTTTAGTCAGATCCACAGATAACAATTTTTTAGAGGCGGCCAATCGTGCTGGCTGGGTAAATTTTGTTCTTAATTCTTCTTTGTGTTGGTACTACAGTCGGACAAGAGCATTTCTTATTTTTTTTGCAACTGTTTTGAAAACCATCAAAAATAAAAAAAGTCATTGAAATTGATGTTTTGTTTATAAAATTGATAGCCTGTTTAATCTAGATTTGTTTTATTTAAATAGAATTTAACTAAAAGCAGGATTTATAGAGAAAAAATAACAAAAATTGAGGGAAGACAAACTAAACGTTCCTACTTTGTTACTATCTATTTCACAAAAAACCTGGAAAGGTGACTTATAATCCCACGTTTGAAATTGAATTTCTTTATCTTTAAGATCGAATGATTATGTTTCCGCAGAAAATGGACAAAAATAACCAGAATGTTTCTGGAAAATTAAGTCTTTTTTTTTTTTTTGTTACCATGTCCCTGAAACTGACATAATAGTTTCATACAAATGAAAAATAAACAATATAAGTTGCTTGAAGTTATATCATAGTTTACTTCTTTTTTAACTTATTATTAAACGTGAAACAGTAGTTATAATAAATTTAAAAATATACCAGAAAATTGAAATTCAAGAAAAAATACTATGGGACAGTAACAAAAAAGGAGTCATTGTAACAAAATAAAAACTCTAAGGTGGAGGTCACAGGATTGAAAAATATGTCAGTTTTCAAGAAATTGAAAGGGAGTCGAGGGTTTTATGTGTATCACAATTTTAGGCGACAGGCTGACAACCTATCACAAGAGTGATATATTAATTTTCTTAAATCGACCCTCAAACATTATGTCAGACGTGGCGATGACGGTCGTTTTATACGGCCGTTTACGCTCTGCCTACCCCGCAAGGGATATAGGCGCGATTTGTGTATGTATGTAGATGAACGCGTTCCTGAGAAAGTAAACTTAGGGGACAAATTCATAAAAATTGCATAGTGTAGTTAGATGAAATGTTAAGAATTGAAATAAATTGGTTGTAAAGTAAAAAACGTACTTACGAAAAATATTATAAGCTAAATAGTACCAAATATGTTATATAGACGTGGCCTTATAATTTCCTTTTTTGTTACTAGCATTTCCCATTATAAGTTACTATGGAAAAGTAACAAAAAAGGAAGTAACGAATACGTGATTCACGAGTGAAAATTTTTTATTGCCGCGGCTAAATTGATGTTAAATCTAATAAATTCACATCTTATTGTAGTCCAAGTTATAATCTATTTGCCAAATATAAAGACAAGTAAATAACTATTGTCAACTCACCTTAAAACAGTCACAAATTAAGAATGCAAAATGTGTTCAGCACTGAAGACGCGCGTTCTCGGCACAGCTGACCGAAGCAGAAGACAGTTCATGTCAATATGGCGACTTCAAATGGCATTTAAGTGTTGCTATTTTAACCAGATTTGTTAATATTGGTAGATTTAGAAATTTCACAGGCTTAAATACGGTCACAAAAACGGAACTCCTTTTTTGGAACTTTTCTTGGGACAAGTGGTTTTATTAATTTAAATGTATTAAACGTCCTAGCGCAACTGATACGCCAGTGAAATATGGACAATATTAAAATGGAGTAAGGGTTAAAATAGAAATGTGCGTTATGTTTCTTACAACTTTATGGAAAAATTTAGCTTCAAATAGGACAAAGATGACATGGGACACAGGGCTTTTCATACATTTGAATTTTTGGGTGTTTATAATATTGAGTTTTTTAACAGAATGGTCTGATTAAAACGCTTTTATATTTTTTTTTATGAGAAATTTATTTGTAAACATGACTTAGAACGCATAAAAACCAGCGTAACACTTTGAAAAAATTTGTTAATTGTTCTCAAAGTCATGGGACAATGCCCTAGATGCCATATGCAAAAAAAATGATAAATGCTCACAAGGATCTTTTGGCACTTGTGTGATATTGACAGGAGGGCGCTGTACGCATTGAAATCCGTCACAATGGTGCCATTTTGCTTGCATTTTACAAGATGGCGTCGTTAGTTCCGATTTCCACCACGCGCCAAAAGATCCTTGTCGGACTGTATAGCTCAATTGCTGCTAATTTCACCACCTTGGTCCTCATTTACATTGCTAGTTCTCGTATAGGGACGGGTGCAAATTCCTTCTTAGTAATTAGCAATGTATATCAAGGCATAGTATGATCTACAAATGGCTGCGTTCATATAATTACGAAGGTGGTTTAAAAAAAAATTAACGTCTTGCCTTGCATTGCATGCCGACAGGGCCAACACACATATCATGCATTTAACCATTGCGGGGTAGGTAGAGCGTTAACAGGCGTAAAAATACGGCCGCTATGACAACGTCTGACAAATTAGATTTGCCTTTTCGATGTGAATAAAAAATAGTGAAAATTAGAAGTCGAATAAATTTTAATAAGTACCTTCTTATTTTTATCATAATAATTAAACACTTCCTTATTGTGGGTAGCGACAGTGGGCCAGTAGCAATCAATTTTTTAGTCACGTCAGTATGTGCCTGTTGGTCACGGGTTCTGAAGTTTTGATTTATCAGGCCCTTATTGTCCCCTTCGTTATTTTATAATAGCTCGAGTCCGTTCGCCACGTTAAACGAGATACGCGAAAGTCAACTAAGCCAGGCCTGTGTCACTCCGCGTGTAGGTATTAAAAACGTATCTACAGGCGCCGGCCACGGCGAAAGGGCCAATCTAGTAGGCTGCCGCAAGCGAAAGACGAGACGACACACGCGCGCGCTATTTGTTCGACTACGTTCAACTTTCTCGACATTTTTTGCAAGATGGACACACAAAGAAAAGCAAAAAAATACTGTGCAGTGTTTAACTGTATACAGATCGTGATCGGAATTTAACTTTTTTTTTGTTTGCCGAAAGACGCTGACAGGTAAGTAAAATCTACTTTGATTGGATTACATTATGTTCCTATTTGAAATGCAGTTAATCCAAACTACAAACACTTTCTTTTTTGTTGAACAAAGTACTATTTCAAAACCCTAAAACTATTTAAATTTTCTCGAAGCACTCGAAGTAACCAACCCTAGTCCGCGGCTTTTTCAATACGTATAACCACGTCTAACTTATTATGAACCGTAGTACAGTGAATTAAGGCCCATATTTCCTCAAAAAAAATTAGAAGTATCTAAATGACCACGTGCTCGACTGGAACGCGAGCTAAATTAAATCATTATTGTCTATCGGATTGAGTACATATTACTTTGAAAACCGTTGTGAAGTAAAGATTCTGTAACGCTAGTTACTAGTTAGTATTCTGTGACTAAGCTAAGCAAGTTTAATGGATGGTATTTTATAAACTGCACTCAACTGTGATATCGATCTTAAGTGAAACCTTAAATATGCTGTTAGTATTGACTGACATTTGTCAATATCGCTCTTGAGATCGATCTCACAGTTGAGTGCGATTTATAAAATACGGACCTAATTATGGTAGGTAGTACAAAACATGTGTTCTTTTTCAACATATTTTAGTAATGAGGTAAATGCACAATGTAAATTCACAATATAATATTTATAGAGTCCCACATCAAAAAGAAAATAGTATATAACAAATTGCTACTACGTTGTTATATCTTTATTAAGACTTCGGTTTTCTACAAAACAAAAGAAAAACAATAACATTTTTCAATGTGAAATATTCTTATACTTATTGAAAATTATAGAAGGGTAAGTTAGTAAGATCTACCTAAATACTATTTGACCTAACATTGAGCAAGTATCGATATTTTCAGTCCTTAAATTATTAAAAAGTTATCATGTTGTGTTCTCAGCCCATTAAAAAATATTATTAGTATTGCACAAATATAATTCTTTTAACTGCAAATTTAATTGTATTGATAAATGGGGATTTTTTCAATCCTAATACTGTAACTGTAAAGTGTAGAGTCGACAAATTTTATTCACGACCTATCTAGAACGTTTATGATTATGATATGAATAGGTACCTACATTATATTAGACCTTAGTCGTGCGTGCGTCCTCATTGCACTATATATAATACCTTTAAATGAGCAAGAATTTTATGTATATATAATGTTACTGGAAACGTATGAAATCCGTCATTGTTACAGCTTGCAGAGTATCACATTCATCATAAACTATTCTTATTTATTACTCGCGTGATAAATGACAGACAAGTTGTACGTTAATTGCACTGTGAACGTTACTTTGCAATGCAAGCAACCCGAGATTTAGGTGGTATAAGTAAGGGTAACCCATCTTCATAAAAAAAAAATATAACACTTGTACGCTTAAAACTATTGTCCAAAAATATTACGGACTTCATTCATCATTTTTCGAAATATTCAAAGTTTGAATAAATAAACAGAAAAATAATATAAAAGTAAGTGTTTTGACGCCATCCAAATACTTACGGTGTGACGTCATACTTATAATTCTTAAAACAAATACCGTTTTAAATCGTTTTAAAAAGTAGCTCATTTGATCTGTCAGGAAACGATCCTATTCTTTTTTCCTTAAACGTGCTACGGCTTCACTTACTTAAATGCAATAAATGATATATTTTAAATTCATTATTATTACAAAAGTTTGTTTTGTGTGATGGTACTTGTCCCTATTTTTGTGCTTGACGCCAGCTAACTTTCATTCCTATTAAAAGTATAAATCTTTTAGCCTATTTATGTAACAAAAAAATTATAAGGATAACATTAAAAATAACGTGATTCTATTAAGAATCCATGAGCATATCCATTTGTTGTCTAATATGTGACTCCATATTGGCGAAGTCTCTGAGGATATCTTCTATCATTTCGATGAGGATGACCGGCCACTGTAGCTCAAGCGCTCGTAGTCTCTGTGCGGCGCCACAAGCCAGCTCGATTGCATGGCTTAACTGACCTCGTCCTCTCACACGCCAGCTCATATCCTCCTGTGGGAATGCATATCGAATCAAAGTTTTGAATTCTGAATGAAATTATATCGATTACCGGACTCCCTCAGAAGAAGGGTTATGTTTTTCTATTTTAAGGGCATGTAAAAAAATATAATTAAATATGTTTTAAGCAAAAATAAAAATATATAGGTATACGCTAGTTTTTTTTTTCATTTACGAACAAATTTAATCGTGTTTTTTTAATAATACCTAGTAACTAGTGGACAAGAAAACTAATTTTCACGAGCTACAGCCTAAACTGCTAGGTGGAAATGCATTAAGGTACTTGCCTGGGACACATGACCTTTCTTATATTGTAACGCTTCTTTTGCAATTACGTCTCGCAATGCTGGATCAGCAGCTCTTAACCAGGCCTTGGCACTAACTGAGCTATTTCCGCTTCTGCCTAATCGGGCTAGAAGAGGTTGCAATGGTGCGTCAGGTAGAGCCCGCAGCACTATATCACTTAAGCCATTGTAGGTTATATTTGCTAATTTTATTTCTTCCTCAGTTACCTGTTTATAAAATTAATTTTCATAAAACTCGACTAGTATATTCAGTCACTATATTGAATAACCATACCATACCATACCAACCACAACAATCCACTGCTGAACATTGGCCTTTCCAATCGGGAGGTATTACCATACCCACCACTCTTGACAGGCGGATTGGCGAGCGCAGTGCAAGATGTTGCATTTACTACAGGGAACGCTGCTGCTCATACCCTGGATAATAATCCCATAGACGCTTTTTACGACGCCCGCGGATAGAATTAGGATGATACTCTAAGCCGGCATCACACGACATATTGAATAACCATTTTTTGGAAATAACCATTTCATTGTTGATCTCCTTTAGTCCCCAATGAGCAAGTCTGTAGACAGCATACTCCCGCCATATTTTGGCATGAATGGGATTGCCCTCTGGCAGTATTGTTAATCCAGTGACACCTCGTAGTTCAGCCAGAGCATGCAGCTGGCCAAGCCATTGTAAACCAGTTGCTCGAAAGGAAATATGCGTTACGTTTGGAAACCTGAAATTAATAAGTTAAAGATGCAAAGAACTCCATGAAAAACATTACATGTTGAAGAAAAATCATGTCAATATTTATCTCAACGTTAAAATATGAGAGACAACTTAAATATTTGACTAAGTATAGCTTGTGTTACATAAATTATACTGACTTGTTTTTCAATTCCGGTAAAGACTGCGCAACTGCGTTGAAATGGACATAATGAAAAGCCGCTTGAGTGACGGTTCGAGCTCGTTCCCATTCCCAATCTCTAGAAAGACGACGAACTGCACCTGCACCCCAAGCACTTACTATTCCATCACAGACTTCCACTAGATAATCTACACCTGAAAATATTGGACAAGTAAATTTATTTTCTGAAAAAGTAAATTTTATATTACACTAAGTACACTTGTTGAACATAGTATTTTTATCTGACCTTGCTCTCTATCCTTCGATGTAGGTGTTGTCTTAGGAACTGGTTCTGAAGATTTAAAACTAGCCAAACTTTTTCCAGATTTAATAGCTCTTGCAGTAGATGCTCTATTAGCTGATGAAGCTCTCTCATTTCGCCGAACAAATGTAGCGCTTCTAATATTTCTATTACTCAACCTACTGTTCATAGAACCTTCTCTTCTCAACATCCTACTATTTTCACTTCCAGAAGTAGAAGAATTGGTTACAGAGCCAACATTAGTACTACATGATATGTTACTAGCATTCTCATTGAATTCCGAGTTTCTAGCCACTGATTTGGCTCTTCTACTTTCTGGACCACAAACTGATTTTGAACGCATTGATCCAAAATTATCTCGCCGCCTTTGGGTAGTAGGCATTCGCCGAAATTGTTTTTTGTTGTTAGTTTCATCCTCACTTTCACTGGTAGATGAAGGCAATGAGCTAAATGAAGAATCAACTATCGGTTCAACGCTAGAAATGCTTTCCCAGCGTCTTAGTACCGGTTCTGCTCCGTCTGATAACTTTACATTCTCTAAAGACGATATAATTGGCAATAGTATTGGTGGAAGTCGCAAATCACTGCTAGTGGACGTTGAATGCGAACCATCTGTATCTTGGGAAGCACTTCTTTCAGAAAATATTACTCGCCTCTCATTGACTTGTTTACGGGCAGTTGAACTTCGCTGTAATTTTCTCATTGGCGATTTTGTAAGACCACTTTCGTTACCTAAAGGTTTGGCGTTTGTATCACTGTTATTATTTCTGAAATCTGATTCTTCAGCATCTCTTTGCTGAAGTGATACTACAACATCGGGTAGTGCAGCAACTTCCATAGTTTGCATTGTACCAATAGGAGTTGTTTCGATTGTAAAATCTTTTTCACTATCAACTGTTTTTATAGGTGTATTTGTACTTGTTGATGCAAAGCATTTGTTTTCTGATCTGAATATAGGTATATAAAAGAGAAAGTTAGTGAAAGAATTATTTATATCATTAATAATAGATAAAGCTGTTTAAGATAATATTTTCATTACTGACCTTAATAACTCCCAGTTCGTACGCGCATTATTAATAATTTGGTCACGTCGAGCAGCATGATGCTCTGTACCTCCAAGAGCGCAATACGCTGCATGAGCTGCTTCTTTATTGCTCCTCCAGGCCATCGCTGCCCTGCGTACCTATTAAAGTTATATTTTGACAAATAAATTATTTTTAAATTGTTACCTTACTATTATGAGCTTTCATTCTCGATGCAAGATAACCGCTCTTAGGTTTCGGCGTGGGCATTTAGTTCGTCTCTCTATTGATTTATATATTCTTATAGGGAGACACTTTATTATTACAAAAAGTGCTTTAATTCATTAATAATTAAAAAAATAACGCAAAATTATGTAAAATGAGTTTGTAATAATATTGAATCGCGTTGGAAATATTTTTGTTACTGGTGTCTCTTACCTGATCAGTAACATGCATGTTTGTAAGAGTTATTAATTTTGGAAGATATGAAACTAAGAATGGTGTACAGTCTCCTCCGAGAGCTACGGGATTGCCGTCTAAAGACACATCTAAGAGTGTTGTAACTTCTGCAAGGGTCGAGACATCCTCCACACTAAAATAATAAATTTTAATCCGTCAGATTGTTTTGTTACTACATCAAACCATTTATTTTGTAGGTTTTACAATATTAACAAACCTTTGTAAATCGTTGTTCCCAAGATACAATTTCTGAAGGTTAGGTGTATGCTGAAAACCAAGTAGCTTTCTCAATCGATTTCGCTTTAAATTCAGTTCTTTAAGTGAAGCTAGACCTTGGAGATCCGTCGCACCGATACTTTTTATCTGATTCCCAGCAAGGTTTAGTACTTTCAATTCATTTAGGTTTGATAAGCTTCCAACTTTACTTATTCTGTTTCCATGTAGATCTAACACTTCAAGTTTGATGTTATTTGACAAACCTTCGATCCGTTTAATCCTGAAATTTATGAGGTACTATCTAGATGCATTTTTTATAATATTTATCTCACTTATGCCATAATACATAGGTATGAATTTAATTCTATAGATTGGTAAATCATACTCGATACAGTTTCAATGAATACATAGGTACGTACCTATTTTTACCCATTAGAAGAACTCGTAAACTAAAAAGTCTTTCTAAAGATGTTATTTTATCAATTTGATTATCATAAACGTCTAAGAATACAAGTTTTCCTAATTCTAGAGATGATAACCCTGACAAGCTGTTGATCAAATTGTGTTGCAAAGAAAGAAGTCTCAACCCTGGTTCTCCAACTATATGCGGAATTGATGAAAGGCCTCTCCTATAAACAACACAACATAAACCACGATTAGAAAAGTGCATCAAATTTTAAGCAATTTATTTTAACTATAACAAGTAGGGTAGGTAGGTACTTACCTATCAAGTGTGATTCTGTCTGGTAAACGATCTTTTTCTTGTGGCGTTCTGGATAACTGGACTTTACCCTCTCCAACGGCCTGTAAATTGATTGCTTCTTCCTTCGGGTCGTCTTTAGATGTATAGTCAGTGCTTGAAATACAAATAAAATCAGGCTACAATGGAATGATGTAAAAACGTTTACTTATAGTATATTACTTTGATCTTTATTAAAAGGTTAAGTGTCTTGCCAAGCAAGACAGTGATGGGTCTGGCTAAATAATGAAAATGAGTGAAAATAATATATATATATATACATATACCACTCCCTAACAAGTTACCTAGAAAGTAAAGTATGAGACCGTTGCTGTGCAAAGGCAGCCCTAGTGTCTGCCAGGGCCGGCCGAATCTGCAGGAACGTTCGGCCATCGCCTCCTCCGCCTGTATCCACACCTGTAGCCGCTCCACTGACATCTAGTGAATGCGCTGACCGTCCCCTCGCACGAAATGCTGCCTTTCTTATCTGAATTATCCATAAAAATAATGTAGAACTGGCTAAGAGTGTCTTGAACTTGGACATGAACACGTCCGTTAAATAATATCTTTAATCAACTAGATGATGATAATGATGATGATTGATGAGTATAATAAGGTATATCTATAATTATAATATAGATAACTACTATTGGCGTGTATCTAACTGCAATTCGATATGTTCGTTTAAAAGGTGTATATTATTATGAAATAGCAAAATTTTTCCAAGGACATTTGAGCCAGCAAAAATAGTTGACACTGACTATAAAGATCAGCTGATCAGCTAAAAATCGAAATGAAAAGGCACAATTAAAACAGCGTACCTACGGGTACTACTTTAACTATAGGTACAACTTTAACTTATCACGTTATTGATGATGTAAAATTTCATGGAGTTATGTAGGTAGATACTTACGTTTCCACGATTATATGTGATAGGCATTAGTCTTAGGAGGTAATTTAACAATTGCAATAGAAAATTATTGCGTAATTGGTCCCATTAACAAAATCATTTGTAAAATAAATTCGTACAAAAGGCAGTTTTGGTCCATCTTATTATCAATCACAATAATTTAATAAATATCGTTGCTAAGTTACGCTATCAATAGATACCCAGTTTAAAATGTGTGCCGCACCCACAAATTACTGCACTCAACTCTGAGATCGATCTTGAGTGCGACTTTGAGATGCTGTTAATATTGGCTGACATTTGTCAAAATCGCTCTTGAGATTGATCTCAAAGTTGAGTGCGATTTATATATCTACTACAAAATTTGTCGAGTTAGAATATTTTTGTATAGAATTTGTGAACGCAGCCGTTTCAACTATTAAGTTGGTAATGGGAAGAACAAATGTCAAATTCAAACAAAAATCAGACAATTCGCACAAAAAAAGAAAACAAGTGCTGAAATGAAAGAAAGTTGAAAGAAAGAATCAGAAATTCACACTGAAAGGAGTAAAGCACAAAGTACTTTAATATATTGGAGTAAAGCCAAGTTTGCAAAATGGAAAAAACGGAAATCTATTTGAATTAAAGTATAGTACGGTGCTTTTCTATGTCAAGAAGGTTTAGTAGTTTTTGCAAGCTTTTATCCAGTCAAACACCGTTTGGATACAAGATGGTACGATTTTTTCAAAACCCGTACGAAGACTTCAAACCATCCCAATCAAAAATAGGTGTCTTCGATAAGACCGAGACCACTCGTCAGATCGACGAGTATGTGAAGAACATAACCAACCGTCTGGCACCCACAGTCAAACATGTCGATGGCGGATTATACGTTGGTGTAACCGGTATTTCCTACATGTTTTATTACCTAGCTAAAAACCCAGTGTTCGCAGACAATAAGCAATTGTACCTCCAGAAAGCTACAGAATATCTAAAGCCGGCGATGGAGAGTTCTGCAGGTGATAAAACGTCATTTCTCCTTGGCGACGCAGGTACTTATGCTTTGGCTACAGCAATTTTTAAAGAATTAGGCGATGAGTCTTACAAACACACCCTTCATCAATATGTATCGCTGTACCCGTCATATCTTAACCCGAAATTCCTCAAATGTGGAGGTGATGAGTTTTTTGTTGGCAGATCTGGTTATATAGCTGGTGCATTGTGGTTAACCAAAGAAATTAAATGCAATGTTTTTCCATGGTCAGATCTTTTCAAGATCTGTGATATGATTGTGGCTAGTGGAAAGGAGTATGCTCAGAAACGCCACAGTTTATGCCCATTGATGTATCACTACTATAACACTGAATATTTGGGAGCTGCTCATGGAATTAGTTTTATTCTACAGATGTTGATGTCTGTTCCGGGCTATTTGGACCATAATAAGAGTGCAGAGGCAGACATAAAATCAACTACCCGTTTCATAGCATCATTGCAGACAGATGAAGGTAACTGGCCTTGCTGTATGGAAGAAATAGGCCTCAGTGATCATAAGCTAGTCCACTGGTGTCATGGTGCACCAGGTGTAGTTTACTTGATGGCTAAGGCCTACCTTGTCTTCAAAGAGCAAATTTACCTAGACGCTTGTTTAAGGGCTGGTGAAATTGTATGGCGCAAAGGACTGTTACGAAAAGGGCCTGGCTTGTGTCATGGAGTAGCAGGCAATGGATATGTATTCCTGCTTTTATACAGGTTGACTGGAGACGAGAAACATCTATTCAGAGCAAGGAAGTTTGCAGATTTCCTGAGCAGTGAGGACTTCTTACGTGATTCCCGCTTGCCTGACAACCCTGAGAGTTTGTATGAGGGCACTGCGGGCTCTGTATGCTACTTGTCTGATGTCTTGACACCTGATAGTGCTGAATTCCCTTTTATGGATGTTTTCACCAATTATGACAAACTGTGATTTGGATTATCAATGTGGTGGACAAAATGATTATTTATTAAACTGATTTGGACATTTGCAATTTACTTTTTCTTTGGAATGGTGCAGCGTAAAATTGTAAAATTGTCATAAATATTAAATGAACTGTTGACAGTAATAGTAATAATAGTTGGTGGGATAGGGTTGTTTGTCAATCAAATTGTGTGTAATTTTTGTGTCATGTTTTATAACTTGTCTGATTCTGTTCTAAAAATAAACACTACTTTCTAGGTCATGATATACTTTTTATTTCCATTCTAACTGTCATCATCATCACATCATGAACTTAGTTAGTTACAATTTACTGTGGTCAAGTTTAGTGTCTTTGGCGGAAATTAACCTGCTTACTGATTTATTCAAGTATCAGAATATTGAATTTGCAGTAAACTTTGATTGCAGCAGTGCATTCACTGAAATATGTACCCAAAAAGTTTTTCACAGTAATGGAATAAGATTTGCTAATGCTGATTTCAATGTTAATACTTCATTGCCCTATTCTTTTAGCAGACTTGGGCTTATTGTAAATGCATCATGTGATAGTTGGAGTTCAGTTTTTGATACCTTAAACATGACAGCCATTTTCAAGAGCCCTTTTACTTGGTTAATTTTTACTGATAACCTAACCGAAATCGAAAATACCATGATTCACTATCCAATAGAAATCGATTCTAACTTCATTGTGATCTTGAAGACGGAGGAAAAGACATTTCATTTATTCGAAATGTAC
This sequence comes from Keiferia lycopersicella, assembly GCA_029255805.1. Classification (NCBI taxonomy): domain Eukaryota; kingdom Metazoa; phylum Arthropoda; class Insecta; order Lepidoptera; family Gelechiidae; genus Keiferia; species Keiferia lycopersicella. Next base: position 13,281,422 of record JARACZ010000005.1, on the reverse strand, counting down.
AACACTGGATTTTACACCCGAGGGAAGTTCTTTGTGGAGCCAATTGGGTACTGGAATTCGAGTTTGCATTTAAAGAGAAGAAGGAGGACAGACCTGAGTGGAGTGATGCTGAAAACTACTGTCGTGGTTACTCAAAGTATTGTAAACGAAACTTTTGAAGACTATGTGGAACGGTCAAGACTATACAAGTCTGATACGCTGCACAAACTCAAATACTTTACCCTGCTAAAATACCTTCGCGATATGTATAAATTTGGGTAAGTACCAGCTAGCCTTGTGATCATGATTGTTTTGTACAAATTCTTCAATATCACCAGTACTTAGGTACTGACCTATAAACTTAAGTCGCCTTTTGCGTTTCTCTATCATATGGACATCGCTAACTCCTAATGCCGGAAAAACGTCGTAATACAACGAGAAAACGATTAGCAGCAGGTGGAACCGTAGGGCGGGCCGCTAGTACGTAATAATGGTTTGCTTCCCAGGTACGTCCTTCGCCGTACAAACTCTTGGGGCTACCTTCACAACAGCAGTTTCGACGGTATGATCGGTACACTGCAAAGAGAAGAGGCGGACGTTGGTGGTTCTCCTATCTTCTTTCGCCTAGAGAGGGCAAAAGTAGTTGACGCCACTATCGAAGTGTGGCAATCTAGGTAAAAAGATGCCGTTTTTGTATTTATTTACTTAACGGTTCAGTTTCAGCAATAAATTAGCCTCAGCCTTCTATAAAAATAATTTGTACCGAAATAAAAATTAGTAAGTATGAAAAAGGCGACAATTGCCACCTACAATTTCTGTGGGTCTTGAATTTTCAAAATAAACGACATCTATTCAGAGCGTATTACGATATACGGTATATACGCTCTACGGTATAAACATACGCTCTGAATAGACTGTCGTTTATTTTGGAAATTCAAGACCCACATAAATTGTAGGTGGCAATAATGTCGTATGAAGAATGTACCTACTGAACCAACTGTGGAATCTATGATGCGAGTTGAGACTTTGCGATATCTTTTTCGCTCGGTGGACCGTTGCGAGTTGCGACTTTATAGAATATTATATTGCAGGCCAGTTTTCATCCTCCGTCACCCAAAACACCCTGGCGGCTACTTCACGATCTTCACCAGGCCGCTGACCGCTAGAGTATGGTTTTGCATAGTTGTAGTCCTGGCCACCGCCTCCGCCATACTGTGCATGATGCTGAAGCTAAGAGTGCTGATGGTACAGGGCGATGATGAGGACTCCTCGGCTAGTTTGGCGATCCTGACTATTTGGAGCGCTATTTGTCAGCAAGGTGAGCTCGCGATAGCTTTTGCTAGTGATCTCTACCAATGATAGTAGAGGGTTTGTTATAATAATTCCAATACTAAGTTTACGACGATAAAGCAAGCGATCGGGCAGGGAGCAACGTTCCTTACGAAACACACAGTCCTCATTTTGCTAGACCATTATTAAACCATTTATTTTGTACAATAAAACAAATAGGACACGTACATTATAACAATTCCCTAATTCCTAAAAATAAATCTCATCCAGTAGACCTAAGGTAGTGGTAATGATATCTGCATTAAGTAGTAATTAGGTAAGTATCTACTTATTAAGTTATTCTCGGTAGGTCAATCACAAGTTGATATTTATAACTTTGTGAATTTGTTTCTAGTCTGGTTAGGACATTGCGGGCTGACCCACTCGTTTGTCCGCAAGTAAGACGGTTCCGTGTTTCGGATGGCACGTTCAGCCTAAGGTTCCGGTTGCTGTCTATGATTACTAAGACGGCGGTCGTTACACAACCATGTCAGAAGCCTGCTACTTGTAGAAGGCTACAAGGGTTCATCAGGTCGCTGGACGACTCGGTTTCCCACACGAAAAGAGAGAGATTAAGTCGTAGACTATGTGAAATGTTTACGCTAAAATGGCTAGAAATTTAAGATAGCTTTAAGGCAGATTTACACAGGGTCAGTAACTGACTTCAAATTCGAGGCAAGTCAGTGCTGACCCGAAAAAAACCCTGTGTAAGTAAATTGATTTGAAGTCAGTACAGCGTCTTGAAGTCAGCGTTGACTTGAAAATTCGGCCGCGAATATTTTGAAGTCAGTCGGCACCCCCCGCCACCCGCGCACCCCCGCGCCAGCCGAATAAACCCCGTGTAAACAGACAAGTCAGTGCGTGGTCAGTAGCGTTGCCGAACTATCGATAGTAAAACAATCGATAGTTTTCCTATCGAAACCCCTATACAATCGATAGGCCAATCGATAGTATCGATACTATCGATACTATCGATACTATCGATTGTTCAGAATGAGGCAATACTATCGGTCAGCTTCGATAGTATCGATAGTATCGAAGCTGACAATCGAAAAAACAATCGATAGTATCGATAGTATCGATAGTATCGAAGCTGACAATCGAAAAAACAATCGATAGTATCGATAGTATCGATAGTATCGATAGTTTTGGTCTATCGATAGTCGGCCGATGAGCGATAGTATCGTTCAGGCAGGTATGGATATTTTATTTTACATACATATAATTATCATGACTTTATCTCTTGTGGGGTAGACAGAGCGTTCACGGTCGTAAAATTACTCAGTAAAGCGACAGTAATCATTGCTGTCGCTTGCTATCGCCGCGTCTGAGGGCCGTTTCAGTAATTCGCGTATCACTAAAGTGACAGGTTGTCAGCCTGTCGCCTAAAATTGCAATACACATGAAACCCATGGGAAAGAAATAGGATGATGCTATTCTTAGCCGGCATCCCACGCCTAATGGGTTAATTATTGTATTATGGATTATTTTAAAAGATTTTTAAAATTTTAATAATTAAAGTAAATTCATTTAGCCATAGTATTTAGCAATGAATGAATTAGTTATACAATTAGATACATAAAAATACACCTATAGTTTTAAAGGCATTTGCACACTAGATGCGTGCGCCTGCGTCTGCGTGCGTGCGGGAAAAAATAGTACGGATATGACAGGAGAATGAAATCGACGCATCACGTGATGTATCACAATAGATACCTACGCATCACCTGTCATGTCAAGTTGTAGCGACCTCTGGTGGCTACAACATGAAGCTCACTCAAGTAGTTCACATGCATACAAGACGCAACAGGAGTTCTCAACATATCGGAGAGATGGCGCCACGTGACAGAACAATGGGCCTGAAACGCGATATCGAAGTGTTCACCGCGCAACGCATATATACAACTTCTAATCCAATCCAGGTGGACCCGTCGGTCCTCTGGCCACAACACCCGGCCAGGCGGGTAGCTACCCTTTTCCCGACACCACCTGGATTCATCCTGTCACCCGCCATAAAGTAATAAAACAAAAATTGTACAAGAAAGGCTATTATGAAATATCTGATTATATGCAGGATAAATCTCCATGGGAGTAGTTTTAAATGTATAAAGTTGACTTTAAATGACGAAACAGGTAGAATTATCTACTGTATACATATTATATTGTATTTTATGTTTATTTCAGCATAGCCATTTTCGGCTATTAATTTTTTATTATTATTTTTTTAACTTAGCTAGGGTAGCTTAGGGCATGAGCAATTGTATTTAGAATATATATTTAGAATATTTATAATATATACTGAAACGGCCCTCAGACGTGGCGATAGCAAGCGACAGTAATGATTACTGTCGCTTTACTGAGTAATTTTACGACCGTGAACGCTCTGTCTACCCCACAAGAGATAAAGTCATGATAATTATATGTATGTAAAATAATCCATACCTGACTGAACGATACTATCGCTCATCGGCCGACTATCGATAGACCAAAACTATCGATACTATCGATACTATCGATTGTTTTTTCGATTTTCAGCTTTGATACTATCGATACTATCGATACTATCGATACTATCGATTGTTTTTTCGATTGTCAGCTTCGATACTATCGATAGTATCGATACTATTGAAGCTGACCGATAGTATTGCCTCATTCTGAATCTAATTCTAATTCTGATTAAAAATCGATAGTTCTTACTATCGAAAAACTATCGATAGACTATCGATTGTCTATCGATTGTCTATCGATAGTCCACTATCGAGCGGCAACGCTAGTGGTCAGTCGCTGACGCTGCGTTGTAGAGTGACCACGTTATTTTCGCTGCAATAAAAATGATAAAAATGAATTTTAGTTATTACACTTTCTACCATTTCTATTAACTCATTTAACACCAAATTTGATAATTTTTTCAACTAATAATTAAATTTCGGTTTCAGTTGTTTTCGCGGATTCATTTTTCCCACTGACTTCAAACACGTGTGCTCACCGTGAAAAATGCACCACTTCTACTTACTTCATGTAAACAGTACAAGTCAGTTACGGCGCTGTCACTGGCGCCGTAACGTAACTGACTTGTCTACTGACCCTGTGTAAACCTACCTTTAGGTACTACGGAAAACAAAAAACTCCTGCGGATGAAAATGCGTCTAGTCTGAAAATAATGTCCTGACCTGAACACCCTTTCTTTTCCCCTAGGCAGCTCCATAGCCCGTAGCGCCACATCTATCAAGCTGGTTACCTTTGTGACCTTCGTGTTCACACTGACTATATACCAGTACTACAACGCAACCGTGGTTTCCACGCTGCTGCGAGACCCACCGAAAAACATCCGCACCCCGAGGGATCTCCTGAAGAGCAACTTGAAGGCTGGGGTGCATGATGTGCTGTATAATAAGGACTTCTTTAAGGTTTGCTTTCCTTAGTGTTCCCATGGTTAGGTAAAGAATGGAGGCCAGATGGTTCCACCTACAGCCTGGCTTTCTTACCCCAAAGTATTTACTTAAGCAAAAAATGATGCATACATACACAAATCACGCCTTTATCCCTTGTGGGGTAGGTCAAGCGTTAGCGATCTTAAAATTACGGTCGTTATCGCCACACCTGACAAATATTGAAGGCCCTTTCAGGTGATTCGTGTATCACTATAGTGACAGGTTGTCAGCCTGTCGCCTAAAGTTGTAATACTCATAAACCCTCGACCCTTAGTTGCCTCTTACGACACCCGCGGGAAGAAAATGGAGTGATGTTATTTTAAGCCGGCAAATAAAAAAAATATCATCACCGCATTGCTACGCTTGGTCCCCGTGGGTGCCGTTCTAGTTGACAAAGGATGTTTTCAACTTATATAGGTATGTATAGATTGGTAAAAGCCTCTGTCATCAGACACCCCTAACTTTTAAACTACGCAACGGATGTTAAAGGAAGGATTTTAAGTGTGTATAAAAAGCTTCGGTGGCCAAGTGGTTAAGACATCGGTCTTACAATCGTGAGACCCAAGTTCGATCCCCGCCATGGTCCAATGTGTTTTTACTCACGTGCATTTACCGACTGTTCATACGGTGAAGGAAAAACATCGTGATGAAACCCACATTCAAATTTAATTTGAATTCACATGATATTTGGATGTGACTTAATCTAGAATCCAGGCCAGGTTAGCCTTCGATTTGCAGAAGTCAGATGGCAGTCGTTCTGTGTAAAAACTTGGTTCCACGTCAAATCCCCTAGGTTGGTAGCCGACCCCGGCAGAGAACGGGATAAGGCAAGAAGAATGATGATGATTTTAAGTGTGTGTAATTCACTCCCGAGAAAACGTGGCAGATTTAGTCTGTAAAATATATAATTATCATCCTATATTTTACAGACTAATAGTACATGATAAATATTTCCTTTTAGCGCACCACGGACCCTATTGCGCTGGAAATGTACCACAAGAAGATTGTGACTTCAGAAGGGCAGAACTTCTACTCACTGGAGCAAGGCATGGCAATGGTGAAGCATGGCGGGTTCGCGTTTCTAGTCGACAACTGCATAGGTAGGTGGAATTTGTAGTGGAATTTAGTACCAATCATAATTCAAACAGCGCATATATGTTTGGCGCAGTCTGCCTGCTGCTCAAAGGTTCCGGGTTTGATTCCTGGTGACCCACTTACGAAGTTTATATTTTTATCAGTTGAATTTGTTCCCAGCGTAAGTTATCTTATCATTATCATAGACATCCACCTGACTGACAGAAGTATGGAACTATCTTTCTTTCCGGATAATCCAATCATCCAATCTTCTAACCATTCTGGGAAGAAATTCAAAAAGTGATAAAAATATAAACTTCGTGAGTGCGTCACCAGGAATCAAATTCGGAACCTTTGAGGCAGGCACGTAGAGGTAGGCCTCCTTTAAACCTTTACGTATACTCTTAAGCTTATTTTTTTTCCAGCATATAGCATTATGAGAAGCACCTTCAATGAGCCAGAGCTGTGCGAGGCTCACGAGGTGGCGCTGTATCCGCCCCAGAACATGGCGGCTGTTGTGAAGAAGGGCTCTCCATACAGAGAACACTTCGCTTATGGGTATGTAACGATGAGGTTTAAGAGCTATCCCTAGTGCCGGGTTGTCGTACAAACGTATTCCCCTTTTTTCGTCGCGTAATGCCTCTAGAGAGTTATAATTCTTTATTTATTATATTAAGGCCTACTAATGCCATGCCTCTATTATTTTCGTTTTTTTTAATATCGTATTTTTACGGCGGCCGTTAACGCCCTGCCTACCCCGCTAGTTAACATGGTGTGTGTAAGAAGAAACAATGTACGAACTAGTTCTATTGGCTGTTAGATAGAAGGTTTACAAATATTAGCTACAAATATTTTAAGGGGTGAATCACCCATGAAACTAAACAACTTTCTCCAAGAGACGAATCGAAATATGAGAAATATTGTTTACTTCCCATACAAATTGACTTGGTCGGTCGGTAACTTTGTATGGGAGATTCAATTTTTTTTTATTTCGACCTATGTTCCTAAGGGAAAGTTGTTCAGTTTCATGGGCCGATTCACCCCTTAAAATATTTGCGGCAATTTTTTTTACACGCTGTATACATCTTCTCATTCTGTCTCTTGTTTCAGCCTCCGCAAGATGTATGAATCGGGTTTGATGCGGCGCATCAAGTCGATCTGGGACGAGCCGCGGCCGGCGTGCGTGAAGACGCCCGACACTGACTTAATTTCCGTGTCTATAAGAGAGTTCGCCACTCCCCTAGTCGCCTTGCTCTGTGGCATGTTCATCGCTACTATGATCCTTGCTGGAGAAGTCATTATGCATTTGCTTAAGTTAGATGGTTAGGTTAATGTAAATTTCGTCCCGGGACACCACCGGTCTCCTTAGTCACTTACCTATTGATCATTTTAGTGTGAGCTCAAGAATTGTAATAAAATAAAATATATTTTCTGATAATTCTGATGTGATGAGTATAAAATATTATAAATAAATATCCTGGACAATTCACACAGCGCCATATATATAGTCCCAAACTAAACAAAGGTTGTACTATAGGAACTACGCATATTGTACACCATACCATACTATACCTATAGCCATCGAGGTAATATGTACTAGCGTACTAGTACATATTACCTCGATGCCTATAGCTATAGGTAGCTGGTAGACTGGCTTTTTGAGATAGGGACTTTATGAGTACGGGACATTATACCTACCTACATAGAAAACAGTCTGGGTCTAGACTCAAATATCTGAAAACAAATTTTTGTATCCAGTGGGGATCGTACCCACGAACCTCAGCGTAAAGGGGTACTACGCCATAAGGTCAATATAAAGGTGAATCTGCACTATGACTGCACTGCATCGGAGCTGCGCGGTTGAAACGTTTGTGCCGCAAGTGCTAGCCCGCGGCCCTTGTCGGTACTTTTCTCATTTTCCAAGCTGCAACTGCAGCGGAGCACCCTTTTGTTTTTTCGATTCAGGTTTAAACAATAGTAAAATCAAATATCCGGTGCACCGCGGTGCTTTGCTGTCATAGTGCAGTTTCACCCTAAAAGAAATTGGCATGTTTGACATATTAAAAAAAAAAACATAACCTCAAAGTTTTGAAAAATATAACAAATAAACACAAACAATTATGGATTTTCAACTAATTTCCAGCTGGTCCTTCATTGAATTTGTGTAACTAATATATAGGTTTCAAAAACTAGGTACCTCATTGTATGTGAAAAAAAGTGAAATACTTCGACAGAAAAAATGTTCTTACGCCGCTTCTATCACGTTTCTAGCGTTCAATATAGCTTGAAAAAGCAGGCACTAAAGTTAAACAAACTCATAAATCCAAAATCTAAAAAGTAAGTATTATCTGTAATTCATAACAACAAGTAAAAGTTTTAGTATCACAGGTTAGAATTCTCATCATGTTTATTATTGTTTTCCATTACAGACAATGGTACCCTTCACAATCCTACGAACTGGGTTCTTTGCCGAGCGTTAAGAGCCTGACCAAAGTCCAGAATACACCAGGCAAGCAGGGCTCTCGGAGGATAGCTATGCTGAACAAAATGTTTATGAAAAACATTACTGATCTTATGTCTACAGGTACAGTCGCTATGGACGTTGTCGGTCGGGGTATCGAAATCTCAAAGGTAAGTCTACTCTTACTTTGTGTCCTATTAACAAACAGGTTTGGAAGCCACTATTGGTGATGGCTATGATTTTAATCCAAAGGCTACCTACCCAATCCTGTTGTATTTGATGTACAGAATAGCTCATTAGCTGAGCCATATTAATATTCCAGCTTAGAGTGCCCAGCAACCCTGCCGGCTTAGAAATAGAAATATTTATTAACTTGCATACCTACGGTACAATAAAAGATCTTAAAAATAAGTATTTCATCCATTATAAGGCCATGGGAAGAATGTTACCACCTAAAATTGAACTTTAATTACCCGCAATAGATTTCAAAATGAATGAAAAAATTTTAGATGCTCTGCCCGTTAAAGGGTTAAAACACTTTCCGAAACCACAAATTCTATTTCTAATTACAAATTATGTGCTGGTACAAAGCTAAATTTACAGCAATTTGTATATCTATCTATAAAAGATTAAGTAATTGGGGAAACATGATTGAAATAAATTCCAACTTATTTTTAAAAGACATTGACATTTCTAATCTTATAACAAAAATGTACAAAATTGATTCACTTTACAACATTTCCAGGTCCAAGTAACACCAGACCTTCAAACAGTGAATGTGTTCTGGGTTTGTAAGGGTAACTCCACTGATGAGGAAACTGAAGCTATACTCAACAAGGTTGCCGGAGCACTCCGGCATGAGCTGTCCACTCTCAGAGTTATGGGAGAGGTGCCTTACATCATGTTTGTCAAAGGTTAGACCCACCACCTTGTCAATAAATAATCTGTTTCATACTACAGGCTATACAGGGTGTAAGAGACAGTGTAACAAAAACTTTGCAGGCTGAACAACTTTTTCTATGGAGGCTATGTTGGTAAACAAAATTTTTTTTTCGAGTTTCCAGATAAAGTCTGTCAGCTCAGCTGATCGGGAATTTTGTATGGAATTTACTTTATGTTTACCAACATAGCCCCATAGAAAGAGTTGTTCAGTTTCATGATCTGATCACGCCTGCAAAGTTTTTGTTACACCATCTCTTACACCTTGTCTAATAGTAAAGCAATGTAAGAAGAGATTATGAGAAAGTTGGTTTTAAATTTGCTTTAGTTTGCTAGACAGTAGATGCCTACTTCAGACAGCTGTTCAGCAAAAAAAGATGAACTGGGTGGATTCACTACTGGATGGACTAAATGATATATTTTGTAATAACTATGTCATCTCTTATAGAGGCATTTAATTTATGGGCTACCATGCACAAAGGTTTCAGTTTTCAGAAACTAAATCTGAGATATATTTTAAGTTCCAAGTTTGGAAGTCGGTAAAAATGAAAGTGTCAGGATATATAATGTTTTATGTAGTTAATATGATAGATAGAAATACTATCTGCAGATTCTGAAATTGGTCTTACTTGAGGTAACACCACATTACGTGACACTTTATTTTTACAAAATTTTCAGACAAAAATGAGGCTAAACTGGTGGAACTAGACAGGAGGCTTGCAGTAGCTGATTATGGAGAGGACTACACGCCCACAGAACTAGGACACATGCTCAAGACCGAGTTCACTTTAGACACCAAACTTTCACCTGAGATGAAGGTAATAACATAACTAACTTTCTGAAATTTTTCATAGTTACTTACTTCTTCTTCAGACACAACAGTCCACTGCTGGACATGAGCCTCTCAAAGATTGGGAGGTATTACCATACTCACCACGCTTACACTCTCTCTGCTCTCTCTCTACTCATTGCTCACTTGGTAGGCGAATTGGCGAGCGCAGTGCAAGATATTATAGATAATATTCACAGGAAACGCTGCTCATTCTCTGCTTTCATCCCGAGCAGACACCCACGAGCAGATATAGTGTGATGCTATTCTAAGCCGGCACTACACGGGCATTACACAGTCTTTCATAGTTTACTTTCGCCCAAATATTTTCTCTCTCTTTATAATAAAGGTTTATTTCATAACAAGCTTCTTTGTTATTAATAACATATACATTCAAGTCATAGAGCTGATCTATGAATGATTCATGTTATGGGATTTGATTGATTATTTATTTAACTACTTGTTAATGATTTATGATATGTGGATGTAAATCATAATTTAGTAGAGCTATCTACACACAGACAGCTTTTGTAAACTTTCTAACTCTAACATTATATCAATTTTATTACAATATACAGGGTGTAAAAAAAATAGCTACAAATATTTGAAGGGGTGAACAAGCCCATGAAACTGAACGACTTTCCCCAAGGAACATAGGTCGAAATATGGATAAAAAAAATTGGACCTTCCATACAAAATGTACCCACCAACCAACCAAGTCAATTTGTATGGACCCAAATTTTTTTTTGCATAGTTTCACCTATGTTCCTTGAGGAAAGTTGTTCAGTTTCATGGGCTGATTCACCCTTAAAATATTTGCAGCTAATATTTTTACACCTTAAAGTATACTTTCATTTTGTTTGTCACAAATCAGGAATCAAAGTATCCATCCATCCAACCTTTGCTTTTAAAATATACCAATGTATTGGAGTCCTAGGTCGATATAGACTAAAATAGATATGTATGGATATTTTGATGAACTTTGCAACCCTACTCTTAGCCTATTGACTTTGGTTAGTTATTCTACTAATAAATAACCTATATTTACAGGCGAAAATCAAACAACTAGAGGAAGAATCAGGCATCGTAGAAGAACCAATACCAGAAATGACGAACAACGTGTTCGGTTTGGATCACGACAGGATCTTGAACCGACTCCTGGCAGCTAGGAAGCGGAATAAAGACGCTTGGAGTAGCCTGGGCTCGGAACCTGAGTCGACCGTGATATCGTATAGAAGCGACGACTATAAGCCTCCAGATGTAGACACTGGCACGCAGAAGCAGGAGTTAGCGGAGTTCTTATTGAAGAGACAGGTCTGTATTTTTAAAGCCACTTATTTCAGAGACATTTATTGTTTGGACTTTTTAGTATCTGAGTCGACCGTGATATCGTATAAGAGCACAGACTATAAGCCTCCTGATGTAGACTGGCACGCAGGAGCAGGAGTTAGCGGAGTTAGCGGAGTTCTTATTGAAGAGACAGGTCTGTATTTTTAGAGCCACTTATTTAAGAGACATCTGTCGCTTGGAGTAGCCTGGGCTCGGAATCTGCTGAGTTGACCATGATAGAGACATCAATACATATACTTACACTTATTTAGGAGACATCTATCAAGATAGTATAAAGTAGCTTTTTGCGTTTCTCTGTTGGTTTGTCATGGATCGGTAACTCTTAAAACACTCAACGAAATTCAATGCATTTTTTAAAATAGATTTTAAAACCTAAAGTCTATTTTAAAAAATGCATTGAAATTTCAAGAGGAAGGTAAATATGTACTTTATTGTACGTATGTACGTACGTTTATGCCGGGCAAGCGTCTTATTTCTTTGGGAAAACGAAGAGAAACGTCTGCAACCGCCTGCAAGCCGCTAGTACAGCATAAAAGACATTCAGAAATTCCAAGTTAACGTTGGTGTAAATCTAACCCGCTGGTTCATCGAAATTATGTAGGTAGGTATGTATTCCAATACAAATTACAAAATCCTAATCTAGGTATCTCTAAAATAAGTTCGTTGAGGATAAAACGAATGACAAATAATAACAGCACACAGTAAGTAAGTAATGAATTTTCCCAGAATTTGTTAATTGAATGAATGACTCAGGATCAGATAGAGCCACAAAAGAATCATTCTTTACAGTACTTACATTTTTGCTTGCGTTATTCGCCTTATCTCTTACGAATACAAGGAAGCGAGTCAATGGCTCTTAGATAACTGAACAAAATATATTTATCTGAAATATTTCCCTAATGACTCCCCGATACGCTCCATACAAAGTGTAACAAATGTAATCAAATCAGGAGATCTCAATTTCAACGAAGGAACGAGGAATATACAGTCAGCGCAGTTTATGGTGGCGAAGTAATTCATTATATCAGTGCCATGCCGGTACGCAGATAGGTTCTATTCCCACACACATTCACTTTATGCTTGCGGTGTAGGCAGACCATTAACGACCGTAGACATATACTTCTACAGCCACAAGAGTCAACTGCTGGACAATGGGCATCCCCAGATTGGGGGTATTGCCATAGTCACCACGCTTGGCAGGCGGACTGGCGAGCGCAGTGCAAGATATTGTAGATAATATTCACAGGGAACGCTGCTACATGCTGCCCATTCCCCGGTTTCATGCTTTAGTCGCCTCTTACCACACCCACAGGCAGAAATGGGGTGATGCAATTCTAAGCCGGCGGACGGCTTAAGAATAATAATAAAATTAATAAATATCCTGGACAATTCACACAGCGCCATCTAGCCCCAAACTAAGCAAAGCTTGTACTATGGGAACTAGATAGCTGATACTAATACATATAAACTTTTTTTTGTAAATAAATACATATTATACATAGAAAACACCCAGACTCAACACAAATATTTGTAAATCGACTTAACATATATTTGTATCCGGTGGGGATCGAACCCACGACCCTCGGCGTAGAAGGCAGGCATACTATCCGCTACGCCATCGGGACAGTCAGTAATTGTCAGAAGATTTTATGAATTGCATTTGTAACTTAAATGTGCAGTTGAATGTACTGCTGCCCGCATTCCTTCCCGTGGCGTCATACTCATTCACATGTTCGTAGTATTGTGTTTATCGCGAGCATATCCTTTATCCAGCCTGCTGTCGTGTTGAACAAATTTTGTGCAGCTACCGAACTGCATATTTTATAGATCGGTTAGCTAAAGATTTTTTTTTAAAACAAATCATGCAGTTAGGTGCGTACGTACCTACCAGCGTATCTGTAGTATTCACGTATGCTATGTGAATACCACCATACCCTGAATCTGTATTCTGATGTTACAAGCTTGTATATGAGAAAGAGAACGAAGGCTTGCGTCTCGTTCACCCGTTCAGGAAATAGAAACCCTGATACATAAAAATATAATTAATATAAAATTAGTTGTATACCTACAGATAATTTACTTCTAATACCAACGTTTAGTAGGAAGATTTATCTAATTTACGGTGGCGTTTATATATGAATCATTTGTAAATGATTCTCTTAATTCGTATCTATTTTCCCTAATTCGTTTTTGATTACTATTTAAATTATTATTACTAATACTAACAAAAAATTTAATTCTAGATTCTTCAAAACAAGCTCCATAAACAGCTGCGGGACACTCGACAAGTGATCCACCTGGCTGATGATAGAGAAGAAGAGGAAGAGTTCTACGAAGGAGATTCTCAGGAAAGATATATGGAGCAACATTATGAAGAAGATTTTAATGAGAACAGTCAATTTTATGAACCGAGGAAGACAGAAGGGGATGATAAAAGATAAAAGTACACGCTTTGTAGTTTAGAAGTAGCTTAAGTTGATTAATGTATTTAAGTAGTTGTTGTAAATAAAATGTAGTTACGTTGATTTTGCATGTTTATGATCAATGAATTATAAAATTTCCGAGCAGACCTACATAGAATAAAATTATCTCGATTACTAAATCAATTGTGCTTCGAAAGATACTGGATCGTAGTCTGTTTATAAAGTCCTGTCAGGCGGTCTGTCTGTATATCATTTATCTATTTCATGCAAATAAATAAATCAATACTGGACTAAGGTAGTAGGTACCTCTGACATGGTTGAGTTACGATTGCTGCCTAAGTAGTCGCAGACAGCAACTGGGACCTACGGCTTAACGTGCCATCCGAAACACGGAACAATCCGTCTTACGGACAACAAATGGTTTAGTCAGACCGCAGTGTCCTAATCATACTGGGGCCAAATTCACAAAGTGATAAATATCAACTTTGTGAGTGACCTACCGAGAATCAAACTCGGAACCTTCTGCGTCACAGGCAGTCGCACTACCATTGCGCCACATCGGTCGTCAAGTTCTAGTAGGCTGTTTTAAACTAAGCTCGGTTCATAGGGCCGCTCATTCGCCTGATATTACTATCACTCATTTAGTTACATTGTATCGCCAAAACACATACATCTTTATTATTGTTTATGTCATGATATCTTTTTTATTCAGCCCGAAGGTCGCACGGAAGGTATAAACAAGTAAGTATAAACAAGTTCTTTTATCTGCCGTTGCTATTTATAATGTTATCGTTTGTTGAAGGCCGCTGCACGCTGCGCTGTACCTACAAGTGCATAATAGCAAAACTAATGAGGCTACTACAAGGCTATACTATAGTAGGCCTATGGTGTTAAGCTGAACAGACGAATACATACACACATCACGCCCTTATTCCTTGCGGGATAGGCAGAGCGCTATCGGCTGCAAAACCACGCTATCGCCACGTCTGAAAAAACGGTGAAGGCCCCTTCACTTCAGATGATTCGTGTATCAGTGTAGTGACAGGTTGTCAGCCTGTCGCCTAAAGTCGTAATACACATGAAACCCTTAAGTCCCTTAGTCGCCTCTTACGACACCCGCGGGAGGAATGGGGTGATGCTATTCTAAGCCGGCAGACGAATAGGTGATTTTCAGCAAGCTGAATATTACAGTCCCGTGACTTCTTACGCCCGAGTATTTGATAGAGAGCGAAATCACACATGAATTTTTAGTTATGACCACAGTCTATTGTGTCAGCGCAGAACGCCCAATTAGTAAGTTTTGTAGTATATATACCAAATGCTGGTACTGGTATACAGACAGACAGCATGTAAAAACATGAAATGAAAATATTTTAAGGGTTGAATCAAGATTGAATCAGTCCATGAAACTGAACAACCTTGCAGCTAATAAGTATTTTTAATATTTATTAACTATCCTAGGTAAACATTGGTATCAGGTTGTTGACGACGCTCTAAGTCCAAAGAGCATAATTTGGACCTATAAACTGAAAAACATTTACGTAGGTGTCTTTGCCTACATTGTGGTCTCTCTCCACCCTATCAAATTATTTATAAGCCAAAATTATTCCAAAAAGCTTATTTCGTTACGTAACTGACAATTTTCACTGCGGGACGAAGGTCAAAATATGAAAAGAAAATAATACCATAACAATGGCAAAATAATAACTCAGTCGGTAGGTAAATTTTAGGCGACAATAGCAAAAACTTCTTTGTCAAGTCACGTTGAAACTAATGCATTTCGCACGCAAGTTACTATACAATAATTTTGTTCGCTACATTAGTTACATACTCTCTCTTATTCCTCACAGATTTCCTTTCAATTTATAGTTCCTATCCTACCGGACGCATTAATACAGTAATTAAGGGATCGTACAATGTAGATAATACACACGCAAATAATTGCATTGGCTGATTAGTTTAGATGCTACGAAATTAATGATAATATAGATATGGAATCATCAATCCAACTATCTGGTATGATCCCGGTGTCTTCAAGACCGTGTCCTCAATAACCAGGTACAACGAGAAGTAAAATGAACGTGATAAACAACTATAGACACCTCCAAGAAACGAACCAGGGATTGCTAAACCGCGGATGCAGTTAGCTTACCGTCACTGATGGCGTAGCGGATAGTATGCCTGCCTTCTACGCCGAGGGTCGTGGGTTCGATCCCCACCGGACACAAATATTTGTTAAGTCAATTTTCAAATATTTGTGTTGAGTCTGGGTGTTTTCTATGTATAATATGTATTTATTTACAAAAAAAAAAAAAAAAAAAAGTATATATGTATTAGTATCAGCTATCTAGTTCCCATAGTACAAGCTTTGCTTAGTTTGGGGCTAGATGGCGCTGTGTGAATTGTCCAGGATATTTATTTATTTTATTTACTGATTTATCCAAGTAACCGAAGCCTTGAGGCCTAGGTCTCGAATTTTGCAGTCAGCGGGGCGCCAAAGAGGGGCCAGCGCGAGTGAACTATCTAAATTAAAACTTCATAAAATCAAAACAGCGGATTATAAACAAAAAATATAGGTACATAACTAACTTTGAAATTACCGCAATCGGGATTTTGCTTTTTAATGATTTGCTGGTTTTATTGCTGTTTATTGATCCGGTCTACTTGTACGGAGGTAAATACTAGACAAAATACGACTAAAGCACCTCAATTAATTAATCAGAGATAGCTGGCATAGTGGATTAAACACTTTGGTGGTGTCCAGATGATAGTTAATTCAAAATGCCTTTTTTATTTATTTATTCACAGCACATAAACAGATATTACAGTACAATTTAAAATTGTAATTTTAATATTTTATAGTAGGGTAGAATAAAAAAGAAAAAAGAAAAATTTATTATTCCATGTATATCTCTCTCTCTCTCTCTCTCTCTCTCTCTCTCTCTCTCTCTCTCTCTCTCTCTCTCTCTCTGTGTGTGTGTGTGTGTGTGTGTGTGTGTGTGTGTGTGTTTATGCGGATGGGTGTTTGTGATTGATATGTATGACGGGCTTTAATCACACTCATGAAATCAATGAATTGTACACCCTGTATATCTTATTTCTTGCATATTGGGAATTGAGATGAGTTTATATACGTAGATAGCCTAGAAACAATGTATTCAAGGACACAGTAATAAAGAGCCTAGAATAGATAATGTATTGTGCATAGAAATTGTAGTAGTGGGTGACTAATTTATGGTAAACAGCCTGATTGCTGATTTCACTGTGAAAATCAATCGAGTGTAACAATTTGAATGTAGTATTTTAGTAATACGGGAGCTCGAAATATTTTTATAAGGGAAAGTTGTTCAGTTTTTTCGTGTGCATACCTATACCCTGTGGGTATTCGGAGAGCTGCCACTTACACCCTGTAAAAAGTATACGTATATATTTTGAAGCCATACAGGCGTATGAGTTCATAATATGCCTGTATATTCATCCCAATTAAAAAGTGGCTTGTTCGAGTAGCAGAAAAATACCGTATTTTAGAAGTCTCTATTCATGTCGTTGCAGATACGGCTGCGTGTTACTCCACAGTATACTCCACACAAGAACTCCTAAACCAAATAAAATACACATCTGGCCAGTAAATAACTGGAATCGAGAGTAGATTCATAACATAACACGCCGTTGTTTGCGAAAGCTACAGGTTTAGACGTATCGATCCGGTTGCCAAGGCACGTTCCACGTTCCGGCTTTTCGGGAGAGATCTTAATGGCTCAGCTAACACTGGCTACAGAGGAAATGACTTCAGCGACCACCGTAACGTGATCTGGGTGTGCCTCAAAACTCAAGATAAACTGGTTGCCAAAGGTATGGTTCAACGATCAATATAAGCTGAACGACTCCCATGAGATCTTATAGTATGTAGACTGGTATGAGAGTGGGTTTTTATATTGATGGGTAATAAAGTTAATCCAGGTCCTGTGTAGTAATCAGGCGGGGCGAGCGCGGTAAGAAGCGGCAAGGAGGCAAGGAAACCGGCCGGCGCGGCCACCTGTTCGGCCGGGAGCTGCGGGGATGCAAACCCTGCTCCGCTGAAAGGTATAAAGCCGATTTTATTGAAGTTTCATGATACTGGTACAGTCTAGCAAAAAAGAGAGGACGAATAATGAGGGCGCCATTTTCTTCGCGATCTGTCAAAATTTAATTTCTACTCATTTTTGCTGGACTGTAGCTTGCCTAATTACACGATAGGGAATGATTAGTTGGTATAGAATTTTGTCAGTAGCTGTAAGTAACATTTCATAGTGGCACGTTTAGTTTTTATCTTCTCTTGTTTACGAGAAAATATTGCTTTTTAAATTACTGTTATGATAAAACTGTTATGGTGAATTAATAAGCTAGTTGCTCATGTTTTGATGATTGATAGTATAGTACTGTTACTGATGATTTATTGCCAGTAATATATCCTGCTACTATTTAGTTTACTAGTTACTTTAGCGAACAAGTATGATTCATTATGTGAATGAAAAACTACGACTTACTTGTCGAAACTGGTCGGGGTCTTAGCCCTCAACCAAATTTAAAACTAGTAAGTAATAGCTCTTCACATAATTTAGCTACTTCAGCTTAGATAAATTTAAAATTTATAGGTTTATTCCCATATTATCTGCTATTTTTGGAGTTCCCCGAAATCTGTATTCAGACACAGAATAAATATGATTCATATCCAAGCCTTTGCTCTCAGTTGTAGCTGAACAAAACCAATTGCTTCTGTTTTTCCAGTTATGCAGAAATTATATAGTAGGTACTTACACAAGGGAATTCACTCATTCATTGCATACATTTAGCTTATCAATCACGGAAAAAGTGTCTCGAGGTTCAGTACACTTGCACTGAGGCTTTTATTGACATTTTGCTTCAGAACAGTATCCGGCGTATGCTTCATCCAGCTTGCACTTTTTATGACTCCGCATGCAGTTGCAGCTATAGCTTGCGCATGGAAAGGTATAATAGACAAGGAATGTACGCATTGCATAAATTCCACAGTGTTTGCATCCCAGCGGGTCCGCCGCCCCGCGCCGCGGCACCCCTCCGCGCACCCTCGGCGGGCGACCGGCTGCCGGCGGGCTGCGCGCGCCGCTCCCTGCCGCGCGCCATTCGTTCGCGACGCGCCGACCCGACCGGACCCTTGCACGTTCACCGCGACCGTCGCCCGCACACCCCAACATGACAGAGAGCAACGACGCCCCCGCGGCCGCCGCGCCCGCCGAAACCACCCCGACCGAAAACGGCACCACGGAAACACCACCAGAGGAAACCCCGGAAAAGGCAACCGAAAAGAAGGAGGAGGAAACCCCTCCGCCTAAGGAGATGCGTGCCGTCGTCCTCACAGGCTTCGGAGGACTCAAGACTGTCAAGATCCTGAAGAAACCTGAACCCACACTCGGCGAAGGCGAGGTCCTGATCCGCGTCAAAGCTTGGTAAGTGCTACCCTCTTAGTAACAATTTTTGACGGTTGCATTCAAATGTTTCGGCGAAACTGTGCAAATTCGGTATAGTATTTTTTCGCGCACTATCTGACTAATTAAATTAGTTCGTTATCCGTTAATTATATTTTGTGTGCTACTTGTTTGTAGATACTTTCAACAACTGTAGGTATCAGTAGATTTCTGCGGGTATAATTGTAGATGTTAGATTACGACAACATCTACAGAAATGATTTGATAGTGACGACGGGAAGAATATACTTAAGTATTGACGACCGCTACTGGCGGTATTCCTCGGTGGATGTTTTGTGCATGCCCAGTAGCAATGGCGGGCAGATTCGGGTCCCGTCTGGCTCATTAACATCTGCCGCCGCCCGCAGAGATGTGTTGCGCACTGCACATGTATGATGCACCCGATTCAAAATTTCTGCACGCACACTCGCCCGCGGCCGCTGCGCCATCGCGACGCACCCCACAGCGGATTTACACTCCGACGAGCCCAACGGAGCCGCTCCATCATTTCCGCCGTTTTCTACCTCTATTTGTAACACGAATGTTTACACTGTCGCGTTCTTTCCATCGATTTCGCCAGATGATTATTCATTTAGTTGTATGGAAATTCGTTTTCGATCGGTACTCGAATTGCATTCGCGCATGCGTGCGCGCATCGGAGCGTGCGCTGCCCGCGCACGGACCGCGGCTACATATAAAAATTTATGTTATTTTGTCATTGGAAGCCGCAGCAGTTCATGCGAAAGGGAGTTAAGGCGACTGACATTGTTCTTTGTTCGTTTTTATCGCTCCACTGCTTGAGATAATGCAGCGGGGAGACGTCAACAAGCCACTCGCGACGACACACGAGTTATCTGGCCACTTTTCTCCTTAACTTTAACTGCTGTTTGTTAGTGGCTTAACAAAGCGTCCACTTAACTGTGAATGATTTGTTTCGTCGCCTACTGCGCTACGGTTAAAATAACAAAGCGGATTGGTTGCTACTTTTTGTAACTTCGATTTGCTATGGTAGGTATCGTGTTGTCTTAATTGCTCGTTGATGTCTGTTATACCGGCGGACGGGACGGCGTGGCGTACTGGTTCGTTAGACGTGTAGGAGCAAGGAGTGGCCGGGGAGGGAAGGGGCGAGGCGTAGGTGCATCGCGAGGTGCACACACGGGCCGCATCCAGCCTGTGCTAAAGGCTAAATATAGCGCGCTTATCGTCGACTTACTATGTAAATGACCGCGACATACCCGATGCTAGCTGCTGCGAAAATATGAGCCAAGTTTGCGGACTGGTCTTGCGCCCTGACCGGTACCAGTTACGAAGCAAGAGTCTAGTCTTGCACCGCAAAAACGTGTGATTTCCGCCCACACATTGCCACTCGCCGGCCGCCGCCGCGCATCTAGATACTTGCAGATAATGCGATGAACCTACCTATCTAGAATGTTTCGATCAAGAATCCTCTTGAGCACCTTATGTGAAATCTTTTGTGTGGTACAACAAAGGAAGGTTAGAGAATACTTCTATAGATAGATAGATACCACACTACCTACACGCTTTCAGAGGAACGCGAAATGCCGTAAAAGCTTTGAGCTTTTAGATAAAATCTTTGTCTATATTTGTCGCTCTCTAGGAATTTTCCATGAAACAAAATAAATCCGCTGTCAAGGTTTCTTTATTATTCGAGGAAAATTTCTAAATTAAGGCTTTATTTAATTAAATGGCCAAATAAGATTAGCTAGACGTTAGGAAATTTCCATTTGTATATTTTAAAGTAGCACGTTCTCATGAAACTAAAAGACTTCGTCAGAAACGAACATGTTGGACGTTGTTAAAAAAATTGTCATCTTACATTATCCAGCAAATGCCAATCAAAATTACATAGGTACCTACTTTCCTGTCAGTGGATTTTGTAAATGATCGAAATTGTTGTTTTATTTAGAAGAACTTTCTAAGCTTCTAGAAACTGTTGAATAAAGCTTGGGTCACGGACTCGCGGATCGCAAGTTTATGAAAACAAGTAAACAAGTCTCTCAGCTCCTGACTACTGCAGAGCTTCTGCGCGAAGTTTAGACAGCATTTCAATTTGTTTGAACAAGTGGAAGAAAGTTCTTAGTGCCAGTCTAAGTAGCCGGGAGTAAGTTTATAGCTTTGCATAAGTTAATTAATTTAGCGTATCATATTTATCAAAGCGCTAGACAGCGAGGGTCTAAGTTGCACCGTGCACTATTTCTCAAGCCGTTTCGAGCCACTTATGGACATCATGATTTATAAGGGACTATTATATGAACCAACATAAAAAAGAGGTTCTCTGTTTGACCTGTATGTATTTTGTTTGCCCGCGATTATCTCGCGTTTGGATGGACCGATTTTGATGCGGTTTTCAGAAAATTATTCGTCAAGACTTAGGAGAAGGTTCGAGGTTCGCACTACGTCCTTTGAAGTTGGTTCTCTTTTAAGAAAAGTTATTTTACCTGTAGTATTCTAAGGAAGTATTGAATAAACTATTATGTATTGCGAGTTTGTAACTTTTCGTCCGGAGAAGGTAAAAGTATGAAAACGTAAGTGGTATGGAAATCCTTAAAGACTTGCCAAACTTCATCAAATTTTACTCACGAGCGCTTCCTTTGTCTGGCCACGAGTAGACTAAAGAATAATTCAGGTAGTCTAGACGGCAACATAATAACAAGACTATCAACATAGCCAGCGCTCCTCGACTTGAGTTCAAGGATGCGTCGAACAACATGAACCAAATAGCTAAACTGGATGTTCCCAAGAGTGTTGACCCACAATTAAATACTCGTTACGTAAGGTAACCGTCGAATGTTTGAAATATGTTTAAAATAATACCCGTCCTCTACGCCACTCCCGCTGCTAGTGTGACCATGACGCACTGAAAACTGACACAAGTCCTGTTACCGGTTAAAAGCTAACATATATCACCGGAAATTAATTCTTATACTTGTATGTTTTATTTTAATGCCCATCGTAATACTGATAGAAATTCCTTAGCGATTTGTTTATAAAACTTCGAAGTTGCGTAAGGTTAACAAATCTTCCTTGCGTACAACCAAACTTTAAATAGAAATAATATAAACACGAAAAATATCTTTGAAAGTATCGACCTCTCTTGTCTTTATGAAGCACAATATTCCCTTATTTAATGGCGCTATAAAGCCATTGATATGTAACAGTTATAAAATGAAATCTAAGCTATTATGAAGCGTTGTGATGTCTTGTGGCCAGACTTGCGTGCCGCTACCCCACATCGGCTAATATGTTCTTGTAAGTGTTCGGAGGGATCGACCAGTGAATAACGAACCATTATTTTCAATTAGGTCAGTCAGTGTCAGTAAGAGACGTCTTCCGAGAACAATCGGAGTACTCACGCCTCTCGTGAGTGGCTTTCTTTTTTATTCAGAGAGTGCTTAATTATATGTGGAGATGAGTGAGAGATGGGAAATGTGATTGCTGCTCTTTTTTCTTGTCTTGGGCATCTGGCCTACATCGTCGATTTGAGGTCATGGGATTGTAACTTAAGCATCTGGTTCGGTTTGTTTTTAGAACGCTTCGCTTGCGTTTATCAAGGATTTCGCTAAATGGCTATCACGAGCTTCCCTTTTTTGTGGACAGTGAAAGTATGTGTTAATTGCTTACATCCTTTCCTTTGTTGGCGTATCAATTTAAGACCTAAAAATAGCATGAGCCCCTCTCGAGTGCAGAGCCGAGCCAGTTCTCTATGGTATAAAGTGCAGTATTGTGCATTTTAATGGACTTCGAAGCCACATAAGATGGTAGAGATGAATTTGTTTATTACCCTCTTCCTTATTGAGAGCGTCTGCGCGAGATAGCTCTCTTCCTATGAGTCACTAGAAAGTTATGTTCTTAAACTAACTCGATCCAATAACTTACTTCTATACCTGAGTACGCCGAGTGGGTGGACTCGCTTGCGAGTTTATTGCACACTTGCAAAGATCAAACTTAGCTAGTCTAGTACGTACGTACAAATGAATTTGTAGATTTCATAAGTTTTTAAAGTTAGTTTCTCGTTAACCGTGTTTTTAATTCAATAGCATAATGTTAACTCAAAACAGAGTTAATAGTATAAAAAGTAGTAGGTACTATGAATTTTATTGCTTCAGTAAATGAAGTCATTAAAAGTGATTTAAAAACATAATTCTATGTCAATGCAATGACCATTCTCTTTTATTGTAACTCATATATTTATGGTTTTAGTTTATTGGACCCCTATCATTGATTGTGACTACAAAGCGGGAATAGATTAGTGATATTAGTAACGCATGAACTATTATACCATGGGTACCAAACAAATGTCTCGCCTTTGAATGAGTTCTCGGTGCAAGTGAACTTAAAATGATGTAACGTTTTTAATTCGTCCGTCTTCAAGTTTGACAGGTACCGCTTTTATAATCGTAAACTTGTTTCTATACTTATTATTATCGTTAGCATGACCTGTAAGATACAGTCCATCCATCAATCACACGTGATGAGTATAAGCGACAGGTTGTAGGCTCGCGTTGCTGGCGCGGCCGTGTCTTGAAACCATACTTGTTTATACCTAACATTGGTTGTTTGCTCGGCATCGGTTAGTTTTCAGAACAATCGAATGGACAATTAGTATCTACATATAAGTGGTGCGTCACGACATATTCTTACTAACGTTCTACTACCGACCGAAGTAGGTACTAAGTTACGCACATGAATCAGGCGAGTTAGGCTATCGCAAACGACGCAAACTGACTCACCTTACAAAACGATCAACACAGTCATTTCCGAGTAGTTTTGTGCATCCGATTGCACACGGGACAGGACCCCTGCGATTAGAGGAGGTTATTTTAGCAGTTACATTGTTATTATATTGACCTTTGTTGGTATCGTATCGTGAGAATTGTTTTCTCGTTTTATATTTTTAATAAAGGCGCTGCCCTGGTCGTTATATTCGGGTAATAAGGACGTGATGCCAGTTGTTAATTCTCACTGGGTATGTCCGTTACCGTTAATTAGCCTATCTTGGGAATTAATTGGTTACTCGGTTCATACAGGGGTGAAAGCAAGATAAAACGTAATCGTAGAAAGTAATAATTAGTCTATCTCACACCTGCCAATGAAATGCATTTAAAGACTAAAATATGTGACAATCACAGGCATTGCCCACAAGGTTTATGTCTTGTACTGAATATTCTCTGGCAAATAGAGTGAGAGAATAAATAATTCCATTTCCTCTGCATAGAACAGTTTAATGAGTTTCCCGCCAAACCAGTTACATTCAGAGATCGAGATAAATCTTTTCATCCTAAACCGTTAGAAACAGTTACAAAATCATACCTTTATTCCTTGCAGGGTAAGTAGAACGTCACCGAATTCATACGAGTGCGAGACAACTTTTTACCTGAGCTCTTATTATGACTAGCGCGACTTGACGTCTAGAAAGAAATCTGAACGCAACTGGTTTTAAACGTCTTTGTCCATTTTATAAACATTGCGTTCTTTGACAGAGTACCAAAATTTAATATGCTTATGTCCGATACAACTGGTAACTGCAATTCTGAGAAGGTATTGACGGAAGCCGTGTCATGTGGATTGTGGGTGCAAAGCTGGTGTGGTTGTGCTCGTAAAATCCTTCATCGCAGCAGACAGCAGATGCGGCGGGCGGGCCGACTGGCGAGTCCCGCCGCCGGTCGCGGCCGCGGGCACATTGTTCGCGGAGTCATTGAACTTACGAAAATGTTCCTTCGCTTATTGTGCCCATAATCGAATCAACTCCACTCTATATGGAAGTAAACTTGTCGCATACTTTTGATCTTTTTTGACAAATAAAACTTGCGCGACAGGTCACAAATCTTCGATATATCCACGGTTTCTCGAACAATTTATGTTCTGTCTTGTGAATCAGTTTGAATTACATATATATTTATAGCTGGTGGATATCTTCTGTAACGATGCCTATCTCACTCAGAAATGTCTAGTTTTGGCATTGGTATTTGTTTGGTAAGGGTATTCTATTACTATTACACTCTTATTGGCTATTGCTTAGTTATTCGATTGGTGTGGAAATTGAATTGGAAAATCCCGTGACTCGATCCTCGCATGAAAAAGGGGTGTGGTTGTGCGCGGGTGTCGGGTGCCGGGTGTTGGCGAGGCGGTGTGGTGGAGTGCGTCGCTCGGGGGTGAGGGTTGCGAGTGCTTCTGTAATGTCTGGCTGGCGGGCGCAGGCGGGGTGGAGGAGGGACGCGGCGACCGCCAGATCAATACGGCGCGTCCCCTACCCGCCGCCCGAGCGCCCAACCAATCTCCGCAGGCCCTACGTCTTTCGACGCCAATGCTTGTTTTTTTATAGCACCCATTAACCATGCTCTCCGATAAATGAATAAAAGCATGTGTTGGTATTTTTTCCACGAGTAGCGGAATTCTTAGGGGGTTTACTTTTTGTCTGTTAATCTTCATATCCGACAGTAATCTTTCCGTTCTCGATTTCATTGTGATAAATCCGGTGATTTAGGGGTTTCGGTTCGCTGCGTGATACTCCACCAAGAGTGCGTAAACTAATGGACCTGTTGAATGTGTGTTAGAATTTCGTTAGTTCCGTCCGTTGGGATTCTTTCGGGGCAACAATACTCATGTTTTATTTTGCTCGGCATTTATTTGTTCAACCAGGTGGTTTGAAGTAATACAATACAAGTATATTGCATCGTAAACAAGGCTTTCCCAAATTTCATCATGAAATATGTATTGAGTTAGAGGTGTGGGGAAAAATAAACGGGAATTTTACAAATATTTACCCTGCCGTGTCAGAAATTTTATGAGCATAAATTCTGTTAATTTCTTGTTCCCCCGAGAGCAGGTTGAAGAGTAATTTTACGGCGATACATCCGTGAATATTTTCAAGGGTCAGGCTTGCGTAAACAGGAATGTCCCTTGACTCGCAAACACGTGGCCTTCCCACTTTGCATTTAAATTGCGAATATCATCATTATAATTCTTTTGTAAAGCTCGTGTTGTATGTAGTACATGCGTTCCATCTTAATGCTGCGAATATGGTCATAAATAAGGGACTAAAAATAAACTGATGTGTTTACCATACTATCCAGAAGATCCTTATACAATTTAATTTGTTTATTCCTTTTTTACCATTTCTGCTTATTGCTACTTATGGTAAAAATATATCTTGAAAAAGCCGGAGCCATCGTTGGCTATCCGGGTGAGAAGTCATTTATCATCGTAGATCGGACACTAAGAGGGACTTCCACGGACCATTACTTTTTCTATTAAAGTAAAAAGAAGGCTATCAGCATCGGATACACTCATGTTATGCATTTATAAAACTAATTTATTTTCTCATTTATGTAGGACTTATGTAGGTCTAGATATTATTCCCATTTGCAAGCTATTGTATCGTACTGCGTACTAAATGTTCGTTAACAAGCCCGTGACTTATTTTATTGGTCTCATCAAAATTGACATCAATTTCCGATGGAAATAAAATAAACTTGCTGAAATATATCGCGAAAACAGTTATCGAAGCTTTATTATCTCCGACCCGACACCACGACATATCATAAATGAACGATCACGGCTTTGTTGATAAAACTTGGCTTCATTGAAGGCGTTATGTTACATTGATATTGACATACAAAAGCCTTTTCATCAAGCATGTGTCCCAAAAATTAATACGTATTGTCCGACCCTAATCCTCTAAGATAGCTCAGAATTCAGGAGTCAGACCGCGTTCTCTGATATTCCCAGCCCAGTTACAAGGGAATAAGGTACGCACGAGGTTAGCTTTTCGGTGAGAACGTGTTTAGAGTATGAATTCCGGTAGGTAGTGGCGGTTCTATATTTAGTTAGGTAGAAGTAAGGGCACCCTTGCTATACCCGTGCCCTAATACTCTCTGAGTTCCGACGTCACTACTCATTGCATATTTTTAGAAGTTTCTGGGCAGTTTATTGAGAAGAAAAATGTGAAGGTCGTTTACTCTTATCAAATGTAAGAGTAGATAGGAGGTTTGTAACTTTTGTCTGTAATATTTTTGGTAAGAGTGTTATTCCTACTGATCTAATTAACTTTTGGTATTCATTTTTATTGCCTGGAAATTAAACAGCACGTGTAAGAAACGCCGTAATCTAAATTATGAAAATTGTTGAATGAGCCAATATTTACTTGGCAAATATTACAGACAGACTGGCGCAGCTGGGACCCTCTACTCGCTTCCGACACCTTTTTTGCCAGCGTGTCTGGGTCTCAATATGATATTCGTTATTATAACGGTAGACGTTATGTTTCGTATTTTTTAGACCCGCCCGCATGTGTTACATTATTATGAGGGTCCGGATTTCATTGATTTAAATTCGACTATAATAGCGCTGTTAAAATTTCGTAATCAAACACCAAAGTATCTTTCCAGAGTCAATTACCTACATAATCAAATCTTACGACAGCAAGGAATTCTATTTGTTGATAAATAATAAATAAAATGTCGCTGATACTGATTTCTAGAAAATCACGGTGGATTCCGATATCTGTTTGCTGAGACATCGATATCAGATTGTACAAACAAGTAAAAGGATAACTTGTTTCGTTACTCACACTTCGAGAATCTCTATTATGTCTATTTCTAGCGTGTGCTCGAATAGAATGTTATCCTTTATTTGCTTTCTTTATCGTCAAAAAGATAAAGACGAAAGTGAAGATATTGTTTTCCAAAAAGTGAAGGAGATAATTGAAAGATGTAAGTCAGCGATAAACACGACACAATAATGTACTATGAATACCTTTAAACTGATACTAGACGACTTTGAAATATGCAGATGCACTAAGTTACGGACGTAGAGCTCAAGTGAAGCCCTTCCCAGAGTTCCAGGCAGGTAGGTACGTAACATTATATTCGTGAGCTGTTTAATATGCCTGCTCATAATGGACGGCTGCGACTAATTTGATCCACGCGTTCCTTTGCCCGCAGCTATAATTTCGGGCCACGGTGTTTTTGGCAAACAACACAAGCATTTACAAAGTGTTTCGAGTGAACTCATAGCTGATGGAAGGCAGCAACACAAACACTGCGTCTTACTAAGAGGCAACATTAACGCTTCAAAGGTATACCAGTACTCGTTCGTGTGTAAAACAGTCGTACAGTAAAAATAAATAGGATGAAAATGGAAAAGAATGGATTCTGGAAACACTACGTAACATTTGCTCGTATTCGCTTGAGTATAAAGCTCAGCTTATTCGAAGCGAAGTTTTAAATCAAGGGCTATTGCGCGTTATTGTGTGGCCTCTGGGTACTGAGCGATAATTGCTTGGCTTATCAATCGCATTCTTGTCTGTTTTATATCCCCGCTGTTAAACTTACAGTGGCTCATTGTGAGGTTTTATTTGAAGAGCACGATGTTGAGGGTCAGTTGGATGCGTTCAATTTATGTTATTTAGCCGCACCCCAAAGCTAACCGTTGAACCATCTGTGGAATGCAAGTTTCCTGAGTGGACAATTAAAAGCGATGACGATGGCCGTTGGTGTCCTGACATTACTAAACATACGATGCTGAATCGTCCTGAGGCTAATTAGATCATTCTAAGTTCTAATTTTGGTGCATTGAATTAATAATCCGACATGCAACTCACTCAATTTCATCCAATCATTATGTGACTTTTATATGTCTCTTAGATTTAAGAGCCCAGCTCTTGTCGGTGGAGTAACCGCCATTCTATTCGTCTCTCCGCCAGTGATTTGACCTCCTGATACGACACGACATTAACTTTTTCTTTTATTTGGTCAAAGTAATTTCGCCTTGGTCGACCTCGGCCTCTTCTGCCTTCTACTTTCCCTTCAATGATGTTCTTCAGGAAATTATCGTGTCGTATCAGGTGTCCTATCATCTTTCCTCTTCTGTCTTCTATGGTTCTTAACAAACTTCTCTTTTCATCTACTGTCTTAAGGACGTCTTCGTTCGTCTTCCTATCAATGTACTCGGTCATAATACAATAACTTACAATAGTTTTACTTTTTCCATCAATAAATTCACACCTAGTTTTAAAACTACTCTATATTGAAATTATCCTATAATGTTGTCAAAATCGATTTCCACAACACAAACCTAATCAAACTTTCCCCGTTTATGTTACGTAAAAGCTGTAATTTTTTGTACGTCTTTGTTGTGTTCGGCAGCCTTTGCATATTTTATTTCAAGGTTTTACCAAAGCTACTTTTTAGCTACTTGAATATTCACCTGTTTTACTGCTCCTTTTTGGTTGCTCACGAATGACTTCCATAATTGAAAAAACAATAAGGTAAATAATTTTCTACGTAAAATGATAACTAGGTTGGTCGTGTTGTGCTGACACTACGGGACATATTATAGCAGTTACTCAGTGCCTGAGCTCATCACAGATCGGAAGCCGATAGCCCTGCCACGCGTGTCGCTATTCAGAGGTCCGCTAGCCGGATATTAACGCGCTTTAGAAAGCACCTGCATTGTCGCTTCCCCGGGCAGAAACATCACTAAATACAGACCTGAAAATGGCGACCAGGATCCCTTAAATTTGAATTATGACAAACCCCTTTGATAATCGAAAATATACAACAACCAACATAATTTCTAACCTAATGCTCTACGGAGTATAGAGGTATTTTTTTAGGTATTTAAAAGCCATATTGATATAGGTATCTAGCAAACTAATGATTTTTTTTAACTCAGATATTCAACGAAATTGCACTTCTAAATGTACCGATTACCCGTCGTTTTGTCAGAAAAGTTCAAACGCGTGGACACCCTATGTTTTTTCATAGAAACGCTATTGTGGACTTGATTACTACGTGTATTCCAATTTTAGTAGTGCATCGCATAAATACTAGGTCGTTTTCAGTCACGATATATTTGACATACTGGCACAATTCTACACGCTAGCTAAATAAATAAATGTCTAACTTTTTATAACAAACAAATCCAGGCAGATTCAATAGGTAGAGTACGCTACCAATTTTCCTTTATTATTCTCTTGGAAGGGAAATATAGTACCTAGTAATTAAATAAAAAATTACACAATCATTTGAAAACTAGCTAATGATGAGGATTCATAGGCGTGCTAAGTACCTATTTATGCCTACATTTTCCTATTTTGAGGTCACATACTTACAATGAGTCAAAGTGCCTACTAAAATGGTTATATTACCTCAATTGGTATTCGTAATATAAATATCTAAATGTGGTCCTAAGTGCAAAATTGATTCATCATACAATATTAAAACAATTATTTATGGACAATATGCGTAAAGTCTTGCCTCGGACGTTGATTAAATCGTATGTCACAGACTTAGGAGGACAATTTGACGATGCGTAAACGCAAGTTATTTCCTCCTGCTTTACGTAGCAATGACTGTGTATGACGGTAATAGGTAGTCATCTACACATCTGTCTTTTGTTGACGATTATATAACGAGTTCAGGTAGAAAACCTGCCCATTAGATACATAAAAGTAGTAGAAAAGAGTGGACCGAAAATTTCATTTTGTAGACACCGCGTTAATATAACATCAAATCGTTGAGTTACATTTCAAACCGCTATCTCCCCTCAAGAGGTGTGATTTCATTTGAATCTCAATTTTTTTTCACTCTCCGGCCGTCGAAAGCTGCCCAGAATACTAAATGAATCTGAGGGAAATGTGGATGAGGAAATGCTTTCCATCCCAGCGTTTTACGAGAAAAAGAGAGACGTTTGAAAATTTTATATTTACTTGTCCGATGTTTCATGAAAAACGTGGAATTTCTGAAATATGCTCTCACACTTTCTGAAAACTGAGATGTGTTCAACTCTACTTCTAGCTCTTGATAGGTAGTAAATTTTGAGATTCTTCTTATTCTTCCAAATGCGCAAAGCGGATAAAATGCCGGCTTAGAATACCACTATCCCATTTTGAGGATTTTCTGTGTTTTACATTTGTTAGGCGACAGAGAATCTGTTACTATAGTGATTCACAAATTATCTGTAAGGGCCTCAATATTTGTCAGATGTGGCGATGGCGATCGTATTCTTACGGCCGTTATCGCTCTGCCTACCCCGCAAGGGATGAAGGCGTAATATATGTATGTATATATATGTACTGGCCATGTTTCTACGCACAGCCGTAGACAGGCAACCTTGATTCAGTCTAATACGCAATTCATAAAACATGCTACTGGTATTTCCTCCGAGTACTCCAGCACTTATTAAGTACCGAGCTATTTATTCACACCCCGTGATGTGACTCACACACATACCATACAAATCATGCAAACAGTTGTAATTAATACTAAGCTCAACAACGACTTGTTGAAATCAAACCATGAAGTTGCTTTCGCGTTTGTTAGCGTACCAGTACTGTATTTCGAGGGCGTGTTAGTTTCTGAAAATTCTGAACAGTTATAACAACATACCCTGTACAGACCTACACATTTTCAAGTAATATAATATATTTACCATATTATGGTAATTCTATTTTTAGCTACTGGTGAAAACGATCTATTACTAAAGTATCAGCTGCCAAAGAGGCCCCATAGTTTAGAAAACTCAGGACACTACTTCACATTTTCGCGGGGCTATCTGAGCTGATTTTACCTTAAGAAGTTATAACAAAATATTATTAAACAGACGGGCACGTTCTTACCAAATCTTGCTAATAAATTTGGCGGTTTGGCTCCCCTGCCTTAGCAATTAAGAAAATAAGAGAAGTTCTTCTTATATTATCGCTTCCACGTGGCTCCTTCCTTCATATACATTTTGAACCGTATATTGTACCGGACCAGACTAATTAGGCCCTAAATAACGCTGATTATACGTGTTTCACCATTGTCTCGGGAATTCAGAGTTCTGGATTTTATGTAAGTAGAGCATTTTTAAACCCATCATCTTAGGACGGCAACACTTTGCTACGGATAGCTTACACATTTCGTAACTTTCATCCTGGATTGGTAAAGCGTAATCGATGCAGCTAGTTTAATGTAATATTGCTAGTAGGTATGTGATGAAAATTATGAGAGGCAATTTAAAGCCAGACAGTACTAACATTTCGTGAAGTTGCGTGTAAGGTCAGCATGTGACCATTTGATGTGCTGTCTGATCGCCTCTACCCCACAACACCCCACATAATGATGATTAGATGACGTCAAAGTATATATTCGATCGAAACCGAAACTTTATAACATTTATACCTAACGTAAGTTTCCTTTGTTTGTAATTTCACATCAAATAGAAAACTATTGGTAACGGATTATTATGATACGACTTTTATGTCTAACCTGTAACCGCTTCCTTCTATGTTTAGGAGTTGTACTTAGACATAACTATATATAACTGTGAATGTATTCACAAGGCAATTATTCCTAAACGATTCTCATATTTTATCGCAGTAAGTACATCTTCTATCGCAATGAAGAAGGCGAGACGCCTCGAACATGAGACGCCTTGGAACGGAAGAAGAGTAACTTACGAGCCACTTGTGTGCCGCTCACGTACTTCCACAACGATGCTTCGCCTTCAAATAGATAAACTGAACGACACACGCCGAGGGAAATGTCTTCGCTGACACTATCTGGGAATTGAGGCTCTTACTACTCACATTTATATACCGGTAGGAGATACTTATTTTCCTATCTTACATTCGCGATGCCAAGTTGATTGGGTTAGTGGGTAGCTACTTACATCTCGTTTACTTCAAAGATTTGCGGTGTCGGAATTAGCATGTGTGGGACGGAGTTTTCTTTGTTTTTTATCCACACGTGACTAATTCGCGGCAAAAACGTTCTGGCACATCCAAAACGGGTCGTGCACGGTCTGTTTCCATTTTCAGCAGTCTCAGAAGTTCAACGGCTCATTACGGCGCCGGCAGGATGCGATTGAAAACGAAAGTGCATATCATCCTCCTCGCCATTTCCCGTTATGTAAAAACGTTCCAGCTTCAAACTGAGACACCGTATACTTTCTCTTCTAATTCCAAGAAAATCTATAGTATCCGCCGAGCAGGTGTAATGTAGTGGAATTTGTAGTAAAGCGTTCTGAAATTGGCTTTCGAGCAAAAACCCGACGGAAAGAACTTGCTCAGCACGTTTTCGAAATTTATCTTCCTTTGTCCTCACGTAAAGCGTTGCTAGGTAGTATATTCAGGGCATGGATGACTCATCTAGACAGACAGTACTCTTCCCCTAGGTCACGGCACCGTACATTGACATTATTGATCGCTGCCGGGGCCACTACCTGTCTAGCCGCGCGGTGCGCCGCTAGCCCTGCAGAAAACGAAAGTTTAAAGTTCAGATTTACGGACGAGTCAAGTGCACGGAGGATTTCGCCGAAGCGCACTGGAACGTGACGCCGCAGTTGTGCAAGTTCCCCGGTGGCGGTGAACGAGCCACGGAATTCGCACTCAACTCCGAAAAGTACTGTTACTGTTGCGATCATTACGTACTTTGTTACGCCTAATTTTAGGTGTACTTATTGTTTGCGTTTCTGAAGCAGCTATACTTAAATAGGTGTTTCGGAGCATGATATCATGCCATTTGATACGATGTTGTGTGAGGGCAGAGCTATTTGTTTCTCATACATATTTTAGTTCACTTCTCATATTCCATTTTCATTCCTATACCTACTTAGGTACATTTTAATAGCTAACTTTGAAGGTAAGTTGTAATAAATAGGTAAAAGTTTCACCACACAGAATTTTAGTATCGCCATGAAAATTCGCCGTGAGAATCACCTTTACTGCCAAGACCGAAGTGTTGGAGATAGTAAAGTTTCCCTCGCGGTTTTCACTTGCTTTGTTCCAACAGGGATAGCCATTAGCTTCCTACCTTAGGTAGTTAGTGTGTAGTAGTTTTACTACTACAATGCGGTGAAGTGAATAAGCGGCGACCCGTCGTCGCGACGCCCGCCGGCGCCAAGCGCGCCAACCCCGATGCAATTTAAAATTACCCCGAACCAGGGGTGTTCATTCGTTCATTTTAATTTCCCAGCAAAATTATAGTCACGGGACTGTTAGGGTTGAAATTGCAATAAACGGAATATCTCAGGTATCTCCTCTGTTTTTCCTGGAATTTATTATGTAGAGTGAAATAGTGAGGTTACATTTTATTGACAAGAAAGTTTTCCCTTTTAAGAACACCTACAAAAAAGGTTCTTTTACCACAGCCGTAACTCACGAGCGACCTAATTCTTTCCGCTCACCTACCAAGAATGTTTCGTAAAGAAATCTCATTTTCGTCTAAGCCTTATATTCCCTAGCATTGTGTAATAAAATGCGGATTTCGCAGCACATTGACACGGGAATAAATGTCCGTTGTTTGCCCGTCGACGCTCGCTCGCACCCCATTACTGCACATGCAGGGGGATGTAATAATTTATTCAAAATTATTCCCGCTACATTCGGATTTAATAACCGGAAAGATTCTAAGTCGCATGAGTGGGAAGTTTAAGGCTAAAACTGTAATCGGATTAAAAGCTGTAATGTGTACGACACAGTTTTACTGCTCATAAAGACTGCAACGTCTCTTGAGGGCGTAGCGAATGCTAAATTAAAGTGTCGTGTTTTGCACACATTTCTGTTGGTTTCTTGCCCAGCGACGACGGCAACCAGTTATAATAACCGATGCAGGTTCGTGCAAACGGTCTCTAAAATTCAAACACGATCAAGGTTTCCCAAGGCGATATGCTCCTAGGCATTCCATTCTAAAGGAAAATATGCGTGCACACTGAAGTTGCGTGACTTTCCATATTACGCATTGTTATGCTAAGGAGTTAAAAGTGTTCGGTTTGAACTCGTATCTCTGTGGTAATTAAGATAATGAAGGAGGGCAACGAGTAGCAATTCCTTAGCCAAGTTATATGAGACAGTTTTATGTTGTTTATCAACCCCAGGACCTTGATACACGCAGTTTACGCGTACGTCTATGTATTATTAAGTTGTCACGCGAGTACGTGCGAGTGGTAACAACTCGCCGCCATTTTTAGCGACTTCATTAAAT
This sequence comes from Keiferia lycopersicella, assembly GCA_029255805.1. Lineage (NCBI taxonomy): Eukaryota > Metazoa > Arthropoda > Insecta > Lepidoptera > Gelechiidae > Keiferia > Keiferia lycopersicella. Next base: position 13,246,138 of record JARACZ010000005.1, on the reverse strand, counting down.
ATTAGTGCAGGAAATTATGGCCTTACCCCGACTAGCTACTCCCTAGGCGATTCGTGGAAACAAGCCATTTCGGTCCGAAGTTTTACTAAAAACAGTACCTATCAGAGCCAAAAGAACTTCGGGACACGAATTTTATTAAAGCCTTTGATACAGGTGCTACCGAACTTTCGGGTTTTAACAAAAAATGCTTTATAGGATCACGATTTGACAGTCTTGAAACCCGAGACGGGGTAAAACCGGTTTGTTTCGGACAAATTTTAAACCGAACCGTATATTTAAAAGATATAATATCGTTCAGTTATTTTACGGATTAATAACAAAAACCACTACCTGCAACGTTACGAACTATTGTAGTAGAAGAAACCATTCAAGTTATTGTTGAATAACAAACGATTAGGAGCACGTTTCTTAAAATTACAATCTAAAGGTACATTGCGTGGCCAGTTAGTACGTTTCATCGTCCTGTAATTGTAACAGCATACCTACTCCGCAATGTACATTAAATTGTAGAAAGAGAACTTGGTTGTATCAAACGTGACACAGGTAGAGTGCGTAAATTCGATGCCGGGCAGATAATCCCCGGCTTAACATTCCAGCGCAGTATGGTATGGGTCCTACACATATACGACAAACCTTTTCATAACCGTGTCCTCTGATTTAAAACGATTCCAACCTCTTTAAAGACTATTTAAAAAATCAGGTACCTATTAGCCGCGGCTATTCGGTCTTATCGGTATCGCTTACCTTTTTTTACGCCAGCGATTTATAACCGATAAGTTTAGAAGGTCAGGGTAAAGGTACCGTGTAAAATTTCGTATAGATAAGGACTCTTTTATCGCAATTTTAATGGCGTATAATGAGCTTTAAATCGGGGGTAATAAAGCTTCTAAGTATATGTGTGCGAGTCAGAGGTATGGTTAAAACAACCCTAAAAACGGCCAATTAACTTTAAATTGGATATTACATGAAACGTATGGAAAGTGTTTACTCAGTTCAAAAGCGGGTTAATTCTATGTAGTATTAGCGCGATGACAAAACGATAGCGGGTTCAATTTATCCAATAAAAAATATGCGGGCGCGAACAACACCGTGGTGACTATAGGCTCGGTCGGCTCCCATTCCCATTATATAAACCACCACTGCTGACCTATGTTATACTGTTTCTTTTCATAATATAAAATAAATATATTGGAAGTAAAAAACAAAATTTGTAAGCCGAGGAAACCTATTTTGTAGTCTTTAAATCTTTTGTACTTCATTTGTTTGCTGGCTGAGTTGCAAGAACAGGTTCACCGATTTAAATATTTCCAAATTTTTTTACATAAGAAAAATAGTCTTGAAATACGTTCGTCTATGTAATGCTTTACTACAAAACGCCCTGCATACGAGTATACTGTCCCCATACCATAATTATTCAGAATGACGCGGCCTAAGTGCAGTAATATCGGCATTGTGCTGTCATTCCAGTAACTGACAAAGCAAGGGGGAGCCGACGCAGTCCCCTGCGTGACTCCCGCCCATCGCTTCTAGCGATAGGCAAATATGCTTTAATCTGATACCATGCTTTAAAACAATTAAAACTGTGTCGCGTTGAAATCCGACATATTGATTTTCAAGACTTATGCGGGGTAAACTAGCAATACAAAAATGTGTTTGGTTTATAACTATGAATGAGTCTTCGTTGATGATTCATTCTAACAAGCTTATACCTTGTGATTTGCAGCAATAAAATGCTATGAATCACTTAAATATTTCCTTTAAACTACTTCCGAACAAAATGACTCTGAATATTCATCGCATAGTTTCTTCCTGCAGGCCACAAGTTGTGAAATTCGGAAATCGCTCCTACCTACGAGCTAGTTCTATTCTCATTTCGTAAACATGCCACGACTACGAAGTATGAAGTGCGATTTAGTGTTTAAAACTCCTAAATTCCCCGTTAGTGAGTTTGGAACCGGGATTGGCTCGTAAATAAGCGGTTAACTACAAATTACATCGCCAGTCGGTTAAGCGTCGACTGGGTCCGAGGCGAGGGTTCCGCACACACTTCAAACTTCGCGGTACAGTTCGGGAATTGCCATCCTTGCAATTATGGTTCGTAAGAGTTATAGCGGCAGTCCCTTAAGCGCTTAAACTTTTGACACTTCACGAATCGTTGGTTCTTACAGTTGCAGGGAGCCCTAAATCTGTTGCGGTTTAGATCGCAGCCCCTACTGCATGCTAGTGGCTTGTGGGATATTTTTGGCATTGTTTAACAGCTCCATACAATGGCATTTCCTTGTTTAGGTGACGAGAACTAGGTAGGTGTATGTTGTAGCTAACTCGAATTGCAAAGTTATTAAGTTCGTTCAATTATACGTAGGTACCTAGTTACCCTACACACAGGGTAATGTGGAGTTCACATAATGTTTTCCCGTTGAGGTAATAGCAACGACTTGAAACTGATAGAATGAGTAATTCTTGCAATGTTTGAATGCACATAAAATCTGCGTAGTGAGTTGGCATTCCTAGATGAGTTCAAACAATCAGAATCAAGCTTTCAGCAACCCTAGAGTCAAGCAGACTACAAAGAAAAGAGAGAAAACTAGGAACTATTTTAGAAAATAGATACCTACCTAATCCAGATCACTCAACCATTTATTCCGCATCATGATAACAAATATGGCTGTACCACACTCGCTTCCGTTTTCCTTCGACTTATAAATGAAATTTAAAAAAATACAATCGAGAATAATAATATAGCACTGTGAGTACATCATGAAATTCCAATACCTAAATTCCTTCGACTTATGTTGAGAATTACTTACTTGTGTTCACACGCAATTTTGTTATGATTATGATATAAGAATGACTCTGATGATAAATGAAATAGCTCATAAGAATGCATAATCGCCACGAAAATTTACATAATTTGAATTTTTATACGATGTTGTTAGATAAAACGAATTCCAACTGTCTTTTTTCGTGACAAAGAGTAACTTAGGTGCATGTTGCCACCAATAAAGTGCGACTAAGTTAAGCATTCTTTGTCATCTAAATGTACTTTGGATTATTATTTTTTTATGAATGTTCACCGCTGCTGTAGTAGTGTACCATATTTTGTGGAAAACAAACATCGGTTTTACTATAGCCAGCCTAGGTACTATAGGTGCAGAAAAACCGCACCCAGTTTAAGGTAGTTTCATTCACTCAAATATACCAGCATATTAGTATACTAAACAGCCCTAATGTTGCCCTCTTCCCGGCCAATAATTTGCTGATTATGTAGGGGGACAATGCAATATCGATTATTTGTCCCCATCGGTAACGTACGCACGTACCACGCTGAACAGGCAATACGCTCGATGCACCAATGCAACATACCTATATTTGCACTTGTAATTGATTTCCTCATATGCTTAAGTGCCATATATTACGCATTAATCCTTTGTGTGGTACGCGTCAGTGGTCGTCTTCGCCACGATTGACAAAAAATGATTTTTCAGAATTTGGAGAATTGTTTTTGCTTAAAATTTTAATAGGTTATTTATTACCAACAAAACAAAATAGAGCATGATAGGACACCTGTGGGAAGAAAATGTAAACCATACACTCAGCTATGAGCTGTATAACGTAATTTTTATTATTATTAAAACGGAAAGTGGCTGAGTTTTATTTAGAAAGGTACTTCGTAACGACTTCTTTCTCGGTACCTAGTAGTTAATCAAATTAATTACGTGTACTCTCAAGATTGTTTAATGCTCCTGTGATTGGATTGGCTTCGTCTGTGAGGTCTGTTGCTACCGACCACAATTCATTCCATTCAGTCGATAACTTGAAATAGAATTGTATAAAAAACACTCCGATAATGATGTGGAGCGGTGTCGTAAATCCTCTGTGGCTATGACGTACGATATCTGGTTCGCTGGTCCTCACGCTGCTGCTATCTTTATGGCGTTCCTTTCAATATTCATATCGAACCATCGAGATGGGCGGCGACCTCGTAAACGCAGTTTTTATCCGAAAATAAAAGCGAAATCCCGCCAGCCATACAACTGTCGAAATTTGACGGCGACTGATTTAAATTAACCCACATTGCTTGACAATAGTATGGACATGGACACGGACAGCTTGTCATGGGCACTATATTGATATTGATTCAACGTGTCTAAATATTTAAATGTGGGGTTCTTTATTCTGCCCATGCTGTCCAGCGCATAATAACAAATGGCTGCCGCATTCCATTGCCCGGCCCGTCAATTAGGTACTGGTTTGTAGTCCTCATAATAAACTTGAAGGACTACATGCGATTAAAATTGTATCGACGGATGCGCGTAATGGATGTAGATTACTGTGATCGTGTATCGTGTTGCTAAACTCACTAGTTAGCTACGCATGTACGATACAACAGACGTAACTTAGTGCGAAGAAGTTTTTGTACAGCCAGTACATAGGTGGGTAAGTAGGTGAGGTGATGCTCATTATGTACGGCGAGCGCGATTGCCTACTCGTAGCTGTTTAAGTAGGCTATTTGAGAATCTGATTAGGTGTATTACGCGTAATAAGAAATCATTGCTCTGATATATATCTAAGTATGTTTAGGAAATTGCCCATTAAAAGATAATCTAAATTGACAGGAATCTGAATACTGAAATAGGCATGAGCGTGAAAAAATTTATCTACGATGAAGGAGAGAATATGCCACACTGATATTGCAGTGGCCGTAGCAGTATCAAAGACATCCACACATCCACCACTGCAGGGTATAGGCCTCTTCGACTGCGCCATTACTCACGGTCTTGTGTCAATCTGATCCATAGAGACCCGGTCGATTTAACGATGTCATTAGACCACCGGGCTCATGGTCTACGCACTGGTCTTTTAGCTCCCCTTGGCCACCACTCTGTGACTGCCTTGGCCCACCGTCCAGTTGACGGCTGTAATTTAAAACTGAAGAAAATATCTTGGAGGATCTTGCAATAACATGCCGTTTCTGTTGTCCACAGTGGGCTGAACTTCCAAGACCTGATCGTGCGGCAGGGTGCCATCGACTCCCCGCCCAAGACGCCCTTCATCCTCGGCTTCGAATGCGCTGGTGAGATCGAGCAGGTGGGCGAGGGTGTCACCAACTTCAAGGTAAGAAATTCACTTTTTACTACAGACTTTACCTACTGTAGCTGATTATTAGAAAATATATGGGATCATAATTCCTCAAGACGTGGAAATAACGACAAATATCGTATTTAGGCAACTTATAAGTTTTGTTTTAGGAAAACTTAAACTTGGAGGGTTACTTGGCGGGATTTTTACTCTAATTATTTTAGCTAGTGATTTTAAACGATAGCGTGGATTGTGGAATCGAGTCTTTTATCTGGATGGGTACTGCTAATTCCAATCCTAGATACTATAGTCTATTTAATATAGGATAAAGGAACATGGTTTGAGCCCTGAAGAATTTGAAAGGGGACTAGGCGAAATTGTTGGCTCACTCTCGCAAGATTGCAAAATCATGTTCGTTCGTTTCGGGTATCGGTGTGTATAAAACGGATAGACATACGAGGCGTTTGGTGTAGGCGTGCAAATATTTACAGGACGTGTTTTGGACGTAGAACGGAACAGCTTTTCTTAACTTGTCGAAATACGAAAGAAGAATTGTTTGTCCCATACAAAGTGATTTGTTTTTTGAAGTAGGTTCCTTTACTATTCATGTTTTCACAAAAAGATATTGGGAAAAGTTGTTCAGTTTTATGTCTAGAACGCTTCCAGACAATGTTTGCACTCCTCGACCAAATTTTTTGTATAATATGAACGTATGACTCAACGTATGACCTATATGTGGGTGGGATTACCCGGAAACGTAAAGAAATTGGGACTTCCATCCTATTAGGTCCCATTAGCAAACACTCGCGCTAATGCGGGGCGGCGCGCGATGTATGACATGACATGACCGATTTTTTTTGTGTATCCGTACCGATTCTTATTTTTACATGATAACGCACATACATGTATTAGAGAGTATAAAGGTTACACCACACTGCGATTGCGAAATTGTGGACAACCACAGGAGAATAAAAAATTCTTTCGATATGGACGAGAGAAATAAATAATCAATGTCAGTGTCCTTACTGTGCGAAGCAACAGAAAAAACTAAATAACATACAGGTTGAACATGAACACCGCTCTGCTGCACATAAAGCAAATTGAATTATGGCCGTTCGAATAGGCCATATTTGAGAGCTGTCAAATCGATACGAAAGGACATGTCATCAAAGCAAAATAGACCTTATTTCATAGCATTTGACAGCTTTCAAATATGGCCTATTCGAACGGCCATACTTAAGTTCATGAAAATCAGTGCAAATAAATGCACTGCAGTGCATTTGCAGTGCAGCGCAAGTGCGGTTTCACCTTAACTTTTTGATCTATGCTCAGACTTATACCGCTAATAAAAGTTAGTACCTAGTCTGTAATAACCTCAGAATTATGGACAGGTATCTATTAAAATTTGTTCCATTTCATGTAATATTATGTGAAACTTGGAAATCTTATTAATAATATCAAAAAGTAATTTATTTTATAGGCAATTAACTTTTTCAGTTGTAATACTTGCAATCTGTAATCCTGCGATAAATCCAGTTGTCCAATCAAATAAAACCACAGAAAATTGAGTCAAAGTTTGATTGGCAGCCCTGATAGGCAATCCTAATAAATACCTAATGTGATCGGACTTTTGGTATTTTCTTTTCTTTGATAGAAAGAAATTTATTTTGTCTATTCTTAGAAGTAAGCTATCGATTTCTGAAGCCCATCAAGCTAATATTTTATTGACGGACAGTTGTTACGATTCATATTAGTTTTAATTTACACCAAAAGAAATTAAAGTTGAGTTATTATTCAAGAACAGCTTAATAAAAAATATATTAGTTAACAATTAGCCTAGAACCTTTTTGCCTTTAGGCAATCTATTCCAGGCAACCTAGGTACAGGAAAATGATTTAATAGCACTGACTTTGACTTTTTTTCTTGTAGATTTTTCTAAGACATGTAGATTTAAGCGTTTTCAGGAAAGTCTATGTTATGACCCTGTGTCACTCAATCAAATGCATTATAATTCTCCTTATCGTATTCCGCGTTCTCTGTCGGAGTCGACTACCTAACCTAGGGGTTTTGACGTTACATAGTTTTTACACAGAGTGACTGCCGTCTGACCTCTGATACCCAAAGCCAAACCTGGCCTGAATCCTAGATTAACTCATATTCAAATATCAGCTGAATTAAAATTTTATTTGAACGTGGGTTTCATCACGATGTTCTTCTTTCACCGAGTTACTTAAATACCTACTCAACTAAACAATAAAAATTCTATGTTATAAATGTGTATGATATATTTCACTCGTAGTCGAAGACGCCTCCCCGCATATAAACGCCATAACTGAATGCACGTCTTCCCCAGGTCGGCGACCAAGTGGTGGCGCTGCCGGAGTACAAAGCCTGGGCTGAGCTGGTGGCAGTGCCGGCGCAGTACGTTTACGCGCTGCCCTCGGGCATGACAGCTCAAGACGCCGTCGCAATCACCACCAACTACGTCGTGGCGTACCTGCTGCTCTTCGAGATGGCCAACCTCGCTCCCGGGAAGAGTCTGCTGGTGCACTCCGCTGGAGGTGGCGTGGTAAGCTATATGTTTTTCTTATTGTAGGTATATGGGACATCGAACAGGCTACGAAAAAAATAAATTGTATATAGGCCGAGCTAGTCGTGTACGCGTTGCCGGCTTGGTGGCGTGATAAGTTTTTGTTTTGTAAAGGGAAAAATTAACAACTTTTAGTAGTTAGGAAGAAATATGGCAATATTTAAACTCTCGTACAAAATGTACCTGCCAGCCGACCGAGTTACTTGTATGAGAGGTCCAATTCTTTCTTTCAAAATACATAGTAAAAACGGACGAACAGACAGAGTTGACGTTGAGTTGATCAGAATTTGTAGCAAACTATGAAAACCTAAAATGTCTGCATAGGTGTTTTATCAGCAACAGTACAATTTTAGAGGTCTAGCTATTGTGATCATTCGTACCTACCAACTCCACAGCACAAGATGCCGTCGACTCCACTCATTCACCATTCTGTTGTAAAAAAAATCTTCTATAGGTACATATTAAAAAAAAACCATTTGAGAATTTCCACGGTATCTCACTCACGCGCGTAACGCCACAGGGCATCGCAAAATGTATAATTTGGTAAAGTGGTAAATTGAGAAGCTATTATTATCCGAAGGTTAAGAATTATCTTCACCTAAAAACCTAATAGCTAAAGGAAGTATTGAACTTAGTAGTTTAGTACCTACGTAGGTACAGCTACGTATACTTTCCAATGCCGCCTCACGTGATAGACCGTATTAGTAACCTAATTCTCCCTGTGGTTTAGCGGTTAGGTTACTCGTGCCCTAGTCTTGGGTTGGAGGTCGTGGGTTCAATTCTGTGTTGTTGTTTTTAGTTTGTAACTTTTGGATATTGAAGAGTGATCGATCGTCTCTGAAATTCGATTCGAAGTTAGATAATATATTTCCTAAGTTTATGCGAAATAGACTGCTCCACGTTTTTTTTAAATTATCGCAACATATCCGGTCAATTCATAACCACCTTAAGTTGTAAAAATATTCGCTGCAAATATTTTAAGGGGTGAATCAGCCCATGAAACTAAACAAATTTCCCAAGGCACATAGGTCGAAAGATGAAAAAAACATTTGGACCTCCCATACAAAATGTAGCAGCCCAGCGAGTCAACTGTATGTATGGAATTAGGTAAGGCCGACGTTTTCTTGGAATCAAACAGTCTCTGTAAGACATTCTGTTTTTATTAGATCAGGTACTTAGTTACTCCATTCAATCAGATCAAAATTAACCACTGCACTTTCAGTTGAAAGTAGCTGTTTTATACACAAAATAAGGCAAAATAAACGCGAACCATATGTGTAACAATCTAAAAATACTGCTGTAGCATTGACCCTACAAAGCTGACTTACGTACACTGTACGTACAGTCGGCACCAGTTACATTAATGATTAAATAGATCCTCAACAGCCGCGAAGTCCACTGCTGGACATAAGCCTCCTTTTTTCGGAGGGTAGTGCCACACTCACCACGCTTATCAGGCGGATTGGCGAGTTCCAGATGTTTCACAGGGAACGCTGCTGCTCCCATTTTCTGGATACGCTTTCCACTAGTCTCCTTTGACGACACCCACACGGATGGAATAGTGAAGCAATTATAAACTCACCGTTGGACGCCCTCCGGCGAGATGGACCGATGACTTAAAGCCGCTGGTAGCGACTGGATGGCGAAAGCGGGAGATTGTTCATTGTGGCGTACCCTGGGGGAGGCCTATGTCCAGCAGTAGACTGCTATATGCTGACGTGATGATGCTGATGATCACACGAATTCAGAGAGCATCAGAGTTTAAAAGATCAACATAACAATATAGGTGCCTACACTGGTACATAATAGGAGGGGGCTCATGTCTAGCAGTGGACTTTTGTGGCTGTTGTAGGAGTAGTAGTACGCTAGTATATTATTTAAACTGTGGTAGTAGGTATACTATAATCAATCAACAGCCATTCGCCTGCTGGACTGGCGTCCTCCCTGTTGCGGACTTGTGATCTTCAAACGGCTTGTCGCTATAAACTAGACTAAAGCAAAAATTGCTACTTTAAAACATTTATCTTGGCTGACATGAGGTTCTTTCCGACTGTACCTACTTACATCTGACTGAAAGCTTCTTAGAAGTTTCCTCTCTACCCGATAATAGTCTTGCAAACAATGTAACGAGTTGTCTAACCAACTAATTGCTACTCTAAATTGGTGAGAAAAATCGTTTACGCTGGAATGTGCTTCCGCGGTGACGTCATCCTGTCAATGACCCAATGGAATCTGCCAATAAAACAACGACTAATGGAACCTTCAATTAGGTTGGAAATGTTTGTTCTAAATTTGAAAAATAGAGGGCTACACATGTCATTTTACTAATTAAGAATCGGCTCCCTATGTTATCAACTGCATTATAAATAGTGGCATTATAAATGGTTCGGTTAAACTTAACATGAGAATCCAATTAAAGGGCTCTTTTGTTTTATGTTAACATTTTTCTTGTGTAACGTGATGGTGATAACGATAAGGGATTTTATACAATAATGAATTACATAATACTTTGTTTACTTAGGTACCTATAGGTTACTAAGTAGGTAGTGGTGACGACCTTTCCTGGGTAGTCTGGAAGTCGCTCAATAGGCTCCGGGCTGTTGTAGAAAGATGCCAGAGTCAAGTGGGGTTTCTCGGTAGATGATAGTTGCGATTGCGGTGCTGTTCAAACTATGGGGCATTTACTATCCTGCCCTAACTCCCAAACTCATGCACGCTTCAAGACCGCCATAAAACAAACTATAGAAGCATTTCCGTGGAAGCACTGGAAAAAAAAATTAAATTGTTACCATTTACTCGATGAACAAGAAGTAGGTAGTAAAGAAAAGAAAAGTGAAAACAGTCTAAATAAGAAAACTGATTAAACAAGGTGAACGAAACCAATGTAAAAGCGAGTTGACTTATTTATAACTCGTTTTAATTGAACAAGATAAACTAAAGAAGTAGAGGTAGGTATCTACCGCTACCCATTGGTTTACGGTAGATAAACACTTTATTACTCGCTTTCAAATCGGCTTCTACTGCTTTTAAAAAGACCAATTAGCAAGTTTATTGCAAACCCTGGGAGACAGACAGACTGACTATTTTTTAAGCATATTACGTAAAAATGTTGCTGAAATTACAGGGTTTGAAACAGTCCATGACATTGGTGATCAGTCCATGATAAGTTTCCCCAAGGAAAAGAAGGTTGAAACTTGAAATATGAAAAATAAAAACCTACTTCTCCAAAATGGCCCCGAGCCAGAGTTAATGACGTTCCTTGGGATAATTTGTTCAGTTTTTTGGGTTGTGACCGGTAAAAATCTGCATTTTTTGCCCATCATACTAAGACAAGCATAAAAACGGCTTCGTATTGCAAATTCCCAATCTAACTGAACGAACGCCATTAGACTGAACATGTCGATCTATGATTGAATGAAACGGTACAAGAACGTAGAATAAAAATTCACTGCTTATAATATATTGATATCAAAAGCGGCCAGCGCAGAACTTGTAATCAAAAATACATAATATCCAGAACTCCCTTGCTCATCATTTTTTAAATTGCTCGTAAATTCAAAATACCGTTATTCTCAAGAGTTTGCTTAATGCATTGCTAGCGTGTACAAGTATATAGCGAACAATGATATTATATTGTGATAGCGAAGAAAACATAGACGATTATAAACATAACATCTTACCACATCTCATCTTCCCAAAACAGTCTATCTAATATCTTCTTTCCTTTTCTAAACCTATTTACCGGAAAGTGACTACGGTAATTTTAGTAAATCGACACAATAGACATGTAACTGGCAGATCAAATGAGCTACTTTTTAAACAATATTTTGTATGAAAATACGAATAGATGACGTCCGTCATATCCTTCTAGTTTGGATGGCGTCAAAACACGTACTTTTATCTTATTTTTCTGTTTATTAATTTAAACTTATGTCGAAAAACTATAAATGGAGTATGTAGTATTTTAGCGCAATTTTATAATGACCCAGCCATCCAGCGAAGATTCATACTAAAGACGACTTTCTTCTCGCAGGGCCAAGCCGTAGCGCAACTGGCTAAGACAGTGAAGGACGTGACGGTATTCGGCGTGTGTTCCAAGAGCAAGCACGAGGCGCTGAAGGCCAACAACAACAACATCGATCACCTCCTGGAACGCGGCTCCGACTACACCAGCGAAGTCAGGAAGTAAGTCATAGTTGCTTGTATTAAGCGTAGTAAACTTCGATCAACTGGTACCTACTGCTGGAACGCCTAAGGCACAGCTTTTTGGACACGCTGGAGCAAGGAATACTTATTTTTGATCTGATGAACAAACAAGAGGGGTGTTATAAAATGATCTATAGATCTACTCGTATAGCAGCGAGCCAGGTGAAAGACATTTGGAACCATCATTTTCGCAATCTCTTCAAGACGGAAACCTGTGGGATAACTCGCGAAATCAGGGAATAAGAATCTGCTGCAATTACAGTTAGGTTAGGTAAGGGGTAACTGCTGATGGGAAACGGTGTAGTTCGGGATTAGCTGGCGAAGTAAGGGAGAAACAATAAAGTTAGAGAGTAACTGGCGAATTTAGGGAGTAACTAGCAACGGGTTTGCAATTTTTTGGGACACGTGCGTTGTAAGCGACCATCATTCATCATCAGTTCTTTTACTAAAATCCGTCTACAAAGAATAAAACACAAAATAATCGACATAGAAGTAATGGAAATTTTTCAAACTATCTAAAAATTAAGTATATTTATACCTATTGTCCTTAACAAAATTCTACACAGAAAAAGGCGAAGTGCCCCAGACGTAAAATTACTTCTCATCGGATTACTAAAGTGCTCAACAATAGGTACCGTCCCTCGTCTGCCAGAAGTGTCTCAGTCTTTCAATTTCAATCAGTAGGTAGATACCAGTTATACAGGGTGTAAAAAAATTTGCTGCAAATATTTCAAGGGGTGAACCAGCCCATAAAACTGAACAACTTTTCCTTAGGAACATAGGTCGAAATATGAAAAGATATTTTGGACCTCCCATACAAAATTACCAACCGACCAAGTCAATTTGTATGGGAGGTCCAAAAAATTATCCGACCTATTTTTCGACAATTCGACCTATGTTCCTTGGGGAAAGTTGTTCAGTTTTATGGGCTGGTTCACCCTCCAAACATTTGCATCAAATTTTTTTTACACCTTGTATTGTTGTATTTTCTTTCACCATTAACTTACAGTCCTTTGAAACTTTGGTTTTTGAGAACATATTTTTTAAAATACTTTCACAAAGAGTTTCCGGCGAACAAAAGCTTACAGCCGCAATGGAATGCCATTCATAAGAAAAAGAAGTTAATTAATTAAGTCTATCCCTAAAATTTGTTCAATGAATCACGGCAAAATATTTGTAGTTGAGAAGCTTTAAAAAAATCACACCGCGCTAAAAATACGGCACCTACTAGATGCGGGCCCTTCTTTACCTTGTTTTTATAGCGCTGGTGCGTGAAAAACTACAAACTTCTCGTTATCGTCAACGTAAATAAGATTCATTACTACCACGACGCGAACTATTCTGAATATTCAATTATAAAAGTCAAATTTGTCGGTCTACTGCTGGACTTATGTTAAATTTGAGGGAAGTACCTAGTATGTATAAGTACGTATGTCTGGAAGTCTACTCATGAAATCCGCTGAGAGCACAGACTACGAGTACTTCCATGGGGTATTACTATACTAATCACGCTTGGCAACCGTGTTTGCAAGCGCAGTGCCAGTATTTGCATTCACAGGGAATACTGCTGCTCATTCCCTGGACTTTATACCTTGGCCTCTTTTTACGACCACGGGTGAAATGGTGGAATAGGAGTGGTGCTGTTCTAATCTGCACCGATTAGTTTAACCGACTTGCCAGTTTCTCTTGGCAAGATTGGTACGAGCTCATTAGATACCGACTGCGCAGTTTATCTTATTTACTACGCACTCTTGTTTGTGGGTAAATTTCTCTTTAACAGTCGGACGTGCAGCCATGCCGTTTTCCTTGACATAAAAACGAGTACATATTTGCAGATAAATAGGCAGCTTCTTAATACCTTCTTTATGTGTGAGTGAGGCATCATTCCAGAACATTTCTTGTGAATACAATCTTCAATTCTTTCATACACGCCCTGACGTTTCCAAGCAAATAAACCAAATTGTTCCCAATCCCATGCTTTGTTAATTGGTGGTTATTACGTTACATATTTTAGTCCCGGCTCGACTCGTGTGATACGAATACCACCAGCTTACTTAGGCCCCTCTCTGCTCCCGATTACTTCAAGTGAGAGGAATGTGGAGTGCTTCAGTTGAGATCCCATTGGATCGGTTACGGCAAACGTTAATTGTTCCGTTTATAACCCACTCCTTAGGGCAGCTGCTTCATAACAGGCGGCGGCATTTAATTCTCGTAAATAGACAAAGATATTTTTATATCTGGTGAGCTCTTCGGGTAAACATAGCTTGGTACAAGTTCAGTGTAAATAAACAGGAGCATGTGTACCTACTTATTGCTGTTTCGAAGATAGCTTCTCCTCCTAGCATAGAGAATGTTAGGTTTACTACGTATGAGAATGAATAACATAGAACAGAGGTACCACTTCTGATTTCATAAAGTATATGGGATGTGATGCGTGACGACTGACGAGTTTGATTTCTTTCGGGAACTTTCGTATACAAGATTGTCACGAACCTACTAACAGTTTGCAACACCTAATAGTAATATTTACACTGTATGCAGTAGACACCACCTCTACATATACCAACAAAGTTTACAAATTTAGCGAAGGTTAGGGATGCTATAACATCAACATTTGAACGCTTCTTAGAACCACATTCGCTTCGACGAGAAATAAACAGGAAAAACTCACGCACACTTACTTATTTAGTAGGTGCCTCATCAGGTAGGTAGTACTGGAGTTCTTCTAGTTTGAGCTCGCATATTAGCGCAGTTTTCAGACGTTTCATAGTGAATCACGTCACGTATCAGTCAGCCTACAGCAATCCACAGCTGAACGTAAGCCTCTTCCAGGGTACGCCACAAGACACGATCTCTTTTTCGCCATCCATTCACTCACGCAGTCACATCATTGCCTCTATAAGAGTGCGTTCGAGACGTTCCACAAACTAGAATTTTTCTCGATCGACAGGTCGAGAGTTACTAGTAGAACGGTGGTTTAATAAGAACTTCCATATGATAAAAGGGCTATAAAAGTTATATAAAAGGGGACGTTCAGAAACGCGGCGAATGCTGTGTGGTCCTATCGCTTGCTTTTTAAATAGGTTGATAAAACACTGTTAAATTGACAGACCAAACTCTTTTTTTAAACCTAAGTGGTATCTGCTTGAAATTTTGTGCCAATTAGATATCGCTAGCTGTGTATGGCGTTTGAATACCTAGGGCATTATTTTATTGTCATTGACGAAAATGCAATGGACTTCTATAGGCTGATGAGATGTTGATAGTGTTGTGTGATTTGGTCTTTTGTAAACATTTTCACTCTCTTTTTTCCATGCTAACAGAAAGTTATTACAATGTGTTTTTGTTTTGCGTAGGATTTCCCCCGACGGTGTGGACATAGTGCTGGACTGCCTGTGCGGGGAGGAGTGCAACCGCGGGTACTCGCTGCTCAAGCCCATGGGCCGGTACATCCTCTATGGTAAGCCTAGTCAACAATCACTAGAGCATGCCCGTTCCAATAGGCCATATTTGACAGTTGTCAAAATCACGTTAATGCTAAGATATAAGGTCTATTTTTCGTTGTTGTCCTGTCCTTTAGTATAGGTTTGACAGCTGTCCAATATGGTCTATTAGAACGGCCATACTTTACATAGTATAAAGCAAAGTCGCTTTTCGTGACTGTATGCTTAAATCTTTCAAACTACACAACGGATTTTGACGCAGTTTTTTTCAACAGATAGACTGGTTCAAAAGGGAGGTTTATATGTAGGTTCATGTAATATTTGCCAGGAAAACGTCTTATTCCTACCCACGGGAAAATGGGTTACAGCGGGCGCTGCCGCTGGTAATACATAATAGTACAAAACTGGTAGGTAGTAGTATGCCGGGTGGTACCGGCTTATATTATAGCATCACTCCATTTCTAAAAGGCGAAGGGTGTCGTAAAAGGCGACTACGGGACGAATCCAGGTACCGGCCGCAGCCTTTCCTGTGAATATATACAAAATCTAGCACTGCGCCGCATCATACTATCACATAATATTTCGACGAATTCTTTTTCAAAAAGGAAGTTTAAGACACATCGTGACTTTTTTAATAATGTTACAAAACGAAAGACCGTGTTTCATTCTTAGGGTGTTTTTTTATTAAGGTATGTCGTTTTTTGTCAGCAGCATCGGCAGCAGTAATCCTAAAGCTCCCATAGCAAAAAACCCAAGGTCGTTCATGTGTAAAACAAAATGACATTATAAATTCCTTCACATGAAACCACGTGTACACCATTTTTTAACCGACGAAAAAATTGAGGAGGTTTTTAACTGATCGTGAACTAATGATTACCTACTTACATGAAGTCACTTCACTATAATAAATTAGGAATATTTTACTTGCAAAATAGTTTCTACTTTACTTCTATAGACACAACAGTCCACTGCTGGACATGGGTCCCTCCCTAAAAGGGAGTATTGCCGTACTCACTTGGCTTGGCAGGCGGATTGGCGAGCGCTGTGCAAGATATTGTATATTTTCACAGAGAACGCTGCTGCCCGTTCCCTGGATTCATCCCTTAGTCGCCTTTTACGACACCCACGGCGAAAATGGAGCGATGTTATTCTAAGCCGGCACCACACGGCAAAACAGATTAAATAAGATAAAACTTAAAAAAACAGGATAAGCTATAAATAAGAAGGTCATTTATTTATTGGTATTTCATTAACAAACCAAAACAAACGTTTTACGCATTTACACACCTAGGCGTGTGGCGTGTGCATAGTGGCTGTATGCGAAGCTATAGTTTTATGATAATTATCGCATTCCACGGTGTAGGATACTTTGCATAATATGCTACGATGATTCACAGCCACTTTATGATGTATGGGAGTAGGATGGCTGCATATTTAAACGCAACAGAATAAATATTTGCAACTTGTTTTACTTATTTTATTGGATTCTCTAAGGTTTACATATTTTATACATAAACAGAGATTATTCGAGATGATATTACGGTTAGTGAATTGTAAAGCCTAGCATCTTAAACATTATCTAGAATAAAAAGTATAAAAAAAATAATTGATATGAGCAACATCCCTGCGTTTTCCAAAATTGCATTCCAGGCAATGCAGTGTCTGTGGAGAGGAAACTTCAAGTCAGACAGACATTGATTAAATCGTCTGTCATGTCATGTCACAGACGGATTAAAAAGTAGACTTCAGTACGGACTTAAGCGACATTAAAAAGCTACAGCGTTTTTAAAATCTATGAAAGAGTTGAATTATCTGTACGTAGCGTACCTGAATGCAATCAAGTGTCTGGCGAGAGAACGCCGGGCGAGGAATAGCGCGGGTAAAGTTTTAATAGCTCATTCTCCCCGATGAGTTCCTTTACCTGACCTGACTGACTGTTCACATCTTAGTCTATTCTACAGGATGTGCTCAAAAGTGGTGGATTTTAGCAGAGCATACTGATTTTTGTCTGGTAGAGGCCTATGTACAGCAGTGGGCTGTTTTATGCGAATGTGATGAGATTCTGAATCGATCCCGATATCCTTTCCTAGATTATAAGTTAGGCGGATTAACTGAAATTGACGATGGATATCGGTTTTCTGTAAGGGGTTTTCTTGACTCATTGCGTACTCTTGAGCAAATCTTATAGGCTCAACGTCAGACATTACACTTGACCACAGAATATACAATAGTATCTAGATCTACTTCTTGAAGCTATGCCAGGCAAAGTTACGCTAGACCGCTTTTCTGACCTGGAAGAAGATGGTTTTAGTCAAGAATATGTTTGTAAGGTCCGTATTTATAAATCAACTCTAAGATCGATCTTAAGAGCGATTTTGGCTAATGTCAGTCAATACTAACAGCATCTCAAAGTAGCACTCAAGAAGTCAAGATTGATCTCGGAGTTGAGTGCGGTTTATAAATCCGGGCGTAAAACCTTTGCTAACCTGAGAAAACATTTTTGAATGCACCCTGTATGGACCTATCTAGTATAAGGTGTAGTGTTGATGTTGAATGGTGTTAAAACAATGGTGTGTATCGCAGGATCATCTAACATCGTGACCGGCGAGACGAAGAGCTTCTTCAGCGCCGCGCGTGCCGTGAGTACCCAATGCACATGTCCCGCCCATTCTGGCAGACGCATTCCTTACACAATCTTATTATACACTTCTCCTCAGAGAATCGGAACACTTTCATTTTTATAATTTGATAAAACACGAAACCTTTAAAAACTATTTCGTATTTATAGCATTTTTATTAAGATTTATAAACCTCATTTTAATCACGATTACACGACATCAGACATTTATTCCAAAATAAACACACTCTTCAAATAATGTGATTCGTTTCGTACGAAACATAAATTTGCTAAGTGTCGAAATATTTTTTGATGAAAAGTCAAATATTCTTTATTTTCCCCTTTTACTTGCAATTAATTTCAATCTTCAGTAGCGGGTCATACCCACTAAAACTATCAACATATAACTTACTGGGAAGACCCGACATAAAATTTAAATTAAGGTTTTGAAATAAAAGAATCACTTATTTTATTATTTAATATTGTCAAAATTAGAGTTGCTCAATGTTATTAAACTTCACTATAGCTGGCAAATGATATTTGCAGATTTGCTTACGCGTATAACGTTTAAAACACAGTATTTAAGTTAGGTAAGGAATGCGTACGCCAAAATCGGCCCCACTATCTCAATTTACTACACACAGTTACTCGAAAACCAACCTTAATACTAAGGCAAAGGAATAATACGTAGAAATAATCGACAGTAGGTACACACTGCGAAGCAAAAAGCATCTTATTACAAAGACGAAGAGTAAATGATAATAATGTTCTACTGCGGCTGCCTGTACTTGAATAAACGTAGTACTATGTGGCACGCAATGTGTTAATAAGTCTGTCTAAGAAGACAAATCTATTAACATTCAATAACATGACGTCTCAAGGCAGGCATTTTAACATAACGCATAGTTAAACCACTAGAATAATCTACAAAGTCATAAGTAGATTAAAGACCCATTAGTTAGTCTGTTAGATTGTCCATTAAGTCGTTACACAGGGACTATCTCGCTCGTTACAAGTTAAGGCGTCGTTTAGATATTCAGTACTACCGTAATTTCTAACATAAAAAGAAGGAGGTCAGTTTATATCTATAACTTTAAAGGGTTTGGACTACTTTGATAGAGTAAAGTAAGGCCTCTGTCTCGAATTTTTCGGGCAGCGGTGCGGTAGCGGCGTCGGCGTGCTTGGCAAAGAGCGCTCCGCTCGTTGCCGCTGCCACTGCTGCGACGCCGCTGGTGCCGCTCCGCTGCCCGTAAAATTCGAGGCAGAGAGGCCTTAGACTAAATTTACGAGTATAATAGTTTCGAGAAAATTCACGTACAAGGTTGAAACTTGTTTTATAATTTTATCTTGGCTGTTTGCACTAGGAATAAGAATCTACAGAGACCTGGAAAAATCTAGGGCTCCCAAGAGAAGGAAATTATACTTAGGAGAAACAGAAATGTCTGTAATCCAAAGCATATTTTATAATATAGAGACTTTTTCTGCTGAAAATAATTTATATTCATACTTAATATTAATATTTTCTCTCTTACTCTGCTATCTTCGCTTTTTACCCCTAAATATAGATAGGAGGTAATTTCTCCTTATGCGCTAGACGGTGATTTCGATTCTGGTGATACAGTTCCTAACAAATTCTTTGCTGTCCTGTAACTTTCGCAAAAATGTTTAAGAAACAGTCTTGTGTACAAGAAATTTGTTAAATAAATATCTTTTAGACAGGATAGCAGTAATTTTTTTTCCCAACCCTGATGTTCAATTCCTTTTATATGGGTTATAAATTCATGATTTTAAGAAAATTTGGAAGGAGAATGATAAGTGCAGGTAGACGTTTTACTTCATTAAAAAGTGAGAGTCACAAGTAATTTCCAGCCAAAAAGGGTGGCGGTGGAATCGTGGCTTGTGTTATTTTATTTCCCTACTAAGATAGAATATGTAGATATTTTCCTTCCCCCTTTCGTATCTGTAGCCCCTGATAAAATATGCATAGCACGGGTTCGTGTCGCCGAGCGCTATTTCATTGCTATTGCAGCATTCATTTTGTCAGGCGTTTCTGTTATTACTTATTGTGGTAATATGGGGGCAATATTACGAAAGTATCATCAAAGTATTTTACTATCATCAGTGTAGGTGACGTGTTTCCGCCGTTTTATACCCGCTATTTGTTTTGTGGACAAAATTACTTACGTCAATATAGCATAATAATAGGTTTGCCTTATGGCGTCGTCACTTAGAAGGGGGAAAATAATGGTCAACATTTCGGCTTTTTTCTTTCCATTGGCTGGTAAGGTTTCGTTCGTGTGATGCCGGCTTAGAATAGCATCACTCCACATCCTTCCCGTGGGTGTCGTAAGAGGCGACTAAGGGACTCGAGAATATTTGTGTATTACAATTTTTAGGCGACAGGCTGACAACCTGTCACTATAGTGATACACATGTTTTCTGAAACAACCTTGGAAAACAATCCTCAAAAATGTCAGACGTGGCGATAGCGACCGTATTCTTACGGCCGTTAACGCTCTGCCTACTCCGCAAGGGATCAAGGCGTGATATATGTATGGTAAGGTTTCGTCAATTAGATTATTCATTATTTTCATTAATACTCTGTTTTTTTTATACAACACACAAAAACACTGTTACACAAAACTAACGTAACAAAATGTACAGTGAAAAAAAAATTGGTGCAAATCGAGGGGTGAAAGGCTATTTGGTTTAAGCGACATTTTGAAAACTTTACAGGAGAGCGATTTAAAGTTTTAAATTTCAGAAAAAAAAACATTTCTCTTTTGGTTTTCAATTAATTTTAATATTAAATATGCCATTGTGTTCAGATTTACATTCTTAACAAGATATATTTTTTTCAGTTTGATTAAATGTATATCTGCAGAAATAATGTCGGTTCATACAAAAAATCCCAATCATGTATTTTTTTTGGGTAAGGATAAATGATTCAAGTGACAACCCCCTTCCTTTTTTGAGTAAAGCTAAATAGCTGAAGTAGCAGTGTTGGGAATTTTAGCGCAAGGCTAAAAGACTCAAGTGAGGTGGTTAAGATTTTCAGAACAAAGCTACTTGATTGAACTCCCTATGACGACTACATTAGATCAAGGTTAAAACGTTCAAAGACCAACTGACACATAATTCGAAAATAGGCTAAGTAGCTTAAGTGCTAACCGATCTGATCAATCTCGTTGTTTCAAATCCAAGATATTTTAATTTTTTTACAAAGGTGGATGTTAAAACATCAGTAAATATTGTCATCGTTTAAATATTTTTTTAAATATTATAGGAGTTTTTTAAGAATTATTGAAACGAAAGAAGGTAAGCATAAAGCATTTATTATTGAAAAAGTAATACAACTGTATCTTAGTTCGTATAATAACCAGTCTCATAATCACAAAGTTTTCTATATTAAAGTAACTAATTTTAATTAAAAATTAACAACTTGACCTAACTATTTAGTCAGTTTCATTTAAAGATCTCTGTCTCATTTAACAAACTGAAATGTTGTAATTTTTTAATAACAATAATATTAAAAAAGTAACAAATTTTAATCAAAATTAGGAACTTGACCTAACTAGTCACTAAGTCACAATTATACGCTGCATTTTTATATTCTCTTCATTCTTGTTTCTAATTTCTTCGTAAAGTCAACTTCACACAACTTGTAACAGACATCAACTTCACACTCTCCTGTATCCTTTTCCTGGCAAAATAAATATTTAATTTAATTAAACGTTATTTGTGACCCTAGCGTGTCGCACTACGGAGCAAGGGAAATTATTCTACAAACAAATTGCTTTCTTTTTTATTTAACACTTCTTACCTCCAAATCGAATGATTTTCCGATTTCGTTTTCAATTAAGGTAGGTGTTTTTTTTTCTTTTGATTAGGTTAAGAATGGGCCATCCTTGTTTAACACATCTGTTGCGGATCTCATTAGAACAAAATAGTTCGAAGATGATTTACTTTTCAGCGATGTCAAGCTGACCACGTCAGCGACCCTGTCGTTGAAAAACAGTTGAGATTATAACATGTGGAAATTCTCGAAATACTTTGTATTATTTAGTTACGTGTTGTAAGATCCTAATTCAGGTAGAGGCTCACGCCGGAGCCTTCAAAAAGTGGCGACCGTGAAAATCAAAGAACAGATCAAAGATCAACACGGGGGAAATTTATTTCGAGCTCCATGTGCGACGAACGCTTTTTGAGAAGGCACACAACAAATTGCAAAACATTATGCAAAATCCGCAAAGGGCGGTGAGTAAAAAAGCCCTACTATTGTTTAGAGTATTTGCATATGAGGGCTGAGCTTATGTCTGCTCGTGAGAAACGGCTCCATGAAGCCTATTTGAACGCAAGCATTGACGAAGACTTGTAATGGAAGAAGCTTCTAAAAGTTTCGACTATTCCCTGAAGTAGGAGATGTTAAAGGTACGTTTCGAGAAAACCTACCCTAAAACTCATGTAAAGGAGATTGACCAATCTTGCCTTAACAGTGAACCAAGCTGAACAGGTATAATAACGCCGTCAAATGGTAAAGAAAAACCTGTAGAATCAACATCGTTAGTGTACGATTCCTGCCACGTGCCGGAAAGAATGATAAGATCGAGAAGAACAAGAACATTCTTGAAAAACAAATAAGAATTAAACGCAGTGCATTAGACTCAGATGAAACCGATTGTGACATAAAATTGCCGTCTACAATCCATCTGGCTTCCAGAAATTCCGTAGGAGAAGAACAGAGTAATAGCATGACTGCATATTATAATATAGAAGACGACATCAAAAGGCCAAGCAAAAATATTATCGACTTTGAGGGACAAGATCCCCAATCGAGCTTAGTGAAGATAGCGCCAGATAGTTGCATTAATAATCCGACGTGTTAGGAGGAGAGATCTACAAAGAAGAAAAGAAGATAAGCAAAGCACTCTGCAAAGTTTTCGTCTTCACTTTTTCGAGCCTAATGAATAGCGTCATTACACTAAACAGTCACGAGCGTCATCAGACTTCAAGAGAACTTCAATATTGGTAGAAGAACTCCAAGGCTCCAGAAAACTGACCACCTGCACTGGAAGTTCAAGACACTAAACTCACCCCGGTGGGGAGGATGTTGGGACCGAGGAAAGTCCAGAGGGAACTTTACTACCTATTAGAGATCCGTTTGAAGATCATTCAGCACACATCTTCGAAAGCAGTGCTTCCTCAGGTCTGCGGGCCGGAGCGTGTTGCGGATCTCTTTAGAACAAAATAGTTCGAAGATGATTTACTTTTCAGCAATGTCAAGCTGACCACGTCAGCGACCCTGACTTTGAAAAACAGTTGAGATTTTAACATGTGAAAATTCCCGAAATACTTTGGATTATTTATTTAGGTGTTGTAAGACTCTTAATTCAGCTGGCGGCTCACGCCGGAGACTTCACAACATCATTTGTCAAAGCTTTGCTTGCCACTTCAATATACTTAGATGTATTGTTATCCATTTTTTGTGCGGTTTGGAATGTAGCCATTTGTTTTTCATCTGACGAAACCGAAGGATTATTTTCCGCCTGAAACAAGAAAGTGACTTATTAAATGATACTCTGATACACTTAAGAAAACAAAAACAAGCATTGATTTTGTAGTCTATAGGTGTAGGTACTTATTAACTCTTTCAAAATCATCAGCTTTTCTAATAATTTAGTAAGAATTAAATAGCACCGAGAAATATTGGAGTGTTATAAAATCTCAAATTATCAATTTGTTCATCAAAGACAAACCTGTTGAAATATGAAAAATAGTCGAAAAGCTTACTTACCTACGAAAGATTTGCGTGAAATCTAGTCACAGCACGGTAGCACATAAGTAGTATGGTTTAAATTAACCGTACTTTGTCGGGAAAACGGTTTTATTAACAAAAATCTTAACAAAACTTACGAGCGCAGCCAAAGAAAACGGCGCACATGTTGTCTATTCCACGATCGGCGGACGACTTAAGCGCCCGGCGCGCGCGCGTGCATATACTACATGCGTTTGTTTTGGTACAAAGTAAACAAATTCGTACTGTTTCAAACGACTTCTGCATTGAGTGCCATAGAAAAATATTATTGTTGAACTTACAAAGCTCTTATATCGCATGTAAGGAAAAATGATTTATGTACCAAAATTAACTCTTAATTTTTGTATGATACGACAGCATCTTTTCCAACGATGTAAGGAAAAAATGCTTAAGAGACAAGCACATATAATACAGGAGGAAGATAATTGATTTAAGTGACGACGTCAGGCAAGCCCGCTGCCGGCCAAATGATTCAAGCGACGTACTTACGTATTTCTGGTGGAGGCTAATTGTTACAAGCGACATAGTGTATAATTTTTATGCGAGGCTAATTGTTTTAAGCAACGTGGTCTTTGTAGTTCGCGGGAAGCTAAATGATTCAACTTACAACCTGTTATAAAATAAGAACTGGAAGAAAGCCTTAACAACCATTTCAGTTTAAATGTGAAAAAGGCTAAATAGCTGAAGTTACGTCTAAAATTATTTTGGTATAGCTTAAGTGCTTCGTCTTTGAAAAAGTGTCAATTTTGATGTCCGTTCAATCAATAGCCCTCTTGAAAACAGCGTCCAAATCTAATTGTTTGAAGCGACAAAAAAATGCTCCGATTTGAACGAAACCCGGCTCAAACGATGCAGAAAAATTCGCTGATTCCGAATATATATCGACGGGTTCCGGGCTATTTGTATTAACCGACAATTTTTGCGATATAGACTTTTATACATATTTGGAATCAGCGAATTTTTCTGCGTCGTTTGAGCTCGGTTTGGTGATGATCGGAGCAAAAAAATGTCGCTTAATACAACCGTATTTTTTGGGCCTATTTCGAAGTGCAATGTATGAACCGGCACAAAATATTGACAAATTTAAGGCTTGTGTACTTAAGCTCACTACCAAATGACCACACAGTCGTTTAAACCTTTTTGCCTGGAACAATAATTTACAGGGTGCATACGTTCAACCATTTAGCCTGACCTTATAAATATATAGAAATGTCGCTTAAAACAGTTAGCCTCTTAGTAAAATTCATGTCAAATGTCGCTTAATACAATAAGTCGAATAAACAAATGTAGTCATATTTTTAGCCATATTTAGCAGTTTAATATGTGGTATTTAAATTTATTCGCTTAGGATTAAAATATGAATAACTTTTTGGTAAAAGCAAGTACTTAGAGCTAGTATTTTCAATTCTAGGTACTAGCTTGGAACATGTATTAATAAATCTAGGCGGTTGAGTCATTTAGCCTGGAACAAAAAACCATAACCTCAGGCGGTAAAATCATTTAGCCTGGAACAAAAACCCATTATCTCAGGCGGTTAAGTCATTTAGCCTGGAACAAAAAAATGAAAATTTTGGGTCACTTTGTATTAAGCGCCATATATTTTCGTTAAAAAGAGAAATATCAGAAAAAAATATTAATCAAATTATAGATAATGAGTAACAGGAACAGAAATTTTCTTTGTTGTGATAAAATAATGCGATTTGTTATAGTTATGATTTTTTTTCTGAAACTTTAAACTTTAAACTGCTCTGGTGTAAAGTTTCAAAAATGGCGGTTAATACAAATAGCCCGGAACCCCTCGATATATAACTCAATATCGCCCATGGTGTCGCTTAAACCAAATAGCCTTTCACCCCTCGAAATATTTTGAGGGGTGGTGAATCAGTCCATGAAACTGACCCATGTTCCTTGGAGAAAGTTGTTCAGTTCCATGGGCTGGTTCACCTGCTAAAGTATTTGCAACTTATTTTTTTACACAGTAACCTACCTGTAGGTATAGCAACATATTTCGTGTTCCAGTGGTGGCAAGTGGACAAGGTGTCTCCGATCAAGCTGTTCGACGAGAACAAGAGCCTGGCGGGGCTGAACCTGCGACACCTGCTCTTCCAGCAGGGCCGCGTCGACTACGTGAAGCGCGCCGTCGACCACGTGTTCGCGCTCTGGCAGGAGGGCAAGGTCAAGCCGCTCGTCGACTCCACCTGGGCGCTCGAGGATGTGAGTATATACTAGAGGCTAACGGTGCGTCTCCACTGAAGCGGGGTTAAGCTGAACTGAGCGGGGCATGAATTGACCAATCCAGTGCCTCCACTGAAGTGGGGCGGGGATTTTGAGGTTAAGGATTTGTCAATTCATGCTGCGCTTAGCTTAGATTAGCTTAGCGCAGCCCCGCTTCAATGGAGACACACCCTTAGACTTGGGCCTCCGTGAGTCACAAGGTCTGTCAATCGATGAATGCAGACGATGATTAACACTTGTGAAGTCGAGCTCGCTTTGCTCGCATACAACCTGTGTTACATTTTTTTTACTGTACTGTATGACGCGCCTCTCCAAGTTTACCTAAGCATTACTTAGTCTATGAGAATAATTGTTTTAATTAGACAATCGGGATGCTTGTCGTCATAAAAAATCACACATGCTTTGCTCGCGATCGTTTTTTCTGTAATGTAACTGCTTGAAAATGAAAAGCGACGTATACGTGTTTTACAAATATGAATCCTTCTCTTTTCCAAAGGTGGTTGAAGCCATGCAGAAAATGCACGACCGCAAGAACATCGGCAAGTTGGTGCTCGACCCGGCACTGGAGCCGAAGCCCAAGCCCGCCACTCCCGCCAAAGAGAAGAAGTCCGGCAAAGACAAGAAGCCCGCCAAAGAGAACTCCGAGGACAAGAAGGACAAGGAGGCCAAGGAAGAGGAGAAGAAACCCGCCGAGAACGGGGATAAGAACGGTGAGGAGCCGCTCAGTAACGGTAACAGCGATGAAGGTAGGTCCCGCAGCGTGACCGGCATGCGTACGGCGTAGTTACTACATACATACACAGCTTCACATCGTATCCACGCATTTGCAGGGTGTAAGCTGACGGTGGAATACTTTAGGTACCTAAGTAAGGAGACGAGGCCCCTTCACTAAAATTCAGTGTATCGGGGTGCCAGGGATTAAGCCAAAACTACTTAATCAGATCTACTTAAAAATCGCAGAAATCAGAAGAACGCAGATTGAATTATCGAGGGCTGATTATTGTAGAAAAATGGGGGGGGGGGGGGGGGTTGTTACAAATTGGGTGTTGTGACCAGGATTTAAAACGATCTTTTAAATCATATCCAAACAAATCCTGGGTGGATATGAACTGATTGGGAAATGGTTCCCGTACGAATTTAAGTATTTAATTTAATATTTACGTGTGTATACAATCCATTTATCCACTTTTTTTACTTGGAATATTCAGCCTTTGCAAATAGTGATGGACTTTCCCCTGAAGTATTACACTGATTTCTTACACTCTGCATTAAAACAGGTATTTTATTTAAGCAATTTATATTTTATTTTTGCTTTTATTTACCGTTTTTATTAATACAAAACTACGCACGCATTTAGCGGGTAAATGCACATTTATATTCGAACTTGAAAAATATACGCAGCAGCCTTTTGATTTGCTTATAGTTTTAGTATATTTTGTTTTCATGATCATTTTTATATTATTATTATTGCATAGATTGAATCATCATATCACGCTTTTAGAACGATTCAAATGATCCATCACAGGCCTTACAGATTTACATTAAGAGTCTGAAATCTGAAGAATTGTGGAGTTTCTAAACATAAGCTGCCATAAACCAAAAATTTCGGTTTATTGGGAGTATATAAACTTTTTTCTTGCTCTCTCGGCCTCTTAGTGTTGCCATCTCATCTTCTTATTTATGAGCATTTCTCTAGGCTGCGCGAAATGTGCATTTAGCCAGCATGGTCATTAAGCCGGGTCCTAGACCTTCGCATAGCATAATCTTAGCATTATTTATAGCATATTTATTTAGATAAGTATTTATTTATGCGTTATATAGAGTTATACAAATGCCTGATAGCATGCTTTGGATTCAATAAGTAGGTACTAAAAGTATGCAAAAACAATTAAAACTTCAAACGGCATGGTATGCCAATGGGTGGAATAATCATATGCATTACAGTGCATGTATGAAGAAAAAGCGGAAAAAAAAAGAAAGGATCCCGAAATGGCAACATTATTGTTTGTCTCTATCAAAATGTGTGACATAAATGAGAGGAATGTCAACAATAATAAGTATTGCCATTTCGGGATCCTTGTTTTATCTGGTCGAGTAAATCTAGGAATCAGAGAAACATACTATTTAACTACCACTACTTCAGCCACAACAGTTTACTGCTGGACATGTCCCAATTGGCAGGTATTGCCCACACTTGGCGGGCGGATTGGTGAGCGCAGTGCAAGGTGTTGTAGATTACAGGGAACGCTGCTGCCCATTTCCTGGATTCGTCCTGTAGTCAAATGGGGTGTTGCTATTGTAAGTCAGTATCACGCGGCTATACTTTCTAAACTAACTCGGAATTTGTCCGCTTGCAGAGTCGAAGGAGAAAGAGAAGGAGTCTAGCTGAATTCTTCCCGCGCAAGAGTGAGCAGACAAAACAAACCACCGCATTGATTAATTTTAGAGTTATCATCGCTGCTTGCGGCCGCGACCGCCCGACCGCGCGGCCGCACGGCGCGACCGCCCGACCGCGCGGCCGCGCGCCGCCGACCGCGCTTGCCGGCGCCAAGCACACACTACGTTGCCTCATCATTTACTATGTTTAATCTATACATAAGTCCAGCTCTGTACGGGACCGACCGGTCTTCTTAGCAGCTAAACGAGTCTCATTTTTGAAGAAGTAATTCGTGTTTGTTTTATATTATCAAACTGTAATATTTCTATAGCAATGCAGCGAAGACTATGCAAACAAAAAACTCATATAACTCATTGAAAAATTACAGTCTCAAACAAAGCCCATGACGTCATATCACGTTAGAAGACCGGCCGGTCTCACATCTACTTATTCTTAACTTAGTTTGTCTTTTACTTTTATTTACCCGACTAAATACTTACTACATTCATTCGTTAGATTTAAATTATAAAACTGTAAATCGGAATGTGACAGCGAAATTAACAATGAATTGTATTTTTGATTTATATTTTTTTAATAATTTTGGCCTAAGTTAAGAATTGTTTCGTAACTTACGAGTCTTTTATAGTTTAATGTTTAAGACTTTATTTTTAAGATGAGATATTTTAATCTGCAGTTAATTTGAATGGCTATTATATAATTAAGGTGCAGAGATGCTTAATCTTTATGTATGTTAAGCTTTAATATTTTATTAGTAAATGTTTAAAATTTGGCCCAGGAGACCCACCCCCGCCCTCGGGCCTGCCGCGGGCCCCCGGGGCCTCGGGCTCCTAGGGCCCTAGCGCCCCCGGAGGCCCCGGCCCGAAGGCTCGTCGCATATCTCCCCGACATCTACCAATCAAAACCTTACGTGTGATATTTTGTAGTAGATATGCTAGATATTTTTGCAGTATTTTATGCTGCCTTTACATTACATATTTTTAGTTCGAGCTTAAAATGCATTATTTTGTATTTTTTATACTGTAGTTTTGTAAATTATTTTTCTAGTTAAGAAAAGAGTTCACGGAGTAATTTGGTTGCAGCATAATACTGATACTGCATACTCTACGGAACAGTAGTGTAACCGTGGGAACACTAGATGGAGCCGCGGGCTAACCAATGAGCTTACCGAGCAAACTGTGAACTATTTTTGTGGCTAATTCCATTGTAAGTCATATTTTTATAAACGAACATAACGACGTCTCTTTATAAAGCTTTTTATGTATCTTTACACAAATATCACATATCTAATCGAATCATAAATACACAATCACACAATGTATATTAGGATAATATTTTGATACCAATATTCACTGCATTTCTTTTGATACGACTAGCATTTATATTTATCTACCTACTCTTAATTTCGTAAGGTTGTAAGTAAAGTTTTACCGCCATGATGTACAGTATGGTTATAGGTATATGTACCCAGTACTATATATAAACTTTTTATCTGTAATACACATATCATGTGGATGTATATGTAACTCTGAGAGGCTGATAGTAGCCCGGTAGCGGCAGTCGGCAGCAGCCAGCAGCCAGCTCAACGACACGCCGCCTCACACGGAAAACACTCTGCCACTTTTCGAGTGAATAATCAACCTTATTTCATTGGGTGTCCATAAAATTGCCCAAACAGACCACTCATCGTTCTAGAAATCACTTCATCACGTTCATCACTTTGGAGGTGGAGGAGCGTTTTCTCGACGCGCGCACGCAGCGCAACAGACTTGCTCCACAGACTGCTAGAATTTTTATAAACCTTTTACCTTTTTATGACGTTTTGTACGAACCAATTCTGCGTGAGCGTGTTAGGCAACCGATTTAGCTTCAATTTTGTAGTCCCAAGAGAACCGTCTGTTTAGGTTGTGAGTTTTGACTCAATGCAACGCAGGACGCGGACCTCTCGACGTAGCTTTTGCACTGTCAGCGTGAGAATCGTCAAGCGTGAACCGCGCGTGGAACGTTCATAGGCTGGTTTTACGAACAGTATGTATTGACCAGGGAAATTGATCGTTGTCGGTGTTGTGAGGTCATGTTTGCTGGTCGGGTGACGCACTATGTATATCGACCAGTGTTCCCATGAGCCGCACGCGCGCGGCGCCCGCTAGACGCTCTGACGCGCTGTAGAGTAGACTGGAGCGCCGGACTGCAACTGCTACGCTGCTTTGTTTATCGTACGGTGGCTTGGTGCTAGTTTCGTATTGTACGCGGTTACAGCTTCAGTGTCTCGGACCAATATCTTAGTCTCCTTATTAATCTTCTTCGCTTTGTGTGTCAAATATGTGCGAATTTCTTGTAATGTAAACGTATACTTATTAAATTAATTGTGTATATCGACCTGTATAATGGTTTAGATTATCTCTGAATTTTCTTCTATAAGATAAATTTTACTGATGAAATTCAACAGTGGTTTCGCGAGCTGGGGTGACCGCGCCAAAGTATGTGTCCAAATTGTTGTAGGTTAGTGTCGAATGATGCCAATGTTAATTCGGAGGTCCAAGCGCCGGAACCGCGCGGTCACGCCAGCGGCCATCATAGGCTGGGTCGTTATTGTATTACACATTTATTTTTATAAGGGCGGGCCAGTGTGATATCTATACTATGAAATGGATAAATAAATATGTATGATCTGTAAAAATGCTTATGGATGCCTTTTATTTCAAAAGTACCCAACATTTTCCAAACACAAAATTACGAATCGAATCATAAACGAAACAGAAACTTTACTCAATCGAGGTAAATACCGTAAACGACTACAATAGCGAAGAGATGGCAGTTCTCGTAGGCATGGGAAGCGAAGGAGTCCCGCTCAGGATCCCACAGGAACGAGTGGAACATGTGGACACCCTGTTGCCGCTTCTGACCAATGTTTACTGCCACTATGATCCGGTACCTGTAAAAAAACGTTGGTAGAATAAATTAACTTCACCAATCTCTCCTAAACTCATGTGGAATGGAAATAGGTACGTGTGTAAGCGAGTTCACATAATAAGTTTATATAATATCAATACCGCTCTGCCTATACCGCAAGGGATATACGCGTGATTTGTGTATATATGTATTGATAACTTTGAAATCCACATAATGGGATACCTACAAGCAATCGTGTGGCCACACTCACTGCATTTTGTTGTAGTCAACATTGTTCATTTTGGATTGGATTTTTTTTTCCTTTTTTATGCGTTATCATTATCAGTATATGCCTTGTACTTCTTACACTTTTTACAATTTACCACATAGATGCAGCCTAGTACTCCGAATACTATTAGAGGCCACCACATAATTGTTTATAATTTACATGCATTTCTAAACGATTGCTAGTTTGTTTGTTTACAATTTTAACTGATATTTGCATGAAATCGTTCAAAATCTGTAGAGATCTATGAGTAAAAACCATAAAACCTAGAACAAATAGACAAGAAATTCTCTGATAAAAGCTCCTTTCACGTGTATTTCAGTTTTTTTTCGTAAAAGTTTTTGTTTTACTACGCCATCTGTTGGTATTAGTTCAAATGAGGAGTATTTAAACGACCCACTATTATACAGACACAGTAATTTTTAAATATTTTAGGTTGGCAAAATTAGAAAAATAGTTACAAAGATTTAACAGTTAACAAATTAATTTCATTCAATCAGAATAAACTAGTAGTTTTTTCACTTTAGCTCTAGCGCCATCTAGGCTGAAGTGAAATGGAAATCTTTCCTTTGTTTTTTAGTTTCTAGTAGATGGCGCTTGGAGGGAATTAAGCGATAGGGGTAATAAATGAATATATGAAATTTGACAAGTGTTGCTATCAGCCTAAAAAATCCTCATTATGCGAAACTTACAAATGAGTGAAAGTGAAGTCCTGTGAACGAATCAACTAGAAAAGAAAGACACTAACCTATCGTAGTTTTCTTCCTTGACGGTGTTGCGGATACTTTCGGCCAGGCTCACGCAGAGTTCCGGCGCTGTTTTGTCGCTATACTCCACTTCCTCCAGCTCTGAATCCACCATCCGCTTGAGTATCTTCTCGACCTTCGTCACATCGAACGGCTTCTTGGGCCCCAGCTGATAGGTCGGCTGATAAATCCGCGCCTGTTTGTGTTTAGGGGTAACGGGTGGAGGAGCGTCAGACATTTTATACGAGTTTGATCAATAATTTACAAAGGGAAATCGGTAGCTAAGATAG
This sequence comes from Keiferia lycopersicella, assembly GCA_029255805.1. Lineage (NCBI taxonomy): Eukaryota > Metazoa > Arthropoda > Insecta > Lepidoptera > Gelechiidae > Keiferia > Keiferia lycopersicella. Next base: position 13,213,544 of record JARACZ010000005.1, on the reverse strand, counting down.
GTAGGTATAATGCAATCCTTAGGTATAAGTTGCATAGAGGGTTAACATTGGAAAAAAAATACAAACTCAAATAAGGTACCTATATCCCCTATCGATATTGAACGGAACTGAATTGAACTGAACTAACTAACTGAACTGCCTAACTTACTTACTAAAGTACCTACCTTAAGTATGTACATTATGGTAAAAGTTAAGTAGGGTACCTTATCTTCGGCTATATAAAAGAGACATTCTTGCTACGCTACCGTAGCAGCTGGCGACTAGTATAGGAAGTAAAGTATGAAGCGCACATTCTCTATTAACTTGTAAGTAGATGACTTACGGGTTTTGCAAGTTTACAACTTTGGCGCTGACTTATTGTACTGATTTTTCGAAATGTTATCGATTGTCGATTATTTTCTTTTTTAGATATTTCGAGAGACATTGTATTTTTTACGTTTCTTATGAAGTTTATAAAAAATCAAGTTGGGTATGGCAATCGTAAAAAGCGAAGTTTTTAGTGAGCTCTGTTCTATGAAATCGCGGACGCGTTGACTAAACTAAATAATAAACGTAATAAACCAAAGAGTCCATGTAAAAAGTACACGCAAACCACAAAAACAGATAAAACATTTAACAAATTGTTACACAAAAATTATTGCAATACTGATGTTGCACAAAAGGATGAGCGCATTGTGATACTAACACTGACCTGAAATTAGCTGAACGTCAAGGATTTTTTTTTTTTTTGTGTTTGTGGCACTAGTTTGCTTTGTGCCAATGTCAAGTAAAAGGTAGGGAAACAAAACGCGTTTAAATTATTATGAAGAAATAAATTTTGTAAGGATAGTCAGGTATAATATATAATGGAAATACATATTAAATTTTTATATTATTTGTTGTAATAAATGAAGATAGTACATTAAAATACAAAATGGGATACATAATAAGACATGAGACTCGAGTAGGAAAAGGAACTTTGAGAGCCAATAGGTTGTGGAGAAAAGAAGACCGGTCATAAAGTGGACAAGCAAAAAATATATGATCTAAATCACCCACATCGCCCCCACACTCACACATATCACTATTAACAATGTTTAGTTTCGCCAAGTGGAAAGGTGTACAGACATGACCCAATCGCATTCGTGAAATAATAGAAGTAACAGTTTTAGACCCCTTGGTTTTAAAAAACCATGGTTTTGGGGGAATATTCGGCTGAATTTTGAAAAATGATCTCCCCTTTGACTGACTGCTATCTGTCCAAAGCTCACTCCAAGAGTTTTGAAGATAAACTTTGGGCAAAGCAGTTATGTCGTGAACGTAATTTATAAATGGAACCATGTCACCATCATGCACAGCTTCTTTGGCCAAACGATCAGCTTTTTCATTTCCATTTATGCCACAGTGACTAGGAATCCAAGAAAATAATACGGATAAACCTTTAGACATGCATAATTCAAGGCGTTTACGAATTTCAAACACGACTGGATAATAGGGTTTCATTTTAAACGGAAACTTATCTAATGCCTGTAAAGCACTTTTAGAATCTGAAAAGATAACCGTTTTGCTCAAATTCATTAATAATATTAATTCCAATGCCTTAAGAATGCCCAAACATTCACCAGTAAATACAGAAGATTCTGGAGGAAGTTTTACTTTTACTATTAATTTTAACTGAACAAGAAATACACCTACACCGACACATTCATGAGGCAAGGATTTCGATGCGTCAGTAAAGATATGGTAGCTGTCCTGTCAATTCTCGTTATCAATCGAAGACAAAAACTGAATGTTCGCATTCAAATCTTGTTTCCTGATACCCAGATCATAGCGAATAATAGCGAGCCTTTTCAGGAAGAACATCGTAAGCGACAATTTAAGGAAAATTATATTCTAACGGAACTGGAAAATTCAGCAAATTTAGGTCTTATTACGCTGACCCGTAGGTTCAAATTCAAACTACAACCATTTTTATTTAAGTTTGAATTTTCTATCGTAAATGACAACACTTCTGATTTTTATATCGTACCCGCCATGTTATGAATATCGTCAATGAAGTACTTGGCGCTTGCGATACAATTTTATTGTTTTAGTTTTAACTTAAATTACATACTCGTCGTTTACGATAATAATTTTTACGTCAATTGCGTTTCGATATGGTTGTTTTTTGTGCATTAGTGCGGAAGAAAAGTATTTTTACATTTTAATAATTTATCTAGGCTTTCTAAGTAACGAAGGACGATCCAGGGGTTACATATTTCCAAAAAAGCGTTTGAGGTCTGTATCAAATACTCCAGACTCTCGAATGTTAACAAAAAGTAGCCTTTGTCCATCTTTGGTTTACTAGTAATATCTACCAAAAGGTTTTAAGCTAATCGTTAAAGCGGTATGGTTACAAAAGAGTTACAAACAGGATAACTTTCAATTTATAATTGATTTGGTATGCAAATGATAAAATTGTCCAACTGTGGACACCAATTTTTGACCACTTTTATCATTTCTCTTAATTCTGTCATCACCTTATTAGATCCAGCACAACAAGGATGATGGAAAACTGCGGATCTGAGATGATGGATCTGACAACCAAAGCATATTTTTTCAAGTTGCTAGTAACTTACTAAAAGTTAGGTAAAATTCCTACATAGGGTTAGTTTCAGTCAACAGTGATTTATGACAAATCAGGGTAAAAAAAATTAAATATAACATAAACAGAAGAAAATCGCCCCTAGATATTTTAAAAGAGGAAACAAAAATACGGATCTGAATTATCAACGATAATTTTGCCTAATTCTGTAAATTTGACGCAGATGTTACCAATGGGGCTTCTTAAATACGTTTTAGGTTACGTCCTGGCGGGATAAAATCATGTCTAGGTTTAATGTTTGAGGAGAAATAGGCTTTTGGTGTGGGTTTTTAGGGATCTGAGTTAGATATTGGACGCCATTGTTGTAGTTAGCTTGTTTTTAAGTCTATGGCTCTAAAAAAAATATTAGTACCATAATATGATACGTTGGTTTAGTTCATCTATATTTATCAAAACATGAGGCAATCTTTTACAACAATAGCCAATTCAAGGCGTTCAATGGCCAAACTAGGAATGGACACCACCCACGGAACTTAGAGAATGAAGGTTCATATGAAAAAAATGGCATATCATTTCCATTATCTTGGCTATGTGTTTTGTTGTGCCACTCATCAGATCCATCACCGAAGAGAACTAGCCCTAAATTTACCCAATGATGGAAACGAAAGAGACAATTTGCCTGAAACAGATGAAGATGATTAATTTAATGTTACTTACCATTTTTTAATAAACAAAATTTTTCAAATAATGGTGTTGAGTCATTCAAAAGGTCCAGTAATGTAATATTTATTAATAATATTGATCATTTTGACACGATATACAAAACTACAATATTACTATACATGACTGATTATTGAAATCGTAAGCGACTCACTTGTGAAATTCTACCAATAAAAATTATCGTAAGCGACAACTTTCACTGAAATACTCAAGGCTATGTTATTTATTCTAAATTACCTTGTCGACAATTAAAAATAGATAAATATATACAAAAATCAGGACGCTAGCTCTACTACTTTGTAACTTATTAAAAAAAAACCCTCCCCTGTAAAATATCGATTTTGTCGCTTACGATGTTCTTCCTGAAAAGGCTCGATAGGTTGAATTAATAATGATTCATAACTGGTAACAAACAGAGGCAAAGCTGGAGAGCGGTAAATGTGTTGATGGATAGATGTAAATTTTCTATAACTTTGTATAAGACATGGAATAGATTTATGTCGCCAATAACGGGATGTCTCAATGCATTCTGATATAGCCTGAAGTTTTAAATGAAGTGGATGATTCGAAAACTGAAATGATTTAAACAGATACCGATCGCTTAGATATTGCCTTCTTAACTTTAATGGAGGTTCACAACATTCTACTTGCAACGCGTTGATAGGGCTAGATTTCATTGCTCCAGCAACAATTCGCAGAGCTTTTGTTTGAAGTAAATCTAACTTTTTAAGACCTTGCACATTTCCTCCCTCTAACAAAAAAGTACCATAATCTAGAATAGACCTAATTAAAGCATTATAAATAAGTTTCATTGAAAAGGGATGAGCCCCCCACCAAACGCCTGACAAACATCTAATGATGTTAATTAGTCGCTCGCATTTAGACACGACGTATTCAAAGTGTGGAACACCAGTGAGCTTACTGTCTAATATAATGCCTAAAAATTTTGCAGTCTTTTCAACTGGTAAAGTATGATTATTGTATTTGACAGAGATTTGAGGGACTCTCCTCATTCTGGAAAAAACTACAACGCAACTTTTTGTTACTGATAAATCTAATCCATTGCGATCCAACCAGGCCTTCAATAAACTAAGTGATGACGAAAGCGAATTGCTTGCGAGTTCTAATGATCCATCTATTGAATATAAAAGTAAGTCATCAGCATATTGTAAGATGTTTATTGAGTCATTTAATGCAGGTTCCAAATCATAAGTGTAAATATTATAAAGCAGGGGGCTAAGGACAGATCCCTGCGGCAAACCTTTATAAACTGTACGCGTAATTTTGTTCACATCATCAATTATTAGAGATATAGATCGGGCAGACAACAAATTGAAAATGAAATTAACTAGCATCTTGGGTACTTTAAGTTCTTCTAGTTTATTTTTAAGAATTGAAATTATGACGTTGTCGTAAGCCGCTGAAATATCCAAAAAAGCAGCAACTACGGATTTATTTAGGGAAAATGCTAATCGAATATCTGTAGTAAGAATACTTAAGTTATCTAGGGTACACTTTGCTTTACGAAAACCGTATTGACTGTTTGCTAATAGTTGGTTATGCTCTAAGTACCATTCTAATCGATTTTTAACTAAATGTTCAGCAAGTTTAGATAAAACTGTTGAGAGAGCTATAGGTCTATAAGAAGCGGCATCATCAGCAGGTTTATTAGGTTTTTTGATAGGTATGACTTCTTGTGATCTCCATGAAGGCGGAATGTTACCAGACACCATAACAGAGTTTAACAAATTAAGGATGTAATTTAAGGTCATGTCACTGAGATGAACAAAAAAGGAGTATGGAATGCCATCTTCTCCTGGGGCGGAGTCTTTAACACTCGACAGCACCCCTTTCAATTCATACAATGTAAACGGAGAATCTAATGTAGGTAATGGATGGGAAGAATGAGATAGTAAAGTAACAAGATTATTATTTTCAGGGACAGTAGGAGGAGCTAGCTTATCAAGGAAATCATTCATTATCGTTGGTGAAAGAGCCAAGGATGAACATGATTCACGGAACGCAGATCTAAAACGTCTAATGTTATTCCAAACTTCTGAAGGACATGTTGTAGGAGAAAGTGAGGAGCAAAATGCTCTCCAGCCATCTTGTTTTTTATCTCTAAGAAACTGTTGAGAAGTTCTCACAATATCATTTAAATTATCTAAATTTTCGTCTGACATATTCAAAGCATACTCCCTTTCAGCATCCTTTCTTCTCCTTACCATTTCCGAACATTCATCATCCCACCAAGGGGGAAACGGTATCATCTCTGAAGAAATATTTTTAATGGGGAATAGTTGATCAGCCACTTCTACTAAACAACGGGCCAAAGCATTAGATGAATCAGTCTCACCACCACGAACTATTTCAGGAATTTCCAATAATTTTCTCTCAACTAGGTTTTTGTATTCGATCCAATCAGCTTTGTTTAACTTATATTTCATCCGGGGCTGACGCCTCCGGGCGCTAGGGCATCTAAATAAAAGTGAAGAAATAAGAAGAGGAAAATGGTCACTAGCAAAAGTCGAAGGTAAAGGTAACCACGATAAAGATGAAGCTAACGAAGGAGAACAGATAGACAAGTCAACAGCACTGATATTTTCATTAGGATTCGTGCGACGGGTTGGAGACCCATCATTTAATAAACATAAATTGTGTGCATCCAATTTTCTATCAATCGCTCTCCGCTATGATTTGTAATACCGCAACCCCACGACTGATGATGACAGTTGAGGTCACCCAAGACTAAGACCGGCCCTGTTAAATTTGAAAGGATGTCATTAAATTCATTGAGAACATCAGATGAAGAACGAGAAAGATAAATTGAAACTACAGAAACGTTGTCGAGCTTAACACCGACTAGATTAATTATGTTATTAAAATTACTTAATTAATTAATTAACTAATTTGACTAAATAAGATGGAGTTTTTGATGAGCATGGCTGCACCACCATACCCATCTAATCGATCATCTCGAAGACAGGTATAACCAGGTATTTTGAAAACATATCCTGGTTTCAACCATGTCTCTACTAAAGCAATTAAAACTGGTTTATATTTATTAATCATATAAATAAGATCACTTTTTTTAGGAATTATGCTCCTGCAATTCCATTGAATTATTTTTGAATCCATTATAATTGGTACTTAGCATGTTGAAAATTTCTGTAACAGGGGCAACGTGGGACGGTTGTAATAAATTTGACTGCATAAGGGTGTGAATTAGCGCAAGTATTGCATTGAGGGTAGTCTCTTCAGACTTTGATTCTCTAGGCTGTATTGCACAACCATTCTGAGGCTGGGGAGCTTTAAATTCTTTAAGTAAATCATTATGACCAGACCTATCATAACCAGCTTGAGCCTTAGGGACTGATCGAGGCTTTAGGTAAACAGTTTTTTTATATGTTGAACGATTTGAAGAATTTTGAGCAGAATCATTTAACTCAACAGAAGCAGAACGGGTAGAAGTTAAAACATCCGCGTAAGATTTTGCAATGGGAGGGAAGAGTTTGCTAGCTTCTAGATATGAAACGCAGCTATGAGCCATGGTATGTTTAATTTCTCTCTGTCGTACAAATTCGGGGCATTTTTTGTTAGTCGCGTAATGGGAACCTTCGCACATAATGCATTTTGAGTTATCTTCTTCTATATCGCAATTTTCTCCGAGATGATCTTTCGAGCATTTGAAACACTTTGGGGATTTTGCACGACATTGCATTTTTGTATGACCGTATTTGCAACATCTAAAGCATTGAATAGTTGGATAAACGTATACCTCTACTGGAAGAGCATTGTAGCATAAAAACAAACGCTTAGGTAAAACTTGGCCATCAAAAGTGATTACCACAGATTCAGAGGGTTTCCACGTGTTGGATCCATTGACTGTGACTTTATAGTTTAATCGTCGTATTTTCATAATATTACCACAACCGATAGGAGTAGAGATGTTGCTTTTGATCTCTTCTTCACTCCAATCCGCTGGAATTCCACGGACCAAGCCCATACGCGTGACATGAAAAGTAGGTATAAACGCCTTGAATTTGTGCATTTCCAAAAGATGGCTTTGCAAAAAGCTATTTGCGTCACTGAATTTTGAAAACGAGACAGTACATCGGTTTCTACCGATTCTTTTGACACTTCCAGGAATAATATTTTGGAATTGGCTTTTCCTTAGGAAATTTCCAAATGCAATCGGGTGCAAAATAGTTCCATCGTTGGGGGCATTTTCAATTTTTTGAACATGAATTAAAAAAGGAGCAACATCTGAAGGCAGATATTCACTCCTTCCCACTTGACGAAACTCTGTTTGTTGAACCTCTTGAGTCTTGTTTTGTTTAACGGATTCAGTAGTGTTTTGTTTTTCAGTAGCATTACGTAAATCTTGCGGTTGCGAGTCAGCTGTTTGAGTTTTAGGCGGACGGGGGGTAACTTTTTTCATGACAATAGTATTTTCATCAATATTTCCTATATTATCGCACTGACAAATATTATCGCCCACTGGGTGACCGTCAACCTTCTTTTTCCTTCGCTTAGAACAATCACGACAAATCCGTATGAACCGAGTCCGTTTCCGACCCGATTGACTTGTACCATCACCGGTTATTGACGATACTGAACCGTCTGTATCCATTTTACTTAGTTCATCGCTAGGAACAATCGTAATAGAAGAACCTACGGGGAGATTCAGGCTAGGCCAAAACCCGCCTTTACCCCCCCGAGCTTCATCGGGGGGATCGTTCATACAAAATTTACAATCAAATATGTACAAAACTTACCTAATCCACCGCAAATATACACTAACTATGAAATATATACACAAAATAATATGAATATTAACAATACCAGACTATCCTGATAGATTTACACTATTAAAATTAAAATTGAATTTTCCAAACACGAAAAAACGTCCTGTCACCACGAAGTTTCCCGCGCTTTTTTCCGTCAAGGATTTCATTCATTCACTCAATGAATGTACGTCAAGTCCACAGAGTACTTTTTATATAGGGGTAATAGAGACCAATCTCTAGCTTCCAAATGAGCAATGCATAACTGGCGCCATCTGTACGTCAGCGTAGAAACTATTCGGCAGATAACTATATCTATAACGAACAATTGTATAGCTGCTTTTAGATTTTCGCGGTTGTTCACTACACTTATATTATTAGTATGAACGGGATTATTACCATGATAATGTTTTTTGCTATTACCTCGACCACCGCAACCGCTCTGAAATATCGAGGTAATAACAAAAAACATTATCGTGGTGATAATCCCGTTCATACTAATAATATAAGTATTAATTCTATAGATAGGGCACCTCAGTAAAATAGGTAGGTATATAATATAGGTATAAAAAACAACGAAGAATTAAAATCATTTATTTCTAGTATTACTACAGTAACCATCATAAATCACTTAAAACTACAGAAAATCAGGCATTATTCTAATGCATTATATTAATTGATTACTGTTCACTTTTAGTACATAACGTTTTATTACATATTATATTACAGAATGAACTCAACTTCTCTAAATATTATGTTATTTACATTTTTACTGTGATACTAATTTAGAAGATACAAGGTATCCAATTCGGCTCATCCCTTTATCTCGAAAACATTTATCATGTTCACCTAAAATCCTTACACCAACTTAAAATCACACTATAAGAGTAGTGTGAACTTAATATTCCCCACACAAAAGGCGATAACGTTTCCCCACCCCTAAAACCTAAAGGATTTTGATAATTTTTGGTACACAGATTCCTGAGACTAGAAACTAGGTCCGTACGTTTTGGTTTTTGTGGTATGTGATATAGTAGTGCAATTATGAGTTTGTATGGGATCCGAAATTAAAGCTTTGATCGCTTAAAATAAAGAATCAAAACGTACAGACCTAGTTTATAGTCTCAAGATTATGTGTACCAAAATTATCAAAATCCGTCTCGTTTTAAGAGTTGGGTAATGTTATTGCCACTTACCAAGCTCGTTGATGATTGCTCATACACTTCGTTGATTTAAGTATTTGGCTTAGGTTTTGATAGCGGGCTTTTGCTGCACACTACTCTTAAATAAAATTAGAACTTACATACCTACAGACAAAAATTATTTTTTTCTTTTAAAACATTTACTGAAAAATTTTTTCGCTTTTACTTGAACACGATCCTCATCATCATCAATTTCCCTTTTCCCTGATAAAATTTTATTTATTATTTTACAGTAATTGTAAATGGAAAATCGCACCACAACGTGAATTAAATAGTTAATTAATTTGTTTTTGTGCACTTCGCAATTTATAAAATTAAAATCAGCCAATATAATAATCGCGGTTTTTATAATTTCTTTAATATTATTTTTTTCAAAGTCTTCTTTTAAAATTTCATAAATAATATCTTGTATGTTGGAGATTAATAGGACAACATTTTTGCTAGGAGTGCAAAGCCACCTCTTGCCCGCATATTCTCTATAATTTATATATTCTATTGTGTCATCTGACATTAATTTTGATTTGCAATCGGGACAGTCTTTAAATATTTTTATTTTTGACTTTTGTACAAAGTATCCACTTATGTACTGTAGTGGACCTATGATCCTAGGATCTGCTGCTTTTTGTGAGAGTGGTGTGAAATTGATACTTAAAATATTATCAAAATTATGGCGTGTCACATCAGTTGAGGTGGCTTCACCTCCATCTTCGTTGATGACGAGGGCGTGTAAAGCATCACAAAAATCTCCTTCACAATTTTTACCTCTGCTGGTGTGGACACTGTTAAGGCTATTTATCAATAATGTAGCAAAAGCAGACTCAAATTGCTCACAAGTCGGATTTGTGTTGCGGCACCCGTGACTTCTAATAGACCCAAAAAAATTCTCGATTGGGTCCTGATTTAGGTGCCGCATCCACACCGACGTTATGTTAAAATCGTTTTTTAGTTTAGTTAAGAGAACCTCTATAGCCTCCAGTGTCCACACCCAATTATTGATTGTAGGGACAGATTCTTCTTTCCCTGAAGCGCTGACAAATTTCATCGTTTTTAAAACTGCTACACTTTCTTTCCATATCTTGTGATGGCTTGAATTGGGTGTTGCAGGTCCTAGGAGGGGCTTGGCGTGGAAATTTTTGGCATAGCTTCCGTTGACTGAGTCGAACAAATTGTCCACTAAAAGTAGCAAATCTGCAGTTTCTTGGCATTCTTCCAAAAGAATTCCTTTATCTGTGGAAGAAACAGGCATTTCTTTACATCCATACAAATAATAAAGAGGAAAGATTTGTTTGTTTTTTGTTTGTTTGTATGTATGTAATCGATAAACTCGGAAACTACTGGACCGATTTCAAAAATTCTTTCACCATTAGAAAGCTACAACATCCCTGAGTAACATAGGACACTTTTTACCCCGGGAAAAATCTCATTACCACGGGAAAATGGTCAAACGTTAATGAAACCGCTGGGCTGGTAATAGAGTGATTCAAGAGGAAGGTTTATATGTATCTTTTGAGTTGATGGTTGTGAAATACAATTTTAGGCGTCAGACTGACAAGCTGTCACTACAGTGGTAGCAAATAAACTTTGTAAACCACCCTCAAACATTAAGTCAAACGTGGCGATGCCAATCGTTTCTTACGGCCGTTTACGCTCTACCTACCCCGCAAGGGACCAAGGCGTGATTTGTGTATGCATGTATGTATGTAAAAATATGTATCACCTGCCAAAAATCCCATAGTTGATGCAACAGTCCGACTGAAGACTTGCGACGCAAATTTGACTTTCATTTTATTCATTTTCTCTGCTTTAACATGGCAGTCTGTCAATTTAGGTAACAACCTTATACCTTTATAGCCCGGATTTTCTTTGTGTAGTTGCTCAATATGAGTCCATTTGGCTGTTTTTGTTTTGCCATCTTGGGTATATTTCAAATTTTTTGTAAGTAAATTATTCCGCAATCCTTTCAGAAGGTGGGGGGGATCATATAGAGGTATTATCTCTTGATTATTTATCAGAATTACTTTTTCTTTGACCACTTCTCCTTTTCTCAAATAAATTCCTCTAGTCTCATCTAGTAATAATTTCAGTGCTTGCCTATTATTTGTGCCTTGGTCACACGCTGAAGCAACAACAATCATTCCAGATTTTTGAAGTTCGGTTATTACGCTCTTAAATTGAACTGCCAACTCTGGACCCTTTGTTGCGCTTGCCGAAAAAGAATACGAAACTGGTTGTTTGTAATTTTTCAACAATCCACGTATCATAAAAACTTGAGCATGGTCAGCAAACTCCAACTTCCTCTGTAGTCCATTATCGACAAAACCAGTCACTTTGTCTTTCCTCTCATGAAATGTAACATTGGGCTTTAGCGAAATTTCATCGAAGAGAACGATACATATTTTGTCTTCTTCTTTCAAAGTTTCCGCTTTCTTCTTCAATTGTGCAAACACATTTTGATTTATTCCTGGCCGAAGGTTACTTTGCTGAACCAGCTTTATCAAAGTTTGTGGCGCAGGCAGAATAAATATTTTTCTGAAGAATCTATAGCCCTTGGGGCTTTGTTTTAAAATCGACAAAGCGACAATCTTCTCTTGGAGAGTGAAGCGCCTACCTTTCTCTTTCTTCTTATTCTCCCGCAATTGAATCTGCATGAGCAATTTTGCTGTACTTGAACAGTTTTCTATGGTTTTTATAAATGTGGGATTTGTTGCAAATTTCTTTGCAGCCTTTACTTCCGCAGACTGCTTTTTTAATTTGTTTTTATATTTGCTTACTTTAATTTTTAAGGCAACCACTTTATCATAGAGTTCTTTCTCGGATTGACTCAGCTTTGATACCTTTATAATTTTTTTTGTAACTTTCTTCGATATAGTCTGCACATCTGTAAAAAAGGTATTTAAATTTAAATAATTATAAACGACCAAGTGAGAGTCGGGATAGCGCTTCGTCCCGACCAGGAAAATTAATTAACTGTTTTAACTTGTGTTGATGTTCTCATACACTTAGTATGACGATGAGGTAGGATTAATTTTGTTTATGATTTTGGAAAATGGGTCTAAACCTGACACACGGATTGATGGACAATAATTTAATCCTGTAGGGGTATAAAGACGGTTTGTATAAGGTAAAAAAAAACTGTTTGGATTTCAAGTTTAGTTCAGTATTAAAAAATAGAGTTAAAATAGAGTTTTTAGTTCAGTATTGAATGACAAACATAATTTTTACCTGACGTAATTAAAGGCTCCACCTTTTTTTGCATTTGTGTTGTCGGTTGTGCTTCACTCAGTATAGACTTGGATGAGGCCAATGGATCTGAAATAATGTACATATATTATGGTTATGCCTTAGCAATCTTAATCAAATAATCAATTTAATCCTGTAGGGGTATAAAGACGGTTTGTATAAGGTAAAAAAAAACTGTTTGGATTTCAATTTTAGTTTAGTATTATTGAATGACAAACATTATATTTACCTGACGTAATTAAAGGCTCCACCTTTTTTTGCATTTGTGTTGTCGGTTGTGCTTCACTCAGTATAGACTTGGATGAGGCCAATGGATCTGAAATAATGTACATATATTATGGTTATGCCTTAGCAATCTTAATCAAATAATCAATTTTTTTCTTGAGAGGGGGCTGTCAAAAACCGCTTAAAAGCAGGTCACACTCACCCTTTTAGTAGGTAAGTGCCTAAATAAAATTGATACCCAAAAAGTTACTGAGCGATAAGTATCACCTAACCAAATAATATAAAGTCAATTGGTCCAGTAGAATGGTAAATATCGTGTCCAAAGACAGACAGACAGACAGACATCTAGTTCATATTATTCCTATGTGACATTGCTAATTCTTTTAAAATAAGTAATTAATTACCTTTTCTTTGGGAATCTTGCTTAGATGTTGTAGCCAAAGTTCCCTGTTGATGCAACACAGTGTTTGTTCCACCTTCAACCATGGGATCTGCAAATTAGTATAATAATTTTAGTGAAAAATAAATTTACATCTATACATATAATAAAACTGTGAAAGGGCTGGCTATGTATGTCGGTATGTTAGCAATCTCTGTGCTAAGTTTCATGAAGATCGGTTCAGCGGTTTGGCCTTGAAAGAGTAACATACAGACAGACAGACAGAGTTACTTTCGCATTTATAATATTTGTGTGAATTATACAGATTTTACATGTGACTTTGTCAGCAGAAAAATTGTTAAAATATTGGGTTCCCCTGGGAACTCTTCATAATAAAAAATACTCACCAATGTTTTCCTGTTCTAACGTTCTATCTTTTGTAAAGGTAACATTCACAGATACTGTGCTTGCTAATTGCTTGTTAGCACAATCTGAAAAAATAATGAAAAAAACACACTTGATATATGTAGATAATGCAACATGTAAAGAGTGGCAGAAGGTAAGATGATAGGACGGGCTCGTGGAAACCATATCGTCCGAAAACCAAACATAAACCAAAATGAAATAGGATGTTATGTCCATACATAACATCCTATTTCATTTTAAATCCAATACCTTTAAACGAGCAAGAATTGTATATACCTATATAAATATATTTCTATATATATATTTCTAATCGAGATCTCGGAAACGGCAGCCCTGATTGTCGTGATTTTTTGTATGTAGAGGGTTTTGGGGGCGCTAAATAGATCTAGCTAGGTTTTATTTTCGAATATCGCTTGAAACTAAATAAAAAATTGATTTAAATACACGGCCCATCTGCTGTAGTACTAAACGGCTTATTTCGCAAGTTGAGTTACCGAAGAAGAAGCCTAGCGGCAAGTGTGCCTGCTCGCCACGCAGACGACCCGGGATCGAACCTGGATCAGCATGGATTGAGCATCTGTCTTTTTTTGTTTTTTTTTTTTTATTATAGGTAAGTATGTAGTTTTTTCCGATTATCGGTCACACTTAGGGCACCTTTTGGGGACGGGTATTAGTTCCGAGCAAGGCTCGGTCAACCAGCTAGTGGTCTTTAGGTAAGCAATATGGTTTCCACGAGCGCCTCCTATTATCTTACTTCCCCTTTAGTCCCCATGGACTGCTCAGCCCATTATTTCTAATTTATTTCAAAAAATATCATAACATGAGTATTCATTATGATATTATTAATAATAATTTGTAGATGGTGGAAATCAAATGCCAGTTGATTAACTTACATAGTACATATTTGTAAGTAGAATAATAGAAATATATGCATCACTGTAGTGACAGGTTGTCAGCCTGTCGCCTAAAATTGTGATACATATATGCTCCTCAACTTCCTAAGCACTGACCTCGATTAGGCATAGACAATATATCTATGTCCCTTAGTCACCTCTTATACACCCACCGGTAAGAATATGGGCGATGCATTCTATGCCGGCATCACATGAGCAATTTTTTTTTATGCAACTCATGGTTATTGAAAAATAAGAAAATTACCTGAGCTTGTTAATGGCCGCACCTTCTTTTGGGTATGTGATGTCACAAACTTGGATGTCGATAGTAGATCTGAAAAAAATAGTTTATTATATTCATTTATTACATCCTTTTTTGCTGTTTAACCTAATGCTCAAACACGTGGTCCGTAAAGTACTAGAGAACAGTGATGGAGTTGAGTTAAACGGAACCCAGCATAAAATCATAGGTTATGCTGACAACCTCGGGCTAATAGGGTAAAGCTGCTCGACTGCGCTGGCTTGGTCACGTGGAGCGGATGGAAGAAGATCGCGCGGTAAAGAAAGCATATCTGGGTTGGACAACCTGGATATCGCTGGAATGACAAAGTTCTGAAGGACCTGCACACTCTCCAAAAGCCTGACTGGATGCAAACTACGCAGAACATGGAAGTGTGGCCTGTGGTTGTATCGGAGGCCAAGATCTACTTCGGGTCGCTGAGCCAGCATAGTAAGTAAGTAAGTACATTCTTTTAAGGGTTCTGTACTTAAATTGTATTTTTAAAGAAATCTAACTATATTAAGGTATGATTAAATATACAAACCTGGTATATTTAATGTAGGCACTGCTACTTTACTGAGTCCTTTATTCCGGCAATGGTACTTTTGTTCAAAATGTGAATGGCACACACGACGGTTTTTATAAATGTGCTGGTTATCTAATTGCAAGATTGCTCCTCCAATGGCATATAACCATGTGTTAAATCTTTCTCTATCTTTTTCTGGGTTTGGAAAATGGTGGAGAATGCGATCTGAAAAAATGTAATGCAATGTTACTAATAGGTCGAAAAGTAGAGATGTCATCTTACCATGAGGAAATGGTGTGAGAAAATGATCCTTGCGATTGATTTCTGATTGCCCTTGCGATCCTCATACTAATTTTTGTTTGTTTGCCCTTCTATGACGGCAACAGAGTTATTTTGTTATAAATTTAATGTGTAGTTGAGAGTCCTATCATGCCGCTCCTTGTCAAGTCTATCTATACCTACGAACCCCGTGATGAATGGTCGAACTGAACAATTGAGATACATACCTCCACTTTCCGTACACCCGGGGACGCAGCAGTGTCTGTCTGATGACATGATAGCATAGGCACAAGCTACCGTGACCACGTGCACCACTATCACTAAAATGAACACGAGTTCGGTTTGAAAGTACTGGGCACAATGTTCACTATTTATCCACAATCAAGAGTCCTATCTCAGTCCTTTTGCAAAACAAAAGCCGGAGGAGCATAGCTCAACTCAACGGGAAAAACATCAAATGCTAAGAACCACTTAAAAAGAGGAAATTAATGAAAATATCGTCTCACGCGCACCGACCGAATTCAAAAACAAACTCAAAAAACAGACGTCAATCTGACATATTAGTTTAAGGGTTTGGGGTTGCCATTTAGTCTTGTAAAAATTTCTTCCGTCCTTTTTTCGCAAAGGATTTCTAATATTTTATTTGATCAATATCAATAACATAAAAAGTTTACTTACACAAATTTTGTTTACTATAACTTTATTCATGTTTAAATCATCAAATGAACCCCTAATCAATAATATTACGTTATTTACAATAGTATAAAAATCTACCAAAACAGATGGTTTAGTAAATTTGATTCAGGTGACTAGAGACATCTATCCAATTCAATACGTACTAGCAAGAGCGAAAGTAACTAGTTGCGTCATCTATACTTTAATGTGGGTTACACAGCCAATTATAATGCTACAAAATTTAAATGTATACTATAAGTATGAAAGTTTGAAGATTTTCTGCCCTTCGTAATTTTGCATATTGATAACGATTTCATTTCCATAATCAAAGTAGTAAGTTTGAAGACCCTGGTCAAGTCTGACGTCTACGTCAAACTGTGGTGTTTGTTTCGCGCTTTTGCATTGCTTTTTGCGTATTTTGTTGTAAACAATTGTATTTTTTAATGGTTTATGGAGTTAAGTGATGCCCAATGCAGTGCAGCCTGAAGTGCCAAGATGATCCGACAATCTCGCATAGATAACTATTTTAAACTGAAGGGAAGTCCATCAATTACACGCAACGAAAAACCGGTCGTGCAACCCACTATGAACAACAATGTAAGAAAGCGTAAATTGAGCTTAAATAAGCCTTCTACAAGTCCTAAAGTAACTGACAAAATCAAAAGCGTATCGGATGTGATAAATCTATGTAGTGACGATGAGGATATTTTGGAAAACAGCCCCAAAAAACGTTTCCCTTGCCAGGACCTTACGCAACGCTCTAACGACAGTGAAGAGGCAGTTTCCGACTGCTCTGCAAGCACTATTATATACAGCCCTAGCAAAATCGCTCAGTCGCCTACAACACCCAGGAAAAATGAAAATCAGTCTCCTACAACAGCTAGAAACCACAAAAATTCCTCACCTGGAAAACAACTACAAACTGATCAAACGGTCCGAGATGGACAGGAAAACAATTACCAAACTCAGTGTTCTCAAGACATACTTGATAGACCCATCAAAATAGAACCATGTAATGAAACTCCCCAGAAAAGTACAAATAGTTTTCAAACCCCTAAGAAGACCCCGCAATCAGGCTCTGTCCTAAGCAGCTCTCAATCTCCTGCATCTAGTCACAAAAGCCAATCCTCAAGAGAGAAATTCTTTTCGCCGGCTAGGAAAAGGAGTGTTGTAAAAAGACCTTCAACTGGACCTCAAAGAAGGTTAGACATGCCTAGAAGTACTGCGTCTAGAATTCTATTTGAAGATGACTTATTCTCCAATGCCTGTGACGGCATGGACGACAAAAGTAAGTATACAGTGTGTAAGAGACAGTGTAACAAAAACTTTGCAGGCATGCTCAGACCATGAAACTGAACAACTTTTTAGATGTTGATAAACGTGACAATATTTTCAACCTTCCATACTAAATTTCTAATCAGCTGAGTGACTTGGGGAGTCAAAAATTTTTTGTTCCCCAACATAGCCCCCATAGAAAAAGTTGTTCAGTTTCATTTGTAATAGAAAGAATCAGAGTTGTAACTACATGTGCACATTTTAAGTTCGAGACATCTGTAACCTGTTTTTAATTTAAAGGAGACTGGCTCTTGCTGTCAAAATGACCTTGATAAAGTCCTTTGCTCTTTACTCACTCATATTTTATGTACATGAAGTACAGGGTGTAAAAAAATTTGCTGCAAATATTCTAAGGGATGAACCAGCCCATGAAACTGAACAACTTTCCTAGGAACATAGATCGAAATGTGAAAAAAATTTTAGATTACCGACTGACCAAGTTAATTTGTATGGGAGGCACAAATAAAATTTCTCATATTTCTATCTATATTTGTTGAGGAAAGTTGTTCAGTTTCATAGGCTGGTTCATCCCATGAAGTTGGTACTTTTCCTAACAACCTGTATATATCAAAGACCAAAACTACTCAAAATCATTTAAACATTTTATGACCCTTATCTTCTGTGCCTTTTTTCAGCTATATTCCTTCTAGAAATTATCAACAAGTTCCTGAATACACCATCTTTGAAATGTTTGTTGAGCACCGAGTCTCAAGCTCTCTTGAGTAGCTGTCTTCAAGTGGTGAAGCCTGGCATGAGGCTGGTGAGTCGGCTGTACTGGAGGCGAGAGGGATGGTTTAAAAAAGAGCAAGTCACACAGATTTGCACCGAAGAGCCTGACTCTATTGATGAGGACAGTTTTCAAGCTATGGTTGCATCTTTGGTGGGAAATGGGCTACTTGAACAGAGTAAGTATTAAATTTAAATTTTCGAATTTACAATAGATCAGGTTGCAATGCTTGTTTAGCTGAAATACTTATATATAAAGTATTTCTTCGGTAAACAGACAACTGTGCACCTAAGAAATAATATTTCTACTACTGATCTTATGGCAACTAACCTACTCTAGTGGCAGAATAAACAAAAGAAAAGGTTGGGAAAATCTTTCCTCGATCCTCTCTGCCTTGCTTAGGAAAAGACTTTATTGTTCACAACAGTTTGGTTATCTGCCCTGCAACGGATAAAGATGTGATTTGTGTGTGTGTGTGTTTGGTTATCTTTTGCTCAAATATTTTTATGAGTCTCATTATCAATCAATATGTTAATGTTCATGTCGTAGAATTGGAGGAAGCTATCTTATACTTCGTATTATGTAATAATCATAGCAAACAATATTTTATTTTATTTTTAACCGACTTCAAAAAAGGGAGGTTCTCAGTTTGACCTGTATATATGCATGTATGTTTGTCCGCGATTATCTCGCGTTTGGATGAACCGATTTTGATGCGGTTTTCAGAGTTTGAGAGAAGGTTTAAAGCATACTAACCGACAAAAAATGGGGGTTCGCACTTTTTATGTCCGTTGAAGTCAGTTCTCTTTTAAAAAAGTTATGTAACCAACCCTCTCCATCTTAATTTTCAGGCAGCACAAACAACATAACTTTTGATCAGTACATTTCAATACTGAAAAAGGATGATTTGGTAGAAATCTGTAAAGAACTAAAGATGAATGTGAACTCTAAACAGAATGCTGCGGATGCTCTCAGAGGTTTCAGCAAAAGAACTTCTAATATCAGCAATTTCTTGACAGGCTACACAAGCTCTAACTCTAGGAGGGTGTTGAATATGTAAGTATAAGGTGTAAAAATGTTTTATGGGTGAACCAACTCATAAAATTGAACAATTTTCCCCAAGAAACATAGGTTGAAATGAGAAATTTTTTAGCACCTCCCATACAAATTGGCTTAATTGGTTGGTAATTTTGTATGGGAGGCCAAAATTTTTTTTCCATATTTCGACCTATGTTCCTTGGGGAAAGTTGTTTAGTTTCATGGGCTAATTAACCCCTTAAAATATTTGCAGCAATTTTTTTATACCCTGTAAATTTTTTATACTGTTACACCATATTGTATTTTATCACGTAGGTCAATTACTCACTACAATAATTTATAATGTAATGATAAAGACTATTATCTTTTATATCCTTTTCTACATATATACATAACACGCCTTAATCCCTTGTGGGGTAGGCAGAGCGTCAATGGCCGCAAAAATACGGCCGCTATCGCCACTTCTAACAAATATTGCGGGCCCTTTCAGATGATATGTGTATTACTGTAATGGCAGGTTGTCAGCCTGCCGCCTAAAAGTTGTTATACACATGAAACCCTTGAGTCCCTTAGTCGCCTCTTACGACACCCGCGAGTAAGAAATGAGGTGATGCTATTCTAAGCCAGCAACACCGGCCAATTATTATCTAATATTTCATACATACATACATATATCACGCCCTTATCCCTTGCGGGGTACGCAGAGCGATTAACGGTCGTTAGAATACGGTCGCTATCGCCACGTCTCACATTTTTGAAGATTATGTTCCAAGGTCAGATCTTCTATTTCAGGATGAGTAAAAAGGCCGGCTGCTGTTACAAGCTGTCAGATTCGGCCCGCTGCACGTTGTACAACTTGTACCTGCTGATGTACCTCGGCATAGACTTCGACATCATCAGGGAGAAGAGGCTGGAACTGATGCTGATCAATGATAAGGTCCAGCGAGAAACTTACCCCATAGATAAGCAGATGCCATTGGATGATGCCAGTGTCGTGTTTGAAACCAAAGAGGATTTCGACAGGTAAAGCAACTACAGCAGAACCCTATTTTTTTTTATTGACAAATAGTAAATTGAAATTTTGGGTTGCCATTTTTTTTGGAAATGTTAAGTAGAGATATGCCAATCATCTTTCAAGTTGAATGGATAATAAAAAAATACTTTTACGCCGTTATATGAAAAATCATAGCGGAGCTTTTACATCATTCGCATGAGCGCCATCTACTAGGAACTAAAAGAAACAGATTAAAAGATTCTTTTGCCGGTACTGGCATATATTTCTTAGGGATATAATATATATATATATATATATATTTCGACATGTGTTTTTTGGGGAAAGTTTTTCAGTTTCATGGGCTGATTCATATTTGCAGCTAATCTTATATTTCATCTTATATTTCAGATATTTGACAGCGCACCATATTTATGAGGACTTCCTGTGCTGCACAGATCTGAATGACAAATGCAACATCGTGAAGCAAGCATACAGGCTGTATCAGGATATTAGTCAAGATGAAATGGAACGGTAATTTACTATAGTTATTTATTATGCAATGAGGATTTTTTGGGTCACTTGTCCGAACTAGGTGGCGCTACTTCGGACTGAGGAATTGTCAATTTCAGTTAATGCCCAATAAAAACTATATATAATAAGATTTTAATGCGTTCAGTGATTTATTATTCTCATTAATAAAAATAAGATGTTTTACAATTTCATAGGTTAATTTATTTCTTCTAACGATGGGAAATTGCACCAATGATTCACTCCGAGCGCCATCTACTAGGAACTAAACGAACAAAAACCATTAATAGCTTATATTTATAACTGATGCAATTTAAAACAGGATATTTAGATCTGTTCTTAAAAATTGCATTGGCTTGAAAATCTACACTATTTGACCTAGTTTTTTTCTTTTCTGTACATAAATATGTTACTCTGGATTGGCTGCGAGTCGCATATTCTTAGCTGGCGATTCAGTCACATAATAACCACCAATATGGCGGGTGACAGGAGGTATCCAGGTGGTGTCGGGAAAAGGGTAGCTATGCCTGGATCGGATTAGAAGTTTTATGTATGTGTTGCGCGGTGAACACTTCGATACCGCGTTTCAGGCCCATTGTTCTGTCACGTGACGCCATCTATTAAATATATTGAGAACTTCTGTTGCGTCTTGCTTGCTAGTAAACCACTTGAGTGAGCTTTGACGTAGCTGTACCCACCAGAGGTAGCTACGAACTCCTCTTTTTTTAAAATAACAACTTTGATCAACAATCAATCAATTATTGCCTTATTGCAATATCACAGATACACTTTAGATACATCTTAAGAGTAATCATGTGACACCACGGGGGGGGGGGTCACAGCAATGTAACTATAGCTAAGTATACTAATAATATCATTTTAAGGTATTATTTTTTTCTGTAGGTATTACTACTAACTTACCAATTGATTCCAGCTACACATCCCTACCCGTCTGGCTGCAGCGTTTCACCCCGGCCAGTATCTTCATCAAGGTGCTGGAGAAGGGCGTCCAAGACCTGAAGAGGGATAAGCAGTACGAGCTGGCCATCGAGGTGCTGGAGCTGATGATATCCCAGCGCTGGTTCCGGCAGCACAGCAGAGCTGAGTGGTATGCGGAGAAGGCGCTCATATTGCACACCTGTTTACATCAGTATGATGAGGTAAGACTTCTAACATTAGCTGCTAATAATCTTAAGGGATGAATCAGCCTATGAAACTGAACAACTTTCTTCAAAAGTGACGAAGGTCGAGGTGCGTATCCCACGCGGCCCGGGTTCGATTCCCGGTTGATACTTGTCAATTTTCAAATTTTTTATTTTCATTTATGAGAATAATATAGCACTGTGAGTGCAATTAATACTAATAAGCTTTCTCCAAGGAACATAGGTTGGCTGGTATATTATATAAGGAAGGTCAGAAAGTTTTTTTTTATATTGCGTTAGGGAAAGTTGTTCAGTTTCATGTTACCTAGTAAATTTTTCGTACATCTGTATACATTGGCTTTGACTCTTGGCTGGCTTTCGACGCTCTGCCTATCCCGCAAGGGATGACGAAGCAATACTATGTGAATGATGTGTTTGATTGTACAGACATGATTGTATTTTTATGCTGATATACAAATCACTCTCAGTATTTTTAATTTATGGTTGCAACAATATTTAAATATTTAAAAAACTTGAGAATTTTACGTACGCTATTTTAATTCGCATATTTTTAAACGTTGTTAGCATGGCCGGCATCACACGGCTTAGAATAGCATCACCCCATATCTTACCCGCGGGTGCCGTAAGAGGCGATTAAGGGATTTGAGGCTCGGTATGTATTGCAATTTTAGGCGACAGGCTGACCTATACACAGTCCTCTGAAATTACCCTCAAACTTTTGTCAGATGTGACTGTTCACGCTCTGCTTACACCACAAGGGATGTAAGTGTGATTATATGTATGTATTAAACGTTGTTTTCTTTAATTTCAGGCAGCAAAAGTATTAATAGAAGGCTTCAAGTCCGACTTGCCGCAGGAAGCGAAGGAGTGCCTGCGGCCGCGCGCCAACCGGCTCGTGAGGCAGAAGAACCTCACCATTCACGACGCTTTGAGGGGAGACCTCATATGTATGGACTTGAACACGCGATATGAAATACTTGAAAAAAGCTTTAACGCGAAACACATCAACAAACAACCGATGGAGTAAGTTAGCTTTTTATACATACATACATACATACATACATATATCACGCCTGTATCCCTCGCGGGGTAGGCAGAGCAATAACGGCCGTTAAAATACGGTCGCTTTGGCCACGTCTGACATTTTTGAGGATTGTTTTCCTTCCAAGGTTGTTTTAGAAAACATGTGTACTACTATAGTGACAGGTTGTCAGCCTGGCGCCTAAAAATTGTAATACACCAATACTCTCGAGTCCCTTAGTCGCCTCTTACGACACCCGCGGGAAGGAGGTGGGGTGATGCTATTCTAAGCCGGCATCACACGGCGGTTTTTATATATTAAAAAAAAAGAAAATATTATATCGGTATCTTATTATGGAGTAAGTTATCTTTTTATGTATTCAATTTTTTTTTAATAATAATATCGCTATCTTATTAACTTAGCTATTTTAGGCGCTATATATGTATAACCTATCATATGAGTTCAAACTTTGAATATTTTGAAAAATAATGAATGAAGTCCGTAGTATTTTTGGACAACAGTTTTAAGCGTACAACTTTATATTTTATTAACGACCCAGTCCACAACCGAATTTTCTCTGGAAGGTTACTTCTTTTTGTTATATACCTATTTGCAAAAAGTTACTTAGAAAAGTTGTTCCTTATCACAAGTCCATCATTCAGTTATTGGTTAATCAATTAATAACGGTATTTATTTATCACGTATCATCATATGCCGTGTGATGCCGGCTTAGAATAGCATCACCCCACATCCTTCCCGCGGGTGTCGTAAGAGGCGACTAAGGGACTCGAGAGTATTGGTGTATTATATTTTTTAGGCGACAGGCTGACAACCTGTCACTATAGTGATACACGTGTTTTCTGAAACAACCCTGGTAAATAATCCTCAAAAATGTGAAACGTGGCGATTGTGACCGTGTTCTTGCGGCCGTTGACGCTCTGCTTACCTCGCAAGGCGTGATATATGAATGTATGTATGTTTATTCATCACTGATATGTTTGTTTTGGTCGTCAGTCTATCAGGCGCGGGCGCGGGGAGGCGCGGCAAAGTAAAGTTCGAGACACGCACGTCCAGCGGCCGCACGGTGGAAGAAGCCGAAGAGTACTGTATTGCGGAATACTTGTGTAGCAAGGAGTTTACAGACGGTAAGAAAAACAAATACTACTAACTTACTTTCAAGGGAAGAACCAGCCCACAATACTGAACAACTTTCCCCAAGGAACATAGGTCGACATAAGAAAAACCCAAATAATGTTAATTTACTAAAGAGTTTGTAAAATTTAGCTTGATACCAGTGAATAAGGCCCATTTTCCTTTGTTTACTAGGTGACGTATGTTTGATTACAGGCGAACACTGGGAAGGGCGTATAATAAACTCCCTTTTCTTCCTTCTATTCTGGGACATCATATACTCGCGGGAGGTGGGGGGCGCGCGCGGCCTGTTCCTGTCGTACTACCAGCGGGTCCCCCTAGACCTATACACCGAGGCCTTCTATGCCAATAGGAAAGAGGCTATAGACGCCTGGCTGGAAGTTATAGAGGGCGCTAGTGAGGATGCGCTCATCAAGATCATGCATGATACGTGGAGTAAGAGGCCTGAACGTAAGTAGACCATCACCCTACTAATATTATAAATGCAAAAGTTTGTATGTTTGTTTGTTAGTTACTTCACGCTAAAATTACTGAACCGATTTTCATGAAATTTGGCACACAAATAAGGGTAACTTGGATTAACACATAGAACAGTTGTTATCTCGAAAAAATGTTCCTGTGGGATGCTACGGGATTAAAACCGACTTCTACGCGGGTGGAGCCGCGACGCCCACTAGTAAATCAATAAATTTAAGAGCTATGCTCTTGTCGGTGGAGGAATTTCCACCCATAGGGGTAGGTCTAAGTCCAGCAGTGGACTGTTGTGGCTTTTTTTGTGATGGACTCTACGTTTTTGGCCCTAGGGCCATCAAAACTGCGCTTGTCGGCTTGGTGGGTACGTGTTTACCCGGAAATAATTGATTGGATGTTCAAACAACCACCCCAATCACGCCTTTGGAGCGAGGCTTGACTTAGGAATTGTTCTGGGAAGAACGGATCAGACTGAAGTTCTGGGAAGAACGGATCGGACTGATGTTCCGAGTCTGTTGTGGCTGTGAGTTAAGCAAGTATGATGTTGTCGGCAGACGAGGTGTCGGGCTGGTCCCGCGGGAGCATATCGTGGGAGCAGGTGTCGGGCGTGGCGCGGTGCGTGGGCGGGCGGCGCGCGGCCAGCCTGTGCCGGCGCCTCGCCGCCGACTACCGCTACGCGCACAGCGGCTTCCCCGACCTCACGCTCTGGAACGTCCACACTAAGCAGGTATGCTAGAGATATCTCATGCGCCATGTCATCTAAGCCCCGAGGCAGTGTCTTTATTTTTAATCATGCCATTTATAACAAAGAAAATGCCCTATAGTTTTATGAAACGTAGAGAAGAACGTGAGTCATTGTTCACGTTTCAAATTAGCGAGAGACAAAAAGCCGTACAATTAACTTTCCTCCCTAGGGCAGAACAGATGCAATAGTCAAAACTTACGTGAAACGGAAAGTAAATTTAATATTTTTCCAGTCAAATTGGAATACTTGGCTGAATGAACTTATTACTTTTGCTGTCTACGATTTAAAAAAACTATCTCGCGAATATGCTTTAGACGAAGCACTATGATCGACACGCAAGAATAAGAATATTATTTGTGTACAACAAACAACTAATCCATTTATCCAGTGAACTTGTACTTGACATTCTAAAGGTATTCATTGTGAATCTACATGGAAATAAAACATTTTGAATCTTTTAATCTAATTTTGATTGGCATCGTCGACTTCATACCAATACCATTGACACAAGCTGATCAGTTAACGTAGGCAAATTGCCTAACAATGGGCATCGACTGCTATCGCGCTGATATCGGCTTTAAACAGCGAGCTTCAACTCTTAAAATAAGGCAGATGACGATGTCCAAAGTTAAACTATCAACCACAAGGTCGCCAATATTTGAAAACAGATGAATTTTCTGATGTGATTGGCTACTATTTACCTATTTTCCAGCTAGATTACTCTTTATGAGCATACTAAATCCTTCCATATATTCCACAGCGCTTAATGTTTTTGCGAAACCATGTTTAGGTATTCTAGTCATTGCTTTATTTTCCGTGTGATGCCGGTTTAAAATAGCATCACCCCATTTGTTACCGCGGGTGTAGTAAAAGGCAACTAAGGGACTCGAGGGTTTCATGTGTATTACAATTTTAGGCGACAGACTGACAACCTGTCACTACAGTGATACACGAATCATCTAAAAGGGCCCTTAATACTTGTCAGATGTGGCGATAACGGCGGTAACTTTGCGATCGTTATCGCTCTGCCTACCCCGTGATTTTTGTATGTATGTATAATTTCAACCTTTCAATCGTCTTTTCAGATAAAATTCGTTGAAGTAAAAACGGACAGTGACAAGCCTTCGATGAAGCAGCTGCAATGGATGCAGTACCTGCGCACGCACGATATGGACACCGAGTTCTGCTACGTAGGGGTCCACACCACCCGCCAGCGCTGCAGGGTCGCCACGCACGCACACAGCCCCACACACGCCAAGGTCAAAAAGGAAAGGAAACAGCGGAGAAAAGTCAAAACTGAACCAGGAGTGAAAACCGAACCACACACTGAGCATAACGCAAATGAAACTCAAGTTGAGGCAGGTGTGAGTGACACTCAAATAGAAACTCAAGCTGAGAGCGAAACTTACACGTCCGCTGATGAATTTGAGACGAAAGTGAAAAGTGAACCCAATGTGGAGACGGAGTCAATGGCGAAAATTCGACTTTTGCTGGAGTCGGCAACTCCACCCAGCTAACTGTCAAATGTGACTCGTTATTATGGTTATTTTATTATAACAGCAGACCGGTAGTGGTTCTTTAAATTTGAATTCTTATTATGAAATATAAATGGCTTTTTTACGAATACCAGAAGTTTTGAAAGTATATTTCGTTTGAAAAAGAAGAAGACGAAAAGAAACATTATGCAGAGAGTAGAAAGGGCAGTCAGAAGATATAGAATTTGAAATAACGTGATATTACTCTCATTTCGATGCCATTTATTTGCATTTATGTTTTAAGTACAAACGCCTTTATCTAGTTTGGATGTACATTCATAAATAATAATTCATACAATAGTATGTAAAAGATGTTTTGCTAAAATGATGCTATTGAGAAATGATGTTTTTGGATTCTTTAATTTGTATACTATAGAATAAGGAGTAAGTTTAGATTTATTTTCTTTTATTATTATGATAGTGAGCAGAGGAATGAATTATGTATTTTAGGATGCTGTGATTTGAAAATGACTTCTAAATTCTAAACTGTTATTATTAGAAGTTACCTTCTTAGAAATCTACAAATCTATGGGATAAGCAAAGTTTATTATCGCAATAAATACATATATTTTTATTAAATTCCATTGTTTTGTTATTTTTGAATCATAATTGCACCGTCGTACAAAAGAGATGCCTAATCCTGAAATGAATGCTCTAAGTCCTAAAAAGACCGCCCTTTTCCGCTTGTAACTAAACTACAGTCTGTAAAATATAGGTGAACCCTGTGACGTTTGTGACCATGGAGCAAATGCTATGACATAAAGTCAATTTTCCTGTGCTTACTAGAAAAATTCATATCATCCTATATTTTACAGACTATAGATGGCGTTATTCACTTTGAAACTTATTCTGGGCCGAACTATTATTTTCTTCGACTTTTGCTTTGACTGGAGTTGTCTGCAAAGAGTAAAGTAGCTGTCTGTGCCGAGTGAGTCGTATGTCAAAAACTGCAAAAACCAAAAACTGAAATAAACACGATTTCCAGACTGTTTAGAATACAAGTCCCTATTTTTCACACAGCATCAAACAGTCATATCTACCCAATAATAGCTACTGCGGTGGTTGGTCCGTATCGAGGTAACATCACATGCCACGTGGGATGGTGGTTTCCGTGCCGATAATGGTGATGTCTGCCGCGACGGCGCTATCCGTGCTCTACTGCTGCTGTTTTGCAAACAGAGGCGTCAAGATCCTTGTGTTGTGACTCGAGCTGGTGGATGGGATGCTCATTTCGGTGCCGCTCGTGGTGATGTCCGCGGTGTCGGCGCTCTCCGTGATCTACCTCTACTGCGCCAACAGAAACTCGAAGAAGGGCTACATAACCGTCCATGAGAGACCCTCCGACGACGGTTGATACACATCGATTAATGGGATCAACCGTGGATCCACATATGCTGGTTCAGAACCTGTGTATGTTATTTTCTAGAGGATCAATGCTCTATATCGTCAAACTACAGGCCGCAAGTCACAGGCAAAGTTCGATGTACATTGAGTAGCCGCTTAGCCATTAATAAACCAACTATGCAACATACTATTACCTGTAGACTTGTAGCCTGTAGTTTGATAATACAGGGCACTGGATGTTCTGCCTGTGCCTATAGTATAAGCCTTTTATCCATAGTGAGTTTTATAAGATTTTAGTATCAATCTTGGATGATTTGTGGGCTTGTTTTAAGTTAATTTAATTTCTATCAGTTTTTCTTAGAATCCTTTATTACGATGTGATTTTCTGAGGACTTACACTTGTAGGTGAAAATAAAAGAGAGCGTTTTGTAACAGAGTTATTTATTAAAATATATTCTACTAAAAATTCATAACATAGTATGTACATTTTCAACAATACACCTTAATAGGACGACAAGGCACCTTAATCTTATATCGATACTACTTCAAACCCATAACATAACTAACGTCCCCTTACATAAATAACTTTCACCTTATGTTATACACACCTACTAAGGGCACTTATGTTGAGCATTTCATTATATAATATACGGTTCACAAAGTAAATAGTAAATAAATGATTCTACAAATGTAGATACAGTCTACGATGAATCACATATTGTAGCTACCAGCTGTGATTTTACTAAATCGAGATAAAAAAATGCCTAACTTCAAGCTAAGGGAAGAGCTTGTGATAACTAAAAACATACCATCACCTAAATCAGTGGTAACTAATTTTCGAGAACATATACAAAATAGCCTAGTAAAATTATATAATTGATGCCAAATTCTTTTCCAAACGATTCATTTTAGAACTATCAATAACAATTTCAAATATAATAATTTGGTTTTAACAATAAACGCGAAAAAATAGTTCTGTAAAATCACATAAGTTTCACACATTTTCTCTCTCGACTGATACACTTTACTCCTCGCAACAAAATCCTCTTATAACTCTACACAGCCGTCTATTTATATAAAATCAACTTACATTTAAATCTTAAAATCCGCCAAAATACACCTACACCTAATTTACCGAAAATTACTATAAAAATTTATAAAATACAGGCACCACTGCGGCTGAGGGTTTGCAGTCTAACTGTATTGTAAGAATCGATATAACCACGAATAATATTACAATTTTGGTAACATTTGAAGCACTCGATCCATCGATGCTTTAAGAAAATGCTAAGCCACGCCAGCTCTTACAATAGAATGGCATAATTTTCTTAAATTTAAATAAACTCCAATCGATAAACATTTCATAGTCTCGTTATAATGAAGTAATATGGGCAGTCTTCATCATTTGCGAAGGGTGTTCGGGACTCCTGAGCAAAATAACAAATAAATAAGTCTTTTATACAATATCCAAATATGTTTTAGTGTTGATACCATCCACCCTTTACAAAGTTGGATAGAGTTAGTACCGTAACCAGGTATGGTAGAAGATACATAGGAACCTTCTCTATAAATAGTGTAAATAGCGTTTACGTATACTTAGGCACATGTTTATAAATATTTTTCATACATAATCATGCAATTTTAGTATATCAATGAGGATAGACAAATAAAATCGTCTTTACTTGGAAGCTCAATACAATCGACAGAAGTTTTGTATGTTTGTATCAAAAATACTTAATTTTAGTTGAACGATTTTAGTTCTCTATGTTGACCTCCTGAAACACTTTATACCTTCACAAAACATAGAACAGCTTCACCGCACGCCCACGGAACTCACTTCGTTTTACAGGTATTTTTTTTATCTGATATGATTCTACAGTAATCTTTTCTATTATTATTTTGAATTAGATTTCAGGCAGATGAAGATAAGATTTGGCGATAGGAATTTTCGATAAAACCAGACCAAAGATTGTTCATAGTTTTGTCTAGACGATGAACATCATCAGATCATTCTGGAAATGGTATATAAAAGCCAACCATAAAAAAAGGAAAAAACCTAAATTAAAGCCTTTCGAATAGGCCATATTAGACACCTGTCAAACCCGAAAAATACACAACAAAGAAAAATAGACCTTATGTCATAGCATTAACATGTCATTTTCGAACGGTCATACTTTAACATTCTGCCGTAGTTCCGTGAGCGTTTATAACATAACAGGTTTTATTATACTTCCACCTCGAAACAGCGTGAAATGTCTCACATGTTGGGCTCCTGCTTGAAAGGCATGGGCTCGAACAGCGGCGGCGGCGCGCCCGCGCCCTCCAGCGGCAGCGGCAGCGGCAGCTGCGGCACCAGCGGCGGCGACGACGCGGCCGACAGCGGCGACGACACGCCCAGCTCGCCGCCCGCCTCCTCCATCGGAGTCTCTGTTGATGCTCCTGCGGATTTAAAATTTATAAATCCCATTTTACTCACTATTACACAATATCAGAGATTTATTATAAAATGAACACACTTTTAAAATAAATAATGAACACACTTTTAAAATAAATAATGTCATTAGCATCAAACAAACTTCCGATGTGTCCCGGTTTTTTAATGAGCTAAGTCAATAATCGTGAGCGTAAATAGAGACAGATATGCGAGAAACGGAAACCAAACCTGTAAGAACACTGTATACGAGTAGTTTTAGTATTATAAAATGCAACTGACCTCCAAGCAGCATCTCCTGCAGCAAGCTGTCGATGTGCGCGACGCCGAACAGCTTGGCGAACTGGATCTGCTCGATCATCTGAACGAAACAAACAAATACTTTCTTACAGTGATCACGGTAAAAAAAAACTCCTACTTTTTACTGCTGCATCTTTTAAGAGGCGAAATGAAGGTGACGGCGCTAATGCTTGTGCTAGGTAGAAAGAAAGAGACAGCGGCGGCCGCGTGAGTGTAGATCATAGAAAATAATTAAATTAATTGTGAGAAAAGTATTAAAATAGTAGATGTTTATTATGTCTGTGAATTCCTTAGATAATACACCTAATTATGTTCATTATAATCCAATTTCGATGTTAAACTAAAATGTTATGCTGAGTAATATCTTTTTTATTTTTTAATAGATCTATCTTTGAATTTTTATTATATCGAGGGAATTTGTTTCAATCGTGTTTTTGAATCCATGGATTTTGCGATTTTTGACGTTTTGAAGTTTGTCGTGATGCGTTAGTGATACTTTCTTTCAGCATTTTGTGTAAGTGGCATTCTGAAAATCAAACTCCGATGTTTAAAGTTTGAACATTTGATTCTGTGGTCATACGACTAAGGGATAATCTGCTTCTTGGCCTTTAAATATTGACTTTTTTCTGTAATACTGTGTGGTGCGAGCTTAGAATGCCAGTGTAGTGGCTGCTGTATAGTAGCTATGTACCGCCGTCGTACTGCCGGTCGCTGATGTAGTCCTCCAGGTGGATGTGGACCTGTAGTGCTGCTGTATAGTATGTACCTGCCACGTGATGCTCTGCAGCGGCGGCAGACACAGCAGCAGCTCGCCGAAGCGGCCGCGCCCGTCGTACTAGTGGAGGGAATTACGGATCGCTCCCATACTAAACCCATTTTTTTTTTGTGGAGCAATGAGCTTCATCTAATATGTTCCTTGAGTAATTCTAAGCATTTCTAGTCCGGGAGACAATAACAAAGTTTAGTCTGGTCGGGGAGGGGGGGGGTACAAAGATGGCCGCCACCCGTCATCTTAAAAAAAAGTCTTTTTTCGTTCCGGTGGCTACTATGGCAAGATTGGTATCATTTTCGTATAAACCAAAGACGTAAAATTCATTTCTGATATAAGGATTTTAAAATTCCATAGTAATATACAAATAAAACGTAAAAAGGTGAAAATTTAGGTTGCAGATTTTTGCTTTGAGAGCTAATAACTTTTGTATTGTAACAAAAAAATCTTAATAAAAAATACTATAATAAAGCGTAATTCATGCAGATTTTATAAATATATAGTTTATGCTATATCTTCATACAAAAAGATGCTGAAAAAAATTATAACCGCAGTGGTGTATGCGCGCGTACTCATGTCGCATTCGCGGAGGGAATTACGGATTTAACAATTGTTTTTTTTTGGCGCTATGAATTTCATCTTATATGTTCCTTGAGTAATTCTAAACATTTCTAGTCCGGGAAATAATAAAAAAGTTCAGTCTGGTCAGGTAGAGGGGGGTACCAAGATGGCCGACACCCGTCATCTTAAAAAAAATCTTTACTTGTCTTGTTGGCTACTAGGGCAAGATTGGTATCATTTTCGTATAATCCAAAGACGTAAAATTCATTTCTGATATTAGGTTTTTAAAATTCCATAGTAATATTATCAATAAAACGTAAAAAAGGTTCTTAATTATTTAGGTTGCAGATTTTTGCTTTGAGAGCTCATAACTTTTGTATAGTGACAAAAATGTCCAAATAAAAAATACTGTAATAATGCGTAGTTTATGCAGATTTCGAGAATATTCACATGTAAATTAATTTATAACTAAATTAACAATAAATAAATTACTGCAACCCAGAAGGGTAACTTTACTTGCGTTAGGCGGAATTTATCTTTCAAAATGGTCGAGTAGGTTCATAATACTCGTGTATCTTATGTTAAAGTGATGATGATGATGATGATGATCTCTCCGACCGATTCCGGTCATGGCGACCACTTTGACTCCTAATCAGATCGGCGCTGCTGCGCCCGGAGATGGCTATTGTAGCCAATTTTGGCAGTAAACTCCCGTGTACAGTGTGGACACATGAGTTTGCCACTTACATAATATTTATTTTATTTTACCATTTATTGTACACAAGAAATTTTACAGGAAAAAAAAACATAAATAAAATGGACACAACAGGCACTGCTTATCTCTAAAAAAGAAATTTCTTACAGCAGACCTACAGGAGAGAAATGGCATTTGGCGAAAGGCGGATGAGACGTGCACAATAGCTATGAATACGAGATGATTAATATTTACAGATAATAACAGGAAATACATACGAAATATAACTAAAATATTACATACAACTACAGATATAATTATAGTTAATGGCGACGGGTGGACGGGCCTTCAGCTCATCGCGCTTAGCGTCGAGGTCTGCTTTACGCCGTTCCTCAAACTCGCGGTCTTGCCTCTTAACCATCCCGCGCCATTCGGGGCGCTGTACTGCCAGACCCTCCCATTGAGTGGGCTCAATGTTGCATCTTTTCATGTGTCGTTTCTGAACATCTTTATATCTGAGGAGTTGTCCGCCATGCTTTCGCTTGCCCTCCTCTAGCTCAGAGTAAAAGATGCGCTTCGCCACTCTCTCCTCCGACATCCGGGATACATGACCGCACCACCGAAGCTGACGACGCATTAGATAGGCCTCAATGCCACCAACATTGGCTCGTCTCAGAACTTCGGTATTGCGCACTCGGTCGGACCATCTGATCTTCATGATGGTGCGAATGCATTTTAGGTGGAAGCGATCCAGAGTGCGTATGTGGTGACGATACATATACCAAGTCTCGGAGGAGTGTAGAAGGTTTGGCAGCACAATCGCCATATATACAGAGATTTTTGTGGCTAGCTTTAGGTCATGCGAGCAGAAAACCTTGGAACACAACTTCCCAAATGCTGCAGCTGCGGCACTGATTCTGCTGTTGATCTCAGCATCAAGGTTACACTTAGATGTTATAGTGTTCCCCAGATAACGAAACTTATCAACCTGTTTCAGCATATCCTCATTAAGCATAATCACCAGTGTCTCGCGACCATGCGGGTCTAAGGACATCACTTCCGTCTTTTTGACACTGATCTTCAGGCCGAATTTACAGCATGCTTGGTGAAAAACGGACATAAGCTGTTGCAGGCCGTCTGGGGATTCTGCAAGAAAGCACAAGTCATCAGCATAGATGATCTCAGTAATCAATGCAAACGAGACTTTAGTGCGCGCCTTAAGTCTAGCCAGGTTAAAAAGACTGCCATCTGATGAAACGGATGCGGACTCCTTGGGAAACAGTATTTAGGACTTCTTTGACTACAACTGCAAAGTATAAGGCGAACAGTGTGGGCGCTAGAACACACCATTGTTTCACCCCACAGGTGACGGGGAAGAAATCAGACTGTTCACCGTCTACAGAGACGCAGTACTGCCAGTCGTCATGAAAATTAAAGAAAATTAAAGTGCACAGAATTATGCCTGTGTGCCGGAAACTGCGCTCATTAAATTAAATTATAATAATGTATAGAAAGTGTTTTACTTGCCATCATCAAATGAATTATTAAGTAAGTAATACTTAAACATAGATACACGAGTATTATGAACCTACTCGACCATTTTGCAAGATAAATTCCACCTAACGCAAGTAAAGTTACCTTCTGGGTTGCAGTAATTTATTTATTTCACAATATTTTTACAATAGAACATTATTACATGTGAATATTCTCGAAATCTGCATAAACTACGCATTATTACAGTATTTTTTATTTGGACATTTTTGTCACTATACAAAAGTTATGAGCTCTCAAAGCAAAAATCTGCAACCTAAATAATTAAGAACCTTTTTTACGTTTTATTGATAATATTACTATGGAATTTTAAAAACCTAATATCAGAAATGAATTTTACGTCTTTGGATTATACGAAAATGATACCAATCTTGCCCTAGTAGCCAACAAGACAAGTAAAGATTTTTTTTAAAGATGACGGGTGTCGGCCATCTTGGTACCCCCCCTCCCCGACCAGACTGAACTTTTTTATTGTCTCCCGGACTAGAAATGTTTAGAATTACTCAAGAAACATTATAAGATGAAATTCATAGCGCCAAAAAAAAAAAAAAGTAAAATCCGTAATTCCCTCCGCGAATGCGACATGAGTACGCGCGCATACACCACTGCGGTCATAATTTTTTTTAGCATCTTTTTGTATGAAGATGTAGCATAAACTATATATTTATATAGTCTGCATGAGTTACGCTTTATTCTAATATTTTTTATTAGGAGTTTTTTGTTACTATACAAAAGTTATTAGCTCTCAAAGCAAAAATCTGCAACCTAAATTTTCACGTTTTTACGTTTTATTTGTAATATTACTATGGAATTTTAAAATCCTTATATCAGAAATGAATTCTACGTCTTTGGTTTATACGAAAATGATACCAATCTTGCCACAGTAGCCACCGGAACGAAAAAAGATTTTTTTAAAGATGACGGGTGGCGGCCATCTTTGTACCCCCCCCTCCCCGACCAGACCGAACTTTTTTATTGTCTCCCGGACTAGAAATGCTTAGAATTACTCAAGGAACATATAAGATGAAGCTCATTGCTCCATAAAAAATTTTTTAGTTAAACGTAATTCCCTCCACTATACTGCCGGTCGCTGATGTAGTCCTCCAGGTGACCTGGACTGTAGTGCTGCTGTATAGTATGTACCTGCCACGTGATGCTCTGCAGCGGCGGCAGACACAGCAGCAGCTCGCCGAAGCGGCCGCGCCCGTCGTACTGCCGGTCGCTGATGTAGTCCTCCAGGTGACCTGGACTGTAGTGCTGCTGTATAGTATGTACCTGCCACGTGATGCTCTGCAGCGGCGGCAGACACAGCAGCAGCTCGCCGAAGCGGCCGCGCCCGTCGTACTGCCGGTCGCTGATGTAGTCCTCCAGGTTGATCTGGATCTGGTAGCGCAGCTGCTTGATCTTCTGCGGCTGCGAGAGACCTTTCGCGTCTAAGGGAGAAAAGAACGACTTTAGCGTTTTCCTGAAGAATGTACATAATCACTGTCGCCGATGTAAAAAAATCAGTTGCAAATATTTTAAGGAGTGAACCAGTCCATAAAACTGAATAACTTTTCCCAAGGAACATAGGTCCGAATATGAAAAAGGGAATGGACTTTCCTATACAAAATATTCCCGCTAACCAAGTCAGTATGTATGGGAGACCAAACATTTTTTTTTAATTTCTACGTTTTTAGTTTTAAATGGACTGGTGTGTATGTAAACCCTTAAAATATTTGCAGTAGATTTGTATAACACTCTTTTCTGTCTTCTTCTTCGATGAAGAAAGACAGAACTCTGAGTGCATTAAAACCTCATATATCGATGGGAAAAAAGTTGTGTAGCAACTGCCTTCTCGATGATCATAACATACATAAAAGATAATACACAAGTAGCTTTACTTGCCGTTCAAATTAGGAAAAATCTAATAAGCTATATGCATTACTCACAAAATATGTATAAGATATTTCCTTGGCTTTGAAATGATAAACATAGATTATGGTCACACATAATTTATTTTAAAGATGAAATCGATCAATAAAACTAATCATAAGCCGATAGAATAAGCGTGGATTGATAAACCAGAATAGATTATTGCGCAATTCAATAAGAATTAGTGAGTTATGAATCAAGTTTAGAAAGACTACCTAAATCCTATTTTGTTTATGTAGAAAATCTCGTAGATTATATTATGGCGCGTATTTTCCAAAATCTAATACTTTAGTGTCACATTTTTATCGTATCTTTAAGCATTATGGGTGAGTTTTACTTCGTTTTTGTCTGAATTCGCCGAGTCTTCAAGCAGTCTGATTAGAACTCAGACTGCTCTCGTGTTCATTTTAAGTCGGTGAATATTTCGCATTTTTCATTGTTCAAAATAAAGAAGGTCGTTTTTTGCTTTCTATACTTTCCTGACATTTATAATATGATAAAATAATAAAAGTACATAAAAATGGCTAACCATCACACTGATGGCTAACAATCATGCCGATATCTATTTACTTACAGACAGACACACAGTCAGAAACATTTTGTTGCTCACATTAAATCAAAACAATACACAGGAACAAAAAACAAATACCATAATATAAGCAAAGGCGGCCTTATCGCTATAAGCGATCTCTTCCAGACAACGCAGCACACTTAAAGGAAAAGTACGAAAGCAGCGGCGTAAGTAGCGGCGGCAACACATAACAAGTAGGGATTTCCTAAAATTACCTAATATAAGGTGTAAAAATATTAGCTGCAAATATTTTAAGGGGTGATTTTAAGGGGAAATATGAGACCAAAATTATTTTTCATATTTTGACCTATGTTCCTTGGGGAAAGTTGTTCAGTTTCATGGGCTGGTTCACCCCTCAAAATATTTGCAGCTTATATTATTACACCCTGTATTTTAACTTACTAGGGTCAAAGAACACGATCGCCTTGAGACACGCGAACTCTGTGTCGTCGATGTCGATCTCGCGCAGCGGCTTGACGATCTCGTCCATCACGCGCATGCCGATCATGCTGATGTCGATGTCCATGCGGCCATCTGGAAAACAAACAATTTCTATTACCAAATCTCCTCTAAAGCACTAAGCAAAGCTGTACAGTCAGCAAACGAATAAGGTGTACAGGGGTGCTCGAAACGAATCGAAATATTATTGTCCCAAATGAATATGTAAAAATTATGGAAATCAGTTTTCGTAAAGTATGTCATGTTGTATTAAAATTTATTTGTAAAAATAAAACCACAGCTAAGTCAGTCGCAAATGAAGCGAGATATATTTTGTTTTTTTTTTTAAAGAAAGGATCCAGAAAGGACGACATTTTTGTTGACACCCTGCTCATGTTGACAAACAAAAATGTTGCCAATTCGGGATCCTTTCTTTAAAATATCATGTTATGTACAGTAAAATAAAAGAAAAAAAACTCAAAATATCGCCATCGGGACAGTCAGTTTTCAGTCTTTAAAAAATCCGGCTGAAACGTGAGCCTGCAGTGCAGAGTATACTAACCGACGTTGTGTTTGGTGATGATGCAGTTGTTTCCCAGCAGCAGCACGTCCTTGACGTGCAGCGAGCGGCGCGCGCAGCCCAACAGGAGGTGCTCGCCCGCGTGCGCGCGCAGCAGCGCCACCTAGAGACAAACACACACAACATCAAGTTACAATTCGCTAGATGAGTCGTCAAAATACTAAAGTTGTACGCTTAAAACTAATGTCTAAAAATACATTCATTCAGGATATAATACAGAGTGTAAGAGATTGTATAAAGAAATTTTGCAGGCGTGACCGGACCATGAAACTGAAAAACTTTTTCTATAGGGGCTATGTTGATAAACATTTAAACAGTTTCAACCTTCCCATATAAAATTCGCGTTCAGTTGACTGACTTTGTATGAAAACCCAAAAAAAAAAATGTTCGTTTCTCAACATACCCATATAAGAAGTTGTTCATTTTCATGGTCTGAGGACGCCTGCAAAATTTTCGTTACATCGTCTCTTACACCCTGAATAGTTCAGATGAACTCTAGAATGCAAATCCGTGAGGCATCGGTCTCACGAGTGTCTTGCGACAACTCTTGTAAGTTTCGTCTCTACGATAAGCCGCTTGTACTCATAAGGATGATCCTTGAAAAACAGTTGTAGTATGGACACTTCCATGCCTGATGATTCGGAATTAAGATGAAACAGCCTGGGTCTCCGGTTTTCGGTTCTCATCGTTTCACCTTAAATCCTACATTCAAAATTTTTCGAAATATTCAAAGTTTGAATTAATAAACATAAAAATAAAATATAATAGTAAGTGTTTTGACGCTACCCAAATACTTATGGCGTGACGTTATACTTTCAGTTTTTCATACAAAATATCGTTTTAGATCGTTTAAATAAGTAGCTCATTTGACCTGTCAGGAGTGTAGCCTTTGTGGTGATAATTGTTATCATCATGATCATCATTTCAGCTGGAAGACGTCCACTGCTTAACACAGTCCTCCCCCAAAGATTTCCAAAGTGAGCGATCCTGCGCAACTTGCATTCACTGGCGTCCAGCGATCTTCACCAGATCGTCTGTCTGTGATAATTGTAGTCGAGTTTTACCTAGTCATCGAGGTGCAGCTCGGTGAAGGCGGGGATGTACTTGGCCCACTCCACCAGGATGAGCAGCTGCTGCTTGATGAAGTCACACACGTGGTTGATCTTGTAGCATTTACCTGGTCATCGAGGTGCAGCTCGGTGAAAGCGGGGATGTACTTGGCCCACTCCACCAGGATGAGCAGCTGCTGCTTGATGAAGTCACACACGTGGTTGATCTTGTAGCATTTACCTGGTCATCGAGGTGCAGCTCGGTGAAAGCGGGGATGTACTTGGCCCACTCCACCAGGATGAGCAGCTGCTGCTTGATGAAGTCACACACGTGGTTGATCTTGTAGCATTTACCTGGTCATCGAGGTGCAGCTCGGTGAAAGCGGGGATGTACTTGGCCCACTCCACCAGGATGAGCAGCTGCTGCTTGATGAAGTCACACACGTGGTTGATCTTGTAGCATTTACCTGGTCATCGAGGTGCAGCTCGGTGAAAGCGGGGATGTACTTGGCCCACTCCACCAGGATGAGCAGCTGCTGCTTGATGAAGTCACACACGTGGTTGATCTTGTAGCATTTACCTGGTCATCGAGGTGCAGCTCGGTGAAAGCGGGGATGTACTTGGCCCACTCCACCAGGATGAGCAGCTGCTGCTTGATGAAGTCACACACGTGGTTGATCTTGTAGCATTTACCTGGTCATCGAGGTGCAGCTCGGTGAAAGCGGGGATGTACTTGGCCCACTCCACCAGGATGAGCAGCTGCTGCTTGATGGAGTCACACACGTCGTTGATCTTGGCCAACTTGCGGTTGTTCAGTTCCGCGTCTGTCGTGCTGTTGCTCTGTAGACAATACAAAAATACATAATACATAGATAAATCACGCCTTTATCCCTCGTGGGGTAGGCAGAGCGTTAAACACCAGGTCTGACAAGTATTGAGGGCCCTTTCAGATGATTCATCACTGTAGTGACAGGTCGTCAGCATGTCGCCTAAAGTTGTAATACACATGTAACCCTCGAGTCCCTGAGTTGCCTCTTACAACACCCGCGGAAAGAAATGCGGTGATGCTATTCTAATCCGGCATCACACGGCCGTAAAATACATTCTTTATTCAATGTAGAATGGAGTACCTAGTCATGTAAAAAAGAGACACAATAGTCTCTAATAAAATAATAATACAATGCCTGCAAATCACGCCTCAACATTACAGCAATAATTATTACTTTTCTACATGCAGTTATATTTACTGCACAACATATTTTTTTTGAGCTTGTCGCTTACGATCACAAAAAAATCGAAACAAAGTTGAATTTGTCATGATAGTCCGAAACCGACAACAGGTTATTCGCTTCTGCTACATATCTATCTTTCCATACTTGCTATTACTATGGAAATCACAAAGAGCGGTTATAATAACAAGAGAGGAAGACAAAGTAAAATGTTTTTTCGCTCTTTTTTTTTCATATTTCTACCCATGTTCCTTGGGGAACGTTGTGCAGTTTCATGGGCTGGTTCACCCCTTAAAATATTTGCAGCTATTTTTTTTACACCCACAAATTAAACTGATGAGCGTTTTATAGTTGTTTTATCGATTTTTCAACTCGGAGAAAATTGTCTTGCGTATAGTTAATTATATTGTTTGTATTAATAAATGATGCATAAAAATACAGACACAATACAACTCTTAACTCATTATTAACTATAATATTTTTACGACCTTACCAAGGCTTTTCCTGTGATTAAAAAAGTGATGATATACAAGAAGTAACTATAAAAAGATGTGTTAATGGTTACGATTACTTGTATTTATTTGCGTTCCCAAAATAAATGCTGCTTGTTTTTGTGCTATTTTGGTAAAACCAGTTGAAATCAATAAAGCTTAGCATTTAACCGGTTCAGTCCAGTAAAATCAGAAATTATAAATAAACTTAAGCTTCAGATATGAATAATACTGATAATAACATTAACCTTCAACAGGTAAGTGTTAATCAAGATGCTTTTATTTCTTCACAAGAATAAGTAAAATCGAATAACTGCTTGTCATGTAATAAGAATGTATTAAAGAATTTTATACGTAACATATTTCTGCCGCAAAGTGTGTATGGCTGACGCTGCGTCAGTGAGATCTGTTTTACGGTGGAGATTCTAGAATTAGACATACCGGGTACAAGGGACGATGTATTACTGAAATTTGTGAGTTTGATGCGCTTATGGCGGGGTTTTCTATGAAGGCCATGTCGGTAAACAAGAATAGGCCTCCCATATAAAATTTCCGATCAGCTGGCTCATATAGAAACCTGTATCTTTTTTTGTTTCTTAACAAAGGTTCCATAGAAAAACTTGATCAGTTCCATGGTGTGATTTACGCCTGCAAAGATTTCGGTTCCCCGTTCTTTAGCTAGACTAGTAAATAAAGAATTGTTTTTTGTTTTTGTTTTTTGTTTGTTTTGTTTTGTTTTGTTTTGTTTTTGTTTTTGTTTGTTTGTTTTGTTTTTTTAGTTTTTTTTTTTTTTTTTTTTCTTCGGTTGGCGGGAAAAGAAAACTACGGAAAATTTTCGTTAATTAATTTTTATTATTGTTTTCAAGTTATTAGGCTAAGTACTTGTTTTAATTAGTGTAAATATTGTAAATAATTTATCTTTCATCGGGTAGGGTAAGTTTTTGTTACACATCTTAGCCGTTTTGGCGAAAATGGACCCCTCCATAGTGAGGGAGTCCGAAATTTCCATACAACCTCCAGACGAGTCTATGTCTCCAGCCCTGGATCTCTTAGTGGCAGCGGCAAAAAAGGTTGAAAACATTGACGATAATAGCGGTCGTGGCTTGTCAAATTCATCAATCAAGTCTTTTAAAAACAAAAAACATACCAAAAAAGTTAAGTACGTATTGCTAGACCCTCATCAACTAAAAGAAAAAAAGAACCTTCCCGTAGACATACGAAAACAGGCTGATACTAGTATCCCAATCCCAATGGACCAAGACCACCCCAAAAATGCTTCCCGGTTGGACCATTTTCTTGATAAAAATTTACCAGAGGTCCAGATTCGTGAAAAAGATCAGACTTTTAAGAAAAGTGTTTTTAGGGAGCTTTATGATCCCAAAGACCCAGGGCCGTACATCGTTCATGTACAGTTTGAAGAAGAAGATGGTAATAGGGGGCGTACTCTGCATCCTCTTGACTTTTCATTCTTTTTGTACAAAAACGGAATGAAGAATATTTTAGAAAACGGGGTAAAAAGGATAGGACGCAATCGATTGGCTATTTCGTTTGGGTCTTGGAGAGAAGCAAATCTTTTTGTTTCGGACGAGATTCTTGCTGGTCAAAAAAAGTACCATGCTTCAATTCCAACATTTAATTTGTGTCGCATGGGAATTGTTAAGGGTGTTCCAGAGAGCTGGACTCAGGAAGAGATAATGCAGAATATCAAAGTCCCTGAGGGGTATGGGGAAATTTTACGTTCTCGTCGTATGAATCGTAAAACGGTTTCTGCTTCAGGTGTTGTTGAATGGGTTCCAACACAAACAGTCACTTTGACTTTTGATGGACAACGACTTCCTTCCAGGGTTTACGCGTTCTATTCGGCTCTGCCCGTGCAAAAGTACATCTTGCCAACAATACAGTGTCATCGCTGTTGCAGATTTGGGCATACACAAGACAAGTGTCGTAGTAAGCCCAGATGCTCAAAATGTGGTGAAGAACATGACGCTGGATCTTGCGTAGTCACAATCTTTTCATGTGTTAACTGCTCAGGAGATCACCAAGCCACTGCAAAACTTTGTCCAGAATTTTTGAGGCAAGCCGACATCAAAAAATACATGTCAGAGAACAATGAATCATATCTTGAGGCTTCAAAAATAATCCCAAACTCAAAACCGCTGTTTTCAGAAATTGTTGGCAGGGCCTCTTCTCCAAATTCTTCTGTTCATGTGGAGTCCACTGAAAACAGAAAAGTCTGGAATAAGAAAACTGTCACAATTCCACCAAAAATAAAAAAATCAACACCCCAAGGCTATGACCACAAATCCCACAATGATTTAATTAATTCTTTCAAAGCACCTACCCCAGCAAATGGATGTGGTTTCAGAACGACTGAAATCAATGATAAACAAATTGACTCTCAGGCATATTCATTACAGGATTTATTATCTCAATTAGTTAATATTGTCCTTAACTCTTCTTTACCGTACAACGTTGCCCTATCACTTATTAACTCTATCTCTGTTGCCATTCTCAATTTAAATCATGGATTGTCTGATTCAGTGGAACCCCAGAAGCATTCGCTCTAAACAATCTGAACTATTTTTTCTAATAAACAAGTATAAACCGTCTCTCCTGGCCATTTCTGAGACTTGGTTGGGACCGGGATCTCTGTATAGGGTTCCAGGTTTCAACATTCTCAGAACTGACCGGAGAGATGGGTATGGAGGAGCAGCTCTCCTCATAAAGCAAAATTATTTTTTTAAACAAATTAATTTACCTGTTCATAACAATGATCATTTAGATGTAGTTGCTGCTGAAGTAGCAGGTGTCTCTTATGTGTCGGTGTATATATCTGAAAAAGATTTAACAGTTATTCCAACCTTAAAAAATATTGTTGGAGGGTTACAATCTCCTATTGTCATTTTGGGGGATCTAAATGCCCATCATTCTTCGTGGGGTGCACCCCGTGATGACGTTTTTGGAATTCGTATTGCTGATATGTTAGATGATTTAAATCTTGGAGTACTAAATACTGGGTGTCCTACTC
Source organism: Keiferia lycopersicella (assembly GCA_029255805.1). Taxonomy (NCBI): domain Eukaryota; kingdom Metazoa; phylum Arthropoda; class Insecta; order Lepidoptera; family Gelechiidae; genus Keiferia; species Keiferia lycopersicella. The sequence continues at coordinate 13,169,690 of JARACZ010000005.1, read as the reverse complement.
GTCGACCTGTACCAGGTCAAGCTCGTAGTTATGTTGATCTTTCCATATGTTCTCCTAGTCAACTGTCAGTTATTACATGGGAAATTTTAAATTTGTCATATGGCAGCGATCACTATCCAATCATTTTGAGGTTTCCAAAATCGAACAAGAGTTACGTACAACCCTTACCTCCCTTATTAAAATATAAATTACCTGATAAATGTAGTACTTTGTGGGATAGTTATTCTGCGTCGTTGGAAAAAGAGTGTGTGATCTCGGCGATTTCTGCTACTAATGTTGTTGGTCACTATGACCATTTAACCTCAAATATCAAGATGACAGCAGATGTCACTTTTGAATCAAAAAATGTTACCAGTAATAAAATTGTTTCTCCGCCATGGTGGGACAAGCAATGCACAGAAGCGGTAAAGAAAAGAAATGACATGGAGTTGCTGGTGCATGATAATGTTGATTTATTCACTTTCAATCAGTTTAGGAATTATGAAGCGGCTACTAAACGTCTTTTGCAGAAAAAGAAGCGTAAGGGATGGAAGAGTTTTTGTGGATCTATCTCGCCGAGCACTCCTCTAACTGAAGTTTGGAGTAGTGTTCGTCGGTATAGAGGTTCCATGAAGACTCGGTCTGTCTCTTCCTTCTCATTGGATTGGGTTACATCGTTTTTCCGTTCTCTAGCACCTGATTTTGTACCATCTTTACATCATATGCCTTTTACGTACACATCTTCAAATACAGGCTACTTAAATGGACCATTCATTTTGCAGGAATTAAATTGGGTCTTAAAAAGGGTATCGGATTCAGCGCCGGGGGTTGATGGTATTCCGTATTCTTTTATTGTCAATTCATCTGTTTCTACTAAACTGTTTTTCCTTGATATTGTTAACACAATAGTTGAGACTGGAGTAATTCCTTCATCCTGGAAACATCAACTAATAATCCCATTGTTGAAACCAAATAAAGATCCTCAATTGCCATCTTCATACAGACCGGTTGCGTTGGCTTCCGCGTTAAGTAAGTTGGCAGAACATCTTATTAAAAATAGACTGGAGTGGCACTTAGAACATAATACTTTATTATCCAATTCTCAATATGGGTTTCGAAAGGGGAAGAGTGTGATAGATAATCATTCAATTTTGACAACGGATGTACAGTTGGCATTCACAAAAAATGAAATCGTTGCAGCGGCCTTTTTAGATGTTAGCTCTGCGTATGATAATGTGGATTTAATAATATTGAAACAAAAATTATCTGCAATTGATTTCCCTTTGAAGTTCGTTAACTTTCTGTTTAACCTATATATGGGCAGAACGCTCACGATTCGTCTGGCGGGTGTAGAAGAAGGTTTTAGGACAGTGTGGAAAGGTGTTCCCCAAGGCTCTGTTTTGAGCCCTTTACTATATGATGTGTACACTAGGGATTTAGACAGGGCAATCATTGGGAGTAGTATATTGCAGTATGCAGATGATCTTCTTATATATTCAAGCAATAAATCTACCGATGAGGCGGTTGCTACTTTGCAATCGGATCTAGATCGTTTACAGCTATGGATGTTCAATCACAATTTATCTTTATCTCCACTTAAATGTTCAGTTATGGTCTTTACCCGTAAAAGAACAGTCCCTTCAGTTAACGTAAAAATTAATGATATAGCTATTCCTACAGCAAATGAAGTTATGTTTTTGGGGAAAAAATTTGATTACAAATTAAACGGTGTAGCTCATTGTAACTATATAGTGGGCAAATGTGAAAAACGTATTTCTGTTTTGAGAGCCTTGTCAGGAGTTTGGTGGGGAGCCCACCCTTCATCTTTAAGATTAATTTACAATGCTCTGATCAGAAGTATTCTAGACTACGGGACCTTTTTACTGGCTCCAGCGAATAAAGGGGCTTTAAAGAAGCTCGACTTGGTCCAGTCTAAAAGTCTCCGCTTGGTAATTGGTGCGATGAAGTCGTCGCCAATTAATGCAATGCAAGTAGAATGTTGTGATCCTCCGCTATATCTTAGAAGGCAATTCTTATCCGATAATTATATTTTTAAAATTAGCCAATTGACTGATCATCCCCTTATACCTAAAATTCAATTATTAAAAAATTTCATAGAGTCCAATAATCGCTATTGGGCCCATAAAGAGGTTCCTCACATACTTAATAGCTACGAAAAAATATCAGAATATCAGGATTCATTAAAAACATTTCATTGTCATCCGTTGTTTCATGTAGATTACGATGTTGTCATATATTCACCTAAAATTTGTTTAGACATTGGGGCTGCCAAGGATTCTATAGTTGCAAACTCTCTTGTGAATCAATTTATCCAATCAAACTTTTCTGATGCCGAGGTGTTTTACACGGATGCATCAAAAACGCTTCAGCCTGTCATGGGCGAAGGTGTTGGTGCTGCATTCGTGCATAACAACACGGGTTACTTCAAACTTTTCAAATACCCATCGGTGGTGACAAATTACACTGCTGAGGCTTTGGCTGTACTGGAATGTATAAATTATATTATTTTGAAGGGGTACAACAATTCTTTGATTCTGTCTGATTCTTTAAGTTGTTTGAAGTCTGTAGCAAATCCTTTAATTAAAAACGGTGTCTCTCCTCTTACGCTTGAAATTAAGAGTAAGTTGCTAATTTGTGACAATCGAAATCTAAAGGTTACGTTGGCTTGGATCCCTGGCCACTCAGGAGTGCAAGGTAACGAAATCGCGGATAGGTTGGCCAAATTGGCAACTTCTCAAGGCAACAGCAACAATAATTCGGTTTATGTTCAGGATTTACTCCCATCCACTAGAGCTTTTCTGTATCAAAATTGGAATAATAAATGGTTAAACCCTGAAAAAGGTAAATTCTACAAAAACCTCCAGCCTATTATCCAAAGTCGTCCGTGGTTTTCGAAATATATTGTAAATAAAAAAGTTGCGTCTGTCGTTTCCCGTATGAGGTTGGGCCATTGTTGCACCCCAGTGCATTTGGCCAAGTTGGGTGTTTGCGACAATGGCGAATGTCAGTGTGGTTTGGGTAATGGCGACATTACCCATATTTTGTTTTTATGTGGTAAATTTAATTCGTTAAGCCTGTATAATATTTTAATTGCGCACAAAGCGCCTCTACCTGTAAATACTTCTTGTATATTAAATTTAACGAATAAGGTGTATATAAAGTGTCTATGTATATACTTAAGCTTTCACGATATATCTATTTAATTTCATTTTCATGCTCATTTGATGTCATCCTCACTGGACGTTGGCAGAAATGTCCCCTGAAAGTAGGGTTGACTATTGCCATACACAAATAAAAAAAAAAAAAAATAAAGAATTTCAATTTGTTTTTCTAACAGCGCAATTTTTTATGATTTATGATTCTGAACAACTTTGGCTATGGGGACACCTGCGAAATCGCAATATAATTTTGGGTGTTCCATTAATTTTTGTCGAGTAAGTATAAATATTTGTATGGAACATGCAAAAAATTTTTTTTGTGGTTTCGCATGTGACCCCATGGGAAAAGTTGTACAAAATCATGAGTAGAATCTCCCTACAAAGTGTGTGTCATTATCATCATCATCATATCAGCCCACATCTACCCACTGCTGAGTATAGTAGATAGGCCTCTTCTTTTTCTCGCCATCTGCGCCGGTCTTGTGCCTCCCGCATCCACTGTCTACCAGCAACGTTGGCTAAGTCGTCCGTCCATCTAGCGGGTGGTCTGCCATCTGGGCGCTTTTCTGTTGTTTTTTTTTTGTTGTAATATGTGTGTACTGACTAAAAAATAACCCTGTATGTTAGTACCTCGTCTATGACCTTCCTGCTGAGCAGTTCAGCGTTGAGCAGCGAGACGACGGAGAGCCCGTTGGCCTGCGTCGGCTCCTCGTACGACGGCCGCCGGCAGTTGATGCGGTCCCGCTCGTTTTGCACCGCTACAACAGAGACAGAAACACATTCAAGGATTTATAACATATGGAACTAGCGGCCCGCTTAGAGGCTGCGCCTGCTGTATCTCATTTTCCCGTGGGAATAAATTGTTTTTCCTGGTAAATATTATACATATAAACCTTTCTCTTAAATCACTATATATCTATTACGAAAAACTGTATTGAAATCCGTGGTGTAATTTTTAAGATTTAAGCATAAATACATACAGACGCGAAAAGCGACTCTACTTTATACTAAGTAATGATAATGACTTGCTAGATTATACAAAAGTTGTACGCTTAAAACTATTGTCCAAAAATACTACTTATAGTTGTTCGAGTTTTTCAAAGTTTGAATTATTAAACAGAAAAATAATATAAAAGTAAGTGTTTTGACGCCACCCAAAATACTGTGATATGACGTCATCACTCAGTATTCTCTCTCATGTAAAATATCATTTTAAAAAGTAAGTATCTCATTTGATTTGCCAGTCATCTAGCCTATTCTTGGATCTGTGCCTCAACCTAGGAGTAGATAGTTACTAAGTAGTTAAGTAGTAAAAATACTCTTAAACTTGAGAAAAAAATATTAAAATATTAGATCTACTTTTCTAGTTTAGTAAAGTATTGTATTCGCTATACAAGTTTCAGCGATAACATACTCTATTAGAATTAAATATCTTAGTGTAGGTAAAAACCATTGTGTTTGCAATAACTTATTATTAATTTAATTACGTATTCATTCGCGGTTTTGCAGAATAACAAATATTTTCCATTCTCAATTACGCTTAAATACGATACGGTCCAGGGCAATTCTACATTTGAGATGACTGCTTCTGTTTGAAATGCGGAAAAGAATCATTCATACTAATTATTGGTATTAATTCAAAGAATCACAACAGTGATGGAAATTAACTTATTAAAGCTTCCTTAGTACTTTATGCTATTACAATGGAATCTATGACACAGAACTTTATTTATGAGTACTCTTTTATGGAAATACTTTGAACTCTGTCTACGAATGTTGCTAAGCTGAGTCATTCCTATGAGCTATATTTATTTGATATCTTTGGGAAGCTTGTAGCTTAATTTACAATTAAAATGTTTGAATTGTTGTTACTAGTGTATATATCTTTCATTTTATTTTGTAAATTAATAATCAGATGATACATAGGTACCTATATTAATTCCACATACATACATTATATATCATAAAATATGTATTTGTATCTTATGCGCCGCAACTCCAGACTAATAAATAATTAGTCTTAAATAATCAAATTACTTGTCAATACTAATTAGACTTAATAACAAACGACTATTTACAATATTTTGTAGGCATATTGTATTAATAATAGTTAATGTGTTTACAGCACACTGATAATGCTTTGTATGTATGTATGATGATGAAATAAACTTCACATCAAAAAAATCGGGACACGTCCGCTTTTCTTGTCTCTGGCCAAAAACGAATGACTGTTCTTTCTAAAAAAAAATCTAGCTCATAAGTACTATTAACATAGCCATGAAAGCTGAAAAGTATTGCCTTAAAGAAATTGCCTGAAAAGTATTGCCTTAGAGAAAGAGAGGACTATCTGGGAAAATGAGCGACAATTATTTTGTCTCGTACCTAGTATGATTTGTTTCTACCGTAAAGGGAGATGTTCTATTTTTTTTTTCATTTTATATGACGTAAGTGCCTTCTAGGACTAGCAGATACAATATAATGAGTCTTTAGTTTATTATCATAACCTCTAATAAAAAAATTTTGTCATACAGCAATCCACACAATATCTTATTTGTTAATAATTAACATTTATAGGCAGCAAGAATTCAGAGACGGATATAAGATCAACTGACGTCAATATTAGTTAAACTACCTATGATGTAAACATCACCTTAATGATATCTTTCATAAACGCTACAAGGAAAACGCACCTACATACCTACTAACTCAATACAAGATGTAAAAATTAATTGCAAATATTCTAACGGGATTCAGTCTATGTACCTAACTGACCAACTTTCCCCAAGGATCAAGTGTTTCCCCAAGGAGTATGGATCCGAAATTAAATAAATTTAGGACCCCATACAAAAATTTATTTTTCGGCTGGTTATATTATGTATGGAAGGTTAATATTTATTCCACATTTATTGCAAAAAAATGTTAAGTTTCATGGACTGCTTTACCCCTTAAAATAATGTGTAGTTGAGTTCTGTTCATCCTATACTTTTTATATACATACGTCATACTTAATTCTCATCAAAAAACCCGGAACACCTTGCATGTTTTGTACGAATTACATTGTTTAAAAAGTATATTTATTTTAGAATAAATGTCGGATATGGTGTAATAGTGAGTAAAATTAGGTTAATAAAATTTATAAATAAGATTTAATCTTAACGAAAATGTCGCAATTTCGTAATCCTTTTGTATAGGTTTCATGTTTTATCAATTAATCATAAAATTGAAAGCAGTCTGATCTCTGATGAGAAATGTGTTATATACTTAGTAAGTTTGTTGACTTACCTTCTTTCTTCATGCCCGCTTTGAAACATTTCCTTAGTCTACAATATCTGCACTGATTCCTTTTGTCTTTGTCCACTACGCAATTTCGGCTAAATCTGGAACAACATTCAAATACCTGTAAGTTACACTCCGTACAAAGAATTTCGAAAAGCAAGTGATCATTATCAGTCTACATGCGTTTGCTTATGGTTGGATTGTTCTCAATAAATGAATTGAATATTTTATCAAAGAAAAATTTACAGCACGAATAATCATTTTCAGTGTCTAAAGTTCTATATAGTTTCTGTTGTATTCGAGCTAGTGATATATCTACCTGCAGGTTTCTCTTTTGTGCCCCTTTTAATTACCGGCTAGTAAATAACTAATTAGGGAATTACCGGCTTGTAACGGGTAGATTAAGTCCGATGTTCTTCCCAGAACAACTCCTGAATCCAGTCTCGCACCAAGGCGTGATTGGTCTGGTTGTTTGAGCTACCACACAAACATTTCCGAGTGAGCCCTGTCCCCACCAAAAAAAAACACCAAGCCGACAGGCGTAGTTTTGATGGCCCCGGGGCCAAAAACGTAGAATCCAACACAAAAAAAGCTAACCAACAAGCCGTCCGGCGTAGTTTTGACGGCCCTGGGGCCAGAAACGAATCCCGAAAAAACAAAAAAAAGCTACCTGCAGGTGTAAAGATGGTTCTTGCGCACGCTGCGTCGGAAGAAGCCCTTGCAGCCGTCGCAGGAGGAGGCGCCGTAGTGCTTGCCGGTGGCGCGGTCGCCGCAGATCGCACAGTGCTGCGACAACGCAGTGGAGCTCGCCGCGCTCGCCTCGCTACTGCTCGTCTCTAGTTGCATGTCACTATCTGCAACAATCAGTTTACATTGTGTGAAGCAAAATACATAAGAAAGTAGGTTTAAATCGCGAAATTAAGTCAGTTTTATATACAAATATAAATCAAGCCTCTTTCCCGTTAGGATAAGGAGACTTTTTCCACTTGCTATGACCGAACCGATGAAGAAACTGATGAATGTGGAAGAAGCGATAGAAGTGTGCCAGTTCTTTCGCTTCTTTTACATTCATCAGTTTCTTCATGCACGCTCGTCGGTTTAGGGTACTACTGATCTGACCAAGCTTCAAAACGTCCCCGATGTGGTCTAGGTATATTCTTTGCGGCCTTCCCCTTCCAACGTTTCAACTAACACTAACACTATATGGCGACATTATACGGGGTGAAAGGGACGGTGTAACGTAAACTTTGCAGGCGTGATCAGACCATTAAACTGAACATCTTTTCTATGGGGACTATGTAAGAAACCTGAAAACAAATTTCCCGATCAGCTGATTGACTTTGTATGGGAAATCGTCCACAACGACTGGTCTTAGCGCACGTTTTAAAATTTCTTTTACTTGACGTTTTTAGTCAAAAATAAGTGTGAATTAATGAGGGTATGCTGCTGTTTTTATTACACCGTCTTTTACACCCCGTATATCATTTTCGTTACTCTCCTTTAATTCATTCTCACAACATTAGCAACTTTAGCATTCCCTTTTCCATCCCTGTCACTATATTTTCTTTTACACCACAACGTTCTATTGTCACACTGTTCCGTATCTTATATATCACTCAATTTCACACCACTCATTCTCTTTAACGATTTCTTATGCTTAAATTATATTATAATGCTTAATTTATGGTGCTACCTATATGTGTTTAAAAATACAAGCTACTCATATTGTAAACATATTTCGTCCTCGATTGGCAAAACATCGAACTTATGTTTAAGCTTTAATAAAGCTATCTATCACAAACCTAGTTTGGTATGATCATACCGAACTTAATAATAAGCAATCGCTTATGAATATTATGCTTATCGACATAACATAACATAAGCTTTGGCACGTGCCTATTTTACAGGATTATTAGTACACAAACTTTGTAGGGTGTTCCTACTCATGATTCTGAATAACTTTTGCTATGGGGCCATCTGCGAAATCGCAAAAAAAATGCGTGGTCCATAGAAAAATTCATACCTAACCTACTCGGCCAAAATGTAAGGAACACCTTTTTTGTTGCAATATCGCAGGTTGCCCCATAGTCCATTCCATAGTCAAAGTTGTTCAGAATCATGAGTAGAAACACCCTACAAAGTTTATATACTGACTTAAAAATAACCCAGTAAACTTTATGCACTAAATAAGTACATGCGAAGTCTACCAGTCTCCCTTAGGGAATGCCTACCTATGTGCATTTTCTAGGTATATTTCAAATTATCAACTGGAAGAAAACACTCCATTCAAATACATATTGCTTAAATATTACTTAAGTCAAAGCAAAATAATACGTCATTATTGGTGCATTGTTTGCGTAGAATTTTGAATACCTCTACAATATTTATATATTACCTACTTGTTATTGAATATTACTCAGCTTAGCAATAAATCGCGATAATTCTACACCCAGTGACATTCTGTTTTGTTATCAATGCACCGAGTTGCAATAACATGCAATTAATTATTATGCACCCCATTTCATTTAAATGAGTGAAATGTGTAGTGGAATGGAAGTTTTCTAGCACCAGTCAACTACGCTATGAAGAAGATAGATTTGCTTGTACACAGGGTGTTAACTTGTAGTAAAATCGACAGATATTACGAAACTTGAACATATTTCAAAATGCACCTTCAGATAGGTGCTTGAATCGTGGTAAAATAGTTTGTCATTGCTTCTTTTATACCTCGGGGTTACTTGGGTTTTCGAAAACTTTCTGTTTGTCCATGACAAGTAACAAATTTGCACAATGGAGTTTCTTATTGCGCGAATTTATAATAATTTGATGGACTCTATGATTTTGGCCCCGGGGCCATCAAATCTGCGCTGAAAGGCTTGGGCAAGGACTCACTCGGAAATAATAGAATGGTTGTTCAAACAACCAGTTGTTCTGGGAAGAACGTATCGGACTGAATCATATACGTAGTTTCATATAGTTTTCATTCTCGTTGCAAAGTAATATAGAGTAACTCAAGACGATAATGAAGGCATTTATAGCTGCTATACCATTTTTCTTTTTTACTATATTTACCACACGGTAACATCTATATTGGAAACATGCAGAAGAGGGTAAAACCGCTGGGCGGGCTGTTAGTTGCTTTGCTACATATAAAGATAGGATGATTTTGACCTTTTGATATAATAAAAAGGTGAAGTACTTATAATTTTTTTTTTTGATACTACTTGAATTTCAACTACCTACTTTATTATCACTTTATGATACACTACATATACAATTTTCCTTGTTAATTGATTATAAGAGTGAGTATCAATAACGCCATGTACGATTATGAAATCAACGTAATACCTACAAAAAAAGAATCTATAAAATGTTTATAAAGAGACAGACAAAAAGGCAATAACAAAAAATATAGGTACCACAACTATTTTCGACTCAAATATAGATTCCTCGCCAAGTACGTGCGTCATACGAACACACATTAAATAAAAGCAAGTTCTGCTGTCCTTTACAAGTATGGGTAAACCCAACAAACTAGTTTTTGAAGGATTTTAACGTCAATCATTATAATATAAGCAACCACCACAAAATTCAAGTTTAATATAGCTTAAAACTGACATAAAAACATTGGCATGTAAGTTTTTGTTCATTAAATCGTACTATGAAATGATTTATGCTGATTATCAATGTATGTCATCACAAAACTTATAAAAAAAAAACATTCATCAAACATCATGTAAACATAAATTTAGCCATCCGTACAAAATCAAGCAGTACTTTTTAACAAATCAATCTATACTGGTTCTTCGTCTGGTATAATTTGCAAATATTATTTATATTATTAAGTACCCATCATTATCTTAGTAAGTACCCTCACAATTATTAAATTTAAGTTGTCAAACTTTGTAATTGGCTTTATAAATGTATTTATCGTCATTGTAATATAAATTAGATATAAGCTGAAAAGTTTGCTTGTCAACAATAAAATAAATTTGGTCCTTTAAATGGAAATTCGAACTGCTGTTCATAGGACATGGGTATGTACACTTGGTGATCGTAACTCATGACAAACTCAGTTTTTAAGGTTTAAATTTAGTTATGATCTCTACCAACAAGCCGGATAAAAATGATGATGCACGTTCAGTAAATGTTACTGCACCTAAAAAAGTAATAATTGTTGCTGAAGAACGCAACAGTCTTAAATTTTGGATTGTTCATGAGTGACGCGAAGAGATTGTACGTAAATGGCTATTCGATACGAAGACCGTGGTTAGGACTCTAGCCATTGATAAGTATTAGATTTTATATAATATAATCAATTCTTTCAAATATTATTTTTTATTACTTACGATTCATTTTCTCTGAAGCATAGTTTTATAGAGGGTATCGGTACCTAGCTAAGACATGGTCACTAGAGGGTATTCATAGTTAAACCACGTATACCTGCTTAGAAACTAACAAATAAGTCGACAAATAATATGTCGTAATCGTATTTCTATAACAATATATATACTAATACGAGTCAAAAGCATATGTTAATTGTGAAATGTAGATAAGGTGATATCCAAAACATTTTAGTCCTTAGTAACTATTGCGTAAACAACTTTTTAATCCACACATCACTTGACACAAAAGCACAACACACCTTCTCTATAGCCGAGATTAGTGTTGAACCTGTCATCGAGCGGGCTCCGGTGCATCAAGTAGGGGCTGGCCGGCGCCTTCTCCCACGCCAGCGGCACCTGCGCCGGAGGCAGGTACTCTGCCCCGCCAGCCCCGTAGCCCATCGGACACTGCTGGGACATCTCGTAACCCAGCACAGGCATCATACACTACACACCACGGACGCGCAACGCACACTGAACGCCGCGACCCGCCGATACCGATAAACCACAATAATCGCAGCAGGTGATTTAATAACTTTAAATATTGACACTGTTATCACTGTTGGCCGACGTCTCGCGCATCAATCGATTAGCAAACAACGTCCATTTGAAAATTACAACAAATATTTGACCGGCAATATACTGACTGACGCCTCTGTGCCGGTTCCGGGTAATGTTTTTGTTTTTATCTGTGAAGACCCCGATAGTTCATGCGGTGCTGCAGTGAGGATAGGGACGCGACTCGCTGGTCGCGCGCGCGCGGTCGGACTGATGGCGTGTGCGAACTACACATAACAACATCCGCTTCAATGGAAATCCGCTGACACCGGCGATTAGACCCGCCAATGAATGACCTGGCTCGTATTGCCGCGATCAGCGCGAATCCAACGCCTATGTCACCCGTCACCCGGCCAGAGACGGCGCTGGACTAATTGGCTTTCCAAACAAACATTCCCAAGCACTCTCCATTCTCTCCAGCAGCCTGATATATCGCTGCCGGACAAAACAATATTGAACTCTTAATAATATAAATATGTACTAATGAAAACGTCTGTCTGTAAACATCTCGAGACTCGCGACGAGCGATAACTGATTGATAAGACCAGATTTACACTACTACAGGCCAATATAATTTTCCGTATAACATCGTGTAACTGCAACCGCCAACTGATCAATGCGGCAAGTCGCTGATTGATCGGTGAGTACCATATCCAGCATTGGACTTTCTGCAGCTGATATGACACGACTTAATAAGTGCCTGGCGCCCGAGTTGACTCATCCTTATCGGAAGCGCAGCAGATGCGACATCGAATGTCGGTACACGCATCGCGACACGGCGAGTGCTGCGAGTCACACTTCAAACAGCTGACGAACTGCAGCTTTTACCATAAACAGAATGTAAGTAAGCATCGGTGAGTAATCCATCACTGCAGCTTGTCATTCGCTTTGTTCCTTTGTTACCTCGATAATTATCAATAAGCTGACCTAAGGTTCATAACACCTATGACGGTGTTGCGTGGCAAATTCAGTGCACATGATTTGTCACTAAAGCCACAAAGACAAAATGCGTTCATACGAGTACTTTCTCTACGCCGCAGTTTAAAAGTTGGACAAGGTGGCAAACATTAGTCAATGTATTTTTCATACATACATACTTTCCATGTTTTATTATATACAATTAATTATCTTTCCAGGCTATAATAGCAGGGCAACGCTACGACAACCAAATACAATAAGTACGTAATTCTTTTCAAGAGGTGAATCTGAGCATTCATTGGTAACAGTGAATTATTTTCGATAACAAGAAATCTAGAGGTAAACAATATTTTGGCCCTGTCATGAATTAAACATGGTTTGGTCCTGTCACGATCGGTTAATAAAAATAGAAACTGCATTGAATAAAAATAGCCGAGCTTCGTAATCGGATAAGTCAATAACATGCCATTACCACCACAATCGTACCCGTCACACTATCACCAGCCTGCTGTGAAACAACATGCGATACAGATAATAAACGGATATAATAATATCTATTTATCGCCATTAAAGATAATGCCAACACATACATTATACTTACATGGGTGCCTAAAATAAGATAAGAGAGATAGCAGGGCTTTTTTGATAAGCTATCGGGCACATTATATTTACGTACGTTATTTATTTTGTATTGGCTGAAAAGTATCTTATGGGTATGACAATCGGAATTATCAACCATCTTAATGTGGTGGTATGTCTTTAATAAGAACAGTTCAAAAAGTCATGATAGTGGAGTGAGAAGAAATGATGTAGGTAGCTGATAACTCCAAAAACAAGATGAAATCATTCTACAAAAATACAACGTAGTCAAATGTGGACCGACGTGTTTCGAATCAATACTTGATAGCAATGTAAACTAAACTATACATAATATTATATGACAATTATAAACAATACGTATCATACATACGGAACAGGACGGCATTCAGGAGAACAATTAATGACTTTGTTTGCTTGCTTTCATCGGACGGTGTAGTTTCCACTGTTTTTTCTACTGCTTATATATTATCTAATCAGATATTACTTATACATTATCTAATCAAATGTTTGGTAATGTAAATGATACCTAAAATTATAACCTTATACAAGGACGAACATTACTGCCATAATGCCCATAATAACAACGAAAAACAAACGGAATTTTACTTCACGGCTTCAAATATTGCAACAGTATACGTATAAAACAATGTTTTATTTGGTAGTAATAAAAAACATCTTACTGCTAATGCGCGGTTACATCATTCAATGACTTAGCACCTTTAAGCTTGGATGATGATAACCATTTTCCAAACTATTGGAAGCAAAAGAAGACAAAAAAATCATGTCCAATGAAATACGTATCGAATATAATGAAATCTATTAAAACAAGAAATATAAAAAGTCGGCCAGGATTTAGACCCGAAACCGTTAACGTTCCTGGTAGCTACAGCAATCATTGGCCACGATTTCAAACGACATCTAATCTCGTAGACGATGTCTTCTCCAAGAACAACAGCCTTCTTCGAGGCAACGGCATATCTCAAACGAACTCGCTGAAGGAATGCTTTCATGGATTTTTCACAACGCAACGGCTTGCTTAGTTCTATCGGGGTGCAAGAGCACAGCACAGCACTGCACCAAAATGCATGTGAAGTTTCTTGGTAAGTTCTATTGTAAATCTATCTTTTGTCACCTGCACTTCCAAAATAAAATTGTATTGAAGTGAGTCCCTGTTGTAGTAAGACACCCAGCTATCTGAGGGCAGACAGGGTCATACTATCTATCGGCCCGGTTAACAGTACTCCCGCTACCCTCGAATGCCCTCGATCTGGCAAACGGATCAACCGACACGCCGAAACACGTGCTTTTGTTTACATCTATTCTGTTAGCTAAATACATGGGCAATAAGTTTTAGTGTCCATACTTCAATTTCAACCCGCGAATTTTCGATAAATTTTCTTTTCCATCGAGTTATGATTTTTTAAGCGTTGAGTGAGGGCAGCCCGCAGCACATAAAATATGCAGTTATCGAATTAGCGCCAGTATCAAATTAAATTAAGAACTCGCAAGTATGTAAACACACACGTAAACATTACGATGATTTTCCAAACACGTGGCTTTAAATGTGATTGATAATGTAATGTAACGATAATAAAAACGCATATTCACAGAAAAGGCGTTAAAAATAAGATTGTTTATGTCTTGTCCTGTCTTGTCAATATTCTGTAAAGTCAAGCATAAAAAGGTTTGTAGAAAAAATGCGGAAAACAAATTATTCATTATATATGAATTAACTAAGATGATTATGAATTACTAGCTAGAGGCAAACCACTAAGTTGAAGGAGGTTTGGTTCTGAGAAACGATATTCATAATGTAGTTGGAGGAAATACTTATATTAGAAGACATTAGACTATATTTTCAACGTTGTATCATAAAAGGTAAGAAAAAACAGCTCAGTACTATCTTAAACATACGTATTTGTTTCAGCGATACTATCGCAGATAATAGTTTTTTATTTCGTTAACTAGGTGCCTTAGTAACAAGGTAGGTAGGACAACTATCAGCCACAATCTCCTCGTTACATCCACGGTGATGTATTATGTATTTGTTATTTGACAGTTGTACTTACTGTTTTAAGAATAGAAATAAAGATATGATGATGATGTTACGAATCTGAATAGGTATTTTGATGGGTACAACTATGACAAGATGATAATATTTGCACAATAGTTACATGCGTTTTTGTAATACTTATTTATGAACCAGTAAGGCATAGTTGTGCCCCGTGGATAGTGGATAGGTTAGGTACGGATGGACAGACAGATGCGTCCGTCTATTATACTCGATGTTCTGGATGAGCTGAATTGTCTGGGCTAGGAAGCAAACATTGATGGTTGGTACTGCAAGTGACTACAATCCTCAAGATCCTCGTTCCCGGATCTAAGTTGGAGCACTTGCAGCGACCAGTATGTTTGCGGTGTCAAGAGGTGGCGCTGACGTCAGACGCACGCGCAGGTAAACATGGCCACGACCAAGGCCTGACGTGACGCGCCACAGCCTTGACATCCACGGGTATTACTGGTACCATAAATACACGTTTGTCTAGTTTTTAAAAATTACTACAGCTTTATATGTATATTTAAATGAAAAAGATATGAGCATAGCTCGAATCAAGCAATAGCTCAATTTTTGTTAAATATTGAGAACTTAAGGTTACGAAGACAGTTTGCAGAGCATCAAACCTCAAGTTTATTACTAATGACCATCTTTTATCCAACTACAAGTGACAGGTAGTTGACACTTTGTCAGATAATAACTCGAAATAAATTGAATCACAGCAAATTCTACCTTGAGAGATGACTGATATGATCCAGTCCTTGACATCTACTGTCCTGCTGCTGATCTTACTGTTGAGGTGATGCATAATGCATATATACTTACTTGTTGCTAAGTCATAAGCAATTTTGCAAAGTAACTTAGAATAACCAACAATATCTACATATTGTCTCAGTTGGGCAAGTAGGGCCACCACCATCACCATTCAGGATATTGTAAAAGCTGTGAATGGATAAAAGCAGGAAATGCCCAAATTCCCTGTGAATGTGTGTAGAGTCATGCAGTCTATTGCTCCGTAAATGTTTTTAAACAAGTATAAGTGCAACAGTAGACAAGAATTCCATCAGATTTTAGCTATACGCCTAAGAAATTCAACAGCATTTCCATGGCTTCCTCTGTGTGGGTAGAGAGTACTCCACTTTTTAAGAATCTTGGATTTTTTATTACACCGTCAAAAGACGCACAGAGAGAGGTCCTGATAAGAATCAAGATTCTTTCTTTTTCTAGTCTTGGGCTTCGAAACGTGTTTTTGCGTATTGTAGGATCGGGCGGGATGGCATATGAAAAACCAGTGAAAACGAAATTTATGATAAATAAGTAAACAAATGCAGAAAACGTATTATATTGAACGTTCATCAGACTTTGCTATCTCAAGCTGGCGATAAATAGAGCGGGTGCAAAGTCCAGCTTTATCAGTTTCGATGAAGTTACAAATAAATTACTCATCGACGAGTCGAAACCGCAAAATGCATCGTTGCTATTGCAATTATATTGCAGAATACTGTACTAGTTGTACCAATAGAATGTAGTTTAGAAGGAAAATGATAACTGCGATCAAAGGTTGAAAGTCCAATCAATATGTTAGAACTCAGAATATACACGTCTTGCCGGTCTAGAATAAAAGTTTACAATTCGGTGCGCCAAACGCATGCTAAGAGAAGAATTTGAGTAAGTTTTGGTGAATCGTCATTTGCCTGTCGTAATATACGAATCGTAACTATCGTGTGGCACAGCGAGTCGACCAACGGCCCAATAAACCTTAGTAGTTTTCGAACCACTTCCTTCTACTAAATAAAAAAACCTCTACAAATGCGACCTACTACTAGAATTTGCATGACATCAATATCGGTTAGCGGACTTTGAACCTGCCTGCCTACTAACAATCCACCGGCTTCTGTAGATGCGAATAAATCAAATGCAATCTTCTGTTGCATGATTTAAATGCTTCTCTAGAAAGTTTACTCGAGTTCACGTTATTTATAAACAAAAATATGGTCAACTAGAGGCCAGCACAGCGGTCTAACCTGCTGTGGACCGTTTTCCCGTGGGAATAAGATATTTTCTCGCTGTAAAGTGAACCGTATATTACATTGGGATATTGTGAAAATAAGTCCAATAGTTTGAAGTTTATTGATTACATACAAATATACAATCTTACGTATTTATAATATATTAGTGTAGATTGGACTTTGTATCTAGACGTAAAGTGTATTTTGCTGGTTTAAGAGCGGCAGAATGTTATTAGTTTTGCCGTGTGATGCCGAGTTAGAATAGCATCACCCCATTTCTTCCCGCGGGTGTTATAAGAGGAAACTAAGGGACTCGAGGGTTTCATGTGTATTCCAACTTTAGTCGACAGGCTGACAATCTCTTACACACGAATAATCTGAAAGAACCCTCGATAATTGTCAGACGTGGCGATAACGACCGTTATTTTACGATCGTTAACGCTCTGTCTACCCGGCAAGGGATAAAGTCGTGATTCGTATATGTATGTCGAATGTGTTGGTGTCCGCCGCTACACTCGTCTGACTGGCTGACCGCATTTTAAATATGATTAAGAATGACTTGCAAAAAGATCTAGCACGTAATCTTAGACTTTGGACTTGACGCAAGTGGAAAAAACAAAGTCCGTTTAAGATAGCAATATCACAGATTATCCTTTACTTGGAATAGAGATAATTGATATCGACGAGAAAATGACTTGCAGAAAAAAGGGATTTTATTATGGACTTTGATCTTTACATGAATGTTAAAACATAGTCTGATTGATCGACGCATTTGCACGGATTAAAGATGATTTTTCGGCAAATTATCTACTTGGATCCTGTAGAGCTACAACAATAAATAAATAACAACTGCAAAAATATACGAGGTGTTTGGGAAACAGTGCAAAATTTCTTGAGTTCTTTAGTTTGTGAGAAAACCACTGCAAAAATACATAAGTACAGTGATTGGGAAACAGCGGTAAATCTCTGATGGGTTCTGTTGAAAGAAAATAATTATTGTCTAGGGACGGCCAACTGGCATGAAAGACCAAAAAATAATAGAAACATTTGAGTTCTACAGATGAATTCTTGGGTTGAGTAGGTAAAATCAGAACACTAAGTATTTTGTTAACACCCTGTATAAACTTGTAGGTTATTAGACCAGGCGATTGGACTTTGGACTTTTATGGCTGCATGCGTCGAGAGTAACGAGTACTCTCGAATCCCTCGATACATTCAATTGACCTCGCCGACAGCTTCGGCATTCAGTAACATGTTTGTGATTGGACTTTGGACTTGGAAAAGTAAAGTATAGTATAGGAGAACAATGTCTGTTTGTGCTCTAGAATAAGCTGTAACTGCCGTAACGTCATCATCATTCTCCATGCCTTATCCCGGTCTCTGTCGGGGTCTGCTACCTAACCTAGCTAGGGGATTTGACGTGCAACCCAAAGCCTAACCTGGCCCGAACCCAAGGTTAAGTCACTTTAAAGCGTCGTCTGAATTCAAATTTTATTTGAATGTGGTGTTCATCACGATGTTTTTCCATCACCGCAGTCGTACTAAATGTACGTGAGTAAAAACACATTGGTACACAGCGGGGATCGAACTCGGGTCTCACAATTATAAGACCGGTGTCTTAATCAATTAGCCATCGACGCTCTCTCACGTAACGTAATAACGCCATAACGTAATATTTATTTCAAACTAGTGGCCCGCCGAGCGGCTGCGTCCGCTGTAACTCATTTTTCTGTGGCAATTAGTTGTTTTCCTGGCTATACATATAAACCTTCCTCTAGAATCGCTCCATCAATTTAAAAAAAAAACTGCATCAAAATCCGTTGCGTAGTTTTTGAGCAAACGTACAGGCAGGCGACAAGCGACTTTGTGTTATACTATGTAGAGATAAAAGTTTTCCTCCTTTGTACTTACTCTTCCAAACAATTTTAGACTGTGAGATAGCAGAAAATTTAGAGACTTCTGCGTATGGCATTAGGGTAGGTAGGTACTCATTTTGTAATTTTATCATTAGAAACATGGGCAATCATGTTGACGCGGCAAAAATTACATTACTCTGTAATTACTAGGCTAATACCAGTTCCACAACAACTTTACTCCATGTGCATTTACTTCTGTGTAATCCAGCCATGCTAGCTACGATTAATTTTATCCAATTCTGTTACTAACATGGATATTGGATATAAAGTGGAAATTTTAAAAAGAAACTGCTACACAAGTATTTCTTCTATTAACTGAAAAAATCTTTTAATAATCTTTATCTTATTTTGCCGTGTGATGCCGGCTTAGAGTAGCATCACCCCATTTTTTCCCGTGGGTGTCTTAGAAGCCGACTAAGGGATTTGAGGGTTTCATGTGTATTGCAAGTTTAGGCTGACAACCTGTCACTAGTGATACACGACTTATCTGAAACGTCCCTCAACCATTAGTCAGACGTGGCGTAACGACCGTAATTTTTTGAACTGTCGTTAACGCTCTGCCTACCCCGTCAGGAATATAGGCGTGATTTGTGTATGTGTGTATCTTTAAATAAAAGTGCCTCTGAATTTTTTCTTTCTTACATAATTTTCTGTCATGTAGATACCCACTTACCTACCTAGCCAGTATAATACCTAATGATTATCACTATTTGTTTGGATGTCTGGTAAACAAATCTATTAAGATAAATAGAGTCTAATTAGGTAATCCCTAGTAAATTTTAAAGTTATATTACACAACAATTAACAATACACCAAGAGTGAAAAGCAATGTGGAAAATGTAATGTAGCTATTCATTTACACTTTTTATTGTAAAGACAATAGAATTGCATATTGATTTATTAAGGGCCAGTGCAGACTATTGGATAACAAAAGTCAATGTAAAAGTAATATTTAAGTTTAATAATTCTGATTATATCTTGTTTCTATCACTGCCATTGTTTGATGGTCTTAACTAAATTATTTTCCGATTTCATACCAACATTATGTACCAACCTATCTAATACTTATAGGTACCTATCAGAATATAATACATGGTGACAAAGCAGCAATTGATAGATCTCTGGTGTACTCACAATTGAAGATAATTTGTGCCCTAGAGCTAGAGCTGCTGTCACAAACTCTATCTATAGACCTATACTATACATGCGGGGTAGGCAGAGCGTTAACGACCGGAAAAATATGGTCCCTATCGCCACGTCTGACAAATATTGAGGGCCGGTTGAGATATGTATCACTATAGTGACAGGTTGTCAGCCTATACTATATTTGGCAAATATATCTAACAAATAAATAAATAAATTTGTTGTCAGCCTGTCACTCTAAGTTGTAACACTACACACATGAAATCCTTGAGTCTCTTCATCGACTTTTACAATGCCCACGGGAAAGAAATGGGGTGATACTATTCTAAACCGGCTTCGCACGGCAAATAACTAGATTTATTACTTTTCTTTGAGATTTCAGTGATAGATTAAAACTTTCTTTTACTCTTGAAAGCTGCTTATTATAAGTCCTGAGTAAAATTGATAGTTTTGAGCTGTGAAAAACCAAGTAAATTCAAATGAAATAGTTGGGAGGGTCACTATTAATTACAATACCTCTAGAACACTCCAGAAGTCTTGTACTGTGTTGTAATCTGTTGACTGATAATTTTTTAACATCTTATTAAAGAGATTACATGGAGACTAGATTAGTCGACCCACATTTTGTTAATGGGTTTTAAACAGGGTAAACAACATTATGTTGATGAAGATGAATGAATAATTTAATTCAAAATAAGGAAAACATACTTTTGCTGTAAAGCCCAAACAAATAAGGAAGTTTTCATCATTGAATGTACAATGGAAATCACTATTACAGCTTAATTTTGATATCAATAGAACTAATCTGTGTATCAGAAACAGGATGAGCCAGTGTTAGTGTACCAAATACATTACATTAACCCACAAATTGGACAGCCCTTCAACATATCGTGATAATGAATGTAGTCAAACATTGGGCAACATTTGGAGGTCAAACATGTTCTAAGACTATTTCGGTCATATGTAAGATAACTAATAAATACACAAGTAAATATTTATTCCCACAAATACCTCTACAGCTCGCATAACTAGTTAGGCAGCATAGGCAGCATTTTAAGTTTTCATGACCATACAAAGAATACGGATAAAAAACTTCATCAGAATCAAAATATAGCCAAATCGTGTGGAGCGGTTCAGTATGCATAAAACCTACACCAAAGGCTAGCGATCTGAACGTGTATCAAAGATATAACACATGAATAACCAGGCTGAAGATAATTATCTTGTTTACTTCGATTACGACATATCAAAGGTTTTTCTTATAAGAATCTGAACTTCTTACCTTCGTCACACAGTCCCATGTTTCTTTTAACTACCCAGCAACAATTTTCAATGGTTTTCTGGCCTTACTAGCATAAATAAATGACTTTTTGTAATAAAATAAATATAAACGCAAATCACATCACAAATGACAGCGCAGCTGCTAATTGACAGCCGGAAGTTAGAATGAACATAAATAAATATTAAAATGACGAAAAAACAATGTTGCCATTTTAATGGATTGAAAGTGGCATCTGTTGGTGAGTAGTGGAACTAATTCATTAGAGCCATCTATGGAGGAATAGACACACAATTTGAGTTCGCTAAGCTTCACACAGATGGCAGCATCAAACCGTAGTTTTAAATTTTTGATTTTTCATAACATAATAATATATAATATCAATTTGCTTGATTGCCTTACCCATGTAGGCTTTGTTCGAGAATATTGAGAGAAATATTTATGTATGTGAGACAAGTGAGAGGAGCACATCATCATAACCAACTCATGAACTAAAGAATCACGGAGTAGGTAGATTACATGGAGTAGGTACAGTAGTAGGCCCTTAATAAAAAAGAAACAAAAAAGATTAAGAGCTCCCTTATTGATACGTTTGTATGAAAACGGATAAACCAAGTCCAAATAAAAAAAGTCACAAATCATCACCGACTCTATAAAGTAGGTACCTACATACTTATTTACTATCCGATTTTATCTGGTTAAGTAAGTAAAAATACTTTATTGCACAAAAGTAACAAGTACAACAAACAAGAAAATTTACAGCTAATATACACAAAGGCGGCCTTATCGCTAGGTACCACTTCGGTTAAATTTGCGTCGACGACCGTGCTCTCCAAAACACTCGCCAGTTTTAAAAGTAGGTACCTACGTGTTACACTTACCTACCTACATCTACAGAAAGCTCTCGTTTTTTAGTGAATTTGTGACAAAAGTCGCACATCCGCAGTGTCCCTTCCTATCAGACGCGACTGGAAATAGACGTTCTATTCTAACACAAGTCATAAATTATGAAAACTGAAATAAACAGAGTCGTTGAGAAATGTTTCAGTCCCTAGATAGAGGAATGTAGGTCAAGATCAATTTGTTTTTCTATACTATAATACCTACATTCCACCAGACAGAAAATAGGCTAATGGGTGAACCTGGTCATTTATTTATCATCTAGGTAACGAATTATTGAACGAATTCACAAACTTCACCTCCAAAAAAACGCCACTTACTTTTGATGGTTGGGTCTGAAAAGATGTCAGAAGCCTGCTAAGTGCAGAAGGCGATTGAAAACTTCTGACACAGAGGTTCATTGTGTCGTTGGACGACTCGGTATACCACACGAAAACGACGACGACGACGACGACGAAACGACTATACTTAAGTTAAAAACGACAAAAGTTTGAGGGTCATTTCAAAACTAAAATATTCTTAAAGCTTGTCGCCAAAATTTTAAAACATATCAAGCCTTATGCCTTAGCCGCCTCTTAACAAACTAGGTACCTACCTCACTTAACTACCGACTTGGTCTAATATGTCGAATCCTGGTAATTAAATTAGGTAAGTTTGTTAACGATATATGTATCGTCTAATCACAACACAGGTCACATCTCAAGTTCTAATTATCATAAACCATAATAATTATCTAATTATCATAAACAGGTTATTGTGTCTACAGATAATAATAAACATAAGTTGATATATCCGTAAATAAACTTTCAACTACATTTATTGGATTAATTAGTTTTATCTGACCCTTTACTGTAATATGAAAACATAACAAATTGTTTTGCAGACTAGATCCGGTAGCATTTAAGTCACAGACAGGTTACGCTAGTTCTAGCATCACTAGATGGTAAGTAGGTAGCTAAGTACGAGTAGGTAGGAATGTAACTACCTAGTTTATATGGGTAGCTAAAAGTTAGGAATTCCTACTATCAGCATATCAGCATATGTAGGAAGGTTAGCAACTCAATTTCTTATAGGTAGATAGACATACGTGAATCTTTCGTCTATTTATGTTCTTTGGCTAAGAATAAATGTCATTGGCATTTCGCTGCAACTAAGCAAGAGAGGCAAATGGATTTTCAGCCTAATAAGTTTTCGGATTAGGCGGTCCAATTGGCACCAAGAGCCGTGGTAACCTAGTTGGTAAGAAGGAGACGTTGCTAGTTCCATCAAAGAAAGTCGTAGGTTTCCATCCCATGCGATGCATGCCGAAAAGCATTCTTTTTAAATTGTCGCCACCTTTTTAAAACCTGCCTCACACTCACACCTCACTGACCAGTCGTTAAGTAAATCACGCCTATATTATATTGACTATAAAGCTCCTTTTAAGATGACGTCACGCAGCTGGCAACTCAAGTGAGGGTTGGCAGCACGCCCGTTGCAATTTCGGGCGTTCAATGGCATCGAGAAATGCATTGACAAGACAACATGGCCCTATGACGGGCGGGAGACAGAGTGACGCGCGATCCATTCATACCGATATGTCAAGACAACTCATGTTTCGTGAGGTTATGTGCGGAAGCGATCGGTTCATGATACCTATGCCGCTGCATACAAATCGCCCGAGTGCATCCCATGATGATTTCGGACCAATTATATCGTAACACGGACACTAAAACATGGCCATGAGAACTGACCTCACTGTACGATAAAACTGAAGGATCCTAACCTCGTAGTAGCATTTGTTTATCATAATAAAGGCAACAATAGATTGTTTGTTTGTTTACTGAATGGCGACATCTTAGCGCTATCAACTATCGCGCCGTTATCGCGTCCATCGCAGGGCGTTGACGCGTGCCTTGCCTTGCACTGAATAGGCGTTGTTCATACTGACACCTCGCCAAACTGTGAGGATTTCAGGTTGAGTTGATGCCTAAGGTCTCACTAAGCACGGCGCCGAAACGTTGTGACAGTCAGCCAAGTATAAAGTACTACTATGCTTACTATACCAATCAGATCACGGACCGCCCCATATCTATAGGTACACCCAAAAGATCGAAAGGCAAGCCGTGAAAGATTGAAAGACTATCAGTCGGCGGAAATTTTCTGTAATAAGATCCTATGCTTCATCGAGGAGTTCCTTTTTATAAAGATTGCGATTTCATCTCTTTTCTATTCTGCCTGTGATGCACACTCAAAGACATGAGTCCCACAGTGTAGCAAATAAAGAGCACCAGGCAATCATTAGGGAACGTCGCTTCGGTAGTAGCTGAAAACACGTTCAGTGCGCACGTTGGTTTACCAGGGGTATGACTCTACTTGCCCTCAGGCGGCGGCCGGCACAGCACTACAATGCATTCATTAACAACTCATTACGACTTCATTATTTTGTTGTTTCACTTCACGTATCGTAGAAATTACTAACCATTGATAAAATATTTGCAATAAGCAGATTTTGCAGAGCCCTTTTCGAGAGCGAGATGAGTTTTCTCTAACCCTGGTACACATACATTTAATATGCATATGGTACATTACATACATTTAACCGTGTGATGCCGGCTTAGAATAGCATCACCCCACATCCTTCCCGTGGGTGTCGTAAGAGGCGACTAAAGGACTCAAGAGTCTTGGTGTATTACAATTTTTAGGCGACAGGCTGACAACCTGTCACTATAGTGGTACACATGTTTTCTGAAACAACCTTGGAAAACAATCCTCAAAAATGTCAGCCGTGGCGATAGCGACCGTATTCTTACGGCCGTTAACGCTCTGCCTACCCCGCAAGGGATAAAGGTGTGATGTATGATGTATGTACATTTAATATGATATTAAATATGAATATGGTTAAGATACCTAGATAATTCTGAACAATGAATTTTATGGCGTTTTGGAAAAGCGATTTTAAAATGAAAAGTTCCTGAAAATTTGTGCAAAGGAGCAGTCAAATTAATGCTCTAAATCTAATCTAAAGTAGGTAATATTTATGACAAGATAGGTTTGATTAGATAGAGAAATATTTACGCATTAAAAAATTATGTCGACACCCTGGGTAGCATAGATATCTATTGATACGGCTAGACATCCTGAAAGATATCAAAAATTGGCGATAATAGGTAATCATTAGGTATGGTTTTCGTGCACATCATGAAATTCAGAAATGGTTACATTGCTGATAGACAGTTAAAATTTTCATGAGCGCGATATTAAATCGATACGATACGGCAGCAACGTGAAATACAACACAGGCTATGCAAAAGTTTTCAAAAAGCTTGCACTATGTAGTAGGTACCTACTTAAGTGTGTACGTCTCGTCAGATTAGAATACAATACAATACCGGATAGCAGAAAAAACTCGCGGAATTATCCTAACTTATCGACTTCCTGTAGTCATAAGTCATAATTGTCCGTAAGTAAGATGGTTCCGTGTCTCGGATGGCACGTTAAGCCGTAGGTCCCGGTTGCTCTCTTTGATCACTTAGACGGCGGTCGTTACACAACCATGTCAGAAGCCTGCTACTTGTAGAAGGCGGTTGAAAAATTCTGACACTAGGGTTCATCGGGTCGTTGGATGACTCGGTGTCCCACACGAAAAGAGAAGAGAGAGAAGTGTCATGATTTTTATTCGGCCTACAAATCGGTTACCTATAGCCTGACAACAGTGAAGATGGAGTAGGGTCATGTGAGTGCAGCAACACGCTCTACAATGTCTGTCATGCCGGTGTTGGCGACGCCAGCAGCCAATCATCGTATATGTTACTAGCCTGCACCACTCGCCGGGTGCGTGCGCGCAGCTCTTGGCATTCGGTTGGCATAGGTTGTGGCTGCTACGGTGCGGTGGGCTACTGCCAGAACCGAACTTATATGATTGATTCGATTTGCTCTGGAATGAGCAACCTTCGGCTGTATAAATAAATATTGGAGACGATTTTCTTAATATACCATGCCATAATACACGATAAGTATATATTAGTATTGGTCCATGATATTAGGTAGGTACAGTGTACAAATAACGGTAAGTAACGATTACTTATAATATCTAAATCGCAAAAATTAAAATTAACGCAAATTACAATGGCTATCGTAACATATCCAATGCAAGATAGTTAAAGAAGTAGGTACCTATCCTTAAAATAACAATATTGATTGTACAGTAGGTAGATATTCTATCAATAAATGGGTGTCAAAGTAAAATTACAAAGATATAACCGTTAACCTTGTATACCATGATTTTTATCCAGATAGACTAAATTGACATTTGGTGGGTTGCCACGTTATTGTATTTAAAAGTAATAAAAAAATAGTGTTGTGCCCTGAATGATCAAGTTATACGGATTATGATTGAATCTTTTTGAAAATAAATTAGGTTAATTTAAATTTCCATTAATAAATTGGTCAGTTTCCGTCCGTCGATCGTCCTCTTGGTCAAGTCAAGTCAATGTCTGTCTCGTCTGTCACACCAACCGGCCAGTAGAAAGAAGTCGCAGAAAAGAGGGCAACACAACGCAACAAGAAAATATAACAGAAATTGGATTTATTAGCGCAAGGGATATTCGTACAACCACCAATGCCAATTTATTCAACATTACATTTTAAATTACTTACAATATTATTCATTGTTGATTTCTTTAAACTAAACTTGTTGCGTATAAACGTAAAGTAACGTATACTATTTTACGTGACCGAAAGTCAAGTATTTAATATGCATATTTATTTAAAAATAACTACATCCAGAATTCATCTCACAACAGTTCAATGAATAAAATAAATGAGTCAAACCACACCACTAGACTTATGATGACAACATTTTAAAACAAAAAGGGCATTCTTAGCTGTCAGTTTAGTCTATCTGTATAAAAATTTTGGTTTAGTTATGTATTATCGCAATATTTAAACGGATATTTTTAAAACTCGTTTCCTACATTAAATCCGAAACATATTTTTCGTTTTGGACTATACAAGATTTTAATGTGGTTTTAATTTATACCTAAGCTAATGGTTTTTAAAGAAAAAGAACAATAATTTTTGAGACGTAGTAAGTATACCTACCTACGTGGCCGTTAATGAGTTCAGTAACGTTACGTTTTCATTTCGTGACCTTTATTGTTCCCGCGGTGAATGCACATGCATGCACCGCCCCCGCTGCAATGGCCGAAGCTTGCATTTGCATTTAGATGCACTTTTTATATACTCATTAAAGTATTGATAGGTATTGGGTATTCATAAAACTGATGGATTAGAAGTGGTATGAAATAGAAGTGGCCCGTCCAGCGGTTGATTTTCCGAATTCTTACCGCCTTGAAAAGTAGCTAAGTATGAAATATTTCTAATATTGTTGAAATTAAAGTTATAACAATAAATATGACAAATTGATAAGAACCCAATGACCCTGATTTGTTTGTTTCACAGTTATTTATATTTTTTGAGGTAATTACGATCTAAACTAATTTTACTTAAAACATGCACTGAGAATGGACGTCAAAATACCTCAAATTTAATGTCTTGAGCCTAAGGCACGTTTCTTATGTAGATAGGTTACTATTTCGTCCGATGTGGGTTAAGATGTCATCACCCATCTGACACTAGGGTTCGTTGGGTCGTTGGACGACTCGGTGTACCACACGAAAAGAGAGAGAGAGACCCTATTTTTACCCGTGGGTGTCGTAAGAGATGGATAAGGGGCTCGGGGGTTTCATATGCGTTACAATCTAGGTGACAGGCTGACAAAGTACCAAGATTTGTACATATACGATTATTCTGAAACGGTCCTCAAAAATTTGTGGGTTATAATAAATTGTTTCACGAATGACGAACGCACGAAAATTAGTTCCTACCAGTGATTATATTATTTCGAGGGGCAATCTTATCGTCTCGTTATATAAGTAAACTAAGTAGTGCCAGATAACTGATAACCAAACATCATATTACAGAATTGAACAATGCAGTGGGATTCTCGATTTATATACTTAGAACCTATCCCAAAACAATCACAATTAACTACTTTACTTTTATATCTATACTTTATATAAATACTTTTACTTTTCATCCTTTTTGTATATTTCTCAAAAATCCCTTTGTATGGGACCTATATACAGGGTGTAAAGAATTTGCTGCAAATATTTTAAGGGATGAACCAGCCCATAAAACTGATCAACTTTCCCCAAGGAACATAGGTCGAAATATAAAAAAAACTTGGACCTCTCATACAGAATTACCGACCGAGCAAGTCAATTTGTATGGGAGGGCCAAAAATTTTTCTCATATTTCGACCTATATTTATTGGGCAAAGTTGTTCAGCTTCATGGGCTGAATCTCCTCTAAAAATACTTGCAGCTAATACACCTACACCTTATATTTTTTATACCTATTTGGTCAAAACGATTATAATAAAAGTATCGCGACTCGAACACACCCTGAAAATATTTGTAAGTACTGAATTCAAAATTACGTTCCCAGTGGTCCTACTTCCAACGTGTCTATCTACTTACTAGCTACTAGAGACGGTACGTACAGATGCATGATTAATCATTATTACATGTTGCAGTTTTTAATAGACGTCAATTTGTGCATGCGATCTTGTTTCCACAATATCGTGTTTGTCTGTTATAGGAAGAGGCACAAGAAATACTTGATATTTAATCCTATTTTTTTTACTATGATGACTATGATGACAAAAAAAAACAAAAGTCAAAAATATCATCATCATCCTCCTTGCCTGTCGGGGTAATAAAATATATTTCACCAAAGTCAAAATGTAGGAAAAGCGAAATCAAAAGTTCGAGTTTCATTTTGGATTTTGAGTAATTATTAACGCATATTTTTGATAAATTTGTGTAGTAAGTAGGTATTATTTTATTGAGGGCTTTAGATATATTCCTACTCATTATGTTTAAACAAAAATGTTTATCTTTATAAAATAACAATAAAACAGATTACCTAACGACCTTGATAATGATAACATCTTTTTTATATTTGTATCTAACGTCATGTCATGTATCAACAATCATCTAGATTAAAAATGGAGCCTTAAACTTTTTTGATGATTTAAAGTAGGTAAGTATATTTGACAGAAATGCAAAACAATGTTGTTTTGTTTTTAATAAGGTTTACTAAAAGATCAAAATGAATGCAATATTACTAAGATTATACTGTCTGTATGTCCGTTTTTCACCATCCCATAAACCGAGCAAGTTGAAAAACTCTGACGCCAGTGTTTATAGAATCTTTAGACGACTCCGTGTCCCACACGAAAAGAAGAAACCGAGCAAGATAGTGAAGAAACTGAAATTTTCACACATGGCGTTATAACAAAGAATACTTGTTACCAGTAAGTTTTTTAAAGGAGGCTCCTCCCTCACAACAAACAAGATTTATATGTAATTTTTTACATATTATGGTACGGAAAAATGAACACTACTTTGTAAGCTAGACCGAGTCGCACTTGGCAGATGTTAAAGTTTATATATATCGTAAAAGATTTTGTACGACGACTGTGATAACTGATAGCAGTGATAACAGAGGTGATTCGTTCGAGGACCCCCTACTTCATAATAGCCCCGAATCACCTACAAATGGTCATGAATTGGTGTCAGTACTCCCGCGCGGTGTGGCCATGACAGTCCTAACTAAACAGTAATAGCTCTTAGGGGGGAATCTTATTAAATAAATTGATAGTTTTTTTTCCTTAATTCTAAAAGTCAAGTGAAGCAGCAGTAAGGAAATCTGCTACTATAGTCTGTAAAATATAGGATGATCCCTGTGACGTTTGTGACCTTGCCCTTGGAGTAAATGCTATGAATTACGTCCATATTCCTAGTAAACAATGAACCTTTTGTCATAATTGTGCTCGTATCGCACTTTCTACTGAACTTTTCTATTGACCTTAAAAATCGAGTGACCTTAGAAACGGAAATACGCGTGGTTAAACCAGTCGTTACGGACTTCCGTGCATGGATTCCAATTACGACTTTTCAAAGATTGGGCTCCTGAAGTTTATGGCCGATTGGTTGATGTTTTACGTTTTCTAATATACAGCACTTTATGTTACAACTTTTAAATTGACCTCCGTGGTCTTAGTTTCTACTTTATAAAATTTTGCTTGATATCTCTGACGTTTGACAGCTATAAAAGAGAAGTAAACAAATGAAAATGGATCGTATTCGTATGTCATATGTCATAGCATTTGCCCGAAACTGACAGGCGTCACAGGTATCAAGGAAAATTGTATAAATTTTAAGACTAATTTGGGAAATTTTGGAAAAACAGAAGGCGTATTGTCTCGATTTTAATTATTTTTCAAGATTTTGGCAACTCTTCCATGAGTGAGTATTTTTGCAACTTTAAGTATGTGCAAATGCAAAATAACATTCCCAAGATCAGATCTCAGTAAAATAATAATGGATTACTTCTTTTATTTTACTTAAAAAGTTTTAAAATTTTGATATAAATTACATATTATATAACCAATGAATATGTCACAACATTGTTCGCTTTTAAAAGCCTTAGCTGTTAACAATTCTATTGAAAAAAAATGTACGGAAATGTTCTTGACCATTTATACAAAATCTGGGTCATAATTTACATACATATATCACGCCTTTATCCCTTGCAGGGTAGGCAGAGCGTTGACGGCCGTAAGAATACGGTCGCTATCGCCACGTCTGACATTTTTGAGGATTGTTTTCCATGGTTGTTTCAGAAAACATGTGTATTACTATAGTGACAGGTTGTCGGCCTGTCGCCTAAAAATTGTGATACACCAATACTCTCGAGTCCCTTAGTCGCCTCTTACGACACCCGCGGGAAGGATGTGGGGTGATGCTATTCTAAGCCGGCATCACACGGCCATAATTTATCACAGGGTCATAATTTAAACTTCTCAAATTGGTATTAAACTTGCATCCTTATGGTTACAAAGTTATACTACGTCTATTTAAATAAGGTACGGAAAGTTCAGATCAACAGTTTAATCTCGAAAACTGTTTTTTGTATCCTTGGGTTTTTTCCAAAACTACTTAAATTAGTTTTCGACATTCACGTCAGCTATCTCACGCATGCCGTTGATCCATTATTAACGGGACACTATGTATAACTTTTAACGTAAAATAAAATGCATTTATTTAGCTCTACAAGCGGCGGCCTTGTTTTTAGGACCTAATTACCAGTAGGTACGGCCGGATCCGAGAAACAAGTTTGTCAACTTGTGGCACCAAATATGTCACTGATTCGGTAATATCTGGATATGTGACAAAATTGGTATGTATGTCCGAAACGATTTCTTGACACGGTATTTAAAAAGAACCGGAAGAAAAGGTACCGACAAGACAGAAAGAATAAGTCCTGCTGGACTTATTTCGAATGTTTTTTTTCTCTACTTCGTGGACAAAGCCATCAACACTCAGGATTTGTCGGCATTCGCGTATCAAAATATGCTGGTCCGGTTGACTACAATAATATGGTAGGTATGCCATTTTAAAAGGAAACCGATGTGAGTCGGATATATGGACCCTTCACCGCTGATAACCTGTATCTCGATTACTACTGATAATTTTTGTCCCTCATTAGCGCCTCATTTTGGCAATTAACCGGCATTTACCAGGAATCAGTCCGATCCGTTCTTCCCAGAACAACTCGTAATCCCAGTCTCTACCCAAGGGCGTGATTGGGCTACATTCAATTATTTCCGGGTGAGCCCTAGCTCCTCATCAAGCCATTCGGCGTAGAACTGTAGAGTCCATCACAAAAAAAAAAACAAAGTGTCTAATTCAGTGCAATAAAAAGAGAATCATCAGGTGTACAATTTATTGGTATGTTGAGGTCGTGAGCTGCTACTGATCGTTTACTACCGGTGGTTCCTTATTAAGTTGAGGAGCGTTCAAAAACTCGATCGCTGTCTGCCCTAATTTGCAATAAAAGTTGATTTTGCAGTTATTTACCTTTCGAGTGCATGTCGGCGCGACACCTTGTAGGTAGTTGATACTTTATGATAACTCGAAATGTTTGTAGGTACTGATATAGTACACTATCTTGAGCTAAATCCAACTGTATCATATAAATTATGATACTTTTATATTACACGGTGGTATTATTATCACCTGTTTGGTTTCGGGTAGGTACATTTACAGAACAAGTGAACCGAATGTGTCATTATTAATTTATTTGAAGATATGCGCAATTCTATAGATTTCTGCTTGAATCAAGTGACAGATAGGCATAAAAAAGCACATCCATAGACAAAGCCATCTTAAGTAGTTGGTTAGAAGTTAGAATACTATCTTTCTTCTCAGCTATCCTAAGAAGGCAGTCAATGCTCTGTCAAACTACTCAACCCGGTAGAGTTTACATGCATGACTGACTACCTAGGGACCAGAAATGATAATTATCTTCCTCATTATTCCGAAATTCAATGGATATTACAGCAATCATAATTTACGCAGGTAGATGCTGACATCAAGGCCATGTTTGTGGACAAAAACACACAAATACAAAACAAGTTTTTTCGTTTGTAACTAAGAAAATATACATACTTAATTATGCATAAAAAAACTTCAGGTAAATAATAAAATAAAGTTTTTAACCTCCACTTCAAACTTACATACATATTACGAATTTTTCATTCTGAGTAAAAAAAAATTTGAAACATGCATTTATAAGTCCTGTTAACAGGCAGTTATTTTCTCCTTGTCTGTCAATATCCGCGGGTGGCTCTTTTCAAATCATAGGTGGTATTTATGGAACCTCTTACAACTGCCTACCCCACAAGGACAGTAGAGGTGCCTAGCGCCTATTGCAGGAAATAAAATAATAGATAGATCATTCATAATTACTCGTGGCATCCCACACTTAACACGATAGGCCAATCCGAAGCAATCAAGGATAATTATACAAGTACTTGTTGTATCGTACTATAAAATAGCTAAAATGGCATTGGAAAACATTCCGCAAGAAAAACATATTAGAAGAACGAAAGAAATCAAGAATTAAGAAATGGTGTATACCAACCCTATATAATTTTCACGGCAAATTTGGCAATGGCAAAAATAGCAATATTGGGGTAGGGTTATAGGGTTCTGCAAGGTTGGTAGACACCATTTCTTCATTCTGGATTTCATTCGTTCTTAGTATCTCGTTTTCGTTCTTTTAGTTTCGTTTATATTAATATAATAAAATATTAAATTGGCGCGTAAAACCCCAAAACGGCAGCGAAAATATCCGTTCCACACAATAAATGGGCTTTGATTGATGCAACGAGAAAATAATCGAGCCATATGAATCCGAGACGTGAATAGAGGAAAATTTATATGCTTCTTGACCGATATCAATTGCAAGAATGCAGCTCGCTTCGTACCTACACGTGAACCCTAGATGCAGAGACGTGAGTTCAAGATCGCTCTTATTATGTACCTATTTAAAATTATGCTGCAAATGGTAGAACAAATTACTAGCACGTTTTACTTGCGCTTTAGTTGAACTGGAATAACAGTATATAGTCGAAATTTAATTACGTCTAAGTTCTGTTGAGTCGAAATTCAATCATGTCTTATTTCAGTGGTGTCGAGCACGTCTATTGTCGAAGTAGCGTAATGTTGAAATTTAGTTATTTTGAACATGTGTTTTGTCGGAGTAGCGTATGTCAAAATTCAGTTTTCTTGTCAAAAATTTGCTTCACTTTACCTACGTTTAGTTTGTAGGTCTCTATCTACGTTTTGTAGATAAATAACAATAATAATACATACACACACACACACACACACACACACACACAAATAACGCCTTTATCCCTAGCAGAGTAGGCAGAGTAGAGCGTTAACAACCGTAAACTACGGTCATTATCACGTCTGAAAAAAATTGAGTTGTTTCAGGTTTTGTTATGTACTTTACAATTAATATTTATATTTGGAGTCAGAGCAATTCTTATACACGAAAAATTGTAAAACTAAATTAATTAAGTACGTAATTAAATTACCTAGGTGTATCGTTTCGCACCGTGACTTTTGGAATAACTAATTGAAGTCAACGTGCTTCAAAGTGTTTGACGGTAGAGCTAATTCACCATAGTTTTTGTAAAACAGATACTATGTCAAAGAATACATAATGTCAAATAGACTGAAAAAAAAAACTATTTGTTAGAATACCACGCGAAAGCGAGCTTTTCCATAGCAAACGTTCTGATTCATGTTACTAACGCTATGTTCGCGAATATCATAAACTGCAATGTTCTTTTTCATTTTGCAATATTTGGTATGGTTTGTTATGTATTTTGTAACTGACAATGTTTGATATAGGAAGATGTATCGGATGTAAGTATAATAGTATACAGGGTGTTAGGGACAGCGTTCCGAATACTGATAGGCTACAAGCAGACCATGAAACAGAACAACTTGGCTCTAGGAACATAATGTCAGGAAACGACAAAAAAATTTCGACGTCACATACAAAATCGCGATCAGCCGACAGCATTTACTATGGGAATCTAAAAAATTTTCGACGTTTCCTGACATATGGGTGAAAATTTGGGCAGTTAAAAATTTCGGTCACACGTAAATTTCTTCAAGTGTACAACACTTACAGATTTTAAGTATCATTAACACGAAAGAATGTTTAATTGAGAATTTGGAAAGTAAAACTTCATCCACAAATTATGAAATATGTTTAACTAAAACTTAATCTGAAACCTGAAATCGGGGCCAAAACACGCGTTCTTCGCGTGTCACACTCAGCTGTTGCGAAATTCAAACACGTGTAAAGTTTTATCTAGCTGGACATCATATAACTTTTCACCCATCATAATAATCCTTATATCATGTAGATTTATAGAAAATTATTAACTGGACAATATTTAACTGCGTATACCGATAAAAATGACAGTTTGTGTTGGTCACACGTTTTTGTGTTTTCTGAATACGTGGTCTAAAACGACTGAGTCGCTGAAAGTAATAGAACTATGAGCTGGGTCTTGTTTCTGCCTTCTGCCAGGATTACTTCTTCATCCCTGGAGAGGGAGCATATAGCTCCTTGGCACTTCTAGAATAAAATAGGAGTCGTTAAATTTTTAGATCCTATTTTTGCACCCGCGCCAGGTCCCTTTCCTGTGCATGTTTTCCTCATGTAATAGTTATTACAGAGGATTTGTTCTGGACAAATAATGTCGCATAATAAAGCGAGATTTAAAATTCGTTTAAAAATTTTGATTACATTCAAGCGTTTACCAATAAATCACTAAAAATATAGAAAATTGTCCCTTGACTGGCTTCATTTGACTGGCATTTTTCCCAGTCAAGGGACATTTTATACCAGTCAAGTGACTAATGTTATTTTAATGATTGTTTTTGCAACTTTTTTGTGTAAAGGTGTGCCTGCTGAGTAGAATAGCACCACCCCATGTCTGCCCATGGGTACCGTAAGTTAGATTAAGGGTTTCCAGAAGGTGAACAGCATTGTTTTTCGTGCAGATAAAATAGTTTAAAAACACTTTCTTTATGTCTCTAGGTGTAGCTGCGTTAGGCCTCGGGGTAGCTGCGCGATATCTCAGGCTGATTGATAGACGTCTCTTAAACTACTGCGTTGTATCTCAGGGAGGCTGCGTTAAGTCTCAGGTTAATTTCGACGTATCTTAAGCTGACTGCGGTGTATTTCAGGGTGGTTGCGTTATGTCTTAGGCTGACTGCGACGTCTCTTAAGCTGAGTTCGTTGTATCTCAGTTTGGCTGCGATATGTCTCACTCAGGCACAATGCAACGTATCTTAAGCTGACTGCATTGTATCTCGTTGTATCTCTGCGATGTACGAGTATCTAAGGGTGGCTGCGTCATGTCTCACTCAGGCTTATTGTGATGTCTCTTAAGCTGACTGCGTTGTATCTCAGGGTGGCTGCGTCATGTCACAGAATGATTGCGACGTCCCTTCAGCTTACTGCGTTGCATTTCAGGTTGGCTGCTTTTTATCTCACTCAGGGACATTAAGCGAAGTCTCTTAAGCAACTGCGTTGTATCTCAGGGTGGCTGCGCTATGTCAGGCTGATTTTGACGTCTCTTAAGTAGACTGCGTTGTATCTCAGGGCGGCTGCGTTATGTCTCACTAAGGGTGACTTCGACATCTCTAAAGCTGAGTGCGACGTCTCTTAGCCTACTGCGTTATCTGAGGTTGATTGCGACGTCTCTGCAGCTGTCTGCATTGTATCTCAGCATGGCTGTGTTATGTCTCAGGTTGGTTGCGTCGTCTCTTAAGCTGATTGCATTGTGTGTTGGAGTCTTTTTAGCTGAGTGCATCGTGTCTCAGGCTGATTGCGTCGTCTCTAAGGTGACTGCGTTGTGTCTCAGGTTAGTTATTTCTCAGTCTGATGGCAATGTCTCTTAAGCTGATTGCGTCGTGTCTCATGTATACAGCGGCGTGTGTTAGGTTGCTTGTCTAGTGGTGTCTAAGGCTATCTGATTCATGCATGTCTCAGGCTAATTGCATCATCTTTAAGGTTATCTTCGTCTGTTCAGTAGCAGAGTGTACAACACAGTTAATTCTCAGGTCATAATGTCTTCGGTGGTTTCTTCTTGTCTCATGCTAGCTGTTTCATTATGGCCTAAGTTTAAACGACTTACGTTACTATTGTTTTGGTGGGGAATTGGGTCTACGTTTCGGCTGTTTACAAACAGCCTTCTTCCAGAGGTCGACAGATCACACACGCCCGCCTGTCAACTGTGATTGTCGAACACTGTGGCTGTTTCATTTCGTATGTCGGGCTGGATGTGTCGTGTTTTTCGTCGCTCGTCAGTCTTAACCAGACTGAGGCTTCAGGGCGTCAGTCTGGTAGGCTGCGGCAACTTTTACTTCTATTCTATTTAGTTAAAAGCAAAAGATGAACACCTTTTATTCATATATTTTGTTAAAATAATTACTTTGTCCCTTGACTGGCGCAAAATGTCCCGTTGACTGGCACCTCAAATTTTAAAATTGAATTTTGGCGAAACCTATGGTTCGATTTAAGTGTTTTTTCGTAAATAGCCTTTTCAATAGGCCTTCATTATTATGCAATGATAAAATAGCCATAAAACTAAAATTATTATTTTGCCAGAAAAGGGACCTGAAGAACCGTTTTCAAATATCCACCCATATTATATGTTCCTAGGGGACAGTTGTTCAGTTTAATGGTCTGCTTGCACCCTATCAGTGTTCGGGACGCTATCCCTTACACTCCGTATACGAGATCTAAATACGTGGGCCTAGTTGTCATTTTTCTCTCCGGCTGCAGGCGGCTGAGTAGCGTTGTTTACCCACAGAGCGCCGCCGACGAACATCCTTGACGATAATAAATGCTCGTTTTACAAGTTTTTTCTATCTACGAAATGATACAGCAACAATTTATTTACGAAGATTCTGTAAAATATTATTTATCGGATATTTTAAACGCGACATTAGAGGACATATACTGGTGCCAAGATAAAACAGTACCTACTAACAAATACAATACATTTCATTCACGTTATTGAAAAATATTCAAAATGACTTTAAATCGAATTCTGTACACCAACAACTAAAATATATAATGTCATCTATCTGCCGTGTGATGCCGGCTTAGAATAGCATCACCCTATTTTTCCCCATGGGTGTCGTAGAAGCCGTCTAGGCTACTCGAGGGTTTCATGTGTATTGCAATTTTAGCCGAAAGGCTGACAACCTGTAACTAACGTGATATGTCACGACTTATCTGAAATGACCCTCAAATATTTGTCAAACGTGGCTATGACGACCATAATTTCACGGTCGTTAACGCTCTGCCCACCCCGCTAGGGGTATAGGCGTGATTTGTGAATGTATGTTATCTATTTATCCAACAGCTGTGCTACCTGTACTTGCCCTTGACATTAAATCATAATAAATTTGACGACTGATGTGGCGCAGTGGTAGTGCAACTGCCTCTGACGCAGTAGGTTCCGGGTTCGATTCTCGGTGGGTCACTCTCAAAGGTGATATTTGTCCCTTTGTGAATTTGTTCCCAGTTTGATTAGGACATTGCGGACTGAACCACCCGATTGTCCGTAAGTAAGATGGTTCCGTGTTTCGGATGGCACGTTAAGCCGTAAGACCCGGTTACTGTCTATGGTCACTTAGACGGCGGTCGTTACACAACCATGTCAGAAGCCTGCTACTTGTAGAAGGCGGTTAAAAAATTCTGACACTAGGGTTCATCAGGTCGTTGGACGACTCGGTGTCCCACACGTAAAAGAAGAAAGAAGATAATATACACTTTACGTCAACAAAATATTAACGTACCTACCTAGGTACAGTACACAAACAAAGTTATTTCAATAATTAACATAGCAATTACATACACCTACCCCGTTGATTGAATTAGCTTAAAACCTTTGCAAACACTTTTGCCTCGTTTTATCTTATCTGTTCAAGTTTAAAAATGTTTGCTAAAGTTTCAAAGTAGCAGAGTCATCTCGTATCATGTATCTCGGTGGATCGCACACTTAACGCACGACGGACCGCTACAATATCGCAGCGGTCTGTCATATCCATACTAGAAATGTCACTCCCTATACTAACACCGCACTCGACGGACGACGCTGTGATAGCACTCGACGGACGACGCTGCGATAGCACTGCGACGACAGCGGTTGAGCGGGTTTGACTTTTCTAGTATGGATCTGACAGAACGCTGCGATATTTTAGCGGTCAGTCGTGCGTCAAGTGTGCGATGCGCCTAGGTATGATGTATTATGATATGAGCCCAAGAGAAGTTTAGAAGGACCCTAAAGTCTTCTTTATACTATGCTAAGGTCAAATAGTCAAATGCGTAGGTACCTACGAGGCATATAAAGTAAGTTGAAGAAATCCAAGTAAGTACACGGTAAGAAGGTAAGTAAACAGTTGTAAAACAAAACAGAATTTATTTAAGAGTATTTGCGAAGTAATACACGTAATATTTATACAGGTTGGATTTTTATTCAATGTGTTCTGTATATGAAAATACTACAAGGATAGGCGGGCATATCATCATAATGCAAAAATCTGACGTCAATTTTA
The DNA here is from genome assembly GCA_029255805.1 of Keiferia lycopersicella. Taxonomy (NCBI): domain Eukaryota; kingdom Metazoa; phylum Arthropoda; class Insecta; order Lepidoptera; family Gelechiidae; genus Keiferia; species Keiferia lycopersicella. The sequence continues at coordinate 13,130,438 of JARACZ010000005.1, read as the reverse complement.
GATTACCGTTCCTTTTTCATAGCTAAGTAGGTAAGTGGAGTTGTCCGTATTTCTTGGACAAATTTGTTTATTAATATATGGGACAACGCAGTGCACTTTTAAATCTTATTTATTTAACGGCCTTTCCTACACTTAACGCACTACACAGCGCTAACGTATGCATTTGTCAGATCCATACTAGAAACGTCCCAACTAGAAGGTCCGCCCAACGCACAACCGCTGTTGACGCAGCGTCGTGCATTGGACATGCATTGAGAGAGGTTTTAGTATGGGGAGTGACGTTTCTCGTATAGATTTGACAGACGCATACGTTAGCGCAGCGTTATTTTAGCGCTTAAGTGTGGGAAAGGCCACACTGTACGCAAGCAAATATATAAACAGGACATGAGGAAAAATTATTTAGCTTCTTATTCTATTCAGATTAAATCAGATTCTCAAATATACGTTGAGAGTTTTTATTACAACCTGTAATACAAGTAGTGCTTATTAAATTATCGAACTTACTGACGTATAAGAAAGTTGTCTTACCGAGTATTTGCAGAAAGCTGTCCTCGAGCCGCATGGTGGAGGAGAGGAGGTAGTCCGTCCCCTCCAGCTCGCTGGGCGCCAGCACGTCCGACCTCATCCTAGCACCTTCAATCACCACCGCAACATCCAAATCCCAACCTCCCAACCGGTCCTCGCCCCTTCAATCACCACCACAACATCCAAATCCCAACCTGCCGACCGGTAGTTCACTCAAAATATCACATACACAAGTTAAAATTATGTAATAAAATTAATAAGATTCGTTTATTTGGCGCGTTACATCACAAAAGACGCAGGTATCAGTAATTATGCAAGTAGTACTTGTAGAGGTTGTAGGTAGGTAGTAATGGGTGGTACAATGTTAGTGTCGCGGATGTTGGCTAGGGACACGTGCGCCCCGGCGACTGAGGGCCGCGCGACTTGTACCGGCGCCGGCGCACGGTGTAGTCGCTGCCGCGCGGACGCGCTTGCCGTCCGCATCAGCTGATTCGTCCGCTATAAATAATACGAATTTGTTACAATGCAACGAAGATACCTTTTTGAATCCAATCTTTGGTTAATAGTAACTTGACTTATACAGTCAATGTTTTTATATTGGCTGTGTTGCTTGATTATTCATAAACATGCGCGAAAATGTTCCATGTATGCAGGCGTCTTCTTTAAAAGATCAACAAATTTGTCATTTACGAGTAACTGCATTCCTTTATTCTGGGACCATACATTATTATTACATTAAAAACGGATTTTTTGCTAGATTCTGAAGATAGAATAAGTTGACCTTTCTTTTGTGTATTGTTTTTTGTGTTATGTCCTTTGTCTTTTACTGTGATATATGAAATAAACAGTTAAATATAGAGGTAAACTCAAATTAAAAAAGTAACATTAATTACTAAAAACTTAAAACATGATTGATTTTATATCTTTATACGTACAACCCTGTTGCGCTTTTACCCCGTTCTCTGTCGGGGTCGGCTACCTAAGGGATTTGACGTGGAATCTTGTTTTTACACAGAGCGACTGCCATCTGACCTCTGCAACCCGAATGCTAACCTGGCCCGAATCCTAGGTTAGTCACATTCAAATATCATCTGAATTCAAATTTTATTCGAATGAGGCTTTCATCACGAACTTCACCGTAAGAGCAGTCGGTACGTGAGTAAAAAGATTAATATGCACCTACTACTACTAAGGTCCTAGCTAGATACTTGGTATCTATAAAGACGGTTGCATTTACGCAAATAAGACGGTCTGCCCGGCTCACGTGCGAGCGTCATTAAACAGTTAGATATCCATTAGCTGGCTCCACTAGCTCGTATTCCATGGGTATTAAGTATCTACACAGTGTAATATGGAAGGAACGGGCAGTTTACGTTTTTATTATACGCTAGCGGCCCGCCCAGCTGTCGCACTGGACTTTCTGCTACTTATGAACTCCGGGAGAATCTCTGAAACTTTCGTTTTTGTTTCATGCGAAAATCTGCTACTTATTATGCTTCTATCTCACGTTCTACTTTACTATCGTTTCCCACATAAACAGGGTGTTTGGAAGATTGCTGCATTCCTTTCAAGGGATGAACCAGCTCGTGAAACTGCAGCACCAATCTTCCAAACACCCTGTAAATGAGGGGTATAAAAGCAAAGGCGAAATTAGTCCACTCATTAACTTTTTCGAGTTAGGTATGGAAATGTACTCAGATTAGTCTAAGAAAACCATTTTCAATGAGTTTCAGAAGTTAAAACTTTTACTTTTCCTGAAAATCGTGATTCAAAATTGGGCTTGGAAGCAAAAGGGAACAAACAGGTCCACGACTGTTTAGAAGCAAAACCAAATTAGTCCATATAAGCCCTGCGTTTTGGTGAATGAATATGGCGATTTCGTTAAATTCGAAGCAGATCGTGGTCGCGTTTACCAGTGATTTTCAAATAATTACTTGAAGATAATGGAAGAAAACATCCAACTAACCACTTCAAAAGATTCTAGGAAGCGCGGGAGACACCCGGAAAACTGGCAAAGAGCCAAAAAAAGGTAGAAAGATGAGTCAAAGTTTACGTGTTTTCCTAACTTTATTGGGGTAAAATCTCCAATACTGGCCAACAAGAAAAAGCACTGTTAAATTAGTATTATATTACAATGTATAACTTTTGTATCAAAAAAATATAAGTGCAGTCATTTTATTTTACTGAAGTAACTTAAACTTAACTTCATGTTAAAAAAGTTCAATTAATACCGTATAACAATGTTTATTTTTGTACCTATTTCAGTAGATGTCATTAGTTGTGTTTATTAGGCACTAATACCCTAATGTCAGTTATGTCTAATGGCCGACTTGTAAGTTCCAAAAGTGAACAAGTCCAGGTAATTTGGTAGCAAAAGCGAATTCGTCCATCGGTTAGAAGCAAACTCACCCAAGTCCATATTACAAAATTAAAAATTAAATTAAATACACATTGAAACATTCTTTTGCTTGATTAGATATAAATTGGCTATTATAGACAAGCTGGCTAGTATTTTTTCTGGAACAAACACAGCTCCGAGAGAATGCTATAAACTTTTGCCGTTTCTCAACATTTCAACTTATATGTAGATTCATCGGGAGGTTAGACAACTCAGTGTCCCATACGAAAGAAGAAGAATAAGTAGAAGAGTCCCATATTATTATCTACTTTTGTTCTTGTATACTCTATCATTTGTTGCTAAGCAATATAAATCTTCATATTTTATCTTTTTGTTAGCTTTAACATTACGTTCCCTATTCTATTTATCTACATTCCAGTTATCTTTCTAGAACGACGATTATCGCGAAATTGCTAAATATTGTAATCGCTACCTATCATAGTTATCATTATGAAGAAAGAAAATACTTTAAATAATTAAGAATATATGTAAAAACGAAAACAATGGTTTCCTTTCCACGTTCTACTTATTGATTCCAAGATACCCTCAAAAATTCACTTATTTTTTATTATAAGAACATCAACATCTACTTATCAAATGTGTGGTTAGACGTTTTGAACTTTCGTGGACGGAACCGAAAAAGAAAAATTCAGAAATTGAGCTCCTGGAACGGGACGGAAGACCGTGTTGCCCTAAGGCACACCGATGGCGTATGATGCAGACGCAGAGCAATTATTTTCTGTCTAAAAATATAAGGTATTTTTTTGAAAATTTAATGATACGCGGTAACAAGCAGAGTTAATACCTTTATGATCGGATTTACAATATACGAGTAAATTCGATAAGGTCGGTGTAAATAAAATGGGAGTGATATCAATAAAATAATAAATTAGATCGACAGCATATTGATAACAAACCGAAAAATAGATATTTGTTATTTTGACCATAATGTTAACCTTAGGAATGGGTAGCAGCGTTCCTTGTAAATATCTACAACACCTTGAACTGCACTCGCCAATCCGCATGCTAATCTTGGTTAGTAGGTATGGCAAATACCTCCCACTAGTGGGACGCACGTGTCCAGCAGTGGATGGTCGTGATTCAGTTTCTGTAGTGAAAGTTATAATTTGTCTTGGGGTCTATAATTTTATACGTTAGTACCTGGTTCACCAAGCCTAGCTCAGATTTATCGCCCCCAAAAACGTATTTTGTTTCTAACACTTTAAGGGATCAACCTATACTAGTTTTTCATACAAATACCAGAACATCCAGTGTAAGTCGTCCCTGAATAAAGGTGCTTGCGATAGTAACAATAATGTATGTGTTTATTTTTACATATATTTAATTAAATCGATCGTTGAGAGCGGTATACTATGCGTTATTTTATGCAAAAGGGACCGTCGCTATAACCACCACTACCCAGTACCCAGACGTCATTAAAGCATTTACATTTCAAATTGTCTGATTTGAATGTTATACTGAATATCTGTTGCGTATTAATTTACAGAGTGTACATACTTGGCCACTAAAATGTACTTAAATTAAGTGTTCTTCTAACGTGATGGAACTTTTTTAACACCCCGTGTCAATAATATTATATTCAAATGCGTATATAGGCATTTAGAGGTCACACATTTAAAGTTGAGGCGAAAACCAAGAGTTTCCAAGTTTAGTCAAAGATATTTCTTATAATGAATATCTATCTACTTCTAATGCTAGGATACAGAAACCCAAAACCCACCCATAAATGTACCTCGGCGAATAAGACTAAGTAATTGTAGTAAAACCATACTGAATATGATTTAAATTCGAGTTTATTATTAAGTTCAATAAAATTGTAAAGAGTATACAAAATAATAAAGCATATCAAAAAGGCACTTAAAACTCTTTAAGAAGAGATTATTTCAATTCTAAAAAATAATTTGTTCTATTATTGTTAATCCTACTTAATTAACGTACCTACGTGTCGTAAAACAATTTTCACCTGAGTAGTTTAGTACGGTTTTGTGACTTACCCTTATTTTTAATATTGTAATTGTAAAAGTATTTCATATTAAAAATAGCAAATATTTTGTACAATTAAATATGTAAAATAAAATGTAGGTTGTACGTCAATTCTCTTAGCAAAAATATGATACTTAAAACAATAAAAATAATGGCATGGTTTTGTACAAGCAACACGTTTGGCACTTGGAGACTTTATGATGGCATTTACTTGTGGAATTATATAAAACTAAGCTTACAACTACAATCGAAAACACCGTAAACTTGAAAGAACGGTTTTTATAATAATTATTAGATGATATGACGAACACCACTTTTTGTTGGGAGTGCAGTCGGCCCTCCGCATAAAGCCTTGTTCGCATAAAATCTCAATATATTGGATGGAGTTGATGCCTTTTTGGTCACGACAACACAAACAAAAGAACCTTGAATGGCCATGTTTTCAAAGTGGGCTAAGACCGCGTTCAATTTTAATCAACGCTATTTGTCATGAGTGTCAACGTAGTTGAAAAACGAATTCAAGTTTACAGTGCTCGAGTCAAGAATAAAATTAATAATTTCGACATGTTTTCTTCTGAACAAAGGACGGAAACAAAACAATAAATAAAAAGTACACTACATAACATAGGGCTACATTGAACAAAATTATTAAGAATAGGTAATATTAAGTAGCTATGTACTACAAATAATATAATTAATACTAAGTTCAAGCAGATCTAATCAATACATTATAATTTTGTGAATTTTATTTCAATCGCATAAAGAGCCACAGATCAAATTATTTATGTAGACATCTGCTTTCTAAAGAATTACTCACTGGACACAAAATTATAAAAATAAGACTGACTACATCAAAACACAATTCTTCAAATAACAATAAAGACGTAATTATAAAAATCTTACGAGTAAGTATTGAGTAAATATGGAGTATACAAATACTATAGAGATAAATAGGCGACTAAGGAAATGCTAACTAAAATAAATGGAAGACGTAGATAAATACTTACAAATTTATCAACCCACCTACACTAAATTTCTTGGAATAAATAACTAACTTCACACCCAAAGATATGCAGAGATGCATGGTGACTGATACCGAACACTTAGGATAGAAAAATATAATATATAGGGTAATTTTTAAATTCAGTGCAGATATGTTTTACTTAAAAAACTAAACAACTTTCTCCAAAGAAAATACGCCGAAATATAAAGTTTTTTTTATAAATTTTCATCATTTTATCCAAAATATTTTTCATATTTGGGCCTATATGGGTCATTCTAAAACATTTGCACTGAATTTAATATTAAAAAAACATTCCTACCCAAAGAATTTATTAGGATGCTTCGGAAATGCTGTTTCTTACCTTCAGACTATTCTCAAGTTTTCAATATCAGTCATTAATAAAATTACAATTCAATACTTTTAAGTTATTTTTTTCGATATTGATTTATTTTAATACAAGGATTCATCTTGATTTTCATTTGTTTCATTGCACTCAAAATGCTACATTGTTTGATATAATTCAGGTGCGTTATATCTAAAATATGGCTAATTATCTTATCTATCTACTTGCGACTAAATAAATCTACTACTATCTAGTTTCTACTATGCCATGTACTTACACAAATAAGATCGGAGCGGCGTCGGCAGATGGCGGCTCAAAGGCGCGTCAAAAATGCGCAAATATTCAAATTTTTTTACACCTTAACAAATTGATAAACCTTAACCATAGCAAGAACAATAAGCGAAGGGACAAATCTTCGAATGCCTAGGTAATTTTTGTATGAGTGTGTTCTGATACTTAAAAACATATTATTATAGTAATATAAGATGTATAAAAAATATCTGCAAATATTTAAAGCGGTGAATCAGCCCATGAATCTGAACAGCTTTATCCAACAGGCATAGGTAATAGCATATAAGAAAAAAAAATTACCTCCTCCCAAATTTACTTGGTAGACTGGTATATTTTGTATGGGACATACAAAACTTTTGGACATTTAGATCTACGTTTCTTGGTGAAAGTAATTCAGTTTCATGTGCTGGTCAACCCCTAAAAATATTTTCAGTTGACTGTGTTTACATAAGTCTGTATACATAGCAGTATTTTTCAAATTTTTCATTATCAGAAGAAGGTTACTTATACAAAAGTTGTCATATACATTGACGAGGCATTCCAAGACTGCTCTGTCGCCTATTATAACTCGATCAGATAAAGATACGATCCCGAATTGGCAACAATATTATTTGCTCTCTGTCAAAATATATAACACTAGCGGGCACCCGCGGCTTCGCCCGCGTGGACGGCGGTTTCCATCATATAGCATCCCACATGATCATTATTTCAGGATAAAAACTGTCCTATGTGCTAATCCAAGTTACCTTCTATATGTGTGCTAAATTTAATGACGATCGGTCCAAAAGGTTTTGCGTGAAGGAGTATCAAACAAACATACAAACTTCGCATTTATAATATTAAGTAGGATGAACAATAATGTTGCCCTTTCGGAATCCTTTCTTTAAAAAATCTCGTTATACCTCGACCAGTGAGTACGGACCAATCCCCGCGGGCTGCGGTGTCTAGATGGACTGCGCGTCGACGCCGGCCTCGCCGTAGTCGAGTTCGTCGTCGTCCAGGCTCTCCTCGAGAGCGTTGTCGGTGGTGGCGTTGCCGGCGCCGCTGCCCGGGCACGCCAGGCAACTGCAATACACACAATCAAGCGGTTCAACTACGGGTTCAACAGATTGTATGGAGAGCGGCGCCGTCTGGTGGCGAGTAGCGGAACTGTTTTGACGACAACTCTTAAGAAACTGCCGATTATTCAAAGTATGGCCGTTCGAATAGGCCATATTTGACAGCTGTATTAAAAAAAAACATGCTATGGCATAAGGTCTATTTTTCTTTGTTGACATTTCCTTTAGTTATTTTAGTATGAGAGCTGTCAAATATGGCCTACTCGAACGGCCATACTTTAGTAAAGTACCTAATTTGACCGCATGGTTTCCACTCTCTCTTTGTTTTCGTGTGGGACACCGAATCTTCCAACGACCCGATAAAAACCTTTATTCATCTCACTTGTTCCGTTAAATTGTGTAGTTCAATTGAACAAGTGAGATCTTTTCGCATTTCTTTATCTGTCTGTCATGGACACCACATCCTTATAAACTATGGATTAACAACGGATTTTGGTGCGATATTTTAAATATATATGAGTGATTAAAGAGGGGAGGTTTATAATGTACATATAATGCATCCCCGGAAAACGTCCTATCCCCACGGGAAAACGAGTAGTTGTTTTATAATCGGTAAATAGGGCAATAGATAGATTTATTACATCAGATAATTATATAAATATTATTATTAAACAAGTATGCGTTTGTATGTTTCCATTACGCGTCACTCTTTTACGTAATCGCAGCAGCCGCTTGCAATCAATCGCACACCTGACTTTAAGCTTACTTTGTAACATCTTTGTACCGGTTGCTATATTAGTCTTAGAATTCATTAGAATGGGTACGCTCATAGGGTACGCTATAAATAGGAACTAGTTCATAGATCTAGAAATGAAGTGAAATATTTAATGGTCGCAATCGCATTGATAATATACCTACATTTATTGAAAGATTTTTAATATAATAAATATTTTTCTGTCAGTTTTCATTTCAGGGAACTGGGAACAAATGTTTTTATTAGTTTAGAATACCCTCTGTATCTCACTACAGTTTCAAAATATCTCTCTAAACTTTCTGTTCTGAGTCATTCCAAGTAGAAAGCCTGCAACATAACTATAGCTAGTTGGAGTCGCCACGGAAACCCATAACCACATTCGGGTCAGACTATTTTGTGCGGTAGATCGAACGAACATCTGGAGCTCAATTTCTGAAACATCCATTTTCGTTTCATGCGTATATCTGCTACTTACCGTGCTTGTATCTTACTTTCTACTTTACTTATCGATTATGAGTATCGGTTATATGGGATACACTAAAAATTCTCCCACATGTTTGATTTTAAAACATCAAGTAAAACATCCTTAAATAAATTTTTAAAACATCCTTCCCGCGGGTGTCGTAAGAGACGACTAAGGGACTCGAGGGTATTGGTGTATTACAATTTTTAGGCGACAGGCTGACAACCCGTCACTATAGTGATACACATGTTTTCTGGAACGACCTTGGAAAACAATCCTCAAAAATGGCAGACGTGGCGATAGCGACCGTATTCTTACGGCCGTTAACGCTCTGCCTACCCCGCAAGGGATAAAGGCGTGATATATGTATAAGTAAATGAAATTGAAAATCTCGTAGAGCGGTTATTTTCGAATTTCGTACACGGAACCGAAAACGAACAATTTAGAAATTTAGCTCCTGATTCATCAAAATTATACACCCGGCTTTGAAATACGATACTTCACGGTTATGTAATGACCTGTACATTAAACACTATTGATGATGAGTAAGCCACACCTGGGTGACACCGGACACCCATCATAACATCTCGGCGCAATCAATATGCAAACGCAAGTGTACGAGACAGGCCGGCGGCCTTGCTGCCCGCGGGCGAGCCGGTGGATCGCACACCCGCGCCTGCGCACGCGGCTCGCCTCTACCAATTTACACCCATACATTTTCGTCATAATAATATTATTTATTAGAACTCGGGTGACTGAGCCTTGCTGCTCACAAGCGTTTTTTGGGAATGAAACCTAGAGGCCCCCGAAACACATAAAAATCATTGGAAGCATAGTTTTGGTATTCAATCGTCAGAACCGTTTCCCGGATAATGTTTCTAAATTCCTCGCTAAAAGCTATTAGTTTACTGTTCGTTTCAAAGTATTATACTATAATATAGGTACTGGATACTAATGAAAATTATAACATTATTACTTTAAGTTAAATAACTTAGAAGATTATCAATAGAAGAGTGTGAGAATACCATGAGCGATTTAGAAATCAAAACTATTTGACAACTGATTACTAATGTAATTTAAATTACATGATTTACGCAGCAAAATAACGCGGTTACATACATACATATATCACACCTTAATCCCTTGCGGGGTAGGCAGAGCGATAGTGGCCGCAAGAACACAGCCAATATCGCCACGTCTGACATTTCCGAGGATTGTTTTCCAAGGTTGTTTTAGAAAACATGTGTATTACTATAGTGACAGGTTGTCAGCCTGTCGCCTAAAAATTGTAATACACCAATTCTCTCGAGTCCCTTAGTCGCCTCTTACGACACCCGTGGAAAGGATGTAGGGTGATGCTATTCTAAGCCGGCATCACACGGGGTGATGCTATTCTAAGCCGGCATCACACGGCACACGCATAACGCGGTTACGGTTAACCGCAAATCGTGTTCTAAATATTTCACCTTCCCAATCTATTTCTGTGCAGCATTGTTTACACATAACATTACTCCTGCGAATTGACCACTTCCATACACAGAACATGTTAGTACGCATCAAGTATATAGTAGGTGTTTATCCATATCACTTATACATTACTAGCGGCCCGCCCCGCGGCTGCACCCGCTGCAACTCATTTTCCCGTGGGAATAAGATTTTCCCGTGGGATCCCGGCAGCGTTAGTACAAACCGGACTACAGCACAGACAGGGGACTGTCTGTGCTGTAGTCGGGTTGGAACATTAAATTATGCTACAAAGGCGACTACAACACAGACATCATCGATAAATGATCAATGCCGAGTTAACGATTGTGATTGTTATTATTTTAGCGATTACCTAATGATGTTTTAATGATAAATTGTAGCTTAATGATATTTTAAATGATGAATAACCAATCATAATGAATAATTACTGAAACGATTAATGATAATTTTAATGATTAATCATACGTAAATGCTTAACGAAATTTTAATGAATAATGGCATTTTAATGATTAATGGCTTTGTAATGATTAATGATATTTTAATGATTAATGATATTTTAATGATTAATGATATTTTAATGTATAATGATATTTTAATGATTAATGATATTTTAGTGATTAATGATAATTTTAATGATTAATCATACGTAAATGCTTAACGAAATTTTAATGAATAATGGCATTTTAATGATTAATGACATTTTAATGATTAATGGCTTTGTAATGATTAATGATATTTTAATGATTAATGATATTTTAATGGTTAATGATATTTCAATGATTAAGGATATTTTAATGATTAATGATATTTTAATGATTACTGATATTTTAATGATTAATGATATTTTAATGATAAATACAAAAGCAACTCAAGCTCAAACATAGGTTTGTTAGACACAACCTATCCTAACCTGGCGTCAACGCCAGGTTAGGTTAGGTTAGGTTAGAACTGCGTCCACAACGCACGAGCCGAGCGAGCGGAGCGAGCGTGCCCCGGCAGGGGCCGGCGATGTGCCAGAACCGACACAGGGCATTTCAAAACTAATGTAATTGCGAAGAGGCTGGTATGAGTGCTCTGTGTTGTAGTCGGGTTTGTACGTCCGAACTCTGTACCAACCAGACTACAACACAGAGTATGGATGTCTGTGTTGTAGTCGGGTTTGTATTTACGCATCCCGGCAAGTATTATGCATATAAACCTTCCTTTTCAATCACTCTATTAAATTAAAAGGTGCATCAAAATCTGTTATGTACTTTTAAAGATTTAAGCATACATGCACACAGACATGGAAACTAACTCCTCCTAAATCACGCAACAAATAAAGCGTTTTTTTATACATCGAGTGATTCAAGAAGATTTACATTTTACAGGCGCAGGCCGGACCGCAACTTTAAGCTGAGTACTCGTAGCTAGTTTGTATAGGAACTCACCGGCTTTCGTTTATTCCGTAGAAGAGGCACTTATCGCCTACACATTCACAGCAGCCGTCGTGGAACCATCTGAAATTGAAACACACGAAACATTACTACTGCTACAACTGAAACAGTCCACTGCTGGACATGGGTCACCCTATTTGTCATAGTCATCACGCTTGGTTGGATTGGAACACTATTGAAGCTGTATATTTCTTGTATAGTTGAAATAACTATCTTAGTGGAACTTTTGCTTACACTTGCTGGGCACAGAGGTCAAGGTACTGTATAGTATCTATAGCTTGCTTATTCTTCTTCTTTATTTAAGAGCCATGCTCTTGTCGGTCGAGCAACCGCCATTCGTTTCTTATATGTACAATAGTTGGTACGGTGCGCGGTTATACCTACCTACCGACTCCTTCTCAGACTGTGATCGCAGATATAAGGAACGGTGGGAATCGCCAGAAAAACTAAATCAGCGCAATAAATATGTAAAACATAATATTTTTTATTATTTTTTCCTGATTTATGTTAATTGAATTTAAAATCAGTTGGGGTGTCTAAGGTTTTACACATTTAAAGTTACACGTTGTAACCCTTGGGGCTTTACCACAAAAATGTAGAATGTGTTAAAAAAAGTATATACAAAAGACACTAAACACGCGTTCAACGCTTGTCTAGCTTCTTTGTGATAAAGCCAAGCCAAGTAAAACTGTTAATATTTGACCATCACAAAGCTAAATGTAAAATTAACTACTTAGAATTTGCCCTTAGAGTCCCTGAAGAAAGGTCCTTACCGAATGCTGGTGGCGCCCATGGAGCGGCACGAGGCGCGGCACTTGTCGCACGACATGCACTGCGACATGTACGCCACGGTGCAGTTGAAGGTGACCACGGCGCGCGGCTCCGGCACCGCCTCCTGCTCCAGGCTCTCTGGAAGACAAACTCTTAGCTGTTCATCGATAATACATTATGATGTTTTTGTCAGTCCTGGATGATATCCATTAAATGAAACATTGCCGTAGATGAGCGGCAGAATAGCGGTATCTTAGCGAAACGTACGGTATAGGAATCTGTTTCCCGTTTGGAACCATGTTTTATTACCTATGCTATAGTGAAACTGCAATGGCATCAAGAGTTATAAAAAATACGCTAAATAAAAACCTAATCATCACATCATATATTCCAATAAAAATACTAGTATTCCAAGATTATTTGTTTTAACTCAATAAAGTCGTTTTTTTAATTTATCTATCTGTCAAGGACACCGCTAACTCCTGAACCACGCAACCGATTTCGATACGTTTTTTCTATAGAATGGGAATGCCGGGAAAATGTCTTATTCTCATGGGAGCACGATTAGCAGAGGGTGGAACTGCTAGGCGAGGCGCTAGTAGTTGATACGAAAGCACTTATAAGTTCGTATTTATTGACGAAAGCTAACATTAAAATCAAGTGAAAGCTAACATTGCTCTCGATTCTGGCAGGCCTTTTCATAAAAGATAAAATCTTATGAATTGCGAAGTAACGCATTCCTTAGCTAAGACGAGCAGTTCAGTTATTACCAAGAACGTCATAGATATCTATTATTATATGAATGCATTAATATAAGTTAGTTTACCCCAGTTTTCGTCTAAACCCATTCTTAAACAGCATCTGGGCATTTTTTTTGCTAAAAATTGCTCATATGCGAGAATCGAAACCGAATAATAATGTTGTTTAAAAAACGACACGTAAACCAACGCGGTTCCTCTTATAATGCCCATTGATGACTAATTTGCGTTAAGTTAACAATAAAAAAATCTCAGATGAAGAAACTATCTGTGGGGCAGTTCGACTGGTACAGGTAGGGACATTCCGAAGTGATGACGCGGCGCCGCGGGGAGCGACCCGTCGCTGGCGGTAATGCCTTTTGTTTTTCACTTCTTTAGGGTTCCGTAATTGACAAAGAACCCTTAAAACTTCATCTCGCATATAAGTGTGTGTGCTGCCACACTCATTGCCATGAATTTATCGTAAAAAGAAACTCCACAGATGCAAAAGAGCTAGAAAAATTTGGACATTTATACAGTCAATTCATGATTTTCATAAGGTTTTCAGCATTTTTTAAATGTGAAGTGTTTATTTTCTATTAAGTTCAAATAATCAATTTATGTAGTAAAAGGAAAGCACTAGGCACTCAATCACATTTAAAACCTTAGAATAGGACTTATCCAACACACTCTTTGCCGCTTGTTCTTCACTTTATTACCCAGGGTGAGGTGGGAGGTCCATTCTGCCTTGTGGGAAGTGTTTAATGCTTATCAATCACAAAAGATTTGGTTATCTAGTTTACAGTTACTGCTCTATTATTTAAACTTAAGTTACAAGTGTTTTTGAATAGAATAATGAGCTTTTACTTTTTCAACAGTTATTTTTGAATATTCTCAGAAACAAAATCTGTGACAATTTTATAAAACCAGTGATAGTGATTCAGTTATCTTTGGATTCTTCTTCTTCATTTTATTGCTATTTAAATAGGCCCATTGCTTTGCTTGTTGTCTATTGCTTAAATGGTATACAAGTTCTTGTGATGCAGTGGTCTGTAAGAAAGATGGTTCCATTTTTCGGATGGCATATGAAGCCATAGGTTTTGGTTGCTGTCTATGATTATTTAGATGGCAGTCATTACACAACCATGTCAGAAGCTTGTTACTTATAGAAGGTGGTTGAAAAATTCTGACACTAGTGCTCATTGGGTCGTTACACGACTCGGTGTCCCACAAGAAAAGAGAGTGAGGAGAAAAAACTTAAGTAGCTTATATTAGAAGTCAACTATGTAGTTTCTTAGTAATTTTTTCATACTTACGCAAATGGTAGACAAGTTTGTTCTCAGAGGCAGGCTGGAATGTGTGCAGGTCGAAGTCTACCGGGTATGTGATCGAGAGCCACCTCTCTTGTGGGTCAGGGTCACTGGTCAGCGCAGAGAACAGACCGGGCACCCCATCCGCCAGTTCTTCCACATACGAAGCCTTGGATAACTCTGTTGCTGTGTCATTTGGTTTTGGACACATATCTGCAGGAAATTATTCATAAGAAATTACACATATATAAATAATGATTCTTGAACTTGTATGTAACATGGAAATAGGTATGCAAATTTATAAAGTGTAATTGAATTGTTGGGAGTGCTTCATTTTTGTTGGTTTTGTAGTAAAATGAGTGTTATAAGTCTAAATATAATTTTATATCATAATTTGAGAGTATCCTGCTTATTTCATTCCCAATTTTTCCTTAATAATTTTACTAGAAGCAAGGATTAGTCATACAAATTACTCATGGATAACAATCACATTTGCTTAGTTATACATTGTAAATTGTAACTATAGATACAATTTATAACACATCTCACACATCTGCACATGTTGATAACAAACCAGATAACTATTCCAGGAAATGCAGTGCAACTTACAAACAAGTTTCAACTCTATAATGGTTTAAATTGATACTTCCTGAGATTTAACGTGAAGGTAAGTTATTTTAGTACCCGCCAAGATAAGTTACCTATTCCATCCTAATTTGCTAATGTCCTTATAGAAGGCTTACCAACACAACTGCAGCATTCACTGTACAAGTAGCTGAGGCAGTTGAAGCACTCCTTACAGCACGAACAATCCTTTAGATCACATTTGCAAGACTGTGTGAGCATGCACTTGGACACAACACTCGCGCAAATAGCCTCGTTGCACGCGTATACTATAGGCACCACGCACACCAGGGCCACGAACAGGTACAGTTTACCAGCCATTGTCAAAAACAACGTGTAAACACTCGAGAAACAAATGGGCCTTAGAAAAATAAACAACTTGTACGATCAAATGTAAATTTCACGCACTGCGTAGATGTGGTAACGATAGAAACTTTTATAAATAACCTCGAGATTCTTTATTACTTGCAGCTGTACAGATTTTCAGTAACAAACGCTCGTCAAATAGCTAAATAATAAAAATTAACAAACTACAAAAGTAAATTCACGCGTAGTCCTCGAAAGTTTGCGAATGAATGAGTGAAGTGAGTGAAAGAAATAAAGAAATAAACGTCAAAATTGAACGAATGCTTTGACCGGAAGTGTATTGTATTGCCAGTGTAAAATAAGTAGATACAGACGAGCGTTTTTATTACCTCTCAAAGCGCGGTAAACTTAAATCAAAACTGGCTGAAAGTTAGAAAACTTTTAAGCGAATGCCTATATAAAAAAATATATACCGGATATCCGGTCACAGTTTCGATTTTTGTATTGTCAACAGTGATTGTATTGTACAATGGCAGCGGGAAAAAGTTAAAGAAAACTTATTTTTAATTCTGCTGATGTGGCGGTCATTAGGTAGTTACACCAATATAGTAATTAAGTAACCAGGTATTTATACGATAAGACAACACAAGCATACAAAAATAAACAAGATAAAATCACTGGTCGATTAGTAAAGATCGACGAGTGTTATTGAAACTGAAATCTTATCGTCATTAGCCATCATAATTTCAAGATGGTAAGTTACCTACATGAAAAAGAAAATGTCAAAAGAAACAAATGGAAAAAAATCATGTCACCGATAAGATTAGAACCTACACTAAACCTTTTTAAAAAAAATGAATAAGTTCCTATTTTGATTTATTCAAAGACCAACCCTGATTTTTAGGGGGCGATCCCACTATACTCTTGTCTTCTGTTGGCGGTATCAATCAGTGCGTACAAGAATCCCTACTATGCGGACGGACATTCCGTGAACGTGCACCTCTTTGAGTGGAAGTGGGATGACATTGCTGACGAGTGCGAGCGCTTCCTTGGGCCAAGGGGATTCGGTGGTATTCAGGTAAGTACAGTCAAATGGGGAAAATGAGACTAGCCGGTAACTTAGGACATGGTCGACACCAGCATCTATGAACCAGCTATAAGCCTATAACGTTATAACTGGTTGATAAATGTAGAGTCCAAAGTTTTCAACCAGTTATAACGTTATAGCTGGTTCATAGATACTGGTGTCGACCATGTCCCAAGTTACCCTCTAGTCTCATTTTCCCCCATTTTCCCGTACCTTCTTCAGCAGCCACATGTGTCCACAGCTGGACATAGACTTCTCCTGATTCGAGGGTATTTGTCACTGAGCAGGCGGGTTGGCGAGTGCGGTGCAAGATGTATTCACAGGAAAGACTGCTGCCCATTCTGCACTCATTCTTTAGCCGCCTTTTACGGCACCTACGGGAAGAAACGGGGTGATGCTATTCTAAGCCGAGACTCCACACGTACCTTACCTTAGTGCGATAGTAGTAGTACCTTATAGTAGAGTAGTACCTTGATGCGATATTTTGTGCAATTGAAAAATTTCCTTAAAATACCTGTGTATACGTACGGTGTACCCGCGCGTGTTTACTTGATGTGAGACTTGGGAATTCCGAATTCGTCTACCAGATCAGATTCTTGGATCGTACCAGACTCGACCGGTTTGATTAGGGCAAATGTGCGAAGTTTTGTAGGATTTCAGATAAAGAATTCTGCTAATAAAGAATGCTCGCTCGGCTCGCTCGATCCATTCGCCGGTAAATGTGCGTTCACCTTTATAATATACTTAATGTAACAAAGAATCGCTTAAAGGGCCTTTAGGATCAACAAAGATAATATTTATCCGCAGATCTCTCCACCGAACGAGAACGTAATCCTATGGGCGGCCAACCGCCCGTGGTGGGAGCGCTACCAGCCCCTGTCATACCATCTGGTGACAAGATCTGGCGATGAGCGACAGTTCGCCGAGATGGTGCGCCGCTGCAATGCTGCAGGAGTCAGGTAAGTACTTCTCCTTCCCCTTTACCTTCTTTAGATACTTTTAGGGGAGTTTTTATTAATATCTGAAGATTTTTTTGGTAAAAATAGAAAGCACTTGCATAAGTTAGTAAACATTCAGCGTTCAGTTCCCAGTTGCTGTCTATGATTACTTAGACGGCGGTCGTTACACAACCATGTCAGAAGCCTGCTACTTGTAGAAGACGGTTGAAAAGTTCTGGCATTAGGGGTCATCAGGTTGTTGGACGACTTGGTGCCCACACGAAAAAAAGAGAGAGAGAGCGTTCTGTTATTGTTCAGTGCCCTCTCGATGTTTACTATAGTTGCCGACCATAACAGTAGCAATTTAATAGCTGCCACGCCTATGATCCTTTCAATGTCACTCTTGAGAACAACCTCACTTATAGACTATTTATTTTCATCTAAAGTCATCCACATAAGTCAATACCTCCAGGATCTACGTGGACGCAGTGATCAATCACATGACGGGTGAACCGCCAGAGAACGTTGGAACAGCTGGCAACACAGCTGTCTTCAACGAGTGGTACTACCCTGCCGTGCCCTTCACCAGGGAGCACTTCAACTGGCCACACTGCGGTATCGATGGGGAGGACTATGGCAACAATGCTGAAAGGGTAAGGTTTGGATGGATCACAGTCGTCACCATCTAATTGCTTTTTATTTCATCTTGCTTAGAATGCCTAGATGTTTCTGCCAAGATGTGAGTTTACTATCCTTGCGAAGAATAACAAATCTGCATTCTCAAATATATTTGGTCTTACTGACGTTTGCCATAACTTCGTCACTTTTCTTATCTACAGGTGCGCAACTGTGAGCTCGTCGGTCTTAAGGACTTAGACCAGAGTCATCCACACACGCAAAAGATGATCGTGGACTTCATGAACGTTCTGATTGACTACGGCGTTGCTGGGTTTAGGTAAGTTACAATTACTTACAAGTATTTCATACATACATACATACATATATCACGCCTTCATCCCTTGCGGGGTAGGCAGAGCGTTAACGGCCGTAAGAATACGGTCGCTATCGCCACGTCTGACATTTGTGAGGATTGTTATCCAAGGTTGTTTCAGAAAACATGTGTATCACTATAGTGACAGGTTGTCAGCCTGTCGCCCAAAAATTGTAATACACCAATACTCTCGAGTACCTTAGTCGCCTCTTACGACACCCGCGGGAAGGATGTGGGGTGATGCTATTCTAAGCCGGCATCACACGGCATTTCGTACCTTTAGAATTCCGTCCTTTCTCAGTATAATTTTGTTGACATTCTTCTAATCAATCAGAATCGATGCAGCAAAACACATGTGGCCACAAGACCTAGCAGCGATCAACAACCGGCTCCATAATCTGAACACTTCACACGGATTCCCCCCCAACGCACGCCCTTACATCTATCACGAGGTTATCGATTATGGCGGGGAAGCCATCAGCAGAGACGAATACACTCCAATAGGAGCCGTTACAGAGTTCAAAACAGGAATGGAACTGAGCAACGCCTTCAGGGGAAACAATCAACTCCGGTGGCTGAGCAGCTGGGGTCCACAGTGGGGTCTTCTAGCGCATGGCGATGCCTTAACCTTTATTGACAACCACGACAACGAGAGGGGCCACGGAGGTGGCGGCGGAGTACTAACCTACAAGACAGCTAGGCCTTATAGGGCAGCCATAGCGTTCCTATTGGCGCATCCTTATGGGGAACCTCAAATCATGAGCAGTTTCGACTTCTTTGATTCTGAACAAGGACCTCCTATGGACAATCAAGGCAACATCATATCACCGGCTATCAACTCTGTAAGTGTGGCTTAATTTGTGATAAATCTATAAGTAGTTCGATGCGTATGATAAGGATCGGATAAGCGACTTGGATATTTCTTGATTCAGGATAAAGTTCTGATAATCTGATGCCATTTTTCAAGGACGGCACGTGTGGCAACGGCTGGGTGTGTCAACATCGTTGGCGGCAGATCTACGCGATGGTGGGATTCAGGAATGCAGCGGGCAACACTGGCGTCAACGACTGGTGGGACAACGGCAGCAACCAGATCGCCTTCTGCAGGGGCGGCAACGCGTTTATCGCCTTTAATAATGACCCCTGGGACCTGAATCAGAACTTGCAAGTACGGTGAAACTGGAAACAGAACCAGATCTAGTTGCTTAGGAAACTCCACAGAATCATCCACATAGACACCTACTGAATCGTCAAGATAAAATTGTTATGCTTACAGACTTGCCTACCAGCTGGCCAGTACTGCGACGTAATATCCGGAGACAAAGTGGGCAGCTCGTGTCAGGGCAAGACAGTCACAGTGGATGGTAGCGGCCGTGCGCAGATCTCTGTAGGGGCACAGGACTTTGACTTGATGCTGGCCATTCATGTCGGCCCTGAGGTATGCACGGAATAGTACATACATTTATATGAAGTTGTGATTATATACCTGTGCCACTATCTATATTTTTTTGTTCACAGAGTCGATTGTAAGAAAGCCTGAAACAACAAGAAACTGCCAGATTGAGAGTGAAGAGAAGACAAATTTCGTAAAAAATACTATGTTTCCTAAAATAATAAATAGCATTTTTATACTTGAGTAGGTTGTTTTTACTACTCGTAAAAGTAGTTGCGATTCGAAACAAATACGAAATGTTGTACCTATCCCGAAGTCCCAGAGTAAAGACATCAACGCGTCACGACACAAAACACTCTTAGTTAAACTCGTATTCATACTTTTTTAGGTACTACTCGAATTCAAATTTCGAATCAAATATTAGACGTTTGTTGCGTTTATTTTAGTTATTATGAGTTTGAATTACGTCATCTAAGGTGGATACTCGAATGTGTTTGATAATTTCTTTTCCTTGGACTTTCTTTACACTTTTCAACATTAGTTGGTTCAGCAGGTATTCCAAAGGGAAAGTTGTTCAGTTTCATGGTCTAACGCAGCTATCGGTATTTGGAGGACCGTCCACACCCGTAGGTATGCAAAGGTATCCACTCATTACCTAAAATTACAGGAAAAACGCTAATAACTCATATGGATTTTATGTAGCATTTGTACGTATCGTGTCACACAAAAACGAAAACAACGTCGAATGGTAAACAGAAACCTGCGTGACTGGTCTGCTAAAGAGCCGATATGGCGCACGCGCAGCCGCCGCCGCGGCCGCGCCTCCATTCGGCGCCATGGCGTTGCGCTCACAACACCTCCTGCGTACGAGTAAGTATTTTCTTGTATTTTTCGTGGCGTTTTTCATAAGTTTCAGTGCTGAAGTTTCTTGATATGGTGTTTAAGAATGGATTCATATTGGGTTAGACGATACATTAGGTAGGTAGGTAATAGGTATGTAATGCATAATTATCAGCTATATTGTTTTTATGAAATGCCGGTTTCGCTTGACCTTCTTTCGGCTTTACTCACTTGGGTGGAGTAAAATTCTTATTGTAATCAAGTGTATTCAGAAAATTAGAGGCTTGAAAAATGTTATTCTCCATGTCAATATTATCGTAATTCTAGGACTCTATCGGTTAGCAACACCGGTAGTTCTAATCAATTAACCATACCTAAGGTTGCCGATTTATAATTTATGTATATTGGGTACATAATTGTTACTGGTGTAAAAGGATATTAAACAGCAAAGTAGACACGCAAAAGTACACCCATTAGATTAAGTACCTAAACTACCTACGTACCATGCAATTATTAAGACTCTACATAGGCAGATACATGGTAAAAATAAATGTTTAATTCTTATACGAATGAGAACTGTGATGGTAAGCCATTATTTTCAGACATCTCATTAACCTTGAAAAGAACAACTTTTGTTTATTCAGATCGGCGTACACACCTACATATATCGCTGGTAGAGACGAAAATTAAATTATTTAAGTGTTTACAAGGTTTGAATTTGTTTTTTAGTTTACAATGGCGCCCAAATTCGCAAGTTCAGCGATGTCAAGTCGAAGGAACGAGCTGGAGTTGCCCAACTTAGGGAGGTGCTGGAAGACAGGCTGCGAGAGATCAAGAGAGCCAAGACCTGGAAACATGAGAGGGTCATCACTTCCCCGCAGGACAGGAAGGTAATTTAAATGTACTGAAGAGTAAGATTGAGATGTATAAAGCTAACGTTAGGTACTTCAAAAATTAAATCTAATACATATAACAGTAGGCTGCATGTAAGCTATCGACTTTCTATCAATCCAAAAGTTTTTCAACGCAATAGAAATCTTTAAGTTTTAACCTGAAGAAGAAATCGGGGACGTTTTAAAGAAAGGTCAGGTTAGAAGAACCCTAAACCGACGAGCTTGCATGAAAAGACTGATTAATGTAGAAAAAGCGAAAGAAATATGCCAGGATCGTAGAAAGTGGAGGGAAATAGTCTCTGCCTACCCCAACGGGAAAGAGGCGTGATTTATGTATGTAGAAGAAATATACATATGCATATAAATATCCTGTTCAGTTTGTTGCGAACAGCCTTGAACTTATTTGAGTGCTGAATACAAATGTCAACAGAATTCCATAAATTGATATGTAAAACCGTAAGTCACATATTGTGTTTCCGTTTCAGGTAACAGTACAGGGGGCGAAAGGAGAGTATCTCAACTTCTGTGCGAACAATTATTTAGGATTAGCCGTAAGTATTCGTTGTTCCTGTAGATTTTGTTTCGTATATATTTAGGTACAGACTTGAACATCCATGGATTTATCTTTTTTCTGCAGAATCATCCCGAGGTAGTTGAGGCTGCCAGGGAAAGTCTAACGAGGTATGGCGCCGGGCTTAGTTCTGTGCGATTCATATGCGGCACGCAGACTCTACATAAGGTAGGTACAATGCACAATTGATTGCATGCAGATTTCCTTTAAATGACTACTGATTATGCACTGCAAGTCCTTGTTGCGTCAGTAGATATCCTTCAGCCGGTTTTGGATGTTTAAAAACATCTCGACACATTTTCAAGTATAATAGAGATGTTAAGAGATATAATCTTGTTTTTTGCAAACATGATGCAAACCCACATTTTAATGCATAAAAAATGTCCTTCACTAAAGTGCAATGTAATGATGGGACGGTGTCATTACTTAGGCGGATCATTATGTGGTCACTGACAATATGTCCTTTATCATACCGTAGTAGTGTTGTTTTTGGAGGTCAAATTAAATGGATTTTTTACGACACTGTAGGACACTAAATCTCTTTTTACCTAGTCAGATTTGTAAACCACCTTTCTATTCAGGAATTGGAAGACCGGATCGCAAAGTTCCACAATCGGGAGGACGCGATTCTCTACGGGTCGTGTTTCGACGCGAACGCGGGTCTGTTCGAGGCGATGCTGACTCCTGAGGACGCAGTCTTCTCGGACGCACTAAACCACGCTTCCATCATCGACGGCGTGCGGCTGTGTAAGGCGCACAAGTTCCGCTACCCCCATAGAGATCTCAATGGTACGTTGTATCGACTGCTTCTCTATAGGTCATGTTTAGACGTGAACGTGGATCTGTCCGAGGCGATGCTGACTCCCGAGGACGCTGTGTTGGACGTCTCGAAGAGACGGTCTTAGCGATCGACGCAAACGAACATCAAGAGATTGACGAGGCCGACCGGTGCGTCGATAGCTCAGTGGCAGAGCAGTGGGCCAGTACCCCGCGAGGCGCGGGTTCGATTCTGTCTAAAACCCACACACACACACACAAATCACGCCTATATCCCTGGCGGGGTAGGCAGAGCGTCAACACCCGTAAAATTACGGTCGTTATCGCCACGTCTGACAAATGTTTGAGGGTCGTTTCAGATAAGCCGTGCATTACTATAGTGACAGGTTGTCAGCCTGTCGCCTAAAATTGCAATACACATGAACCCCTCTAATCCCTAAGTCGATTTCTACGACACCCACGGGAAAGGAATGGGGTGATGCTATTCTAAGCCGGCATCACACAGCATTCACATCACACGGTCTAAAACCCTTATTGATTGTTTCCAGAACTGGAGCACCTGCTGGCCCATAGCGAGGCTCGTATCAAGCTGATTATCACGGACGGGGTGTTTTCCATGGACGGCACCGTCGCCCCGCTCAAAGGACTCAGGGATTTAGCGGACAGATACCGCGCGCTACTGGCTGTGGACGACAGCCACGCCACAGGGTTCTTCGGGGAAACTGGCCGGTAAGGAAACCACACATTGTATTAGTATGTTACTACATAGCGTATCAGCGTGGCTGTACTGGGGGAGCGGGAAGCAACTGTCACGCCGAGTTAAGGCGCAGGGATGGATGTGCGTCGCAGGCGTGAAATAACAAAAATTAAAGTATTTTCCAATATCTGCGGTGTTTTATTGTTCATCAACAATATCACAAATATTATTTATATAAAGACTGCTGGGATTTAAAAGAGTATTCTAAAACGTAAGACAGCACACACGATGGTAGACGAATAGAAAGAGAGAGAAACAGGAAGTGAACGAGACAGGAAAAAACAACATGACATTAGCTGTCATCTATGTACTGCATACATTGCCATATTAAAATATTTCATTTTTAATAGCAACACAATCCTACCCTACCATCCCGTTCCCTCAAATCTAAGTGATCGTAGCGTTTCAGAAAATTACTAACGGTGACGGAGTTTGGCTGTCGTATGCGAGTCAGCATTTATTTTGTGGCCGTATCGTGTGTACCTAACCTTCGAAAAGTTTTCGTAGAGTTTTTTCTGTTTTATAGTACCTACTACCAGCAGCCCGTCAGCGTTTTCATTCACTACAACTCATTTTTCAGTTGGAATAAGCCGTTTTCTTAGTATATATACACCGTGTTTCAAAAAACATTAAAAAATGCATTACGTAAATTGGACACGATAAAACGACAAAAGAAAAAAACGCGGAAAGCGACTACTGATATACCTATACAACCTAACAATTACCAAATTTCCTCGATATTCGTAGGCAAGTACTTTTACCGTAAATATAGAACATATAATATCTACCATCTCTTGCCTGTTCTACGGACAGCCTTTTATACATCAGATTACCATCAGCGAACACGTGTTCCTCGTTAGAACCCTCGTTATCTCTAACTGCACGAAAGTGTGTCTAAACAGCGTCTGACATGCAAGGCGATGCATGACTACTGCACATGCATTTTGTTGTAAAAGCAACTAGATAACCGTGCGTCGAATGCATTGCGGTCAAGGCGAACTGTGACTTTGTAAAGGATATATTTTCCACATTTTCCTCCTTCACTTGACCGGGCGTTACCCTAAAAGTAATGTTACACGTAAATGTCGGGTATGTGAGTATGACTGTATGTAACAAGCCGCGTAGTAATTACGAGTAAATTACTAAAATTGAAACTTTGGAAATGGGTAACAATAATTGCCGACGGCGCACACTTTCGTAATGTATTTTAGTAATGACTTTGTCAAATGTCTACTTCTAGGAAAATAAATTTACTAGCGGCCCGCCCAGTGGCTGCGCCACCTATAACTCACTTTCCCGTGGGAATAAGTTGTGTTTCCCGCAAATATTATACATATAAACCTTCGTCTTGAATCACTCCATCAATTTAAAAAACTGCATTAAAATCAAATCCGTTGTGTAGTTTTAAAGATTTAAGCGTACACACATGCCTACAGACAGGCGAAAAGCAACTTTGTTTTATACTGTAGTGATATTTTACGCACATAAAGTCATTTATTTAACTGTCCCGTTTTTCTGTTTGTTTTTCCGTTGTTACTGTCAGTTTCTAGACCCATACATTTTTATAGAGCCACGAATCTATTTGACCAGGGGTACAGAAGAGTATTGCGGTGTTCCCGGCGCTGCCGACATCATCTGCTCGACTCTGGGCAAGGCCGTGAGCGGTGCTGCCGGCGGGTACACCACAGGACCTAGAGAGCTGGTCACGTTGCTGAGAAACGTGTCCAGACCGTACCTGTTCTCAAACGCACCGCCGCCTCCTGTTGTTGCTGCTTCTATGAAGGTCAGTCAGCAACCGTCCCACTTGAAATGGTTTTCTATGGTAAAAAGCCTGAAAATAACACTTTGGAATCGCGTACGGTCAAATGGGGGAAATGAGACTAGCGGGTAACTTGGTACATGGTCGACACTGGCATCTTGGAACCAGCTATAACGAACAGGCTGAAAACTTTGGACTCTACATGTATCAACCAGTTATAACGTTATAGGCTTATAGCTGGTTCATAAATGCTGGTGTCGTGTCCCAAGTTACCCGCTAGTCTCATTTTCCCCCATTTGACTATACCTAGTTTCCTTCATAATAATTAAAATATCATAACTTCAATACTTCTGAAGTAGGTATGTACGTAGTGATCGTAACTCATGACAAATTCAATTGTTAAGGTTTTAATTTTCTTGTGATAATTTTCAACAAGTCGGATAAAAATGATAATGCACATTCAGTAGGTAAGTGTTACTGCACCTAGAACAGTAATAACTCATGTTGAAAAACGCAACAATCTAAAAAATTACAACCTTAAATTTGAGATTGTTCATGAGTCGCGGGGAGACTACCTAATCCCCTCTGCCTCTATCTACATATTAATTAACTCCTCTACCACTACGATAATAATAATATATGGAATATTAAACTCAATAATTGGGGTTATTTTCAGTCCCTCGAACTAGTCGACCGTAGCAACGAGCTACGCCAACGGCTACGAGAGAATACGCGCATCTTCAGACAGGGGATGAAGGCAGCTGGTTTCACTATTAGCGGAGATGAACACCCTATCAGCCCTGTGATGGTCGGAGAAGCGCTTCTAGCTGTGGAACTCGCTTCAGCCATGCTAGGTAAGATATGACACTGTCACTTTATTCAACAGTAGCATCAGATAGGGGGAGATGAACACTCTATCAGCCCTGTGATGGTCGGAGAAGCGCCTCTAGCTGTGGAACTCGCGTCTGCCATGCTTGGTAAGATATGACACTGTCACTTCATTGAACAGTAGCATCAGACAGGGGGAGATGACCACCCTATCAGCCCTGTGATGATCGGAGAAGCGCCTCTAGCTGTGGAACTCGCATCTGCCATGCTGGGTAAGATATGACACTGTCACTTCATTGAACAGTAGCATCAGACAGGGGGAGATGAGCACCCTATCAGCCCTGTGATGGTCGGAGAAGCGCCTCTAGCTGTGGAACTCGCGTCTGCCATGCTTGGTAAGATATGACACTGTCACTTTATTGAACAGTAGCATCAGACAGGGGGAGATGAGCACTCTATCAGCCCTGTGATGGTCGGAGAAGCGCCTCTAGCTGTGGAACTCGCATCTGCCATGCTGGGTAAGATATGACACTGTCACTTCATTGAACAGTAGCATCAGACAGGGGGAGATGAGCACCCTATCAGCCCTGTGATGGTCGGAGAAGCGCCTCTAGCTGTGGAACTCGCGTCTGCCATGCTTGGTAAGATATGACACTGTCACTTTATTGAACAGTAGCATCAGACAGGGGGAGATGACCACCCTATCAGCCCTGTGATGATCGGAGAAGCGCCTCTAGCTGTGGAACTCGCATCTGCCATGCTGGGTAAGATATGACACTGTCACTTCATTGAACAGTAGCATCAGACAGGGGGAGATGACCACCCTATCAGCCCTGTGATGGTCGGAGAAGCGCCTCTAGCTGTGGAACTCGCATCTGCCATGCTGGGTAAGATATGACACTGTCACTTCATTGAACAGTAGCATCAGACAGGGGGAGATGACCACCCTATCAGCCCTGTGATGATCGGAGAAGCGCCTCTAGCTGTGGAACTCGCATCTGCCATGCTGGGTAAGATATGACACTGTCACTTCATTGAACAGTAGCATCAGACAGGGGGAGATGAGCACCCTATCAGCCCTGTGATGGTCGGAGAAGCGCCTCTAGCTGTGGAACTCGCGTCTGCCATGCTAGGTAAGATATGACACTGTCACTTTATTCAACAGTAGCATCAGATAGGGGGAGATGAACACTCTATCAGCCCTGTGATGGTCGGAGAAGCGCCTCTAGCTGTGGAACTCGCGTCTGCCATGCTAGGTAAGATATGACACTGTCACTTTATTCAACAGTAGCATCAGATAGGGGGAGATGAACACTCTATCAGCCCTGTGATGGTCGGAGAAGCGCCTCTAGCTGTGGAACTCGCGTCTGCCATGCTTGGTAAGATATGACACTGTCACTTCATTGAACAGTAGCATCAGACAGGGGGAGATGACCACCCTATCAGCCCTGTGATGTACGGAGAAGCGCCTCTAGCTGTGGAACTCGCATCTGCCATGCTGGGTAAGATATGACACTGTCACTTCATTGAACAGTAGCATCAGACAGGGGGAGATGAGCACCCTATCAGCCCTGTGATGGTCGGAGAAGCGCCTCTAGCTGTGGAACTCGCGTCTGCCATGCTTGGTAAGATATGACACTGTCACTTTATTGAACAGTAGCATCAGACAGGGGGAGATGAGCACCCTATCAGCCCTGTGATGGTCGGAGAAGCGCCTCTAGCTGTGGAACTCGCGTCTGCCATGCTTGGTAAGATATGGCACTGTCACTTTATTGAACAGTAGCATCAGACAGGGGGAGATGAGCACTCTATCAGCCCTGTGATGGTCGGAGAAGCGCCTCTAGCTGTGGAACTCGCGTCTGCCATGCTTGGTAAGATATGGCACTGTCACTTTATTGAACAGTAGCATCAGACAGGGGGAGATGAGCACCCTATCAGCCCTGTGATGATCGGAGAAGCGCCTCTAGCTGTGGAACTCGCATCTGCCATGCTGGGTAAGATATGACACTGTCACTTTATTGAACAGTAGCATCAGACAGGGGGAGATGAGCACTCTATCAGCCCTGTGATGGTCGGAGAAGCGCCTCTAGCTGTGGAACTCGCGTCTGCCATGCTTGGTAAGATATGGCACTGTCACTTTATTGAACAGTAGCATCAGACAGGGGGAGATGAGCACCCTATCAGCCCTGTGATGATCGGAGAAGCGCCTCTAGCTGTGGAACTCGCTTCTGCCATGCTAGGTAAGATATGGCACTGTCACTTTATTGAACAGTAGCATCAGACAGGGGGAGATGAGCACCCTATCAGCCCTGTGATGATCGGAGAAGCGCCTCTAGCTGTGGAACTCGCTTCTGCCATGCTAGGTAAGATATGGCACTGTCACTTTATTGAACAGTAGCATCAGACAGGGGGAGATGAGCACCCTATCAGCCCTGTGATGATCGGAGAAGCGCCTCTAGCTGTGGAACTCGCTTCTGCCATGCTAGGTAGGTTAATGTAATAGTATTATCAGACAGGGGATGAAGGAATGGTAATGACAAGACAAATTATCCTGTGCTGGTCGGATAGAAAACGATGTGAGAATTTTTCCTGTATCACAGTCTCTCCACGTCGAATCCCTTGACGCCGAGTTTGCTATACAGGGTGCTTGGAAGAGTGATAGCTCCCTTCAAGGGATGAACCAGCCCGTGAAACTAAAAGACTTTCTCCAAGGAACATGAATCGTTTTTTTTTCTTTATATTTTAAGCTATGTTCCATGGGCAAAGTTGCTCAGTTTGCGTAAACTAATTCATCCCTTGAAAGGAAGTTATCACTCTTTCAAACACCCCGTATATCGAATGGTATCACAAAAAACTGTGTATCACAAATCAAATAAAAATCTTCTTTCTAACCAGTTTTCACATCTTTTTTATTGCAGAACGTGGCATCTACGTGGTAGCATTCAGTTACCCGGTGGTTCCGAAGGGCGCGGCTCGGGTTCGAGTCCAACTGAGCGCCGCACATACGCCAGAGGACGTCCACATGGCAGTGGACGCCTTCCACCAGGTCGGGAAGAACATCGGACTTATCAAATAGACGGGTTTCGGCTTGTGATATTTTAGTTTGCTTATAAATGAAAATAAGAAATTGAAAAATTTACAAGCATCGACTAGGTACCGGCGAATTGCTCTGCCACTGAGCTATCGATGCACCGGTCGGCTTTCTTTTTATGAGAATAATATAGCACTGTGAGTGCAGTAAATCCCAAAAAAAAAGTTGTTTGCCGATTGTCTAATACCGACATTGGAAAAATTGCACGGACCACTGCGAATCTAGTGCGACTTTTTGGTAACAAATTGAAAATGAACTGAATAAGCGTCTCACATGGTGCGAAAACTGTAATATTCTGATATCTAAGATAATCTATTCTCTAACTAATTTTAGTATGTGGACCAGCGGTCTTTCAATAAATTACGTTTTCATATAGTTATGAATTCGCTAGATGACTGGGACATTAATAAAATAAAAAAGTAGTACGCTTAAAACTATTGTCAAAAATACTACATACTCCATTAATTGTATTTTAAAATATTCAAAGTCTTAATTAATAAATAGGAAAATAATATAAAAGTAAGTGTTTTGACGTCAGCCAAACTAGACAACATGACCTCATCTCTTCGTACTTTCATAGAAAATATCGTTTTAACCTTTTGAACGCCAATGACCACTATAGTTGCTAAACGCTCGCGTACATACGACGCCACTGACGACTAAAGTAGTCCAAATTTACCTATTTTTATAACTTAAATTCTGTCTTGTTTAAGACACCGGGCTGCTTGCCGATAAGTTTTTACCATCTTCATATTTTTCTATGCTTGGCGTCGGGGGTGTGCCACCGTAAAAAAACTCTGGCGTGCAAAAGGTTAATAAGTAACTCATCTAACCTCTCAGTCTTCATGCCCTGAGACGGAAGCTTGGGATGGAAGATACTGTAAGATGAAAGTCTATAATATCTTCGCCGTTGTTGATGGTTCATATAATTTGTGCGGCAAATATTATCGTATCTTAACCATGTGCGTCGCTCTTAATATTATCTATCACAATCCAGTTCATTCCCAATTGTTAAACAGGGTGTCAGGAAAAGTACTAAGTTCCTTTTTTACTTTCACCAAGGAACATAGGTCTAAACAGGAAAAAAAACGGATCTACCATACAAAATTTACCAACCGGGTCAGTTTGAATAACAGGTAATTTTTTTTTTATATTTAGACTTATGTTCCTTGGGGAAAGTTGTTTAGTTTAATGGGATGGTTCATCCCTTAAAAGGAAGTTTACTTTTTTGAACACCCTTATAGCTTTAGCTATCAAGCAACATTTTGGCTCATTTTGATAATTTTGTATATGCTTACTGAATATGTTTTACAATAATTTCTGAAGTGATCTGACATTATATAGTGATTGTTACTTATTGTTATTATATCATGTGTCGTCATAGCATGTATTAAGTTTGTGCTTATCTTATGATGACTGAATAAATTATATTATTTTTATTACTGAAGTTTTTTCTTTAGCGGTGCTATTAGTATCAAGAAATTTTGAGATAATGTTTAATTTATTTTCCATAAGATTTGACATCGGCTTACAACATAAAATACGTATTTTCCTTGTAATAACAAGTTAGGTTAGGTTAGTATTTATTTTTTACTTTTTGAGCACATAAGCAGGCAACAGGTATTATGCGAAGTAAAATAAAACATGATTTAGTAATAATTGATCTATTAACAATAATTTATTACAAGTAATAAAACACACTCTTATTGACAAACATCATACGCGCGGTGCGACCACAACTTACACAGGGTGCGCCAAATTATAGCAAACGTATACAGGATGGATCTAAAAAGGCGAGGAATAAAAAAAGAGTATTTACCTACCTATGAAGTGTGAATATGTAATATCTCATTATTTTAATCAATGAGAAATTTTTAATCTGTTCATTTAGCTCCGAAGATACACTCGTGACACCTAGATGGCACTCGTGCGAATGACTTTAAACTCGGCAGTAATTTCCCATAGACACGGGTAAAAGCTTTTAAAATTATGCACTGAACTTGACAGCTAATTCCTCAATCTGAAAAAGCGACAATATACTCAGGACTGCTTAGTGTCATTCCAAAAAGTCTTCATTTTGTGCAAAAAAAGAAATAACTTTTTTATAAAGGGAATGGACTTCAAAGAACGTGTAGGTATAAGTGCGAACCCCCATTTTTTGTTAATTAGTATGCCTAAAACTTTCTCCTAGTCTGACAAACACTTAGCTGAAACCCGCATCAAAATCGGTTCAGCCGAACGCGAGATAATCGCGGATAAACATACATACAGGTCAAACCAAGAACCTCCTTTTTAAGTCAGTAAAAAACGAGATATTTGACCTCTAGTAAATCATGGACAAGTTTTTTTCGTTGTCTAGAGGACATCATAATTATTATTCACCTTTGTAGATGCATCCTGTGCATTCTCATTGACCAAAAAGCCTACTTTTCTGTATAAAGGCACAAAAAATTGTATTCATTAAACAAATCGGTCAAATAATACTGAGAAATTATAAATTACCTACAATTTTTAA
Source organism: Keiferia lycopersicella (assembly GCA_029255805.1). Lineage (NCBI taxonomy): Eukaryota > Metazoa > Arthropoda > Insecta > Lepidoptera > Gelechiidae > Keiferia > Keiferia lycopersicella. The sequence continues at coordinate 13,098,490 of JARACZ010000005.1, read as the reverse complement.
CGCACCCAACTACCTATTCATATTCATAATTTATAAAGTTAATTATACTATAGTTAATTTATTTACATTGGTATTGTGAGTTCTCACTTTGTCACTTTTATTGCATTTTTATATTATTTCAGGCATTTTATATTGACTTGAATAATGATGATATATTAATAAAATACAAAAATCTATTAATACTGTAAAAATAAACGAAATACTTTTCGAAATAAACGGATCTTAATTCGAAATTATATTTGAAACATTGAATACTCACTTGTTCTTAAAAGTTTGTTTTTATCATCACATAACGTAGTAATCTTGCTTCGGTAAAATATGCAAATTGTTTTAGTATTGTATTATGTAATTTTATATTGTTTATTCAGAGGACCAGCCTCATTCCGAAAATTAAGATTATTCGTGTTTTTTAAATTTTTATAATCTTGCCTATGCTTTTGTTTACAGGTCTAACGTTGCATTCAAAACACGTCTTTATAATAAATCGTATTTAAATTTAAATTTTAAATAAAGCAATTTAAATAGGAACGAAGAATAATTAATTATAATACTATCACACAATTAAAGAATATAGTTAATGACAGATTATGTGCAACATGTTGATGTATAAAACATACAGGATTATTACATCAAAAGTACAATTTTCATACAATAAATAATCGTTTCTCTGTATTTGTAAACACTTTTGGACAAAAAAAAAAGGAATTTTCATATTTGTAGATTCACCCTGTACTATAAAACAATGTTGGCTTATGCAGTGAGAACGCAAATAACTCGATCTTTTTAGTATCGAGTACAGTCACAACTATCGAATATCCCGACTGCCCTAATATGGCTCATTCACAGCACTACTACACGTTTTGACTAATGGAGAAATATTTTAACTATGTTTTTTTTTTATTGTAGTCGTAGCCTCTATTAACCAATATTCATTAGTATTTCTCAGCAGAATTGAACCTAGGTCTGCGACTCTGCTTACTACACTACGAGGATTTTAATTTTTTCATATTTCACTATTGGTCAAAACGTCATCTTAATAAAATTACGCCGCTAGCTACTGGAGGGTTTCCTTTGCGAATCGTCTACGTTTGTATATTTGTCTGGTGGACGTGTCGAAGTCGACAGTGAGCAATCCATACCTGTCTCTTTCTAGCTTCAAGGAATGTTCGATGCCTCATTGCAGCACGTTCGGTTTTGCAGGTGGACCTGAAAAGAAGAGCCATTGAATAAAGATAAGTTTATGAGAGCTTCAATCACTTCAATCCACAGCTACACATCCTCGTACAACACCTCTTATACTCGCACAGCTCTGGTAGAAGAGCAGCCTAAAACCACGCAACAGATTCTGATAGTTTTTTAAACAGATAGATAATAATAGTGATTCAAGAGGAAGATTTATATTTAAAATCTATGCCGGAAAAACGCCTTATTTACTTACGGAAAAACGATTAGCCGGGGGCGGGTGCAACCGCTGGGCGGGCGGCTAGACCAGTCCTACATAAAGTAATTGGAATCTTCAAGTAATGACCTCACGTCGTGTTCGATTAAGATTCCATCCAATTCTAATAGGATCAATCCCGAGTTGCTTTGGTTACGTTAAGGACCCTGGGAGTGAACAGCAGCGTTTCTTGTAATTTCACTACAGTTACCTGTATATTTACATATTACGTACTTTTCATAGAACATAGGAAACGTGATATCGAATAGACCATAATTTTCCTAGCTGAGGAACTTATTTTCATAATGTTCAGTCTATAGAACACGCACGGCCCTGAATAAGGGCGCAACACAGGGTGACGTCCGTTCATACGAGTAACTTTAATAGGTTTTCAATATATCCGAAGGCCATGTGATAAATACGTAATGCACAATTTCAATTTCCTACCAATTTGAAGGTTTCACTATGTTTAATACGAGTACGCACGTTATACTTCACTTATAGAAAAAGGTTATTAAATTCCTAAGTAAATTTAACTTATTTTTTTCATGAATCTGATCGTTTTTGTTTACTGTAGGTTATTATAAACTTATCTTCGTTGCGACTACTACTTACGTAATAAGAAGCCATTTGAAGGTGAATACCTAATCATTAGTTTTATGCCACAAGTTGGAAATCTTTAGGGCAGGCCTATGTTCAGCAGTGGACGTCCTATAGCTGAAATGATAGTGACTCAATTTGTAGCTATCATTTTTAACGATACTCAAGGCTTTAAAAACAGCGACTTTACCAGTATTGACGTCTTTGCCTCTTTGCAAAGAAAAAAAAACTAAGCGTTTGCTGTTTTTTCCTTATCACAGAATAAATAAATAATGATAAGTAAATAACCGGATATGAGCCGGTCGATATATGTAAAAATGCGAATAACTAAGTGATTAGCAACCTGTAGGGCCTTAGGAAACGATGTGACCGGCCTCGGTAAATAAACGCTGGACCATTTGCTTAACTAGATCTAGAAATCAATTTTTGAAACGTGGCAATTAGATTGATGTAGAAATCTGCTCCTAATTATGCTCGTATCAGAGCGGTTTCGCACTACATCCGATCCGAATCCGATTCAAACCCGTGAAATACAGGTTACATATAATAATCGGTTGACGGAGATCGGATCTAGTGCGTAAATAACCATCGAAATTTCTACGGCTACTACAGACCATATTTTCACGGGTTCGGATCGGACGTAGTGCGAAACCGCTCTCATACTGTATATTTTGCTTATTGGTTCATAGTTGAAACATAATAAATTCACATATAGGGACTATAGAGACATCGAGTAGTAGAAATTTAAATACGTGTGGTTAGACCAGTCGTTGGGCATAACAGTGCTCGGAATCGAATTACGACGTTTCAGAAATAAAGCTCTAGGTTATTGACTATTAGAAATCACGTTATCAGCCATGTGGACATACCTGCTCTACTTGAGCTCAAGGTGTTTCTAACAACTTAAGTGTGCGTTTTTTTTTTGTGTTGGACACTACGTTTTCGGCCCCGGGGCCATCAAATCTACGCCTGTCGGCTTGGTGGGGAGCACGTGCTCTCCCGGAAATATTTGGTTGGTTGTTCAAACAACCAGCCCAATCACGCCCTTGGGGCGAGACTGGGCTTAGGAGTTGTTCCGGGAAGAACTGGTATGTGACTAAGATTTTTTGTAATCAAAACATAGTATAAAGCAAAGTAGCTTTTCGCGTCTGTATGTATGTAGGTATGTTTGCTTAAATCTTTAAAACTACACAACGGATTTTGATGCAAGTTTTTTTAAATAGATAGAGTGGTTCAAGAGGAAGGTTTTTATGTATATAAACTTGCCGAGAAAACATCTTATTCCCACGGGAAAATGAGTTACAGTGGGCGCAGCCGCTTGTTTTCTATAAAGCTTTTTTAATTCTCTGCATAGCGACTCACAATTTTGCTAATTACAGTAATACGAATATTTTTTGTATTTGTGTCATGGACAATGTACAAAACTAATGAACTGATTCTGAAAATTGATTTAGGTTTGAAAGCTAGCACATATCTTGCACCATTTGACGCGCAAACAAAGCATGAAGTACTGTAAAGTTTAATGCAGAAACTTTTGCACTAGTCTTGTAGGTACTTACTTTAAGTCGGTATCGATCGGTCGCATCGACTGAAGTACTTATTTATGTACCTACGAGCTTTTTATGCCGTGTGATGCTGGCTTAGAATAGCATCATCCCACATCCTTCCCGCGGGTATCGTAAGAGGCGACTAAGGGACTCGAGAGTATTGGTGTATTACAATTTTTAGGCTACAGGCTGACAACCTATTACTATAGTGATACACATGTTTTCTGAAACAACCTTGGAAAACAATCCTCAAAAATGTCAGACGTGGCGATAGCGACCGTATTCTTACGGCCCTTAACGCTCAGCCTACCCCGCAAAAGATAAAGGCGTAATATATGTATGTACGAGTTTATAATCAAACAAGGTTAATTTCAATGCACTTACAGTATTTCTAAAGAAGGATGAGTCATGAAGTTACTGGAAAATTCTATGCAGAAAGTTTCTTTGCACGTTCTCGTGTTTACTTTTTGTCGGTATCGATCGTCCTCATAGACTGGTATTTACGAGCTTCCCATAACGAGGCAAGCAAGGTGTTCTGTGGCAAGGTCTCGCAATGTCAATGTCGTAAGTAGTAAACTGCAAACAGTACAGGAAATAGAAGCCAAATGTATGTGTTTACCTTTGACGTTTACTTACACAAATTACTACGGTTGTGAATGCTGATTGAGAGATGATAATGACAAATTGTTATAACTGCTAGTATTACTGTCGAAGACTGTGTATTACTGTAGTGACAGGTTGTCCGCTTTCGCCTAAAATTGCATAACAAATCAAGCCTCAAGTCCCTTAGTCGCCTCTTACGACACTCACAGGAATCACCCTATATCTTTCACGGGAAAGATATGGGGGGAAAGATATGGGGTGATGCTATTCAAAGCCAGCATCACACGGCAGTTGGATAGTTGGTAGAGCTTATTTTTACTCAAGAAAGAACATCTCATTGACACGAGAAAACGGATGACACTCACTGTGCAAAACCACAGGGCAGGGATATAGTTGAACAGTTTTTCAAACAACCTTGTAAAAGCTTCAATGTCACGTTTACATAGACATACATGTACTTATCCTATCCAAACAAGTTCAACTAAGCTGGTAAACCTTGAGAAGTTAGATATGTTGATTTATTTTTTATACTATTATTCTCTACTAGTATGACATCGTCCATCCAGCGGTTCAACCCGCTGTAACTCAATTTCCCGTAGGAATAATGGCAAGTATTATACGTCATACAAACCTTCAGCTTAAATTAAAAAAAAGCTCAACAGAACCCATTGCATAGTTTTAAAGATTTAAGCATACCTACATACATAGGGATAGACGCGTGAAGCGTCTTTATACTTTGTAGTGATAGTTATAGGGTTCGACCAATAAGAATTACGGCCGTACTACGATCATTGCCTACAAAACTCTAGTTTTGAACGTGCCCGATACGCTCTTAGCTAATATTTTTCTTTGGTTTGAGTAGGTAGGAGTTTGGTAGGAGTACCTAACTCGGTAGAAACTTATAAACTATGTGAGATGATGTGATTATCGTTACGTAAGATAAAAAAAATGAATGATACAAGTTTTACTAACTAATTATCTACTCAACGCAACCGGTCGTTCTTATTTATTCAAAGTTTGGTTGGAAACATGTTAATTTGTCATAATATTTTATTTATCTCCGTCATATATTTGATATATTGTTAGTACTACAGTACAGGATACAGCATTCAACATCGTTTGATAAAAAAAGTCTTACGTAAATACTTACTAAATAAATATATGATATATATTAATTAAATATTTTTTACGAATGAAAAATGAATTATGTACTTTTATTAAACTTATTATTGAATATTATTGACACTTTCAAAGTAGCAAGACTTACTGCGTCGCGGCTAGCCAGGTTCCCTTAAGACGCTGTTATGAAGGAAGGCCAACGAAAAGCGTTACTTTCGATTCATTTTTTAAGCCTGTTACTGATGCTACCAAGACCTCAAAAAAATATATGACATACTCGAAGATATTATCTAGTAGTAACACTATCGTATGACTCGATTCGTTTGACATATTTTAATAAAAAAAATCTCAAAAAGAGCATTAAAAATATTTTCAAACCAATTTTATCGTAATTTGGACTACTATTTTGATATAGTTTCTTGATGTAGAATATTCCTATTTCAATGTCCTATAAATTATACTATTAGGTTTTAGTTAATGAACAGATTTTAATTCAACAAATAATTTTTTTACAAAAATTAGAACGGCTCTCGCCGACAAACCAACCTCCCGATGACATCCCGCACCGCCCGCTACCCCGCCAGTACCCAAATGGCTCTTGCCAGCGCCGGTACTGTGTCAAAATTTCCCGCAAAATTGACAAATATTTTTTCGTAATTATTACGTCGCTCATTTTACTTATGACGTTAGTGACATGGACAGATTGCTTGATAAAATACTTTATGGCTGACACCAAAAGGCGTAATTTAAGTATGCGCTTATTATTACGTCGTTTACGTCTTTTGGCGAGACGAGCAAAAATTTATCGTAGCTGTCGCTTCAGCTAGCCTTGACGAGAGACGATATTTTATTTATAAGATAATAAAAAGCAAAAGTCTAACCAAGCCTTTTTACTTATAATAAGAAAGGAATGATACATAACTAGTAATTCACTTTAAATATTTACAATGTGTAGTCTGAACATGAGTAACGTTTGTACAGTAGGTACCAAGTAATTTTTAATACCTATTATCTTTTCAAGATAACTCTTGGTTGACAGGTTATCTAAACAATTTTCCCCCAAGAACTTATTTATTACAGAAACCGACACAGCGGTGCCAAATTAGATCCAGTCGGTGGTTATTCAACCACAGACCAGAGATGTCTTGTGCGCGCACGCAAATATATTGTTTTCTTTGTGCGTTAACTCTTCGGACGGAGCGAATAGTGATATTTTTTAAGTCTGAAGACGATATTGCTTACGTACGCCATGATCTAGCCACGTATATATAATCTGTGATACCCATACGCTGGTCTGTGGTCGGGATGGTATGGGATTCAGACATACAAACAAAACTACGTCAGAGAGCAGTCTTACCAGCTTCTTTACAATTACAAATTTTTTGCGCTGCTCTTTGTCACGCTTTTGACACATCGCTGACTGCTGCTTACTCCGCTCGTACGACTCGTGGGTTGAACACGAGAATGAATATTTATGAGAATGAACACGAGATGTCACTACACTACACACACTACTCCTACACGAACACGAACTGCAAAAAACCTTAGTTTCGGAAATAAAGTAGTTTTACTTTCTTTGGTATAGTTGAATGTTTTGACGAATTCTTGATTTAAGGTGACAGCTGTGAAACTAAAACCTGAGTTATCTCGAAATCTATGCATGTCAGTTTTTTAGGGTAATATGGCACTTTCTATGTAAGAGTAGTATAAAAAATTTAATTAGATGGTGCGGTTTAGGAGCTGAGTATGAACTTTTATGTTCATACTGAAACTTCCATCAAAGAGATAACATTATAGTAATACCCAGTATCCCGTTGCGCACCATCTATATTTCCTTAAAATAACGTGACACTTGACATATTCTACAGAACAAAATAAAAAGGTGGTCTGTGGCCCTAGAAAATCCCTAATTGTGGGCTTGACGAGATATTTTTAGGGAATAGAATAAATGAGGAAGTTGACTAAATGTAAAAGTAGACCAAATGAGAATTTGGAACAAATGAGGTAGTGAAATAAATAACAAGAAAAGTAGGAATTCAATAAAGCGCATGTGAGTGAGGCTAGGCTTAGGACAAATTGTGGACTAAATAGGGGCCCAATTTTAATTTTAATATTATCAAACAAGTCCTAAAATATGAGTACCGAAACTGAGTAATTTTTACTCTACTTTGCACCGTTTTTGAGGTATTTTCACTTTTAGTTTGCATTCTTTTTAATTTTCGCAAAAGTTATTTTTTTGAAATGTTTAATGGCGTTTGCGAATGGCAATTATCTGTCACGCGTACTTTTTTATATTCTTTATTGCATCTTTTTGTTTTTTATCCGACCAGCTTGGAAAAAGGGTTATGTTTTATATGAGATGGGGCACTTAACTAAAGTCTTTTGTAAGATTTTTAGTTTTATTTTCGCTGTAATAACATAGACCCATGTTATTACAGCGAAGTTTTAAGTTCTCTGTGGCTGTGGGTGTAAAAGAAAGAATAAGTTAATTTTCGAATTTTCTTCAGATAGCCCCGGGTTTTTTCGCCCGTGATCCTATTTAAAAAGTATCTGTTCACCCTCTCTTTCACGCTCGTTTACTCACCTACATGGCTTTTCCGTTCTAGCATCATACTTCAGAAATTCATCTAACATCCGGCTTACGTTAAAAAATTATCGTTCAGTTGTCCATTCGTTTCATCTTACAGTTGTTCGTCTCATCGTACAAATCATCCCACATGCATGATGTAAATTCTAGTATTTCACGGGGTACAGCCCAAGTCGACGGATGTTGGCACTTAAGCCGGCGGCATAAACAAAAGAAAACAATGAAGTACCTACCTATAGCAAGAAGCAGGCGTGCGTGACTGAGGGAGGACTCCAATGCAAAACGCCATTTAACATTTTAGTTAAATATCATTTTTAAATATTAAAAACGAATGGAAACTAAAAGTGCATATATCTTGAGAACAGTACATCGTATAGCAAATATAACTGAAATTTCGTACTCAAGTTTTTGGACTTGGGACATTTTCCGACTTTCGACCATTTTCTATCAAAATTGAAATAATTGTTTACACCGTTTGATTCATAATCATCTTTTTTACAATCTATTCGTACTTTTTTTAACTTTACAGAATCTGAATTGGGTCGGCTAGATTTTTTTTTCATATTTCGACCTATGTTCCAGGGGGAAAGTTGTTCAGTTTCAAGGACAGGTACATAAAAGGAGCTTAGTATTTATCCTAACATCCTTTGTAGTTAAATTTGTATGTTTTAACTAGCCATTACGTTCTTTTAAGGCCTTCCTCCTCTTCTGCGTCCATCCATCTACCCACATTCATATTTCGTTTCGTCGCATTATCACAAAAAAATAATAATTCACGGTAGAAGTAAAAGTTCCATGGCCGGGATAAAGCTCAAATATATTTAAAAGGTGGTCGGACTGCGGTCATGTCCATAAGACACACGACGTACGGGTGCGTAGTGTGCGAGCGCCAGATGATGTGTCTGAGCGCGGGGAGCGCGGGCGGCCCCCCCCGCCTCACCCCCTGAAATCGTGATTTGAGCAGCAACTCCTCGCCTTAACGACATTCATTACTACTACATACGGCAGAGTACCTATATTGAATACTATTGAAATGCATAGGTATCGCTATTTCTTCACTATTGGTCCGCCCAGCGGCTGATCGTCTTCCCGGCATGTTTTATACATACATATATCACGCCTTTCTCCCTTGAGGGGTAGGCAGAGCTTTAACGGCCGCAAAATAATACGGCCGCTATTGCCATTTTTTAGACATTTTTAAGGATTGTTTTCCAAGGTTGTTTCAGAAAACACGTGTATCACTATAGTGACAGGTTGTCAGCCTGTCGCCTAAATTTTGTAATACATCAATACTCTCGAAACCCTTAGTCGCCTCTTACGACACCCGCGGGAAGGATGTGGGGTGATACTATTCTAAGCCGGCATCACATGGCATTTTTTTTATACGTATAAACCATCCTCTTGAATGACTCTATCCGTTGTAAATACCGCATCAAAATCCGTTGCGAGGAGTTAAAAAGGCGACTTCATTTCATACAACGTATTGAATAGACATACCTGGTGGAGGTGTCTGAGTGGTGGTGGTGCTGGGAGTGGTGGCAGCAGTGGTGGTGCTGGTTGTGGTGGTGGTTGTGCTCGTGGGCGCCGCCGTACTTGTCGTTTTCTGAGAAAAGAAAAGACCCAACATTGTACATATTTTAATAGTCACAGGTATGCAGGATGCAAAAAATCAACTGCAAATATTTTAATGGGAGAACCAGTCTATGAATAATTAGGGCCTCCCATACATCAGATGTCACATTCTTCAAATTTTTTTAATACTTCGACCTTATGTTCCTTGAGGACAGTCATGATTAAATTAATTTTCACATTTTGTACAGTACATTTTTAGCAAAATTTTTTGGTTGTTTAATAAAAGTCCAAACTAGGTGTCCCTGTGGCATGGATCTCCTAGCTTCACCATTCTGACATCAGCAGACAATTATTGAAATGCCTAGAAAAAGCGTGTCTTTTAAAGTATCATTTCAATTTATCGCATAAAAATTTGTTGGATTTTGTCAAGGAAAGTTCTTTTCAATATCATTTCCGTAACTTAAGGGTCAGATCAAAAGAAGGGTCTCTTTAGAATTTTAAAAAGTATAAGTTAAGTCCATAAGCTTCAAGAAATCACATCTTTTATAACTTGCTCACAGTTCAAGACGGTACTTTTTTGTAAATGCTAAGAGTGAAGCAAAAAAATATGTGAGGTAAATCACATAATAAACGTAACGTTTTGGAAAATCACTTACTTACTCTACAAGCCTTAGGAACAGATTTATTTTTATAAATAAGTAGAGCAGATATAATAAGGCTTGGCCACTTGACCGTAAACCGTATAAATAAGATCATAAGGTAATATAAGAACGCCAGTAATCGTATTATATATACAACACGTGCGTCTAGTTAATACAACATTGCATCGAGCACGTGAAACACGACATGCGTATAATCTTAATTCATTATTTATTATTATTGTACATATCTCAACTGAAGTAGGGAGCATTCATTGTAAGTAGGTACGATGGTAGGTATAAACCGAAACTATAAGTGGTTTTGTAACAGTAGATTGTTTCTTAGTTTTTAATCTAGTGGAAAATGATATTAATTGATGTTTTGCGAAGTAACTGAACATCCTTTGATAAAAAATATGATCTTTATATCAACACTATAATAGTAAAATATGGCAGTAGCCAAAAATAGACCAATTTGCGGTCATGTAATATTGGACGGACAAGACGAAGTCGAGGCCTACCCAAGTGAAGTGAACAAGACCAGAATTTGGTATTTTGGCTGAGGCTAGCTAGCATGATGATTTTCTTACATTTGCGAGTAAATATACTAGAAGTATTCAGCTTACCACTTCTTACTTCTAGAGTTCTTATGAACTCAATTACATCCTAAATTGTTGTAGTATGGTCATTTCCATGCCTGATGATTCGAAATGAAGATGAAACAACCTGGACCTTTTGTCTTCGGTATTTCGGTACTCTTTGTTTCAGCTTCAATGCTGACTAAGTATTCAGCTTACCGTCAATTCCTCTATCCTGGTTCTAAGTGACTCCACCTTCTGGCCCAGCGTGGAGTTGACGGTTGAGATCTGCTGCTTGATGTCGTCTTCTCTCCTACTGTTCGCCCCCACTTCGTGAAGCAAGTACGAACTATTTATTGCAATGGTTCGTACTTGCTTCAAGCTAGTGTTATATCGAAGCGCAGCCAATAATAATGGTTTTAAAGGTTAGCCACTTACCGTCAAGTCCTCTATCCTGGTTCTAAGCGACTCCACTTTCTGGCCCAGCGTGGAGTTGGCGGTTGAGATCTGCTGCTTGATGTCGTCTTTTCTCCTGGTGTTTGCCGCCACTTTGGCAATGGTCCGTACTTGCTTCAAGCTGGTGTTATATCAAAGCGCAGACAATAATAATGGTTTTAAAGATTAGCCACTTACCGTCAAGTCCTCTATCCTGGTTCTAAGCGACTCCACTTTCTGGCCCAGCGTGGAGTTGACGGTTGAGATCTGCTGCTTGATGTCGTCTTCTCTCCTGGTGTTCGCCGCCACGTTGGCAATGGTTTCGTTCGTGCGCGCCTCTAGTTGGTGCACCATGTTTTTCACCTCTTCGACGCCCGTGGCTGCGTTGACGGCTTGCTTTCGCGCCGTGGTCAACGCGCCGTCGAAACTACCGATCTGGGGAAAGCATTATCATATTAATTGGGTCTGAGTTTTGGTGTAGCCAACTCAAACGTAGCATCTACGGTATAATCAATGGTTTAAATGATAAATGGTCATGTGGGTATTCAAAGAGCCTTCGGACGATCGGATTTGCTCTAAGCAGAAAATCTTTTTGTACTTTGCAATAAGTTGCACATGAACGACATTTGGAGTTTTTTTTTGCCTTGGAGCCATCGAAACTACGCCTGACGGCTTGGTAGGGAGCGAGGGCTCTCCCGGAAATAATGGAATGATTGTTCAAACAATCAGCCCAATCACACCCTTGGGACGAGACTGGGCTTAGGAGCTGTTCTGTTAAGAACAGATCGGACTGAAAGAACGGCTGTCCATAGCAGATAGTAAACCACCACCGGGCCATAACAAAATATGTTTAACATTGGTAAAGTCTGTACTAACGAGTGTAACAATGTAAAGTAGTTTATTCTAGAAATGTTTTTAATAAACTAAGTGAGGTGGTTGTACTTTGACTCGGTTAGACACATTTTGTTTCACAAATGTAATAATAAAGTCGATTAAAATTCCTCCGACAACGGTTAGTATGTTAATGATTCAGCGGGCAATCAATTCGTTCAGCCTATCATTATAGAACTACATTAAAGTGATATTGTACCGTGACACTAATTATAACTACCAACATGATTCGCATGAAAACATTGCTATGTAAAGACGGGAGAGCCTGAAGAGTTTAAGGCTGTTTTTAATTGTGTCCGAATAGATTCTCATTCGTTCAGCGATCATGCACATCAATCTACATGAAGTGCCACCAAGCTCATTACATTTACCGACTGCTCTTACGGTGAAGGAAAAACATCGTGATGAAACCCACATTCAAATAAAATTTGAAATCAGATGATATTTCAATGTGACTTAACCTAGGATTCGGGTCAGGTTAGGGCCTTTCGGTTGCAGAGGTCAGATGGCAGTCGCTCTGTGCAAAAAAAATACTTAGGTGGCCGACCCCGATAGAGAAACAGGATAAGACAAGGAGAATGAATGATGCTCCGAATACCCTACCGATGAGCCGAGCTGTGCGACGGTTCGTTCTAGATCCGCTAGCTTGGCGGGCATGCCCTTGAGCTCCGGCGCGGCCGCCAGCTGCCCTGACACCGCGGCGAGATTCTTCACCGCCTGGTCCACCTGCGCTTGCAGCTCCAAGTGCTTATCTCTCAGCTCGTTCAGCTTCTCGCTCAGCGCGCTTACGTTCGCCCGCAAGTCTTTTGAGGCGGAGTGGCACGTTTGTATCGCGTCATCTATATGGTTGCTGCTTGTGGATACTGTGGACAAGAAAAAATCCTTATTAGAATATGCGAAAGAATTTTACACTATGTAAAAGAGGCTTTAAAAATCTTATGCGTATCTCACTCAGAGTTCAGTGCGATTTATTATTATGGACCTTAATGTAAGAATCGAGCATACCAACGCAATTAACTAGTTTACAGCACTAATATTTTCATTTCAACCCGCCTACAAAGACCGATTCGTATTTGCTGAAATATTCTTCTGAAAAAAACTGTATAGAGTTCGTAAGAAAAAGTATGGACTGGAAAATCAGGGGAAGCACTTTACGTACGGGCAGGAAATTCCTCGTTTTCGTACAAATTCCGAGTAAATGAGATTCTTAACGATTATTTCCTATATTATATTGCTGGGGAAAAGCGTAAATGCTTTCATGAAAGTACGGGGTCGAAGCGGGGAGAAAAGTGGGTCACCCAGGTCACAATATTTGTTATACCTAGCGTAAGTATAAATATCAACAGAACAAATAACAAGCCAGTACTATAAAAACGTAGAGACCTGTTTACTTTTTTGTTTTAATGCCTTGTAATAAATGATTATGCCAAAGGATTTCTCTTAGGTATTTGATGGACTTTTTAATGAGTAATTAAATTAGACTCATCAATCACATGACTCTAACATATTAAATGGCAATATTAATGAATAAAAAACTGTATAATATTATGTTAATAAAGCCGCAAAAAAAACTTAAGCTTAAAATGATGTATAGACGCTGTTAGGAAAAGTATCAACTTGCTTTTAAGAGATGAACCAGCCCATGAAACTAAACAACTTTCCCCAAGGAACATCGGTCGAAATATGAATACATATACAAACAATGTATATTTTGGACCTCACATACAAACTGACTCAGTCCGTTGGAACATTTTGTATGGGAGATTCAAATACTGCTTTCATATTTTGACCTATGTCCCTTCTTGAGTGAGAGTTTGGGATGTGGTTAGTCAACATTTGTCAAAATCGCTTTAGAGACCGATTTCAAGAGTAGAATGCGATTTATAAATACCGAACTTAAGTGTCTTAGGCTCGTATTTATAAACCGCACTCAACTCTGAGATCGATCTTGCGTGCGACTTTTGAGATGCTGTTAGTATTGACTGACATTTGTCAAAATCGCTCTTGAGTTCGATATCAGAGTTGAGAGCGATTTATGAATACGGACCTAATTTATCACGTTCATCTTATCATGACATTGACAAGACATGACATGTAAAAGTAAATCACAATGAGCATTGCAAGCTAAAATCAGCGTGGGCGCAACAGGCAGGGCGCAGCGCTTACAATCAAAATGTAAATACGTTTGTTATCGTATCGGTCCTGTAATCCTGTTTGACAATAACGAAACCACTTTACCTAATGCATTTTGCTTGTACCTACGTAATTTCAGTAGAAGCTGTGTAACTTAAAAGTATTTATTAATTAGAATGTGTAAACCAAATAAGTTTTTAAAAGTTTTATCTGGTAAAGTTCAACCAGTTCTAATCCAATTAGAATTGTCTATTCACGATTGTTAGCCTTTTTTTTCATAACTTATTCTGTCTAGGAACGTTTGATGCAGGTCATATTCACCGACTTTTGTTGTTTTTGTTTTGTTTAAAGTCATTTTTGAATATGTGTCGTTTATAATACTACTAAACAAACCTCTATCCATCTCAATCCTGAGAGATACTATCTGCCTCCTGACGTCAACGAAGAGCCACAGCACAGTTGCGGCCGAGACCACGCATACAGCGAGAGCGAGCGCCGCCGCCAGCCTCACGATGGGCCGCGTGCGCCGGCGCCGCGAAGTACGCCGTGCCCAGGGCTCTCCCTCATCGCTGGATGCTGACAGCAACCGACCGCCCCGCGCGCCTCCACCGCCCACCAGCGCGTCCAGCTCGCGCCGCTTGCGCATCTTCTTGCCCACGCGCAGCGGGACAGCCGCGTGCACCCCGCTCTCCATCCCGCCGCTCGCTACCGCGCGCGCATCCGCTCTCCGCTACTCGCGCCGCTTGTCGCTTCACACACACCCGCGCTTGCGATACTTGCACGCGTGCGTCGAGATCCGCGTTAGATCAACGAATGCGCGTTCAAAAAGTTTGCGAAGTCACAACACTAATAAATTTTTGAAGTCCATATAAATTACACCTGATGATTTATTGTAAGTAATGTAAAACTGTCGTGTGAGGTCAACGAGTTGCGGTCGTTCGTCTGATAGAACACAAATGAGCGAATCGTATAAGTTTATGATAATGTAACAACAAAAGCGAACACTATCTCTGTCCACTATCAATGATGTCATACGATGTGACTTTAAGTTAATTTACAAAGTGAACTTGAAAAAAAAAAGTGTTAAAAATAACTCAGTCTATTTCCTTTTTCAACACTAGTTGTAGGACGACTCGGTGTCCCACACGAAAAGAAGAAGAAGAACACTAGTTAACCTTTGAAAAGGTCTATATAATATAGAGCAGACTGCCAGTGTGAGTGGTGTGCCCTCGCCGATAGATAGCTATCAACTGACCTGGCACACAGTATAAAATAATAGCTGAGCTGGACGTAAACATTGCAGTAAAGCCTTCTAGATATCAAGGCCACATTAGCGCACGGTAGAGCGCAGCCAAGTTCGGGCTGAATATATACTTCAGCTATAATATTTTATATCTCAGTACCTACGAGTAAGTATTTATTGCAATCAAATTACATTAATTTCATTCAACTTTTTCTTCATTCAGCCGGCTTTTTTTTTATTGTAATATGACGTTTAAGATTTTCGAAACAAACTTAGTTTAAAAAATCTATGAAATAACATTATTGCCAATCTGGAACTTTAATATATTTCTGCTTACTAGATGCCTCAAAATATGTAATACGTTTGGCAATTAAATTCAACGTTATCCGGAATGAATATCGTAGAATAATAGATTTTCAAATTTATACGTACATTTAGACGTAATATTTTGACTTGGCCCATTTTTTAACGTAAATTTTTCTAACGATTTCACTTCCACGTGAGACAGTATTAATTACAATAAATCAATTAAGGAACTAGTATCAGACCTCCGCGTACGTGACCAGCCCAACGTTTTGAACAAGTTTTGACCATCAACAATATTATTGTAATGTGATACGACTAATGGTTTCGATAGTGGTAAGGTAAGGTCGTTTACACGGCGACTTTTGGACCTCAAGTTGGTAGGCCTTGATCTTGGTGTTGTTTGGAGGTAGACGCACAAATAAATAATTATCTGTCAAAACGGATCGTAAGCTTGTAGAATAGAATATTAAATGAATAACATTGAGCAAGAAGATCATTTTGTCAGCATTGTAAACACTAAGGTTTACGTTAAAAAAGTAGAGCCTTTGGCTTAACCATCTTTCAGTGGATGCCGTGTGATGCCGGCGTAGATGCTATTTTAAGCCGGCATCACCAATCGCCAATCACCAATCAAACTATGTTTGTATGAATTGCATAAACTGCACCGAGAAACCATCATATTCTATATTCAACCATACCATATTTCCTCTGACCTATTTCACTGAAACTCCACCTCGTTGACTCATTAATTTTTTATGCATATTAAAATGTGGTTTTATGAGTGCGTATATTATCGGTCAACCTCGTTCAGCTCACGTTTTATCGGTCATAACCACCTCGAACTCTGATTAATACTGTAGCAAACTGACTACCGAAGCATTTTGTGATTTATAGAGCTAGTAAAAAGCTTAATTAGTATTATTAAAACAGTAATAACTCGTATAAATTAAATGGTAAATACAAATATATATCGGGTACTTAATTGCGCAAGAAACGCACCCTTATGAATCACAAGTTTCGTGCTCTATGTACTTTTCATAATATACTTTTATGGGTTTGCTTATGACTCTTATTTCGTGTGATTATGACACGACAAAGAAGCACTATACAATACACATCTATACTAACGAAGCCAATTTTGTAATCAACTGACGAGAAACCCTCATCTCCGGCCTACTTGGATTCTCTCCACTACGTACGATACAAAGAGATCTTGTTAAGATAGCCACAATCAAAATATATGGAGATCCTGATTCTCACAGTAGGAATTACGTTCGCTTTCGACTGGATGTCGAGGAAAAGAGCACTTGATCAAATATATTTTTTGAACAGTTTGATAAAATAAAGGCTGACGTATTTCACAGAATATATTTTTAAACATTGAAAAACTCGTGTTGATGTTAGCGGACACTGATCATGATGTCAATGATCAACGATTATCAACTCTTCAATGCTCCAGTCTTCATAGGAGTGATCGGGTAAGTATCTGCGAATGACGATGGGGATTTTTCGCTGTTTTAGCTCCTTCATAGCGATCTGCACAGGGTCGTTCTCGCCATCTAATTCCACCAGAATAGGAGCACACATTGCTATTTGAAGAGCCCTTGTGCCTAGCACTCTAGCACGCTCGTATTTAGTCATATAGCGTGTGGTGTTTCTCGTGACTTTTTCATCAACACCGCTGGCTTGTTCAGGCATGAGACATTGCAAACTAATCTCTTCCTCTTCAAGCCCGTCGGTTACAATGTTATTTTCTTCTTCGGAAGTATCATCACAGTCTGCAGCCTCTGGGTATTCCTCGTCAGCCATAGTTACTCCGTTGTTTAATGTGAAAACTAGGTGTATATATTTTTTTATGGTTTTTGGTATGAACGCACAAACAGTTCAGACAACTTGAGTTAACTTTATTACTCGTATCTACAAAATTTTAAATATATTTTGAACGTAAACTTGTCCGCCGATCAGAAATGGCTGCTTGAATGCAATGATAAATCTTTCTTTACTTTGTCATTGCACAACATTTACCAACATTTACGATTGGGGTATGTTGACGTCTGGTTAGGGATTTCACCTACACGGACGTCATGAGATCTGTGGATTAGCCACTAAAGCAGCGTTAATCGTAACAACGACCGCCGACTTGTAAGGATCAGACTCTGTTGTATCTACCCCTCGTGTTTTAAATGCATGCAAGAGTCCCCCTCTCGTGGGCGAAATTCGATACTGGTGAGGTACGTCACCTATTAGGGCACTGTCACTTGCACCGTGGAGCGTATCGACCACGACCACGCAGTAGTGAATGAACGCGCGCATGCGCAATGAGGCTGCGACATGCCGCCGCCTTTGTACAACCAATTTAGCGGATAATGAAAGATGTCCTAAGTATCTTCTTTTTATTCTGTATCTTACCCGTACTCTTAGAAGAAGGCATAATGCTAATATTTTCTGCATAAAGCAGAGATGCGCTTAGGCGCTGTTACTATAGTTTCGTGCCGTACTATTTAGTTACCAAGAATTTCAGCAATATTTACAGTTCTTTTATATTCCTCCTTTTCATCTTTATCTTTTCATTATACTGCTGATAAGTTGAAAGTTATCATGTAGGAGAATTAATGCATGCAAATAAGAAAAAAAACTAAAAAGTCGCGATTCTGGAACGATCGGGAACTTTCAATGTTTGCGATGATAACAAAATAACAATTAACAAGCCTTTAACAGATTCGATGTAAGAACCTGCGGCGTAGATTATAGCTTCGTTTTCTTTATTAGAGTGTATAGTCAGTAGAAATAGAATATAAAAAAATAGAGCACAGTTTGACATGTCAAACACCTAATCACAGGCCGCAAATTGAACAGACGCTCGACCGCAAGTGGCGACCGATCACAACACACAGCACACTTGAGCCTCAAAGGACCGAAAGCGCACCTTTAGCCTCACATAGCGAGCAATAAGTACACAATAATATTGTTTTGCACAACGAGGTCGGGTGTCCCGAACGCGGCGGGCTGAGGACTGACCGTGACGTCACGCGGGCGTGCTGGGCATGCGTGTTGAGGTAGTACGGATATAGAGTCGCTGGATACGTTGCAACCTAAGGTTCGATTCTCAACACTTTGAAACCCACCCAGTTTTAGGTGTGACATTTTTATAAAAATGTTTTGAATTTTATGTGTGGTGAGGTTCCAAATCAATAACTGAGAAACCACTGGGGCGAGAACAATATTGACGAGAGAGAAAGAGGCTTCGAATAGCCGTGGGATGCTGGCTTAGAATAGAATCACCCCATTTCTTTCCCACAGGTGTTATAAGAGGCGACTAAGTGACTCGAGGGTTTAATGTGTATTACAACTTTAGGCGACAGGCTAACAATATGTCACTACAGTGATACAGGGCCTTCAATATTTGTTAGACATGGCGATAGCGCTCTGCCTATCCCGCAAGGGATAAAGGCGTGATATGTGTATGTGTGCATGTATAATCAGTATTCTGGCCAAAATTAAGGCCCTTTTCAGAAATAAAACATAAAACTAAAGATAGTGAAAGTAATATTATGATCCAAGAGACCAAGACTCATATAAACGTTACGCATGTATAAGGGTATTTATGACGCTATTCCAGTCGGAAGTCTAAGTCTTTGGCAGCTCGGCGCATCGCCGACGTAATCTCTAGCTAAAGCAAGATTGTGACGGTAGCAACACTAATTAAACATTATTTAATTACATGTTAATCTAGGTTACTTGGCCCGGGGGAAAATTACGAGCTTTACGCCAGATGGAGACAAATTTCGACGCTCTTCGGAGTTTATGAGTTGGTTATTTAATTTCTTCGACTACAAATTGAGCAGTTTAGTTTAATTGTTTTAATGTTGTGTTGATATTATCTTCAGCTAGGTATCAGTTAGTGTGTCAAGCTAGATACTAAAACTAATTAGAGCAAGTATTCAATTAAACTTGATATTTCATGAAAAAACAAAATCCCTACATTAATACGTAATTGGGTCATTAGACATGCATGCAAATAAGAAAGAGAGAGAGAGAGAGAGAGAGAAATAATACCTAATAAATAACAAGATTTTTTAGATTCAAGTTTAGAAAACAGTTCATTGGTTTGTGTTACTTTAGCTATTACTAGTGGTTGCACTGGCTGCAATTTTTTTTGCTATACTTTGAATTTGAACTTGAAGTAATTTTCCTGGCAATACATACATATGAACTTTCCTCTTGAATCACTCTTATCTCATCACCAAAAAAATTCAACAAAATCTGTTGATCTTTTAAAGATCTAAGCATACATACATACATACAGATATAGAGAGACTGCTTTATACTATGATGAGTAGTGATTTCTCATGTTTTCTGAATAAAAAGTTATCTTATCTTATCTAGAAGTTACACACTGCTAAGCTTATGACACATTTGGAAAGGCCTAGCCACAAAAGATTGAGTAGCTAAATATTCTATATTATCTTTTTACCTGTTACCCTATTGTAATGTTTCTTCATAATTTTCAAATTTTGAGTGGGGGTAGTGAGGTGACTTGTACACACACACTGTATAGTAATAATAATAAGAATAAAGACCTGTGGCCTGTTCACATTTTAATCCAAACAAAAGACAATAGTAGATTACATTCTTAGGTATGTAAGTGATCAATAACAACAGAGGTTTTTTAACTCCCGAGCGGAGTGAGGGCAGTACCTTTCCGAGGTTGTTATTGATGTTACATCCGTGGTACGTATACTGCTTTACATATCGAATGAAAAGTGAGTAGAATAAAGCGATAAATACAAGAAAACGATCCATAACAGATAATTGTATTGTCTGGTATTCAAATTGCACTACTAAACATTTCTTTCTATGATTGAAAAATAATGAATTAATATGAAAGAAAAGTATCTTAACATAAAGTAGACATTTTTCTGATCGTAGGGATATTAGTAATTTTTACTTTTGTTATTTTAATATTGAGTAATAATTCGACAAACTCATTTGTTGAGGTTATAAAAATACAGATTAAAAATATAATTCCTGCGTTCAAGCAACACAATTCATAGCGGCCAGTTCGAAATTTAAAAATTTTGATGCAGCTCCTATTAAAAATAAAAATAAATTGATTTTAACTTTTTAATTGCCGCGATTCTATTGGTTCTTTTTCTAGTTCCATATTTAAAATTACTTACAGGCTTAGTTTTAAAACCTCGCCTGTAAGTTGAACTTACAGGTTGTGTTTTTTGTCAGTAATGATCTACTTTCAGAGCTTGAGATTTGTAAAAACTGATACATACATTGCAGCATGGCCATACACATTTCTTTATGTATTGTTTTTCCGCAAGCAACGGAAAACAATGTGTTTGTCCAATGTTTGGAAAAACACACTATTGCAGGGACATGGCTTGCTAATAATAAAAAAGAAATGACTGCCACTGACCTCTGTCTACGTCTTTCTTCATGGTGGAGACCTGGTCGTACAGAGAAGCGCATATCCACGTCAACATAAGCAGCCATAACAGCAAAGTGCCCCGTACAGCCCACTTCACAGCACATTGGACTTCTTGCCTCAAGTTGGGCTCCACTACTTGATGGACAGGCTTCCTATTTCTGTCTCTTCTGAAAATGTACAATTTTATCAATCAAAAGTTCATCACTTGTAGATGTTATATTCAGATAGCAAAGCTCCAATGTCACCTTGTTTTTTTCGAGTGGGACATTAAGTCACCCAACGACCCAATGAACCCTGGTGTTAGTTTGTAATTCATACTGTTTTCATGTGAGGCATCAAAACAACAAACAAAGGTGAAGTGATGAAGGGAGGGCATAATAATTTAGCATCATTATTGGCCTATAGATTTAATTAGTTCACTACTGTAGTATAGTGGATTTCATAGCTCTTTTCATATATATTTATTGCAAGAAACATAACAAAGTAGGTACCTAATAACTTTCTTTTTCCTACTTGGAATTATTTCTAGCTGCAGATCGTCAGACTCCTCGCTACTGGACATATCGAGGAGGCGAAAGTTTTCCTTGTTGATATTCGAAGGCAATGACATTTTGATGCTTCTCTTCTATTACACATGCTATTCTCACTTGTTCAGACTGAGGTTTCAAGTTAGTTTTAGTTTCAGGTCCGTTCACAAAACATAACAACAAACACATACACTTGGAGGTTATAAAAATTCTTCCCTACGTAGAAGCTTCTGCCGAAGCAGCATTATCTCCAAAGAATTCTGATAAAAATGCTTGGTCAGATAGACGTAATACACCAGAAGTTTTGATAAAATACAATTTGTTTGATACAAATATCGCTAGAAATTTGATAGAAAGTTGACACAAAAAGTGACAGACAGATCATGAGATCACAGACAGTAATATAAAAACTTGCCATTAAAAAAAATCTATGAAACCGGAAAGGGATATATGAATGAACAAATACGAACTAAACAGACGAGCGGTTTTTTTTGCCGCCGTGTTAGGCAGCCTGACGAAACTTCATATTAAAAAAAAAACTCAAAGAGTTCACGCTAAAATTTATGGCGTCGTTTATTGTCTCTTTTCTTTTATCCTGCTTCTTTGTCTAGCGCTGTCAGAATGTCACACCACTAAACAATATGGCGGTTCTTGTCAAATTTGTTGATATCGCAGCATGATTAATTAAAAGTTTTCAGTGAATAACGTGAAATATTGGTGACGAAACTTTAACATTTACAAATAATTTACATTGTGGTAATAAATTAATTACGATTGCATCTCAAGATGCACTATAAAAAGTGTGAAATTTGTGGATTGAAAGCCGGTCGACAATCGGGAGAAAAGCGAGTATTTTTGGCTCAGTTCCCATTATTTGAAAGGCGGTAAGTTATTTTGGTTATCATTTTATCAATTCTAAGTGATTTCGAAAGACTTTCTGTCATTTATTTTACGTATTTTATATCTGGGCTATCCTTGCAAATTTACCATAGAGATGGGTTAGGGTTGTATCGATAAAATTATCGATAGTTTATTTACGGGTCAGAGTATACTTTTCCAATAAGGCCTTTTTTATAACAATGCATTTGCCGTGTGATGCCGGCTTAGAATAGCATCACCACACATCCTTCCCGTGGGTGTCGTAAGAGGCGACTAAGGGACTCGAGAGTATTGGTGTATTACATTTTTTTTAGGCGACAGGCTGACAACCTGTCACTATAGTATACACATGTTTTCCGAAACAACCTTAGAAAACAATACTCAAAAATGTCAGACGTGGCGATAGCGACCGTATTCTTACGGCTGTTAGCGCTCTGCCTACCCCGCAAGGGATAAAGGCGTGATGTATGTATGTATGTATGTATGCATTTGACAACTGCAAAACCTCATTTCTTCTAATTGTGTTCTGTTGTCTTCTGAAAAAATTTTATGGTTTTAACTTTTTGAATAAAATGAAAACTCACATTCTTCTTCATCTTAGGTCCAATAAAAAAATGATTCATGCAAATTTGCGAACCCCTTAGAGTTTTTAATTGTATTTTATGCACTATAATGCAATTTTTTTTTGTGTTGTACACTTTCTAATAATGTACTATACTGTTTCAGATGCAGACAATGGGTAAAATTGACTGGTAAAGAAGATTTGGCATATGTGCCTATAGAAAAGTTACATTCTTTGAAGTATTTATGTGGAAATCATTTTACCAAAAAAGACTTCAATAGGAAGTTATCTAGGTTAAAACCTTCAGCTAAACCAAACTGTTTAGCGGACGTGATCTGGGCTGATCTACACAAGCAATCTTATTCGAGAGCAAAACCCAAGAAATGCAGTTTACATGGTTAAGGTACTACTGCTACTTGCTGAATTGAATAAAACTGAGTTTAATCGAAAACCGCGAAAAAACGACGTAGGTGTAGTGAGGTACTAGCCTGAGTAATGAACTTCCTTATTTGCAGTTGCAGAGTAGCCAACATTTCTGATCAGAAGACCACATACAGCAACTAAATAGACTATTGCACAAATCAACATTTACCAATAACAGCAAGTAGCAATTATTGTATCTGTCAGGTAAAAAAAGTTTCCTTGATAAAAAAAATTATAAACTTTTATCATGTTTTTTAATAGACATTGCACTATAATACATTGGAAATATATGATTTGGCTGTTTTGAGATAAGGACTGATATTTAGTCGATACGATATTTTGTACATTGTACGATCTAGTCTATGTCATACCGACCCAGGTGTAGGAAAAATAAATAAACCTATAAATTAAGAAAATTGAGTTTGTTTCTCATACACCTAATCTTTTTCAAAGGAGCAATTCCGCAAGATGGTGGTGTACTCCGCCATATTGCGAAACTGCTCCTTTGAAAAACGCCCATTGAAAACAGTCTAGGATATTCCAACGCTGTTTTTTTTTAAATATCGATATCAATATATTTATCATACCAGGGCATACCACATCTCTATTTTTCTGTCATGTTGGTAGCATTGTTACAATATTGTTAGAATGCTTATATTGGCTAGAGATTTTAGCGTGAACTTGAAAAAAAAACGTTATACGTAAGACCCAACGCTACTTTTATTATATTCTCTTTGGTGTTAGGTACCAACTTGAAAACGAAAAACTATTTTGTAGTGTAGCAAAACCATTCTAAACTCGAAAAATTAAAAAGTAAACTGTCACTTCACTTTGACAGGAAAAATGTGTTGCTGCGATCGGTCGGTATTTTCTTGATTTTCTTCTAAATGGAGAATATAATGGTTTACTTGATGAGATAGCGATAACAGAAACTCTAACATGAAAGAAAAATGGAATTATATTTTGTACCTAGTATGGTTTTCTTATTTAGTTTTGTCCGCTATAATTATGTTCGGACATGGTTTCTTGCTTTCCCGTAAGACTTTGAGCGATGTTACAGAGTGTGTACCGGTAAACGATTTCGGCTGTGATGGTCGGGAGCTGACAAACTCCACACAAAAGTCCGGTTGTTCTGAGGAAGCGAAGATACGGCGAATTTTGGCGAACCCCGGTTCTCCGGTGGTGTGCGCGCCGACTCGGCATCGGGTTTTATTTGTGCTGGTGGACGCGCTCCGGTATGATTTTACTGAGTTTGACGAGGGGCTGAAGAAGCCGCTGTGGTACCAGAACAAGCTGCCGGTGATGCATGAGATGCTGTTGAA
Source organism: Keiferia lycopersicella (assembly GCA_029255805.1). NCBI lineage: Eukaryota > Metazoa > Arthropoda > Insecta > Lepidoptera > Gelechiidae > Keiferia > Keiferia lycopersicella. Next base: position 13,073,647 of record JARACZ010000005.1, on the reverse strand, counting down.
GAGGCCGAAGGAGACGCGGCTGTTTCGCTTCATGGCTGACCCGCCCACGACCACACTGCAGCGCGTGAAAGCTCTCGTTACTGGATCTCTGCCTACTTTCGTTGATGCCAGCTCTAATTTTGCTGCTATGGAACTGCAAGAAGATAATATCATTGACCAGGTAAAATTTTGCATTCAGGCCCCAAAAAGTATATATGTAGCACTTTTATAAATGCACATTTCCAAACACTTATCTTATTTTCTTCTCTTAATTATTTTTCGAAAAAAGAGAATAATGGAGGCATGCCATTAGTAGGCCTTAATATAATAAAAAAAGAATTATAGCTCTTGAGGAATTACTCGGAAAGAAAACAGGGGAATATTTTTGTATGCAAATCCCACTCTATAACATCCTCTTATTATGCCTCAACCTTCTAGGTAACCAAAGGTTATGGTAAAGTGGTGCTACTTGGAGATGACACTTGGTCCCGACTGATGCCTGGCCGGTGGTTGCGGTCTCATGTTCAATACTCCTTCCATACCTGGGACCTAGACACAGTGGACTCAGGTATCAACTCAAATTATTTTTTTATTGAATAGTAAACCAATATAAGGTGTATAGAAAATTTGCTGCCAATATTTTAAGGGGTGAATCAGTCCATGAAACTGAACAACTTTGCCCAAGAACCATAGGTCGAAATATGAGAAATTTTTTTGGACCTCCCACACAAATTGATTTAGTTAGTTGGTAATTTTGTATGAGGCCCAAAATTTGTGGTATAAGCCCATAACTCGTAAGGCATACAGCTGACATAACTGGCCCATTCCCATTCAGTCTCTACCAATATTTAAAGTACTAATTGTATTGTTTTCAGAAATCTGTACTTAAATTCCAGAATGCAATAATACTGTTATATTCTACTTATTATATTTACCTACCTGCATAATGAGCAACTTTAAAGCTATTCTAATAATTTTATGATAGCAATTCTTATGAGTCATTTTAAGAAACTCATGGTGCTAACCTATAATATTCTATAAATTACAGAAGTGGACTCAAGAATTTATGACGAAATAAAAAAAGATGACTGGGATCTTCTGGTGGCCCATTACCTAGGCGTGGACCATGCCGGCCATAGATATGGACCGAACCACCCAGAGATGGCGAGGAAACTCAACGAGACCAACACTAGACTCAAGAAAATCATAGAAACTCTGCCTCCTGATGTAATTCTCTATGTGATTGGTGATCATGGCATGACTGAGTCAGGTAAGACAATTTTTATAACTCTCTGAAAACTATGAACATTATCTTGAAAACTAAGATAAGAAAAAGAATAAAAATTTTACTATTTATTTACTTTATCTATAGTAACTGGAGCTTGTATATACTAAGAGATTTATATCTTATCTTTCATTGTTACTGCATTGCAGAACTATGTCATGGCATGGTAGGCATACAATATGTATTACTAGTGGGCGCCCGCGGCTCCGCCCGCGTGGAAATCGGTTTTAATGCTGTAGCATTCCACAGAAACGTTTTTTCGGGATACCAACTGTTCTATGCGTTAATCCAAGTTGCCTCTATCTGTATTTAAAATTTTATGTATATTGGTTCAGTAGTTTTTGCGTCAAGGAGTAACAAACAAAAAACATATAAACTTTCGCATTTATAATATTAAGTGGGAGTAGGATACCTATTCTCCTATTTATATCAATAACACTCAGAATAACATCACCCTATTTTTACCTGTGAGTGTCGTAAAAGGCGACTAAAGGATGAATCCATGGGATGAGCAGCAGCATTCTCTGTGAATATCTACAATATCTTGCACTGCACTCACCAAACCAAGCATGGCAAGCATGGCAATACCCCTAATTTGGGGGAGGCCCATGTCCAGCAGTGGACTGCTGTGACTGTAGTAGTTTACATTATTGTTTGTATTTGTATACTAGAGGATTATTATCATATTCTTTATTGTAAGTGGAAACACAAAAAACATAAATACTAAAATGTACAGATTATATTAATTTTGAAAATATTTTATGCTAAGCAAATCAGGTTAACATATTGCCGAATTATGATATATACAAAGTAAAAAATCTAAATATAACATTGAACTTATTCTAAAAACTTGTTTAGTTAAAAATTACTTTGTTGGACACAGTTTACAAAAATAACACTTTGGTTCCCAAACTAGATTGCATTGCACTAGCTGTCTTGCTTTGAATACTAAAATAAAATGTATTAAATAAGAACAACTATAATTTATAATTATGTTAAAATAAACTTATTGTTTTAGACTCACATGAATGGACAGAGTCAGGTGGTAGGTACTAGTATTGCTTGAGATGTAGTATTTTTGTCTTTTCTTGTGTTGTTCTAAACTTTTGTTTGTACATATTAACTTACTTTTGGGCTGTGGCTATGTGTGATTCTAAAGCATAATAATTCGGTTGTGGATTGGGTCACTAATAAAAATAATATGTAGTTGTATGCTTAAAACTTGGGTCCAAAAATACTATAAAACTTCATTCATCATTTTTTAAAATATTTACTGTTGGAATTATTAAACAGAAAATTTACATACAAGTGTTATTTATGACGCCATCCAAAATAGCGTATCATGTCAAACATTACTATTTTCATACAAAATACTGTTTTAGATCATTTTAAAAAGTAGCCATTTGAACTGCCAGTCCACAACCCTATTACTTGTTAGACTGTTAGTCTTTGGAAAAGGGTTTTTTTATTTTGTGTTACATGCTACTAATTATTTTGAAATCTTAATTAAAGGTTCAGGACTTCGTGATAATCTCGTTTTTTTTTGTCGAAAATTCAATCGTCATGCTAACATTTTTCCTTTTACGGACAAGGGTTGAGCTTGATCTTTGCATGATTGTTCATTACGTCTAAGAATAGCTCTAGGATATTTTAGGCGCCAAAAGTCGCAATATGAAAAATATTTTATTGCTTTTAATTTGGTACCAGCGCTAGCCTTGCATCTCACAAAATTGTACTCTATTAGCTGGGTCTCCATTGAACGAGTAGCCTCAGATGCTCACTGCCGCGCGCAGCATGCGGCGCAATGCGCGGTCGGTGTGGAGGGTTTTTCGCCCGAGCATGAGAATTTTAACATGCGCTGCTCAGGCGAAACACGTCCACACCGACGACCACGCATTGCGCCGCATTCTGCGCGCGGCAGTGAGCATCTGAGGCTGCTCGTTCAATGGAGACCCACAGCTATTAACTTAGAATACTATCTTACTTATACTTGCATTTTCATTAGGTGACCATGGTGGGGAGAGTAGGGCAGAACGCACTGCAGCTATATTCGCATACCGCGGGTCTGGCCTGGGCGGGATCGATGCGGAGTCTGAGTCGGGGCGGGAGGTGCAACAGACCGACCTGGCGCCGACGCTCAGCGCAGCCTTCGGCAGGCCGCCGCCCGCGCCCTCCCTAGGGAACCTGCTTTTCCCGGTCTTGCCGAAGCTATCTACAACGGAAAGCTTGATTCATGTTACGAATAATTTGAAGCAGGTAAGTTATTATTCTTTTCATAACTAAGTAAGTAGATTCGGTTGTGGAATATTTTATTAATAAAGTATAAAATTTGTATGCTTAAAATCTACTCGTATTGTCCAATAATCTTCGTCCAAGTCAATAAAGCCATAAATACTACAAACAACTTTCATAGTTTTTCAAAATATTCAAACTTTGAATTAATAAACAGAAAAATTACATCATCCACAATAGCAACCTATGACGTCATACACTCCTATTTTCATACAAAATACCGTTTTAGATCGTTTTAAAAAGTAGCTCATTTGATCTGCCAGTACATAACCCTATTAGAAGCCCTATTACTGCTAAACGGCTGGTTATAATAAAAAAAAAACTTTCCCCACATATCAAAATATCGCGTCAGAACGACGGCAACGACTTATAAACTATCTCTTCGCGAGGGATAAAGGCGTGACTTGTGCGTGTGTTTTCAGATTACGAACTACCTCATCCGCTACGGGGAGGAGTCGCAGCAGATCCCGCTGGACAAGCTCGCCGCGCTGATAAACGCGACCAGAGACCAGCTCAACAAAGCGGCCAACGTCGACTCGCCCGAACTCTTCAATAACTACGCCTCGGACGTTAGGTAAGCAAGCAGAGCGCTCTTTTTTCGTGTTACTACTGTACCTGTTACTATAGTGATACACATGTTTTCTGGAATAACCTTGGAAAACAACCCTCAAAAATGTCAGACGTGGCGATAGCATCCGTATTCTTACGGCCGTTAACGCTCTGCCTACCTCGCAAGGGATAAAGGCGTGATATATGTGTGTATATATATGGCAATTTTTAGGCGACAGGCTGACAACCGGTCACTATAGTGATACACATGTTTTCTGAAACAACCTTGGAAAACAATCCTCGGAAATGTCAGACGTGGCGATAGCGACCGTATTCTTACGGCTGTTAACGCTCTGCCTACCCCGCAAGGGATAAGGGCGTGATGTATGTGTGTATCAGTACTACTACTATGTAATTTTACGGTCGTTAACGCTCTGCTTATCCTGCCAGGAATATAGCCGTGATTTATGAATGAATGAATACTACTACTTTGCTGTGTGATACTAGCTTAGAATAGCATCACCCCATTTTTTCCCGCGGGTGTCGTAGAAGCCGACTAAGGGCATCGACAATAGCATCCAAAAAAGGCGCACTTCTCGATGCTATTCCTAAAGTTACAAAAACCTTAATTTTACAGGAATATTTAGCTAAAATTGTTTGTTTGTTTGTTTCAGAGCGTTGATAGACAACATTCGCGGGGTTTTCCGCGAAGTGTGGGTAGAGTTCGACTCGCTCTCCATGCTCAGAGCCCTCCTCTTACTCCTCCTAGCCATATTCTCCAACTGGCTTATAACAGAAGGCCTCCCTATGGAGCGCCTCACTCCTATATTCGCTAGCTCTTTCGTCCCAACAGGGATTCTGTCCATGGCAGTTTGCGTAGCTCTTTGCTTTACCGGGTTTTACTTCGAAATGCTAGAAGACCTGGAACATGCGATCATTTTGAGCACAGGTTTAGTTTCCGGCGGGATCGTGTTAACGTTAATAATAATGCACTGGGACGGTATCACGCAAAGATGGTACGAAGGACGGTCGCCATTTTATGAGAGATTCTCGAGAGCTGCCTTGGTAGCTTCAGCAGCTGTTTTGCTATCGAATAGTTACGTTATAGAAGAAGGTGCTACTTTATCGTACTTGGCAATAACCGTGTTGTTTCTAATGGCATGGAACGTTAAAACTCTGAAAGCGTTAGGTTTATGGGTGGGTTTAGGGTTGTCGCTAGGCATTTCAAGGTTATACCGGGGTTGTAGGGAGGAGCAAGGGGATTGTTGGACGTCTGGGGAGAACGTTACTTCGGGGCAAGCGTCGCGGGTTGCTTTAGTGTTAGCTTTAGGGTCGATGGCGGCGGTGGTGGCTACGACTAGAAGACATGTAGGTTGGAGGGGGTACGGGATGGTGATGGTGGGGTTGTTCGCGTGTGCGCATTGGGCGGTGGGGTGGGGTTCGCTGGGGTCACCCAGTAGGTCGAGGATGCTGGCTCGCGGGGCGTGGGCGGTTCTGCTGATGATGTTTGGTCTGCTGTGGCGGAGGGAGCGGCAAGGCGCGAGTCTGCCGCTCACTGTGTGCGGGCTGCTTCTCTACGTGGCCAATGCTCTGGTGCTGGGCGCGTCGTTCGCGCCGGCGGCCGCGCTCGCTCTACTGGCGGCGTTTCTGGCGATGAATCTCGTTTCGATACTGAAAGGCGATGGGACTACGAAATTCTGTAAGTATATTCGTTCGTTTCTTATGATATCAGTTCCTCTATCAAAAATTACTACATATCAATATTTATTTTCGATTTCGTTGTCGTTTATGTTTTTATATACCTATGCCATAAAAATACGTAAGTTTGTTTTTTTTACTTTAAGAGTTACTACAGTCCACTGCTTGACATGGGCCTCGCCCTGTCCCTACATCACCTATTAAAAAAAGTCAAAGTGATAACTTGTGTAAAATCATGTTTTTCAATTCCTTAAATTCAGTTGTGAACTGGGTCATTAATAAAATTCAAAAGTTATATGCTTAAAACTATTGTCCAAAAATACTACTGTCTTCATTGAAATTATTCGACATATTCAAAGTTTGAATTAATAAACTGAAAAATAATAAATATAAAAGTAAGTGTTTTGACGCCATCCAAATACTTATGGCGTGACGTCATAGTTTCAGAATTTTATACAAAATATCGTTTTAGATCTTTTTTAAAAGTAGCTCAATTGACCCGCCAATCCACAACCCTATTCTATTGCGGGAAACTTCACTCAACTACAAATCCTCGCTTTGAATTTCCAGCGATATCAACCCGCTGCAACTCGAGCGTGGCGTGCATGTGGGCGTTGCTGGCCTCGTACCAGTTCTACGCGATGGGCCACCACGCCACGCTGGGCCACGTGCGCTGGCTGCCCGCCTTCCACGCCGGCGACCCGCACTACATACCGCACGTGTACGTCCATATCGGCCCGTTTGTGGTCGGCTGTTTGGTCTTCCTTGATCTCTTCGGTGAGTTGTTTGCGATCACATTATAAATCCTGGGGCTCAATTTCTGCGAAAGTCTTATTATGCTTGTATCTCACGTTCTGCTTTACTGATCAATACCCATATACCCTCAAAAATATATGTCTATATTTATGGCTATAAAACATGAAGTAAAAGAAAATTAAACACCAGTCGTTTTGGACTTTCGTGCACGTGGACCACTTGATTTTCAAGGCAGCAAGGGCGGTCTGGACAGAGCTAAGTAGTTTTTGACGTTTTAAGCCAGATCTGTGTCCTGTGTGCATCTCTGTTTTACCATCTCCTTTCTTTTTAATTGAACTTAAAAAAAAGAGGTTCTCAGTTTGACCTGGTCTGCTATTTTTTGTCATTGTAACGCCATCGAAACTCAAACTGTCATTCCATTGCCATTGTGATTTTTCTATACTTCAAACTGTTATCAGACTACGAAATGCCCGAAATCATCCAACTGAAATCCAATCGACATGCAACTGAAACGATTTCATTTAGCAGACTGTATGTATGTAGGTTTGTTTCATTATTGTGCGTGTTTGAGTGCAGGTATGCCGCTGATGTTCGGCGCGGCGGTGCCGCTGCTGGCGCTGTGGGGGCGCAGCGGCGCGGGGGCGGCCGGGCCGCGCACGCAGCTGGCGGCCATCTTCTCGCTCTGCCTCAAGTTCGCGCTCTGCTTCGCCGTCAGGGTAAGTAGTGAAAAGAGCGAGCGTGCCACTCAGCTGGCGGCCATCTTCTCGCTCTGCCTCAAGTTCGCGCTCTGTTTCGCCGTCAGGGTAAGTAGTGAAAAGAGCGAGCGTGCCACGCAGCTGGCGGCCATCTTCTCGCTCTGCCTCAAGTTCGCGCTCTGTTTCGCCGTCAGGGTAAGTAGTGAAAAGAGCGAGCGTGCCACTCAGCTGGCGGCCATCTTCTCGCTCTGCCTCAAGTTCGCGCTCTGTTTCGCCGTCAGGGTAAGTAGTGAAAAGAGCGAGCGTGCCACTCAGCTGGCGGCCATCTTCTCGCTCTGCCTCAAGTTCGCGCTCTGTTTCGCCGTCAGGGTAAGTAGTGAAAAGAGCGAGCGTGCCACTCAGCTGGCGGCCATCTTCTCGCTCTGCCTCAAGTTCGCGCTCTGTTTCGCCGTCAGGGTAAGTAGTGAAAAGAGCGAGCGTGCCACTCAGCTGGCGGCCATCTTCTCGCTCTGCCTCAAGTTCGCGCTCTGCTTCGCCGTCAGGGTAAGTAGTGAAAAGAGCGAGCGTGCCACTCAGCTGGCGGCCATCTTCTCGCTCTGCCTCAAGTTCGCGCTCTGCTTCGCCGTCAGGGTAAGTAGTGAAAAGAGCGAGCGTGCCACTCAGCTGGCGGCCATCTTCTCGCTCTGCCTCAAGTTCGCGCTCTGTTTCGCCGTCAGGGTAAGTAGTGAAAAGAGCGAGCGTGCCACTCAGCTGGCGGCCATCTTCTCGCTCTGCCTCAAGTTCGCGCTCTATTTCGCCGTCAGGGTAACTATTGTTTATGTCTCCATTTTCTTGATGCAGGGATAATGGCGTGATATATGTATGTATGTTTTTGATGCAACCTATCGTGGTGAAACCCACATTAGAATAAAATTTTAATTCAGATGATATTTGAATGTGACTTGACCTTGAGATTCGGGTCAGGTTAGTCTTCGGGTTGCAGAGGTCAAATGGCAGTTTCTCTGTGTAAAAACTTGGTACCACGCCAAATCCCCTAGGTTAGGTAGCCGACCTCGACAGAGAACGGGATAAGGCAAGGAGAATGATGGTTAATAGTGAAAAAAGCGAGCGTGCCACTCAGCTGGCGGCCATCTTCTCGCTCTGCCTCAAGTTCGCGCTCTGTTTCGCCGTCAGGGTAAGTAGTGAATAGAGCGAGCGTGCCACTCAGCTGGCGGCCATCTTCTCGCTCTGCCTCAAGTTCGCGCTCTGTTTCGCCGTCAGGGTAAGTAGTGAATAGAGCGAGCGTGCCACTCAGCTGGCGGCCATCTTCTCGCTCTGCCTCAAGTTCGCGCTCTGTTTCGCCGTCAGGGTAAGTAGTGAATAGAGCGAGCGTGCCACTCAGCTGGCGGCCATCTTCTCGCTCTGCCTCAAGTTCGCGCTCTGTTTCGCCGTCAGATTAAGGATCATTGAAGCGTCTTTCGCGGGACTCCGCGAATTCGAGTGAAAAGAGCGAGCATGTTGAACGCATTACTATCTAAAGCAGTATTTTTAATTCAACGGAGCCAGATGGGCGAGGTCGTTAGACGACTCCTCGGTGTGCGTAATCGCACCTTTTTGTATGATCTATTTTGTATATTTTATTACATTTTTGCCGTGTGATGCCGGCTAAGAATAGCATCACCCCACATCCTTCCCGCGGGTGTCGTATGAGGCGACTAAGGGACTCGAGAGTATTGGTGTATTACAATTTTTAGGCGACAGGCTGACAACCTGTCACTATAGTGATTGATACACATGATGATTTCTGAAACAACCTTGAAAAACAATCCTCAAAAAAGTCAGACGCGGCGATAGCGACCGTATTCTTACGGCCGTTAACGCTCTGCCTACCCCGCAAGGGATAAAGGCGTGATATATGTATGTATTACATTTTTCTTGTACAAAATTTTGTTTGTGTGTCAAGATAATTGTGAAAGGGTTAAGTTGATTTTATTACTTCACCAAAAACAGACTCCAGCTGATACAGCAGCCAATGGGGCATAACGGCTCGGCCGCACTCGGTGTCCTACACAAAAAGAGATATGACTTCAATGAGGTTATATTTAATATAACCTCATTTTATGACTTACGTTTTGTCCAGGTGTTCGTGTGCGCGATCTCGGCCACCATCCACTGCCGCCACCTCATGGTGTGGGGCGTGTTCACCCCCAAGCTGCTGTTCGAGAGCGGCGCAGCGGCCGCCGCATTGCTGGGTAGGTTCAAACTTATTTCTAAAACTATTTGAGGTCCAGAGCAGAACAGGATGGAAAGAGTAGAGGGGAGGCCTTTGTCCAGCAGTTTATGTGTTTTAAAGTTATGATTGTTGCGTTTTAGACAAGAAAATGTTTGTGCAACTAATGTTGGTAGGTTTGCATTTGATTAGTGCACGTTCATAGATAAAAATATTAGCTGCGAATATTTTAAATGGTGAATCAGCCCAAGAAACTGAACAACTTTCCGCAAAGAAGATAGGTCGAAATTTAAAAAAGTTAGGGCCTGCCATAAAAATTCATATTTCCACCAATGTTCCTTAGGAAAAGTTGTTCAGTTTCATGAACTGGATGGATGACCCCTTAAAACATTTGCAGATTTTTTTACACCCTGTATGTTATTACAGGTACGACAGTGGGCGCCGCGCTAGCCGCCAGGCATCTCCCCGACGCGGGCAGCAAAAGCAGTTGACATAAACGCATAAACTAATCCTACGCGAAAGTCTACACAGACAACAAATCCGCTAGATGACTGGGTCAAACAAAATACAAAAGTAGTACGCTTAAAACTGTTGTCCAAAAATACTACATACTCCATTTATAGTTAACGAAATATTCAAAGTTTGAATTAATAAACAGAAAATTAATATAAAAGTGTTTTGACGCAAACTAGAGAGACATGACGTCATCTCTTTGTATTTTCACATAAAATATCATTTTAAAAAAAGTAGCTCAATTGACTGGCCAGTCTTCATGCCCATGTTACAAAAAAAAATACAAACCTTTTTGAGTGGTGGTTTTAACTAATTTTAGTGCAGGTCACGACGTTGCCGGCAACTGTCACCTGATCCCACTATCCTCAAAATGGATTACCAAAATTAAGCACTAATAAAAAAATCGAAGGAAAAATATCGATTTTGTGAAATATAAAAGTTAAAAACAGTTAAGTTTCAATTTGTATAACTATTAGATAAAACGCAAGTACCAACATCACTTTTGTTAAAATCACATTTTGTCTAAAACAAAAAATGTCAACATGATGTGGTTGTGTTGTCCTGTGTCCATTTTGATACTAAAAATGTGTTGGTAAGTAAATGCAAAATATTATTGATTTCTTATTACAAAACCCCGTACTTTTGTTATGGTATAAGAGCAGATTTTGATGAACAATTCAAAGTTGAAGTCTTTTCTTTGAAGACCAATGGTGTTGTAGTGAGAGTTTAAATATGATATAGTGTTTTTGCATATTTTATGTGTGGGTAGAGAAATATTGCTATATCTTGGTCCAGAATTACTATTAAAAAGTATTTATCATGCGTAATAGCTCAATTACCTGCGTTCAAACCGCCCGAGCAGTCTCGCGTGCTCAACGCCTCGCTATGCGTGCGGCGCATGTTGTCGTCGCCGTGTACGTGCCTCGGTCGAGGCATGCGGTTGCCACTCCTCAGGTGTTTCAGGCGAGGCGCGTCTACACCGACCGTGGCATGCGAGGCGGTGAGCACTCGACGCTGCTCAGGCGGTTTGGACGCAGCTATTTATAAATAACTTTGACTGTTAATTTTGCATTTTTTATCACTAAACATTAAGATTTTAGGAGCAAATGGTTAATTATTTTATTTGAGAAGGAATGTTTAAGTTTTTTTTACAATCCTGTGAGAAGTAACATCAATACTATTTATATTCAATCTAACTTAAGATTTTTGTGGGTGTAGTAGAAACTAAAAAAACGCAATATATTGTTGTTGATGTGAGTTTCTCAACGACAAAATCTGTTGTAAGTTTTAGGAGTTGACGTTGCCCGAAACCTAGACAAACAGACAGACGGGGAAACGTGAATGCAGCATCAGTTTATACTATGTCCTGATTGTATTATTAACATCACAGCAGTGTTAGTAGTATTTTATTCTCCTACACCCTCAATATTAGAGTGATAAAATATGAGTGAAAACTAACAAGCGCTGCCATTAAAGGCTGTTGAGATTTTATAACTGTTGTATTGATTGTAATAGTTACATTTGACTTCGTTTTAGATTTTAAGAGATGCGAAATACCAAATACTTTGTACATAGAAATGGCTATAAAAAGTAGAAGTGAGGACATAGTTTTTTTTAGTTTACCATAGAATATTTTCCTTGGTTGTGTTTTTGTATTACTAATAAGTGCCTACGGCCATACGCTTTACGCGGATAGCTCGCGGGAGTATACGGCCATCTCCTTGCAGTAGCATCAGTGCAAGGTGTATATAGTTGTAACGTCGCTTTTAGATTTTGCGACGTTTAGACTACTCTTGACATTTCTCCACCTTGATGACATTTTGCTAACTCGCATGTTTCGGTCGGCCCGCGCGAGTAGCCCGCGTGAAGCAGCGTGGCGGCTAAGTTACTTCATGCTTGGCATATTACTTTTTATGACCAATTTATACTCTGTTGCTAATTGTCTACCTTATGTAGATGCCATTTGATTTCAGTATTTTGTAGATTAATTGCCTTAATATTATAGCAATATTAAAGATAGAGATATTATGTGCATTTTAACTAATAAATTTATGAATTATAATAAGCTATTGTTCAAATAGAAAAGTAGGTATTTTAAAATTTTATATGATTTAAATAAAGTACATATTAAAGCATACAACAAGTTTAATTTAAATACTAAATTGCCTTTGAAGTAATATATTACATTTATTTATGTACTTGGTTTGAACACTATACAATACAAATACTTTGAAATTTTTCTAAAAGAATGTGGCTTATCAGAAATAAATTTAACAGCCGCGAAGTATGATTTCTTGTGACCGTTAGCACCTTTATAAATAAGTAATTGCTTTTAAGATAGAAAGATCCATAACCCTCGACAAGCCCACATCAGACAGACTTTTACAAAAATTACAACATTATTATGCAATTACGCCTTAGTCGGGTCGTAAGGCTTGATCAAGTATTCAGAGAATGAGCTAACGGCCGCCGCGCCGCGAACTTCTTTATCCAGAAGAGGTAGCTTGGTCACATGGAAGTCTTCATACAGGTCTGCTATCTGTTCAAGGTATTTTTCCTGCACCTTGTGTCTGGCGGCGCACAGCTCGCAGGGCGCTGACGTGCGTAAGAGCAGCTGGTTCACTATGATATTGTGAGTGTCAATGCCGCAGCGCGTCAATTCTTGTACTAAACGCTCAGTCTCGTACAGAGAAAGGAACTCCGCAATGCATACACACACAAAGGTAGTTTGGTTAGGGTCCTTGAACTGGGCATTAACTTGTCGGATTACAGACAACATTTCGTCCATTTTGTTGCTAAACATATCAGAGTTGAACTCTGCAAGACCGAATAGAGTTGCCACTTGGTTGATGAATGGAGCCACCTATGAAAAAAAATAGTTTTTGGTTATTTCATATTAAATATATAGAATAGTTGATCATGCATTGACTGAATAAAGATAAAGAATTTCCAAATTCAAATCACTTAGAATCTATGACAAAGAAACTTTGTATCATAAGGGTTACCTTAGACTTCAATCGCATCAGTTTTCCGAGTCCCCTCTCAACCACTTGTGGGAAGGACAGTAGACGCAGAGTGTGACCTGTGGGGGCAGTGTCAAACACTACAGCACTGAAGTTCATGCCTTTTACCAGTTTCATCACCTGCAAATGAGTTTAATATTTTTTTGTAAGATAAGGGGGAGAACAAACACATTATTAAATTATTTGTTTTTGACAAAACATAATTGTAATAATAGGTATTTATTTAAATGGATGTAACAATTTCTTGGACTTAACTATCGCCAAATAACTGTTTCAGCATTTATCAGATTGTACTGAAAATGTCTAATAAGATTATATTTTGCCCATTATTTATGATGAGTCATATACTCCCTTATAAAACTTATTTCATTACTCACCTCAGCATAGCTCATGGCCTCATCAATACCAGGGAATGCACCAACTATCTCCTGCATGACACCCTTGCCAAGCCGCATTGCTTCAGTCTCTCCCTCGAAGTACTCTTCAGGAAGCTCATTCAAACCAACATTCGGGTCAATTTCCATTGCAAATAGGTTATCAAACCCTTTCACCTTTGTTGGTACCTGGATACAAAATAATACTAGTTAGTTTAGGCGAATTTAGGACAAAATTTACTGCAAAATGAAATCATCGAATATCCTAGGGCATCGATATTTACCTTCGAAAATTTCTGGTCGAAGGCATCTGATATGTTATGAGCTGGATCCGTAGATATAATTAGCACAGACTCTCGGACTTTCGATAGCTGGATAGCCAAACTGCAACTGAAAACGGAGAAACGAGGGGCTTTGTAATTGGCGCACGAATTATTGTTTAAAATAGGAAAACAAGTGCAATTCATACACACCTGCATGTTGTTTTGCCAACACCCCCCTTACCACCTACGAAGATCCATCGCAGGGACTTTTGGTCGATCACATTTTTCAGGGAAGGTTCGAGCGCTTCCAAATCTTTATTTTCATCCATTTCTTTGATAATTTTTCGAATTTTAGAACAAAATTAGAAATTATTATTTTATCTCTTAAATTGAAGTTTAGTTGACTTGTGACGTAGACGTTTGTGTTGCCATTTGAAAAATAATATATGTGTACAACTACTCATTCATTCGTGCTTCCGGTTAGTATTCTTACGTTGGTAATACGATTAGAATGTGCTTGCATTAAATTTTAAAAAGGGCAACTCAAGAAAAAAATTCAAATGTCAAAGTTTTCAAATGTTGTGCGCGCGCGTATAGTCTTCCGAGTTATTCGATTTTTGTGATAAAATAAATTATCAATGAAATGCATAACTTTATGAATGAAAATAATGCTATATCGTTTTCTCCGATGCCGTTTGACATTCAAACTTTATGTAATTTTGACCATTATTGCGATTGTTTCAATATTTTCGTATTTATTTCCACAATATAAAATTTATCCGGCAGCCCCGACTTCACAGACAAATGGGCACCCTAAAAATTCACGGCACTTGTCCAAATTGCTGACCGTGGTATTCCGTCAGTTCGTGGAGTTTGAGAACGATGTCGCAGACAGTGTACAGTCGTTCGTTTCTGCCTTCCCTAACATGCCTGTGGTGGTGGTATGCGATACCACACCATACCCGCCTTTTCCATACTCCGCCTCGAATGAAACACTACGGAACGTGAAGGTGGTTTCGTTGGAGATGAGGTTGGACGCGGCTCCTCATGAGCTGAGGCTGTTGTCGTACGTATCGACTGAGTTCGTGTTGTTTGTGCCCGACTCGGTGCGCGCGGTGCGGCGCACGCTGCAGGCTGCTGCCGCGGCTGTCACCACATACCCAACACACGCTATAGCAGTCGGTGTTGGTAGTTCTCGCCTTATTTGCCAGCAAGTGAAATGGAAGTATGTGGACTGGACCCTACAGTACAGTAAGGATCCATCGGGCAAGTTGTGTGATGCAGTGCATGGTCCCCATGCATTGCTCATCAGAACTTCAATACTGGCCAGATTACCTGATCCATTTGGCTTGCCATTTCCTGAGACTTTATACTTGCAAACTACAGTTAAAAATGTTAAGGTAAGAGTATAGTTTATGAATTAATCACTATTATAACTACTTAGTTTACTTTATGAATAGTAGAAAAAGATGATGATGTCTGGTTGATTGATTACAGGTACAAATATTAGACAGCAAGTTAGGTGTAGGTCGTAGTATTCTAAAATCTCCAGCGGCCCGTCAGCGAGCTTCCCGTCACATGAGGGACCATCGAGTGGCGTTGTACAAACAGATCGGAGTGAAGGCTGTCATCAGAGAAGACGGGAGGGTGCAGTGGTTTGGATGCAAAAAAGAAACTCCGGTAAATAACAATAAAAAAAATTGAGTGTGTTTTGTTACTTTAAACTTTTATTTTTATTATTATCTTGTCTTAAAAATTGAGAATCTGCAAGGATTCAATCTACTGTTCCCTATATTTATAGAGACTTGGATTTTCCATAACAAATTGGGCTTGCTAGTCTGACTGTCAAGCGCGGTACATACATACATATATCACGCCTTTATCCCTTGCGGGGTAGGCAGAGCGTTAACGGCTGTAAGAATACGGTCGCTATCGCCACGTCTGACATTTTTGAGGATTGTTGTTTTCGAAGGTTGTTTTAAGAAAACATGTGTATCACTATAGTGACAAGTTGTCAGCCTGTCGCCTAAAAATTGTAATACACCAATACTCTTGAGTCCCTTAGTCGCCTCTTACGACACCCGCGGGAAGGATGTGGGGTAATGCTATTCTAAACCGGCATCACACGGTGCACATGGCAAATACCCCCAAATAGGTTGAAGTCCATGCCCAACAGTTGACTGTTGTGGCCAGGGATTGTTTAGCAGTTTAGTTTTCAAACCGGTGTCACCATAAGTGTTTCATTATGGTTTGGCTTTACCATACCTAAAAAACTGGTTTTCTTCATGAACCAAAATTAAACGGTTTCTCATCAATGAACCGGTTTATAGAGGGTTTTATACACATTAATAGAACAAATACACAATTTGAAATCTGTCCGCCCTGCTGCCCGTGACAAAACATATGCAGTTTTTCCTTACACCAGTTTATTTAGGTTTTCGAACATCTCACTCTTCTAATATGCTCCGAACGATTTTGAGCCGAAAACCCGGTAAAACCCATTGAAAACCAATATATTTTAAACGGGTGTGAAGCGAAGTAATGTAGTTGTTGACTGTTAAATATAATGAAACATGTTTTGTTCCAGCGCTGTTTCCCACCAGTGCAAGGTACTCCGTCGTACATCCTCGCCAACCGCCACACGCCGCCTTGCTGCCGTCGCAACATGCGTCGCTCGGTCGCTCACGTGCTGCAAGCACTGCTTCAAGCTGGAGCAAGGTGCTGGCTGGAGACTACATCGCTATTAGGAGCTGTTGTGTGGTGAGAAAGAAGTTACTTATCTATGTCATCCCACTATTGGGTTAAGGCCTCCCATTTCTCTTTCCATCCAGTTAAGTAAGTACATGCTGTGTGGTCAGCCTGGCTAGCCCTGAGGCAATGCCTTTATTTTTATTTTTTTATCCCACTTGTGCCACGTTTCTATTATGATTATAAAATTGTTATAAGAAATAGAAAATTGTGTCTGTCAATTTTCTCTTATTTACTATGACGGATCCATTTATTCACTCTCCTATTGTGTGGGGTGGGACACCCACAGAGCAGATAAATTGTATTGTATCTGCTCTGGGGGGACACGTCGTCAACGACCCAGTGAACCCTTTTGTCAGAATTTATTCACTGACAGTATTGTATTGTAACTTACTGACATTCTAAAAGTATTCGTTGTGAATCTATATACATACACAAATCACGCATTCATCCCTCGCGTTGTATGAAGAGGGTAGTGAATCTACTTGAAAATAAACCATAGAAAGTATTACTAGCTTTGTATGTAGTTATTTTTTTACTGGGTTTTTTGGGTTGGGTTTTTGTTTTTGTCAAAACTATGAATGGCACCAACCGCAAAAGTTTAAAATTAAGTATTGCAAAGCTGTTTCTATCTTTGGCAGGGCCGATCTGCTGCCCTGGGCGGAGTACGCGGAGATAGGCATCCACTTGTCGGACGTGTCGCGCGTGCCGTGGCTGCAGCGCGGCGGCGCCGACCCCGACGGCTTCGTGTGGGAGCGCGCCACCAAGGGGCACTACTACCGCGTCGCCTTCTCCGCCACCAACAGGGTGCGTTACTAGTAGCCTAGTTATACAGTCGGTTAGTGGCTGAGATGGCCTATAGTCGGTAAAATACAGGGTGTAAAAAAAATTGCTGCAAATATTTTAAGAGGTGAATCAGCCCATGAAACTGAACAACTTTCCCCAAGGAAAAAATTTTTGGACCTCACATACAGGTTGACTCACTCAGCTGCTACTTTTTGTATGGGAGGTTCAAAATTTTTTTCATATTTCGACCTATGTTTCTTGGGGAAAGTTGTTCAGTTTCATGGCCTGATTCGCCCCTTAAAATATTTGCAGCAATTTTTTTACACCCTGTACAGGATGATCCCAGTGACGTTTGTGACCTTCTTGGAGCAAATGCTATGACATAAGGTCCATTTTCCTAGTAAACAAAGGGAATGATTGGGCCAGTTGTTAAAACAACTATTCAATTATTTCCCGGTGAGCCCTCACTCCCGACCAAGCCGAGGGGCGTAGTTTTGATGTCCCAAAAAAGTAACACTCTGGCTACCCCGCTCGGGATAGAGGCGTGACGTTTGTGTGTGTGGCAGGTGTACGTGCTGGTGCTGCCGTTCGCGGCGCGCAACGGCACCATGTGGCCGGCGGACTGGGTGCTGGCGCATCAGAGGGACTTCCCCGAGAGGCATCTGCATCCGGCCGCACAGGTTTGTTTTAAAACACTTTAATACAGTTCTTATCTTAGTTAGCCTATACAGGCTCTTAGGGACAGCGACCCGAATACTGATAGGGTGCAAGCAGACCATGAAACTGAACAACTTTCCCCTAGGAACAAAAAAATTTCGACCTCCCGTACAAAATCGCGATCAGCTGACTGCATTTACTATAGGAAACCAAAAAATATTTGTCGTTTCCTGACACATGTTCCTAGAGGAAAGTTGAGAACCAGAAGAGTGCAGCTGGGCTGGGCAGCGTTTGGGAAGTTGCGTCATATTCTGGAGTCACCCTTGCCACAATGCCTCAAGGCCAAGGTGTTCGATCAGTGCGTTCTACCAGTCATGACTTACGGAGCTGAGATGTGGAACCTGACAGTAAAACTGGCCCACCGGCTACATGCCACTCGGAGAGCTATGGGAAGGTCAATGCTGTGGATCTCGCTGATGGATAGGGTCCGTAATTAAACTCTCCGCAAAAAAAAAAGACCGAAGACCACCTCCGGCTTGTCACCCCGCTTGACGATCGCGCACCATAGTTGCTTGATTTTACATTCATAAATCATAACCACTGTGATTTTGGCGGTTTTGGCTTGTTCTTTATATTACGTTATTCATTTATTAATTCAGATCCAGTTCGCGGGTCACGACGCGCCGGCCCCTAACGACGCCCGCGCCTTCCTCGACCTCAAATTAGGCCCCAACTCCGTGGAGCGCTGCGCCAAAATAGGACCCAAACTATTCTACCCCTAAACGTACACGGCTTGCAAAGTACATACATACATACATCACGCCCTCATCCCTTGCGGGGTAGGCAGAGCGCTAACAGCCGCAAGAATAATCACTATCGCCACGTCTGACATTTCTGAGGATTGCCTTCCAAGGCTGTGACAGGTTGGCAGTCTGTCGCCTGAAAATTGTAATACACCAAATACTCTCGAGTCCCTTAGTCGCCTCTTACGACACCCCCGGGAAGGATGTGGGGTGATGCTATTTTAAGCCGACATCACACGGCACACACACGATGTAAAAAATCAACTGCAAATATTTGGGGGTCCATGAAACTGGACAACTTGTCCCAAAGAACATTATTTATTTATTTATTAAACTTTGGCGGACTTAACGCCAAAAACGTAATCTTCCAGTCTACCTTAGGGCATAACGTATATGTTTTTTTTTAGACTAATGGGAATTTTTCCCGTACAAAATGTACTTTTATTTATTTATTTAACAAAAACTTTTGTATACATACATACATACATATATCACGCCTATATCCCTTGCGGGGTAGGCAGAGCGTTAACGGCCGTAAGAATACGGTCGCTATCGCCACGTCTGACATTTTTGAGGATTGTTTTCCAAGGTTGTTTCAGAAAACATGTATATCACTATAGTGACAGGTTGTCAGCCTGTCGCCTAAAAAATTGTAATACACCAAAACTCTCAAGTCCCTTAGTCGCCTCTTACGACACCCGCGGGAAGGATGTGGGGTGATACTATTCTAAGCCGGCATCACACGGCGGAGCTTTTGTATAGGGTATCCATTTTTTTACATATTTCGACCTATGTTCCTTGGGGAAAGTTGTTCAATTTCATGAGCTCATCCACCCCTTAAATATTTGCAGCTAATATTTTTACAGCATTATCAGCTGTAATCTCTATAGAATATGAGGTAAATACAAGTGTTATTATCTACCTATTTACTAAATCCTAGTGACGTATTTTTGAATCAGTAGAACGCTGTGTATCCCTTCGTAAAAACTCGTATCATGATCATGATTCATGAGTCAACTAGGGAGTAGAACGTGTGTGATTAGAATCGTCACGAAATCGTATATCTACTTATTTAAAAATGCGCCTGCAGTAGGTTTGTGATTTTAGTTTGGGGCTTCAATATAAATGATTAATGAATAAAAAAGCAAAACGTCAGAAACTATTATAGTCAAAGTCGCAAAATGGGGCTAAGACATAATTACAGTGTATTTCTTCTCGGTTTTCTGATACAAATAGGTTAAGGGCCCATTATCCTATTGTTTTCTAGTCTCTTCTCCTTACATAAATGTAGGTAGCGCTTTTAGGAATCAATTTACTAGGGCTTGACATTATTTTAGGAGAGTCCACAAGGATTTGTATTCAGTAAAAAAGACCATGATTTAATTAGTTAATCACAGAACAGAAAAGCATACATACACACACGCTTTTATCCCTTGAAGGGTGAGCAGAGTCAAGGGCCGTTTTACGAAAATCGTTTATCACTCAAAGAACTAGTATCAACAATTACCGAGTGAAATCGCCCATGTTGAAGGGCGAATTACCATTGATATGAAGTTATCTATGCAATGAATAGACTGTCCCATACAAAGGCAGCTAGTTTTGCGGGCTTAATTGAAGCTACGTCACCTATGCTAGTTCCGCATACTTTCGTATTTGCATTCCTTGACCACCAGCGCCACATTGCAGTGCCTCCAATACTCTAGCAACATCAAGTCCAGCTAATTTTAGGTCAGTGGCTAATACACATGTCACACTCGCTGCTCTTAGTGGCCACCCATGAGAAATAAATTGTATGACGTATTCTAAGGCGGCAAAGCTGACGCCAGGGTTCATTAGGTCGTTGGATGACTCGGTGTCCCACACCAAAAGGAAGAGCCGGCATTACGAAGCAAAAAAATAGAAAATTTTTAATACAAATCAGTTTTTTCTGTTCTGTGATTAATACAAAAGTGACCCCCAAATACGTTAAACTTTTGGCCATTTCATAATCTATTTGGGGGCGCCATTTTAGCGAAAAATATTGTAGTTTTTGATATTTAAGTCCACGTGTCTTGCAATCTAGTCATAATAAGAGTAATATGCATTTTGAATCAATTAGACATTATGATTAAGGTGATCCTTAGACTGTGGTGAAAATTATTTGTAAGTACGTTTCCTTTATACACAGGGTGTCCCTCTTTAAGTGGTCCAAAGAAAAAACCCACCCTTAGCCACGAATCTGGAATATTGATTTTTTAAAGTTCGAAATCATTAGACACTCCATACAAAATGCTCTATCAGTCAGCATTGTTAGTATGGGAGGTCCAATTTTTTTTCTTCGAATCTTAAAAAAACAAAGTTCCAGATTGGTAGCTAAGGGTGTCCAGACTTTAGTTTTTTCTTTGGACCACTTAAAGAGGGACACCCCTATACAGGGTGTTAGAAGAAGTAAAAAGGAACTCTGTCCTTTCAAGGGATGAACCATTCCATGAAACTGAACAACTTTCCCAAAAGAACATACCTAGGTCGAAATATGGAAAAAATATTTGGCCTCGTATACAAAATGGATCAGCCGAGCGAATTAGGTTGTATGCGAAGTCCAAATTTTTTTTCTTATTACAACCTACATATGTTTCTTTGGGAAAGTTGTTCAGTTTTATGAGCTGGTTCACCCCTTGAAAGGAACTCATTACTTTTCCTAACACCCTGTATAGATAGCGCTAGTAACTTTGTTACGTGGTGACAATCTGCGAACGTATTTTTTTGCTCATTTGACATTTTGGAATTGGAAAACCATGTAACGTTTTAAGAACGTGACATTATGCGACGATCGATCATTTAGAGCGATATAAAATAAAATACTAGTTGTTGTTTTGTTTTCTAGAGTCTAATTATTGTTATATAAAAATTTTACTAAATTAAAATAATTATTCTAGTCAAAATAGTAAACCATTATGTTAGAGATTATTTTAGTGTTGCGATACAATAATTGTAATGCATATTAATCTTTGATAAAGTGTAAAATATTTTTTAATAGTTCTTATAGCTTTATTAGAATAATAACGCCATGGTAATATTATAGTTTTTTTTATTTTTTTGGAAACTTACAGTAATAGCTAAATTCAATCGCCATAATAATAAACTAGTAAAACAACCAATAAAAGTAATTATAAATAATAATTAGTTACTAAAAAAAGAGACGGAAAATATTTATTGTAACGGGGTGTAAGGGACAACGTCTCGAATACTGATAGGGTGCAAGCAGACTATGAAACTGAACAACTTTCCCCTAAGAACAAATGTAAGGAAACGTCAAAAAAATTTTGGCCTCCCATAGTAAATGCAGTCAGCTAGTCGCAATTTTGTATGGGAGGTCCAAAAAATTTTGTCGTTTCCTGACATATGTTCCTAGAGGAAAGTTGTTCAGTTTCATGGTCTGCTTGCACCCTATCAGTATTCAGCAAGGCTAGCATGCGTGCCACGATAAAATTTTGTCACCGCAATATGTCTTCTTCACTGCGAATAAGTTACGCATTCTTCCGTCCGTAGTGACATTGTGAACATATGAAACGATAAAATATGTCGTGGCACGCATGTTAACCAGACAGGACGCTGTCCCTAACAGCCTGTATTTTAATCTTCTTCAAACTTCTCGTCGATTACTCCCGGTGTAAACGGAGGGTCACGAACAAGTGTCAATAGTTTGTCCAACTTCATTATCTGTTAACAAATGCACATCGTAACCTATAAGTACAGGGTGTAAAAAAATTGCTGCACACATTGTAAGGGGTGAACCAGCCCATGAAACTGAACAACATTCCCCAAGGAACATAGGTCGACCTACGAAATAAAATTTTGGGCCTCCATACAAAATTGCCAACTGACCGAGTCAATTAGTATGGGAGACCAAAAAATATTCTCATAATTTCAAATTATGTTTATGTCGAAAGTTGTTCAGTTTCATGGGCTGATTCACCCCTTAAAATATTTGCTAATATTTTTACGCGACAGCCACAAAACTACAAGTCTACTCCTGGACATGGGCTTTCCCCCTATTGGGCTATTTGCTAAATTCACCACGCTTGGCAGGCGGGTTGGCGAGCGCAGTGCAAGGTGTTGTTGATATGCTGCCCATTCCCTGGATTCAGCTCTTAGTCGCCTTTTACGACACCCACCGCGGGTAGAAATGGAATGATGCTAATCTAAACCGGCATCACACGGGAACAGACTGAACTGTTTGTAAAAGAGTCGAAATATCGAGAACTTGTAATAACATAAAAGATTCGTCGGTAAGAACCCGTTAAATTATAATTATAACTATGAATACCGTAAACAATCGCGAACGTTTAAACGTTTATTATAAGAAACTAAATAAAGAAAGACTACCTAATTATGAGGTGTAAAAATATTACATGCAGCCCATGAAACTGAACAACTTTCTCAAAAAACATAGGTCGAAAAATAAGAAATATTTTGGACCTCCCATACAATTTGATTTGATCGGTTGGTAATTTTGTATGGGAGGTACAAATTTTTTTTCACATGTCGACCTTATGTTCTTTAAGGAAAGTTGTTCAGTTTCATAGACTGGTTCATCTCTTTAAATATTTGCATTTTTTTTACACCCTGTTTGTGGAATAAACTATTCGATTTGTCTGCTAATTTAAATAAGTTCGTTATCTTTTCGTAATCTTTTTTGTGGTCGGATATAAACTAAATTACCTGCAACTCTCTCTGACTCAATCCTTGTTGTTTCTTCGGCGGTTTACACATGACTCTACAATTCGGCGACAATTTGACTACGTGGCTTGTGCCCCTGCAATTTTTACAAAACATTTACCACGATTACAAGTTATAAAAGAAAATGAAGTAAAAAGTCTACAGAGAATGCCCCCAGAGAGATTTGAACTCTCGACCCCTGGTTTACAAGACCAGTGCTCTAACCCCTGAGCTATGGAGGCTACATGCGGCGCGGCGAAATAGCTGTTCACGTTCTGAAGCGCGTCGCGAGGCCGGCTTAGATGACGTCACTTGTTTGGAACGCGAGTCATGTATAGAGTCAATGGTAGTTTTTTTTGTGATATATCTATTAGTATTGATAAGGTAGGTATCATAAACATGTATTTACTTGGTGTCTCCGCATACGAGAACAGGCAGTTTTTGATTGAAATCAATCCTTGTGAGTTTCTTGGTCTTCTTAGAAACCACCGCTTGAACGCAGATCGGGCGGTACTTATTTACGTTCAAGTCGAATACATATACCTAGAAGTAGAAAGGAAAATATTAACACTAGTAATACATTATTAGGTGTACGCAGGTACATACATTAAAAAAAAAACTTTGATAAAAATAAAATCAGTGTCTTCAATGAAACACCTCGTAAAAAATTAACCTGACGCATTCAGATGAATCTTGTATTATAAGTGAAGCTTACAATTCGTTTTACTTTTTATACCCTACCTTATTTTAATCGATACCTACCGATGATACTAGTATCGATTGCCTTAACCATATTGTCAGGCGTTTCATCTAGAGTCGTACTTGTACCTTTAAAGTATGGCCGTTCGAATAGACCTTGACAGCTGTCAAGATCATGTTAATGCTAGGACATAAGATCTATTTTCCTTTCTTGACATGTCCTTTAGTATGGGTTCGACAGCTGTCAAATATAGCCTATTTGAACGGCCATACTTTAGTTCATACAAATGAAGTCCACGTTATGATAAGGCTGACACATCCTTCTTGCTGATAAAGTAAGGACCAACCACGGAAGTAGTACCTACCTATATTTATAATTATTGTATTACCTATCCTTTTAAAGCGTCGGTGGCCAAGTGGTTAGGACACCGGTCTTACAATCGTGAGACCCACGTACATTTATCGACTGCTCCGGTGAAGGAAAAACGTCGTGATGAAACCCACATTAAAATTAAATTTGCATTGAAATGATATGTGACTTTACCTAGGATTCGGGCCAGGTTAGCCTTCGGGTTGCAGAGGTCAGATGGCAGTCGCTCTGTGTAAAAACTTGGTTCCACGTCAAATCCCCTAGGTTACGTAGCCGACCCCGACAGAGAACGGGATAAGGCAAGGAGAATGATGATTATTACCTTTCCTTCGGCGGTGCAAGCAGCAAAGACAGTGCTGGAGTATGGCGCCCACTTCACGTCTCCAACAGACGAACCCAGGTCAAACATAAATAGAGGCTCGCTAGAACAGACATAAGTTTGTAAGACACATATAATAATAACAATGATAATACACATAGGATAAGTCCGCCTTTGTGCCTACACATTCTATTAGTTTATTTATGTGTTTTTGTAACTATTTCTTGTTTGGTACAGTAAAGTTATTACATACATACATAAATATTCTACGATCCTGAATGTACCACCAATACCTACGAGTATCTGGACTGTAGTGACGTACAAAGCTTGTGATTACGGAATAAGGGAGGAAGGGAATATTTAAAATTATATAGGAAATAATATTCACTACAATGATAGCTGCTGTTCCACCCACTCTGTTAACAAGCAAGTTATGGACTGGTATACGGGGTGTAAGGGACAGCGTCCCAAATACTAATAGGGTGCAAGCAGACCATGAAACTGAACAACTTTCCCCTAGAAACATATGTCAGGAAACGTCAAAAAATTTTTGGCTTCCCATAGTAAATGCAGACAGCTGATCGCGATTTTGTATGGGAGGTCGAAATTTTTTTTTGGTTTTCTGACATATGTTCCTAGGGGAAAGTTATTCAGTTTCATGGTCTGCTTGCACCCTATCGGTATTCGGGGCGTTGTCCCTAACACCCTGTATATATATACATCTTGAAATAGCATACACTTCTCATCAGAGAAATCCAGGCATTTTAGTTTTTATGATTTGATAAAACAAGAAACCTATATAAAACTAATTCGAGCTTAAAACAAACTTCGTTTTACTCACAATTACACGAACTTAAAAACTTTTTATAAACAAGTAATGTGGTTCGTACGATACATAAACTTGCAAGATAACTATCCCTTTTTTATGAGAAGTAACTATCACTTTATTATTTAACCTATGACCTTGGAGCATCCTGAGACCAAGCTAAAACCACGGCGCAGAACAGAGAGGAATGGAAGAAGATCTCTGAGGCCCAAAGGGTACCAATAGACATCAATAAAAACCTATGACCTTTCTAACTTACTCGCGTCCATCCTCCCAGATCTTGACCCTCCAGTCGCCGGAGCAGGAGGCGAAGATCGTGTTGTTGTAGAAGTTATAGTTGATCCTATAAACGGGCATGTGGTGGCCCTTCATCGAGTGCACAAAATTGCGGTTGTACTTCAGAGAGCACGTGTGGATCATGCCGTCCTCCGTGCCCACCAGGAAGATGTGCTGCTTCTCAGGGTGGAAGCAGATGCAGCTACCGCAACCTGGTAAAGATTTAATATATACCCACTACGCTTGACAGGTAGAATGAAGAGCACAGTGCAAGATTTTTATTAGATTTTGTATTCACAGAACTGCTAAAAACGTCGCTTCGGTCGTACAATATAGTTTTATACAGGGTGTAAAAAATTGCTGCAAAGATTTGAAAGAAATTTAGAATCTGACAAATATTTGAGGGCCGTTTCAGATTATTCGTTTATAACTGTAGTGACAGGTTGTCAGCCAGTCGCTTAACGTTGTAATATTCCCAAGCTAAATACGTAAACTAAAACTCACTGTTGACTTTGATGTGCGTCCCGTCCGGCCCAGCCAAGGGCGGCATCTCCGGAGACATGGTGAGCGTGATGATGGTGGTGGCCTGCAGCTCCCCCGGCATCACCGCCCACTGCACCACGCGCCCGTCGCCCGATATCGAGAAGAAACAAGCCTCGCCGTCGATCAGGCGTCTGCCCCAGCGGACCTAGGAGGTGACAGTAGGTGAAGGAATCGGGGATTTTCCTGATAATATGACATTTTGGTTACGGATTTGGATACGGATAATGAAAATATATTATTTCGTTTCGGATACGGATATGATAAGAGACGTTGTAACGAAAGCAGGCATCATCAGACCATGAAACTGTACAAATTTTTCTATGGGGGCTATGTCGGGAAACGAAAAAACTTTTTCGAGTTTCCATACAAAGTCAGTCAGCTGATCGGGAATTTTGTATGGAAGGTCGAAATTTTTTCAATGTTTACTAACATAGCCCCCATAGAAAAGTTGTTCAGTTTCTGATCACGCCTGCAAAGTTTTCGTTACAGTCTCTTACACCCCGTATTATTTCGGATACGGATACGGATATGAACGGAAGTTTCGGATACGGATAATAACTACACTTCTTTAGAATTTATTGCGCTGAGTAGTGGAAAGTGTGAAGTTGAGTATTATGATTATGACTTTGCAACAAAATAAAACAAACAATCCAAAGGACAATTGCGCCATGTTTCAGAAATAGTCACACTAGTAGGTCATAACAGGGCTCGGTGAGGCAATGCCCTTATCCGAAACTTTTACCTATTTCGGTTACGATTACCTATGGATATACTTTTATATCGGATATCCGATAGTTTTGGTTACGGTTACGGAGCTCCTTAAGATTTCGGTTATGATTGCAGGCGCAGTTATTAGACGTTACTCCTTAGTTCCTTAGGAAAAATAGGCGCGTGATCGTTCCCATGTAAACTGCTTTCATGAGTGAATACATACACACATGCATACACATATGACACCTCTATCCCTTGCGGGGTAGGCAGAGCGTTGACAGCAGCAAGAATACGGTCGCTATCGCCACGTCTTACATTTTTGAGGATTGTTTTCCAAGGTTGTTTCAGAAAACATGTGTATCACTATAGTGACAGGATATCAGCCTGTCGCCTAAAAATTTTAATACAAAAACTGGTGGCGACCAAGCTTCACAGCCTAGCTCATCGCCGCAAGGTTGCTTGCCTATCGGTCTTCTATAGATTGTACTTCGGAGAGTGTGCGCGTGAGCTGCATGAGCTCATACCACCGTCCGTCTACTTTCTTCTATCGGACATGCAGACGCACGGCCGGCTACCATCCGTTCTTAGTTGAAATACCCACATTTCGCACTGAGCGCTTTAAATCATCTTTCATTATGCGCACGGCTAAAGAATGGAATTCCCTGCCTGCGTCTGTATTTCCGAGTGCATATAACCTGAATCTCTTTAAGTCTAGAGTGAATAGGCATCTTCTGGGCAAGCTCGCTCCACCGAAGATCCCATCTCTGCTCAAGGGTAAGGTTGGGGTCAAGAGTAAGCCCATCATATACATATAAAAAAAAAAAACCATTACTCTCGAGTCCCTCAGTCGTCTCTTACGACACCCACGGGAAGGATGCGGGGTGATGCTATTCTAAGCCGGCATCACACGGCATGAGTGAACATCGAGTTAATTAGGAACGTAACTCGAGGACTAGGTAGGTATGTGTAGAGATAGCAAACTGAAACCAGCGAATCCCTTTAGGATTTCTAAATAGTATATTCTCCACAATATATTTTAACTAAGGTACCTAGTTAGTTACAGTTTTAGGTTGTCGGGCATAGGAAACAAATCTTACCTCCCACACAATGTTGCTGTGTTTGTCGTGCACAGAGTCAGACTTGTACTGATACGACGACTCCAGATTCAGCTGGGCGTTGTAGACACACACATTGCCATCGTACAATCCTATTTAGAAAAAACAAATGTATAAATTTACAAGCTATTATTGTTACAACTCTACCGATTTTTAATACAACAAAGTTTTCGTCCCTAAAGAAAACCGTGCTTACCAACACAAATCAGATAGGGTGTCTCCTTGAATACATCCAGACTTATAATCGGGGACTCTGTGAACACCGCATATTCAGGGTACGCTGGGTTCTTGATGCTGAACAAGCATAGACAACCGTCAGTCGCCTGAGCTGAGAAGTCCACTGCAAAATAAAATAACTACTTACTAAAACCGATACATAAAGTAACTCAACATTCTTAAAAAACATTACCTACTCTAATCGTGTTTTCTTTGAAGATCGATAAACCCAGACTATGGACAGCAGTCATTTACTTATCTCACTTTTGCTTTACCAACCTACTGTGTAATTTAGTACCCACTTACAGGATCCAAACCCAACTGCAAAGAGATCCTGGTAGTGAGGGTTCCATTGCACATCGCAGACGGCATGGGACCTCATTGGCTCAAACTGGAACTTCCACAGCGGAAGCAAAGAGCCCATGCCTTCGCGGAACTCGTCTGACGGGTCGTCCCAGTAGCGGTAGTCTTGGGCTGTCGGCAGAAACACAAACAAATACAGCCTTCTTCCTTCCTCTTTGAATGGTTGAACTAGACCTCTTTGTGTCAGTACTTGGTGTCGGCAGTAGAATCAGTCGCAAGCTTAAGGCCCCGGCCTTCGGTTTCTCAGGCAGCGGGGCGGCTGCGGCGGCGGCGCGCTCGAGTTTTTTTTCTAGGATGTGCGCCGCTCGTTGCATGCTTACGCCGCTGTGCCCCAGAACCGGTCCATTTACATGTATGCAAAAGGTCCTGCCGCTGCCACTGCCGCCCCGCTGCCTGCAAAACCCGAGACCGAGGCCTGTCACTTCCTAAAGGTACGATTTTAATAATTTGTGTGTCTAACCTTTGTCGGGGTCAACCAAAGGATAAAAAGGACACCACCACCATGATATATAAATGGTTACAGGTATTCCTGATTCAGTACATCACAATATTGTGCAAATTTATTCAGCATTATCAACAGCTCGTATCAGGCCACTGCTGTGCTTGGCCCTTTATTTGACCTTGCATAGTCTGCAGATGGTCAATCAACCGAACCTTTTACATTTCTCCGTCTAGGGTTTTGTCCAACGGGAATCGTATCGTCTAGCCAAGTTTTCGACTACTTTAAACTAAGTTTTCTGCTTTAGATCCGTATATTTATTAGAAATGCGGGTTTGTCTGTTGTTATCTACCAATATCGTCGTAAATGTTCTGATTGACTAGTCGCTCCAGGATGACCCAGGCCTCGCTGACTCTCTGTGCCAGCTGTTCGTCGTGGATCTGCTGAGCTGATTTCGCGTGCTTCGTCGTCTTCTTGCGTAACTGAAGTGCCATGTCAAAGCCAAACATAATACGTTAGTAAAATTAAAAATCTGCAGAGGGGAAACAAGCGCTAGATATTTCGGCAGGTACCTACCTACTAAAGCATTTAACTTTTTGCTCTACTACCTACTGGTATGATTTCAGATCTTTCTTTCTTTTTCGTGTGGGACACCGAGTCATCCAACGACCCGATGAACCCTAGTGTCAGAACTTTCAACCGCCTTCTACAAGTAGTAGGCTTCTGACATGGTTGTGTACCGACTGCCGTCTAAGTGATTATAGACAGCAACCGGGACCTACGGCTTAATGTGCCATCCGAAACACGGAACCATCTTACTTACGGACAATCAGGTGGTTCAGCCCGCAATGTCCTAACCAGACTGGGAACAAATTCACAAAGTGATAAATATCAACTCTACGAGTGACCCGGAACCTTCTGCGTCGAAGGCAGCCGCATTACCATTGCGCCACATCGGTCGTCACATTTCAGATATTAGGTGCATTCTGTATACCCGTTTTGGTTTCTCATCCTCCTTTTCCTTCATCTTCCTTGCATGGTCTTCTTGGTAGTAGTCGAAGATGATGCTCTGAAGCGCAGTTGCGCCGTACGTAGCTCGTGGTGGCGGTACAGTCTGGGTGTCTACGGACTATTCGCAAAGACCAACATTCAATTCTGGAGCTTTACTTTGAATTTTTGCTTGCCGAAATCTGCTACTAATTGTGCTTGTATCACACTTATTTATTTCTACACATATATAAAATTCACCCAACCCGTGACATAAAAAAAAATGAGTCGGTAGTTAGTAGAATTAGCTAACCTGCGTGTGGTTAGACCAATCGTTCCGGAATTTTTAGAAATTGAGCACCTGGAGTAGGAACGTGTGGTAGAACTATGTTAGTAGGCAACTTCTGCATGCGAGAATTAAAAAATAGAGCTCCAGGGCGATAAAATGCAAATATTATGAGGGGTGAACCAACCCATTAAAGTGAACAATTTTCCCCAAGGAACATAGGTCAAAATATACAAAAAAACTTTTGGACATCCCGTACAAAGAACGCTACTCAATACAATAGAGAATAGGAGAGGGTAAATGATAGGACACCTGATACTGCATGACCAGTTATTTAAAACAATCGTTAAAGACAAGATTGAAGGAAGAAGAGTAAGAAGAAGACAAAGAAGGAGTTATTTGGATCAGATAAAGGAGAAAATAATGATCACGTCATACAGAGAAGTCAAGGAGAAGGCAGAAGACAGAGAAAGCTGGGTGATACTCCTCCGACACCGACAATGACATGCTCTTAAATAAATAATGATACAAAATTACCAACAGACCAACTCAATTTGTAAGGGAGGTCTAAAAAATTTCTCATATTTCGATCTATGTTTCTTGGGGAAAGTCGTTCAGTTTCATGGGCTGATTCACCCCTTAAAATATTTACACCTTATATAGGACATTGTAATTCTAAGACGTCACAGAAATACATCGCATTGTAAGTGTACTCACTCTCCTAGGGAAGGTGTAGGTGAGAGCGGCTCGCTCGCAGAAGTTGAACTGGTTGGCGAGCTTTTTGACTCGCGGCTTTATGTTTATCACCTCGTCACCGATTATGTCCAGCGCAGCCTCTTCTGCCAAAATCAACATCATCTCAAAATATAGAATAAAGTGTTGACTGACTGCATTTCGTGCGTTTCTACGAATGTCTATCATGGATACCGCTAACTCCTTTGAAACTGGAGAACTTGTTTAAACAATGTTTGTGAAATATTTATTAAAAGGAGAATGCCCATACATGGGCTAGCAATGTGTCTAGCGTCACAAAACAAATGAATGCAATATATATACCTTATATCGTCAATTTAAGTGCTTAAATGTTAAGCAATAATTAAACTCTATAATTATATAACTTTGGCTTTGATGCGAGACCTGTAAATGTGCCGCAAGCCTGAGAGACCTGTAAGTGTGATAAAAAACAAGACGAGCATTCAAACAAAAGTTGGCATGACTCTTTGAATATCTACCAGGCTTCTCCTCTTTCTCCTCTACCTCTCCCTCTGCGCCCTCTGCGCCCTCCTCGCCGGCTTCTCCTTCCACCGCTTCTCCTTCAACTGCTTCAGTTGCTTCATCTAATTCTTTCTTCTCTTCCTCTTTGACCCCTTCCTTCTCCGCTTCAAGCTCCGCTTCTTCTATCAAGGCTTCTGTAATGAGTATAATGACATAGCAGGTGTTATCTATCTTGGTATTCTAATCTTATCTTGGTATTATTAGTGTTCATTTATTTGACCTCAATGTTACTTACATTTGGGTGAGTTCGCTTTGCTTTCAACACACATCTTTAGGTGTAGGTATACCTGCCTACTTACTTAGCCCTAAAACGTGGTTTAGGACTAGTACATGATCTATCTAAAAAGGCCTGTGTATTGATACTCACTTCATGCGTGATAAAAATAAATGCTACGTTTTTTAACACTTTCCGTTTTAGGTTGGTAAATAGTTTTTACTTGTAGATATTACTTCTAGACTGTAAGCCCTTTTTTTTAACTAAATCGTCAAGAATGCTTAGAGATAGATAAGCTGAATAGTCTTGGTGTGAATTTTTGTGTGCGTCAGCTGGCACTCCGTTTCTGTGGGCCGTACCAGCCATCCAAACATGTAAAAAAAATATTTTTTATCGTGTAGAGGGGCCTAATTCACACATAGCCTTGACATAAAAAATCGAGTAGTAGTTGTAATTGATATTGTTATGCGTGGTTTGACCAGTCATTAGGAAATTGAATTATGACTTTTCAGAAATTAAGCGCCGAGGCCTGCAGCAGAAATTTTAGGGTAAAAATATGAAAAATGCATCATCAGTACTCATTATTTTTAAAAGCTATGCTTTTGTCAGTGTAGCAATTTCAATTTCTTTTTTATTTCCCGCTAAACAGCAAATAATTGTGATTAGACCTTCTTCAATTTTTTGTTCCTCAACGGGAGCGACAGGTTCAGCCTCTGGTTCTTCTTCTTCTTCTTCCGCGTCAGCAGCTGTTTTCTTCGCTTTCACTTTCTTTGGACCAGCATCATCATAACTGACTTTGCCTATAAAAGTGAAACAAATTTTAAATTCATCTACTTATTCAATAACTACTACCAACAATGCATTTTAGTATTAATTTTTAACATTGCCTCTTTTCTCACTTACCATAACCAGCAGCAATTTGAGCCTTAGCTTCATCGGAATCCTTTCTGATGGCAGTGCCCTGAAAAGTCCATAGCGGGTATGCCTTCCCATAAGTGGGCTTCGGCTTTATCTTGAACTTTCCTTCCCCGTAGTGAAACGCCACTTCATCTGCCTTCCATTGCGGGTTGTTCGAAGACAGAACACGGCCCATTTCTTCTTCCAAATCCTAGAAATTATAGAAAAGTATTATATATTATTGCGATTTTTAACTAACAAGGGACGTTGTTCTGTAGGTACCTATACATCTTTGCAGGCATGATCAGACCAATGAACTTACCTACCTAATAGCTTTTATTTTGTTGTCCTGTGCTTGAAAAAAACAATTTTGTATGGGAGGTCGTTCCAATTTCTTACCTTTAGCTTCATAGAAATTTATATTCATTGACTTTTTTTTTGCTGTTTTCTGGGGGAAAATTTCATCAGTTTCAGCAACTTTTACATGCAGGTCCAGGTATACTTACTATTTAAAGATATGGCCGCTAACTTCACAAAATTGCGATGCCTTTTGATAAAAGGTTGCATTTTGACAAATCCAAAACAACTTACTGCTTCTGGGACGTCTTCCTGCTCGTCCGGCTTCATGAGGGTCCGCGGCTTGAGCCAGTCCAGGTCATCTTCGATGTTCGGTTTAGACTTCTCACGATCTCTCGTCTGGAAACCACAGTCGTTCACACCACGAATATGAAAATCGCACCTACCTACCTACGTGGATGATCAACTGATAGTTCTACACAACAGCAGATGCCTCCTACAATCTAAGTGAGAATGTGGACAGTCTTACTCAAGCAAGCACGTACGTCTAAACAGTGTAATGCTTTACTGATAAACGCCGTTTCCTCGTCAGTATTGAGCACACGTTTCACCGCCGCTTTCAACATGTTCAAGCTCAAAGCTCACAAGTTCCTACGACGGCAGCAAACAAACCACTGCTCTCCTAAAATACTTCACGAATAATAAAATGTGGGCTTCACTAGATATACAGGATATTTGCATATTCCAAGCTTAGTCTTTTATTGAGTAGGATCATGTAAGTCGACTATAAATACTTTGTGGCATTTTTCGGAAGCACAGCAATCATAAATAAACGATTAAAGCGTTTGAAGAAGCGGGCTGCTAACTTTTACGATCTTAATTTGTGGAAATGGTATAAAATGTTTTTTAATACACACGCAACGCAACAATTCACTTACTTCTGAGTCAGATTCACTACCCATTTTTTCATCAAATGACATCGTTGATCAGAATTATTGTCAAATTATTTGAAAATGATCGTTTGTTAAAGCAGAGCTTTTAGAACCGTCTACCAGGCTTACATAAACTGTAAACACTGAGGTAATGTTCACGCGAAATCCTGTAAACTTTGTTGGTTTCTAACTGATAGCTGCAATGCATTTAGCGGTAGAGATGGACACGGCACGACAAACAAAGAACAGCACGTAAACGTTAGTAAATTTTAATAGAATTGACCGTTTTCAGACATTCAACTACATTTTTGTACTAGAAATGTTATTCCATTTTATTCAATCATTTTATATCTTGAAGATGTTTCTGCCTGCCTCTGAAACATCTTCATTTTAAAGGTTGATAAACTATTAAGGCGCTAATATTTCCATCGATCGGCTCCACCTACGAACTTATCATTTCCAACAATATGAATTTATTCTCATTTGTCTTGTTGTCTGTACAAAGTTGTCGTTGTATCTGTGGGGCGTGTTGTCAAATTCTAATTAGCCGGTGGCTGGTGTAACCCAGCACAGAGGCAGCACGACATCGTGCGACAAAACATTAACTAAGTAAGTACGGATTTGCCAGAGCCGGACTCGCACATTAATTAAACAATAACTTTATGAACCTGGTCATAGTACAGTAATGGACCATTGATTTTCCTTGCTCTGACGATGGCTTCGGTAGAATTGTCATGTTTAATTAGGCGCCCCACGCGCTGCTTTTCTAAATTATTACATTAGGTACAAATAAAATAAATCAAAACTTCTTAGCCGCATCATTCTGTTAAATTTACGAGACCTTTAAAAAACCTAGAAAACAGAATAGAAAACATGATAATGCCCTAGGCACTTACTAATTTGATTATTCGCAAAAAACCACGAAAGCCTTTACTCACACTGGTAATACTGATACTACTGATAATACTGATCTTTAATGTCAAGCTTCGAAAACACAAATAAAAATCATGACGTTATAGTTTCTAAAATATATGAGCATTATAATGCTATGAACATTTGCTCCAAGGTCACAAACGTCACACGGCTCATCCTATTTTTTACAAACTACAATTGCCAATTTTTTTGACTAAATCCAACCCTGGCGAAAGTGATCGGCATTTGCGAGATTACTGACGAATATAATTTGCATTTAAAATCTTACGTTCATTTATTCAGTCAGTCAGTTCAGTCTTATACGAACCGCCCAACTACGCGTACTCATTCATAAAATAATAAATATGGTAAACTGTGAGTACGGTTGGTGTGGGTTAGGCCATGCCACACCATGATTGTAATTTGGATGGAACAACACCATGAAAGGGTAAGTTTTCACTTAATTTATTTACATTCCTGTTACCACATTTTAATTTTTCTTTATTTGGAAAGTTAGGTACAAAAAATATAGTAATTTGCTGTAGGTACCTATTAGCATTTTCTATCCGTTTTATTTTTGCATTGTGCCTCTACATTTCATAGACTTACAATAAAATAAATAATTTAGAAAAAATATAACAACGATTTTTGTTTCTATTTCTATTTTGTTAGTAGCATAAAATGTCAAC
The DNA here is from genome assembly GCA_029255805.1 of Keiferia lycopersicella. Lineage (NCBI taxonomy): Eukaryota > Metazoa > Arthropoda > Insecta > Lepidoptera > Gelechiidae > Keiferia > Keiferia lycopersicella. The sequence continues at coordinate 13,037,953 of JARACZ010000005.1, read as the reverse complement.
CGTAAAAAAAATTACAGCATATCTTTACAAGGAATGAGGCGTAGGTAATTTTTATTAGGATTAATTTAAATTAAAATTACCCTTGGATACTCGAAAAAATATACAACGTAGCTTGTATCTATTAATAAAATACAATATACTGTGTTCTAGCGTTTATATTGACGTGTACAAAGATTAATTTAACCTTCTAGTCGAATCAACAACAATATACCTGATCAATTGTATAGCATAGCATTACTTTATATCACTTACTGCTACTATCGTTGTGTGACTTAGTTGTAAACATCTAGTAGACGCGTGTGCCAGTGACATCGGTGATAAATAATATTAAATAGTGATAGTAACTACATATCTGTGTTTTTTTTATCATGGGAGCTATTTAGAAAGAAAAGATAAGTTGTGTGTATCTAACTTCAATACCAGCCAACTTCTGAACGAAAAGTGAAATCGATCGTTAGTTAAGTGAAAAGAATGTGAAGATTTATTTATGAAACTGGAACTGCGACTATATTAGTTTAAATATACAATTTTTTTGTATAGGATAGGATTTTGTAGATTTGTAACCGCACAAACATGTAAGATTAATTTACGGTGAATTATATACAAACTTCTTTAACATTAATCATCGACAAATATATTTAGGGTGAGTTCTATTTGCGAAAATGTACTACTTTAACACAAAAAAATATCCTCTCAGACAAAAACGATGTATGAGAGGTGTACATTCTTTTTCATATGTCCCCTAGAAATGAAATCGAAGCAAAAAGACACTTAAGGTAATATTTGCGGCATACATGTACATATATGTAGGTACCCGTATGATATGACCTACCTAAAAACATAAAAGTAAAACATTTTTATTATCCATAAACGCATTGCGTGACGGGTATCTGTACCCTATCGATCTGGCAATACCATGTAGATTGGCTCCGATAACGACCACGGTAATAAACCAGAAGGAAAGATAATAGCTTCCGTACGCAAAATTAGATTTGAAACTGATGTGCTTATTGTGAATTCGGGTGTCGAGCTTTCTGGTCGTAGAAAAAGAAAAAAAAATAGATTAGATAAGATAAGATAAGAAAAATATTTATTGAAAAAAAGAACAAACATACATTCATTACATTAAACATAGTGCTGAATTTATAGACTTTTGCCAAAAGGGATAGGCTCGGCCTATGCTGACACGCGCTTTAAAGGCGTCGCGTAGCGCTGATTTTCAGCCTCTCCCTGCTCTCAAAGTTGATTGATGACAAAATTAAATATTAATAAAATTGCAAACTTTTTTGTGCCGCGTGATGCCAAATTAGAAAGCATCACCCTAATTCTACGCGTGGTAAACGACTGACGTATAATCATACAAGGAATTAGAAACAGCGTTCCCTGAGAATGCAACATCTTGCACAAGCGTCGTCAATCCGCCTGCCAAGCGTGGTGAGTATGGCAATACCCCGCGATAGAAGAAGGCCCATGTCCAGCAGTGGACTGTTGTGGCTGTTATGGCACAGTCGAATTTTTATAATTAGTAAGTGATCTCTCCGACCGATTTCGGCCATGGCCACCACTTCGACTCCTAATCAGACCGGCTGATGCGCCCGGAGATGGCTATTGTAGCCAAATTTGGCACTAAACTCCCGTGCACAGTGTGGACACGTGAGTTTGCCTTTAGAAAGTAGAGTAAAAGTGATCTACAAAATTGTTTTTAGATTTCCCGTAGCAAAACGTAGCGCGGTCGTAGGTCCGTAGTCATCGTAGCGCGTAGCGAGTACACAATAGCATATGCAATAGTTATTTATTATACGCTAATCTACCAGTCAAACGAGCTACTTTTTTAGACGTTATGTTATGTGAAAATACATAGAAAATACTAGCATAACAAGCTAGTAAAAATATGGCGTCAAAATGAAAACTTTTAATTGCTAGTATAAAAATTATAACCGTGCATATTTTGAATAATATTGAGTGAGTGGTATCTTTGGACAATAATTTAAAATTAAAATGTTTCGAACATCCTATTGTATAGTGACGCTAAGTATTTACGTTAATATTACTACGGCATTGACTCGGTCAAAGGGCGCGCATTGACGTATGAATAATATATAAAATTGCTAGGAACACTCAAGACAATGAAATATACAATTTCTGTTTTGATAATTTTTACATAAATATCTAAATAGGTACTCATATTTAGTTAGTTCTAAATTATTTAAACAGAATGTAAAAAAAAATTGCAGGTACCAGCCGACCATGTAAATTTGTATGGGGGGGTCCAAAATTTTTTTTTCATGTTTCCACTCATGTTCCTTACAGAAAGTTGTTCAGTTTCATGGACTGGTTCACTCCTTAAAATATTAGCAGCTATTCTCATCAATAAACCGGGACCTTGCAATTTTATGTTTCGTAGTAATCACATTATTTCAAAAATGTGTTTATTTTAGACTTAATTACTGATATCGTGTAATATTGAGTAAAATGAGGTTTATCGTATATCCTAATAAAAATATCCCAAATTCGAAATTGTTTTCTCAAGGTTTCGTGTTTTATCAAATTCTAAAAAGGAAAGTGCCTCGATTTCTCTTATGAGAAGTCTAGTTGTGGTAAATAGGTGGTGGGTACTTTTTAAAAATCTTTCTATTGTTTAGTCTACCTACACAGTCTAGATAAAATGTGAACAAAACACACTATTTACAAGATTCTTGTGAATATTGGGAAGAGGATCTTCAGTGACTAAAATTCGTATTACCTACCTAGGTGATTCAATTTCTCAGGTTTTAATTTTCAACTTATAGTGCGCACTAAAAACCTCTGCTTTCCTGTACTAAATTGAAATTGTATGAACAGACGGCACAAATGACGATATTATGTACAGATGTTGGACAAACACAACACATAATGACCGACAAACACAGGTATAGTCCTAACTACCAGCATGTAGGCACGATATGTCGGACAATACAACACAAACAGAGTTCTTTCAGTAGTTTCAATACATAATTTTCCTCAAAGTATTTCAAATAAGTATATTTTAGGTTTCTTTATTATCTGTTTAACGAAAATTTGCAGTGAAATATTTCTAGCTATCCAGTTATAACCAGCATTAGAATGAACATTGCTTTAAATTAGAAAAAAACGGTTATCGGTAAAGTCAGTTCAACTTATTTAAGTAATTCGATGGTTGGACGTGACAACATGAAATGACATGAAAATACTGATAGAATGAATGCATTATTAATTTTTCAATCAAGCTTTAAAAGTTCGAAAAAATCTTTATTCATTTGTCTGCAAGGCGCTCGTAGCTCAGTTGGTAGAGCTATGGGATATATACTTCACGATCCCGCTGGTTCAAGTCGTGGCCGTTGTAAAAATGTTTTTTTTTCAATTTCTAATTTTGATAAATACACAAGGAACGAATACATATTTTGATAAGTTACTAATTTTCATTCTGACGACACTTACAGTAAACGAAACAAAAAAAGCAAGACTTTTGAAAGTCAGTACGCCTATTGAAAATGTATCAGTCAATATCGCTACGTAACTGACACGAAATCTCGGACTCTCATCCAAAAAAAAAAAAGCTTTAACGTACTTTGAGGAAAACGCCGGAAACTACTTCAAAAACACCATCATGGGATATTTACAATGTCGGACGCCACAAGCCGGATAGTACTCACTACCTTCAGTTTCTTAAGAAGTAGCTGTCCTATAGTGTTTTCAGGTTGCTTCACTTTATTGCGCCAGATGTCGGGCAAGTTAGGCTTACTCCCTTGCAGGGTAGGCAGCTAAATCAGGTTGCAAACAGCTCATTAATTTTTTTTTTGTTAAGGTTGATATCAAATTCTGTTTTTTTTTTAGAGTCAAAATGTTCGTACCTACCGTGAACTGAAATTTTGTAAGTGGATTTTATGTTTTGAAAAGTGAAAGGTACGTGGCATAAATTGATTTATTAGTTCAAACATTGTAAGTAGGTACCTAACTTTGGTACTCCTTATCGTTTCTCTAGAGATAAATCCTTCAGTTACATTCATAGCAACTGTTACGTACGTACATAAAAAATAAACATTATTAGTAGGTAGGTGTTTATCACTAGGCAAATAAAGAAATTTCTCGGTTACCGAAAACGTATGTTTTATAGGCAAATAACGAGTTAGGAATTGAAAATCATAAGGCAGTCCTACGGCAATAGGCCTGCTCCAAACAAGGTGTGTGTGTATAAAAGTGTGAGTTTGATCGATGTGAGATGCAAGTGTTCGTAAGTACGTATATCAAATAGAAATCAATAATTTTAGTGTTAAAAATCAATGATCGTAATAGAAAAAACATTCCTTGACAATTTTTTAACACTTATTAAAAGTGCAGAACAAAGCATAATTCGAACTTTTGGAATAAAATTCTTAAAGTAGATAATTTAATGAGTAATGAAAGCAGCATACCTTTTTTGGAGCCATAACACTGCTTGGATAGCAAAACTATTGCTGCATCATTGCAAAAATGGTCTAAATTAGTTTTTTCGAAAATTTCCTGAGCAAAGTTAGACAGGTAAATAAATTTGACAAAATTGGTAGTGCTAGGGGTAGTGCGCGCGCAGGGTCCCGTTGCCATGGTAACCGGTGGGGAGAGCACCCCTCTTTCGCCCAAGTTCGTCTGATCTTGCGAAATGTAACCAGTGACGTGTTTGGGTCCTGCCGGCCACGTTTACCCTTCTCTGTGCTCTTGTGTGTGATATTGTTGCCGTATATACCCATTACGGTAAGGTTTCATAGAAGACTTTTGCTTTACCGGCTCAATTTTATATTTTTCACTCATAACTCGCCATAGGAAGCACTGTGAACTAAAAGCCAAATGTCAAATCTATTTTTGAACCAAACCTAATTACCTATAGAGGTGTTGCAATCAGCTTGTTACTGTTAGGAAAAAGTGGATGCAAGTGCCACCCACGTTGAATTGTTTAGGGAGTTTTTAGATCAAGGCTAAAGGTATTTTAAGGTATTAGGTGTATTATAGTCTTAGATAGGTATCCATGAGTAGGTATATATGTTGTAAACATTTGCGAAATCATTTGATGGGTGCGAATAGGTTTTTACTGTCTTTGACCTTGATCGCTATGTTTGACATGTAATATTTTTAGTTATTTGTCTCTACTCGTTTATCTTCTAACACCTAGTTCACCAGAATCGTTCATATAAACAGGCTGTTTTGCAGAGTCCTTCAGCATAATAATCAATATATTACATCCTTTGTGTAAACAAACTCGTACCAGCCTTGAAGTTTCGAGATCTTACCTTTATTTATATTTGGAATTTACGATTCTTTTCAAATTATACAGTGTATAACTCTAAGGTTTGTTCCTAAAGATACAAAATAATACTTTTCAGGGCGTTTTAAGAACCACCAGGGAAATCAATCAAAGTGGCGGGAGAGAATCGCCAGCGCGATGTGCCGCTGATCCCCCTTACTCGGGAGGACAGCGGCATTGACAGCGACGAGGAAGGGCAAAGCTTTCAACACCCCGTAAGTATGCCCTCCTGGTACACTGCACGATGATGGGAGCCGCTGATATAGAGTAGCGGGAGGAACCACTGGGAGTAACAAAGCTTCCAACACCCCGTGAGTACCTATGCTCTTCTGGTACACCGGGTACACCGCACGACAACAAGTGCCGCTGATGTACAGTAGCGGGAGGAGCAAAGCTTCCAGTACCATGTGAGTATGCACTCCTGATACACCACACGACAACAAGAACCGCTGATATAGAGTAGCGGGAGGAATAGAGCTTCCAGCACCTTGTGTCTATGCTCTCCCGGTAGACAGCGGCATTGATAGCGACGAAGATGGGTAGACCTTCTAGCATTAGATATGTTGGATACCAACCAACATACCAATAGAATGCAACGCGTTTTCTGGCAGATCATTGCGTTTACCGAATGGATTTGAATCAAGTTAGGTTAGGGTATGTTGCACAATAAAAATATACCGAAGTCGATGACTGTTCTTCAGAAATTAAAAGTTTGTATACAAAATCCATGGGTTCATTAGGACGGTCAACAAACTGCGTTCAGACAGCTACTTATATTATATGGCACTCTTCAATGGCTACCATTTCTGACCTATAAGAAAAAAAATACTAATAATATTGTAAATTCCATTCCAGTTAATGGACGTCAGTGACAGTGAAGGAGATTTCGAAGAGGAGCAACGCTGGCTCTGCACTGAGGGAATAGACAACATTCGATTTAAGGTTAGTAGCATTTACTATTCTTGTATTTCAGTCAATGATTTCGGTAGAAAAATAAATGAGGCCAGCAGGTGCCAAGTCCTGTCAAATATCTCCCCAGGAGGCTGGACAACGCCATGGTTTTGAACCGATTCAAAATATTTTACGACCATGAATTGGATGGGATAAAATCTAACGACTATCTCTTCCTCTCTCTCTCTCTTCATGTGGGACACCGAGACGTCCAACGATCCAACGAACAGTTAATCATTAGGTAGTAACTGCCTAATTATTACCATCAATCGACTTATTTATAGCCGGTAACCAGTAGGTACCTACATAGATCACCTACACATGTAGACGATTGAAACTGTATCTCAACCGATTTATATAAACTTACAGCAGCCATTAGGCGACCACTTCAAAGGCGCTAGTAAAGAGCAACGGATGAAAGAAATGGACTTCGAGTCTGATCGGAACTCGCCTCCGCTGTACGAGGTGGAGCTCACCGCCTCAGACGAAGATGACGACGGCTCAGTCCTCGAACTTGTCATACCCGTGCAGAACTCAAGGTACATGACTTGCCTTATCCCGTTCTCTGTCGGGGTCGGCTACCTAACCTAGGGGAGTTGACGTAGAACCAAGTTTTTATACAGAGCGACTGTTATCTGATCTTGCAACCAAATAAAATAGTGCGCCATTCTGGCCGATGCGCTGCGAAACTGTCCAATTGAGAGGGCTCAATATCATTTAATGTTGGTATATAAGTAAGTAATGAAAGTGTTATGAGAGTAAACTTTTTTAATGCTTCAGGTACCACCGGGTGCCCACAACGTCCCCGAAGAAGGGCAAGATTGTCGCACCCACTCTCTTCTGCAACCTATTCTGCTGTATGCGAAGAACTAAGGCCTAAAGTTGAAAAATATTTCGGTAAATTTTAAAATTTTATGAATTTTGCACTTAAAGTGCGCTATGTGAGTTGATCGTGAGCTAGATTAATTAAGTTATTTTAAAAAACGTTCATGGCTCTAAGTAATAGTCTGCCAATCTGCCAATCTTACGTTTATAAAAAATCATAATCTCCCGGCAAATATAGTTACGCAAATAGGCACATCTAACAGTTTACGTTATCAGGGTATATCAGCTATATACATCTATGGTATTACTTTACCTTACTTATATGGTATTAGTTATGGTTTCAATAATCAAAAACAAAAAATGGAACATTTTTTGAAACATAACTAAAACGAACAAATTGTACATGATAAAGATAAGAAAAATCAGACCAGGGATAGAGTTGAAATTCGTTAACTATTATATTTTTATTAAAAAGTTGAGGTGGGTATTAGAAATACCAAGTTATTGCAATGAATATTTTGAGTGAGATAGATGTTTGTCAATTACGTTGCTCTACAAATGCCTACTTTTTAAGATTATCAATAATTATTTTAAGCATTTTAAAATTATAGTTAAGTTAATATATCTACCTAATATGTTAATTTTTAGAAACGAAGACTGATATTGTCAAAATAAAAAATCAGTATCGATCAAGTAGACACAGAGTAGACGATCGAATGAATTATATCAGTTTTTATTAGTGGCAAAACTGTTTGATTAGAGTTTTATTCTAATGTATTGTTCCCATCATAAATGTACTTTGCAGCGCGTGCCAAAATTATTTACTTGTTTTGATATATAATCAATACGATTTGATACGTCAGAATGCAAAGTCTAGTCGTCTTCTCGTGCAGAAGTTTCGTCGGCGCAGTGGACATCATTATAGGCCCTACAGAACACATCACTAGTTTGTGTTTCTAAGTTACCAACCAGCCTGTTTCCGTGCAAAAACTGTGTCAACAATATGACGTCTCGTACAGCTGAATTTTTGCTCTATGTGTCACTGCTGTGGGCTATCCTTTGTGTTGGGGACCGTGGGGACCGGACGTGTGAAGGCATGGTCAAAAAGCCAAAACTACCCATTTTTTAGATACTGTCTTTACAACCTAATATTTTAGCAGATAAATCTATCGATATGCTTATACTCAGTGTTTCGGAGGAAATGCATTGTTGGATTTTCCCTATGGAACTAGAGCAAAAACTAAAAAAAAATTCGACCTTGAATACAAAGTTAGTCCAGTCATTAATTTTGTACGAGAGATCGAATTTGTTTTTTAGTTTTTCAGCTTAGGGGAAGTTGTTCAGTACTATGCCCTGAATAACGTCTTCAATTTAATGCATTTTACTCCGAAACACGGTGCATAGACTTGGCTTCGAGCAAGTGTTGTTCGAAGAGATTTAAGAGTGGATGTAACGTGTCAAATTTATTGTCTATTTCTTAAATAAGTAAGAATCAAATTGACGTTAATGAATCATGTTCTAAGAGAAAATAATGTTCTTTTACAGTGTGACTGTAATAACTATTTTATTCAATTAAAACTGTGTTCACAGCATAACGTATTCTTTATTTAATCGTGTGTCTTGGCTCTGTTAATATTAATATCCATGTTGCTTTTAATTCCAAAACGGCACAATGGATTCAAACAATTATTTTTTGATAGTTGTACAACCCGCGCGCCAACTTCCTCATTAGTGGAACCTACCTATTTTATTTACAAACTATTATTTTGTCTTTGAGTTGTTGAAATTTTCATTAGGTTTCACATAAGGCGACTATGAGGCGACCCTACAAAATCGTGTCCAAAATTCCTCTCCTCCCCCTATCAGTTGGCCTGAAAAGCTTTCGGTAGAGCATGTGGGTTGGGATAGGTTTCATTCAAAATCAACGCTGGGAACCCAATACCATGCATAAAACCCATATTCCAAGCATTTGGTACCATCCTTGGCGTAAGGAGGGCATTGCCTCCGACGTTCTCTGGCTTCGAAAACGCTTAGTCCCGCTACTCGATGATAGATGGCGTTAAATCTAACTTTGAAATGTTATGCACACTGTGGACTGGTTGTTCAAATCAGACAATTTTGAAAAGGATCTTATACGGTATTTTGTATGAAAATAGGAATTTATGACGGGTTACGTTGCTATTTTTGATTTGGATTAATTTCATAAAAAAAATATAAACTTTAATTGAATATTTCCTTCTTCTTCTTCTCGTGTCAACGTGAAAGATTCTCATTGAATTTTTGAAAAATGATAATAAAGTCCGTAGTATTTTTGGACAATAGTTTTGAGCGCACAACTTTTATAAATTTATTAATGAGCTAGTTCACAAGCGAATTATGCGAAAAGAAAAAATGGTTTCTTGCTTCGGGGGGTACGTTAAGCTTGCAAATTTGTTCTTTTTTAATTTTGGCTACCATCGCCTTTGAACGATAATTCTCCCAAAAATAAAAAAAAGACAATAAAGCTTGACATTGACATGACTCGGATGACTCTTTGGACTATTCATAGAATTCAAGTTAATCGCTATTATTAATCTCTGTTAATGTTTACTCTCGATAATGTGCTGCAATTTACGAAAATAGTTAATGTAAGTAACTAAATTTTAATTGTGAAATAATTATCAACACAATTTTAATTAAAGTGTTGCCAACATCAGAGAGAAAGATCTCAGACATTATCATAATGATCTTATGGTGAGGGTGAGTTAGCTTTTGAATCTCCTCCAAACAGATTGCATGATTTAGATAAGTTGTAGTTTATGAACTTGGCGGCGGACTTGGTGTAAAAGCAAAGGTGGCTAACTGATCTATCAACCCAGAGCCTACTGAACCCATTTAGGCTGTAATTTGGCATGCAGGTACTGCGAAGTAGGCATCTGCTCAGAAAGGATTTTTCGAAATTTAGCCCCTAAAGAGAATAAAAGTTATGTTTTGTCACAAACGGCAAACATTTGGGACATAAATCTTGAAAACTGCATGCATATTCTTAAAGCTAGGTTAGCATCGTGGGAGAACTTTAAAACGATTTATGACGCCGAGGAACATGAGACGGAGAGGGAGAAAGGAAGACCCAGATCTAGAATAAGAAAGGATCTGGGTCTTTCTTTCTCCCTCCGTCTGGATGGACAAAGAAAGGGAGTGAAAGAGGGCGGAGATAGGAATCGGGAACAGGAGTGGGAGAGGGGGTGGGAGCCGGCTTGAGCTTGATAATAGCAAAGGCGAAGGTAGAGCGAGAGTGGGAGGGAGAACGAAAGCGAGACCGAGAGTGGGTGAGAGGGTAGGAAAAAGAGCGAGGGAAAGCGAAAGGGTAAACAAGAAGAAGAACGAAAGGGAGAATGAGAGAAAGAGAGCGGGTGAGAAAGCAGGAAAGAGAGCGGAAGAGAGCGAGGTTGACAGCAGGAGCGAGAGAGGGAGAGACTGGAGAGCAGTCGGGAGAGTAGGAGAGCGAGCGAGAGCGAGTGAATGAGAGGGTGAGAAGGAGAGTGTGTGAGAGAGAGACAGAGCGAGAGGAAGACTGAGAGAGAGAGTGAGAAGGAGAGCGAGAGTGTAATCGAGAAGGACAAAAAGAGCGAGACTGGGAGGGAAACGAGGGAGTGCTGCCAACCAACCAGAAAAACTAAAATATTTCTGAAACGTCGTCATTCGATTCCATGCGCGGATATCCTTAACGACTGGTCTAACCACACGTATTTAAATATCTTTTGCTCGAATTTTTATAGTCAAGGCTATGTTTTAATTTATGAGAGTATGTGTGAATCGCAAAGTAGAACGTGTGATATAAGCATGATGAGTAGCAAATTTCAAGATGGATCGAATTACGACGTTTCATAAATAGGGCTCCGTACTGCTTTCCCACAAACTAATAGTATTTTATTCTCCTGTCAAGTATGCACCTAACTAAAATAACATCTCAGGATTTTTAACAGCTTTGCGTGCCATGTCATAAAAGTTACCTACTTGGCTAACAAGTCTTAAAATTCGTAAAGTACTTTTTGATAGCTATAGTATAGCTACTATTTTATTTTACTACTACTACCTAAACCTAACTATTTTATTGTTAAACGAACTACCTCTAGAGCTTATAATTTAAACTTTTGAAGTACCTTAACGTGATTATTTTCATACATTTAAAGTATTAAACGGGGTCGATTGTGCTTTTAGGTAAATATTAATATTTTAGGCGACAGGCTGACAGTGATACATAAATTATCGGATAGGGCAATCAATATTTGTCAGAAATGGCGATATAGCGCCCGTATTTTTACGGCCTTTAAAGCTCTACCTGCCCCGCTAGGGATAAAGGCGTGATATGTGTATGTATGTATTAATAATTTACCTGTGTCCCGGCGTTTCATGAGTTGTGGTCATGGGTCAAATAATTTTAAATCCGAACTCTTGCTTGTAAATATATTTTTATCGAGGTTACTCTATGTCGAGTTTATTGGGTTTGGTTTTAGTCGCATTTATGTAAACTTCCATGTTAAACTTTGACACCAGGGTTCACCAGGTCGTTCACTGACTCGGCACATTGTAGGTAAGTACCACAAGGAAATGAAGATAGTGCTCTGTCTTTCTTATATTTACTCTGAGCATATAGTGGACGGTAGATTTGCCCGCCGCTGCCATTTCAATCACCATAAACTTGCAGAGACTCACTACTGACGAGCCAGCCCTTCTAATGGCGCTTATGCTAATAGTATACTCAGAATACTCGAGAGCCAACTTATACTAACTAGTCAATTAACGTATCTAAGTTACGAGTAGTTTTCTTGTTGGAAACTAGGCTGATTAGCGTTCCCTAATCTAATGTTTACTACCCCATTTAGTGAAAAACAAATTAAATACTCAACATGAGACGAAAGCGTAAAATTGTTAGGTAGGTACTTACCCCAATTTTCATAGAGATGTACGTAATTGTCAAATCAGCGCGTAGATGGGAACAGTTTATTAGCCTCGCATTTAAGCCGTGAGCCGCACACGTGAAGGCTTTAATCGCGTTTGGGTGGCGCGGCGGCGGCGGCGGCGCCTCCGAGCCTCAATGGGCGCGGGGCGGCGCCCGAGCGGTCGCCAGTCGCGCCTCAAGCCCCAGAGGGGCTGCACGTGTCCCGCTCCCGACTTGCGACTTATGTAACCATCCGCACGGTGAGTCCGCAGCCTCCGACCCCTTCCTCCCGATCGACCCCGCGCCGCCGACCCACGCAAACGCGACCTCTTTGTTGAGTGCAGATTTAAACCGATAACTCGATAAGCGTCCGAATCGTATGTTGTGCAATCGTCAGCTGAGAGGTGACATAATCGATGCAGTAAGTACCGGTGTGATGAGTGGACCAGGACCGGCGGCATGCAGGTGCGTTATGTAACGGGCCATGCTGGCTGGCCGGTGCCCGCGGGAAGCAGGACGTGCGTGCCCGAGGCAGGCTGCCCGCTCCGCCACATTGCACTGCGAGCCAACATCAGGAATGTGGCTCCTCGCTCGCCTGTTTCGCGGTTACCGCTAGCGTTGCCAAATGTTTTCACTGGGAATTCTGCCAATTCCAGTCGGCAGATAGGTCAAGTTCTGTTTGTGTCTAACCTTTTATTAAACCTACTTGATGAGAAATACGGTTCCAATAACACGCATGGAAGCAACGTTATTATTTATTTATTCAGAGTTCCTAAAAGATTTGGATTGAAATGGCGAGTGAGTGGGAAGCTGCGAAGACGTTTACGGATTTGTTTTTTCCTGCTGTCCTTGCTAGTCTCCCAAGTTGCGCTGAATGTGTTCAATAAAGTCGTCTTTATTTATGTTAATATTCCCATCGTATAGCAGAGTACGTTGGTATTGAATATAACGTGGAACGATTTGGAAATTCACATAAAGCATATAAGGTTATGTAATGCGGGAAGAAAGGAAAGCTGTAGGTAATTGGAGGGTTCATTGTAAGACCTCCCAGAAGTTGGGTACGGTATGGTTAAGGATTACGCGATCTCTCGAACATTTTGTAGGATTGTAATCAATCGAGAAATATTTCGAACTGCTCGTATATTTTCTTGTACAATATATTGGATCAGTGAATGGGCTTGTTTACTTGTTAAGGAGTTGGGATTTTGCTGAACCTTTTTATAGCTTATTACAAGAATTTTGGTAAAGGTAAATAAAAAACATAAGAAAATGGGTACGAATATCTATAGATATGAGTAAGCTGCTTGCCTAAATCTTTTGATCCTGCAACTTTATTGAGATTTACCTCTTATATTTAATAATTAACTTTAGTGTTATTTTTTCCAATCCTGGCTTTTGTAATTATTATTTAAACTTTTCTTTCCTTCACAATTATAGAGACTGGCGGATACTTTTAACAATACCTACTGGCGAAAATGTTCATTCCAACTTAATTCCATCCAAGTGAATTTATCTTGAGACAAAAAATGATCTTGATGCGTGACCATTTATCACGATAGGTGGCCACTGCCTCCGACAGTGGAGCCAGAGGCTTGCCATCGTCTTTTATTCTTGACTTTTTTCACACGAATGATTAAGTCTGTGAGCAAAAACGCCTACTTTACAATTTGTAAGCGATCTAGGAGTTTCTTGTGAGCAAATTAGTTTCTACTATAAAAGATACCTACTCCTAAATTATAAATGGTATTGAAAATTGTTGAATCATTCAAATCTTTTATCACGCGATAATATCTCTTAACTGAAAACACGATTTTATGTAAAAAAGCGCTAAGAATTATTTGTTTGGGAGATAACGAAAAAATCTTACAACATAAGCTTTTTTTACAGTGGCAGAGCAGCGATTTAATGTAGAACTTTGTTAAAAGGGGCAGTAACAATGAAAAAGTTAGAAAATATACAGTACTTTTTCTAGTTATGAGGTCATTGTACATAGAGCTGTATGATAGTAGTCGCAAGGACAGGGCAAAATAAGTATTAACCTCATGAGAATCGAGATCAAGTTTTTATTTGTATTTTTGTTGCATTATTTTTGCAAACGGCAATTACTAGCCGGCGGCAGGCAAGCAGGTTTTGGTTAAAGGGTTTATGATAATTTGAATAATTGGTTCTAAACTAGTTTCTTCTTCTTCTAATCAGCTCTTAAGACAGAAATATATTTTTTTATGTTAAAACTGTTTCTCTGAACTGGAAAGCTATAATTATATCTGTGTGGTTTAGTGGTAGGTAGGATTCTTAGGTAGGTTGCTAGAAGGTAGGATTCGACCTGAATACAGGCAAACATAGGTAATACAACTAACATTGATTTTTTGAACCTTAAAGTGCAAAGTATTTCCATTTAATCACCGGGTTCCACGCTACCACCCATTATTTTGTTCTTTATCGCACTTTTGCCTCATCTTAGTGTGACTATTGCTAGCTTCATCCCAATTTCTTAATCGCCGAACGAAGAATGGCTGATTTGATTTTCTTAACACCCCTACCATCCGCAAATCGAACATATGAATTGAAGACACATCAAATATTTAGGTACAGATTGAAATATGCAACAAATATATACGCAAACATGAAAAAATTAATAATTTATCTAACCTCATCAGCATCAGCCTACATCAGCCCACTACAGGGTAGAGACCTACTCTATAAAGCCCCTCATCACGTTTCTGTGCTATCCACATTAGGTTCTAAAAACTCAATTCTTTTCTAAAGCAGTATTATGCTTACATAGAGTCTATCTCTATCTTCCATTTCTATCCTTTTCTTTATATGCATTCACCAAATCATCTTCACATACGGGATACTTACGTCAGATATAATAGGTAATCCCAAAATGTACTCGGCGTTCATACGAATGAATGGGTATAACGTCGATCGCTTTTGTATGTACATATCTTCAGACATATGTATACGTGGTAATGTTACCGACACTGACGTGTTGGTAGAAAATGATTTATTACATGAAGATGTCAAACGTTCGACTCCTTTGTCGGAGCCCTCGAGTTCGAGTGAAGGGTTGGGTTTGAAGGGACGGATTTCAGGATTGAGATGTTATATCAAGTGTATTGATATTGAAATTATTTTTGGATTTAACTATATCCTTTTATGATCATCATAGTTCATTCATTCTTTTTCAAATTCGTAAAATGACACAAAGTCAAATGCGATTCCATGAACAGTTATCACATTTACATATTACATATACAAGCAGGTAGGCTTCACCGTGATTTAAATAATATCATAGACTACTATCTCTGAGTGAGACCAATGGTTTGACGTACCCATGACATATCTACCCTCCCAAGCACGGTTTCTTTATTGTGTGGAGTTTAATATTAGATCTTCTCTGTGACCTAATTTTTGTTTTGTCTCTGGAAACTAAATGAAAACTAGGATAATGGTACACAGTTCCGTATTGTAATGCACAAGTTTCTCTTGCGACAAGTAATTAATTTTAGACTACTCAGAAACAAGAATTGGGATCTTAGAAATGGCTCCAACGATTTTCATGAAAATTCGTATCCATGGGAATTAGGGGGCGATCGATCGATCTAGCTAGGTTTTAATTTCAAAAAACCACTCTGAACGCCAGCCGAGCAATGCTCGATCAATCAGGTACTATACTCTACTATAATAAATCATCTTATTTTTTTTTATATTTTCAAGAGGTATAGGTAAACAAATGACTATTGATTTCAAGAATATTTCTTTTTTTTTACTTTAGTTAGGCCCGCATTTCGCCTTAATCTTTATTTAAAATTTTTCGATAGGTAGGTATTCGGTCAATAATATTAATTAAACTGTTTACGTCTCTTAATAGCTTCCCGTTCTGTGGTATATACGATCATGTAAGTACACAAGATATTGATTTCTGCCGCCGAGCGAACTTCTAAGGAACATCGTATAATACTAGTTCCTATCTGGTGCTAATCCATCACGAGCTAGCTTCAGAAGTCTTGAAAGCAAAGATGATCAAATAGCTTTATTATCTATTCACTTAGGTACTCCATTTTACGAAATATATCTACGTACTTTTATTGCAGAAACATTAGTGGTTGATGTTTGTCTAGGATCCCGTGGAAAGTTCCAGTAGTTATTTTATCGCAATGTAAATATTAAAGTGATTAACCGTCTTGATACCTTGGGTCGGGATATCATCACGGCTAATTTCATCGAAGAATGTAATTTCCGTTGCGGCGCCAAAAAAGGGAAAAATTCCAGTGAAGGGCGGAATTAAGGCACTTAGTGGGCAGCCTTCTGTTCTGACAGGGATTGATTCAGCCCACTTGTCTGTGTGTAGTGCGTTCAAAGTTGGGAATGACTGGAAGTGATGAAGGGAAAAACGTGATAGGGCGGGCCTTCAATCACTTATTGGAATGGGGCTGTGAAAAGAACTTTGCAGATATTCAAACATCTCATTCAAACAGGTTAACTAGCCGCTTTTTTAAACCATAGAGATCTATTTGTCGTTATATCTTCAGTTGCGGTGCTAAACCAACTCTAACGCATGCTGCTTGCGTTTTTCAAAAATTTTCTCGATTTAAATGTGGATTTATGATTCCTCATAAAAATGGAAGAAAAGAATTATACTAGCCTTAGTCAAAATGCCAATTTCTGGTCTCGTTAACTTGGCTAGAGAAGGCTTCGACTAAGTCTCGTCCGTGGTCGCGTTCTTCCAATTTTACTCGAACAGAAATTGTTTTTTTTTTTGTCACAAAAGTGATATCCTGCAGGCTGCTCCATTCCAGCCCACTGTCACTTCGCTTATGGTATTTGTATAGTGTTGGTACTTCCAGCCGTTCTCTGCCGTTCGATGCCGGCTTAGAATACCATCACCCCATTTCTTTGTCGCCGGTGTAATAAAGTACACCATGTGCATTACAACTATATGTGATAGGCTGACAACCTGTTTACAGTGACACACGCACGAATTATCAGAAAGGGCCCTCACTCTTATCAGACGTGACGATATCGCCCATATTTTTACGGCGGTGTACTCTCTGCCTTCCCCGCAAGGGACGAAGACGTGATATG
This sequence comes from Keiferia lycopersicella, assembly GCA_029255805.1. Classification (NCBI taxonomy): domain Eukaryota; kingdom Metazoa; phylum Arthropoda; class Insecta; order Lepidoptera; family Gelechiidae; genus Keiferia; species Keiferia lycopersicella. The sequence goes on along the minus strand of JARACZ010000005.1, from coordinate 13,020,875 downwards.
TGTGGTTCTTCCAGCGTAGCATATTCCTCGTAACCCACCCTGCCAATTTGGCGAGCGAGCGCTCGTTATGGCACAAAAGTGATGCCCTGTAGCCCCCGCCGCGCCGCTCGAGCCCGCTGTTATTTCGGATCGTTTATCGTATTTGCGTAGTGTTTGCTTATTTGAATGTCGGGATTCGTTTTGTCGGTCGTATGTGAAGGACCAATAATATTATGTGTTTTTGTTATGTTTCGCCTAAACGTAAGGCGGCTTTCCCACTGCACCGCACTCCGTCGCGTAGCGCGGGAGCGCAGATTTTAAAGTTGTATGTAAGTACATCAGTACCTACGTATCGAAAAACCGCCTAGTACAACACTCCGACAAAGCGTCAACGCGCGTTGGGGCGTCGCGCGCGCAGTTTCTGCTTACCGGCGCGGGGGCGCGGGGCGCTTCGCGGGGTATAACACACTAGCTCCGCAGTGCCGCTCGAACCACGGCGATCTGTTGAAGATCTGGTGAAGTCTTTGTTTGGCGCGGGGCCGTCGTACAACAAGCCGCGCGATGAAGCAGATCAGCCTTGGAGATCTGCTCCTCCGTCGCCGCGCGCGGGATCTGCCGCTCCGCGCTACGCGTCGGGGCGCGTTCCCAGTGCGTGAGGCGCCTGACTATTTCAGGTTTAACTAGAGGGTCATTCATAGCATGTAATTGCTGCACTTTTACTTTTATTCCAACTTCTCAATAATTTTAATAAAGATTATTAAAACTTTATTTGTATAGTATTGGCTCTTCCAGCCGTTCTTTTTGCCGTACTTGGTCATGCGAGGCCGGCTTAGAAAAGCATCACCTTTGTATAGGCAAACATAAGCATAATTATAAACTCTTTGGAAACTAAATATCCATGAGAGTGGATGTTATTAAGGATGCCAGAAGTTCTTAAACTTTCGTCGTTATTTATCCCCGCTTGTGATTGCCTCCATGAATCGAACGGGTACGCTGCGGTTCTAAAACTGTGACCTAGCCGCAGCCACAGGCCCTGCCTGATAAAAAAAAATTCAAATGACTTATACGTTATATCTTATATTATGTAGTGTAGTGTAGCGTGAAGTTCAGTTTCACTTCCCCGAAAGACGACTACCCGCCTAGTCGAGTATTGAGACCAGAGTGCTGACTGAGACTGGTCTATCTAGCTATTTATATCTAAAAAAGATTGCTGTTGTCGTAGTCCTAAAAATGTCCTAAACGCAAAATGACCTAAACGCATAATGTCCTAAACGCGTAATGACCTAAACGCATTATGACCTAATCGCATAATGTGCTAAATGCTCAATGTCTTATCTGTGGGTCTCTGCCAAAATCCTTCTAAGATCCACTAGTGGACATACACACAAAATGCACACTAGGAGAAACTGACTTCTACAATTTTAAACATGGAACGTGGATCCGCTTGTGGTCACACACACAAAACGCACACTAAGAGAAACTCTGACTGACTGCTACAATTTTAAACATGGAACGTGCAAACAACCAATAGAACGCTTGCTCCAAGGCTGGAGTTGTGCAACGCTGATCTCAACTCAGGGATAAAAGTTCTAGATCTAGATTCTAGATAACTTAAAAGCTTTCAGGCTTCAAAGGCCTGTGTCTAGTTAGAAAAACACACTAGAATTTATTTTTCAAGAAGTGTGTTTCGCTAAAGGATGTTGTGTTTTTAAATTTTAAACAAAATTAAATTTTTAATTTAAATCTAAAGAAATGTCAGTTTCATAATTGTTTTTTTAGGGAGATATTATTGCATTTTTACTAGTTGAATGTACAGAAATGCCAATTTCAAAATTGCTTATTTTTTTAGGAAGACATTTTTGCATTTTACTGCATTATTGTAAGGATTGTGAGTCCAAATAAAAATACGCACGTAACGGCATAGGAACTCATAAAACTTGCAGGAATTCGGTTTAGCTGTTCGTATACAGATTCTCAAAATGAGTTTGCCAGTATTGTCATTTGTTTGTTGTATTCCGTAACTTCGAAAACTCTTTATTTCATTTCAAAACATGGCAAAAACAAATTTGCAAAGCAACTAACTTACCGTTGCTTATAGATCCCCTTGACTTCAAAAGTGTGAACTCGAATCCGTTCGCACAGTCTCCACAAGGCGAGGAACACACTTGACGCACGACGGAGCGCAAAAATATCGCAGCTGTCTGTCAGATCCATACTAGAAATGTCAATCCCCATACTAAAACAGCTCAACCGCTGTTGACACAGCGCTATCGCAGTGTCATTCGTCGAGTGCGGTTGTAGTGTTGTGAGTGACGTTTCTTGTATGGATCTGACAGACCACTGCGATATTTTTCCGCTTCGTCGTGCGACAAATGTGTTCCTCGCCGTGAGTCAGGCCATTAATCATCGCTCGGGACATGAGACTATGTAGACACACACAACCATGCTCGTATATCAACTACACTCAACCACACATTAACTCTTGATGGGACTCTAGCTCTTACTTTGATTGAATTCATACCTACTACTACAAGTATTTTTCTATTCACAAAGGTGGCAACAGCTCCAAAAAATAAGCCTCTTTCCTTTTCGGCGCGTTAGAGAGAAGAGATGACGGTTCAGTTCATGAAATCTGAACATTTCCTTTAATATTGAATTATTTGAAAAAGTAATCTCATGGGTTCATTAAAGATTTAATGAGGAAGAAGACGGTAAAAAATAAAAAGTGAAACATTGAATAACAATCAAATCGATCGGTTTTTGGCCATAAATCGGGTCGAAGAACGAAAAATTAGAGCTAACTTTGCATTTTTTTTTCTATTGAGGCAACTTTATCAAATCGTGTTTTTAGTCCCATAGTTTTGTAGCATAATATCTTGAAGTAGTACTAAAAATACTTTCGTCTTCTTTTTTGGAGATTTCGAGAAATGGTTTAGAAAACTACTTCACTTTTTCGCCAAGGTTTCTAAGCTGATTAAACAGTATCCAGCGATGCAGCTATAACGTCCATTTCTTGTAAGATAGTCACGTGACTCATGGTTTAGGCCTTCAATATGCACAAAACCTAAAAAAAAAAAATTAGTTGTGCAAGCTTATGTCCTAATCAAATTAAGAATAATCCCTCGAATCATAAATATCTTTTATCTCGATGTCCAACAAGATAGAAGTAGTCTCACCAAACTTGCAGTATTTGAGGACATTAAATGCCACACTTTTGGATCGAAAATGGAAGGCATAAAGACCACGGTATTAGCACAAATTAATAGTTATTAGGCTATATTAATGTACTTCATCATTCATGGAGCAAAATCAAGTTAAAGCGTCTCAGAACACTGCAGCCGTAGTCAATAGTACCATGGCATAATCGACAGCAGCTCGAGTTATCAATGTAATAAGTATTAGGTATATGGATCAATCTGTACTTACAGAAACTAGTTTGAACAATGTCCAATCTATTCATAGTTATGATTTTAATGGGTTCTTATTCCCGACGAATTTATTTTGTTACGATGTGAATGTCAAATCCGATACTAATGATCCGCTTCCCTCGCAAGTCAATAAACATGTGAAAGTGTCATGTTTTATCTACGCAGGCACTCTCTAAGTTTTCTTTTAATTTTTCGCGCGCGTTCTCTCTACCGTGTCGTATCAGCTATCGAGCGACGACACCGCGGTCCCTGGTCAACAGTATACACTAAGCAAACTTGTATTTTGTTATTTATTACCTATACGGGTAACTAAGGGTGCTGCTGACAGTACAACAGTTGTATATCTAGCTAGAGGCGTGTTTCTGACATTTGCATGTTACACTAATGCCTTTTTGGTAAAGAGATTAGAGAGCTCGCCACTGCTTTTGGCAGAGACGGTCGTATGCTTGATGTATGTTCGTTGTTGGTGTAGTGGATTATGTAATCTGGGTTGTATGCCTACTGGATTTCTAGCTTAGTAGGTCTGCGAAATGAAAATTTATATAGAATAGTTTGTACCCGTTCAATTAGAAGCGTAGAAAGAGTAGGCAAACTTTTATTTATGTCACAAATATTCTGCAAGAAAAAAAAAACAATTTATGAGAATATTTTAAGCTACTACCGTTCGTTGTACCTGTTGTTTCATTGTCAATAACAATAACTATGGTGGTATATGATGTATTCTAACATTTAATGAATTTATAGGCATCTGAAATACACACACACACTGAAATAAATGTATTGTATTATCTTCATAGAACCTATAATAAACATTCCATAATAAATTCCATATTAGACTAAACTATTATACCTAACTGTAACTATACATTGCCCTGTACTGAATTGAATTTGAATTCTCTTTTATTTGTCGTACGACACTGGGTGTCCGGGTCGACCACATCCATTTTTCTCTATGGAGTCTACTATCGACTCGATACCTATTTGATTTACTTAGCAACTTATTCATTCATTACATTTGTTTCGATGTAGTCGGAGTATCCGTTCTGGAAGCAGAATGCGAGTTTTAAGTTCCTTATTTTATTACTTACAACTTCCATTGGAAATAAGCTGCATGCACTTAAAGAACCACATAAATACATACTTTTTATTACTGCCATATTTTGAGTTTTATCTCGCACAGGTAGGACACAGTGAGCGTAACAAATTTTTAAACATTGTAAAGATTGCTCTTCATTGTTCGTTTTAAAATACAGTCGAATTTAGCTTTTTATTGTTTTGTGTCATTTCAGTAAAATCTATTTAAGCCTATTTATTTGTATCTTTAGTACATTAGGTACTAGCAAATAATACTTACTATAGCTTCTCGCTGTACTAGGCTCCTACTTAAATACAATACAAATTTTATACATGTTTTATAGTATCGAGTCACGGGGCGGTTTTGCCGATAGTAATATTTACCTGGCTGGACACGCTGCCGCGTGGCATCGCTATTAATTATCATCATCCATTATCGTCATCATCCATCATCGTCATCAACCTCAATGAACAGTCCAATACTGGACCGGTCATCTCCTAAAGATAAATGTTGCTCCAACAACAACCACAGATAGAAACGTGGTGATGCTATTCCAAGCTGACAACATACCGCAGACGATAATTTCCTATATCTCCCGTGTTTGGCTTCAGGGCAGGCAGGACCCGGTTATTAATCTTGTAAGACTCGATGCAATCGCCCGAAGCCTTCGTAATGACCTCCTGATAGTGAAACCTTCCGTCAAAGTTTGTTAATTGATAGGTACGCATTTGCAAACCCCCATGGTCTAGCTTGGGGTGATGCTATTCCAAGCAGGTGGTTTAGAAACTTTGAGAACGGTTCATCAGTGCGCTTGTCAAACCGGTGTCCAATAGGATAATAATACGAAGTAAGAGACTACTCTAAGCAAAGATTCAAGATTCATTGATTTATTGCAAGTCCCAGTACAAAAGATGTTAAGAACACATAAAAGTTCTGATGTGACACCCTGTAAGGGCGCAGTAATGATAGTGATAATACACGACACACACACACATAATTATTAAACATGCAATTCTTCAGTAGTACCTATTTTTTTGTAATCCATACAGAAATAAATTACACATTTTTTTTTTAATTTATTACAGCTTGTCACACATAAATTCGTCAACTGTGTAATATGCCTTTTTTATCCGACTACAGCAACAATCTATTAAAAGTTATGACCAGTCTTTTTCATCTTGCAAAACTGTCAACATTTCAAGTGGTTTGTCCCAAGTTGTAATCTATGTGTTGAGAACAATTATTTCCAAGCGGACCGGCAATTTACACGGTTTAATAACATCTATTCTACTTGATAGTTAAATCTGCGACCCAATCGAGGAGCGTTCGATTGGGACCTTAACCGCAGCCTTCTTAGAAGCGGGACCCCAAATAATTGAGTTTCTCGGTCATATCCCAGATGGGCCGTGGCTGCAATACCGGGTGTTATGAAAAGTTGATGGGGGAACATCAGCTGCTCAAGACTAAAAAACTTTTGCCAACAAATACATACATACATAAAATCACGCCTTTTTTCGTAGGGGCAGGCAGAGACTACATCCTTCCACTTGCTACGATCCTGACACACCTCTTTCGCTTCCTCAACATTCATCAAGCTTCTCATACATGCGCGTCGGTTTAGGGTACTCGTAACCTCAACTTTCTTAAAAACGTCCTCGATCTGATCCAGGTACGTTCGTCTAGACTGTCTTCCCCTTCCAACGTTCCCATGCACACTCACCATATACGGGTGTTGGGAAAGTACGAGTACTAACTTCCCTTCAAGGGATGAACCAGCCCATGAATCTGAATAATTTTCCCCAAGGAGTATATGTCGAAATGAGAAATAAAATTTTGGACTGCCCATACAACCCGACTTAGTCGGCTGGTACATTGTGTATGAGAAGTCCAAAAATGTTCTTCATATTTCGACCTATGCTGTCGGCGATGAGGATGAGACACATGTCTCACAGTGTAGACGGCATCTCTTGTGTGTCATAAATTTTATATGGAAACAGTATCGAGCGTCGTCGCTCTGTCTCACGTTTACGTCTCATGTCTTACGTCTCGCATGTGTAGATAGCCCCTGAAATAGGTATACCGTCATACGTAGCATGCGCCTGTCGAAGTTCTGCTCCGACTGCAGACAATGGCGTCAAATTTCAACGAGCAAATCGCAGTTGCCAGTTCCGCGCAGTAGCTGACGGGTTTCAGAGCCAACTTTGAGAATTCCAATTCAGTTACAAATGTTACGATGATGAAGCTTTTGTGTGTCAGAAGGAAGCGGTTGCGGTTAGATAGGTTACCTGGACAGCTGAGACAAATTACTTATTTTTACCCGACTGCGTTAGAAGGAGTGTGTTGTGTTTGCAAATGAAGGTACGAGCATGTATGTATCTAGTCTAGCGTCAGGGGATAAATACTATATATAATACGCGTCGCGTCAGTTTTGTTTCAAAGTGTATAGGTAGTTTAGCTACTTTTGGATATTGGTTTTTCTCTACGTAATGTGTCAAGACTGTGTCGCGGAATATGAAAATAATTAAATACGTGAATATATGACATCAACGTTTTTCGCGCGTTTGTCATATCTTTTCCATACTATTTCAAATTCTGTGAATGAACTACCTGCAGCGCAAGTGATAGGACCCTTCTTAAAGTGTAATTTGGGCACTCTCTTCTTCTTCTTTTTGTGTACGACATCGAGTTGTCCAACGACCCGATGAAACGTACTACCTACTTTATGGGTGCCTGTTTCCATACAGTTAATATCCTCTCAATAAAGAACGATAAAATCTTCTTATTTAGTTTAAACTCTTTGAACTCCCCTGGAACTTGTTGTACAAAATTGTTCTGGTATGCTCGCTTCGTGTGGCATGTTCACGGCAGTATGCGGACAGGAGCGACATTCCTATGTCCTGTGCCTATGTCTTATTAACCCGGTACACGTCAGATGTTGTCCGTTTAATAGCCGTGTCTTAATAAATATGTCTGTGTTGCTTATGTTTATTATCCAGCAGTTGCCACAAAAGAAAAATTCTACAGTAACTTATTTATGCCCTTCAAGGAACAATTTGGGTTCTGCTCTATACGTATCATAAAATTGGCCCGCTGCTCTCACGAATAATTGTAGTACAAAACGTATTTTGCAGCTAAAACAAATACTTATTATTAATATTGACTATACGATACGTACGTATTTTTGAAGTAATTTATCCATTTAATTGTATTCTTAGGATAGGGTTGTCATTCAAGACCTCAAATTACCCTCTTAATCTTTTTATGTTTTAAAAGAAAATCTTGTTTATGAAAGTTTTCAGAATGCTCTAGTTTGGTTCTCCATAAAACAGAGATGACGTGGATGCTATCGAAGGAATAAAAGAGTTCGTTTTGGAGTATTTACGATCAATAACTAACAGTCCACTGCTTTCGGTGTCTAGCGGTCTGAGTCCAGTATCGGGAGCCGGGTGTCCTTGGTTCGAATCTCGGGGATAGCAAAAAAAAAATTCTTATATTTACGTATTGCTTTGTGAGAACGTTCCCATTTAGTTCAGGTTTCTTTTGGTGCTTCGGAGAGCACGTCTGTGTTTATTATGATTGCGATCGTTACTCGATCTTGCCATAATCGGTAGCAGTAGCAGGCGGCGGTGGTTTAAAATCTCGGACACAAAAACAGTTTTATCAACTCGGCATCCCATCTTCCCATTAGAGTTGACTACTATGTTTACAGAAGTTTTATAATGAAGGTCGTGAATAATAGCTGTTTTCTTACATAGATTATTTGGGATTCGCTAAACAACTTTTGAACCAAAATTCCAATCTAACCAAGCACTGTTTTGATTGTTCTAAATCTGTGTCTACCTAAATCTAGTCTGTTTTGTTAGGATGTAGGGCTAACGCTGAGTCGCGCGGATCCCCATACGCGCGCGTAGTTTGCTTCGCTCAAATCTTTCGGATGAAGTGAGACAATACACATCATCGCTTGAAATCCGTGCGTCGTTGCGTTGGCCGTTAAGGTTTTAGTGAGTGTACGCAAGTAGTTTTGTTGTTGTAAGAATCCCTTGGTGGCAAGCTATTTGCCCCGAACTTCAGTTTACTTTGTCGCTTACTGTTTAGTCCCTTGGGTCTCTAATTCACCTGGAATAAGACCCTTAATTTTCGTATTTTTTTGTCATAATAGTACGTTATTGCTGGAGTTTGGAAACTATCAGCGTTGTTCATAGAGTATTAGGTACAGTTTAGACTTTAATCGAGTGAAGGCTAAAACAGGCTAAAGCACATAAGTATGTCCACTGCTGGGCGTAAGCCTATTTCAAAGTACGCCAGAGGCGACAACCTCCCATACCACGTAGCCTAAAATGTCTCTGGAGAGCCGTTTTTGAATAGAATCTACGGCTTAACAGCATCACCTCATTTTCAGAAACTAAAATATATTTTAGCTTGACACCTGTGAGTCGTAGACAGCTGTGAGTTGTGACGTTTGACAGATCCATACTAAAAGAGGAGTAAACAAAGGAAAATGGACCTTACGTCCTTCATAGCATTTGCCCGAAACCGACAGATGTCACAGGTATCAAGGAAAATATAATATGGGTTGCGTCTTATGCCGCGCGCATACGGCTCATAGGAACATTTACGGTTGGAGTGTCTAACGGGACGTGAACTTGACTGTGCCAATGTTTGTTTGTTTGTTCTAACAAAGAAAACATTTATGCGGCATTATGTAAGTGAAAACAATATTTACGTAGATATTCAATTCATAGGATAATAATAGATTACGTCAGTAAACGGTCGGCCGTGTACAAGGCCAGGGCTGGAACAGATTCAATGTTTTGTACTTTTGTCCTCGAAGCTAAGTTCAATGTCACCTAAATTGGTACCTACCTAATGTAATTGCCTACTATAATATCGATACGTAGATAATATCTGTGCTTAGGTCTAGCGTCGTTACATTTAATGCTGACTACAGAATTGTTATAGCCCGAATGTAAGACGGCACCCTTTGTGCTAACGCGTTTCGGCATTGTTATGGTAATGCGAAAAAATCTTGACGTCATCAGTCCTTCTAGTAGGAAAATTTGGGGTTATTCGACTATTTCTATAAAAATCAAGTTCTTTACAAACCTACGTTCAGACGAGTAAAAGAGGCGAACCCAACAGCCATCGCCGTGGCCAACATTGGTCCAAGGCCAAGGTCCAAGGTCTTATAAACCAGGTTACCATCATCGATTCGATGAAGAAGCAGAAGACGAACAAGTTTCATTCGTTCACGAACTAAAGGGATTTGCAGCCTCGCCTCTGCTTGTTCAATAAAGTTTATTGAATGAGTTGTAATGGAAAAGTTCTGGTATGCCTGCATTTGTTTGGAGTTGCAGTTACATCCATCTATCATATTATTGGCCATGTTTACTAAGCCACGCATGTAACACAAAACTAATTTGATTTCATTGTGCTTCTATTTACTTTATTCTGAAACAAAATTTTTGTTGTTACTATTGTCTGTTTCAATTAAAAAAGCGTTGGTTGTTATCGGGTAAAACGAAATTGAATTTTGCGGGCGATACCCTATATCTGCGATCTCCATTGGCAGTTGCGGCGCCGGGGCACTAGGTACCTAGTACTACAAATACGTCATTCAACAGTCACTACCGACCACTGCTGGATACAGGCCTCTCTTTGAGGGTATTTTCCATAATCATCATGCTTGGCAAGCGGTTTGGCGAAAGCAGTGCAATTTATTTCAGATATGCACGGAGAACGCTGCTGCACATTTCTTGAATTTCTCTCTCACCTTTGCGATGGAGTGATGCTATTCTAAGCCGGCACCGGCAGGAGTTCTACGCTACAAAGGAGATGCGAGGAAATTTGTCCAAGTGCATGTTTATTCTGTGAGTGGCACAGCGTCTCCGAAGAATGGCTGCGGATCCGCGTACAATGGCACGTATTTAGGACAAGACGAGCACCGCGAAAATAGACTTAGTGGAAAATCAATAAGGTGCCCGCCCCTCGCACTTGCTTACTCTTTAAAATTGTGTCAAGTTTTATTACTTTCAGTCGCGTATTGATGAGTTTTCGGCGTCTTCGTATCCAATATCAAATCTGGGGAGAATCAGTGAAAGCATTTTATTTTAAGCTGGAGTATTCCTAGGCAGACTTAATGCGTTGGGGATGTCCTAAGAACGTCGTAGAGGTCAACGATAGATGCCTAAAGAGTTTAGCGAAGTCTTAGAGAGATAACTTTTACCAAGACATGCTTATTGACAGGCTTTATAAGTAAGAAAGCAGGCAGGTGTTTTCGGGAAATATGTACAATAATGTACATGTCGTTAGCTTCTTTGTAAGTTGATTATTAAGTGTCGCAAGCAAAGTTTATAACAATAATCTTATTTTGATGGCTAGCTTTATAAGTATGATAAAAATACGGAACACTGACCCAATTTATCGTCTGTCAAAAATATCATTGTTTCAATTAATGAACCCAAAACCAATGTAGTGAAAGAAATTGATTTTCCCATCGAATCAGATTACTCCTCATTCTTATTACTTCTTTAAGATTAATCGCTTGGCGAACCTTTTTAAACTTGTATTTGAACGGAAAATAACTTTTTAAATATTTAAGCCAAAATGGATAGGCAGAAATCGGTATCTAAATTAAAATAATCCTTTTAACAGACAGAGTGGATCGGGTTAAGAAATTGTTTAAATTTTACAAATTTATTGAAAACACATGTCACTGAAGTTGAGGAATCAGTGACCGTAACCCCAGGTAGACATGCAAATTTGCATCAATCCGACAAGACCGGAGCCGGGTCTACATACATACTTGTACATACACAGTATACACATATCTTTACTATAGGAGCGTACCCGACATTAGCAATTCAACGATCCAACTCCGTTACTTGTAACTACAGTATAATGCCAGCTCCATGCTCCACAGGGACTCCTATTCATCAAACGACAATTATCGCTCTCGCCGCCGCCCACAACAACACTTCATCACCACAAATTAATGAACTACTAAAAATTACACTCGATAAACGACGAATTAGGTAAAAAGCTGTTAAAATAATACGAGGCAATAAAATAAATCATAATTGCTATAAAACAGCTACACGCTGAAAGCAAACGGTTGGGCGCTATTCTGAAAGCCAGTTATAAAGTTTAATTTAATTCTAGTCCTTTCATAATGTGTCATAGAATTTAAAACCAATTACAAGGGTCATGTGATTCAATAATAGATTACAGTAAATCAAAAGTTCTGAAGCTCTATATTTTCACATTTTTTTATGATGAATTCCGCTACTAATTTGTGCTTGTACCACAAGTTCTACTAAACTTATTCATTCACCTTACATGCCCTTGATATTATAGTACAATTTTGTAGTAGAATAGAACTTTTTTGCACGTTTCTAAAAATCTACGTTTTTAAAATTGAGCTCCAGTTTCATCGCTAATTACGCTAATCCTTAGCTGGTATGTGATACTGAAGTACCTGTCCAAAATTAGGAATAGATTTACGTACTAACTGTTCTTGAGAACCGGCTACCACAATTGTATTAAAAGTGGCATTCAGAATAGAGCCCATTCTCCGTTTATATAAATCCTAAGCTCAGTTTCAGGCTCATAAAACAGGGTGAGTTTAATGCAATAATGTCAGCGGAGTCTCCCCTCCAGCGATACTTGCTGGTCGGGGCGGTTGGTTGGCGGGCAGTGGGTACACTCTCCCGCCGTTCTGTCACTTCCACTCGCAACTTTGCGGCTGTCGTGATATTGAAATACAGCTAAACAGATTCATGGCATACTAATGAACACTGGACCTTTATTATTGTCTGTGCCCGGACATACTTGTATATTTGCGCTGATATCCACATAGACAGTTTCCTACGTGAATAAGGAAACTTCTAAACTAACTTCTCTGTCTCAGTGACTCGAAACAGAAACTGGTCTCTGAAACTAGGTTCCTCCTATGATCAGGGATCATAGGAGGAACGTGCCCGTCCTTTGTGGGTAACACAGATAAATACCTATTGACATGGAAATGGCTCAGGTTGGCCTCCACTACCCTAATACTTTTCTTGTGATACTCTGATCCTTACTCATTTTTATACTTGGCAGAACCAGTGAAGTCTGTGATGTTAGTGTCTCCGAGTATGTTAACTTCGACTTCGGCATTTTTCTTCAGTCGCCACCAACTTTAGAATTCCCACGAGCTTACGAAGAACTTTTTGTACAGCGTTTAACACTTTATTCTCTTCTTTTAGAGTTAAAATTACTAAGAGTGCTCCTTAAACCATAGATACTTCTAATGCTGTAGAGACAGACTGCATAGTTAATTTTTTTTCTTTCTTTTTTTGTACGAGGCTCGGACACGACGAACGATCTGATAACGTGATTCTTATAACAATTTCCAAATTATATTCAAGAAGAGTAGCAGGCTGTTGGCTGTAGCCAGCCAGGTCCATTTTATGTTTTTTGTCACTCACAAACACCCACACAAAATGACTTTATTGCCAACATTTCTAGATTGCTACTGTAGCAATTTCACGAGAACAGTTTTTAATATTTTGCAACCTTTCATTTCACGTTTGTATTTTATGAATGCGATGGGAAGGGTGGAAAATTACTCTTATTTTGAGAGTCAAAAAAGCTCTCATGATCGGAATGCTGGGTGATGGCTCTCTTTCATTATTTAGCTACAGCGGCGGCGCGGTACGTTTGTGGTAGTTTGAAATATTATTACCTTCATTTCAAACTTGCGGCCGAAATGCGTCCCTCTTCCGCCTTCCTCCTTTATTGTGATCGATCTTTTTATAAGTAAACCTTGATAGACGTAATGGAAGAGAAAAAGATTCGGCTCGGTAAACATGTTTGGTTCTTCATTTTGTCTAGCAGAATAGGTACCTGTTTTGGTCCATTCAACATCTTAAACATTTTAATAATATTGCCGATGTCGGGAAGGAGGTAAAATAAATATTGAGTAAGGCGGATCAACTTTTAATGGAAAACTCTTCGTAATCGCTAATCTCCGTGAACTGTTCCCGGCAGTTAAGCGGCATCGTCGCCTCTTTCAAACTGCATTAAGAAACCACGAAGCTAAAGGATAAGTTTTTGCAGCAACACATACCTAGACGAAAGTTACGTAGCTCTGAAACAAAATGGCGCGGATCTACGAATTGAGCCCAAACGTTCAACAAGCTTTGCATTCCATTTTACCAAGTGTTTTCTTCCCAACACACTACTGACAACCTATGCGAATGCCTGAAGCACAGTTTCTTTCAACTCGGATAATCTTGCGAAGCGGCGGCGTCAACTTCGCGGACATTTAAGCGCAAAAATATTTTTCCCCTTTGTTCTTCCAAAGTTTCATGGGAGAGGCAGGCTGCGTTCTGTCATTTGTCACAATTACACTTGACCTATTTCGACACATACTCGTCACAATGTAAAAGTCTCTGCTGCGCTTGTTTCGTACGTCGAAGTGTGGAGATTAGGAGCTTTCAAAGGATTAACTGGGTCGGACCTCCGGGCCCGGACTCGCCCCGGACTGACCGTTTCATTAAAACTTGCTCTACACAGCGATTCTCATTATATTACATTCTTTCGTGACTCAATTACGTGAATTATAACTCATGTGGGTGTATTTCATTATGACAATGAATGTTGTATTTAGTTTCCAACACGAACTTTGCAAAGGCCAAATATTTTAAAATCATCCGATTTCTCACCAAAGCATAAGGTTAACTTTCAGCATTGGTTCACGCATCTGAATCGATTCAGCGTAGGTATCTACCGGGGGTCGATCAATTCCAATTTCCTTTCGACTCGTTCACGACGTGAAACGACTCTGTGATCTAATTACGAATTGTAATTTGTTTCAGATTCTCGGACCGGAGGCGCGAAGTTAGTCACACAACAATAATTAATTAAGTAATAAGTCAAATACTACCAATCGAGAAAACGACGAAGCGCCTTGAATCGATACTATCAATTACGAGTTAGTTAGTTAAGGGTAGTTTAGTGTACACAAGTGCCAAGAGGTTTGTGGTCATCGTCGCGCAGGACGGACTTTACGGAACACAACAGTGCTATCGCGCGGAGCCAGTGAGCGAGCGAAACGGACGGGCGCGAGCGCGGGCGTGCGCGAGGGCGAGTCGCGAGGGTGTCGCTTGCGCTCGATGCGTGTGGCGAGTGCGCGCGCGCGTTTGAGGGCGGCGCGAGTTGCGCGAGCGCGGGCGTGAGTGCTACGCGCGCGCAGGCGCGAGCGGCCGCCAAGATTGAGGTGGTGGGTGGGTGCGGGTGGAGCAGGCGGGCGCGCGTGCGTCCGCTGCAGGCGCTGACCCGCGCGGCCGGCATGTTGGCCTCGCAGCGCTCGCAGTCCTGCAACGAAGAGGGCGCGTTCTTCGGCGCGCGGGGGCTGCGCCGGCCGCGCGGCAAGGGCAGCGGCAGCCCGCCCTGCTAGGGGTACGCCATGTCGCTGCGCAGCCTACACCGCCGGCTTTCGTCCGCAAACAACACGTAAGTTTTTATTCAACCATTTAGTAAACAGATGAGTTAAACACCTTTATTGACACATGAAAAAAAATATGTTTAAAGCTATATATATTGATGTGTTACCTATGTTGTTCTATTGTTCTACTTCTACTACCTACGTGAATACCTGAAAAATGCTCTCTTTTATTCAGTATTTTACTCTTTTATTATGGCTGGCTGCACGCCTTATCGCGGGATGTAAAGCCGGACTAATGTCTTTGGGCCAAAGCCAACGTGAAAACTGGGCTAAATAACCGGCGGTATAACTCTTGCAATATTCTTGGTAACATGATGGAGTCACTTTATTTCCATGCGTCATCTAATTAGTCCCGTATTTTCCATACTGGCGGTATCGGACGCGTGAGATCGAACAGATAATTCAGTAGAAAAGCGATCAGACATTTCCACGTGCAAAGAGATCTGAATATTCTATTACCATACCCAAACCCAAGTTGTAGAGCCACAAAGGAAGTTTTAGCATGCGATAATCTACCTTATGCTTGTGAGTTAAGGTTCTGTTGTATACGAAAGGAGCACCAATCAGAATTAGCGTCATTACTAGGCGCTTAATGTGTGTAAATTTAAACCGATAGGACCTGGGGAATTCGAAGACAGAGAAGATGTAGGTGTATGGTCAAATTAGAGGCCTTTATAGGTTGCCATGTGTATTTCAGTTTATTCGTTTCCCGTCGGGTAATAAATGTAACAAATACAAAAAGTTCATGGGAAAAATTGTCTTAATATCAAAATGTGCAAAAGTCTTAATGTAAATGAACATGCAAATGACAAAAATAATTGTTTATTATACTTGAAATGATTGCAAATCAATTGAATTTTATACGAATGAGAGTGTCTATCGGGCCACAATATTAACCCTCGTGTTAAGAAGACTACGAACTGTTATGAATAATACGTACCTACTGCTGTCAACGTGGCCAAGTTCTGGGCCGTTGCAGTGTTAACAATCGATGTACTTAAAAGAAAAAGTAGAATACCATAATAATCTTTCTAACCTAAACCGTAGCTTCTATTGCTGTGGAATACAAATCTGCGACTGATCGTACATTGGGAAGAGTTCCCTACAAAAGTAATTTCGGAACTCTTTATTGCATCCTCTTTTATGTGAAAGTTTCGATGTAATATTTAAATAAAGTGAGTCGAATATATCCTACCAACATATTAGATATACAGGATGTAAAAGACAGCCTGTGATCTGCTCACAACAATGATTGCATGAAGTCTACGATTCTGCCATTATCCACTTTTGGCCAAAATCTTAAGAATTCGGCCGAATTCCTGGTTCTGTCATATTAATGCGATATATTTGCCAAGATATCAATGTTAATCGTTATACGATAAGCATTATCAAGTATCAGCCATTTCAAACGCAGATAGGTATACTTTTCGTTTATCTTAGTAGCGTGTCATGCTAAGATAAAAAATTGGCCTTTCAGCCTCAGCGAAACCTGTCATTCATCTAAGGTACAATGTAATGTTCTCATATCACCACATCATACAAAATGTCATAGGCGTGGCGCCATAAATATGAGCCTCATTAGAGTAAATACTGGGATTTTGTAATGCTGTTTGTTAAGTTCCTTAGTAGGTGGTGCTTGTGCGAATGATGGATAGCTAGGTACTCAGCGTAGGTAGGATAAATAGTTTAATTATTATTTTTGTGCAATGAACTTCACATACGATACGTGGTGCATATTTAATTTGGTTTCCCCTGGCTGTGGATTTGCGACTTGGCAGTTACGCTGCCATGCGCCAAGACAACAAAAACGCGTTGTTTTCCCGCGATGAGTCAATACCTACGTAAATTCAACGGGTTTTCTTTTGTGTTTCATGAATACAATAAAATATTGATTAGACATTTATGGCGTGCGGTTTTATGCTTTATTTTATGCCATAAAATTTATAGCACACTGAAGTGAGCTCTGATTTCGTATCTTATAAATTGAAAATTGCGTCATAAAACCAGGATTTAGGACAACGCTGATAATCAGTTTCATGTCATTTAATAATTTTTCATTCTTTATTATAGTTTAACAAGGATTTGAAAGTGTAAAAAGCCGTTACCTTATTGTTTTTTTTGTTTGATTTTACATGTTAATTTCTGAAATAATTTTCATAATTTTCATAACATCTCTAACCGTGACATTCTACGGCGTAGCATAACGTGTAACGGAAATTTCGAGTGAAAAAAATCTTGTAAATACTTGGTATTTATACCTATGTGGACATAAAAACAGCGTTCTAGCCTTACATAATTATAGTTATGGAATGTAGGGCACACTTGGGCAGAAATAGCGGCATTTATTTCAGCCTGGATGGAGGGCCTAACAACCTTCGAGTCGCGCCGCACGTGAGACGAATCGTAATGGACTCGATTCTAAGAGACATTTCCTAACTGACTCACAATAATTTAAGATGGGATTCTTACCGCGATACAGTTTTGATGAGCTGTCCGATATTACAATCTAGTTACATAGGCCATGATCACGGAACAACTGATGTTTTTCGGGTGGGTAGATGGAGACTTTGGACATTTCCTGAGCTAAATTTTAGCTATTTATGCCCTTTTCTCAAACGAGTATAAGAAAAAAGTCGGCGATCAGCTGTATATCGCATACTACTACTTAAAGTGAGATTTGATTACTTTTTCTTTTTCTTGCCGTGATCGACAGGGTTTCTAAAATACGTGCCCTTTGGCTTTGGGTTTCCAAAATAAAGTGAGAAGTCGCATAGTTTGAACATTAGCAGTTTTTGAAATAATAACCTTGAAAAATCAGTATGTTGTTCTTCGTTTGTCTTTTTGTTACATAAAATGACAAAATTTTAGTGTGGGCTCAAGAATTGATACCAATGTCACTGTTAGACGCGGCATGATGTATAGCTAGGTTATATATATATTTATATTTATATCAACCTATATCGAACCCTGTAATGAAGAGCGTGTAAAGCTATGCAGCTGTGAACAATTAGTTTGAGCTTTATTCTTTCGTTATGGTGATCGTGGGTTCAGTTTAAGATGAAAAAAATCCATGTTTTATTGCAGACCGTTTACATCAAATTATATGATAGTTTATCAACCCGGACAATGTTGTACTTATAATAGTATATTCATTCACCTACTGCCAGACCTCTTTCTTGTGTCATAGATCCTTTTTCGTAGAAAAGTAGAGAATCTATTGCTTCTATAATTTAGAGAAAGGGGGGTTTTTCGAAGAGGATCTTATAAGAATAGCACCATTTATAACGACAAGAACTTTTTGCGACTGTTTACGAGTATCAAAGTTCAATTTCATCATACCATGTAAGGATATCGATAATATTGTCAATAAGAATACAATACAAAATAGAGCGCTATGAGCTAGAGATGTTTATTACTTCGTAGATGTTTTTACTGTCATTTTATCTGATATGGCAGCGTAACTGTTATGGAGGCGACTTTATTAACTGTTTTCAATGAAACTTTATTTGAATAATTTCGAATGTCTCTTGGATTTTCTTCAGAGTTAATTCGTCAAACTGTACGCACGCTTTATGGGTGGATATTTGAAAACGGTTCTTCAGGTCCCTTTCCTGGCAAATTTAAAATTATAGTTTTATGGTTATTTTATCATTGCATAATAATGAAGGCCTATTGAAAAGGTTATTTACGAAAAAAACACTTAAATCGAACCACAGGTTTCGTCAAAATTCAATTTTGAAATTTGAGGTGCCAGTCAACGGGACATTTTGCGCCAGTCAAGGGACAAAGTAATTATTTTAATAAAATATATGTATAAAAGCTGTTCATCTTTTGCTTTTAACTAAGTAGAATAGAAGTAAAAGCTGCCGCAGCCTACCAGACTGACGCCCTGAAGCCTCAGTCTGGTTAAGACACGACGCACCTAGTCACAGACAATATGCTCGTGCTTGAAACACGACACAGCCTTCGACCAATATAAGTAGATATGGACGGGACGTACCGAGCAAGTGATATGATCCGCTCCAAGTAAGTGCAAGTGTGTGCAACCTTGAACACCTCGCTCAGTCGGTCTTCGCGCCGGCTACAAGAAACACGTGCGACACGTCGTCTACAATTCGCAAAACTTTCATCAGAACGTCGTCTTGCGCTTTGTTAAAGTGTGTCAACAATTCAACAAACATAAGTAAAGCATTAGGAATTACTTATTAGTTAAAGAGTTATAAAATACATAAAAATACTTATCTTAAGAAATTATTACTTTTATTTTTAGAGTTCGAAGGATGGTTAAATCGCACGCTTCATGCTAGGTTGCGCTTTTCGTATGCGACCGCTAGATGGATTTGCATACGAAACGCGCAAGATGGCGTGAAGTGCGCGATTGAAGCGAGTTGCTGTAAAAGGGCGCGAACATAAAGAGCGAAAGTCACTGACATATTGCTATCACGTTCGCACTACAGTGCAAGAACGTCTCCCTGTCTCTGTCTTTGATCGTATATTCACATGATTAGAGCGTGTGTAGCTGTGCGCGCGTGTTTATATGTAGTTGTGTCTTGGCACATTTTAAAGACCTTTTTATATGCGCAAGGCATGTCCATAACTACTTAAATTGGTCGAAGGACACAGCCAGCCCGACATATGAAATGAAACAGCCACAGTGTTCGACAATCACAGTTGACAGGCGGGCATATGTGACCTGTCGACCTCCAGAAGAAGGCTGTTTGAAACAGCCGAAACGTAGACCCAATTCTCCACCAAAAAAATAGTAACGTAAGTCGTTTAAACTTAGGCCATAATGAAACAGATTGCAAGAGACAAGAAGAAACCACCGAAAAGATTATAACCTGAGAATTAACTGTGTTGTACATTCTGCTACTGAACAGACGAAGATAACCTTAAAGATGACGCAATCAGCCTAAGACATGCATGACTCAGATAGCCTTAGACACCACTAGGCAAGCAACCTAACACACGCCGCTGTATACATGAGACACGACACGACGCAATCAGCTTAAGAGACATTGCCACCAGACTGAGAAATAACGTAACTAACCTGAGACACGATGCAGTCACCTTAGAGACGACGTAATCAGCGTGAGACACGATGTACTCAGATTCAAAAAAACCCGGACATACAATGCAATCAGCTTAAGAGACATCGCAACAAACCTGAGACATAACACAGCCATGCTGAGATACAATGCAGACTGCTGAAGGGACGTCGCAATCAACCTCAGACAACGCAGTAGGCTAAGAGACGTCGCAGTCAGCTTTAGAGATGTCGAAGTCACCCTTAGTGAGACATAACGCAGCCGCCCTGAGATACAACGCAGTCTGCTTAAGAGACGTCAAAATCAGCCTGACATAGCGCAGCCACCCTGAGATACAACGTAGTTGCTTAAGAGACTTCGTTTTATGACCTTGACTGAGATAAAACGCAGCCAACCTGAGATGCAACGCAATAAGCTGAAGAGACGTCGCAATCCTTCTGTGACATGATGCAGCCACCCTGAGATACAACGCAGTCAGCTTAAGAGACGTCGCAATGAGCCTGTGTGAGACATGACGCAGCCACCCTTAGATATATCGTAGTCAGCTTAAGAGACGTCACAATGAGCCTGAGTGAGACATAACGGAGCCACCCTTAGATACTCGTACATCGCAGTCAGCCTCAGAGACGTCGCAGTCAGTTCAAAAGACGTCGGAATCAGTCTGAGACATTACGCAACCACCCTGAGATACTACGCAGTAAGCTGAAGATCGTCGCAATTAACCTGAAACCTAACGCAGAGATCCTGAGATACAACGCAGTCAGCTTAAGATACGTCGCAATGTGCCTAAGTGAGACGTATCGCAGCCAACCTGAGATACAACGCACTCAGCTTAAGAGACGTCGCAGTCAGCCTAAGACATAACGCAGCCACCCTGAAATACACCGCAGTCAGCTTCAGATACGCGAAATTAACCTGAGACTTAACGCAGCCTTCCTGAGATACAACGCAGTAGCTTAAGAGACGTTTATCAATCAGCTTGAGATATCGCGCAGCTACCCTGAGGCCTAAGGCAGCCACACCTAGAGACATAAAGCAAGTGTTTTTAAACTATGTTATCTGCACGAAAAACAATGCTGTTCACAAACTGGAAACCCTTAATCTAACTTACGGTACCCATGGGCAGACATGGGGTGGTGATATTCTACTCTGCAGGCACACTTTTACAAAAAAAAAAATGCAAAAACAATCATTAAAATAACATTAGTCACTTGACTGGCATAAAATGTCCCTTGACTGGGAAAAATGCCAGTCAAATGAAGCCAGTCAAGGGACAATTTTCTATATTTTTAGTGATTTATTGGTAAACGCTTGAATGTATTCAACATTTTTAAACGAATCTTAAATCTCGCTTTATTATGCGACATTATTTGTTCAGAACAAATCCTCTGTAATAACTCTTTCATGAAGAAAACATGCACAGGAAAGGGACCTGGCGCAGGTGCAAAAATAGGATCTAAAAATTTAACAACTCCTATTTTATTCTAGAAGTGCCAAGGAGCTTTATGCTCCCTCTCCAGGGATGAAGAAATAATCCCGGCAGAAGGCAGAAACAAGACCCAGCTCATAGTTCTATTAGTTTCAGCGATTCAGTCGTTTTAGTCCACGTATTCAGAAAACACAAAAACGTGTGACCAACACAAACTGACATTTTTATCGGTATACGCAGTTAAATATTGTCCAATTAATAATTTTCTATAAATCTACATGATATAAGGATTATTATGATGGGTGAAAAGTTATATGATGTCCAGCTAGATAAATTTTATACGTGTTTGAATTTCGCAATAGCTGAGTGTGACACGCGAAGAACGCGTGTTTTGGCCCCGATTTCAGGTTTCAGATTAAGTTTTAGTTAAACATATTTCATAATTTGTGGATGGAGTTTTACTTTCCAAATAGTCAATTAAACATTCTTTCGTGTGAATGATACTTAAAATCTGTAAGTGTTGTACACTTGAAGAAATTTACGTGTGACCGCATTTTTTAACTGCGCAAATTTTCACCCTTATATTTTTTCAGTGATACTGATGTACGCAGTAAAAAACGTTTTGTTCTGTTATACATATTTACAGTCGACCAAATATTACTACCTACCTTTGACACGAAGCAGAAAAAAAATAAAAAATATTCTGGCAACAAAACGGATGCAGTTTGCAAGGGGAAAGCAGTATTCTTGCGTCATAGCTTGACGTCATCCACCCTTGAGAGTGGCCTATCTTACACAGTCTGCGTACCCCAGTCGATATTCGGCGACCATGGACTTACTTGTACGAAACAGGATACGAGCCGTCTACTAAACGAGCTTTGACGTCACCGACCTTGGCAATGCCTGTCTGAGACAGCTTGGCTACCTTGTCGATACAGTTTGTCCATGAGACTGAACTTGTAGCAGGATGTAAGACCTTACAACCTTTGCCTCTGTCGTAGCCTGACGTCATCGGCATACCTAGCTGCTTCGGGCGATACACATTATTTATTTATGTTACTGTTTATTAACAAACAGAAATTTATTATCAATAGGACAAAACATAAATTAAATGGCCACACCAGGGATATAGATGACGAGTCTTGATCCGAGCTTTTAAAACTTGGACAATAAGTATATGTTGTTGTTACAACTTTTGGTGTCAGTGTGGTAGTTTTTCCAACGATCCTTCATTGTGATGCCTGACCACATAAACTGAAGTTTGAAGTGATGTTTCTGTTGACATTTTACGAACCGCATGCCTTGAGCTAAAATGGAACTGGAGTAAAAGTACTTTTTATTGAAATTAAATGATTATAAAGTCAAAAATATCGTGACCAAAATATATAATACTGACTGACTGACAGGCAGGATGTCTGGTAGTTCAAATAGGCTACTTTTTAAAATGATATTTTGGATGAAAATACGAAGAGATGACGTCATGTCTCTCTAGTTTCACTGGCGTCAAAACACTTACTTTTATAAAATTTTTCTGTTTATAAATTTAAACGTTAAATTAGTATTTTGAAAAATGATAGATGCAGTAACTAGTTCTTTTGGACAACAGTTTTAAGCGTACAATTTTTATTTTATAAATGACCCAGGAAACTAGCGAATTGTATTGGAGTTTTTTTTATGTTCATCAATAAAATATCGGTTATGCTGACGCTTGCGGGTATAAAGTAAAACAAGTATATGTGTTGTATACAATGGTTTTATATCACAGTTACGTTTCAATTTTATTTCAATGAAAACTGCGAACTCTATTTTATTTTAATAATTTATACTGTGGCGTCACCGTTAAATTACAATTTGTGAAACAAACAGTTTACTCGAAATGATTTTTTAACATACAGGGTGTTAAAGAAATTGCTGCACATATGTTAAGAGGTGAACCAGCCCATGAAACTCAACTTTCCCAAAGGAACATAGGTCGTTATATGAAAAAAGAAAATTGGACCTCCTATACTAAATTTTTTTCATATTTCAACCTATGTTTCTTGGGGAAAATTGTTCAGTTTCATGGGCTGATTCACACTTAAAGTATTTGCAGCTAATATTTTTACACCTTATATTTGTAACACGCTTTTAAGTATCTAATTAGAGCCATTTACTAAAGTCGCGCTAACTGGAGTCACAATCACATTGTAACACAGCAATGCTGTTCGCAAACACATACATATGTGTAATATATGTAGTGCTCTTCACAAACACATATGTCTAGTATACGTATGCATGTGTGTGTAACACAAACATGGCTACCAAGAGCATGCTTCGGTGGGTGCCTCAGGAAATACATTCCAGTGGTTTGGAATCCACTTGCGGTACAAGGGTCCTCTCTCGCCCTTTCCCTGCTACGAAGACAAATACGCAACTACAGTGTCACTGTTGAAACTGGGAATTAACTGCAGTAAGTAGACTTTTTGATATAAAAGCGGGCCGCTAGTTACAAATAATCCATTCATAACAATGATAAAACCATTGACCCTGTTTTGACCCCCTGGCAGGTAAGAGCACTTATATGAAGAATTTGCGTCCCAAATGTTTTCTGACTAAAGCCGAATTCACGACACAGACGTTTAGAGAAAGTGGCTACGGCGTAGACGTTTTCTAAGCCAAGCGCTACGAGGCACTACGCGGTAGCTACGAAATTCTACGCTTATTGTAGAAAAACAAAAAGATTTTGATAGGTAATAAATACCTTAAAAGTATCCTAAATATCAATACAACAATTAATATAATTTTGCTTAAGATTTTATGAAAATATATATCGAATATAAACCTAGCATATTGGCACCTAAAAATACGTCCACGTTACCATTTAATCGCCATTTTAGATTTTCGATAGCCCAGTCAAATACGAATGTAGGTAATGAACAAATCCATTCGCAGGTGCTCCTTTGTTTCATAGCCCTAGTTACGATGTCGATTACCCAGACGATATGAGTATTTTTCACGAGCGAACTGAGCCACCCGAGCGACCCGAGCGCCGCGCTTAACACTTTCACGGACACTAAGTCACACGACTTTGACACAACTTTTTTGTATGAAAAGCTATAGCAGTTCTGTCGCATATGTTACAATACGCGAAGTTAAATTGTGACACTAACTGCTAAAGCATTCGACTGTTACCTCAGTTCTGTCTTCTGCAATAGTAAGTAATCACTGATTCCAGTTCAAAATCTAACAAATTTTATCCCTGAATGCAAGCCACGAGATTGTAAAGAAGCAACAAGTACACAAACACAGTCAAACACTTATAATATTACTTCATCTTGTACTAGCGGAAGGCCCAGCAGTCCCTACTGCTTCGCTTTTTCCTGTAGGAATAAGATGTTTTCCGTGGTAACAAATAAATCGTATTACTCGAGGATAGAGTAGCTTTCTAATAGTGAAAGAATTTTTGAAATCGGTTAGTAATTTCGGAGATTATCGATAACATACACACAAAAAAAATATCGATTATCTTCCCGCTAAGATTTAGGCCGATTTATTACCATTTGAAGTGTTTTAGAATATAAATATCAAATTACGGGTACAGTATTTGAGATTTCACTACTAATTGAATGTTATTACATTATAATAAAGCTAAAAACATGCTAATTACATCGATTAGAAGTCCTTGAAATTTGGCGCGAAAACGGTCATGTGGACGCGTGTGCTAGATACGACACTCGCCGGCCGCCTGAGGAAAGTTCCATAGAGTCGCGAATGGTATACCCGCTCTGGCGTTTTAAGGGAGGAGTGGGGGGGGACGGGTAAGTCAAAACTTTGAAGAGATAGAAATACTGTTCTAATTGACACTGACAATATTGGAAAAAGTTGCCCAGTGACACTAAAAAACGCTCTTATTATTTTTGTATGAATCGAGCGCATGTCTTGACAGCTCTGGCTAGAAAGTGACCATCACTGTGGAATGGTATACCAGTTCTGCCACTGGACCAAGTGCAAAAGCGAATGTTATGACAGTTCTGTCCGTGAAAGTGTTAACCGAATCATTTTAAATGTTAAACCATACGTAAAAACATGCTCCCTTAACTCAATTCGTCTTGAAATTAAAAACAGGTGAAGTCGATCCATAGTAAAAATAAGCAAGAGTACGCTGGGTGAGCGTTATGTGTCATTTGGTCGTTGAATGTCGTAGTCCCACGCAGAAAGAAGATCTATAGTATTATTATTGCTATTGTACCAAACAAAAGTGCGTTTTGGAAATGATAGTGTATTATGTAATTTTATACTAACTATACAAAATTGCTTTTGACGTAAAAACGTCTTATAATCCGATGGAGCCGGCTGCACACATCTAAAAACATGACTCATTTAGTGTGATTTTGCTCTGAGTCGTTCCATTTATGGGTTGAAGTGTAAGCGAGTGCGTGGAATTAGTGACAAAGAGACATTTTACCAGCATTTTCTTGTGACGTTGTCACGTCACGTTCAACTATCGTCAGTAAACCGACTTTACAGACAACCAATTTTTTTAGGTTTAAGCATGAATGCCTATAATTTTTGTCAGTACAAAATTAAATGCGTTACATACAAAACGCGGGTTTTAAAATTGAAAATATTTTCTTTACATATAAGAACAAAAATCTCTTAAGGTAAGACACTTGTATATTTATACAAAAGCACTGCCGCAATGTCTTACTACTGGTGTCCTTTACTGTGGCGAAATTCCCAGAAAGGATAAAAGAGATAGAGCGATAAGCAAAGACCATGTGCAAGAAAAGGATGTAAGGATGTTATCTGTCGTGGATAGGACGAGATCTTGTAGGGCGCTCGCTTGCGGGTTCTATCACAAGGTGGTGTTTGAATAACACGTTAAATACAGATATTCGTTTGAATAGGTTACGCGAATTCTGGAATTGAATAAGACTTTATTGCAGGCATCATCAATAACTATGTGTGTTTCAGATTTCAGCCTCCAAACTGAAATCTGGGTTTACGGGATCCTTGGACGACTCGATGATGAGAGAGAGAGAGAGAGAGAGAGAGAGAGAAAGAGCTACTACAGCGAATAGCTACAGTTAGAATTTGTTTCAATTTATAGGTAGCGTTATTTATCATTCTCCTTGTCTTATCCCATCGGAGTCGGCTACCTATTTGGGATTTGACGTGGAACCAACTTTTTACACAGAGCAACTGCCACTATGTAACTAATATCTTTACAAGTACATTGAGTCACTTTGACGACCGATGAGACGCAGTGGCTAGTGCGGCTGCCTGCGACAAAGGTTTCGGGTTCTATTCTGGATGGGGCACTCGCAAAGTTGATATTTATCACTTTGTGACTTTGTTCCCAGTCTGATTAAGACATTGAAAGCTGAACCAAATCGTCCAAAAGATGGTTCCGTCCTTAGAAGAGCACATTAAGCCGTTGGTCCCGGTTGCTGTCTATGATTACTTCGACGCTGGTTATTACAAAACCATGTCAGAAGTCCTTTACTTGTAATAAGCGGTTGAAGAACTCTGATACCAGGGTTCATGGGGTCGTTGGGCGATTTAGTTTCCGACACGGAAATAGAGACTAGGCATGTGAATCAAGCTATTCATTCATGTACAATTCTTATTTAAAAAATCGGGACACTTACAACTTCATGTTACGTACGAATAACATTAATAAAAAAGTGTATTTTTTTTTCCGAATAAATGTCTGATATCATGTATAGTGAGTAAAATTAGGCTTATAAAACTTAATGAAAAGGTCCTAAATTCGAAACAGTATTTTACAGACGACGGCCGACGCTTGTAAATTTTACGATTTCTTATTTTTATTTATTAGTATTTTACAGATTTGATGTTTTATCAAATCATAAAAACGAAAGTGTCTCGATTTCTCTAATGAGAAGTATTAGTTTGTTTACAAAAAAAAATATTTTTAAATTGCGCTCAGTAAGTCCACTAGTATTGAAATTTCCTAGATGATATGTTTCCGCAGACACCGAGTACAGCGGATACGGAAATTGTTTGTTCAGAAACATGAGCCGAGGGTGAAATTTGTTGGCTCTTAAAAAGGGTCAGGTCACGACCGTAAAATCTAATGCAAACTTAAAGGGAAAGGTACCCACATATTTGGCAAAAGGTGTTTTTGATTATTTACGCATCAAAAACTTTTGATGTGAATTTCTCGATTCGTTAGAATAATATATATACTACATAGTTCAAATTAAATTCTAAAGCAAGATACCGATAACTTTAACAGCCGCAACAGTCCACTGCTGGTCATGGGCACCCCACTATTGTGGGGTATTGCCACACTCACCGCGCTTGGCAGGCAAATTGGCGAGGGCAGTGTAAGAAGTTTAATTCACAGCGAACGCTGCTGAGCATTCCCTGGACAATTTTCCCTTTCACTTTGACTCAGTCACTTTTTACGACACCCACGGGGGAAATTGAAGTGATGCTATTTGAAGCCGGCATCACGCGGCCAAAGCAAACTTATATGTCTAGTTAGCCAAATCGCTATCAGACGGTTTTTTAACTAGACATACAAGTGGTGGTTAACACAAATCCACTCTTGTTAAAATCATACAATTATGTTGTGTCTTGACAAAACATGGAATAAAAACTGTAACCGTATGACCAATTGAATTTACGGATTATGTAAAATACGACTCAAATTCTAACCAGACCAAACGGCCCCTTGTTTTGTTCTTTCATTGTAAAAACAAACAACGTGTTAGGCTATCGAAGTGGTTTACTATATACTCGTATTTCTGAAAGAATTTGACAATGTAAACAATAATGGAAATATTTTTGCTCATTTGTTTCTTGCGCCGATTGCTAATTTTCTTTTTGAAAATACCTATTACGACAAACGTGGTTAATAAAATAAGCGACTGTCCTTTGTCTCACACAGAACCACATTAAATTAAGATACCAGTTAAAAAACACATTCCTTTTCTCACGAGCGACAGTCACACTGTCCACTGTTTTTGTAATATACCTAAACCCAATGAGTGCGGGTCACCGCATATAGCTCCTAAATATTCATGTTTCCAGCGAATGAAAACGATAAATTCCACCAAGTGTACAGTGGTGACCGCTCGCAAAAAATAACGACTAACACGGTGCGATGGGGGCAAATATGCGACCGTTTATGAGAGTATCACAGATTACTGGGTTCATAAGTAATGAGATGACTTTTTGCTGCGGCAGAGTTTTGTAATTTTTTCTCTGTATCGAGCACTTTTTGGTATGGTACTCGTACTTACTAAAAACATAGGCAACAGAAGACTAATAGTAGCTATCGATAAGTTACGTTACGGAACTAATCCATTAAGATAAGCGTTTGAACAGACAGTTAGATACATCTACATACATACGTACATATATCACGCCTTTATCCCTTGCGGGGTAGGCAGAGCGTTAACGACCGTAAGAATACGGTCGCTATCGCCACGTCTGATATTTTTGAGGATCGTTTTCCAAGGCTGCTTCAGAAAACATGTGTATCACTATAGTGACAGGTTGTCAGCCATTCGCCTAAAAATTGTAATACACCAATACCCTCGAGTCCTCTAGTCGCCTTTTACGACACCCGCGGGAAGGATATGAGGTGATGCTATTCTAAGCCGGCATCACACGGCACAGATACATCTAAAACCCAATTTAAAAAGTTAAGGTACTACTTTCTTTTTGTGTGGGACACCGAGGCAGTTAACGACTCGATGAACCTTAATGTTACAGTTTTTCAACGCTTTCTACTGGTAGCAGGCCTAGGTACTTACATAGCCAAAGTTCAAAGAAATAATAATGAAAAATGTAGCTTTTCAGCAAGGCATCCGTGCGCTCAACCAAAAACCATTTATCAAAAGGATCGTACGCTTAGGAATGAGAAACGAAACTACTACTCTAGAATTTCCCTTTAGAGTTCTCTAGCTTCCAGACACTTTATTGCCAACGGAAAGCTACTTGCTTTTTAATTTATTTATTTGAGAAGTGCTTTTCATATTCAAGCTTGTATAATTTTATAGTAAGGTGTAAGAAAGTACTAGCTAATAACTAGATTAGCCGTTTTTTTAGAGTTATTAGGGTTAGTATTTATAAATCGCACTCAACTCTGAGATCTATCTCAAGAGCGGTTTTGACAAATGACAGTCAATACTAACAGCATTTCAAAGTCGCACTCAAGATCGAACTCAGAGTTGAGAGCGGTTTATATAAACGAGCCTAAGAGCTTTTGGATGAACTAGTTTACAAAAATACATCTATTCTCACTGTCTGTTAGCCCTAGTAATAATTAAGGTAAATAATTTGAGTTTTCATTTCAATGTTCTTCTCAAACGTAGAAAGCAGAAAGTTCAATTTTAAATGTGGAAAACTATTTTTAGTTTTCGGAGCAGAAGTGGGTAAGTGAATCGGAAGGCGACAGCAATCGTTAGAATAAAATTTAAATCATGGTCTTGTCCTATGAATTTTCTGAGATAGAATGCTGACATCTACCTATTTTCAATCTTCTTAACTTTGTTTAGACTTGACATTCCAGTGACGAAAGTTATGATGATTGACGTTCCTGTTGTAAGTACATACAAATTAAACTGTTAAGACGCTCTTCCATTACAGTTGAACATAATTTCAAAAAAGAAAGTTAGGTAGGTAATTAAATTTTGTTCATCAAAATCTCATTCACGATACATAAGCAATAAAAAAACATCCACCTACTACACCCTAGATCGCCTCATCAAAGTTTCTTTTGAACTTGACACAGATTGAATAGACCAGGAGCCCATGATTTGCTAATATTCAGCAGACATACGAGATTTTAAACAAACTGCAGTTTTGTATGCGGCTTAGCACTTCTAGTACCAACTGTATTTAAGCATTAAACATTTTGGGCGCTTAGGCATGGTAAGTAACAAATAACGCAATGGAATAATGTACTATACTAATATTTAACTGAAAAAAATTAATATCTCCTTCTTCTACCTATTTGAGCATTGCCCTTGTCGTAGGAGTATTTTCCACAAATACTCAATTTTTAGGGAAGTTAGATTAGGTACTAATAATTGTCTTCAAGGATTTCGAATGCCTAAAATTACAGAATATTTTATTCTAGCAAGTAACAGCAGTAAAAGTCACCAGTCACCAGTGTTTAGTATTGTTATTTTTATAATGTTCTTTGTGTATGATTTCACTTTAGATTAGAGTTCAGAAGGTTCGTGTGTAGATTTGGTGATGCTGATGATAAATAAAAGAGGAGAGTTCACTTGAAACTTGTAATCTGTAATGATCACAATTTTACATAATACATATATGGACAGGGTGGTCGCGACGGTTGACCGGGAACGACTGGTGAGAGCCCCGCGCCCTCAGGCAACCGACGCTTCCAGAAAGCTTACCTAATCAAAACGTTACCCAAGCCCACGTGTGTCACTACATCATTTCCCCCCTTTTTTTGAAAATTTTTTATACAATCCAAAATATTTTTAACCAAAATTACAGTTATAAAAATTTTAGAGTTACATTGTTACGATCATAGTTATTCATATTACAATGTTGAAACAAAAACAACTACGAAACTCGATCATTGTTGTTCCAATGAAACGTGATACAGTAAGTAACAATAACAAAGTTAGTACTATTGTCAACATTAATAATTAACGATCTTGAATAAATTGTATACAGAGTCTTACAAATAAAGGGTCTCAAAAAAAAAAAACTTTTTTTTATGATTAATACCTATACATCATCTTTTAAGACATCATTTTGAAATTAAATACTGTTACACTGACAATTTAATTTTAAGACATTACCAAATTATTTCACCAAATTATGTTATTGAAATCAACATGGTATGGAAAGTACAAAAAGTAACACACAAATATAGCAAGGGCACACAAAAAATAATAATAATAAAAAGTACTAAAGTCACAAAATATATCAGCCAAAAACAACTTTTGGTTGTTGACTTTCAACCTTAATATTTGGTGGAGGACAAACACTTAATTTGCTTACTTCTTTGGATAACCATTTCCGGGTTCCTTTTCGTACATGGTTCCTGCACTTGGTACAAAACATCCAGAGCAAAATACAAATCAGCAAGATAATCATCACGATAATAATTATTCCAAAAGTGTTCAGTTTGGATTCCAAAAATTCTTGATTGTTAGCCAAAGTCTGATTAATCGTAACAGTATTGTCCTTGGTATCTTTGCTCTGCGGATTGCCCATTTTCAGAAAAAATCTTCAGATATCTCCAAATCTCAAACTAAGTAGATAGTTCTTCGATGTTTGACGTGTTAATGAATATCTTGCTCATTTGTACAACATTAAATACTTACATATCGATTGATGATACTGCTGTTATTTGTTTGTCTCCACCATACCAACTTATATCTAAGATAAGCATTAAATCAAAATTTCTCCAACTTAAAAACTAGAGCAGGTTAAAGTCCAATAACTTGCTTACTTACTCGAAACGTACTGGCTTGCGCGTTACGCGTCCACTGCGCGTCGTGCGAATATTTGTCATTTCATTGCTGGGTTGTGTACTGACACTCTGAGGCAAGGCATATTTTACGTTACTACCCTGGTCTTTTTCTACGACAGTACTAGGTTCATCTAAAATGTAAGCTGGCTTTAACCTATCAATGGAGATATAAATTTTTCTATTTGGCAATTGAACACAAAACACTTTTCCTTTCCTCTCTATGACGCGATAGGGGCCTTCATAGGGAGGTTGAAGTGGTTTTTTTACATAATCTGTCCTAATAAATACAAAATCACAAGAAGTGAGATCTTTATGTACAAAAACTTTTTGCTTGCCGCCATCATTTTTGCTGACTGGTTTATAACTGTCTATAATATCTCGTAATTTTTGAACATAGTTGTCAAAATCTAACCCTTTCATATCTAAGTTACTCTGTGTATAAAAATCGCTCGGCAGTCGTATATTAGTGCCATACGTCAAATTGGCAGCACTCACCCCAACATCTGCCCTAACAGTTGTACGTAAACCTAGCATAACTGTTGGCAATTCTTCCACCCAAGATTTATTGTTCAAACGAGCCATCAAAGCGGACTTTAGCGATCTGTGCCACCTTTCGACAGCTCCGTTACTTTGGGGATGGTATGGGGTTGTACGTATGCGTTTAATACCCAACAGTGTCATTAAAGCATGAAACAGACTACTTTCGAACTGCCTGCCCTGGTCGCTGGTAAGCTTCACAGGGCACCCAAAACGAGTGATCCATCCATCATATAAAGTTCTAGCAATAGTGTCAGCTGTTATATCTTTAACAGGAAAAGCCTCAGGCCAATGTGTAAATCGATCAATTACTGTGACCAAATACCTAAATCCCTCAGGAGTTGTAGGCAAAGGACCAACAATATCAATATGAATGTGCTCAAAACGGTTTGCAGGGCCAAACGATTCTAATTTGGAAATCGTGTGTCTTTGAATTTTGGCTTTTTGGCAATTAATGCACGACCTGACCCATTTATCTATGTCAATGCCCATTTTAGGCCAATAAAATTTACTTTGAATTAATTTTTTTGTACTTTTGATGCCTGGATGACTCAAATTATGAACTGCCTGAAAAGCTGAAAATCTAAATTTTTCAGGTAAATAAGGTCGAATACAGCTAGTAGACATTTCGCAATAAACGTGTTCGTTGCTGTCCGGTAAAATGACTCGCTTAAACAGCAAATTTGCGTTTGTGTCGCTCAACAGTTGTGCTAGTTCACTATCGCTACTTTGTATATGTGCTAATTCCTGGTAGTCAATAGTCGTGGGACATGTTATGGCTTCCACTCGGGACAAGGTATCAGCAACAATGTTATCGTCTCCTGCCACATGACGAATGTCAGAGGTGAACTCGCTAATGAATAATAACATTCTCGTTCGTAAAGGAGTCTCCTTGTCTGTACTTAATTTTTTAAAAGCGTAAGTCAAAGGTTTGTGGTCAGTGAAAACTATCAACTCACGGCCTTCTATCATATTACGAAAGTGAATGATCGCTAAATAAGTCGCTAGTAATTCCCTATCGTATGTACTGTACTTAGTCTGGGCCGGAGTTAGGCGTTTCGAAAAATATCATAAAGGTTTCCACGCATTACCTTCAAGTTGTTGAAGCACAGCGCCTACCCCTATATCGGAGGCATCTGTCATAAGTGCCACTGTAGCGTCTGTAGACGGGTGTGATAATGTAGCTGCCTGCTGTAATTTAGACTTACAAAGTTGAAATTCTTTATCGGCCTCGTCTGACCAACATATTTTCGTTTTGTCTTTTCGTTTAGCACCGTGCAGATAGCTGTTCAAAATACGCTGCGACTCTGCTGCCTTGGGTATGTGAGATCTATAAAAGTTCAACATACCTAAGAACCTGCGTAATTCCTCTACCGTGGATGGTCTCGGAAAATCTGCAATGGCCTTGACCTTTTCATCTAACGGTCGAATTCCTTCCGATGAGACTTCGTGCCCTAAAAATTCAAGCTTCTCCTGGCCAAAAGAGCATTTGGACACATTTATAGTTATACCATATTGATCAAAACGTTCAAAAATTGTGTCTAAATGTTTTTTGTGTTCTTCCTCACTGTTACTTGCAATTATAACGTCATCTATATAGCAAAATAAAAAATCGAGTCCAGCCAACACGGTATGACTCATAAAACGTTGGAATGTCTGTGCTGCATTACGCAAGCCGAAAGGCATTCTCAAAAATTCGAATAAACCGAATGGCGTTATAATCGCAGTTTTTTCTACATCTTCTTCCGCAACTGGTACACAATGATAAGCTCTATTGATATCCAATTTTGAAAATATTGATTTACCATGTAGAATATATGTGAAATCACGTAATCTTGGTACTGGATATCGATCGGGCTTAGTTTGTGCGTTGAGCAACCTGTAATCTCCACAAGGCCTATCATCTCCGTCTTTTTTAGGTACACAATGTAAAGGGTTAGACCATGCGCTTTTACTGGGCCGGCAGATCCCTTGTTCCTGCATTCTCCTAAAAATATCTCTTACCTTGTTATACTTGTGAGGTGGAAGTGGTCTCACTCTCGCTCGCACAGGTGGTCCCGTAGTCTCTATATGATGAAACACATTATGCTTGGGGGTTTCCTTAAAAGACAAAGGTTTAGTTAATTCTGGATATTTCTCCATTAAGTCATAATATGGGTGTTGGTCATCCACCGTGTTAACAGATTGATAATCCTTACAATTACGTACAGTACCAATAACATTTAAATTTGTAATCTGATCTGTTAACCTTCGATGATCGAAATCTAGTAACAATTTGTAATATACCATGAAATCTGCACCTAATATCGGTTGTTTAACATCTGCTACTACAAATGTCCAACGGAAAAATCGACGTAATTTGAAATCTAATTTTAACGTAAAAAGTCCGTAGGTTTTAATTTTTGTACCATTAGCCGCAAACAATATATACTCGTTGTTAATATTACACTTTTTATTACGACGTACGACCGACACAGGTAAGACCGACACATTAGCACCACTATCACAGAGAAAGTTCAGTCCGGTGTTTTTATCTGTCACGAAAAGGCGGTAATTTACGCAGGGGTTACAGTGTCCCGCCGCCGACTGTACCGAAACTAGTTTTCCTGCCGCTTTTCCCAGTTACATGGTTTGACACACATTGCCGCTTTGTTTTTGTACCGAAAATGATAATAGCATAGCCAATCTGGATCATTCTGCGACCTTTTGGGATGTCTCTGCCTACTGCTGGAACGTGCGTGACGCGATGAGCTACGTCCGCGGAAACCGCGCGGTCCCTGTGACGACCTTGACCTCAAAGAGGAGCGCTGTTCCAACCGTGATAAACGCACACCCAATTTTTGAATTTCTGCGATGACTGCATCGTTAGAGTTGGCTTCATTCTTGTCTTGACGAGCCACAGAAGCTACTTCATTCAAAGGTCTCACATTCTCCATAATCTTATCTGCAATCGCCGCGAGAGTATCCAAATCTTCACTGGCTGAGACTGCGAGTATGCTACGAACCGATGTTGGCAAATGATTTTGCCATAAAACACGAAGTGTTCCTACGTCTGTGATCTTGCCTCGTGCCAAATCTGTCATTTTGCGAAGAAGCTGACTCGGTTTTTGATCTCCTAACTCCATCTCTGTAATGAGCTTCTGAATCTTCCTACTTTCAGATTCTTCGTAAATTGACAGAAGCTTCGTTTTAAGCGCCGAATATTTGTCTCTATCTGGGGGACTCAACAATAAATCCGTAACTTGACCTATGACTTCTTTAGGTAGTCTAGAAATGATGACTTGGTACTTAGCTGCATCACTTAAGTGTTGTGGGTTTATTACTGCCTCTACTTGAATAAACCAAATACGTGGGCTGTCCTTCCAGAAATCCGGGATGCGTGAAGCTACGGTGATGGAAGCAATATCAGGATTGCCTTGGTTGTTGTTTCCGCCACCGCCGCCTTCGCCGGCATTTTCATTCTCTGCCATTATTCACCAAACTAACGTTTCAGTTTGCACCAGGAAAAAAAAAAAACGAAAATAATAATGTCTGTAGAGTCGTCGCGACCTTGATGCGGCTCTGGTTGTTGCTACCAGAGGAGCCGCCCGGTCAAAAAAAAAACTACTTATCACCACACCAATAATGTCACAAGTATTTCACAACGTATTTCACTAGTCGGAAAAAAGTCACCAGTGTTATTTTTATAATGTTCTTTGTGTATGATTTCACTTTAGATTAGAGTTCAGAAGGTTCGTGTGTAGATTTGGTGATGCTGATGATAAATAAAAGAGGAGAGTTCACTTGAAACTTGTAATCTGTAATGATCACAATTTTACATAATACATATATGGACAGGGTGGTCGCGACGGTTGACCGGGAAAGACTGGTGAGAGCCCCGCGCCCTCAGGCAACCGACCCTTCCAGAAAGCTTACCTAATCAAAACGTTACCCAAGCCCACGTGTGTCACTACAGTATCAATAGACAAGATTGTATTTTGAAAAATTAATGTTTAAATTTTGGTCTTTTATTCCCTGCTAACCAACAATCACCAAAGTTGTTCCACAAAAACCAAACAGCTCGTTAGAAATGTCTTCTCTTTGTGGGCTCCTGGTTCAGAAGCTTTGAATGTTAGAGAGACTCAGTAGCTAGTCTCGAGGGCTCTCCAGATTCTGTCAAACCGTGCTCGTAGGCTGTTATACAAGCATAATGAACCTCATTTACATCCGCCTAATAGGTTTACCGGAGAGTGCCTGGGGCCGTGCCAAAATTTCACATCATAATAATCAATACTCGCTCTTATTTTGAATAAGTTAGGGGCTGTTTTTGTTTTCTTTGGTCGGGAGAAGTGGATATAAATATCTATTAATGTATGTATGTATAAGAAGGTATATTCGGCTACGATCAAGGTTGTTTATTGAACTTTGAGCATGGTTCGATAATACAATTACATTTTCAATCTTAATAATTGATAGTGTAGCGTTTTTATACCTGTTAGTTTTGGTAGCTACTTAGTTACTTTAGTAAGTTCATAATATAAAAAATTCTTATCACTTTTACCTAAAGAAAAGCAAAAGTCAAAAGATAAGTATGGTGCAGAAAATTGAGAGCTTTCATATTCTTTTCACTTTTTTCCTTTTATCATTGGGAAAAGTATTTTCAAATTCACAGACCCTACTACGAAAGTAACGCAGTACTTTTTCTTCATACCCTAATATCTGTCATCATGTACAGCGCCGAGCTTCACTACCTATTTCGCGCTCCGAGGAACCTAACACAATTTATCTCTACTCACTGACTGTATCATTAATTTTTTTACGAAAATGGCAACTTGATAATTTTCTGACAAATAAAACGCAGTATTTTAGCATGCTGTATTGTACTACTATTGTAGTATACTAAGTTCATAGTGCACTACAGCACAAAAACGTTTCCTGTATCGTAGATGTCACAATTCATGATGGAAATGCCACGTTATCATTTGTAATAAAAAACAGCGAAGTGAAAAAAGCCCAGTATCGAACGCCCCAGATGCCACGCGGCTGGCTCCAGTCCAAAACAAGTTATCTACCTAGCATGAGAGTGAAACACTATCCAATTTTTGCTTTTTAATCACGAAATTCTTGACTTTGCGGAATCCAGGGCGTTTTTTATTGGTATAGCCGTGACACGGTTGTATAAATTAAAATTTGATTGGGAAGAAATCGATGAGTTCATTAAGATTTGAGATTACGTGGAACCACTTCGCTAGAGCACCGTCACCTTATTAAATTTTGGCGTAAGTGGGTATAGCGTAGCTCAGGGTTGTCGTCAGCACCGTATTCTAATTTAAAAATCCTTCAACATAACATTGATCTCTGGTAAGAACAACGACTTCTTTTTTGGTATACGCCATTTAATTTCCTAGATTTTAGCCATTATTTTAATACTTTCTTCACAAGAAATAACAATATCCATACAGAGATTGTTCATTCTGACGTAAAGAAAGCATAAAATGGCCAAGTAAAGGCTTTGCATAAAAATGTAGATTGTATTATTGTCTGTGAAGGTGGAAGGCGGAGTTTGCTCGATGAATAAAAATTTGTTTATCTTTAGAAAGCAGTTTCTTAGGCGTGACTTGCTTATTATAAGAATGTACGATACTTACAAAGAAGTTGTAAAAGTGTAGTCTTTTGTAAGAAGCTATTAGGGTAGAGAGGAAAATGAGGTCAACCTAGGAGGGAAATGGTATACTAGACACTACCAGATTCGATGATATGTCGGAGTTGTTTGTAAGACATGGCAACAGTGTGGGTTCGCCACAAGATATTTTGTATCTACCTGCATGGTACGAGGTTGAGGCGAGGGTTATTCTGTTTTCATTTCACAAACCATTCTGTCGTAGATACAGAATTTACTTATAGTTTTCTAAAACTTGCATGCTTAGTATTCAGAGTTCATAGGTTATCTGTCCCAATATTATCTGTTGCATGTATTATTGTTACATAAACTTACGTAACGAGTTTTTTGTAAAGCGCATTTACTTCAATATCTGGTTCAGTACACCAAGTTTAAATCATGTTTAGTAATTAGTTTCCAGTAATCTAAACTTCAATCAAAGTTGCTTAGAGATTGGATTGACAAGGGAGAAACATCTTGAGGGCAGAAAGCAACTTGTAATTAACTACGTCTTAACTTCTGATATAACACGTTTTGCGACAGATCAAGAGACATTTGAAACAGTAAATAAATATTCAAAAGAATCTTTCTACTACTCGGAACAATTTAGACAACTTTTTAAACGGTGCTCGAGAGCCACTAATTCAGCTCAGCTGGTAGCTA
Organism: Keiferia lycopersicella; assembly: GCA_029255805.1. Classification (NCBI taxonomy): domain Eukaryota; kingdom Metazoa; phylum Arthropoda; class Insecta; order Lepidoptera; family Gelechiidae; genus Keiferia; species Keiferia lycopersicella. The sequence continues at coordinate 12,982,121 of JARACZ010000005.1, read as the reverse complement.
TAACTGAACTTAATAAGGATTTTTGGGCTGATAGCAACACTTGTCCAAACTACATGGTTTGCTATTCTTATAAATAAAAATAAGAAATTTTCAATGTGCCCCATGTATGCGAAATTGCTGCTGTGCTTTTCCCAGCGCCAACCTACTAAAAACTAAACGAATATAATTAAAATGTCCCATAAGAATATGCACCTTACTACTTAGTTCCGGTGGCCTATCAAACTAGCGTCACGCCGCAAACATACATACATATATCACGCCTTTATCCCTTGCGGGGTAGGCAGAGCGTTAACGACCATAAGAATACGGTCGCTATCGCCACGTCTGACATTTTTGATGATTGATTTCCAAGGTTGTTCCAGAAAACATGTGTATCACTATAGTGACAGGTTGTCAGCCTGTCGCCTAAAAATTGTAATACACCAATACCCTCAAGTCCCTTAGCCGCCTCTTACGCCGCAAAGTTTGTTAAAGCAGAGCAGTGCGTTGCACCAACTTAGGATTTGAATAGTTTCACTAAAAGGTTTTGCTATAATTAGAAGAGCCTTATTTGACTGAAAGTTTTTTATCTTTATCTATAGTCGTATGAATACTAATGTAGGTAATTGGTCTGTTTAGAAAATTTATTTTGACTTTTCTCAACAATTCGAAACAACATCAACAACATCGAAAAACGCGCCAAGAAGCTCATAGCAGACGAAGCACTGGTTGAGACTAAGTTGCAGAGCCTTGAACACCGTCGTAAAGTAGCATGCATGTCGGTATTCTATAGGATACATTTCGGAGAGTGTGCTCAATCACTCCACGACCTGATACCCCCTTCTCCATTCCATCTCCGAGGATCGAGGCGCCGGCTGGGGTTCCACCCTTATGTTGTAGATATACCTCTAATCCGCACTAAGCGTTTCGCTTCAACTTTTATCATGCGTACGGCTAAAGAGTGGAATTCCCTGCCGGCGGATCTTTTTCCGGAACAATATAACTTGGGCCTTTTTAAGGCAAGAGTGAATAGGCATTATCTAGGCAAGCATGTACCATCTTCGTCTGCATCTCCACTTACCACCAGGTGAGATGGCAGACAAATGCGGGCCTATTACATATAAAAAAAAAAAAAAATACCTGGTAGGTGGACTAGGTGGGTAATATTGTTTACTTATATTTTTCATTTAGTTAAAATTTGTCTACGGCTGATATTCTGAATGTGTGGAAGCACCTTTACTTAGTACGTATTGATCTAGTTCTCGTTTATCGTTTATTTCCCTAGTGAATATAAGTATGATTTGCTTCAGTTCTGCATTGATTGACTACGAATTGTAGTCAGATAGAACTGACTATGTTGTGATTGTTTGTTTAATATGAATCCGTTGATGTTCCTTAACACTTTATTATTCACTTTTTGTAGCCCAGTTTAGAATGAATGGAGCTGAGATGATTGATTTACGAATTGTTATAATAATATGGGGATGGAGGCGTGATATATGTATGTATGTATAATAATATTATTCAATACAAAATATTGGAAGGCTGTTTCAGAGACATTTTGTATCACTATCGGGACACGGTCTCATCTGTCGCCTAAAATTACAATAGCAGTCAGTAATGCAATCGTTACAAGCTAACATTGCTCCCAAACTTTTCTAAAGCAAAACATGCTCGTAACCCAAACATCTCTGGATCAATATCCCTCTGCGAGTGAATTTGGAAACTACGGGCGCAACTTAGAAACAGCATCTGGCGCACATCCAGCGTGCAGCGCAGTGAGCCACACACGCCCAACTTTATGAAAAAACCTATTTTCAATCTCTTTACTGCCATTGAGGTAGGAAATATTCTAGCTTTATGCTTTACTAGCAGCGTGACCAGCGGCTGCTCATTTTCCGGGAATAAGTTGTTTTCCCGGCAAGTACCTACCTATTATACATATAAGGCTTCCTCTGTAACCACTCCATATAGAAAAAAAAACTGTATCAAAATCCGTTGTGTAGTTTTAAAGATTTAAGCATACATACATAAAGACAGGCGAAAAGCAACTTTGTTTTACACTATATAATGAAGATGAACCATGGGCTGAAGCGATGATCACTTGAAGACCTAAAAAAGGCGATCTCAACAGCCTGTCGTTATGGCCAAGCATTCCCCCAGGTTTTATTAATTAAAGTTACCATGATCAATTCGATGAAGAAGAACCATGGGCCCATGTCAAACGCGTCTTGAGTCTCAACATTTTTCTTCAGATGAGCATTGAAGGCAAGATTTTAGAAAATTTCTAGGCTTATTCTGCAATTGTGGTCCTTCTCTATTCTCTTCCCTCCACTCGGTGTGTATATATATAGCAGGCTTTCATTTCAGATTTTTTTATTTCTCGATACATTTTTTCAATGCACTTCTGACTTAACTGTGAAGACACTGTAAATGTAGCATCCTTTCTGGTTTTGAATGAGGAGAAAATTGTTGGCTAGAATCCAGTGGAAATATCGACCGCACCGCATGTCAGACTTTACGAGGTAGTCTATTTCCGGAAGACACAGATTCCCATAAAACTAACCTACTTAATGGCAAGCTAGCTATAACTACGAGTAGCTTTATAGAAACAGGTGGATAGCTATTGATTCGTTTATCCTAATAGTTTTCATTCAATACAAATATTAAATATTTAGCATCGAACAAGAACTTTGAACTAGAAATTTAACTAGACTGAACTAGTTGGATACTGGAACGGAACTATGAATGTAACTTAGAAATAATACTTGGCTTCTATCCAGAATTCAACGAACCGTTGCATTGCATGGAGACTGACTTTGTTTTATATTCAGGTACGTCAAAACAAAGGAATTTGGAATATACTTGCAGGAATTTCAGTCGTGGAATTTCCCTTTTGATGAAACTTGTTGTCCGTTAGTAGTTGCCGTTTATGTCTGTTAGGTAAATGTCTCTCTTCTATCTGTTAGGGAAATGGTGTTTTTATGACAGTGATTTTGGAGCTTAAAACTGCGCCCATAATCATCATTCCACTTGCCTTATCCCGGTCTCTATCGGGGTCGGCTACCTAACCTAGGGGATTTGACTTTTGATGTGAACTAAAGTTTTTGCACAGAGCGACGGCCATCTGACCTCTGCAAACCGAAGGTTAACCTGGCCCGAATCCTAGGTTCTTATATTTTCTATCTTAGTTTTTCAGTGTGGATGTGAAGCAAGGGTATAACTGGAAATAGCCACCGGCAAATAGAGGACGTTATACAGGAACGTGATTTTCCTTCCTGTAGAATACAGGTGCCTTCGTTGGAAATTTCTTGTAAAACTGCACTTGTGAGATGTTTTCTTGGAAACTTGTTTGTTGTGAGTACTTTACAGTCTACGATGATTGTAACGAATATTGTTGCAGCGTAATATGTATACGTAATTAAAATAGTCCATGGGTAACAATGACACACTGGATGACTTGCAGTCAGTGCCCTACCACCTGCACCTTGTCAGACTTATATGAAGCCACTGACAGTGCCGTAGCCGTGGCAAACTTCTGGTCAAAATATAATTGAGTCATCGACACGAAAGAAGAAGAATGGGTAATATGAGCGGTTAAATTTATTTACTTTGTTTAAAATTCTATTAAAACCCGGGCGAGTACCTGTTGACGGTTACAAGAATAATTGTATGTTATATACTTTTCCATCATTGAAAAAGTATATATCGTAAACAAATGTAAATTCGGTAAAAAAATAATTATATCGCTGTAGCGTGGTTCTATTCTAAGCTAGTATCACACAACACACACACCACAAAGATATGAATGTGTAGTGCTAGCTTAGAATCGCATATCCTGAATGTGTAATAGTCGATTAAGACATGAATGTAGAGAATGGATTCCACCACCTTCCACTGCAATCCATTGCCCAAGCATTGCGAATATGGCAAATACCGTCAAATATAATATAGCAGTGAACTGTTTTGGCTATTGAGTGGGTCAATAGTGGCAGATAAGTCTTGTGTCGTTGTCACATATCACATCAGCCTACAGCAGTCCACTGTTGGACGTAGATGTGGCCAGCCTATAGCCACTTCAGCTTGCTTGCTTTGCTTTTCTTGCAACATGTCCGTTACTTTGGTGTTTTGATAGAAAATCTCGTTCCGGACCTTATCCATTAGGTCTAGTGTAACTAACTGCTCACAACATGTAATCTTGCAGAGATTGCATCGCAATAGCCGCAAACCGCTCCCATCGAGCGCTGATATTGATGATAAGCGATTCGATGGGAGATTGCGGGGCTGTGTGAGGCATAGCGAGAGTTTTCATAGGATAGTAGTTGAGAATGTTTTAGTCAAAAATAGAACTAAGTAGTTTATATCATCATAAGATTAGAATACTTGCGTAATTCTTTAGTTATTTTATTTCTGAACATAACTTATTTTAGCGTCTAATTATTTAAAATTACAGTAAATTTACAAATATGCACACAAAATTACACAAATTAATACTAAAACTAAAACCACAGACTAGTCGAAAAACCTGCCTCGCAGCGTGCCTCGGTCAAAAGTACCCATTTATTGTACCTATTTTTATTTAATGTGTATGAACAGCAGCACTTACAATTTTAAACTGTTCCATCGTGCCGCAATGTCACCGCAATGATTTCTGTAAAATCAGCATTCAAAGAAAAACCGCCGTACAGTCGCTTTCAAAAACGGAATTCAATGAATATTTTCTTGCCCATTTTCTTCTGTTTGAAGCCGCCCGCGCAAAAATTGGAACAATTGTTTGGAGCTTGGAGCCTTTGTCCACCGAAGTCGAATAACTCAATTATACAAATTTGAATGGTCGCACCGCGAAAAATGTTGACGATTACGTTTTTTGCCGTAACGATAAAGTAAGCAGAAGTTTAGAAAAAATCTGCGGTAGATTCCGTCATTTCCAGTTACGGAAAAATGGTCTCCCCAAATTGGATTTTGAACGAAAAGCCATCGAACAATTTATGCTTCAGTGTTTTGAGTCGTTATCCGTTTAATTAAATTGTATCTCTGCTGTCTCAATTAATTGTTTGCTATTTCTTTTATCTTAACATCAATCGATTATGCAAGCATTTAGTTATAACAAGAAACGTAATTACTATTGTTAGTAACCTAGATAGGTTATAAGATAGGATAACTGAAATCTAACCCAAGAACCGAAAGTAGCTAATCTAATGGACACGCAATAGTGACGCTTATCAGGACCAACTATATTGTATTCATTTCTTTGATTATTTCTCACTGACGTAAGAAAGATGGTTCCGAGTTTTGAAGTGCCCTTTAACCCTTAGGTCCTCGTTGCTATCTATGACGGCAGCCTTTAGTCAACAATGTCAGAAGCCTGCTACTGGTAGTAGGTGGTTGAAAAACTCTGACACCAGGGTTCATCGGGTTGTGGTACTACTCGGTGTCTTACACGAAAAGAGAGGCTGATGGCTTATAGTTACATTCATTTTACAATAGGTACTATCACAATTATAGCGAAGAAAATTAACTTCGAAAATCATCCGAATCATTTGTATTGTATTGAAATATTTTCGTTCCCCAGGAATAGTATCCTTTTTCTTTGGGCGTTGCATTCTGTTAAGAAAATTGTCTTGAATTTATAATGTCGGTCGAAAATTTTCTTGGTAATTAGTGGAATTGAATAGGTAAGTATAATTAATGGGTCTTAGAGTGGATACCGGCCGCGGTCGTCTGAATGCCGGTCGGCACATTCATGCCTCGGGAGTACCACCTCCTGACACGTAATTAATCAATTATTTCACTTCATTAGACGCAGTTAATTTGTACTAGTTCAGCTTACCAGTAGATCTTGACTACGCTTAACATTTACAAGTGTACAACGTTGCAGCTGCGCCGCGTTTATGGGCTTACAGAGCGTATTTGTAGTAAGCTAGCGCCTTCAACACAGACCAGAGATGCCAGTCATGCGCGTGCAGCGCCCAGCGACGCAAATGTCATTTTTCTGTGGCCTAAAAGTACTTACTATATAAGGCGGATCGCACACTTAACGCACGACGGACCGCTAAAATATCGCAGCGGTCTATCAGATCCATACTTGAAAAACGCAGCCACAGCGTCGTCCGTCGAGTGACGTTTCTAGTATGGGTCTGACAGACCGTTGCGATATTTTAGCGCTCCTTGCGATTTGCCGTAAGTATCGCGCGCGACGCACTGCTACGTTTAATTAGTATTACTATGTAGATTGAAATGCCGCCGACAAACAACTCACAAAATGCTGCCGCTTATAACAAGGTCAATATCAACAGGACTGACAGGACTGACAAAAGAAAGGACAAGATATTAAGGGCCGTTTTAAAAATATCGTTTATCATTTTAGACAGGTTGTCAAGCTTAGTTGTGTCTATCAATACGCATATCACGCCTTTATCCCTTGCGGATTAGGCTGAGTTCCAACGGCCGTAACAATACGATCGCCAACGCCACGTCTGACAAATATTGAGGTCTGTGAGGTGGTGAGGTGTGTGTCAATACATATGTAGTATTGTATGGCATCAAATTTAAAACATAAATTATGACATAAAGTAGTGTTTGGAGTAAGTAGTTTAAAAGAAACCGGATTGGAAGTAAAAAACAAAGGGTAGTGCAGACCTGATTTCGTCCGAGACCGACGGGTGTTTCCCAACTCCCTGAATATTTGAAACATTGTCACCGAGAGCTCGCACGTGCTAAAAAATAATACAAAACTGTTTCGAACTGCCCCACCCACCACGTGTCGACTGATGCGATAGTGAATAATAGAACTATGTTAGTGTACAATACAGTTTCAAAGTAAATCATACATACATCAGATTTCGATGTTTGGTACACCTGTGGCTACTAATACGCAAACAGTTTGCGAATAGTTAGAGATTTAAAAAATTGAAATAAGTAACTTATTTAATTGTAAATGTTACGTTACCCTCCGGCTGTTTCCATTATAAATGGCACATTTTTCAAAAAATAATAATGACGGACCATTTTCTTTACTAAATTACCACATTTTAAAACATTAAACGCAAAGCCGACGGCCGCCATTCATTCTACAATTCACTCAGACGGAAGCCACATTAGCTATTTAATATTACGAGGAGGCAGACGGCCCGACAGACAGTCCGCCTGCTAAATCATTCAGCTTCCAAGTGCTAAACTCCTCCTGTCCCTTTCACTCCCCTGTCCAAACTACTGGCACGAGCGGGACGGCAAAGCCGATGATTAAATTGTGAAATGTTTTTAAATTAATGTTCAAATTCAGAAAAGAAAATTTCAAGCGCCTTTGAGCTAATGCTTCAGCCGTAGAAGATTAAAAGATTTCGGCGTAGCTTTTGCAACTATGGTAGAGACAATACAAACAGAATTAGGTTATTAGGTAGACTTTGTTTCATGTGGAACAACGAGTCACCCAACGACCTGACGAACCCTGATGTCAGTGTTTTACTATCAGCAGCAGGTTTCTAGCTGTGTAACGGCCGCCACCAAAGTAATCACTTATCAATCTAATCATAGACGATTACGATGGCTTTGTGTGTTATCTGAAGCACGGAACCATTTTTTCGGTCATTCAGGTGGTTCAGCGTGCTATGTCCTAACCAGACAGGAAACATATTCACAACGTGATTATTACCGAGAATCAAACCTGCAATCTTTGCATCGCAGTAAGTTGTACTACCACGGCGCCACTATGGTCGCCGGTTAGATAGATATTGATATCAAGCAAGCAACATTGCAAGCTGACCCACCTGATTGTCCGAAAAAATAATACTTCCGTGCTTCGGAAAACACACAAAGCCATCGTAATCGTCTATGATTAGTGATTACGGAGCAGCTGCAGCCGTAACACAGCCATGCTAGAAACCTGCTACTATCTATTAGATAGAATACACTGTTATCTATTAGATAGAATACACTGTTCCACAAACGGATCATGCTGTTCAAACTACAAGCAGAGTTTAATGCATTAACCGGATCCGTGCTGCTCCAAATGGCTTAACTTTGTGAGTTCTGTATGAACTCTAATAATGTCAAACAATAGTTGCAGTGCAATCCTTTCAGGAGCTCGATTTCTGACGCGTTCGTTTTCATTTTATGCGAAAATCTGCAACTTATCATGCTTGTATCACACGTTCTGCTTTACTCATCAATTCCCACATACCCTAAAAAATCTCACATACTTTAACTATAAAAACATCAAGTAAAAGAAATTTAAAAACGTGTGGTTAGAGTCGTTTTGGAGTTTGGTGCATGGAACCGAAAACGAACATTTCAGAAAACCGTACAATTCGTGTTTACTTAAAGCTACGTGTTTACATTTGAACACTATTTTCTGCTCTTGATATGTCATCGGTTATTCAAATATGTTTTCAAACACACGTGCATTTTCATTCATGGTATTTTCGATCGATTGAATATGACATTGACATATTCCCGCATAAGTTGTCATATCTTATACAATCTTAAATTATGCATTAACATAGGTTACTTTACTTCTAAATTGAAATAAATGACATATAATCTCATGATACTACGTAATTATCTTTAGGTAGGTACTCACCAAAGTTGATTTAGGTATATTTTGAACATATTATGATAGCTCACATGCGTTTTTCCTCCCGCCGGATACTGTGCTAAATCCTAAAAATGTCCTAAACGCACAATGACCCAAACGTCATTAGTCTTCATAGCTACGACTAAAGTGGTACGACATCCTTGTTTTGACCTACATAAGGAGTTAATTTTCCCTGGGGTCGTGCGTGGTGTATTGTGTATCACTATCATGCATGTAATTTGGTTTGACATTTTAATATATAGGATGTTGTATAAAGAGGATGCTGCTTTATTTTTAAATTGTACAACGTTTAAAATCAAAGTAAATCAAGTAAGTACGCAGGCAATTTAATTAGTAAGAGACATTTTTAACCTATAGCTCTAAAAAACGAAGTTCACCCTCTCTCTCTTTTCGTGTGGTACACCGAGTCGTCCAACGACCCGATGAACCCTAGTGTCAGAATTTTTCCGCCGCCTTCTACAAGAACCAGAGTTCTGATAATGGTTGTGTAACGAAAGCCACCGGCAAACGAAGGCAGTATAATATCCTAGCTTATTTATTTCATAGGTCATCATAGGTGTGATCATAATTATGACAAGCATTTTTAAATGTAATTACACTTGTGCTTATTCTTGTTCCATAATAAATAGGAACAAGACCACACCCAAAGACAGCACGGACAATCTACAAAATTATAGCTCCGCCTGTACACTTGTGTTTGCAAACAAACTAATATGGAACTAGGGTGACAGTCGCGCAACTTTATAAGCACAAGTTTGGAAGGTGACGTGGCACGGCACGGGCACAGGTATATCTACCAGCGGTTCCCAAACTTCTGGGCCCGAAGTACAATCATACATATATCACGCCTTTATCCCTTGCGGGGTAGGCAAAGCGTCAACGGCCGTAAGAATACGGTCGCTATCGCCACGTCTGACATTTTTGAGGATTGTTTTCCAGGGTTGTTCCAGAAAACAATGTGTATCACTATAGTGACAGGTTGTCAGCCTGTCGCCTAAAAATTGTAATACACCAATACCCTCGAGTCCCTTTGTCGCCTCTTACGACACCCGCGGGAAGGATGTGGGGTGATGCTATTCTAAGCCGTCATCACACGGCAATGGGCCCGAAGTCTGCTACATGAATATCGTTTCAGTTGGATGTCGATTGGATCTCAGTTGGATGGTTTTAGTAGTTTGGTAGTCTGCTAACAGTTTGAAGTATATAATATAACAATGGCAATGGAATGACAGTTGAGTTTCGTTACAACATCTTTACAATGACAAAAAAATAGCAGACTTGAAGACCTGGACGGTCTTATTTTTCTTATCGTGTCGAACTTGTTTCTCAACACATACCGAAAGTAAGTAACACAAACTGTACCTACTAAAATTAAACCACAGATTGTTAGTTAGCTGTATAGAAATCTTCTGATAGCCCCGGACGGTGTTCCATTAAAAATATTGCACCGAGGGACCTACTGTGACTTACGTGAAGAAAAGGGTGTGTGCTAAGGGCCTAGACACACCTTTGACCACACGATACGAGTAAAAGCTTCCGGCAGATTGGTGCCAAATTGATTCGATCGAGCAACATTGACCCGAGCGTGAGTGATGGTTCATTTAGATGTGAAAATACATCATCATCAAATTTAAGAGCTGAGCTCTTGTCGGTGGAGCAATTTCCACTCTTCTCTCCTTCCTGATAGTGTTTTCATCTCTTGGTACGACACGACTCGAGCCTTTTCTTTAATTTGTGTGAAGAATGTGCGCCTTGGTCTTCCCCTTCCTCTTTTCCCTTCGACCTTTCCTTCAGCAATGTTCTTTATGAACTCGTCGTGTCTTAGCAAATGTCCAACCATCTTCCCTCTTCGGTTCTCGATGTTCTCCAATAGACAACGCCTTTCCCCAACCAATGCTAGTACTTCCTCATTTGTCTTTCTTTCCATCCAACTGATCTTTTCCATCCTCCTCCAGCACCACATCTCAAACGCTTGCAACCTCTCTCTATCTCTTTGTGTCATCGTCCACGTCTCACATCCGTATAAGGCAATACTCCATATATATGTCTTTATAAGCCTCTTCCGCACGTGTTTTGCAATTTTAGCAACTTTTCCCAAGGAACATAGGTCAAAATGTGAAAAAATTTTTGGCCCCCACATACAAAATTACCGACAAACTTAGTCAATTTGTATGGGATGTCCAACAAAATTTCTCATATTTCGCCCTATCGTTTCGACCTCATATTTCTTGGGGAAAGTTGTTCGATTTCATGGTCTGATTCACCCCTTAAAATATTTGCACCTAATATTTTTACACGACTGCCGAACCAAAAAAAGGAGTGTAATGTTTTTAGGGTTCATGTATACGTATGTATGTATTTTAATGCGTTTCTTTAAAGGACTGTAACTCGATAATGACTGAACAGATTCGAATGGGAATTTTTTGAGAAGAATCCTCGTAACATCCTGAGTAACATAGGCTAGGTTTTGCCTAAGAAAGTATAATGATAATAAGAAAATTATAAATTTTTCTTGTATATCAGATTGAAAAAGAGCACTTTTTACTACCAACGCAGTCGTGTTATTTAATTTCTTAATTATATACTTGTTACATCTTATATGGATGGATGTCTTCAAAACTCTACAGTGGGATGGACTGGGCATCAACGTCAACGGCGAAAGTCTCACGCATCTCCGCTTTGCCGACGACATAGTCATAATGGCCGAATCGCTGCAGGACCTGCAAAAAATGCTATCTAGTCTTAACTCTGCCTCGAGACGTGTTGGACTTGGGATGAACTTGGATAAGACGAAGGTCATGTTCAATCAACACATAATCCCCGAGCCGGTCTCCGTCGAAGGTGTAGTCCTTGAAGTTGTCCAGAAATACGTGTACCTTGGGCAGACTTTGCAGATGGGAAGAGACAACTTTGAGGCTGAAATCACCAGAAGAGTGCAGCTTGGCTGGGTAGCATTTGGAAAGCTGCGTCACATCCTCGAATCATCTTTGCCACAATGCCTCAAGACCAAGGTGTTCGATCAATGCGTCCTACCAGTCATGACCTACGGAGCTGAGACGTGGAACTTGACAGTAAAACTGGCCCACCGGCTACATGTCACTCAGAGAGCTATGGAAAGGTCTATGCTTGGTATCTCTATAATGGATAAAGTCCGGAATGAGGCCATCCGAAAAAAGACCAAAGTGACGGACATAGTCTGGAAGTGTAGCAAGCTGAAGTGGCAGTGGGCTGGCCACATTTGTCGTAGAACCGACGGACGGTGGAGTAAGCGGGTTCTCGAGTGGAGACCACGCCTCGGCAAGCGTAGCGTTGGACGCCCTCCGGCCAGATGGACCGATGACTTGAAAAAGGCGGCTGGTAGCGACTGGATGGCAAAAACGGGAGATCGTGCCCTATGGCGTTCCTTGGGGGAGGCCTACGTCCAGCAGTGGACTGCAATAGGCTGAAATAGATAGATAGATAGACATCTTATATATCTGTTGGGCAGCGTAACAGTTGGAAAACAGGGATTATTTCTGTCGTAATTCTAGAGTTTATAAATCTAACGCATTATGGAACCTTCACTTTAGGAATCACTGGCTTGGTGTATTTATCTTCCAAGTGGCTTTATTTACCCGCAATTTTCATGGAAAGTGGGACAGTTTGTTATACGTAAAACAGAGCAACATAATATTTGTTATGAAGCACTTTCGTGCTACTGAAAGACCAGTGGTATTATTCATTTTTCAATGTGCATGTGACAAACATGTGTCTCTATATTTTTTATGTGAATAATTCGTGTACCTACAGTGCATTTCATATCTTCTACTAAAAATAATTTAGATATCTTTTGAGATATCTCCTGATTTGTGTAAAAAAAAATGAGTTTTTGAAACTTTTCGCCGAAATGTGCAAAAGCTATAACTTGGTTTCAAAACATAAGTGAAATACAAATTTAATGTTACAGCATTTTTCAATTTACCTTTCATCTGCTGCCCGAAGTGATTCAGAATCCGAGTCAGTTCCAAACCAGTCGTCGCAGTGTTGCACTAACCAAGGCAAATAGACTTTGAGTCAGCTCCTTAGATGGCTTCTCGCTTTCAGTGGCTCAGAAGAGCTTTGACAAATAGTTACTGTGTCTCCTTTGTTTGGTTTAGAACTCTAGCTAGGTACTGACTATTTTGATTCGTCCGTTGCTAAATTAATAGAAGCTAGAACTTCCAAATATAAAGTGCTTTGAGCCATAAATTACATTAAGTGTAATTAATTTTCTTTTTGCAGCATATTTTTTTAGAGTACTAGTTCTAGTGATAAGGTAACTACTGTATTTAAGATCTCGATCAAAGTATTGGTTTTTAACTTCTAGTACATTGAAACTTGTACTTCTTAAAGTACATATTGCTTTACATCAAAACTAATATTTTTTATGAATTACGGTTCAAGTAAGGGATCATTTTTTGAGTTGCGCTACGTTGTCACTTGGGTGTCTAGTTCAAGAACTGATATTTTAACTTAATAAGCTACGTTCCGCCTTTTTTTTTCAAGGTACTACACCTGCTACGGCGTAGCACATCGTGTAGCAGTTTCGTAGCACTAGTAAAAGCACATAATTTCTGTTTTTATTATCGCTATCATGTAGCGAGCGCGCTGAGCAGCGAATTGGCCTCATGAACTAAAGTAAGCTCTTTGCTCCTGTCACTTGACGTTTATTACTCGTTTACATACTCCACTTCTGCGAATTTAATGCTGGAATTATGCTGAGTTAGCATGAAACATAAAATGGAGATAAATGTGAAGCATTAATCCAGTTCAACAAATATATATTTAACTTATTGCCGTCTAAATAATCCGACCCGTTGGATGTGTCAGATAAATTAGATTAATAATGTTTAGACAAAAGAAATATGATCGTCGCGTTCTGTAATTGTTGGTACGTCATTGGTAAGTTTAGGACCCATAGAGAGCCGGAGATCAATTTCTGAAACCTTCGTTTTCGTTTCATGCGAAAATCTGCTACTTATAATTCTTTCACCAACCAATCTCCAACGTTACAATATCCGAAAATCTATCTTGACCCTTTAAGGTAAATGTGCAACTATTCATCCGTACTTGTTCATACCGATCTCACAGTTCAATCATTCTCATTTGTAAATATTAATTCCAGGGTCTTCTGTTTATATTATTATTATAAATAAATCATCAGAATCTAGTATGCACCCGTCTTTCCGTTCTTTTCCGCCCTACCGACTGCAGCTGAGGCTACAAAGTGATCAAGTTGTACTTGTGGTAATACTATTATCAGCCCATGGTGTCCCACTGCTGGGCAAATTCTTCCTTGTACTTAACTGTTTTACCAAGAATAGTAAATTGCGGCAGCGGCCAATAGTAGACCAATTTCTGGTCGGGTAACATTGAAAGGACAAGACGAAATCGAGGCCTTCCCAAGTGAACGAGGTCAAATATAGGCATTTTGGCTCAGGCTAGCATAGCGCCTTTCTTACATATGCAAGGAAATAGCATAAATCCACATTTTCGTGATAAACACTCAAGCGGCAAACGTTCGATTTGCTTCCATTGATAAAAAAAAAGAATGCGCGGAAAATCACATTCAGCCGTTAAACTGTGTACCACAAAACACGTGATAACGAAGAGTGTTAAGAACCATTTTTTTTCGGGCCTAGGACAAAAAGTGATATGCGGTTTTTTTTTGTCGTGTGCTTGTGCCAACTTGACGCTATTCGAACATGACCTTTTTGCAATAATGACGATATGTAGAAATATCGCGAGCAATGGAAGAAAATAATCTTTCCTTTATCAAAGTTTGTCAGATTACGATGTTGGTCGCAATGCAAGCATTTTGCGAGGTGAAATCTCGTTCCGCACGGACGCTCGAGCCGACTCGATCAATCATTCACCGGCCATCAGCTGCGGCGCCGCAGTCGCACACCTTTTTGCCAACATCGACCCCCAGGAATTTATCTATTTTTAATAGAGAGCGTGGGTTTCAAAAAATGTTTTGTAGTTGGATTAGTTTACTACTGGGTGGCCAAAAAGAATGCGTGCACTTTCGAGGGCTTCTATTAAGAACAGTGCATTACCGTAGCCGTGTGGTACCGGCAGAGTAGAATAGTACCACCCCATTTCCTGCCGTGGGGGTCATAAGAAGCGACCGAGGTAGAACAGATGAGAGACGTATGAGTCCAATGATTTATTGGTTGATAACAGTGCATTACTCATTTGGACTATTTTTCAAATGTTCAAGAATCAGAGTAGAAAACAACACTTGGATGTTGACTATAGCGGCTATGACCTATCAACAAACGCCTCTATCCTTTACAGGGTATGTAGAGCGTAAAAGCCGTAAAAATATAGTCATAGGGAGAAATATTGTGTAAACATTTGCAAAACACATGAAACCCTCGAGTCAGCTCTGATGACCCCCGCGGGAGAGAAATAGGGTAATTCTATTTTAATCTGGCATCAAACAGCGATGTTCATTCCAGGTATAACCGGCGACATATATCACGCTTTTCATCCACGTCAGACAACATGTTGAGGGCCGGTTCAGTAATTCGTGGATCACTTCTTCTTCTTCTTTGAGTCGAGAACAAAAATTTTTTTGACAAATATTTGACCACATTGACAGCTTGACTGTTCGCCTCCAGGTCCTGTGTATCTGTGTAGGTATCACCGGGGACACGTTTCTAAATTGGGTGCTACAATAGGCATATTGGGTGCTAGTATAACCAGTTTGGGCGCTACAATAGGCCAGCGGTGTTCGAGTGGAGTCGGCGGTTGAGTATGCTACGCCTGCGTGCATTCATGAATCCCAAGTGCGATTTGCAAATGTGCGCTGAATCATGCATGGAATCGATTACTTACTCTTCGAAAACTCCAGCCGAGCATTACTGCGAAATAGATTTGTGATACACTTCTCATCAAAGAAATCGGAACGTTCATTCTAGGATTTTGATAAAACACGAAACCTATATTAAACGTATGTTTCTTTAGCTAGAATAAGTATTTAGTAAGTATGTTAAAAGTTGTATAAAAAACTAAGATAAACTACATCGATCTATATCTATCTATCTATGTTTTCAATTTAAGACATTTTCATTATGATTTATAAAACTGTTTTTACTTACTATCACACGATATGAGTCGTTTTAGCAAAATAATCACACTTTTTAAATAATGTAATATTTTCGTACGAAACATATCTTGCAAGGTATCCCGGATATTTTGATGAGAAGTATATTTTGTATTGAAGTACTTACTATCATAGGACTACTTAGTTATGCTTACTTATTAACGTAGTTACTTCTTTAAGCGAACGTTGCATATCAAATGTATTGCAATTTTAGGTGACAGACTAACAACCTGCCACTGTAGTGAAACACTACTTATCTGAAACGACCCTTAAATATTGTCAGACGGTGGCGATAAAGACCATAATTTTACTGTCGTTAGCGTTCTGCCTACCTCGCCAGGGATGTAGGCGTGATTTGTGAATATGTACTATGTATGTATTAAAAAACACTAAATGAAACACAGTGTCTTCAAAATATAACTTTTGAATTAAATAATATTGCGACGCTTATAATGTAAACAATCGTCCGCGCGCGGTTAGCTATAGCGTCCAAGAGAGAAATACCACAGAGCTGGGACCGACTCAGATGGCGAGATTAGTGCTGATCATAGCTTGTCGATTTTCAGCCTAACAGTATGCATATCAATAACATCCATGTGAAACTTCGGTATTGATAAAATTAGTCATTCATAATACATGTTACTACTCGAGCCTCCACAATGCGGTGGAACTATTTGTCAATCACACACTCTTGCGTGGGTAGTTAACAGGGAAGGGTGTAACTCGCGCTCAATTAATTACGATCGAGAAACGGCGGTGCCGCCGCGTTCCCCTGTCACCAATTTGTCACATCATTGCGTTGGTTAATTAAGGCCTAGTTCAGAACCAGAGATGTTTATAAGACGAGTACAACTTCTAAGTATATGGAAGTTGGGGTTATATATTCCAGACTCTAGATATTCAGTCAAGATTCAAGATTCAATCGTTTATTTCCATGTAGATCCACAATGAATGCTTATAGAATATCAGACAGTTACAGTGCAATACTGTCACTGAATAAATGAATTAGTCATTGTAAACAATAACAATTTGATGTTCCTAGTAGAATCGCGGTACGAGTGGGTTAAAAAAATAAAAAATAAAGGTACTGCCTCGGGGCTGGCCAGGCTGACCACACAGCATGTAACTTACACATTGAAGGACACTGTCACACATTGAAGAAAGATCTTGAATGTGATGTGGCGTATTGTGGACTCTAAATCGTGCTGTAATACTGTTTGGCTTCATTTCACGACCAACCGCCTGTGAACTCCTTTAGGAATGCTAAAGTTGGTGGATCAGCAACATCACGGAGTTGAACGGTTTGCTGATATTCAACCAACGTAGAATATTCTTCTTCATTTACTCATTTACAAACCCTGCGTAGATATCAGGAGGCACTTATCTACTACACGCAATAATAGGGTTTTTAAATAATTAAAATCATCAAACCCCACCTTTCAATGGAAGTCTCTGAAATTATTTTTTTTGTGTCTTAATTTTCGATATGTATTTAAGAGGTATAATATTTATCACAGAATTATTGTAGTTAGAAAAGTTATAAGAAGGATAAATTATCCCCATGAAGCAATCTCCACAATTTTATTTCCTAAGTAAAAAAGCCATCCAAATATAGGAAATGATACAACCACCCACGAGATAATTTCCAAAAGGGTGCTTTATTATATTGGCCGTCGATCAATATTGGCTTGTCACTAATTTGTCAACCGCGTCATTGTGCGCGTTCAGACGACTTTATGACCCATTCATTCTACTCAATGGGAAGGGAGGAACGCAGACACGCAGTCCACTTTATAGGTTTTCAAGGGAAAAAAAATATTCGGGTTCGGGTTCGATTCTTAGTGGGTCACTCACAAAGTTGATATGTATCATTTTGTGAAATTGTTCCCAGTTTGGTTAGGACATTGGGGGTGAACCACCCGATTGTCCGTAAGTAAGATGGTTCCATGTTTCGGATGGCACGCTAAGCAGTAGGTCCTGATTGCTGTCTATGAATGTCTACTTAGACGGCGGTCGGTACACAACTATGTCAAAAGCCTGCTGCTTGTAGTAGGCGGTTGAATAATTCTGACACTAAGGTTCATCGGGTCGTTGGACGACTCGGTGTACCACACGAAAAGAGAGAGAAAGGGGAAAATATATTAAAATTTCAGGAATAGTTCTTGTGACTACGTGTGTGAAATGGGCTTTGATCAAGTTACATGAATTTGGTATCACAAACAGGTTTTATTGAAAAAGAAATTGGCTAAGGGCAAACAGACTGTTGGTTTTCAGTGTTTGTCTAGTTTATCATTATGCATTAGGTCGCTCTTTGATCGATTCGTCATCCCACACGATGAGCAGAAAAATAAGGAAGCCTTTTTTTCTACATATGTAACAGGGAACCGACGTTCGTGCCTTGAGACAATCTATCTGTACCTATATACAGATGCGTTGCTCACGTTATGTACTCAAAGAAGAGCCAGGGTATTTTGTCGTCAGCAATTTGTCAACCAGATCAGTGCGCGCGCATTCAGCCGAGTTTACGAGCCGCTATTCATGAGGGGAAATTTGTAGGGACTGGAACTGTACCAATACTGGGAGCTTTACCAAGAAATATGAATAAAGAGAACTAACTGTATGATACATGCACGAGTGGAAATATATTTTATGTAGCGACTTCTAAATGTTTCAGTTTTGTTCTTTTTAAATGTCGCTACTTTACCATAATATCATTGTTTGCTTGAAAGGCGCAAATTCATTGCCACAAAATATTTTTTTTGCTATTCGTGTAGGCCAGCAAGTTTACGATCACTAGTATAGTTGTGTAAGACAAATTACACAGTTGTTTACTTGTGTTAGCTGTTAATTCATGAGTTTGATCTTGAAAAAATATTTCAAAGGATTTTTTTTGTATTGTGTAAGTAAATGACCCAATATTTCATCATAACTCATAACGCCCGATTTCATCCCTGTACAATAATAGCTAAGCATCGTAAAGTTAATTTTTACGATAGGTAGTACGAACGGACCTGTATGGTTGGTCGGTTGTGATACACGTCGATAAATTTTTAACGGCCGGCCGTACCGCGCTCTTTGTCACCAAAATACCCAGTATTTATGTCACTAGAGGCTATTTAGAGGATTAATACAAGAGCCAATTTTTATAAAGTAAGTTATTTTTGGACTGTTGTGGCTGCAGAAGTAGAAGACATTATTTTGAAGAGTAGTAGTGTAATGGGCACCTTTGGACCGGGGTCGTCCTGGGGTGGTATTTTTATCTAGTTTATTTTTGTAAAATTTTATTGTTTTTGTATTTTTGACTGCATTTATTTTGAATGGTTTTGAATGTATGTTTGTGTTGTATCCTATCATACATTTTTATGAAAAGACTTTTAAAACTTCATCCGGTGGTTCTGAAATTTAATTAGATGGACAAATTCACGTGTATATTTCAACATGATTATATGATGTTACCTCAGTCAAAAATATGCGTTGGCAGCCAAACAAAATATTATCCGTACTCGTAGTTCCCGTGTACTGTGTGATTCTTTCTCGGAATTTCGGATTCATGGTTTGACAAACCTCGATATTTCAAACAGAGATCACTACCTGCTAAATCTGTTGATTTGATACACAGTTTTGTTCAAAAAAATTTATCTCGCATGATTTTTAAAGGTTATTCCACCATGTTACAGATTTATTACACTTTGCAACATAATTATTAATGAATAGAAATGTATGAGAAACAAGCAGTTTGTAACACCTGTTCTGTTATTATTAGTAGATAGTATATATTTTTTGATAACTCGTTATTGAGTCGAGAGTGATAATGATAACATATTCAGTAAAACAGACGTAAATTTTTGTAACGTAGAGTAGAGTAAGTAGCAGATTAGAAAGTGTTTGCAGAAGGTAATATGTCATATAAAAAAATGGTAGCTATAGTCTGTAAGCTTAGGTACTTATCTTTTTGTAAAGAAACTTTGTATTAAACTGACAGTTCTGAAGTGTCACTTTCATACAAAGTTTGTTTACAAAAAGATAAGTACCTAAACTTACAGACTATAGGTACTTTTTCTGTGGAATTAAAATCTGCATTAGTAGTAGGGTAGATACTACAATAACACCCATAACAGTTCACTGCTAGAGTGCAAGCTTATATAATGTTCTGCATTTACATACATACATAAATCACGCCTTTATCCCTTGCGGGGTAGGCAGAGCGTTAACGATCGTAAAATTATGTTCGTTATCGCCACGTCTGGCAAGTACTAAGGGAATTTTCAGATGATTCGTGTATCACTGTAGTGACAGGTTGTCAGCATGTCGCCTAAAATTGTAATACACATGAAACCCTCGAGTCCCTTAGTTGCCTTTTACAACACCGGCGGGAAGAAATGGGATGGTGCTATTCTAAGCCGGCATCACACTGCAATTATATGCATTTACCTACTATAAAATAAAGGTACCTTAGATAAAGTGCAATTAATACCGTGCCGTACCGTGCCGGGTATGCCGTGTGATGCCGGCTTAGAATAGCATCACCCCATTTCCTACCCGTGGGTGTCGTAAGAGACGACTGAGGGACTTGAGGATTTCAGGTGTATTACAACTTTTAGGCGACAGGCTGAAAACCTGTCACTATAGTGATACACAAATTATCTCAAACGGCCCTCTATAATTGTCAAACGTGGCGATAGCGACCGTATTTTTTCGGCCGTTAACAATCTGCCTACCCCGTAAGGGATAAAGGCGTGATATATGTATGTATGCATGTATTAATACCCTATTTTCTGAACCGCCGGTTCATGGTTGGATGCTTGTGATCATGATGCGGTCTGCGGCTGCACAGGCAATTTCGTTTCAAACGAAAATGGATAATATCCACCGCAATATCAATAGGACACGCCAATCCAATGATAATTAAGCCAATTCTCATCATTAAGTACAATGAAAAGTAGGCTTTTTAGTACAAGTATTATTATTTCACTATTAATCAAAGTACCTAGTTATTAACTTACCTATGTCTCTCGACGACCGATGTGGCGCAGTGGTAGTACGACTGCCTTTGACGCAGAAGGTTTCGGGTTCGATTCTTGGTGGGTCACTCACAAAGTTGTTATTTATCACTTTGTGAATTTATTTCCAGTCTGGTTAGAACATTGCGGGCTGAACCACCCAATTGTTCGTAAGTAAGATGGTTCCGTGTTTCGGATCATCGGATGGCACGTTAAGCCGTAGGTCCCGGTTGCTGTCTATGATCACTTACACGGCGGTCGTTACACAACCATGTCAGAAGCCTGCTACTTGTAGAAGGCGGTTGAAAAATTCTGTCACTAGGGTTCATCGGGTCGTTGGATGACTCGGTGTCCCACACGAAAAGAGAGAGAAGACCTATGTCTCTAGTCAGGTGGACTGTCACCTTATTTCCTATATAAGCGTATCTTTAGGTAAGCCATTCATCAAGTATCACTACCTCTGCAACAAAAGTTTACGAAAAAATCAAATAGGTAGCACAGAAATGTTTATCCAACTTGATTTAAAACTGACTTGCGCGATCTCCAAGTCAACAACTGGCAGGAGATCGCGCAGGACAGGGATCAGTGACGAGTGCCCGTTTCGGAGGCCAAGATCCATTTTGGGTCACTGAGCCAAGGGAGTTAGTTAGTTGATTTAAAAGCTTTAATTGGCGACACATCCAGAATGAGGAAACTGACATACAAGCTAATCTAACAAACCTCTCCCTCCGCCCCAACTACTGTTGTGTTTGTGTTTGCTTGTATACTCTCTCATTGGAACCCACACGAATCAGTCCACATTGATTCAGCTCTAAAATACACAACTTGGCTTTGAAAGACACCTGAGTACCTACAGTTCAGTCGCGAAACTTAATTATAATGTCTAAAATTTTCCACGTACGTTAGCATATAGAATACGACTTTAAAAAAAATTGCGATTAAACCATATTCAGATAAGTTCCGGTCCGGTGTAATTTTTGACCAGTTAATAATAATATGCACTTTATACGAGTATAAAACTAGCGGCTCGCCCACTTATTTTCCCGTGGGAATAAGATGTTTTCTCGGCAAGTATTATACATAAAAACCTTTCTCTTGAATTACTCTACATATTAAAAAAACTGCATCAAAATCCGTTGTGTAGCTTTAAAGATTTAAGCAAACATACATTCACACAGACGCGTACAGCGACTTTGCTTTATACTATGCAGTGATTATTACATTATTATTGATTATTACATGATGCCGTGTGATGCCGGCTTAGAATAGCATCACCCCACATCCTTCCCGTGGGTGTCGTAAGAGGCGACTAAGGGACTCGAGGGTATTGGTGTATTAAAATTTTTAGGCGACAGGCTGACAACCTGTCACTATAGTGATACACATGTTTTCTGAAACAACCTTGGAAAACAATCCTCACAAATGTCAGACGTGGCCATAGCGGCCGTATTCTAACGGCTGTTAGCGCTCTGCCTACCCCGCAAGGGATAAAGGCGTGATATATGTATGTATGTATTATTACATCACAATGTATTCATAAATAGATGCCCTACAACTACAATTCTTTCTAAACCTTTGGCCCAAGAATGCATTTTTTTAAACTCTATTCACCTGACAGCAGGCCGTTTATGCCTCTCACGGACGATCAAACAAATAGACCCACTTTGATGCCCACTTTGGACTTTCAATGGCCACTCTGGATTTCAATCGGATTGTAATGTAGCCCCTTTTGGATTGGAGCGGTCGTCCGATCCAATCGCGCTCACTTATGAGCGATTGTTTAAGGACGATACACAAAGAGCGTATTATTAATGTTTTTATCGTTTCCCGTCATTGGAATGATAGCTAACCGAACCTAACAGTTCACCAAGTATGTATTATTTACTCTATCTAAAAACTCTCATCATGATTTGTTGGTGTCATTGACAAGAAACACAAAAACAAACTTTATTCTATACCACTTGTATGTATTGATAATCATAGCTTACATACTTCACCATAGTAATTATCTACTAAACTTTTAAATAATACCTACTGCTTTCATTTTACTATCCACTTATTAGATACTAATTCCCGGGAAATCTGCATTGGTTCAAACTTTTCCATTGAATTAACGCAACCCATAACTTTAACCAAAGCAATTCTCCCAGCCGGATCCTGCAAAGTTCCGTAAACTGCGAGTTAAGGGTTGTTAAAACACGCGGGAAGCCGACCACAAGCTGTTACGCTTAACTGGTCAACGTAAAAAAAACTTCGATGGAAAAAAAATCTTGGAAGTATGTATGGAAGCGTGATAGAATGTCGAACTAAAAATAATATTTTGTATGATATGTAGCTCCAGAATTCGCTTATGAATCGGGTTATTAATAAAATATAAAACTTGTACGCTTAAGTCTATTGTCTAAAAATACTACGGACTTTATTTATAATTTATAAAAATATTCAAAGTTTTAACTAATAAACAGAAAAATTAAAAGCCTGGAAAGAGAGAGGGGAGGCTGTTGCCCAGCAGTGGGACCGTGTAGGCTAAATTAATAATAATAATAACAGAAAAATTATATAAAAGTAAGTGCTCTGACGCCGCCAAAAATATCAACGTATGACGTCATCCCTATTTACATACAAAATACCGTTTTTGATCGTTTTAAAAAGTAGCTCATTTGACCTGCCTGTCCACACCCCTATTAAACGGATACCCTGATTGGTGCAATTTCTCAAACGATTGAGTTCTGCTAAATTTGGAAAGGAGCTAACTCGTGACAAAAATACACGTAGGTGGCATGTTCCTGATCAGATCTGTCCAGATTAGTGGTGTCTTAACGAAGCAAAATAGAAACCCCCACCTCTATCCGGCTCCCATTGACCTAACAAACATGACCTTTGCGATGTGATTTAAAGCGTGTCCGGATTTAGCAGAATGCTACTCCCACATGAAAACCGATGCCTTCACATCAAGATGCAACGAGGAAAGCTGGGAGAAAATCACTAGTTAATTCATTGGGTTCAAAGTCAGACGTGCTATTTAATGTATCTTGAATCGACTGAACCAGTGAACGAAGGGTTTAGTCGTTTAGTCTCACTGTTTATACAAGATATTAGGTCCAAGTCTATATCATTATTTTATTTTACACTAGCGGCCTGCCCCAGCGACTGCGCCCACTGCAACTCATTTTCCCGTGGGAATAAGATGTTTTCCAGGCAAGTATTATTAATAAAACATACATTTCCACATGCCCTAAGGTAGACTGGTAGATAATGCCATTGGCATTAAGTCCGCCCATGTACACATTTAGTGCATAAAGTTTAATAAATAAATAAATAAATAAAAAACCTTCCCCCTGAATCAAAATCAGTTGTGCAGTTTTGAAGATTTAAGCATACATACATACAGAGAGACGCGAAAATTGACTTTGCTTTATAATATGTAGTGTTAAATTTTAATTTGTGAGACTACTTGCATGATTTTATCAATAGCCAGGAAAACGTATAAAATATTTTTCGTTTATTTTTTCTGCAACGTGAAAAATTCTTGACTATTAAGCTAAGCAAGCTCGTGGCGCTGACAGCTCAGAGCAGTTGCGGGTCAAACTCGGGTATTCTGAGTATGACACCATTCACATGCAAACTACCCTCAAATTAAAAGTAAACTCGTGCTGGACCACAAAGAAGAGAGGATCCACGTTGTGTGTCTAAATTCACACTCGTTCTACAAATGCAAATGATATTCCTCCTCTCTTATCTCGTCACAGTAAAAGGCACTCAGGTTATTTGGTCCTTTTACATGGAAATTATTATTTCAAAGATTGTTTACTATTTTGTAGAAATATCCACAAGATAGTAATTTCGAATACTTGGTGTTTTCATCAAACACTAGATATTGATATTAACTTTTTGTTAGAAAGCTAATATAAACGAAACAAGCGGAAAATATTCACGCCACCGATGGGGCTCGAACTCACATCTTTCGACTAGCCGGGTCAGACGTGTTAACCGTTACACCACGGTTAACCCAGGCGGCGAAATTGTGATCCACTTGTTTCCTTCATATATTTTTTCTTTACTTGATTTCTTACGAGTAGCATCAGCATTGTTTGTCTATCTAAGAAGGTTTTGAAGTTTTCGAGGTGTAAATAAAGGTAACAAAGTATGGAGTCATTGTGAAAACTAACGAAAAGTGATCTATTTATGTGAAGTGATCGTAAAGTTGATTTTATGTGCCTAAAGGATTTGAAGGCTGATAGAGATGAATGAAAGAAATAAACAAACAAACAACAACTTTGCGATAACCTCAAAGGAATTGGAATAAGAGCAGATGGATGATGATTTTACTTCCGGGAAAAAAGCGTGAACTGACTCTGACACATACATACATACATACATACATCACGCCTTTATCTCTTGCAGGGTAGGCAGAGCGATAACGGCCGAAAGAATACGGTCGCTATCGCCACGTCTGACATTTTTGAGGATTGTTTTCCAAGGTTGTTTCAGAAAAGATGTGTATCAATATAGTGACAGGTTGTCAGCTTGTCGCCTAAAAATTGTA
The DNA here is from genome assembly GCA_029255805.1 of Keiferia lycopersicella. Lineage (NCBI taxonomy): Eukaryota > Metazoa > Arthropoda > Insecta > Lepidoptera > Gelechiidae > Keiferia > Keiferia lycopersicella. Next base: position 12,956,874 of record JARACZ010000005.1, on the reverse strand, counting down.
ATAGACCAATACTCTCGAGTCCCTTAGTCGCCAATTACGACACCCGCGGGAAGGATGTGGCATCACACCCTAAGCCGGCATCACACGGCAAACTCACGACTCTGACAGCAGCAGTTGTATAACTTTTTTTGACTTCCGATCGATGAGAACATGTTAGACAAAAACTACAGATTTGTAGGAACCTCGAGTTGATAGGATCCGACATTACTCATTTTAGAATTAGTTCAAAAGTTATCTACCAACAAGTACCTAACATAAACAATAGAAACAAACAACCAAACAATGCCTATAAATATTCCTCGTAGTAAATACCTCCCTATTAGATCGCCGACCACAATCCACGATCCAATCTATAAGCCAATGATAACGTCCTCCGAAATAGCTTTCCGTTTATCCTAGCCTATTGATCCTAGCCCTCACATGGTTATTTAGAAAGCAAGGAAATTTATTCCTTTTGATAAATACCTACATATAAGATTTACAAATATTAGCTGCAAATATTTTAAGAAGTTGAATTATAAATTGGACGTTTTTAAACTGCTTATTAATTCCTCTTCTACTTAAGAAACTTAATATAAGTAAGTGCTTCATATAGGTTAAATTAATGACTTAATTTGTTTTTGACCGGCATATATTATCACCTTATCAATTTACCTATTAGATACTTACTTACCTACTGCGTGGTGTAATGTACAAAGAAAATAATATCAATTTCATTACTCGAACGAATAGTAGAAAATTTCCGACACAAAGGAAAATCACACTAGTTAAAAGCTCAATATAAAAATTATAAAATACACTAGCTTCTATTTCGTGCAAAAGTGTCGAAGCAAAGTTCCTCAAATTTTTCTGTGTCACAAAGGTTTTGTCGATAGTTGCAGTTCGCTGTGGACCGGCAGCGTGGGAGCCTTTGTTAAGACGCTGTTATGAAGGAAGGCCAACGAAAAGCGTTACTTTCGATTCATTTTTTAAGCCTGTTACTGATGCTACCAAGACCTCAAAAAAATATATGACATACTCGAAGATATTATCTAGTAGTAACACTATCGTATGACTCGATCGGTTTGACACATTTTAATGTAAAAAATCTCAAAAAGAGCATTAAAAATATTTTCAAACCAATTTTATCGTAATTTGGACTACTATTTTGATATAGTTTCTTGATGTAGAATATTCCTATTTCAATGTCCTATAAATTATACTATTGGGTTTTAGTGTATGAACAGATTTTAATTCAACAAATCATTTTTTTCCAAAAATAAGAACGGTTCTCGCCGACAAACCAACCTCCCGATGACATCCCGCACCGCCCGCTACCCCGCCAGTACCCAAATGGCTCTTGCCAGCGCCGGTACTGTGTCAAAATTTCTCGCAGAATTGAAAAATATTTTTTCGTAATTATTACGTAGCTCATTTTACTTATGACGTTAGTGACATGGACAGATTGCTTGATAAAATACTTTATGGCTGACACCAAAAGGCGTAATTTAAGTATGCGCTTATTATTACGTCGGTTACGTCTTTTGGCAAGACGAGCACAAATTTATCGTAGCTGTCGCTTCAGCTAGCCTTGACGAGAGACGATATTTATCTATAAGATAATAAAAAGCAAAAGTCTAACCAAGCTTTTTTACTTATAATAAGAAAGGAATGATACATAACTAGTAATTCACTTTAAATATTTACAGTGTGCATTCTGAACATGAGTAACGTTTGTACAGTAGGTACTAAGTAATTTTTAATTCCTATTATCTTTTCAAGATAACTCTTGGTTGACAGGTTATCTAAACAATTTTCCCCCAAGAACTTATTACAGAAACCGACACAGCGGTGCCAAATTAGATCCAGTCGGTGGTCATTCAACCACAGACCAGAGATGTATTGTGCGCGCACGCAAATATATTGTTTTCTTAGTGCGTTAACTCTTCGGACGGAGCGAATAGTGATATTTTTTTAAGTCTGAAGACGATATTGCTTACGTACGCCATGATCTAGCCACGTATATATAATCTGTGATACCCATACGCTGTTCTGTGGTCGGGATGGTATGGGATTCAGACATACAAACAAAACTACATCAGAGAGCAGTCTTACCAGCTTCTTCACAATTACAAAATTTTTGCGCTGCTCTTTGTCACGCTTTTGACACTTCGCTGACTGCTGCTTACTCCGCTCGTACGACTCGTGGGTTGAACACGAGAATTAATGTTTATGAGAATGAACACGAGATGTCATGTCACTACACACACTACTCCTACACGAACACGAACTACAAAAAACCTTAGTTTCGGAAATAAAGTAGTTTTACTTTCTTTGGTATAGTTGAATGTTTTGACGAATTCTTGATTTAAGGTGACAGCTGTGAAACTAAAACCTGAGTTATCTTGTTATCAAAAACTATGCATGCCAGACTGTAAGTTTTTTAGGGTAATATGGCGCTTTCTATGTAAGAGTAGTATAAAAAGTTTAATTAGATGGTGCGGTTTAGGAGCTGAGTATGAACTTTTATGTTCATATTGAAGCTTCCATCAAAGAGATAATATTATAGTAATACCCAGTATCCCGTTGCGCAACATCTATATTTCCTTAAAATAACGTGGCACTTGACATATTCTTCAGAACAAAATAAAAAGGTGGTCTGTGGCCCTAGAAAGTCCCTAATTGTGGGCTTGACGAGATATTTTTAGGGAATAGAATAAATTAGGAAGTTGACTAAATGTAAAAGTAGACCAAATGAGAATTTGGAACAAATGAGGTAGTGAAATAAATAACAAGAAAAGTAGGAATTCAATAAAGCGCATGTGAGTGAGGCTAGGCTTAGGACAATTGTGGACTAAATAGGGGCCCAATTTTAATTTTAATATTATCAAACAAGTCCTAAAATATGAGTACCGAAACTGAAAAATTTTTGCTCTACTTTGCACCGTTTTTGAGGTATTTTCACTTTTAGTTTGTATTCTTTTTAATTTTCGCAAAAGTTATTATTTTGAAAAGTTTAATGGCGTTTGCGAATGGCAATTATCTGTCACGCGTACTTTTTTCTATTCTTTATTGCATCTTTTTGTTTTTTATCCGACCAGCTTAGAAAAAGGGTTATGTTTTATATGAGATGGGGCACTTAACTAAAGTCTTTTGTAAGCTTTTTAGTTTTATTTTCGCTGTAATAACATAGACCCATGTTATTACAGCGAAGTTTTAAGTTCTCTGTGGCTGTGGATGTAGAAGAAAGAATAAGTTAATTTTCGAATTTTCTTCAGATTACCCCGGGTTTTTTCGCCCGTGATCCTATTTAAAAAGTATCTGTTCACCCTCTCTTTCACGCTCGTTTACTCACCTACATTGCTTTTCCGTTCTAGCATCATACTTCAGAAATTCATCTAACATCCGGCTTACGTTAAAAAAATATCGTTCAGTTGTCCATTCGTTTCATCTTACAGTTGTTCGTCTCATCTTACAAATCATCCCACATACATGATGTAAATTCTAGTATTTCACGGGGTACAGCCCAAGTCGACGGTTGTCGGCACTTAAGCCGGCGGCATAAACAAAAGAAAACAATGAAGTACCTACCTATAGCAAGAAGCAGGCGTGACTGAAGACTCCAATGCAAAACGCCATTTAACATTTTAGTTAAATATAATTTTTGAATATTAAAAACGAATGGAAACTAAAAGTGCATTATATCTTGAGAACAGTACATCGTAAAGCAAATATAACTGAAATTTCGTACTCAAATTTTTGGACTTGGGACATTTTCCGACTTTCGACCATTTTCTATCAAAATTGAAATAATTGTTTACACCGTTTGATTCATAATCATCTTTTTTACAATCTATTCGTACTTTTTTTAACTTTACAGAATCTGAATCGGGTCGGCTAGATTTTTTTTTCATATTTCGACCTATGTTCCAGAGGGAAAGTTGTTCAGTTTCAAGGACAGGTTCATAAAAGGAGCTTAGTACTTATCCTAACATCCTTTGTAATTAAATTTGTGTGTTTTAACTAGCCATTACGTTCTTTTAAGGCCTTCCTCCTCTTCTGCGTCCATCCATCTACCCACATTCATATTTCGTTTCGTCGCATTATCACAAAAATAAAATAATTTACGGTAGAAGTAAAAGTTCCAGGGCCGGGATAAAGCTCAAATATATTTAAAAGGTGGTCGGACTGCGGTCATGTCCATAAGACACACGACGTACGGGTGCGTAGTGTGCGAACGCCAGATGATGTGTCTGAGCGCGGGGAGCGCGGGCGGCCCCCCCCGCCTCACCCCCTGAAATCGTGATTTGAGCAGCAACTCCTCGCCACTAATGGCGACACTATTGTACAGTTAGTGATTACTTTATTGCTATAGGGAGACATTTTTAATTGGCCATATAGTGGGATGGTATCAACACGAACAGTCTAACCTAGATTAGATGTCGAACATGTATGATAAAATTATTCTTTTGTAAGATCGTGTTTCGGAGTTTATTAAATTGGGTACGATGTGCCCATCATACGGGTAAATTTTTACAATGAGGAAAAACTATAACTTTTATATCGCTCATACAAAGTAAGTAAGCTGATTTCGTATGCGAGGTATAAAAAAAAAATGTTATATTAATACGTTTTCGAGCATTGGGTATCGTGAAATTGTTCAGTGCAACACCGTACTATCTGCGAAACACGGCTTATAAACTAAAAAAAAATAAACCGGAAATATTACATTTCACGACGATACTTTACTTCTTACTACGCTGACTCAACGACCCAAAGTAGATCTTGGCCTCCGACATTCCTCCCTGTTCTGAGCAGCTTGTCGCCAATCGGCCATGCGAAGTGCTCTCAGATCTTTTTGGGCTTCGTCAATCCAGCAACGTAACCAGCAACTGGACGTCGTCCTTGTGATTAACTCAGGTAGAACCCGTACAGATAAAACGAACATACTCTAAATGACGGCGGTTACTTAAGTGCGAGGGAGAAAACATGAACGCCTGGTATATGCAAGAGTCTAAGTGGAAAGCATGACAAACGGCCGCCATTTACAGATCGTTTCTTTATTTGTACGGGTACTAAGCTCTCTTAGCCGTACGATACTCCTCCATTCTTTCGATATGTTCAAGTCAGCGAAGTCGGCCAGATGTAGTCTCCCCGATGATAGTAGGTTTGACGATGAATGAAAATTAAAAATAAAGCTCTTAATATATAAACCTAAGCCAACAATTTCACGAGCGGAATATTATATCGCTCAACACTTTGTCGTTAAGTGGACAATGTATTAGGTACATATTATGAGTCGTACGGCTTCTGTTCTAACCACGATTACAAGTTAAATACAATGCAGTGTCGTGGAGTGTAACGTGAATAAGTTATAATTACCTTTTTGGAAAGTCATAGCGAAAAAATTAAATACTTAGTTAAAACACCACCCGTAAATTTACTACAACAAGTATTTAAAATTACCGTATAACTAATAAGGCTTATAAGTTAATACAAGGCTTATATTATAAGCACTTGTGATTTTTTCACGTATTTCGTTATCCTGGTCTGTGTCGATATTATTTAGTATCATCAATAATTTACGAGTACCTGTATCCCTACGTTTCAACACAGATTCCTGTTTAGTGGTCGCGAGTTGACTTTGTGTTTACAACTCAATTACAGTTATGTAATTAGAAATACATCACATAATTGACTTAGTCGCAATTAAGTAACATGTGCTAGCTTTCAATAGTCTAAATTGATTGAATGTGTTTCATAGCAGCAGCCATATTGGTCTCCGCCGCTACGAGCGTAGACTACAGCTACGGCGAATCTAGTGTAGACAAAGTGCTACGAACTACGAAAATTTACAATGTTTTCATAGATAAATGAGACCTAACTTACACATATATAATAATAGTTAATTTCTTTATATAAGTAACCAGTGCTCAATATTGCATTACAAATTCAAATAAAATCAAAAATACATTACGTCAAACTAACCTCAGGAGTTTTTAAACGTATCGATTGACTTTACCAAGTCAAATGTGGCCAAAAAGCTATCAACTCGTTTGGCGAGCAGCCGCCACGTGCCGGACAAGCGACACGAGCGGCGCATCAAAGAGCGGGCCGCCTAAGTAAACACGGCCAGTTAGGCCCGGCTTGCCACGGTCCCGATTCATCACCAAAGATTACGCTCTTAGAAGACTACAAGATAATGAATACAACGGGATGACTCGGTGTCCGACACGAAAAGAGATAATGAATACAAAAAAATAAATAAGTGGAGGCTGAGGAAACTTGATGAAGAGCCCCGTGCTAAGTGTGTCCGCGACTTTTCTCTTATGAATGCATCATAAAGCGTAATTGTGGCACTGGTGCAACGCCTCTCGTTGGCAATACGACAAGGGAACGCAGCAAGTATTTTAGGCACTTTTGCACCAGGTACCCTACTAATTATTAGGGTTGATTTTTTGCCTGAAGATATTTTGTAAATAGTTGTTATTTTATTTATTTGATTATTAAATTATAATTATACAATAAGTATGATTTATTTTTACTAAACACAGAAAACATGAAAAAGTATAATAAAAGAAAAATTTGGTACAATATAGGTGGTCTTATATATAATACAAAGTGAAATAACTATTTGCTCCAGAAGAACGCAATGGATTAATACGTTTCTTTCAGTAGATAGGGTGATTCAAAAACAAAGTTTATATGCATGATACCGGTAAAACCTGCTCTTCCCATGGGAATAGGTTCCCAAGGGAAGTATAAGCAATGGTTGCAAACGCTAGCGAGCGAGAGAAAATATGTGACGAACCGGTAATGTGGCAAATTAAGTAACATGTGCTAGCTTTCAATAGTCTAAATTGATTGAATGTGTTTCATAGCAGCAGCCATATTGGTCTCCGCCGCTACGAGCGTAGACTACAGCTACGGCGAATCTAGTGTAGACAAAGTGCTACGAACTACGAAAATTTACAATGTTTTCATAGATAAATGAGACCTAACTTACACATATATAATAATAGTTAATTTCTTTATATAAGTAACCAGTGCTCAATATTGCATTACAAATTCAAATAAAATCAAAAATACATTACGTCAAACTAACCTCAGGAGTTTTTAAACGTATCGATTGACTTTACCAAGTCAAATGTGGCCAAAAAGCTATCAACTCGTTTGGCGAGCAGCCGCCACGTGCCGGACAAGCGACACGAGCGGCGCATCAAAGAGCGGGCCGCCTAAGTAAACACGGCCAGTTAGGCCCGGCTTGCCACGGTCCCGATTCATCACCAAAGATTACGCTCTTAGAAGACTACAAGATAATGAATACAACGGGATGACTCGGTGTCCGACACGAAAAGAGATAATGAATACAAAAAAATAAATAAGTGGAGGCTGAGGAAACTTGATGAAGAGCCCCGTGCTAAGTGTGTCCGCGACTTTTCTCTTATGAATGCATCATAAAGCGTAATTGTGGCACTGGTGCAACGCCTCTCGTTGGCAATACGACAAGGGAACGCAGCAAGTATTTTAGGCACTTTTGCACCAGGTACCCTACTAATTATTAGGGTTGATTTTTTGCCTGAAGATATTTTGTAAATAGTTGTTATTTTATTTATTTGATTATTAAATTATAATTATACAATAAGTATGATTTATTTTTACTAAACACAGAAAACATGAAAAAGTATAATAAAAGAAAAATTTGGTACAATATAGGTGGTCTTATATATAATACAAAGTGAAATAACTATTTGCTCCAGAAGAACGCAATGGATTAATACGTTTCTTTCAGTAGATAGGGTGATTCAAAAACAAAGTTTATATGCATGATACCGGTAAAACCTGCTCTTCCCATGGGAATAGGTTCCCAAGGGAAGTATAAGCAATGGTTGCAAACGCTAGCGAGCGAGAGAAAATATGTGACGAACCGGTAATGTGGCAAACCAGCCCTAACTAAACACGGCCTGACGAAACCAGTCAAACCGAAATTACACCGGATAACAGGTTTTTCGAACAACGTTGTTACCTAAGGAAAAACATCTGTTTTATGTGGCATGTGAGATAATGCGTAGTAATGAATATTATAATTGAATTCTTTAAAACTAGCATTTCTGAAGATATAAGTAAATAGTTTATACCGTTTAGTGCCGGCTAAGAGTATAATCACTCCATTTCTTCCGAGTAAAATGCATCAGGGATGAATCCAGGGAACGGGTAGCGCTCCCTGTGAATATCGATCATATAATGGCTCTGTGCTAGCCAATTCGCGTCCTTGGCGTGGTAAGTGTGCCCAATACTCTCAATAGGGGGAGATTCGTGTCTAGCAGTGAACCATTGTTGCTGTGGCTTTTGGTATTTTTAGTTTTTATGGCGTAAGTGTGTGTGTGTGTGGGTGTGTGTATACTTCATTTGACTCTACCTACACTACAAAGTGTCCAGCAATGAATGGAAAATCTATTAAGATTGAAACGGGCTAGCCAAAAGACAGGACTTTCTTTTGTATTTTTATTAAAAAACAAACATGTATTTTTTAAACCAAAGTTTTCGTTAATACAAAAATCTCCTCAATAAATGAACTCCTTTTTTTCCCTCAAAACAGAGGTCTTTATCTAAATCTCGACATCGCACTGAGCCTCAATTTGCGGAAAGATGTAAAACTCTCTCCATTTCGCCGTTCACGAGATCAGCCAGAGTGAGAGCGCGTCTTAATTCCACCAAATGCATATGTTAGAAAGAGAATAAAGACGCGGTAGGATGAAGAAAAATAATGTCGCTTTAAGAGATAAAAAACGTTTCTGTGAGTAACCTACGAACAACCAAAGCGACGCCATGAAAAGTTCGTCTCATACATACGTATATCACGCCTTTATCCCTTGCGGGGTAACAATGAATAATTAAAAAGCAACTTGATATATAAATGAATATCAAGAAGTCATAACAATAAAAACTCAAAGGAGACTTTAATGAAGTCAATTTTAATAAAGAACTGTCATCGACTATTTTGTTCCATTAATTGTTTTCTTGATAATGCAACAACAGCCATCGCTTGTGAATTTTTTTATAAATATATCACTTTATTTTACTTACTTTTTATTAAATATGTAAAGCAGTAAGCATAGGTACGTACCGCCAATGTAACCTCAATAGCATTTTCGGAAAGTTAACGGCTGAACGGGCTCGGGTGCAATCGATCTTTCATCTGTCATTCATTACACATTCTACCGTTGCTTACGCTTAGGTTCGCCTTTTATTGACTAGACTTTTTTATGTAGTTATAGTTATGTTTGAACGTCTCAAGATATTGATGCGACTAGGGGTTTACTCTTCACTCAAGTTCCCTTTTCTTTCCCCTGTGATCTGCGGCGTGGGCAGAACCTGTATTGTTTCCTCCTCACTACACAATCTCGCACAGGATGACGAGGCGTGCTTCTTTGTTATGATTGCTATAGGAAAACGCGGAAATGCATATTAAAAATATTTTACATTCAGTCAAGAAAATAGTTTGAAAGTAAAACACAATCTTGGACCTGCATGAATGCAAAGACCTTAACGTCAACATTTTACTCCCTGTGCCTATGACTACTATGAGTCACCGATGTTTCAAGCTAGCCATCCAGAATTTTCCGGCTTCCAACACAAGTACTAAGAAATGATCCCTATTTCACTAACAAACATAGCGATACTATGGTGATTCTCACAAGGGAGCATAAACCTGCGTCAACGGATGCTTGTGTCAAAGAACGCAACTTAATGCGTTAGTGCTGCATCAACCGCAGCTTTTAGTTATTGGTAGTTGAGTTTCTTTACATCTGACATACGCATGCCTTATGTATGTGCTAAAAATCCACAGCGTCGTGCGTTACATGTGAGATTCGCTTAAACCTTGCATATCACCTTCATAAAACAATCACATTTTTAATGAGTGTGGCACACAATAGGGGTAATTATTCTACAGATCAAAATTACTTTATGTAAACACTTTTCCCATAGAAAATAGACCGAAATGAAAAAAAAATTACCTTTCGTTATGATTCAGTTGGCTGGTACATTTTCTATGGGATGTCCAATTATTTCAATTTATAGAGATGCGCCTTGGGAAAAGTTGTCCAGTTTCATAAGTAATCTATTTGTCCCTGTTTTCAGCGACGCTCTGTATATTCTCAATTAATCGTTTTAATACCGCAAACAACAAACGCGACAATATTCCAACCGTGCATAGATCGCAGCCAGGTATTTCCCAGCGGGATTCATCAATAACAGGTCGCGATATTGCTGTGCGATTTCAGCTACCTATAGCCTACTGTTTCAACATTCAAAAGTATAGTCACATCACATTGGTGAACAGTAGTCGACTGCCGGACTTAGATCTCATCCACGGTCGGCCACAAGGCACAATCTTTAGTTTTCGTGCTTTCGCCTTTCAGTTGCTTCCAGCCGCTCCCTTTAAGTCATTGTACTAGCTGACCGGAGGGCGTCCAAAGCCCGAGCAGTGCAGTACACAGAAAAGCATAGCACTAGGCTTACATAAAACAATAGATTTTTTATTATTCTCAATCGAAACTGTTTTGTACCGCGACATTCCGATCGCGCATAGATCGCATCGAAGAATTTCCCAACGGGTTTCGACGATAACAGGTCACGGAGATTGCTGTGCTATTGTGAGCTGTTGAATAGGAATGACAGTTAATCTGTATTTGATATTATTGTTGAGGTGACTGTGGTACAAAGGACCTTGGAAATAATATTTTACTCCTCACTGTTGTGCGTCATGATCTCCATTTAGAACCAGAGTATTCCAACTACATTCAGCTCCTTTCAGTGACGCTTTCCCTACATTTTAACGTGGTGTTGATCAAATTGCCATCACTAAAAAAAACAACTTGCTATCACTTGACAAAAATTGTGTCATGCTCATGCACGAGCGAAGGTGTAAAATTAGTCTGACTATTTCTATTTGCACTTTGAAATCAAAAGATCAAAGTCAAAATGCTCTTATTTCCAAGTAGATTCGCAAAGAATACTTTTAAAAAGTCACGTACTATATTTTCACTAGACAAATGGATTAATTATTGTAAAAATCAACTGTAATTAGTCATGCTAAAAATTGCCCAGCTTTATAGAAACTTAAAATTTCTTACTTTAAATAAATATGTCCTGTTTTGTTCTGTTATTTTCTGTGTAATAAAGTGTTTTGACTCACTTACTTTGCTCTTTTCCTGTACGGGACATGAACATAAAACACGGAAAACAAAATGTCCATTAATGTGAACAGTCTACCGCTCTCAGTAACTCATCTCACTGCACAGAACAATTAGTGTCGCTATGTCGCTATCCGTAGTCTGTACTGGAGAAAAATGTTTTACAATTTGTCTTTACGTATACTTGATGATAATACCATATTCATACTTTAAGGTAAAACCACGCCTTTATTTTTAATACATCTGCGTGAAGTTTGGTTATGTAATTTAGAAAGTATGACATATGATCTCCATCTGCGGAGATTAGTTAGTAGCATTGTAATATTCTATCCTCTTTTTTTGCAGTGGAAATTAGTCTGTAAAATAAAATAAAATACAAATAATAAAATAAATAACTGACAACTCACATGGAAAATATATAGTGTTATATGCTGCTAATCCGACACCTAAATTATTATCCCCCAGACTTGACAAACAACGTGCAGTATCTTTTTATAGAGCTTTTTATCTCATGTAAAAAAAATAGTAAGGTTACTTGTAAAATGTTATGGTTGAGCAATTAATCACTCAATATACTGTTTTTGCATAGCGAGGTAAACTCGTCAACTACACGGTTCTCTTACTAAACGAACAAACTAATTACGGAAGCTGGAAGCAAAACGGAAGCCGACCGCGCTCACCGGGGCAAAAACTAGTAAGTTGACCCCCCTGGCCCAACCCCCCCTTTATGTTCACCCCCCAGAGTAAGGGGGGGCAGGCACAGAACAAAAGATAGCGATTTTTGTTCGAGTGACACTGATTTGTTTATGTGCTTCAGGCTACAGCAGCGGTGCGAGTAGGTGCCTATTCTGTGAAATATCTCGTTGCCAAATAGGATGTGAAAGATTTTCTTTTCAGTTGTTGTCACCACTAAACATTTTAAACTAGTTCCTTTTTAACCTCGTATTTACACACACAAACACACACACACACACACACACACACATATATATATATATATCACGGCCTGATTCCTTGCGGGGTAGGCAGAGCGTTAACAGGCATGAAATACAGCCGCTATCGACAAATAAAACAACGTATTTACTGGCATTTACAACGTCCAATCTGTCGTCATCTTAACTAAGTATAAAACCATTTTTTCTAAGAATAAAAACCTATACCTATAAAAATAAGTAAGGCATTTACACTATTTTCCACAAGACCTGACGTAAATTCCCCGTTCAGTGGTTCGCAACCTTTAGTTGATATTTAGCGAGGGCTGTTGTGACAGAGCTCTGCATAGCCGCCCCTATAATGAGCCAGCTAATTTATTGGCCATGGCTGAACCGGGCCACGGTCAAGTTGATCAGGTTTGTGTCGAATTCAGGTCGAATTGGGTGAGGGGCGAGCTTTCAGGGCTTGTTCACCAATAAAATTTTTATGGTTCTGCAGGCATTATTATTAACTAGCGGCCTGCCCCAGCGGCTGTGCCCACTGCAACTCTTTTTCCCGTGGTAATAAGGATTTTTTCCGGCAAGTATTATACATAAAAACCTTCCTCTTGAATCATTCCACCTATTAAAAAAAACTGTATCAAAATCCGATGTGTAGTTTTAAACATTTAAGCAAACATATATACAGACAGACGCGAAAAGCGACTTTGCTTAATACTATGTAGTGACAATCACCTGAAATCATTATTATTAATATAGGCATTTTGGTTGATGACAGTCGCTTTGTGTAAAACTTGGTTTCACGTCAAATCCCCTAGGTTAGGTAGCCGACCACGACATAGAAACGAGATAAGACAAAAATAATGATGAGGTATTTCGGTTGATTTTACTTATTAGTTCTTCCGTTACGAAGTACTTTCCAAGGCACAAATAATTACTTGGCAGGGTTGCTTGATATTCCTACATAAAAACTGAAGGTATAAAACTAAAGGTATACTTTTATAATAGCAACAAAGTAAAGCGTTGATGCGCACTTCACATTAAACCCAATCTCGCACGCAAAATGACGCGAAATCACGAAAATAGACCATCAGCGAGATTACTCCTTCAGCTGTCCTTAGCTTTAAAAGTCTTTTAAAGTGGTCATCAAGGAGGAAATAAAAAACAGCTTTATGTGATAGGGAAAACGGTGGCGTATTTTAAGCGAGTGTTTTTATTTATTTTTCTTTGAATTTGAAGGTATTATTAAACTGGGAAGGGAACCTTACTTTAAGGTAAGCTTCAGTAGATTTTGTACTCCGAATTTTTGGAGGATGAACTACCAATGTCAATAGACTGATTAAAGATTTTCCGGATTATTTTGAAGTTAAGATGTTATTCACTCGTAGCGAACGATTTAAGAGCATATTCTGTTGTCTAGTATTAGTGGTATTGGTCGTGAAAGAGGTTATATAACACAGTAGGTAACTATATATACCACATCCGGCTGCCGTGCTACCTTTGACAGACTTGTCCACGGGGCGTGTCTGTCTAATATTAAGAGAAATAGGTGTGCTAAGGAAGGGTTTTACTTAGGTATTAAAACCCACCCAGTGAAGGAATTTTAAAAATACATCCATGAATGCCTTCCGCACGGTGATTCCTGAAGACTGAGGGCTTCGACCGCCATCAGTCACCGTCGCCGTGGACGGAATTCTTGATGTAGCACATCACCCATCTCCATCTTGCCACTCGGTTAATGGGCAGTGCGGGAACGATCCGTACATTTTAAACAAAATGGATAAGATTTTTTGATAAAGACGTTGAGCGTGTGTATCAGAAGTACCTCTAGTTACCTATTAAGGCCTTCTCAGACTACAGCGCAAGAATAACGATGCGCTAACGTATAGCTAGGCCAGAGAGAGAGTAGAAATTAAATAAAATGGAACTAATTTTTTTTTATGAAAAACTGTTGCCATAGTTAAGCGTTATTTGCCAGATTTGACAGCTCGTGAAGAAAGTGGCGCCCTTACTTTTTGTCTACTTTTTATGGTCAAGCTATATGGGCCTGTCAGGTCCATACTAGAAACGTTACACACAAATACGTTAGCGCAGCGTTATTTTTGCGCTAAAGTGTGATAGAGGCAAGAGGTCCAAGCTATTGTGTTTATTTTATATCATCAAATGCTGGACAGACATGAGCATTCCCTTATTAGGGAATGTTTGTCGTAGTTCCTCGCTACGCTTCGTAGCCGGGTTCGCACACGCCTAAGGTGTTGTATTGCATTCCAAAAGGAACGCAGCTGCCCTTTTCCTGGATTTCTTCCCTTAGTTGGTTACCTAAGGGAAAAATAGAGGTGATGTTTTCTTTAGCCAGCCCCACAAGTTAAAGACTAAGATAATTCCCTACCGATAGTATAATCTTAAAATATAATCAATACTAGCGGCCATGCCAGCGGCTGCGCCCGCTGCAACTCATTTTCCCGTGGGAACAAGGATTTTTCCAGCAAAGTATTATACATTAAAACCTTCCTCTTGAATCACTCTATCTACATATTAAAAAAACCTGCATCAAAATCCGTTGTGTAGTCTTAAAAATTTAAGCACACATACATACAGACAGACGCGAAAAGCGATTTTGCTTTACATTATGTAGTTACATTGATAGTTAGTTGGTAAAATATCGACTTTATTCTGTTAGTTACCTATGCTTCGTTTAAGTTACTGCGGCGACTCTGTAACGTAGTGAATGTAAATTGTTTGCCGCGGTGATCCATGTAATTGCTCACAAACACCAGTTGGACACATTGATTGTGTGCGGTGCAGAGAAGTAGATAACTGATCCAGTTGTGGGAGATTTGTACTGCAACTCCTATTTTACGTTACGGCTTTGCCTAGCCAGAAAAAATAAACATACAGGGTGTAAGAGACGGTGTAACGAAAACTTTGCAGGCGTGATCAGACCATGAAACTGAACAATTTTTCTAGGGGGGCTATGTTGGGAAACGAAAAATTTTTTTCGAGTTTCCATACTAAGCCAGTTAGCTGATAGGGAATTTTGTATGGAAAGTCGATTTTTTTTCCAGCATGTCCCCCATACAAAAAGTTGTTCAGTTTCATGGCCTGAGCAGGCCTACAAAGTTTTCGTTACACCGTCTCTTACACCATGTATAGTTATGAAAATTTTGCTGAAATGCAATTTATAGCACGAGATACATTAAGCTTTATTGTGATTGTTTTTAGAAGCAGTAAATTAGGAAACTCTCCATACTTAACTATGCCTATGCTGCCATACGTCTATGCTGCTTTTCTCACATAAAAAAAGTTACAGACACAACTCCGTCTTGCTTCAGTATTCACAAAAAAAAAAGAAGAAAATAAACACAGACATTTGTTTGCAGCACTCTGTTGATTCGCTTGCTCACGGCCCGTTTCGCTCTCGTTGGGGTCAGTAGGAGTATAATTACAGACAGTTTTTAGGGCGCCGGAGTGGTGCTCGGGGAAGGCCGCTGGGCATTTTGTACGCACTCGTGGAAAGGACCCTTGAGGACAAACGGTCGGGCCGAGCTGACAATTGCATGTTTCGTACTGGCTGGCGGGTGACTGATGTTGTTGGAATTATTTCTTTAATTTAATACCTAATGTAGTAAAATCAACCTCGTTTGCAAAGCTGCCTCTATGATAATGTCAATGTCTGTCACTATATGTTACTTACAACATGAATACTACGTTATTTTACCTATGATGTAAGGTAAGGTTTGTTTAAAAATAGAGTGTGGTCTGTGCTCTCTACAACCACATAGTACTACCATACTGTACTAGTCAGAGCCTTTTTTTCAATTAAATGTTTCTGTATGCGTAAATACAGTTTCATGTGTATTGCAATTTTAGGCGACAGGCTGACAACCTGTCACTGTAGTGATACACGACTTATCTGAAACGACCCTTAAACATTTGTCAGACGTGGCGATCATGACCGTAATATCAAGGTCGTTAGCGCTCTGCCTACCCCGACAGGGATAAAGGCGTGATTTGAGTGAAAGTGAATGTAAATACAAAAACTGAAACTCAAACAAGATAATTTCATTTTTGATTCAGGTAAATAAATTTACCCTGAAACCCAGAATTTGATTTAGATGATTTAAGCCATCAGCACCAAATTAAATAATAGAAGGTAGAAATTTAAATAAGATAAACGGGAATTAGTTCAGTTATCTGTGTCATTGTCAGGAATCTTATCTTATTATCGGGATACAATCTTTCAAATGTACCTACCTATTTATCTCATTTCCGTACTAAAATTAAAAACTTTGAAGCTACAATGTAAATTTGTAAAAGCTTTACCTCTATAAATTATTCTATTCCATCCGTTCGAGGAATTAAATCGATATTTTTCCTGACTTGGATTCAAACTCCACATCTTTTGCACCGAAGGCAAGTGTAATACTACCACTACGCAATATCACCGGCAAGCAATATCAAAGGATTTACCAGTAATGCCAAATATCATTTCACTTCAAGCAACCACATTCAAAATGCAAATACAAGTTAACAAAACGTAACTATATAAACAAAATACGAGCTAATCTGCAAAATTGGATTTTCTGTGGAGGTAGGCCACAGGTAGAAACTTTAGCTGTTATCTAAATACGTACACACGTTTCTGGAATGTAGGTAAACATCTAGGTATGCCATCTACACTGGCATTTCCCGACTCAAAATGTAAAGAGGTGGGTAATGTTAATGAATGCACGTAAGGTGGATCGCACACTTAACGCACGACGGACCGCTTAAATATCGTAGCGTTCTGTCAGATCCATACTAGAAATGTCAATCCCCATACTAAAACCGCTCAAACGCTGTTGACGCAGCGCTATCGCAGTGTCATCCATCATTCTTCTTTCTTTTTCGAGTGGGGCACCGAGTCGTCGAACGACACGATGGTGTCAGAGTTTTTTAATTGCCTAATTCTAGTAGCAGGACTCTGACATGGTTGAGTTGCCATCTAAGTAATACGAGTAGGTAATCAATTCAAGGAATTGGCAACAGCTGTAATTATGAGCATGGTTAAAGAAACTTTAGTAGAGACACAAAGTTTATTATTGCAGAGATATACATCACCTATCCGTTTAAGGAATCATACTGGACTTTCGTATAGTTACTACGAATACTAGTATAAGTTGATCTTTTAAAGGTTGATGTTCTGCTGACATTATTATCCTATCGAGCTTAAATTATTTTAGTAGAACTTTTTCTAATTACTCTATGAATGAAACCACGGTAAGGAGAGCTAGTCTACAACCAAATATGTTTACGAGCTCACTCAGCTGATATCATATGAATTTTATGTTTACAAGCTTTCGACAAAGGTTAATTAACTCTATAATAAGTTAGGCGCGTATCGTATCGGGCAAAAATAGATTTACGTAAATATTGGTTAGGTAGATTATTATATATTATTTATGGGGTCGTACGAAAGTCGTTTTGTTTTTCTTTGATTCTTTTACAGGGCGTTTCTTGATAAGAAACAATATGCTAATCGATGGTAAAAATACGCATTATCATGAAAAAAAGTTGTTTTATAAAAATCTTGTTCTTATAACCTAGGATGGAAAGTGGCAGCAGTTTCAATAAAAGGGCGAAATATTTATAGTACATAATTATTACTGATAGATTGGCCGTGTTATGCCGACTTAGAATAGTATCACCCCATTACTTACCCGTGGGTACGACACCCGAGTGCCGACTAAGGGACTCTAGGGTTTCATATGTATCGCAATTTTAGACGACAGGCTGATACCCTGTCACAATAGTCAACCTGTCACACAACTTATCTGAAACGACCCTCAAACATTTGTCAGATGTGGCTATAGCGACCGTAATTTTACAGTCGTTAACGGTCTGTCTACCCCGCCAGGGATGTAGGCGTAATTTCCGCGTGTATATTACTGATTAACATAAGGATAATTAATATTATACATATTATGATATTGATATACTAAGGAAATCACAATTTAGGCAAGTACTAACCCAGATGAAATCAATAAGTGATTAGCCCAGTTATGTAACTTAGCTACCTGAGCTACAGCTGAGACGTACGACACTTTACAACGCCATTTCAGTAAGGCAGATCGCTCACTTAACGCACGATGGAGCGCTAAAATATCGCAGTGGTCTGTCAGATCCATACTAGAAACGTCCCTCCCCATACTAAAACCGCACTCGACGGACAACTCTGTGATAGCGGTGCGCCGACAGCGGTTGAACGGTAATACAAATTGACTTGGTCCAATTTTTTTTTACATATTTTGACCTATGTTCCTTGAAAAAAGCTGATCATTTTCATAGGCTGAATCACCCTTTAAAATATTTGCATTTAGTTTACATTCTTCATTGTATTTTGCTAACTTTACGTAGTTAAGTTTTTCTTTTGAAGTGTTTTTATAACCTCAGCTTTTTGGAGCATAGTGAAACTAACCGTTTCCGGAACCGTCCGTCAAGTTTGACAGGTATTGGATGCATTTATCATCGATAGCAATTACCAGCTGATGAATATGCAGGTAGGTTTTCCAATAGAGTTGCTCTGTATGATGTAATTTTTTGGCGATTATTTTATTGATGGATTGGAAGTTTTCATAAAATAACGTACGAAAAATTTAAAATTATAAAAAGTTTGAATTTGGATTTTGGTATAACTACCTACTACCTTCATTGGTCAGATCAGGAATATTGCAAAATTAAAAATTACCTAACATAAGGTATGCATATTTTATGCCTTTTTTCACAAAAAAATATTCGACGTAAATCAAATAAGTATTACATACAAAAAATCTAAGCAACTGTTTGGCCGGTTTTATAAAACAACGTTTATTTGTGTTCTAATTTTAAAGAAATTAAGGATAGGGTGGGTCTGGTAATCGCGGACAAGACGGAGCACATCCGGTTCCGGCGGCTCTCGCAGCTGATAACAATATCCAGCCAGCATTACAGCTTTTATACACTGTTCTAAAATTAAAATTGAAATAGCAGTGTATTCGCCATTGTGTGAACTTTAGGCTCTGGGGGAGTACTTAGAAGAATTGAATTGTTATGTCTATTTTTATTCGACTGTCAATTTATAATATAAATTACAATTTAATGTATACGCCTTGTTAAATATTGCTTTTGAGTACCACACTACTTTCCCTAAGATGGAGTATTTATGGCGAATACTCCACCGACAAAGGCAATGCCATAAATATAAGAAGAAGAGTAATTATTAAAAAGTTATATTTATAAGTCAGTGTATTTTTTACAAGTTTTATAAAGAGCTTGAAGCTTAGTAGCTGACTGAAAAGCCGTTCAACTGCTTACCATTCTTTGGAAAATCGTTTAAAATGTGGAAAGTTTGCAGTTGCCGTCGCAGATTTTCATCATTTCTAGCCAGAAGCAAACAATTTCAGCGCATTGGCCTCTTTAATGAGGCCGCTGGAGCATCGTTAGCCCACAATTACAACGCCCACTGCAAGAAAGGCGTAACTCGAAAAGTGCCGTTTTAGGGCTCCAGGTTTTACAGGGTTATGAACTCAAATTTTACTACAATGTTGCTAAAACTGTGAAGGTTAAACTTCAAAGAGCGAGTATACGCAACAACGCGTGGGCTGCGCGAGTAACTTTGTACTAACACGCACACAGCACGCGTAAAGCACGTGTAGAGCCCCCGTACGGCCCTGTCTTAAAATAATCCTACTAATATTATAAATACGTAAGTTTGTGTGTTTGTTTCTTTATATATTAGTTTGTTACTCTTTCACACAAAAACTGCTAAACAAATTTCCATGAAATTTGGCAGACATATAGAGGGTAACTTTGATTAACACATAAAATAATTATTATCCCGAAAAAATGATCCTCTGGGACGCCATGAGAAGAAAGCCGACTTCCACGCGGGCGGAGCCGCGGGCACCCCCTAGTTTTATATATTTTAAGTTTCATGATTATGTTTTACATGACTGGCGTAACTCAAGGAATACCCCTAAGTTTACGAGTTTACGAAGTTTTACTGCACTGTAACTCAAAAGTTGATGTATTACCTAAAGTGTAAATAGGTTTACGTGGTCATTATGTAAATGTTCGTTCATAAATATAATTACTATGTTCCTTGAAAATTGTTTGGAATTAACGTTATTTTATTGTTAGTAATAAAGAGATAACGCTATCCGCAACGCTGGTTCATGCCAAATCTCTTAGCTTAGGTAGCCGGAACCGACAGAGAACGGGATAAGTCAACGAGAATGATGAAAGAGATAACGCAAAATTCACGTGTTCAAGTTTATGAATACTCATATTTTTCGTTAAAAAAGTTTTATACGGAAGGAAATTTTTAGCCAGACTGTAATGAAAAAACCTTTTTTCTTTAAGTTACTACAGTTTACGGTGTATACGTCTGGCGCTGTATCGATGAGTCTCTTCTATACGAGTATACTACGGGTATTTACGATCATTATGACTCTTTCTACTTATTGTCCTACTTTTTTCCGTTCATTTTATCTAAAGTAGCCAAAAAGGTAGACCAGTTTCTTACTAATAGTTATCTATTATTAGATCATAGTAACTTAATATTAACTTTTTCTTGTTACAGGTAAGTTCAGTTTACAACAATCACATTTTTCTTTAAAAGCGTAAGTTAAATAACATTATTATACCTCGATGTTTTTATAGTCAAGGGTATGTGTGAGTTAATTAGGATATGTGGGAATCGATAAGTAAAGTAGCAGATTTTTGCAAGATTTGAATTACGACGTTTCAGAAATTATGCTCCTGGTTTCAACTGTCATGTAATTCATGGAATTGTAGAATCGAGTTGTAGAAAGTTAAATTCGTTTGGTCAGCCATGTCGTTGCGGACTTCCGTGAAAGGGATCGCATTACGACTTTTCAGAAATAGACTCCCTGGAAGATCTCTAGGTACATCATTCGAAAACTTATGTACCTTTATTGTTGCTATTGACTATTGAAGTACATATTTTCGAGAAAAGTTACGTGTGTGCTTTTATTGAAAAAGATCTCGTGCTGAATTACGCTTCTCTCAAATTAAAACGCCCAAAGCAGCGCTCCAAGTAAAACAATAAGGCCTTTCTTACACTTAAACGTACAAAGCAGCGCTGAAATAACGCATCCGTAACATAGCGGTCTGCCAGATCCATACTAGAAACGCCAATCCCTACTTACACCGCTCTCGACGCAGGTACCAACTCACAACCACTGTTGGCGCAGCGTCATTTGACAGACCGCCGCGTCAATACTCGTAGATTTACAGTATCAAGATTAGATATACATACATACATACATACATATATCACGCCTTTATCCCTTGCGGGGTAGGCAGAGCGTTAACGACCGTAAGAATACGGTTGCTATCGCCACGTCTGACATTTTTGAGAATTGTTTTCTAAGGTTGTTTCAGAAAACATGTGTATCACTATAGTGACAGGTTGTCAGCCTGTCGCCTAAAAATTGTAATACACCGATACTCTCGAGTCCCTTAGTCGCCTCTTACGACACCCGCGGGAAGGATGTGGGGTGATGCTATTCTAAGCCGGCATCACACGGCAAGATTAGATATACTGTGGTATACTCATTCAAATCAGCCATCACTCACACCGTAACTGGCGCAAGTGGCGTATTGGGTTGCTAGCCTACTTACTAACAAAGTTACACTGTCCAGTGCTGGCTTCCTGGCTCATCGCCAAATCGGTCATCAGGCCATTTTACATACCGAGGCCTCCATATTTACCATGAGGTGTCTTAGCAACAGACACCAACTGTTGTAACTTGCGGTGTAAAAGAGATTTGACTCAGTTTTACACAATCTTAAGATTGTCGGCGCGTGTTGATGTGACATTAATCTCAAATTTATGAAAATAATATAACTGTGTTTATTGCACCTTCATATTTAAAAAAAATCTTAAATGCAAACATAACTGTTGACGTGTAGACTGCTGATGAGGTGTTAGAATGAAGAAGGCGCTGATTTGCGAAGATAATACGTTTTAATTAATTTTAAATACAAATTCGTATGGAGACTGTATGGGTCTGTTGCTAGATGAGAATGGTGAAGTAGGTATGTAGGTAGATCCGGTGGATGGGCCCCTCATAGCCGCACTGCGTAGACGTAACCTCTAACAACAAATGTAGAAAAGAATACTAACTAAAACTAAAAAAGAATACACCCTGGAATCACTTTGGGTTAATTTGTGTCATTCATTTTATTTGTTAAATTCATCTCACAAAGTTACAGACCTTTTATCTCACGAGTGCGCGTTAGCCATACTTGTGTGTGTTATCTCTCAATCTTTTCGTTTTAGAAGCCGAGTCATCCAACGAAAAGAGAGAGAGATAACACACACAAGTATGGCTAACGCGCACTCGTGAGATACAAAGACTGTATCTTGAGTCATGTAAGATACGGAGAGTGTAGCCTTAGATTATTCTAACAACAATCTTGCTCCCAAAATTCGGTGAGCGATAGCGCTAAGTTTGAGCTGTCTGTATCTCTCTATCAGAGGCGATTACAAGTTGCACAAAGTTATAAGTGTCAGTAATTTCAGTCTGCATAGAACTTAGCATGTAGACGATGCAGTTGCAGTTTGGTGCTAAACACGATTATAGTCTCAAGTATCTAAATCTGTGCCATGACGTTGAGCTGGTTTGAATGAAACTTTCTGGTTCAATATTTAGGATTCAAAGTCGCGACCTTTTAAAACTAACTTGTTTTAATATGACATACATAGTATATTAACATATATTTTTTATTTGAAATTGTATTTGAAAACAATTACGTTTTAAAATGACACGAATCCTTATGGTCTAAGATCCCGCCATACAACCACCTTCACCGAGCTGTTGAATTGATAAAAGTTATTATTCATGTAATAAAATATGCCAATAATTATATTGCGTATGGATAAATAAATAAAAGTAGACTTTTTACGTGGGGTGTATGGCGAGATCCCCTACTATTACGTCTTTATACCTAACATTTATATGAAGCTTATTATATAAGTATTTACGGAAGAAAAACCGCACACCTATGATGTCACATCCAGCCTGTCATAAAAGATGGTCCAAAAATAAACATAGATTCATAAATCAAACTCAACAGCGACCCAAAAGGTTGAGCCACTACCTACTAACCTAATATTTAATCTATACGTCGCAACGTGGTGTCGGGCGTCAGCGCGGCTCAGCTCTGAAAGGCCGCTGTCCAGACCCTCCCCGAAGCGAGTGTGACGTGGGCTTCAGATTGGAGGAATATGAAGTGACCCTTTATTTGTCACATGTTTTGTTGACTTGCAAATGAATTTGTGTTTGGGATATTATTATTTTTAGCTACAAACATGTCACGGTACATGTTATACTTGTAATGTTTCTTAATTGATGACAGGTGATTAGTGCAAGTGTTTAATAGGCTGCGAAGTAAGAAGAATAGAAGCGAGTTCTATTTTTTGCGAGTGAACCCCATACATTTTTCTAATCTCTCGCACTCGCACTAATCAAAGTGGATACATGCCTTTAGATAGTTGTTCATCGTGAAATATAATGTAATCTGTATGTAATGTTTTATTTCATCATAAGCTCGATAGAAACTAGAAACAAATTCGATAGTCAAATTATACTAGAACGAAATCTTCTTTGAAAAAATTACAATCAAAATTTCAAAATAATTCACTAAGGTCATCACATGTTATCATTTTACGCTCTTTATGGCAATTCGAATATAGGCACCATTTATACTGACGGGTAACCTTATTAACTAGCTCCCAGATATCATGTTAATAAATTTTACAACAGTGACGTATAAAATTAATTCGCACGTCGTTGAAACGACATGACATGGACATTTCGTATGCAGTTTGAATTTTTAAACAAAAGTCTTATGCTAGGTATATAAGGTGTAAAAATATTAGCAGCAAATACTTTAAGGGGTGAACCAGTCCATGAAACTGAACAACTTTCACCAAGAAACATAGGTCGAAATATGAAAAAATATGAAACGAGTCCCATTGAACCCTAGTGTCATTGTATTATTGGTCCATGATTGTATTATACATGAAAACCTTCCTCTTGAATCACTCTATCTATTAATAAAATCTGCATCAGAATCCGTTGTGTAGTTTTCAAGATATAAGCAAACATAATACATACGTACATACAGACGCAAAAAGCGACTTTGATTTATACTGTGTAGTGATACTGGTTGAGGACGCATAATTTGTCGTGAAAGAAAACCATCCGCAGAATTTACTCAGCTCTCTCTTCTCTCTTCTCTTTTCGTGTGGGACACCGAGTCGTCCAACGACCCGATGAACCCTAGTGTCAGAATTTTTCAACCGCCATCTACATACTCAGCAATATGTTGCATACTCGTATAATTACTATGTAGTTGCAAAGTTGCTGAAACGAGAGCGTTTTCTCTCCGGAAGACATTGTTTTATGAAAGGGTATTGTTTACAGCGTATATATCAGCTCAACATTGTTTTAGTCAAACTCTTCACGACGACGGTGTCTCGAGGGTGATAAATTACATGTAACTAAGGTATGTCAGGCGGGGGTAAAATGTGTTTACCTGACCGGCTCTGAACGAGGGCTATGTTTATCGAAAGATTAGGTGTGGGTAAAAACTAAAAACGTTTCTTTGGAACAAAATTTTTAAAATTTTCCTGTCTCGAGATATCTGCGATTGAAAAGGGTATTTTATAGACTTAATTTATTACAGCTGTAACTTCGAGAGTATGAATGATAAAATAAAAATACCTAATAAAAATGGAGCTCTATAAGCTTTCACGTAATACCTAACGGAATTTGTCGAACTTATAATAAAATCATGACTACAAATTTATATATTTGGCAGTGTCCGACACGCTAAGAGCCGTTTTTCTTATTGTTAAATTGAGGATGCTGATGTAGTAGTAGGTCAAAAGTGGGCGGGCCTATTACATATTAAAAAAAAGTACCCATCTTACTGTTTGCACACAGTAGTACGGATACTACAGTGCTAATCAAAAGGCTATCGACCTAGCCACTTTCTGGGTTCATAGAGTATAGTCCGGGGATAGTTGCTATAGACTCGAAAATGATTAGAAGATATATTTTTCTAGTTTGCAAATCTAATTTTCCTAAATGCAAATAGTGTTATGAAACATATCTAGCATCTGGCAGCTAGTTGGCTACGCTGCGAATTTGTGGCGTGGTCTTTGTCCAGCCCCCGACAAAAGCGCGCAAAATTACGACCGCGAACAGTTGCGGCAATATAAATCACACTGTTTTTCAGCTTTCTGTGACAATCATCTGTGAAAATGATTCTCAAGTAGACTGTTTTTTTATGTAGATGTAGTAGCCTCGTATGTATGACAAATGTATACCACAAAACTAAATCTAAACTAAATCAATGCTGAAACAGTTTATTTATATATATGGTCTATTCAGTAAAAAATATTTTTTACACAAAATATATTCATAACAAGGGATCTACACGTCTTGTTTCACTTGTCGGTAGGCTATTTATTATGTTCTAATCGTCTACTCTTTATCTGATTGTCTCAGAAGTAGGTAATTTTTTTCACGAGTAGTTACGTGCGTTTATCGTTAGATTCGTCTCAGCAGTGCGAGTGACACTAGCTATATTTAAAAAAATCATATATTCAAAATGGCTGGTTTTAAGCGTAAAGTATGAGTAATTTTGAAATAACCGCAGGATTTTTTTTTAATTATAATGCTTGCTACTTTACTCTGATCTGCTACTATACGTTTAATCGTTTTAAAATATATTCTAGCCAAAACACGCAGACATCAGATTAGCCTTCAGTTTAATAGCTGACTGCATCGGGTGTGCAGCGCGGATGCGGTCGGTGCCGTCGACCACACGACAAGTTATAGTCGTTACGTCACAAACAGATGCTGAAAGTAGGTAGGCTGGCTATCTGGATGATGACATTCAATGAAATCTACTACGAATGTACGCTTTAGGCTGGGTCAGTTTGGACTTTAGACCGTTCTTATATCGCGCGCATAGAACTTAAAAATAAAAATTGGCAGTTTGAGTATCTAGCAACTGAGGGTCTCGAGGGTTTCATGGTGTGTTATAATTACAACTTTAGGCTTGTGGCAAATACAACCTATCACTACAGTGATACACGAATCATCTTAAAAGGCCCTTAATACTTGTCCGACGTGTGTGTGTGTGTGTGAGAGAGTATCTAGCCAGACGTGAGCTCGACTGTACAGAAATAAAAGTATTTTCATTCCACCTAACAATATTGGAAAAACAAACAATGCACGAATTAAAAATATTCCGCCGCTACCTTTAAAAAATCCCATTTCCGGCAGTTAGTCCACTATATTCATATTGTGGAATATTTCAAACCATTTTAGCGTTAACTCTCGTTTGAAAAGAGCGTTGAGTCGGGCACATCGCAAGAGTCTTCATTAAGTTTTTCCACTTCCCTCTGGCGGCGTCCCTATTAATATTGCCGTAGGAGCCTCACCATCACCGCGTCCTCATAGCGAAGGGCTCACACTCACACACACTACACTTTTATCTAAGTATATGACTTTTCACTTTGTTCCACGTGTAACGTTGAATGTTAAACTTTGTGACATGATTTCACTGAAGGAAAACTTAGGAGTGTTTTTAATATTGTCGCAGACCTTACGCGTCAACATATCACATCTGCCTAGAAGTAATTACAATCTGAATACAATGTCTCGAACCAAGGTGAGAATACTAATGTAATCATCATTCTCCTTGCCTTATCCCGTTCTTTGTCGGGGTCGGCTACCTATCCTAGGGGATTTGACGTGGAACCAAGTTTTTACACAGAGCGACTGCCATCTGACCTCTGCAACCCGAGGGCTGGCCTGGCCCTAGGTTGGTAAGAATACTAATATATTATTAGACTAAAAGTCTCATAAAATAAGCAACTCTATTTGAAATGAAATCTGTTGCACTGTGTTGTATTCTGTAGCTGAAACAACCAGATAAAAACAGATTCATTTAAAACTTAATGTTCACCGTACGAGCTGAAGAAATAACTACCATCGAAACTATGATTTGCAATGCTCCAATAAAAGCGACTGGATGCAATTATACAGTGTGTAAAGGACGGTGTAACGAAAACTTTTCTATAGGGGCTATGTTGGTAAACGTGAATTTTTTTTCGAGTTTCCATACAAAATTCCCGATCAACTGAATGACTTTGTATGGGAACTCAAAAATTTTTTTCGTTTCCCAACATAGCCGCCATAGAAAAAGTTGTTTAGTTTCATGGTCTGATCAGGCCTGCAAAGTTTTCGTTACACCGTCTCTTACACCCTGGATATTTCTTTATTGTTTCCGTATGGTTATTAATTTTCATTTTACCGACGATGTTCCCAAATCCTACATTCAGATAATCAAACCGCCGTCTTCATAAATTAATTTGCGTCTCGTCGTGGAAAGCGTAATACAAACTTGCCTCAGGACGATTTACATTGCGAATCTTCTCAAGATTGGGTAATTACTTCAAATAAAGTAATATCTATCTGCTTCCTCGGTTTGAAACATTCTCAAACCATTTACAGAAAAGATGTAAAATTTACATAAAAGTAAATAAATACCATCTCTCTCTCTTTTCGTGTGGGACAATTCATAAATATCATGAACAATTCACACAGCTCCATCTGGACCCAAACTAAACACAGCTTAAACTATACGTTAACTATACGTATAGCTGATATAATAAACACATAATAAAAATAGAAATCACAATGAGATATTATAAGGTTATCGAACCCAAGACCCTCGATTCCTACGTCGTATGGATAGTATAAGTGCCAGGCAGGGATACTATCCACTATGATACATACATACATACATACGTAAATCACGCCTTTATCCCATGCGGCGTAGGCAGAGCGTCAACGATCGTAAACTTACGGTCGTTGTCGCCACGTCTGACAAGTATTGAGAGCCCTTTCAGATGATTCGTGTATAAGGTGTAAAAATATTAGCTGCAAATAATTTAACTGGTGAACCGACCCATGAAACTGAACAAGTTTCCTCAAGAAACATAGGTCGAAATATAAAAAAAAATTGGATCTCCCATACAAAATGTAGCAGCCGAGCGAGTCAATCTGAATGGGGGTCCAAATTTTTTTTCTATATTTCGACCTATGTTTCTGAGGGAAAATTGTTCAGTTTCATGGGCTGGTTCGCCCCTTAAAATATTTGCAGCTTATATTTTTACACCCTGTATTGTACTGACAGGTTGTATATGCCACAACACAAGCCATACAAATGTCTCGTTATCTGTTTTTGAGCTTTCTGATTCACAATTGAACCCGAAACCTTGTTCATAGTGGTTTGAAATTACACTTTCACTTCAGGTATGAAAAGCTGTTGTAAATAATGCAAGGATCGCGTGACAGCTGCCACGGCAGTAGCGCGCGGTGTCGTGACCAGACGCACTGTACGGGCGTTCCCTTACCACACTTGTCGTCCGTTGCTGCTCACTTTTGGCACATCCGTACCCGCAACGCATACGTCAGTCATATGCAAGAAAATCCCCTGACAAAAGAACCGACGTTGTAGCAACGCAAGAACTTGCGTTGACAACTGTCTCTGTTACACTTATTATAGTATGGTATAGTATGACTCCTGCAGCCCGTGCCTGCAGCGGACCTGGCTCCGCATGTATCTACTCGTCGTTCCTGTGGACTCAACCAACTTCCCGGACAACCCTGCGTTTTGCATAATTGCGTCCCAAGCAACGCTGTGCCTGTGGAGAGGAAAGTCTTGCCTGAGACACTGATTAAATCGTCTGTCACAGACGTATACTCGTAAGTCCTATGATGATGGTAGATACAATTTACCTCTTTCTATGAACTTTGAATCAACGGACGTCAGGTGCGATAGCTGGCGGTGTCGTGACCAGGCGCACTGTTCGCGCCGCGCTCGCTTTCGGAGCCGCCTCCCTCCGTGTCAATAGGCACAAGAGTATCTATCTACTCTTACACGATATTAAGAAGCGGAAAACGCAATCATTTAGTTCGTATTATTTTGTTTGGGAATTATATTTTTAGAACACTTTCGTCACTAATGGTTTTAATTGAATTGGTAAGAAACTAACAGTAATCAGTATTTTTATGTGTAATCATTATTTTAAATAAATATTAGACAACTTCTAATATGTGTGCTTGGAACTTTTTTGTTCTCTTCTCTTTTAGAGTAGTCGTACAACGGCCCGATGAACCCTTATTCTGATGGTATCAGAATTTATTAACCGCCTTCAACTTTTTTGTTGTATTTATGAGAAAGTTCCTGATCATACTTTTAGTAAAAAAAGACAGTCGTATTTGTAGATAAAGTTTGATTTGTAGTCACACGAGGTTATCAAAGTAGATATAGTATATACATACTCATAGGTACATATATGCAAGCAGCTATGTATTGCTCCAGACCGCTGTTTGCCGTTGTGCCTAGCGTAAGCAAAAATATAGATACATAGGTAAAATAGGAGAAAAATAAAGTTTCCATTGTATTGTCACTGTCGTTTTGCTTCTGATTGATAGTGACGCTGCGTTCATACCTGTGCTAATCGTTTATACCTAGGCATGGGAACTTCTTCACATGCGTAAATTGTAAGTGAGCGAACGCTCAATATGCTAAACTAACTACATCGAAAAGGATTGAGGATTCAAAGTTTTTTGTTTTTCTTTAAATGCATTTCGTTTGTGGAATTAGACTGCGGTCTAACAAAAAAATCCAAAGCCCCATGCAACGAAACTACAGGCTACAAGTGAAACTCCATCTACATTATGTAGCCGATGGGCCATTATAAAACCAGGATTTTTGACCCGCTACGCAATGTACATCGAATTTCACTTGTAGAATTGTAGCCTGTAGTTTTGAAAAACGGGGCACTGTAGACCGCGGTCGACGTCTTGGACACCCCTGCTCTATAGCTTGCCTAGTAATGTACTCTAAGGTTATTATTTAAACGTGTCAAGGGAACACTTGTGGACCTTTGTTTAAAGAACTACTGGCGGGTGCATGCTAGCGTTCGTGCAAAGAAACTAAACCGGGGCTGGCGTTATAAAAATAAAATAATAAGCATGTTTTTTATTTGAACCGTGGAGACTTTGTTGGTAAGTAGGTATGTTTTTTACTAGAATAAGCAGTAACAAAGAAAACTATAAAAATGATTTTAACAAACTATGGTGCCGATTCGATAATATCTCTTAACTTACAATATCCCTGCGACTTTTCTGTAGGTATAGAGGTTTAATATGAATAGTAGATATCGTCGATTTTTATTCGTTATACCGTTTTTTAAATATCATAAGTTTTTTCGATATTTCGCAAATTCCGTTATGTCTAGTCCATATCTTCTGTCATTGCTTAATTTTTACAGATATCTTATGCCTAAAATACGTGAATCGTGTAAAAATATTAGCGTCAGTTCAAGCCCCGACTGACCCCAAAATTTATTTTCAATTTCTTATTTTCATTTACTTCTAACTTGTAACCTAAATGTTATGTTTGTTGTTTTAAACTTGTAATAGACTATCTCAAAGTGTACTTAATTTATTCATTCCACACAAAAATAATAACAAAACATTTTGGAGCAAAGTTTGTTTTCACTTCTATTCCCTGTTTAGTACTTTGTGTGATAATTCAAAGAAGAAAAGATCTTTGTACAATCTTTGCCCCAGATTCAAAATCATGATTTATTTTTGTAGATGTTTCTATTGAGGAAAAACCAGTATCTCTCTTTTCGTATGGAACATCAAGTCGTCCAACGGCCCAATGAACTTGGTATCAGAATTTTTCAACCGCTTTTACAAGTAGCAAGCTTCTGACATGATTGTGTAACGAGCGCCGTCTAAGTAACGAAAGACAGCAACCGGGACCTAAGGCTTAACGTACCATCCGAAACACGGAACCAGCTTTCTTATGGACAATCGGTTGGACAATTGAATAGTTATTTTTCTCCTACGTAATACTAACTTTTATACTCTGCCGTTGCTTTATGACTTATATGTGCCGTAATGAATGAACGAATTGGACATTAATATCAAGCTCAAGCACTGGTCGGACAAATTCTATGCTCAATCAGCTAAAGGGAGAGAAATGGTGGCAAAGTGTGGTTCTAAAGGCGAAATCGTTTAAGTATAAAAGCGTGTTTGGCGTTAAAGCTTTTCTTATGCCCTTCGGGTGGATTTACTGTTCTGTGCTCGAGGGAATAGTCCAAGCAAACATACTTGTGTAAGTAGGTTAGATATATAATTTTACGATGTCATGCATAGTATCTACTAAAATTTTATTTAAAAGTATATACATTTTTTTTATCTGTGATGGGCTTACTCTTGACCCCAATCTTACCCTAGAGCAGAGATGGGATCTACGGTGGAGCGAGCTTGCCCAGAAGATGCCTATTCACTCTAGACTTAAAGAGATTCAGGTTATATGCACTCGGAAATACAGACGCAGGCAGGGAATTCCATTCTTTAGCCGTGCGCATAATGCAAGATGATTTGAAGCGCTTAGTGCGTAATGCTATGATATGAATATAGAATTTTGTGTTGTGCGTACTTACTGAACTTTAGATGTCCCTGCTTACATCATCATTCATCATTCTCCTTGCCTTATCCCGTTCTCTGTCGGGGTCGGCTACCTTACCTAGGGGATTTGACGTGGAACCAAGTATTTACACAGACTGACTGCATACATATTAAAATCACCTGCAATGTTTATTATTGATATTTTACTAAAGTAAAGAATTGTTTTAAACCAAACTTCTCTCTTAAAATCTGAATCACAAAATGTTTGTATGTATACGAATCATTTTCTAGATGTTTCCAGGGAACATTAAAAACACGATATAAATTTCAGTGGCAGCCCTGATTGCATGTTCCCGAATGTCCCAAGTTATTTCCCGTTACTGAAGTCACCGTGATATGTGACCGAGGGTTGAAGAGGCCCGCAAATTGATAGCGTGCCCTTATTTGGCCCTTATTCCATTGCTAGCTATTCGTCAATCACTCTCTTCGCCCTACAGATAAAATAAAAAGTAGAGACAACACAAAAAATAAAGCTAGACAAAAAGTATCCACGTCAAATCCTCTAGGTTAGGTAGCCGACAGAGAACGGGATAAGGCAAGGAATGGAATGAAAAACTGTCTACCTACATAATGTTTAATCTATGATTCAGACAGGAAAATACTTTGTGTTATACACGTAAACTGCAAAAATGAACTAGCTCCTCTTGGCAATAATAACAGCACATCAAGCTGCCCCTAGAATCAAGCCTAACTGGTTTTTTATACAATTAGTAAGAAAATCAAGAAAATTTTTATATGTAATCGAAATAATAGGTTGATATGCAAAAAAAAACCGATTGAATTCGCATTGCAATCCTAAACTTTTTCTACGTACAAAAATACAAATACATTTATTTCGCATCAGAAATACCGCCGTGTGATGCCGTCTCGAATGCCTGATTCCGGCTTAGAATAGCATCACCCCATTTCTTTCCCGCCAGTTTCGTAAGAGGCGACTAAGGCACTCGAGGGTTTCATGTGTATTACAACTTTAGGTCACAATATTGATACACGAATCATCTGAAAGAGCGTTCAATATTTGTCAGACGTGGTGATATCGACCTTATTTTTACGGCCTATAACGCTCTGCCTACCCTGCAAGGGATAAAGGCGTGATATGTGTGTGTGTGTGTGTGTGTGTGTGTGTGTGTGTGTATGTGAAATACTGCAGAGGTGCACAGTCTACCTAACCTCTATTTTCCTTCGAAGAGTTTCGTCTTTACTATTTTTATTTGATCCTGAGCTTCACCCTTAAAGGTTATTGGGTCATCGTTTCGCCGGATGCTGACCGCGGAAGCGACGTACATTTTGTTCAATATCTCGTTATGTCCATGTATAGTTTTATTATACCTAATGTGTTATGGAAATATTGTATTTATATATTAAATACAATTTATATTTAATATATAGGGTTATAATATCTTTGCAGCTAGCGTATACCTTAGATATGTTAGTAGTATAATATCTACTCAAATACTTACTTACTTTATTCTGTAAGGGTTATTTTGTAAAATTGCTGAAAGTCTTGCATTTTATTATCGAGTGTAGCCCTAAGAAAATTATCATTTTGATCAAAATAATGATAGGAAACATCTTTGAATTTAGTATTCGCTAGCAGTTTGCCGTGTGCGTAGAATATCATCGCCCCAAAATATACCAGTGGGTGTTGTAAAAGCAACTTAGGGATATTCTACTAAGGAAAGGGCAGCAGCGTTCCCTGTGAATGCAACATCTTACACTGCTGCCACTACTTGGCCTGTCAAGCGTGGTGAATACAGCAATACACCCCAATAGGGGGAGGCCCATTCCCAGCAGTGGATTTCTGTGGCTGTTAAGGTAAGGTTAGCAGTTTAAAAATATATACACACATATCACACCTTTACCCCTGCAGGGTAAGCAGAGTGTTAACGGCCGTAAAAATACAGTCGCTGTCACCACGTCTGACAAATATCGAGGAGCTTTTCAGATGATTCGTGTATCACTGCAGTTTATACCACGCATTTTAAAGTGGGTCAAAGCAGCTCACGATTACTTACAATGTAAATAGACGCAGGAGCGCTGAGAACTTCAGGGCATTTATAATTCAAAGCTAAAGCGTTGATAACTTCCGTCCACTTTCTTGAAGCAATTCTTCATTAATCCTCTTACGTACATTCAGTAGAGTAGGTATATTACCAACTTTTAAGTAGGTATTTGGTATGCTATAATGTAAATCTTGAGATTTTTACCTACTGTTTCTGCCTCTATGGCCGCATTAGTATAAAAGCAAAGAATACCAACTATATAAAAAGTATGACTGAAAAATATGCATGTTTTACTTTCTGTGTAAGAATTATATTTCCTAGAAAATATAATGAAACAATGTAGCCCTTGTTATAATGTTATTAAATGGCATGTTCTCATTGATGAGGGAACTGGTGAGTGGCACCAAAAAACTCATTGATCTGAAGATAATATATTTTTCTCAATTTTTTTATTGGAAGTATAGACCTTTAATTCCTTAAGCAAAGTCGCAAAATGGTTCTAATTATTACAGATATTTTTAAATGTTTTTTTAAAACGACGTTCTCTCGATTCCGTAGGTGGTGTCCAACCCTACTTTACAAAGCTAAACCAAAATAAGTTCTGTGTTTTGTTCAAACTTGCATAAGTTTATTTACATATTGTTGCATAGTGATTTTAAGTATCTTATGGTGCCATTTTAAGGTCATTAATTCATTCTTTTACCATAGATAATTCCGTTTTAACATTGGTGTCACAAACTACTCTCATATCCGAACGCACCCTTTATGGTGCTTGTCAATCTTTGACAGTTAGAGTAAGACATAAGATAACCCTGCTTGCACGTTACCTTAGTCGCCTCCCAGGACCTGAACGAGGCAGGCACGTTGAAAATTCAAGGAAATCCGCACAAGAAGGTAAGTCATTTCAGATCCGTAATTTTGTTTCATGATTTTGTCATAACTTTAATTGCGATTTTCTCTTATCATGTGTAAATATAAGTTTTTCTTTTAATGCAATATGATGTACCACTGCTAAATGAAGGTCATTGTGTGTAACAATCGTAGTTGCTTGCTTAAAGTTTGCCACAAAGCTAAAAAATATGCATTGGTTATCAGATCTCTCATATCAGATCCATCACTTTCCGTCATCGTGACAATGGCGGATCTGATAAGGTGATGATGGAATTAAGAGAATCGATATATGTGGGACTTAATCGGTGCCCACAGTTGGGCAGTTCGTATAACTAAACTTTTTTCTGCGCAAAATATATCTTTGGGATCGTGTATGTACTTGTGGGAGGTAGAAATTAATATTATTTTTTAGCCATACTTATATTATGAATTCCAAAGGAACTCTGTCTGTCAGTCTGTTTGTCTGCGACGCTTTTACGGCCAAACCACTGAAGCGATCATCATGAAGTTTCACACACAGATTAGTAAGATACTGAGAACGAACATAGGCTTCTCCTTGTCACCGCTCGAGGGTCTGAAGTACATTAAGTAGACCATCAGGTACATCACCCACCAGGAGTCCACCTAAAGTATTGGAGATACAGATATGGTACTAAAGCAGAAGTTGTTCAGCTTGATAGGTAGCTTCTACTGGCCTATATAGTTTGAAGGTTTGAAGTACCTGATGTAGACTACCAGGTGCACCACGAGGAGCCCACCTAAACTGTAGGAGATACAGATAAGACACCAATGTAAAAGTTGTTCAGCTTGATGGGTAGCTTCTGTCGGCATATATGCTTGGAAGGTTTAGAATACCTGAAGTAGACCACCAGGTGCACCACCAAGAGCCCACCTAAACTGTAGGAGATACAGATATGGTATTAAAGCAGAAGTTGTTCAGCTTGATAGGTAGCTTCTGCTGGCCTATATAGTTTGAAGGTTTGGAGTATCTGATATAGACCACCAGGTGCACCACAAGGAGCCCACCTAAACTGTAGGAGATACCGATATGGCACCAAAGTAAAAGTTGTTCAGCTTGATGGGTAGCTTTTGCTGGCATATATGCTTCGAAGGTTTGGAGTTCCCGAAGTAGGCCACCAGGTGCACTACCAGGAGTCCACCTAAACTAGTTGAGATACAGATATGGCACCAAAGCAAAAGTTGTTCAGCTTGATGGGTAGCTTTTGTTGGCATATAAACTTGAAAGGTTAAGAATACCTGAAGTAGACCACCAGGTGCACCATCAAGAACCCACCTAAACTGTAGAAGATACAGATATGGTATTACAGCAGAAGTTGTTCAGCTTGATAGGTAGCTTCTGCTGTCCTATATAGTTTGAAGGTTTGGAGTACCTGATGTAGACTACCAGGTGCACCACAAGGAGCCCACCTAAACTGTAGGAGATACAGATATGGCACCAAAGCAAAAGTTGTTCAACTTGATGAGCCCCTTATGCTGGAAAATAGACATCAAAGGTTACGGGTATCTGATGTAGACCACCAGGAGCACCACCAGAAGCGCAACCAAACAAAAGGAGATACAAATATGGCACAAAGCCAAACTTGTTTGGCATGATGGGCCGCTTCTGTTGACAAACTGAACTGTACGAGATACAGATATGGCACCAAATCAAAAGTTGTTACCAAAAGTTGTTGAGTTTGATGAACCACTTTTGTTGGCAAATAGAAGTTGATGGCCTGACTGAACTACCAAATGTAGACCACCAGGAACAACACCTGTGGTCAATCTTTCATTTGATAAATGTGGTTGCTACAACTGTTAATCTAGATAGATACTGTTTTAGTCCCAAAACATGTCAATTTTAGGATACGGTTAGGAAATACATTCCTTTATTATTTCAATATATTAAGTCAGCGAAACGAAGACGCGGGTACTAGCTAGTTACTTACGTATATATTAAAGTGGTGTAGGTCTGTTTAATTATAAAATATACAGTTTAAACATTTGGTTAAAAAACATAAATATACAGATATTTCAAGCTACAACAAAATATTAAAATTTAAATAAGCATAAAATCTTTAATTTCATTTTATATACATTTCCTTACATATTTACTTCTATATATTTATATTTTATTAAATACAAGCGTACGAAAGCCACGTCCGACACAAAGACTATGACATTTTATCAGATCCGACACCGAAATAGTGGGCATATTTATCAGATCCGTCACCTAGACAGTGGGACTCAATTTTCTGTATGAAAATCAAATTATAACTCAAAACAGATTTGTAATTTTTCTTTACAACACAAAACTTAATGTGTATGTATATATACTTGTTGTCAATACTTATAAAAAAGGCCACTAGAATTAAATTTGTAAGTTTCCATCATAAACCGAAATCAGTTCTCTTGATTCCATCACAGCAAATAGTGGGCTAGCTATAACTTTGTAATTATTCGTCCAAAAAGTGGGCCTTTCACATAATTTTATCTGTATTCCTCTAAAGAATGACCCCATGTCCCCAAAATACCAAAAAAATCAATTTGAAAAATGATGACGGAATTATCAAGAGAACGCGTTTCGAAGAGAACAAGCCAAATAAGTCATTGAAAAAAAATCCTTTACGATACTGACCTACAAAACTATAATCAGTACAAAGGTCTCATCTTAGATTTAGGAAAGATTAAAACAGCACGTATCGCAAAGAAGGGACTTGCCTAAGAGCACCTATAGAGTTGTCTAAGCCGGAAAT
Organism: Keiferia lycopersicella; assembly: GCA_029255805.1. Lineage (NCBI taxonomy): Eukaryota > Metazoa > Arthropoda > Insecta > Lepidoptera > Gelechiidae > Keiferia > Keiferia lycopersicella. The sequence goes on along the minus strand of JARACZ010000005.1, from coordinate 12,919,496 downwards.
CTCTTAAGGCCCGGAGTAATCTTCCGAAGTTCCGACTTATCGGCGCGGTCCCTCGACGCCCCGTCACTTTCGACTCAATCATTAACACATTTCATGCTACTTATGTACACATTATAGCTACAAATATGTCACATAATAGGGGAAACTAATTTACTTGGCTTGAATATCCCGTGATTCAATTAGAAACAGCAAACAGTTTTCAGCTTTTAAAAAGTTTTCAGCGAGACGTCGCCAGAGTTATCGATTTTTACGTTTCTTAAAAGTTAAGAGAATGTTATTTGTTGTTTGATATCATTTTTAAAAAGTGTGGCGGTATTCTGCTTAGTCTTCTTTTTATATCATGTGGGACACCGAGTTCGACTTCTATCCAGGTTAAAACGATAATAAATAATACCTTAGATGGCTGACAGGCTGACAACCTGTCACTATAGTGATACACATGTGTTCTGAAACAACCTTGGAAAACAATCCTCAAAAGCGTCAGACGTGACGATAGCGACCGTATATTTACGGCCGTTAACGCTCTGCCTACCCCGCAAGAGATAGAGGCGTGATATGTGTATATGTATGTATGGCGGTAAGAAAAACACGACAAAAAGGAGTTATTTTGAAATGACTATAAATTCGTTTCTCTACCTTCTCTAAATCTCCGTTTCAGTCTTTCCACAACCTTTTGGCCCTGCCTTCAACAACCCCCTAACATCCACAAAGTGTTTCGGAAATGCTCCCTAACTTCACGCCTCAGCCGAGAGCCTCCTCGTAAGGGATATGATGTGCCCTTACTCCCTAAAGAATTCCTTTGTCTTTGATGGTTTCAAGGGCACATGAGCCACTTCAGTTTTGTTTGAAATGTAGTATATCTTATACACTTTATTGCCCTCCCTCTTTGTAACAATAATTAAGTGTCAAGTACCTACGCACCTCTACAGAAAACATTTGTGAGTTAAAATATTATGCAAGTCAAATAGTCATAATATTTAAATTCCTCACAATTTATTTGTTGACGTTGCTTTACATAGAATCGTTTTATTGGATATTATAGTCATATTATTTAACCTAATTAGCGGATCAATTCTGTAATCGTGAGAAAAATAATTTTGTTTGTGCATTGTTATTTACTTTAGTTTCCATAACAAGTTACATTTGACAAACATAAGACCTATAATTTGCTTAGTTTCTTGAGTGTTTAAATTTCATAGTAGGTACAAGCTACTCTATCTTCAAAACAGATTTTATACAGAACAACTGTTTTCACTGACTCATAAGTAGTTTTTTAATTTATGCTGTACGTGCTTAAGTGCAGCCATGAAGCGGGTTATTTTCTGCCTACACTGCCATTATATAAAAACATTGAATTATTAACATATAGGCCATATTTTTCATAATTATACCTCATTATTGATATGTAGGTACTTTTGGATTATTTTCCACTATTCCCTTCTGGAAACTTCCACTAGTAGAATTAAATTACCTGTCCATTTTACTGTTCTCTTAACTTTAACTTTTAACTTTTCTGTAACTGTTCTCTTTCCGCTAAACGCAAGTATAGGACATATACGGGAGTTTGGCCATATTTTGGCTAGTGACCCAATTTGACCGATTTTCTGATTATGGATATTGTTACCTATATTATATATATGTATAAAGTTATATAGTCAGTCCTAGTTACCACAATATAAATAATGAAGTACCTACATGTAATTTTGACAAGTACAAACAATACTTTTTAGTTTTTACTGTAATGAGCGTTGTGTAGGCCAATCTTGTTTTTATAATCAATAGTATGATGATAAATTCGATGATGAAAAATAAATCAGTGATCAATGATCAATTGTTTGGTTTTGATGATCAATTGATTGATTGATTATTGTTGTTAGAATATCGTGAAACGTACATTAATACGTATACATTAGGCGTCTCTTCTGTTTCAAATACTTTGTTATGGAAACGGTTTCGGGCATCGCTCTGTCTAACGTTCCATGTCTGAGGTACAAAAACTACTAAGACCCATAGAAAGGCCAGGTTTGTTGGGCGACGTATCCACTTGGGGCTGACACGTTGGCGAATATTTGCCGACGTGTCAGATCCAATTAGCCCGCTCTTAAGAAGCTCTCACCTTGTCTTTACTAACTACGACCTCCTCCATTCTTTTTCAACCTAATATACAAGGTAAGATGTATTTGCACACACCTAGACATCACACATACACACACACACACATATCACGCCTATATCCCTGGTGGGGTAGGCAGAGCGTCAACGACCGTAAAATTATGGTCGTTATAGCCACGTCTGACAAATATTGAGGGCTGTTTGATTGAGTCGGCTTTTACGACACCCACGGGTAAGAAATGGAGTGATGCTATTCTTAGCCGGCATCACACGGCAAAGACATCACATATGCCAGTTTAGAATATGATAAGCTCCATTCTACCTACGTTTCGTACTACCTACCTACTTTTTTCGTGGCTACCCTGCGTTTTCCAAAATTGCGTCCCAAGCAACGCAGTGACTGTTGAGTCTTGCCTCAGACACTTATTAAATTGTCTGTCACATGCGTATGATGCTAATCACAATTGGTAGATTCATCCAGGTAATGGACAAAAGTGTTCGCTGTTAATGCGTTTGCACACCCTCCTGATAAAAAGTCCTATTGTTGTGCTGAAAGAGACATCTGTGAATAATAAGGACGTTATTAATCTGAAACAATTTCTCAGAACTGGATTGTTGCTCAGGAAACAATAGAGGAGCTGTGAGGTTTCTCATGTTGCGGTGTCTTGTTCCAACACTCTGGATGAAGACGGGAGCGTGGCGCGCCACTAACACGTGTCGCGTGAGTAATACGAACACGCCTCTTGACGAGTGCCTAGTTATGGTAAAAATAACGTTCCTTTTCGAGTTCTCCATCTGTAATGAACATCACTTACTCCGGTTTTTAATCGAGTGATTCAAGAGAAAGATTTATAATGTCCAGAAAGCGCGTCATTACTACGGGATAACGGGACTCAAATAGCAGCAGGTGCAACCGCGGGGCAAGCCGCAATTTTTTTAAAGCGAGCTCAGTATACTGAATACTTGCGTGTGTGATTTCGACATTTTCTACGGTTTGTAGCCTACCGCTACGCCGTAGATAGCCGTAGCAATATCGTAGAAGAAATAAAAACGATCCGATCCGATAAAAACATCCGTATTGGATGTAGATCACATACATGCATATACCACGCCTTTATCCCTTACGGGGTAGGCAGAGCGTTAACGGCCGTAAAAATATGGTCGCCATCGCCTCATCTGAAAAATATACAGGGCCGTTTGAGATAATTTGTGTATCACTATAGTTACAGATTGTCAGCCTGTCGCCTAAAAGTTGTAATACACCAACACGCTCGAGTCCCTCAGTCGCTATTTACTACACCCACGGGTAGGAAATGGGGTGATGCTATTCTAAGCCGGCATTACACGGCTATATAGATCACAGAACAGCTATATTCTCGTATATCGGTGTTTTATCCAACTAGTTGCATCTGTCAGTTGCCGTGTCAGGTCGCCTGACTGGCAGGTAGACAGCTCCCAAACCACACTGCGTTTAAATTGCCATGTAGAGTTGATGTACTATATATTGGCAATTCGAAAATTGTCGGTAAAAATATGATGACACAAAAAACGGTAAGTTCAACAGGTCAAACTGAAAAACTTGCACCGAAAATTAGACAGATGCGTTTTTTTTGTATGTACATAAAACATAACATAAATCACGCCTTTGTCCCTTACGGGGTAGGCAGAGCGTTAACGATCGTAAAATTACGGTCTTCATCGCCACGTCTGACAAGTATTGAGGGCCCTTTTAGATGATTCATGTATCACTGTAGTGACAGGTTGTCAGCCTGTCGCCTAAAATTGTAACACACATGAAACCCTCGAGTCCCATAGTTGCCTTTTACAACACCCGCGGGAAGAAAAGGGGTGATGCTATTCTAAGCCGGCATCACACGGCATTTTTTGTATGTGGTGTCCAATTTTTTCATTTTTTTTAAAGTATGACCTTTGGTCCTTGGGGGAAGTTGTCAGTTTGACTTGTACAGCTTAACGTTTTTGGAAAGTCCATCTTTCGGTGTCATTATGTATATTTTTTTTTTTCAAAGAATGAAGACTTTTACTTTTAAATGAAACGCTAGGTAAGCACTGATTTTATAGAATAATTACCTGAAAACTAATGATTAATACCTCTACTTTTTCATAATATAAGAGCTAAAAAATGTTTTAATCTAGAACTATGCTTATCACCCCATGGTTAGTTAAGCGGCTTTTATTGTAAACGACGAACAAGAGATATAAGCATAATTTTGTGTGTGTCTATGAACAAATTATTAGTCTGACAGAAATTAAAAAGAAAACTCAGCGTTCAACGAATCAAATTCACGAAGATTCTCGTCTAGAACGGTACAAGAGCAAACTGACGGAGAACAAACGCCTTATTAAGCGTTGAATTAAACTAAGATTATCTCGAGACAATGCCTTCTTGGAACTGGCTCGGCTCACAGAGCTTTTCCGCTCAAACCAGGCCATTTTATATGATCAGCTACTCTCAAGAAAGTAGGGCAAAAAATACTTAGAGCAAAGTCTTAATTTTCAAGGTTTGGCTTTGTATGTATGGCTTTAGGCTGCTCTATTACAGTTCAAAAACTCTGATGGAATGTTTGTTGACGCGGTGTTCCAAATGACATTTTTCTGTCGCCTGGAACACCATGTAATAATAGGAATGTGGACTGACAGGTCAAATGAACTACTTTTTAAAACGATCTAGAACGGTTTTTTCTATTAAAATAGGAATGTATGACGTCTACATTGAAAGAAAGAAACAAGAAGAAAGAAAAAAATGTTAATTTGTTACCAAATACAGTGATACACCAGTAATTAAAAAATAAATTAACAAAAGGGTAACAAAAAGGTATCCGCTCAGCTAATGCTTTAAAAGTACTTGTACAGCACTCTCAAAGCGCTGGTCTTCCGCGGAACCAGATTCACAACATTGTTATTTTGGATAGCATCAGAACACTTAATTTTATGCAACTTTTCTGTTTACTAATTCAAACTACCTACTTAAATATAATATGAATGAAGTCCGTAGTTTTTTTGGACATTAGTTTAAAGCGTTCAACTTTTACATTTTGTTAATTGTTTGTCTATTCGCGAATTATATATTATCAATCATTCAAAAGGCATACCTATATCACGATATCATCTTTAACACGTACTACATCTTGATATCAACACAATCATGCCTTGGCGAACGCAATGTAATTATATCTGAGGGGGTTGGAAACCGATACGGGAAAATGTTTCCTCCATAATGTAGCAAGCGTGGTTAATACGATAATGGAGATGAACATATTTCAATATAGTATTTATTTGCTTATTTTTACTTACTGATCTTTACAATTTTACGTAGGTTTTGTGAACAGATAGCTTAAATGGTATGTATGAAAATAGAGACGCGATGAAAAAACAGGAAACGGTGCCTAATGGCTTACTCTGGGGAGCAGCAGTGGACTGCTAAAGGCTCATGCGATGTCAAGATGATAATAGGTACCAAAAATATTAGTTGATTCGCCACAGAATCATAATGTTAAAATAAAATAACAAAAACATAGAAATAAATTACAAATCTATGACCACACCCTAATTATTTTCTGATACTTTTTACTAGCACCTCACCCAGACAAAGGCAAACCCTTTTTTGCATTGGGCAAGGGCAGGCAAGGGTAAACGTGATCAATCCACCCCGGTGAAAACAAAGGGTGTTAAACTGGCACAGGAATGATTGACGACGCGCCGACTCACGGCTAAAGATTCTAATCTAGGCCTTGGATAAATGTGACTGCCAGAAAAATTACATTTTAGGGGTTTTGCCAAAAGTCTATAGATTTCTTTGACACGCACAATACTGAGGTCGGCGTACCTATAGTCATTACATTGCGATTAATAATGGTCCTTACAGATCTTTTGCTGGGTCAATGTTTTTGACGATGAGAAAGCATACCAACAAAGGTAAATTTCTGAAATCACGGAAGTCTGCAACGACTGGTTTAACCACATGTATCATAGTTGCTACTACTAGAAGTTGTGATGGAATTAACTAGTATCTGCGTAAAGATTTGAGTAGTAGAACGTGTGATACCTTTCAAACACAATTAGTAGCATATTTTCGCATGTGAAGACTCGGTTGTGATTTCATCAGATTTTTACGCTTAGTAAAAACACTGCTCTATAAGTAAAAACATGGACCTCTTTTAAGGACAATTCACTGCTCAGTAGGCGGTTAACACTCACAATGCAAAGGTTAAAATATTCAATGAGTTCAATTAAAAGTTAAAATAGACGATACCGCTAGAATTGGCCGCATTTTCCGCATTGGCCGCACAAATATAACTTGGAGCATAATTGTTGAAATTATTCAAATTTAAATTAATTATGAAAGCAATTTTTGGAAGGACCCACCCTACAAGGAAAACAGGCGTTTATGCCCTGGATATGCTCCTCGTATAAAATAAGTACAGAAAGAGACTACGTTCATCAATTAACATAAATCCTTATCGAGGGTATTGCCATATTCCCTACACTTGGCAGGCGGGTTGGCGAGCACAGTACAAGTTACAGGGAAAGCTTGTGGCCATTACCTGGATGATTTATTGTCGCTTATTACTTGATACTTTAGGCGCTTTTTACGATACCCACTAGAACAGAATTTGGGTGAAGCTATTCTAAGCCGCCACCACATGGCAAAATTGGCACTACACGACAATTCTAAACTGAAAATAATTTCACGTATACTACAGGTTGAATCGATACACTGTGGCGGAGGTCAATAGCTCAATAATTAACGGGCTTACTCTGCGAGATCTTAATCGTTGGACCTTGGAGACAGCGAGGCGACGGCCTTTTGTAGATATACTTCTACCTAGGCAAGTCCAATCTTATCTTTTGTTAGATTATTCTGGACAATAGGCAATTAGAGGAAGGATTAATAGTGCCATTGATGCGAGCTACATAGTTTGAGGAAAAAACTTTTTGCCCTGCCCTAGTTACAAATACATAATGTAAATACATACAATCACTATCGAATTCACATTGCAGTAGCCTATAAACCAGCTTAAGTTACTTTTATGTTACAAAGAATGATTATGTAAAATTTATTATTTTAACTTTAAAAAAATATAAATTTTCCCCACAACACATTGCATCCACTTCTACACTGTAGATGTTACAGCCTTGACGGCTTACAGCTGGTCGACTTGAGCATCCTTCAATAGGAGGGTATTAGCATGCTTGGCAGAAGCTGCTGCCCATTCCCTGGAATTATACTTTTCTATAACAACCGTAGAACTTTGACTGTTCTTCTTTTTTTTCGTGTCAATAACAACAACTATATTTTATTAGACCAATATTTGGCCACATTGACAGCCTGACTGTTAGCCTTCAGCAGGTCCCGCATACCGAAAGTGCTAGGGCAGTTTGGGCAAGAGAGAAGGTGATCCATTGTTTGCCCTACACCAAAATAACAAACAGTAATTGAGTGATGTTACCGTAAGCTGACATAATACGACAACAAAATAAAAAGATAATTTGTTACTGAAAACAAAATAACACCTAAAAAATAATTAACTTGTTTCAGGTAAGTGAAATCAATTCTATGATCTAAATGGACTAATTTTCGTACTTAAGGTAAGTATAGTCTTCATAATTGCTATTTTCTAAGCCTCTTAATAAGTGCCTTAAGTCTAATAACAACCTTAAACCTTGCTTAATACATAATATCTTATTCAAGTAATAGATCACTTGTATTGTATTGATACCCACTTAGTTCTATACAATTAGTTGAAGCAAACATAACGTCGAAAAATGACAATGATTTTTTACGAAGCCGTTTCTTTTCCTTTATCTGTAATTGCTCCTTTTATTTATCATCTTTCTAGAAAAAGTAACTCTTCGAGTTTATTTTCTTAATTACCTACTATGCTACGTCCTTACGTACCTATTGAATTGATTGGTATCAGAAAACTTCATACAAGGTGTGTGAGATAATTTGTAAAAGTTACATTGTAAAGTGATAATAATTTGATAAAATGAGTGTAGGTATGAGTGTCTCAGTGTAATAAATAAAATACTAGCAACTTTACTGATACATTCAAATCACGCCTTTAACTCTTATTAGGTATTACTACACAACACACAAATAAATATTAAGAATTAAAGTTTCATTGATGAAACTTCTCTAAAGAGTTTTGTCCATTACACTACTACCTACACGATAAAGTAGCGCCATCTGTTATTGAGTAGCGCTAGTACTCGTGACTGGCTGTTGTAACATTGCATTCTAGTTTTTGTTGACCTGTGTGTGTAGTAGCACAGAGAAAAACTAATATACTAACGTACAAGTAGTAGTATTATTCTGCTCGTTTTGACATTTCGGGGTTTATTTAGAAAGTTTCCTTCGGTATAACATCGCATAAAAATCGAATTTGTCAGACGTGGCGTTTGCGACCGTTTTTTTTGGACCGTTAGCGCTCTGCCTACCCCGCAAGGGATCAAGCCCTGATATATGTATGTATGTAAAAATCAAAAACAGTTTTGATTTAGGTACGTAATTGTATAAAAAATATTTTGGTTTTGTACTTTCATCATAAGGGCTTAAAACGTTTACCTAATACGGCTAAAGTGAGGTATCGAATTGTCTGGACCTAGAAATGTTACATAGAAAAGTCTCTATACTCTACTACATTAGTAACCGTGTCTTTTATTTGATAAATAACCATCCAATTTGACACAATTCTAACCATAAAACTCAGCCCAATGTCAAGAACAGAATCGCATTTTATTTTCTGTAAAGCTTAACAAAAATACACTGAAGTGGACACTACAGCTCAAACTCTTGTAAAACACCCTTATAACGCTTGGAGTGGGCCCGACGTCCTCTAAAAACAATATCTACCTACGTCAATCTAAAGACGATTGTTGCCTGCGTTAGCTACAAAGAAGGCATTTTCTTTTGTGATCGACAAAGGCCGCTGTTCAAGGACGAGGCGGCCTTACGTCGAAGGTATGAATTGATGTATAGTCTGCGATATAGCCGAGATATTGCAGATTAGCCCCGTGGCCCGGCCCGCCCCGCTTACTCGTGAATAGGGTAACGGTGGCCCTCACCTTGCAAAGTTGCTAAAGAACGGAAAGGTGTGGGCGTGTTATAGTTCCGCCAGTTGACGATAGATGGCAAGGCGCTACCGAGAATAGACTGAGGATTTTCTTTTCAGTTTTGGAGAATAGTCTACTACTTTTTATGTGGTTTTTCACAGTTATTTTAATTATTATGTGCCCGGTTATGGTAACTCTATTAATTAATTAAACTTTGCTTTTTAGGTGCATTTTTTTACAGGTGTTCTTTTGCTACGCCGTAGCTAGCTTGCGTAGCTACTCGCTACAAACATTGCATACAAAATAACTGTTAATAAAAAAAACTTATATCACCCGCTTATTTTTTCAATTCACCCATTTTTCGTGTGTGACAACGAGTCAGCTAACGAAGAATACTGGTGTCAGAGTTTTTCCTGTTTTTCGTTTTTTTTAACCGCCTACTACAAGTAGCAAATTTGACATGGCTGTGTAACGACCGCCGTCTAAGTAATCATAGACAGCAACTGGGACCTACCGCTTAACGTACCCTTCGAAACACAGAACCAATTTTCTAATTTATTTTTTCAATAAGTCACTTAGTCCTAATAATGAACAAAAGTCAGTCCGTGAGTCTGAATAAGATTTTAAGAACTTTTCTTTTCGGCTTCTAAAACGGTAAAAAAGCGACGGCTGGCCACGAGAATAAATGAGCTTTTTATTCGTCTTCTAGTCGTTATCTGTGGCGCTACAGACGGAATAATATTTTTTGTGGCCAGTTTCGGCATTTCCCTAAATATGGCAACAGTCCTTTATTTCGGTACCTATTTGCCCCAAGGAGGAAGATAGAAATACTTAATGGGGCGGAAATGTGTAGGCATTGTTATTAGGATTATTGTTGTTCATTGTCTTATATTGTCACATCTTTAGGTACCTAGTTACATATAATGTGTATTGTTTGAGTGTGATATGTATGACAAAATCGCCTGTAGTCTACGTACGTCGTAATTCATCAACATAAATCGCCTGATGCAATTCTTTTTTTATGCTTGTCTATTTTGATTAAAATAGCAAGTAGCCATTATAGACCCATTATTTCAGACAAAATTCGTAAATTAAAATCAAGTTTAAGCTATGAAACAGAAACTTGAAAACCAGACATGACTTTGTTTGTCTGTAAAATTTTAAAATGCAAACGGATTGCTGTTCGGTCGTTTGACTGTCTGAAGAGCTTCAGGAGCTCGATACGGCACATGGAGAAACGTCAAAACTGTCTCGGGAGGTTATGTTATGTCACCGGTCCGGGGCGAGCGGGGTCTGTGCGGGGGGCATGAGGGCAGGGGGGGCAGGGCCGGCGCCGCCAGTGCTCACCCGGCCCCCTTGCCGCGCGCATGTCCCTCGCGCCGAACATCCTTCCAAATCCCAAAGCTCCGTTACATAACAACCTTTACGGACAAAAACCTCATAGTGTTAAGGCTTATTTCTGTGATCGATAACAATTTTTGCACGTTTTACAATAGTATAAGTTAGCGTTACGTAAGCCGCCGTCCACGAAGCTTCGCTTGCCACCGCTTTATGTGATAATCGGTTGTGATATATTCGTTTAGGCTAGCTTTTTGCTCGTATTTGTTAGTAGATTGTTGCATGATTGTTATACAACTGTGTTTGTAGTTTGTAACGGGGTTGTTCGGTCGGCCGCCAGACCGTGTTCCCTCACTTGTTGAACGTTTCCTGTTTGTTCCTTGTCCCCTGATCCCTGCGTGTGCGGTGAGCGTCGGTAGTCTCGTGCGCGCGTTACGTACTTGTTGATCGTGCGGGATGCGCGCGTAGCCCCAAGGGTGGCGCGCCACGGCTTCGCGCGGCTGGTCGCCGCCCGGCACGCCATCTGGCGACTGCGCCGCTCCGGCTCGCAGCCCGCTCAGGATGCCAATGACCATGAACAGACCAACCATCTGTATGTCTTCTTTCTTCTCGCTGTTCTTTGCAACTGTCCAAGCTTCTGTCGTAACATGCTGTCTGTGCCTTCGTTGTTTTATGTACCCTTGTTTTATGTTGTCTTCTTTCACTCTACACTTATTTTATGCTCTAATCTAGTTACACAAAACTCGACTTTGAACAGGCACTACGCAATTAACTTTCATGCAGCTCTAACAAAGCTTCACACAAGCGCACAAACACTGCAAAGTAACGAGCAAAGTAAAAAAAAACTCTACTGCAAACACTTGTTACAAAAACGAGGAGCACGCACACAAGAGCTGAAGCGGCGAAATAAGCTAAAGAGGGCTATTCCGAGTCCCGGAGTAGGCGGATCGCACACTTAACGCACGACGGAGCGCTAAAATACCGCAGAGGTCTGTCAGATCCATACTAGAAATATCAGTCCCCATATTAAAACCACTCAACCGCTGTCGACACAGCGCTATCGCAGAGTCGTCCGTTTTAGTATGGGTAATGACGTTTCTTTTATGGATCTGACAGGCCGCTGCGATATTTTAGTGATCCGTCGTGCGTCAAGTGTGCGATCCGCCGTAGTTTGTTTGCCGAGCAGCCGCCAGATGTTTCATACTCTTTGCTTTCCTCATTTCCCTTCACATTCCCATTCATCGAGCGTTGCGGCCAGTCAGCTGTTTGCCCGTCGAGTCATTACGTCAACTCTGCAATAAATGTGTCCACAAAATGTTGTTTTATTTTGCGCTTTTGATGTAATCGTTCACTCACTACCCGCTACTGCATAGATGGATGTTCTTCATTACCATTTGCCAATTTAGGTTTATATGTATTTTTTATGAACCCTCTCATAGTTCTTTGTAAAAAGTATCAAATCAATGTTATAATAATAACTCTCAAACTACATACTTCTGTTAGTACGTACCTACCAAAAACTTTTAGGGGTCGATAAAAAGTAATCAGCCAGTATGATGTAACAGCCTCGAGTGCTATGAATACCTATACCTACCTATGTTTATGTGTATAATAGCGTGTCCCTCTATCAACCAGTCATGAAAAAAAATGCCTCCAATCCATACTTTGTAAAGTGCGGTCGGTGGCATGGAAGATTACTATAGTACTTACCAGCTATTTTTATGTAGCAATTCAATTAGTTTTTTTATGATAAGATGTTATAAATACGTTTTACAATCAATTTAGCTACTAACCTAACAAAATCAACAAATATATATTCTAGAGGAATAACTGATCATAGGCAGTTTTCATATACTTACACGACGGATATTGCCCAATTGAGAGAGTGCTCGTACAGTAGGTATATAGGGTGTAAGGGACGGTTGAGTTCCCATATAAAGTCAGTCAGTTAATCGGGAACTTTGTATAGAAGATCGAAAAAAAAATTCGTTTCCTAACATAGCCCCCATATAAAAAGTTGTTCAGTTTCATGGCCTGAGCACATCTGCAAAGCTTTCGTTACACCGTCCCTTACACCCTGTATACCAGTACAAAATCCGTGTACCAGTCAGTATTTTTTTAAGTATTATTTGAGGCTACTTAGTATATTTCCAATATTGCGGGTCTTTTGAGTATAATGTTCATTCTACAAATTCCAGCGAGGCTAAATTATTTAACATTTTAATTTAATATTGAAGGTCGGCTATCCCCATGGGAAGGACGGCGACTTCATCGTCTGTTGTGGGGAATACTAATTTGCTTCAGTAGCAGTCGCTTGCGAATAATTTATTATTTATGAAATTCTTTCTCGATTACGGATCGCAGAAAACTTTTTATATTAAAAATATAACTGCAAGTCGGCACCTACCTAATAAAAATCACAGTGAATACTTCCCAAAGCTCAATACTTATCTCGCTGCGCTAGGGAGACCTATCATTAATCTAAGCTCTGCATTTACAAAATTGTTTTAAAATTACATCAAACATTTCAGCGTCAGTTGTCATATCTCATAGGCCTCTATCACACTTCAGTGCTAAAATACCACAGCGCTAAAGATTGCGCCTGTCATATCAAGACTAGTAACTCACCTCCCATACAAAAACCATTCTCGACACAAGTCCAGTGTAAGCGGTTTAATTATGAGGATTGACGTTTCTATTATAGATCTCACAGGCGCATACGTTAGCGCAGCGTTAAAGGTCTAAAGTATGGTTTAGACCAATGTTCAATCGCTGATATTTCCCAATTTCAGGCGGCTGCTTTGCAACAGCTATCACAAAACTACTTTAATAGTCTACAAGGGAGTCAATAAACTTTCTCCCGGAAAATATTTCATAATAATAAAGTTAGTCTCAGACAAATAAACTCCGGCGGGCGGCCGGTCGATTTATGATCCAACATCTGCCAAGTACCATGCGACTCGTTGCCTCCTCAAATAATACATAATAAATGATGGATCATAGCCGTTGCATGATAGATCCAGTATACCGATTATAGCAGGATTTATTATTTACATCATTGATTGTAAATAATAAATCATTTCTTATCATGATTTCATCATTGTATATAAAGAAATGGTGATTTGATTTCTGATATGGTGCACGAAAATTGGAAAGACGAATCAATTTTTGGTATCACATTTTTAACTACTCGATTTTTATATTGTCAAACACATACCGTGGTCACCACGACATGTTTCTTGGGGACATTGGTCGTGAACTCATTGCGGTCTGATACGAATAAAGACTTCCTTACATTCAAAATAACACATACATATGCCTTTATCTCTTGTGGGGTAGGCACAGCGTTAACTGCCGTAAGAATACGGTCGCTATCGCCAGGTCTGAAATTTTATAGGATTGTTTTCCAAGGTTGTTTCAGGAAACATGTGTATCACTATAGTGACAGGTTGTCAGCCTGTCGCCTAAAAATTGTAATACACCAATACTCTCGAGCCCCTTAGTCGCCTCTTACGACACCCGCGGGAAGGATGTGGGGTGATGCTTTTCTAAGCCGGCATCACATGGCAAAATAATGACCATAACAAAACAAAAGCCTATGAATGTAATCTTTTTACTTGCCTACTCTCATTCTTTACGATGATAACTTCCCGGGAAATAAATTACTTGGGGAATATAGAATACTCATTTCAAGATGGATTTATAACCGTTATATTACCCTTACGCGATTCAGCGAGCTTACATGAGTAAATAAACATTCATGTTTACATTATATGGAGAAGGCAATCTTACTAATAGCAAAAATACCAACTTAACTATAGGTAGCTTTAGTAGCTTCACAAATTCATGAAAACATTTCACCAAAATAGCTTCATAATTCACAAGTAATATAAAATGAATAAAAAATAATTTGTACGTGAAGATTTAAACAATTTCATAGTTGAAATATTTTAGACTAATGTCTATCAAGTATGAATGCAATACCTTGGTAACGTATTGCATTAAATTACCTACATAAGGCAACGCTCAAAAAATAGAATTTACTACAAGAAATTTTGTTTTAGCTTATTTCTTATATAAAATTTAACCAATAGAAGGAAAGAAGAGCACCATCTCAAAAGTAGATGTAGAGTTATTGATAATCTTTGCACGTAGCTTTCCCACTCGTATTTGATGGCGGAGACTCGCAAAGGAAACTATTTTCTCATTTATGGAGTTTGCGATACACTCTTGTTGAATCTTTAATAGTTACCATGTAATAAGCTAAGTCTAACTAGTTAGTATTTTTTCTCAACAAAAGATGAGTCTGATGAGAAGATGAGTCAAACGACTGGATCGATTTTAGCTACCAGTTCGATGTAGCATAGATTGATCAATTTAGCTCCATTGTTAGGCCACTGCTAGACACAGGCCTCCCCAATCTCACGATACCAAACACAATCTTCCGACAGTTTACGTAAAGAACTTTGTAGCCACTGCTACAGTTGTGCTACGCCGTAGCAAGCCATGCAAAGCTCAGGTTACTTATTTCCTTTTCAATCAATTTTTAGTGCACATACTAAGAATAACTACTATTGGTGAAAGAGCTACGTAGATCATAGTACTGCCACCCTACATTTTGTAGTTTTTAAATAAAATATGCAGAACCATCGATATATAGCTGGCGTAATAAAACTCATGATATAAAACTCACTCCGTCAATGGAAAAAAATGTAAAAAGCTGTTTGTCAGTCTATGTACACTATAAATACGAGTACACCTACTCAGATAAATATTATAAAAATATTACCGATTACATTTGAACACGTAATATGGCTGTTATACGGAATACTCAATTATTATTTTTATGAATTAGAACAAACACAATAAATATTTTGCTTGTATGCAACCGGTCAATAATCTTTGAAACATTATTTTAATAAACTTATTTTAATAAGTAAATTCCATTTCTAAATATAAGCTTAGTTTTCTTTTCATCGCGGCAAAGATTCCCTTTTCACAAAAAACCGAGGTTTGGGCCTATTTTTGTAAACCTTAGGACTTCCACTTTCGCCACACTTTCACTGAAGTGGTCTCACCAATATTGATTTAGTGATTACCGGCGAGGTCGCACGCGACTCACACGAAAGTGAAAATCGGATCAAAACACTTTCCATCAGCCCCCTCGTGTACTTCTAACCTTCTGATGCCTGCGAAATGTACAAGGTCGAATATAAGGGGAAAAATATTAGCTGCAAATATTTTAAGGGCTGAACCAGCCCATGAACTAAACAACTTTCCCAAAGGAATATAGGTTGAAATACGAAAAATGTTTTTGGACCTCCCATATGAATTGATTTGGTCGGTTGCTAATTTTGTATGGGAGGCTATGGGAGGTCCAAATTTTTATTAATATTTCGACCTATGTGCCTTAGGGAAAGTGGTTCAGTTTCATGGGCTGGTTCACCCCTTAAAATATTTGCAGCATTTTTTTTATACCCTGTATATCGATTTGAAAATTAATATTGTTATTACCTAGAATATATTTAGCCAACTCATCGATTTTTAGTCGTCTAGTCCGCACTATCGAGTTACTAGTTATTATTCTGTGCTATCTATCGGGCAGCTGTTGCGGCGCAAGGTTCCGGTGGGTTATTCAGAAAATTGTTATTTTGCCTTTGTAAGTCCCGGTCGCTGTCTGTGATTTCTAAGACGTCGGGTATTATACAACCTCCAGAAGTCTGCTACCAGTGGTTTGAATCTTTGGCTCATCGGCTGCATTATTCGAAGTCCGATACGAAAAATAAAGGAGAGTTAGCAGTTTGATTGAAGAATAGTAAATACAAGTAGCCATTTTAGGAAGTTTGGATGTTTAACGATAGGTTCATATGTATATAATATTAACTTACTACTCGTGTTTTTAAAAGTTTTCTATGCGTTTTATTACGTTTCTGTTGCCAAACATGTTCTTGGCATTAAAAAAGTTATTAAGCGGGTTGGTATCAGTAAATAAAATCATATAATATCATTTTCCATTATTGTTGTACTGTCAGGAACACCTCTATTTGCCCTTTTACTGGTTTGTCATACAGATAAGGTAGAAACAAAATATTAGATGATTATGTCCATAGTCATTTAAAGAATCTAAAAGACTACAATCCCCAGCCCACTTGCCACCAAAACGTACATATGTTTTAAATTAAAGTTTTTTGGGATTTACGCAAAAAGCAAAAATGGAAAATGTGGAAATGGCTGTACGAGATTGAGGTGATGTGGCGTGGGCGGTACACAGGGCGGCAGACCAACAGACGCCCACGGGATCGACTTTGCTGCGAGGACGAGCTATTTTTGTTTGTTTTTACTACAAATAGATTTATTACTGACTGACAGCGAGCAGGGAGCTGTGTTTCGAAATTAGATGTTCAGTTGCATTTTGGTTCATCCCTTTAATGGAAATTAGTACTTTTTCTAACACGCTGTCTAAGGGATAGATAGCTTACTTTTTATTTTTCTCTTCATTATAATGTAGTAAATCTAAAGTCCATATTTATACCATATTTCCATTATCTTTACAAACACTGCATAGTATATAGCTCTTTTACATACACAATTCAAAGAAAAATACTGAAGTCGAAGAAACAGCAGCTACTAATACGTTACTTCGGAAATAGGCAATAGAGTCGTAGTGTATTGATTTTGAGTTCAACGTCCCCGGTTCGCTGTTTGTGTTGTAGACGAAAGGAAAGTAAAATTACCTGGAGCTTAAATTCTAAAAATTTGATTTCTATTTTGGAAATCGTGCACGGAATTTCGCAATGGCTCTAACCACTTGTTTCATTCTTTCTAGTACCTAAATTTGTTTAATTCAAGGGTATGTGTTACTGGATAAGTCTGTTAGAACGTAAGCACAATTAGTAAAAAACTTTTACGCAATAATTTAAAAACAGAGTTCCTGGAAGAGAACATACCCAAAAATGGCGAGACTCGACTTAAAAATTGGTCTATCTGCTACCAAGTCGACTTCTTTGAAGTTATGACTTATATATCAATGCACAAAAATCGTATTGATTCACTGAACGAATGTTATTTTTAGTCCTAGTTTATCATTCTATCCATAAATTACACACAGTTCGTTTGAAGTAGCTATTACAAAATTACCTAAATCGAAAGACAAAATATTTATGTTTAACCAAACACAAAAGCAAAGCGTTTACTTTTGTGTTTGGTTAACTTGCAACTGGAAAAGTTAATTCATGCAATGGGACAGAGAAAAGGGGTGTTTTTTATTTAATGTTTTTACGAGTAACACTCCCAGATAAACGAATATTACGAAGCTGGTGGGGTTATTTTTTGAAAATGAATAGTGTGATTAAAAATATTTTTACGCCTTTAAATTCGTTTTTTAATACGGTCTAATGATTCTAAAACTTAATTATTTAAGTAAACTTCGAAAATATATCGCTGACGTATTGCTTTTTTAAAATAAATATATAGTTGCGCACGCACCCATATTATAGGAATAACAACTTTCGTTCTATGTTCTAAAAATGCAAAACAGAAAAAGATCTTCATACTTTCGAACCAACGACTAGGGATTGTGGTCACCAAATGAAGATCTAAAGATATGAATTATGAAAATCGTCTAAACCTTTCACAGTTTTAAAAATTTAAGTGAAAAATTAATTAAATTGAGTTAAAAAAGTAGGTACACTGAATACAAACTAGCTAATAAATAAAGATATAACATTTGAAAACATTTTTTTCTTTTTACAACATGCAGCATACATATCAACTAAATCGTTTTTCGGAAGCCCGTCGGAGTGCAGGTAACTCGGTCATGCGAGGGTAGTTGGTTAGCTCGGGGCTAGGTATTCTTTCAGGCGACCTATATTATTCTGGGTCACCAAACAGAATATTGCATTACGCTTTACATACAGGTAACATGAACTCGACATTGTTCTTTTAAAAAAATGTTATCATACTGGAATTTGGCTAGAAGTTGGAAAAGACTTTAATTTTCAATTTTTTTCAACTTCCGGGCAACTTTAGGTGATCTTATGGTTTTCCGACTTGCATTAAGGCAGTGTAGATATCATTGGGATATAATCATAATTATGAGGTGGTGTGGTATAATCATAATTATGGTGTGCAAACTACACCGATTCATTTAGGTTCAGGTACACACGAAAATGTTTTTTCAACTAATTTTAGTCAAAACAAAGCTCACGAGATATAATTATTTGTTAAAGCCCGCTCAGCTGATTTTAGTCAAAACAAAGCAACAGTAGCGCCACGCGTTGCTACCGACCGGCGCGGCGGTGGACGTGTACGGTTGGAGTTCAGTAGTACTGCTACTCGGTCATAGAGGGCGTTGAGAAAAATATAGAGTAGGTCAGCAGTAAACTTTTAAATTAAAATAATATGTAAGTAAATATAAACAAAGCACAGGTTACAAAACAAAGGTACTCTGTACTTAAGTGCCTTTCTACTAAATGTAGCCTCTATTGCACTTCACATCAAGGACTTTAAAACGTAGGTATCTACTAAAAAAGTTAAGCAAGTAGGCGCATTTGTATTTATTTCTAAATGCTCCCGGCCTAATGGGAACAAAAAAATTGCGTTTATTGTGGTCAGGACTGCGTTTCCGCGAAGACTCTACCAGAAATTTAGAGGGAATAGCAGACCAGTCACGAGATATAATTATTTCTAAGTTCTTAGGGCCACTTAAAGGTGTTTTTCTAACTCTAAAATAACCAACTGAAACGATTTTCATTTAACAAACTTGGGTTCAAGTTCCCAAATTCTAATTCCTAATTACTCTACTTAACCTCAATTAAATAAGAGACACCGAAACTTGCCCGAACTGAGCTTAAGGTTAGAGTAGACCACTGATTGATAAACGAGTTTAAACTAAATATAGCACAAACCTACAGCCTTAGATCCAAAGTATGCTTATCTATATGCAAAGACTAAGTAGCGATATAGGTAAACAAAAGAGGCCTAAAGTTGTAAACGGACTGCATTCTAACTTCAACTCAACTGCTAAAGCGGTTCTAAACAATGAACTTTATCTTGTGCTTGGAAACTTATTTTATTATATTACTGTAGGTTTCAATATAAACTTTACATACATACATACATATATCACGCCTATATCCCTTGCGGGGTAGGCAGAGCGTTAACGGCCGTAAGAATACGGTCGCTATCGCCACTTCTGACATTTTTGAGGATTGTTTTCCAAGGTTGTTTCAAAAAACATGTGAATCACTATAGTGACAGGTTGTCAGCCTGTCGCCTAAAAAATTGTGATACGCCAATACTCTCACGTCCCTTAGTCGCCTCTTACGACACCCGCGGGAAGGATGTACAAAATGCAGTGGCAGTGATTAGACGTGTATTCTGCACTAAATTTTATAAATTTATTTAAATAATTGCAATTTATCTTTAACTGTGTCAAACATCCGCATTGTCAGCGCGCGACGAATGAGCACGTTCAGTAAGTGTGCTTGTGCGTAATGTTTGTGTATAAACCATATCTGTGAAAAATCACCCTGGACGACTGGAAATGTCGCACTTAACTATGTTGGATCCCGAGGTTGAACTAGTGACTACTCCAGAGATAAGCCGCTGGATAAGTGAGGTGGAGAGAGCCCTGGAGGAAATCTGCAGCATTAGCAACGAGTCAACCAAGAAATTGGATGGAGACCAGAAACTCCGTATAAACTATCGATGCAAGGACATCCTTACCGGGGTAGCGCAGCTAACCACGAAATATCAATCGATTAAATATAAATATATGATGGCTCACGAAGAACTCAATAAGAAGGAAGAAGAAATGGAAATTTCTGCACAAATACAGGACCTCAAGCATTGTGTGAAGTCAACACCAATACCTGCACCTCAGCCCGCTTCTTTTGCTGATGCTGTGAAAATAAGAAACAACTCTGTTATTCGCCCCACCGCAAGCAGCAACATTGCCATTTACCCCGCTAATAAGGATGGCTCGAGTGATGATACTAAGAAATTAGTACAAACTCTTATTAAGCCCGACGAACTTAAGCTGCATATCCGTGGAGTTAGGAAGACTAAGAACGGAGGCGTTATAATTAGCACCAATGGGAAAGAAGATCTTGAAAAACTGCAGAAATCTGAAAAACTGAAGGAATCGGGACTAACTGTGGAAGTTACTGCTAAAAAGAGACCGAAAGTTATACTTCTAGGTGTGCCCTCGTGTACTTCTGAAACCGAACTCAAGGATTGCATTTATGAGCAGAATATAGCTGAAAATATTCCAGATTTGACCAAAGAACGTACATACAGTTCTATAAGGCTGAGCCACAAATCCGGTAGAAAGGATGCTGCCACCTGTAATTTTATCATAGAAGTCACGGCCGAACTACGAAAATTCCTTATTCAGCAGGGCAGACTTTTCATTAACTGGACTTCCTGCCCTGTGAGGGATTTCACCCTTGTGACCAGGTGTTTCAAGTGTCACCAGTACGGGCACTCTGCTAAATTCTGCAAAGAGACTAGCCCCACTTGTGGTCACTGCGGTTCTACAGGACACAGCTTCAAAGACTGCAGCAACAGAAACCAACCAGAAAAATGTGCAACGTGCCAGCGCTTCAAAAAACCGAGTGCCCATAAAACTGGAGATGAGCAATGCCCAGCTAGAAAAAGCGCTGAATTGAGGCACCTTAGCTCTATCGACTATGTGGGCGTCTAGAGCGCCGCTTGAACGCATTAAATCAGCACAACTATGGGAAGTATTGGTGACCTAGTTGATGACATTGATTCTACTTGTGAGTATGAGTCACAATGCTGTGACGCTATTGAGTGTGCCTCACTGGTTGCAAACAGCAATAGTAAGTTTAATATTTTCGTACAAAACATTCGTAGTATCAACTGTAACTTTGATGGTTTACAAGCCTTACTGTGCCAGATTAATGTGAGTCCGGATATTGTTATCCTCACAGAGTGCCGGTTATCCTTTTCCACTATTATTCCACGCTTGGACGGGTACAATGCATATTCTACTAACAATACAAACGTTTTGCAAAATGACGGTGTAGTGTTATATATAAAGTCCAATATTGCTAAAGTTTCAATAGAAGAACCTCTTTTTACCGATGCAAATTGCTTAATTGCAAAATTAGGTACTGATACCGCAATTATTTCTATATATCGCTCTCCTTCCTATCAAAACATTAAAAATTTTCTGCAATCACTCAGTAACATTCTATCAACATTAACAAAATTTAAAAATATTTTTATTATGGGTGACATCAACATAGATATTAAAATTGGAAACACCGAACGAAATTCACCAATATACCTGACGCATGCAGCTTACCATGGCTTTTTACCTACTCATCTTTTACCAACAAGAGAGGGAAATTGTTTAGATCATATTCTTGCTAAAACTAACATAACATTGAAAACTATAGTATTAAACACAACGCTGACTGATCATAAAAGTTTATTACTGTGTTTACAAAAATATTATATTAGATTCAATGCCGTTACGAAATGTGCTAAGTTGGCAAGTGATGCTCTGACGCATGACTTAATCAATTTAGACCTGTCCCCTATTTACAACTCGAACAATGCTGATGCAGCAGCTACTTATTTAGTTACATCACTTTCAAGGTTTATCAAGGTAAACACGCGTACTGTTATTCTTTCCCGCCGGAAAAGAATGATCAAACCGTGGATTACCCCTGCGCTTTTGCGCTGTATAAGACATCGTGACAAGCTACATAAACAGTCAAAAATATATGCTGACAATGACATTATTAAAATCACTTATACTAGGTACCGCAATTTTTGTAATAACTTGATTAAGAAACTTAAACGAAATTATGAAAGATCAGAATTACAAAATGCAGGACATAACAAGAAAAAGGTGTGGAGAGTCATCAAAACTATCACGAACATGCCTACCTCTAAATCATCTGCTCAGCAACTAATTGCCGACTCAGCCACTCCCTTGGATTCCGCTAACCAAACAAACAGATTTTTCGTTAATGTGGGGAAAACCCTGGCCGAACAAGTTGTTAAAAATGTCCCACAGTCTGACGTTTCTTCACCAAAGCAAATATTAGGTGACTCTTTTGCTCTTTTTGACACTGACGAGGCGGAAACAGATCGAATAATTATGACATTAAAGAATGACTGCGCCGCGGGAATTGACGGAATTTCAACCGGAATTCTCAAAGACCATAAAAAATTGCTGATCCCTCCGCTGACTTACATTTTTAATCTCTGTTTTGCACAAGGAGTATTCCCAAACGTTTTTAAAAAAGCCGTAGTTCATCCAATCCATAAGAGTGGAGATAAAAGTTGTGTCAACAATTACCGTCCCATTGCTGTTTTGCCGTCCATTTCTAAAATACTAGAGAGACTCATTTACAACAGGCTTGTAAAGTATTTGGAGAATCATAATCTTCTGGCACCATCACAGTTTGGATTTAGATCTAATAAGTCAACAGACGATGCAGTCCATGAGCTCTCTGACTATATTGTGAAACAATTAGACTATAGTAATAAATGTTTAGCTATATTTCTTGATCTAGCCAAAGCATTTGATACAGTTTCAATCCCAAAACTGGTAGCCAAATTAGATAATTTAGGCATTCGCGGACTCCCACTTGATCTCCTAAAAGATTATCTCGCCAACCGAACCCAAAGGGTGAAGATTGATGACGTCATAAGTGATGATTTACCTATCGAATATGGGGTCCCTCAAGGAAGTATACTGGGTCCAATATTATTCCTTGTGTACATTAATGATCTATGTATGATTCCTCTATTGAACAGTAAGATAATTTCGTATGCTGATGACACAGTTCTATTATGTAGCTCTGATAATTGGCAGGACACGTTTAAAAAAGCGCAGACTAGTTTTAACTTAATTAATCAGTGGCTTACAGAAAACCTGCTTTCGGTTAATATCGGCAAAACAAAATTTATTACATTCTCCCATAATACATCTAACCAACCCCCTGACAACACATATACAATTATAGCGCACCGTTGCTCTAACCCAGTGAGTGACGCATGTAACTGTCCCAAGCTTGAAAAAACGGATAATATAAAATATCTAGGTGTCATAATTGATAAACATCTAAACTTCCAAGCTCATGTGGACTCTGTCTCAGCCCGAGTCCGTAAATTAATCTATGTTTTCAAGAACCTTAGACACGCTGCAGGTAGAAACATTATAAAGGAAGTCTACTTTGCTCTTTGTGAGTCTCTTTTAACTTATTGCATCACTGCTTGGGGTGGAACTCATAAGAAAACCATTCTCGGTCTAGAAAGAGCACAGAGGGCCATTTTAAAAGTCAGCACTTTTCGTCCATTTTATTATCCAACAGCTCAACTACTTATGGAATGTAATGTTTTATCTGTTCGCCAATTATTTATTTTACTAACAGTTACCAAGCAACATACACTAACCAAGTATGATCCTGGACTCCAAACCAATAAAAGAAGATGCGATATTGTCTGCCCTTCCACAAAGCTCCATCGAGCACATTCTCGTCATTTCTTTTGTTTTCTAGGTGGTTTTCTTTATAATCAATTAAACCGCGAACTAAACTTTTATCAGATGAATAACCAATTGTGTAAAAGGACTCTTATTAACTGGTTGAAAGGCAAAACCTATAATGAAATAGAAAACCTTCTGTTAATAGATGTTTAGTTTTAGTTTAAATAAGTATGAATTGTATTAATAAGTTATTGTACGCAGAAGATTGTTTTTGTTTAAGTAAATTATAATTTTAACTTGCACAGAATAGATTTTTAGATATTACCTGAGATGCAAGTAAATATTTTTATTTATTTACTTAGTTTAGGTATAATTGATAAATTTATGCACTACTTTACTTTTATATTTGTAAATTTACTATTTGTAAGCACTATTTTATTTTGAAATAAATTATCTTATCTCTTTATCTTTATGTGGGGTGATGCTATTCTAAACCGACATCACACGGCATGAAATAATGCATCATCAATATAAACTTTGGGAGGTGTAATAAACTACTTGAGTCATACCTATTTATAAATAGGAATTTATGTGTGTGCCCGCTCTAATAGAGTCACTGCGATTTTATTAATCAAAGTCAATGTAGTCCATCTAATACCTGTAACTGATCCTTGTCTATGCCTAGAGTCGCTGTGCTCAACGATACAACCGTGGTCGTTTACGTCAACCAAGAGATTATGAGCTTGGCAGTAGCTAAGCCAGAAATGTAACCGGTCTACAAAGACTCCCAGCCTATACCTGTGACCTATGCTTGCTTGCCTACCCGCTGCGATTGGCGATACAACCGTGGACATAAGCTAGAAATGCAGCCGGTCTACAAACACTCCCAGCCTATACCTGTGGCCTATGCTTGCCTGCCTAACCACTGCTATCTGCGATAAGAGTTTTGCAGTGGCTAAGCCAGAAATGCAGCCGGTCTACATAGGCTCCCAGCTTGTACCTGTGACCTATGCTTGCTTGCCTACCCACTGCGATCGGCGATACAACCGTGGATGATCACGCGACCTCGCGTGGAGAGGTCAGGGACGAGTCAGATAGGTGAGCGCTTTGCAGTAGCTAGGCCAAATTTGTACAATACCACGCGAGCTTTGCTAGAAAGAAAGCCGCTAAATATTCACAACTGTGTAGGAAAAGTAGGGAGTCCAACCGACAAAAGTGAATTAATAGTCAAAAATGACTCAACCGACAAAAGTGACCCACCCGAGAAGTGACTTCATAGACAAAAGTGCCTATTTGACAAGTGATTAACATCCTTGAGGTAAAATGTTTAGTTATTAAACATTCATACCTACTTATTTAATTACAAAGAGCCTTACCACAAAAAATTTGACGCGCGTCGAACGCGTGTGTGAAGAGTATCTTCTAATTATAAAAATTACAAAAAAAAAGATGAACGTGCTTCTAGCGTATTTTCTATATACAAACATACACATTTCACACCTTCATCCCTTGCGGGGAAGACAGAACGTTAACGGTAAAAATAGGGTAGCTATCGCCTAGGCTGACAAATTGAGGGCCTGTTGAGATGATTCGTGTATCACTGTAGTGACAGGCCTGTCGCCTGAAGTTGTAATACACATGAAACCCTTCTCTTAGTCACTAGGGAAGAAACGATGCTATTCTGACACGGCAAATTTCGTTTTTAATTTGCGTCTAACTTTTTCGTGGTAAAGCCCTTATTGTTTCAAACGCTTTGGTTAACAGAGACGAGAAACAGACACGGCACAATGAAACATGCGAACACCTACATTAAATCCACAAAAACGGTACCCCAAATTAAATTTAATCAAGCATAATGAAATCCGGAGATGTTCGTATTCGTACCTAATACGCGGATTGCGTGCATTGTTTAATCAAATCATCCTTAATTCTATCTTTAGACGAGCACTAGAAATAAATTTAAAATATCGTAACACTAAATTTTAAACTACCGCGTTTGTACTATTCATACATACATATATCACGCCTTTATCCCTTGCGGGGTAAGCAGAGCCTTAACGGCAGTAAGAATACGGTCGCTATCGCCACGTCTGACATATTTGAGGATTGTTTTCCAAGGTTGTTTCAGAAAACATGTGTATCACTATAGTGACAGGTTGTCAGCCTGTCTCCTAAAAGTTGTAATACACAAATACTCTCGAGTCCCTTAGTCGCCTCTTACGACACCCCCGGAAAGCATGTGGGGTGATGCTATTCTAAGCCGACATCGCATGACAAATTCTTCATTATTCTTCATACGATTCAATTTTAACGTTTCTTACCGTTTTTGAACAGGTTCTAACCGACATTTTTATTTTGTTTTGATTTCCCGATATTTCGACGTTGTTTAAGGAACCCATGATCGCTGTTAACGGATAAACTGGAATAAATTCGTCGGTAAGAATAAGAAACCATTAAAATCATAACTGTGAATAGTGGAAAATATTATGAGTAGAGCAAAGCAATATTTTTCAGGAAGCACGAATATTTGGAACTGAGGATAAAGCTAGAGTTTTAAAACAGAAATGGAAACCTATCCTGCACCTGCACTGTATAAACCCACATCCTTCCCGCGCGTGTCGTAAGAGGCGACTAAAGGACTCGAGTATTGGTGTATTACAATTTATAGGCGACATGCTGACAACCTGTCACTATGGTGATAGACATGTTTTCTGAAACAACCTTGGAAAACAGTCCTCAAAAATGTCAGATGTGGCGATAGCGACGGTATTCTTACGGCAGTTGGAGCTCTGCCTACCCCGCATGGGATAAAGTCGTGATATATGTATGTATGTATGCACTGTTTAGCAAATAGGCTGAAACAGTTTCAAAGCTTCTCCACAGATGAAACTAATTCGATTACCCGCGTACGTGTAGCATTTATTGCCATGCATCCACAGTAATATAGATTTCCTGAATGCCCTTCGTGTTAGTTCTAATTCGTGCTCAAAGCGCGCGAGATAATTGGGTTTCCGTTGATATGTTACTGACACAGGCTTTTAGGCTAGTTGATTTATATCGCAGCTAAAGTGAGATAAAATATTGTAGTGGAAACTGATATAGTTTTTTAAATAACTTGTTAGTGATACAGATGTTTTCTGATACAACCTTGGAAAACAATCCTAAAAATGTCAGCCGTGGCGATAGCGACCGTATTCATTCGGCCGTTAACGCTCTGCCTACCCTGCAAGGGATAAAGGCGTGATATATGTATATGTATGTTAGGTATTCATATTCAGACTTTTGAAGACTTGGTACAAATTTGTAAGAAAGATTTTTTATGAAACCATTGCGCTTTCATTACTCACGGCAAAGAATAGTACCTAGGTACTTACCTTACGACAACGATTACAAAGTATTTGACTGTGCAAAGCACGGATTCTTTGCAACTAAGGATTTTACACTTTCAAATAGATAGTAAAAATTTTCCTGCAGGTATAGGTTATATTTACCTCTAAAACAATAATGAGCACTGGGTATTTAGAAAACTAAAACAGAATGGTTGTATTCAGTTCAGTTAACTTTCACTATTTTTCCGGTATGTATATTGGTTTAAGCATTACATCTATTTAGATATTGTTTTTGCGTAACTACTGATTTATTTGGATATAAGTAGATATCTAGTCTAGTCTAGAGACTATAGTACCATACGAACGTAGGTAACTACCGAAACGACCTATAGGAACTAACTAATTCAGCCTTGGTTATAATATTATCATATTGGCATATCTAGGCTTATTAGTCCAATAATGTTATTGATTAGACATCTGATATGCAACCCCCCTTCTCCCCGTAACTGCGCTACCTCTCCCCCGCCGCTTAAGTCCCACGGGCTATGAATTGGCATACGGATCAACATATCAACATAATGCATATCAGCGAACATTATCTAGCTTAAGCGTAGGATTCGTAGGTGATCATCAGTTTTACAAAAGGCGCCGTCTGGTAGAAGACTGTCTTAACCAGCCGAAACGTAGCTAGAGGCCCAAAGAACTTGTACCGAATATAAATTAAGAACAAAGTCGTATAAGCCTACATAATGAGTACCTAACGCTTGGATTTCGTTCTTTTTCAAAGTTGAACAAATAAACGGTAGACAGGCTCACACAACGCAGCGCTAAAATAACGCAGTGGTCTGTCAGATCCAAACTAGAAAATGTCACTCTCCATACTAAAACAGCTAAACCGCTGTTCACGTGGCTACGTTATTCTGATATTTCTAATATGGATCTGACAGCGTTACGGATGCATAGGTAAGTTTAACGCTGCGTTGTGTGTTAAGTGTGAAAAAGGCCTTAGGACTGCTTCAAATCCTACAAATAACGTCTTAGATACAAACGTTTCTCGCAATTCTTTTTCGTTTAGAAAAAGAATCTTCATGCACACAAGAAAATTCACTCAACAAATAAGGAAGCAGCTTCATCCTTAGCATAAGCGTTGTAAAAACGGCAGTTCAGTAGCGTCCCACACATTAGTCAAACGGGCTTAGAACCGAGCTAAAAACTCCGCAGGGACCTCGCCACGCATGCGCGCAACTAACTTATCTCTGCTGCAATATTTCACACTTTACTCTCTGTTTTAATGGCCCCGGAACGTGTGCTGTGAATCTTTTGTATGCCCATCGGTTCCTGCATGTCGAATACCTATTATGTTCTAATGTTCTTTGGAAAGGTAGAAAATCATCCAAACTACAGTCACTCTAGTTGAACAATTTTTTATGAGCTTTAGAAAAATCTTCTTAGCGGGTAGCTATAGTTAGTCAGTATTCTGTGCCAGGCAGGCCCAGAGGGTTGCGCTGGACAGGTCCTGGGCAACCCTGCGTTATCCATAATTGCGTCGTAGGCAACGCAATATCTATGGCCTGGTCTTTCCTCAGACACTGATTGAATCGTCAGTCACGGACGTATCAGGCTAGTGATGAATAAAATCAAGGTATAAATAGTTTTGAAATAAATAATATATTTTGTTACCTACCAACATAGTCCTCAAATTGTTCACTATCATGGTCTGACCATATCTGCAAAGTTTTCGGTATCTCCACCGTCCCTTACACCCTGTGTACGCCAGGCGGGCTCTAATCCAACTCTAAATATGTTTTCATAACAATTTGGTATATCGGTAAATATTAACTATCGACATAAATCTAAATTAGACCGACAATGAACATTAAACTTCACTCAATATAAAACAATAACCGTGTTATTACCATAAACAAAATAAGCTTGACTGGAATAAATTAATTATAAATTTTTTGGATCTCTCTCTTGAGGGATAACTGAATCGCATAATTTGAAAGTCAATTTGACCACAGTAGGTAGGTTTACAAGCAGTAAAAATAGGTATTTACACTAGTAGGTAACTTAAGGGAAGATAGATTCAAGAAAATAAACTATAAGGCCAGGTAAGTTGAGATGGGCATAGAATAAGTAAGTTTTTTTTATCTATACTTTAGAAAATATAATTTGAGCCGATTCGCCTTGAAGTTTCATAGTTATTCGAACCGGCTCATATTATATTTCCTTAACTACTATACATACTGCTTCCTTTTCATCCAGACTGTACCTTCCTCTTAGTCCCAAGAGAGATACGCCAGAACAAGAGAGATACGCCAGCTCTAACGATGTAGGCTGACCTGCCCGATACAGAGAATTCTCCCAGACTATCACCAGCCTAACCAGATCCCCTGTTATAGCTTCCTACGACCAAACCTAAGCGGCTAATCGACTGCCAGAGCTCAAGTTTGAATGGTTACCGCCCACTAATAGCTGTTATACAAATTGTATAAACGCTGGATGCCTCCGGGCGGCTCACTTGCCATATATCCTCGATTTCATTGTTATTTTTCGCGTGGCGGTTAATTGAAAAAAATTGTAGCCATTGTCAAAATGGATTTTGTAAGTGCGCTCGTTTAGGTTTGTTTCAGTTGAAACTTAGATGAAGTAGGTTTTGTTTATTTAAGATGTCGCCTATCTGTAATTTATATATCTAATAAATGCATTTATTAATATCATCTAGCAACCAGTACAATCCATTAAAATGGCTGGAGTTTATTCATTCCACTCTTCCCTTCTCGTCACTAGCGCCAACTACTCCACATAATGTGAAATGCCTATTTATACCTTAAAACCTATATAAAGTATTCGAGAGTTTAATGTGTATGTGCTGACAGCCTTTCACTATGATGGATGATATACAACTTACCTGAAACGACTCTCAAATATTAGTCAGATGTGGCTAAAACGACCGTAATTTTATGGTTGTTAAAGCTCTGCCTACCCCGCAAGGGATAAAGGCGTTATTTGTATGTATCCTGTATCTTCTTCTTCTTCTTCTGAGATTTAAGAGCCCAGCTCTTGTCGGTGGAGTAACCGCCATTCTATTCGTCTCTCCGCCAGTGATTTGACCTCCTGATACGACACGACATTAACTTTTTCTTTTATTTGGTCAAAGTAATTTCGCCTTGGTCGACCTCGGCCTCTTCTGCCTTCTACTTTCCCTTCAATGATGTTCTTCAGGAAATTATCGTGTCGTATCAGGTGTCCTATCATCTTTCCTCTTCTGTCTTCTATGGTTCTTAACAAACTTCTCTTTTCATCTACTGTCTTAAGGACGTCTTCGTTCGTCTTCCTATCAGTCCAGCTTATTTTCTGCATCCTCCTCCAACACCACATCTCGAATGCTTCGAGCCTCTCTCTATCCCTCTGGGTCATAGTCCACGTCTCGCTTCCATAAAGTGCTATACTCCAGATGTACGTTTTGATTAATCGCTTTTTGACTTTCTTTGAAATTTTGGCTGTGAGTAAATTTTTCTTGTGTTTGAAGGCTTGTTTAGCCATAGCGATTCTCGCTATAATATCTGCAGTACACCTGGAGTCATGGGTGATAAGACTTCCCAAATATCTAAATTTATTAACTTGTTCTATTGTTGAATTGTTGAGTATTATTGGAGGATTCGCAGTCTGTCTCTTAGCTGTTGTGAGTGCTTTAGTTTTTGCTACATTAATCTTAAGCCCATATTCTGTAAACGTTTTATCCATAAAAGTTAAAAGTTGTTGTAGTTGTTCCGGGCTTTCAGCTAATGCTGCAATATCATCTGCGAATCTCACAAAACAGATCCTCTCTCCATTCATTCTGACCCCTCCCCTTTCTGATTCTATAATCTTCCTGATAGCGCACTCTATAAATATATTGAATATCAAAGGTGAGAGTGGACACCCTTGTCTAACCCCTTGTCGAATTTTAGCTGTACCTTTCTCATCTCCTATTTCTATTATAGTTTCTTGTTCTTTGTATAGTTCATATATTATTCTTCTATCTCTGTAGTCCAGGCCAGCAGTTTTCAAAATTGCCATCATTTTCTTCCAGTCCACTTTATCAAAGGCTTTTTCTAAGTCAATAAATGCTATGTGTGTGTTTTGTGATAAGTTCATTCTCCTGTCAATGATTAATCTTAATGCCAGTATAGCCTCTCGAGTGCCTTTGCTTTGCCTGAAACCATACTGGTCAGGTCCAATGAACTCTTCAGCTTTTGGCCTGATTCTATTTTGGATTATTTTGAGTAGTATTTTAGAGGCTTGTGATATGAGACTTAAGGTCCTATGCTCTTCACATTTTAATGTGTTTGACTTTTTCGGTATGGTTACTGTTTTACTTATTTGGAAGTCTTTAGGTACTTTTCCTGTCATGTACATCTGTTGGATCAAATTAAATACTTCTGTATGAAATGTGTCACAAACTGTATATTTAAACATTTCTATAAAAATTCGATCGTCTCCTGCAGCTTTGCCGTTTTGTATACTATTAATTGCCCTATAAAATTCTTCTTTTAAAATTATTGGTCCTAAGTTATCTTGATCCACTGTTTCCTCTTGCTCAATATCATCTGCTTCAAGGCCTTGACCTTCGTAAAGCTTTTCTATATATCTTTTCCACCTTTCTAGTATATCACTATTATTAAGAAGGATTTGTCCCACTTCGTCTAATATTGCTGTACTCTTTGTTTTATGTTTTATATTTAACTGTTTAATAGTATTGTAAGCTTTGTCCATAAGCCCCTTTTGTATGTATTCCTCAATTTTATCGCATATTTTTACTACTTCATCTTCTTTTTCTTCTCTACATCTTAAAGTTATTTTATTCGTTAGTTGTTTATATTCTTCAATGCTATTTGGATCAGTTTTGTTTCTTATTTGCCTACGCTGGACCATGAGATCAATAATATCGGCGGTTAACCATGACTTTCTGGGCACAATTTTCTCAGTCTTAAGGAATTCTTCTGCGGTTTCTCTTAGTATATCTCTTAAATTAACCCATTTATCATTAATACTATTTAAATTATTATCATCTTTATAATTATTATTATATTCTTCTATTTTTTCACCTATTCTATTACTATATTGCACTCTATAATTATTGCTTTCCTTATCTCTAAGTTTTTGGAGATCAATTTTCTTTGGCTTATTCTTACGTTTAGACTTTTTGGCGCTTAGATTATATGTGCTTAGTAGTAAATTATGATCTGTGTTCAGATCTGCCCCCGGATAAGTCTTGCATGATGTAAGCTGTTGCCTTTTGTTTATTTTTACTAAGATGAAATCTATTTGATATCTTCCTATGTCCCCTGGCATTTTCCACGTGTACAGCCTTCTTTTTGGTAGTTCAAAAAGTGTATTTGTTACCATCAAGTCATTTTCCTTACAGAATTGTACCAATCTATCACCCCTTGAATTTCTATTCCCAAGTCCAAATTTCCCGACTATATTTTCGTCTGCTCCTTCTCCTACCACGGCATTAAAATCGCCCATTACTATAAGGTTATCTTTTTCTTTTACTGTATCTAAAATGCAATCTATGTC
The DNA here is from genome assembly GCA_029255805.1 of Keiferia lycopersicella. Lineage (NCBI taxonomy): Eukaryota > Metazoa > Arthropoda > Insecta > Lepidoptera > Gelechiidae > Keiferia > Keiferia lycopersicella. The sequence continues at coordinate 12,886,610 of JARACZ010000005.1, read as the reverse complement.
GTTATATATTTCCTCTATTTCATCGTCTGTGTGGCTTCCAGTGGGCATATAAACTTGTAAAATTACTGTATTTTCTGGTTCTGTTTTAATTTTCACTGCTGTTAGTCGGTCGCTGTGGTGTATGGTGTTTTCCACTAATATCCTGTATATAACGAGTAAAAATATTAGCTGCGAATATTTTAAGGGGTGAATCAGCCCATAAAACTGAACAACTTTCTCCAAGGAACTGTGTGTGAAATATGTGGTTTTTTTTTTACTTCCTATAAGAATTGACTTGATCGCTTGGTAATTTTGTATGGGAGGCCCAAAATTTTTTTTCATATTTCGACCCATGTTCCTTGAGGAAAGTTGTTTAGTTTCATGGGCTGGATCACCCCTTAAAACATTAGCAGCTATTTTTTTTACAACCTGTATATCTTGTGGGTGCCATAGCCTGAATACCCTAGTAATTAACCAACGAACTTTCAAATCAAATTAATCCTAGATCAAATGCAGCTGTCGCTGATCACTGCACCACTCATTTCTACTTTAAAATGGTTCCGAATACCGCGAACGGATTCCGGGTACAGCTGCGTGGGATGGGAAGAGCTTCTCGGTACACGATAGGGATGGCTGCGTTCCGGGAACAATAGCTTCCGAGTTGGATTTCAAATGTCTGTAGCCTGCAGGCGAAGGAGTTCAGTGGTTTAGAGCTTAGTGGCTTTTCTAAGAAATCAGACGAAATGATTTACAAGACATCAGTTTGAACTAAATTCCTAAATTCAGACCTTCAAAATTTTACATAGATATTAGATACTTACTTTTCGTCGGTGGCCAAGTAGTTAGGACACCGGTCTTACAATCGTGAGACCCGAATTCGATCCCCGCCATTTACCAATGTGTTTTTACTCACGTACATTTGCCGACTGCTCTTACGGTGAAGGAAAAACATCGTGATGAAACCCGCATTCAAATAAAATTTGAATTCAGATGTTATTTGAATGTAACTTAACCTAGGATTCGGGCCAGGTTAGCCTCCGGGTTGCAGAGGTCAGATGGCAGTGGCTCTGTGTAAATCTTGGTTTCACATCAAATCTCCTAGGTTAGGTAGCCGACCCCGACAGAGAACGGGATAAGGCAAGGAGAATGATTAGATACTTACTCTGATGTGCTTTGGTGAGCCAAGGTTTTATTTTAGCTATGAACTACGACAAGGTGCATGCGTAGCTACGACTCTGCAGTGAGAAACCCTCGCACTTAGGTGCTCGTTGAAACTAGGTATAGGTACTCTGTTCATTAAAAATCGAATGTAATGGTGCGTCCCTAATATGTGCTAATAAGTTATTGAATAAATGTGCAATAGTTTTTCGTTCCGTTATTTATAAAGTAACAATTGTAAGGGGTCATTTTAATAAGTTCTTATCTTGAAAGCAATAGACAGAGTAAGAGATTTTCAAAGGCAAAAGCAGACTACCTACCCATGTTACTCAGGGATGAAAAAGCTTGTAAACACTTTTGCTATTCTTCGAGAATTTTCGCAAACTTTATATACAAACAAAATATTTCAGTTTTATGATAGTGGAGATGATTGACATCGACGAATATTGATATCTCGTGGCACAGGAATTGCGTTTTAAGCTACACCCGTTTTTTATATGCCAAATCCCAATGGGATTTATACTTTAAGCTGGCTACGTCCATTTAATCGTCGGTTTAACGATCAGAGGCGAAGTGTAAACGCATAAAGAGACTTATTGCAGCTATTTCTGGAAAATGTTATTAGAGTGATGAACGTCATTGCATTACCGGCGGAAAAGCTAAAATTGGGTCTTTGAATCAAACCGGATGAACAACTATGCTCAATTTGATTAATGACCGATATTGCAAATACAGGACGGGCTGGTGATGAGGAACAACTTTCCTCAAGGCACATAGGTCGAAATAAGCAAAAGATTTTGTACCTTCCATACAAAATGTACCAGCCAACCAAGTCAATTTGTATGGTCGGTCCCTAGGAAAAGTTCACATTATAGGAAGAGCATATTATTAGTAAACTATAACGGAAAACTCAATTAAAAGCTGGGTTTGGCGTAGGATGACCTCCTACAGCACAGGATTACTTATGTAGAGTAGGTATGTATATAGGTAGGTAGGAAATGTGTGGGAGAATGGAAACTAATAGCGACTGATATTTTCAATTACACGTGTACAGGTTTCTTAATTTACTTGGTTTAAAAGATTAGATGCAGGATTGAACTTTTTTATAAAATGAAATATGACAATTTGGCCGAAATAGCTTCGACTGACATTTTATTCGTACTCACTTAAACTTCTGCAATTAAATTCAACACTAATTTCCAAAAACCTACTATTAATTTTGTATTTGTGCGTGCAATCTCTAGCGCCCAGTGTGAATCACGAGGAGATTTCTTAAAATACATTCGGTACCTACTCGATATTGTTGGAAATAGGTACCTAACTTAAAACAGATATAATCGATTATTTACACATTTGTTATAAAAATTTTATCAGGGTCAGTGGGTTATTAAAATTCATGTGTCTACCTACGTCCAATTACTAGAGACAGGTGGTACAGAGAATCTGTTCTACATTTTATTGTACCTACCGATTCCGACATGTACAAGCGAATACCTAGGTGCTTAAAATTACCTAATAAATACACTTCTCATTAGAAAAATCGAGACATTTTTGTTTTTATGATATTGTAAAACAAGAAACCTATAAAAACTATTTCATATTTGGGACATTTTAATTATGATTCAGACGTTGTTTCCAAATAAACACACTTTTTAAATAATGTGATCCGTACAAAACATAAACTTACAAAATGTCCTGTGTGTTCCAAATGGTAAGACGTTATTCTCATAGCTGTTTTCTTGTCCTTAGATGCGACGACGGTGGAGGCGGCGCGGCGACCGGGCCGGCGGGGCGGACGGCGTCGCTGCGGCTCGCCAACGGGCGCGTGGCGGCGCAGTCGGCCGAGCAGCTGCCGCACTCGCCGGCAGACTGCGCGTCCGTGCGCATCAGCATCGACAACACCAACACCTGCTGCACCGACTCCCTCGTCACCGCCATCGATGACGAGACGCTGCTGCTAGGTGAGTCTGTACCAAGTGTCTAGCGAGCTCGCCAGCAGACTGCATCGGCATCGACAGCACCAACACCTGCTGCGCCGACTCCCTCCTCACCGCCATCGACGACGAGACGCTGCTGCTAGGTGAGTCTGTACCAAGTCTCTAACAAGCACACTGTACCAAATGTCTAGCAAGCTCTCTGTACCAAGTGTCTAGCAAGCGCGCGGACTCCCTCGTCAACGCCATCGACGACGAGACGCTGTTGCTAGGTTAGTTTGTACCAAGTGTCTAGCCAGCTCGCCAGCAGACTGCATCGGCATCGACAATACTAACATCTGTTGAGCTGACTCCCTCGTCACCGCCATCGACGACGAGACGCTGGTGTTAGGTGAGTCTATACCAAGTATCTAGCCAGCTCGCCCGCAGACTGCATCAGCATCGACAACACCAACACGATTGTTTATGCGAAATAAGTGTAGCAAACTGAAGTGGCAGTGGGCTGGTCACATCTGTTGTAGAACCGATGGCCGCTGTAGTAAGAGGGTTCTTGAGACCATGCTTGGGCAAGCATAACGTTGAACGCCCTCCGGCGATGACTTAAAAAGAGCGGCTGGTAGCGATTGGATGACAAAAGCGGGAGATCGTTCATTATGGCGTTCCCTGGGGAAGGGAGGCCTATGTCCAGCAGTGGACTGCTATAGGCTGGTGTGTCGTGATGTCATAAAGCCACGAAAAAGAAGAATTCACGGGTACAGCGTTGCTCTAAGGTTTAGCTAGAATGTCATTTTTGTACTTATTAAAAAAAATTTGAAAAAACTGGTATAATTACTTGCGGAACGATACAAAGGCGTAATAAAAACAGCTTGCAAAGCAAAGGAATTATACTCCTTTATTTTTCAAGCCAGGTAGGTAAATTACGAGCAAGCAGTTATTCCTTAGTTGAAATATAGCCTTTCCCCGGCTCCCCGAGCTATTTCTTAGTTTGGTAAACGGCATTGGTCCATTTAGTTACGACCCGGGCCGAACTACTTTGGTAGTATTGAAAAATTGAGTCACGTCGTCGTCAAGCTCTTTCAAGAAATGTTGGTTGGTTTTATTCCGACGATGTAAGGGAGGAATAGTTTCATTTGTTGAAATTGGTAAGATTGTTTGGGGCGCTATAACTGGGTACCCCAATCGCTATTAGTTTGGTTTTTAATAGATACCAATTATAAAAAATATTATTTTTGTGTACATGTAATCGATAAACTCCGGAGAGCTACGAACTGAAAGGATTTCAAAAATTCTTTCGCATGCGAACGAGTAAACATCTTTCGTAGACCTGTCCTTTTCACCCTGTATAGTAGGCAGGTAGATACAGTAGGTCTACATTTATCGCTATAACAAATCGCTGAAGCAAAGTCTACTAATTATGAAAGTAGGGCAAGAGGAGAAATGCGGGCATTGTAGTACAAACACAAACAGTTATGATCTCTTTTGTAAAGTAACAAGGTAGTTTTCTCCATTAGGAGATTTCCATAGACCGAGGACAAATCACCTACGATCTAAACATGTGTTAGGTATCCAGCTGAGTTCAAGCAAATATCTTTACTTCGAAAAACAGCTAGACAGGTCATACTTTAAAGTGCTCTAGATTTTCAGTTGTTTGTTTCGTTGTACTAAAGATTTTTTTCATTCTTGAAACTGAGGTAAACGCCTTTTAAAATAAATAAATTTCAGATTTGTCGTCTAAACTTGGCACTCATTTACCTATCAACACATCTGTCGGTTGAACATTGAACTTTACTACCAAATTTTACATTCCTTTTTTTAGTGGGTAACTAAACGCCATTTTAAATAAATAAATTTCAGGATTGTCGACTAAACTTTGCACTCATTTATCTATCAACACTCGGTCTGTCGTTTGAATACGGAACTTAACTACCAAATTTTACATTTACCTTTTTAGTGAGACTAATAAACCAAGTTTAAATATAAAAGAACTGTGAGGAGAATATTTACTCGCTGATATATTTACTCGTATTTTCTCTCTTCAGTAGCTTCAATTATCGGGTTAGGGTTAAACAAGCAAGATAATTGATAGGATCCCTGTAGGACGGTCTAGCCGTTTACTTTAAAGGTCCAACTAAACGGAGCTGAAAACACCTACACAAATATCAATATCACTGCTGCCTACTCAACTCGCCTACGTCAGGTTTCCGATATTCTAAAGCAAGTGGAGGCGTATTATAGGCATTATAATATAAGATGTAAAACTCAGGGGTGGTCCAGCCTATAACACGGTAGAACAAGCTGAAAAAGCCATTTAATTGTCGCCACCTACGCGGCGTACCGCAAGACCTATCATACTAGAAAGGATCGAACCTATCGGTCAGGAATGTCGTATCGGAATGTCAGGATCAGGGTTATGTCCGTAGAAAATGCAGAGCCGCGTTCATTTAATGCCAAAGAGCTCAATTTCTAAAATAGTGATTTTTGAAATCGGACACAGAAATCCGCAACGACTGGTCTAACCACTGGTATTCCACTTGCTACTACTCGATTTTTTTACTTTGACTAGAAAACCTGTGTATGAATTTATTACAGTACCTATGTGTGAATTGATAAATTTCGTAGAAGCTGTGATTAGCACAATTGGCAGAAAATTTATCAATAGTGCTCCTGGCTGGCCGGGATAAAAGTTGTACGCAACTATTGTCCTAAAATACTACGGACTCCATTCAACATTTTTCGAAATAAGTATTCAAAGTTTGAATTAATAAAACGAAAAGTAATATAAAAGTAAGTGTTTTACCGCCATCTACGCCATCCTTCGAGTTCTACATACATTATACCGTTTTAGATCGCTTTAAAAAGTAGCTCGTTTGACCTGTCAGGAACCAAGCCTATTGTCGTTAGAAATGGGTTTCATATCCACGGGTCCTGTGATCTTGTCGAGTCATCGCACCTGCTGCTTCTTATGAAATCTGCTGTTATGTGAGCAGATATTAATCATACCTAGGTATACATAATGTGAAGCAGGAAATACCTACATCGAAACGTGCATAAAAGATTTAAGTATGTAATTAGTACAATATTGATAAATTGCAGTAAATCTTTTCGTTGTTTGTTCCTTTTCAAGCAATGATTAAGTATAGCTAGTTCGTTTGCATTGACTTTCTAACTAAAAGTTAGTAAGTATTCTTTGCTAAAGCAAAAATTATGGTTGATAGTAACACATACAGGAAGAAACGTATGGTACAATACAAAGCAAAAGATAGTAGGTACCTATATGTAAATGAAAAATATCAAGTAGAAATATTTTTATTGTGTATGATTCGTAGAATCAACACCACGTGTTACATTTAACTTTTAGCAACATCTAGCGGACCCTGATCTGGGTTCATAGGGTTCGTCGACTCAGTATAAAGTAAAGTGTAACAGAGATAGATGCCTGCCTGCATCTAATCCAAAATTTCTTTGCATCTGACAGACACTTGCGTTACGGATACGCTAAAAATGCGCGCAACGGACGTCAAGTGAGCGAACCGCCGAAGCCCTTTGATTTGGTGCGCGTCTTGGAGAGTGTATTTGACTTTATCTTCAGACTTTAGAGACTATTCGCAGAATCAGAGTATGCACTTATCATGTTATTACGTGCACTTGACTGCGTGACTTGGTCGAGAATTCGAGCTAGAGATATTCCGACTTATCCGCTCCAAGTGGGAGTCAAATGTCATTCTGAAACGTGATTCAAACGTTTCCACTGACTGCTCTTGATCCCTACGGTAATTCTAATATAGTATAATAAACTTTATTTCACAAAAAAAGGAATTCTCTATGGCGCAAGTAACACTTAAGCAAGACAGCTTTCATGCTGGATAGTATTCTGTATTTGCCATTCTACTTTCTAATTACTGAAAATCGCTACTGGAAGTCAAGGAATATTAATGCTAAAATTAGTAAATTGGGTACCTATTGGAAAATGTAGAGGCTGTCAAGATTAAAGTAAGTACCTAAGGATTCAGTAGTTGACATACATGATTGGTAGATTCGATGATCCATAGATACGCAAATATAACAAATTGGACAATTAAACAAATAAAATAAGAACATGTATGCATACAAACCCAAGAAAAGTTAAAAATAGAGTCACATCTGGTAAAATTTTGTAAGTTAAATCTGAGCTTTGATAAATGACCTTTTTTAGCAACACTTGAGTCTTAAATGTTCTGAAGTAATTGTTTCATTCATTATTAAGTACACTGAGTCTGTAAATAGCTTGGAAAAATGACGCCATCCGTACGTCAAGAAGTACAAAAAGTTCTTACGTTACGAAATTTTACGTTTCTTACAACTGTCTGTGCTGATTCTGTTACTTCGTCATCCGCAACAAAAGGTACCGATTTAGTTACAAAAATTTCCCGAAATTCAGCTGACCTATTCGACCTTTTCCACACTTAAGCGCAAAAATAACGCTGCGCTAACGATGCGCCTGTCAGGTCCATAATAGAAACGTCAATCCTCATACTAAAACCGCTCGCGACGCACGACTAACGCATAAAGGCATCACTAGCGCAGCGTCGTGCGTTTGATCTGTGTGGAGAGCGGTTTTTGTAAGGAGAGTGACTTTTTTGGTATGGATCTGATAGGCGCATACGTTGGCGCAGCCTTATTTTAGCACTGAAGTGTGAAAGAGGCCTTCTATTAGGCAATATTAAATTAAGTATACAGGGCGTAAGAGACGGTGTAACAAAAGCATTAAAAAAATTTTGATTCCCAACATAGCCCTCATAGAAAAAGTTGTTCAGTTTCATGGTATGATCACGCCTGCAAAGTTTTCGTTACATCGTCTCTTACACCCTGCATAAAGACGGTGTCGGCAAGTCATAAAGATTTGCAAAGGACGCAAATTCGGGCAGCGGGAACTAGCTATCAACCCAGCATTGGCCATGACTGGGCATGAACATAGACTAGTGCAGAGTCAGAGGTGGTCAGAGGCGGCACGCGCATGGCCCATCCCAGCCGCCTCGTCGCGTGCCGCTCGGCGCTCGCTCGCAGTCTGCCGCTCGCTCGCCTCGTGCGACGACATGCCGCTACCGCGATACCCCACCTCATAAAAGCTCCGCGACCCGCGAACTTCAAAAACCATCGCCAATTTTCAGGAATTATTATTTGTGTTTAATAGTGCAGTGTTATACCAGTGGAAATGACGGGAGCCGAACTGGATCACGTTCGTAAAATGCAGCGTCAAAGCTTTTAATTGTTGTATGTCTGGGCATGTTTGTGATCGGGTCTAACAATGCGATGCCGGTGTCTTATTAATGAAAACAATCTATATCTCTGAAAGGAACACATAGTAGGTAATTAGTATTTAGTTTATTGTTATTAATGTTATACGTTAGTATACAGTAGCATTAACTTTACGGGTTAGTACCTAACCAAAAATTCTACTAAAGTAAGTACTTAATATCAAGTTTTTCAAACTTCATCCAACTGATATTTGGGTTAAATTTGACGGTGGTAAAAGCTCTTCGGGTGCCAAATAGGGTACATGGTATGATTGCCAAAATAAATAACACTTGAAATGAACCATCCGAAAACCATTCTGCCTTTCATATTTTGCCGTATACGACTATCAAAATACTCAAGGAGTAGGCGGTTTTAAAACTCAGACTTTACCAAGATTCATCGGGTTTTTGTCAACTAGGTTCCACATAGAACGATAAGTAGGAACTTAATGCATTGAACTGTTATTTACTTGTTTAGTTTTACCTATTTTGTAGTCTGATTTTATGAATGTATAACTGAATAAGCTCTACACCTAGGTAAACTCCTTCAATAAATTTTATTTAGGTACATCGATACTGAACAAATTAGCGCGAAATAATGAAATAACAAAATATAAGTACCTAGTTACATAACAAGGCTAGTTGAATAACAAGGAAAACATTTTCAAATCTAAATACAAATTTCAAGTGGTACTCATTGGTGATAACTGTTATATCTGTTACCACACGCACAAAGTGGCGGAATACTTAATTGCCAAAAGTGCCAAAACTCAACCAATATCCTATCAAAGAGAATCTAACTCGATCTCAACAGCGGCTTTGACATATGTCACTCAATACTAACAGCATCTCAAAGTCGCACTCAAGATCGATCTCAGAGTTGAGTGCGGTTTATAAATACGGTCCAAACACATAATATAGAACAAATTACGCTCAGGTAGGTAAATAAAATTTACGCCGCCGTTCGCATCTGTTGAACATGTTTGAGCTTCCGGCAGACTCCAGCTTTTTGTATTTGTCTAGAACACATTGTGTTTTTATAACAAGTTTGTGAACATTTCATAATTTTACTTTTATCATTCCTTTTGATGGCAGAAATAATAATTTAATTTGTTTGTAGCAGTAGTCTTGACTCACGTCAATCGTTGTAGGTACCTGGCATAGAATAAAATTTATAAATAATTTACTATTTAGGTACTTAAATACCTATTATAATAAGAAAATGGTAATTTCAATACAAAATTCGCAGCAAGCACCTCAATTTGCGATTCACGAATGTTTCTGTCCGGCGGCGGTCAGCGGCTGTCGCCAGTCCGCTCATTACCATTACAAACACTTTAGTATTATCCATTCATTAACCATAACATCACAAGAATATTTATATTCTTGTTTGACAGTCTGGTAGCCGCTGGTATTTTGTCGTGGACAAGCGCGAAATCTTACGCTATTTTCGATCTACACTTTGGTACTTAGGTATGGTCGGTTGTAGCGCTTAAGGTACAGTCTCAAGCAGAGAAAACGGACCCCTCTCTTTATAAATGGAGCCAGACAACATCTCTGTTGCCTGGCGCCATCTAGCGTTAAGTTACTGCACCGCCGCCATCGTATCGTTTGTTTGTCACAAACTTGTTTTTCGAATTCATCCAAGCCTTGGGTATTGCTAGGATAAATAGATAGAATTCAAAAAACTTGGTATAGAAACAATAAAATACGAATAACACATTTTGGTCACAAGATTTGAACCTAGACTCTTTCGTTCTCGAGCCCTACCGCTAAACCACTGCGCCACCGAGCTCTTGCTAAGAATGGCGAAAATTCCCTTCTACTTCATATTGTGCATGACGTCACAGTAATCTTTCTTGATGTGTCGAACTCTTTCTAAGTAATTATGAGGGTAGGCAAAATTTATAAAATGTTAAACTTAATTTCTGGTGTTTCGCTTTGTTCACAAGCTAGCTTCGCTACCGCTTACGTGTGCATTCTGTTTCGGATAGTTTTTGGATTATAAACTAACAACCTATTATTATATTATTGTGCTTTTTGAACAAAATCGAGGCATTAAGAGTATTGCTCGAGAACTGGGAGTGGCGGTAAGTTTTGCTTCTATTTTTATAAGCGATACTTATATTTTAATTCGTTTGATAATAGGGTTGGGATTAGTTCACGGAATAAATTGCTTTTATTTTTACAGAGAAACACAGTTCGTCGATGGATAAAAAGATACCAGGAAACTGGTGATGTAAAATGTGAAAGACAGGATCCGCGACCAGTGGCTTATTCTGATGAAACGTATCGTCACCGCGAAATTGTAAGAATCCATACCAATGAGCCCTTCAAGACCACGAGATCAACTGCACAGTTGTTTGGGATTTCGTTGGATACAGTGCGGAGACATTTACATGCTGCGGGGATCCATAATTACAGACCAGCTAAAAAAAATAAACTTACCGAGGCTCACCGTCAAGCTAGAGTAAGATTCGCCAGGGAGTATTTGAATTTCGATTGGAAGAATAATATAGTAATATTTACCGACGAAAAATGTTTTAAATCGGACAAAGACGACTGTGGAGAAGACGAGGACAGCGTTATAATCCACAAAATGTTTTACTAAATTAACTTTTTTTAATTTTTACTTGAGACGTAAAATTGTTATCTTGGATAACATGTTTGTTCTCTCGTAAAAAGTCATAGACAAGTGATTGGAAATATTACAAATAAAATTTAGAATTATTGTAAATATGTAAGCTGAAACTTGTTTTTGAATAAAGTTACTAATCAGTCTTTTTTGTTTTTCTACCATTTTCTATCAATGTTATTTAATGTGACCTTGATATTCAAAATAATTTTATTAAAACGCAAACAAAATTAGAATCAAAAATATGTGACAATAAAAGAAGGCACAGAAGTAGGGATTCGAACCAGTAACATCATTCACGAGCACCCATATCTTAACCACTAGGCTATATGTCTGTCACATAGTTAGTGTGAAATACTCAAAGTGTTTTCGCAATATGAAGGAAACTGACGCAGATGGCGCTGCTAGTCACGACTTTGACTAAAAGCACCAATAGAATGTCGCTGAACTTAGACATTGTGACATTATCGACCAATCACCACTCACTGCTCGTGTTGCGATGTTTCCTACATGTTGCCATAGATGTCGTCACTGGGGGGGGTCCGTTTTCTCTGCTTGCGACCGTACCAGGGATACTAAAAAGAACTCAATCACTGTTGTTCCCAGAAATATAATTCATCATCATTTCCCTTGCCTTATCCCGTTCTCTGTCGTGGTCGGCTACCTAACCAAAACAATTATCATCTGAATTAAATTTTTAATGTGGGTTTCATCGTTTCTTCACGATGTTTTTCCTTCACCGTATGAGCAGTCGGTCAATGTACGTGAGTAAACACATTGGTACATGACGGGGAGCGAACTCGGGTCTCAAGATTGTAAGACCGGTGTACTAATCACTTGGCCACCGACGCTCGACGTTGATGACGATGTTCCCAGAAATATATACTTTTTAAAATTAATTTGCAATATCTCTCGTTGGCAATGCAACGAGGGAACGAAGTCTTTTAGGCGACAGGCTGACAACCTGTCACTATAGTGATACGCATGTTTTCTGAAACAACCTTGGAAAACAATCCTCAAAAATGTCAGACGTGGCGATTCTATTTTTTCTATTTCAGCCTATTGCAGTCCACTGCTGGACGTAGGCCTCCCCCAAGGAACGCCATAGGGCACGATCTCCCGTTTTTGCCATCCAGTCGCTACCAGCCGCCTTTTTCAAGTCATCGGTCCATCTGGCCGGAGGGCGTCCAACGCTACGCTTGCCGAGGCGTGGTCTCCACTCGAGAACCCGCTTACTCCACCGTCCGTCGGTTCTACGACAAATGTGGCCAGCCCACTGCCACTTCAGCTTGCTACACTTCCAGACTATGTCCGTCACTTTGGTCTTTTTTCGGATGGCCTCATTCCGGACTTTATCCATTATAGAGATACCAAGCATAGACCTTTCCATAGCTCTCTGAGTGACATGTAGCCGGTGGGCCAGTTTTACTGTCAAGTTCCACGTCTCAGCTCCGTAGGTCATGACTGGTAGGACGCATTGATCGAACACCTTGGTCTTGAGGCATTGTGGCAAAGATGATTCGAGGATGTGACGCAGCTTTCCAAATGCTACCCAGCCAAGCTGCACTCTTCTGGTGATTTCAGCCTCAAAGTTGTCTCTTCCCATCTGCAAAGTCTGCCCAAGGTACACGTATTTCTGGACAACTTCAAGGACTACACCTTCGACGGAGACCGGCTCGGGGATTATGTGTTGATTGAACATGACCTTCGTCTTATCCAAGTTCATCCCAAGTCCAACACGTCTCGAGGCAGAGTTAAGACTAGATAGCATTTTTTGCAGGTCCTGCAGCGATTCGGCCATTATGACTATGTCGTCGGCAAAGCGGAGATGCGTGAGACTTTCGCCGTTGACGTTGATGCCCAGTCCATCCCACTGTAGAGTTTTGAAAACATCCTCCAATGCGTTAGTGAATAGTTTCGGGGATATAACGTCACCCTGTCTTACACCACGGAGCAGTTGGATGGGTCTTGTATAATGGTTTTGTACTTGAACGGACATCGTAGCCATTTGATAGAGGCTTCTCAGCACCTCCACATACCGCCAGTCGACTTGACAGCGCTGCAAGGACTCCAAAACAGCCCAGGTTTCGATAGAGTCGAAGGCTTTTTCGTAGTCCACAAAAGCCATACACAGTGGTTGGTTGTACTCCTCTGTCTTCTGTATAACCTGCCTTACAGTATGGATGTGGTCCACGGTACTGAAGCCCTTGCGAAACCCGGCCTGTTCCGGTGGCTGAAAGGCGTCAAATCTTGATGCCAAACGATTCGTGACGACTCTCGAGAACAGCTTATAGACGTGGCTCAGAAGTGTGATCGGCCTATAGTTTTTGAGAAGCGTTTTGTCTCCTTTTTTGAAAAACAATGCCACTACACCTCTGCTCCACGCCTTCGGGGTTGTCCCATTGGCTATTACAGAGTTAAAAAGCCTTTTCAGCTCCTCAAGGACAGGTTTTCCACCGGCCTTAAGTAGCTCAGAGGCCACTCCGTCTTCCCCGGGAGCCTTTCCATTCTTAAGCTGTCTGAGAGCCGCCGCGATTTCGTCTATATCTACGTCCGGGAGATCTTCTGTAAAGTGGCGGGAGAGAGGAGCTCTTGGGTCTGGGGTCGCATCAGGTGGAGGCTTTTTCGCATGCGAGGCATACAGATTTCCATAGAAGTCCTCAATTTCAGCGAGAATCTCTGGAACCGATGTGACAGTTACACCATTCGAGGTAGTTAGCTTTGCCAGATGACTCCTTCCCAGTGTCTTGGTAAAAACTTTCGACCCTCGGTTTTTCTCAATCGCCTCCTTTACGAGTCGAGTGTTGTAGCTTCGGAGGTCGCGTCTTACCGTACTTCGGATCTTTTTGTTAAGTAACTGGGGATCTGGCAATGCATCCTCTGGTGTTTCCCGCCTAATTCGCATCAGTTCCAGGGCCTCGCTTGAAAGTTTGGACTTCTTGTCTGTTCGCCTTTTACGAGAATGCTTCGTCCCCACTTCGCGAATAGCCCCAACTATGCTCTCTAGGTCCTCGTCAACGTTTGCCGGGGTCTCCAGGGCAGCGAATCGATTTTTTAGTTCAAGTTGGAACTCCTCATGTCCGGCTTGGGGCAGATTGGGACGGAGAACTTGCTTCACCATGCGGTTTCTTTCTAGCTTGAAGTTGATATTTAGGGTGCCTCTTACTAGTCGGTGATCACTTCCGGTATTGAACCTATTGATCACTGAGACATCCCTAAATATATGCCGTTTATCCGTCATGATGAAGTCGATCTCGTTCTTCGTCCTGCCGTCAGGGCTCTTCCAGGTCCACTTCCGTTGGGGCTTTTTCTGATAAAAGGTGTTCATACAGAACAGCCCTTGCCTGCTAAGGAAGTTGACTAGCATTTGGCCCCTCTGGTTTCTGCTCCCGTAGCCATGTGGTCCCAAGCTTGATTCACCGCGCTCCTGTCCCACTTTAGCGTTGAAGTCCCCCATGACAACAGTGAAGTGGGTCTTAGTGGTTTGGTGTATGGCTTTCGACACGTCGTCGTATAGGGCCTCCACCTCTTCATCTGAGCTGCTCGAAGTCGGCGCATATACCTGTACGACCTTGAGAGAGTACCTCTCGGTCAGCTTCAGTACGAGGTACGCTACCCTGTTCGAGACGCTGCTGATCTCCATCACGTTGTCACAGAGAGCCTTATTGACATGGAACCCTACGCCACCCTGGGATTGTGCGCTCCCTTCCCTGAAGTAGAATAGGTGACCTGATTCTAGGGTTATCGTGTCCTCCCCCTCTCTTCGGACTTCTGACAATCCCAGAACATGCCACCGTATCTTATCTAATTCTACCTCAAGGATTTGGAGACTTTCGTCCAGCCGCAGACTGCGTCCGTTGTACGTCGCCAGGGTCAGTCTATGGCAGCCGTAGTCCGTAGCCCGGGGATTCTTCGCACCCCCTGCCCTACCATTACCCGGCGATAGTGGCCTTAGTGGCGATAGTGGCCTTATTTTTACGGCCGTTAACGCTCTGCCTACCCCGCAAGGGATAAAGGCGTGATATATGTATGTATGTATGTAACGAAGTCAGTGTTTTAGGCACTTTTGCACCAGGTACTTGCTATTCAGGATAGTCTTTTTGATTGAAACTAATTTGTATATTAGTTGTTATTTAATTTCTCCTTCATTTTATTATTTACTATTTTTGTGACATGCTGTTCCATGTAATGATTAAATCTATTTGCAATATTTGAAAATTACTTAAGAGAATGTGTTTTAACTTTTATCTAGGTCAAGAATAATTCAGTTCTTCTGAAGTACTCCAGGTACCTAATATGGTACATCTCGTATGACAATATCTAGATCTAGAGTTTCATTACACAGATCAAACTACTGACTGGTCATTCTAAATTATTTTAACTCGAGTAGTTGATGATATCACGGTGTCACTCTATCTTACGGAAAAAAACTCAATTTAAGACATTCTAAGCTACCAATCTAATTAACCAAAAATATCGTTTAATATTTTAAACATACATATTACCTGCATACTTATTATATGCTGATTAACGGAGCATTTTTATGGCATCAATTTTTTTCTGGGATCCTTCACGCTGATAAAAAAAGTCTTCAAATACTATTAAACTCTTTATGTTTGCTACTTTGATAGCTTATGATGTCTATCTAGTTTTTTTTAACTACTTAATCAGTACATTAAGTTCCCTGTCAATTAAGGATTCATTATCACTGGTTCTCTATACAGATACTAAGAAAACCTAGTGCAAGGTGATCTCTTAAGTATGTCGAGTTGATGCCGATCTCTATCTTTTCGTATGGTACTCCGAGTCGTCCAACGATCCGATGAGCCCTGGTGTCAGAGTTTCTCAACCGCCTACTACTAGTAACAGGCCTCTAACATGGTTGAGCAACGACCGCCGTCTAAGGCTCGTATTTGTGAACCGCACCAACTATGAGATCGATCTTGAGTTATCTTTAAGATGCTGTTAATATTGACTGACATTTGTTAAAATCGCTCTTGAGATCGATCTCAGAGTTGAATGCGAATAATAATTACGTACCTTATAAGTAGCTGCACCTATCATAGACAGCAACTACAATAAGAGTGTTGGGCGCTTTGTATTGAAGTGAGTTTCTTTGAGACACCGACCAAAAATTCTTAAAGTAAGTAAGAAAAGTTTTCTGGCGATGAATGAAAGTAGTTTTGTTAAAATATTAGTTTTAATGAAGATCACGAAGATTAATGGTATCTTTTGAAATATTTGTTTGGATTTTTGTTAAAGCTATAAAAATTATCTCATTGAATCACCAATTTTTGTTCGATACGCTTGCCAGCTTTTTGTCTGGGACACCGAGTCAACGAACGACCCGGTGCGATAGAAAGACATCTAGTTTAGTAAAGTTATTTTTTAATAATTTATCATCGTGCTATTCAAATGCATGATATTGCACTTACTGAAGATCCAATAACAGCATTATCTTCTTTATTTGACCGTGAACGTTGACACAGCTGTAGATATTGTAGATTCTTACGCATATAGTTAGGTATTATATATATACTCTTTACATTTAAGACTCGTATCACACTCGCATATTTCGTAGGTAGGTATTGAATCCATGTCTTCATATTGTGTCCTTGAGGACAGTTGTCCAGTTTGGCGGGTAATTTCATTCCGTAAAATGTTTTCCCCTACTCCACTAAAATAACTAGGAGCCCGCCCAGCGGCTGCGCCCGCTGCTACTCATTTTCCCGTGGGAATGAGATATTTTCCCGGCAATTATTATACATAATAACCTTCCTCTTTATTTACTCTATCTATAAAAAAACTTGCATCAAAATCTGTTGTGTAGTTTTTTTTAGATTTAGACATACATACAGACAGACAGACGCGAAAAGCGACTTAGCTTTACTATTAGTGATAGGTCCATAATGTAACTTTTGAAAAATAAGCTGTGCCTTGTGTTCTTTTATCTACTTGATTTTGTACCTACTTGCTCTGTGCAACTAATGGTTCAATAAATAGCTATGCACGTACTAATCTTGTATATTTCGCATTATATTTATCAAAAGCAGTAAGATCTAGTTTAACCCCTCAATTGACGCAATCGATGACCGTGGACAAGAGGAAGCTCTTGACATTGCTTGTAGCACTTTATTAGAAACATAGCATTTGACGTGTACAGTAAAACAAAATGAAAAACTTCTTTGTTCAATGTAAGATAATAAAATCACATATTAATCTCATCATTCGTAATAATAAGTAACTTTTTGATACAATTTTGTGTTATCCTGATAGAACACCACAAGTGACTACCTCTGGGCTGGCACTTTGTATTATATTAGAGAATAGATATCGGAATAGTTTTTAAAAGCACGTAGTTTTTTCACGCGCTATGTACTTACAAAAAATATTTCTGAACTTTAAAAAATAGGTAGTAACTTTTTGTTACAAAGTTATTACAAGCAAAACAAGTGGAAAAAAATCACGCCACCGATGAGAGACCACGTCTTCCTGACTTGCCGGGCCTGACGTGTTAACCGGTAGATACACCACTTTTGCAAAATACGTCTTTGTTAATTGATATAATATCTTTTTCTGGGAAATACGACTTGAAATGTAGGTACGTAGTATTTAATTTTAAAGCATTGTGAAAAGGATAAATCTCGTATAGACTTACGAATTGAAACTGCGGTGGAATTAACAATTAAAACAAGCATAGGTAATTATTAATTAAACAAAAACCCGACTGCGGTAATTGCAAAGTTATAATAATATCTTGCATCTAAAATATAGCCTGCTGAGACAAACCCAACGAGACTTCATAATGTCAAAATCCGCCGCTTGAACAGCAACCCGTCAAAAAATTACTCGTTTAATGTTTACAGTACACACATACATAGTCTCAAAAAAATTTAACTCTCTTTTTTGAGCAGTCGGTAATAAGGAACCGTCAGAAGGCATTTTGTAGGAAGATTTTCTACAAGTCAAATTGAATGAATGAATTTAACGCGCGATTGGTTTCATCAAATACAAGTACCCACATAATTTATTGTCGACCATCTGATATTTTTTTTCTTAAGATGTCAGAGCAAATACGTAACGAAAAACGTGATAAGTACAATCACAAAGTACAATACAACAACAAAGTTTTTATTAGTTGATAGATACTACCTGCATCAGCCTTGACCTAAATTATTTGATCTGTTCTGTTCGATACTACAATCATGGTCAGTTTTGCGATAATAATACAGTTCCAAAAATCGACGATAATTTTACGAGTGTGATATCATGTGATGCCGGCTTAGAATAGCATCAACCCATTCCATTTCCGCGGGTGTCGCACGAGACGACTAAGGGACACAATTGCGACAGGCTGACATTCTGTCACTATAGTGATACACAAATAATCTGAAACGGCTCTTAACCGTAGAATAAATAATAGTACTATAGTCTGTACTGTAAGTTTAGGTATTTATCTTTTTGTAAACAAACTTTGTATGAAAGTGACACTTCGGAACTGTCAGTTTCATACAGAATTTGTTTACAAAAAGATAAGTACCTAAACTTACAGACTATAGCGTCCGTATTCTTACGGCCGTTAACGCTTTGCCTATCCCGCAAAGGCTTAAGGATAAAAGCGTGATATATGTTTGTGTGAAAGCGTAAGCTCCGTTTTCTAGGTATTTTATTCTATTTGTAACTATTTCATTTCTATTAAAACTCTAGGATCGAGCAACATTTATTATGTCGTTTCAGGTGCAAGTTCTAGCATTCTGCACACAAAGCATTTCTCAAGATCGTGCTAGTAAGGTTACGTTTCTAAAGCATTGTAGAATTCTCTACAACGGGCCATGCGGCATGACGGCTGCTGTCGCGCAGTGGTTTGCACTACCACATGCCTGCGACACTAAAGGTTCCAGGTTCGATCCTCGGTGGGGTATTCACAACGTTGAATTTGTTCCCTGTCTGGTTTGACATTGCAGAATGAACCACCTGCTGCTTAAAGAAGGCGGCGGAAAAATTCTGAAAATAGGGTTCATTGGGTCGTTAGACGACTCGGTCTCCTTCACGAAAAGTCTGAAGTCTACTTGCACGCGATATAAGTCTTTCTGCGGGACGCATCATAAGCCTGTCCTACCAGTCGTTGAGTACTAGCGAGCTCGATATCCGAAATCCCTGTTTCAAAAATTGACAAACCACATCACCGCATATTACCAAGCCCGGTCAGCCTTAGCGTCGCCCGCAAATATCGCTAATTGCACAAATTTCAATTTACTTCTGGTTACGGCTAGTTGTCCCCGCAATTGTATTTTACAGAATAAAAGTGGCATTGATTTTAATGAGGTCAATTTGTCGGTGGTTTGGTTTTGATTTGCTGCGGTATTTGGATGATTTATGCATTAGTTTTTGAAACTCATTATGGAGTTATGACCAAACCCAAATTAGTTGTTGTATGGGATTGTCCATAAACAATAAATGATTTACGGGTCAGTTAAAAGGTAGTATGAAACGTCGCCCCGGTTTATGAAATTACGAGAGTAAAAACACTAAAAACATATCAGCAACATCTTGACTTACCTTTTAAGAAAGCATCCCTTTCTGATTAACTTCTTCATTAACACTAATAAGTTACAGGACAGATTCTTTTTGTATGTATGTAATCGATAAACTTATTTTAAACCGTGATCCACAAAATTCAAGTTTGTATTTCTATTAAGGAACATTAAATAAATTTCCTCAGAGATTTCTACTGTTTATGTTTATAATAAAAGTAGGTAGATCAAGATCATATACCTACATGTACTCGTTGCTTCAAAGGAATAAAATATATGAGCTCACTGAGTTATTTTAGTAACCTACTAGCAAGCTAGTGCAGATCCATAACTATATTTTCCAAAGTATTTGTAGTCTCTTCTCTTTCTCTTTCTGTGTGGGACACCGAGTCGTCCAACGACCCAATGAACCCTAGAGTAGAACTTTTGAACCGCCTTCTACAAGTCTGACATGACAAGGTGAACCCAAACTTATCCGCACCGAACGAACCGAAGTTTTTAGATTTTTTTATAATGAAATCCTATAAAACCTCGCACATTTACCGGAATCGACCGATACGACCGATTCGGTTCGGACAAGTTCACCTTTAATGTGCCATCCAAAATAAGAAACCACCTTTCAGTGGTTCAGCCCGCAATGTCCTACCCAGACTGGGAACAAATTCACAAAGTTTCAAAATCAAGTTCGTGAGCGACCCACTTTTTTCGAAATATAAAAAAAACATTTGCACATGTTGTACAAAGTCACAATCTATGACCATATTTGTACAAGTAGTGGCGCATTTTGTGAAAATATATTCTGAAAACATGTTACTTAAAGAAAACTAGTTCAGTTTTTCGCGTAGCTTCAAACAAATGTTCACACTCCGCCATATATCCTGCATAATGTGTTTTACAATCAGACACGTGCGTCCGCGCGGCCACCCGCGCTGCTTTAATAGCATTTTAATATATTCCTCGTCAATGGGTATTATGCGCGATTGCCGATAAAATTGAAATCGATCACCGCCGCCGTTTTCTCAGTGTTATTGTCGCGTCATGGCAGACCTGCCGTATTTCTCGATCGACTTCGATCGGTGTCGAGTTCCTTTTGTGCGCAGGAGTCGATCGCTCGACCATGGAAAATGGAGTATGTGAGACGTTTCGGTGTGAAGAGTGCCAACGTGTACAAGTTCTTTAAGAAAACTGTGAATAATATGGCAAAGTTGTTCTCGAGACGGACTTCGGGGTATTCGCCGCGTGAGTTGCTTTTGTTTTTCGTGTTTTATTTGGTGTGTAGGCGATCTTTTGACATGAATGTCACAAGTAAAAGTTTTCATCGTTTTATCAAATAAAAAGCATCTAGGCATTTATAATAAAGGTAGGGTAGATGGTGATAATATTATGAAGATTGTTGTATGATAATTTACTGCTGATTTAGACGGAAATATGCCGAGCTGACTGCTAACTTTCACTAGTTGGAGATGGACTGCCAGAAGAAGAAGAAGAACAACAAAAAACCTTCATTAAATCATTGCTTATATGGTGTCAGCCATGCCACCAGATGAATAACTTTGTAGGTACCTTCATTAGGTCGTTCATCAAGTATCGATTACCAAACTTACTTGATTACCAAATTTAATCCAGCTCTCAGCTTACTTGACGAAACGAAGAATGTAAACAGATAGGTACATACATAAATCAGTACAAAGTAAAAAATTATGTCGTTTTTTGTATTTTGTGCTTCTATTTCCATAGCGGTTTAGATTTTAATGCGGTTTTGTTTAACAGATGATGTGGTTCAAGAGGAAGGTTTAAAAGATGTACCTATATCTAATACCTAACGATAGCGCGGGTGCAACCGCTGAGCGGTCGCTAGTAGACTTTGCAAGGCTGTTTCTATGGCTTTGTAAGAAGAAAGTGAAGATAATTTACTTTTCAGATCTGTACTCTTCAACCGCACATAATGTCACTTTCATAACTCTTTCACTGCGAGTTCATTGTTCTGTTGTACTTAGCTTCCTCGTTTCAAACAATGTAACTAGAGCAAGTATTACATCTGCATTAACAAATTTCATGTGAATTTTGTAAATACGCCTCTGATATCCACCTTAGCTTGATACCTTTAAAAAATTTAGCTTGGTAACAGTGACATCTGTCCGTTTCGGGCAAACGCTATGACATAAGGTCCAATTTTATTTTTGTTTAGGTACTTCTCTTTTAGTATGGAATTGTCAAACGAGGAGATCCGTATAGATGAACTAAGATAAGGGCTCTTCTAATCGGACAAAGTGGAAACCTTTAGGGGAGGCCTATGTTCAGCAATGGATGTGTTATGGCTGAAATGATTATGATAAATAGTATAGTAAATTTTAAAAAGTATAGTAGTAGTCGAATTTTTGTTGTTCAGTAATTAAGCTTGTTTGATGTCCTTAGGCTGTTTACTAATATTACCTATCTTTCTTTTCAAAAACCTTCGTAAAACATATGTTTGAGCATACCCAATCTGCCTATTGTCTACTGAGGTGGTACGTGTTTTTGTATGCCAATCGGGGCGTATGGTCGACAAAAACCGACCTCTTTTGAATCGCATCTGGCAATGGGCCTGTTTTTCTTCATATTGGAATATCGGTTTCGTGCAGAAAAACTAAGCTAGGGAAGAGATGGATGGAAGATGAGGTACATCACTCTTTTAACGACTCCTTGAGTAAATATACTACGAATTAGTAAAAACATCTTGAATTAATTTGAATGAAAAGATGAAGGTCACTAGCAATACTTTTCAATTAGATTTAATAACTTTACTCAGGCGTATTTTTTGCATACTTACGAGTATAGGTACAGAAATGAGGTAAGGAATTAAATTACAATGTAATCAAATGGAAAAGTTTCTTAGGGCATTATGCGTTGATAAAACGCATAAGTGGCACTTAGCTACTTGATTGAATTATGTAGGTACTCAATATTATGACGTTGAGTCTACATGCTTAATTAATGATACTATAGGTCTCTCAAACACGTGCCCGGCTTAAAGCGAAGAGTCGTGTGGAAAGACCCAGAAAGCGGGTCAACGATTTGAGATCAAAAGATGGACTGAGTCAAAAGCTTCGAACGCGCATCTCTAGCCGTGTTGGTCGGTCTTTCTAAGCACATGACGGCAGATGTTATTATGACAAATGTGGGTTTTTACATTTCTTGTCTACTCCTTATCTTAAGGCAGTACCCACCACACGCACCGTAGGTATGATTTTCTGGTGTTTTGTTGTGTGCTTTTAACTAAAGCAATGGGTCGTTGGACAACTCTGCGTAAAAAGAGAGAACGAAAGCAATTTGCGAAATCTGATATAAATTATCTTTATTAGGGATTTTGTGACACATGACGCCACATCAAATAACGGCTGTCACAGTTTGACATTTGTATGATACTTGTCACGAACCTCAATATTGTGCGATATGCCAAATATAATATGGGTTTCACGCATATGGTCCAAACATCCTGTATTTTTTTAGTTTCTTGGTTTGATAACAGTGCTGGAAGATGAGGTTACAAGGTGCTAGTCAAATACGCTACCCAGCAAACTTACATTACACAGAGTTTTTATCGTTTTAATAACTAAAAATCTTACTAGTTTTTATGGACCATAGTTGAAATACAGGACCACAGTTGTAATATTTTACGGTACTTCATTACCAAGAGAAAGGAAGTTAAAAAATGGCTTTAAGATTAGATTTTTATAACACCACTTCAAATGTGTACCTAGTATGTAAATAATGTTATTTTATCGTAAGAAGTTACGACCGTCATGCATTAAAACGCGATTTGTGAATTAGTTTCGGTAATACCCCACGAGATAATAATGTTACACATTGGATATTATGACGGTAGGATGAAAATACATACATACATACATACATATATCACGCCTTTATCCCTTGCGGGGTAGGCAGAGCGTTAACGGCCGTAAGAATACAGTCGCTATCGCCACGTTTGACATTTTTGAGGATTGTTTTCCAAGGTTGTTTCGGAATACCACAGAATATAATATAAATAATTATAGGATCTAATATTTTACACATTAAACAGCAAGAATATCTCGCAAACAATTACCTTCTTGTACTATCTATTAAGTACTGAATTTCTATTCATTTTTGCAAATTAGTTTACAATATAAATATATTTTTTGTAATTTTTATAATTAGGTTCTTTTCAATGCTGATCATTGTTCAGCTAATAGTATTTCTGTAGTATTGGTAAATGACATTAAAATACTATTTGCTAGTCTCATTACTACGTACCTAGATTTCTATGCGGGTATTGGTAGTTTCCTTGCAATAACTTTTTTTTTTATATGTAATAGGCCCGCATTTGTCTGCCATCTCACCTGGTGGTAAGTGGAGATGCAGACGAAGATGGTACATGCTTGCCTAGATAATGCCTATTCACTCTTGCCTTAAAAGGGCCCAAGTTATATTGTTCCGGAAAAAGATCCGCCGGCAGGAAATTCCACTCTTTAGCCGTACGCATGATAAAAGTTGAAGCGAAACGCTTAGTGCGGATCAGAGGTATATCTACAACATAAGGGTGGAACCCCAGTCGGCGCCTCGATCCCCGGAGATGGAATGGGGAAGGGGGTATCAGGTCGTGGAGTGATTGAGCACACTCTCCGAAATGTATCCTATAGAATACCGACATGCATGCTACTTTACGACGGTGCTCAAGGCTCTGCAACTTAGTCTCAACCAGTGCTTCGTCTGCTATGAGCTTCTTGGCGCGTTTTTCAATGGAGTCTAAGGCGTCTGAGTTTTATTACCTAATTTTTAGGTCATTTGTACTGGTTTCTGTCCTCCGTGGTAGCAGGTTAGCACGCAAATTCCGAGCGTTATTTTGCGGCTTTTGACAGTCTATAAGCAAATGACAGCCTGTGACACTTACATGGTGGTGCGTGGATAGTTGTGTGAGCTTCTACATGCCGTTTTATAGTCCTTTCGTCATTTCCATCAGCCCTAGTTCTTGCAGTATGCAGGGCCTAATGGCTCGAGGCTAATAGTCAAGCTTTCAATGTGCCCGAATATTGGTCCAAAAAATATACCTAGCTGTTGTCACCGATTCGAAGAAGAAGAAGAAGACCCGAGTAACCGAATAACTTAAAATTGTGCGACACATCTGAGTAGGTACCACCCATAATGATTAATTTGATTAGGGACCTAATCGAAAAGACGAACAAACTATAGCTAGTTATTTAGTAGTTAGGCATATACAAGCTCAGGTTAGGTGGGACAATTGGGATATACCTAGAACGACTGTCCTCTTACGCCGCGCACATAAAACTTACAATGTGACAGGAAGTAAGCTTAACTGTTACTAATGTCGATTTTTTTTTATTGTCAGACGTGGCGATAGCAACCGCATTTTATGCGGCCGTTAACGCTCTGCTTACTCCGAAAGGGATACAGGCGTAATGTGTGTGTGTGTGTGTGTGTGTGCGTGTGTGCAATATTTTTGTTCTGTCTACTCATACAGACCACAGACAGATGTCATGCACGCGCAGCCCCTAGCGACACAAATGTCATTTTTGCTCTGTGGTTTCATAAACATTCTTTTCATAATAATACTCGTATGAGTATGAAGCGATCAAAGTTTATCCCAAGTCAAAATCACTGACGTTTGCTTCAAACACACGTCGTCGGCTAAATTTAGTTAAACGTAAACGAAACTCACTCCAAACTCGCAAGACGTATACCCGTGATGCTCGATATCAAGGTTAACGTAAAATTTTACGTTTTGTTGAATCGCACACGCAGCGGACCGCATTGCGATTTGTGGCACCCACCATACAAATGACAACCTGTGACAGCTACAATTTGATGTAGTGACGTTAGCCACTGAGCATTCAACCTTTGGAGATACTCGGAGCAAAGCTGGGCTTACCCCTCTGCGGGAATTCACTGCCCATTTGTCCGTTATATGAAACTGACAGTTGCCATTTTGTATGTGATTGTCAAGTTGTTGTAAAATTATCGTTGTGTGCTGTACGTGTGACCCTCCCGCAAAAAGTAGCTAAAAAATTTGATCGGTAATTTATACCATAGCTGTGGTAATATGCTCTAAGGTTAGCCGTGATTGTAAAATTTTGTATGAAATTTCTAAAATTATTCGTGAAATGCCACAAAAACATGCGGTGCGTACCGCGCCGTGTATAGATGTAATGTAATAGCATGCACAGCAGCACGTTATAACCACATCAAATGAACTTGTTCGCAGACGTTAAAAATTAACTTTTGAGAAGGTATTTGTAATGACATTAATGACTCATTATGTATGTACGTATGTATATTATTTATTATTCACGGGTGACATTTTTATCAATTCAATACGAAATATATCAGTAGGTACCTATAGCACGGTTCTCTCCCCCTCAAAGAAAGCTGACGACGATGGTTGGATCCTGAATGGAATCGAACCTTTGACCTCCGAACCACCAAGGACACTACCACGGAAGCAGAAGGTCAGATATGTATCTGACCTTTACCTTCGCAAAAGTAGGTACAAGGTGGAACGATTGCGACTCTTCCTCAATCGTGAAATATTACATTCGTGAGTATGTCTTGCTTGCCTTGCTAATCTTGGGCGGATTGCACACTTGACGCACGACGGAGCGCAAAAATATCGCAGCGGTCTGTCAGATCCATACTAGAAACGTACTAAATCCGCACTCGACGGACGACACTGCGATAGCGCTGCGATGACAGCGGCTGAGCGGTTTTAGTATGGCGATCGTACGTAGTATCTGCGATATTTTAGCGCTCCGTCGTGCGTCAAGTGTGCGCTCCGCGTTACAAAACATATCCATTTATCATACACTTTGAAGTTGGAAACCTTTTTAGTAATTCTGTATTTTAATTTGTTATTCATTAATTTGACCAAGAGTAATAGAAGTAGGTACCTACTATGTGGAATCTATGCGAAAATAGGCTAGTGGACTAGCAGGTCAAACGAGATACTTTTTAAAACGACCTTAAACTGTATTTTATATGAAAATATAAACGTATGACGTCATACATTGCTGTTTTGGATGGCGTCAGAACACTTACTTTTATATAATTTTTCTGTTTATTAAATTCAAACTTTAAATATTTTGATCAATTATAAATGAAGTCCGAAGTATTTTTGTACTATAGTTTTAAGCGTACAACTTTTATATTTTATTAATGACCCAGTCCAGAATAAATCACACAGGCAGTGACACATGCAGTTACTAAGGCCCGTAGGTTTAAACCGCACTCAACTTTCAGGTCGATCTTGAGTGTGACTTTGAGATGCTGTTAGTATTCACTGACATTTGTAAAAATCGCTCTTGATATCGATCTCAGCTTTGAGTGCCATTTATAAAAACAGACCCTAGTTACACCTGTCATACTCTGCCAATTTTAATGATATTAAGCCAGATTTTTGTTAAAATATCTTCTAAAATTTTCCCGTAGCCTCGTTTAAGTGGTAGATAATAGGCGTAGATAAAAATATTCTGACATTTCCATTACTCTCATTATTTTTCTATTGATTGTCTTGTCTATCTGCTGTCTTTGCTGACCGTGATCTTGACAAGACTATTTGTTGTATGTGTCGCAGATTTTAGACACAATAAATTATGGGTCTTTAGCGCTAATGATCGACGTGTTTACTTCTTCTTGTGTACATCAAATTAGTTACGCAAATTATTCACAAAGATGTGTGTAAAAGAATTTGAACCTTTTGTCGGATAGGCAGCAAAGCAATTAGTAGCCTAAGTTTTTTTTTCTCAAGCTAATTACTAACGCGCTTTATAATATACCTACCTACGACACGTTCTAAGTGAGACACGATGAGTAAAAAGCAGACAGTTAAGAACCTACCTACCAATTTAATGAAAAAAACTTATTCATGGTACAGGCAAGAAAAATATAGTTACGTTATAGTACCTTTAATACAAAATTAAATGTTGTTTTTCCTACCTACTTGTTTTTACGTCTAAAGAGTTTCTTGTATAGGTAGGTACCTAGTGTTGTATCTAGAAACAATTTTACTTAGAGCAGAATGTATTTGCCTAATACAAAAGAAAGAACGGATAATATTTCGAGTCTCACGAACAATGGAAACAAATGAAACAACATAAACCTAGCATCTGTAGGTTAAGCTTGTTCTTAACACCAGTCAAGGATTACTATACTTCAAAATAATAGTACCTTTGCTAAGGTTTTGTTGAATGAACATGGTATATGGCGTGTCAGATCAAATATAATTATTTTAGTCCTTTCATTTTAATGCGTTGGACATATATTATAAGGTTCTTGAAAGGCACGTTGAAAACCATTCCTTTTTTACGATACTTACGTAAAAAAATATGAAGCTATTTGAAACCGGAATCACACGACGAAACTCTAGTATGAAATACAAAAAATGTGGTACCTAATTTGTGAAAACAGAAAGATGTGTGTAACATACATACATACATACACATATCACGCCTTTATCCTTTAGGGGTAGGCAGAGCGTTAAAGGCCATAAAAACACAGCCGGATTCGTCACGGCTGACAAATATTGAGGCCCTTTACAGTTACTTAGTTAGTTTAGTTAGTCGCCTACTACACCCGTGGGAAAAAATGGGGTGATGCTATTCTAAGCCGACACGACACGATGTTACTGCATAGCCTTATCTTTTGATTACAGGTCTCTGACATATACTTGATCGATACCCGGCCCGTAGAGTTATAACCTCTGCCTTACGCCAATGCGGCGGTGGCTTAGAGCATTCAACCTATGGAGATGGCAAAGCCGGGCTTACCCCTATGCCAGAATTCACTGCCCATTTGCCCAGAGCGTTTTATGAAACTGACAGTTGCCATTTTGTATGTGGTCGTCAAGTTGTTGTAAAATTATCGATGTGTGCTGTACGTGTTTACCTCCCCTCTCGCAATAAGTGGCAGAAAAAATTGTTCGGTAGTTGACTGTTTACCATTTCCATAGGTTGTATGCTCTAAGGGCAGTGGCTGCCCGTGCTGCTACTCGTATAACTACCTGCGATCGAAATCTTTATGGAATGTACTCTTGCTTGTAAAATAGGAGTAGGCGTTTTGACTATACCATTCTAAACATCTTATCCATCTACGGGATGAAAACTTCGAGGGCATGATGGGAACAGACCAGACCATGAAAGTGAACGTTTCTCAAGTAAAAATCCAAAACGAAATATGATTTGAGTTTTACTGCGATCACTGATTAAATAAGACATCATCATATTGGTATTAACACAGACCAGAGATGTCACGCGCGCGCGTCCGTAACTATTTTCATACAAAAAAGACCCACGTTTAGGAGATTTCGACATAAAACAAAGAAAGCGTAAATGCTCCTTGAACGTAGGTGCCTTACGCACCGTTTTTTAAAATTATTTGTATGCGGCACATATGGTTCGGCAAAATAGACGTTCACCTTATAAAAAAACAAAAAGTACTGCCCACAACTGTTTTCTCAGAATACGCAAATCCTCGTCCAAAAGTATACATTCAGAGTAACTCGATATTTCGACCTATTTTCCTTGTGTTTACAATTTGAATAAACTGAATCGCATTAGCCAACATATTATAAGCACAAAGACTCTTACAAGGACCCTTAAATGGTCTTATAACTGGGTTAGGTAGGTACGTTCTAATTAGCTCTCAAGCAAGGTACTGAGAATGAATAAAGAATTAGGCAATCTTCCCGAACATGAATAATTTCCCGTCAGAGGCTCTTGTGCCAAGAAAACCCTTCACATTCTGAAGAAACCCCACATTATAAGGGTTCGTCATCGTTTTGAGGACAAGCATGTGATTATGCCAATCACTTCGTTAGTTATTTGTTGCGATGAAATTACGTAAGAAACTAAATGTCTTTAAAAACTCAAAAAAAATTTGTAGTAACAGTGCCAAAGATTTTCACCAAAGCTTCCAACGTAGGAGTTTTCGGGGGCAATAAGTCGATCTATAGTAGATACCTGATTGCTTTATTTCTCTAAAAACGTTCTTTTATCCGGTTTTTGGTAACTTGTTTCTAAACTGACAGCAGCATCTATAGAAGCGAAGAACCGAGCTAACTTGGTCCACCAGCTGCTATATATTTACCTTACTGATACACATTTGTGACAATAATTCATTGCAAAATAAATACATACATAAATATACATATCACGCCTATATCCCTGGCGGGGTAGGCAGAGCGTCAACGACCGCACAATTACGGTCGTTATCGCCACGTCTGACAAATGTTTGAGGGTCGTTTCAGATAAGCCGTGCATCTCTATAGTGACACACCTATCGCCCAAAATTGCAATACACATGAAACCCTCGAGTCCCTTAGTTGGTTTCTCCGACATCCACAGGAAAGATATGGGGTGATGCTTTTCTAAGCCGGCATCACACAACAAAATAAATAATGAATAAAATAAAATAGCTGAAATCAACTAAAAATACCATATTCCCGCCTAGTTGCATTCTTCAGACAGCAACTTTTAAGTTCTTTAAGGTGAGTTTCATTTTCACAACTTTATTTAAGCTTCGCAAACTGAGTTTAATTTTACTTCGAAGAGGAAGCGATGTAACAACTTCATATTCTTATTATTCCGTTATTTAAGACTCGCTATAGAAATAAGTTTTTAATACTTCTTCCCGTTGCTTCCTGTTGCTGGGCTAGTTTGTTTGTTGTTTCTCTATTTTCTATTGTGTTATTTTAATCTTTGTTTATGAAATAGCACTTATTTTTCACAATTCTTTTCACAGACTTGAATCTTCTTCTTTTCGTGTGGGACACCGAGTCGTCCAACGACCCGATGAACCCTAGTGTCAGAATTGTTCAACCGCCTACTACAAGTAGCAGGCTTCTGACGTGGTTGTGTAACGACCGCCGTCTAAGTGATCATAGACAGCAACCGGGACCTACGGCTTAACGTGCCATCCGAAACACGGAACCATCTTACTTACGGACAATCGGGTGGTTCAGCCCGCAATGTACTAACCAGACTGGGAACAAACTCACAAAGTGATAAATATCAACTTTGTGGGTGACCCACCGAGAATCGAACCCGGAACCTTCTGCGTCAAAGGCAGTCGCACTACCACTGCGCCACATCGGTCGTCACTTGAATAATAGGTAGGTACTTATAGAAAAACCTTACTAATTGGCATGATGATACCTGGCAGGTCAAATGAGCTACTTAATAAAACGACGTTTTGTATGAAAATACGAATAGATGACGTCATGTCGTCATGGCGTCAAAACATTTACTTTTATATTATTCATCTGTCTATTAATTCGAACTTGAAATAGTTTGGAAATCTATAAATGTAGTATGTAGTATTTTTGTATTTTATTAATGACCCAGTCATCTAGCGAATTGCTTTGTTACTGCAATCTGTTCTTGGGAAATTGAATAAGAAGCAGGCAAAGCGAGACAAAGTTATATTGACACCTGTGGTTGTTGCGGATCTCTTTGGTCTAGAATATTTTTTAAATTATTTATTTCAGGCTGACCACGTCAGCAAATCTGTCTTAGTAAAATAATTGAAATATAGACACACATTTTTCCCGAAATACTATTGTATTATTATTCTGCTTGATTATCAGCTGGAGGTTCACGCCGGAGCCTTCACAGTGGTCATTTCCAAACCTTTCTTTTAGTAGTCCATTTGCAGTATGAATATGGTCACTCTAGACCACACGCAGTGCAACACAATATCTCGTTTACTCCACTCAGCTATTCGCTATTACACCACATCTGCTCATTGTTTTCGTACTTAAGGGCGGTTGTTTAGAGAAAT
The DNA here is from genome assembly GCA_029255805.1 of Keiferia lycopersicella. Taxonomy (NCBI): domain Eukaryota; kingdom Metazoa; phylum Arthropoda; class Insecta; order Lepidoptera; family Gelechiidae; genus Keiferia; species Keiferia lycopersicella. Next base: position 12,855,289 of record JARACZ010000005.1, on the reverse strand, counting down.
ATACCCATACAAATTATATTACCGACCGACGATCTGGTGAAGGTCGCGGGAAGCCGCTGGATGCGGGTGGCGCTGGACCGATCATCGTGGAGATCCTTGGGGGAGGCCTATGTCCTGCAGTGGACGTCTATCGGCTGAGACGAAATTATATTAGTAACCGAACTCTCTTCTTCTATCAAGTCAGTCTTGCCCAATTTGCCCATACCTCAATCATTATTAGCCAAATGGATTTTAATATCTACACTCACAGGCCTTTTTTCAAATTACTTATCTAGAAAAGTAATTTCACCTGATTCTTAATTGTCACAGGTTTGTTACTGTTTATAAAATAAAAGTTTTTATTGAACAAAAAAACATAAGTTCGTTAACGAGTCGAACATGCTAGAAAAATTAAAAGCTTTACTTTATATGAATGCCAGTCTACGAGTAAGTTTACCTAACTACTCTCGCTTAGTGAGAGTTATTTACCCAACTTAGTCTCCTATTGACAAATACATGTTTATTTAGATATCTGTAGTCTTATTAGTATGTATGCTTTAATACAATGGAATAGACGCGAAAAAAGATTTAAGTGTGTTCATGACCGTCACGGTTTTTTTAAGCGTGAAATAAAAAAAAATAGATGTCTACCTAAAATAATGTTAATTAACACGCAACTTCGTTACTTTTTTACGAGTTTGGTGATTAAGATGGTTACATTACACGTGATAATGTTCTAGTGATTTCAAAATGGCGCTGCTCAGGTACCTATACTACTTATAGGTAGGTAAAAGCAATCTTTCACAACTGACAATCTGTCTAAAGCATTAAAACCAATATTTTTTGTGATAGATCAAACACAAAATTAAAATATATTTTTAAGTCTAAATAAAAACTGACGTGGACGTAGCACCAACGGTTCCTATCCTTGCGTTGATTGACAGACGTATCCGTTGACTCAGGTTCATGCGTTGGATAAGCCAGTAAAATGAAAATTGACATAAATGGTAATCTGCCGTCAAGAGTTCCTTAGAAATCCTACCCGTTGCAGATTTCTACTGTATCTAAATCTAAATCTATTATAGCCCTTTGTAACCTTGCCATAAGGTAACGATAACGTTTCTGAAATAGCGAACCCACCTTTAATTGTGTCCCAAAACGCCAAAATAGATCGTCCACCGCCTACTTCATCCCCATGTCAATTTGTCGAAACAAGGTTGATCGGCAGTTGCTACACTTTACGTCCGTTACTGTTTATTTTTAGCGCATGTGTAACAAGGATACGTCCAAAACGCCATGCAAAAGACTGACGCTGCTGACGCACGAGCAATTCATAAACTCGCGTTGTTTGACAAAAGCAAACTGACAGGCACATGGGTTACGATTGCGCTTAAAATGATAAATGATAAATGATAAAAATATTTATTTTCTCCCAATCATTAATTAAATTAATATACACATTTCGTATAGTACATTTTCAAAAAAATTATGATTATTTAATTGAAAGGGAGATAGGAGTCCAAACTAGGTGTCCCTGTGCTATGTATCTCCTAGCTCCACCATTTTGACATCAGCAGACAATTATTAAAATGTCTAGTATAAATATTTCAGTACCGAAATGAAAATTACCTTACAACTAACCAACAACAATTTGTTTAAGAAAAAATCAATACAAAATAAAATAAAAGTGGGAAGTTATAATAAAAATTGAGTTAGTAAATAAACTTAAAATATTAAAATATAGTTAAGTACATAATAGAAAACTAAGTATTAAACACAATGTGTTGCATATCATTCCTAGGTAATTACCTCGAGCAAACTTTCGATATTCTCATAATTAATTTTCATCAGCCACTCAGTGACCAATTGCTTACATTCAAATTTAACTTTACTGTAAATATCTAGTTCCTTATTTGCAACATTGTAAAGTTTACTACTTAGAAAAATATAGAAATGTTGTGCAAACGAGGTATTTACAGGAGGGACTCTACATACCTGGTGAAAACGTCTTTTACTCGAGTTAGCGTGATTTGACTTAAAAATATCACTGTGCTTTTGTAAAATAGTAGCTAGTATAAAAAGCTGTCTGACAGTTAGAACTTCAGTTTCTTTATAAAGTTGACTTGTGGGATATAGACGAGGTTTAAAATGAGCTATTTTAAGAATCAAGCGCTGTGCCCTTTCGATTTCTAAAAAGTTTGTCTGTGGTGTACCTCCCCAAACAGTGATACAGTACGCAATCACAGACTGACAAAGTGCAATGTACACCGATCTCATGAGTTTCGCATCCGCTACGTGTCTAAGTGATTTGAACACGTAACACAGTTTTCTAATTTTGTTAGATGTATTATGAATGTGTTCTGTAAAAGAGAGCCGACTGTCGATACAAACACCTAGATATCTGATCGAGTTTGTTTTTTCAATGTGAGGACATTTACATTGATTTCTGTTTGTAGGAGCACAGGAATGTGCTATAATTGTGTTACCATCAGTAAATGATGCTTTATTATGGCGTATACTATAAGTAATATATTTCGTTTTACTGGCATTCAAAGTTAATGAGTTTTCTGCTAGCCATTCACACACTACATCGAATCCCTGTTGAGCATTTTTAAAACAAGACGTCCATGTATCCCCGTAAAAAGTTAGTGCCGTATCGTCGGCATATGAATTAATGAGACAGTTTTGTAATTTTAAATTGCATAAATCGTTAATATAACAAAGAAATAGAGTCGGGCCAAGAATACTACCCTGTGGAACTCCATATGTTATTGGATGACTGGAGCTAGTGATGTCACCAATCTTCACACATTGAGACCTGTCCGAGATGTAGTTCTTGAGGAGAAGAAGTTGCTGTCCCCTAATACCTAGTTTATCTAATTTATCCAAAAGAATGGCAAAAGATACAGTGTCAAACGCTTTTGCTTAATATACTAGAAGTATTGTCAGGCACTTAGACCTATTATCTAGTTTATTTACCACAAAATCGACTAAGTGATGAACAGCATTACTGGTCGATTTACCTTTCCTAAAGCCAAATTGAGATGGAGAGAGTTTATTTTTACATTCAAGGTAATTCGTTAGCCTGGCATTGATTATTTTCTCAAATATTTTAGCCATGTTTGGTAGAATAGATATGGGACGATAGTTATTGATCAAATCTCTTTTTCCACTCTTATAGACAGGGGTGACAATGGATTTTTTAAATGCCTTTGGAAAAATTCCCATTTCAATACATCGGTTAAAAATGTGCGCAAGGGGAGTTTTTATGAATTCATTTATAGTTTTTAACACTTTAGTGGGAATCCGATCCCATCCAATGCTAGTGTTATTCTTCAGATGTTTAATTATGTTAGCTATCTCATCTTCGACGACCGATGTGGCGCAGTGGTAGTGCGACTGCCTTTGACGCAGAAGGTTCCGGGTTCGATTCTCGGTGGGTCACCCACAAAGTTGATATTTATCACTTTGTGAGTTTGTTCCCAGTCTGGTTAGGACATTGCGGGCTGAACCACCCGATTGTCCGTAAGTAAGATGGTTCCGTGTTTCGGATGGCACGTTAAGCCGTAGGTCCCGGTTGCTGTCTATGATCACTTAGACGGCGGTCGTTACACAACCACGTCAGAAGCCTGCTACTTGTAGTAGGCGGTTGAACAATTCTGACACTAGGGTTCATCGGGTCGTTGGACGACTCGGTGTCCCACACGAAAAGAAGAAGAAGAAGAAGAAGAAGAATCTCATCTTCATCTGTATTTAGTAAAACAAGTGACTCAGGGGACGATGGCGAGTCTCGATTCAAATTTAAAGAAAGCGTGTAAAATTTAGTGATTTGACCAGCTAACTCAGCGCCTATATTAGATAAAAAACGGTTAGCTTTATCAACAGATTCCTCAGGAGTGTTGTCAATAGTAAGCAAATCAAAAGGAGGTGATTTGGAAGGATTCAAGTTTGTAATTTCTTTTATATTCGACCAGAGCATTTTGTTATTATTTTTCGAATCAAAGAGCTGCTGTTTCTCATATTGTCTTTTGACTTTTTTTAGTATATTATTACAGAAGTGTCTGTAGCGTTTATATGTTATTAGCAAGATATCGTTGTTCTTTTGTGTTTTTAATTTAGCATGCATTTTATCTCTATTTCTTATACATCTCAATAACCCTGTTCATCTGTCATCCTAAGCGTACATACTGCGCTCCGATAATCGACCCAAAATCTCGCGAAATAGTTGTTTATCGTTTACGCGAAAGTTGTAATTGTGCTTATAACATCACAGTGCACGCCATCAAGTGTTATCTCCGCGAATAAAACAGTATTTAGTGTAAAAGGCGATTGCAAAAACATCTCCGATCGTCGAAAGTTTTGTGTATCTACCCTCAAATCAAAAAACATACTATGTTGCCAAAATTGAATCTGACAGCAGTGACCTAACACTAGACGACTTGGGTGTTGCCAGATATGGAAACACCTCCCGAAAATGAGGGAAACCTCGCCGGCATGGGGAATAAAATCCTCGTACAACAAGTATTCCACAAAAGCATGTTCCAGGGTAAACCAAAACAACAGCAAAGCAAAGGGACACCTAGCGATGATGCAGCCAACCCAAATGAATGCCCCCAGCCATGGCAAAGCGACCATATTCCCACATCGAAAAGGAAGAGAATGAGTCCAAGTCCTAACTCAAAAAATACAAGTAAAATACCGAAAAACAACCTCACTATTAATATACCCGTACACAATCAGTTTGAAGTATTAAGCAACACCGACGCAGAAGATCAAGATAATGAAGAGCAAGTAGCAAACCCGACACCAAAACCTGAACCTATCTTTGTGACAGGAGTTAATGATATAGCAGTTTTAAGGAACAAACTACATGCACTTGTTGAGGGAAATGTTTGCACCATAACAACACTCAGATCAGGCCACATTGTAAAAGTCATGCCGGCAAATATTGAAACTTACAAAACCATCAGAGAAAAGTTTGTAGAAGACAATATAAGCCACTACACATATTCACTAAAAAGTGAGAGACCATACAGAGTTGTGCTGCGCGGCTTACATTCATCAGAAGAAACTTCTGTCATATCCAACGAGCTTAAAGAACTTGGACATGATGTTCGACAAATAGTCAACGCACGTCACAGAAAGACAAAAGAGCCACTATCCCTTTTCTATGTAGATCTCGAACCTAAAGAAAATAACAAAGACATTTTTAGCATAAAGAGACTTAACTATACAGTGGTATCTTTTGAAGCCCCATATAAAAAGAAAGAAGTACTACAATGCAAAAGATGCCAACGCTTCGGGCACTCGAAGAACCAATGTTTCAGACCCTACAGATGTGTTAAATGTGGAGACGAACACCCAACGGCTTCATGCACCAAGAGCCCTCAGACGGAAGCCACTTGTGCTAATTGCTCAGAAAAACATCCAGCAAGCTATAAAGGCTATCTAAAATACAAACAATACAAGGAACAAATCTTCAAGAAACCCTCACACACAATGAGGAACACAAAATCTACCTACCAAAATCCTATCCCAGACCAGCCCCAAGAAAATTCAGCCAAGCCTACAAATATGACTGATACATATGCAAACATAACAAAGAACAAGCAAAATGACTGTAAACCCAAAAATTATCCTTATCATAAAAATCTTAATGAACCTGAAGATATGACATTCGTCGGCATCCTTGACATAATGTTTGAAAGATTTGAAACAATCATGAGAACCATGATGAACAACATGATGGATCGTATGTTCCAGCTAATCGGAAAGTTAATCCCTTCAAAATGACCCTTAATCTAAGAATAGTCACATGGAACGCCAACGGCCTAAGAGAACGTGCCCAAGAGCTTGAATTATTTCTAAACACTGAAAAAATTGACATCGCTATGATATCTGAAACCCGACTGACAGAAAAAACATTCATAAACATCAAAAATTATACTATGCACACAACAAACCATCCATCCGGAAAAGGTCATGGTGGTTCAGCCCTGCTTATCAAACAAAACATAAAACACTTTCCAATAGAAAACTTCTGCACAGCAAAACTCCAATCAACTACAGTAATTATACAAGACAATAAAGTTGAAACGGCTGTATCAGCAATATACTGCCCACCAAGACATAAAATCACCTCAGATGAATTCAAGGAATACTTCTCCTTACTCGGACCAAGGTACATCTGTGGTGGTGACTGGAACTCCAAGCATGTCTTTTGGCGATCAAGGCTTACAACACCCAGAGGGAGACAATTATTCAAAGCTATTGAAGACCTAAAGCTACTGGCAACCTCACACGGAAATCCTACTTACTGGCCAACAGATCGAGACAAGGTGCCAGACCTCCTAGACTTCTTCATTTCCAAGGGCATCCCATCTCACAAAATAAGTGTCGAACCTTGCACAGACTTGTCATCCGATCATACTCCTGTAATACTCAACTTAAACAGTACAATAACAATGAAAGGACCTATAGCCAGATTATACAACAGAAACACAGACTGGGATAGTTTCCAAAAAACTATTGAGATGCATACTAACCTTAATATAAAACTCAAATCTGTAGAAGACATTGAAATAGCCATAGAAGATCTTAACAAACTTATTCACATAGCATCTGATAGATCAACGGCAGTAACTGGGAATAATCAAATAAAACCCCACTCTTACCCAAAGCTTATAAAAGATAAAGTGAATGAAAGACGAAACCTTAGAAAACAGTGGCATAACACTAGATATCCCAGAGATAAAAAAATATTTAACAAGGCATCAGAAGAACTAAAAGCATTAATAAATAACTTCACCAACCAGAATTTGCAGACATACCTTGAGAACCTTACACCAACATTAGATACAAACTACTCTCTGTGGAAGGCAACAAGAAAAGCACAAGGACCCAAAGCGCACATTACACCCATCAAAAACCATGTTGGTACGTGGGCTAGATCAGATATAGACAAAGCTACAGCATTTGCAAAACATTTGCACACTGTATTCCAACCACTAAGCAGCACGCGAATAGAACAGGACACTGAGGTTTATAACTACCTCGAGTCCCCGATACAGATGTGCCAGCCGCTCAAAAGTGTGAGCCCTCGAGAGGTGGTAAAACATATTAAACAACTACAAGAAGGTAAATCACCAGGATACGACTTGATAGATCCAACTATATTAAAGAAAATGCCAAGAAAAGGACTTATGCTGATAACTGCTATATTCAATGCCTGCCTCAGACTGGAACACTTCCCAAGCCAGTGGAAAATTGCTCAGATAGTTATGATACAGAAACCCGGCAAGCCTCCTACAGAAACGTCTTCTTATAGACCTATTAGTCTACTACCAGTACTGGGTAAATTGTTTGAGAGAATCCTCCTAAATAGAATGAAACCCCACCTGCAAAATATCATCCCAATACATCAATTTGGATTTAGAGAGAAACATGGTACCATAGAGCAAGTCCATCGACTAGTAGACAACATCAATAGAGCCTTTGAAAATAAGCAATACTGCTCTGCAGTCTTCTTAGATATCGCACAGGCCTTTGATAAGGTATGGCATGATGGTCTACTCTACAAGCTAAAAACCAAATTGCCTCACTCATTCTTTCGCATCATAAAATCCTACCTCGCCAAAAGATGCTTTGAAGTGAGATTCAATGAAGCAAACTCAGATCTGCACGAAATCAAATCAGGAGTACCACAGGGAAGTATACTGGGGCCAATCCTCTACCTTATATACACTGCTGACCTACCAACAAGTGGAAACACTACAACAGCTACATATGCTGATGACACAGCTATACTATCGTCAAACGAGAACCCAGTCACAGCCTCTGAAAATCTGCAGAACCACTTGCAAGCAATAGAACAGTGGCTTCATACATGGAGAATTAAAGCCAATCAAAGCAAATCAACCCACGTAACTTTTACGTTAAGACGTGAAACATGCCCACCAGTCAAGCTAAACAATGAAGACATACCCCAAAGTGAAAACGCCAAATATCTTGGCATGCACCTGGATAGACGACTAACTTGGCGTAAACACATATGGACAAAACGAAAACAGCTTGACACGAAACTGAGAACCATGCTCTGGCTCATAGGAAAAAGCTCTAAACTGAACCATAACAGCAAATTATTAATATACAAAGCTATCCTAAAACCAATATGGACCTACGGTATCCCATTGTGGGGTACAGCAAGCAACAGCAACCTGGAAATCCTAGAAAGATTCCAAAATAAAGTTATAAGGATAATATTCAACATACCACCTTACATCAGCAATAAATACATCCAAATGGACCTAGGCATTAAGACTGTCAAGCAGGAAATAGCATTACACAGCACAAAATACCAGAACAGACTATCTCAACATGTGAATGAACTAGCCACGAAACTGAAGGGTACTGGCAGCATATGCTTCTCCAGACTAAAAAGACACAGTATATCAAACCTGTCCCATAGATTTGATTTGACAGCAGTTTGAGAGATGGGTCATTGGACTGTCTCTGAAAATTAAACACCAACACAGGAAGAATAGTATTCGACCAAACAAGTGGCTCATTGTTGTAAAACAGATTGCCATGTTGCAGAAGAAAGAGAAAAAAAAAAAAAAAAAAAAAAAAACTTCTGGGTGTTTTATTTACAATCGAATTATTTTGCATCAGCAACTGTATTGTTTCAATAAGGCTGTCCGTAACCTCATTAACATCATCCGTCGTAAATAAGTACTGAAAATTATTTTGTGAGCAATTCTCGTATAGCTTAGTGTAGTCTATCTTACATGTGGAATAATTTTTCATGTATTTAGTATTTCTTGGTTTAAAACAGAAAATGCGCAGCAACAGACGTCAAGTGTGGGAACGACCATAAACCCTTATTCGTCCACAGGGCTGCTGCAGACAAGCAAGATTACCTTGTCTTTCTGGACGCGATGGAAGTGATTTAGATATCAGGTTTATTTGGCCTATATTAGTCATTTCTGGTAGACTAAAATCTAATAAAATTTGGCACATAGAGACTAACTGGATTAGCACATAGGACAGTGCTATGTGATTAAAACCAAATTCCACGCGAGCAGAGCCGCGGGCGCCCACTAGTATCTTAGATATTTCAGGGTATTTTATTATCGAATCTAAACTATCACTCAAATCCCATAGGTAAATATAATTTCCTGTTATTCGGCATTGAATTTCAAACAAAAATATTATTGTCTAGTCTTATACTTACTAAACGATTTTAAATAGTAAACATGATGTCCTTTGCAGATAGTCATAGGGCCATTGATAACTATTAAAAAATAATAGTTACCTGATCCTGCATGCGATAATTTTACCGTTATATCAATAGTCAAGAGCATCGTTTCTCGCAATCATTATCGTATTTAACTCTCAGCCATTACATTTAAGAAAAAAACTCTGGATATGACCCTATTCGTAATTATATTATTTGAACCAGTTTTTTTCAAAAAATCAATAACAACTATATTATTTGGAGAATGCGCGGTAATCCAACTTGCTCCTTTCGCCAAGAGGCGCAATTCGCCAACTTGCTCTGTGCCTACTCGCGTGTTTAGCCTTCTTCAGTGATTCCACACCTGCGCGGTTAGTAAACTGTCGTGATATACCAGTTAACATCATTTTGTTAAAGTTTATTCAGTATCTCGAACGAAAGCAGTAGCGAGGCTAGGCCTTCATCGCTCATTTCTCGATTTAAACTTAAATCACAGAGAATCCGATTCTATTCAACAACCTTCGCTGTTAGTTTTTATTTCCTAATCTCTGTAATTTTAGAAAATGACAGGAATAGCTAAAGGTTAGCAAAGAAAATGTCCTACCAGGATCAAGTCCAATAAATTAAACAAAATAAAACGCCTATAATTCTGACAGTTCAAAGTGCGGTCATTCCCGCGTCAATAATGTCAGTAATTTGATAAAATACCGGTTGGAGTAAAGGCCAAGGCGCACGCGCAAGGCTGCTTCCTTCCGACGCGCGCGGAACCGCACCGCATTTACATACGCGCCGATATGCCTATGGCGCTTATCATAATTTAAGCTGTGATATGCAGATAATTTACAAGTACGAATTATTATTATATTACAAGTAGCCGAGTTGTGAAGGCACACTCAATATTGTTTTTAGTAGGTGGTAGCGACGTAAAAATCAATGTAGTGTATATCTGCCGGCCATGATCGACATCATAATCAGACCATAGCTTGGCGGTGAATCCTTCTACGATAGCAATTCCCAACTAATATTGACCAAATTATCATCCAGGGCAAGCATCAATGGGCAGCAGCCTTCCCTG